>OX415236.1:35300154-40100154 GCA_948330725.1 Sherardia arvensis | reverse complement strand
GCAAGGATCACATATTTGTGCATTGATTTCTTCAGTTTAGATCTTGTACTGATGGAGAAGAGGATTTTAGGCAGTCATATTGTTTAGGTACATGCTTCTTTATCGTTTTACTTTTTGACTTTGTGATGTCATGCATTGCTTCATTTTATACATGTTAGACTGCAGATCAACTGTTACCAAAAAATTGGACTCTGTATATTTTTTGCAGATTTCTAAGTTTGCGGGAAACTAGGTAAACTTTCTCATTTTGGATAAATAGCTGCTGAATCAGAAGTTTGCTAATATTTAGTGCTGAATAAGAAGTTTGTGCATTGGCACTGATTGCTGGTTTTATATAATATTTAAGGGCTTATGAATCTGAAAATTTATTAGTGTTTATTTGTTATCCTTTTAAAGGTGGTTGTGGTTTTTGTTTTATTGATGCAGTGTACTAAGCTGCATATGGAAGCGGGGAATACCTTGTTCTCTTTTGTTTGGTTGGATTCTATAGGGTATAAGCTGTCTGCCCCAGTCTGACTGATGATACTCCTCAGCTTTAGTGGTTAGGCTTGGCTCCTTTTTGGCAATACATTTTGGGTTCAATATCTGAGCGGAGCAAGGTTGTTTTGCAGGTTGTGCATAACATTTTTGGCATTTGACGTTTTCTTTGTTGTTTTTTTGCGTGGCTGTGGAGTGTGTTATCGGGATTGCGTTTCGTTGCTGTCTACTATGCATCCTTGCAATTTCATATGCTGTGGCTGATCAGGTTGGTTGTATAGCTATATGTTGTAACTTGTAAGGAATTATTTTATACCTGTAACTCGAAATTTAGGGATACTGCTGGCCCTCCCTTTAGCAAAGATAACAAAAATTCTCTCTTTTTGTGTAGATAAGTCTTGCATACTTTTGAGAAAGTCTGTTTAAATTTTAAAGTACTGAGGAAGTCTCAAGTTTATAAGCTGGGTTATTGTCAAAGAGCTGAATTTCTTTCATATTGCTCTATAGTATAACTTGCAAGTTGTATGTGAAAGATGGAGCAAAACGTCATAGAGTTTCTGAGTCTCAACCCCCTTGTGTAGTCAGGTTGGTATCAATTTATCGGTTTTCTGGATCATTTTCTTTTATGTTGTGGAAAAAATACATTTTATGTCCTTTGTCTCTCTTTGTTCTGTATAATCAGGAAACTTTTCCTACTACAAACTTTGATCTAGAAACTGCTATTGTTATGCAGGAGATTACTCAGTCAAGTTGTATTTTGTTCAGTATGGTGTGGCCGGTTGTAATAAATCAGCTTGTAACTACCAACTCATACCAAGGATGAGGTGAGTTAGCATTTAAATGCTGCTATAGAATTTCTGGGCGTTTGTGACATCTTTAAATATAGCTAGTTGTGAATATTGTTATCCCAAAAAAAGGATGCCCCTGCCTCTTTTATAGACTACAAAAGTATGTTTATAAACAAATATATACAAGAATGTGAGAAGATGTTTACAAACTAATATTATTGTGTAAACTTGCCTTTATGTATACGGTAAATAATTTATTAGCATCAAACAATAACTAATTTACTGAATTTACATTATCCATTAGAGTGTAGAAATTGCAAAATGTTTGTTAAACTAAGCTATATCCACACTCATTTGCTAAACCTTGCCATCTGCAAATATATTGTTGCCACTCATCTCCTTTAACCACAGTAAAGAGACTTAATTTCTTAAACTGTCATAGGCTTAGAAAATCAATTTGGATATGTAGTGGCAAAACCTTGTGTAATCCAACTATCACCTGCATACACACATCATGCAGTTCAAATTTTCAGAAACGTATAAATTCAAAGAATGTGCAGTTACTCTTCATATCCAGTAGCTCTATTAGTTATTTAGATGTATTAAGCTCAAAATAATCCACTTTTACTTTTGAGAGATTCATGATTATAGAAATTAACAGAGATGAACTCATCAACTTTCAATGCTGATTTTCTTAGCCATCTAATAAGCTAAGCGGGATATGTTTAAATGATAAGCAGAGTATATTTGAAATAAACCCTTAGATTATGATTCATATCATATTTGCTCAATAAGAATGGTGCAGTTTGCCAACACCTTTCGGGTCTGGAAACTTTTGTGCGTCTTTTGAAGCAGTGTTTCATACATCAACAAGATCCTAATGCATTAGCTTCCAATTCTTTGTTTGATTAATATCTATACTTCGATACAAAACATATGGAGGGATTATAAAACTGATTAAGATGACCAGTAATATAGTTTAGATTAAACCAATGCTAAAAGCTATCGATAAGTTGTTTGATCTAGAAAAAGAGCTGCCCGCGCATGTGTTGCTTGGGCAGTGGAGAACCTGTGTTGTTTCGGCACTGCTAGCCAGTCACCATGAAATATTGCCTTGCCAAGGAACTGTTTAGTTTAGGCTTCCATGCAAAGGCAGTAATAATTACTTTAGCTGGCACTAATGTGTCATTTCTTTGTTGAGACAAAATGTGTGGAAATATAATAGTGTCCCATTCATTAACCAGATCATGCACTGCTTAACCATATTCCCCTATCAAAGCCAAAACTAATATAAAAATTTAACAGAGATGATCAAACTTTTGTGACATCAATATATGTTCCGGCTTGGGAGAAATTTCAGGAAGTATAGATCATGATATCTCTTTCGATGTCAGACTTTAAGTACATTTTTCAGAGTTTGTTACAAAGAGTAGGTTGATTTTCTGAAGTTTAACTAGCACATCACTTACGCATGGTCTTTGCTCTGGTGAGTCCATAGCACACAGTAGGGCCAAATCCATGAGGCGGACTATGCACTTCACCACTTCGTCTGACTTTTTGTCCTCTTCGTTTATCAGATTCTGATCCATGAATTCAGTTTCTGAATTTTGCAAGCTATTCTTTATCATCTCCCTTAATCCATAACCTTCTCCAAACTTGTCATCTGTTGGCGTCCTTCGTGTAAATGTTTCCATCAAAAGAATACCAAAGCTAAAGATATCACACCTCGTGGACACTAGTCCTTGAGATCCATACTCTACAAATCAAATCAAAGAATTACCCAAATATGTAAGCCGAGTATTTGACATTCCCAAATCAAAACAAGAAGTTACAAAGCATGAATACTTAAATACTATGGCAGAAATATGAAAGCAAATGTAACTAATTATGTGTCAATATATCTTTAAACTCTGGACATAATTAGAATTTAAAATTACCTGGTGCAGTATAGCCAATTGTTGCAAGTGTCATGGTTTGGACCATGTTTTCATCTCCGCCAAGAAGTTTTGAAATTCCAAAATCACTCACATGTCCAGTCATTTGCTCATCAAGCAAGACATTACTAGGCTTAAGGTCACAATGGACTATTGGCAAAATGTTTCCGTGGTGGAGATAATCCAAGGCTGAAGCCACATCGATCATTATGTTTAACCTTTGCAAGAAATCCAAGAAACAGTTGTGAGAATACAACCACCTATGCAGACTCCCATTAGGCATGTATTCCAATATGAGAGCCTTAAAGCTAAGGCTGGAGCAACTACTGATCACTTTGAGAAGATTCCTGTGCCGAACTTTAGTAATGATCTCACATTCTGTTTCAAAACTCTTGAATGCTCCTTCTAACTGCAGGTTAAAAACTTTTATAGCTAAGACTGTGCCATCTTTTAGAACAGCCTTGTAGACACTTCCAAAACCTCCAGTACCAAGCAAATTACTTCCACTAAAACCATTAGTTGCTTGCTGAATTTCACCATATGAAAATCTTTCGAGCATTGAAGTAGGAGCTAACTCTAGTTGAAAAGGAGTTCCAACCTTCCTATGTTTTCTTAGGATCACAAACAATATGCCTGAGATGATAAATACCAAAGCAACCATTGGTATCAAAATATATGCAACTATGCGCAACTTCTTCCCCCGAGATCCTTTCTTATCAGAATCATTAACACAAGGGGGTAAGTTGAGGCGAGGAGGACCTCCGCATAATGCATCATTCGACATAAAAGAATCAATCCCAAAATTCACCAAAGAACCATTTGTTGGAACTCTTCCTCTGAGATGATTGAATGACACATTTAAGTACTTCAGTGCAAAAAGTGTTGTGGGGATCTCTCCGGTGAGATTGTTATGAGATAGATCTAGTGCCTCGAGACTTAGTAAGCTTTTGAATGTTCCAAGGATGGGCCCTTGCAAATTATTTTGAGCCAGGGAAATGTTGATGATGTTCCCTAGACCTTTGAACATTAGGGGCATTTTATCTGAAAAGTTATTATCAGACAGGTCTACATGTATTGCTGCATACAGACCTCCAATTGCTGGTGCTAGATTGCCATTCAAAGAATTTGAGTGAACATCTAAAACCAATAAATTTCTCATGTTACCTATCTCAATAGGCAGTGTGGAGTCTAATCTATTACTCTCCAAAAATAGATGTGCCAGTGATGTCAAATTTCCAAAGCACCTTGGCACCTGGCCAGGTATTTGATTCCGCCCCAAATGTAACTGAGAAAGGTTTGTCATGGTGCATAAGAATTCCGGAATTGAACCAGAAATTTTGTTGCCTTGAAGAACTAGTGCTTGGAGGTTGTATAGCTTCTGGATTGTCTGTGGAATATCCCCAGTAAAATTATTATCACCAATCCTAAGTTGTAATAGACCAGTTAAATTTCCTAATTCCTCTGGAATGGTTCCTTGAAATGCACAAGAATCTGCATCCATATATGCTAAAGTGCTTGAAAAATTTCCTATGCTTAGAGGCAATGGAATGTTTAGAGGGTTTTGGGAAATGGAAATTCTCTCTAAGTGTCTGCAGTTTGTCAGAGATTCTAGAAAACCCGTGTTTGTAGATGAATCAGAGGTGAAAGAATTTTGTGCCATTTGGAGATAGAGAAGAGACCTTAAATTTCCGAGTGATGAAGGAAATGGACCACTGAATTGGTTATCTTCTAAACCCAAATTATCTAACTTTGTGAGGTTTGAAATAGAGCTAGGAACAACTCCACTTAGTCTATTAACCATGAGTTTTAGTTTCTCAAGATTCGGTAGTCTTAGTCCAACATCATGTGGCAGAGTCCCGGTTAGGTTATTCCCAACTAATGAAATGTAATAAAGAGATGAGAGGTTGAATATGGATTGAGGAATTGGGCCACTAAGAAAATTAAAATTCATAGACAGGTATGTTAGTCTTTCAAGATTACTGATTTCGGTTGGAATTTGACCTGTCAAGAAATGAGATAGCAAAATACACAGCTGAATTCGATGTTTAAAGCAATATATGAAAAATGTGATGAATGAGCAAGAATATTTACCAGAAAGAGAGCAGTTAGGAAAGCTCAAGAATTCCAGGCTGCGAAGATTACCAAACTCCGATGGTATTCCACCTGCATTCCATAAAGTTAATACTGTTTTCCAAAACATAAATCATAAAAATGATATTACATATTTTAAGCACGCGTACCTTGGAACTGGATATTTCCACAGATCATAGAAGCCAGCTGAGTCAAATTCCCGATTTCTTTAGGGATGGGACCTGTAAAGCTGTTGTACGATAGTGACAAATCTCGAAGATTTGAGCAGTTCTGAAATCTTGATTCAATGCTACCCGAGAATTGATTAAGGGATAAATAAATCCTTGTGAGTTTTGGAAGCTTGGAGCAAATATCTAATGGAAGATCGCCACTCAATCTGTTGCTTGTGAGGGACATGGCTAGCAAGGAGGAAAGGTTGAAATAGGATAATGGTATAGATCCTTCAACCTGGTTGAATGCCACAGTAAAGAACCACAAGTTTCTGAGATTACCAATTTCTTCAGGAATACGACCATTCAAGTTATTCGAATACAACCGAATGTATTCCAATTTGGTTGCATTGAAGAACGAGCTAGGCAGCGCGCCTGAAAAGCTATTGTTTCCCAAATCTAAGTGCTGAAGATTACTCAGTAAACCAAACCAACCTGGTACATCTCCACTAATGCTGTTGGCACTCAAATCCATGTATTTGAGTCTTCCGAGCTTTGCAAACTCCTCTGGCAGCTGGCCTTGGAAGTTGTTGCTGCTAAGGTCGATAGAACCGAGGAAAGAAAGGTTGCCAACTTGAGGAGGGATGGTGCCGTGAAGGCCGATGTAAGAAACATTCAAAGCGACAACTCTGTTGTGCAGAGAAGAGCATCCAACTCCAATCCAGCTGCAAACCGAGGTTCCCTCAGTCCAATTGGACAATAGAAAAGTGGAATTCGAATACATTGCAATATGAGATTTTAAGGTAAGAAGTGCAGATTCATCGGTTTCTATGCTTGTCTGAGCCAAGGCACTGGAAAATATGAGGATGTGTAGCAGCAAAGTTCGAGTAAGAAAGGAGGTGATTCTATATAAGACCATTTCTGTGTTTTGCAACATAGTATATGCCTGCATATGAGTCTGCTCGACGACTTGTGTGGATATATGATAATGATAAAGCATTCATGTAGTGACAGTCTGACAGAGACCAGCCAAGATGGATTAATTGATATATGGCCTAGTCGAATCAAAGGCGTCTCCACTTGGACAACAAACAACTCAACTAACATTCCACTTTTCGTTCCAAACTATAGTAGGTGTTTTGCTTTTTATATTTTGTAATCTTATGGCTGTGGATTATTGTTAATACAAGAAAAATATTCTTGTTGATACATGTATTTACTCTAGATTTCTTCAGTACTTAATTTTAATAAAATATAACTTAATAAAAATTTACTCAATTTAATTACCAATGTTAGAATTTTTATTTTTATTTCAATTTCTTGTGCAAATAAGTTGGGTGCATGAACCGACCTAAGGCGGCCGAAAACAAAACAGAAATTCTACATATTCAATAACTACACATAATGTTTCTCCTAATAAAGGGACTTCGTAGGCATATCTTATCGTGGCTATGGCCTATGGAGGCAGCCGCTTCATTATCATGGTCTATTGGCCTGCAACCAATAAATCTCCCCACCTACTCACAAGTGCTTTTTAATTCATTTTTAGATTAAATATCATGGAATATATTATTAAATTTTGATAATAAAATGATAATTCAGTTCATGAGTTCGTTGTGACACCCTGTGACAAGTGCTTCAAATTCATTTGTAATTTCTTTTAGATACAAAATCATTTAAATGGATCACTGCCACAAACACGGCCATTGAAGGCACAAAACAAAGGCGTTTATGCCCGATCGAATTTTTCCGCCTTCCCATAGGGTTACGATATCGTAACCCATACCGCATGTATTGAATGTTTGTACGATATCTTAACATGATTCATGAGACTTTTTTTATAATTTATTTTATTGTTACGATATCGCAATATAGTCCGCCTAACTGATTAATTTTTATCATAATTTTTGGCTATGAAAAATATATACCTTACGAATTCATAACCGGAATCGCAAGGTGGTATACGATATATGATTAACTTACGATATCGTAACTAGAATCGCAAGGTCATATGATTCTCCCTATAACTGATCTTATTTGTAACTCTTATCTCTTCTTCTTCTTTCTTCTGAGATTCACATATCTCATTCCCAACCAATAGAGCCATCCTTATCAATCCTCCCAATTTGATTCTTCCCTATCTCTTCATCTTCTTGCCAAATATCTCTTCCACTCTAATCGATTTCTTAGTCCCAAAATTCCAGATCTGCAATTTTTTTATCGGCTATGGTGATAACAGTCGTGGTGATGATATGCTCCGATTTTAAAGGTAATGGGTATTTCGAATTCGGAGTTGTATAATTTGTCTATATTGGATGATGTTTTTTGATGAATCATGTTGAGATTTGATGGGTTTTTCTCTTTATTTTACAGATTGGGTTATGTTTATTGTTAGAGATGGTTGTTGATCGAATTGGGTTGATGTTCAATGATTCTTTTGGATTTTTGTACAGATCCATCAATTTGATGCTGGAAGATTTTGCCCGAAATTATTTATATAGCTGCCCGGAGCTCTCCAATCGGAGAGCGCATTTTTTTTTACTGGAAAAGAATTGACTTACGACTTCATAAGTTGTTCCGTGGTTCATTTTTTTTATACAACAGATTTGACTTACGAAATCGTAAGTTATTCTGTTTATTCATTCTTTTACACGATAGAATGGACTTACGATATTGTAAGTTGTTCCGAATCTTTTAAGGCGGAAGAGGACCCGCCTTAAAATTTTTCCGATTTTAAGACACACCCAGAGAAGGCGGAAAACTTCCGCCTTCCTACATTCACAAGAAACCGCCTTTAATGACAATGTTTTGTAGTAGTGATGGGAGGATTATTCACGGTTACTTAACCCTTCATAAAAGCAATAAAATACATGATCGGGTTTGTATAAACCCAATAATACACTAATACCTTTTTGGTGTTTTGTCTATAGTGAGGTGCAGAGTGATTCTAGTATAATTGTACTACTCCTCCGCCTTGGTGTGACTGTATGTACTACTAAAAAAGGCTACATCGTAAGAAAACTTAGGTCTAATACCCGAATGTATCTAAATCAAACTGACAGGTATAATATCCATAAGTTGCAGTATAAATACTCAAAGTTTACAGAGTGTATGCATAACATGCATAGACCAAAACCCAAAGGGT
This sequence comes from Sherardia arvensis, assembly GCA_948330725.1. Lineage (NCBI taxonomy): Eukaryota > Viridiplantae > Streptophyta > Magnoliopsida > Gentianales > Rubiaceae > Sherardia > Sherardia arvensis. The sequence continues at coordinate 40,091,570 of OX415236.1, read as the reverse complement.
TTTACCTCCCGCCAAATACACGGGTTTGGAGGGATATATGACAAACAAATAAGCGAGAATACTCCATAAATTAGTCAGGAAACGTGCAAAAAAACCCTCTCCAAATCATATCCCTCTAAAAACATATATATGTAAAGTAATGTCAGTACTAGAGCAATTCCAACCAATCCTGATCTGATTGGTTAGTGGCCAAATATTGGACAAAAAATAAATGCAATCTAACACGATAAAAGGTAAAGCTTAACTGGTCTACGAATCTAGTGACAGTATCGCCAAAAGCAAGTATTCAAACTATTATGACTCGGATTTTCTCTAACCGTACATACCAGATCCGAAATTAATCAAAATTTAACTGAATAAAAGGACCCGTCAGAAAAATAGGATTAGCAGATCACATTCAAGTCCAATATTTTAGTACAAATATCAAATCACATATATCCTAAAAAAGATCGAAAATAATTTTTTTTTAAAAAAAGAAAAAAGAAGTAAAATCACATTCACAGTCTAATTGTTCTAGCTCCAAGAGACACATGTCCGAACCTATCCAAGCCGCCCCAAGCCACCCGACCCGCCCAACTCTAGCCGACCTAGTCGCCCGAGCCGAGCCGACATGGCCTAACATCCACCAAACTGATCGATCCAGGACACGGAGTGGATCGGAGCTAGATCCGGGCTCGGCCGCCTGGCGTTGGGGCTCCGCCTGCAGTCGTTCGTCGGAGCCGTCTGCAGTACGCGCACCCAAAAGTAGCCGGAGCCGTCTGCCAGTGATCTGATCGGCGGGATCCAAGCCGTGGAGACACGATGGCGACCCGCCTCCCGCCGGTCTCCAGAGAAAAGAACAGATCTAAATTTTTGGACTGTAAATTTTTGAAAAAACAAAAAAGTTTCGGGTTTGGATTGGGATTCAGGGTGATTTAAAAATTTACCTAGGTGGAGGGGTGGGAGAGGTGGCCTGCTTGGCAGCGAGGCGCCGACGGCCACCCCGCCAAAGTAGATAATCTGGAGCAGAAGGGGCTGTTTAGGAAGGGGGAGAGAGAAAAAGAACTTAGTTGTAATCAAGGAAATTCATTTGTAAATTAAATATCATGCACTACTACAAAGGGGTAGATGCAAGACACATATTTAAGGCGTTTAAGCCTGGCGCATTTTTTTACGCCTTGATGGTATGTAGCGAGTTCGCTACCTCTTCAAGCTAGCAAAAAAAATTACATTTAAGACGGAAAGAGGCAGTTAAAGGCGGAAATGGGTTTTGACGTTAAAAAATGTTTGACCAAGGCGGAAAAAATGTACCCGCCTTAAATTGAATTGGTTGTTGCGATCTCGTAACCTTTGTAGTAATATAAACGTGTCTGTAGCGATTTCGTAGGTTATCTCGTTAGTTGTAGGTTTGAGCGTTGCGATCTCGTAAGCTTTGCTAAACCCTAATTTTAGCAGGCGAGGATGTGGGAGATGTCGTAACTGGGACGGTAGTATATTGCGTTTGATGTTACGGTATCGCTTTTGCGTTTGTAGTGTTCTCTGTTGACTGAATACGGCTTGTTGCGAGATCGTAAGGACCTCGTAAACACGTGCTAGTTAGTTGCGATGTCGCTTGGTGTTCTGTTCATAATAAATCATGTGAATTGTGACAGTGACGATATCCCTATGTCCACGCACTATACAAAAAGTGAATGATTTTGCTGATACGATATGGGCTCTTAGGATGAATAAATAAAATGTAAGGGACAATATATCAAAACAAGAAAAAATTAATTGTAAATGTGCCAAAATGGAAAACACAACTTCATTACAATCGAAACAAACTGGTGATGCAAAAATACATAGTAAAGAACAAACAACTAATACTAGTAGATGATTCGTACACCGAGTACATTAAGCAGTTCCTGATCGCAAGTGCATGCATCACAGGTGATGTCCGCCGGATCAAGGGGCAGCCAGGGATCGTACCTCACAAAGTCATTGAGGCCAGCATGCGGAATGCAGCAGATCGGCCTAGGCCTAACTGCTGCTTCTGAGAAGTACCTGCGGTAGTGTGTCCAACCCCAAGCGTAACTCATACCTCTTCTGACGCGTTGCCTAGCTAGACGGAGGCTCTGTTTGTCGGTTCTCTTCATGGTTGTGATGACATTCATGCCTCTTTGAATGTCACCTTCGCAGATTTCAAAAACAGCCAACACATAGGTTGACGGTGTGTGACCTACTGCAGAAGCTTCGGTGAGCCACTGTCGAGCCCACTCGGTCGCTCTTCCGCTCACGTAGCGACGAAGAACCCAGTCGAACTCAGCACGAATCAATACCAGATTTATCATGTCATCTGGTAGGGCGCTGAATAGAGACACATCCATTGGAAGTAGAAGGCAAAGAATATGAGAAGGCAGAAGGGAATGTGGGAATGAAGGGTCTAATGAGGTTCTAAATGGAGAAGGGGTTGATATTTAAAGGGTTGAGGTGCTCTATTATTCAAAAATCTGTCAGAGTTCCTAGACAAAAAGCAGTCATTATGGTATTAATGGAAGGAAAATGTAAAGGCATTCTCACCTTTCCATGGACACCCCATGCAAACCCCCAAAATAAATTCATTACTGATGGAATTTCAAAGGTTTTTACTGATGGCATTCACACCTTTTCATTGACCAAGTTGGCATCCCCAACCAAAATAATTACTGATGGAATTTCAAATAATTTTCGTGATGGGTCCATATACTGTAGCGATATCGCTACTCTCCAAGCGCTACAATTGTTTGCCAGGTGTGTCAAGTTTTGTCGTTAAGAAATCGTTAGGGAATCTCAAGCTAGGCTCTGTCTAATGAGTACGACTCGTAGCAAGTTCGCTACAATAAGTTACACAGCTAGCGAAGTCGTAACAAAGATCGCCACCATTTGTACCACATCGGCTGATTAGAAGGTGATTTTTCAGTTTATATACACTTACATTTCACAAGGGTTCGATAAGTCGCCGACCAGCGCAAACTGAACATGAAACACCAAGGCTAAGGCCTAATACTTACATAGGCTAAGGCCCAATACTTACACAGGCTAAGGCCCAACACTTATACGCCCAATATAGACCCAAACCCAAAAACCCTTTTTAGATGGGTTCTTACCATGTAGCGAACTCGCTTCATGCCACGGCAATGTTGAGTTTTTTTTTGTCAATCTTTGTTGTTACGATCTCGCTACAGAATCTCTAGCCAGGCTCTGTTGACTGAATACGACATGTTGCGATATCGTTAGGACGTCGTACACAGGCGCTTGTTAGTTGCGATTTCGCTCGGTGTTCTGTTACTAATAAATCATCATGAAACGTGACAGTGACGAAATCGCTTATTAATAAAAATTAATAAACTTACATAAAATGTAAAGAACAAGGTATCACAAAAAAAAACTTATTAAATAATGAAATGTGCCAAAATGGCAAACAAAATGTTATTACACTCATACCAAATTTGGGCAAAAATGGTAAAAAAACATAATAAAAAATACTAGAACATTTAGCCTAAACGAGGACCGAGGACGTGAACCAATTCCTGATCGCAGGTGCATGCATCACATGAGATGTCCGCTGGATCAAGTCTCTCCCAGCGATCGTACCTCACTCTGCGATTGAGGGCAGCATGTTCCACGCAGCAGATGGGCCTGGGCGTGACTACTCCATCTCTGAGGAACCTGTAGTAGTGCGCCCAACCCCAAGCGTTACCCAAACCGGCTCTGATGACGCGTACTTGAGCTTTCCGGAGGCCTTTCTTATCGGTTCTCTTCAGGGTGGTGATGACATTCATGCCTCTCTGAATGTCACCCCCGCAACATATTGCAAATAGGGCCAAAACATAGGTCGAGTCTGTGTGACCTAGTGCAGAAGCGTCGGTGAGCCACTGTTTATGCCATTCTGTCGCTGTTGCGGTCGCGTACGCACGAAGAACCGAGTCGAAGTAAACACGAATCATGATTAGATTTATCATGTCATTTGGGAGGGTTTCGAATATAGACAAATCCATGGGAAGCAAAAGGCAAACAATAGGAGAAGGGAGAAGGGAATGTTGGAATGAAGGAAATTTATAGGGTTCAGGTGCTCTATTTATGAAAAAGATTGTAGAGTTCCTAGTAAAAGAATAAAGGCATTTTTACCTTTTCAAGATATCCTCATGCAAACCCCCCAAAATAGTTAATTACTTATGGAATTTGAAAGGTTATACTGAATTTTTTTGAATGTTATTTCATCAAATCAAACTAAACTAAATTGAAAGTATTGAATTCGTTTGTGGGTTCGTGGGTTTATGGTTAGGGTTTAACTGTGATAACGTGCACATTAGCGATATCGCTACCATACAGACTACTTAGCGATATCGCTACAATAAGTTACTTAGCGACTCACTAGTTACATCGGTAGCGAGTTCGCTAGTGAGGCGCCAACTAGGCTCTGTTGACTGAATACGTCTTGTTGCGAGATCGCTACTTTTCAGTTACACAGTTAGCGAGTTCGCTAGTGAGTCGCCAACTTGGCTCTGTTGACTGAATACGACACGTAGCGATCTCGCACGTTACACGCAAATAGGAGCGAGAACCAAGCGATGTCGCTAGGAGCACGCACTATAACCAAAAGTACTAGATTTTGCTGAACTGAAGTAACAACTCTAAAAATAATTGAACAACATACATTTAAAAATTGTTGAAGTTATTGACCACATTCATGTAACCAAAACGGCATCTTTGGTGACGCGTACACAAGTGATCATAACCCAAAAACTAGTTAATATTCAAAAAAGTAAATATTTAAACCAAACTAAACTACGAAATCAGAGGCCTGCGACTAACATATCATGCAAGTCATCAACACACATCTTGTCGCTGCCTTCGTGATGGAATTGATTAAATCTAATTTAGCGGAATATCAATTACCAAACCAAAGATCGCATGCATGTCATTAATATGAATCTGAATGAGTGTTTAGAATTACCTTGTAGAACAGAATAAATCTGTGCGGAGCAAAGGACTTTCTTCAACCGTGTTCTTCCTTCAAGTGCAATCCACTCCGGAGACAAGAATCTCAAGTGTGATTCCTCTATAAGTATCCACACAGCACGATCAGAACGCCTACACCGTTGTCAGCTTAGAACGGATCAGCAAGCAGGACCGGCGACCGCCTTCCTTCTTCCGATTTACGATGAGGTTGTTTTATGAGAATTTCAGAGTTTATTTATTCTGCTTGTTCAACACATGAACTCTAGAATAAATTATGAATTCTGTTTAACCCAGTACCATCTATTTATACTGGTTAAACTGAATTAGTTTCCAACCTGAATTAGTCCATGTAATCCCAATCCAGTTGGATTAGATAATCTCTATCCTACTGGATTAGATAATCTCTATCCTACTGGATAAGATAATCCTAATCCGATTGGATTCCATGACTTATCTCATATAATTATAATTAGACTCTAAGTCTAATAGATAATTAGTTTTTCCCAATTTCATGCCTTGTGTGTGACCCTACAGGTTCAGTCATAATAAGCTGCTACTAGCTGATAGAAGCGGTTTCCAGCTAAACATTCTAATCACTTAAATGACTGAATTAATTATCTCCGTAATTAATGTAACCTCCAACTATATTAGGAAAGTGCACATTGATTAAAGGACATAATTCCAACAATCTCCCACTTGTCCTTTTAGACAAGTGTGCACTCATATTCCTTTATCACTTAATGTCTTCATTCGAACATAAGGTAAGATAACATGTTATCCTTATCAAGTTCAAATGCATTTCTCGAATTCCTGAGTGAACTGTTAAAGACAGATGATTAATCTCTAATCCATCTGAGCATGGCCATGCGTTTTACAGTCTCAACTCTCCGAGAGGCCTATAAGACAACAATCTCATGTTAATGAGAGGACAATTCCAATCTTGTACATTCAAGTTTTCTCTACTTGATTCATGGCAATCCAATAGCTGTCTTTATAACCCCCTTTTACGGCATGGCGTTTGACAGATATTAAAATGTCCAATCCACAAGTAAGTAAACAATGAATTACTCAGGTCTGAGGAATATGTTCCCATAGTCAATGAGAAATACTTATAACATTCCATATATCTTAAAGTATTCTCATGGTGGGTCTGTCCAATACAAGTTCCCAACGTGTATCCATGCAATTGATTCAGACATCTCATGTCCTTGAGCCCAAGAAACAGCGCTATAAATCACCTTGCAAACTAGTCTTCTTTAGTCATTAGTGTCCACTCTCAATGATCTGGACTAGGGACTCAAACAATTTTACATTCCAGTTCACTTAATAGGGTTTCATTATCCAAGACCTTATCTTGATAACCTATTTGGAATTGTAAATAGTTTTGGACTTTCATTTAACACTAAACCAAGTTAAATGAATAAGAAATAATAATCTCATAATATTTCAAACGGTCCATTCTTCAATGTCTAAATTACAGAATTGTAATAACTAGAACATCATAGAAATCACAGCCACTGTCCAAAGTGCTTGATTCCTATCACAAATATATGAGCCATAAACAATATTTATGGAAGAGGTTTAGGTTATGGATTAACAATCCATTCTAGCATTTCATAAAACAATTTCACCATTCTCAATACACATTTGAAGAATGTGAAATTTACCAAGTACAAAGTTTGACTTTGATGTCCTATTGACTTATCTTGTCTAAGCAATGACTCTACCATTTTAGTCATCGAGTTGACTAAGTCAAGAATCACCATACACAAACTAGTGATGAATTCCAAATTCAAACACTTTATCTTGCTGCTTCTAAAGCATCAGTGTACTCAATGTAAATGTATAATCAACAACGCTTTTCACAACCAACTCATTTTCAGCATAGACATAGGAATCTATCCATAGTCCTTTTCAGGCACTATGAAATTTTGTTGGACGCACACCATTGCACCATTTCCCAGTCTATTGCATTTGATATCCGTTATACTCTAAGTATATGAAATATCATTGCAGGTACATATCATAGCAGACATGATAGACTCTATTGCCGATGCAGTAGCAGTCATATTCATTCTCTTTCGCTCATCATGTCTACATAGACACTGAATCTTGCTAAGAGTCAGCCATGAATCTTGGGTTGAAAATATTTTACAATCTTTCATATTGAATATATCAAACACACTACTCAGTAAGTGTTTACATATGTCAATCATCAATTTCAATCTACCTTAGATACCGATGCCCAAGATGCACTGTACATTTCTTCCTAAGTCCTTTATTGCAAAATACTTTCCAAACCAAGTCTCCATGAACTCTAGTTAGATTGTCGTTTCCAATATATAAAATGTCATCGACATAAGGAACTAGGAATTCAATATTGCTCCCACTAACCTCCTTGTATGCACAAGATCACATTTCTTTGAGCGTCAATCTCTAAATTGATTCATCGAAATATATTTTCTAACTCCTTAATACTTGCCTCAATATCCATAAATAGATACCGAAACTTGTATTCATTCCCAGCAGTATAAAAGCTCTCAGACTTTGTGACGTACACATCTTCTTCCATAATCCAATTAAGGAAGGTATATTTTGAAATTTATATACTAAATTTCATAATCACAATGAGTTGCTTTTTCCAGGATTTAGAATAGACTCAAGGATTCCAATTAGAGTAAAGGTCTCAACACAATCCATCACATGGATTTGTTTACACTCTTTAACTACTAACCTAGCCTTTCTTTGTAACTCAATCAAATTCCAAACTTGATTTTCATACATAGAATCTGTTCCGAATTTCATGGTCTTAAACCACTTTGCGGAGTCAGGGCTTGTCAAAGCTATAACTGTAAGTCATGTATAGGTTCATCACTTTCTAAAAGTATGATTTCATAGCTTTCAGCTGCAAGGACATAAATGTGCCTTTGCAAGAAATCTATGCCTTACTGGCTTACATGGGGCTTGAGCAACTTCAATAATCTCCAAGACTTTTCCATATTCATCTTTCACCACATCTAAAGAAGGGATCAATGTTTATGGTTTTGATTGTTGCTCACCTCGAAAGTATCGAGGTCTAAATTTCTCCCACTTGTCATTTTGGAAAGACGACACTTCTCCAAAAAGACACATTCTCGAGCAACAATATATAGTTCTCGGAATATAGAAGAAAAACCCCTATCTCAATATTTCCATAAAGAGACAAATATCAGATTTGATGCAAAGCTTACTGGAAACATCCCACATATGCTTCACAACCTCAAATCTCATAAGAAAAGACATTTAAGGAACCAATCCTATCCATATGCCATATGGTCTTTTCTTAAACTTCTGACAAGGCCAAATTTAGTGTGAACACTATTATTAAGAAATATATCCATGAAAGATTGGCTTGAACCATCATGGAAACTCATTTCCAATAAGATAGTCAACAAATTTCTGGCTCAAATATTCACCATCTCAATCCAATTGAGCGTTTCAATTTTCTTGCCAAATTGATTCTAAACCTCATTTTTTGAACTCCTAAAATTTTATTAAGGATTCAAAATTTTCTCTCATGAAGTAAACATCCATATTTACTCAAATCATGATGAAACTAATGAAGTGACATATTTACCTCTTTGAGTTGAACCCATCTACAAACCAATTTTGTAAATAAAACGTTCATTTACTCCATCACCCATCACTATGAAGAGTTATTGTCAATTCCCAACACAATAACTTGAAAGTATCAATTGACTCCAAGTCAAATGATTTCACAGTTCCCTCCAACTGGAGTAACCATCTATGCTTAATGTCATTGTGGCCTAATTGACAGAGGTATGCCAGACTTGAATCATTTGTGTAGCCCTTTTGATATTTACATCATAAACTTGTTTATCCATAGCTAGCAAATAAAGACCTTTGTCCAATTTTGCAAACTTGCAACATAATTGAAACATTTCCATGTCCAACATAGAAATGATGAGCATGTTGGTGTGCCACTAAGATCAAAATAACCATTATATGATCTAGTGCAATATCTTAAGGTATAGATAAACTCCTACTGTCAATGCAGCAACTATTGCTTCATTACACTGGTGTAGTTTGACATCTCATTATCTAACTCATACTCTGGTGTCTCTTTCTTCTATGAGAACCATATGGTATCCAATACCAATAAGTATTGTGTTACAATAGAGATAGTCTATAATGTAGATAACTGTAATATGAATATCATTTCTAAATGACATACACAATTACAGTAGAAGTGTTAGAATATAAGCGCATAGGCACACTGATTGTCCTTGCCCTATTTCACTTCCACAATCTTCCATGTCATATTCAAATCCATTTTTTTTTCACTGCACTAATAGATTCTCGTTCACAGTCTCAGTTTTGACTAAACATATTTAAGCATTTCATGCAGTTCAATCAAATTGTATTCATTTCCACTAAAATGGTTCAAACCCATATATGAAATGAATAGAAATGATGTCAATATCTGGCTCTCAACCATGAGCAAACCATTAATCTCCATAATTTTTCAAAATAATCCAATCATTTTTCAAAATATGAGATCACTTTTAAGAATAGTCTCAGATGGCTCAAACCTCTCAATCATGGACTGCTCCTGAATCACATTTCAGAGTTCCATATTGACATGGTAAGTATACGAGTTCAAAACTTGCCTAGCAATTTTGTACTCAACACTATTCATCATAAGACTCTTGACATCAATGATTTGAATATAACGACATACTTCTTCTTTACTTGCAATCGAACAAACTTAAGTTCCTTTGCCAAGTTTCTGTCATTCAATTCATCCTTCCAAAGGATTGAACACAGATTAGAAGAGTTGTTGTTTGTTGTCAACTTGTAAAAACATGATTATTATGACATAAATAAATGCAATAAAAACCGTCTAAACAGAATAACATAAAGAAAAACACACAAGCAATCAAATTTATTCAACATTTTATTCATAAATTTTGTCCCATGAATAAAATGATTCCAAGATCCTAAAATCACAAGAATTTAAGCACGCTTTGGCTTGTCTTAAATGCTTTGATTTTCAGGTAAGCAATCCCATTGCTAATAGTATCCAATACTACTCTTGGTTGATAGAGTATACATCCCATGTAATACTATCTCCTTTTGTCTCAACATCCGAGGACTCCTCTGCCGATATTGATGAGCAAACCAAAACTAACACGTAGACCCCTTAGTCTAGGTCTACCCGCATTTGTCCCAAGATTAAAAATGACACCATCGCTTTAGCGAAATCTGTCACTAAGGATCGAAGGATTAATGGGTGTTACTTGTTTCGGAAAGACAAAATTATAGCTCATTATTCTTTTGGGACTTGGTTCATAATGTTGTTTGATTACTAGTGAACAATCGCATAATCATTCCATACATATAAACCAATCACATGCATTCAACATATAAATCACGTAATACATGTGACAAATAAATACACAAAAATATATGCTGAATTTATTTCATGCATTCCCAAATATTTGCAGATAAAATCATACAATCAATCATGCAATAATTATTAGACTTAATGTTACTTCTTAATAATTCCAAATTATTAAATTAACATAATTTGATATTAATACCTAAATAATTCTCAACATAGAATAATTAAGTTCATCAATTTCCAAAATTATGAAACCTAATTATTGCTCTGTCACATTTTAATAATTCCAAATTATTAAAGAAACTTATTAGGTAATTGAAATATTAATAACGTGGGATGAAATTACATAATAAAACATGCCCAAAATAATTAAGTTAACTAATTTCTAAAATTATTAACCTTAATTACTTTTCACAAATTTATAATTTCGATAATTAAGCGCATCCAATGCCTTAATAAAAAATTATTATGTGCACAATCTAACTTTTATAATTAAGCACATCCAATGACTTAATTAAAAAAATATAATCATTTATAATCAAGCACATCCAATATCTTAATTAAAAAATAAAATAATTTATAATTAAGCACATCCAATGTCTTAATTAAAAAAAATATAATCATTTATAAGTAACCACATCCAATGCCTTAATTTATAAAAATTCATTTAAATTTAAATTAAGTTGATGAATTTCTAAAGTTATCAACCTCAATCAACATTCCATGTTCATAAACTTTAATTTTGCACTTCCAAAATTAAAATTACTCCCACTCAATTTCAGATTTGTTTTTTTTAAATATTGAACAGCAGGCCCGGACCAGTTCGGCCCGGCCCAGTCCGGCCCAGCCCAGTTCTGTTCGGCCCAGACAGATTTGAAGCAAGTTGGGCAAATCTGGTCCAACCAGATTATTAAAATCAAAATTAGGGATGGGCCTAGCCCAATGCCTAAAATTGGCCCAACAAATTAGAGTTTCTAAAGCCTAAATCTGTCCACTAATATTCATAATAAAACTGAAAAATTTTTGAGTGGAATAAATCAAATAAAATCATCCAATAATTTATTTGATTTAAAATTATGAACATAACATAAACACCCCTATCATGCAAATCTAATTCACATAATCATAGATCAAATTAATACATGCAAGTAGCTCATGATACCACTGATGGAATTGATTAAATCTAATTTAGCGGAATATCAATTACCAAACCAAAGATCGTATGCATGTCATTAATATGAATCTGAATGAGTGTTTAGAATTACCTTGTAGAACAGAATAAATCTGTGCGGAGCAAAGGGACTTTCTTCAACCGTGTTCTTCCTTCAAGTGCAATCCACTCCGGAGACAAGAATCTCAAGTGTGATTCCTCTATAAGTATCCACACAGCACGATCAGAACGCCTACACCGTTGTCAGCTTAGAACGGATCAGCAAGCAGGACCGGCGACCGCCTTCCTTCTTCCGATTTACGATGAGGTTGTTTTATGAGAATTTCAGAGTTTATTTATTCTGCTTGTTCAACACATGAACTCTAGAATAAATTATGAATTCTGTTTAACCCAGTACCATCTATTTATACTGGTTAAACTGAATTAGTTTCCAACCTGAATTAGTCCATGTAATCCCAATCCTGTTGGATTAGATAATCCCAATCCAGTTGGATTAGATAATCTCTATCCTACTGGATTAGATAATCTCTATCCTACTGGATTAGATAATCTCTATCCTACTGGATAAGATAATCCTAATCCGATTGGATTCCATGACTTATCTCATATAATTATAATTAGACTCTAAGTCTAATAGATAATTAGTTTTTCCCAATTTCATGCCTTGTGTGTGACCCTACAGGTTCAGTCATAATAAGCTGCTACTAGCTGATAGAAGCGGTTTCCAGCTAAACATTCTAATCACTTAAATGACTGAATTAATTATCTCCGTAATTAACGTAACCTCCAACTATATTAGGAAAGTGCACATTGATTAAAGGACATAATTCCAACACTTCGGCCTTCTCCCCCGAACTGCCTTCTCCCTCTTGTTGCTTGTCTTGCTCGTTCTGGCCAGCTGGTTGAGCTTCAGTCTCGATGCAGGTGTTCTGTTCTTTGCCTTGGACCGGTTCAACATCATCGTCGGGTTCTCCGATCAGCCTCTCTTTCCTAATCATCTCATACCTCGCCGGGTCATCTTCTGCATCAGAGTCGGTGTCTTGATGATCACCATCATCACCATCATCACTATCTGCATCTGCATCACTTACATGATCAGCAACAAGCTTCCCATCGGATGGCTCCTTCCCGCTGGCTGTAGCCAAATCTTCGCTAGGACCCGCGGTGTCTTTTTGCTTGGGAAATGTGGTGCGGAAATCAGGTACCTCCTCCTCATCGCTCAGATCGCACTCCACTACCCCGCTGGATATCAGTTCGCCGAGCCGTTCGTTGTTAGCACATGCCCTTTTCTCGGCCATTTCAATCTCATTCAATAACTGGCCCATAGACACCACAAGCCTACCACGGGCATCAAAAACAGCATCTACACAAACAAATCAAGGTTGATAAGAACCAAACTTTAACAAATTAAAAAACTAGAACCAACTACAGTTAATAACAAGCTAGAATCATACCTGATACTCCCATCCTACCCCTTGCCCTTCTGGCTGCCTCTTCAGCTTCTTTCTTTCTCGCGTACTTCCCATCGGCCTTCAACTCTAACCTCTTGTGCTTGAGCCACTCCTTGTCGTATTTGCCGAGCGGCATGGGACGGCCTCTTGGAAAAACACCCGCTTTCCTGATCAGAGCTACAATCAAATTGCCATACGGAAGCGCGGCGTTCTTGTGTCTGGCCATCTTCATCATTTGGGTCAGAATTGTGAAGCCGGGGTTGATTGGAAGCTTCTCCATGATATAGTAGAACACCATGAGACTGCAAACTGTGGGCTCACATGCATGCCCTAGGGACGGGACCACATTACCGCAGATTAGCTCAAAAACTAATCTCTGCTCCTCGATAAGCCTGTGGATCGGGTATAACCTAGCTGTACCCGGCCTATCAGAAGTCCTTTTAAACCACTTCTGACCCATCTCACCGGCATTCAACGGTTGCTTCGGGCTAACAGAAGGAAACCTCTGCTCGTAATGTACCTCGTACGGACCATCCTTTTTGGTAGGCCTCAGGTCGGTACGAGACAGATATGGACATTTCAGAACTTCATTGATGCTAAACTTATCGACCGTAAACTTAACACCCCGCACCAATGTAGTTATTTCCTCCACCCTTTCCTCTAAACCTAGGTTCGCATAAAATTGGAGAACCTCCTCATGATAAACAGGCTCAGGCAACATAAGCAATGTATCTAGATGTTGTGCCCTAAAATGGTCTAGCACGTAATCTAGTTGCAGCGAAGGCACCACAGTACTATCAAACACATCATTATTGACAAGTTTTCGAGAGGAACAACGCTCATACCTAGCTTCTGCGGCGTTGTTGAAGAACTCAGGAGTGTCCTCCTCCTCACTGGAACTGCTGGGCCCTTCCCCACCATCATTTCCGGCAGCAGCAGCGGCAGCAGGGACTTCTGGAACTTCCGGCGGCGGCGGGGCGACTGGACGCAGCGGCGGGGCGACTGGAATCTCTGCCTGAACCGCAGGCTCCTCAGTCCGACGCCGTTTACTTCCCACCGCCTGACCCCTTCCCCGTCCACTGTCTGAGCCTCTACCACCCCGTCCTCGCACAGCTCCTCTGGTCTTTGGCCGCATTTTGTCGGAGAACTTACAGTTTCGTCACCGGAGAAGGGTTTTTCAATTTGGGGCTAATTAATTTTAGCCCGATCCCCTTTTTTTATTTATAGTAAAAGTACTTGCGATATCGCTAGCCGATACGCTTCAATATGTTGCGATATCGCTAGTTCACACGCATCTCTATGTTGCGAAATCGTTAATAACTCGCTCAAGTCTGAGTATCTTGTAGGGAGTCTTAAAAAGCCTCGCCAGGCAAGCGTTCAAGTAGCGAACTCGCTACAGAAGAATCATTCTAATTAGTAGCGAGGTCGTAACCCAAAAAGTCTTTTTTTTATTTGAACTACTAACTAGCGCTATCGCAACCCCGTCGCCAACTAGTTTTCTGGGTTTGCGGGTTTGTGGGTTTAGGGTTTAACTGTGGTAACGTGTATACTAGCGAATTCGCTACTACACAAGCTAATTAGATTGTAACTAAAAAATAAAACTTTTTAATTTTTTATTAGCAATTTTTACATTCTAACATATATATATTTTATATAGATGCACTACAATACTCTATTTGTTAAATATCCATCATGATATTCACTCAGGTAGAGTACATCTTTGTACATAAGCAGTATGACATAACTCTATGTAAAACATCAATAATTCGGTTTAAATTTTTAAACGCAATATCATATTCTTAAATATGTACATTTTATATCCAAACAGTATATACTCAATTTGGAAAATATCGAACATCACATTATGTCAAGCAGAGTACATCTTAGTACATCAGCATGCAATGTTATTAAGCGATACTCGGTAGTATGATTAGTGATGACAGTTGGTGAGTGAACGTGTGCATGAAACTTTGTTTAATTCAATAATCGTGCTTGTAATCACATAAATGAGTTGTAATAAACTAAGTATCTCTAATGAAATGCACTTGAACTGCGCATATATATATATGTAGTTCATGTGTGAAGCTCTACTATGCTGTTGTCTCTAAAGGTAAGCGATGGATAGCGTTTTCAAGCGTACACATGATGTGTAGAGTTTCTTATTGTCTTACAATTAAAGACTACGTTTCTTAAAACTCTTTCAAATTATGTAATTGCAGATTAAGTGACCAAATCCCTATCCCGTTCTACATGAGCATACGACGGAACAAATGAAAATTATTCTTAAAATAGAATGATTAGTGTCTTATACCATCATTTCGTTTAGATCGTGATTTAAAAATCTATGAGTGCATTAAAAAAACAAAATAAAATCTTAAGTAGGGTTCGTGGGTTCATTTGTAGCGATGTCGCAACATCCTAGTAACATACTTTATGTCAGCTTTTCAGTTACGATGTCGCTAGAAGGATTAAGTAGAGCATAAAAGGCAATCACATTAGCACGTAACGACTTCGTAAATATCCACGTCAGGTGTAACGAGAGAGTGCCGATTTCGCAACAAGGTAAGCTAGAATAAAGTAAACACGTTATAGAACAGAAAAACACAACACTTTTGGCATCTTATCCTCACTTCTTACGGGTTTCATCTCCAAAAGTCCAAACTTTTGCACATCTTCTCAAATCTCCTCAACTTTCTTCACATCAAATCTCCATTACCCATCCCATACATCTTCTCACATCAATTGTGTCAAAACAAAGTGGAACTAGCCACTAATTGCATGCAAAAGATTGGTAAGTTTTGCAATAAATTCTCAACCACATTTTTAGGGTTTGGTTTTTTCAATTAATGTCAATATTTATTTGTTCTTGTTCAATTTGGTAACATCCTTTGTTATGGGTAGGAGAGGGACAAACAAGGTAGACCATCCCCAACCAAAATAATCAATTCTACCGACACAACTTTGTCATATACCAAAGGTACGATTGTTTTCATTCTTATTTGCTAAAAATTTGATTTTCTTGTACATGGTGCCTCTATTTATCATGTTATTACTAAATATCATGTCAGAAGCATGTCCTGAACGAAAATCAAGATTTTTTTTTAAAATTCTCCATAGCTTGCTTAGCCCTAAATTTTTGGATTATGAAATATAATGTTTTTACTACAAAGTACAACTTTGATTTATTAGTATTGTGTTAGTCATTAACAAATTTCAATATACAAAGGAAGCTTAATGGAGAGCCCTTCAAGTTCCATTAACTCCGACTCAAGTGGGGGGGGGGGGGGAATGTTGTTGGCGGTTCAAGTGAGGTTAGAAGACAACGAGAAGTGACTCGCGCATCGAAAGAAGCCTCAACTCCTCACACATTGTCGCGAATTAGAGATTAGGATCGATAACAAAATACTAACACATGTCAAGTTTAATGACATTGGTGTTGCTATTTCACCCGACGATGATGTCGCGCGATGGTCGAAATCAAAAAGGATATATGGAAGGAATGCAAGGTTAGTGTGGTACTTGTTGTTTTTAATTTCAATTGAAAATTGTGAGTGTGACTATTTTTATGATCACATTTGTAGCGCCCCTTTATTATCGAGGCAACATCCAATGATCAAGTGAAGAAGAAGGCTCTTCAAATCGCATCAAAAGCTCATCGAGAACACAAATATACCCTTGCCAAGGATTATATCAAACTGAAGGGCACGAGGTTTGGGCAAGATCCAAGTACGCGTTACAATCACATTGTAACCCTTACTTGGGAGGCATTCAAGAAACGATGGTTAGAAAATGACGCAAAGGTTAGTTTACTTACTACATCTTGCAATAATAGTGTCATGCGAAATAGCCAAATATTTTTGTTTCGGTAAGTGCTTTATTCCTAACAAGCTAGTGGATGGGGGCATGGACGCGGAAGTGGCGAACAAGCTAGTCATTGCCGAAGACCCTACAACATATAGTAGACAACAATTATTCGTCTTGGGTAGAATTAAAAAAGACGGGACTTTCTCAAGTGATGAGGCAAAAAGGGTGGCTAATCGAGTGGTACGCTTAACCTACTACGCCATACCATGTTCCATTTTAGTATCTACAATCAAACAATCAAACACAACAATTGATTACGATAATAACTTTTCATTTACTATACTACATTTTTAGGACGAGGTCGAGCGTGAAGTTGAAGAAGGCTTGTTAATCCCTGTCGGTAAACACGATGTGCTACGTAGGGCACTTGGGAAGGCCGAGCATCCGGGAAGAGCTAAGGGAATTGGTGGTTATGTTACTCAAATAGAGGCGTTTGGTATCAAACGTAGTAGCAAAGACCCTAAACCATCCAAACTCCAAATAGCATTGAACCAAACCAAAAAATCCGACCAAGAGGTCAACCTTATACAGATTCAGGTGACAGTACAAATCCAATGCTCATTTATTTCCACTATGATTTCATTTCAAATCATTTGTTATACTTCTTCGCTTTCAGCACCGAAAGTAATTGTCAAATTGGGAGTGCGGTTACTATATGATGTTGTACGCAAGCGAGT
Source organism: Sherardia arvensis (assembly GCA_948330725.1). Classification (NCBI taxonomy): domain Eukaryota; kingdom Viridiplantae; phylum Streptophyta; class Magnoliopsida; order Gentianales; family Rubiaceae; genus Sherardia; species Sherardia arvensis. The sequence continues at coordinate 40,074,044 of OX415236.1, read as the reverse complement.
GTGTAGCTGGCCTTCTTCAAGATAATTTGGAATTACATCGCGTAAGCATTCTTATAACCTACTTATTGTACCTATTACTATCTACGTTGCATTCAATAGCATTAAAAAACATTTCATATTCTTAGATTATCGAGGAAAATCATGCACCGTACACCAAGAAGGAGTTGGAGGATGGTAGAGATGCATTGGCTAGACACTTGGTCCTTATTAGATCTTGGTACATCTCTAGGCCTCACATTCCCAATAAAAGCTAGTTTCTTTTTTTGTCAAATGGATGCATATATTTACTTTTGAGTTCCATTACTTCCATAAGTTTATAAAATGTGGCTTGATAGTGTTTCATGTTCATGTTTTGTGCTTAGATACCATGCATCTTGCAATTGACAGCTTAGACAATTAAAATGAAACCCAATTTTAGTGGAAATGGGTGGAAATGGCTCAAATCCTATAATTTTGTGACACTTACGAATTGCCTGCGAGATCGTTACTTCTCTCGCCCGTAACATTAAAATAGTTGCGATCATCTTGTACTATCGCTACTTCAATCGCCCGAATTATATTTCTGAGCTTAGTTTTTGCGCCCTCGCTACCCAATCGCTCGTTCTTCTCTGCCTCTCCAATCTAATCTCTGTCGAGCTCGTAACAATACACGCCAATGCCAGGCGAATGTCTAGCTTACTCGTAACGTCAATTTTTTTTCTCGCTCACCCAGAGCCAAAACGACGTCGTTTACCGTTAGCGAGTTTTGTAGCGATATCGTCACTACACACATAAGCGATTGTCTTACGAAATCGTTAACTCTCTCGAACCAACTACTTTTATGATATTTTTATAATATCATTTTCACAATTTTTATGAAAAACAATTGTTCGGTTGCGAGCTCGCTACGGTGTTACCTGCGAGTAGCTAGTGGCTGTCGTAACCTGGCTCGTTTGGTTTAACTTGGCTTGTAACGATTTCGCTACTTATGACCGAGCGATTCGCCCCTATTTGTCGTAACCAGTCTCGTCAGCAGATAAATATATGACAAACTAGGTTCACCTACGAGATCGTAACCAATATTAGCGATCCGCACGCTGGTAGTCGTAACCAGTCTCGTAACCTGTCTAGGCTTTTCAATGTAGCGAAGTCGTTAGTATTTCATCTGGCGATCCGTAAGCTGCTGTCGTAACATAACAATCAACCATTTGTTTGGGACTAGCGTTTGCTAGTTACGGTATCGCAACGAGCCAATTCATATCATTCAGACTTTCACGCTAGCGATTTCGTAAGCTATTAGCAAGGCGTATAAGCCTTCATCTAAGGCGGAAACAAACGCCTTAAACCCAAAAACATCTAAGGCGGAAGAGGAACCGCCTTAGATGATTTTTCTCATTCAAGTCACTACCAGGGAAGGCATTTGTTTTCTGCCTTAACACATGAAGGATGAACTGTCTTAGATGGCTTGATATTCTAGTAGTGATGGAAATGATTATTAAGTTTTGATAATGATATAATAATTCAGTTCGTTGACACCCTATTAAAAACAACAGGATCGTCATATATAAATCGAAAAGAATGCGCATATATATTAAAAATATGTGAAATAGCCCACTAAAATTATATACTAAAACTTCATACACATTCATTTTTAATATGGGTTACCTTCCGATACATCCTAATTTCAAATGCGAAATTAGTCTACAAAAGTTCGACCAACTAAGTGTACTTTTATAGCAAAAACATCACCACAACCATCAAAACATAATACTAACACCTACAAATTAACATGCACAGAACCAGCTAGGTTGAAGTTGAAATCAATGCCCTAAGGCCATCAATGAAACCATCAATATAAGAACTCTCAAGCCCTTTCCTCGTCAAAAACTGGCGCCATTTCTCATGATTACACCTCACCTCCTTCCCAATCCCGCTCTCTTCATCCATCACCGACTTAACTGCTTCCATCACGCCCTTTCTCGTAAACAATCCATCCTCATCTCCCTTCTCCACCTCCATCCCCACTCTCAGCTCATCCCCCATCAGCCTCGCGTTTATAAACTGATCCCCGAACTGCGGCAGAAGCACGATCTGCGCCTCATTCACCAGCACCTCCGACAGCGACCCTGAACCACAGTGCGTCACGAAGCACCCCACTGCTGGATGTGACAGGATCAGCTGTTGCTGCACCCAACCGCCGTGCACAATGCCTCTTCCTTCTGTCCTTTCCCTGAAACCGTCGGGCAGAGCTGATTCGATCGTTTCAGCTCCCACCGGTGGTTTCAGGGCGGCGAAAAACGGGAGTCCGGTCATCTCTAGCCCTAGAAGAAGCTCCTGGTGGATATAATTCAACGTACCATTCAGTTTTTTCATGTTACTGTGTGTGATATGATTTTCATATCAAAAATTCAAAATATGTCAACACCGATTGAGCCAATTCAAAATATGCCAAAAAAAGTAGCATGATTAACTTGCTATTACCTGGAATTTATTCTTTTCGGTTCTGCATTCGCTACCGAATGCACAGAAAATAACGGTTTTTGGCTTGAATCCGTTGAGCCAATTCAACCATTTCTCGTCTAGCTTTGAAGTAGGCTGCTCAGGAACAACCGGGCCGGCAAGAAACACCGGTTTGCCAAACTTCTTCGCGATGAAATCACAATACGGGCCTTCGATTTCTCTACAGGATTTGAACCCTATGGCATCAGCTTCTTTAGTAGCGATCAGGATTCTCCGGAGAAACGAGATCCCCGAGCCGGGCTCGATCAGCGATGAGTAGAAGTTGAGCCCGCGGGCCTCGTGGGTTCGGAGCTTTAAACACGACGGAGGGAAGCCCGGCGGGGGGGCCATTAATTCAGAATCCGTCGTCTTCTCTTCCCGGAAACTGTAAGCCACCATGGCCGGGCTGATTCCGACGAACGCTAAACACTTTATACCTAGCTCTCTAGTCAGCTCAGGCAGCCAGTGAGTGAAATCGTAGAAAACGAAATGTGGTTTGATTTTTTTAAGGAATGATTCTAAGGTTGGCCGTGTTCTGTCCATGGCGAGGCGGAGGAGGTGCTGCTGCGGCGGCGGAACGTCGGCGGTGGTTTCGGCGCCGGCGGGGAGGCCTTCGACGTGTGGAACGTCGAGCGGGATGAATTCGATGAGAGTGGGATGAAGATTGAATTGGTGCAATTTGGTTTGCGTTTTTGTGGGCAACAAGAAGGAGATCTTGTGGCCTCTTTCTGCGAGTTTGTTTGAGAGATGAAGAAATGGGGTGAGATGTCCCATGGCGAACCATGGATACATGACGATGGATAATCTCCGTTTGTCATCTTCTTCCATATTCAACTTTAAAATTCTCTGAGAAATCAGTGAAAAACGAACACAAATCAGGCTGCAATTCAGATGTGCATGGAAGTAATTGTTATAGGAATCAGATTTACAGATTTATGAAATGGAATAGTAAATTCAGGAGTTTATTTTGGCCTGATAATTGCATCTTCCTTGACCAAGTATGGGAGAAAACAGTGGGAGCACCTACACGTATACTGCCATGTTCATTTAGCAAATTAGTTGTTAGCCAAAATCAAGAAAACTTATTGGCAATATCAAACCTTAATCACAGTTCAGAACTAACAAAGAGCATTATAAATGGATTTTCCTGCTTAGAAGAAACTACTTATTTGAATGAGGATTCTCCACTGTTCTCACTAGCAATAAAACTATTCAAGCAGTAAATACTAAGGTAAATAACAACCTATCATATGATTCATATCAGCTTTATATTTATTCCCAGGTGACTTTCTGCATCAAAAGTATGTGTAGATTTATATATATTGTACACTTTGCAAGGTCTCAACAGTCTGAATAATCATAAGAGAGGCACTGTAGAGAAGCATGAAGAAAGAAATACAACAGTGAGGTATTGTCAGTTGCTGAATTTCAAAGTAGACACCGATCGATTCAGTAACTTAGCATTCAGTCTGAGTTCCACTTAATACATACTAGTAAAGTTCTCATCGTTACACCTAATGCAGAGTAATCTTCTCAGCATTTCCTCAGAAGATCGTACTTGCTTTCATAATTTCATCTTCACTGCAACATGAAAAGTCTATGAGTTTCCAAGGGATAGAGTATCTGCATATATCAGAAGGATTTACAATGTCAAGGTAGATTTCATTATATAGATGTTTCTACTGAAATATGCAATGGATTCTTAAAATGTGTCATCGACAAAAGCAGCTACCTTATAATGGATTCAGTGTATTGTGATCTTCAGACCTGAATCTCCCATCAGCTCCTCCCGTCTTGCCTCAATTTGCTTCACCGCATCTTCTATGTTATGACTAACAAAGACTTGAATAATTTCAAGTGTGGGTATCTCTTCCAGACAAGAGGGCAACTCTTCCAAACACCAACATTGATTCAATACCAACTTCTGTAAACAGCCAAGTTGATCATCACATTCTGTAACCAACCTCTGAAGCCCTACACAATAGAGCTTCAAATATTTAAGCTGCCCAAACTCACCTTCTTTCATTTCCCATGTACTTCAATCCATTTTTATCGTCTCCAGTTTGAGCACTTGAAGATTTCCTAGTTCACCAATAGCAGAAAGATTTCTCCAGGACAAATCGAAATATGTCAATGTCAATTTTTTCAGATGGGCTGGCAAACAAAACTTGTTGAACACGACCTCGAGAGTATTTCTATCCAGATTCCTCTTTTTGTGTATGATCTCAAGTGACTCTAGATGACTCAAAATCTCAGGAACCACAATATCTGTAAAATCATCTTCACTACAAGATGAAAGTATGAATTTCAACTTGCGAATGTTTGGGAACTTCCTCAGTACACTATCCATCTCCCGGTAAAGAATGACAGCACCATAGAACTGTTCCAACTCCGGTAAAATAGATGAACTATCAATAGTCAAACGAGCACCACCATCAGCATAAATAGTCTTTATGAAGAGATATTGCAGTTTCTGGAGATTCCAGAAACTACTGGGGAATGAAGCTGGACTTGATCCTTCATACTGCATGATAAAAGTCTCTAAATTTGAGAGATCACCAAGGAGTAGTGGCATTTCATCATTGCTGCACCGAATAGCCAAGAAGGCCAGCTGAACAAGCTGGCGAATTTCTGTTGGAACAATATAACCAAGGTCAACTTGCTCTATATCCAAAACTGTTAGAAATTTCATTATCTGAATCGTGGATTTGATATCAAACCACTCCATTCTGGGCCACCAAGTTGGGGTTTCCCAAGATTCAGAAGACTTCAATATTAGGGAACATGCACGAGGACAGAACAACTTGGACTGCTTGAAATGCACTACTTCAGAGTGAATGATTAACCTGTGTAGGCTGTTGTCCCTCTCATTGAACGCTGAGAGCTCGTCACAACCTTTTAAGAAATGGAAGAAATGTTCATCATTGGCCTTTTGTAAACAAAAATCGTGAAGCAAGTCATGAACGTGGCATGTTTTAACTCCACCATCATATCTTTGTTTGGCGACCATAACTAAACTTCTTTCAATCAAGCCGTTTAAGTAAACTTCAGCAGTATCTCCTAGGCTCCTCAATTTATCAGTATCTTTCTGAACAAACCCTTCTGCAATCCATAAACGAACCAACTTCCTGACACAAACTTGTTTATCTTCTTGAAATGCCCCAAAGTAGAGAAGGCATGGCCTTAAATAAGGTGGCAAATGCTGGTAGCTGAGCTCCAATGCATTCCAACACTGCACATCTACACTTAACATATTTCTTAAACTATCAACAACCTTATTCCAATCCACTGGTTCCATGTTCTCAAGAATTCCAGCTACAATGACAATTATCAGAGGTAGCCCCCTACATTTTTCAGCAATATCCATCCCAAGGTGAAATGATAATGTTGTTGATAACTTCCTCTGCAACAACTCTATACTCTCTTCGACACTGAGTTGGCGAAGAAAATGAGGTTTGTTGTCGACCATAAGACAACGAGGAGCAACATCATGCCTACGACTAGTTAAAATAATTCTACTCCCGACATTATCATCTGGAAATGATTCCTTGAGAAGATCCCAGACCAGAACGTCCCACACATCATCCAAAAAGATAAGATACCTCCGCCCTTTCAACCTCTTTCTTAGTTTCTCCCCTAAGTCAGCTTCAGAGCATTTGGTAGAATCAATTTGAGTTAAAAGCGAACGCAACACTTTTCTCTTTTCTAAACGCTGGGATATAGGAGTCCATGCACGAACAGAAAAATAGCACAAAACAGAAGGATTTGAGTAAATGGCAGTAGCCAGAGTGGTCTTACCTAGTCCAGGCATGCCTACAATGGCAATGATTTGTAATTTCTTTGATCCCCAGGTAAGCTGATCCACTAGTCGTCTTTGGTCATCATGGCGACCCGATACAATTTCTTCCTTCAATCTTCCCTCTGCTCCAGTGGCATCTACAACAAGCTCCTTCTCAATGCTTGTGGAAATATGTGCTTCTCTAGCTCCAAATTCTAGCAAAATGCTCCTGACTGTATCTAACAAATCCATGTCTACTCCTTCCCGCCGGTGGTGAAGTGAGCTCATGAAGACTCCTGCATCACATAAGAAATCTGTAATAGTGTCCTTCATCTTCGGCTGCCCCTCCTCTTTAATGACAGTTCTAAGGGACCTTAGACCTTCATACAACTCTTGCAGATCCTTCTCAGAAACAGAACCTGAGTTGAGTCTGAGTAGATCCCAGAGATCTGATATGAGAGAATCAAGAAAATCCTTCACAGAAGAAAAGGCATCATCATCATATTCATCACCTGCCTTCAAGCTCACCAGGACTTGAGTGTAAGCATCATAGACTTGGGAATCAACATGCTTCATCTTCTGCACCAATGCTGACATCTCTGACTGTAATTCTTCACAATCACCCCCAGAAAAGGTGACAGATCTAAACCTGAAAAGCAAATAAGAAGCGCTGATGCTAACAGCCTCAGTGTGAGCTGAAAGACGGTTGAGGGGTTCGACAACACGTCTCACTGAGGCAAAGCAGATGAGACTTTTGAGGAATGTCATCTGCTGTACTAGTGCTTCTATTGTATCTACCAAACTGGGAACATAATCCGGGCGCCTTATCAAACTTCGAAAATCGGGTACATTCTTGAGAATGGAAGTAATGATTTCCAAGACTAGATGAACTGAGCTACTCTGGCTGTAGTTTTCCAACATCATGACATACCATTCATCGAGTTCATCTTTCAAGGATTCAATGTCTTTATCGAAGAGAGAAACCATATCCATATCCATATCCATATCACCAGATTCAGGATCCAATTGAAGACGGTGATGGTGAATTTGGATTGAATTTCTGGTGACTGTGCCATGAATCTTTTCCAGGAAAGATCTCAGCTTCCCGTTGCTGCCCAGCACTCTGGCAGAAACAACAAACGTTTCGAGATGGCTCAACCTAAACCGCAGTACCCGAAATGGGTCTTGATAGTACCATCGTGCATTTTTCAACAGCCACTCTACATCATCTGATGCAGACTGAATGCAAGTAACGAGATCTGCAAATGCCATGCTGCTATTTGGGAACATTCACTGGTTTCAAAGGCAAGAACCGAATGAAATCATTGAAATGTGGTAAAGATGTAAACTTCTGACAGATTTATTAAGGCGAGCAATACTTCAATTGTTGTTCCAAATATACCCTTTATCTTGTCAACTGTATTCCTACTCGGGCCTTCACGGCTTCACCGCCATTAATGTTGCGCAGAAAACAACTCAAGAGTACATAAACAAGTGTAGAGAAGATAGAAAAGAGCCGCACGTACCTCTCGAGCCCTGAATAAATTGTTTCTTGGCACCCGAAAATCAGAACCACAGAACAATCATTAATAACCGGAGAGGATTCGACTGACTTTTAGAAATCACCGGAGTCCGGTGGAGAACTGCCCTGACCGATTTTGGGATAAAATCACGGCTCGGCTTAGATGGATGGTGGAAAATTAATCTAATTGAGAATTGGCTTATAAGCCGAGCCATCACTTTTAATGTCAACTCCAGGCCTAGGGCGTCGTTCTGTGGCTCGGCTCGCCGCCTAACGTTGTTAGTAATAATCACTCAGAAATTAACCAGTCAAACTTTAATTAACGTTGACAGTAGTAAGTGGTACATTCGGATTTATGGTCTAATTTAAACTTCAATGTTATCAATATTACAAAACTGCGTCCTTCTATGGTTTGAGAAACTCAAATTAAATCATATATTACCGTTATTTTCGGGTGTGATCAAAATCAAATTCTGGAATTTGAGAAAATCCCTGAGCAACCAGGCGAGTTTTGTAGTTATCAATGGATCCATCCTGACGATACTTGAGGCGATAGACCCACTTGGAGCCAATAATATTGACTTGAGGAGGACACAGAACCAGATCCCATGTGTGTTGTTGACGAAGAGCAGCAATTTCCTTAGCCATGGCAGCAACCCATCGAGAATCCTTTGCAGTTGTCCAGTAAGTACGAGATTCCTTCTGATCACCACAAAGTCTGGGCCAAGATCACGAACGACGCGCGTGCCATCCTGATGGAGAGTGACCATCCTGTGAGCCCAAGAAACAGGAGGAGTAGGGGAGGCAGAAGAGGCCGAGCTATATCACCAGGGGAGATTGAGACTGGTCCGGAGGACTCAGGCGATGATGCCGATGGTGTAGGCGAACGAGGAGGAGTTGCTGGCTCATCCAATACAACCGTTGGTGTCACTGGTTCGGGGCTGCAAAGAGGATCATGGCACATAGAGCAAGCTGTAGGAGGCACCGTTGGAGAAATTACAACAGAAGATATATCCAAATCCGGAGTAGTGGGATCCAAGAATGATGAGACATACATCGAAGTGAACTGAGCATCCAAAGAAGAACTCGAGAAAGGGAAGTGAGTCTCATCAAATCTGGCATGACGAGTCATATAAACACGACCAAACAATTGAATCCCTTGTACTGCGCACGGTAGCCTATAAATACACATGGAACACTATGAGGGGCCAACTTATGAGCTGCTGTTGGACGAACATATGGAAAAACTCTACAATCAAAAGGATGAAAGTTTGAATATTTTGGAGCGCGCCCAAATAATACCTCAAATGGAGACACATTATTGAGAACCGGAGTCGACAAACGATTAATGTTAAGCACTTCAGTACTAAACGCATCATCCCACTGGGAAAGAGGTAACTGCGAATGAAACAACATGGAAAGCCCCATCTCTGTGATGTGTCTGTGTTTCCCTTCAGCTCGCCCATTTTGCTGAGATGTATATGGACAAGACATCTGATGATTGATACCCCGAGAACCAAAATGAGCATGTAATCTGGTGTTGGTGAACTCAGTTCCACCATCGCTTTGGAAAACTTTGATGCGGGATGAAAATTGATTCTCAACCAGTGCCTCAAACTTAAGATAGATATCGACAAAATCGGACTTCCGACGTAAGGGATAAAACCAAGAGAATCGCGAATGATCATCCACAAGCACAGCATGATAAGCAGAGCCATTACCAGATAAAAACGGAGAAGTTCCCCATAAATTATAATGAATCAAATCAAGAACGTGAGCAGCATGTTTAGAGTTCTCAACAAAAAATAATTTATGTTCCTTAGCCATCGCACAAGGCTCACAAACACCAGGTCCAGGCAATACAGAAGTAAGAGATAAACAACCAGTCTTATTCAAAAGGGAAATAACACTATGAGACACATGTCCCAAGCGAGCATGCCAAATCTCAAACGATAGTCTATTCTTATTCTTCTCAACGAATGACAGCAGTGCCTCCTCACCGCGGTCCAAAACATAAAGTCTATACTCACATCGGCCTCGCCCCAGAATTGCCTTGGTGGCCTTGTGCTGAATAATAAAAAACTGATCATCAAAAGCAATAACAGCACTAAGAGCACGAGTAAGCTTACTGATGGTCAACAAATTTTGGTAGTAGCAGGCACAACCAACACATCAGATAAATGCAAAGAAGGACTAATTCGAGCATCACCAATACTAGTAATAGAAATTGCAGCACCATAAACAACATAGACAGGAGTGTTACCATTATAAGGAGTGAAACTGGATAGATTCAAAGCAGATAAGCTCATGTGCCCGGAGTCCATGTACTAGTCTAGAGTGGTGGAGGATGTGGAAGTGGAAGCAATGGAGGGCTGATACTAAGTGGATGCCTGCACAAGATACATCAAATACTGTTGGGCCTGTTGAGGAGTACACATCCCATACTGCGGCACTGGCTGCTGAGGTGCATGAATAAGAGGAGCTACATATGGCTGAATCTGCTGTGCAAGATGAGCATGAGGGAGAAGGCCTGACTGAGCAACAAAAGGCAGAAACTACAGCTGAACATAGGGCTGAGGCGTCTGAACCGCAGGACGAGGAGCGGACGAGGGGAATTGTCTGGAAACAAGCCCATAACCATTGCATGTGTAACACTGGATCTGAGAGCCACAACCGCGATCAGAAGAGTGCCCGAGACGACCTGCTGAACGCCGACCGCCGGAGCGGCCAGAACCGGCAGGGTGTCCATGCTGTTGGGAATCAACCAGAAACACCTGGGCACTCGGACCATTCAATTTTGCCAAATTGGCCAACAAACCCTCATGTGCTTTTGGGCATGTTTGTCAGAATTTTTCTGTAAAGCAGTTCAGTTCAGTTCAGTTTTTTTTTATTTTTTCAATTCAGTTCATTATTTTTAAATATTTTTCAGTTCAGTTCAATGTTTTAAATTTTTTTCAGCTCAGTTTAGTTTTTTCTTTTTTTCAGTTCAGTTCAGTATTTTTTATATTTTTCCAGTTCATTTCAGTATATTTTTATTTTTTCAGTTTAGTTCAATGTTTTTTTATTTTTTCAGTTTAGTTCAGTCCGAAAAATATTTTTAAATTTTTCAGTTCAGTTCTATTCAGATAAATATTTTATATTTTTTAATTCAGTAACTTCTATATTTTTTACTATAGATCTCTACAGTTTTTTCAGTTCAGTTCAGTTTATATCCAGCTTAATTTGATCCAGTTCAATTCAGTTGATTTAATTTGGTTATACAGAAATGTGATTTGATGAATTTCAGTTTCATTCAGTCGTATAATTACTATGTTCAATACTTTCAATTATAATTTGGTTCAATTAGGCTGTGTTTGGTTCACGGAGATTTTGGAAAATTGGGATTTGGCAAGTACAGGATTTCAAATTCGTGGTTTGTTCACTAAGTTTTACAAAATCCTATTTTGACTCCAAAGTCTAGACTTGCAAAATTCTAAAAACCAATCAAAAAATTTGTTTCAGACTTACAAAATCCCAACCCAACCAAACAAGGATTTTGCAAAACCAGACTCTCAAAATCCCAAACCAACCAAATACAAGTTCATTGTTTGTGAATACAACAAAATGGAGCAATCTTTGTACCCTAGTGGTTCTATCATATTCTGAATATTTTTTGAACCAATTCAGTTCAATTTAATTAAAATTAAAATTAAGTTTATTTCAATCATGTACAAGTGTATGTTGATCAATTTCAATTTAACTTAGTCATACTGTTATTGTCTTGAATACATTGAACTTTACTTTAGTTTAATTCAATTTATTTATAAGTAAATGTGATTTGATAAAATTAGTTGCATTAAGTCATTATTTCAATACATTACACTTTATTCTGTTTCGTTTCTATTCAATTATGTATTATGTACAATTAAGCTCATTTTATTTGTTAATAATGATTTTTTTAGTATATTTAATTTTTTTTCAACTCAGTTCAAACAAATATATTTAATTTTTTTTTCAGTTCATTTAAGTTCAGTATATTTATATTTTTTCAGTTCAATTCAACATATTTTAGTTCAGTTCAGTATATTTATATTTTTTTCAGTTCAGTTCAGTATTTTATATTTTTTCAGTTAAGTTCAATATATTTATATTTGTTTCAGTTCAGTTCAGTATTTTTAAATTTTTTCAGTTCAGTTCAAAATTTTTTTATTCTTTTCAGTTCAGTTCAGTATTTTTTTATTCTTTTCAGTTCAGTTCAGTACTTTTTTATTCTTTTCAGTTCAGTTCAGTATTTTTAAATTTTTTTTAGTTCAGTTCAATATTTTTAAATTTTTTTAGTTCAGTTCAGTTTTTTTTGTTTTTTCAGTTCAGTTGAGTATTTTTAAATATTTTTCAGTTCAGTTTAGTTTTTTTTTTGTTTTTTTCAGTTCAGTTCCGTTCAGAATTTTTAAATATTTTTCAGTTCAGTTCAGTATTTTTTTTAATTTTTTTCAGTTCAGTTAAGTTCAGTTCAGCAAGAAATGAGCTCGAGCAAACTTGGCCTTAGCCTCATCAACAACCTTCATATAAAAAGGAGCAGGATCTTTAGAAGTTATAGGAGAACTAAAAGAACTAAACTCATGTCCCAATGCATTGAGAAACCTAATCAATATCTCACGATTATCAACAGGATCACCCATAACATTCAATTGCTCAGAAATTTTCATAAAAGAGATGTGAAACTCATGAAAGTTTTCTTGAGAACAGCACCTTATTGACGAAGGTTGAATATAGCAACAACAGATTCATGGTGATACGCCGTTGCAAAAGCATCACACATCTCCCTTGCAATGTGGCACTGTGAAATCTCATTCTTCGCTTCAGGAGTAAGCGAAGAATACAGAACGCCACAAATCCCTTGATTATCCGACATCCATGCATCATAGGCCTTCTTGACAGCATCATAGTCTTCTTTGATTTTCAAAGCAACATCATCATTAGGAGGAACAGTGGAGTAGGACAGTGGTAGCACCGGGAACTCAGGATAGGGAGATGAGCCATCAAGATGGCCATACAATCCTTGGGGTCGAAGGGCATACTGAACATGTTGCTTCCACTATAAGTACGTAGTGGCATCAAGCTTCGTGTTCAACATATGAATCATCGTGTTGAGGGAAAACTTATCGAAACGTCTATCGGAAGCCAAGGTAGAGCAAGAAAAACACAAAGGAGAAATTTTAGTGAAGAGAGGGAGGGGAGAGCCGACGGCGGCGGCAAGAAAGGGGAGGAATAAAAAGCTTGCGTAAACCCTTGGGAAAAGAAGAGGATTGGTAGGCTGATACCATGTAAAGACTATTTCCCAAAATGATTTGTATTGAGATATTCACAGGTATATACAAATACAAGTAGAAACCTATAACTAAGGCATTAAACCCTAGGGCCATATGGTGATATGGGCCTCAGCCCATACACTGGCCCGGCGGACATATTGGCAAAGGAGAAGAGAGGGTCAAGCCCACCAGTGGTCCTCCCATGACATCAGCTATCTTGGACACACCCAGGTACAAGAAGGACATGATAATGACCCCGCAACCCCGGATGTGCGACAAGAAGAGGACCACTTAGCCTAAGCCCTCTCTGATCCTCACCATTATAAATAGAGGAGTGACCAACAGTAATAGGTATGTTATATCAGACTTAAATACTCTCTGTATTTCTTCATATTCTCTCTCCTCTGCATAAAGCCCTATCTTCATCATCACGCCGGAGCGTCTACCCTCGGGTGACCCCGGGGGCTTTGTTTTGCAGGATCTAGGTGAGAAATTGGCCGCGGGTTAGGATTCCAGCTCTTCCCGGATTACTTATACCGGAGCTGGTATCCCAGAGCCTACTAGTAGCATCAGTTGGCACGCCCAGTGGGATCTTGCTTCGTCATGCCCCGCGGCAGACCTAAAAAGACAGGGGAAGAACCCCCCGCCAAAGCTAATCAGGCAGAAGGTGGCCCTAAGACAAAGAGGGTCGCGGCTGCCCAGGCGGCGCAGAAGGCGGCCGAGGAGAAGGAGCGAGCGCGCAAGGAGACTGCCCGTGTGGTCGCTGAGAAGCGCCAAGGAAAGAAGAAAGTGCCGAAGCGTACCCTCAGGGAGATGCAGAAGGAGCAGAGGGAGAAGGACCGGCAAGAAAAGGAGAGGCAGGACCAGGAGGCGTTCGGGGAAGGTGGTGAATCCGAACCGGAGTATTTTGATTCCGGAGAAGAAGACCCGGAGCGCGGAGATCCAGAAACGATTCATACCAACGCTGAGGAATTCGGAGAATTTCGAGCATGGAAAGCGGCCAAGGCCGCGGCCCATAACAAGGTACCCGAGGTAGTGGATTTGGAGAAGGATGGAAGAGGAGGACCCGGATATCAGCAGATGCCCCCGGGTCAGCAGATGCCTCCGGGTCAGCAGATTCTTCCGGGACAGCAGCAGTATCCGGATCAGCAGTTTCTAGGCGGTTTAAACCCGCAAGCTCAACCATTTTATGGTGGATACAACACCCCGTTTAACAACGGGTCCATTGAAGACCAGTTGACCAGGCTGATTGGTAGGCGGGGGATGGTTCCTCATTCCCCGTGGGTTCCAGAGGTGCTGAACTACAAGTGGCCGGTAGGTACCAAAGCGCCCGATGGAGTTCCGACGTACAATGGTGACGGGGATCCGGAGGAGTTTGTCCACACCTATTTCTGTGTCATGGGTGCCCGAGTCATTGATGAGCCGTTGCAGTGCAAGCTGTTGCCTTCTTACCTCCGGGGCAACTGCCTGAGTTGGTTCAAGAGTCTTCCCCAGGGCTCACTGAAGACTTTCTGGGATTTTGCTACAGTCCTGGTACACCGATATGCAGCGATGAAGACCAACTTTGTCAACCTGGCGACGGTCCTGGCTATGCGACAGTTGGAGACACGGAATCTACTTGGCAATATTATGTCCGGTATATTGCTGAGTCTATGAAGGTCCAGGATAGGCACTTACACGAGAAGGCCCTGATAGGCAACTTTGTGAACGGGTTGAGAGACGAGATGTTCTACATCGAGTTAATGAAGAATATGCCGGGAACTTTTTACCACCTCCAGTTGACAGTGGAAATGCATTGTACGGTGCATGAAGCTAACCATACCCGGATGAACACGGTTGGTTTCTTTGAGTAGCGGGTGATTACGGCCACAACAACCCAAACAACCACGCTCCGGGCGACTCCTCATCAGGGGGTTCGCCAGGAGCCAGCTAGACGTCCCCCGGTTCAGGGAGCGACACCTGCGCCGGGGGGCAGACGTTGGTAGTGAGACCAACGTATACTCCACTCTCCAAGACAAAAACGGAGATTCTGGCCATTCACCGGGGTCTCTTCACGGACCCCCCGGTTATACAAGGGGTCCCGGCCCCGGCCAATTCTCAAAAATGGTGTGAGTTTCATAAGTCTTATGGTCACACCACAGAAGGCTGCCGCGTCTTGCGCACGGATATTCAGAAGTTGGTGGAGCGGGGTCAGCTCCGGGACTGTGTGGCGGGGGAGGCACACCCGGCAGCTGCTCCGGCCGGACAGGGAAGGATACGGAACTGGAGAAACAACCGAGGCTAGAGCGGCAATCGCCTTGCGGAAGCCAACATTGCTCCTAACCCCCCCCCCCCCGCAAGCTCCTAGACCGGGAGTTCCGGGACCTGGAGCACCCCGAATGATAAACGTGATCAACGGTATAGTGGGAGATGGAGCGCAAACACTTTCGGAGGTGAAGGCCAAGAGTAGGTATGTTCCTCCGGGTAGGGCTGTACAACCGGGTCAACCCGGCCCGGCCCGGCCCGGATCCGGAATGACTCGGACCCGGAATATTTAAAAATCTTGGACCGGGGCCCGGCCCGGTTGGACTACTTCTTGAACCGGACCCGGTCCGGAATTTTTCCGGGTTTGACCCGGATCGGACCCGTTGACTCGGTTACAACCTCTATTACATTTACTTTTTACAAAAAGAGTGATTTTGTTTAGAATTGAACTATAGACCATTGTGTTACAATCTCCTTACCACTACACCACACTTCTTTTTGTAAATAAATTGTATAATTAATAAATATATACGGATGTTAAATTTATTTTAAAAACAAAACACAAATGTAATGCTTTTGGTGAGATTTGAACTCTAGTTGTATACTCCAAAATAGCAAGTCTTACCACTAGAACAAAATTAATTATGTATAATAATTGCAAATGTATGATATATAATTGGGCTCTCGGGTTGACCCGGAAAAATCCGGGTTTGACCCGGATCGGCCCGAAACCCGGAATGGGCAAATATGGTGACCCGGGGCCCGGCCCGGAATGCAAAAAATCCGGGTCCGGGTCACCAATTCCGGTCCCGGGCCGGGCCATTTTTCCGGGTTGACCCGGCTCATGTACAGCCCTACCTCCGGGGGAGATCCAGGGAAAGAGGTTTAAACATGATGAGACAATCACTTTTTCAGAGAAGGATGCGGTCCCAGCCCAAATGCCTCACTCTGACCCGATGGTGATCTCCGCCGAGGTAGAAGGTGTGGTGATAAAGCGAGGTTTTGTGGATGATGGGAGCAGCGTAGAGATTATGTTCGCTGATTGTTTCGATCAATTGCACATTGGCCGACAGAACTTGAAGCCATGCCTGTCCCCGCTATCAGGCTTTACGGGTCGCACAGTCCACCCGCTAGGTGTTATAGCACTACGGGTGACCCTTGTCGATCATCTGGATATTAATAAGAGGTGCACTGTCTTGTGTAACTTTGCGGTCATAAATGCTTTCTCCCCGTACAACATGATCATAGGTCGTCCCTGGTTGACGCAGGCTCGGGCGATATGCTCACCCTACTATTTAACCATGAAGTTCCCGAAGGACCAAGGAATTGCTTTGGTTATTGGCAATCAAACGACCGCCCGCAGTTGCATGCTCACTGCGATAAAGGAGGCCAAGAACAGAGGTTTAGAAAGAACAAACGCATCGGAGCCCGGGGAGTGTTCCGGGAAGGATAACACAGTAGGAGCCGTGCATGGTGACCCGGCTTCTTTTGAAGTGGAGGACATGGAGCTAGGATCCCGGGGGAAGGTGAGTATCGGGAAGCATCTCCCGGTGAATGTGAAGGAGGAGCTTCGGAAGTTACTCAAGGAGTATGAGGATGTATTCTCGTGGGGAACGGAAGACTTGACGGGGATACCAGAAGAGTTTGCAATACACCGGTTGAATGTCTACCCGGATTTGAAGCCTATAAGGCAAAAGAAAAGAGCCTTGGCAGCAGATCGGGTAGAATTCGTCCGGGCGGAGGTGAAGAGGATGCTGGACGCGGGAATGGTAGAAGAGATCACTTACCCGGAGTGGATTGCCAACCCGGTCCTGGTGAAAAAGCATGACGGATTCTGGAGGATGTGTATCGATTTCACAGACTTGAACAAGTGCTGTCCTAAAGACAGTTACCCGTTGCCATCCATTGATCAGCTGGTGGAAGTTAACGGGCTATCAGCTCCTAGCCTTTTTCGACGCACACCGGGGATATCACCAGATCGTCATGGCCCCGGAGGATCGGCCGAAACCCTCTTTTATTACTGACTTTGGTACTTTTTGTTGCAGGAAAATGCCATTCGGTCTCAAAAATGCAGGAGCCACATACCAGCGCATGGTGGATCAGGTGTTGAAGAACCAGCTGGGGAGAATCATGGAGGTCTATGTGGATGATATGGTGATCAAGAGCAGGACACATGATGCTTTCTTGGATGACCTTCGGGAGCTTTTCGTTGTGTTAAGAAAGGTAAACCTGAAGCTGATCCCGGAGAAGAGCACCATCGGAGTGGCGGCAGGCAAGTTTTTGGGGTATATGGTGTCAAACCGGGGTATTGATGTGAACCCGGAAAAAGTTGAAGCAATCCTGAGCATGCCCTCCCCGTGCAAGGTGAAAGATGTGCAGCGCTTAACCGGGTCCTTGGCGGCGTTGAGCAGATTCCTGTCACGAGGAGCGGAGAAGCAGCTGCCTTTTTTCAACATTTTGAGGCGAGCAAAGAAGTTTGAATGGATTCCCGAGTGCGAGCAAGCGTTCAAGGAATTGAAGGAGCACTTGGGGAAACTCCCGACCTTGTCCAAGCCAGTTCCGGGGGAGGAGTTGTTCTTGTATCTGGCAGCCACGGACCAAGCTATAAGTGCGGCCTTGGTTCGAGGGTCCGGAAGAGCGTAGAGCCCGGTGTATTTTGTGAGCAGGGCTCTTCAAGGACCGGAGACACGTTACTCTTCACTAGAACGTTTGCTGCTGGCACTAGTGCACGCGTCCCGGAGACTTCGTCCATACTTTCAAGGCCACCCTATCACAGTTTTCACAAATCACCCACTTCGGCAAGTCATGATGAAACCAAAAGCATCTGGCCGGATGATGAAGTGGGTGATCGAGTTGGGAGAGCACGAGATCACTTATCAGGCGAGGAAGTCTATCAAAGGGCAGGCTTTGGCTGATTTCCTAGTTGAGATGGCGGACAATGCCGTCGAAGGCCCGGGGGAAGGTGAGCCGGAGTGGAAATTGCACGTGGATGGCTCCTCCCATGCCGGGGAAAGCGGGGCCGGGGTCGTGTTGGTCAGTCCCGGTGGCAAGGAGTATCGGTATGCGCTGCAGTTTGAGTTTAAAACCAACAACAATAAAGCCGAGCATGAGGCCCTCCTTGCCGGGTTACGCCTGGCCCGGGAGACAGGTGCCAAAGTTATACAAGCTTATAGCGACTCGGCCATCGTGGTCCAACAAGTCAATGGGAAGTATGAGGCCAAAGAAAGAAGTTTGCAGAAATATTTGGAGGCAGTGAAGCTAATGGTGCAAGGTTTCCTCCGGGTGACGCTGACGCAGATCCCTCGGGAGGAAAATTGTAAGGCGGATGCGCTAAGTAAGTTGGCCTCGTCAGAGCTCAAGCCGGATCAAGACCGGAATCTGTATGGAGATGATAACTACCCGGGGATATGAGCAACCCAACCAAGTTGCAGCGGTGCGAGAAACCGAGTCCTGGATCACACCCCTTCTGGAGTACTTGGAGAATGGAACGCTGCCGGATGACAAGGTAAAAGCCCGGAAAATCCGGGTCAAAGCACCTCGGTATGCCGTCTTGGACGGGGAGTTAAACCGGAGGGGATATCTTCAACCTTGGCTGAAGTGTGTGGATGGGGAGGAAGCACGCCACCTTTTGAAAGAAGTGCATGAGGGTCCCAACGGAAGTCATCAAGGGGCCCGGACTGTGGCTCGGAAGATCATGTGCACGGGGTACTATTGGCCTACGCTGTTTGAGGATGCCCAAAAAGCAGTCCGCTCCTGTGAACAGTGCTAGAAATTCGCACCCTTGATCCATGTGCCGCAGGGGGAGACGATCGGGATATCTGGAACTTTGCCTTTCATCCGTTGGGGTTTGGACCTGGTAGGCCCCTTCCCGACTGCTCCCGGAGGCTTCAAGTATTTGATAGTAGCGGTTGACTATTTCAGCAAATGGGTAGAAGCTGCTCCCCTGACCAACATTAGGGGAAGTACTTGTGTAAAATTCTGCTGGAAGAACATTATTTGTCGCTACGGAATCCCCCGGTTCATAGTGACAGATAAGGAGCACAGTTTGAGAATGATCTTTTCAAATCCTGGTGCAAGGAGTACGGGATTGAACAGAAGTTGACCTCGGTCTACCACCCACAGGCTAACGGGCAGGTTGAAGTAACCAACAGGACCCTCGTTAACGGGATCAAGACACGTCTCCAAGGAGTAAGAGGAAACTGGGTTGACGAACTCCCAAGTGTTTTATGGGCAAGCAGAACGACGGAGAGCTCCGCCAAGGGCGAGTCCCCCATAGCTTGGTTTACGGGGCGGAGGCGGTCATCCCGGCTGAAATTGGAGTTCCCAGTCTCCGATCGAAGTTCCCGGACGAGCAGGCAAACCAGAACGACCGGCTGCTGGATCTAGACTTACTGGAAGAGAAGAGAGAAAAAACAGCCCTGCACGAGGCCCGGGTAAAGGAACGGGTCAAGAAATATCACGACAGGAGGGTGCGCAAGGAACAGTTCACCCCGGGGGAGTGGGTGATGCGCCGGAACGACAAGAGCCAGCAGGTTGCAAGTGGGAAGTTAGCTCCCAACTGGGAGGGGCCTTATAAGGTGATAGCAGCCTACCCCGGGGGAAGCTATGAATTGCAAGACAAGGCCGTGAAGAAGGTCCCGAGGCACTGGAACATTGCAAATTTAC
Source organism: Sherardia arvensis (assembly GCA_948330725.1). Taxonomy (NCBI): domain Eukaryota; kingdom Viridiplantae; phylum Streptophyta; class Magnoliopsida; order Gentianales; family Rubiaceae; genus Sherardia; species Sherardia arvensis. The sequence goes on along the minus strand of OX415236.1, from coordinate 40,054,069 downwards.
GTAGGTACTATGCCTAGCTTATTTTCTGTATTTACCCCTCTGGTAAGGATTATGCCTAGGACGGTAGCATGAGAGCGGCACGGGAACCTCTGGCCAGGGTTGAGCCTAGGTTGTCCCGTGGCCCGCATTTGCATTCTATTATTTTGCTTAAGAAGATTGTTTTGCGAGTTTACATTTTTCATAAGTATAGTCGATCCGGGGCCGCTTGAACAAGCGCCCGGGGGGCTAGTGCAAGAGTAGCGGGAACGCTTGAACAAGCACCCGGAAGACAACCCGGGCACGCTTGAATAAGCGACCCGGGGAAACAGTTGAAACAAATACTTGAACAAGTATCGGGAAATAATATACACACACATATCATTAACTTATGATTGATGGTTACAAAATTTACAACTTTAGATCTTACATTATGCAAACTAAACTAACAAAGGGAAGGAGGACCATCCCAGCTAATAGGAGATCCCTGATCATCTTGAGTGGCAGGATGACTTGGTTGATTGTCAGCAACAGTATTTCCCGGGACATTTGACTCCTCAGCCGGGTGGGAACCAGACGGACCAGCCCCCGAAGGACCAGTTTCGGCATATGGATCGAAATCGTCATCTGAGGATGAAACCTCAGGTGATGATGTCCTACGGGGAGCTCCAATAATAACGGGTCTTGAACATGAGGAGACTTTTTCTTTTTTGTGGCCACGACTTTGCTTTTCCCTTTGCTTTTTTCCCGGGCCAAACGTCTTTGTTCTTTAGCGGCGTCTTCGGAAGCAATAAAGGCCCGGATTCTGGCAGCATCTTCGCGGAGTCTAGACACTCTCCGGGCAGACTCCTCCGGATCAACCGAAACACGGAATCCGAGATATCTTTCGACAGTAAAATCAAGAGAAATTCGACTTGGAATGAGTACCAAGGACGGGGGGAGATATTGCCCCACTCTTTGACGCTGCCACCAAGCGGCGGTTTCCTCGAAAGCAGGCCGGTATCGAGACTCGGGGTCATTCCAGCCCATACGAAACATACGTACTAACAGCGCCCCGACCTCATGAGGAAAGTTGGTATACAGTGGGGGAGAAACTCGACCCAAACGCAACCCGGTCAAATGATAGGTAAGTTGCAGGGTGACCAAATTCTCCCGGAGGATGAGGTTCCGGGCTGCCAGCTCCCGGTTCTCCCTCTCCAGCATTAGATTCCTTCTGAGGGGATCGCCCCTTCTCTCCAACCACTTGAGTTTGTCGCAATAAAATGGAAGTTCGGACCATACCAAGTCAAACTCCTCCTTGAGACGGGACTTAAAGGCGTCGTGTTCGGCTTGCAGCATCGAAATGGTCTTGTCTGCATCCAAAACGGTGTTCACCCGATCCCGAGCCAGGGATTGACACTGGGAAAGAGATCCAAATTGATTTGATATTTCCCTAAGTTTTATTACTAATGAAGTGACATCCGGGAACTCATCTATCACCAGCCCGATCCCGGATTGAACAAGAAGATAACGGGTCTGAATGCCGTCTAACTGCCAACGACTCAATTGTTCTTCTAATTCCGCACACCGGGGGCACGACTTCTCATTATCCGAGGCCGCCCCGGAGGGAACAGTATCCGGAGGATCATCCCGGGGCTACACGAGTAAGAAGATTTAGACACGAAATTAAAAGGAGGCATAAATTCGAAAAAGTCATAACAAAATGATAAAGCCAGAATAAATGTTATACTTATAAAAATAAAAGAGAGAGACTCTTACATCATTGGAGTCATCACTCTCATCCCCGGAGCTCTTTTCTCCTCCCTGAATTACAAAAGAGAACGGTTCAGGGAAGGAGCCCGGGGGAGATAAAGGTTCAAAACAAAACAAAAAGATAAAAACAAAATAAAAGGACTAAGTATCTAGATTATACTTCAGAATCAGTGTCCTCATTATCTTAATCCCGGGGAGATTGCTCTTCCTGATGGGCCTTGCCTTTCTCCGGGGACAGCTGCTCCTCTTCCTCCTCCTCCGCATGCACCGGCTGGAACTCCCGCTCCTGGACGGGGGACTTATCATTTTCCTCGTCGGAGTTCCCATCCTCTCCTTCTGAGGTCACCGGGGTTTCAATAGCAGCAAGATTGGCCAAGTCGTCCGGGCCGGGATCTGCCCTATCCTCAGCAAGTTTGGCGGCATCGCCGGCATAAGCAATGATATCCTAAGGATCGACATTTCGAGCCCCCTCAAAAACTTCGAGCACCCCAGGGACTATTCCGTCGATGTCTTCTTTCATCAGCCTGTCCGCCGCATAATTGAAACGATCATTCACTTTCGGGCGATACCAGGTCTCCCTGAATGCCGCCCTTCGTATATACTCCTGGGGTATATACTCCCGGATGGCTGAATAGGCGGCGTGCAGGGCGGCTTCGTTGGAGACATCACAAAGAGACATCATCTTCTCCTCAAATGAACGACTTTTGAAAACCCGGTTGGCGAAAGCCCGGCAAAGAGCCTCTTGCGCAGGGGCCACGCCGCACTTGCTGTCTTTCTTCACCCGGGATAACTCCTTGTGAGCTTTGGATAGCTCCTTGTAGAGAGAGGCATTTTGATACCTCAACTAGTCGACCTCCCGGGAAAGATTTTCGGACAGGGAGTCACAAGCCTGGTTGACCAGTTCTCGCAACCCGGGGAACTCTAACAGCTTGGAGGCAAGGTCCTACACAAGTATAAACACTTAGAATGAGAATACCATACAAAGAATTAAAATATTAAGGATAGGGAGACACATACCTGTGAGCCATCCAGCGAAATGGGCTGGGAAGAGAAGCCATCATGGTTCTCTTTTATAGGTTGGAGGCTGCTATCAGCAGTAGATTTCTCTTCCTTCCGGGGAACCCGGGACGAACCTTCGGAGTGAGGCTCAGTTTTCTTCTTCTTGTAGGGGTGACCCCTGGAAGGAGGAATAGCAAACGCCAGCCGACGATTTCCGACCGGAGGGACCCCCGTGGACCCGATAACACTGGAAGCCCCGGGGCCTTTTTCCTCGGATCTCCCTTCCTCGGACTTCCTCTTCTTTGTTTCTTTGACCGCTCTCTCGGTCACAACCTTGTTTTTCTTTGGCTTCTCGGAAGCGCCCTTATCCTCCCCCTCGCCGGACTTCGACCCTATTGGGGCTATCGCTGGCCGGGAGATATGGCTAATACATGACATACAAGTTGTAAACCAACGTAGTTAGCCAAAAGAATTCAGAAGAAAAAATACAAATAGTAAAATTAATGAAGATTACCGAGGCTCCGTTTGGCATACAGGCGGCGGCAGGTGAACACCTCCGCAGGATACGCCTCCCGGGGGAAGTCGTAACCCCCCACCCTCTGATAGTCCTTCAGCTTGACGAAGAATCCAACAATCCGGTTATGGTTCTCGGACATTTACCGAAATTGAGCCAGGGGAAGCGCGGTCTTCGTTTCCGCGGCTCGCTGCTGATTCCACCCCGGGACTGGGTACTTCTCTTCATTAAAGGTGAAGTAGTTGTTCATCCAGTCGCTTGTTTTTACAGAATCAAGCCTCCCGGAGCAGATGGCTGCTATCTTGTTCCGGCGCAGGACGTTAAACACATCCGGGACGGAGGTTGCGGATAGGTAGTAGAAGCTGCGAAATATCTCCACGGTCCCGGTTATCCCGGCCTGATGGCAAGAGTAGAGAAAGGCAATCATAACGCTAACGGAGTTCGGATGCACCTGGGCCGGGGATATGGAGTAGTACTTCAAAACCTCCGTGTATAACGGAGGCAGAGGGAAGGTAAGCCCGTAAAGGAAATGATGCCGGGGGATGCAAGCCCGGGATGACATGTCACCGGAAAATGGCTCGAGTCCCGCATCATAAGATAACGGCACGTACATCTTCTTCACGAGCTCCTCAACCGCCTCGCTTACCGGGGTCATCCCGGGATCTTTCGGGTCAGCAGGTTCCGGGGCACCATAAGCCACCGTCACTTTGGAAGTCATCAGTCCTTTCCGCCTGACGGATTGGGGAGGGGAAAGTCTTCGATGTCTAAGGAGTGATCGTCTACCGGGGCAGAAGCGTTGCGGCTCATATCAGAAAGATGGAAAGTGATGGGTGAAAGCAGAAAAGGATGGTGTGAAGAGAGAAAGTGACAGTGTTTTGTTTATGGGAAGTGAAAGTGAAGTTTTGATGAGGTATTTATAGGGAAGGATACAAGGAATTTCTCGAAGTTGGGAAAAGTAAACTCAACGTTCGAGAAAAAGCAATAATGAGCATTAATTAGGGCGCGGACGGCGAGGAGGCGCGCACGCTGAAAACACACGCTTGGCGCGTGGTGACACGGGTCTAAACATGCTGTGACCCGTTGGGTTCCTTTTAGAGACCCAGCCTACCGGGCCAAACCCCGGAAGCCAGGGTCTCGGGGGGCTAGTGGTGATATGGGCCTCAGCCCATACACTGGTCCGACGGACATATTGGCAAAGGAGAAGAGAGGGTCAAGCCCACCAGTGGTCCTCCCATGACATCAACTATCTTGGACACACCCGGGTACAAGAAGGACATGATAATGACCCCACACCCCCGGATGTGCGACAAGAAGAGGACCACTTAGCCTAAGCCCTCTCTGATCCTCACCATTATAAATAGAGGAGTGACCAACAGTAATAGGTATGTTCTATCAGACTTAAATACTCTCTGTATTTCTTCATATTCTCTCTCCTCTGCATAAAACCCTATCTTCATCACGCCGGAGCGTCTACCCTCGGGTGACCCCGGGGGCTTTGTTTTGCAGGATCTAGGTGAGAGACCGCGGGTTAGGATTCCAGCTCTTCCCGAATTACTTGTACCGGAACTGGTATCCCGGAGCCTACTGGTAGCATCAACATATATGCAAAATACAAGACTAAACTAATTATCATCTAAATTTTCTATTGTCACAACAACAGATGAATATGCTCTCATTGCTTCAAATCTCATATTACACTCAATTCCAATTCTACTCATATCATGTCTAATTGGACCGAGAAAACCTTGGTTTGCAGCTGGAAAAGAGTTCGATGCTCGTCACTCCACAACAGAGTTGTCGGCCTTAACGTTTCTAATCTTGGCCTTCAAGGTACCATCCCTCCCCATATTGATAATCTTTCTTTTCTCACTTCTGTTGACATCAGCAACAACAGATTCCATGGCGAGCTAGCATCGGAGATGGTGAAACTCAAAAGACAGTGATGAATTTCCATGTAAACAGCATCAGTTGAGAGATTCCTGGTTTGTTTGGTTCCCTTTCTGGTCTCAAGTCATTGTTTTTGCAAAACAACAGTTTTTCAGGCAGTATTCCTAGCTCCTTGTTTATTGCAACCAAATTGGAGTCCTTCAGCTTATATTCAAATCAATTAATGACAACATTCCTGACGAACTTGGGAATCTTCAGAAGCTGAGACGCTTAGATTTGCAGGCAACCACCTTGAAGGAACTCTATCCCTGTCATTTTTAAACCTTTCATCATTGGAAGTCATGGCTTTTACAACTAACAGATTAAGTGGCGAACTTCCGTTAGATATCTGCTCCAAGCTTTTGAGGCTTAGAGGGATATATCTATCAGAGAATCACTTTTCAGGTCATATTGTATCAAGATTCAAGAATTGCTCAGCACTTCAAATTTTATACTTGCAGAGTAGTAGTTTACAAGTCCCACCCAAGATAAATTTGCAATTTGACTGGCCTTGTTACATTGCACTGTTCTATCAGAATTCTATTTCTAATCAAATCCTATAGAAAAGGAATAATTCTTATCCAATTCTAATTTTATGCCTAATCTAATATTTTCCATATTTAATGCAATATTGTTCAATTAGATCTCTGAACTGGACGAGTTATAATTGAAGTAATCTTCTATATGAATTCTTCACTTTCCGAAGTAAATCAATCTTCCATTGCTAATTTGCAGTTTTTGATTCACACAAATATTTCAAACCATTCTGAATCATGTTTAAACATGCTTCAATGTTTACTCAAAATAATACCCGAATATTTTTCTTCAATATCTACCAAATCATTCACTCTACTTGTAATTCTGGTTGGATATATTGCATGACAACATTCAATTTTTACGGGATATTCCACGTTAAATATGGTGTTGCTTAAGTCAACTATTCAGCATATACTATGAAGCAAGAACTTGTCTTTCCAAAAGACCACACTTTGCTTTTCATATTTTGATATTCATTTCCAACTATATTAATTCATCTCAATACTTTGTTCCCGTAATTACTGAATTGATTTTTGATTCTGACCACATTAATCTCATGATAGTATTCCATTGCTTAAGATAACCGATCTTCAACCATTGTCCAAATTCACAACTTTCCATCATAGTTGTGACTGTCCACAAATCTGACAACAAACAAAGTCTTGGACTTCACAATCTCCCCCTTTGCCATTTTGTGAACCCAACATCTTTGGACATAGCAATGGATAAAACGTCAGAACATGAATAAGAAAAACTCCCCCTAAGTCTGATAATACTTAAACCATTAGAACATGTATAAAAACAACTCCCCTTGAATATCAGAATACTTGTCAGTAAAATCAGTATATCATATTATAACGTAATAATCATTATGTGCTATAGTCACTTTCCAAATCTCTCCCCTTCAGACCATTAACATGACAAAGGCTAGAAATACATCCAATGAGCGATATGCGAACTTCTTGGCACACCAAAGTTGTTTTCATCATCAGAGCCTACATCTCAATCTGAACTTCGAAAGCTTGTATCCCATCACCAAACTTCTGAACTTGATTGTTTGTGAATTAAGAATTATTTCCATTAACAATTAAGTTTGACTTCCACGCGATTTGCGTAAATTATGACTTGCACCACGATTTATGTCAAATGAAATTTGTGGTAAATGGTGGCTTCCACCACGATTCGTGGTAAAAGATTTTGCTACAAAATTGTACATTAAGATTCCATGGTTTTCAGAGAAAATCTCTCATGAATTCCTTCCACCATATTACGAAATTTAATTGTGTATGCTTTAAATATTATTAAAACATGATGCGATAATTATACTGTCTTGCTAAAACTAGTTCAAATTTTGTTTATTTTCAATCTGTATTTTGTTTATATATATAGGACCGAGTCTAACTATTTGGGGGTCTGAACTGAATTTTTTTGAAAAAATCCTAATAGAAGGTTCGGAAAAAAAATGAAGACTAGTTAACATAATAGATTTTTTTAAAAAAAATTGACCAAAATAAGAGGTTTAAAGAACAATTTTAAAAAAAATTACACTCCATTTGAGTTTTTTTAAAATGGTGCCCTATTTTACCCCACTTTTTTTTTTAAACGGGGCCCTATTTTAACCCATTTTTGGGGGCCTGAAGCACAGGTTTCACATGCCTCATGGGTTGGGGCGGACCTCTCTCTCTATATATATATTGATATACTAGCATGGATTAACCGCACGTTGTGCGGTTTTTTGAGGTAATACTTATGTGTAATTCGATACATCCTAACTGCTAAATTATTAGCATGAAACGATTATAAATCACTTAAACTGATACTCTTTACGAAGTTTAGATTTTGGCCATATTTCTCATATTTGTGTCGATGGAGATCGAGATCAAAGTAACAAAATATTAAATTTGTCCCCAAAACATCAAAGAAACTAAATAATAATAAAAATCTATGCAATCTTCCCAGTTCTCAACGGTTATTAATTTATACTCACATTTGAGTTCAATTCAATTATAGTCAAATATATGGAGTACTAATAAACCAAATCATATCAAAATACAAAAGGAAAGGAAAAGAATGTATTAAAAAATTAAAAACTGATTAGGAATTAAGTTTGTATAAAATAGATTAAATATTTACCAAAAAATGAGGTGGATGAAATATTTTTGTAATGGAATAAATATTTTCGAAATCGATTAGGAATTAAATTTTTTGAAATCTAATAAGAGTTAAGTTTGTATAAAAAAAAGGCAAAAAAGTTTACATAAAAAATAGCTAACCAAAATCTGAACAAAAGAAAAAGTGAGAATAACTTTTTAATATTAACATAAAGATAACTGATTTGCAATTGTATATAATAGGAATAAATATATGATGTATATGTCTAATATACATAATTATGGACCATATTATATATATCCAATACATATTAATTATTATATACCGCAAATAAGCACCCTTATTATATTATATTACATTTTATGTATTTAAACATGGGTGCTCATCATTGACTAGGTCCAAGTTAATTTTCAGCCTTCAACCAAGTTTATGTGGTATTCGGAGCTCTAACACTATAAGTTGATGTCTGCCTTTTCTCGTCTATTTTCGAGGTGGAAGTCGTCAAAGATTGTTGTTGTTTTCCTTTTGTACCAGGTGATCACACCAGGTGGCGATGTCATGTGTATTTTTAGTATATATTAGATGATTATTATATATATATAGAGAAAGTCTCCTGAAAGTCCACCTTTCCTGACTTTCCATAAGAGTTTTTATACGTTTTAATTTATACAGTGCATCTTTTAATTTGAACTGTAAAATTTGTTATTTGAATTTTATTAATGTTTTAATGTAAATTCATGAATTTTTGCATTAAAACATATTTTACTATATGTTCACTTTGATATTATCAATGTTTTAACACAAAATAGTATCACTTGAACTTAAATATATAGTGGTAGTTCCATAACACTTAGGAAAGTCGGACTTTCTAGAGATTTTGCATTATATAAAACTTATTTAGATTGTATATCATTGTTTTGTGAAATTGTGTAATCTTATTTTAATTATAAATTTCACATATATCTTTAGAATGCAAATAACTATACTTAAAATGCACATTTATACTACTCTTCATGTTGTGGCTTATATTGCACTTTTTATGGTCGAATTTTTTAGACCATATTTGTGTTTGATAAAATTTATTTGAATGTCATTAAGTTATATTTTTACTAAATTTGATTGAACTTATCACATCTATTGATGAACTTAAGATAGTAAATTAATAATACCTTAGTTTGGAGTAAATATTTTTATTGCTTCAACTTTTTATAATTTTTCACACAACTGAGTTGGTGGCTTGGTGCAAACGCACCGGATCTAGTCAAAACATAGTTAGATTAGTCGTTCAATAGGAAAATGCTTAAGAACTTGCAACCGTGGTAACTTCATTCAAATAGCCAAATATAGTCCAATAACACCATTTTTTAGGGCCACCAGGGCCTCTCTGCTAAACTAAAATCAAACACAAAAACCAAAAAAAAAATGTTAGGATACTTTACCAAATGTACAATCCAACCATCTTGGACTCCCATCCTTCTATGAACGTTAAATTAAATTTCAAAAGAAAACCTTCCCGAGCCATTTAAAACAATAGTACAACACACAAGAAACTATCCTTGGCTGTTATGTCTGTGGATGCATCAAGCAAATGTGTCGATCCAAGGGATTCATTTCAGCAACACGATAAAGGACGACATTTTCGAATGAAGCTTGACTTATAGACCATTTGAGTATATCCCTATAAGATTGAGCCAGCAATTTCCAGTCATAATAAGAATGCAACTACGAAACAATTCAGCTATACGGCATATTTTTAGAAGAAAATACAACATATTGATTTCACTATTATTTTGATAGTAATGGAAAATTGAGTATTAGAAGAAAAGGGGTTCAAGAATAATTATTATTTTAACTGGCTTTATATACATCCTCATGGCTTGAGCAGTTCTGAAGCCATCAATATTGCATAACACATCTGATTTCACTATATTTCCGAAGTTGTCAAAATTGGATATTAAGAGTCAAGAAACAAGCAAAAATCAATAATGTAAAATGGGAAAAACCTTGAAGTTAACACTAACCGGTCAATGCTATTCCTAGGCTTTTCTGGTAGTTCACCAAAATCTATACTTTTTCGGCTTCTTTCTTCTTCTTTATTACCCGATTTCTCCTTAGGACCTGATAATGTCTTACGCCTCTCCCTCCGATCAGCACTCAACATAGCCTTTTCTGTGCTTGATCTAGGCCTATAATGTTGCTATGAAGTGTGCTCCTAGAACTCTCTGCGCAAAAGAGGTTCAAGGAAGGTCACACATATCAGCAAACTAAGACACAAGACCATTATTTTATTTCAAGTATATTTTGACCTAAATATTCACACTTTGTTTTCTAGAACCCGAACAAAACTAATACTACAAAATTTCATGAAGCAGGAAAAGTGTAAATCAGACACAAAATAATACAAAGAGAATTTAGATACAGTTGAGCGAGCACATAATCCGAAGAACATAACATGTCTTAAACTAAATATATAAATAAACTGCACTGACCAGTACCAGAAATAAGAGTTGAAGAGGTGCTTAATGTCAAAGAAATCATCAGTTAATTACACCTGTCATAACAAATCTTAGTGAATTACAATGTTCTTTGTCCTGTTGTTCAGTCTTCTTAGTTTGGAGTTGCAAAGATATTTTTCCTTTAACACGCTTAAAGAGTATAGGCAAAGTACCACATTTTTCATTTAATTTGCAGATATGCATCTGACAGACAGCTGATGCAGAACAACATAGTTTTACTACTACAAATAGGGGCGCAACTAGGAATTTAGGATGTGGGGGGCTGGAACTTAAAAATTTGAATTAGTTATTAAAATAATATAAAATACGGCAATTCATTGAAATATGAAAAAATTGAATTAATACAATAAAGATAAACATTGCTAGATAAATTTAAAAATTTATGATTTTAACATCATATACGTGAATCACTATTGAAGTCGCACATTCCTCTCCGAAAGCTCACTGAAAATATCGATAATCGAATCAATATTGATTGTCTCGGCGATCTCCTTTTCGGCAATCACTAGGTTATAACATCTATTTATACTTTTTAGTTGATAAAATCCAACTCATAATCGGATTAATAATTTGATAAAATTAAGACTCGATTCACATTCTAATATAATATTACATTATTAAATATATGCAACTAACTTATTCGTTTAAAAATAAAGTAAAATTTAATAAATAAATAAATCCATTCCTATATGTATTCATACACTGATTACTTTTTTTCTCAAAGAAAATATTGCCTTTATAGTAATCAATTAGATTTGAAAAAAAATTACAAATTAATTATATTATTAATATATAAAGAATGCTATTTTTAGTGTGTTGTTTGACTGTGGTCTCATTCTTCTTATAGTTTATCCTCTCCTTTTACGTGTACTAAAAAACATTCTCCCTATTTTTAGTTAATAATATCATGTGAGGGGCCACATAGCCTAACACACCAAATAAAACACTAACAATAATACATATATTTAGGGATATTTTCCTATTTGAGGGGGGCCGGGCCCCACCCGGCCCCCCCTTCCTCCGCCTTTGACTACAAATCAACTCAGCTTCACCTTATTATTGTCAGTTTCTCATGCCATTGTGTTGTCTTATTAGCTTCCACACAAAATCAGGCTTTGAGCGTCCATACTCTAAAAGGCAACATTATTTGGTCAAAGATGTACATTTTTTAAAGGTTTTAAAGCAAGTTGCATGATAATCAAATTACCTTGTAAATTCAGTTGGTTACGTATTACTACCTCCAACCATCTTTCCAGATATCAATTTTACTTGTGTCAAAGTGCCAGCAATTATTACAAAACTCGGCTTAAAATTACTAACATTTTTCTGAAGGTTAAAAAGTCAATCATGGTTCTATTGGAACATTTTACACAAGAACAACCATAAAGAAAGCCTATCTATATATATGTTTATCTAACAAGGCTATCAATTATCAGTTACCAGTACTGGTTAAAAGACTCGTCTTTCTTTGCTAACTTTTCTTTATTTCTTAATTAAAGAGAGATTAACTAATAACACAATCAGTACTGGCTCATAAAAAACAACGAATTACCTGCAGCATCATTACTTCCCAATCCTGCAATTTTAGAACACAACTTCAACCTCTTCAATGATCAGATTTTTCTCTTTGTTTCCTTAAGAGGGCTTCCTCTGCTCAGCTGGCATTACAACATACTTTTGGCGCCTTTTCTCGTTCTTATCCATCTCGTTTTTAAACTCTTACCTTTACAAATCATAAGAATGGATGCTAGGTGATTAATATTTCATCACAAAACAGATCAAAAAAAAATGTTAGGGACTGCTCATTACTATCTGGATGCAAACATCACAAATTCAAAGGAACTTAAGTGCCATTAGCAAACAAAGGAAATGATACAATGGCACAAACAGAGCTTCATAAATCATCCAATATAAAAACATCATGTAGCTAAACCATACAAACACAAGAATATAACCCAAGACACACCAAATTTTAATTAAAAACTCTATGATGAAGGCCAGCGAATCAAGTAAAAGTTTTACTAACCTGCAACGAAGTTAACAGAGGCAATTTGTCGAACACCTAACAAACCGAAAGAATCAGAAGCAAAACAAATCACAATAACTCGGAGAAAAAGCAAAGAGAAATTAAGAAAAGAAGTCGCTTCAAGATGGTTATACCTCCAAGCATCCCAAGTCCGTTATAGACAGGGGATAGGGGAAGATCATGAACACCTACATAATATGTAGGGACATTTTAAGGTCAAGTATATGTTAAGGGAACATATAACCCTTCATGTATACTATGTTGGAAAATATTCACAATATTCCGATGTTGACTATTACCCTGCAGTTAATCGGTTCCACTATTGGTCAGAGGAGCTTCCCCACGGGAACAACTGTTATTGAACCTGAGTTTGCTGTAAAGGATCTTGGTTCTCTTCACTACTTTCTGGGTATTGAGGTTGCTCGCTAAGTATGCTATGGAGGTCCTTCAGCGAGCTGGAATGACTGATGCTGTTTCTGTTTCTACCCCGTTTATTCCGGATTCGCAGCTTGTCAGCTCTTCTAGTCCTGTGTTTTCCAATCCCAAGCTCTATCGATCTCTCGTTGGTGCACTGCAGTACTTGATGATTACCCGTCCTGATTTGTCTTATGCGGTTAACTCGGTCAGTCAGTTTCTGCAGTCTCCTACTGATGATCACTTTCAGGCGGTTACTCGCATTTTGCGCTATGTTCGTGGGACACTTCATTATGGTCTGATATTTCATCCTTCGCCTGTTAGTCTTCCTGTTCTTGGCTATTCTGATGCTGATTGGGCTCGATGTCTTGAGACTCGCCGCTCCACCTATGGCTATGATATTTTCCTTGGTGGCAATCTTGTTTCCTGGAGTGCTAAGAAGCAGCCTACTGTATCTCGTTCCAGCTGTGAGTCTGAATATCGTGCTATGGCGAACACTGCTGCTGAATTTGCTTGGCTGTGTCAGCTTCTCCGTGAATTTCGGGTTCCTCGGTCCTCCACTCCGCTTCTGCTTTGTGATAACAGTAGCGCGATCTTCTTGGCTCAAAATCCGATTGCTCATAAAAGAGCCAAACATATTGACATTGACTATCACTTTGTTCGTGAGCTTGTTTCATCTAAAAAGCTCCGTGTTAGTCATATCCCGTCTGCTCTTCAAGTGGCTGATGTCTTCACCAAAGGTCTATCTCGTCCGCTTTTTGAGTTGTTTCGTTCCAACCTTTGCGTCTCCTCGAATCCGACGCTTCGCTTGAGGGGGGATAATAGAATATCTTAATTTAATTTAAAGATATTCTTGTATTGTTGTAGAATATATCCATTCTTAGTTTAGAATTACCTAGTTTAGGACTCTTGTATTATATATTGTACACTCTTAGATCAATACAATTATTCTGAATTTCACATTCACATATCTGCTCTAATCTGGATTTGAAGGATTTAGTATTGGAGTACATGCCTAACGGCAGCTTGGAGAAGTGGTTGTATTCTCACAATCATTTTTTGGATTTCCTGCAACGGCTAGACATATTGGTAAACGTGGCTTCTGGTCTGGATTACATGCACTACGGTTAGTCTTCGCCAATAGTCCATTGTGACCTGAAGCCTAGTAATGTCTTGCTTGATGAACAAATGGTTGGACATATAAGTGATTTTGGAATTTCCAAACTTCTTGCTGGAGACGAAAACATGGTACAAACCATGACACTTAGGTAACCTCTTTAACGTTTTTACAATATTTTTAATATTGCATTATTCAAATATTCAACTAGTATTGTATAACTATCGTTCTTGCTATTTTAATCTCTTCATTTTGCCACGTCCATGTAATTTATTTTCCACTTATGTAGAGTACGTATGAATCTGAAGGCCTTGTATCCACAAGGTTTGATGTATATAGCTTCGGCATTCTTTTGATGGAAACATTTACAAGGTGAAAGCCAACTGATGACATGTTCAAAGAAGGTTGGGGATTGAGGGAGATGATAACGGATGGCCTCGAGAATTTAACAACTTGTTTCATTGATAAGAATCTGATGAACACAGAAGACGAAAAGGTGAACAAATTGGTCAAGTGCGTAGTATTGATGATGAAATTGGCCCTAACTGTGCCACAGACTCCCCAGAGGAAAGAGCTGACGTGAAGGATGTGTTGGTGGATCTACAAAAAATCAAGCTACTCTTTCTTTCCAAGTCTAAATAAATTCAATTTAGTTCTATTATGAATTCACACTCTTTGGAGCAAGTTGTATCAACATCCTATTAAAAACCCAGAATTTGGTCTGATTTTCTGTACAAACTTCAACAATTAGTTCCATACCTCTGAAACAAATGTGCTAGGTAAATGTCTTTTTTCTTGTGATGAAAATAAACTGTACATTAGGTCTTACATCTACATTTGCGTTGAAGTTCCTTGGTTTAGATGGGATCTATCCACTGTTGGATGTATTTTTTTTTAGCTGTTTTGAATAAGTAATAATAATGGTAGCCATTTTTACTGAGGTTGTAGAAATATCAGATAGTGATGAATATGCTTGCTATTTTGTAGTAAAAGTTTTGAGTTCATTCATTTATGAACAATGTATTTGACTAAAAAGTGTGTTTTTGGAAATTAGCAACAGAGGTAACATCTTGTTAGTTTGCTCTGAGTTTGAATTTTTCTGCTTTGTTGAACAACCTCTAGTTCCACAGATGTCAGATCATCCACAGAAATCCATGACAAAAACAAAGACTTACATTTTGGTTACGACCCGCTGATGAGCATCGGGGTGAAGCTGATTCCTCCAGTCTTGTTCAACATCCACAGCTGCCGTCTGTCGGAGCGCTGACGTTGATAACTTCTCCGCCGTCATCTTGGCTCTGGGAAGCAATCTGCCTCTTGTTATCCATTTATAATTCGATTCTCCAAGTCCAGTAATTTATGTTTGATCGGTCCTAAATCCCAACTCGCTCTCACTTCTCTACAAACAATAAAAATGAGCCCAGGTCGATCAGAACAATAAAAGAGAAAGCTAGGAAAATGTTATTTGACCCCTGCTTTCTAGTATTTGACCGTAAAAGGGAAATGTTAATGTTAGATCATGGCAAATCTTCTAAGAAAGGTACTTCTTGAAATTTAGAAGATTTGAAAAAGTGAAGGACGACACAGATTTTTCATTAGGCCCTTAAACTTTGTATTACTTCAAAAATGCTCGTTTTCCTTTCAAAAAGAGCACAAACTTTTGAACCTAAATATGTTATGTGCATGGATTTTATGATTATGTAGGTCGAAATTGAACCTGAATTTTCCAAAATACATGCTAAGTTATTGGTTGAGGATCACATAATCGAATTACAATGTGCACCCCAAAAACGTAAGTGCAAGTGGGGATCACAAATGTCTGTCAATGTAAATTAATGCATCCCAAACCTCTGAATGTCGAATAATATAGCGGGTTTTTTTTTTCCAAATCAGAGTAAAAGTGGCGGTGCGGAGGACGATCTTTCGTCATCGGGAATTGGGTTTTGATAGATGAGTCTTCAATGGGATGTTGATTTATGATCTATTCACTTACTATGATAACTTATCCATCACAAAGCCGCCATAATGCTTGGATGTTATGGCAAAGGATAACAGCAAGCATTAAACCTGTGTTGACATGAGTTAAGATCGGAATGTGACATATGAGTGCCTAATCGTACGAATCTGGTAACGATTAATAGAAACTTCTAAGTCTGAGGAGAACGAGACCGAGACTGCAAGAATATCAGAGGAGGTAAACGGTTAGCGATTTGTGTATTTCGAGGAATCATCGGTAATAACCAAATGGAATATTCACCTTCACAACATCCTCACCATCCTCTTAAATGGAAGGCAGGGATGACTTGAACTTGATAATCCACTTGCCCTTAGAGGACTCTTTGATTCTACCAAACTTTTTTGGTTTATTGGAAATTACCACAAGTGCAAAGTTTTGGCGAGAGAGAATTTTTTTATGGACGTTTGGTGAGGGATATAGACTTCTTTAATTAAGTAAAGTTCAGTTTATTAAGTTCGCCATGATGAAATATGATTCAGTAAAATTTAGCTAATTTAGTTATATTAATATATATATATATATATATATTTTGAAAATCAAATTTCATTAAATATTAAACAGGAAAAGTAGTACTAAAACTATTACATATATTTCTACTAAGGCTAAAGGCCAGATTATGTTCCTTTTCTAGAAAGGAACGAGCGACCTTAATTACAGCAAATTCAACAAGTGAATTCGCTAGTTGCCTAATACTATTGATAATTCCTTTGATCGCAATTGGAGCCGATAAAGGATTCAAGATTGATGTTTTAAGCTGAACAGAATCTGTGACCAAGTTGACCCTCTGAACTCCATTTCTTCTTCCTGCTCTGAGTGCTCTCCAACAAGCCTCCGCTTCAGCTTGTAGAGGTGAGGTTGCTGGAAAGAAATCTGATCCTGATATGTCTGTGTCCAGGTTCCATCCAGGTTTCCATATTCTCCACCCTGCAGCTCCTACCTTCATGTGTTCTCTGTAGGATCCATCAAAACTTATGACACAGGCTTGAAAGATTCCCTCAGTTGCCTCACCTTTTCTGATAGCTTGTATGGAGAGTTGTTGATTTGTGGATGTAATGGTGTCTATCATGTGTTCCTCTCCCAGGTCCTCTGCTATCTGGTTTTTGTTGAGGTTTTTAAGCACCAGTTCTAGTTCTGCCTGAGTCTGTTGTACACAAAGTACTGGAGGTATATCCTGCTGCCTGAAAGTAGAGCTGTTTCTACTTTTCCATATTCCCCAGAGTAACATGATGATTTGTATCAGTTGGCGTGCCTCTGTTGTTCCCATAACTTACTGAAAAAACCATGCACTGAAGTTAGAGACATCTGATGTGTTGATGACAATGTTTGCAGCCGTCCAGATGAGTAGGGATTCTCTGCATTGCAGAAATAAGTGTGTCTCATCTTCAATTCCTTGCTGACATCTCTTACAGATTTCATTATCATCTAACTTCTTTTTCTTTCTGTTGACTCCTGTAGCAAGGCATCCTGTTAATACTCTCCATATAAATACTGCATGCTTGTGTGGAATTTTCAGGCTCCATATCTTGGACCAAAATTTGTATGCCATTGGACTCAATTTGTGAGGGGCTATATTCCTTATGTTTTCCATAGCTTTATGATAGCCTGACTTAGAAGTATACCTGCCATCTGTAGTCCATTTCCATAGGGGTTCATCTCTGCCTTGAATATCTAAATGTATATTCTGGATGTGTGGAATTATATGGTGTGGGAACAGTGATCTGATGAGGGGGTATCTCCATGTGCCATTTTGTTGATCAATTAAATGAGAAACCTTCAGATTTGTATGAGTTGCCACCACATTTGTTACCTGAATGGGATTCTACAGATTTGGAATCCATTGTGCATGAATGCTTATGTTTTTCCCATTAGATACCTTCCAGTAGAGGTTGTTTCTGATCAGTTCAGTTGCCCAAACAATCGATTTTCATCCCCATGAGTCACCTGATCTTATTGAGACTGTTAACATGTCCTCATGTTTGAGATATTTAGCAGTGAGTACCTGTGTGAGGAGGGACTTTTTGTTTGAGAGAAGATTCCATGCATGTTTAGCTATCAGGGCTTTGTTCATCCCTAAAGCAGACCTCAAGCCTAGGCCTCCTTCTATTTTGGACTTGTTCAAGTGAGTCCATGATCTCCAGTGTACTATTCTTCCTTCCATCTTACCTCCTCATATGAAAGTAGAAGTCATGGCATCTAGTTTCTTCAGCACCCTTACTGGAATTCTAAATATTCCTAGGGGGTATATAGCCAAAGATTGTAGCACATGTTTTGCCAAGGTCAATCTACCAGGGAGATTCAACAGTTTTGTCTTCCAAGAGTCATATTTCTGCTTGAATTTACTGATTAGATATCTGAAGATCTCAGATTTGTTTTGGTCAAAAAGGATAGTGTTCCTCAAATAAGTACCTCCAATTCCTTGTCCCTGAATGTGTAATTGGTCTCTCATCTGTTGTTGTGCCTCAGGAGTGGTATTTGGGCTGAAAAAAATAGAGCACTTATCATTGTTTAATTTCTGCCCTGCCAGGGCTGTGTATGTGTGTAACATCTGCTTCAAATCTTCAGTGGCCTGGGTTGTGCATATTGAGAATAAGATACAATCATCAGCATACATTATGTGAGAGACTTTAGGTCCTCCTCTAGACACCTGTATTCCCAGGGACTTATTGCTCAAAGCCAAAGTATCCAATCCTGCTGACATAAGATGAATATGTAAGGAGATAATGTGCATCCTTGTCTCAGACCTCTGTTTGGTGTGAAAGTTTGGCTGGCCACTCCATAGCAAAGGCCTAGACAAGGTTGCAGTGGCAGCATCCATTTTTATAAACTTGCCTATCTGGTTACCTATTGATTCTAACATGGCTATGTTGTACCAGAAAATAGGAAGTTTATGAATTGTTACCCAAACCGGAATGATTGAGGTCTCAGTTTCCGGCGAGAAGTTTGGAGTCCACTTGAAGACTTTCATCACTGCTCCTTTAAAAGCCCAAATCGATTTCATCCAGCATCGTCTGTAATCCTCCTGTTCTTCAAATCGGATCAGGATGTGTCTAT
Organism: Sherardia arvensis; assembly: GCA_948330725.1. NCBI lineage: Eukaryota > Viridiplantae > Streptophyta > Magnoliopsida > Gentianales > Rubiaceae > Sherardia > Sherardia arvensis. Next base: position 40,035,112 of record OX415236.1, on the reverse strand, counting down.
GGTCGATCGAGCCCAGTTGATACTTGCCGGTGAAGCCGATGGATTTGAATTCTTCTTGCAGGAACTCCATTGATGGTTTCATCCTTGCGAACTTCCCGACAAGCGCATTGCTGTAGTGTGCTGAGAGGGCGGCGACCTCCTCCGGCGATATAATGCAGGCTATTTTACCTTTATAGTCAGATTTTGGCTGAATTGCGGGGTTGGAGGGGAGAGAGGAGTATAGGGGAGAAGGTCTAGAGGTAAGAGCTTGTGCAAAACTGCGAGGATGGGCAGCTCCGCCGCGGTCCTGCGGCGGATCCACCATTTTTGTGGCCGTTATTGGACCGTTTGCGCAGATAACGGTCAGTAACAGTGTAAATATTGATGAAAACTAGGCAGAAAGTAGGAGAGAGAAGAGAGCATTTTGGCTATCTTAGAGTTAAGAGTCAAATCTTAAGTCAGGAAGTTCTATTTTTTAGATTTTTTAATCAATTGGCGATTAACATTATCAATCTCAATTATATCTGAAATATTGACCATATTTACCTATGTGATATATCGGTATATAGTGTGAACAAGAAGTATATTAGTCAGACTATAAAGGTTGTACTTTTGGCTTGAAAAGGTACCCAAATTGCTGCCATTTAAAAGAGAATCTAATACCAAAATTGCTACCCCATTTATATTTCATATTCTGAAATTCTTAGCCCTATATACCCCATCTTAGCCGCAATACCAAACTTTTTATGAATGCTCATTCACCGATGAATTTCTGAATCATATTTTTTTACAACTCTTTACTCGTACTTTTGAACAATCTTCCAAGGTTAGTCTCGATAAAGTGGTGTAATTTTTAATTTCATGTGAATTTATAAAGATTCAATTTTTCCTGACGGTTTAGAAGCATTAGTTTCAAATTTTGAGCCTATGTATGTTATACTAATTAAATATTTTCCAGTAGCATCATATATTATTGTGATTTATGTTGATGTAATTTGTTAATTTGATATGCAGTATTTCCATGGGGATGAATCTCCATTTACCATGAAAGAGTTGGATGAAATTCGCGATGTTTGGTCAAGGTATATGGTGTTGGAGCAAATTCAGCATGTTACTCAAACAAACTTGAAGTGAAGAAATTTCCCATGTGATTATCATTATATTTTGTAATACGAAAAAAACACTCAATAATTTGAAACCATCCTTGAAGACTTGAAGAGCTTATGGTAGAGGTCGATTTGTAATGAATGTTTGTGTTTTTTTAAGTGCTTTATGTAAACTATGATATTTTATGATATCTTTATACAACGTTTTTGAATAATCTTCATACGTTTTATACTTGCTTCTATGGCTTCGTTTGATTGCACACAATGTTGTAATTGCACTCATGTAAGCGAAGTTGTTGACAAAAAAAAGCATCCGGTTCAATATCCTTGCACTGCATCGATATCGGGTGGAAAGATACATGTTTATTTTAAATAGCCAAAATCGGTTCAATGTAGAATAAGCCAATTTCGCATGAATTTGATGGTTTTCGGAACTAGTCCATTCCGGGTCATGATATTGGCTTTATAGTAAAAGCACATGTCAAGTTTGATTTCTGGTTTAGAGTAATTGGCGATCTCGTTTGAAATTGTTAGAAGTAGCCGATTTCGGGAGACGGTGATTAGTTGTAAAACTTGACGACCTCCTTAGACGGTGGTTTGATGAATTGACTGAAATCAGGAGATATTGTTGGTTTGTAGACCTCACTGAACTCAGGGAACAATGTTTATGATTTATAGAACCAGGCGATTTCGGGAGACATTGTTGGTTTTTATAACTCTCTGAATTCGAGAGTCGTTGTTGGTTTGTATAACTCTCTGAACTCGGGAGACATTTTTGGTTTGTAAAACTCGCTGAACTCAGGAGTCGTTGACGGTTCACCGGATTCGCCAAATTCGGTAGACATTGTAGGTTTTTAGAATGCACCGAATTTGAGAATCGTTATGGTTTTTGGAACTCACTGAATTCGGAAGTCGTTAATGGTTGATAGTACTAACCGAACTCGGAAGAAGTTGTAGGTTTAGAGAAATAGTTGATTTCGGGTAACATTAGGCTTTATAGAACTGATCGAACTCAGGAAGGTTTTTGGTTCATATACCTAACCGAAAGTAGGTGAACTAGTGGGTTTATATGAAATAGAGATGTCGGGTGACTTTAATGATTTGAGGAAATAGTGGAATTCGAGTTACTCAACTGGTTATACACTTATAGCCGATTTCGGACATCTGTATTGGTTTACCATAACAACTGGTATTGGTAGCGGATTCGGTTTTACATTACAACTACGGTTTTAAAAATCGTAGTAAAAGAATTTAAATTTTTAACTACGGCCACATTGACGACGGTAAGAAACTGTAGTAAATAGGCCAAAATAACCGTAGTTGATCCCATCATCTGTACTAGTGTAATACACTCCAAACTCACCTTCTCTGATGAAGGTTATGTCTGTGGGTGGCGCCGGCCAATCCCGCTCCTCCTTTCCACCCAATCCCAGCAGGGATCTCTACTTTTCTAAAGATCCCAAACACAAGCCTCCAAATCCTCTGTCAAGACACCAGGGTCGATGCATGTCTGATTTCTTGCCAAGATCAACTTCCTGATGTGATGAAATGACTAAACCCCAAAAGTATCTAGCAAAAATCTGCAGATTTGGCTCCGATTTGATTGATCAAGGGCTATGAAAATCCATAAAGTGTAGAAAACGTCTCTCTAATTTCTAGAGAGAGAAAGTGTCAATAAAAACGGCCCCCTATTCTTAATATATTAATTGTTACTTCGTGCACTTTGGTAAGTTCATTTAAGTTCATTTTAAAATAAAATATATTGAAATTCAAGTGAATTTCAGTTTAGTATTTTTATGTTCAATTTCAAAGTAATTCGGTATTTTTCAGTTCAGTTCAGTCAAATTTAATTCAATTCAGTTCATATGTATTAAACTAGCCTTTAGGGTTTCTAAAACTTTCAATGTGGTTTCACAATCATATCATACTACCTATCGCTAGCGCCATCACTGCTGATACCGTTTCATGTCATCTAGATTTCCTTCATCTTTACCACACTAGTATAACAAGTGATCCACACTTCTCTCTTCCAAAATAAATACATGATATTTAGAGTATGTAAGAAGTTACAATTTTATGAGTTTAAAAAGAAAAATGAGAGTCTTGAGACAGTAAATCTTTTATTTATGGGCTACTTCTACAACTTAACTTTGCTAAACTAAACTGAAGTAATAAATGAATATATTGGAAATAATAACATAATAGCTAAATTAAGTTATATTTATATTCAAAACTAAACTATTGAACTAAAATATATTCAAATTAATAATAAAGAATGTCATATTATTCATAAGTATGCCCCTTATATTTATAGAGAGTCGATCTATTTATATATATACCCAATAAATAATTATCTGAAAAAAAAGATTATCTAAAAAAGGATCATTAATTTTAAGTGGACTAGCGGTCAATCATAACGATAAAATGAAACTTGGATATATTAGATGTCTGGCATATACAAGATCAGATCACGTAACTAACTCACGCGTGTAATGCATGGGCCCTGTACTTCAGATTTGTGGAAAATCTTTTCCCAAATAATCTCAACTACAGTATAACATGAGTAGCATCGCATAACATTTCCCGGATTATTTCCCTCTTCTGTCTCTATCCCCTTTCTCGTTCCAAAATTATTTCTCTTTCTACTAAATGCCCCAAATTCTTCTGATAATAATTTTGCAGTTCTTCAGTTCCTCTCATTTCTTCTATTCGACATCACATAGGATTTGAAAACTGGAACCCTGGCTAGGATTCCTCGAATTCTCTCCTGACTTTAAAACCTAGGGTTTCGATTTCTTCAATTGTTGAATGATGATGGAGAGCCAAATCAAAATGGGCGATGATTTTTTGATGAAGATGTTCAATGCCACGATAACATCACTTCCAGAAGATATTTTGGGGGTGAAATTGAGCACCAAGCTTCACCAAGAAGAAGATGATGAAATCCCTGCCACAGAGCGAGGGATCAGCTGGATCCCATAAGAGACGACTTTTCTTTCAGAAGTTGTTAATTTGTTGGCGGAGGATGATGAAGATATTGGACAAATCCATACTCTTCAACAATGAGAGAATGAATATTATGATCCTGGCTTCTATGGTTGTGATCTTCAACTCCTCCTTAGCATCCGTACTAAGCAAGGTGCAAAGAGTTTTGGTATGAGAATGAAGTTGCAGATTTTAATTTGATTGGGATCTGAATGTTATTGATTTTGATGGGGATCTGGATATTGATTTTAATTACCTTAAAAGAGCTTCTTCGGTCTGACGAGGACTTAACATACGAAGAATATAGTATATATCAACTATGGATTGCCTAGATACTCTTTGAGCTATCATATTTTTGTAGTTAGATGTAATCTAGACTTTGTAAAATCAACCACCGGTTGTTTGTTTTTCTGATTAAATGTCAATAAAAGTTCTTTCCACATTACTCTGAGTTGCATACAATTTTTCATACAATGATAAGGCAGTTGTTCCTATGGGGTACAAATCCACTATTTCTTCTTCACTATAAGCAGATTGAATGCTAAGACTTAATTAATATGGTAGAAAACTTATTGAGACAAGTATTGATAGTATCTTTTTTATATGGATAATTACGCTCTGCCTCAACAAGATAGTAGCAGAGACGCCGTCTTTTTTCTATTTTGATGACAGTATCATGCTTGTCCAAAATATTAATCCCCTTGCAACACTCCTTGATTGGTTTGGAGTTAGTAATAAATGCATGCCTACATGGACGTACTTAATTTGCACCACAATCAGACACAATATCATCAAACTGCATAATACAACGACTTTCATTTTTCTGAAAATTAAACTAAAACTTATTTGATTAATGAATATTTTTACTCTCACTACATCTTATAGTGAGACTCAGCTGAATGTGTTAATAACCTGAGACATGCGGAATAGGGAGCACGTAACAAATGCATGTCTAAACCATGTCCTAGTATCAGAAAATTAGATACAAAGTGAGGCACGGTAGTTACAGACTTCAAAAATTCATATTAACCCCTATGCATGTCTCTGTTTTTTTATATATATCGTGTTTAGTAGTTCAAAATCATACTACCTATAGCTAGCGCCATTATTGTTAATTCTGTTTCATGTCATCTCGATTTATCTCCATTAGTACGTTCGTGATTAGTGAACCACTCTATCCTTTCCAAAATAGATGTCGTATTTCCAATACTTCACGTCTCTTAAAAATAACACTCTCCTTCTGTAGATCCAGTGAGAATATTAATGAGCCTATAAATATTATTCATTCATGTGTGACCTACTTTAAAAAAGAAGATGGAAATGAAACATGTGACATTAAAACAAGATTAGTTTCTGAAATTCGGGAGGAAGAGCAATAAAGCCGGTAGACTAGATTTTCTTTTAAATCCCTCATTAACAACTGTTTTCAATCCCTTAATATTCTATTATATGCCGATTTTATGAACATCGTTAGAATTTGAAAAAAGCCAGCATAAAATCCGACATTAGAATTTGAAAAAAGTCGACACCGAATTCATCCATAAAAGCCATCATTTGAAAAATTGAGCCATAATTAAGATCCCGAAAATACACACATCCATTCTCTCTAAATTTAAAAGCCACTCAAAAAATATTAATAAACATCATTAAATAATCATTGCCAACGCCAATTCAATGACGGTACCTTACCGCCGATATGAGGTGACGTTCAACTCCTATCAAAGTTAGGGTTTATCAAGAACTGATAGGTAGGGATTTTTCGAAAATTGTAAAAGGTCAAAACTAAATGAAGTAAAATTCAAATGGAACTAAATATTTAGAATTGTGATGAAAACGTATTGCCGCCGCTTAAACCAAGGACCTGCTAATCAAATAACTTTTCAATACAACCAACAAACCATAAGGATATAAAAAGTGAATTTTAATCTCAAGAGCTCCAGTGATGCGTGTGATAGCATGATATAATTTGGAACACAAATTTAAATCAAACACAATGACTAAGCAAGCGAATATACTGCATTCTAACTTTGAGCTATCATATTTTTGTAGTTAGATGTAATCAAGACTTTGTAAAATCAACCACAAGTTGTTTGTTTTTCTGATTAACTGTCAATAAAATGTCTTTCCACATTTTTCCGAGCTGCTTACATTTTTATACAATGGGGTACAAATCCAATATTTCTTCTTCACTATAAGAAAACTGAATGCTAAGACTTTAGTAATCTGGTAGAATACCTTATTGAGACAAATATTGACAGTATATTTATTATAAGGATAATTACGTCCTGCCTCAACAAGAAAGTCGTACAGACACCGTCTTTTTTCTATCTTGATGACAGTATCATGCTTGTCCAAAATATTGATCCCCTTGCAACACTCCTTGCTTGGTTCGGAGTCAAGAAATGCATGCCTACATGGACACACTTTGCACCACAATGAGGCACGGTATCATCAAGCTGCAGAATACAACGACCTTCATTTTTTCTGAAAATTAAACTAAAATTTAATTTGATTAATGAGTGTTTTTACGCTCACTACATCTTGGGATACAACTGAATGTGTTAATAACCTGAGGTATGCGGAATAGGGATCACCTAACAAATGCATGCCCAAACCAGGTCCTAGTATCAAAAAATTAGATACAAAGTGGGGCAGGCTGGGTAGTTACTGACTTCATAAATTCATATAAGTCCCCTATGCATGTCTCTGTTTTTTTATCTATCAACGTGTTTATTAGTTCAAAACCATACTACCTATAGCTAGCGTCATTATTGCTGATTCTATTTCATGTCACTCGATTTATCTCCATCTTTAGTACACTGGTGATTGGTGAACTACTCTTATCCTTTCCAAAAATTGTTGTATCTCCAATACTTCCCGTCTCTTATAAATATCACTCTCTTCACTAGCATGCATATAGTTGTGTAGATTGAGTGAGAATATTAATGAGCCTATAAATTATTCATTCATGTGTGACCTATTTTAAAAAAGAAGATGGAAATGAAACATGTGACATTAATACAAGATTAGTTTCCGAAACTCGGGAGGAAGAACAGTAAAGCCATTAGACTAGATTTTCTTTTAAGTACCTCATTAACAACTGTCTTCAATCCCTTAATACCCTATTATATGCGATTTTATGAACCTTGTTAGAATTTGAAAAAATCCAGCATAAAAGCCGATATTAGAATTTAAAAAAAAGCCGACACCGAATTCATTCATGAAAGCCATCATTTGAAAAACTGAGTCATAATTAAGATCTCGGAGATACACACACATCCATTCACCCTGAACCAAAAAGTCACTCAAAAAAGATTAATAATCACCATTAAGTAAGCATTGCCAATGACAATTCAATGATGACACCTCACACCTACTAAAGTTACTGCCGATATGAAATGACGTTCAACTCCTATCAATGTTGGGATTTTTCAAGAACTGATAGGTAAGGGGTTTTCAAATATTGTAAAATGGTCAAACCTAATTAAAATTAAAATGTATAACTAAATATTTAGAATTGGAATGAAAACGTTCCGCCACCGCCTAAACCAAGGACATGCTAATAAAATAAACTTTCAATACAACCAACAAACCATAAGGATATAAAAGGTGAATTATAATCTTAAGAGGTTCCAGTGACGCATGTGATTAGCATAATAAAATTCAGAACACAGATACAAATCAAACACAAGACCAAGCAAGTGGACTATATATATTCATGGATCCTGCAAAAATAAATCTAAAAACCATGACGATATATATTGATTGGTTTCAACTAATCAGTACCTTACCAAAATCTCTAAGCTTAATAGCAATATAAAATATATATATAAGCATTAAACCCCTAACCTAAAATTCAACGCATTTGTCTAAATTCAATACTTAGCGTGAAAGTTTTGCGATGTGTGTGATGTCTGAAATAAAAAGACATATTGCGTAGAAAACATAAACTCATCGATTCACTTCAAAATATTGTCGAATTCTATATGATAGTTGTATATGTAAATGATAATATGATAAATTCGGACTAAGTATATCTAAACCACTATAATTTGTTCCAAATATCCTCCATCTTAGCAACCCTTTGAATACATCAAAACAGCACCTAATTTTCCTGTTGACTAAGCAGGGAACAATGAGAATACAAGTAATCACCCCAATAAGGATTATGAGAATTGCACCCGAATATGGCAAGATGTTGAAAATCAGTTTACTATGCAAATGTGGTAGCGGGGTCCACATATTATTACTCCTCCCTATTGTTGCCCTATTGTTGATTTTGCCCTATTCTTGCTCCGCTGCTGCTGCTGCAACTCGCCAATCGCTGTAAGAATCCCGTCCCTCTCTTCTTCTTCTTCTTCATTTCTCTTCGTCTTCTTCATATGGTTGATGATTGATGTTTGTGCCATTCCGTACACTTGTTTAGATTAAATGTTTAGTTTTGTTTTGCATGTCTAATCTCTATTGATTTGCTAATGGAATCAACTGATACCTTGATTGATTTATCAGTTCTATCTTGGTGATTGACTCTCATTCTATCTTGCTTCCTGTTGATTTTCTGCTGTTGACTCTCATTCTATCTTGCTTCCTGTTGATTTTATGCAACAGCAGATCTTTGAAGTTAGGAGCTGTTCGATCGGTTGTCGTCACAATTTCCTGTCATTATTTGCTCCGAAACATTTTTCTGCATCGATCCAACCCGAACTCAGTTTCTCGCTCTCTCTCCCTCAAGGTAAATTGGCTCCACCGTTTCCCTATCTTCGATGTACCATTGGTTTTGTAATCTGATTATCAATTGTACTTTTACTTATCTAATTTGAAGGAAAAGGAAAAAGACCTGCTTTTTTTTTTTTTTTTTTTGATTTGATTATCTATGCTGCTTTCCTATGTATAATGTTAATCAATAGACATTTTGGAAACTAGGAGCAAAGCCGAAATCCTTACTAATGGACGGGTGAATGATATGCCCGGAATTTCTATATAATCGACTAAAAGGGATGGTTTTTCCCCTTTTATATGATTTTTGTTCATGTACATTGAATAAGGTGAATATGAGAATTGAAATGTCATTCTTGTGAAGTGGGAATTCAAGAGGGAATTCTACAATATTGTGCTGTGATTTTCGCCCTCAAGGGGGAACTCTTGTTTAATATCTGTGCTCTCTAACTTGGGAAACTGATAAGCTCCATTTACTGAGCAAGTTTCACATCTTGTAGACAGAAATGAGAGTTATGTAATTAGTGGCATTTGGCAACTGGGTAGAGATGTAGTGCTATGCATCATGTTTTCCTTTTCTGTTGTTGGAGTGTGTCAGTTGAAAGAAGCAGTTTGCTTCCCACAACTGCAGCAATTTTAAACACTTTGTTGGCTTGTAACAGACTTATGGAGGAGGCAATGGATCTGTACACCAGAGTGAAGCTCCGTGGATCAACCCGCGACAGAAATTTGAAGCTTAGCCTTTCCCCTCAAGACTTATCTGCAGAGACTAGTGCAGCTGTGGAGAGGAGAGGAAGGAAGAAGGCTGAAAAGGGGAAGTATGAATTTGAAGTCGGTGATTTGGTTTGGGGAAAGATCACTTCCCATCCCTGGTGGCCCGGGGTTATTTACGACCCAGCTCATGCATCTGAGGAGGCTCTGTCCATGAAGAAGGGGGACGGATGTTTCGCTGTGTTTCTCTATGGAGACCACACCCACGGCTGGATTAGCCCAAGTCACCTTCTGCCATTTGTGGAGCATTTTGCGGCCAAAGCTGACAAGTCCGATGATGAGCTGCACCAGAAAGGCGTTCAGGAGGCTCTAGTGGAGCTCAAGAGGAGATCTATACTTGGATTAGTCTGTGACTGCCACGACAATTCAAGCCAACAAAGACTCAATGGGGAAGAAGAGCTGTTTGAGGTTGACTTTGGGGGCTTTATTAGTGGGGGGATGTATACAGGGAAGGACATGGACAAGGCTAGGGAAGCTCTGAAGCCTCAGGATATGCTCGGATTCTTGCAGAAGCTGGCAGTCAACCCGAGGAATGTTGGCCCAGAATCTGCAGACACGATCTCGCTCGTCACCAACACCAGCCGCCTCAACTTCTACAGACACTATGTTCGGAAGCAGCCAAATGTTGAGGATGATTTGAACGAGCAAGGTATATTGAATCTTGTCTTCCCTCTTTAATATGTTTCGCTTCTAATACACATGCCTCCTTTTCTCTCCTGAAGAGAGTCTTGATATAAATTCTGGTTTCTGGCAATATCCACACAAAGACTGATAAACAACATTGCTCTGACTGTGTTTTCTTTCTCAATCTTCACGAGTCATGGCTATATTTCTCACAGTGCAAATGTATACCCTGTGGATGAATTGGTTCTGTGCATGTTTCTCATCAAATTTGTCACTGTGCAGATGATCTCCCAACAGATTTGCTGCAGCCTGCTGCAAAAGAGGCCTCTAGCTCAGCGGAGACATCTGCCATGGAGCCACCGAGAGAGGAATTGTTGAAGAAGAAGGCTCTGTGTTTCAGCAGGACGCCCTCACAAGTTCAGGCTTTGATTGCCAAGAGGAGTGATCCTGGGAGAAGAGAGAGGCTTCTAGCGCTCTTGAACAAGTGCAACGAGGTCCGGGAGAAGATCCAGAAGCAGCTGGATGCATGAACGCTCCTCTTCTCCTCTTGTTCTTGTTAGTACATGTCTGGCTTGTTCAAACATTAAACTACCAGGCACAAATGTAATGGTCAACTTATTCGTCCTGTAACCTAATTATAGCATACATATGCTGGAGTTGGAATATTGGTGATGAATGTGTTTTCTTGATAGCAGTATAAAAGGATCATTCAACAGTCACATCTCCTGTCATCAGTGAGCAATGAGCATGTAAAGTCTAAATCAGCTATATAAGGGGCAGAAAGAGAAACTGATGAACCTCACTCAGCTTTTCTCTCAATGCACTACATTTCAAAGCATACTGCATAAAACATATAATCAGCAAGTCCATTTTATACCACAATTTAGTACAGAAACTGGACAAAAGAGAGGAGTAAGAGAAAGACCCGTGCTCGAGTTCCTAAATCAAGTTGGAAGAAAAACATGAATATATCCTCATTGGTAGTCTCGCTCTGCTCTCAGAACTTGCATCCAAACTCTGCCTCTTCTCTCCTTTAAATGGCCATCCAACATTACTCTCACATCCCGACATCCTTCTATCTTTAAACTGATGGATAAAAGGTTAGGTTTCCCCAATTTCACCCTAGTTAATCTGTCTTTCAAACCCAAAACTCACTTCAGTATCCTTCTCCCAAAAGGGAATGGTACCAAAATGATCACCACCATACATGGAGGTAGCCTAGGTGCCAGAAAACATCCCTCGCCAAGTTTCAATCCAAAAAATCACGCCAAAACAATGCCACCAAAAGAATGGCCCTTTCATCCTCTTCCTCCTGAGAAACAAACAACTATGTGCACGTTTAAGTCTGATACACAAAAAACTGAACAAGTAGGCAAAAGATCATCAAATCCCAAATTGCGCATTCAGAATATATCAACACCTATATTCCAATGGATAAAACAAGAAACACGAAAATCATATCCAATTATTCATTTGAAACATCCTAGTGAAACAATTTAAGAAATTCAGATGGTGTTTAATCAATATGAACTCACATATTTAAGTTGAACCCTATTAAGCACTCCATTCAACCACTTTTTATCTTGCTCTGAACTCATCATTGTACTATAACAAATACAGAAGGCAAGATAAATGTCCGTAGCTAAGAATTAAACTTGCTAGGCGAGATAAAAATAAATAAATGACCAATCAAAATTAATTCATCCATACTTAAAGATGATTTCCACCTCACTCAACTCCTGACGAACCCGGTCATTGGGGAACTAAAGGTTTTCCTGCAAATTCAAATGCATACATCAAAATCACAGATCGCTGCGACACCAGAAAGCCTTCCCAAAGCATACAAAATAAATGAAAATTCATAAGAAATCCACCACGTTTATTTCCTTTGTAAAGAAACTGCTGAATAAAAGATTGTAAATTTGAGGGGTTACCAGTCAATGTTGGGATTTAAGCACTGCGACATTAATGTCTAGAAAGGCTCCAAAGTACAGAAGGCATTTCCTAAAAATGTCTATAGCTAAGTATCAATGTGTTCCAGCATGCATATCCATCTTGGTCTATGGTTTTTACAACTCATGCTGCAGGAATATGTCCCTTGTTGATGCTTTTGAAAAGTTTTGGTTCCTTCTCCAAATCGTACCAGAATACCTCTGACAGTGCCTAACAAAATCTTGAACATAATTTCCTCAGTTTCGCTGAATGGTTCACAGTAAACCAAACCATCAGCGCCTTCCTTTCAGTATCCTTCTCATGGACTTCTTCAGCAAGCAAGTCAATAAGCGCTGGAATCCCATTCCCTTCCAGTATTGTCCACCATACAGTTTAAATCAACTACCAACTAAATCAGCCAAACTTTCTCTGTTCTTTAAAGTGGCGTTCTCCAACTCGAGTTCGGGTTGATACTATTCCTGGAAAATAAAAGAACAGAAAGGCAAGTTTCGGCAGCAGCAGGAAAGATGTGTACAAAAACATAGTGCCATAAGTCAACTAGGAGATTGAGTTAACTTTCTAAAAAGCTTCAAGAGCACCCTCACCAAAGCCTTTAAGTATCACACAAGCCACCCCGGCCAGCACGATCCTGCTTGTCTGCCTCGGCAAACACATTCAAGGCAAATCCTACAAGATGTAAGTTATCATCCGGTCCCAACTCAACTGCATTCTCATCCTGAAACGATACAAAATTCAGAAGAATAAAACATAATTTTATAACCAGAAGTTGCAATGTTCTCTACAATCCACATAATCAATTTCAATTTCATTATTTCAACACAACTCACTTATCAATTTCACAAGTAACCTTTATAATCAGGCACAATTGTTATATAGTACTTCAAAATTAAATCAACGTGCAGATAAGGGAAAACCTTCTCCAATTGTTTCGTGAGGGAGATGAGAAGAGCGTTCATAGTCTACGTCCGGGAGCTCTTCAACCCTCGCATACAATCTACCTGCATCAAAGACGGTTGCAACCAGCAGTCCAACAAACCTAGATTAACTGATTAAGGGATGATGATGATGATGATTGGAATAGCTTACAGTAAAGAAAGACGCGGGCTCGTTCTCGCCGGCCACACTCTCAATTCCGATCCTCATTTTCAAAATAAATTTGTGGGAAAATTTCAATCTTCCTCCCATTTTCATCAGGTCACGAGCAATTCCCCCCCCCGAATTCAACGGGACCTTTTCTATGTCGACAGTGTGAGCTGGCAGGAAGAATCGGACGCCATTGATGTCGGAAAATGGGCCGGAAATTTTAGGGGAAGGAAGAAATCTGGCGGGAGTTGCCGGCGGAAAGTTGGCGAAATTGGATGATTTGAGAGTCCATTTCATAATCTAACATTAACCTTTCATTTGTTTAATTTGAAAATAATAGTCTCTAATCTTTTATTTTGGGCACTAGTAGTTTATTTTATCCTACAATTTAGCAACTATTAAACTTAATAGTTAAAGGTTATCTCTATGTTAATAATACTAAAAAATTATTCTCACTTTTTTTTTTAAACCAAATTTTGGTTCCCTATTTTTTAGATAAATTTTTAGCCTTTTTTATACAAATTTTAACTCCTAATTGATTTCAAACTTAATTTCTGATCGATTTCTATTTTATACAAATTTCAAGTTCTCCATATTTTCTTGGGAAAATTTTCAGCCTTATTTTTCTTATAGAAGTTCATTCCTAATCGATTCAACCATAGCGTAGCGACATTTGGCGCAGGAATATTTGAGTAAAGGGGGTTGAATTTATAACTCGAATATTTGTATACCGTGCGAAATTGTCATAAACAAAGACAGAAACGAAAGAAAGTGAACAATCTCAGAATATTCAACTTCTCATACACTTAGCCAAGCCTCCTTATCGCGTTCATTGCGTTCTTGCTTCACTGTATAACTTGCATGAATTTGTGTTGTTTCAAGAAAACTAAGGTAGCCGTGAAAGTTTTAAACAAGCTGTCGGGTAATTTTAAGCAAGAGTGTGAGATCCTGAGAAGAACTAGGCACAAGAATCTGATTAGGATCATAACAATTTGTAGCAAGCAATATTTCAAGGGAAAACGCTGGGCTTTTGGGGTCTGACAGAAACACTAGTGCAAATACCGTCATCCACGGCACACGTTTACGGCGTTTGTCGCCGATTTTCGCGCAACCGCCGTAAAAATAACTTTGCGATATCGCAAATATGGCTCGTTTGTCAGGTGAAAATGGCACGGCGTAAGTCTGGCGGAAACACGACTTTTCTGATAAACGACGTGTTTCTGTGGTAACTTTACGATATTTGAAATTGAACACACAACGCTAACGATATCGCAAACACGGCTGTGGATGAAATTGAATTGAACGTGAACACTCACGGCATCGTAACTGTGCCTGTAAAATATGGGTGAAAGTTTGAAAATATTGACTCAGGTAGGTCACGATACCGTAAAGTTAAATTTAACAAATATGATATCGTAAACGGGTTGAGGAAAATAGTGCGGGAAAATTAAATCTGTGATTGCGATTGAAATCTTAGATTGAGATAGCGTGAAAATAATCCTGTCGTGTAGCGATATCGTAGGTAGGGAACGTTAGTAATTGCGATATCGTAACTGCTGCTAGACATGACAGTTTTAAAACAGGATTGGCTTTGAGCAGATTGGTAATGCTAATATTTTGTGTCATATAGTTGGAATGAATGTATCTGCTAGAATTCGGTCATTTGAACGGGCAAAAATCGATTGTTACATCCCAGTAACCCTTGTTGATAAGGTACGTAAGTATTTGAATGTGTTTTGAGATTGTCTTGTGCATGATTGTTTTCTTGAAATTAAGTTTTTGCTTTTTGTGCTTGATTTTGAAATGTAGATTGTTGTTGTGCTGGTCATGGGTTCTTGATGTAGGTGTGGGAAATTGTGTGGGTACTTAAGTTAGGTTGGTTAGAGAGTTGAATTGGAAATGGATCGTGCCACGATTATGAAGGTGAACAAAAGGTTGTCGACAAAATATAAGAATTTGGTAGAGGAATTTATAGCTGTATGTCAGAAGACGCAAGGAGGAAGAAAGTCGTCGGTGTTAGATGCCCTTGTAGGGATTGTAGGAACAACACAATTTATGATGATGTTAAAGTAGTGCGAGAACACTTGATTTGTAGAGGTTTTGACAAATCTTATACTAATTGGGTTTGGCATGGAGAAGAAACAAGTTATGTAGATATGCCCGAGTGTTCGAATTCGTATGAGGATGAGTTAAAGTATTATGGTTGTATGGATGAAATGATTGACGATGTTGCTCTAGAATTTGTGGGGAAGGAAAAAGTTTTAGCTAGCATATATAATGAAAAGGCGACGCCATTATATGAAGGTTGCAGACATTCTGTTTTGGGTGCAACGTTGATTTTGATGAATTTTAAGGCGAAGAACGGAGTATCAGATAAGGGAATGACAGAGTTGTTGGAATTGGTGAAAGACCTACTTCCCGCCGACAATAAGTCCCTCGATCGGGTATATGCGGCGAAGAAGATTTTATGTCCAATGGGAATGGAGTTGGAGAAGATTCTTGCATGTCCAAACGATTGTATGTTGTACAGGGGTGATGATATTGATGAGGATCACTGCAAGGCATTCAATACGCCACACTACAAGATAAAGGAAGGGTCGGTAAATTTGTGTGGAGAGGTTGTTACGCCATCTGGTAGACTAACCCCTGCCAAAGTGATGTGGTATCTTCCAATAATTCCCATACTATAACGTTTGTTTGCTAATCCTGCTGATGCAAAGTTGATGACTTGGCATGCTGAGAGACCTAGGGAAGGAGATGATATTATCTCGCACGCCGCAGATGGAGATCAATGGAAGAAAATGGATAGAATGTATCCGGAATTTGCAAATGAGCCACGACATTTAAGGCTAGGGTTATCAACTGATGGCATGAACCCATATGCTACGATGTCCAGTACGCACAGCTCCTGGCCAGTCATGGCGGTGATTTATAACCTTCCTTCCTTGTTGATGATGAAGATGAAATATGTGTTATTGTCCATTATGATTTCAGGTTCAAAACAACCTGGCAATGACATTGATGTATACCTTGCTCCATTGATAGAAGACTTGCAGAAGTTATTTGAGGTTTGTGTTTGGACGAAAGATGGTAGTCGGGGTGATGAGAAGTTTGAAATGAAGGGAATGTTATTGTGGAGTATTAATGATTTTCCAGCTTTGGGTAATCTGGCTGGTTATTCTGTAAAGGGTCACTTAGCATGTCCAATTTGTGAGTCTAAAACTAGCTTTTGTCAACTTAAACATGGTGGAAAACCTGTTTACCTTGGCCATCATCGGTTTCTACCTCCGAGTCACCCATGGAGAAGGGCGAAAAAATGGTTCAATGGGAAGGAAGAGCATGAGCCGGCTCCCATTCCTTTGACTGGTGCAGAAATATCTAAAAAAGTTTCTGAAATGGGACATGTATATGATAAGGGGCAGAGAAAAGGTAAAGAGTCGGGTAGTTGGAAAAAGCGTTCAATCTTCTTTGATCTTAAATATTGGGAACATCTAGACGTTCGACACTGCCTTGATGTTATGCACATTGAGAAGAATGTATGTGATGCACTGGTAGGGACTCTTTTGAACACCCCTAAGAGTAAGGATGGTTTAAAATCTAGAAAAGATCTCGTAAGAATGGGACTACGGCCATGTCTTGTGCCTGTCGAGGAAGATGGTAAAACATATTTGCCACCCGCTTGCTTCTCCATGTCAACCAAGGAAAAGGAAAGTTTTTGCAGGACGCTGAAATCGGTGAGGGTGCCAACAAACTACTCCTCTAATATTAGTAGTTGTGTTTCTACCGCATATTCAAAATTGGTTGGCATGAAGTCTCATGATTGTCATAATTTGATGCAAGAACTGAATGCTATTGCTATTAGAGGGTGCCTACCAAAGCATGTAAGTAAGGCAATCATTAAGTTGTGCTACTTCTTTAAGTCAATTTGCCGCAAGAGACTTAGTAGACGTAGATTGGATGAGTTGCAAGAGATGGTTGTGGAGGTGTTGTGCAGGTTGTAAATGTACTTTCCGCCTTCCTTTTTCGACATCATGATACACTTGATAGTGCACCTTGTGAGGGAGATAAAAATATGTGGTCCTGTTTACCTGCGATGGATGTATCTATTTGAGAGGTACATGGCGATATTCAAACACTTTGTCAAGAACAGATACAGTCCCGATGCTAGCATTGTTCAGCGTTATGTCGCTGAAGAAGTATATGAGTTTTGCACGAACTATCTCCAAGATGTTGATACTATCGGAATTCCAAGCAGTAGGCACGAGGGTAGGGCTGAAGGTCACGAGGGTAGGCATAAGTGTTTGTTTAGTCCATCAGGGGATGATTTGGATGCAACACATTTGTACGTCCTCCGTAATCACTCTGCAACTGTTCCGTACGCAGATATGCATATGACGGTTATCAAAGAAACACATTCGTGGCGAGATGGTGATCCAAGGATACTAGCAGAGCATTGCAGGAGGTTTCCGACATGGTTACAGAACCTGGTTCGTACAGGGGAACATTCAGAAACTTTGAAGTGGCTAGCAAAAGTGCTGCTTGGAACGGTAACATCTTTTGGCGGGTATGACATAAATGGGTACACTTTTGGGACCAGGTGGATGGATGCTAAAGGTACGTCACAGAACAGTGGTGTGTCTGTTCCTGAGGAGCACCAACCGAGTGGAAATGATGCATACTTTGGGACAATAACAGACATTTGGGAATTGGATTTTGTCCATATGAGGGTTGCAGTGTTCAAGTGTGAATGGGTGGAGCAAGGAATTGGCACTCGCAGAGAAGATTTGAAGATGACCCTTGTTAACCGTAACATACTAGGTTCAAAAGGTGATCCATTCATTATGGCTTCACAAGCGCACCAAGTGTTTTATGTTACTGATCCACTTGATGGAAGGTGGGAGATTGTGGTTGACGGGAAGAAATCATTCATTCAAGATGGATTTTATGAGGATGCCACACATGACTTAGATGATCGAATAACATTTCCCGAAACAGAGGATGATATTGCACTGAATGAGGATGATGTTGTGCTGAACAGGTTCACGGGCCGCGTGGATCATTCTGAGGGATCATGGATCGATGCTGCAGGGAAACCGACAAAACGGAAAAGAGGCCAGCCCAAACAAAAAAGCACAAAGAAAAGCAAGAAGAAAAACAAGAATATTGAAGAAGAAGACCATAGTTCGTAAATGAATTGCGTTTTATGTAGAGCGATAATGTAAACTCGGATGCGTTTTTTATTTTGTTTCTATTAATAGGTATTCTGGCATCTGTAATGGAAGCACCTGCTCATATTGACGGCAACGTATATAGAAACGTACACACATGAGTTACTGCAAAGTGTGTTGTTCACTGTTTACGATAGCGTATTAGGTACATGAGCAATATCTCTGTTGTACAAACGGTGCTAATAACGACATCGTAATTTGTACGTGTAATGGTACATGTAGCGCAAACAGAAATGACTGATGTTAGAGATATCGTAACTCTGACCAGTAGTGGTAACCTAAATTGTCCTACCTTTGTTCGCCAAGCTCATGTAAAGAGATACCACACACTTTATTATTGTAAATTTACGATATCGTTTCATCATGAGTTCATCATCTCTGTTGAGTAAACGGTGAAAGTTAAGGCTTCATAACATGCACGTGAATAGAAAGCGGTTTCGCAAACAATATTGTCTGATGTTAGAGATATCTTAAGTTATAACTATCTGGTAGAATTACTATGTTGGATTTTTGGAGATATTAAATTGTAACAAATTCTAAGTTGAAAAATGTGTAAATTATAAATGCCAAATTATGAATACAACTCAATGAAATGCCAAATTAAGATTAGTACTAATTTGAAATACCAAATTATGAATACAACCCAATTCAAATTCAAAGTCAAATGCGAAATTATGAATACAAGTCAATGAAAGACATAAATCAGAAATTGTTATTACAAACATGAATGCCTAAAAGAAGTCTTCGTAAATGTTTAAAGAAAAGTTGGTTCTTCAGTGGTTCGAAGATGACGGTGCTCCTTCAAGTTGTTTTTTGAGTGCGATCAAAAGCTGGCGATTATGCCACGATCCCTCCCTAATGGTAGCCACCTCTTTCCTGAAGCTAGATAGTGAAGCTTCAACTCCTGTGAAGTACGCGTCTGTTGGGTGCACTACAGTCCAAACACATATAAGACACGATTAGAGCGACAATTTCAGTAACCGTGTTTTAAAAAAGGTCGTATTGGGTACACGTTTTAAAAGTATACCTGTAGGAGTTTCATCTTCATCCTTCTCATCATCTCCAGCACGCTCCATCCAGTGTCCATCCACCAAGTCCCACCTCTTACTCTGGAAATAATCAGCATCGTAGTAGGAGCAAGCTACAGGTTCGCTTAAAAACTTGAACTTTGGGTAATGGTGGTTGATGAGCTTGGTGATGAGATTGGCGTAAGGCAACTGCTTGCATGTGCGTCCTTCTTCTTATTAACCTTAGTATAGTACTGCCCATCTAATTCATGCACGTTGGCATAGAACTGCATAGTCTCGTCTAAATAACCAGGGCAATCAATGGAGACTAAGTCCTCTAATCCCTGAGCTTTGACATATTTCCAGACACCAGATAATCCTAGAGACTTAATCGAATCTAACTTTATAGCCACACTGGGGAGAATATTTGATTTGGCTTGCTTGAAACGGGAGTAAATAAAAAAGCAGCATCACTTACAAACTTCTGCTTGTAGTATTTGATAGTTGGCCCCTTCCCCGCCGGAACCCTAGCTGGTGGATCCTCCTTCTGTCTCTCCTCTGCTCCCGGATGCACTTGACTCCGCCAATTTCTTCCTTCTGTTCACGGGCATCTTGTCCCTAGCCATGGATGTGCGCTATGTGTGGTGTTGATTCGGGTGAATTATTTTGCCTCTTCTGATTGTGATATGAAATTGGGGATCTTGAAAGAGTCTTGAAATTATTTGTGCTATATACAGCTCCACGTTTACGATATCGTTAGCCACATAGTTCTTATGCTAACCAATATGGGATATCGTTATCTAGGTCGTTGGTCAGTTTCCAACTAAGGGATATCGTTAGTGAGCCAGGTGGTTAAACGAGGGTTGAGGGTTTAGGGTTAATGATTTCAGATGTAGGATTTAGGATATAGGGTTTATGATTTCGGGTGAAAGATCGCGCACACACAGGTTGACAAAAGGTCATTTTTTTTGGAGACATTGTTCTTACGGGTGGTATACATTACATATTAAAAAAGTTGGATATAAGTTTTTTATTTAAACAAATGGCGGTGATATATTAGGTTATATTTCTTTAGTTTCTAGATGTATTATGTCATTTAAAAACCTGTCTTGAATTATTCATAACTTGTATACCCTTGTCGTGTCGTGTGAAATTTATTATAAGTGTAGTGTAGTTTTGCCTCCTACGAACTAGTGTGCATAGTTTTGTCGTGTAAATAATATTTGTAGTGTATTATATTCTATTTTTATTATTTCGTAAGCCACAATTCAATATATATATATATATATATATATATATATTGTATAAACTTAATTGAAATTAGATGAACTTAATGATATTTTATGAAATGGAAGTGCATTAAATTTATTGTCTCATATTTAAATCTTAGTTTAATTAGATTCAGTTACCAACCTAAATAATATATCGAAGACTGTAGTGAGCTGCAATATAACTACAACACATGGATATAGGTGTAATTTTTTTAGAAAATAAATTACACAAATACATGTTTATAAATTAAAGTCCTTCGCTAAAAAATACTAAGAATATACATCTGATCACTTAATATGTTTGAAAATTATACCGCCCTTTTTCAAAAGTTTCTTTATTCCCAGTTACGATATCGCTTTCATTGATGTTTTTATACGTTCTACTTACTATATCGTGACAAATGTGGGTTGTCATTTCAGGTACCACATTTATAAATGATGAAAATGTTGACAATATAAAAGACAACATTTGCGACACCGTAACGTTATAAACAAGTATAATTACTTGTATGCTTATTCATTTGAAATATTATTGAGGCGACGCTACTGTACATGTTTTAATACTCGCCAAGTTACGATAGCGACAAGAGCCCATTTTATGTTCTCTGTCTGTCAAACCCTGGTATTTACGATATCGGTAACTGGTCGTATTGATATTTGCGATATCGTAAGTTAAAAAAATATGTTATTTACGGTTGCTTAAGCAATCCTATCTGTGCACCTATTCAGAAGGACTTAGTGACCTATTCAGATTTGGTGTCATTTGTATAACTAAATTAATCTATCAAACTGATTTAGGTTACTTCATTTCTGAGGGCTGTAAATATGAAATTGTTAAACCGACAATTTATTGACTAGGAAGCACAAATGTAAATATGATTCGACAAAATGAGCATATTGGTACAAGTCAAAAGCGATTTCATACTTTTTGTTGAATCGCCAAAATACTAATACTAAACGAGCACGTACGGATGCGTCCGGTGACCAATTCTACAACTTGTCTAGATACTCTTGTAGTTTCTTGTTGCAAGCTTTTTCAGAAATGTCCAACTCATCCACGATTTTCTCTGCAACGGAACCTTCATCCACCTCTATCTGAGTAACATCATCATTAACAACGGGAGTTGTGGCAACTTGATCGGGCTGGACTGAATCAACTGATGTTCCCTCTGGCCTTTGCTCCATCAAATCAACATCCTGCCTGTCCTTAGCACCACTCACCGGCTCCAGATCAGCAGCTTTTTCGGGCCCAACTTCCTTGGTAACCTGGTTGCCAAGCACTGGCTGTTCGACGCCTTGGTCGGGCACGACCTCAGTTTCAACTTGGTTGGCATGCACAGCCGGTTCGGGCTATTTGTTGGTCACCACTTCCTTTGTTACCTGCTTGGCGTGAACAGCCGTTGTTGACGGGGATGGTGCAGCAAATGGCTCCATAGGTTTGACACTAAAATCAGGCTTCTCCTGCCCGGCTATATCAAGTGTGATTCCAAACCTGGATACGATCCTATTGATCATTTCCCTTCCTCAGCCAGTTCGCTCTTAGCCTTTTCAAGTTCATCGTTAAGCAAGCCCATATGAACAACGGTCCTTGCCCTCCACTCCAACTCTCGCACTAAACAAAAAAGACAAAGCACATATTATCATCAGTGACAAACAATTACACAAACAAAAAAAATGTTGGAGAGTTTTCATAGCTCATATACCTGATGGCGCTCCGGTACGATTCACCCGGGGTCCAAAAAAGGACTCGCTCTTTGCCCCATACTTTCCGTCGGCCTTCAGCTCCAAACCTTTGTTTGTTAACCAACCGTCGTTGTTTAGTTTAGGTGGAATACCTGGCCCATCTATCATGATACCTTTCTTCCTCAGCATCGCGGTTATCAAACCTCCATAGGGCACCGCCGAGATGTCAGCCTTTGCTCGCTTCAACATGCATTCCAGAATGGCATGCCCCGGATTGAACCTGATTCTCTCTATCAAGTAGTAGAACAACATAAGCTTCCCTATCGTTGGCTCCCCTGGATGGCCACCAGAAGGCAGAACATTACCGCAAATCAGCTCGAATATCAGCCTGTGCTTGTGTGTCATTCCTGAAATCTTGTAGGTCCTCGTTGTGCCTGGCCTCTTAGCTACAACACCAAAGTACTTGGCTCTCATCTCTATCGTGTCGAGCGGCTGGTCAGTTGTCTTTGGTGGCCACTTATTTTCAAAAGCAATCTGATACGGCCCGTTAGGATTCGCAGGCCTAACATCTGCATCACTTGCAATTGGGCATCCAATCACCTTGTTGATGAAATAGGCATCTACCACAAACCGCTTCCCATTCACCTTCGTACTAATTTCACTACAACCCTTCTCCATGCCTAGATTTGCATAGAACTGCATGACATCTTCTAAATGAACAGGGTGCTGCATTGTCAACAGTCCATCCATCTTTTGATACACAAAAGGTTCAAGTATGTAATCAAACTTGAAATTGCTAATATCACTTGGCCTAAACACCCTACAATCTACTAACTCCCTACAAAGATTACCATGGTACCTCTGTTCAGCAGCTGGATTGAAGAAGATTGTGATTTCCTCGTCATCAGACCTCCCATCTTCACCGGCCGGTGCTTTTCCCTTGCCGGAGTTTGTTGCAGCGGCCAGCTTCTTCTTCCCCGCCGGCGACGACGTTCGTTGACGCTTGGCTGGTGGGCCTGCCGCCTTCTTCGGTGCCATTGCTCGGAGAATTTGAACAGGGAGATTGGGATTTGGGGGTAAAGGGTTTATGGTTTTTGAATTGGGGATGAATATCAGAAACACGATATCTGCAAAAGAAGAAGTTTTTTTCTTATATACTATACATAGTTTGCGATATCGTAATGTGTAACAACTATTTTTAAAATAATAAAATATATCAAGCGCCATTTGACACATTACGATAGCATTTATGTACAATTTTGCTACTAGGCTTTTTGACGAAGTTGTAAAAGCCTTAGTTTAGAAACTGGGGCTATTTACGGTAATCAAAAGGGAAACTTTTGATAATTACGATATCGTAACCAGTACCCACCAGAAGGAAATGGATCCTTAATCGTGTAAAAAAATTGACGATTTAAGGTGAACCGATGAGTGTTACTTGCAACATATGAAAGTAACTCCTTTTTAATATGTCAGCCATAATGCACCAAATAATCACCGAGCGTACAGTTGCAGCCTAACTAACATTGAACTTTCCATTGTACAAGTGACATTGATTTTTAAAGCTCAGTGCTATCAACAAGTTAACATTTCCATGTTTCAAGCTACAATATTAACACACACACAACAACGTATTGATCATACTACTCACTAAATGGCGTAGTAGTATTGTTATGAATGCTATTAGGGCAGATAATGAGTAGATTCGATGTTGATCATCGCTAGGTAGTTGACAGGATAGCTAAAAATTCCAGGTGATGATCACGATCGTTAGATCAAAGTGATCGAAATTATTTATGATCGATCGACCAGTCATTAAGTCGGTCTATTAGCTTTTAGATGTATTAATGAACTTGATCGATCTTTTCTGTGTATCATGGTTGACCGTTCAGTTAAGATACAATATTACAAGCTTGAACATGATCAGTTCATATATGCATTGAACGATCTCCATCTCACCTCCATTCAGCTCATTTTGAATCAACAATACATGAATTATGGTAGTCTTACATGGAGTGCTAAAATGCAAAATAAGAAACAAATCACTAAAATGAACTTTTACACTTTAAGATAACGTAAACATGAAAAGTATGTCGACATACACTGGTTATGATATCGCCAATTGAACAGAGAAATAGGTGAAAACACTATTCTCCCAGCTTGGTTGATGGAATCTAGGCCATCCAAAAACCTTTTTGTGCGGGTTTTACCCCTCAAAACCTATACACTAGACCCACACTTCTTCTTCATCTTCTTCACCATCTCTCTCCTAAGCTCTCTCTTCTCCATTTTTGCTCTTCAAATCCCCAGAATTTGAAGCATCAAGTGCAAAGGTATAGCTTCACAAAAACGAAATGCTTTCCATATTTGGTTGTATGTGAGACAAGTTTTGGTCCTTGGGTTGCTCTTTATTAACAAAAAAACAAGATCCATTTCCATTTTGCCAAAGGGACACCCAATCAACTTGTTAATCATATCCTAAGTGCCGTTAAGAAGTTTTGTTGTTTGGAAACATGTTTGTTTCCATATTATTCATTCAGTTTTCTAGGTTTTTGAGCAGTATCTCATGTTGTAGTTCTTGTGTTGTTGTCTAAGCACAATTTCTCATATCCTAATTTGTTGTTGTGTAATGGTAGTTACTTACCCAAATTTGATGACAAGAGTTGCAATATTTAGTTTTAGGGGAATGAAACCTTGTCATAATTACACATATAACCTATCAATGTTTTCATATATGTATTTGGTGTATGTATATATATATATAGTCATAATGCTTATGTATTTATAAAGAGTGACATTAATGCTTCTTGTGTTATTTGCAAAGTGTAGGCCACACCATGGTAAAGGCAACTAAAAAATTGGATTCCTCTTCTCCTCAACAAAAGAGGTCAAGAACGAGAGTAAAGAGGAAACAAGTTGATCCAACATCAAAAGAACAACAACAAAGAACACATTGTCGTGAGTTAGAAATAAGGATGGATAGGCAAGAACTTACATATGTAGGGTTCAATAAGAATGGTAAGTGCGTCAAGCCAAGGAAAGATAGAGCAAAGTGGTCTGGTTGGTGCGGTAAGACCGGTAGAACACTAGTTGACATTGTCTTCACGGATTGAAGATTGCTAGAGGAAACGTTGAAGCAAGACGTATGGGTAGAGTGCGTGGTGAGTACCTTATCATATTCATTTAACAAATTTTATGTCTAATATCGAAAGTGTGCTAGATTTCATAGTCTTTGGAATTTTTTAAACACAGTTACTCCTTCACACATTTTTTTATCTACATGTAGAGACCCTTTGAGATTGACGCAATTGACATGCAAATTGTGAGGAAGATAGCTCTAGAGATTGCATCTAAGGCTTTCCGTGAATTTAAATTTCGATTGTCTAAGGACTACGTGTATGAAAAAGGAGCGCGCCTAGGGCAAAACCCAAGGGATCGTTATAGTTTCATACGCGTAGAACCATGGCCGATCTTCGTGGAAAGGTGTGAAGAGAGGATCTTGAGTTTAAGTTAACTCCCTATTCGTGGTCCCTATACATCAAGCTACTCTATATTCACTTATATTGTACCTTATACTTTGTTATACAACTAGGGGACTAGGTTGAAGAAACAAATTGCAGCAAACAGTATAACAATGCCTCACTGTGCAAGCCGAGCGGGGTACGTAGGTGTTGCGGACAAGGCTTCCGACAAAAAAGAAGATGAAGATATAAAAGTTTTAGTTGAAGGAGGGATGGACCTCGAGGTTGCAAGAAGTGCGGTCACACGAAAAGACCCCGAGGATTATGATAGGCATGAACTGTTTTGCATGGCTAGAGTTAGAGAAGATGGGACTATTTGGGAGGATGACACTCAAAAGGTCGCCAAAAAAGTGGTATGTTTGTCGATAATCCTATATTGCTTATTTTTAAGCCATATTGCGTCACTTATATCGCATACTTTGTAGGATGAATTAGTGATGAAACAAAGAGATGGTGAATTCATTCCTTGTGGGAAGGTAGACTTGCTTCGTACGGCCCTAGATGTAATAGAGAGAAATGAACACCCCGGGAGAGCATTGGGTATAGGTGGGTATGTGACCCAAATAGAGGCTTTTGGCATTAAGCGTAGTAAAGGAGAGCCACAACCCTCCAAGCTGCAGTTTGCGATGAGTAAAATAGATAAATATTCTGCTGAGCTAAGGGAGGTGAAATCTATTGTTAAGGCGATGGCCGATAATTGTAACTTCCCCCTACCTACATTGTTTACAGATGTTGATGCATATAGGATACCTTCTTCTAGGGGATCACAACCTTCTCCTATGAATGTAGAGGCGGTTGAAGAAAATATAGAGACCGATATTGATGTTGCTCCTCCACAAAAACCAAGTAAGGAAGATAGGGACGTGGCAACATCAAAGAATGTTGAAAAGGTAATGCAAGCTTAAATATTTCAAATTCATATTCTTCATACCCTTATTCTGAATTCATCTTTCAACTTTTACTTGTGCATAGAACCCCCTGTGCAAGTTATATGTTGATGTCGGTACCAACTCTCCTCCCCGACATGTGGCAAATGGTAATGCATACGCGAATATGCTTAGGCATCACGATGCTCTTATTACTAAGGGATTCATTAAGGTTAGCCTTTTGGAAGCAGTTGATCCAAAGGCCTTCTTGCCCGTCAAGGAACCTCCAATAGTTAGGGTGAGCGAAGGGGTATGTTTTTTTCTTTTTATGGCCTAAGTGGTTGGTTATAGATGACTCATCCACAGCTATACCCATAAGGCCAACACAAACTGCCGCTAAACCTGAGCTGGACATCAAGCGAGGGCTAGCAAAAGATCACCACCAACAGGTAGAATACAAGAAAGGTCTACCGGCTTTTGTTCGAGTCTTGCATGACCTTATCGCACATCACGACAAATACGCTAGTTTTTCTTTTCTTGGCAACGAGAGGGTTTTTGGAACGAAGGGGGACATCCTTGTGCCCTGGGAGGACTTTGAATATTTTTGGCAATTCACGGAACTAAGCGATACCATACTTGCGGTTTATCAATTATAAGTTATATTCTATAATGTTTATTATTTTTTTACATTATGTCGCTTGCATAAAGATTAACTGTGTCTTGCAATTGCGAAGGTACATGAACTATTTATGTGTGGTTAGGAAGAAGCCTTTTATTGGCTTACTGAACCCAATAGCTATGCACTCGTCTAACATGAGTAACCAAGATCGCCTAGATTATCTTACTTCAGTTATGGCAAACAAAGAAAAGTCTATCTTCATAGGCCCTTATCTTGAAAGGTACTACGTGCATTTTCATCTGCTCCGGCTTAAAATTATGCTTTACTTCACCCTAAGTTCAAAAGTATTGTTATTGCATCTATTACAGCGGTCGTTGGAGCTTCGTTGCCATTATTCCATCCTCGAAGCGGGTTTATTGGATAGATCCCTTGCATCTACCTCCATCAAGATCTTTCACCGATGTTTTAGACATTGCCATGCATAGAAGCACCAATAACAGTCTACTCACATTTCAATTGCGTGTAATTGAGGTACATTAATTGCATTTCCTAAGTATGTGCATGTTTTTTATGTGGTTCGTTCAAAAGCACACCTCTAACTTACTACTTACGCATCAAGTTTAAAAGGCAACGATCGCAATGGGAGTTCGGCTACTATAACATGCTGTTTTGTCACAAGTGCATTGAAGGTGTCGAAGCCGATAATTTGAATCTTGAGAAGGTACGTACACAAATTCCTGTTATAATCCATCTTTTGGGTTCATTGTGACATTATTGAATGCGTAGGTTTTTGGTAGCGATGTCACCCCGTACACAATCGCGGAGCTAAACGAGGGAAGGAATAAGTTCGCGGGACACCTAGTCCATCACCGCTCAGTACACATTGCGCAACCAATCGCTTAGGTGACATTCACTATTATTTAGTTTCTCTTTATGTTTGGTGTAGTGTAGGATACTATGCACACATGGTAGTGCAATTTAGTGTACGCTCAACTTTTAAATACTGTTCGTTTTCAATTATGAAAGGATGATTCATGACATTTGTGCATTATAATTAGTGCATATCATAATTGGCTGACAGGTGACATTATCTAATTGAAGCGGCATCCGATTGGAGTTTCGAAAGAATATATGATGTCTGAAATAGGTTATGTTTTACGTTGGCGTTAGCGTAAACACAAATGCATTCATGTTTAGGACCGCGTATACCAAAATTAAGTTTATTACGACATCGCAAATAACCTTGAGGAACAACGTTTACGAAACCGCAAACTTACACATGTGTAGTTACGATATCTTTAATTAATGCACTCAAATGTACCTAGGGTTTACCTGTTACATCTACGATACCGTAAATGATGACATCTGTAACACCGTTTTCCTACGTTGTCGCTACCTTCAACGTAACCATATTTAAGATAGCGCTATGTTACCCGGTTGATGGCTCTGTCTTACTCACGGATCTGATCACGGTACCGTAGACTTTGTTACAAGTTTTGTTTACGGTATCGCAAACGTGCGCCTCAACAAACCAAAATCAAAACACCTGCCAAAATTGTTTGCGACAGTGACCCCACTCACGATAACGTAAATACAGTCCGTTTAAATATGTCACGATTTCACTTTTGTCGTTCCGTTTAGAATATTTGCGGTATCGTAAAACATATATGTTTAGCTTTATACGATATTGTGAACTAATTTTATTTTATTCACTACCATTAGTTTACGATACCTGAAATGTTCTAAGCGTATAAATTGGCGCGATATCGTAAACATCTGAGCGTATAAAATATTTACGATACCATTAAACTATGACATATCATGTTTGCGGAACCGTAGACATATAAATTTCATGCCTTCTCTGCCCCGTTTGCGATATCATAAATACGAAATTACGACGTTTATATCAACAGACATGGAGGAAATTTCCGCCGTGTCTTTACCAGAAAACATGGCGTTTCTGGTTAACGCCGTGCACAGATCTCGGCTGTTTACGGCTCCCCCACACACGGAAGTTGGGAAACATCGTCTCGGTGTGCAGGGACTGCCGTGAACGAGGCCGAATTCCACTAGTGAAACAAAAGAAGGCGAACAATAATCCCAGAATATTCAACTTCTTATACACTTAGCCAAGCCTCCTTATTTTTGAATAAAATTTTAGCCTGACAAAAATCAAAGGAGATATTAGCACAACTTCATTAGTAAGTTCTGTAATCCCTTGGCATTACACAAACTTCATTGGTTATGATATCTATAGCTTAGTTCGAGTATTCTGTCTTTTTGTTGTGTGTGTCTGTTTGAGTGTTTGTGTTGATCTGTATTTTTAATGTTATTTTTCCTATGATAAGTGAGTTCATTGTTTTATACACAGGTGGAATGATGGTAGAGGGAAAAAATGGGAATATGCAGTGTAGGAATCGTGATTCCCTCAATTGTAGCGAGGCAGTGCAACAGAATATGGTAAAGGTGTGAAAATTCAAGAAATACGCTATTACGGATAATGTTAGATTTGATTAGATCGTTTCTCAGGAGTTTAACGTGTTTTCGTGGCAAAAACCAAAGATGAAACTTCAACGACAGTGTAGCAAATGCAAGGGTTTGGGTCACACTAAAAAGACTTGCAAGTAAGATGTTGAGTGAATTTCTTTAGTTTAGTATGAAAGTCCACCTGTTATTCGCAATTTGAATTACCATCCATTCTTACAAGTGAATGACCATACATTGATGTACTGTGCATGTTCATTAATGCACTTAAGAATCTGTTATGAGTTTTATATGTTATTTCAAGTTACTGAACTCATTATATATTCTTCATGAACCGCGCCACAGCCAACAGGATGCCAACAACGTATCTCCTTGTCGGTATGTTTGCCAACCCAACTACCAACAATAATATAGGTTGGTTTAAATATACAACATTTATAATTGAATTGCGGTGCACTGCTGTTTGATCTTCTTTTATTTACAAGTAATTTGTAGTTTATCAGCAATTTTTATGTTTTAGGGGCCGTTTATAAGTTTTCGCCCTAATTAATGTAATTGTTAATTTAGAATTAATAATGCTTAGTATATAGTTTTGTGTTTTTAATTTGAAACTATATATTGATGCAGGGGGCCAAGTTGATAAAAATGCAAAGAGGAGAAAAGTTTATGCTAAAAAAAAAAAGAACACTTCAAGAAAGAGAAGCTAACCCAACTATCAACAATAATACAGGTTTGTTTAAATAAACAACGTATAACACTATAGATTGTAGTAACTATATTTTTTATTGTTTTCCTGATGCTTAGTATATAGTTTTGAAAACTCAAGTACAATATATTATTCTATTTTAACTTTATGATTTTAAACTTCATATTGATGCAGTGGGTGAAGTTGAAAAATATGCAAAGAGGAGAAAATATTATGCTAAAAAGAAACAAAAAAAGCGACTTCAAGAGAGCGAAGCTAACCCGGCTATCGATAACAATACATGTTTGTTTCAATATACAACACGTATTAATATTTGAGTATGGTGATTTGAATATGCTATATTGTTTAATTACATATTACCCTCTAATAAATATTTTAGTTTGAAAGAAATAATTTTTATTTGGGTCAATTACAGAAAAGGATAAAGTGAAATGTTGGGTTGTCGGAGAGTGTTCCAAATTGTTGTAGAATCCTTAAAACTCTTCCTGATTGTAAACACTGCAAGGCTAAACTGTTTAAAGGACATTCATCTGTGTTTTGTTGTTGCAAGGGTGAAACTAAAATTCATGGGTATGAATTACCCGAAAAGTTGCGTTTATTATTAGTTGGAGAAGCAGAGCAATCTGTACATATTAGGAATAATATCAGGTCATACAATAATAACTTGCTTTCCCCAGTTCTGACGCAACTTATGACACAACACTAGCTGCAAATGCAAATGGAATATATATATTCCGAATGCAAGGTCAAGTATATCATTATATGAATCCTTTGGAGAAAAATAAGGGAGGCAAATATGATGGATTTAGTAAGACTGATTTCCGCTCTACTTTTTCGACAATGATGATGTTGAATTAAAAGAAAGGATGGAGGTGGGGAATCGGTATGACAATAAAAGGTTTGACAAGCAAACTATGGAGATTTTAATGAAAACCCTTGAAGAGAATCCATATCGTATTTTTTTCAGAGGACTCAAGAGTGAGCCAGAACTTCCTACCAAAAATATAATCCTCAACTTGAATCTCAATTTAGATCAAAGAAGATACAACCCCCCAATGTTTGTCACGTTGGAGGGATCTATGTAGATAATGGAAAAGATGATGGAGAAAGAACCGTTAGAGTTCAAGTAACTGGTAAAAATTGAAATTCGTATACTATCAAGCAGTACTACAATTGCTATTATCCAATGCAATACCCTCTTATGTTTCCTCACGGTCAGCCTGGATGGGATCATAACGTTATGAAAAAGGATAAAAGAGAATGAGGGGAAAAAATGATACAATTTTATTCTCCCGAGTGCCTCCTTGATGAAGAAATGAGAGGTATTCCAATTAATTCAATTTTATTAAAAATACTTGCAATTTTTTAATTCTAAGAAAATACTCGATTTGCATAGTTGTGGCCTAGAAATTGTAATATTTTTAAATGCTAAACTCTTCTTTTTTCCCCAATCAGTTGTGAAGAGATGGGAAAAAAACAAATATGCTGTTACTGCCAGAGAATATTATGCTTACAAGTTTCAGATGAGAGATAATGATAAGACAATGGCCCCGTTTGGGAAAGAGCGTTTTCCACAGCGTTTAGCGTTTTTGTCTATAAATAGACATTTCACTGGTCAATACGCTACTTACCGTCTTTGGTGAATAGCTGTTTATAATCAGAGTTTTAGGATGAAACGCTGCTTTTAGAAATCATCGTATGAACAACGTTTCATCCAAAACTCTATTGAAAATTTGGTTTAAAGTTCACTTTTACCCCTGTGGACATTTCTATGTCATGATTTTTTGGTAATGGTAAATCATATACGCCTTTGATACTTTAAAGTATAATATCACGCCAATATGGTAAACCATATACGTATTTTTTTGGTAATTTTTTAAAATTTACCATCACGGTAAAAAATATAAACGCATTAAATTTTTTAATTTATATGTAGTTTAATAGAAAATATTACCATATACGTATTAAAATTTTAGTAAATGTGTAAGTTAATAATGCAAAATATATATAATATATATATATATATATTATGTATAAATAAGTTTAGGTAAAATTTATGTTGTATAAATATTTGTTAGTTAAGTAAAAGACATATCGATTGCCAATATATTTGTTTGAGATATATATCTTCAGAAATATAGCATTTAAATTTTACACTTGCATATAATATAATAATATTATTCTTTATTATCAAAATTTGATATGAAATGGATTTTTTAGTTGATAAATAACATTTTATATAACTAATTACTATATGAAATAAGTGTACACAATTAATATAAGGAATTTACATATAAATTGTATTGATGTCGATTTCCGTCATTTTCGTAACAAAACAGACATCAGCTACACATAAGTTACCAAACATCAATGAGCAAATCACTAGTCAAAACAGCTGGTCAGATCTGCTGATACAATCCGCTAACAGCTAACAGCTCATACAATCCACTAACAGCTAATAGCTAACAGCTGGTTCCCGAACGGTGCCAATTATAATACACTTTGGTAGACTATTTCAACAATATATCGTTGATATGTATATCAAACTTGAGACCAGCAGATTGGAATTTTTGAGAGAGAAACAAGCCGAATTTAGAACTAAGATGGTTCAAGGTATTACTGATGGTGTAGAGGCTGGGTGGGAAATTGGTTATGAGGTTAGTACACATGTATTTTTAGTGGTCCTAGAGATATGCGACAACGTTACCTTGATATAATGGCCATCGTACAAAAAATGGGTAAGCCTGATGTGTTTTTGACAATGACTTGCAACCCATCTTGGCCAGAAATTAAAAGAAATTCGAGATTATGGAAAATCTGTCAATGATAGACATGATCTGTGTGCTAGAGTTTTTAAAGTCAAAGTTGAGGATTTGAAAGATTTAGTAACAAGAGAAATTTTTGGTCCTGTGGATTCCCTAATATACGCCATTGAATATTAGAAAAAAAGGATTACCACATGTTCATATGAGGGTGATTTTAAAACCTGGTAATAAACCCTTGGGACCAGATGGATATGATCGAAATGTTTGTGCCGAGATACCAGATCATGACAAAGAACCCCGCTTATTTGAGCTGGTTAAAAATATTACAGTAATTATATATGCACGTCCAGTTTACTAATGCAGGTCTGAAAAACACAATATGTGGCCCCTGAATTGTGCTAGTGCACCCAAAATATTATATTTTTCAGACCTGCATTAGTAAACATAGACCTGCATGTATCACCACTATAAAAAAAATATGATGCACGGTCCATGTTGAGTGTATAATCCAAATTGTCCATGTACAATTTAGACTGGGAAATGTAAATTTGGATTTCCTAAACCATTTCAGGAAACAACATGTCATCCTGAAGATGGATATCCATTGTACAGAAGAAGAGACAACGGAAGAGCTGTTAGGATACGAAACCTTGAGATGAGCAATAATTGGGTAGTGGGGTATAATCGATATTTACTTGCAACCTATGGATGCCACATCAATGTTGAGATATGTTCTACCATTAAGCTCATCAAATATATCCACAAGTACATCTTCAAAAGGAGCGACAAAATTAGCTTTGCACTTGGAACTGGTAAGGATAATGGTAAGGGCAGGCCCGACCCAACAGGTAAGTGGGTTACTACACCGCTTCAAGCCCCCAAATTCTGGGCCGAAAAAAGGCCTCATTTTTTAAAATTTTGTGTGAATTTAATATGTATTTAAACTATAAAAAAATCATAATTGTACATAATATGTTAGAAAATGATTGAGAAATGGGCCTCATTTTTTATAATCAACCCAAAATATAGACCTTTTATTATTTTTGCTTCGGGCCCCTAAAATCCTTGGGCCGGCACTGGGTAAGGGTAATGGTAAAGATAATGAACCAGTTGACAAGATTAGAAATTTTCAAGATGTTCGTTGGATTAGTCCATCAGAAGAAGTCTGGAGAATCTTTATTTTTAAACTAACTTACTTGAACCCTGCCGTGTACACTTTGTAAGTGCATCTCCCAGGACAACAGTTTATAACTTTTAGGAAAGATTGTGACCTTGAAACAGTTGTAGCGAATGAGTTTTCCAAGAGAACAGGACTTACATAATTCTTCCTGATGAATAAGTTCAATGCTAATGCCAAAACCTTAAATTTACTATACAAGGAGTTTCCGGAGCACTTTGTATAGATACCCACAGAGAGGTGTTGGACAAAGAGAATAAATAAACAAGTCATTGGACGATCAGTAGTTGTTAGCCTAAGGGAAGGGAAAAGATACTATTTAAGACTTCTACTTAATCAAGTGAGAGGTCCACAGTCATATGAATATCTGAAAACTGTCATATGAGAGGTCCACACCAATTGAAGAACTTCCGGATGATATAAACAATCGGTTTATACCACCATCTTCCTCAACAAAGAAGAAATATGCTCAATTTGATAAAATTGGTGATTTATACGAAGGAGAGAAACAATATATAGGTGAAATCCTTAAACTCTTGAGCTTATTTACCATTACAATACTACCAGTTCAAATGTGACAATGATCTGTTTATTCTAGAAATTAAACTGCATATTTAATAGGAGCGGTGGTGAGCCACGATCACCCGACCAAGACAAAAACAAATAACGGCATTAAAGACGTCCACAAGTTCACTTTAATGGACAGCAAGTAAGATGACGCATTTTACATTCAATGGTTTCAAACATCTACAAAACACACATGACTAACCACTCTATTTTACGATTTCCTCTAGGTTCAGAACTGTTGTCTTGACGCTGTGGAAAGAATTCGTTGAAACGGTTGGAAAAGAATTACTTGAAAATATCAACTCCATGTCCGTTCTAATCGGTACAAACCTCCACATCAGTTTGTTCAGGGGAGGTAATCAGAGGAAGCACATTTTATTACATACTTTTTACTTTTCAATGAATTTTTTTATAACTTATTATACTTTAACTTCAACAACTCTAGAAGTAACACATGACTCAAGGAGCAAATTTCAACTAAACAATGACAGACAAGAAGCGACAAAGATGAAATTATGGTTATACAAAATGACATTTTTATATTAATTTTCATCATCAAACTAATGCTAAATTATTGACTAATTATATTGTTCGTACTACAGGGTTGAGAAAAACAAGATCAAAATTCAAAGGACCATGAAAACTCAACATGGAGTGCAGAATAAAAATCAATTATCTATAAAAGAAGGCACGACATTGATTCTTGTAGGAAACATTGAACCAAATCAAAAGGTAATTTATGCAACCTATCAATTTTGTACAACTTTCTGATAGCTTAATTTAATTTATTTCCTCAAGGTTTTCTATTTGTCAAAATTCAACACTCTTTACTAATTACTATCCAACTTATTCTCCCCCCCCCCCCACCCCCAAGTCGGTAACTACAAAAGTGAACTTTTCATTCAAAAATATAAAGCAGAAATACCATTACATGGCATGCAGAGGATGTAGCACCACTATAGATGCACCATTCCAAACTATGTTCGAATGCAACATGTGTGGAATGAAGCAGAAATCCACACCAAGGTAATATCTCTTAAAACTTTTTCTAATAAACTCTGTACAATTTATCTACCCATCAACTAATGATTACACTATTCAGGTGCAAATTGAAAGCTACATTAAATGATGAAAGTGGGAGCATTGAAACTACTATGTTTAACGACGAGGCTGAACAAATATTGGGTTTGAATGCCAAGGAAGCAATGAACCAAGCCACTGAGGTTAGAATAATTAATAGCAATGAACCAAGCCACTGAGGTTAGAATAATTAATAGCATAACTTTATTAACTCACCCTTCCATTAGCAAAAATTTAATTTTTTCTCTTCTTTATTACTTATATTGATTAACTATTTACATTTTGAATAAATTTAAACCGGTGGCATTGACTTATGCCTTCGAATAGATTCCATACAATTAATTAGTGCAAATGCAATATTGTTATTCACCGAACTTTTATTTATGCCTATGCATGCTGAAGTTTTATAATTTTTAATGTTGATGCCAAATAGAATTTTTAATTATATTATTAATTTATATGTTGTTGACTCAATTTATAAATTTTAATTTGTCTGTACATAGTAAATAACTCGGATTTTATAATTATCAATGCTGGAGATCTTTGTTTCATGGAGATTTCACGCTAAAGATTTCTGACTTATCTGATTCATGGTAGTGTCATTATAATATATACTTGTCAGCCTAAATACATGAATTGCAAATTTATGGCCATTACATTTGCGAAATAACTTGAATTGCATTTGATAACATATGGGATGCCCCAATGAGATTGTTTGCAGCTTTTACTATTCTGTATGAGGGATTTTATGATTTAACAAATACGTAAAAAATTCTTTCGTTCTTTTTTTATAAACATGAATACATCAACTCCCGCGATAAAGACATATCAATCAGGGAATATTTGGTCAAAGTGATGGGAACCCAAAAGGAACATGAAATCAGCCCTATGTACACCATCATGACAATCAAAGAGAGGGGAAAAGGACAACCATCAAAGACGAATCTTAAAAATACGAGTAAAGGTATTGTGCTACATCAGACTGTGTTTTCAAACTTCCCACGACTTACTATTACTTTCCTTTTATAAAAATTCTTTCATGTCAACTTTTCAGTGACCACGAAATACATTCCGGATTCAGAGGATAGTGTGGATGAACTCCAGGGATTGGAAGGTACAAATGGTATGTAATTACAAAAATATATGATATTCAAACAAATACCGAGACATCTTTTATAATACTAATTGCATTAAACTTTTTAGTGTATAAAGATGATGGACACAAACAAAAAAGTGACGATAACATTCCAGTTTTACACAATCCAGTCAGACAACATGTCAAGAAGAGGAGATTTTGTAGAGGTAATTCTCTTAAAATCATAATTTCTTTCTGCCTCATAACCAATCATGTACCAAATTGCAACTAATCTTTTAAATACAGGTGAAAAGGTTACAAAGGAACAACGGGGTCACTTGGGTTATGCAGTCCTTCCAGAAAAACAAAAAACGGCAGATACAAATATGGATGAATTAGATGAAAATACCCCACTCAATCGCTTATTCAAAAAAAGAAGACTTTCGAAAGGTACTACAAACATTTTATATTTAAACGATTAATTCAACATCCGTGTCTCATATAATAATATCATGCAGGGGTTAAAACAAAAACAATTACCAACCGAATCGAGATTGAACGTGATGATCAAAGTAATGGCAGTGAAGATGAGGATGAAGGCAGCAACGACCATGAGCCTAGGAGTCATGAGAGTGAAGATGAGGATAGCTACGATGAGGATAATCAATCGTACTGATGTTCGGTCGAGATTGGAGATTTCTATACCATTAAATAGAGATTTCATTAGATATGGTTGTAATATTCATTCTATTTCCAACAATACATTGATTTATTTTTCAATTTCTTTTGGTTCAATTATTAAGTTCTCCGCATTATTAATCAAATCAATTCAGTCTACAACCCTTACATTGACAATGGTGTATCCAAATTTATTTGAAATAATATTAGATCACTACGGTATGGTTGTATCACTAAAAATTCAACCCCTTTAATCAAAGTTTCTGCCTTCTCCGGTATGTCCAGGCTCCAGCCAAAATTCACCGCGCATCGCGCGGTGCCACCCTGCTAGTAAATCTTAAATTCAAATTAAAATTTTAACGTAACTAACATGAAAACTTGATTGAATAGAATTAAATTAAAACTAATCAAATTTAACTGAATATTTGTTTTTAAAATTTAAACCACCATAGGTGGGGGGAATTTATTTGGCACCCCAAACCATTTTAGGACTTGCTTAAAGTTTGTTACAAAAGTGAGCTGAGCTCACAGAAGCATATAAGCTTCTCAAAATTGACTATTTCTAATAAGCTCTGTAAAAATAAGGCCCTAATGTATCAGTCTCTAAAAGGGGAGTTTGTTAGTGATCGAGTAAACAAATACCGAAGCACAAATCAACCACCCTTTGATTATGAAAACACTGAATGCCAACAGAAGCTTGAATATTTACAAAAAGCCCAAAAAAACCAGAAATGGTTCAAAAAAATGGCCAGTCTTTTCTTTGAGAGTGCTAGGTCTTGATCATTGTGCCTCCTGGCCTAAGCAAAAAAGTTTCACCATGCCTGAGCAGAAAGTAAAAATCCTTGCCTGAGTTGATTGCTTGAGCAGAGTTTCTCCATGCCTGAAAAATAAAACTAAAGTGAGTCTGTTCTAAGAGTTTAGTAGGCTCTAGTGTTAGCTAGGCCTATCCTATCCAGTGCAATTAGCCCTCTCAACTCATGGGGAGCATTTCTTATTTCCAATGTAGAACTCTGTTGCTGAGACAGAGATGATCTAGCTAAAAAGTCAGCTGGTCTGTTTGCCTCTCTGTGTGTGTGAGTGATTTTTGCATTAGGTGGGAGTAAGTCCATGATCTCATTACATAGGGAAAAAAATTCCCAGGCACAAGCCAGAGGGTTAAGTGATCCAATAACAGCCTGTCTGCAATCAGACTCAATAGCAAAGATATTTAGGTTAAGCTCCTGGGCAGTTAAAATTCCTATTTTGATTGCAATCAGTTCAGAATGTAGTGGAGATACTGCCTGGGTATGAAACATTTTCAAAATGAGCACTGAGCCTCTTTGATCCCTAACTACAATTCCAGTTCCACTTTCCCTATTTTTAAAAGAAGCATCAACATTTATTTTGTAACCAATGTCTGGAGGGTGCCATTTTATAATTTTAATTATCAATGGCCTCTTATGCTTGATAAAAGGTATGAATCTGGCACTAATCAAAAAAATATTTTTCTCCTTATTCCCAGACAATGGCTTAGCTGTAAAAATAAGGGAAGTGAATTTTGTGATTTTTCCAACCAGATCTGTGGTAGAGAGTTTTATCTCATCATATAAAAGCTTATTTCTTTTAATCCATAAAATGCCAGAATGTGACAATCATTGAGATTCCGATCACTTCTGTATGAATTTTAGAAGAGCCTGAATATGATAAGTAAAAACTCAATCTACTATGTGTGTTTCTGAAATGAGGGACTTGCATCAGTAATTTAGCATGCATTTCATTCCATATCTGTAGGCTACTACTACACTCATTAAAATAATGATTTAAAGTATCTGAGGTAGAGCAGCAAAAAAGGCATTTGGAAGAGATTTTGAAACCTATTTTAATGAGAATATCATCAAAAGGTAAAAAATTATTTTTCATCTTACAGAGAAAAATGGCTATCTTTTTTGGAATTTTTGATCTCCAAACCTGATTGAAAACTGGATTTTTGGTGCCTGTCCCTCTGAGAGCTTGATAAGCAGACTTGATTGAGAAGTTTCCATCCCACCCTGGCTTCTAGATCAATCTGTCTTCATGTAGTGATTTCTGCTGAGCACTCTGCAATAAACCAAGTATATTGGTAGCAAAAAATTGCTCCATGTGGTTAGTGTAAAAACTTTTACTAGTCAGAAATTGGGCTACTGTAAGGTTTGGGAAAGGTAAGGTGGGTTCAGTCCAGTGATAAAATAAAGCCCCTATTCCCAACTAATTTGCATCCGGAAAGAGAATTTCCCAATACCACTGATAACTTGGGAGAGACTATTGGCAAGGCTTGTTACTCCGCATATTCTTTTCCATGTTGGAGATGTTTTATAAGTGTCGGGAAGAGACCACAAATGCCTTGTCCATAGTGTCTCATTTTTCTGTAATTTCCACCAATGCTTGCAAGAGAAAGCTTGGATAACAGCCCTGATGTCCCTGATTCCTGTTCCATTTTCATCAGTTGGGAGAACCAATTTTGACCATCTGCACCAGCTCCTTTTCTGGCCATATTCTGAGAAACCCCAAAAGAATTTTGATGCCATTCTTTCAATTCTCTGAATTACCACTTTGGGAGGCTGCAAGACTGAGAATATATGGGTGGGAATGGATATGAGAACATGATTGATTAGTACCAGTCTGCCAGCTGGTGACAGCCATTGATTTTTCCAATTGTTAAGTGGCCTCTCCATCCTTTCAAGTAGACTCTGATAATACTTGACTATGTTCCTGCCATGGAAAATTGGGGCTCCAAGGTATGTGAATGGCAGGGAGTCAATTTTATAATTTTTTTTCTTGATTGGGTGGACAAAAAATTCAGACTTCTGGTAACTTATTTTTTGCCCTGAAACAGATTCATATGCAAAAAGGAAATGCCTCAGTCTTTTCAAATTTCCGTTCACTACTACAAAGGGGTAGATGCAAGACACATATTTAAGGCGTTTAAGTCTGGCGCATTTTTTTACGCCTTGATTGAAAGTAGTGAGTTCGCTACCTCTTCAAACTAGAAAAAAAATTAAATTCAAGACGGAAAGAAGCAGTTAAAGGCGGAAATGGGTTTTGACGTTAAAAAATACTTGACCAAGGCGGAAAAAAAGTATCCGCCTTAAATTGAATGGGTTGTTATGACCTCGTAACCATTGTAGTAATATAAACGTGTCTGTAGGAAAGTCGTAGGTTAGCTCGTTAGTATGTACTTTGTGCATTGCGATCTCGTAAGCTTTGCTAAACCCTAATTTCAGCAGGCGAGAATATGGGACATGTCGTAACTGGGACGCTAGGATGTGGCGTTTGATGTTACGGTGTCGCTTCTGCGCACGTCAAATTTGACATTGTTAAATGTACAGTGCATGTGAGGGTAATTGAAATGTTACGAGTTCGCTGGCTACCAAAGGTGTTAGCGAGGTATTAGCGAGTTCGCAAGAGACTGTGTATGGGTCACAGATATAAGCTGAATTGGCCGTTCTAACTCAAAAAACATAAACTTTAAAAGGGTCTAAACAGGTGGGTATTGAAGGGTGATCAGTTGAAGTTTGCTCGGAGGTCTCATTGTTCCCGTGTTGGTGTAGGTAAGGTTTAACTTGCGTAATGTACTGGCTAGTCTCTGGTTGATTTTATGCATAATTTTTGCTTGCATTTTGGTCTATTTTGGTTTTTTTGTTAATGCAGTATGTAGTTTATGTGTTGATCATCTCAAGTTAGTGGGTTAGTAGTATTGTGTAGCTGTTTTTCTGATTTGTGAATTATGGACCGCGAAAGAATAATGAAGGAGAATGCTCGACTATCGAAGGAGTATTTAGATTTGGTTGAACATTTCTTAGATGTTGGGTTACGACATTGTAGACAGAATACCATAGGAGGGGTTAGATGTCCATGCAACAAGGGTAGAAACAACGCCATATTTGAAGGT
Source organism: Sherardia arvensis (assembly GCA_948330725.1). NCBI lineage: Eukaryota > Viridiplantae > Streptophyta > Magnoliopsida > Gentianales > Rubiaceae > Sherardia > Sherardia arvensis. Next base: position 39,993,261 of record OX415236.1, on the reverse strand, counting down.
ATTGCTGTAGTGCGTGAACATTTAATTTGTAAAGGTTTTGACAAATCCTACACAGAATGGGTTTGGCATGGGAAAGGCCATTGTGGAAGTGACTAGGTTGAGATGGAGGAGGGAAGCGCCGAGGATATCCTGCAGTATAATGAACAACTTTCAGATATGTGTGACGATGTTGTTATGGAGTTTGTTGGGAAGAAAAGTATGCTGGAGGCAATGTATGACGATAAAAAGACAAGCTTATATGTTGGGGCTAGCCATTCTAGACTGGGAGCAACATTGTTGTTAATGAACCTAAAGGCAAGGCATGGTATTTCTGATAAAGGAATGACGGAATTGCTAGAGTTGGTTAAAGAGTTACTTCCTCAGGACAACTTATGTCCTGACAGGGTTTATGCTGCGCGGAAGATATTGTGTCCTATGGGCATGGAGTTTACTAAGATTCACGCATGCCCGAATTATTGTATGTTGTATAGGGGGAGTGTTGATTCTTTGATGGATGATTGCAAGGTATGCGGTGAGTCTAGATGGAAAAAGGAGGAGGGAAAGGTCGAGGTATGTGGAGAAACAGTGACAACATCGACAAAGCAAGGTCCTGCTAAGGTGATGTGGTACATGCCCTTGAAACCGAGATTGACGCATTTGTATGCCAATCCAGTTGATGCAAAATTGTTAACATGGCATGCCGATAGGGTTCGAGAAGAAGATGATGATATTATATCTCACGCTTCTGATGGTGATCAGTGGAAGAAGATGGATGCTATGTACCCAGAATTTGCTGACGAACCTAGACACGTGCGCTTAGGACTATCTACTGACGGAATGAACCCTTTCGGGAACATGTCCAGCACCCACAGTTCATGGCCAGTGATGCTTGTTATTTATAATCTACCTTCATGGTTGATGATGAAACGAAAGTATGTGCTTTTGAACATTATGATCTCGGGGCCTAGGCAATCTGGTAATGACATTGATGTATATCTAGTGCCTCTTGTTGAGGAGTTGGAATCCTTATTTAAGCATGGAGTTCATATTCCTGACGGAAGTCGAGGGGACGCGAAATTCAAACTTAAAGCCATGCTGATGTGGAGCATCAATGATTTCCCTGCGCTGGGTAACCTTGGAGGGTGTTCTGTGAAAGGTCATTTTGCTGAAAAGTACTTGATTTTGCTGAAATGAAGTAACAACAACTCTTTAAAAATTTGAACAATCTACATCTAAAAAGTGTAAAATTCATTGACCACATTCTTGTAACCAAAACAGAATCTTTAGTGACGCGTATATAAGTGTTCATAATCCAAATATTAGTTAATATGCTAAAAAGTAAATGTTTAAACCAAACTAAACTACGAAATCACAGGCCGGCGACTAAAATATCATGCAAGTCATCTACACACATCTTGTCGCTACCTTCGGCCTTCTCCACCGAACTTCCTTCATCGTTTTGCTTGTCTTGCCCGTTCTGGTCTGCTGGTTGAGCTTCAGTCTCGATGCAGGTGTTCTCTTCTTCTCTTCTTTGCCTTGTCCCGGTTCAACATCCTCGTCGGGTTCTCCGATCAGCCTCTCTTTCCTAATCATCTCATACCTCGCTGGCTCATCTTCAGCTAAACCAAAGGTACGTTAAATTCTTGCACATCAATCAAATGAATAATTCTACACAACTCATGATTATTGATATTTTTTAAATATACTCTTCCTACATATGTCTAATTCGACCTAAATAAACATGCCTTATTTGTATATTAGAACTCCCCTTCTTGCAAGTTTTACGCTGAATGTGGGATGGATTCTCAACCCCGCCACGTTGCAATGGGAAATTCATATCCTGACATGGCACTACATCATGAAGCCAAAGTCCCTATTGGTTTCGTTAGGGTTTCTATACTACATGTGTTAGTCGAGGATGCGTTGGTACCGGTCGCGGATCAAGAGTGCACGACAGTGGGTAAAGGTTTGGGCCGTTTTTTTGTGTGGCCCAAATGGTTGGTCGTTGATGTGAATTCTAATTCTATCCCAATTAATAGAAACACACCTTCACCCGTCGTAGACCCACTAGATTTTCCGGTAGCTAAGAAACCGATGTCGGTGGGAGAAGTTGGATTCATAAAATCACTACCGGGATTCCTTCGCACGTTTTATGATCTAGTGGGCCACCATAGTCGGCATTCTATTTACTATTTCTACTCCAATAAATAGGTGTTCGGTGAAGCGAGGGAATTAGTCGTTCCATGGGAAGACTTTGCCCTTTTCTGGCACTATAAAACCCTTACCGAAACAATCCTTATACTACATCAAATGTAAGCTACTTGATCTCATATCTTCTATCGTATTGCAAGTTACAAATTATCATATACTTGTGCACTAGTATACGTTCATATCCCATCTATTGTTTATTTAGGTACATGCAATGCCTTGCTCTAAACGCAAAGACTTTCATTGGTTTTTTGCACCCAATATGCTTGCAAGAAATGAATGAAAGTAATCAATCACGACTTCCTTATCTCTCTAAGATCCTTAGTGACAAGACCAAGACAATTTACATAGGCCCATATCTAGAGAGGTTAGTTTTCTTTTTTACAATTGGATATTTGCATTTCGTTAACATTCTAATCTTCGAGCCGGGTTCTTACATTTTCATTTCTTAAAATATGTAGTGGCCATTGGAGTTTTGTAGCTATGATACCATCGTTGAAGCGAGTGTATTGGATGGACCCGCTACACTTTGGTCCATCTACAAAATTTGCAGATTTATTAGAGGTTGCTATGCATAGTGCACATGACGACACACTACTTCCCTTCAACCTTATATAGATTCAGGTGACATTACAAATCCAATGCTCATTCATTTCCAGTATGATTTCATTTCAAATCATTTGTTATACTTCTTCACTTTCAGCACCGAAAGCAATTGTCAAATTTGGAGTGCGGTTACTATATGATGTTGTACGCAAGTGAGTGCGTCGCTGGCCTTGTTGAAGATAATTTGGAAACATCGCGTAAGCATTCTTATAACCTACTTATTGTACCTATTACTATCTACGTTGCATTTAATAGTATTAAAAAAACATTTCATATTCTTAGATTATCGAGGAAAATCATGCACCATACACCAAAAAGGAGTTGGAGGATGGTAGAGATGCATTGGCTAGACACTTGGTCCTTATTAGATCTCGGTACATCTCTAGGCCTCACATTCCCAATAAAAGCTAGTTTCTTTTTTTGTCAAATGGATGCATATACTTTTGAGTTCCATTACTTCAATTAGTCTATAAAGTGTGGCTTGATAGTGTTTCATGTTCATGTTTTGTGCTTAGATACCATGCATCTTGCAGTTCACAGCTTAGACAATTAAAATGAAACCCAATTTTAGTGTAAATGGGTGAAAATGGCTCAAATCCTATAATTTTGTGAGACTTATGAATTCCCTGCGAGATCGTTACTTCTCTCGCTCGTAACGTTAAAATAGTTGCGATCATCTTGTACTATCGCTACTTCTCTCGACCGAATTATATTTCTGAGCTTAGTTTTTGCGCCCTCGCTACCCAATCGCTCGTTCTTCTCTGCCTCTCCAATCTGATCTCTGTCGAGCTCGTAACCATACACGCCAAAGTCATTTTTTTTCTCGCTCACCCAGTGCTAAAACGACGTCGTTTAACATTAGCGAGATCAGTAGCGAATTCGTTACTATACACATAAGAAATTTTCTTACGATATCGTTACATCTCTCGAACCAACAACTTTTATTATATTTTATAATATCATTTTTACAATTTTTATATTTTTACAATTTTTATGAAATACAATTGTTCGGTTGCGACCTCGCTACGGTGTTACTAGCGAGTAGCTAGTGGCTGTCGTAACCTGGCTCGTTTTGATTAACCAAAATGTTTAATTTGGCTTGTAACGAGTTCGCTACTTATGACCGAGCGATTCGCCTCTATTTGTCTTAACCAGTCTCATCAGCAGATAAATATATGAAAAGCTAGGTTCTCTTACGAGATCGTAACTAGTATTAGCGATCCGCACGGTAGAAGTCGTAACCAGTCTCGTACACATTCATAACAGTCTAGGCTTTCCAGTGTAGCGAACTCGTTAGTATTTCATCTGGCGATCCGTAAGCTTCTGTCGTAACAAAACAATCAACCATTTGTTTTGTACTAGCGTTTGCTAGTTACGGTATCGCAAAGAGTCAAATCATATCATCCAGACTTGCATGCTAGCGAGTTCGGAAGTATTGAGCAAGGCGGATAAGCCTTCATCCAAGGCGGAAACAAACGCCTTAAACCCAAAAACATCTAAGGCGGAAGAGGAACCGCCTTAGATGATTTTTCTCATTCAAGTCACAACCAGGGAAGGCATTTGTTTTCTGCCTTAACACATGAAGGATGAACCGCCTTAAATGGCTTGATATTGTAGTAGTGGTTTCTGTTGTTGATAAAAATTGTTGTATCATCTGCATACATCAGATGGGATACAGTACTGACATTTCTGGGCATGGAGAATGAGGTCAGGTATTGAATGGAGAAAAGCTTTTTTATCCCTCTAGAAAAGGCCTCAGTGACAATGTTGTAGAGGAATGGTGAAATTGGGTCCCCTTGCTTGATTCCCCTACTTGAAGGGAAAAAACCTGAGGCAATTCCATTGATGATCACTGAATACCAAGCAGACTGTATATTTTGCATTATTAGCTTGACAAAAGTACCATGAAACCCAAACTGCAGCATTACTGAGTTCAAAAAACTCCAAGACACCCTATCAAAAGCTTTTTGCATATCTAATATGACCATTAAGTTTTTAAGCTTCTGAGATTTTGGTAGGAGTCTAGCCATTTCCATCATTTGCAGAATATTGTCAAAAATGTCTTTTCTATGCATAAAACCTGACTGTTCCTCGGAAATTATTATAGGCTTTAAAATCTTCAATCTTTCCATAAGCACCTTGGAGAAGATTTTATTGAGGAAATTAGACAGGCTTATGGGTCTAAAATCCCCAAAACAGCTAGGGTTAGGTTTTTTGGGTATCAATGCCAGCCATGTACTGGACATGGCTCTTGGCAATCTATTCCCTGCCATAAATTCAGAAGCTGCTCTAAACAAATCCACCTTTATTATTTCCCAGCAGCTTGTGTAAAAACATCCAGTAAAGCCATCAGCCCCAGCTGCACTGTTCTTGTTGAGATCAAAAGTGGCCCTTGTTCTTTTAACAGCTGTTCATTGTCTTCCTCAGAGATGGAACTAGGGATTATTGACATAAATTTTTCTAGGTATTGCCCAGTGAGATCAACCTCCTCAACTTTCTCATTCAGTAAATCTTCATAGAATGCAGCTGCCTCTCTCTGGATTTCCTCAGTTTCTGTTATCCATGATCCTTCCCTGTTCTTGATCTTTGTAATTTTTGCTTTACATCTCCTCTCCTTCATTGTGTTATGGAAAAATTTGGAGTTGGCATCACCTTCTTTTAGCCATTTTATACTTGCTTTCTGTCTCCAAAATTCAATACTCTCCTTTTCTGCCCTCAGTAGCATTTCCTTTCCTTCATTTAGTTTCTGTAAGTCTTGATCTGATCCAGACTCCTGATACTTGTCTTCCAGTTCAGAGACCCTCAGTTCAGCTTTCAGTAAGTTTTCATGGACATTGCCAAAATTGGATCTGTTCCAAGAGGCCAGTGCTGCCTTTAGTTTCTTTAATTTGAAAACCATATTGTACATTCCTTCATAATGGCTAGGAAATTCCCAATTTCTTCTGACTAGGTCCAAAAAAGCATTTCTGTTCAGCCACATATTCTGAAATCTGAAGGGCTTGAGTATGTATTGGATGGAATTTTGGATGGTGATTAGAAGTGGAATGTGGTCTGATGAAGTTCTGTTTAGCACATGCATGGATGAGTGGGGAAATTTATTTATCCAGTCTAAGCTACACAGCCCTCTATCTAGCTTCTGAAGTATTCTGTCACCTCTCAGCCTATGGTTGGTCCATGTGAATTGAATCCCAACTGTTGGGATCTCTTGAAGCTGCTTTCCATCTATGAAGCTATTAAATTCCCTAATACTACCTAAAGGGGGCCTATGCTTACCCTTCCTTTCCAAAACAGATGCCACTGAATTGAAATCACCCACATACATTGCAGGCTGGTTAGAGATATTATTAAGATCAGACCATAGCTGTAATCTAGGAGTCCTAGTGACATGAGCATATACAAAAATAGAGTGCCATGAGATTGTAGAGTTTTTATCTGTAAACTTAATCTGAATGTACTAGTCAGTTTCAGATATGATTTCTAGATTAAAAAAATCTCTATGGAAAATCCATATTTTAGCAGTATCTGCAGCCATACTATGTTGAAAGCCTATATCATGCTGAAGGTTTCTAAGTTCAGTTTTATCATGCATTGGTTCTATGACACAGAGAATTGATACATGATGCATTAAAATTATGACCTAAGTCTGTCCATAGAGGTGCCATAACCTCTGATGTTCCATACTAACATACTAGTTATAACTATCCATTTAAAAATATGCAATTTTTGGTTTTGGTCTAAGATTTCTACTAACACTTTCAGTAAGAATCTTAGGTTGTAATTTTGAGGGAATTGAAGGCTTACCAGTTGGTGACTGGTCTTCATCAGAGTTTCCAGTTGCTGAGCTGAGGAGATGTCTGCCTTGGTCAACCATTTGGATGTCTGAATTGCAGCTACTCTGCACATCCTTGGTGACTTCTCCTGAAATTGAGACTTTCTCTGATTGAGCTCTTTTGGGAGGCTGAACTGGAGTTTTTAGTGGGGACTGAATCCACCCTGCTTCTTCTTGATCATCTTCCCATGAGTCTTCAGAATTGGTATCATGCCCTACAAAACATCAAATGAATTTGATAGCTCAATATTTTGGTAGGGGGCTATGGTGAGTCTAGGTGGAGAGTGGGGTGGAAAGTGAAGAGGCTGTGAGGTAAAATATGGTGACTGTAAATTGAGGTAAGGAGAGAGAGTTGGTGTTGTGGAGGGTGAAAGCTGAGTGATTGTGTGTGTATTTCTTGTGCCTGTGTGATGTTTCATCTTCACTATCTTCTTCCTGCTAGCTAGGTCTAGTTCATCAAGAGAAAAAGTAGTTAGCTGAGGTTTCTTCAGACCAACAAACTCACTCTTTCTCACTGTTGGCTAGTATATGACCATTCTCAGATCAGTTTCTCTATTCCTCTGTGGGATTTTCACCCATGACTGATCCTTCTGTTGTGGGGTAAGTCCAGAAGACCCTGCCTTATCATTTTGAGCCTGTGGCCTTGCCTCATTTCTTGAAGGAGCCTTCTAGTGCTTTTCTTGCCAGATTTTGTTGAGCTCAGGATGGAGAATCCTACAGTTGACATTTCCATGGCCCAACTTCCGACAATGCTGGCAGTAAAGAGGTAAACTCTGGTACTCAAGCTCGCATTCTTTATGGTCGTCAGGGGATCCAATAAGGATGGAGGGCATCAGATCTTTTGTAACATCAAGTTCCACACAGATTTTCAGAGATGAAGGTCTGGTGATGTGAGCAGTGGCTGAGTCCATCTTGATGAACTAACTATCTGGTTCCCAACATCCTGGATCTAAGTGTTGTTGTAGTAGTATAGAGGGATGTCTTTGACTGTGACCCAGACCGGAACCACCGGTGACTCGTATTCCGGTGAAAAGTCTGGTGACCATTTCAGGACTTTCATCGACGTTCCTGCTACCGGCCATGATGCTTTAAGCCAGCATCGCTGATAGTCTTCCTCCGTTAAGAATTTGATGAGCACGTGCTTGTAATCCAGCGACCCGAGTTGAAACCGGCTAGTGAAGCCCATTTTCTGAAAAGCCGTTTGGATGCTCATCATCGAAGGTTTCACTGTTGGGAATTTGCCGATAAGAGCGTTGTGGTAGTGTTTGGACAAGATATGGACGGATTCCTTCGTGTACATACACGTCGGTTTACCAATGAAAGAGGTGATCGGTCAGATATCTGGGTTTGTTGGTAAAGGGGGAGAGAGAGGGTGGTGGATTTGAGCCTGAAAGTGCTTGCGAATAGGATTTTCCGGTGGATTGGCCACCGGAAAGGGGGGGGGGGGGGAGGGTCGCCCCCATTTCTGGCCGTTTTATGGCCGTTGTCAGTGAGATTCAGTGCCCAACGGTTCTATTGGGTGAAAAAGTGGCACAGAAAAACTACATTTGGGGTGGCGCGTGTAGGTAATTGAGGAGAGAGATCAGAGAGAATTTTTGAAGTCCTTCAGCAAAAATTTAACTAAATCATATCAATATGAGCTGCACCTTAACCGTCAATGGAAAAGAGGAGCAAGCCATTCCGGGATTAAACACTAAAACTTTAATTATCAAATTTAAGATTATGGGTTAACGAATTTACAATTTTATAAGAAATTTTATAAGAAATTTTAAAATTATGCGTTTATACATGATGTTGGTGCTTACCTCCTGCAAATCAGCAAAAATATTAACCCTCTGTGCAACGGGCTCAGACTTTGGAGGAGCTAATGGACTTGTAGCATCATCTTGCTCTTCAGAGAGTTGCAACATACGAGTAGTATCAGATGAGTTGCAACCCTTGTTGATGGTTCAGGAATCCCATGATGATTTGATGAAAAATAATAGAGAATCAGGCTCTTTACCTGGATTCATGCCAGGAAAATAGTGGAAACAAGCTCATGTTTGAGGATAAGAACTCAATTCAGCAGAGGAAAGTTCACAACATGGATGAGCAGTTGAGCACTTAGACTTGGAAACGGGATTGACACCAAGTGACAGGGAAGATGATGCACAGAAGATTCACAGGTTTCAGGTATACTTTTATATTTTCTGGTTCCTGTCCTTGCTCAGATGTCATTTTAGATTCTTGTTATTTTGCTTAGATTGCATCATGTCATTTAATTTAAATTTCTGTTCTCTTTAATTCTCTTATCTTGTGTTGTAGAATAAAATGGATGGTTGAGTGAACACTTAGTTAGTTATCTCATCTACTTGAAAGGATGAAAATGGGATATTCAATCTTTCTTATGGTTTGCATTCTTTGTATACAAAATCATGTGCCAGAAGGGCAACAAGTTGGCAGAGAAGTGGAGAAATATGCGCCAGAAGGGTTTATGTTGCAGCAATGTACCAATTACATGATGGAGTTGGACTTGATTAATTTGCTGAAAAATTGAGAGTTAGGATACATCTAGTTGCCTGTAAAAATCTCACAGGGTTGCCATTAACAAGAACTGAAAACCAAGCCTGTGATAGATTGTTTAGAATGTGCAGTTTATGAATCTATCATAAAAACCAAAATTTTCATGATTTGTTTCAAAAACTTCAAGATGACCCTGTCAAATGCTTTGGTTAAATCAAGTTTTAAAATGAAATTGGGGTCTCTGGTTTTTCTATCAAGATGTCTCCCGTTTCTTTGAGATACAAAACATTGTCTGAGATGTCTCTACCATGTAAAAAAACAGTTTGGTTAGGAGATATCATAGCACTCATTAATGGTTTGATCATGTCCATCAAAATCTTAGAACATATTTTATTGATGACATTTGACAAACTAATGGGCCTGAAATCATCAAAGGATAATGGAGTATCCTTTTTTGGAATTATAGTGATCCAAGTTGCTGCAATTCCTCTTGGAATGTTTGCACCAGTTAAAAAATCATTTATAGCTTTAAGTAAATCACTAGAGATAGTTTCCCAAGATTTCATGTAAAATACTGAAGAAAAGCCATCAGGGCCTGGGGTACTGTGTTTATTAAGAGAAAAAACCACAGCCCGTAATTCTTCTAATTTCACTAGCTGTAAAAGTGTGCAATTTTGTGAGTGTGTGATGATGGTGGGAATTTTTGAAAGAAAATGAGAGGAAAATAGAGTGTCCTCAGGAGTTTGCTCACTGGCTGGAAGGGCTGAAAAATATCTAATAGCTTCAGCTTCTATTTCATTGCTATCTTTTACCCAGATCCCTCCTCCTTGCCTTGCTCCTTATTTTTGTAATGCTGAGTTTAGATCTATTTTCTTTTATTGAGTTATGAAAATTGTTTGAATTCATATCTCCTTCTTTCATCCATTTAAGCTTCGCTTTATACTTCCAAAAATGAGATTGTTCTTTGGTAGCCTTTTTAAGCTCAGCTTTTCTGAGTTTCAATGTTATGAGTTCTGAATCTCATTGGTTTTGATCATAAATCATTTGTTGAACTCTCAGGGCTTCTTCAACTTTTTCAACATTCTTATGGAGGTTGCCAAATGTATCCCTATTCCATACCTTCAGTGCCTTTTTTAGTCTTTGCAATTTTAGGAAGAATCATAAAAGGCCAGTTTCAGACAAAGGTTCAGTCCAATTAGTATGGATAAAGGAAGGAAAATTAGTTCTTTTAAACCAAGTATTAATGAATCTAAAAGATTTAGGGAAGGACTGAATGTTACTACCAATTTTTAGTAGCAATGGACTATGGTCCGAGTTATCTCTATTGAGGACCAAAATGGAAGAATTGGGGAATTTAGAGTTCCATGCACTATTGCAGAGTCCTCTGTCCAATCTTTCCAATGTAGGGATTAGCCATTTGTTGGTCCAGGTATACTCATTACCCACAGTATGAATGTGAAGCAACGCCATCCCATCTATAAATTTTTGGAAGTCCATCATGCTACCTAATTTAGGTGCTGATGGACCTCTATAGTCAGAAGTAGAAAGTATAGCATTGTTATCATCTATAAAAAAAATTCAGAAGTTGGAATAGCTCTAAGGTCTGCCCATAAAGAAAATCTTTCCCTTCTGGTTCTCAGACCATAATCAAAAATTTCATACATTGAGGCATTTAGTTCCTGGCTATTTATTTGAACTTGAATAAATTGAGGATTATCTAGCATTAGGGAAAGTGATATTGTATCATTCCAAAATAGCAAGATTTACAGGACACTGTGTTGCTACATCAATTTTTATGAAAGATCCTATGGTATTACCCAACTGCTCAAGAACAAAATCATTATAGTAGTAGACCGGGGGTTGAAAGAGAGTGATCCATACCGGTACAATGGAGGATTCCGTCTCCGTCGAAAACTTCGGCGTCCATATCAGTACACGCATAGGAAAACCCTCGATTGACAAGTTTGCTTTCATTCAACAACGCTGGAAATCTTCTTTATTTGCAAACCTGATCAGAATGTGTTGGTGATCTATCGCACCTAGGTTGTAACTTCATGAAAAACTTGCTGATTTAAAAACAGTTTCAATGATCGGCATTGTAGGTCAACCCTTGCTAAAATTTCCGACAAGGGCGTTTCTGTATGGGCGAGAAAGGATTTCTGTTTGATCTGGAGTAAAAAAGCAGGTTAACTCGCCCTTGAACTCTGAAGTTGCCTTGATTTCAGGGTTATTCGGAAGCACAGATGAGAGCGGAGGAGATTTTTTTTGAAGGGAAGAAAGGAAAGACTTTTGTCCATTGATCGGCAGTAGCCCCACCATGGTGGCGGGGCAGAGGGGTGGTGGGATTGTTATCTTTCGCAGCGGCACTGGCTGATCAGTGGCCGTTGCAACGGTAATATGCGCAGAGAATTTATTGTCGGAATATTATCTTTCTAAAGAGAAGGGAAAGCACAAACTTTTTGAGAGAGAGATTTTCCCTATCTTTAAGTCAACTAAAATTAAAACCTCATCAGCATAATAATCTGCCATATCCAATTTCTTAAGTTTAGTTATGATGAAAATATGATTTGATAAAAGTATAACTTAATTTGGTCATCAAAATACATTAATTTCCCCTAAATTCAGTCATGCTCTTTTCAAATTAGTTCAAGTTTAGTTTAGCTTAGTTTTGTTCAATTAAGTTCATTTAACTTAGGTTCAATATACTTCAACTCAGTTTAGTTTTTTAACCAACTAGGCTGAGTTTACTAATTCATATATGATGACACAATAGTGCACAAGCATATGTTTCTCGGCACCATATTCACGGCGTTTTGGCCAGATTTGTGCGGAACCGCCGAGTAACTAGGTTACGAGTTCGTAACCTGTCGTTCGCCTAGGGCAAAAAAAATACACGGCGTTTCAAAAATATAACACGGCATTTTCCAAAGTGTATTACAAATGTCAAGGGCATGCAAAATCGCAACCTTGTTCTTTAAAAGGTGAATTCTGTAACGAGATTGCCAGAACCACCCACCAGATGTTAGAAAAGTTGTTCGTCCATACATGCTTGGACGTGCAGAAGTTGCGAGTTCGCCTGTTGTGGATGCCAGGAGGCTATATTAAGTGAGCGATTTTGCCTGTAGTTATGACCAGAGGCATTTGTAGTTACGATCTCGTAGATATTTCGACCTTGCTGGCATGCTGGCAGCGAATTCGTAACTGTGCTGTAGTTGGGTATATAAAAGCTGATTTTTTGCGGGAAGGGAAATAAAAGAACTAGACAAGAGGACTCTCCTATTTTTTCTCTAGTTTTGCTCACATTTTCAGGCCTTGGTTTCACCCAAGAACACAAAGGTATGTGGTTGTGATTTATTGTCGATTGGTTTTGGAATGGGCAAACTTGTTTTTGATTAGTATGTGTGCTTGTTTGTATGGTTTTGTGGAGTTCGTTAGGGTGATAAATTTGGGAAATTTTTGAGTGATTGTAGCAAAACCATTGTTGATAGTATCGTGTTAAGCATGGGTCGTAGTGAAATCATGTTGGAGAATCAACGTCTTTCAGAAAGTTATACGGATTTGATTAAAGAGTTTATTGATGTTGGTTGGAAAGATTGTGTGGAAAAGAGAATGGGTGGGTTAAAATGTCCTTGCATAGATTGCCTTAACAACACGATTTGTGAGGATGTAGACGTAGTGCGCGAACATTTGCTTTGTAGAGGTTTTGATCCTACATATACAACATGGGTTTGTCATGATGATGTGGAGTTTGATGTTAGGTTTGGCGCGGAGGACTTACATTATGATAGTTGTCTTGATGAAATGGTGGAAGACGTGGCTATGGTTTGGGTAGGAAAGCCGAGCATGTTAGCGGCGATGTATAATGATAAAGAGACACCATTGTACAAGGGTTGTAAACATTCCGTTCTTGGTTCTACGTTGTTGTTGATGAATTTAAAGACTTACATTATGATAGTTGTCTTGATGAAATGGTGGAAGACGTGGCTATGGTTTGGGTAGGAAAGTCGAGCATGTTAGCGGCGATGTATAATGATAAAGAGACACCATTGTACAAGGGTTGTAAACATTCCGTTCTTGGTTCTACGTTGTTGTTGATGAATTTAAAGGCGCGACATGAAATATCTGACAAGGGGATGATTGAATTGTTATAGTTGGTGAAAGAGTTGCTACCCACTTACAACTTGTGCCCTAATCGAGTATATGCTGCAAAGAAGATATTATGTCCTATGGGAATGGAGATGCAGAAGATTCATGCATGCCCTAACGATTGTATGTTGTACAGGGGATTAGGTGACAAGGACAAGGATACGTGCCGAGTAGGCAATGAGCCTCGGTACAAGTAAAAGGTGGGGATCGTAGAGGTATGTGGCGAGAGTGTGACACCATCTAGATGTAAAACACCGGCTAAAGTAGTAACCTTCCACTGGTTCCTCGACTGAAGAGGTTGTTTGCGAATCTGAGGATGCAAAGTTGCTAACATGGTATGCGGATAGTTAGGGACGACGATGATATTATTTCACATGCCTCAGATGGAGATCAGTGGAAGAAAATGGATGAGCGGTACCCTGAATTTGCTAAAGATCCTAGGCATGTGAGGTTAGGCTTATCTACTGATGGCATGAACCACTTTGGTAACATGTCTAGCACCCACAGTTCTTGGCCAGTTATGGTTGTGATTTACAATCTGCCATCGTGGTTGATGTTGAAACGTAAGTATGTGTTATTGTTCATGATAATATCTAAACCCAAGCAATTGGGTAACGATATTGACGTGTACCTAGCGCCTTTGATCGAAGATTTGCAGAAGTTATTCGATGTAGGTGTCCGGATACCTGATGGTAGTCGAGGCGATGAGAAGTTTGAACTGAAAGAATGTTGTTGTGGAGTATCAATGATTTTACAGCATTATTCAGTGAAACGTCACTTTACATGTCCCATATGTGAGAGCAAGACTAGTTTTTGTCAATTGAAACACGGTCGCAAGCCAGTGTATCTCGGGCACAGAAGATTTCTTCCAACGAGTCATCCTTGAAGGCGAGCCAAGAATTGGTTCAACGGGAGAGAAGATCATGATCCCGCCTCAATCCCTTTAACTGGGTCGGAGGTTCTGTCAAAGGTTACTGGGATGGATCATGAATTTGGTAAGGGAAAGAAGATGAAGGCATCAAATAGTAGTTGGAAGAAGTGTTCGATCTTCCTCAAACTATCCTACCGGGAGCATCTGGACGTGCGACACTGTCTCGATGTGATGCACATTGAGAAGAACGTATGTGAAGCACTTGTAGGTACGCTGATGTATACTCTTGGAAAGACAAAGGATGGCCTTAAAGCGCATAAAGATCTTGTACAACTTGGTATCCGATTGTCTCTTGCCCCTAGAGGAACAAGGTAAATCTTATTTACCTCCTGCTTGTTACAATGTGTCGATCGAGGAAAACAAGCGTTACTGTAATGCTTTGAAGTCTGTTAAGGTTCCAACAGGTTACTCTTCGAACATTCGTAGTTGTGTGAATACGAAAAAATTGAAGCTGGCGGGAATGAAGTCGCACGACTATCATAATCTTATGCATGAGCTGAATGTAATTGATTTACGAGGATCATTGCCTTGTCACGTGAGGAAGGAAATATCAAAGCTATGTTACTTTTCTTAAGTGCACATGTCGTAAGAAAGTGAGCAGACAGAAGCTGGATGAGTTGCAGAAATGGTGGTGGAAGTTTTGTGTTGGATGGAGATGTACTTTCCCCGGCCTTTTTTGACAATGATCCACGTGATAGTCCATTAGGTGAGGGAGGTAAAATTTTGTGGCCCCGTTTACTTGAGATGGATGTATCCATTTGAGTAGTACATGGCGATTTTTAAGCATTTCATGAAGAAAAGATATAGGCATGATGCTAGTATAGTTCAACATTATGTCGCAGAAGAGGTTATTGAATTTTGTACCAACTATATGAAAGATGTTGCCATAGTGGGGATACCAAATGCTAGGCACGATGGTAGAGTGGAAGGGCACGGGCTTAAGCATCATAGTTTGTTTAGTCCTACAGTCACGGACACAGATGCTGTTATCGCCGCGGACATAGATGCTGTCCGTTTATATATCCTCAGGAACCACGAGCCGGTGACCCCTTATGTTGACGTACGCGTGGATCAGATTAGAGTCTCAAATGCATGGACTGTCGGTGATGTGAGGATCCTAGAAAAGCATTCTGCCAATTTTGTTCGGTGGATGCAAGCTCACGTTCAGGAAGGGGACCATCCAGATATTGTCAAGATGTTATGCAGAAGACCTCTCGGCACTGTTTCCTCATTTGGTGGGTACGACATCAACGGTTATAATTTTGGAACTAAATGGTTGGATGAGAGGTCAACTAACCAAAACAGTGGTGTGGTTGTACCAGGTGAGGCCACAGTTCATGGATGTCAAGCATACTCTGGGACTATCACCGACATTTGAGAGATTGACTTTATCAGTGCCACAATTCTAGTGTTCAAGTGTGAATGGGTGAAGGAACATGGCGGGGTGCGGAAAGAGAATTACGGCACAACCCTGGTGAATCGCAGTATTCTTGGCTCTGAAGGTGATTCGATTATCATGGCGTCATAAGCGCACCAAGTGTTTTATATGAAGGATCCTAATGATAACAGGTGGGAGATTGTGGTGAATAGTAAGCAGGCACTACTTCACAACAGCAACGATGAGAATTACAGCTTTGGTACAGATATCGGACACCTTCTGGGTTTAGAGCCGAACAAAACATTAACTGAAGACGAGGCAAGTTTGAAAAGGTTTGTTGTGCGTAACGATCACACGTAGGGAATTAGGATTACCGATGCTGGGAAGCCAACGAAGAGGAAGAGGAATCAACCCAAGAATTGCTAATCCTTAGCATGTACTAGAATTGCTAAACCAAAAAATATTACTTATAATCATCTGCATTTTGTATGGACGGAATTAGTATTCATGTATGATTAAAATGTGTTTCACTCAAAAAATAGGTGGAATTAGAGGCGGACTCGCTCCTGAAAATCGCCTTGATGCATGACGGGTAGCGACGCCGTTTCTGTATTCATCTACCTTTAAACTATGTCGTTTGGTATAATTTTGCTCTAGGGGTTGGTATGTAGTTGTTGGCGGTACTGTAACAAGTTTCGCCTGTTTGTGGCGAGATCGCTGTTGGATTCGACTATTGTTCTCTGTCCAACAAGGCGAGGTTAGAAGGGAGTTCACTTGAGATAAAAATCTACAAGCGAATTTGTTACGGTTTCGTATATGCATTTCTTACATACCGTTCTAGTACTAGCATCGACGTCATACTTTTCCTACTTCAGTTCAACACATGAATAATAGTAATTAATGTACAGTGATTGATGAAAAACCAAGCGCATATCAAATTTATGCAAAACGTTTACAATTATGAAATCAAAACAAAAATTTGAAATTGTAGCATTACAATATGAATAAACCCTAGAATAATTCTACATGTCTAGGAGGAGTTGTCACTGGCTTGCGGATCCTAGTTTTCTGGAGTGGCTGTCGGAGGATTTTTACGGGCATATGATCTTAGAAAACCCAGAAGAAGGTGGTTGTTCTTCGAGCTCTCTTTGCAAACATTTGCAAGTTCTGTCCTCATCTCGAAGTTAGACTCCTCAAGTCCATTATAAAAGGCTTCCGCACATACTAGTAAATAGTAAACATAGAAAATGTAAACTTTTGATTTAATGCACAATAGAAAGGAAAATAAACAAAATGTTTATCCCCTTACCTCCACTTTGTTCAGGTTCCGGCTCCACGTTCTTCTCTCCATTTGGTTTCCAAGTCCCCCCAAGCAATTTCCACTTTTTCTTCTCATAGTATTCCTTGGTAATGTACTTACAGGGCTTCCCGATGTTGGAGAATTTCATCTTTGGATGCTTGCGGCGAAGGAACCTTATTATGAAGTTTGCGTAGGGCAATTTCTTAGCCACCGTTTTGTTCTCAAACACGCTATCCTTCATGTGGTGAAACATGGAATACCTGAGGTTTATCATCACTTCCTCGGCCACCAAGTAGTAAGTCACCAAAGTGGAAAAGTTTGGTTCTTGGAGGTAACCACCTTTAGGCACAAGATTTGTAGCCACCTTCTCATATAGTATCCTACGCTCGGGTGTAAGTTTTGCTAGCTTGTACTCCTTTGGCGTTCCAAGCACATCTATTTTGCGCCCAAAGTGCTTCAACCCCAACTTCTGCAACTTTTCTATAGGAAAGAGCGAATCACTAGGCCAGTTTCCCCTTGCATAAAGGTCGAATGGTTCATCATCGTCCTAAAATTCAATTCCAAGGGCTGCATTGAAAAGTTCAGGACTTATCTCGTACTCTTTCTTGTTCACCTTGGTCTTCCACACATCACCAACCTGTAGGAAATTAGCATAGAACTGCATAGTCTCCTCCAGATAACCCGAGTCATTCACCGTCATCATTTTTTTGAAAATTCGAGAGTGTCCCACACCCCTTTCAAGCCAATATCTTGCACCTTACTCTCATCCACCACTAGCAAGGTGTTCACCTGAAACTTTGCATCTTCAAAACTCTTATACTTAATGTAAGCTTGCTCATTCACAAACTTAGTTTTATTGAATCTAATAACCTCGTTCGATTGTTCGGAAACCTTTCTTCCCTGTGGAGGCTTGTTTGTGATTATCCAAAGTACCTATCAGGAATATCTAACATCAATCCTATTCCTATGTTTGAACCCCAGATACACAAATCAAAAACAAAACCTAAAAATATATGAACCTAAAAATAAAACACATGTCATTGAAATCAATAATGAATAAGATGAGTGAAGAGATCAACTTACAAGATTTATGTAATTTGGCTGTAGGGGAGCAAAGATCCTAGTGGACGGTGGTTCGTCGGCGGAGGATCTGTTGGGGAAGCTCTGATGTTAAAACTGATCGAAAAAAATTTGCGGATCTGATTTTGAACACATCAGGCCCCAAACATTGACTACTTATAGTTAATCTGGGTACGCTGGTTACGAGTTCGCTTGTTATATGGCCATGAGCGAAAGGTACAGGCGAGTTCGCTTCTGTGTAAAAAAAAAGGGCCTTTGGGCCTGGGGACTAGATAGATGGTACACACACTCATCACTCTGATATGGCCCAAGTATGTGTTTTATATGTATAGTATATGTATAGATAATGCTTGGTGTTTCATGGGAAGTTTGCGCGGATCGGCGACTTATCGAACCCTCTAATTTTGTTGCCATTTTTATACTGATCAATTGGACGCTGATCCACCGATGTGGGAAACATGATAAAACGTGGAAGCGAAATCGCCACTATGATTCGCCTATTAGTGAATCATGCAACGACGCCGCTTACACGTTTAATTCAAACGTTGACCACTTATAGTTAATCTTGTTACGAGTTCGCCATGAGCGAAACTTACTGGCGAGTTTGCTTCTGTGTATAAACGATATAATTTTTGAGATATTCATAAAAATCTAGAAATTTTTTAATTGTGTCTACAATTTGATGTGGCATGTTTATGTAATTTGAAATTCTTTGTATTTTATACATTTTTTGATGAAATTATAATTTGGTCGGTCGAACGGTGACTGATTATTGAGCGATTCTATCCTTATCCAGCAAATTTCTTTTAATAGATAACCATTAGTGATGATCACTATAACGAGGCAAGCACGATCATCAGAAATTTGAAATGATCCCATATGATGACCATGTATTATTTTGATCGCTTCGATCAATCTTGGTCGTGAGCACCTCACACTTTATAGGATGCAATCAATAACCGATCATGTTCACCTGATCGATCTGGTCGCGATCATGATCGATATTTTATATTTATTATACTTGATCGTTCATTTAATAAACGATCATAAAATGTTGATCAATATTGTTTCATTTATTAAATGTATGACCTCCATCCGATCTATAACTGATCCAATCCAGATCTTCTTAAAGAACGCTCGTGATCGTTCTCACCCATTTACCACCTTAGGCCCTGTCAAGTTCAAATTCTTGCAAGCAGCCCCAAGCAGCTCCAAGCAGCCCCAAGCAGCTCAAGCAGCCCCAAGAAGCTCAAGCAGCCTCAAGCAGCTCAAGCACCTTACCTCACCCGACTTGAATTTTTCTGAAAAGAAATAAAATATTTTGAAATTTAGGTACTAAAGAGGTTATTTTAATTGTTGTTAATGAAATATTGTTCATTTGAACTCGACTAATTACATTTAAACCACATACGAATATTCATCCATAAATAATAAAATAATCCAAGCAGCTCCAAGCAGCTCCAAGCAGTTTTAGCAGCTATCAAGCAGCTCCAAGCAGCTGAACTTGACAGGGCCTTATAGTTCCAACAGGCAAAACAGTTTACGAGTTCGCCTGTATAAAAAAATTTTGGGCCTTTGGGCCAGGGGACTAGATAGATGGTACACACACTCATCACTCTAGTATGGCCCAAGTATGTGTATAGTATATGTATAGATAATGCTTGGTGTTTAATGGGAAATTTGCGCGGGTCGGTGACTTATCGAACCCTCTAATTTTGCTGTCATATTTATAATGATCAATTGGACGCTGATCCAACGATGTGGGAAACATGACACAACGCGGAGGTGATGTCGCCACTATGATTCGCCTGTTAGAAAATCATGCAACGACGCCGCTTACACGTTTAACTCAACCTTGACTACTTAAACCCTAGATGTTACTCAGAAATGAAATCTCTACTATGATCGCTTGTGTACATATGATTTGGTGATCAAATATAGCTTCATCAGTTATATCAATGCATTGATTTTTCTTTCTTTAATTCAGCTCAATTAAGTTCAGTTCAGTTTGATTAGCATGATTTAGTTCAATTCAGTTCAGTTCTAATAAGTTCAATTCAATATAAATTTATTATCAATAGATTGTTTGTAATCAAAATTTTGAATATAAATGTATTTTATATCAAATATTAACATGAATTTAAGTTTTGTTCATTTCAGTTCAGTATTTTTCAGTTTAGTTCAGTTCAATGTTTTCAATTCAATTCAGTTCAGTATTTTCAGTTCAGTATTTTCAGTACAGTTCAATAATTTCAGCAGTTCAATTCAATTCAATTCAGTTCAGTTCAGCTCAGTTCAGACGTATTAATTAGGCCCTTAGTATATCTAAACCACTATAATTTGCTCCAAATATCCTCCATCTTAGCAACCCTTTAAATACATCCAAACAGCACCTAATTTTCCTGTTGACTAAGCAGGGAACAATGAGAATACAGTATGAGAATTGTATCCGAAAATGGCAAGATATTGAAAATCAGATTACTATGCAAATGTGGTAGCGGGGTCTACATGTCTTATTACTCCTCCTGAGTACTTGACTTTTGGTTTGATTTACCAGTTCTCTATTGATTTACCAGTTCTGCACCCTTGATCGATTTACCAGTTCTATCTGCTGCAACTCACCAACCCCAAAACAAGTGTAAGAATCTTCTTCTTCATTTGTCTTCTATTCTTTGGGTTGAGAACCGACGTTAGTGATTGATGACCTGTTTGTGCCCTTCCGTACACTTGAAAGGAACATGTTTAGTTTTGCATGTCTAATCTCTATTGATTTGCTAATAGAATCAATTGCGCTTGCTTCCTATTGATTTTATGTGCTTTGTTTATGGGTAATTCTGTTCAAAATCGACTCTCATTCTGCGCCCTTGCTTGATTTATCAGTTCTATCTTGGTGATTGACTCTCATTCTGCACCCTTGATTGATTTATCAGTTGAATTGACATTTGTGATTGATGGTACC
Source organism: Sherardia arvensis (assembly GCA_948330725.1). NCBI lineage: Eukaryota > Viridiplantae > Streptophyta > Magnoliopsida > Gentianales > Rubiaceae > Sherardia > Sherardia arvensis. Next base: position 39,972,343 of record OX415236.1, on the reverse strand, counting down.
TGTTTGTGCCCTACCGTACACTTGAAGTTGAAAGGAAAATGTATAGTTTTGCATGTCTAATCTCTTTTGATTTGCTAATAGAATCGACTGCGCTGGCTTCCTGTTGATTTTGTGTGGTTTGTTAATGCTGGTTTCTGTTGAAAATCGATTCTCATTCTGCATGTAGTTTGATTGATTACCAGTTCTATCTTGGTGTGGGTGGTTATTTTTGGGGGACTCCCATTCTGCAGCCTTGATTGATTTACCAATTGCTTGTTATTTCCCGTCTCTTCATTCTTCGTGTTCATTATTACTTATATTACTTAATCTTCGCATATGAGTCCCAGATTCTAGTACTTTGAACAATGCATATATATTTCATACAAATGTTAGATATTTTTTTGAGTTTCTTTTCTTTTTTACCTCGAGTTTGATTGATAAGCAGCATTGGTGTTGGGACAGGCTTATGGAGGAGGGAAAGGATTCGCACACCAGAGTGAAGCTCCGTGGATCAACCCGCGATAGGAATTCCCCTCAAGACTTATCTGCAGAGACTAGTGCAGCTGTGGAGAGGAGAGGAAGGAAGAAGGCAGAAAAGGTGAGGTATGAATTTGTAGTCGGTGATCTGGTTTGGGGAAAGATCACTTCTCATTCCTGGTGGCCCGGGGTTATTTACAACCCAGCTCATGCATCTGAGGAGGCTCTGTCCATGAAGAAGGGGGACGGATGTTTGGCTGTCTTTCTCTATGGAGACAACACTCACGGCTGGATTAGCCCAAGTCAGCTTCTGCCATTTGAGGAGTATTTTGCGGCAAAAGCTGGCAAGTCCGATGATGAGCTGCACCAAAAAAGCGTTCAGGAGGCTCTAGTGGAGCTCAAGAGGAGATCTATCCTTGGATTCATCTGCAGCTGCTACGACTATTCAAGCCAACGAAGCCTCAATGGGGAAGAAGAGCTGTTTGAGGTTGACTTTGGGGGCTTCATCAGTGGGGGGGTGTATTCAAGGAAGGACATGAACAAGGCTAAGGAAGCTCTGAAGCCTCAGGATATGCTCGGATTCTTGCAGAAGCTAGCAGTCAACCCGAGGAATGTTGGCCCAGAATCTGCAGACACGATCTCGCTCGTCACCAACACCAGCCGCCTCAACTTCTACAGAAACTATGTTCGGAAGCAGCCAGACGTTGAGGAAAATTTGAACGAGCAAGGTATATTAACTCTTGTCTTCCCTCTTTAATTTGTTTCGCTTCTTATACACCTCTAAAGTTGTTGCCTTGAGAGTCTTGATATAAATACTGGCTTCTGGATTAGAAGCAACATTGCTCTGACTGTGTTTTCTCTTTCTCAATCTTCGCGAGTAATGGCTATATTTCTCACAGTGCAAATGTATACCCTGTGGATGAATTGGTTCTGTGCATGTTTCTCATCAAATTTGTCACTGTGCATATGATATCCCGACAGATTTGCTGCAGCCTGCTGCAAAAGAGGAGCCACCGAGAGAAGAATTGTTGAAGAAGAAGGCTCTGTGTTTCAGCAGGACGCCCTCACAAGTTCAGGCTTTGATTGCCAAGAGGAGTGATCCTGGGAGAAGAGAGAGGCTTCTAGCGCTTTTGAACAAGTGCAACGATGTCCGGGAGAAGATCCAGAAGCAGCTGGATGCATGAACGCTCCTCTTCTTCTCTTTTTCTTGTTAGTACATGTCTGGCTTGTTCAAACATTAAACTATCAGGCACAAATGTAATGGTCAACTTATTTGTACTGTAACGTAATCATAGCATATATATGCTGGAGTTGGAATATTGGTGATGCGAGCTTCCTAAATGTGTTTTCTTGATAGCAGCATAAAAGGAGCATTCAACAATCTTCTGAAGTATATGCTCTCTTCTTCATCATCATGCTTGACATACTTAATGATGGAACTATATAGACATATAATGAGCAAATTCACCATCATTGTTAAGAAAGTTAAAGTTTTATGTATAGGTAATGAATTTAGTTTAGGGCATGTTCTAAACTAGTCTGAGTTTATATCTCTGAGAAATGCTTTTGATTTTTCAGATTCCCTTTCGACATAACCTGTTAAAACATCTTATTCACTCTTGCAATGGTTCATCTTTGACAAGCCTAAAGTATGATTTTAAAGTCGAAACAGGAAGCAAGTGGCGTTGCCAGATTACACCGGGCGTAGTTGGCATACAAGAAGAGATAGATTACCGAGTTGGGGAGGTATGGTGGAGGAAAGATTCATGCGAAAAAGGTCTAATGCAATCACTCTCTGATGGCGTGAACTGTGTTGGGTAAAAAGGGTATAAACAGGGTGATTGTGATGTATCTGGATATCGATAGAGTCACGTTAAAGTTCTCGCTTTCCGTTGAGAATAATTCGACCCTGTTAGCCCAGGTTACACAAATTCTCTCGCAGGATAAAACTATCGATTGTGATGTATCTGGATATCGATAGAGTCAGTTAAAGTTCTCGCTTTCCGTTGAGAATAATTCGACCCTATTAGGCCAGGTTACACGAATTCTCTTGCAGGATAAAACTATCGAACCTTCTTGAATCTAGGCTTGAAACAAGAAGAAACCTCTGAGTATTTATATTTTTGGATGGTAAACTTTACTGTTTTGTATTATGTACGTTTCCATGCAGTAAAGCATGTGTATTTATAGGGAAACCTCATAAATACCAAACCACAATCGTCCGGATAAGGATGAGTTAACTGCAGTAACTATGTACCGATCTACAACCAACCGTAGGTAACTGCAGGCGCTCTCAGTCCAATCCTGTCAAGTTGGAGTAACTGTACGTACATACCAAACCACCTGGTTACACCAGTTTATCCAATCCTATCAGGTTGGAGTAACTGTACGTACATACCAAACCACTTGGTTACACCAGTTTGGTAAGTAATTGTACGTACGTATCAAACCACTGGTTACACCAATTTGGTAACCAAGTAACCTAAACCAAAACACGTGTTAATTTGTTTACGTATACATTTCTGTATTAGTATCAATGTAACGCTTCATTCCATTCCGGATTAGTCATATCAAAATGATCATTTTCCAGAATTGTGAGCTTGTGGATTGGTTTATACAAGTGTGCACTCCGCACCACCAAAACTTGTTATAACGTCCCGAGCTCACTAGTACTCAAATCCAATTATACTTAAATACTTGTGTTTCACAAAACACCAACAATCCTCCCCATTTAAGTATAATCCTTGATTCGGAAAACCAACCATCCATCAAAACCAAACAAGTGCATAAATGAAAATGTCTTAAAGATTGAATTTTCATCTTAGTGAATTACACATTCCAAATGCTCGAGAATCGGGGTGTCTAAAAGATTGAACCCTTCAACCCATTTGAACACTTGAAGATAAATCACACACAACTTTAAAACAGCTCAAAAGCTAAACTGACACTATTAAAGCCATGTGTCCCAATCCATTCATGAGTGCATACAAAGTCAAGCCTTAACTTTTTGAAGCGGCTACACTTCGCACTTCATATAGGTGAATCCTTTTATCATACACATGCATATGTACTTTGTCAAAGGACTCATTAAGAAGTTAAACTTCAACCTCCGGGCTTACATGCATGTTCAAACATATACCTTTCGAGATATAATATTATATGTTTCAATCCTAAACAATGGGCCTTCCACATTGAATTTGACTCTAGCGTCGTACTAGAGCGAAATTGGGTATACCGCAATCAAAGATTTAAATAGGCTTAAACATCCTGATAACCGACTTTAGAAAGTCCCTAGCTAAACCACTTCGTCAAGTGGTCTGCTAAACTGTATCAAACTTTTATAACAATCCAAGTCTCTTAACTTAACTTTAGACTTGTTATTCTTGCACCTTTAGATATTTACCTCTATGTGCAAAATCACAAATGACTTCCGTCTTCTACAAGAGACATAGTTTCTTTTATTTTCAAGATGAACTTGAAATCCTTCCATAAAAATGGAGCCTTGTCGAATAAAATCAACGACAAAGAAATCTATCTATTTCCAAATTGTCTCGAACCACAAAACAATTCACAAGATCAAAGGCTATTTAAACCTTTTACATCTCAACAATAATTTAGATTTTCCCTCCAAATCATAATTTGGTCCCAAGAATTTTCATATATTCTTGAAATCATGATTCTTTTCCGAATCAACTATTTCTTATTTTCCAGGATATAGATTAATAATCACAAGTATTTTACTTGCACAAACTATTATGGTCAAATAGCGTGTCATCCCTTAATAAGAAATTTCCACATAATTTATCATCACATAATAATGACACTAACATCAACACATTTACCATGTACATGATAAACTCAAACCAAAATATCATGGAATCAATTTAACAATTCAAAACATTTCCCTTTCATAAATCATTATTTATGAATAAAATTGCTCCAAGTATAATTGGCAAACGAATTAGTTCATTTTACCCACCACAATTTCTTGTTTGCTTTAATCAGGTAAAATTTCATGGTTGCACAAATTATAAATGATATGTAAACATTTTCATAATTTTCATGCACATGTATTCCATACATAATAAATCATGATGTACTGTCACTTATAAAAACTAGTACAAATAAACACCATAAACCATGCACTTGACAAATTAATTTAATTAGTCATCCTCCATGGAAAATATACAAATGCCAGTCAATATAAGTTGACAAAATGTCATTTTCTTTAATGCATAAAAATCATGCATTATTACATAAAATAAAAAGTTTCGACAAGCAGTTTCACAGACCAAGTTACTTATAATATTAACTTAATTATAAGTGATCAAGTCTGACAGTTTCCCGGATCAACCAACCAATTTATTTAATAAAAATGAATTCTCGGCATTTTAATTATGCCTAAATCAATAATATGATCCGTACTTTACTAGAGTTTGATCACATCAGCTCAAACACAACGGCTCAAAAAACAATTTTTCGCAAAATCAAGCAATTTACAATATGTAAATATCATAATTACTGACCACAAAATCAACCAAGACCGTCATTTTCTTTCTCGTGAATTCATGACTCACGAATCATACAATAAATATTGTACTCACTCATCAAACAAACATGTATAAGTACATTTGAAATCATATGAACTAATCACATATCCTCAAATTTAATTAACCAATCCACATGCAACTTTGACATTGAAAATAATTATTTAGTACAAATAATATTTAAACCATCTTCATGCATGTCCATTCATTCAAAACAAGATGAGTAATTCACATATCATTTCAATTAAACTCGGCGTCTAACCTTTAAATAAATAAACTGTCCAAAAATCAAGTAATCCCTGATTTATTTTATTTTATATTTATTTTGCATGGACAAAGTAATGTACATAAACCACTAATTAATTCAGCAATTTAATCAATCCAACATATATACAGATTCACATAATTTCAAACTATGCAATCTTCATTATTTTATTACAATAATATTACTCCATCAGAAAATCATGCAGTGATCTTCATCAAGATTATCGAGTGCACTCAACACCGAACTAAATTGATTAATTTCCATTTAGTTAGTGTGCACCAAATTGCTCTAATAAATACACATAGAGCAATTCAATCCTTTGATAATCTGCAGAAGTATAACATCCTGTAATATCAAATTACATACTAACAAGACATTTTCCTTTCGAAACATTTTTGTTCATTTTATCTTCCCCTACAGAAATTCTGTAAGATTCCACATACTATGTATGCATATTTAACATTTTAACATCAAACAGTGTCATACATACCATTGAAGATTTAAAACAACGTTGTAGCATTAAACAGACATATCATCCAAGATGTAACTATATGCGCCACATTAACTGTCACATACTCCCATCTTTAGGTATATTTAAAATTACAATATCAAACTATGAGTCATACGTACCATCTAAGATGCAACTATATGCATGCAAACGTTAAAAGTCACATACTCCCATGTTTATCCGAGTATATATTGCAACTGCCTTTCACATTAAGTCATGAAACATAATTTCATACCAAACATATTCGCATCAAATAAGTAATCATATTTAATAGGTATAAAATCATTTTAATGACAATATAACCCGAACCATTCTCATTACAATGGTTACAAGAAACTTAATTCATTTCCATAACAATACTCATATTCATCGGATAACACATCTATAGATAAGATCACCAAGCATACACATAGTGGTGTGGTTCGAGTACATCATGCAATTCAATATCTTATTATATGAAACTTAGAGTATTAAAGAGGCCTAATGCAACTTGCATAATTAGTTATCAAACCAACAATATATATCCATATATGCAAAGCAATTGACTTGATCCGAATCAAATGAAACCGTAACCCCAACCAAGCATTTGATGGTTTATAAATAACCACATCAAACCTGCTTTCTCCGGTCAATTGATTGCTTCGGTTTCCACATTTGTAGAGAATAACATGTGTTCATTCTTAATATAGATTGGTCAAAGGAAAACACAACCTTTTAGATTCATAACCAGCACACATAATATATTCAAATCATCCATGAATTCTTATATACACAATATACACAATATTTTAAATAAGAAAACTTATCTTTGTTTTTGTCATGCTGCTGCACACTTTCAAATTTCAATAAATTCATTTGCTTTTCACTTACCAGATCTCTTGCACATAATAAGCACAAGTGGTACGAAAGGGAGTGTATTACACAGATCACATCCTCTCACCATTAATTATAAATTAATCATACTCCAAACATCATCATGTTTGTTATCCAAGTACGAATCCATTATCACAATCAACAACGAAATTATTCTCAAAGATTGTTGGGTAAAAAGGGTATAAATAGGGTGATTGTGATGTATCTGGATATCGATAGAGTCACGTTAAAATTCTCGCTTTCCGTTGAGAATACTATTAGCCCAGGTTACACGAATTCTCTCGCAGGATAAAACTATCGAACCTTCTTGAATCTAGGCTTGAAACAAGAAGAAACCTCTGAGTATTTATGTTTTTGGATGGTAAACTTTACTGTTTTGTATTCTGTACGTTTCCATGCAGTAAAGCATGTGTATTTATAGGGAAACCTCATAAATACCAAACCACAACCGTCCGGATAAGGATGAGTTAACTGCAGTAACTATGTACCGATCTACAACCAACCGTAGGTAACTGCAGGCGCTCTCAGTCCAATCCTGTCAAGTTGGAGTAACTGTACGTACAAACCAAACCACCTAGTTACACCAGTTTATCCAATCCTATCAGGTTGGAGTAACTGTACGTACATACCAAACCACTTGGTTACACCAGTTTATCCAATCCTATCAGGTTGGAGTAACTGTACGTACATACCAAACCACTTGGTTACACCAGTTTGGTAAGTAATTGTACGTACGTATCAAACCACTGGTTACACCATAACCAAGTAACCTAAACCAAAACACGTGTTAATTTGTTTCGTATACATTTCTGCATTAGTATCAATGTAACGCTTCATTCCATTCCGGATTAGTCATATCAAAATGATCATTTTCCAGAATTGTGAGCTTGTGGATTGGTTTATACAAGTGTGCACTCCGCACCACCAAAACTTGTTATAACGTCCCGAGCTCACTAGTACTCAAATCCAATTATACTTAAATACTTGTGTTTCACAAAACACCAACAAACTGCAAGTTACTCCAATCCACTCGCAAACTGGGCTGCTGATTGACCAGTTTCTCGCAAGCATACAGGAGTTAACATGATCTCTGAAAGCAAGAAGAGCATGTTGATCAGTGGTGATATTGTTAGTGACTGGTGCAAACCCTAAGCAAGTTGGCAGTATAATAAATGACAAAAAACAGAGAAAACTTGAGGAAAGCTGCATTTTTCTCAGATATGTGTTGTGTGTGTGTGTGATTCTTTTGTTGTTGATTTGACAGAATATATATAGAAAATTGAATCCACTAAGTCAACCATGGAATTTGTACTTCAAAACTTAATCTATACGGAGCTAAAAACCTTTTAAGTTTTAGATAGAAAAATAATGACAGGTAATTAATTGATTGAGAATATATCCACGTGTTTTGTCGTTCTACATAGTTACAAACTCTGTAAGATTAATATTTCTTGAGAATATATCCACGTGTTTTGTCGTTCTACATAGTTACAAACTCTGTAAGATTAATATTTCCCATGACATGTTTTGCGCGTTAACAGGATCGAAGGACTAGATATCAGACTCATATGAGTACCACAGTTTAAAATTAACTCTCTTATCATTCCAATAATAATAACAATTTAATTAAAATTACTTTATAGGCCCTTTAGCGACAAATTGCTCTAGATATATTTACAAAAGTTTGGAGCTTTTTCGCACAAAAGATTTCGATCAGATTACATATAATTCGATGGGTTCGCATTTGATAATAAATCAAGAGAAAATCTCCTGAAAGTCCAACTTTCCTGACTTTCCATAAGAGTCTTTTAATGGTGAAGCAGGAGATCTTTGATATGTATTATTATTTTTAGATAGTTGGTATGCTCTATTACCCGGTTTATTAATTTTTAAGAAATAAGTGCATGTTTATATCAAATTTACATGGTATCTATTTGCAGATCCATTTTATATAGATTTAGGCCCTGTTTGTTAGAATTTAATTCTTACTGAACTGAACTCAACTGAAAAAAATAAAAAAATTCTGAACTGAAATGAAAAATATTTAAAAATACTGAACTGAAAATATTTCAAAATACTGAATTGAACTGAAAAATATTTAAAAAAACTGAACTGAACTCAAAAAAATATAAATATATTGAACTAAACTGAAAATATAAAATACTGAACTGAACTGAAAAATATAAAATACTGAACTGAACTGAACTGTAAAAAAGTACTGAACTGAACTGAAAAATATTTAAAAATACTGAACTGAACTGGAAAAAATATAAATATATTGAACTAAACTGAAAAATATAAAATACTGAACTGAACTGAAAAATATAAAATACTGAACTGGACTGAACTGAACTGAAAAATATATAAATATATTGAACTAAACTGAAAAATATAAAATACTGAACTGAACAGAAAAATATAAATATATTGAACTGAACTAGAATATGTTGAACTGAACTGAAAAAAATATAAATACATTGAAATTAACTGAACTAAAAAAAAAAAATTTGAACTGAATTGAATTTTTTTTTAAATATAGTTAAAAAATTCATTATTGACAAATAAAATGAGGTGAATTGTACCAATAGAAATTGAACAGAATAAAGTGTAATGTATTGAAATAATGACTTAATGCAACTAATTTTATCAAATCACGTTCACTTATAACTAAATTCAATTAAACCGAAGTAAACTTTAATGTATTCAAGACAATAACAGTGCGACTAAATTAAACTGAAATTGATCAATATACACTTATACATGATTGAAATAGACTTTACTTTAATTTTAATTAAATTCAACTGAACATGTTCAAAAAATATTCAGAACATGATAAACCACTAGCGTACAAAGATTGCTCCATTTTGTCGTATCCACAAACAATGAACCTGTATTCATCTAGTAAACACTAATTGAACCGAATATAACTGAATGTATTGAACATCGTAATAATATGACTGAATGAGACTGAAATTCATCAAATCACATTTGTTCATAATCAAATTAAATGAACTGAATTGAACTGAATCAAATTAAACTGAATATAAACTTAACTGAACTGTAAAAACTGTAGAAATCTATAATGAAAAAAATATTAAACATTTATCTGAATAGAACTAACCTGAACTAAAAAATTAAAAAATATTTTTTCGATCTGAACTAAACTGAAAAAATAAATATACTGAACTGAAAAAATATTTAAAAATACTAAATAGAACTGAAAAAAAATACTGAACTGAACTTCTTTACAGAAAAACTCTGCCAAATTATCCTCCCTAATAATAATGGATATATTTCATTGTGCTTAGTCCTTGTTTGCTAGAGTTTATTCTTGCTGAACTGAACTGAACTGAACTGAAAAAAATTAAAAAAGATACTGAATTGAACTGAAAAATATTTAAAAATACTGAACTGAATTGAAAAATATTTAAAAATACTGAACTGAATTGAAAAAAATAAAAAAATACTGAACTGAACTGAACTGTTTTACAGAAAAACTGTCAAACAGGCCCTTAAACCCCGTTATATAAATGTACGTTTGCAGTTTCTTGTTTAATTTATCTCTCCAAACTTAAAACAAATTTTCTCTGAAATTAATCAGAGCAGCCAAAGAAAGGCCAGAGAAATTAAAGGTGAAATCTTTTCTCTCAGTTTTTGAGACCGTAACATGTTAACAAATTAACTATGAGAAAAATGATTTTTATACTAGCAAGCATGCAAGACAATCTAAGATCAGAGAAATTAAGGACATTTTAGGTATGAAAAAATGAATGTTTCTTTTCAAATATCTTGGTGTCCCTATTTTCACTGATAGAGTCCCTGTTTGGGGATTAGTTGTTAATTGTTAACTGTTAGCGGATTGCATAAGTTATTAGCTGTTAGCGGGTTGTTTTAGCTGTAATGACCAACTGTTTTGACTAGCGTTTTGTTCATTGATGTTTGGTAACTTATATGTAGCTGATAGCTGTTTTGTTATGTAAAATGACGGAAATGGACATCAATACAGTTTATATAAATTTTTTTAAATCAATCACTTGCACGCTTATTTCATTACAATAATTAATCTTAAAGGTAACTAGAAGAGTTATTGTTCTGATCAATAAATAAATAAAATAAAAAGTATTAAAAAGGATGAAACTACGTAGTTTTGACCAAAGCCGCCACAACCACCGCAAGTTTACCATATTCCGGCGCCTACAATTTTTTATATATTCTTTTTTGGTTTCTTTAAAATTTTAAAATGGAATGCATGGAAAAGTATTTTTGGTATTTTTATCACACAAAAGTGTATATTGTATTATTATGTTTAAACGGCTATGTATAGTATTATTATAATTTTATAATATTATTATATTGCATTTTTGTTGTTATCGTATGTTATTCACCATAAATATAGTATAATTATGATATTAATATATTGTAATGTAATATATTGTAATATGTGGAGATATTCTCCACATATATGTATAATTAAGTTAATATATAGCCTGTAAGGCACATCATCCTCAAACATATAACAAACCTTCAATTACCCTATTCGCATTCTATATGTTATTTGAAAACAAATATTAGCCTTGAGGCGATCTGGATTAAACTGATCCGATGGGCGTTTGAGATCCCAGGTTTGTTTTTTTTGTTTTTGTTTTTAGAAGTCTATGTCGGTTAACTTGTATTCCGATTGAAATTTGCAAATTTTTGTGATGATATAATGATTGACATTTGAAGGTTATATTTTACATAATATACTGCAGGTTGAAGCAACCCGAGGTTTCAATAGCATCCTCAACCCCGATCATCGATCCTACATTTTTTTTTGAGTTTCTCATTTTGGAATGTTGTAAGGGGTTTCATGTGGTAGAAGTAGCAGCAACGTTGAAGCGTTCTGACAGTCGAACGAGATTTGTGTTTGATTATTATATGCATGCAAGGAATGTTTTGAAGTTTAGGGTTTATGGATAATATATCAAATATTTGCCTTCAAATTGATCATCCAATGTGCCAATATCTACTAGCGTGGAAGTGATGGCCTGTCACAACTCAAAAGTTCAAGAGGAGATGATTGAGACAAGGTCGTTTCACATGAATCAGAGCTCAATATGTTCGACCCCTGCACAAATGCAAAGTACAGAAATCAGATGGGTTACATTTTGGTCTTATGTTTTCCCTGAAGAATCTGATGATTGTTCAAATGGTTTTGGAATTCTGCACCTAAAGTAATAGTCTTTTTCTTCTTTCAAAAAAAAAGTAATAGTCTTTTTCTTTGTTTTTACGCTAACTTTTTTAGGTTTGATCGAACCTCCACCTAGGTTTTATTTCAGAGAATGGTGATACATTTTGAAGTAGATGATTCAAAAAGATAAAAAAGTATTTGAAGGGAACCACTACTTTCCGGTGAAGTTTACAATGAATGTAAGAGATGGTAATATAATTGGTGTTGTTTTTGTTGCATTTGAGAATATATATATATATATATATATGGATTTTATTGGAGCAAAAAAATCAATTCAATCTTCATCTCTTATTCTGTCCTACTCCTACATTTGGGGTCAAAATAAAGTCACTCAAAGAGCTGGATTTGTATACATTTTATGATTGAGAATGTCTTTGGCCTTTTAAAAAGGGATTCCCGGTAGTAGAAGAATCATGCGGCTGTGTTTTCAGAAAAAATGAATGAAGTGATTCTCCATTGAAACTTGATGATGATTAGTGATGATTATAATGCAGAAGGGCTGCGGCAGAAGATTATGTGTATAATCTTTTTTATGCATGGGGAATCACATAATTAGGAAAGGACGTTTAAGAAGAAGAGAAGATATATTATGTTTTTATTATAATATGTGTTTGTGCATAATGACAAGGTAGTAAAAATATATAAGAATTAGTGTAGAAATAGTGTAATTAAGATCTTAAGCACTTAATCATGTAATATTTTAAAATCTTCAAGAATGGCGATTGATTAACTTAAGTTTATAAAAATCAATTTTTGTTCATTTAAAAAAATGTTGAATATATGTATAAATAAGCATAAACATATGTAAAATATTTGTTTACCACAATTGACAGAGTGATTGATTTACATCCAAAATCATTTGTTTTAATTTGTAAAATAAAACTACACCTTTCCAAAATAACATGATTTAAAAAAATATATAATTAAAATAATAATAAAAATATTCAACTAATAAAAAGTAAATTTAATAGTCATATTTCAATGTAATTATATATTTTCTATCCAATTGAATTGATATTAAAATACATTATTTAAAAATGAATTGTGTAAAATCAACATTTATATTAAATTCAAAATTACAAAAGTGCTTCAGACTCTTATAAGTACATATAAATAATTTTAATGGCTTATTAAAATTGATGTTTGAGTTTTAGTAATTATAAACCAAAATACTATATCAAATTATTCTAAACTTACCCATCCGCATCTTCATAAAACTATTCAAAATATACATTTACACAAGTGATTGTATACAATTACTCAAAATATGTTTCTTATAGAAAGCACAAAATATTTATTTAAATAAGTGATAATTAAGTACACCATAATAATGGATTTATTTTCATAGAATATATATGTTTACTAGATGATACCCGTGCCGTTGCACGGTGTTTATTTAATAATCATTTTAAATATCAATTCATGCATATGTACCAATTTTATAAAACATATGAAAAACGATTAAAGTTGTAACGATTTAAAAATATCATTCATCAATAATATATGCATGCAAAATTTATAAAATATAATTAAAGTTTTAACAATTCAATTGTAATGTTAAATATAGGTGCAAATAAAATCAAATCAATAAAACTAAACTTTATTTGATGATAACCTTTATAAAAATTTGCTAATAAATCCTACTTAAACGATTAAGCAACATGTTCAACTTCATATTTCCCACTCCTAATTGGTGATGACCTTTGTATCATAATAAATGGCACAATTGTAATAATTCACAAAACATCAATCAAATTATATAATTCCAAGAAAGAAAACATAATTTTAAGAAAAACAAAGAAATGTTCAAGAAAATACATTCAAAATAGATAATAATCTGATAACTGACACTTCCAATTTGTATAGAGTTCAGAATTTCTCTCAAATGTTCCGACATTATTGGCAAGAGTATAACTATTTACACCGACAGTGAATAATCTTCCTATCACTTGGACAATGATAACCATCATTTCTAAGTATAATTTTCCTTTCAAGAATGACTCCTTTTTTAGGATTAACCCCTAAACCTGATTGTGCTGAAGTTGATGATTCCTTGGGGTCAATAGCAGGTTGCTCCGATAACAGCTATTTTTCAAGAAACAACTTCTTAAATGTCGGACTGTTTTAGAGGAAATTAAGGTTCAGTATCATAAACGCCAATCAAATAGAAGGTTAAGTAATTAGGCTATACTCACAGGTTACAGTTGTAAGCAAGAGAAGCCTTGGCGAGCCTCTTCTTATCAGCATCGAAGGTTACCACGCTGCCTGTGATGGACTCTGCCTTATAATTCATCTGCACGGGAAAACTCACCATGAAGGGTTGAGGGTTGAGGTACTATGGAATAAAATTAACCAAACTTTCAAGATTTTTTGAGTTTAAAGAATAAAACTCACCGTGAATGAGAGAAGTCCAATCAAAATGCTGTATTTGAGAAAGAGGGAAATATCAGCACAAAAGAAACCTAAGATCAAATAAAGGTAAGGTATTGATGTGGCAGAAGGCAGGTACCTTAAAACAGACCACATCGAGTTCCAAGTTTTGGGATGAACTGAGGAATAAATAATAAATGTGGCTGACTGGATTGTTATACTGTTGTATCTTATCGTAAAGAGAGTCCACTGCAAGCAGATGCAAAATAGAATCATATCCAGTAGTCACTGAACCCACTCATTATTTGTTATCCTCCAAGCTACCATTAAAGAATCATAAAGAACAATTATAGAGTAGGAAAAATTCCAGTAGGATTAAGCAACTGTCTAGATTTAAAATTTTGAAGGCTTAAGGTTTAAAACGGAACCCAACACCAGCCATTGAAAATTGAAAACTGCTCACCAATATCAAGCATATACTAAGCCTAAACTAATCAGCAAGTGAATTATAACCATACGAAACTCAGACCGTGCGTGCAAGCCAAAAAAGGAGAACAAAATGAAGTTTTCTTACTTCAATGACGTACTCTTTATCTCTCATACAAAGCCTCAAATCCTCATATAGCTGCTACTGCATCAACAGGCTTAATGTAGTAAACTTCCTACTGAGCGTTATAAGCATCAATAATCAATGGTGAGCTGTAAAAAATTGAATTAATAATTATAGACCATCAAGAGTGTCAAGGTTGAGATCAAGAAAGATAAAAGCAAGTTCTATTCAAGCAAACATAACCTTCAGTAAATATAACTCTTCTGATACTTGAACTTTAGCAGGTCTACTCTTCTTGGAAGAACAGCAATTTCGTACTATTGAAAGAAGAACCCTTCCGCGACACCTTTTAGAATCCCTGTTGACCGAGAATAATCGACAAACAAAGGATGGTCCAATAATACTGGAATGTAATGTAGATTTTACAACTAAATACACAGTTCAACCAAAATATTCTCTTGAATTCAGAACAAAAGTGACTTAAAAAGAAAGTAGAAGAAGAGTTTAATAAGATAGAGAGTGACTTTAAGATATAGAGGAAATAATGTTCTGATTTGACTCCATTTCAAACATGCTCTGCAGAAAGGAATGTTGCCATTTATTCATCCACAACAATATCATACTCTTTTTCGAGCTTTAACAGCAACAATATTAGCTCTTCGCCTCTCATTATTAATCAATCCTCTCAATGACATTACATCGAACAATTTATCTTCAACTATTTGTACATACCCCATCTACAGAAACACCATATTAGCCACGCACCATATTACCACACACCATATTAGCCTCATGATCCTTGCTAAAACAATAATTGATGAGAAGAGAACATAATTAGAAAAGAAAATTGGTTACTAAACCATCACTGCGGCAACAACAACAAAAAACACACACACACCATTACACCAGATACAACATAAAAATATACAAAGAATTGCAACAAAAGAAGAATCTTGCCTGTAATAACCATATCCAAGGTAAACCGGCCACAGAACCAATAACCATAAACAACAGCGTAAACCGACGTTGTTAGAATTATTGCAAGAACCTGAAACCACTGAGAGAATTCCAGCCATGAAAACGACGCCAGAACCAGCGCGTGCTCCGCGGCGGCGTAGAGGAGGATTCCGGCGAAGATGGCGGCGGAGATGAGCGCCATGCACTAGTGCAAGGACTTAGGTTTCTAGGCGGTTCATTCGTACCATTCACGGCATTTTAGAAATGCCGTAATGGGTTGTGCCGTAAAATGGCACTTCTTCTGGGCGGTTAACAAAACGCCTTAAACATACATGCTGCGCACGGCGGTTCAAAACGCCGTGTGCAGCGTTTAAAAAACGCCATGTATACCTGTTACGAATTTGCCACCTAAGGTCGCCTGTGTCTGTAAATGTGAGTGACACGATATCGCCGCCAGTGATCGCCTGTTAAGGTGAACTCGCTTGTGTTGGTCGCTTGTTTCTAATAATAAACAAGCGAAATCGTAACCAGACTCGCTAGGGTGAAGCAGGCGAGACCGCTGGCGTATTCGCCGGAATATATGGGAATATTAAATTTGAAAAAAGACTCAATGGTCATGGTGTTACGGTATCGTGTATCATCTCGCTTGTGGTCGAAAAAGAAAAGCGAGTTCGCCTTCTGGAGGTGGCGAAAATGTACAGCGAACTCGCCAGCTGAAAATGTTGGTCGACCAGAGGGACACAGGCGGGGTGGGATACGAGATCGCCAGTAGAGGCGATTGTTAGGCGACATCGTGTACTTATTTGTTGTAGGGAATGTGGCTGGCGAATTCGCCTATTAAATTCGTCTATGGAGGCGAATATTGGAGGCGAAATCGTTTGGGCCACGCCAGGGGCAACAGAGTCTAGCAAGAGAGTAGCCTGGCGGTGTCGCTTTTGTGGGCGAATGTATAGGCGAATATTGGAGGCGACATCGTTTGAGGCACGCCAAGGGCAACAGAGTCTAGCAAGCGAGTAGCCAGGCGACGTCGCTTTTGTGGGCGAATGTATAGGCGAGGCTGTGTGTATGACCGCTTGTTATATTGTAGTAGAAGGCGTGCCAGGTAGCGATCTAGCTTCTGGATTCGACATGAAGCGAATAAGGAAGCGAATTCGTTTGCTTGCAAGACAGAATTGTGTAATTATTTGTTAAAATTGACCCGTTTCTTTCGAAACATGAATCGGGATACCCGACTCAACATAAACCTGTCAAATTCAAATCCAACGCCCCTATACTAATACTAAAGATGCATAACCTAAGCACACAAGTGCGATACCAATGTCAAGCCCCTACCAAAAAGAGAGACAATACTTTTTCATGGCTTGGGGAGGTTAGGGACCTGTGGCCTTGCAATGGTAAACGCACGGTTGTGGACCAGATATTTAGCCATTTGGTCTCTTCCGTCGTTAAGTTCTTGCAAGGAGAAAGGAGTGATATCATCCACGAATACCTATGATTGAAAATAACGCTTATTAGGAAATCTCGACGAATATAAATGAGATTAGACGCGTGTAGCGTACCTTTAGAAGATCTAGCATGTCTTTTTGAACACCATCCACCACCATCAAACCAAACATCATTGTGTAATAGCCACATTCATAGTTCGATGATTGCTTCCTAGACTACAAAAGTGTTTAAAACATAAAACATTACTATAATTATGGTACTTTAAACGCAAATGTTGATTTTTGAAAGGACGTGATAGCATGAGCACAACATCTTACCCGAATGTTTATAAGTTGGAAGTCGAGGAGGGTTTTGTCGTTCACTTGAAGAATTGCATTATCAAGGAGATCGGCGAAAGTTCGTGATGGAGGGAGGTGGAGTGGGTCTATCCAATATACTTGCTTTAAAGCGGGTATTATTGCAACAAAGCTCCAATGATCACTACAAATCACATGAAAGCATAATGGTCATAAAAAAAGAATGCAGTAGAGCAAATACAATATATTTAGCATGAGTAATAAAGCAAATTGTAAGGTATACCTCTCGAGATATGGTCCGATCCATATTTTCTTTGATTTGTCGGAGAGAGTAGAATTCAAGTAATCAAGTCTTTGCCTATTGCTCTCCATACTAGCTTGCAAATGCATTGGATGCAAAAATCCAATGAAATGCTTGCTCCGGTGATAGGCATGGTGATGCAAGAACCTGTGAATGTAGTAGACAATCATGACGAGGATGTAATCATATATGGTTTGATAATTGAGTATTCTCATGAAACACATACAAATGGCTTACATTTGATTGAGGCAAAGAATGGTGGCGGGAAGTTCATTGAAATTCCAGAAATATTCAAAATCCCCCCATGGTACGTGGATGTCCTTTGTCATGGTAAAGCACCTTTCATTTCCGAGAAAGGCATAGCATGCATTCTTGTCGTGCGAGGATATCAAATCATAAAAGACTCGGACGAAGGGTGGAAGGGCTTTCATAAACTCCACGAGCATGGGGTCTAATGTTTGTCTAGCTATAGGCAAGACATGCACGGGTATTTGTGGATTTTGTGGAGTTTGTGGTTTCCTACGGGGTATGGAGGTGGATTTTTCATCAAGCACCAACCATTTTGGCCATAGAACAAGGAAACCTTTAGCCTCCCCAACTCTCACCATCGGTGACTCCTTCACAGGTAGCATTTGTTGTTCTATCAAAACATCGGTAATGCGAACACTAAAAAATCCTGCGGGGATGTCAACACGATTGTGTTTCACCGCACTTGGGTCGCATGTGCCATTGGCGACATGGAGTGGTTTTGATTTGGTACCTTGCGAAACATATAGCTTGCAAGGGGGGTTCTATCATAAATGAAAGCACAAGAGAAATCATCATCCAACTATTTTTAGAAAGAGATTAGAAACCAACGATTTTCTAAATTAGCAAAATTTGTACTAACCTTATCAACTTGAATGGAATGCGCCGCATTCAACTTGATGGGTGATGAAGGTGGAGTAGGAGGCACTAGTTCCTCGTCCATTTCCGCATTCTCACCTTCATCCTCCACAATTTGAGGTGATCCTTGAGAACCCTTTGATGATGGTGGAAGATGTGGTTGTGTACCTCCTAACCTCTCGATGTGGGGATAGTTGGTGTGTTGTGCTATGTCTTTCATCACCTCCCTCAAATCCTCCATTTCCGCCTTTGTCGCCGCCACCTCGCTCAAAGCTCGTTGTAGTTGTGATGGTTTAGGATTGCCCCAACCTTGCTTAATCCCAAAAACCTCTTCTTGTGTCGCGTAACCTCCAACACCTAACGCTCTTCCCGGGTGTTCCTTTTTCTTCCCAAGAGCAAAAGCCTCATTCAAGACATCCTTCTTCCCACACGGGATAAAGGTACCCTCCTCCTTTTGGCGCTCAAGAAGTTCCTATTATCAAATATGTTGTACTAGGTGAAAGTGGTTGTGAAGAATATTTGAAAGCAACAACAAAAATAAATAAGACTACAATAGATAGTAAGATAATGTAAGATAGATAGACTAACCACCCTCTTTGCACATTTTTCGGCATCCTCCGAAGTGAACTTACCATCCGAGTCTCTAATTCGACCCAACACGAAGAGTTTTTGTCTAGTATAATCCTCGGCGTCCTTTTCCACTACGACATACCGAGCTTCCGCCTCGTCCATCCCCCTAATACCAACTCCTTCACTAGTTCCTCCTTCTCCCTAAGCCCCTCCTTCTCACCTACACCCAAATACCCCGACCTACCACCGGTGTATGGCATTTTTATTGATTTCACCGATGTGACCTTCTTGTCCCATTTCCCCTTTGCACAAGAAGATACCGTATCACATGTCATCATTAATGTAATAGATAAGAGGAGGTTATGTCACCGAAGTTATAGTTTGTGACTCACCGAAGTCTTATTTTCAAGCGATGCTTGCTTGAAGGCCTCCCACGCATCGGTTGTAATATGATTGTATCGGTCCCTTGGATCTTGACCTAGCCTCTTTCCCTTCTCATACAAGTAGTCTTTTCTTAGAGCATGCTTGTGCTCGCGAAAAGCTTTGGAGACGATGTTGAATGCCTTCTTTCTCACCACTTCCATGTCATTAGATTCTATTTCAAAAGGTCGCTACGCCAAAATATGTAGCATGTATTATGTCTATATATTATGAAGATGTATAATATTGAGTAGATAGATCATTGAAAGGTTAAATGTTACTTACTTGGCATTCTACCCAAACTTCCTCCTTCTTTTTTGATGGGACGGTTCTCCAATTATCCTCCGTTATCTCAATAAACGTTCTTCCAACTCGGCCACACCAACTTGACCATTTTGAACGTTCTTTTTTTGGTCGGTTGCATAAACCCTTAGCATTAAATCCTATGTGTGTTAGTTCTCCTCTTCTCATTCTTCTTTGTAGAACTCGACAATGTGAGCGGACTTGTAGGCCTTTCTTCGAGTTGCTACCTCGCTTCTTTGGTTGGGCACTTGAAGTGGTTGAAGTGGTCACCATTGCTATCTAAGGATGGATAGAAATAGAATCTTAACTAATTAGCACTATTATGACTAGGTAAAACAACAACAAAACCATGTTGAATGAGTTGTAGAAGTAAAATAACACAAGCATGACTAGTTAAAACAAGGAAAAAACGGATTTGTTGAATTGTATAACCAAAGTGAACCTAAGGTAGGCTAACATGTTAGAATGCCACATGAATGTAACAAATAAAGGGAGCTATGGCTTCTAAATTTGATTTTAAAATAGTCATGAAACACATATGTTATGGATAGGGACTAAGCATGGATAATGTCTACTCAAGCATGCCATTCAACCAATATATCTCAAAAAGTAACTAAATAAGATGTGCTTTGAATAATACTTCAAATTTGAGTCTCATACCTTAATTGTAGAAGAAGATATTAGTTGTTTGTTGCTCTTAGACACACAAAGTAGCGAGATTTGTAATATTCAACCAAAGTTGAAGGAGATTTTGGGGTTTTTGGTGGGTTACAAGCTTTATAGTGTTTAGTTCTTCACACAACATATATGTGCTAGATTTGAGGGTGAGTTTGTGGTTGGTTTTGATGAGATTTCACCAAGAAATGAGGCAAGAATGGATTTGGAATGCAAGGATTTGAGATGGAAGTTGAGGGGGGGATAAGGTGAGAGAGAAGGAGGGGTAGATGGGAATGAATGGTGAAAATGGTGAAGAGGTTAGCAAAATCCGGGATAAAAGATATATATAGTATGGTAAAGTTGGACAAAACATGACTGAATAGTATATTTGGTCGGTTACTGTTTAACCAGGTTACGATACCGCAACCTGCATCGGCTAGAGGCGAATACCCCTTGCGGTATCGCTAGCTAGCAAGTTGATGAACCCATAATAATTATTTTCTGAATATTTGCTACTTTGTTATGCAATGAATATTAACATTGTGTGTTTCATGAGATGATGTATATTAAAATTTAATATGAAAACTTATAAATGAAATCAGATTTTATCTGCACATAATATTACTTGAGTTGGTTGCAACGATGACGTCTGTTATGAAAGAGAATTGTTGTGACATGTTATATATAGTCCTATGAAGAGGTATCTGAAATTGTTAACTCTAATCCATATCCATGTTTATTGTAAAGCATTTGGCATAAAATGTTTAGATAAGTATATGATGGGACTACGGGTTAATACCATTAGTTCGTTAACCTAATGTTACACTAGTGCAGACACGAGCAATAGGACTTTCTACATTAGCCACGTGTTGATCACCATCGAATATACATGTATTTGACAACTTCAGACTGAAAGTGTAGACATTTAGTTCTTCTGTAATGCATGTGGTATTACTCATAGTCTGGATGATGTTATACATACAGGCAACGTCGTTACCCCGTTAAAGAGCCGACTTCGCGATCACACATCTCGGGAGCTAATGAACGAAAAGTATCCATTTTTAGATGAGAATAGGGGTGGTAATTGAGTCAACACGCGAGTAATTCGAGATCGACTCGGTCAAAACTCGGACTAAACACGACTCGATCTAGCTCGACTTGAAAAACTCGTGTGTAACTCGGTAAGTATAATCAGTTGCAAGTTTATAATATTATTAGGTTATACTATATTAGTTCAATCATCTAATCTAGCTAGTTTTCTGTTACCACTCAATATTGAATAAACTAATTAATTGCATTGGTATTTACATTAATAATTTCTAAGGATGCTAATAATTTCAATGCTGAACAGGTATTTAAACGCACATATATATAATTAGAAATTTTCATAGTATAGAAGTAGTAAAATTTTTATTTAAAAAGAGAAAAAAACAATTCGAGTTCGAACTCGCAAGTAGTGTCGATACTCGATAAATAATAACGAGTTCGAGTTGAGTATTATTAACTCGCTAGTTCTTGAGTCGACTCGAACATAGTTAATATAGTTCTCGAGTCTAGACGAGTTACGCACTACTCGCTTGATTGAAGGTTGTCATTCCCAATCTCGATGATAAATGGGTTTGGTTTTTATCGTGTGGGTTGCCGGGCATGGGTTCAGGGTTTAGGGTTAAGGGTTTGATGATTGTACAGAAGCGAAATCGCTACAACCTTCGCCTACAAACAAAATTGAGGCGAGTTCGCCAGTTGGTTGAAATTATAGGCGAACAAACAGGCGAGTTCGTTTCATAGTGAAATCCACGCGCGACGTTCCTGACACGATTTCGTAACCAATTTCGCCAACAGGCGAATGGAAGGGGCGAGTTCGCCAGCGTATTTTAATTTTAAAAAAAATACAAAAACAAGTTTTGCGGGTGGCGATTTCAGAACCCCCCAACTTCCACCCGCAAAACCCTAAATCCCCAAATCGGAAAATCCCTGCAACACCATGGGCCGGAGCAAATCAGCCAGTAAAACCCTCACCCCACCAGCCCCGAAGCGCCGGAAGACCACCCCCACTGCTCAACCCGAAGCGGAGCCGGCCGGAATGCGTGAAGAGACACTCGCCGACCTTCAATCTCGCCGGAGACGCGATCGCCCGGCCGGTGGATCTACAGGCGGCGGCGGCAGCGAACTCGCTTCTGGAACCTCCCATCACCGCCAACCCGCCACCAGTCCGTCGCCGCACCGCCACACCGCCACCAGTCCGTCGCCGCACCGCCGCACCGCCACCAGGAACCCGCCTGAAACTGGCGGCCATACTTCTGGAACCTCCCATCACCGCCAACCTGCCACCAGTCCGTCGCCGCACCGCCACACCGCCACCAGTCCGTCGCCTGGCCGCCGCACCGCCACCAGGAACCCGCCTGAAACTGGTGGGCCAGCCGAGAATCCGGCGGGTAACCCTGCGACTGAGGAGGATGAGGAGACGTCTCTGTTCGTCAGCACAAAGGCTGAGACTAGGTACGAACAATTTTCTCGTCGCTTCTTGTTGAATGCTAGGGTTTTTGATGAAGATCGGATAGAGTCGTTAGGGTTTGGTAATATTGTAGACTATTTTAAGGCGACGCATCTAGAAGGGATGTTGATGTCGAGAGAGCCGGTGCATAAGGATGAGTGTTTACAGTTTTATGCAAATATGACTTTTGCAAAGGACGCCGAAGAGGGGGAGACAATGGTTAGGGGAGTAAGGTTTAAGGTTGATAAGTATTTGATTAATGAGGTGATAGGTTGCCCGTATGTGTCGGTTGACCACTTAAGGCCGTTAGATCCAAACGGTCCTTACGAGTGTTACCACACCCAAAACTTCCCATCTTTGTCTAGTTTGAACCCCCTAGAACCCGTTGCTATGCGTAGAAAATACTTTAAGTCGCGTAGCAAGGTGGAAGGTACTCCAAAGAAGTACAATATTGGCGTTCTCACTCAGGAGCAGAGGTTGGTGTTCGAGTTGATATGCTCGAATGTCATGCCATCGGGTGGTCACCCTTGCGAGCCTACTATTGCCAATTTGATGTTGTTCTATTACATCATGGAGGGATTGAAGATCAATCCAGGGTACGCGATTGTGAAGTACATGCTGAAGCGTGCCAAGGACAAATCTGATGAAACGATCCCATATGGCCAGCTTATCACGGCGATGATAAAGAAGAAGGGTATTAGACCGGTTAGTCGGCCAGAGCCAGTTATGCACTACACCGAGAAATGGCTGCGTAGCAAGGGATTGGCACTTGGCGCCGATGGGGTCATAAAGAAGAAGAAGGATGGTGCTTCGAGTTCAAGTGCGCGTGGTGTTTTGAGTCCGGGTAAGTTGATTCTACCCAAACTTGATATTTTATTAGATTTATTTGTTTGCGCCTATACAATATTCTAATGGATTTGATGTGTTTTGGCAGGACGGGAACTTCAGTGGCGTGAGCGAATGGTCGTGATGATGGGACAGCTTTCAGCGGAAATAGAACAGGTGAAGTTGGAACAAGCCAAGGAAACGGAGATGATATTGGAGTTTGGCAGGATGCTAGACTTGGAACCTGAGCTTAGCGACGAGGAAGGGATGCCAGACTTTTCCGTTCAGCCTTTGCCACCAATGGACGCGGAGGCGGATGACCCTGAAAGTGAAGCGGAACCAGAAGAGGAGGATCCAGAAGAGGAGGAAGCACAACAGCTTGACGAGCCCGAAGGTGCTAAGGATGGAGAAGATCCCGTTGGTTCAGATGGTGGCCCGTTTTCTCCGGACGAAGATAATGACGAAATGTTCAAGGTTGTCTTCAGAAACGAACAAAGCCATAATGAGGATGCGCAAGAGTTGTCGGAAGAGGAAGTACAACCGTCGTCCGAAGAGGAAGTACAAGAGTCGTCGGAAGAAGAAGATGACGAAGACGGGGGCAAAGAGGACGGTGATAGTGACGAGGACGACAGTGATGACGCTTAGCATATTTCACCGTTTGTTATTATATACTACGGTTTTGTTGATTTTGTACTTAAACTCGCAACATCGTTTAGTTGCATTATTTTGAGACTACTATTATTGTTAGCCAATCAAATATATTTCAACTTAATTAACTTCAATCTTGACAAATAAGACAACTAACCTTGATAAAACATGAAAATTCGTATGAAAACAATATTGCATATTACTACCAATCGAACCTGGATGCGAATTCGCTTCACATATTTCCACAAGGCGATATAAGGCAGCGAAATCGCCTACCCTGCCGCCTATAAACATTTAGGCCTCACGAGTTCGCCACCAAGTCCGCCGTGTGGAACAGAAGCTAACAAGCGTGCCAAGCGGCGAACTCGTAAGATGGGGCGAACGCGGCAGAGATACCGCCTACCTTAATGCCTACAACCGTATATGTCGTGCGATATCGCCACCAAGTCCGCCGTGTGGAACAGAACCTAGCAAGCGTGACAATAGGCGAAATCGTAAACATTGAGGCGAATAAAGAAGCGAGTTCGCCTCTGGAAAGAAGAATTTTAAAAAAACACAAGTACAAAACATGTATATACGACGCCGTTTGACACACAGGCGTTGAATGGAGGCGAGTTCGCTACCGCGTCACATCAATTTTCCCACATCGGTGGAGTAGCGTCCAATTGATCAGTTTCAATATGTGACCAAAACTAAATGGTTCAATAATTAGAGGTTACTGTAATTAATTACAATTTCAGTACTCTAGTTGCGGTTAGAGTACTGAAATTCTAAATACAACTAGAATACTGAAATTGTAATTAATTACAGTAACCTCTAATTATTATTTTTTTTAAAATGTGTAATTTGTATCACAGATATTTTTTTTAATATATAAAATTAACAAAAGATCATATTCGAGTAAAAGCTCGAGTCGACTGCGCCACATATTCGAACGAGTTCGAGCTCGAGATCTAGCTTGGTCAAACCGTGAGCGATTAAAAGAAATTGTACATGAAAGTGTATACTACATCCAGAATTCGACCTACCAAGTTCATAGTTGATCGCAAATGTGTACAAAAAAACAATTTGAAATTACATAAAGATTCATATATATACTCCTATTTCAATATTAGTTAAAGAATTTATTTTGTTTTAATACTGGCGAACTCGCCTATCCAATTCGCTTGGAGGCGAGTGGCCAAGCGAACACGCCTCCACGTCACATCAATTTTCCCACATCGGTGGAGTAGCGTCCAACTGATCAGCTTCAATATGTGACCAAAACTAAATGGTTCAATAATTAGAGGTTGCAACTAGAGTACTGAAATTGTAATTAATTACAGTAACCTCTAATTATAATTTTTTTTAAATGTGTAATTTCTATCAAAGATATTTTTTTTAACATATAAAATTAACAAAAGATCATATTAAATAAAATATAAAATATTACTATTAAATAATAGTTTGACTATTTATGTGCAGAAGTTTTGCGTTCGGGACTCCGGAACAATAGAACCAAAAGGCCAAATTACACTAGTGGTCGTGTTATTGTGATGAGTGAGTTCCAAGTGTGATCGGCCAAAGGCCAAATTATATACCGAATTGATATATTAACCATATACCGAATTATATATACCTAATTATATATATATATATATATATAATGTAAAAGCTCGAGTCGACTGCGCCACATATTCGAACGAGTTCGAGCTCGAGATCTAGCTTGGTCAAACCGTGAGCTATTAAAAGAAATTGTACAAGAAAGTGTATAATACATCCAGAATTCGACCTACCAAGTTCATAGTTGATCGCAAATGTGTACAAAAAAACAATTTGAAATTACATAAAGATTCATATATATACTCCTATTTCAATATTAGTTAAAGAATTTATTTTGTTTTAATACTGGCGAACTCGCCTATCCAATTCGCTTGGAGGCGAGTGGCCAAGCGAACTCGCCTCCACGTCACATCAATTTTCCCACATCGGTGGAGTAGCGTCCAACTGATCAGCTTCAATATGTGACCAAAACTAAATGGTTCAATAATTAGAGGTTGCAACTAGAGTACTGAAATTGTAATTAATTACAGTAACCTCTAATTATAATTTTTTTTTAAATGTGTAATTTCTATCAAAGATATTTTTTTTAACATATAAAATTAACAAAAGATCATATTAAATAAAATATAAAATATTACTATTAAATAATAGTTTGACTATTTATGTGCAGAAGTTTTGCGTTCGGGACTCCGGAACAATAGAACCAAAAGGCCAAATTACACTAGTGGTCGTGTTATTGTGATGAGTGAGTTCCAAGTGTGATCGGCCAAAGGCCAAATTATATACCGAATTGATATATTAACCATATACCGAATTATATATACCTAATTATATATATATATATATATATAATGTAAAAGCTCGAGTCGACTGCGCCACATATTCGAACGAGTTCGAGCTCGAGATCTAGCTTGGTCAAACCGTGAGCTATTAAAAGAAATTGTACAAGAAAGTGTATAATACATCCAGAATTCGACCTACCAAGTTCATAGTTGATCGCAAATGTGTACAAAAAAACAATTTGAAATTACATAAAGATTCATATATATACTCCTATTTCAATATTAGTTAAAGAATTTATTTTGTTTTAATACTGGCGAACTCGCCTATCCAATTCGCTTGGAGGCGAGTGGCCAAGCGAACTCGCCTCCACGTCACATCAATTTTCCCACATCGGTGGAGTAGCGTCCAACTGATCAGCTTCAATATGTGACCAAAACTAAATGGTTCAATAATTAGAGGTTGCAACTAGAGTACTGAAATTGTAATTAATTACAGTAACCTCTAATTATAATTTTTTTTAAAATGTGTAATTTCTATCAAAGATATTTTTTTTAACATATAAAATTAACAAAAGATCATATTAAATAAAATATAAAATATTACTATTAAATAATAGTTTGACTATTTATGTGCAGAAGTTTTGCGTTCGGGACTCCGGAACAATAGAACCAAAAGGCCAAATTACACTAGTGGTCGTGTTATTGTGATGAGTGAGTTCCAAGTGTGATCGGCCAAAGGCCAAATTATATACCGAATTGATATATTAACCATATACCGAATTATATATACCTAATTATATATATATATATATATATATAATGTAAAAGCTCGAGTCGACTGCGCCACATATTCGAACGAGTTCGAGCTCGAGATCTAGCTTGGTCAAACCGTGAGCTATTAAAAGAAATTGTACAAGAAAGTGTATAATACATCCAGAATTCGACCTACCAAGTTCATAGTTGATCGCAAATGTGTACAAAAAAACAATTTGAAATTACATAAAGATTCATATATATACTCCTATTTCAATATTAGTTAAAGAATTTATTTTGTTTTAATACTGGCGAACTCGCCTATCCAATTCGCTTGGAGGCGAGTGGCCAAGCGAACTCGCCTCCACGTCACATCAATTTTCCCACATCGGTGGAGTAGCGTCCAACTGATCAGTTTAAATATGTGACCAAAACTAAATGGTTCGATAAGTCGCCGACCCGCGCAAACTGCCCATGAAACACCATGCATGATATACACATATACTATACATACACTATACATATACTATACAGTGATGAGCGATCAGAGTGTTGAGTGCATCTGTCAGATCCCTGGCCCAAAGGCCTATATTTTTTAACAATGAAGCGAATTCGCCTTCCAGCTCGCCTGTAGGCGAGTTACAAGCGAATTCGGAACAAGATTGAATTGATATTATAACAAACAAGCGAACTCGCCTATCCAATTCGCCTGTAGGCGAGTGTTGAGCGAACTCGTAACGTTGACAAACATAAATAGTCAACTGCTGGGCCCTGTCGATCAAAACTCAGATCCCCAATTTCTCCCCCAAACTCACGCAAAATCGCTGCTTCCTCTGCTCACCCACCGCCGACCAGCCACCGTCAAGCCGGAAATTTGCTCCCCCACTGCCATATTCCATACATCTGGTAAGTTCCTGACCCGTTTCATCTTACTCATTGTTAATCTGGATACCATGTTTTCAAATTTTTAAGTTCATCAGTATTTTAGATTTCTGTTGATTTTCTTTGTTGAAATTGGGGTTCAATCATAGGAATAGGATTGATGTTAGGTATTCTTGATAGGTACTTTGGTTAATTAGAAACATGGCTCCGAGGGGAAAGAAGAAGGTTGAACAATCGAGCGAGGTTATAGTTTTTGATAAAACTAAGTTTGTCAGTGAATCTGCTTACCTCAAGTATAGGAGTTTTGAGGATGCTAAGTCGCAGTTGAACACCTTACTTGTGGTGGATGAGAGTAAGGTTGAAGAACTAGGCTTGAAAGGGGTGTGGGGCTTGCTACATTATTCGGGTGCGGACACATTGATGAAGGTGAAGGACCCGGGTTATCTAGAGGAGACAATGCAATTCTACGCTAATTTCCGACAGGTGGCTGATAAGTGGAAGACCAAGGTCAACAAGAAGGAGTTCGAAATAAGTCCTGAACTGTTCAATGCAGCCCTCAAGAACACGTACGAGGACGAGGATGAACCAGTGGACCTTTACATAAGGGGTGACTGGCAAGTGAGTCGATCTTTCCAGCCGCGAATTTGCAGAAATTGGGGTTGGAGCACTTCGGCCGCCAGTTAGGTCCGCTTGGAAGGCCAAAGGAGTACAAGCTGGGACAGCTTACACCCGAGCGAAGGATCTTGTATGAGATGGTGGCTACCAATATTGTGCCCAAAGGGGGTTACCTCCAAGAGCCAAACTTCACCACTTTGGTCACTTACTACTTGTTGGCCTCGGAAGTGATGATAAACCTCGGGTACACCATGTTTCAACACATGAAGGACAGCGTGGTTGAGAACAATACGGTGGCTAAGAAGTTGCCCTACGCAAACTTCATAACAATGTTCCTCCGGTCCAAGCATCCGAAGTTGAAATTCTCCAACACCGCCAAGCCGTGTGAGTACTACACCAAGGAGTACTTTGAGAAGAAAAAGTGGTCATTGGTTGGAGGGACTTGGCAGCCAAACGGAGAGAAGGCCGTGGAGCCGGAACCTGAGCAAATCGGAGGTAAGGGGATACAAATTATATTTAAATTCCATTATATTGTGTTCAATATCTAAATTTAACATTTTCAATGTTCTCCATTTACTAGTGAGTGCGGAAGCATATTATAAGGGGTTTGAGGAGTCAAACTTCGCGATGAGGACAGAGCTTGCTAATCTCCGCAAGACGGGGTGGAAGAACAGCCACTTGCTTCGTGGTTTTCTAAGAGCATATGCCCGAAAAAATCCTTCGGCGGCCACTCCTGACAATGAAGACCAGACAGGCGGAGACAACTCTTCCTAGACATGTGGATGTAGTCTAGGGACGTTTTTTCAAATTGTATTGCTACAATTTAACGATTTTTTCATTTTGATTGCATTATTCAATAAAATTTGGTGCTTACAGTTCATATGCGCTTATTGTTTAAATTAGATATAATTGTTCATGTGTTAAACCGGTGTCGATATAGTCTTTAATAGTGTTGCTAGTACTAAAATACTATTTATGTAAAGTCAGAAACGAACTCGCAACCAAATTCGCTTGTAGGGTTATAACTGAACCGAGTTCGCTTCTAATCTCGCCTATTTCAACAGAGTCTAACAGACGACTCAAGAAGCGAACTCGCCAGTAACAGGCGAGACGGCTTACGGAACCGCCACCACCTAAATGCCAAGGCATAAAGTAAAACTACAAAAACGACGTAGTTTCAAGGTTGGCGAATAGGGATATGATTTCGCCTCTAGTAACGCTTACAGGCGATTTGTACAAGAGAAGTCGTCTTTATTCACGCCTATGCTATGAGTGAAACACGTTTCATGCATACATGAATACTAATTCAGTCCATACCAAATGTATATGCTGAAAACTTAAGGTTTTTCCAATTACATACTAATGTTTACATATTCTTTGGTTGATTCCTCTTTCGCTTCGTTGGTTTTCCAGCATTGGTGATCCAAATGCCCTCCGTGTGATCGTTCCACGCAAAATACCTTTTCAAACTCGCCTCGTCTTCAGTTAAGGTTTCGTTAGGCTCTAAACCCAGAAGGTCCTTGATATCTGTTCCAAAGCTGCGATCCTCGTCATTGCCATTGTGAAGAAGCGCCTGCTTACCATTCACCACAATCTCCCACCGGTTATCCTGTGGATCCGTCACATAAAACACTTGGTGCGCCTGAGACGCCATGATAAACGAATCACCTTCAGAGCCAAGAACACTGCGATTCACCAGGGTTGTGCCGTAATCCTCTTTCCGCACCCCGCCAAATTCTTTCACCCACTCACACTTGAACACTGGAATTGTGGCACTGATAAAGTCAATCTCCCAGATGTCGGTGATCGTCCCGTAGTATGCTTCGCATCCAAGAACTGCCTCACCTGGTACTACCACACCACTGTTTTGGTTAGTTGACCTATCATCCGACCATTTGGTTCCAAAAGTATAACCGTTTATGTCGTACCCACCAAAAGAGGAAACAGTGCCGAGGGGTCTTCTACATAACAGCTTGACAATATCAGGATGGTCCCCTTGCTGAATGTGAGCTTGCAGCCACCGAACGAAATTGGCACAATGCTTTTCCAGGATCCTCACATCACCGACAGTCCATGCATTTGACACTCTAATCTGATCCATGTGTATGTCAACATAAGGGGTCACCGCCTCGTGATTTCTGAGGATATACAAATGGACAGCATCCATGTCGGCGGCGGTAGGACTAAACAAACTATGATGCTTGAGCCCGTGCCCGTCCACTCTACCATCGTGCCTAGCATTTGGGATCCCCACTGTGGCAACATCTTTCATATAGTTGGTACAAAACTCAATAACCTCTTCTGCGACATAACGTTGAACTATACTAGCATCAGGCCTATATCTGTTCTTCACGAAATGCTTAAAAATCGACATGTACCGCTCAAATGGATACATCCATCTCAAGTAAACT
Source organism: Sherardia arvensis (assembly GCA_948330725.1). Lineage (NCBI taxonomy): Eukaryota > Viridiplantae > Streptophyta > Magnoliopsida > Gentianales > Rubiaceae > Sherardia > Sherardia arvensis. The sequence continues at coordinate 39,940,757 of OX415236.1, read as the reverse complement.
GGGCCACATAATTTTACCTCCCTCGCCAAATGGACAATCACGTGGATCATTATGTCAAAAAAGGAAGGGGGAAAGTACATCTCCATCCTACACAAAACTTCCACCACCATTTCCTACAACTCATCCAGCTTCTGCCTGCTCACTCGCTTACGACATATGCACTTAAAAAAGTAACATAGCTTTGATATCGCCTTCCTCACGTGACGAGGCAATGATCCTCGTAGAGCGATAACATTCAGCTCCTGCATAAGATTATGACAGTCGTGTGACTTCAATCCCGCCAGCTTCAGTTCTTTGGTATTAACACAATTACGGATGTTCGAAGAGTAACCTGTTGGAACCTTAACAGACTTCAAAGCATTACAGTAACGCTTCTTCTCCTCGGTCGACATAGTGTAACAAGCTGGAGGTAAATAAGATTTACCTTCTTCCTCTACAGGGGCTAGAGACGATCGGATACCAAGCTGTACAAGATCTTTCCGCGCTTTTAAGCCATCCTTTATCTTTCCAGGGGTATTCATCAGCGTACCTACAAGTGCTTCACATATGTTCTTCTCAATATGCATCACATCGAGACAGTGACGTACGTCCAAATGCTTCCAGTAATCTAGTTTGAAGAAGATCAAACACTTCTTCCAACTGCTATTCGACGCCTTCTTCTTCTTTCCCTTACCAAATTCATGATCCATCCCAGTAACCTTTTCTAGAACCTCCTCTCCAGTTAAAGGGATTGGGGAGGGATCATGCTCTTCTCTCCCGTTGAACCAATTCTTTGCTCGCCTCCAAGGATGTCCCGTCGGAAGAAATCTTCTGTGCCCGAGATACACCGGCTTACCACCGTGTTTCAATTGACAATAACTAGTCTTGCTCTCACATATGGGACATGCAAAGTGACCTTTCACTGAATAACCCCCCAAGTTACCTAATGCAGGAAAGTCATTTATACTCCACAACAACATTCCTTGCAGTTTAAACTCCTCATCACCTCGACTGCCATCAGGTATCCGAACACCCACATCGAATAATTTATGCAAATCTTCGATCAAAGGTGCTAGGTACACGTCAATATCGTTACCCGGTTGCTTAGGACCAGATATCATCATGGACAATAACACATACTTACGTTTCATCATCAACCACGATGACAGATTGTAAATCACAACCATAACTGGCCAAGAACTATGGGTGCTAGACATGTGACCAAAGGGGTTCATGCCATCAGTGGATAAGCCTAGCCTCACATTCCTGGGCTCAGCAGCAAATTCAGGGTACCGCTCATCCATTTTCTTCCACTGATCTCCATCTGAGGCATGTGAAATAATGTCATCGTCCTCCCTAGCCCTATCCGCATGCCATGTTAGCAACTTTGCATCCTCAGGATTTGCAAACAACCTCTTCAGTCGAGCAATCAGCGGAAGGTAATACACTACTTTAGCCGGCGTTTTACATCTAGACGGCGTCACACTCTCGCCGCATACCTCTACGGTCCCCACCTTTGACTTGTACCGAGGTTCATTGCAGACTCGGCATGTATCTCTACCCTTGTCATCTTCCATGTACAACAAACAATCGTTAGGGCATGCATGAATCTTCTGCATCTCCATTCCCATAGGACATAATATCTTCTTAGCAGCATATACTCGATCAGGACACAAGTTGTCAGTGGGTAGCAACTCTTTCACCAACTCTAACAATTCAGTCATCCCCTTGTCAGATATTCCATGGCGCGCCTTTAAATTCATCAACAACAACGTAGAACCAAGAACGGAATGTTTGCAACCCTTGTACAATGGTGTCTCTTTATCATTATACATCGCCGCTAACATGCTCGGCTTTCCTACCCAATCCATTGCCATGTCTTCCGCCATTTCATCAAGACAACCATCATAACGCAATCCATCTGCCCCAAGCTTAACATCAAACTCTGCATCATTATGACTTGCACCTTCTCCATACCAAACCCATGTTGTATATGTAGGATCAAAACCTCTACAAACCAAATGTTCGTGCACAACGTCTACATCCTCATAAATCGCGTTGTTAAGGCAATATATGCAAGGACATCTTAGCCCACCCATTCTCTTTTCTACAAAATCCTTCCAACCAACATCAATAAACTCTTGAATCAAATCCGTATAACCTTGTGAGAGACGCTGATTCTCCAACATGATTTCACTACGACCCATGCTTAACAAGATACTATCAACAACGGTTTTGCTACAATCACTCAAACATTCCACAAATATAGCACCCTAAGAACTCTACAAATCCATATAAACAAGCACATACACTAATCAAAAACAGTTTGCCCATTCTACAACCAATCAACAAAAAAATCAAAACCTCATACCTTTGTGTTCTTGGGCAAAATCAAGGCCTGAAAATGTGAGCAAAACTTGAGACAAAACAAAAGGAGAGTTCTTTTATCTACTTCTTTTATTTTCATTCCCGCAAAAAATCAGCTTTTATACACCCAACTACGACACTGTTACGAACTCGCCACCAAATTCGCCCACTACATTTTAATACAAGCGAATTCGTAAACTGAAACGCCTCTGGTCATAACTATAAGCGAACTCGCTTCTTCAGTAACGCCTGCTGGCGTCAATACAAGGCGATTTCACAACTACTACGCGTCTTAGCATGTATGGGCGAACAACTTTTCTTATTTCAGGCGGGTAATGCTGGCGAATTCGTCACTCTACTCGCCTATCAGCGAACACGGTTCAGAGTTCGCCTAGTATTGACATTTTTAATACACTTTGGAAAACGCCTTGTTTTAATTGTGAAACGCCGTGTTTTTTATTTTTGCCCTAGGCGAACGGAAGGTTACGAGTTCGTAACCCAGTTACTCGGCGGTTCCGCCAAAATCTGGCCAAAACGCCGTGAAATGTGTGCCGAGAAACCTATGCTTGTGCACTAGTGATGGATAGGGAGTGGATGGCGGCGAGCGGCCCTAGAGGAAAATGATCTACCTTAGCCAAATGGAAGAAGGAGAGTGTCTTATATTTATAGACTGTAAATCTGAGCGCAGAACAATGTTTCTTTTAATCTCAGAATATGAAAGGGTAGTCTGGTAGAATAATCTAGAAAGAGAAACTGTGGAGTATCGGAGAATGCAGAGGTTTTAATTAGACTGATTGGAAAGAGGAATTGTTGGAAAAAGAGTATTTTAGAAAAGAGGATCGAGAAAGGAGTAGGAAATATTCTGGAAAAGAAAATTAAAAAGCTGATTAGAAGAGTTACGAAGGAGGAAGGTTTTTATTTTAAGTTATTTTTAGTAAGTTTTGGGGAAATTCTGTGAGAGCGCCACGTGGCAAAAATGGCCTCTTTTAGTAATTATTAAGATAATTCATAAAAGTTTTCCAATTCTTCATTAGAAGATTGTTAAAATATGAGATACTACTATTCAATATAGAAAATTTCTTTGATTATGGTATAATTATATTTATATAATAATGTATTATATTTACTTGGTGTATGAGATATTTTAATGGATTTGTTTTCAATTAAGCTCATTAAGTTCAATCCAGTTCGCTTTAATTCATTTCAGCACAATTCAATAGATTATTGTGCTAATAGTTTCATATTTCTACCATGTAGAATGATTTTTTAAAATCTTTATAATAATTTAAAATCGGTTCAATTCAATTAAGTTCATTAAGTTCATTAAGTTCAAATTGCTTCTAACACACCGCGCAACGCGCGGTCCATCATGCTAGTTATTTAAATTGTTATTCATTAACTACAAAATCCATTTCATATCAAATTTTGATAATAAAGAATAATATTATTATATTATATACAAGTGTAAAATTTAAATGTTATATTTATAAAGATATATTTCTCAAATAAATATATTAGTAATTGATATGTCATTTACTAAACTAACAAATATTTAAAAAAATTAAATTTATTCTAAACATATATATGTGTCTATATAGCTTTATTAACTCACACATTTTACTGAAATTTTAGTAATTTAAATGATAATATATTCCATTAAACTACCATATAAATTAAATGAATTAATCCTAAAGTGAATTAGAATAGTTATTCCTCCAGTCAATAAATAAATTAATAAAATGAATTAAAAGGATGAAACTACGTAGTTTTTGACTAAACATAACCACCGCAAGTTCATCATATTCCGGCGCCTACCATTTTTATATATTTCTTTTTTGTTTCTGCTGGATACTGCTGGTTTCTCTTGTTGTAATTTGCAGGTTTATTGGATGGATCACATCATCAAACTATGGGCTGTTGGCTGGAGTACTGAAGCAAGGGTTGGATTTGGACCTGAGACCTGGAAGATGGAGAATCATGAATTTAGAGGCTGGAAACCTTACAAGTGAAGATGAGAAGTCATTTATTCTGATTTGCTAAGTGTCAAATTAATGTTATCTAAATTGTAATAGCATAGACTATCATTCTCTTTGTTAAAATGCTTTAGAGAACTCATCCCTTAACTTTTCCCCGTATTTGTCGGCAGAGTTGGGCATCGCTTAGCGAGCCCTAATATGCTTGCAAATTAGAGTCTTTTCATCGGCAGAATTGGATACCGCCTTGGCGTGACCTAAATTGCTTGTGAAAATTGACATGGGAAGAGTATAAGGGAGGGGATCCTTTTCTCAAGCCCCGTACTTGTCGGCAGAGTTGGGTATTGCATAGCAAACCCTAATATGCTTGCAGGTATTGAGTCATTTCATCGGCAGATTTGGGTTTCGCTTTTGCGTGACCTAACATGCTTGTGAAATTTGACATGGGTAAGGTTAGGGATCCTTTCTAGTGGTTTACAATTTCAATTGTAGAATTGTAACGTACTTGCCTATATAGGCTTTTTACGGTGTAGTGAGCCGAACAAATTTCACTCCACTTATTTAAGTGGTTTAAAATTAAAAAAAAAATATTTCTTTTTTGTTTCTTTTAATCTACGAACTTTACCTAATATAATATTGTATACCATATTAATATCATTTACCGGAACTTAATTTACGTGCTTTAGTATTAATATATTTTTTCCTAATATGATTTTCATGGCGTTCATTATCATTTTATCACGGTGTCATGATGTCATGATGTTCATATTATCGAATAGTGTATCAAATTAGGACGGGCTCAGATACCAACATCGGCATCCATATTTAAATTTATGTTTGGGAATTCGTTGCATCAAAGATATACTATATTCTTCCTTAAAAAAAAAACTATACTCATATTCTTAATTTATGCATGGGAATTGATTTTTTTTAAGTTCTTAGAAAATTGTATAATGATAAAGAATTGAATACTATATTTAACAAAATAATACTATAATATCCATGATTATATTTCAAAGAAAGGTAAATAGCCGTGAGTATTAAAAGAAATGTAATTTTCTTCAATATATTTTAATAATGTATAACAGTCATTCAATACCATTTATAAATTTTCATGAATATGCTGAATAGTAAATATACCAAATTTAATTTAATTGAATGGACCAAAATTTCATAATTAACCAATTCAATTGAAATCAATTGAAAATCAGGAAATAATGACGAAAACAGGTCTAATTGAATCTTAATGATACATTTAGAATCAAACAAAATAGTAAATTAACATAACAAAAAATAGTAGATAATAATACTATGGTATGATTGGGAGAAAATTCCAAATAAAAACAATTAAAATTAAAATTACAAAATTACCCACAAATCAAATTGTAATTAAATGACTAATTAAATCCTAACTAAATTACAAGATTCTTATTAGGGTGTGAGTAAGGGATAAGTAAATTTATATTGAATGATCATGTGTTCTAATTTTGTAATATAAATATTTTACCCATCACTCGGATTAATCAAAACCTCTGGCCAAATTGTCTTCAAAAAAAAAAAAAAAACTCTGGCCAAATTATCATCTTATCATTTTATTTAATATCTAATACATTATTTTTCCAATATATTTTATATACATTATTTTATCATTTTTATCGCAAAACACTTTCTAATAATATGAAAACAAAATTGAAAATGCATTACATAATTATTAGTTTTCATGCTATTAAGCTCTTTAAATATATATATTAGGATTATGAAATAATTTCTTTCATTTTTTACGAGATTGATTATCAGGATTACGTTTCAAAATAATCTTAATTGCAATCCAAACCATATATATACAAGGTTTTAGGATTTTAATTGAATTCTTTTCAAATTTACCTTCTTTGATTAATTTAATTGGTATATTTATTTCAGGAAAATAGAAATTTTTTTTATATATTTGAAAATTCATATATTTATTCTTTAATTTTTAGTTTAGAACATAATGGTACATTGTAAATATTCAACATTTTTCTTACATACCGCGCAACGCGCCATACTAGTGTGTTTAATAATTTTTACGTGGCAAACTTTAAAACACTACCAAAAATACAAGCATGATTTACCATATTGCTAAACTTTAAAACATTACCAAACCGTATATGATCATTACCAAAAAATTATGATATAAATATACTCTATTGCTCGTGTAGGGATAAAATTGAACTTTAAACCAAATTACCAACAGCGTTTTAGATCAAACGCTGCTCATACGAGCGTTCTAAAAAGTAGCGTTTCATCCCAAAACGCTGAATATAAACAGTTACACACCAAACACAGTAAGAAGCGTCTTGACCAATCAAACGTCTATATTTAAACAATAACGCTAAACGCTGTTTAAAACGCTCTTCCCAACGGGACCAAAATTATATTTTTCCAGATTCTGATTGAAATGATTGATGGCTGTGTCAGGGAGGGAAGATGATACTTTTAATTCTTGCATGTACTCTCTGTCTCAACATATTTGGGGTATCATGGAACCTACTGTGCACATCGTTAAACTGATTAGAAGAAGATTATCCATTTTCTTATAGGGATCCATTGACAATAAGCCAAAAAAGACATGAAAGAATTGGAATGACTTTGTTATCCCATTTCAAAAAATGGCCTTAACTTCAGAAACATTTTCACCATAGTCAAAAAAAATTCAGTCAAGTTATGGTGGAAGTATTAGTTGGGAGTCGCTCCATGGACAATGTTTCTTGCCTCACTATCCGTCTCTGCTAAGACTTCCCAATGCTGGAAGCGCATCTGTAAGATTAATGAGTTTGCAGAAACCATTCCAAGGTCATTCATGGTAATGGCCTGTGCAGGTTCTGGAGGGCCATTTGGACATGCTCAGGAGCATTATGTGATATTATCAATCCATTAAATACTAATATCCCAAATGATTACACAATAGCCTCCTTTATTGAAAACAATAAATAATTTATAGGACAAATTGTTCCTAATATTGATGCTTTTTTTTTGCTTTTCTGCAGGAGGCAGCACTAAAGATTCACAAACGGGATAGGCTCTGGAAACCTGAACTGAAAGGAAACTTCTCTTTTAAATCCACATATAACATGCTGAGAGTCGAAATAGGTACATCTCTATCATTAGCCAAAATTTGGAATAGTAGGGTGCCAAAAAAGATATCTATCTTTATGTGGAAGACTATGAACTCTATTCTACCCTTTGACAATGTGCTTATGGCCTCAAAGTGCTGCTTTTGTCAAGATTTTGATTCTTTAGATCACAATTTAAATAGATTCCATATTGCAATTGAGGTTTGGTCTGGCATCAATTCAGTCTGTAATATTCAAACTCCCGCTTTTAGTATATTTTGGAACAGAATATGCTACTACATGACCATACCTGGTTTGAGTCACATTTCACACTATCCTTATTCACAATGTGGTTCTTTTTACCTGCTGGTGCCTTTGGAAGGTTAGAAATAGATTTATTTTTGAAAACATCAAACCAGTGGTTGAGCTTATTATATAGGAGGTGAAACCAATGGTTTTCCACTCTTTTGCTGCAAAACCTTTTTTCATCAACTTCAATTTTGACATTGAACTTGCATCTAATGGTTCCCTAAGTGGCTGAAACCACCTAAGCCAAACATTGCTATCGTCAAATGATTTAAGTCCATGGAAGGAATTAAATTCAATGTTGATGCATCCTAGAAGTCTCAATCTAGGGAGACTGGTCTTGGTTTGATAAGTAGAGATGTACATGGTAATTTTATTCATGCACAGTGCATTTACACCCATGCTTTCTCTTCTCTCCATGCGGAAATACTTGCTATTGGCCTAGCTCTGTCTATGTGTACATCTTCTCATCAAATAATTGATATAGAATATGACTGTGCTGAGGCTATCAAAATGATTACAAATCCCAGTCATGCACACTGGAGACTATTAATTTGGCAGATGATACACCAATCTTTACATGGAGTAGCCCTGTCACATTCAACTTGAGGAATATGCATGTGATCATAGGCATAGCATACACTATATGTATGTCTCCCAAATGCCTGTTGTCTAGAGATCTTTTAAACCTTGACAGATCTGAAACCCCCGTCTCTCAGATTCCACCCTCCATAGATCAGCTGCTACACTCATTATTTTGTCTTGACAATGTTGCAGGTTGGAACAAAATACTGCAACAAGGATTAACTGGATTGAGCAAGCTACTAGATTCTCCTCTTTCTGCACCAGAAGGGCTGCATGAAATTGATAAGGATCCTACATGCCTCCTTGACACATTATGACTGATTAAACTAGATTTAGTGCCGCCTTGTGTTTTGAGAGATCAATTCGGTAATAGGCTATAAGTCGAATATATGATTAGTCTTACTACTAGAAGTATTTTTATGATATTATATATAGGTTAGGAAATTTTTTGGAAGCGTTACTATGCTTCATGACCCCTTTATGTGCCTCTTATGTCTTTTCTCTTTTGACTCTCACTGCATGTAGTGAGAGTAAACAATCTTTAATCAAAATCTGATTTTGGTCTTTAATGGTTGGGGAGCCAAATATAATCCCTTCCATCTTTCAAGGTGGTTTACATAAAAAAAAAGGACTTTCTACGCAATTTTTATAAATAGTTAAGGCAGTTGCTTACTATTGTTTTTTGCCACAACATTAGCTTTCTCAAGGAAGGGTTGCCTTCACAAGTTACTAGCTTGGTATTATTTGTGGGTCCTACATCACTAGTTCAATAGAATTCGGTAGATATTGTGTATATGTGGGACCATAATAGCTAATGTTTAAGGTAACTTACCACTAATTTGAACAATAACTTGAAAACACACTAGTTTGAAAATATGACGTGTTACCCTAAAATACAAAAGATTGTGGCTTACCGTTGAAGATGTTCTTACATGTTATCATATCGAAGCTTCTTTTAAGTTGTTCTTATACTCCCAATAAAAAAAATAATTTGAAAGCTCACTACTGGAGACATGCACGGAGACGGCGCTGATGGACGGCGGTAGGCCGTTTCTTTTCGTTTGCGCCTTTTGTCCAAAATTTCAAAGTCGAAACTTGGCCGGGTGAAGCATACATGGATGATTACGAACTCGAACGCCTTGCTTGGATAGTTTCGAACTCGAATATGGTTAATTTTGGAGTGTCGAAATCGAAAACGGAAGATACTCTTGTCTGAATCGCTAGGGTACTCTAAGACTTGGTAAGTTATTGATTCTGGTAAGGGTTTCGAAATCGAAATAATATATTCAGTCAATTTTCGATTTCGAAGGATGAAGGTTTCAGGTTTTATTCAGTCATTTTTTGGAAACCATTTAGTCAGGTCCGATGATTTCGATTCCGTAACATCATGAAAAACCATGATCTTCGTTAATCTCTACTTTTAGCTTTTATTTTCTTTTAATTTATTTACTATTTTACTAATTATAGATATTTATTAAATGCATGGCTAAATCTCACAGTAGTTGAGGTATATGTGCATTGTGCAACATGTTAATTTGCTTGTAAATAACATAAAGTTTGCATGGAATGTGGACTTTGCTATAAACAAGAAACCTTAAATATCCTAAATGACCCATCTTTTATTTATGCACAAAAAATATCCACTTTTTCAGTCTTTAAATTAAATTAAATTATGTTTAGAAGAGTTGGTTTCGAACTTGAAGAATTTAGATATCTGATATAGAACTCGCAAACATGGAATCATAGTTATATTCAATTGTAGACTAATCTTCTACTTTGCCTCCGGATGTGTAACATACCATTTGAAATGTATTTTGAAATCGAAAGGATTGCCAAAATAATATTTTACTTCTTTTTAGAAGTCGAAAAGGTTAACAAAAGATTATTATGTTTTACTCTCGAATTCAAAAACTTAAATTAAAGAACTTAAATCTATCGAAAATGTCTTGATTACTTAGATTTCGTGTAAACTATAACTAAGTATAACCAATCGAATGTCACACCTTGATTACTTTGACTTTGTATAAACTGTAGCTAAGTTGATGGCAATAGAATGTCGCACAATGGTTACTTCTGTAAACACTAACTAAATGAGTATACCAATTCAAAGTTAAAACTTATTTGAGTTTCTTTAGATATTAGTTAAATTAAGTATAAATGATCAAGGAAGATAACATGAATTGATTATGTATATACATAATTATAACTGGTCAAATTAGATAACATGATTTGACTATATATAAACACTAACTGATTGAACTATTGATAGATTAGTGCATTGCTTAGAAGTCAATATTTCATTCCACAAACACTTGTAACTAACCACTTAAAATTCAACCATTACTTTGACATATATGTGAGCTTAACTAATGAATAACTTAAATCATTGATTTTACACATGTATGAATTAAATCCGATTCAACTAATCACATGTCAAATCTTAATATGACTTGTTATAATTACTAATCTACTGAGTATAACTAAACAAAGATGAAATTTTAATTTGCTTTCGAATAAAATGTAACGAAAATGAGTATATATAACTAACCAAATGGCGTATACTCGACTCTGTACCCGAGCATAACCAATCAAATGTTTTGATTACTTAGACTTCGTGTAAACTGTAATTAAGTATAACCAATCAAATGTCACACCTTGACAACTTTGTAACCTTTGTGTAAACTATAACTAAGTATAACCAATCAAATGTCACACCTTGATAACTTTGACTTTGTGTAAACTGTAACTAAATTGATGGCAATAAAATGTCACACGATGATTATTTCTGTAACACTAACTAAATGAATATACCAATTCAAAGTCAAAACTTATCCGAGTTTCTATAAATGCTAGTTAAATTAAGTATAAATGATCAACAAATATAACATGAATTAATTATGTATATACACAAGTATAACTGGTCAAATTAGATAACATGACTTGACTATTTATAAACACTAACTAATTGAAGTATAACTGATCAAACATGATAGCATGACTTGATTATCTATAAATACAAACTATTAAATATTGTATAAAACTACTTAATCAATTAAAGGTTAAAGTAAATTGAACTTAATTAATCAAAATATCAAATCTTGTTTGAATGGGACTGTGCTGATAAAATTGAATGAGAATGTCTAACTAAATTCCTAAATTAAATGAGAAGAGTTACAATAAATTACAAACTAATTAGCTAATATCATTAGAGAGAAAATATAAACTTTTGACGCAGATTTGAGAATTATTCATTCTAATTGGGGTTTTTAGTTTGATTTATGAAAGTAAGTTTTCACTTCGAAAAGATAAATCTTTTTGTAAATTATTAACTTTTCGAAATCGAACTATTTCTAGTTCGTATTTTTCGAATTGGATTACCTTTATTATTGTATTTTTCGAAATCGAACTACCCGGTTAAATAGTATTAATATGCTATTTTTACTATAAAATGTCTAGTATTAAATGGAGATTTTCTCTAATATTTATTGTGTATTTTCACTATTAATACTATTTAATTCTACTGCCATAAATCTCATCCACAAATTATTTTGTCTATATAAAGAAAATCTGAAATCCTATCCTTATCCCATCCTTATACTCCAAAATCCTATCCTCGCCTGTGTCTGTGTTCCTGATCTGGGCGATGCCCGATGGCATCGTGGCGGCGATTTGAGCGGTGCCAGCGACGTCGTGGCTGAGATCCGGATGATGGCGACGAGGCGGCAATTTGGGCGTCGATCAAGGGGATGAAGACACCGTGTCGGGGCTCAAAATCTTGCGAATAATGGATCTCCGACGAGTCCCAATGCGATTCAAGACTGAGTCTTCTGGATCCAACTCCCCGTTTTTGCCCTCCTTGCTCAGGTTCGAAAGTGGAAGCATTGTTGAGGTTAGCCACTGAAAAAGATTCCCAAGAAGCCGAATAAGGTTTGCCCCGAATTTTAAATCTTGCTCCTGATTGTGCCTTTGTATCATTGTGTTAGTGTCTGATAAGGGATTGTGTTTTGATTCAAGTTCTTGATGCGCCTGGTTGAATATCGGTCATCACAGAAGAATGGAATCACAGTGAACAACTGACATGATTACACGGTTACCAGCTCTCTCCTCTCTCCGGTAATGCTTTAAAAGTATGTTTGTATTTTTTGTGGTACCTCTTATATTACAGAGGTATAGATAGTATTCAAATACTAATTCTTCTTCTTCAACGACACTGAAGGGGCAGGGGTGGCTACAACTCAATACTTATTCTTCTTCTTCACAACTCCGGAGGAGCAGGGGAGGCCACATCGAAGTTTAAGAGCAGCATGTTCGTGAGCTTCATATCTCTCCCACCTTTATAGAGGTAGCACCTTGGTATAGGTTCATCATCAGCCGTAGTTACAAGGCAGAAACTGATCGAGAAGGAGTACATCGGAAGCATTTGGACAGGCTTATTTTTCCGGCCAAATTGGCTGGATTTTTTTTGGTAGCCGGTGATTAAGTTTCGAACTCGTAAGTTGTACAACTCTATAGCAGAAATTAATTTTTCGATTTCGTAACTACTGGTGTCCATGCTGCTTCTTTTCGAGACCGAAATTTCAAATAGTAATATTATAGACTTTCGATTTCGAAATCTGTACCCATGGAATGTGTTTTTTTTGTTTCGTTTCGTAAAGATTTTGTTTGTTTTGGGATAACTGTATTCAAATAGGTTTCGAATTCGAAAACTTGAACGGCGGTTGTTTCCGCCGTATAAAACTGGACCGCCGATGAACGGCAGTTCCAGTAACGGCGGGTACAACCGCCGTGTATACCCCGGATTACCGCCGTTGGGGCCATCAACCTCCAGTAGTGGCGTTAGTATATATACAGTTGCTAATTTCATCATTTATTACTGTTTTTAAAATCCCCTCTCGAGATGCATGTATAACAATATGTTCAATGCTCATTTCAGTCTGACTGTAATTTAATAAAATGTGAAACTAACGACAAACTAATTTTTCTAAATTAAGAAGATCAAATATAAATTATATAACATTCCTACTAAAACCTCAACCATGTACTCGAGCCGATCTGCGTGGTTGGTTCTTCGCTAGTATTGATTTCATATTAGTCAACGCATTTACAACTTGGGTAACATCACATCTTTCGCCAGGAGATACTTTTGAACAACACAAAGCAATTTGCATTATGGAAGATAGAATCTCTAACATTTCAGTATGGTACTCTTCTTCTCCATTTCGGAATAAACTTGCATCAGCAACATGATATAATGCATCTGATTCAAGTGTAGCATTATAAACCATGTCTTTCAAGCTGAAGTTTTCGTTGAATCTTTCATCAGTAGGCCTAAGCCTCATAAAAACTTCCATCAACATGATCCCGAAACTATACACATCGCATTTCGTCGACACCAATCCTTCTGATCCATATTCTACAAAATATATATGTATGCTCATTGTTACTTTTCTAGGGTATAAAAATGTAAAATATATATTTATGGGTTACCTGGAGCTACGTAGCCGAATGTCGCAATTGTTTTAGTGTGAATACAACTCTCATCCGCGCTCAACATTTTGGTGATCCCAAAGTCACTTACATGGGCGACCATATCTTGGTCTAGCAAGACATTGCTGGGTTTCATATCGCAATGAACAATTGGTGTTGAATAACCAATATGTAGATATTGCAATGCCGTTGCCACATCGATCATGATGCTCAATCTTTGGTCCATGTCTAGGGTTTGATCCTCTGAGTAAAGGAACTTGTCGAGACTTCCATTTGGCATGAACTCAAGCACCAAAGCCTTGAAATCGGGAGCAGAGCAACTGCCAATGACTTTGTTGAGATTTCGATGTCGGACGTTTCGCAACACTTGACATTCAACATCAAAACTTTTTATTGCTTTTTCTGAATCAGGATTGAACACTTTTATTGCAACTTTTCTCTCATCTTTGAGCGTTCCAAGGTATACCGATCCAAATGCACCTTTACCGAGTAAATTTTCGTTCTTGTACCCTTCAGTTGCTTGTCGAAGGTCAAAGTATGAAATTCTTTCCTGCTCTCCTAGAAATGGCAAACCATCTCTGATGGAACTAGTCCTCTTCTTTCGGTATCTCATAAAAACTAATAGCAAGGCCGTGAATCCCAAAGTTGCAGCTATCCCCACACATATGGTTATTACCCTAATTAGAAGTTGATGATTCCTCCTTGACCTTTTGTTTTTCATTTTTGGGCATGAGGGAACAAGAAATTTTGGAGGTCCGCATAAGTGATCATTAGATGTGAAAGATTGAGAAGTGAAGTTCTCAAATGGACCATTACTTGGAATTGGACCACTCAAATTATTGAAAGAGACATCCAAATACTTGAGGTATGGAAGCTTTTCTAGGGACAAAGGAATGGAGCCAGAGAGATTGTTATGTGATAGACTTAGAGTTTCTAAGCTTAGCATGCCTTTTATATCTGGAATTGATCCTTGAAAATGATTGAATGCTAAAGAAAGGTATTTCAGACTCTCCAAGCCCCCAATTGTGCTAGGAATCATACCTGAAAAGTTATTCACTGAAAAATCTAGTTCTACCACAACTCTGAAAGTTCCAACAAGCGGAGATAGGGAACCAACCAAGTGGTTTGAAGAGAGATTAAGAATCAGTATATCTTTGAGGTTGAACAGAGACTCAGGTAAGGTAGAAGTTAATCTGTTTGAATCCAGGTAGAGATTCCTCAAAGAAGTGACATTTCCTAAACAGTCTGGAATGGATTCTGAGATTTGATTTTGACTTAAGGATAAAGTCACCAAATTTGGCAAACCGCACAACTTAATGAACATGGCCTTTTTCAATTGATTGTCCATCAACTCTAATAACTGAAGGGTATCCAAATTTTCAAAGTTTTCCGGAATTGATCCTCTCAACCGGTTGCTTGATAGATCTAACACCATTAACCGACTAAAATTTCCCAATCCTAATGGAATGTCTCCGTTGATACCAGAATTGCTTGCTTCAAACAATTCCAAGTGATTTGAAAGGTTTCCAAATGATTTAGGCAGTTGGCCATTTAGTCGGTGGTTATCACCGATTCGCAAGGAGATCAAACTGCTGCATCTTGTCAAAGAGGTGATGAAGGTCAGCTCGGTTGATGAACCATCAGTTGAGAAATAGTTATCTCTTAAATTTAACACCTCAAGGTGTAGCAGCTTTCCAAGGGAGTTTGGAATGGAACCCTCAAATTTATTCGTCCTTATTTCGATAATCTCAAGGTTTGAACAGTTTGAGATTGACTGGGGTAAAGTACCATCAAAGCTATTGTTAAAGAGATAAAGGCTTTTGAGGTTGGGAAGCGCTAGGCACATGCTGGATGGGAGTTTTCCAGATAGATTGTTCCGTCCAAGACTAATCACAGTTAAGGTTGAGAGGTTGAATATATTAACTGGAATATGACCAGTTAACTTATTGTCCCAAAAGTCAACTTGCTGAAGATTGTACAGATTGGTGAGCTCCTCTGGTATTGCACCTACACAGTATTCAGTTTAAATTTCATACTCTAATTGTAGAATTTGAATTTCAACCTCTTAGTAAACTAATTGATCACATGTATAACCGTTTCTTAAATCACCTATGGAAGGCATGCCATACCTGAGAGCTTGTTGTTTGAGAGGTACAAACGTTTTAGCACTGTCAAGTTACCGATTTCTCTTGGAATTTCTCCTGAAATTAGGATTCATGATCACAAAAGTCAGGTAAAAAAAATTGAAGTCAAAATATATTAATAAGATAGCATAGATCTATGTAAGTTTAATCAGGAGAAAATGTTTGGAGTAAAGACGTTAAGTTTGAGAAAGATGCATCAGTAAGAAAGCATACATGCTAATCAAAATGCAGTAAATTAAAAGCATATTATTTGTGATGTTACCTTCCAGATTGTTTTCGTCAAGATAAAGTTTCTGCAGCATCATCAAGCTCCCAATTTCCTTTGGAACCAGACCATCGAATTTATTATCAGACAATCCCAGGAACTGAAGTTCTGAACACTGACCTATGCTTGGTGGTAGTTGGCCATTGAAATTGTTGTATGCGAGGCTAAGATATTGCAGTTTTTGGTGAGGTTGGTTGCATATAGAAATTGGAAGACTTCCAACAATGTTATTACTCCATAATGCAATTACTTCTAGCGACGAAATGTTGAAGATCCCATAAGGAAAGGGACCTGAAATTTGGGTTTTCTCAATAACCAATAACCTCAAATTAGGAAGATTACCAATACCTTGAGGAATACTTCCAGTCAGAGAATTATATGAAAGGTATAGCTCTTCTAGCTTGGTTAGATTTGAAATGGAAGTCGGGATATTCCCGACGAGGGAATTGTTAAGGAGAGACAAGACTCGGAGGTCATGCATTGAACCAATCCATGATGGAATTTCTCCGTCCAGATGGTTTGTCCCGAGTTCGAGGACCCTCAATCGTCTGAGTCGTGACAAATCGCTCGGCAACTCACCGTAGAATTCGTTAGCATCTAAGTTAAGAGAAACAAGGAGTGATAGGTTACCGAGTTGTGGAGGTAGGGTGGCTGAGATATTCATGCCAGAAAGGTCTAATGCAGTCACTCTCTGATGGCGTAAACTGCAAGTTACTCCAATCCACTCACAAACTGAGCCGCTGATTGACCAGTTGCTAGAAAGCATACTGGAGTTAACATGATCTCTGAAAGCAAGAAGAGCATGTTGATCAGTTGTGATATTGTTAGTGACTGGTGCAAGCCCTATGCAAGTTGGCAGCATAATAAATGACAAAAAACAGAGAAAACTTGAGGAAAACTGCATTTTCTCAGATATGTGTTGTGTGTGTGTGTGTGTGATTCTTTTGTTGTTCATTTGACAGAACATATATAGAGCATTGAATCCTCACTAAGTCAACCATAGAATTTGTACTTCAAATTAACCTGCTGAAATACAGATCTAAAAGCCTTTTAAGTTTAAGATAGAGAAATTAAGAATGACAGGCAATTAATTGATTTAGAATATATGCATGTGTGTCTACAGACGTTTCCGCTGGTCTGCATGTGCTATGTGTACAATGGTTTTTCAAAAATTATGCATATTATTACAAATCAAAAAGATGAAATATTTTTGTTTCGTAGTAATTATTTGATCAAATAATAAATATTTCGCAATAATTATTTTGTTAATGGACATATTCGTAATTACGGCATGTTTCATACGCCTGAAATGAACTGAACTGTTCTGAACTGAATCGAATGGATATTGTAACCAAATCAAATGGAAATCTCTATCTAATATTGGTAGAGAAACAGAAATTCAAGAACAAAAAATAGAACTGAATTGAACTACATTTAACTGAAATGAACTGAACTGAACTACACTTAACTAAAATGAACTGAATTTTCAATATAAACTTAAAATCGTCAAATTATATTTTGAAGGGAACTAAATTGAAATAAATTACAATTTCTCTGAATTGGATTGAACTGGACTGAATCATTAACATATATTTTGTTTAAATTTAAATTAAAGTATTATGTACTGAACTGAAAAATATTGAACTGAACTGAATTGAAATTAACTCAAATATACTGAACTGAACTAAAAATACTGAACAAGACTGAACTGAACTGAACTGAACTAAAAATATTCAGATAAACTGTACTAAACAGGCCCTAATTGTTGAATTGTTAATTTCGAGTATAAATTAGAACTATTATAAGTGCTTTATTTGATAAATTAAAACAAAATATATATTGAAGAAATATTTGTTCACAAGTAACTTCATTTGAAAAATAAAAACAAAAATATTTCATTGACATTTTTGAATTGTAGGAAATTTTATTAATTAAAAACAATTTAGTGAAAACATATAATTTTTTTGAAATCTGCTGAAATTCGCTGAAATTCGCTGAAATCTGCTGAAATCCGCTGAAGTCTGCTGAAATCCGTTGAAATCCGCTGAACTCTGCTGAACCCAGCTGAAGTCCTATGAAATCTGCTAAGTCCACTGAAGTCAGGTTAACTTAATTGAAATGTGCAGAATTTAACCTGAATTTGATAGGACCTCTAACTTTTACTTTCCACTTACAAAACCTAGAGTATGACCGTTTTATGACTTAAAAGGTCCGTTAGTGTATTTTTAAAACAATTGATATACATCTTTTATACTTTTACATGAACTTATAATTACCATTTTCAATAATTGCAATAAGTATATTTAATATAGAAAAAAACGTATATATGATATGATTACATAAAACCGTTTCTCGTTTATGTTTAGTGTGGGGTATTGTTTCATACGATCCACGTTCACTTATGCGGTCCTTATTTATTTATAAAGTGACATTAATCTTAAGGGGAACTAGAAGAATTATTGCTCCGGTCAATAAATAAATTAATATAAAAAAACAAAAAGTATGAAACTACGTAGTTTTGACAAAAACCGCCATATAACCACCGCAAGTTCACCATATTCCGACGCCTACCATTTTTATATATTTCTTATTTTGTTTTTTAATTAATCTACGAATATTTTGTTTCTACTGCTTCTATTTTTACAAATACAACTCATTCCACCTAATTAACACGTCTACGAAAGGAAAACATGAATATTACATCACACAATTAACATGAATGCCGCAATTATCCATAATTAATTAATTATATATGCCATATTAGATCAAGAATTCAGAGCTTGAAAAGTGGTTAATTCTGGAGTGTTTGAACTGAGAATCGTGAATTGGTCTATTTTCCAATTTTCATACAATTTCTTTGTATATACACATATAAAATATTGCATTCATATATTAATATATGGATACAATATGCTTACGATAAATATGTTGTTTTGCATAAATATATTAATTAATTGTACGAATATATATATATATATATATTGTACTAGAAAATTTTATACGGACAAATCATGTTTTCTATTTTGTAATAAAATTATATTTAGGTCCTATTTGTCTGAACTTATTTTAACTGAACTGGACTGAATTAAACTGAATTGTATTGAATTAAATTCAATTAAACTGAACTGAATCGAACTGAACTAAAAGTAAAAGTTAATATATTGAAAAATAAAATCAGCATGTCTAAACTTACCGAAATTAATGTAAAACTTAATGTATTTAAAAATGGACCTAATTACTAAATTTGGGCTCAAACATAAATGATAAATCATTGTCTTACCATAAGATCACTTATTTTTTAAAGGATAAATCATTGTCTTATCATAAGGCCACACCTTACTTTTTTACTGATGTGTTATACATGATCCAGTATTTTACTCAACGTAGTCTAAAATACCATTGAAATTACCGGTACTTTACTCAGTGTAAATTAATGTATCATTGAAACTATAATACCGCCACCTGAATTTTGCTAAACTTTTCAAACGAACCTAATAAGTGAGAATAATATCGTAAATTCATACTTTATTTCGAACTACAAGAGTAAAATATCACATTGCGTATAGCAACCTCATTTTTTAACATAAATAACTAAAATTTACACATTTTATCAAATTAATTTTTTTTAAGGTACACCAAACATACCGCACAACGTGCGGGTGAATCATGCTAGTACTCTCAGTTTTTATTAAGAAGTAAATGTGGTTCACATAAATAAGGATATATTAGGTATTTTAAATATAAATACGGACTATAAAAGTAATGTTGGATTGCACTTATCAATTCTTTTAATGGATAATCTCTAAAAAAATTGTAACGCTTGGACTTTTTTCCATTCCTCCAATTTCGTTTGATCAATAACCAAGTCAATTTGAGCTAATCCATGGACTTCGGATCCGCTTTTTTAGTACTTAACTAGACTAACCGAACCGCACGTTGCGCTGTTGTTATGATGCATGTCAATTCAAAATAAATATTTGATATAATGGTATTGCAAACACTATATTATGTAAAAGTAATAATGTTTCTAATACAAAAATTTTAAAATAAATATAATTGAAAAGAAGTAAATCACAATAATTGAAAAGTTTTGATTTCAGATCTCTATTTTTGGCCTCTTGTTTGATTAAGTGTATTCTTGAATCTCCGGCGTCTTTGTGGTTTTTTTTGTTCGCAGATATATTATTGGAATCTCGTCTTCATCATTTTGAGGTAAGGGTTCCATCGTATTGACCTCTTGTAAATAGACCACCAAGTATCTTGTATGGATTTCTGCATTTTTTT
Source organism: Sherardia arvensis (assembly GCA_948330725.1). NCBI lineage: Eukaryota > Viridiplantae > Streptophyta > Magnoliopsida > Gentianales > Rubiaceae > Sherardia > Sherardia arvensis. The sequence goes on along the minus strand of OX415236.1, from coordinate 39,920,275 downwards.
GTTTTGGAGCTTGGAGAAACACAATGTACTCTTTATTGTCAACAACATTATTTTTGTCTTCTTGGAAATCCTGTTTTTACAACGTAAAATAGTATAAGACTTTATGAAAATAAAGTAAGGATCTTTATAAGTAATTTGGTTTGGTGAATACCTGTTTTACTCCGTCCATTGCGTCCTCTGAATTGAAACCAAGTACATTTTCAGCTTGTGAACCCAGAAAGGTATCTTATATTGTTACAGTATTGTCAATTAAGTTTGCATGAGTATGCACCTAAATATTTTAGAAGTCATTATGAATTAAAGAAAAATAATATTTTGGAAAATGACGTATGAAAAACATGTATATTTGAAAAAACACACATTACTTTAGTGCTGCAATTTGTTGCTGTTTGCAATTGTTGCACATAAATTCAAAACCATAAGATGCAGTTGTTGATGATGTGCAGGATTCACATGCCATGTAAAACCATTTTTGTCGAATATCTTTGAAAGATATTTTGACTTTTGAACCTGTAATTTCATCATGTAAAGTGTTAATAATATTTTGTAAGTATAATTTTTTTTAGCCTACACATTTGTGGGTGGGTGGGTGCGTCGCGCGTGCGTGTGTGTGTGATATTAGATACTTACCTCCTCTAATGTAACTTGTGTAATATCTGATTCGTGTTTGTAGTCAATTTGTTTTTCGTCATTTATCGTATTATATGCTTCTTTGAATATTGAATTGTCTTAAATTCCAGTTTGAATTTGCTCGATATTGGTCATAACCCTGCATATTTGTTTTGTCTATAAACGTATAATTTTAAAATATCAATTAATGTACAGATTTAGGCAGTATACCAATTTCTCAAATCGTTTGCTTCTTTCCATTATCGTCCAACAAAAATGACGCGGATTTGTTTGTCATGATTTCTATTCCCGTGACATTCAAGATACGATAGATATATTAGAAACTGATATGTGATAATGTAATAAGTAGATATAAGTAGTATAATCCAAGATTGTAAAATTTCCATTGTAATGTTTGATTTTGAGTCGCCTAGCAATTACAATTGGTATATTGCTAACATATTCCTTCAAGTATCTAGCATCTTTTCAAATTCTCCCCAAATTGTTAATGTTAACTTCTCGAACTTGTATGTTGAGATTGTAAAATTGATTGTTATATATCAAAAACCAGCAATGAAGTAAGCCAAATATTTATGTAGATTTGTTTTATAGATTCTCCGGATGCTAATATATTATATTACTTAAGTATGCATAACAACATAAAAATCCTTATATCCTAAAAAAAAACATAACACATAGCATATGAACATAAACGTGTGTGTATATATATATCATGCATTGCACTAAACAATTTTCAAAAAAAATCAAGTATCCATGTGAAAATTGATCAAAATTATAACATTTTGACGTAATTATAACATTCAAAATTTCAAATTCTAATTTTCATGCAATATATTGGTCTAAATAATTTACACATACTTTGCTTCTATGTGTTTCAGGTTATGCAAAATATATAAGATTTATACACATTGAAATTAATAAAATATAAAATTGTTATTCAATAAAAGCATTTATAAATAACATGACATGGGAATGTAGTACTTGTCATTTATGAGAATGAATTTTCGGACCCTTGCTCCTGAAGTGAAGCGTGCAGGAAAGCGTTGTACAACAATTCCAATTATGTCTACAACGTATATTAAATTTGTTATTCATATTGTAATATTTTTTATGACCAATAATGCAAATATGAAGTATGAAATAATAATAAAAATACCCATCGTATTTCTTTTGAGTAAAATTTCACCAATTTTTTCAAACGGTGAATAATTGAGATGTTGATCAATATCTTCAGCTTTTTCGATGCATGTCCTTGTGTCAATTATCCATTGGACGTTGATCTTGTCTTTCTTGCCTATGTACATGTCTTCGATAGGCTTTATGTACGCATTTGTAATTGCGTACTTTTTGTACAATTGCATTCTGTTTTCCATTGCTGTAAAGGAAGATTTGAAATATAATTCCATTTACTATTGATCCCTGCATCTTTAAAAAGACCGATTGTTAATTTCAAAGTTTAAATATTCTGTCTAAAAAATTTGTGTTACATAAGTGTTGAATTACCTTGTCATCTTCGAAGACGTAACTTTGTGTGAAGGAATCTATGCATGGCCTTGGTAAGGGGTTCTCCACTACTCTAATTGTCCGGGACCATGGTTGATCTTCATTGGACAATTGATGTATATGTTTGATGTAGTGTATTTTATTGTTTTTTCATATACCCACCGTCTGATTCACCTCATCCCATGTCGAGACTCTATCCCATGAAGATTTGAAACATTTTATAAAAGAGAACCCAAAATCAGAATTCACCGCCCAACGATGGTGCGTTATTTTGCAACTGAGAGGTACATGGCCTGCTCTCAGTAGTTTACATCCCATTGATCGTCTCAGACAGAATCCTCTTAACCTCACCCATCTTCCCAACACCATATCAATCGGTGGAAAATCGCAGCTCTATTGTGACCACCGTCCTCCTACTCGCCATGACCACAAATGAATTTGCAGATTCGGTGGACATGGTTTGTTTTTATTATACAACAAAAAACAATATATTATTACCTTAAAACAAATATACTAATACCATATTTAAAAGGCATTAACGGAGCTTGTTGTATTGAAAAGATTTTAAATGGGTATGTATTATTTCCATATGATGTCGCCGGAGCGCGCGCGGAGGTGTAGATCAAAAAGTGAGGACTATGTCCTTTTATATATATATTAAACGCAAGACTTTATGTCGTTTGTAGTTATATTCGTGATTAAGGGTAGCGGTCGGTGGTGACTAAAACGACTGTGTTTTATTCGTTAAGTATATTTATGCCGCCAATCTCTACTTTTTAATATATGTGTGTAGGTAATAGTAAATCATGGTAACTATACTTTCTTTCCTTTTCAAAATTACAGTACTTAACATTGTCAAAATAGCAGTTAACATAAGTTTCACCTATTTTGATAAGTAAATAATAGAAATATAAATTTATGGTAAGAGTATATTGATAATTATAAATTTATGATAATATTATCTTGGTAATAAACGACAGACGTTAATTAACATATATATTACATATGAAAAACGGCCGCCGATGTCAACATATATGGAGCGTTTTCGTCATTAATTTATTTTCATACATGGAATGATATAAATATTGGAAAACGGCCGCCAATACATCATATATATCCATCTATATATATGGAATTCCATAAAAAGCTTTGTATATATGGAAAACGGCCATGTTAACATAAATGTAGTGTTTGCATAGTTAATCAAAGGGTGCTGATATTGCCAGAGCAATAATTACCATCCAGAGCAGAATTTTGATTATTTTCCTAAATTACCCTCTTTCTATTTACTTTCTAAATTTCTTTTATTTTTGTTTGAATTTACATTCAGCGCACAAGACACTATTCTGGTTCTTTGCCTTACCTTTTTTTTTCTTTATTTATTTAATTTTTTCTTTGCCTTACCTTTGATATCTCTCCTCTGAGCAATTTACGCTCAATTTTGATGAGCCTCCATCTTGATCCAATTCATGGTATCTCTTGTCACGATTAATGTTTATGATTATGCTTTTAATCTGCATTATATTGTGTTGGAACATTTATAGTAAAATAAATTCGTGGTTGATGCTACCAGTAAGCTCCGGGATACCAGCTCCGGTATAGGGTAATCCGGGGGAAAGCTGGAATCCTGGCCCGCGGCCAATCTCTCACCTAAGTCCTGCAAAACAGAGCCCCCGGGGTCTCCCGAGGGTAGACGTTCCGGCGTGATGATGAAGATAGGACTTTTTGCAGAGGAGAGAGAATATGAATAAATACAGAGAGTATTTAAGTCTGATAAAACATACCTATTACTGTTGGTCGCTCGTCTATTTATAATGGAGAGGATCAGAGAGGGTTTTAAGCTAAGTGGTCCTTACCCCGGGTGTGTCCAAGATAGCTGATGTCATGGGAGGACCACTGCTGGGCTTAACACTTTCTTCTCCTTCACCAGTGTATCCGCTGGACCAGGATATGGGCCTTAGCCCATATCACCACTAGCCCCCCGAGACCCTGGCTCCCGGGGCTTGGCCCGGTAGGCTGGGTGTCTGATAGGAAAATAGCGGGTCGCAGTTTTTGCGGGCCCGTATCACCACGCGCCGCGCGTGTGTTACAACGTACACGTTTCCTCGCTGCCTGCTCCCTAATTAATGCTAATTATTGCGTTTTCTCGGATGCTGAGTTAACTTTACCCAACTTCGAGAAATTCCATGTTTCCTTCCCTATAAATACCTCTTCAAAAATTTCACTTTCATTTTTCATCCTCTAAGCGCTGTCACTTTCTTTCTTTTCGTCCTCTTCTGCTCTCGTTTGCCATTCTCTTTTTCTCCCTCTTTAGCTTCCTGATATGAGTAACAAGGTTCCTACCCCGGTTGAGGATCACTCTCTGGATATTGACGACCTCCCCCTTCCTACTCCATCAGGCGGCAAAGGTCTGATGACGACTAAAGCAAAGGTGGCTTATGGAGCCCCGGAGCCTGCTGATCCGAAAGACCCCGGGATGACCCCGGTTCATGAGGCGGTGGAGGAGGTAGTAAAGAAGATGTACGTGCCTCTGTCATATGACGCGGGGCTAGAGCCATACTCCGGCGACATGAAGGACCGGGAGTGCATCCCCCGGTATCATCTTCTGCACGGGCTCAGTTTTCCCCTCCCCCCGCTATACTCCGCCTACCTGAAGTATTATAACATCTCTCCAGCGCAGTTGCATCCCAACGCTGTTAGCGTCATGATATCCTTCCTTTTGTCCTGCAACCGGGCTGGCGTAACCGGGACTGTGGATATATTCCGAAACTTCTACTACCTCGCCGCGACATCCGTCCCGGGAGTGTTTAATGCTCTACGCCGGAACAAGACGGCGATCATCTGCTCCGGGAGGCTCGAGTCTGTAAAGACGAGCGACTGGATGAACAGCTACTTCACTTTCGACGTGAAGAAGTATCCAGTCCCGTCGTGGAACCAGCAGAGGATCGCCGAAACCAAGGCGGCACTTCCCCCGGCCCAATTCCGGCAGGTATCCGACAGTTATGACTTAATTGCCAAGAAGTTTGTTAATTTGAAGGATTACCAGAGGGCGGGGGGCTACGAATTCCCCCGGGAGGCGTATCCAGCGGAAGTGTTCACTTGCCGCCGTTTGTATGCCACACGGAGCCTTAGTAAGTTCTAATTTTATTTGTTGATTTTATTAACTGTGTTGTTTCCTCTAACTGCTTTTAGCTAATTTCATTTGTTTCCCTGTGTTAGCCATATCTCCTCGGCCAGCGATAGCCCCGTTAGGGTCGAAGTCCGGCGAGGGAGAAGGTAAGGGGACTTCGGGGAAGTCCAAGAAAGGCCACTCTGAGACCGAGAAGTCGGTCAAAGATATCAAGAAGAGAAAGTCCAGAGATGGGAGATCCGGGGAGAAGGGTACCGGGGAATCGGCGTTGGCTCCTCCAGTAGAGAATAGACGATTGGCGTTCGCTATTCCGATGCCCGGGGGGCCTCCCCATAAGAAGAAAAAATCTGAGCCTCACTCCGAGGGTTCATCCCGTTTCATCCGGAAGGAGAAGGAGTCAACGGCCGACAGCAGCCTTCACCCTATCCAGGAAATCCATGGCGACTCCACTTCCCAGCGCATTGTGCTGGATGTCTCCCAGGTATGTGTTTTCTATTCTTAACATTTTAATTCTTCGTATTGTATTTTTATTCTAAGTGTTTATTTTCGTGTAGGACCATGCCTCCAAACTGCTAGAGTTTCCTGGGCTCCGAGAACTGGTCAACCAAGCATGCGACTCCTTGTCCGAAGATCTTTCCCGGGAGGTTGACCAGTTGAGATCCCAGAATGCCTCTCTGTACAAGGAGCTATCGGAAGCTCACAAGGAGCTGTCCCGGGTGAAGAAGGACAGCAAGCGCGGCATGGCCCCGGCGCAAGAGGCTCTTTGCCGGGCTTTCACCGACCGGGTTTTGAAGAGCCGTTCCTTTGAGGTAAAGATGATGTCCCTGTGCGATATCTCCAATGAAGCCGCCTTGCATGCCGCGTACTCGGCTGTTCGGGAGTACATCCCCCGGGAGAACCGGGAGGCGTTCAGGGAAACCTGGTACCGGCCGAAAGCAAATGACCGTTTCAACTATGCGGCAGACCGGTTGATGAAGGAAGGCCTCGATGGGATCGTTCCCGGGGTGCTTGAAGTGTTTGAGGGGGCGCGAAGTGTCGACCCCCAGGATATCGTTGCTTACGCTGGCGATGCCGCCAAGCTTGCTGAAGATAGAGCGGATCCCGGACCGGACGACCTGGCCAATCTTGCCGCCATTGAAACCCCGGTGACCTCGGAAGAGGAGGGGAATTCTGATGAAGAGAATGTTAAGTCCCCTATCCGGGGGCAGGAGTTCGAGCCGGAACAGGCGAATGGGGATGAAGAGGAGACGACCCCGGAGAAGGGCCAAACTCATGAAGAGGAGCAGTCTCCCCGCAATGAGGACGAAGACGAAGTAAACATAGTTTCTTAGTTTTCTCGTTCTTTCTTTTTCTCTTATTTATGCTTTATGTCTTAATTTCCCCCGGGCTCCTTCCCTGAACCCTTCCCTTTTGTAATTCAGGGAGGAAACAATAGCTCCGGGGACGAGAGCGATGACTCTAACGATGTAAGAGTCTCTCTCTTTTCCTTTGTAATTCATGTTTTTGTATTTATAACATCCATTTAGGCTCATTTCGTTGTTATGATTTGCCCTCTCTCTTTTCCTTTGTTTTTGGTATCTTACTTAGACTTTCAAGTTTCTATCTTTTTACTCATGTTTTGCTTTAATTACGTAGCCCCGGGATGATCCTCTGGGTGCAGTTCCATCCGGGGCGGCTTCTGACAACGAAAAACCATGCCCCCGATGCGGGGAGTGTGAAGAACAGTTGAGTCGCTGGCAACTGGATGGCATTCAGACGCGGTATCTTCTTGTTCACTCCGGGATAGGGTCAGTGATTGATGAGTTTCCGGATGTCACTTGTTTAGTGACAAAACTTAGGGAAATATCCAATCAGTTTGGATCCCTTTCCCGGTGTCAATCCCTGGCTCAAGACCGAGTAAACGCCGTTCTGGATGCAGACAAGACTATTTCTATGCTGCAAGCCGAACATGACGCCTTTAAATCTCGCCTCAAGGAGGAGTTTGACCTGGTGTGGTCCGAGCTCCCCGTCTATTGCGACAAGCTCAAATGGTTAGAGAGGCGCGGCGATCCCCTCAGGAGGAATCTAATGCTGGAAAGAGAGAACCGGGAACTGGCGGCCCGGAACCTCACCCTTCGGGAGAACTTGGTAACCCTACAACTGACTTATCACTTGACAGGGTTGCGTCTGGGTCGGGTTTCTCCCCCTCTTTACACTAACTTTCCCCGGGAGGTCTCTGCATTGTTAGTGCGCATGTTTCGGATGGGCTGGAATGACCATGAGTCTCGATACCGGCCTGCATTCGAGGAAGCTGCTGCTTGGTGGCAACGTCAAAGGGAGGGGCAATATCTCCCCCCGTCCTTGGTACTTCTTCCAAGCCGGATCTCCCTTGATTTCACTGTTGAAAGGTATCTCGGGTTCCGTGTTTCAGTTGATCCGGAGGAGTCCGCCCGGAGGGTGTCTAGACTCCGCGAGGACGCTGCCAAAATCCGAGCCTATATTGCCCGCGAGGACGCCGCTAAAGAAGAAAGGCGTTTGGCCCGGGAAAGGGGGAAAGGCAAAAGCAAGGTCGTTGCTACGAAAAAGAAGAAGTCCCCCCGTGCCCAGGGACCCGTTATCATCGGAGCTCCCCGTCGGACGCCATCTCCCGAGGTTTCATCCTCAGACGACGACTTCGACCCGTATGCCGAAGCTGGTCCCTCGGGGGCTGGTCCGTCCGGTACTCGTCCGGCTGCGGACCCCATTGTCCCGGGGAGTACTATTACTGCCAACCCACCGATCCCTCCTGCTGCTAATAATCAGTCAAGTCACCCCGGCACTCAAGATGACCCGGACTCTCCTATTAGCTGGGATGGTCCTCCTTCACTTTGTTAGTTTTGTTTAGGCTTCTCAAGTTTCAAAGTTGTAAATTTTGTAATCTTCAATCATAAGCTAATGATGTGTTTGTTATATTGTTCTTCCTTTATACTTGTTCAAATATTTGTTTCAGTCGCTTATTCAAGCGTGCCTAGGTTATCCTCCGGGTGCTTGTTCAAGCGTCCCGTATATTCTTGCCCTAGTCCCCCCGGGCGCTTGTTCAAGCATTCCCGGATCGACTTGCCCTAGCCCCCCGGGCGCTTGTTCAAGCGACCCAGGGTCAACTGTACTTATGAGAAAATGTTAACTTGCAAAATAATCTTCATAAGCAAAATGAGAAAATTCAACTGCGGGCCACGGGACAACCTAAGCTCAATCCTGGCCAGAGGTACCCGTGCCGCTTCTCTGCCACCATCCTAGGCATAATCCATGCCAGAGGGGCAAATACATAAGAAAATCTAGGCATAGTATCTACGTAAATTTGCAATATTCCAGTGCCTCGGGACCTTCTTCCCGGCCTTGTCCTGCAGTTCATAACTTCCACCGGGGTGGGCTGCTATCACCTTGTAAGGCCCCTCCCAGTTGGGAGCTAATTTCCCGCTTGCAACCTGCTGGCTTTTATCGTTCCGGCGCATTACCCACTCCCCCGGGATAAACTGCTCCTTACGAACCCTTCTGTCATGGTATTTCTTGACCCGTTCCTTCACCCGGGCCTCATACAGGGCTGCTTTCTCTCGCTTTTCCTCCAGTAAATCTAAGTCCAGGAGTCGGTCGTTCTGGTTCGTCTGTTCATCCGGGAGCTTTGATCGGAGGCTGGGAACTCCGATTTCAGCCGGGATGACCACCTCCGCCCCATAAACCAAACTATAGGGGGACTCACCCGTGGCGGAGCTCTCTGTCGTTCTTCTTGCCCATAAGACACTTGGGAGTTCATCAACCCAGTTTCCTCTTGCCCCCTGGAGCCGTGTCTTGATCCCGTTAACAAGGGTCCTGTTGGTCACTTCAACTTGCCCGTTAGCCTGTGGGTGATAGACCGAGGTCAACTTCTGTTCAATCCCGTACTCCTTGCACCAGGATTTGAAAGGATCATTCTCGAACTGTGCCCCGTTATCTGTCACTATGAACCGGGGAATTCCGTAGCGACAAATGATGTTCTTCCAGCAGAATTTTACGCACGTACTTCCCCTAATGTTTGTCAGAGGAGCAGCTTCTACCCATTTGCTGAAATAGTCAACTGCCACTATCAAATACTTGAAACCTCCCGGAGCGGTTGGAAAGAGGCCTACCAGGTCCAAACCCCATCGGATGAAGGGCCAAGTCCCTGATATCCCAATCATCTCCCCCTGCGGCACATGGATCAGGGGTGCAAATTTCTGGCACTGCTGACAGGAGCGGACTGCTTTTTGGGCATCCTCAAATAGCGTTGGCCAGTAATACCCCGTGCACATGATCTTCCGAGCCACTGTCCGGGCCCCTTGATGACTTCCGTTAGGGCCCTCGTGCACTTCTTTCAAAAGGTGGCGTGCTTCCTCTCCATCCACACACTTCAGCCAAGGTTGGAGATATCCCCTCCGGATTAACTCCCCGTCGAGAACGGCATACCGGGGTGCTTTGAACCGGATTTTCCGGGCTTTCACCTTGTCGTCTGACAGCGTTCCATTCTCCAAGTACTCCAGAAGGGGTGTAATCCAGGATTCGGCTTCTCGCACTGCCGCAACTTGGCTTGGCTGCTCATATCCCCGGGTTGTTACAATCTCCATATACAGATTCCGGTCTTGACTTGGTTTGAGCTCTGAGGAAGCCAACTTGCTTAACGCATCCGCTTGACAGTTTTCCTCCCGGGGGACCTGTGTTAGGGTCACCCAGAGGAAACCCTGTATCATCAACTTCACTGCCTCCAAATATTTCTGCAGACTTCTTTCTTTTGCCTCATACTCCCCATTCACTTGCTGGACCACAATGGCCGAGTCGCTGTAAGCTTGTATCACTTTGGCACCTGTTTCCCGGGCTAGGCGTAATCCGGCAAGGAGGGCTTCATATTCAGCTTCATTGTTGGTGGTTTTAAACTCAAACTGCAACGCATACCGATACTCCTTGCCGCCAGGATTGACCAGCACTACCCCGGCATGGGAGGAACCATCCACGTGCAACTTCCACTCTGGTTCACCTTTCCCCGGAACCTTCATGGTGTTGTCCGCCATCTCAACCAGGAAATCAGCCAAAGCCTGGCCCTTGATAGACTTTCTGGCTTGATAAGTGATCTCGTGCTCTCCCAGCTCTATCGCCCATTTCATCATTCGACCAGATGCCTCTGGTTTCAGCATGACTTGCTTAAGTGGGTGATTTGTGAGAACTGTGATAGGGTGACCTTGAAAGTATGGGCGAAGTCTCCGGGACGCGTGCACTAGTGCCAACAGCAAACGTTCTAGTGAAGAATAACGCGTCTCCGGTCCTTGAAGAGCCCTACTCACAAAATACACCGGGCTCTGCGCTCTCCCGGACCCTCGAACCAAAGCCGCACTTATTTCCTGGTCCGTGGCTGCCAGATACAAGAACAATTCTTCCCCCGGGACTGGCCTGGACAGGGTAGGGAGTTTTCCCAGGTGCTCTTTCAACTCCTTGAAAGCTTGCTCACACTCGGGAGTCCACTCGAACTTCTTTGCTCGTCTCAGAATGTGGAAAAAAGGCAACTGCTTCTCGGCTCCCCGGGACAGGAACCTGCTTAACGCCGCCAGGGACCCGGTTAAGCGCTGTACATCTTTCACCTTGCTCGGGGAGGGCATGCTCAGGATTGCTTTAACCTTTTCTGGGTTCACATCAATGCCCCGGTTTGACACCATATACCCCAAAAACTTACCTGCTGCCACCCCGATGGTGCTTTTCTCCGGGCTCAGCTTCAGGTTTACCTCTCTCAACACAACGAAAAGCTCCCGAAGGTCGTCCAAAAAAGCGTCATGAGTCCTGTTTTTGATCACCATATCATCTACATAGACCTCCATGATTCTTCCCAACTGGTTTTTGAACACTCTGTCCACCATGCGCTGGTATGTTGCTCCTGCGTTTTTAAGACCGAATGGCATCTTCCTGTAACAAAAAGTACCAAAGTCAGTGATAAAAGAGGTTTTTGGTCGGTCTTCCGGGGCCAAGACGATCTGGTGGTATCCCCGGTGTGCATCGAAAAAGGCTAGAAGCTGGTAGCCTGTTATAGCTTCCACCAGTTGGTCGATGGAGGGCAACGGGTAACTGTCTTTCGGGCAGCATTTGTTTAAATCTGTAAAATCGATGCACATCCTCCAGGACCCGTCATGCTTTTTCACTAGGACCGGGTTGGCAATCCACTCTGGATAAGTAATTTCTTCTACCATTCCCGCGTCCAGCATCCTTCTCACCTCCGCCCGGACGAATTCTACCCGATCTGCTGCCAAGGCTCTTTTCTTTTGCCTTATGGGCTTAAATCCGGGTAGACCTTTAGCCGGTGGATGGCGAACTCTTCTGGTATCCCTGTCAAGTCTTCCGTTCCCCACGAGAACACATCCTCATATTCCTTCAACAATTTCCGGAGCTCATCCTTCACTTTCACCGGGAGGTGCTTCCCGATACTCACCTTCCCCCGGGATCCTACTTCCATATCCTCCACTTCAAAAGAGGCCGGGTCACCATGCACGGCTCCCACCGTGTTATTCTTCCCAGAACACTCCCCGGGCTCCGACGCGTTTGTTCTTTCTGATCCTCCATTCTTGGCTTCCTTTATCGCGGTAAGCATGCAACTGCAGGCGGTCGTTTGATTGCCAATAACCGATGCAATTCCTTGGTCCGTCGGGAACTTCATGGTTAGATGGTAGGGCGAGCATATCGCCCGGGCCTGCGTCAACCAGGGACGACCTATGATCATGTTGTACGGGGTAGAAGCATCGATGACCGCAAAGTTACACAGGACAGTGCACCTCTTGTTAATATCCAGATGGTCAACAAGGGTCACCCGTAGCGCTATGACACCCAGCGGGTGAACTGTGCGCCCCGTAAAACCTGACAGCGGAGACAAGCATGGCTTCAAATTCTGTCGACCAATGTTCAATTGATCGAAACAATCAGCAAACATAACCTCTACACTGCTCCCATCATCCACAAAGACTCGCTTTATCACCACACCTTCTACCTCAGCCGAGATCACCATCGGGTCAGAGTGAGGCACTTGGACCGGAACTGCATCCTTCTCTGAGAACGTGATTGTCTCGTCATGTTTAAACCTCTTCCCCTGGATCTCCCCCGGGGGAACATACCTACTCTTGGCCTTCATCGTCGACACTGTTTGCGCTCCATCTCCCACTATCCCGTTGATCACGTTTATCATCCGGGGTGCTCCGGGTCCCGGAACCCCTAGTCTAGGTGCTTGCGGAGCGGGGTTAGGAGCGACGTTGGTTTCCGCGGGGCGGTTGCCGCCCTGACCTCGGTTATTCCTCCAGTTGCGTTTCCTCCCTTGTCCTGCCGAGGCAGCCACCGGGTGTGCTTCACCCGCTACACAGTCCCGGAGCTGACCCCGCTCCACCAACTTCTGAATATCCGTGCGCAAGACACGGCAGCCTTCTGTAGTGTGACCATAAGACTTGTGAAACTCACACCATTTTTGGGCATTGGCCGGGGCCGGGACCCCTTGTATAACTGGGGGATCCGTGAAAAGACCCTGGTGAATGGCCAAAATCTCCGTTTTTGTCTTGGAGAGTGGAGTATATGTTGGTCTGACCACCAACGTCTGCCCTCCCGGTGCAGGCGCCGCTCCCAGGGCCGGGGGGCGTCTCGCTGCCTCCGGACGGGCCCCCTGGTGGGGAGTGGCCCGGAGGGTAGTTGTTTGGGTTGCTGTGGCCGTAATCACCCGCTGCTCAAAGAACCCGACCGTGTTCATCCGGGTGTGATTAGCTTCATGCACAGTGCAATGCATTTCAACTGTCAACTGGAGATGGTAGAAAGTTCCTGGCATGTTCTTCATCAACTCAATGTAGAACATCTCGTCTCTCAACCCATTCACAAAGTTGCCGATCAGGGCCTTCTCATGCAGATGCCTATCCTGGACCTTCATAGACTCGACAATATACCGGACATAATATTGCCAAGTAGACTCCGTCTCCAACTGCCGCATAGCCAAGACCGTGGCTAGGTTGACAAAGTTGGTCTTCATTGCTGCATATCTGTGAACCAAAACCGTAGCAAAATCCCAGAAAGTCTTCAAGGAGCCTTGTGGAAGACTTTTGAACCAACTCAAGCAGTTGCCCCGGAGGTAAGAAGGCAACAACTTGCACTGCAACGGCTCCTCAATGTCCCGGGCACCCATGACACTGAGGTAGGTGTGAACAAACTCCTCCGGATCCCCGTCCCCGTTGTATGTCGGAACTCCATCGGGCGCTTTGGTACCCACCGGCCATTTATTATTCAACACCTCTGGAACCCATGGGGAATGACGAACCATCCCCCGCCTACCAATGAGCCTAGTCAGACGATCTTCAATGGACCCGTTATTAAACGGGGTGTTGTATCTACCATAAAATGGTTGTGCTTGCGGGTTTAAACCTCCTGGAAACTGCTGATTCGGGTACTGCTGCTGCCCCGGAAACATCTGCTGACCGGGAGGCATCTGCTGCCCTGGAGGCATCTGCTGACCCGAGGGCACCTGCTGACCCGGGGTCATCTGCTGATATCCAAGACCACCTCTCCCATCCTTCTCCAAGTCCACCACTTCGGGTACCTTGTTAGGGGCTGCTGCCTTAGCTGTTTTCCATGCTCGAAATTCCCCAAATTCCTCTGCATTGGTATGAATTGTCTCTGGATCTCGGCGCTCCGGGTCCTCTTCCCCGGAATCAAAATACTCCGGTTCGGATTCACCGCCTTCTCCGAACGTCTCCTGGTCCTGTCTTTCCTTTTCTTGCCGGGCCTTCTCCCTATGCTCCTTCTGCATCTCCCTGAGAGTACGTTCCGGCACCTTCTTCTTTCTTTGGCGCTTCTCAGCGGCCGCGCGGGCAGTCTCCTTGCGAGCCCGCTCCTTTTCCTCGGCCGCCTTCCGCGCCGCCTGGGCAGCCGCGGCCCTTTTGGTCTTAGGACCGCCTTCTGCCTGATGAGCTTTGGATGAGGGTTCTTCCATTGTCTTTTTAGGTCTGCCGCGGGGCATGACGAAGCGAGTCCCACTGGGCGTGCCAACTGATGCTACCAGTAAGCTCCGGGATACCAGCTCCGGTATAGGGTAATCCGGGGGAAAGCTGGAATCCTGGCCCGCGGCCAATCTCTCACCTAAGTCCTGCAAAACAGAGCCCCCGGGGTCTCCCGAGGGTAGACGCTCCGGCGTGATGATGAAGATAGGGCTTTTTGCAGAGGAGAGAGAATATGAATAAATACAGAGAGTATTTAAGTCTGATAAAACATACCTATTACTGTTGGTCGCTCCTCTATTTATAATGGAGAGGATCAGAGAGGGTTTTAGGCTAAGTGGTCCTTACCCCGGGTGTGTCCAAGATAGCTGATGTCATGGGAGGACCACTGCTGGGCTTAACCCTTTCTTCTCCTTCACCAGTGTATCCGCTGGACCAGGATATGGGCCTTAGCCCATATCACCAGTGGTATATATGTGGAGTATAATACACGGGAGTTGTGGAGTTTGAATGTATGTATACTTGAGGATATATAAATAATTATATAAATAATGTGAATGGTTGTAACCATAAACATAACATTCAATGTAGCATGCAAGAGTTGAATGTGTCTCTTTGTAGAGTTGTGTCTTTACAAATCATATGAAGAGTGATATCCTTACGAATCACTTCCTATATAAGGAGTGGTAAGCGACATGTATGAGTAACTAAGAAAAGATTAGAATACAAGTTACTTTACTTGCTTTGGAAATAGTTGACTGCGGAACTATTTCTTGTCTTTAGACATAAATCTATACACACTCTTGTGTTAATGTTTCTTGAAAACAATCAAGATCCAATGTGTTCTTCTTCGTATCTCAAAAGAGTTACCGTGCAACCTGTTTTTCTTAGTGGGTCGGTAAATTTCTTTTAGGAAAGCGTATCTAATACGTGCTTGGAAGACATTATCCGGTTCCCACACAACAGTGCCAAATCCTGCACTAACAATCTAAAAGAAATTTATACGTGGATAATGGTTTCTTCCTTAATGAAGATGATTGCTGACTTCATTTATGATAATGAGTGGTAGAGGATTCGCGTCAAAGATTAGATGGAATGCATTTTGACGCATTGCATGTGTAGTCCGGTCAACTCAGGTTTACTGCTATTAGGGAAGGAGTTCAAGTAGCACGTAGTGGAATCAACAAAATGATGGAATGGAATCGCTAGCACTTTGTCGTAAGTTTTGATTTAATTATTATTTATATTTTATATAAATAAAGTGATTGCTTAATATAAATTGAAGGGTGATGGGATCTTTTGATTTATGATAATTAAGTAAGTAAGTATTATGTTGTGTTTAATACTATGTTAATTAATTATTTTGTATGATTTACATGGAGTTTGAATAATAATAAACTTGTGTTCAGTTTATTAGCATAAATTGAATGGTTGAATTCTTCTATATGCATGATTGGCTATAAACACAATGAGTTTGCTTTATTGCATTGAGAAAATTAATTATGATTGTATATATATAGCGATATATATATATATATAGATTCATGTCTAAAATATAGCGATATATGTATATATATATATATGTATATGTATATGTATATGTATGTATATGTACATATATATATGAATTAACTTCATGAAAGAGAAAATCATGTCTTGGTAGAACTGTCAATTTATTGCTGTAGTTGAAGTCATTTTGGAAAATTGCATGTTTTATTTATGCAATTGTGGTTAAAGTCGTGAGTTTCCCTTTTGTTAATTTGAACTAATATACACACATGATATGATATGTGGATTTAGTTATTTTATTGTAAAATAAATTGATAACTTAATTTCATGAATGGGCATGATGCTAAGGTGAAATTGTATTTATTTTATTGTCATATGTCTCGAGAAAATGTGTTTTGGTTTTGGTTTGATAAACCATGAGGAAACCATATGATGTGAATTTGGTATGATAAGTATTCTGATTATTATAGTCAAATAATTCTATTTTAGGTTATAGATGTCTATTCAACCTAGTAGATTTGTGGTTTAATTGAATCTGGAAAATCTTTTGTGTGATTTTGAGGAAATTCAAAACCTAAAGATTTGTGATTCAATGGATTTAAAAATTAAAAATCTTGTTTGGTTTCTAAAGACATTCAAAACCTATTAGATTTATGATACGATAGAATCTGAAAAAATCTTGTATGTAATTTAAAGAAATCCAAAACCTTAAAGATTTGTGATTCAATAGAATCTGGAGTAAACTTGTTTTGGGTGTCATAGAAAGTACAAGAAATGCCTGAGAAAATCCAATATGAAATGCCTCTAAAGCATGTGCTTATGTTGGAACTATGGTGGTTCTTCTTTGAAAAGGGATTGCGTCTCCTTTAAATGGATTCAAAGATTTTTGATATTTAAAAGAGATGGGTTGCAAACCCAAATTAAAGGACAAGTGAAGAAAACTCAATTCGACGTCTTGTATAACGCAAGATCTCGAATTCAAATGAGGATCCAACTTTACTTGAAATTTGGTGCACTATAAATCCGTATTTATCCCTAGGTGAGTGCATGTATTTCTGTAACGAAGGGAGGTTGATTAACATCTTAATAAACCTTAGGTAGATTTGCTCAAGTTGCAGGAGTATGGTATTTTAAGGTTTACCTATATGAGTAAAGAGGTTTGGCCGCTTCACCAAATTTGGGGTTTGACATGGAACGCTCATGAAATGGATATGGACTCATGGCCTATATTTAAAAAAGAGTCAAGTATACAATGTAGTTTGTCTTAGACTTGTGTGTATGACATCTTCAGTGTTTCGTAGTGGTTGTATGATTCAATACCTGGTCGATCATTTCAATCCGAGATATTGTCAAGTATAATATACTAAGTGAAAATTCAATCTTCGTGATATTTTCATGATGCATAAGTCTTGTTTATTTTTGTCTAAAATGCAAGGTTACGAATTGGAAACATTTATACTATAAATGGGGGAAGATTGTTGGAACATTTATAGTAAAATAAATTCGTGGTATATATGTGGAGTATAATTCACGGGAGTTGTGGAGTTTGAATGTATGTATACTTGAGGATATATAAATAATTATATAAATAATGTGAATTGTTGTAACCATAAACATAACATTCAATGTAGCATGCAAGAGTTGAATGTGTCTCTTTGTAGAGTTGTGTCTTTACAAATCATATGAAGAGTGATATCTTTACGAATCACTTCCTATATAAGGAGTGGTAAGCCACATGTATGAGTAACTAAGAAAAGATTAGAATACAAGTTACTTTACTTGCTTTGGAAATAGTTGACTGCGGAACTATTTCTTGTCTTTAGACATAAATCTATACACACTCTTGTGTTATTGTTTCTTGAAAACAACCAAGATCCAATGTGTTCTTCTTCGTATCTCCAAAGAGTTGCCGTGCAACCTGTTGTTCTTAGTGGGTCGGTAAATTTCTTTTAGGAAAGCGTATCTAATACGTGCTTGGAAGACATTATCCGGTTCCCACACAACAGTGCCAAATCCTGCACTAACATATTGAATATGAAAGAATGATGTTTCTTTCAGATGATAGGCCAGAATATGCTTCGCTCCAAGCGATTCTTTTTGGCCCTATTGTTCTTGCTGGTCTGTCACGGGAGATAGTGCCCTCAAACCAGCATCAAATGAATCTCTGGCTGAATGGATTAAGCCAGTATATCGGAAGAAATCAGAGTATTAGTATATCAGAGTTTGGAAATATCTAGCGTGTAAAATAAGAAGAAATACAGCATTAGTATATCAGAGTTTGGAACTTTTGGCAGAAGAGATGCGTGAAATGGACTCATAATTTACAGGACAGTTGATTTCGATAGAATTGATCACATTCACCATTATTATTTAGCAGCTTAATTAAGCTGCTCCGTAGCTTTTAAGCATGGAAAATTATATGGCATGAAAACAATTTTCATGAAAAGCATTACATGGATCAACTGTAAATTAGCAGCAGTTGAGTGCGGCTATGTAAGCATACATAAATGCTGTATATAAAATCTGATTGTGTATACAACTGTAGTCAAAATCTGTAGAAACTTGATTATAAAACAGGATAATCTTTATTCACTAAACTAGCGTAATTGGTTGTGCGGTATATTTGAACTACTTTTGAATTATATTTAAATAAAGGAAAAATTGTAGATTTTTTTTGATTTTTGAAACACGACTCTTAGTTAAATAATAAATTTAAATAGTAAATTAAATTGGATGGATGGGGTTGGGTTCCTATTCATTCAACTTTTGTAATCTCAATTGATAGTATTTCAATTAGTATTGACCAATTAGTATTTTTGGTCAATAATAACACTCAAATATTTCACATCCTAATATTTCTCATCATATATTCCAATATCAAAAATTAACCGATATTTAGTATATGTAACAATGTTTAAAAATATTCACACCATAGTATCTCCAATTTCACATATTTGTAACAATCCTATTTGAATTAGAATGTGAAATATTTGAGTGTTATTATTGATCAAAAATACTAATTTTCAAAAATGACCGTAGGTATAAAGTGGTCATTGGAGATACTTCAGGTGAATGGTATATATCATTGGAGATATAAATGGTTATAGTTTAACTTCTCAAAAAAATGGTTACCATATCTATTTTATTCTCAAAAAAAGAAAGATATTACAACTAATAATGGTAAATGCTTTATCAATATTATTTGCTTACTATAGTTATCGGTTTCTAATCACATATTGTGATATATATAATCTTTTGATATATTTTATTGTACATTATTAGGTAATTAAGAATCATATAAAAGAAAAGGATGAAATTGACATACTTAAATTACATAATAATGTAATATTTTTTTAAGATTGATGATTGTCATGTATTGAGTATCTTAAATTATAATTATTAAATATTTAAAATAGTTTAAAATCAGATGTAAAGATTTAATTTTCATCAGTAAAAAAAGTTCATACTTATATTAAATAATATTGAATACTTGAAATTAATGTAAGAAATGATATAAACAAATGTAATAATAAAAAAAATCATTTATTATTACTTGATTCAATTTTACTTTTCAGTTTTATTTCATTGTAAGGCTATACTTGAAAAAAGATGTCATGTGTAATGCTAATGAGTTCAACAACAATACTATAGGGTTGTAATTGTAATTTGTAAACGTACAACTCCTTAATCTATGCCACCACCGACCAGTTTTTCCATCGTACTAAGAGCAGCTGAAAATGCAAACTCACACCATGACTCGTCATCAACCGAAACATGCCCAAGGCTTCAACTTTCTGCCCCATCCGGATTTCCGATCCTCTTAAACGCGCGCAGAGCATAATTCAGAAGGCCACATTTAGAGTACATATCAACTAAACTGCAACAAACAAAGTCATCGAATTCAGCCTGAAGCTTGATTGCCAGTGAATGAACAGCCTAGCCATCTTTCAAACTACGAGAACCTGCACATCCTTTCAAAACAAAAGATATGATAAAGGCCTCAATATCATCTCGATAAACGGAGCCAGAACAACATTAACATTAGCATCCGAAAAGTCGCACATGAATGTTCAACACTTTTCCTTAGTTTTGCTATTCATGCCATAAATATTATTGGGGATGCAAAACTATTTTGTTATAAAGTTTATATAGTGATGTAAGAGAATGTCCCGTATGGAAAATAAATATGTAAATACCATGATATAAATATATCAAATATTACGACATTCCATATAGAAAATAAATATGTAAAGTATGGAAAAATAAATATACAAACATCATAATAGAGATGCATAAAATATACATAAATATAAACATAAACAATAGATTTGATTGTGGATAAGGAAAAAACAAAAATATGTTGAAATAGTAAACTACGACTGAATACATATATGAAAAGGAAAATCAATTTATACATATAACATAAAACGAAAGTGTGGGCGCCGGAGGAAAGAAAAAAAAGAGAAATTTGGTAACTTGTGGACTTGTGGTGGTATTATGGTGGTGGTATATGGTGGTGTTTAATTAAAACTATGTAGTTTAATTTTATTTATTTATTTATTTATTGACCGGAGCAATAACTCTTCTAGTTCCCTTTAGAATTTAGGATATAAAATCTGATTTTTGGAAACTTCAATTGTAATTTAGGAAAATAATCAAAATTCTGTTCTGAATGCTAATTATTGCTCTACTAATATCAGCACTCTTAATCAAAACGGCTGAAGTATTGTATATATAGGAATAACGGCGGCGGCGATCTAACAAAACGCACTGTTTTACATTTTAGCATAATTATTACGGCGGCGGTGTTTCTTTTTTTATTTTTATTTATACCGTCACTCTCTACTTTTTAATATACACATAGTAAAAAGATAATTTGGTTAAACTCTTCATTGTATACATTTTTTTACCTTTGTTTTCATTTTTCTATTCGTATAGTAAATTACATCTTTATATTTTTTACTTTTAGACGTATAGGGAAATTTATCATCATATAAATTATAATATAATTTTTAGGATTGAACGAGTTTATAATAATCTAATTATTTGAATCATAAGTGTATTTGAAAAAATATATATAAAGGTAGTTATTGGATTATATTTTAAAGGGGCTTTTTTTTTTGAATTCTAATCTTATAGTTTTCTTAAAGGCTCTTTTTTCATTGAATTTGAGCCTTTTAAATTTTTTAAAGACCATTTTTCATTTTTTAATTACAACCATCAAAAGTGGGGTGAAATTTATTTGGTTCATCACGCCATAAATAAACCTTCAAGAGGTAGTATTGTATAATATTGGAGAAATTTACATAATAGTAAAAAAAATTAAAACTATTAGGTAAATATCTTTGGTTCTAAGTTTGACTCTAGTATACACCCATGTCGACATTCTCACAAACATTTTAGGGTTCGCTAAGCGGCACTCATTTCTGCCGATGAGAAGACTCATAACTCGCAAGCAATATAGAGATCGCCAAAGCGAAACCCAACTCTGCCTACAAGTACGGGGTTCCCCTAGAATCAACAAAGAATAAATCAAAAAGTCCCAGAAATCTCAGCTTTGAACTCCTATTCCCATCTTGCTTCTTGCTCTCCTTGTTATGCTGCAGTCCAGTGAGTAAGACATCTTGTACAGTTCCCCTTCTCAGCTTGTAACTTCCACCATGTCAGACAAAAAGTACAGAGTAGTCAACCTATATAATCACACTCTCCTAATATAAGGAGTGTGGTTTCTATCCAAATCAACTAACCCTCTAATATTCCTAGGCAAGGAATTATAAGAGTAGTTAATTAAACTCTCTGATGACACTAGTGGAAAACGGGACGGAACACGGCGGTTCCGTCCCGGTTGGACGGCGGTTTTGACCGCCGTCCAATTGGCGCCACCGTTACTCGGCGGTTGAAACCGCCGAGTAAGGTTTACGAGTTCGGAAACTTATCCGGATGGGTACATTTCTGGACTCGTAAACACCTGCTGCTAGCAGGAGGCTACCCCGGCCATTACGGGCCGGACGGTTAGCCGGAAGGAGGTTTTTGCGCACCCGGACGGTAAGCCGGGAGATTTTCCGGCGGCGGCAGTAATCCGGCCACCGTGAAACGGTGGCGGAAAATATGTACTTCCGGATAGGATTACGGTACCGGAAAGTTAGCCGGACAGAAGTGTTTACTTAACCGGACGCCTGCCAGGGAAACGTTCGGGAAAATGGGTGAAAAGAAGCCAATTTCGTCCGGCCAGAATTCCGAAACCGGAAACCTAGCCGGAAGTATTTTGAACTGTCCGGCCAGGAATTCAGATGTCGTAAAGGTTATCCGGATAATTCTTTAAAATCTGATTTTTATTTATTTCGGCTTTTGAATACAAAATAGAAAGTATTTAAATGGCGCTAGTGAAGAATTATATGTTTCAAATGGTTGTGATGTATTACGAATGAATGTATAATGTAATAAATCACTTGAATGCGCTAAATACAACAATTGCCAATAATACATAATGTGTCAATTTTGAACTAGAGCATGTGCATACGAAGTTACGACAATTGATGCAATAGTACTCCTCGGTCGATTCAGGTCTTCGGGTGAGTAGGGCCTTGTATCCTCTTCGAAAATCTGTGCATTAGCATACACAATTCAATATATGACGCAAACATATGAATATGTGTAAGGTAGATGCCTTATAGATTTGGAACTTACGGGCTCAAGGTCTTGGTCGAATTCGTTAAGTCCCGCTACCAATTTGAGCTCATACAACATAACGTAGTACCCGCATTCCCAGCTGCTAACTTGTCTCTTGTACTTTAACACAAAAGGAAGATCACATTGTTAAATACAATCGATCGATGTCGATAATACTAGTGTTATTAATGAGGGAGAAACGTGTAGAGTACCTTGATCTCAGTCATTCCAAATTCTCTCCTAGAGGGATTGACATGATTCAAAACTTGTCTAAGGAGGTGTTCGAAAGACGGGATTGGCGGACGATGGAGAGGATCTATCCAATAAACTTCTTTGGTTTTTTTGTGGATCAAAACCAAGCTCCAATGTTTACTAAATAAAAAATGCATATCCATTTGTCAATAATGACAACATAAAAGTTAACATGAGATAATAATGTATAGAATTAGTTAATATGAAATGCTTACTTGGAAATGAGTGGTGCTAGGAAGAATAATTTGTCCTCCACACCGAGAGCCTCTCTCATGTAACTTAATCGCTCTGCATCAGTATGACCTAATTCTTGGATTCGCTCAGGGCATAGGAAGCCTATCCATGGCTTCAACCGTTTTTGAACTAATTGATTCAAGAAACTTAAGAAAAAAAATATGAATGGTTAAAACAACGGGGAGAACGGCGGTTGAAAACACACAAGATAATATAGTCTCGACATTAAAATTACTTACAGTTGGAATAAGGACATTAGGGGCTCGGTTACCTTGTCACCCTTCCATAGATCTTCAAAATCACCCCAACACATTACAATTTGCCTTCCAATACCACCAAATAATTCCGTTGGAGCCGGGAATTCGTAGTATCCAAATTTGCAATGTGTAGACAATTTATCATACAACACCTTCATAGGCGGTGTCATAGATTTAACTACAACATCTTTTGGGGCGGTCTTTGGGGCGGTCAAGGGTTGGGGAATTGTTTTTGTAATTTTTGGCTCAACCTTGCGTGCAACGCTCGTAATTGGGTTGTATAGGCTAGCGGGTTGAGTCTCTCCTAAACTCTCGACAACAATTAGCCTACGAGGCCAAAGTAAATACATACCTTCCGCCGGTCCAACAACCTTACACGGGCCTTTGGGTATGGGAATTTGAGCGGTTGAAACCAAAGCTTTTTTCAAGCAAACCTCCCCCAAACCGGTTGCAATTTTAACGTCGCCATGCATCTTCGCCGACTCATTGAAAATTCCATTTGCAACATGCATAGTAGGCTTCCTCACTCCACCATCGATATATAATTTGCATGGATATGTGACATCGACCTTGACCTAATTAAAATAGTGGATTCCATTTTTAAAGTAAGGCGAGGTAAACATGCTAAGACTATTAAGAGAACGAATAGAGAATTTGAATAAGAATGCGATCGAAAAGTGAGTTAGTGTGTTTACCTTTTTTGGTCGGTTTAAGTTATCATCACATATGTTTGGTTGTGGCGATGGTGGATTTGGTTGTGGCGATGGTGGATTGCCTTGCACCTCACAAACATCGGGTGAGTGACGTGAACCACATGAAGGAGGTTCCCAATCGTCGCTTAGATCATTCAAATTTGGTGGGAGAATTGCGCCCGTTTGCTTGGCTATTATGTGGAGAGCTATGTCCCTTTTCATCATATTCTTCACGGCCTCATCAAGCTCCTTCTTGGTATCACCGAGCTCTTTTTTTGTATCTCCAAGTTCCTCTTGCAACTTGTTGTACTTGGTATGTCTTGGTGGTTTAGAAGATTTTGGTTTGCCGATGAGATCTCTCTTCACCACATGTGATGCATATCCACGAACTCTACCGGGGTGTTCCTTCCGTTCCGTCGCCTTACAAAGGATGTCATCGTCTTGTGTGGGAACGAATTCTCCCGAGGCAATTTTCTCTTTGACACCATCCTATCATTTAATAGAAAAAAAATATATGGTAGAAAGAAAAATAGATAGGAATAATATTTGTAATAATATTAGCTCAATATATTCAAAGAAACAACTTACAATATCTTTTATCAACTTCTTGTTTCCCTCGTGTGTGTATTCGCCTTTGCTATCTTGTCGATCAATCAAGAAGCTAGTGAGTTTATCGAACTCTTTAGGATTAACCACCTCGGTGCTCTCCCACGCTTCCTCTTCCGTCATCCCACTATCCATTTTCTCTTGCACCTCATCTTCTTGTTTCTTGTTTGCATGTTTCATTAGTCTTATAGTATAGCCCTCCCTACTCATTGTGTGAGGTGTCGTATTAGCTTTCGCATTGGTGCTATTCGTCAACCTCACACCCTAACACATAAATGAATTTAAGTTATGTGAACGAAGGAGTAATACTAGAATGGTAGGAATTAATCTTACTAGTCGGTCATTCTCCAAGGTGCGTGCTTTGAATATTGCCCAACTTTCTTGTAGAATATCGGTGTAGGCCACCCAAGGGTCCTCATCCTTAAAATCTCCATAAATGTAATGTTTAGACAACATTGCTCTATGATCCCGTGCCGCCTTACTCAAGCGAAACATGGTTGTGTCAAAAAGTTTCTCCATATTTGGGGCAACAATTTTGAATGGTACCTACATAAGATTATAAGAAAATTTGGATAAAATCTCATTCATGTGTACAAAAAAAAAAAAGCTTAAATGAAGGTAGAAACTTACCAAACACTCCTCCCATAATTTAGTCTTCTCCTTGTCGGGGACCTCGTGCCAAGATTCATACTTTATGTCCACACGAGTTCGACCAATTTTACCAACCCAACTCTTCCATAAATAATACTCTTCCGATATTGGTTCCCCACCATCGTTGAACGTCATGTCCGTCAAAATCCCCTTCTTCATCCTTTTTTGTAAGACGGCACAATATGTCCTAGGACGCCTCACCACCTTTTTTTTAACACCTCCCGCGGTGCTAGGCGTTTTAGAGCTTTTGGGGATTCCTACTACCTTCTTCTTAGGTGGTGCCATAACTCCTCTACAAAAAATAGTTTACATATATTAAATAACCTCACTATCTAGAAAGAATAATTATATGCTAAATTAATGGTAAGTAGTCACTTTAATAATCCTATTATTATCCTATTAGACTAATGGTAAGTAGGGTTTAATTAGGATCCTATTAGACTAATATAAATTGCCTATCACATGCTTCACCCTTAATTCTTTGTAATTAAATTAGTGCATACATATATGACATACTTAACCCTAGATTAGTAGTAACATAACTAGTGACCATCAAGACTAATCAAGAATATAGCCCATAATCCCAATTGATTAATCAAGAATGTAGCCCATAAAACAAAACTAGTTTGTAGTAATAATTAAGCAAAGCCCATGAACAAATAAGACAAATTAGCCAATAAACAACATTGATTATACAATTGAAGAAATACCTTTTCAAGTAGAATAAAAACCCTAATAGTATGGACAAAGAAGCTACTTTCTTGTTCTAGAACTCAAGAAATGGGGCCAATGTGAGTAATGGTGTTCTTGGTGGTTGGAGAAGAAGATTTTGTTGGTGGAAGAGAGTAAATGGGTGGGAGGAAAGTGAAATTTTCGGAACTAATGTTGAGAATGGGTAGAGGACTAGCTAAGAAAATAGTTTAAGTGTTAGTTATTCTGTTTTTTTGTACTGACCGGCCACGTTTCCGAAACCGTGAAGTTAGCCGGATAAGGCAAAAAAAAATTAACCTCACCCGGCTAGGTTTCCGAGTTCGTAAAACCTAGCCGGAAGTGTTTATTATAAAAGGGGCAGACGGGTTTTTTTTCCCCAAATCTGCAAACCCTCCCCAAGTTCATCCCCAAACCAGTCCGCCCCTCTCCAAAATTTTCAGTCCAATCTCTCACCATGGTTAGGACTAAAAATCCTTCCACAGGCAAGCAAGTTGCGGAAATCCAAAGAAATCAAGAGGTGCACTACGATTCCTCTTCCGAGGAGGAAGGAGAGTCACCTCCAAGAGCCGAAGAACACGTGGGTGGGAGCAGATTAAGCAAGGCCAAACCGAGGAAGACAAAGCGGCAAAGAGGCCATGATAGGCCCCCTGAAGCATCGGCAAGTCGGAATTTCTTCAATCGTAGGGCGGAGGCCAACTATGTGGAATGGTGTGGGCGGAAAACACACACCACCAAGGTGATTAGCCCTACCTCTATTGACACTTTGCATATGGGGTATTTGGTTGCTCATTTTCAGCCTAGTTATTTAGATAAATTGCTCTTGCTTGAATCCCCATGCCATCAAGATGTGGTTGTGCAATTTTATGCAAATTTAGGAGAGTATGAGTCGAATAGGCTGTGCACTAAGGTGAATGGTAAACTGATTAATGTCACTAAGTTTCATATAAATGAGGTCCTAGGCTGCCCTTATGTTGATAACTCATACTTGTGCCCTAACCACCCAGAAGGCCCTTATGAGATTTATAATTTCAACAAGTTTCCTGAAATCGGGACAAACCAACCCTTAGACCTTGAAGCAATGGGACGTAAGTACTTCAAAACTACTTGTCAGGGTGCGGGTAGTTGTCCAGGTGATTTTAATGTTGAGGAGCTTACGGTTGAGCAGAGGATTGTATTTGACTGGGTTTGTCAGAATGTGTATCCATCGGGGGGTCATAGTTGTGAACCTAGTTGTGGACGTGTTCTGCTCTTCTATTACTTGATGGAAGGGTTGAAAATAAATCCTGGACACTCGATAGTTGAATACATGTTCAAGGTGGGGAGAGGGTCGAGGCAATGGTTTCCATATGCCGGACTTGTCACTGAGCTGATTAAGAAGCAAGGTGGAGGTGTTGTTGATCGTCCTGAGCCTCTAGAGTACTACGATGGTGATTGGTTTGATCATAAGAGTTTTGCACTGGATAAAGAAACTCAAAGGTACATCTTGAAGGCCTTAGCTCCGGGCGCAGCAGGAAGAGTTGCGAGGCGAAGAAAACTAGAAGCCAGAGGTGCGAGTTCATCGGGTACAAGTAAGTGAATATTTGTTTTCCCTTTATTGTTTAGTTTCGTATGTGAAAATGCTTTTGTTTTCGAAAGCTAATCATTTGTTTGTTTTGTAGGTGAGGAGGGCCGGTGGATGCGTAAGCTCTCAAAAATGTGGGAATGCTTCACCGGACAAGTCGACAAGGCTAAAGAAGAAGTAGCAATGCTCCGTGCCGAACAAAGGGCTTACATTGATCGGAAGGGACTTGATCTCCAACTTAGCCCGGAATTGAATGAGCCGGATTTTGGTCATCTCCCATCCTCAAGTGAAGAAGATGCGGCCGGGGGACCATCCAGCAGTAGGGCGACTGGAGAGTAGGGCATTGTTTCTAGTTAATAATTTATTCTATTCTAGTTAAACATCGAATTTGTTCTTGTTAAACATCGAATTTGTTCTTTTCGTTTGTGAAACTAATTTATCCTAGTACGTTATTCATATGGATGTAAACTTGGTCGATTTTAAAGATTTTAGTGCTTCAATCTATTGGCGCTTATTTTGTACATGCATTTTGTTTAGATAAAGAGGCAAATATGATGGTGAAAATGTGTTGAAGTATAGTTCCGGGTAGATTTCCGAGTTCTGAAACACTATCCGGATAGTGTTAATTATGTTTCCGAAATCGGAAACCTAGCCGGATGAATAATTTACTTATCCGGATGGCTATCAGGGAAACCTTCGGGAAAATTGAGCAAAAAACGAGATTTTTAATTAAAAACTTCCGGATAAGCTTTCAGACACCGTAAACCTAGCCGGATAAGCTTAAATTTCCATCCTGCTAGGTTTCCGAGTTCGGAAACGGGTTTATATATATGGGTGATTGACTTTTTTTCAGATCACAACTCACAAACTTCCCCCACATCCCCCAATTCAGAGTTCGGAAATCCCGTCTCCTACCCGGACGAAACTCTCCATCAGTTCCACCACAACCAATTCCCGATCAACCCATGGCACCGAGAAGCAAGGTCGTGGCGAGGAAGCCAAATCCAAACTGGTATGATGCTAACAAGTTTATTAGTCTCGATGCTTACAAGTATTATGGTATTCTTGTTAACAATGCTACAGTACTAGACACATATGTGTTGGATAGAGATCGGGTTGAGGCACTAGGTTTAGGCCCTATGGTTGAGAAGTTTGCTATTCAAAATTGTGATGCCTTGTTATTCGATGTTAGTAATCCCACCTATAAGGATGAGGTGTTGCAATTTTATGCTAATTTTGATGAACCTAGTGATGGTAAGTACACTACCATGGTTAATGGGCAAAGGTTTGAGTTTGATTGTTGGGTGATGAATGAGTTGTTGGGGAATCCTATCAAATCCGATGAGGACCTTTATCCCAAGCTCCAGGATGGGCCACTTGATATTTTCTATGCTAATGCGTGGCCGGGAACGCATATGATTAAACTCCCGTACTTGAATTATCTGAATTTAGGACATCACTATTTTGGTCGGGACCCATATGATGAAAGTTCAGCCGATGGGTGTAAAATGGTGTTCTGCCCCATTGATGATCGCATTGTGTACGAGTGGGTGCATAGAAGTTTCATCCCTACAGGAGAAAATGTCGGCGAGCCTAATGTTACCACGGTTATGACATTTTACTATGTCGTGAAGGAGGTTCCTATCAATCCCGGCTTTGCAATATGTAATTGGATGAGAACTGCGTGGGCTAACGACCGACATAAGAAAAACCTACCCTACGGGAGCTTAATCACTAAGTTGCTCTTGAAATTGGACCAAAATTTCCGATTTGAAGATGATCCCACCCCTTGCAAGCTATACGACTACCACTACTTTGAAAACCATAGACCGAAATGGACTTTGGCCGATGGAAAATGGATTGTGGCGCCTCCACAACAAAAGGCTAAGCGGGCATCAAGAAGTAAGTCATCTTCACCTCCTTATTCACAATTTATGCTACTTTTGATCATAGTTTAATTCAAATATGAATTTTCATTTTTTAGGTAGGGAGGTACCCGATGGAGAGCCTTCACCGCATGTTGCCAACATGAAAGCTATGTACGCTGGCATGAAATCTAAGGTGCTCACATTGATTGGCGTTAGGAAGGACGCTTACGAGGCAAGGAAGGAGTTGAGAGCCCTCAAGCGTGCAGAAGGATTTTCCACGAGTGGGGACGCCTCGCAGGGACATGGTGGCGGTGATCATCACACCGACTATGACATGGAGCCTTGATTTAGTTTAATTTGTTTTGAATTTTTAGTTAAGAATTGATTTGCCTTATCGAATATTATTACATTTTAACTGTATTTCAGTAACGTTTGAATGCTACGGAAATTGATCAAATGTTTGTGCATTTACAATTCGTACAAGTGTTTGCAGTATCAATTTTATATAACTACTGATTAGTGAGTGCGCGCTAGTTTTCGCCTCAAAATAACACTTCCGGTTAGCTTTACGAACTCGGAATTCTAGCCGGATCGTTCATTCTATGATTACTAAACCGGATGACAACCAGGGAACCCGTCTGGTATTTGAATAAAATGTCTTGCCAAAACAAAATACTTCCGGGTAACTTGTTTCCGAACTCGGAAAGTTACCCGGATAGGCTTGTTAAACATTTGCTAAACCGGATTGTTAGCCGGAAGTAGGTAAACCCTAATTTAACACTATCCGGCTAATGTTTCAGATACCGTAAAACTATCCGGATAGGTTAAAAATTGAGATTCGTCGACTTTCTTTTATTCTATTGGATAGATCAAACAAAGGTGCAACCAAATGTTTACATGAATTACATATTCAAACTAAGTTCGGACTAGTTGTATTATGAATAACTGATAACACAAAAAGATCAACGACTAACGCCTCAACTTAGTCTTCGACTTAACTTTGAAAATCAACTTCCTCTTCCGTTCTTTTCCTTTGCTGTCTATCACTATGCGTTCGGCGTGATCGGATCTTGCGCGATAGTTTGACATGTTTTCCTCTGTTTCCTCCATATTAATCGCGTCTTTCTTCGTTGGCACAAAAATGTGAGCAGCTCGTTTGTCATACTCCTCGAATAGCTCATCACCACACACCATTTGTTTCCCATCAAGAACAATCTCGTAGTGCCGATCAGAAGGATCCTGAACAAAGTAAACTTGGTCACCTTCGCCAGCAAGTATGAACGCATCCGACTTTGATCCCACTTTCTTCCTATCAACCAATTGAAACCCTAAAGGATCGGTCTTAGTTCCTGTCTTTTGATCAACCCACTGACACTTGAATACAACCACCTTCAATGCCACATAGTTTAACTCCCAGATCTGAACAATGGTACCGAAATACCTATCAAATGAGTAGGATCCTTCTGGATTTTTCTTCCGCGACACAGCGATTGATTCGGAAAATGTAGTCACACCGCTATTCTGCGAAACACCTTTAGCATCGCTCTGTTTGGTCCCGTACGAGTAACCCTTCACATCATAGCCGCTGTAGCTGATGACCGTCGTAAGCGGCCGTCTGGATAGCCATTTCACGTCCTCGGGATGGTCACCAATCTCTACGGTGTCCCTTAACCACTCACAAAAGGTTCTAATATGCTCATCATGTAGTTGGAAAGGCTTTAGGGTTGGGTATAGACTTCTCAATTCCTCCATATGAATGTCAACGTAAGGGCGAACCGATTCATGGTTTCGCATCACATACAGATGAGCAGCCTGCAAATCGACCGCTGGCGGGTTATGCAGCGTGCCTCTAGTTCCATGCCCGTTGAAACGAAAATCATGCCTCGAGGTGGGTAGTCCAACCGTGTCAACCTCATCTAAGTAAGCCGTACAAAATTTAATCGCCTCCTCCGCGACATATCTAGATACAATGCTTGCGTCAGGCCTGTACCTATTCTGCGAAAAGAATTTAAATATCTTCATGTATCTCTCGAAAGGAGGAACACCGGACCACACTCCTTGATCTCCCGCACAAGATGGACAATCAAATGCACCATTATATCAAAGAAAGAAGGGGGGAAATACATCTCCAATTGGCACAATACTTCAACCACCATTGTCTGCAGCTTATCTAGCTTACGACGGCTAACTGTTTTCTGGCAAATTTCCTTAAAAAATAAGCAGAGCTTGCTGATGCACATCCTAACGTGGCTTGGAAGAGAACCACGAATGGCAATTATGTTCAAGTCTTGCATCAAAGTGTGACAATCATGTGATTTTAACCCTATCAATTTTTGATCCTTAACATTGACACAGTTACCAATGTTTGAGGAAAAATTAGAGGGTACCTTCAAATCTTTCAGGCACTGCAAATATTTTGTCTTCTCAGCTGACGACATATTGTAGCAAGCTGGAGGCAAGAAAGTGTTCCCATTCTCGGTTACAGGAGCCAGTTCCTTTCTAATACCCATTCTGTCCAAGTCTTTACGTGCTTGAAGTCCATCTTTGCTTTTTCCTGGAATATTCAGCAGCGTACCAAGCAAACTATCGCAGACATTCTTCTCAATGTGCATTACATCTAAACAATGTCTGACAGCCAAGTGCTTCCAATATTGTAAGTCAAAGAAAATGGATCGTTTCTTCCAAGGGCCGGGGATGGGCATCTTCCTACGGTTTTTCCCAAAATCATTTTCAATATCCTTGATTTTCCCAAATACCTCCTCGCCACTGATAGGAGGGGGGGGCGGTGCATTCTCTTCCTTCCCATTAAACCAGTTCTTAGCCTTACGGAACTCGTGACTGCATGGTAAGAAACGACGATGTCCTTGATAAACAGTTTTTGTTTTTCTCCCGTGTTTTAATTGAGAGAAACTAGTATTCTCCTCACAAACAGGACAAGCTAGATGACCTTTGACTGAATAACCAGCTAGATTACCAAGTGCAGGGAAATCGTTCACAGTACAGAACAACATTCCTTTCAACTTAAACCATTCCTGCCGATATTCATCCCACGTCCAATTCTCTTCTAACCACAGTTTCTGAAGGTCGTCAACTAAAGGTTCTAGGAACACATCAATGTCATTACCAGGCTGCTTTGGCCCTGCTATCATCAACGACAACATAACATATTTCCTCTTCATGGTCAACCACGATGGTAGATTGTAAATAACGACCATCACAGGCCAAGAACTGTGTGTACTACTCAAATATCCATACGGATTCATACCATCAGTGGATAAACCCAACCTTACATTCCGAGCTTCCTTCCCAAATTCAGGATACAATTCATCAATTTTCTTCCACTGATCACCATCTGAACAGTGTGCAATCACATCATCATCTTCAACCTTCTCTCTATCTGCATGCCATGTCAAGTTCTTAGCTTCTTCCTTGTTAGCAAACAACCTTTGAAGCCTAGGTATAATGGGGAGATACCACATGACCTTCGCGGGAACACGTTTGTTGGTTTCCTTAACAACATCTCCTCCAACGTCCACTTTTTGTTTCACAGCTTTGTATCGTGACTCGCCATAAACGCTACAATTTTCCAATTTCATCTCATCTTCCCCTCTAAACAACATACAATCATTAGGACAAACATGAATTTTCTCAAGTTCCATACCCATTGGACATAGTACCCTCTTGGCAGCATATGCCCTATCAGGCAATAAATTATCAGTAGGAAGCAGCTGTCTAATCAACTCCAGCGCCTCTGTTAATGCCTTATCTGAAAGCCCATGCTTGGCTTTTAAATTCATCAACAATAAGGTCGCGCTTAAAATAGTGTGGATTGACCCCTCATACAAAGGGGTCTGCTTATCATTATACATTACTTCAAGCGCCTCTGGTTTTCCAAAAAAATGCATGGCAACATCATCTACCAAGTCATCCAATTTATCGTCATAATTACCAACCATTGAATTTTCTCCTACAACCTCCATTGGTTCATTAACAACAACAGTGCTACGTTCTTCCCCATGCCATACCCACGTGGTATAGGAATTTTGGAAACCCCTAACAATCAAATGTTCACGCAAACCTTCAACTCCTAAATACACATCGTTAGTGCAATCCTTACAAGGGCACCGCATGGCCGACTGATTTTCTAATCTTGCATTATCAGAAGCAACATCAATGAAATATTCAACCAGTCCCATATACTCTGGTGAGGTCCGACGATTCTCCCTAATAATCCTACTACGTTCCATAACACTTGTGTACCTATTTTCATAAATTTAAGCAAATATTAATGAATTCATTCATCTACATCGTGCTACTTGACAACATATCAAATACAATATGGTTTCATAAACACTAATAACTAGGAATCAACACGCAAGTTCATATATTATTCAAGCAAATTAGGGACACACATACATATTCATGCTTGAAATTAACAAACATCCGCCCATCAATACTAAATTTAGCGGGAGATTACCTCATCGCGGCCTAGGATTCAGCGAGACCAAATATTAGGAGATTCTCTGCGTCCTTCAACCCAAAACAAAGATGGAATAGAGTAGATAGAACAAAAGGATCCGTTTCTCGTTTTATAAGATTCTGTTTTAGCTCATCCGGTTACGTTTCCGAGTTCGTAAATCCTGCCCGGCCATTTTTCCCACTATCCGGACAAGTTTACGGTACCGTAAACTTACCCGGACGACTTTTTGACTTGACTCCACCGACATCAGAACTTTGCCCCGTCGACTTGACCGTCAAAGTCAAGCCGGTCAACGGGGAAAGTTCCGGCTAGCCATTTCCGGTGTCGGAAATGTAGGCTGGTCGGCGGTTAAACGCAACCGCCGACCAAAAATGGCAATTACACGGCGGTTGCATCACAACCGCCGTGTAACAAGCCATCCGGCTAGACAACGAACATTTACGAGTTCGTAAATGTAGAAGGACGGCGGTTTCCTTATTTTCCGGTGGAACCGCCGTCCTCCGGCGCCGTTTTCCGGCTGTTTTCTACTATTGTGAACTAGCTATTTTGGACAATGCATTAGCTACAGAGTTTGCTTATCTATAAATATGATTAAAATGGATATTGAGTTCACCTGATAGCGACCAAATGTTCCTTATGTAATTCATCAGCTTCCATGGAGGCTTGATCTGCTTCTAAACCATTCCGTAGATCAGTTGTGAGTCCATTTCCACTTCTAAGTTCTCATAACCTTCACGATAAGCTGCTTGGAGTCCCACTGATAAGGCTAAAGCTTCTGCTCCCAAACTGCTAGCTACTACCACCATTTCACCTTTTGTAAGTTCAGCTTAATTAAGTTTGGTTTAGTTCAATTCAGTATGCTTCAGTTCTTTTCAATTTATCAATCTAGGTTCGATTTATAAAGTTTGGTGCTGATAAAATATGATTTGGTAAAATATAGCATAATTTGGTTATATAAATACATTGATTTTTTTCATCAATTCAGTTCAATAAAGTCCACTTCAGTATATTTCAGCTCAATTTTGTTAGATATCTAGGATCATTTTATTAAGTTCGGTTCTGATTAATTATAATTTGATAAACTTTAGCTAATATAGTTATATCAATGCAGTGATTTGTTTAATCTAAGATGTTTTGTTCAGTTAAGTTCAATTCAATATAGTTTAATGGCTTGTTTTGTAATCAAAATTTTGAACATAAATTTATTTTATTAAAAAACCAAATGAATTTTAGTTTATATCAGTTCAGTATTTTTCAGTTAAGTTCAATACTTTTCATTTCAGTTCAGTTCAGTTCAGTTCAGTTCAATTCAGTTCAGTTCAGTTCAGTTTATTTCAGTTCAGTTCAGTTCAGTTCAGGCGTATTGAACATGCCCTAATGCGGACAAAATAAACATCTTGACATTTGACTGAAATACAAAGCATTAATTAGCACAACAACATCGATTTAATAAATCACATAAATTAAACGGCAAAACACACACAAAAAAAAAAAATCATGCATAAAATTCATAAAAGGCAAACAAGAAAATCAATCTTCATCAGTAAACCAATCCTTAAACACATAAAATAATGCACAGATTCACAAAACAGGCAAACCAGCAAACAACTTAAGCTTGAAAAACGCTCCACAGAAACAACAATTAAGCCAAGGATGAGGTAGATTTTTTTTTTTTTTTTTACCCACTAATATGAATTTCCCAGTAAACAAAAATTATTTTTTTCATGAAAATCCCAGCAAATAACGGTAAAACACACAAAATAATGCATAAGTTCATACAAGGCGCACAAAACCCAATCCTTAACAACAAAAAAAATGCACAGATTCATCAAACAGGCAAACCAGCAAACAGTTGGAGCTTAAAAAACTGTCCACAAAAAACAGAATGAAGCCAAAAATGAGGTAGAAAGTGATGAATGGTAAAATATTCGATGGTAAAGTATCAAAACGAATTTCTGAATCAGATAAGCATTTCGTCGAACAGCTTGTAGTCGCAAGAAAGACGGTGAAGAAGAAAACCGTGACAGAAGTAGGATGGAATTGAATCCGTGAGGAAGACGCAAGAAATTAGATGGGAGGGATACATATACATATACATATATATATACATATACATATATATATATATATATGGCGATCGAGTTTTAATGTTATGAGTTGGATCCTCTTGGAATGTGATGACGTTTGTCAAAGGAAAGAGAAGAAAAAAATGAAAAGCTACGTCCCAAAGAAAATGGAGAACCGTACAATTAAAGTGGAGGTCAAACCCTAAACAATATAATTCTGGGAAAGGTTTTTTACAGGGCTTTGCATCTTCTTTCTTCTTCTTCTTCTTTCCTCGCTGAGTCTGTCTTCCTCTCTATGCCCTTGATAAGGACGACGAGAGGAAGCAGCTCAGGCAATCGAATTCAACATAATCCTATCTGATCACCATGCCTAACAAAAACTTCTTGAGCAATCCTCCAACATTTAGCCTGGAGGACATCATTACTAATAGGCCTGGACAGAGACAGATATGTTACCTTATCAATGCAACCACGGATCAGGGAATGTGGACCGACATCAATCCCTTGAGCAAGAAACTTCCTATGTTCATCATGCAACTCATCCTCGTTACAAGCGTTACCCGAATCCTTCTTCTCGCAGCAAGGCCTCTCCGGCAACCTCGTTTTGCAGCCGAGTATTTGGTTAGTTCTGTTCCATCTCTATATACATACAAATATCATTCTTCAACTTTAGAAATGTTTCGATTGAACGTTTTTTCTCAGGCTGGTCTTATAATGGGGCCATCCGTAATTGCTGTTTTACCCCACTTCTTAGCGGTTCCTATGGACAGTTTTGTTTTTCAAACAATATTCGCTGTTCCCAGGAGAATGATGATGGAGACAGTAGCAAACTTAGGCCTGCTCTACCACCTCTTCTTCCTCGGATTGGAGATGCACTACTACAATCACCTTCATTTAAGGCACAAGTTTAAGGCGTTTGTGGCGGGATCAAAATCTTCCGCCTTACTACTAACTTGCGAACTCGCAAGTGACACTCGCTAGCTTATTTAAAAACTTTTAAAGGCGGAAACGACCGTTTAACAGGCGGAAGTCGTATCTGACGTGAAAATTGAAGATTTAAGGCGGTAATTTCATTTCCGCCTTAAAAAACCCTTACTGCTTGCGAATTCGCAACCAGTAATCTAAGTCAGGCGAACGAGTTACGATGTCCCATGTAATGGACGGTTGTAGTTATTTTAGCTAGCGATCTCGGTAGCAGTGGAAGTAAGTAATTCATGTAGGTGACGCTGTCGCATTCTAGCTCGCTTACCAAAAAAAATCAGGCTGTAGTAGTTGCGAACTCGCCGTTTTGAACATGAAAAAATGTGAACATGGAACGAGTTCGCAAGTAGTAGAGATATAAGTAGCGAATTCGCTAATAAAATGGGTAGATGTACGTGCATGCTTGCGATTTCGCAAGAGTCAAGACAGTAGAATAAAACAGAAACTTTCCTAGCGGATGTGTTGACAAAAAATTATACATTTGAAAGCTTGAAGGTTCATTTTTTCGTTTGAATACCATAAGCTTGATTAGGTAATCTTTGTTAGGTATTCCGATCGTATGCAAGGTGGTAGGTAAGCTATTTTCCGCCTTACCATGTGGTTGTTTGTTTGTTAATGTTGTGTTCTTAAAAAATTGTGCATGTTTTCTTTTGTGGCGATTATGTTGTGATATTTGGATGTTAATTGTAGGTTGGGAGTGTTATAACGCTGTGGGTTACTTGTTTTATTCAACTATTTCTAAGTTGATTAGAGTTTGTACCGTGTCGTGCATTATGGATCGTGAAACCATTATGAATAAGAATGTTCGGTTGTCGAAGGAATATCTGGATTTGGTTGAAGAATTCTTAGGAGTTGGGTTGCGAAATTCTAAGCTAAGGAGTATAGGTGGGGTTAGATGTCCATGTAAGGATTGTAGGAATAACGCTATATACGAAGATATTCTTGTTGTGCGTGAACATTTAATCTGTAGAGGATTTGACAAATCGTACACAGAATGGGTATGGCATAGTGAGGGCAATTATAGGAGTGGGAACATCAAGGTGGGTGAGGGAAACGAGGAGGAAAGGCTGAAGTATAATGAACAGTTGTCTGATATGTGCGACGATGTTGTTATGGAATTTGTGGGGAAGAAAAGTATGTTAGATGCTATGTATGCTGATAAAGCGACAAAGTTATATGTTGGCTCAAGCCATTCAAGGTTGGGTGCAACATTGTTGTTGATGAACCTTAAAGCTAGGCATGAGATTTCAGATAAAGGAATGACTGAGTTGTTGGAGTTAGTTAGAGAGTTGCTTCCCCAGGACAACTCGTGTCCTGATCGGGTTTATGCTGCTAGGAAAATCTTATGTCCCATGGGAATGGAGTTTACCAAGATCCATGCTTGCCCGAATGATTGTATGTTGTATAGAGGGAGAGATGGTTCTATGAGGGATAATTGCAAGGTGTGCGGTGAGTCGAGGTGGAAAATAAAGAAAGATAGAGTTGAGGTATGTGGGGAAACAGTGACAACATCGACAAAGCAAAGTCCCGCCAAGGTAATGTGGTACATGCCCCTTAGACCACGATTGGCGCGCCTGTTTGCAAATGCAAGTGATGCGAAACTATTAACATTGCATGCCGATCGAGTACGAGAGGGAGATGATATTATTTCTCACGCTTCAGATGGTGATCAGTGGAAGAAGATGGATGCTAGGTACCCTGAATTTGCTAATGAACCTAGACATGTGAGACTCGGACTATCCACAGATGACATGAATCCTTTTGGTAACATGTCTAGTACCCACAGTTCATGGCCTGCTATGCTTGTTATTTATAATCTCCCTTCTTGGTTGATGATGAAGCGAAAATATGTGTTTTTAAACACTGTGATCTCGGGGCCTAAGCAACCTGGAAACGACATTGATGTTTATCTAGCACCTCTTCTTGAAGAGTTGTCATCCTTATTTGAGTTAGGTATGGCGATTCCCGATGGTAGTCGTGGGGATGCTGAGTTCAAACTTAAAGCGATGTTGATGTGGAGCATTAATGATTTTCCCGCGCTCGGAAATCTCGGAGGGTGCTCAGTGAAAGGTCATTTTGCATGCCCGTTATGTGAGAGTAATACAAGCCATTGTCAATTAAAGTATGGAGGGAAACCTGTTTATTTGGGTCATCGACGTTTTTTGCCTGCTAGTCATCCGTGGAGGCGTGCTAAGAAGTGGTTTAATGGTGAGGAAGAAAACTGTGTAGCCCCCGTCCCACTGTCCGGTTCAGAAATTTTTGGCAAGGTGTCTGGAATGGAATATGTTTTAGGCAAGGGTCATAAGAAAAGCAAACAACCTTCCATTTGGAAAAAGTGTTCAATATTTTTCAAACTTCGTTACTTGGAGCATTTGGATGTACGACATTGTCTGGATGTGATGCATATAGAGAAACATTTATGTGAGGCTTTGGTGGGGACGTTGTTGAATACTCCCGGGAAAAGTAAGGATGGATTGAAAGCAAGAAAGGATTTAGTGAATCTTGGCATAAGGACAGCCCTTGCACCGGTGCAAGAAGAAGTTGGTAAAACTTACCTACCACCTGCTTATTATTCATTATCATCTGAAGAGAAGGAAAGTTTTTGTGCAACTCTGAAGTCAGTGAAAGTTCCTTCTAATTATGGTTCAAACATTAGTAGTTGTGTATCAACTTTTGACTTGAAATTGGTTGGAATGAAATCGCACGACTGTCACAATCTGATGCAGGATTTGAATGTCATCGCGCTCCGTGGATGCTTGCCTACCCACGTTCGGAAGGTAGTTGGTCGCCTATGTTTTTTTTTAAAACAGATATGTCGAAAGAAGGTAAGTCGGCGTAAGTTGGATAAACTGCAAACTATGGTGGTAAAAGTGTTGTGTAGGCTTGAGATGTATTTCCCCCCCTCATTTTTCGACATAATGATACATGTGATAGTCCATCTTGTAAGGGAGGTAAATTTGTGTGGTCCCGTCTATCTAAGATGGATGTATCCATTTGAGAGGTACATGAGCATTTTCAAGCATTTTGTTAAGAATCGATATCGTCCAGATGCAAGTATTGTACAGAGATACGTGGCTGAAGAGGTGATCGAATTCTGCACCAACTACTTATAGGATGTTCCAACAATAGGGCTTCCAATTGTTAGGCATGATGGGAGAGCTGATGGCCTTGGACTACGACATAGGTCAAAGTTCAGCCCTTCCTCAGATGAGATATCTAAAGCCCATCTTTATATCCTACGCAACCATTCCGCTGTGAGTCCTTATTTTGATGTTCACCTAGCAGAGATTAGGCAGCGCATCCTAGTTTGTCAGGGCCTCGGGTTTTTGAATTACACTGTCAAGATTTCACTAGCTGGTTGAAAATTCATGTGCAGAATGGGGATGACCATCCAAAGGTCGTCAAATGGTTGGCTAAGAGACCACTCGACACAGTTACATCATTTAGTGGGTATGACATAAATGGTTACACATATGGTACAAAGTGGAGCGATGATAGATTAGCAACTCAAAATAGTGGTGTATCAGTACCTGGAGAGGATGGTTTGCATGGGGAGAATGCTGTTTTTGGTACAATCACTGATATCTGGGAAATGGATTTTGTTCATGTCAGAATTGCACTGTTCAAATGCTAGTGGGTTGATCAAGCAGAAGGTAAGTGTCTGGAGGAGTTAGGGATGATTCTAGTGAATAGAGAAATCCTAGGCTCAAGTGAAGATCCTTTCATAATGGCAGCACAAGCCCATCAATTGTTTTATGTTAAAGATCCGGTAGACATGCGGTGGGAGGTCGTGGTAGATGGAAAGAAAACCTTTGTTTATGGTGATGATTTGTTTGACGATGATTGCACCATTTCTAGTCAAACCATCCCATCATCGATTTACGAGACATTGGAAGAAGACGATGACATAGTTGCTGGGATTATTTGTCGAATGGATCACGAGGAGGGAATGGGATTAACCCTGCAGGAAAGACTACGGGAAGGAAGAGAAAGCAACCAAAGAAGAATATTAAGACAAAAAAAAGAGGAAGCAAAAGAATAAGAAGTTAAATGACGAAGAAGAAGAAGAAGAAGAAGATTAAGTCGTCATGAACGTTATTTGTGTAAAAAACTTTACAACATTTTTTAATGTTGTGATCGTGTTGATTTTTTATAGTTTTTGAAATCGTTACATGTCCATAAGAATTTATGAACTAAAACGGGTTTAGGTAACAAGATTGATAGCTAACGATATAGCTACTATACTCGCTAGTTTGTAATTTTTTAGCAAAATCACTAACGAACTCGGCAGAGTTAGCGTTGTTCTTGCGAACTCGCTAAAACAGGTTCATTTTTCGCTTGTTAGGCTCTACCTCCCTGATCTAACTTGTAGCGACTTCGCTAATATATAATTTATCAGCTAGTGAGTTCGCAAGTGTGTAGCACTAATTTGTCTGTAAATTTTGCTATACAACACACAAAATTGTTCGATTTTTATGTTTGAAAATGAGAAATTAAAATGCACAAACAATTCCATCAAATGTGCTAAAATGACATCAACTGTGCTAAAATTAGAATTTTAAATGATAAAGTCACATGTTTACAATTCATTCGCAACAACAAAACATGGTACTTAACATGAAACAACAAGAGGTTTAGAAAATAATTTAGTCTTCAGTAGGTGCAGATTGTGGTGGTTTTGGATTCTCCTTGGCCTTCTTCCTCGCCTGAGCCCTTTCAATTCCACGGATAACCTTTGCAGTTAACCAGTTTTCTTGATTAATACTCTCCATTTGCTGCCTCATCAAGTCGACCGTGTCCTCTAGGCCTTTATAATATGCCTCGGCTGGTACTTCTGTTTCAGTAGTTCACACATAATATGATATTAGATCAATATAGCACAAACAAAATAAACTATGAAGATTGTGAGGTAATAGATTTGTATATCTTCTACTTGTTTTCGGACCTTGCGACTGTCTAGCTACAAACGGTACGTACCTTTGCCTCTTTCATCCACCTCATTCCACTCACCATCCACCAACTCCCATTTGCCTTTCCTCTCAAAGTAGGAAAGAGTGTAAAACACACAATCTTCCACCTTCGCAGACAATTTCATCTTGGGGAAGTTGGTTGTGATATACATTGTTATGAAGTTACCATAAGGCAGCTTTGTCACTGGATGGTTATTCTCTACAATACTTTGTCGCATATGCTCAAATATCACATAGCCCGGGTTCAACCTGAACTCTTCCATGACACTGTAAAATATACTAATAGTGGTATAGTTAAGCTCCGTTATCCAGCCGCCTTTCGGCACAATTGACCTGGCTATCATCTCATACAATATCCGTTGGTGGCAAGTCAACTTGTCAAGCTTGTATCCTCGAGGCTTACCTAATTCATCTCCCTCCGCCTTACCAAAATATTTCACCCCTAACTTTTTTAAGTAGGCTTCATCAAATCCATCAGTTTCGGGCCACTTCTCTCGTATATAAAATCCATCTGGGGGAGGGTTACTGTAATCCTCCTCGACAGCATAAGACACACCTAAAGCCTTGTTAAAAAACTCCTCACCTATTTCCATATCCTTCTTATTTACCCAAGTAAACCACCGCCCTGTTTCCTTCTCCTCTTCAATAAGTTGATGAAAATTGGCATAGAACTGACAAGTTTCATCCTTATGAGCGGGATAGTTCACACCAAGAAGTTCATGCAACTCATGTTCTTTAAAAGTTTCTAGCACCCTAGTTAAACCTAGGTCTTTAATTTGATCAAAATCCAACACATAGCACTCTAGCAGTTGAGCATGTTTCATAAGATCAACATAAGCATCTGAAGCCAGTAAACTTACAAATTTTGACTTGTCGTAGGCAGTGGAAGAAGAAGCCGCGGCTGGACCGGCAGATGATGATGCCACCTCTCTCCGGCTGACCCCACTCGGATTGGGCGCTGGTTGCTTTGATCTGGCGATGGGTTTCAGCTAGGTTGGTCGAACAAGTTGATTCGAGGGTTTGAGCAGTTTGAATTTGGGGATCGCATATGAAATTAAATTGATCCGACAATTTTTTTATATATAGAAGTGAAAGTGGCGACATCGCTAGCTTGTTGACTTGCTATTTGCGAACTCGCCAGGCCATAAGGCTAAGTCTCACACGATGTCATTTTGATGTTCATTTTTTGTGTGCTTTTGTGGGAATATGTTACGAACTCGCCACATACCTAGCTAGGATCTAGCGAACACGCAAACCATTAACCTTATGAAACTCTGTTGACTGATAATTACAACTGGCGAACTCGCCAGTTACAAACCCACTGGTAACTAGGGCGGCACGTCGTCGCTTAATAAGCAAATATACTAGCGATATAGCAACACATATCGCTAAATAGGTGGTGAACACGCTACATATACGCTAAATAGGTTATGTTGAAGTTGTACGACAACTTACGAATTCGCCACACCGTCGCTTGTTATGAAAATTAAAAGCGACTTAGCAAGCATTTTCGCTTGGTGCCTAGCAAACTCGCTAGGTATACGCGTGATAGGTTCTGTTGAACTAGTACGACAACTGACGAGCTCGCTAGCAGTGAAGATGATAGCAGGCGAACTCGCAAGTATCTATACTGCATACAAAAAAATTAGTTTGCATTTTTATGAACTGATAATCCACACTGAAATGGCAAGCTTCTTAACCAATAAAAATTCCAAACAAGAGTCAAATTCAACAAACAAGAAACAGCATGTGCCAAATTCAACAAACCACAAAAATTACACCATGTGCCAAATTCAACAAACAAGAAGACAACATTGTTCAACGACTACTTAATAACTACTATTTCACAAACCATTCACTAACACCTCATGGAGTTCCTCGCTACTCATTATGTCTGCTACATCATTGTGTGGTTGTGCCGGATCACTGCACTTGTCCCCTTCATCTTCATTCACATGACTGGTACCTGATTTGACTGCATGTGTCGTTTCCACATCCAACAACGGCTGCTCGGCCATGCGTTTCTCTTTTCTCTCCATCACAGCTTTCTCATGTTCATCCTCGCCCTCAGACTCTTCCCCATCAGTGTGTTCGTCATCATCTTCATGTACTCCATCAGCATTCTTAGCATCCAACTTCTCTGCGTCATTTGGATGGCGCTTCTCCGTGCTTGGCCCTGGCGTGCTTGTAGAATCCTTGGATTTGGGTCTGAAGTCTGGCATTTCCTCAGTTCCACTGAGGTCGCACTCTAAACCTCCAATTTCAAGTAAAGAATTTAGTTTGTCGTTGTTTTTCTTTGACTGCTTCTGCTCCAGTTGGATCTCATTCACCAACTGTCCAAGCTTAACAACTAATTGGCCACGAGCATCAAAAACAGCATCTGCCAAATATAAAGGTTGAAGGGAAATATCAACATACACATTACTGTAAATCTACAACATATGTAAAAATTTAGAAAAATTGTTAGATTCTTTATACCTGAAATAGCAGATCCACCCCTTG
Organism: Sherardia arvensis; assembly: GCA_948330725.1. Classification (NCBI taxonomy): domain Eukaryota; kingdom Viridiplantae; phylum Streptophyta; class Magnoliopsida; order Gentianales; family Rubiaceae; genus Sherardia; species Sherardia arvensis. The sequence goes on along the minus strand of OX415236.1, from coordinate 39,876,034 downwards.
CTCGCCTAGCCGCTGCTTCTGCTTCCTTTTTCAATGCATACTTCCCATCAGCCTTCAACTCTAGCCGCTTGTTCCTCAGCCAATCCTTGTCATAGTGCACGATTTGCATTGGTAATCAGCCTCTAGGGAAGATACCAGCTTTCCTAATAAGCGCAGTCACTAAACCACAATATGAAATAGCCGCTCTCTTGTGCCTCGCCATCTTTAGCATGTGGCTGAGGATTGTGAAGCCCGGATTTATCTTAATCCGTTCTAGGATGAAATAAAAGACTGTTAGAGAAGCAACCGACGGCTCTTATGCGTGCCCAAGACTCGGTAGCACATTCCCACAGATTAGTTCAAAAACTAACTGTTGCTCCTCGGTGAGCCTATGGATGGGATAAAACCTCGCTTTACCTGCACTGTTTGAGGCCCTCTTAAACCACTTGTTTCCCATATCGACCATGTTCAAGGGCTGCTTAGGGCTGACCGATGGGAATCGCTGCTCATAATAAAACCTCGTAGGGACCATCGGGTTTGGTTGGTCTCAGGTCAGTACGGCTCTTATAAGGGCATTTCAGAATACTATTTATCATAAACTTGTCAACCTTAAACTTAAACCCTCTAACAATGGTTGTTATATCATCAACTCCATCCTCTAACCCTAAATTTGCATAAAATTGCAAAAATTCTTCATAGTAAATGGGATCGGGAAGCTGTAACAATTGATCTAAATGTTGGGCCCTAAAGTGGTCTAGCACATAATCAAGTTGAAGCTCAGGAACTTTTGTACTATCAAAAACTTTATTATTAATCACAAGCCTAGACTTCAAGCGTTCATACCTAGCCCTTGCATGGTCGTTGAAGAATTCAGGGGTTTCATCTTGAACCTGAGAATCATCACCGCCGGCAGACTCTCCTCCGGGATGTTTTCCGGCTTCTTGTTCAGGTCTTGCTGTCGGTGGAGCCTGTACTGCCTCCGCCTCAGACTCAACTCGACGCTGTTTGGTTCCAGCACCGCCCGTTCCTCGCCACTGCTCGTTCCGGCACCGCCACTTGCTCGGCCCCTGCCCGTTCCATGGCTTAAACCTCTGGTTTTGAGAGGCATGTTGTCGGAGGTGTATGGGTACGAAATCGCAGCCGCGTCGTCTGGATTGAAATTTGGGGGAAAATTAATTTCCAGATCCCTAATATTTTTATATACTTTTAACACTAGCGATATCGCCACCTGACTCGCTAATACTATTTATATCTTGCGAGTTCGTCAGTTGCCAAACCAAAAAAATATTCAACGCATGCGACTTCGCTAGTAACTCGCCAACATTTTTCCCACATCGGCCACTCATAGACTTATTGTTCAGTATATAACTGTCAACATTTCTCAATGGATCGATAAGTCGCCGACCCGCGCAAACTGAGCATGAAACACTACATTTGATCTGCTATACAATCTATACTATACATACTACTATACTACCACATTCAGACCCCTGGTTCCTTAGCCCCAAACCCAATTTTTTTTGTGTTTAACATATGTTGGCGACATCGCAACGGACTTGCCAGATGAGGTTCATTTTTTGTGGGTTGTGGGTATCATGGGTTTAGGGTTGTGGGTATCATGGGTTTAGGGTTATACTATTTAGCGTGACAAGTTGCGAACTCGCAAACAATCAATCTCAACTTTAAATGTCTTTATCTAATCATATATATTTGTTATTTCTAGCTAGGATATAAAATTTTCTTACATGAACATTTATCAGTTATTTAATTATTTCTTTTAATGAAGTAAAAGGTCGGCCATGTCTATCCATGCCCCATATGGAAGGTAACAACATGTTTGATTTATAAATTATTTCATGTTGCGTCACACATGTGGTTTAATAGCCAAGTGAATATGACAGTGGTCGAACTTCACACGTATTTGAAGCATTTGTTAATTCATTTGTAATAACCATTCGTTACTATATATACACATTGATTAGATCAACAATGGTATTATCTTCTTTTACATTACATATACGTGACGCCACAGGTACTTAGTTCACGCAGTATTTACCAACACCAACGTTATTGAGATTGATCTTAATCATTGTTAAAATATCTGATTCGATACCATAATCTATTCACGTTGATTATCAACTGCATCAACCTAATTACACATCAGTGTCACAATTCCTTATGTATCATTTAATGTTGTCTCAACCAGCTCGTGCTCGGCAAGCATTTTAATAACTTCATTTGTATATACGATCAACATGACTATAGAGTATGATATGCATATTGCTACTGTCCTACACACACTTGCTAATACAACACTGATTAGTGCATGCATTGGTCACAAGTAAACACCTTACCGCATGTAATTCTAATTAATGAAACTAATTTCATAACTTCAAGTTCAATATTACTACAAAGTCAAAATGGTTATCAAATTCTTGGTAACGAACAAGTGCGTTAACATTTAAATTAGAAGTAATTTAAGATAAATTACATCATACTTACAAACTTGCGAATTCATAAGTTAAAAGATTTAATTGCGAGTTCGCTAGTTACCATCGTTAGTGTAATCAAAGCATTAGCTTAATGAATGGCGAAATTGCATGTAGCTCGTAACCTGTTGCGAACGACTAGCGAGTTCGCAAGATCGCTCTCTCAGGTCGACACCAGCCTTTTTCCCAGGCCGAGGGCCACAATTTTGGCATCTTATCACTTAGCTATGCTCGAATCTTTTCTTGCAAATCTCTAACTTTTCACATATTCTCTACTCTTTTCACATCAATCTTCCATCAAATCTACACAAACCTTTCCATGAATTCAACTACATCTCAAGTGGGTCAATCCATAGTGTAAGTACACACACATTACAAGAGGAATTTGGTAAGATTGGCAATTACTTCTCAACTATTTGTTTCTATACCCATATGCTAGCCATTATGATTTTGTACTTGTTGTTTTGGAATTTAGTAGTACCATTTGTGTGGGTAGGAGAAGGAAAAACAAGGTAGACACATAATCAACACTACAATCAATTCTACATCTACCAATTTGTGAATTGCAAAGGTATGGGTATTTTGTGGTTGACATTTATTTTGTGACTTGTAAGGGTCATTAGGGTTAATGTATTCATTGGAGTGTTAAAGGTATGATTCATTATTAATTAATCACCACTATGTCCATTAAAATTGTTACATTTTATTGGTTTTAGGTACTTGTGTCTAGGAAATCTAAATTATACTTAACTTTTATGTTAATGCATATGCTTAGGCATGTTTGTAGGCATTGATTAATTGGGGAATGTGGACTATATATATATGTTTTGTCATTTCCACTAACAAATTGGTCTCTATACTTAGGAAAGGAAAATGAGTGAACCAACAAACTCGACTTCTTCGAACTCATCTAGTGGTGGAGAAAATGTTGTTCGCGATTCGCGACAACGTAAAACAAGGAAGCTTAGTCGCGCTTCAAAAGAAGAACAAATGAGGACCCACTGTCGCGAGATAGAGACAAGAATCGACAATAAAATTCTAACACATGTCAAATTTAATGACATCGGTGTAGCTATTGCGCCCTACGATGATGCCCAGAGATGGTCTAGTTGGTGTGGGAAAATAGGTAGGACACATGTGCCGCTAGACACTACGGATTGGAGGCTTCTAGACCTCGCTATCAAAAAAGGGGTGTGTGGAAGAAATGCAAGGTGAAGTTCACTTTTTAATTTTTTTCCATTTAATAATACCTTATTAATAGGACTTACCATTTATACTATATCGATGTTAGCGACCTTTTGTGATCGAAGCCAAATCCTATGATCAAGTGAAGAAGAAGGCATTACAAATTGCATCAAAGTCGCATCGCGAGCATAAATATACTCTTGCCACGGAGTACATAAACCCAAAGGGCATAAGGTTTGGTCAACATTCTAAGGATCGTTACAATCACATTGTGCCACTCACTTGGGAGATATTCAAGGCACGATGGCTAGAAAATGATTTAAAGGTTAGTACTAACATTCAATTTGCTTAATTTTAATTGTTTCCTATACACCTTTAATTGTTCTCTAAATTAGTGTATCCTTACTAACCAATAAAATTCTTAAAGGGTGTGGGTGATGATAAGCGTAAAGCAGCTGCTTATAATAATATGCCCTACACCGGTGGACGGTGTGGATATTTGGGTGTGGGGAAGAAGACATCAAAAAACAAATACGATAAAGAGGTTAAAGAACTAGTAGATGGTGGCACCCCCCTAGAAGAGGCAAAAAACCAAGTCGTGGCTGAAGACCCAACACAATATACTCGAGAATAGTTTTTCGTGCTTGGTAGAATTAAGGCCAACGGAAAATTCTCAAGCAACGAGGCAAGAGAATTGCCGGTCGAGTGGTACATGTTATATAAGTTTACATACTTGTCAAAACCATTAATGTTACTAAAATTAAAATAGAACGTCACAATGTATTTAAAATACGACAACCAATTTGTTTCATTATTATTGTGAGTAGGATGAGGTAGGGCTTGAAGTGGAACAGGGTTTATTCATCCCGGTGGGAAAACATGATGTCTTGCATAGAGCATTAGGCAAGGAAGAACATCCTGGAAGAGCAAAGGGGATAGGTGGATATGCGACCCAAATTGAAGCTTTTGGGATCAAACGTAGTAGCAAAAATCCAAAACCCTCTAAACTCCAAGTAGCCTTAAGCCAAGCTAAAAAATCCGAGCAAGAGGTCAAGAATTTGAAAGCCATCTCAGCCAATGTTTGTGCTTTTGTGAATTAACCTATTCCCAATGATTTGTGTCTAACAAATCAATTTAATGGACCATCATCTAGAGGCTCCCATCCATCCCCGCCCCAAACTGAGGTTGACCAACCAAATCCTCCATTAGACCACATCGACATATGCACACCATTGGCTCCTATCAAACCTCAAGTTGATATACAACTTCCGCAAGTTGATATACAACTTCCCAAACCAACCACAAAGGTTAGGTTATTTCCCTTGTCTAAGCCTTACATTCAAATTAATTACGCTTAATCATCTACTTCTTTTTGAAAATACTATTATAACAAACTAATTTTTTTCCTTCAATGTAGATTTCTCATTCTTGCAATTTGTACGTTGTTAGAGGTAATAATTCTCAACCAATACACGTTGCTAATGGGAATTCCTATCCTCATATGACTTTGCATCACAAATCAAAAGTCCCTAAGGGGTTCGTAAGGGTATCCATAGTTGAGGTGTTTGTAGAAGATGCCTTGTTGCCGGTGACTGAGGATGATGAATGCACAATAGTTGGTCAAGGTTTGGGATTTTTTTCGTATGGCCTGCGTGGTTGGTTGTAGATGCTAATTCAACATGCATCCACAAGAACCAAAGCAACCAACAGAGACTGCCGACCTTAATTTCCCAATCCCTAAGATTCCTCTCTCTAATGAGTGTGTGGGTTTCATGAAAGCTCTCCCGGGTTTTGTTCGCACACTATTTGACATGCTAGGTCATCATAGCCGTGAATCTATGTACTATTTTGTAGCCAATTCCAAGGTTTTTGGCGAGGCAAAGGAAGTGGTTGTTCCTTGGGAAGATTTTGCCCTATTTTGGCACAAACAAACCCTTCCCGATACTATACTAATCCTACATCAAATGTAAGTGTTATTGTTTAACCTAGTGGTGTTTATGTGTTACTTGATTGTGTCCGTATTTATATACTTTTTCCGATACTTTATGCTCTAAGATTGTTGTAGGTTCATGCAATACGTCTCTTTGAGCGTGACCAAGACATTCATTGGTTTTTTGCACCCGACTTTCTTGCAACAAGCCCAACAAGGTAATCATGTGAGGCTTGCTTACCTTACAAAGTTGCTAAGCGACAAGAGCAAAACCATTTTCATTGGGCCATACCTAGAGGGGTATGTATTTACTAATTGTTTGATTAGTAGATATTAGTTTCAATTGCACATAATCTATGTTACAGTCTGAGGTGCATGTTGTTTAATATATAGTGGTCATTGGAGTTTTGTTGCAATGATTCCATCATTGAAGCGTGTCTATTGGATTGATCCACTACATTTCGCTCCATTTACAAAATTCGCCGATCTATTGGAGATTGTTATGCATGCTGTCAATGACGACACACTCCTTAACTTCAAACTTATTCAAATTCAGGTTAAAATGTCGACTCCTTTCTTTCGTATTTACACCTACATAGATTTATATACCATATGTTAAACTACTTCTATTTCAGCACCGCAAGCAATTGTCCAACTGGGAGTGTGGATACTACATGATGTTGTATGCCTACGAGTGCATTGAGACCCTTACAAGTGACAATTTGGAACTACATCGCGTGAGTACTCTTACAATATGAAAGTTTCTATTTATTACCTACAAATTACCTTAGTTTGTATTAATAAACGTATCTCATTCGTAGATACTCGAGGAAAATCAATCGGCATACACTAAAAAAGAGCTAGAGTTGGGGAGAGATAGATTTGCAAAGAACTTGGTCATCGTTAGAGCTCAATTCATATCTAGACCACACGTACCATGTAAGTATGCATGTAAAACTTAACTCGTATTACTACATTTGTTATACATACAAAGGATTATAGTTTATGAGTTCTTTGTGTTTGCCATTTAGTGGACTACATATATCTTGCAATTGAAAGGTTTAGATATGTCATTTATACTATTTGTGCGGGAAATTTACCAAAAATCATAAATTAATGTATTAGGCTTTTTTCCTGGAGAGCTCGTTACCTTTTTCGTTAAGCACCAAAACATTTTTGCGAGTTACATGCGAACTCAACAGCAGTCCAGCTTATATGGCGCGTTCGCCACCTGGCTCGCTAGGTTAACCACTGTCTCACAAATATTGTGCCTCACGCTGTCGCAACATCAGTTGTCAGACTTGGCGAAATTTAGAAGTGATATCACCACCAATCTACATAAACCAAGCTCAGTCACAGTTTACTAGCGTTATCGCAACTCTGTCGCTCCTTAGCCACTGCCTCTTCAGTCTCCGACCCAGCATTCTCGCAAGTCTGCTCGTCAGGCCTGCCGAGAAAGTTAGCGACCTCGCCAATGAACTACTAAAATCGCCTAATCTCAGATAATACGCCGTCGTCCAATCATGCATGAGAGAAAACTGACGAACTCGCTACTAAATAATAAGAGATTGTTGTAGCGAACTCGCTAGGACAGATTCAGGCGAAGCTCAACCGATGTCGCCAGTTCCCTCGTTTAAAATCTAAATTCATGCAATATTTAGTAGCGATTTAGGGTTTTAGGGTAACTAGCGGTATCACTAGTCTTTTCCTTGCGATCGCTTGTTGTACTCGCAACTACTCCAGTTACGCCCTAAACCCTAGACCATAAACTCTGTCTAAAATCTAGCGAACTCGCTAGTTTTTGTTTAGCGATTCGCCAAGAGCTGTCGTAACCAGTCAGACTCACACATAATTTCAACTTTGCGTTGAAGCTGGCGATTTCGCAACTAGGTGAGTTAGGGTTTCATATTAGTTGCAGTTGCGATGTCGCAACACTCGTTAAAGGCGGAAAGCCCATGCATCTAAGGCGGAAGAAATGCCTTAAAGCATGAAACTTTTAAGGCGGAAGAGGAACAACCTTAAAGCTTTTTCAGGTTTTAAGGCAATACTAGAGAAGGCATTTGCCTTCTGCCTTGAAACGTGAAGGACCAACCGCCTTAAATGCTGCAAAATTGTAGTAGTGATGGACCTTACCGCGTTAACTCAGGTTGGAAACAAAGCTCTAAGCATAGGCATTTCAGGATCATTGTTTTCATTTATAGTTGGGGCTGCATTTTACTACTTTGTTTCCTCGCTACCTAGAAGACTTTACCATGGGATGCATGTTCTGGGGTGTTTTCCTCTCAGTTACAGGTTTGCAACCAGTGGGAGATTTACTCATAAACCACAAACTTCTCCACTCAGAATTTGGAAGAGTGGGGTTATCTTCAGCATTAGCAAGTAGCATAGTTTCCTGGATTCTCCTTCTAATCTGTGCCACCATTACAGCCAGCGGAGAGATGTTTTTCTTGTCCAAAATAATGGCGGTTCTGGTAGCCGTTTATCTCTGGTACGCAGTTCGTCCATCCATCTTGTGGGTGATCAAGAAGACTCAAGACGGGGAAGAGTTCAGTGAGTCCACGGTTTGTGTTTGTTAGAAGCAATAGAGAGAGGGATTTGGGAGAACCCAATTCTTGAATGATAAGAGTATGAATGACAAAGAGTTACATATGAGGGTTTATGGAGAGACCATCAAAATAACTAAACTACCCTTCAACTATATGAATATATATACATTAACATCCCCCCTCAAACTCACGATGCTACAGCAAGAAGCATTGAGAGTTTGTCTGATAAGAAGCGGAAGCGAGCAGCTGAATGAGCCTTCGTAAAGAAGTCAGCAAGCTGGAGAGATGATGGAACAAATGGCAATGAGATCGCACCAATCTATAAATGATGGCGAGTGAAGTGGCAATCAATCTCAATGTGTTTGGTTCGCTCATGAAACACTGCATTACGGGCAATGTAGATCGCACTCTAATTATCACAGTGTAATGGAGTGGGATCTGGAAGTTTGATTCCAAAACCAGATAGCAACCAGCGCAACCAAACAATCTCAGCGGTGGTAGAAGCCATGGCACGATACTCAGCTTCTGTAGAAGAGCGAGAAATGACATCCTGTTTCTTGCTCTTCCAAGAAATGAGAGAGTCGCCGAGAAAGATGCAAAATCCAGTAGTGGACTTGCGATCCTCAGGATCCCCAGCCCAATCTGCATTGGAATAAGCACGCAAATCCAAGGATGCCGAAGAAGAGAATAGAAGACAACGAAACTGGGAACCTCGAAGATACCTGGAATACGAAGAACAGCAGCCTAGTGAACTGAAGTAGGAGCAGTGACAAACTAACTGACAACATGAACAACATGCGCAATATATGGGCAAGTAACTGTGAGAACATGACCAAGCTGGCATGCCTTTTGATATATGGGCGAGTAACTGGGCGAGTAACATGACCAAGCTGCCAATGACTGTACGATATAGGGTGGCATCTGACAAATGAATCCCATCTGTAGAAGAATAGCGAGCATGAGGCTCAAGAGGAGTGTCTATCGTCTTATTGTCTGTAAGACGGGCACGCTCAAAAAGATCGGCTATATAATTCGACTGAGATAGCAGATAGCCCTTAGGAGAAGAGGCAACCTCAATACCCAAAAAATAACTGAGCACGCCCAAATCTTTCATAGCAAAGCAATGAGTCAAATCCTTCTTCAACAATTCAATCCCCTCACAGTCATCCCCAGTAATAATCATGTCATCAACATACAAAGAGAGGAGAATTTGACCCTTACTTGTATGTTTGACAAACAAGCCAGAGTCATAAAGACTGGGAAGAAAGCCAAGAGAATAAATCACAGTGGAGAACTTCTCAAACCAAGCCCGAGGAGCTTTTTGAGACCATACAAAGAACTGCGAAGCCTACAGACATGCTCTGTCTCATGGGCTACACCGGGAGGAGAAGTCATACAGACCTCCTCATGAAGATCACCATACAAGAAGGCATTCTTAACATCCATCTGCCAAATCTTCCACTGGCGAACAGAGGCAATCGCAATCATAGTACGAAAAATAGTCATCTTGGCAACAGGAGCAAAGGTCTCATCATAGTCCATCCCATACTCCTGTGAATAACCCTTTGCAACAAGGCGAGCTTTGTATCGCTCAACCGAACCATCAGAGTTGGTCTTAATCTTATAGACTCAACGAGAACCAATGGTGTGCTTTCCTGAAGGCAAAGGTACCAAATCCCAAGTGTGAGTATGATGCAAAGTAGCAAGCTCCTCAGCCATCGCAGTCTGTCAAAGGGGATCACAAATAGCCTCTCTATAGGACGTAGGCTCAGACAGAGAATGAATGGACACAAGAAAGGAAGTGAAAGGAGGAGAGTATAGAGAATAAGCAAAATCAGGTTTCTGAGTAGACTTACGTGGGCGAGTGGACTTGCGAAGAGGAGGATGAACCGTAATCTCAGAAGATGATGGAACAGGCATGGGAGGCAATGGATAAGGAGGAGGAGAGACCAACGGAGTGTCTGTGTCTGGTGCAGGATCACCCGCGTCCGGGGTAGGAGAACCTATGTCTGGATCAGGAGTATTAGAATCTGGCAGCAGAGCAACATCGGTGGCAACATCAAAGGGATCAATGCTAGTGAGATCTGACTGAGTTAACTGATGGGAAGTGGATGGAACAGAGTAAAATGGAATATGCTCCAAAAACACAACATGACGAGAGACATACAATCTCTGACTGACTGGATTAAAACAACGATACCCCTTCTGACCACTACCATAACCCAAAAAGACACACACAGCCGATTTGGAAGATAATTTAGAGCGCTCAACATGTGGTTTAAGAACAAAGCAAGTACAACCAAAAACTCGCAAGGAAGAATAATCAGGGGGACTGCCATACAACCTCTCAAAAGGTGACAAACCTGAATTGTGAGAGGTGGGAATTCGATTAATCACATGGACAGCCGTGAGAATGGCTTGCCCCCAAAAAATCCTAGGCACATCAGCTGACAACAAGAATGAGCGAGTTGTCTCTACCAGATGACGGTGTTTCCTTTCGGCAACACCGTTCTACTGAGGGGTATCTGTACAAGAAGTCTGACGGATTGTTCCATCAGAAGAAAGAAGCTGGCAAAAAGCATTAGAGGTGTATTCACCTCCCAAATCACACCTAAAACACTTAATGACAGAAGAATGTTGTGTCATAACAAGAGCTCTAAATTCACGATAAATATTCAGAAAGTCAGATCTATGTTTCATAAGAAAAACCCAAGTATAACGAGTAAAATCATTAATAAAGGAAATATAATATCTAGAACCCCCTTTCGTAAGCATGGGAGAGGGTCCCCACACATCAGAATGCACAAGATCAAAAGGAGCAAAAGATGATGAAACACTGTTCTGAAAAGGCAAAGCAGAGAACTTCGCAAGTTTACAACCACTACAATCAGAATTGTCATGAGAGTTCAATGGTCCTAAAGCTCCCATAGAGGTTAATAACCTTAAACGGGGGGGCTGAAACATGACCCAAACGAGAATGCCACAAATAAAAGGGTGAGGACGAGCTACTCAAACGAAATGACGAGAAATCCACACTAGAGGCGGCAAAAACATCTGATGCCCCGAGCTGGTCCAACACATAAAGTCTCCCCTGCCTATGCCCTGTCCCAATCACCATCTGAGATCGACGATCCTGAATAAGACAATGGGAATTGGAAAACCAAACATTTAGACCGGAATCACACAATTGACCAACAGAGCATAAATTAAGGGCAAGACTAGGTATATAGTAAACATGATCAAGAGAGATTGAAGATGTAACAACAGGACCAATACCCTCCAATGGCATAGAGGTGCCATCAGCAGTGATAATGGGAAGAGACAAGTGAGGAGATAGGGACTCAAAAGACTCAAGAATAGGAGACATGTGGTGAGAGGCACCCGAATCTATGATCCATATACCTGAAGCAGATGATGATGGCAAACCCGGAGGGGAGAAGCATACATGGCATGAGGCTGTGAGATGAGGAACTCCTGAAGCTTCTCCATCAACTGAAAATCCAGGGTAGGCGCAGCAGCTAGCGCATTAGGAGGAGGACGAGGTGCCCAAGGACCAGTGGGCCTGACTGGGGGACGAGGTGCCCAAGGAGCATGTGGCCGATAAGGAGGTCGTTGCTGCTGTGAATTCCTTGCCAACAACAGAGGAAAACTGCTCTTCCAATGACCTTTCTCATGGCAAAACCTACACGTATCAGAAGATGCATGTGCAGGAGGAGCATATCTGCCACCGAAAGGAGGCCTATAAGGGGCAGCCAAAACAGATGGCATAGGGAGAAGAGGGGCCTCCCTTTCAGCCTTAGTAGTCTTGAGGCGAGTCTCCTCTGCAAGCAACTCACTGACCACAGAATCAACCGAAGGGAGGGGAGTACGATGGAGAATAGCCCCACGCAAACTCTCAAACTCGCTACGAAGAGCCATCAGAAACTGGACCAAACGTTGTGCTTCCCTCCAAGCAATATAGGGTGCAAAAGCTGTCAACTCAGGGGATTCAGTCAAGGCCAACTGATCCCACAACTTACACATGGCAGTATAGAAATCCTGAATGCTCAAATCATTCTGACGAAGTGCACGAATGTCCATCTCCAACTGATACTGTGCAGCAAACACTAGTGGAAACGGACATCATTTACGGCGGTTCCAGCACACCAAACACGGTGTTTAGGGAATGCCGTGCATGGGTGTGCCGTAAACAGCCAAAACACAGGCACGGCGTATGGCCGAAACGCCGTATATCCGCGTTGAGGCACGACAGAGATTTCCACCGTGTCTATTGAAAAAAACGCCTTAAAAACCTATTTGCGATATCGTATATTTGTCATCCAAGCACTGATTCATCGGCGTTTACGATAGAGCAAGAACGACATATCTAAGTCAGGCGATATCGTAAAAACATGGTACGTTGGAGATAGCGATATCGCTTCTATGAGACCGTGGTGCATATTACGATATCGTAAATTAAAAATGTGTATATATATACGGTATCATAAATAATATCGTAAATAATACAGAGGTGTAGAACATTATGGGAAGCGATATCGTAAGTTGTATACTTTCAGGTTAGCGTAAGAGGTAAAAATATTTTGTTTGTTTACTAGATCGTGATTCTGGCACGTATTAACTTACGATACCTCATTTATTGCAACATTTGGAGTTACGATATAGCAATTTTCAAACGCTTGTTATAAAAAAGGAATCTGTGGCCAGTTTCGTTTGAAACTCCAATCGGATGCAGTTTCGTTTGAAACTCCAATCTGATGCAGTTTCAAATGACATTAGAATACACTAATGAAATGGCAGTTTCATTACGATGTACATGTCAGCCTATTAGGATACACTAATTCTAATGCACAAATGACATTGATCATCTCTTTCTAATGAAAGTTGAACACTAGTTCAAAGTCGATCATCCACAAAATTTCAATACTATGTGTTCATAATACTCTAGACCTTACACTACACAACAAGATTAACTACATAATAGTGATGGGCTAAGTGTTAACCTATATGGTGGGCTGTGCAATGTGTACTGAGCGGGGATGGACCAAGTGTCTCGCAATCTTATTCCTTCCCTCATTTTTCTCCACGATTGTGTACGGTGTGACATCGCAACCAAAAACCTACGCATGTAAAATATTATCACTATCAGCCCGACATTGTAAAAGACGGATGTATGACATTATTTTGTACACGTACCTTCTCTAGATTCATATTGTCGTTTTCAATACCTTCAATGCACTTGTGAGCAAAAAGCATGTTATAGTAGCCACACTCCCAATGCGATCGTTGCCTTTTGAACTTGATACATATGTACTAAGTCAGAGTTATTTATTTGAACGAAGAACATAAAAAACAGGCATATATCGAGGAAATGCAATTACAATATCTCAATTACAATACCAACATCAACATATAACTTACATAGGGGTTCTAAGCACAAGTTAAAGTTTAAACAAGAATTCAGAAAATTAGTATGAAAAATAAGACCTCTACATTCTCTTCCACCGCCTCTACATTCCTAGAAAATGGTATCCTATATGCATCAACATCTCCAAACATTGGAGTTAGGGGGAAGTTATTATTATCGGCCAACGTCTTAACAATAGATTTCACCTCCCTTAGCTCAGCAGAATATCTATCTATTTGACTCAGTGCAAACTACAGTTTGGAGGGTTGTGGCTCTCATATACTACGCTTAATGACAAACGCCTCTATTTGGGTCACACACCCACCTATATATACCCAATGTTATCCCATGATGTTCTTTTCTCTCTATTACATCTAAGACCTTATGAAGCAACGCCTAATACCAAATGCCCAATTCCTAATACCTATACCCAATGCCCAATACCCCCTAGGTTTTATCGCCTAAATATAAACATTGAAAGTTTTGTCATAAAATTCAGGAAACTAACTATCATAACACAATAACAATAATTTTAACAACATATTTTCGTCAAATCATTACACAAGCACAACAAAATGTATATATATCGAAAACATGAATGAAGAAAATGGAAAACCACATATAAACAAACAACAAACCTTGTTAGTGGCACTTAGGATATGAACTTGATGGGTTTCCTTTTGCAAAATGGATATGGATCTCCAAAGGTTACTAAACTAGCCAAGGACCCAAACTTGCCTCACATACAACCAATTATGGAATGGATTTCGTGGTTTTGAAGAAATGGCTATGGATTTCGTTGTTTTGAGGCTTAAAATTTTGGGGAGAAGATGAGCAAAAATGGAGAAGAGAGAGCTTAGGAGATAGAGTGTGTAGAAGATGAAGAACAATTGTGGGTTGAGGGTAGGGGTTTGGAATGATAAAACCCGCAAAAAGGGGGTTTGGGTGGCCAAGATTCCATCAACCAAGCTGGAAGAATAGTGTTTTCACCTACTTATCTGTACATGTTACGATATCGTAAGTGGTAGACGTCTACTTACTTTTCAGTTTACGAATTCGTAAATTGTAAAACATCACTGTTAGTGCAAACATCACTATGTATACGGTATCGCTTCTTCATAAACTCCTTTTTATTCCCGTATTATTTTTCTTATTCCATTTCCGATACCGTCAAACTAGCTGTCATATTTACGATATTGTAAACTATCAGAGTTGAGAATCTCGCACTTGTGCCCAAGTAGTCTATGCACCTTTACGATACCGTCGGTCTTCACGTTCAGTTCACTATTGACTCAACCTGTATTTCAGATATCGTGACTTCTTAAGCATGTATTTACAATATCGTAACTAAACTCACCAAAACACGGCGGTTATTTGAAACGCCGTGTTCCCGCCATACTTGCGCCGTGCCAACTTTACCTGACGAACTTGACCAGTTTGCGATATCGTAAACTCAATTTTACGGCGGTTTCGTGAAAAATGGCACCAAACGCCGTAAAAGTGTGCCGTAGATGAGGGTGTTTGCAGTAGTGAAATTTAGACTGAGTATAGAGTCTTTGCAAGTGAGCACCAATGGACTGATCAATCAAGTTGTGAATCCAAGTAACAATCTTAGCATTATCGGCCTCCCAAGTCTCAAACGATTTTTCATACCCCCACAACCGAGAGTAGGCTTCACCTTCACACCATTAACATAACCCCACAAAGACTTACCCTTCAGAAAAGTTTTCATAACACTACTCCAATGCGAATAATTCTTACCATCCAACCGAACACTAATGGGTTGGATAGAATCACCACCACCCGCCATGACTAACACAAAGCAAAACCCAACAAACAAAGGGCACAAATCTGTCTACTACAATGAACCCGAAGGACACCAAAAGCACCAATCCGAAAATAACCACAATTCTGAAACCAAACAATTCAAACCCACATACAATTCCAAAAACCCACAATATCCAACTCAACAAATCCCCAAATTAACAAACTCTAACAAGTTTAACCCACAAGCACATCCAAATAACCACAAATCGATGAAATACGAGTACCCATACACCAATAGCATCAACAAAGCAAGGAAATCGGCCGAAATTACCTTCACGAAAACGGATCCGGAAAAAAAAAAAACGGATCCGATCGGCGCAGAGTGGGGTTTGGATTTCAATCGGTTTCCAACCTACAAAACCAAGCTCTAGATACCATGTTAGAAGCAATAGAGAGAGGGATTTGGGATAACCCAATTCTTGAATGATAAGAGTATGAATGACAAAGAGTTACATATGAGGGTTTATAGAGAGACCATCAAAATGACTAAACTACCCTTCAACTATATGAATATATATACATTAACAGTGTTACCTTAACAATGGTTTTGTTCCGTGGTTTGTTGACTGATATATGCGGGCTAAGCTCCATGTACGGTGCGTTTATGCTGGGGCTGATCAAGTGATCATACCGAAAGAGGCTCTCGGGCATAGGTTTCTGATGGTGCTTCAAGGCTTTGTGTCTGACCTTCTGCTGCCACTCTATTTCTGCAGTGTGGGAATGAGAGCTCGCTTCCTTATCAATCACGGAGCCAAAGATTTCTTATTGATTGTTCAAGTTACAGTTTTAGCGTATTTACCAAAGATGATTGCCACTCTAGCCGTGGCCTACTTGTAAAAAATGCCTGTCAGGGAAAGCATTGCTCTCGGAGTCCTGATGAATGTCGAAGGAGTTGTTGCCCCGCTCGCGCTAGTCTGCGGACGCGATCACATGGGGCTAAGCTCGCACGTATATGACATGATGGTTCTGCCTATAGGGATCTTGACATCCATAGCTTCTGCAGTTATAGGTTTTCTGTGTTAGTAATAATAGTATTATGTTATGGATAGTTTAGTCATTTCACTCTGTACTATATATTCTTCACTTGTAAGAATAGAGCTAAACTCTTGAACTTCTTGTTGGGTAAAGAGAAAGGGTATTTGTGATGTATCTGGATTTCGATAGAGTCACGTAGGCTCGCTTTCCTTTGAGAATAATTCGACCCTTATAGCCTGGGTTTCACGAATTCACTCGCAGGATAAAACTATCGAACCTTCTTGCTTCTAGGCCTGAAACAAGAAAATGCCTTTGAACATTTTGTTTAAGGACTGTAATTACTGTTCTGTGATTCTGTCTTTACATGCACCAAGGGCATGTGTATTTATAGGGAAAACCATCGGTACCGAACCACACCGTATCAGATAGGGATGAACAACTGCAGGTAACCACAGAACCTACCAAGAGGCAACTGCAGTAACTACAGAACAACCAAGTGGCAACTGCAGTAACTACACAGCCAAGAGGCAACTGCAGTAACCACAGAACACACCCCGATCCAATCCACAACGGTGAGTTAACTGCATGCATGCATCCAATCCAATCCAAAGGAGTAACTGCATGCATACGTACGTACCAAAACAATCATCCAATCATATTACCCCAACACACGTGTTAATTGATATACGTATACATTTCTGCATTAGTATCAATGTAACACTTTATTCCGAATTAATCATACAAACATGATTATTCCATAATTGTGAGCTCGTGGATGGGTTTATACAAGTGTGCACTCCGCACCACCAACCTTGTTATAACGTCCCGAGCTCACTAATACTCAAATCCAGTTATGCTTAAATGATTGTGTTTCATAAAACACCAACAATCCTCCCCCATTTAAGTATAATCCTTGATTTGGAAAAACAACAATCCATCAAAACCAAACAAGTGCATAAATGAAAATGTCTTATAGATTGAATTTTCATCTTAGTGAATTACACATTCCAAATGCTCGAGAATCGGGGTGTCTAAAAGATTGAACCCTTCAACCCATTTGAACACTTGAAGATAATACACACACAAGTTCAAATACAACTCAAAAGCTAAACTGACACTATTCAAGCCATGTGTTCCAATCCATTCATGAGGTGCATACAAAGCCAAGTTTTAACTTCTTGAAGCGGCTACACTTCGCTCTTCATATAGGTGAATCTTTTTAATCATACACATGCATATGTATTTTTTCAAAAAATCCATTAAGAAGTTTAAACTTCATCCTCTGCTCTTCATGCATGTCCAAACATATACCATTCGTGATATAAAATTATATGTTTCAATCTTAAGTAATGGGCCTTCCACATTGAATTTGACTCTAGCGTTGTACTAGAGCGAAAGTGGGTATACCACCATCAAAGATTTAAATAGGCTTTAAACCCATCCCGATCACCGACTTAAATACCAAGTCCCTAGCTAACCCCTTCGTCAAGTGGTCTGCTAGATTTTTCTGTGTTCTTACAAAATCAACTGAAATCACACCATGAGTTAATAACTCACGAACCGCACTATGCCTGATGCCCAAGTGTCTGGATTTTCTATTGTACACTTCCTTATAAGCATTAGACAAAGTATTTAGACTATCACAATGAATTGAGATAGGCGAAATTGGCTTAGGCCACAATGGAATTTCATAGATCAGATTATGCAACCAATCTGCCTCTTTACCGGCTGCGGCTAAAGCAATAAATTCATCTTCCAATGTCGAGTCAGCAAGACAAGTTTGCTTCTTTGAAGACCATGAAATGGCTCCTCCACCAAACAAAAATGCCCAACCGCTAGTAGAAGAATTAGCATCTCCGCTATTATTCCAACTAGCATCCGAATAACCTTCCAACACTGAAGGAAATCCCACATAGCACAAACTATAATCCTTGGTTTTCTTTAAATACTTGAGCACACGCCTAACAGCTTGCCAATGAAAGGTGCTAGGATTACTCGTGTATCTACTCAACTTGCCAACCACAAAAGCGATTTCTGGCCTTGTGCTTGTCATGGCATACATCAAGCATCCAATTACTCGAGAGTACTCGAGTTGTGATACTGCTTTACCCTTATTAGGTACAAGGTTCACACTTGTATCAATTGGAGTACTAACCGGGGAACAATTCTCACAATAAAACTTTTTGAGTATTTTTTCAATATAGTGAGATTGTGTCAGAGAGATTTCATTAGTCTCTCGTTTGATCTTAATGCCAAGAATAACATCCGCCTCCCCCATGTCTTTCATGTCAAACCTTGAAGACAAAAAAGTCTTTGTAAGGTCAACCTGATTTTGGTTTGTACCAAAAATCAACATGTCATCCACATATAGACAAATAATAACTCCATTTCCAGAATTATCAAATTTGTTATATACACATTTGTCAGATTGGTTTAATTGATAACCATTTGACAAAACCACCTCATCAAACTTTTGATGCCATTGCTTAGGAGCTTGTTTTAACCCATACAATGATTTAACCAGTTTACAAACCTTATGCTCATTTCCTGGCATAACAAACCCTTCTGGTTGTTTCATGTAAACCTCCTCTTCTAGATCTCCATTTAAAAATGCTGTTTTGACATCCATTTGATGGATCACTAAGTTGTTGATAGCAGCCAAGGCAATCAACAACCTAATAGTGGAGATCCTGGCAACTGGGACATATGTATCAAAGTAATCAACACCTTCCCTTTGCCTAAAGCCTTGGATAACCAATCTGGCTTTAAACTTGTCAATAGAACCATCGACTTTCATCTTTCTTTTGAAGATCCATTTGCAACCTAATGGTTTGCAACCACGTGGTAGATCAGAGAGAATCCACGTATTATTACCCATGATGTAATCCATCTCATCATTTATCGCTTCTTTCCAGAAAGCAACATCTCGTGATTTCATTGGCTCACTAAATGTTTTAGGATCCTCATCAACATGATAACAATAAGAATATTCATTATCAATCTCATCTCTTGATCCCTCAACCAAATACATTTGGAAATCAGGACCAAAAGACTTTTCAATCCTTCCTCTCTTTCTTCTTCGAAGTTCAAGTGACTTATCAGGTGAGATTTCATCTCCCTCTATAGTTCTTATTGAAATTGGAACTATATCCTTTGGTCTTGCCATTGAGGAGAATCGAGTTTCATCAAAAATAACATCTACCGATTCAATTACGGTGTGAACCGAAATGAAATCATTAGGTTCAATAACATAGAACCTATAAGCCTTGGAATGCATGGCATATCCAATAAAGATGCAATCAATTGTTCGTTCCCCCAATATTTTCCTTTTGGGATCAGGAAGTCTCACGACCGCCCGACAACCCCAAACTCGAAGATAAATCAAGTTTGGTTTCTTTTTGCACCAAAGTTCATATGGAGTTTTCTTGTTCCTTTTATTTGGAATCCTATTCAATAAATAGCAAGCCGTTAACATGGCTTCACCCCAAAATCCGTCACTCAAGCCCGAGTAGGATAGCATGGAATTTACCATTTCCTTGAGAACCCTGTTTTTCCTTTCAGTCACACCATTTGATTGTGGTGTATAAGGAGCGGTAACTTCATGAATTATGCCACAAGATTCAAAAAACACAGGATCATAATATTCACCTCCTCTATCAGTGCGCAACTTTTTAATCAAAACAGATTGCTGCAATTCAACTTCATTTTTGAAAATCTTAAATTTAGCAATTACCTCATCTTTAGAATGTAACAAATATATGTAAAAAAATCTAGAATAATCATCTATAAATGTTACCAAATATTTTTTATTTCCCAAAGATGGTGTTGCATGCTAATCACATAAATCACTATGAATGAGTTCAAGCAAACTTGATGTCCTTTCAATACTTTTCATAGGTTGTTTGACAATTTTAGTCAACTTGCAAGTATCACATTTTTGCACATTTATATCAAAAGGTGGAATCAAGTTTTCTTTGGACATATTAAGCATGCGATTATAATGAACATGTCCTAGTCTTGCATGCCATAAAGATGGTAAATCAACACCAGAACAAACCATGTTTACAGAATTAAAATTATCACTCAAATTCAACATAAACATACCATTACAATAATATCCAAACCCTACAAACACATAATACCTCGACAATACATACTTATCAGATTCAATCACTTGCTTATAGCCAAACTTATTTAAAATGACAACAGAAACTAAATTCTTTCTAATTCTAGGTACATATAATACATCCTTTAGATGAAGATATTTCCCAGAACTAAATTTCAACACAACTTCTCCTCGACCAAGAATATCGGCGGTAGATTCGTTTCCCATATGAATAATGGCACCATTAGTAACCGGTTCGAATGACTTGAACCACTTTTTGTCCTTGAAAACATGTTTGGTTGCACCTGAATCTACCCACCACGCAACTTCATCATCCTGCATGTAAAATGCTTCAGGAATGAGTGTGACATAATTTTCATAAAAAATTAAATCATTGTCAAAATACTGACCTTGAGTTGGTGGACCTTGGTCCTTAGACCCCTGCCCAGAATGGTTTGATACCACTCCCTTCTTGCTCTTTCCGACACGATAGTCACGTTTAAAGTGCCTCGTCTTACCGCAAATCCAACATGAACCCTTAGGCTTTTTGTTTGATTCCTTGTTGTTGTTGACAAAGGGACACTTTTTGCCCTTTTTCTTCTTAGTACTTTCACCATCTTCCATCACATTGATAGAAGAAGATACCACTGTTTCTTTATCTTTGGGCTTGCCATTTTCCTGCACCCTTAGAGTTTCCTCTATGCGCAAATGGCTCCCAAGTTGAACAAGAGATAGCTCTTCCTTTTTATGCTTAAGCATGTGTTTGAAATCCTTCCAAGTGGATGGAAGCTTGTTGATTATGCTTGACACAGAAATAGATTCATCCATTTCCAATTTGTATTGTGCGAATTGCCCAAGAATCCGAAGCAGTTCATTGTACTGCTCCATCACTGGCCTGGAGTCTGACATCCTGTAATTCATAAAATTACTGACAAGGAACTTCTAACTAGAAGCGTCCTCATCCATGTACTTTGACTCCAAAGAATTCCACAACTCCCTTGCAGATTCAACATGTTGGTATATATCAAACAGTGAATCAGACATACCATTCAAGATGTGACCGCGACAGATGTAGTCATCATTCTCCCACTTGTTTCTCTTGCGTGTCTCCTCCAATGGTTCATCCTCTGCTGGTTCGGTGATCGGAGTAGACAAGACGTACACCACCTTGAGAGTGGCTAGGAGGAAGTGCATCTTTTTCTGCCACCTGCGAAAGTCCACACCTACAAACTTCTCTAACTTCATAAACTTAGAAGTCATGTCACGTATAGAATCCATCATCACAATGACAACAAATTATTCTCAAAGATTGTTGGGTAAAGAGAAAGGGTATTTGTGATGTATCTGGATTTCGATAGAGTCACGTAGGCTCGCTTTCCTTTGAGAATAATTCGACCCTTATAGCCTGGGTTTCACGAATTCCCTCGCAGGATAAAACTATCGAACCTTCTTGCTTCTAGGCCTGAAACAAGAAAATGCCTTTGAACATTTTGTTTAAGGACTGTAATTACTGTTCTGTGATTCTGTCTTTACATGCACCAAGGGCATGTGTATTTATAGGGAAAACCATCGGTACCGAACCACACCGTATCAGATAGGGATGAACAACTGCAGGTAACCACAGAACCTACCAAGAGGCAACTGCAGTAACTACAGAACAACCAAGTGGCAACTGCAGTAACTACACAGCCAAGAGGCAACTGCAGTAACCACAGAACACACCCCGATCCAATCCACAACGGTGAGTTAACTGCATGCATGCATCCAATCCAATCCAAAGGAGTAACTGCATGCATATGTACGTACCAAAACAATCATCCAATCATATTACCCCAACACACGTGTTAATTGATATACGTATACATTTCTGCATTAGTATCAATGTAACACTTTATTCCGAATTAATCATACAAACATGATTATTCCAGAATTGTGAGCTCGTGGATGGGTTTATACAAGTGTACACTCTGCACCACCAATCTTGTTATAACGTCCCGAACTCACTAATACTCAAATCCAATTATGCTTAAATGATTGTGTTTCATAAAACACCAACACTTCTTCTCATTCCTTTGTTTTGGTTTATGTATTTGGAGACATGGATTTCTTCCAATATTCTTCATTTTCCTACATAGATTAACATGGTATCAGAGTTATGATTCATGGGTTTATGGGTTGAAGGTTTGTGGGTTGAGCAAGATCAAGGTTGAAGTGGTTTTTTGAATTTTCGTCAAAAGAATTTCTGCTTCGGATTTGTCTGCGCAGCTGTCGTATATTTGAGTTATCTTTTCATCCGACCGTTGGAAAATTCTGAAATGTTGGGTGATTGTTCGAGAGACGTGGATCTACAATTTGCCCGTTCG
Organism: Sherardia arvensis; assembly: GCA_948330725.1. Taxonomy (NCBI): domain Eukaryota; kingdom Viridiplantae; phylum Streptophyta; class Magnoliopsida; order Gentianales; family Rubiaceae; genus Sherardia; species Sherardia arvensis. Next base: position 39,853,231 of record OX415236.1, on the reverse strand, counting down.
GATCAAGCATTGGAGGTCCGGAAATTCTGCAGTGTTCGTCGGACTGAACTGTGAGTTTTGGTTGTTTTCTTGAAAAATTTTCAGATTCGGCATTTGTGAGATTTTTTCGATTTGTTTCGATTATTAGATTCATTCTTGGATGAAATTATTGTATGGGAAGTTGATGGTTGACTCTCAATTTGGAATTTCTTGGATTTGGTATTAATTTGAGATTTTTCGGAATTGTGGTGGTGATTTTTGTGGGTTAAACATACTTAGTGATTTGGTATGAAATTTGAGGTCTTTGAATTGGAGATTTGATATTGTATGGATATGGAATTTGAAGTTTTTGTTGGATTTGTGAGTTGTTGATTGGTTGTTGATATTGGTGTTGGGATTTGGTTTCGATTTTGATTCAGAATTGTTGATTTGTCGGAGCTTATTGTGGTTTGGATTGAGTTTGGTTTTCTGGGTTGAGAATTTTTTGGCTGTGTGACATTTTTGGTGTGCTTGGATCCTTGGAGTATCATAATGGAAAGTGGTAGTGATCATGGTTCTCAGTCATTTAGTGTTGAGTTGACTCAGTATATGTTTGACCAGTTTCAAAAGTTTCTCGCATTTCAGCAGCCTTCTGTCATGTCCTCCTCTATAGGTTTTTCATCGCCCAGTTCACATGTCTCTTCTCCTTTGTGGATTTTGGATTCTGGCGCCTCTAATCATATGTCTCCTCATTTGCCTTTTTTTACTACTCTTTCATCTGCACCTACTGGTTCAGTATTGACTGCTGATGGAACTCCCATGCCATTACAGGGTATTGGTTCTATTGCCACCCCTAATGTCTCCTTGAGTGATGTTTATCATATTCCTAGTCTCTCACTTAACCTTTGTTCGGTTGGTCAATTGTGTGATTCTGGCTTGGGTGTGTGATTCTCTTCTTCATAAACTGCTTCCGTTGTGATTTGGGGGGTGAGTACACCTCTAATGCCTTTTGCCAGCTGCTTGCTTCTGATGGAACCATTCGACAGACCTCTTGTACTGATACTCCTCAGCAGAATGGTGTTGCCGAAAGGAAACACCGTCACAATGTTGAGACTGCTCGTTCCTTCTTGCTGTCAGCTGAGGTTCCTAAAGTATTTTGGGGGGAATCCATTCTTACAGCTGTGCATGCCATCAATAGGATCCCGACCTCACATAATTCTGGCTTGTCACCTTTTGAGGCATTGTATGGATATGCACCTGATTACTCTTCCTTGCGGGTATTTGGTTGCACTTGTTTTGTTCTCCTACCTCATGTTGAACACTCTAAGTTGTCTCCTAAGTCAGCTTTGTGTGCCTTTTTGGGATATGCTAGTGGTCAGAAGGGGTATCAGTGTTTTGATATTGTTAAACAGAAGTTATATGTTGCTTGACATGTTGTGTTTTTGGAGCATATCCCGTTTTTCTCGATTCCTTCTAGTTCACACCGGTTGACTCAGTTGGATCTTATTCACTTGGATCCTTTTGATGTTGTTAGCGATGATGTTCCACCAGCAGATTTGGTTTCAGACACAGATGCACCCCTTGCTACGCCTCATGCTGTTGATTTGCCTCTTGTCCCTGAGACTGATATACCCCCAGAGCCTCCACTACCATCTCCTGAGATTGTGATCGATCCTCCCCCTCTCCGTCGGTCCACTCGAGCTTCTAAGTTCTCTCAGAAGCCATACTTTGCTTACTCCTCCTATTCTCCTGCATTTGCCTCTTTCCTTGTGTCCATTCACTCTTTGTCTGAGCCTACATCATATAGAGAGGCTGTTAGTGACCCTCTTTGGCAGCGTGCTATGGTTGAGGAACTCGCTGCTTTACATCAGACTCACACTTGGGATTTAGTGGCTTTGCCTTCGGGAAAGCACACTATTGGTTGTCGTTGGGTTTATAAGATTAAGACCAAGTCTGATGGTTCTGTTGAACGATACAAAGCTCGCCTTGTTGCGAAGGGATATTCACAGGAGTATGGGATGGATTATGATGAGACATTTGCACCAGTTGCAAAGATGACCACCATTCGCACTCTGATAGCAGTTGCTTCAGCTTATCAGTGGAAGATTTCGCAGATGGATGTTAAGAATGCGTTTCTTTATGGTGATCTTTCTGAGGAGGTTTATATGACACCTCCTCCCGGCGTTGCGCATGAGCCCGAGCATGTTTGTAGACTTCGGCGGTCTCTTTATGGCCTCAAACAGGCTCCTAGAGCTTGGTTTGAGAAGTTCTCCACTATGGTCATCTCTCTTGGCTTTTGCCCTAGCTACTATGATTCTGCTTTGTTCATCAAGCATACGAGTAAGGGTCGTATTGTCCTCTCTTTGTATGTTGATGATATGATTATTAACGGTGATGATTGTGAGGGGATTGAATTATTGAAGCGTGATTTGGCCTTTTGTTTTGCTATGAAAGATTTGGGTGCGCTCCGTTATTTTTTGGGCATTGAGGTAGCCTCTTCTCCTAAGGGTTATCTGTTGTCTCAGACCAAGTACATTGCTGACCTTTTTGATCGTGCCCGTCTTACGAATAATAAGACGGTTGACACTCCACTTGAGACTAATGCTCACTACTCCTCTACAGATGGGATTCCTTTTCCTGATCCCACTCTATATCGTACTGTGGTTGGCAGTTTGGTGTATCTTACAGTTACTCGGTCAGATATTGAACATGCTGTTCACGTGGTTAGTCAGTTTGTCACTGCTCCGACTTCAGTTCATTGGGGTGCTGTTCTTCGTATTCTCAGGTATCTTCGAGGCACCCAATTCTGTTGTCTTCTCTTTCCCTCATCATCATCATTAGACTTGCGTGCTTATTCTGATACTGATTGGGCTGGTGATCCTGAGGATCGCAAGTCCACCACTGGCTTCTGCATCTTTCTTGGTGACTCACTCATTTCTTGGAAGAGTAAGAAGCAGGATGTTATCTCTCGTTCTTCTACAGAGGCTGAGTATCGTGCCATGGCCTCGACTACTGCAGAGTTTGTTTGGTTGCGTTGGCTGCTCTCTGATTTTGGCATTAAGCTTCCTCATCCCACACCGCTACATTGTGATAATCAGAGTGCCATTCATATTGCTCGTAATTCTGTGTTTCATGAGAGGACCAAACACATTGAGATTGATTGTCACTTCACACGCCATCATTTGCAGCTTGGTACTATCTCCCTGCCCTTTGTTCCCTCTTCCCTTCAGATTGCCCGATTTGTTCACGAAGACTCATTCATCAGCGCGCTTCCGTTTCTTATCTGACAAACTCTCAATGCTTCTTGCTATAGCATCGTGAGTTTGAGGGGGATGTTAGTAATAATTGTATTATTTTATGGATAATTTAGTCATTTCACTTTGTACTATATATTCTTCACTTGTAAGAATAGAGCTAAACTCTTGAACTTCTTCTCCTTCCTTTGTTTTGGTTTATGTATTTGGAGACATGGATTTCTTCCAATCTTCTTCATTTTCCTACACAGATTAACATTCTGTACAAGCCAAAGAAGCTTTTCATACCAAGCAAACACAAAGCCCTTCAGAAGCTTAAACCTGATGCTGAGCTCCGAGTCCTTGCTTGCATCCATGAACTTCAGACCGTTCCTGGCATAACCGCTCTCTTAGAAGCATCCAATGGCACGAGAAGATCACCGGTTTGTTTGTTCGCTCTCCAACTCATCCGGCTCGCGAAACACACCACGGCTTTGCTCATCGAGCACGGCCCTCAAAGCGGCGGTCCACACAGAAGCCAAAGAATAGACGGCCAGACCGACCAAATGATCGCTGCTTTTCAGAAGCTGGAGGATGAAAAAAACATGATCTCGGTTCAGCTCCTAACCGCGATGTCTGATTGCACCACGATGCACGAGGACGTGTGCAGCATAGCCGAGGAGAAGCGCGTCACGCTCGTTATTCTACCGTTCCACAAGCGACAAACCGTGCATAACCGTATGGAGGATGTGAACCCCGGTTTACAAAGAGATAAACGATAACATCATGGCCAAGTCGCCTTGCTCGGTTTGCATCCTCGTGGACCGTGAGCTCAGCTTGTTTTCGAACAAAGAAATGGAAGGTGGAATCGAGACGGTTCAAATCGGTATGATCTACATAGGCGGGAGAGTTGACAGAGAGGCACTGACTTTTGCTTTGAGAATGACGGGTAAACCGAATGCTTGCTTTACAGTCATTCGATTTGTCCCGGATAGTTCTAGCTGTTTGATACATGATGATCCCGGCGAGGATAATTTGGTAAGAGTGGACGTTGGAACGGAAAAGCAGCTAGACGACGATGTGGTAAATGATTTCAGGCAGAAAACAGTGGAGAAAGAGTCTGTAAACTACGTGGAGAAGGAGTCGAATAACGGGGCAGAAACCGTGGCTGTGTTGAAAACCTTTGCAGAGAGTTTCGACATTTTTGTTGTTGGGAGAGGTTTTGGGATGACGTCACGGTTCACCGCTGGATTGGAAGATTGGAGCGAATACCCTGAGTTCGGATCCATGGGCGATCTTCTCATATCATCGGATTTTCCTTCGACAACGTCTGTGTTGGTTGTTCAGCAGTACACTGGAATAATGAATGGCAAGAAAAAACATGAGGATTCCAGCTCGGGTCGTGTTATAGGACACATTAAAGCAGATATATTTGGCAGGTGATAAATGTATGATTAATAATATGGATTTTTGGAATTTTCCTCGCATCAGAAATAGTCCATGCATTTTGGAAGGACTTTGTTAATGAGATTCTTTTATTTGCATCCTACTATTATATAGAATCAGAAAGATTGTGTACACTTATTACAAGACCTGTTCTTTGTTTGATTGCTAATAAGTATACAGTTAGAGAACCCTGAAAAGATTCTGGAAATTAACCAAGAGGTAGTTAGTATGAAAATGATCTGTGTTAAACTGTTAATGCTCAGATGAAGAAAAAAAAAAACGTGAAATTTTCTCCCATGTAGCTATGAGTATAATTTGATAGTGGAAAATGAAAATTCAAAAAAGATATATTGATATTCTTACTGTTACATTGAGTTAATTAATTATGATAATGATGTAATCGGTACGAACATTGAGGAGAGAATTTATTACTAAACATTTAAAACCGATATCAGTATACAATTTCTAAACTTTTGTAAATGAAGATATTTTAGATCATAAAATCTCATAAATAGAATATATTAATACAATTTTGACGCGATTCACTGTCTTTCCACCAGTGTCAAATCAATTGGTCATCGCTTTGTACTCTTCACTATCAGAAAGTTGAGGTGATTTTTCACCGGTATTATTGATTTTCGTTGAAAAAAGAGCATAAAAGCGTTGAAGGGAAAGAGTTTCAACGCTAAAAACTGTGCTGGTCAATGAATTTTGGAAATTGACTGAGTGGATATCACCGCTATTATGATAGTGCGCTGCAAGAGCCAGACGAGCGGGCCAGTGTTGCAACGCCTGTAATTAATTCGCTGAAATAAGTGGTGACATGGCAGTTTGACAAAAGTCCGCGTTAAATTTTGTGATAGACCCCACTCACGTTTCACCGTTTTTTACATATAGCGTTGAAATGGTTGCTGACTGTACATGGGCTCAATTTTGAGCCCATTAATTCTGGGTTGTTGCTGTGATATTGGGTTGGGCTATTTAGGCTGATCTGACTATTTTAGAGTCCAGTAATATCTTGGGCAAAAAAGCAGCTGCGCGTTGCTGCTCTGAGCATGAATAATAAGAACTAAAATTTTGAATTTGTGACGTTGTGGGACCAGATTAATTTTGCATTTCTCTTTCAGCGAAATAATAATAAAATGGCTAAAGTATTTGTATTGAATGCACTCACCTACCACAGAGTTCAATATATAAATAAAATAGAGGGGTGTGCTTTTCAATTTTAAACTAGTTTTTTTATGAATATGATCATTTTATTATTATACGATTGTTTCTTGGTGTGATTAAAATAACACATGAATTTCAAAGTCTGATTTGGTGGACCAAATTCATGTAAACATTATGCTTTAGGTATACATAGCAATAACTAACTGTTGCTCTCGGTATAAGAATTTGAAAAATGTCATTAATTATCAAATTTTCACTTTTAAACTTGAGTTTTTTTAATGATTATGTTAATTTATAATGTATAAGACACTTTTTGTGTAAATTTTCTTTGGTATTAGTTCGATCAAAGGTATGTGTAGTGAGAACTTTAGTAGAGGAACCTGAGAAGCACTACTATAACGTTAGTTAAGTATATACACTCCACAGTTATATTTCAACCATAGTTGTGATTAGTATGTTTCAAATGCTACATGAAATTAAGTATATTTGAGTGTTTCTATGACATTAGAACATAAAATCCATGAAATATCAGTGATATCAATGTTTAGTTTAATAAAAATGTCATGAAACATCAAGTTTTGACTCTTAAACTTGATTTTTTTAATGATTTTGTTAATTCATAATGTATATGACACTCTTTGTGTAAATTTTCTCAGGTATTGGCTTGATGAAAGGTACATGTAGTGAGAACTTTAGTAGGAAGAACCTGAGAATCACTACTAACACTATAACATGTAGATAAGTATATACACTTTGGAGTCGTATTTCAACCATAGTTGTGATCAATTTGTTTCAAATACTAAATGAAGTTAAGTATATTTGAGTGTTTTTATGACATTAGATCATAAAGTCCATGGAATATCACTGCTATGAATGTTTAGTTCAATAAAAATTTGGAAAATGTCACGAAACACCAAATTTTGACTTTTAAAGTAGTTTTTTTATGACTACGATAATATCATTATGCATACCATAGTTTCTTGGTTTGATTAAAATAACATTATATATAAACACATTTTGTGTAAATTTACTTTGGTGTTGGCTCCATGAACAGACGTGTAGTGAGAACTGTAGTGGTAAGAATCTGAGAAGCACTACTAAGACGGTAACATGTAGTTAAATATATATACTTTAGAGTCATATCTCAACCATCGTGATCAATTTATATCCATTGTTGAACGAAATAAGTATATTTGAGTGTTTTTGAGACATTCTAACATAAAGTCCATGAAATATCACTGATATGAATGTGTTCAGTTGAGTAAAAATTTGAAACATGTCTTAAAACATCAAATGACTCTTAAATATGAATAAGTTGATGATTATGTTAATTTAATAATGCATAAGACACTTTTGATGTGAATATGCTTTGGTATTGGCTCGATGAAAGGTACGTATCGTGAGAACTTTAATAGTAAGAACATGAGAAGCACTACTAAGACTGTTGGTATATGCCTTGAATGCCGTAATAGCCGCCACCGTCAGCGAGTCGGGGGTCCGGGGGGTTTCGCTAACTATATAATTAGTTCAACTCTACAGCTTCTTTTATTGTCTTTATGTACTCGCCAGATTTCAATCCTTACTTTAATTTCACACAATTTTCTATGTAGTGTAACTGTGTAAACAATATCTATTACATTATACAATAACTGATTTTAATTTAGAAAATAAAAGTTTGAAGATATATAGTGATAAAGAGTTATAATTTGTTTAATTGAAAATTAGTTACTAATATTCTTTATATTTTACATAATTATGTTGTGAACCTTTTGAGTAATTAAATATATTAAGCACTAATAAATTGTGTTTAATTTATATTAATAATGTAATAATTTATTAATATGTGTATAAGTTACCATACAATTACATAGATTATAAAAATAATAATAAACTAAGTATTAATTAGAAATAAAAAATTACCATAAACATGTATTATTTTGAATTAATCTGAATCGTCAATCAGCTTTTTCAAGTAGATCTCAACCGTTAAAATTTCCTTGTATATATATAAGCAAAAGATAAGGTTGTGAATCGCTAAACCCTCATATATTTTTCAGATCCTTCCCTTCTTCGCTACTGAACCATCACCGCCGGCTCCGTCCGGGTCTTCGATCTCAGGGACAAGGAGCACTCCACCATCATCTACGAGAGCTCAGAGCCGGACACTCCTCTGGTGCGCCTCGGGTGGAAAGGTGGTCGTCCTCGACATCCGCTTTCCCACCCTCCCCGTGGTGGTACTCTATTCGCCTTGGTCAGGGGCGAAACTCCGGCGGTTACGACCCGTCTCCAAGCGCAACACTGCTTAGTTGATCTGTCGATCCCGAGTCCTGAAGAAGGTTTCACCTCCTTGCGCGTCGCCGTTGCGAAGGACGGCCAGTCCCAGTGGCGGTGGTGCCGCCGGCTTTGGCGACTCGGATTTCAGCGGCGGCCTTGTTTAGTATTCCGGTGGCGGCTTCAGATGGGGATTTGGGGTTGGGAGATTTTTACCTGAGAGAAAGGGGATATGGGTTCTCGGCTGAATGTGGAGATTCCGGCAGAGTAGCAGCTGATGCTGATGTAGACTGACTCGCTTTCTTTGAGGGCGGTGGTGTCTGTGATGTCAAGTTACTGTTTCTGGTATGTTCATACATGTTTAATTGAAGCTGGGAGCACACTCTTGTGTTGCTTTTGGTCATAGTGATGTAGTTATATACTGTAAAAATCATGCCTTTTGTTATGTAATTCTTGTTCAACACTATCCCTAAGCTCATTAGCATGCCAGTGTATTCGTACCACAGTAGTTCTTGTTTTGATTAAAAAGAAGTCATTGTTTTGAGTACTTTGAACTAGTGTATTAGTTGTTGGTCATGGTTATATGAGCAGAGTGTATTTGAATTAGTGTAGTTCTATATCTGTAACTGAGGGTGTAGCATTGCTTGTGATTATTTTGAAGTGGAGTAGTAATCAATTGGTTTTTGTTGTTTGAGCAGATTTGGTTAAAAATCTGGGAAAGATTGCATTGTGGTACCAAGGAGTTTATGAAGGCCCTTCAATCTGGCCCAGTTACTGAGTTGGCCTCAGGTGATGCTCTCCCTGGTCAAGAACAAAACTCTCAGTTAATTGTTTAGCTGCTATTCGAGTGAAAAATGTGAACCTTTTTGCATTCTCGATTGTTTGTATGCGGTTTTGAATATGTGCATGTGTTGTTTATGTGCTCTGTTTGTTGAATCTGCTGGAATCTTGATTTAGTCAGTTGGAGATTGAAGTTTGCTTGTCGTTTAGCTCGTTTAGTTTGATGTTCATCGTGTTTCATGTGGTTTTAGTTTCTCTTGAGTCTGAGCCTTCTCTGCATTTAGAAGCTCTAGCTTTGTTGGTGATTCATGCCTATTTTGATTCATAACTTATCAGCTGCAGCATGCTCTACTTTTTGGTGATTCATAGATTGGTGATTAAATTACAGTTCCAAAAACAAAACTATGCACTCTAAAACATCCTATTTTGAACCAGACAAGCTATAGGATTATGCACCTGCTGAATCCTTTCAACCACATTATCCTCAGACAGCTTATTTCCAAACTGATCACTGACATGAAAAATTGCCTTCCTATGTACGTTTTGATTCTACCTTCCTCAAAATTGGGATTTTTGGGCTGAATTTAGTGTGTCCTTAATTTTACGAAACATACTTGTTTTTGAGTCATCACTGATTTTCAGGAAAAGGGATCAAAAGGGTTTTGTGTTTGTATGTTTTTGTTTTGGTCTAGATTATTGATTTGTCTGTGTTTTTTTTACTGCAGGGGTTACAGTTGACAATGAATCAGACAAGAAGGCAACTTTGATCAAGGTACTTTTTTTGTTTTTGGGAATTTTGTATTTTTGGAAGGGGAATCTCTGGAATGAAAAGAATTATGTTAAAGTTTTTTGCTTTTCTGAAATTTTATCTGAAAATTGTAGGTTGATAGTGCTAACAAGAGAGAAAGCTTGTTGGAAGTGGTTCAGGTTCTTGCTGATTTGAACCTGATGATCAGAAGGGAATACATTTCTTCTGATGGAGGGTGGTTTATGGATGGTAATTTTTTCAACAACTCTCTGTTTTTCGGGTTTTTGGGGTCTATCTTCAACCTTGATTTCTGGTGCACCTGTTATCTTTTGGCAGTTTTTCATGTCACTGATCAGTTTGGAAATAAGCTGTCTGAGGATAATGTGGCTGAAAGGATTCAGCAGGTGCATAATCCTATAGCTTGTCTGGTTCAAAATAGGATGTTTTAGAGTGCATAGTTTCTGCAAATCTTCAAGAAGATTTTAGTTTAGTATAGGATGATAGGGATTAGTGTTATGACATTGGTCTTCAAAAAGAATTTTGGTTAGTGTAGGATGATAAGGATTAGCGTTATGACATTGGTGTAACATTCTTGATTATTAATATATTTTTTTACTTTTTATTTATTTCTGTAATTTTTTATTTAATTGCCCATTTATTTTTTTATATCAATAAAATATCAAAAATTGGGGATTTTTGAAATTCAAAAATTTCAATTTCCCATTTTTTTAATTTTTCATTATTTGAGCTTAACAGCGCTTTTATGATCCGCTGAAAGAGTTTGGTCAATTTTGGTGGCTACAGAATAAGTGGAATGCCGAATCACCATTGCCAAGTCATCATTGCCAGCGTGTACATAGCGGGTCCCCCCATTTGGCCTTTCAGCGCCTCTTATCATAAGGTTTCACCGGCCACTTAGAGGGCGCTACCTTATCATAAGAAAGCGCTGCTAATATGCATAAAACCGTTGAAATGGGGGGTCAACTTTCTGATAGTGCTTGTCCGGCCGTCATGGTGTCATTTTTTTATCACGTAAACAACGTAGCTATCATTACCAAAAATATCTCTCCCCACCGCCATACTTAGACAAAAAATTGAATTTAAACAAATCAATCTTTATTCTATTTTCTTGTTTCGATTATGGATCAGAAACGATATACAAAGTGAAAATTTACATAAACTCGTGGCTTTGGGAACTATGAATGAGGATTCGGCGGGACTGATTAAGATGACCTCTTTGATTAATTAGGACGGCCGCCGATGCGGAAAGGTGGGATGCGATGTAACAATAGTGACGCATTACAGTGATCCTTTAGGGTTAAAATTTACCAGGAAACAAATCAATGGCCTTTGATGGTGTCGCTGCCAGTGATATCGAGAGCTTTAAGCAGCCAATTCCTCGCTATAATCGGGTCTCGAGCTACCATTTTTAATTTATCGAGGTTTAAAATTGTTCAGAAAGATTGTATTTTGGGTCTAAAAATAGTGTATAAGAGGTACTTAGCTGTCTCATATAGATTATTAAGTTCTCTCAATTTAACGCACAGTCAGATCGCAGGTTTTGTGCGTACCAAATGAAATGGTTTGGATTGTAAAGTGTTTGTTGAAAAGGCTGAAAGAGATAATTAACTCTTCTTGATTTTATAAACATTCAAATTGGGTGTTCGAGAAATGAAAATCGTGCATGAATGGTGTTTGTTGAAATGTCTCTGAAAGATTATTGAAATTATAAAGTAAAATTGACTAAATTTTTAGAAATTTTGAATATGGACCTTCAGTTTTCGTGCAATTTAAACTATGGTACAATTCAAATCTCATACTATTCTAAAACTCATATAATATGTAATCAATTTAATTTTTTACTAGTATTATTTTTTTTATAAATAACTATTTTTCTGTAATAAAATGAACATTTATAAACAATCATAATAAAGTGAATAATTATATTATTTTTAATAGGATCGGGCTTGTGATCATAATCTTAAAGGTAACTAGAAGAGTTATTGCTCCGGTCAATAAATAAATTAATAAAAAATATTAAAAAGAATGAAACTACGTCGTTTTGACTAAAGCCGCCACACACCACCGCAAGTTCACCATATTCCGGTGCCTATCATTTTTATATATTTCTTTTTTTGTTTCTTTTAATTTTCGTTTCTTTTAATTAACACGCATGCGAAAGGAAAACATGAATGTGCGATATATGAAATATGCATGGAAATATTCTGTATTACTACAAGATCGCCATAGATTATATAAATATATTAGTCTATAAATATATATGATAGTGTTTCTATGTTAATTATGCATAGATCGCTAGCATTTTTTCTTTAAAATGTGTACTTATAAAAATATTTATCTATTAACTTACTATTAAATAAATTTCTTACATTTTGATCTTAATATATATTATTTTATAATAATTACTTTTGATGAATAATCTGGCAATTACGATATATATTGAAAATTTCATAATCTTTTGAAATTTTCCACTATAATTTTGTTAATTATCTTAAAGAGTTTATCTTTAAACACACTTCATCCTCATCTTCAAAAGTTTTTTCATAATATTTACATAAAAAAAGATTAAATATATCGTGCAACGCACACGATGATATTTAGCTAGTTATTTATAGTAAAAGTATTAGTTTTTTGTATATTTGAATAATAAATTTCAATAGAGATAATAGATTAAACGCACGATGATATTTAGCTAGTTATTTATAGTAAAAGTATTAGTTTTTAGTATATTTGAATAATAAATTTCAATAGAGATAATAGATTAAACGATTACAAGTTCCCATAATTCATCAAACATAATCTAAATCTTCATTAAAACTCAAAAAATATCGATAGGCGATCGAGTTTTGTCTTTGAGGTATTACTTTTCAAATTCATTGTCTTCGTTCTTCGATCATGCGCGTCTCACTCTACCAATACGAATTTCGTCAAAGAAAAAAAGTTACATTTTAAATTTCCTGCTAGCTTAAGTTAAGTCATCAACTAACTTATTATATGATTCTTTGTTATAAATTAGTTGATATAATTCAAGAGGCCACCTTTTTTTTATTTGCACTAGTCCAAAGTTAAAGGGACAACCCTGATACCGTCTCACTTGAAATAATCTACATTTTAACTTTTTAACGCTATTTATTTTTAAACTTTGACCGCATATTTAAATAGATATCTAATCATTAATGTCATCATATTTGATATCGTTAATTAGGTAATCGCAACAAATAGTATTCATATTTAAAATTTTAATTTTTTTATAATAAAAGTAATTAAAGATACCGTTGATCAAAGATGTGTGTTGGATAGTGTGAAATGTCAACTGTGCTGACTAGACTGAGACAGAGATAGTACTATAATGCAATAATTATTTATTGTCGTTATCAAAAACATTTACTGTCACATGTTGCTTTATCCTATAGTTATATTCCCGTCTGAAATAGCATTAGATGTTACTAGGCAAAGCAGATCGGGCGTTGTTCGGTATATTTTGAGTACTTTAAAATATTTTTAATTTGACAAATATGAAAAACAATTGCACTGCTTATTGAAACACCTATTAACGTAATATTTAAAGAATATGTCATTAAAATAATTAATATTAAAATTTGGTCTAGTCTTTTCAACATTCAACTTTCCTAACCTCTCTAACGAAAGTATCTTTTGTTTGTCGCCTTCGCAAAGCTATTTATGAGCTTAAGCAAGCTCCATGGGGTTGGTTCCAGTGTTTCAGCTCCTTTCTGGTTAAGTTAGGGTTCAAGTATTGTTAACTGACACTTCACTGTTTGTGTTTTCTCGAGGATCGACTGTGCTTTACTTTTTGGTTTATGTAGACGACATTTTCAAGTGTTATTGATTGACACTTCATTGTTTGTGTCGACTGTGCGTTACTTGTTGGTTTATGTAGATGACATTATCTTCACTGGAATGACTCTGATCTTATATGTAAACGAGATTATCCTCATTAGAATGTTCGGTTTGTTCTACGGGTGGATCCTGAGTTTGCGGTTAAGCACCTTGTCTCCCTTCATTACTTTTTGGGTAATAAGGCTGCTCACTCTTCTTCTGAACTGTTTCTGGGGCAAGCAAAATATGCTATGGATATCCTCCAAAGTGCTGGCATGTCAGATGATGTGCCTGACTCTATGCCGTTTGTGCGTGGTTCGCAACTTGTTAGTTCCTCCAGTTATGCCTTTTCAAATCCAAACCTTTATCGTTCGCTTGTTGGTGCACCGCAGTATTTGACGATTACTCGCCCAGACTTGTCTTTTGCTATTAACTATGTAAGTTATTTTCCGCAATCTCCCAACGATGACCAATATCAGGTTGTTACTCATATCCTTTGCTATGTTCATGGGACGCTTCCCTATGGACTTTCATTTCATCCCTCGCCTGCTGGTCTTCCCATTCTTGTCTACTCTGATGCTGATTGGGCTCAATGTCTTGAGATTCGCCGCTCCACCTATGGCTATGCTATCTTCCTTGGTGGAAATTTTGTATCTTGGAGTACTCAGAAGCAACCTAGTTGTGAATTTGAATATCGTGCTATGGCCAACAAAGTCGCTAAGCTAGCATATATAGTTGTGTCAATTGCTTCGCTACTGCTTTGTGATAACATTGGTGCAATCTTTTGGCTCAAAATCTGGTTGCTCATAAACGGGCCAAACATATTGATATTGACTATCACTTCGTTCGTAAGCTTGTTACTTCCAAGATGTTTCGTGTTAGTCATGTCCCTTCTAATCTTCATGTGGCGGATATCTTCACCAAAGGATTGTCTCGTCTACTATTTGAGTTGTTTCCTTCAAAACTTTGCGTCTCTGGCAATCCGACGTTTCGTTTGAGGGGATAATGGAATATCTTGATTGATATTGATAATATATAATGATATTCTTGTATATGTTTTTGTATATATCTCTTCCTATTTAGATTAGAATAGTCTAGATTAACTCTCTTGTACTATAAATTGTATATTTCAGTGTCACTACAATCATTCCGAATAACACATCCACATGGATAAATGTCGTTGGCGAAAGAAGATATATCAAATCCCTCTGTTCACCGGCGATTGGGCGACATTAATTTTAAACGGAGTAGAATCACGGTTGCTTTGTAAGATCTATCGTTATCAACCAACCCGTCTACGAAACCCACTTAATTCATCAGTATTGTCTACCTCAGCGTCCAACCAGAAAATCACGTCCATCTCGTGAATTCCTCATATAACCAAAAATCTCAACTTCTCATATGTAAACGACATTTTGGTCTTCAATCATGTTCTTCATTTATGTAAAGATTATTTCCCAAACTGAGTAGTATTTGGTTTTACAATACGTATGTAGACATACAAGGACTTCAAGGTAAATAACTATACCCTAACTAAATCCTAGGTATATAAGTGCAAGATATAATAGTGTAGTCTAATCATCAATTGATTCTTCTATTGTCAGACTTTAGGAATAAATACAACCATCCAATCTTGTTTAGTGTTTGCCAGAAAACTTACGTTCTCCACTCTCTATAAAGTTGTTCTCTACTGGCCATAGAATACAACGTCGATGCCACTGGTGAAACTTGGTTTTAATTTTGATTTAATTTAAATACAAAATGGTATTAAAATTTTGGTATAAATACAGAGCATATCAAGTAAAATACATGGCATTTTATAGCAATTCACAAATTTTATTTTTAGTATATGTTTATTCATATAAATATATAATTCATATGGCTATTTATGTAAGATTAATAAAGGAATTGACAATTTTTCTAACAGTTGAGTGTTAGTGGTTAATTTAACCAAAAGGTTTTGGATTCCATTCCTATCTTAGGCAAGGAGATTGGACTTTTTTTGGAGTTCCACTTGAATTATTACCCAATTTATAAAAAAATGTAAGATTAAGGCCCTGTTTGCCTGAGTTTATAAGTAGACAGTTCAATTCAATTCAGTTCAGCAAAAAATGATTTAATCAAATTCAGGTAAAATTAGACATGCTGATTCTATTTTTTAATAAATTATTTTTCACTTCAGTTCAATTAAGTTTAATTCAATTCAGTTCAGTTCAGTTTTATTTGATTAAGATCAGTAAGAAATAAGTTCAAGTATTTGCGGATGCGGTACTAATATACAAATGTTAATTTACAAACCAGATTGTGATAATATATAATATAGTAATAGAATGATACAACTTAAAGGGAATACTAAATTTGAACAAATGTTATATATTCACAAACTAGATTGTGAAAATGTATATAGTATTAAAAAATTACACAGCTTAAAGGGAATACTAAATTTGAACAACAGATTACAAGAATCCAAAGTATGCAAAAAACTTGCCTAGATTTCCACCAAACAAAAAATTATCTCAACCTATTTTTGCCCTGAATTATAGCTGGGATCGATTGTTTTTGGGTCAACAAGGTTAAGATTCTTCTTGTTTTACAGTCCGATACACTATATATGTTTGATTTCGGTAAATTAAACTAGAATTTGTTCCGGTGATTGATTTTATAGGTAATTAATTGATTTGGGATCCGATTAGTTTTCATGCACGCTCCGAAGATGGACCAAAACATCAATGTTGAAGATGTTGTCGGATTCAGCAAGAACAAATCAAGGTACAAATAGATATACAGCATTTCCGTTGTCTTTTGGGTTTTGATTTAATATATATATCTGTGTTTTCTGATTACAGTTGATCGATATGTATCATTTGCTCGCTGTGTTTTTTGGTTTGTATGTTTAGGCATAAATTGTATACTTGCCGCATTAATCGGAGAATTAAATTGCGTTTAGTTTTAGATTAGGTTTGGTCGATCAGATATTGGGTGAACTGAAGTTTATCAGACTCTTCACCTAAGCAAGAAAATAGCGTACGTGTTTTTTGCATTAGGTTTTATTCGTTATTCTGTTGGCGTACTTATCCTAGTCGTTATTTCGGGAATACTTTTTTTAATTTTTTATCATTATCAATTTTAAAAGATAAGTATGTTAGTACGGGGTACTGAATATATATCATTTTCAGAAAATTATCAGGGTTTCGGGAATTGTTTTACAAGATTATTATGGGATTTAGGGTTTCTTAATTGCTTGTTTAATTGACGCCTCAAGTCATTTATTTAGTTCGGCCTGGTTTCAATTGCTATAATAATTCCACTGCATTGTCGGGAAGAGGGAGTATTTAAATTTTGGATCAAAGGATTTGTAAAACTTTATGGATGCATGTTTTAAAAACCCTAACCGACTTCACAGATATCACTTTTTGTGAGTTGGTTCATTATACAGTGAAATCCTTTGGGTTTTGATGGCTTGATTGTGGATAAAATCCTGTTAGTTTTTGTGCTCTCTCACTTTTCTTGGATTTGTCGGTGGTATGCGAAACCATAATTCTTTTGTCGATTTGATAAGACCAGAAAACCTTTAATAGAAAAGACCAAAAATCCATAATTTTCCTTCATCATTTCCAAGTCGCTGATCTTAATCATTTTGACAAACATTTCTGGGGTACAATGCCGGACAACATTCAGTGTGTGGTTTACTTGATTACCGGTTTTCTACGCTTTTAATCTGATGTTTACTCTTACCTTGATGAATTTACCCTGCTGACGAGTGCTGCCAAGCTTAGATGATCACCAGAATCCTTAGCCATGATGCATGTAATTTTTGCATCAGATTGCATGTTTCTTTGCTCTAGTTTTCCTTTGAATTTTTCCATATTCCCACCAAGAATAAAGTCCCACCTCTGAATATACCTTGCAAGAATTTATCAAACCAGAATTTTGCAAATGCATCTCACTTTTTGTTCCGGCCATAGATTCGAGATGCAGATAACTTCTCTAACCAAGATTCAAAATCCCTGCTTCATGTCTCAAGAATAAAAAAGTCCGAAATCTGTTTCATTTTATGATCCGTGCAGCAGAATAATATAGGTCTTAAAGAAAATTTTGATAACGTTTCATCTACTAGCTAGTACTCTACTGAAATTACCTGCTGTGTTTTTTCCTCTTGCTATGCCCGTATAGGTTTTCATCAGTTCCTTCTCAAAACAATTTCTTGTAGTGTCCAATACCTTTGTTGATATAATCCAAACTGTTTGATTGGTTTGTGCAGTACTACTAGTACTTATAATTAATTGCTGAACAATGGTGGGTTTTCTCGGTTCAATTTTTATTTATGCGTAACAAAATTCATAAGCAAATATACTTACTTTTAAGTTTTATGGTTTTGTTTGTTTGCCTCGTACGTATCTGTTCAGATCCTATTTGCCTTGCTGGTTTTTAGTCCCATTCTTTCAGGTTCAATTGCCCGTTCCATGTGTTTACATGTTCTATGCTTGATCTGTGTTTGTTTTCACAGTGGTGTTTTGTGTTTTGCTTGATTCACTTGTTATACATGCATGAGAATTTGTACTTAGTATCCATATAATTCTTACTTTTCAGGTTTTGAAATTCCTGTTAGCCTTGTTATCTGATTCTGTCGTGTCTATTCCATGTTCCATGGTTTTGTTTTACACGATGTATATGTACTTATGTGTCTGTGTGTTTTACCATTATCATGCTCGATCTAGGCTAGATGCACTTCAGGTTTTATGTATACACTAGGGCTCAATATCAGTTTTTCCTGCTAACTTTTAGCCTTTTTGCCATGCCACCCTATGTTTTGAACTACTTTGTGCTGATATATTTGTTTTTCAAAACTTTTTCCTTCGCTAATATGGCCATTTCTTGCAAGAAGTTATTGTCGATCGTCAGCTTATTTTCCGCTTAATTCTTCGCTCGATTCCAAGCCTTTTTGTGTGCTAGCATCGGTTCAGTGTGTGTCTGGATCTTCATATTTTATATGCTGCATCTAATTGGTTGCCTTCTTAGCATTACACGATCACCATAAAGTCGTGTTCTGATGTTTATTCCTGCTGATGATGTTTTCAAACCTCAGTAGTAATGTTGTGGTTTCTTATTTTCTTTGCACTCAAAGAGCACACGTCTTGCACATATGAACACACGCAGGACGCGCGTCAATTTATAACATATTTATGAAATGGAAGAGTTCTATAGGGATTTAGTTAAATTTTACAGAATGCATAGTATCTTTTATCACTTTCCTTTTACTGTTTAATTGTGTTTCCCTGTGTAAAGCAAGATTAATATAATAACACTACTATTTCCCATGTTTTAATTTGCTTCCTGAAGGTCATCCTGCTCTTCTCCTCCCGCTGATCAGGACACTCTGAGGACACTGGACGCGGATGATCTCTCTATAGCTAACACCGGTATGGATTCCAAATATCTCACTTCTTATGTGAAATAGCCAATCTGATTATATGTCTTCACCAATTTACAATTTACAATCGCATACCGATACTGTCGTGCATAGATTGTGCATCATATATATATTTATCAAAATCGCACGCAGAGAAAAAAATGTTATTTACTTGGATGTTGTTTAATGTTTTCACAGCTTATTTAGTTAGATTTGATTTAATTCTATGTATTGGTGATTGTGGAAATGTTTATATATGCCTTTTGCTTGATTTCCTGCAGGACTGAAGAGAGGAGTGGATGAGTCTGAGCAAGCAATAGGAGGCAGAACGAAGCACCCTCGCCATCGTCCTGGATGTGGATGCATTGTGTGCACTCAGCCTCCGAGCAAAAGGCCGAGGCGCCTAATTAGTCGGCGCAAGAAGAAGAGTGGATCAGGAGACGGCAGAGCTACATTTTTATCTGAAGCTCCATCGAACGACACATGGATTTCAGAATGAGAGATGTAGGAGATGACATGTTGGAGGAAGCGTTAGCCGGGATGACATTGCTTCGATTATTCATGCAGCCAGCATGCCCTTGACATGTTCTTGAGGGAAACCTGCAAGAACCCCCCAGCCAGACATTTTAGGGCTGTTTAAATTCTTATGGGGAAATATTACTATTAAGATCTTAGTTTTTTATTCCCTTTATAACTTGTTTAGAGGTGATTTGATCAAACAGCTATGTATGTATAATGAATACCTTGGAGATGTGCTGAGTGGTTTTTCATCTTCTTTTGCACTGAAACGGCACATATCTTGCACGGAATTGCACACTTTTTGCACATTTTTTGCACACTTTGGAGTTTGGTCAACATATGATTTTGACTGTCAACTCATACTGTGAATTTGATCAGACTATATATAGCTATGAATTTACAGAAGAAATTTTCTCATGCCAAACAAAATTACAATATATTCCTTCTCAGTTTGCCAGTTTGCCCTTGAGTTTCTGAGAAATTTATGAACACATGCAAGTGTACAGTGTTGATGTAACTCATCCTTCCAAGATTTTCTATCATCTCAAACAAGGACATGAATCTCTTGTAGTTACAATTCGGTCTTGCATTTCTTAATGTAGTTGGTAATGTAGCCAGTGGCGGAACCAGGAATTATGTTAGGGTAGGCTGACTAAAAAAAATTCAGTAGAAACGCAGGTAAGGCTCGCCTGGAGGTCGGAAAGATCCAAATTTGACCGGAGAATAGTAATATAGCCTGGGGGTGGTTCTGCCACTGAATGTAGCCATGTAGGAGATGTCAAAAATAAAATAAAAAATGATAGAAGCATGGTTAAGGATGATTTAGATGTGTTTCTATTGAAAATCTTGGGAGGTTCAAGAGTATCTTCAACGGTAAACTACAATACATTATAACTTACATTAATTCAACCTAATTAGCTAGCAAATTACAAGTATCTAAATACATCTAAATCATCTAATCTAAATAATAATAATTATTATAAATTAGCTTGTATGATCTATATAATTCTAATATACATCTAAATACATTGAATTATTGATGTGGGGCCTACTAAATGAGACTCAAGCTAGTTGCTTGCCCGGCCTAGTTGCTTGTGAAACTAGTGCTTGTAATAGGTAAAACAATAGTAAATTAGTGCTATATATCTTATTAAAATTTCCAACCAAGTCCAAAAATGCAACCGATTCTATAATACCAAAAGTAGCTTTTACATTTGACTAGAAAAACCTGATAGAAACATGCATAAGCATTCGTCAACTCTACCAGTCCTGAATCAGAAGCAGCTGTTTTTCGGGTCATCAACTTCATCTCCCATAATCCAAATCAGTACAGGATTTTTTTTTTGAACGCCTTATTAATAGATTTTTTTTAATTACGTATTTAACATAAACCCATTCCATAATGCACCTAATATTTTTGTAATATTCATGGTCAATATATAGAGTAAGGATTCCATCTAGGTAGAGAATCCGATTAGGGGTCCAGTACAAAACTGGGTTTATATATATATATATATATATATATATATATATATATATACCTGGAATCTTGCTGCGCACTTGAAGTGAACTAGCAGAAATCATGTTGGTCGGTCGTGGATTTCATCTACAGCGTATATTCTGTTATTGTTTCGGAATCATCAACTGGTATTCCTCACAATCCGCAGTTGAAATTCCAGAAGACGTATTGACAGAAATACTGCTGAGGGTACCGGCCAAGTCGGTCACCAAATTCCGTCGCCTGTCTACATCTCACCGGGACTTGATCGACAGTCCACTTTTCTTCCGACGGCATTATGATCTATCAAGAATCAAGAAAGAACCTTGTACCCATGTCTGTATAAGTTACATGATCCGGGGAAAACCTATCGGTAATTACATGGTGAAAATAGATTTACGGTCAGTCAGGTTTACTTCCGAGGCAAAGAGATTCAAAGAGGTGGGATTTACTCTCTTCGACTGCTGTGCAGGAATCGTGTGCTTTGTGTATTATCCAGAGCGAACGCAGGACGACGGTCAGATCCTTCTTTGGAACCCGCTCACGTTGAATACTCGGACCATTATTCTTGAAGAGTCTAGAAGACTCAACGTAATATAGTTGGGTATTTTGCAGAAGTTATCATATTTAAACATACTGATGTTTAAACACTTGCTAAAATAGAATCAGAAACCGAGCAAGAGTATTGAAGATGAAGTGCAACTCTTATGCAATCAAAGATGATATTCGAGAAAATCAAGATGACAAGTGAAGATTGATTTTATGCTGATTGGATTAGCTAGAGAATATATAATAGAGTTGTATCTTAGTTAGGTTTAGTCTCAAATAAGGAAAAAATATATTTCTTATCCTATAGCTATAAAAGTAGAATATAGCTAGAAGACTAAGTATAGCTGTGATGAGCTGGACGAGTAGATCAGCCTTGCCGTGATTGAAGGACCGAGAAGATCAACACGGAAGCATAGCATTGGACTATAAATATACAGAGTAGCTGCGACAACAAGTATATATCTATCTTACGAGAAAGTATTCTGCAGATCAGAATAGCTTTATAGTTGGAGCAGCATATTGGAAGGAGTCCAATAGGGCTTAGCCATCGCCAGGAGTCTAAAATCAGCAAGTCATAATACTTCGGGAGAAGTGGTCAAGACAGCAACGGGGAGTTGTTGACCGGCAATGAGTGGAACTCACAAATCCACAAGGAAAAGATAAGTTCTAGATAGTTAATTGTTTGAGGAACATTGTAACTGATCTTGGTTATTTTAGTGGATGATTTTCAGACTGGGCAAGGCCCCGCAGATGTAGGTGTTCATCACCGAACTACGTAACCAATTCTTGTGTTCTTACTTTATGTGTTTAAACTGAACTGCATGTTTAAACATACTCGCTAGAATAGAACTATCAGTTAAGAACGTTGTGAAACTAATCGATAGTAAATTTCAATTGGTATCAGAGCTAGTCCACTGAGTTGTGCCTTTAACAAGGCCAGTGGAGATCCCTATCGATCATGGCGAACCAGGAGAAGGATGGTTCATTATATACACGCGCATCCATGCTGGATAAGAACAACTACGGTTATTGGAAGGAAAGGATGAGGCATTACGTTGATGCTCTAGATGAAGAAGCATGGTACTGGGTCGAGAACGAGTGGACACCAGCCAGACAGCCACCTGCAGCAGGCGCAACCGAAGGTGTTTTGAAAAACAAAGAGGAACTGACCACTCAAGAGAGGAAGGACAAGCAACTTAAAAGAAAAACACTCAACTGCGTCAACTCTTGTGTTGATCAAGAAGCTTTTCGCTTAATTTCAACGTGTTGCACTGCTAAGGATGCATGGGAGAAAT
This sequence comes from Sherardia arvensis, assembly GCA_948330725.1. Taxonomy (NCBI): domain Eukaryota; kingdom Viridiplantae; phylum Streptophyta; class Magnoliopsida; order Gentianales; family Rubiaceae; genus Sherardia; species Sherardia arvensis. Next base: position 39,830,496 of record OX415236.1, on the reverse strand, counting down.
TAAAGGCCAGCTATGAAGGGGATGCAAAAATGAAACGACAAAAAATGCATACAATAAAGACAACGTTTGATACTATGGTTATGCATGATAATGAGACCATTGCTGACTATAATTCAAAGATCAGAGATCTGGTTAACTCAGTTCATCAGTTGGGAAAACCGTTTGTTGAAGATGATGTTGTGCAGAAGATATTGAGGTCTCTACCACCAAAATTCAAAGAAAAGACTATTGCAATGGAGGAACTCCATAATACATCTGAAATGACCATTGATGAGGTCATGGGCACTATAAGCTTTTGACATGAAGGAGTCAGCTACAGTAAGACAGAATGATCTGGCATTCATCGCAACTGAATGAAAAGCAGCTGAACAGAACTCTGTGTCTAAACACAATGCTGTGTCTAAACACTCTACCAGAAACAACAATGAAGATATGGACGAAGACGAGCTAGCTCATATATCAAGAAGCTTTGCCAAATTTCTGAGAAGAACTCAAAATCGAAGAAGTGAAGGAAGAGAGCAAAGTTCAGGAATGAGCAAAAGAAGCAACAATGATCAAACAGAACCCAAGCCTGTGTTTAAACATGCTGGTAAAATCCAATGTCGAGAATGTGAAGGTTACGGGCATATTCAATCACAATGTCCAAGTGGCTCATCTAGCAAGAAAGGGAATGCTTACAATGCCACCTGGAGTGATGGAGAAGATTCTGATGAAGAGCATGTTAGCAATCATGTAGCCTTTGGTGCAATCACTGTTCAAAGCGACGAAGAAGTTGAAGAAGAAATCTATGTTGCATTTGGTGCTACAGTCGTTTCTGATAGTGAGAGTTTAAACATGAACTCTGAGGATGCTCATGAATCATACGACAAACTCCACAAACTCTAGATCAGTGTGACTGAACAGAATAAAGTTTTACAGAAAGACAACCACAACTTGAATGAAGAAGTCGAACAACAACAGATCACCATTGATGCAATGAGAGAAGAGTTGAAGAAAGCCCTTGTTCGAGCAGAAGTTGCTGAAGGTACCATCATCAAATTGAATAAAGGAACAACAACCTTGGATGACATTCTTGGCATGGGAAAAATTGCTGGAGATCGACATGGTTTAGGATACAATGGAATTAAAGTGACCAACCAAAATGACCAGACTAAAGGAAAGATGGACAAGAAGGTGACTTATCCTAATTCAAGTCAAGTCAGGAAAGAGCAACCTATTAGACCTCCAAACAATTTCACCAAAGCTCCTAAGTTTGGACTAGGTTATAAACCTAACTACCACCAGCAGCGAAATATGTTTCAACCATAGTGGGAGACAACATGCAATTATTGCCGACGACCAGGACATTACAAGAAGCGATGTTTTCGTCTGTTAAGAGATTTGATGCAAGCACCAACAAATGGAGCATGTTACAACACTAGAGCAAGTTACAACATGGTGCAACCAGAAAGGGCTCAACATTCAAAAAAGGTATGGGTTCCTAAAATCAACCTCTGCTATGCTGTCCATACTTGTTATAGCTCATATGTCAGAGATGCCTGGTACTTCGATAGTGGCTGTTCTAGACATATGACAGGTACTCCTGAGTTGTTAAGCAATGTTGTTCCTTGGACTGGAACAGTAAGATTTGGAGATGAGAAGTAATGTAGAATAACTGGAAAGGGGGAGTTACAAGTCAAGAACTTTCCAGTATTCCAAGACGTTCTTCTTGTGGATGGGCTAAAGGCAAATTTGCTAAGTATTAGCCATTTATGTGATAACAAACTAATAGTTTTGTTTGATGATAAAGTGTGTACAGTCAGAAAGGATGAAAGGGGTGTTCTTATTGGCACTCGATCGTCAGATAACTGCTACATTCTTGATGAATCTGTAAGCTGTCTCAAAGTGAGTGTGGACGACAATCTTTTATGGCACAAGAAGCTAGGTCATGCAAATCTGAAAACGTTGTCTAAAGTAACAAGACTTGAAGCAATAAGAGGAGTGCCCTTACTTTCCTATACAAAGGAATTGACATGTCCACCATGTCATGAAGGTAAACAGGTCAGGTCACCACATTCTAAACTTCATGAGATTACCACTTCCTATGGTCTTGAATTGCTTCATATGGACTTAATGGGACCAATCAGTCCAACTAATGTTTCGGGAAAGAAATATATTTTTGTGTGTGTAGATGATTTCTCCAGGTATACTTGGGTGGAATTCTTGAAAGAAAAATCAGATGCAGTGAGTGTTATAATTAAGCTCATCACTCAATTCAACATAGAAAGATCTCATGATGGACTTAAAGTGGTTCGATTAAGGAGTGATCACGGGAGGGAATTTGCTAACTCTACAATGATGGACTTCTATATAAAACTTGGAATCAAGCATGAGTTCTCTGCTCCAATCACACCACAGCAAAATGGTATTGTTGAACGAACGAACAGGACCCTCATCAACATGTCAAGGGCAATGATGGCAGAGAATGACACTCCTAAGAAATGGTGGGCTGAAGCAGTTCATACTGCTTGTTATACCATAAACCGAGTCTATCTACAACCATTCACTCAGAAAACTGCCTATGAGCTGTGGAAAGGAAGGAAGCCAAACGTATCTTAATTTCATGTATTCGGCAATGCATGCTACATTCTAAGAGATCGTGAACCTCTAGTTAAGTTTGATAAAAGAGCTGATGTTGGTATTTTCCTTGGTAATTCTCCAAATAGCAAGGCATACAGAGTGTTCAATAATCGTACAAATGTCATGATGGAGTCCAACAATGTGGTGGTTAAAGATCTGAAGAATATCGGCAGTAGAATTCTGCTTGAAGATGAACCTGATATGTTAATCAGCACGGAGACGGATTCATCTCTGCCTGATGTTACAACACTGGGGGATGTTACAATATCATCTGATGTTACAACATCATCTGAAGTTATCACAGTTCCTGATGCTAGCACAATATCATCTGATACTTCGGCACCACCTAATACATACAACCTGAGGCAAAAAGAACGGAAGAACTTCGCCAAAATGAATTCTGGAATGCATGTATTACAATGCTTTCTCTCCTCCATTGAGTCCAAGAATAACAAGGAAGCATTGAATGATGAGTACTGGATTTCAGCCATGCAAGAGGAACTGGAGCAGTTCACTAGAAGCGACATATGGTATCTTGTTCCACGACCTCCGGGAGTCAATGTTATTGGAACTAAGTGGATCTTCAAGAACAAGTCTGATGGAGATGGCAATATCACCAGAAACAAAGCCAGACTTGTAGCCCAAGGATATACGCAAGTTGAAGGTGTTTATTTTGATGCAACCTTTGCTCCAGTTGCAAGGTTAGAATCTGTCCGTTTCTTACTTGCTATGTCGTGTATTATGAAGTTTAAGTTGTTTCAGATGGATGTCAAGAGTGCATTCTTGAATGACATTGTCAATGAAGAGGTGTATGTTGAGCAACCCAAGGGTTTTGAAGATCCTTATCTCCCTGATCACATTTACAGACTAAAAAAGGCATTATATGGTCTTAAGCAAGCACCCAGGGCTTGGTATGAGCGTCTCACCCAATTTCTCTTACAGAAAGGCTATCGACGAGGGGGAGTAGACCGAACACCCTTTGTGTTTAAACATGATAAACATATTCTGCTTGCTCAAATTTATGTAGATAATATTGTTTTTGGGTCCACATCTCAAAAGTTGGTTGATAACTTTATAGAGATGATGAAGAGTGAGCTTGAAATGAGTATGGTCGGTGAGCTGTCATACTTTCTAGGGATTCAAGTCAAACAGCACAAGGAAGGTATCTTCATCAATCAAACCAAGTATACTTTAAACTTGGTTAAAATATTTGGGATGGATGACTCTAAGAGTATGCGAACTCCAATGGCATCAACAGAGAAACTGACGTATGACAAGTATGGTGTGAAGGTAGATATCAACCACTATAGAAGTATAATTGGGAGTCTATTGTATCTTACTGCAAGCAGACCAGACATCTATCTGAGTGTTGGACTATGTGCAAGATTCCAATCTGATCCTAAGGAGTGTCATCTTTCAGCAGTCAAGAGGATTATCATATATGTACATGGGACTGCTGATTATGGTCTCTGGTATTCTAGAGGAAGTCAAGCTGAGATTATTGGCTACAGTGATTCTGATTGGGCTGGGAATTCTGAAGACAGGAAGAGTACCACTGGAGGTTGTTTCTATATAGGAGGAAATTTGGTGTCATGGTACAGCAGAAAGCAGAATTCTATCTCTCTATCTACCACTGAATCCGAGTACTTGGCAGCTGGAAGCTGTTGTCAGCAACTACTATGGATGAAGCAAATGCTGAAAGATTATGGATTCAAGCAAGATGTCCTCATTATTAAATGTGATAATAAGGGAGTTATTGATCTTTCTCATGATCCTGTTGATCATAAGAAGACAAAGCATATAGACATCAAGCACCACTTCATCATAGACTTTGTGGAAAAGAAGGAACTTAGCATTGAGTTTGTTCCTAGTGCTAAACAGTTTGCAGATATCTTCACCAAGCCATTAGACTCTGCAACTTTTGAGACACTGAGACAACACTTAGGTGTTTGTCGAATTTGAGGTATTATTGCTTACCTCTCATTGTTGTAAATTAGTTAACTGCTTTCTGTTTGTTTTGATTAAAGTAAATGAAAAAATACAAAAAGAAGACAACTTGATGATAGAGGATGTTTAAACATTGTGAAAGGGTGTGTTTAAACACATGGGAGTTAGAAAGAAAAATGAAGAGGAGTGATGAATGGGCTGAAGTGGTCAACTTCAGTGGGCTGGAATTTTCTGTATGGGCCTAAAATTGAATCTTGGACTCATATTTATTTTGTGAGAGACAATCAGTGATTTTCTGAAAAATGGTGGACTAATGTGCAATTTCGGATATTTTTTTACAAATTGGGTTTGGATTTGAATTTCTGAAATCATAAAATATAAGAGGGAAAATCCTTTTTCTCTTTTCACCAAAACTCTGTAGCTCCGACGTTCCCAATTCAACAAAACCCTCGCCGTCGATCTATCAGACTTCATCACCAAACTGGTGCTCCGATCGAGTCTCACCACATCAGTCAGTTGTTCTGAGCAGCACCTTGTCGGATCGACATTCCATAAGCAAGAAAAGGCTGAGTTTTTTGGTCGACTGGTGTTCAAACCCCAATCAGTGCATGCACAAGGTATTTAGCTCTAAACTGCTTCAAGATTGTGTCTTTCGTACTAGTTTAGCAGTTAGAGTGCTTGCCGCACTTAGGAGTTCTGATATTTGGGAGTTTTAGAGGTTTCTGTGAGTTTTGGTTTGTGTTTGAACTTGCTTCTGTGTCTAAATAACCATGGGAAATCTTCCATCCAACTCCCCTATTGATTCCATTCCCTCTGTTCAATTCATGGAAGTTTTGAGTATGGGTAGACAAGATAACCCCAATCCCATTAGAGCCACACCAGAATCTGTGGCTCAAGATAATATGCCTACAGTTAAGGTAGGGGTTGAGTTTGAGGGGGGGCCAGATCTGAATTTTTTCTATGAGAGGTCAGAGTTTGATGAAGAATTTGAGCAGACCTTGTGTTCAAAAAAGGCAGAATCAGGACAACTGGTTAAGAAGGTTTATCAGAGGAAGGGGAAGAGAAGACAAGCAGATGGAAAAGTGAAGACTAGACAAGGAGTGTTCAGTTCAGGAACTGTTGAGCAGGAGAAGCCTGTTGAAGTTGAGCAGCCTATCAATGTGGATAGGATCCTGGAGAATGTCAGAGTCATGATGGAGCCACTGGCAGAGACAGCACCAGATAGTGAGGATAGTCATCCTTTAAGTGTAAAATTTGAGAAATTGCAGGAGCTGAAGAGGGAGAAGTTGAGGAAGAAGTCACTACCTCCAGTTATTCAAGTCTTCCTTGCCAAGAGGAAGAGGGATGAAGTGTCAGAGCTCAATCTGGAATTTGAGGAAGTACCACTCCCAGAAGTGCCACCTGCAGAACCTGCTGCAGAAGTTCAAGAATGTAGTAGCTCAGAATCTGAGTCTGAGGAGGATGATGATGCTACTGATGAGGTGCCATTGGTGTTTCCAGATGACAATCCTTTGCTAAAAAAGGCTTGGGATGAGACTTTTTACTCTGGGAGAGTAATGACTGTGTATGAAGGATTGATCAACAAGAAGGTGCATGTGGAGAAGAGACTAACACTACTACAAAGGGGTTGGTGCAAGACACATATTTAAGGCGTTTGAGGCATTCGCGTTTTTTTCCGCCTTGCTTGAACGTTGCGAACTCGCTAGTATCGTAGGTTAGGGGAAAAATGAAATTTAAGACAGATAGACGTTGTTGAGGGCGGAAATCAGTTCTGACGTAAAAATGTTCAAATTTAAGGCGGAAAGAAAGGATCCGCCTTAAATGGAGAGGATTGTTACGAACTCGTAACATTTGTGGTAAGTTAAACGTCTATGTAGCGAAATCGTAGCTTAGCTCGTTAGTATGTACTTTGGCCGTTGCGATCTCGTAAGGTTGCCTAAACCCTAATTTAAGTAGGCGAGAATATGCAACGTATCGTAACCTGGTCGCTAGGATGTGGCGAGTGATGTTGCGGTTTCTCTACTGTATAGGTCGTATATGAGAGTTGAGAATTTACAGTGCATGTGAGGTTGATTGAGTTTGCTGGCTACTCAAAAGTAAATAATTTCGCCGTGTAACATGCTGCTAAGGTTTAATTCTCAGCAGTAATACTAGCGATATCGCAACTAATTAAATTCATATTAAATTATTTCTCAACAGTTCTACTAGCGAGATCGCAACTAATTTTATTCATATTAACCTAGCGAGGTCGCTACTATGCCATTCATAAGTTTTGTTGTTCTATGTGATCATGTGCAGTAGCGAACACGTAATAAAACTCGCCAACATTTGTCCCACATCGGCTGATTAGAAGGTGATTTTTCAGTTTATATACGGTTACATTTAACAAGGGTCCGATAAGTCGCCGACCAGCGCAAACTGAACATGAAACACCAAAGCTGAGGCCCAATACTTACAAAGGCTAAGGCCCGATACTTACACAGGCTAATGCCAACACTTATACGCCCAATATAGACCCAAACCCAAAAACCGTTTTTTGATCGGTTCTTATCATGTAGCGAACTCGTATCAAGCCACGTCAATGTTGTGTTTTTTTATTTTGTTAATCTTTGTTGTTACGAATTCGCAAGGGTAGAGAAAGTACGCTGCGATATCGCTACAGATTCTCTAGCTAGGCTCTATTGACTGAATACGACATGTTGCGATATTGTTAGGACCACGTAAACAGGCGCTAGTTTGTTGCGATTTCGCTTGGTGTTCTATTACTAATAAATCATCATGAAACGTGACGGTGACGAGATCGCTATGACCACGCACTATACAAAAAGTAAATGACTTTGCTGATACGATATGGGCTCTTAGGATGAAAAAATAAAATGTAAGGGACAAGATATCAAAACAAGAAAAGCTATTCAGTAATTAAATGTGCCAAAATGGCAAACACAAGTTCATTAGAATCGAAACAAACTTGTGATACAAAAATACATACTGAAGAACAAACAACTAATACTAGTAGATCGTTCGTTCACCGAGGACATGAAGCAGTTCCTGATCGCAAGTGCATGCATCACAGGTGATGTCCGCCGGATCAAGGGGTGCCCAGGGATCGTACCTCACCCAGTTATTGAGGCCAGCATGCGGATTGCAGCAGATCGGCCTAGGCCTAACTGCTGCTTCTGAGAAGTACCTGAGGTAGTGTCTCCAACCCCAAGCGTATCTCAGACCTCTTTTGACGCGTTCCCGAGCTAGACGGAGGCCCTGCTTGTCGGTTCTCTTCATGGTTGTGATCACATTCATGCCTCTTTGAATGTCACCTTCGCAGATTGCAAAAACAGCCAACACATAGGTCAACGGTGTGTGACCTATTGCAGAAGCTTCGGTGAGCCACTGTCGAGCCCACTCGGTCGCTCTTCCGCTCACGTAACGACGAAGAACCCAGTCGAACATAACACGAATCATTACCAGATTTATCATGTCATCTGGGAGGGCGTTGAATAGAGACACATCCATGGGAAGCAGAAGGCAAAGAATATGAGAAGGCAGAAGGGAATGTGGGAATGAAGGCTCTAATGAGATTCTAAATGGAGAAGGGGTTGATATTTAAAGGGCTGAGGTGCTCCATTATTCAAAAATATGTCAGAGTTCCTAGACAAAAATCAATCATTATGGTATTAATGGAAGGAAAATGTAAAGGCATTCTCACCTTTCCATGGACACCCCATGCAAACCCCCAAAATAAATTAATTACTGATGGAATTTCAAAGGTTTTTACTGATGTCACAGGTCAGACAAAGCCCAATACTTATACTATCACTACTACTACAGCCCAATATACCACCAAAAGCCCTTATATCATTGCGATATCGCTATAGAATCGCCAACCAAGCTCTGTTGACTGAATACGACACGTTGCGATATCGTTAGGACCACGTAACATATACGCGAGTATGTGACGATTTCGCTTGTGCTGATGCTACTAATAAACGTGACACTGACGATATCGCTAGGAACACGCACTATACCAACAGTAAATGATTTTGCAGAAAAAGTAACTCTTACGATGAAGCTAGTGATTTAGCTAGCGATTTTGCTGAAAAAATAACTCTTACGATGAAAAATTAAAATGTAAGGGACAAGGTATCAAAACAAGAAAAGCTATTCAATAATTAAATGTGCCAAAATGGCAGACAAAAACTTATTACAATCCTAACAAATTTTAGATAAAAAACAACAGAATAAAATAAGAAAGAAACTACAACATTTCAACTCAAGAAGAACCGAGGACGTGAAGCACTTCCTGCTCGCAAGTGCATGCATCACATTCGATGTCCGCTGGATCAACCCTCGTGTAGCGACGGTACCTCAAGCCGCGATTGAGGTCAGCATGTTCCTGGCAGCATCTAGGCCTAGGCACTACTACATTGAGGTACCCGAAGTAGTGCGCATTGCCCCAGGCGTAAGCCAATTCGGCTATGACGCGTACCCGAACTTCCTTGAGGCCTTTCTTGTCGGTTCTCTTCATGGTGGTGATGACATTCATGCCTCTCTGAGCATCACCTTCGCAGATTGCAAATACAGCCAAGGCATAGGCCGACTCTCTTAAAATTGTTTGAGTGCATTTTTTTTTAAAAAAATGATTATCTTAAGTAGGTTTCTGGCGAGCATGAGTAGCGAAATCGCAACAACCTAGTAACGTACTTTATGTTAGCTTTTCAGTTACGATCTCGCTAGAAGGATAAAGTAGACCATAAAAGGCAATCACATTAGCATGCAACGATATCGTAAATAGCCACGTCAGGTGTAACAAGCGAGTTCCGATATCGCAAGAAGGAAAGCTAGAACAAAGTAAACACGTTATAGATCAGAAAAACACAACACTTTTGGCATCTTATCCATCACTTCTTACGGGTTTCATCTCCAAAAATTCAAACCTTTGCACATCTTCTCAAATCTCCTCACCTTTCTTCACATCAAATCTCCATATCCCATCCCATACATGTTCGAAACATCAATTGTGTCAAAACAAAGTGGAACTAGCCACTAATTGCATGCAAAAGATTGGTAAGTTTTGCAATGAATTCCCAACCACATTTTTCCCTATATTCTTGCAATTAATGTCAATATTCAGTTGTGCTTGTTCAATTTGTCGAGTTCTGTTGTTGTGGGTAGGAGAGGGACAAACAAGGTAGACCATCCCCACATTTGATAATCAATTTTACCGACACAACTTTGTCATATACTAAAGGTACGATTTTTTTCATTTTTATTTGCTAAAAATTTGATTTTCTTGTACATAGTGCCTCCATTTATCATGTTATTACTAAATATCATGTCAGAAGCATGTCCTGAACGAAAATCAAGATTTTCTTTTAATGTTGTCCATTGCTTGCTTAGCCCTAAATTTTAGGATTATGTTTTATAATGTTTTTACTACAAAGTACGACTTTGACTTATTAGTATTGTGTTAGTCATTAACTAATTTCAATATACAAAGGAAAGCTTAATGGAGAGCCCTTCAAGTTCCGTTAACTCCGACTCAAGTGGGAGGGAAAATGTTGTTGGCGGTTCAAGGGAGGTTAGAAGACAACGAGAAGTGACTCGCGCATCGAAAGAAGCTCAACTCCTCACACATTGTCGCGAATTAGAGATTAGGATCAATAACAAAATACTAAAAAATGTCAAGTTTAATGACATTGGTGTTGCTATTCACCCGAGATGATGCCGCGCGATGGTCGAGTTGGTGTGCTAAGACGGCTAGGATACGCACACCATTAGACACAACGGATTAGAGGCTACTAAGCATCGACATCAAAAAGGATATATGGAAGGAATGCAAGGTTAGTGTGGCACTTGTTATTTTTAATTTCACTTGAAAATTGTGAATGTGACTATTTTTATGATCACATTTGTAGCGCCCCTTTATTATCGAAGCAACATGCTATGATCAAGTGAAGAAGAAGGCTCTTCAAATCGCATCAAAAGCTCATCGAGAACACAAATATACCCTTGCCAAGACTTTGCCCTTTTCTGGCACTATAAAACCCTTCCCGAGACAATCCTTATACTACATCAAATGTAAGCTACTTGATCTCATCTCTTCTATCGTATTGCAAGTTACGAATTTTCATGTACTTGTGCACTATTATACGTTCATATCCCATCTATTGTTTATTTAGGTACATGCAATGCCTTGCTCTAAACGCAAAGACTGTCATTGGGTTTTTGCACCCAATATGCTTGCAAGAAATGAATGAAAGTAATCAATCACGACTTGCTTATCTATCTAAGATCCTTAGTGACAAGACCAAGACAATTTACATATATAGGACCATATCTAGAGAGGTTAGTTTTCTTTGTTACAATTGGATATTTGCACTTCGTAAACATTCTAATCTTCGAGACGGGTTCTTATATTTTCATTTCTTAAAATATGTAGTGGCCATTGGAGTTTTGTAGCTATGATATCATCGTTGAAGCGAGTGTATTGGATGGACCTGCTACACTTTGGTCCATCTACAAAATTTGCAGATTTATTAGAGGTTGCTATGCATAGTGCACATGACGACGCACTACTTCCCTTAACCCTTATACAGATTCTGGTGACATTACAAATCCAATGCTCATTTATTTCCACTATGATTTCATTTCAAATCATTTGTTATACTTCTTTGCTCTCAGAACCGAAAGCAATTGTCAAATTGTGAGTGCGGTTACTATATGATGTTGTATGCCACCGAGTGCGTCGCTGGCCTTGTTGATGATAATTTGGAATTACACCGTGTAAGGATTCTTACAACCTACTTATTGTACCTATTATTATCTACATTGCATTTAATAGTATTAAAAAACATTTCATATTCTTAGATTATCGAGGAAAATCATGCACCATACACCAAGAAGGAGTTGGAGGATGGTAGAGATGCATTGGCTAGACACTTGGTCCTTATTAGATCTCGGTACATCTCTAGGCCTCACATTCCCAATAAAAGCTAGTTTCTTTTTTTGTCGATGCATATACTTTTGAGTTCCATTACTTCCATTAGTTTATAAAGTGTGGTTTGATAGTGTTTCATGTTCATGTTTTGTGCTTACATACCATGCATCTTGCAATTGACAGCTTAGCCAATTAATGAAACCCAATTTTAGTGGAAATGGGTGGAAATGGCTCAAATCCTATAATTTTGTGACACTTACGAATTCGCTGCGATATCGTTACTTCTCTCGCCAGTTACATTAAAATTGTTGCGACCATCTTGTACTGTCGCTACATCACTCGCCAGGATTAAATTGCTGAGCTTAGTTTTTGCGCCATCGCTACCCAATCGCTCGTTCTTCTCAGCCTCCCCAATCTGATCTCTGTCGAGATCGTAACTATTCACGCTATCACTAGGCGAATATCTAGCTTAGTCGTAACGTCATCTGTTTTTTCCTCGCTCACCCAATGCTCAAACGACGTCGTTTAAATGAAGCGAGATTAGTAGCGAGTCCGTAACTATGAACATAAGCGATTTTCTTACGACATCGTTATCTCTCTCGAAACAACAATTTTAATTATATTTTTATAATTTAATTTTTACAATTTTTAAATTATTACAATTTTAATTATATACAATTTTTCTGTTGCGATATCGCTACGGTATTACTAGTGAATAGCACGTTGCTATCGTAACCTGGCTCGTGTTGTTTAACCCTACATGTTTACTTAGCCTTGTAACGATTTCGCTACTTTAGACCCAGCGAATCGCCTCTGTTTCTCGTAACTAGTCTCGTCAGCAGACGAATATATGACAAGCTAGGCTACCTTACGGAGTCGTAACTACTGTTAGCGATCCGCAAGGTTAAAGTCGCAACCAATCTCGCACACATTCATAACAGTCTAGGCTTTCCAGTGTTGCGATATCGTTAGTATTTCATTTGGCGATCCGTAAGCTTCTGTCGTAACAAAATACTCAACCATTTGTTTAGTATTAGCGTTGGCTAGTTACGAACTCGAATAGAGAGTCAATTCATATCATCCAGACGTGAATGCTAGCGAGTTCGTAAGTACTGAGCAAGGCGGATAAGCCTTCATCTAAGGCGGAAACAAACACCTTAAATCCAAAAACATCTAAGGCGGAAGAGGAACCGCCTTAGATGATTTTTCTCATTTAAGTCACTACCAGGGAAGGCATTTGTTTTCTGCCTTAACACATGAAGGATGAAATGCCTTAGATGGCTTGATATTCTAGCATGTAACTCAGAAGTTTAAACATCCTGGGTTTGTGACTTTCATGAAGAGGATTCACATGTTTGGACCAGCAAATTTTTGTGTGAAGGCAAATCATTCCCTGGTGCTGGAATTCTATGCCAACCTGAGAGGAACCAACAGTGCCCCGGATTCTGCTTGGTACAGAAAGGTCTATATCAGAGGCAAGCTCTACAGATTTGATGCTGCTTTAATCAATCTGGTGTTAGGGACGGAGAGACATGATTCCATCTGTCCAAATGGTGCTTATCCAAAAGACTTTACTCTGGATTATGATGTGGTGGCATTGGAGTTATCTGGTGGCACACTTGGAGAATGGGGTGCAGACAAGACTCTCAAGGCAGCTTATCTCACTCAGAAGTATTTCTGTTTGTATAGGGTGGTTGCAAATTTATGGGCCATGTCTACCAATGTGTCTCTGGTGACTGAAGAAATGGCCTGTCTGATGTATTGCATTGGCACAAGAAGACCCTATAATCTTGGTTGGTTCATCTATGATAGGGTTATGTTAGTGGCTCAGCACCTGAAATCTGATGAATATATCACCTATCCTGCCCTCATTACAGACTTGCTATATCATGTTGGTCTAGTCGATGGACTTGATGATCAGATCACTTTTTGTGATGATGTACAAGTGAACAGGACTGTTCTTCGGAAGAGAAATGATCTACTTGCCGCAGCTGAAGCAGATGAGGAAGAATCAGAAGAGGAACCAGCTCAGGAGAACTTTGCCACTGTCAGAAAGAGGGAACTTAGAGGACTGATCAGATATGACAGACAGAAGATGCTGGACTTTCAGGAGGAGTTGGAAGCTATAGAAGAAACAGATGATGAGACCAGTGGATCTGATGTTATCTGAGCTAGTCTGTTGATTTGTTTATGTCTGTCTCCTCCTTAGTCCTTATTTTTTTTGGTGAATTATGGATATTTGTATTATCTTTTGGGACTAAGTTTGGCACATTTTCTGTTCCCAGGGGGAGAATATTTTGATGGGTATGGATGGCCATTTATTTTGGATTGTTTTATATAATGTGTCCATTTATTTTGGAACATTACTGTGGTCATGAAGCATATATATAATCTCTGTCTATATCTGGTGAATAGGGGGAGATTAGTGATTATGCATGCTGATTCTGTTTTATTTAATGCAAGTATAAAAGAAGTTTGAAGTTCTACATGCAAGGGGGAGCTTTATTTTAAATCCATATCAAAATACATGTTATGGTTCCACAAAATGCCAAAGGGGGAGATTGAAGAGTCCAGAAGACTCAGCATAATATAGTTGGCTATTTTGCAGAAGTTATCATGTACAAATGACAAATGATGGACTACATGATGTTTTAGTGAACGGCTTGTGATGTACCGAGCTTATTTCTTTCATGTTTGAACATTAATTTGTGTTTCATTTACATAACATTACGATGTAATCCTAAGAACTTTTAGTGATGAAAATGGCACATTTGTTTCTTGATAATTTGGCCTGAAAAATTGTCTTTTTGTTTATCTGTTGCCAGTCTATCTCGCAAGTTACTCGTCTGTTACATGATTGATTTAGAAATATAACGCTTGTGAGATCACAAGCCTAAAAACTATAATAGCGAGCTCGCGAGCAGCTTTAAACTTCAACAGAGCCTCATTTGCGTATTTCTAGCGATCTCGCTAGATATCAAGCGACTCAGCTCAGTACACTTGCGAATTCAAAACCGTGATAGAATGATATCTCCCTCATTGAAAATATAGAGATGTCGCTACAAACACGCTAACATCAGAGACAAGCGGCTCTCTCACGAACTCGTTAGTTTGGTGATATGTGTGGCGAACTCGCTACTAGTAATATTCAAGCAACAGAGCTTATATAGTCGTGTTGCTTGCGTGTTCGCAAATGATTAGAGAAAGTGGTGGCGAGTTTGCTAGTAGTGCCAATATTCTACGCTTGATTTTTATCATAAATGTGGAACAAAACGACCACTTTAATTTTGATCATAGCCTTGAGCTCAGCGAGATTGCTACCACCGTCACCTACGTGTTTAAGATGATGGATGCGACATCGCAAGCTATGTTTGTATAAAAGAAAAAAGCTAATCAGTTCTTTTCTAAACGCGATCCCCAAATTCAATTAAACCAAAAACCCCAAATTCAGAGGCCCCAAATCATTTCAGATTCAACAACATCAGAGCAGTCATGGAAAGATCAAAGCAGCCAGCATCAAATCCCAGTGGTCCCAGTCATAGAGAAGTAGCAGCGGCGTACGCTAGTCGGGTAGCTGAGCACGTTCTGCCTGCATCCTCCACTGCATATGACAAGACCAAGTTTGTAAGTTTACTTGCTTCTGATGCGTATTCCGACCTAATGAAAATTGCTCAACTGCTAGATTGCTATGTGTTAGATTTCAATCAAATAGATAGTTAGGTTTGACTAAAGTGCTACAAACCTTTCAAGGACATGAGATGAGTGAACCTTTAGATTTGAACTATCCCGCCCATAAGGATGAAAATTGTCAATTCTATGCCAATTTTCATCAGCTTATTGCGGAGGAGTTTGAAACGGGGCGTTGGTTTACTAGGGTAAACAAGAAGGATTTTGAGATAGGTCAGGAATTTTTTTAACAAGGCTTTAGGTGTGTCATATGCCGTAGAAGAGGATTATAGTAACCATGGTTTTATTGTAGAGAAAAGTGGCCCGAGAGTGGTGGATTTGACGAAACTTACCTGGAAAACTTAAGGTTGAAATACTTTGGGCGGCCAAAGGGGGACCTAGGTAAGCCTAGGCAATACAAACTTGACAAGTTGACTTGTCACCAACAAATCTTGTACGAGATGATAGCTAGATCAGTTGTGCCGAAAGGTTGGTGGATGACCGAGCTTAACTACACCACAATTACGATCTTTTATTGTGTCATGGAGGAGCTTACGTTGAACCTGGGCTATGTGATATTTGAGCATATTAGACAAAGTATCATCGAGAATCGATGACCTGTGACAAAGCTTCCATACGCTTTATTACCATGTATCTTACAACCACTTTCCCTAAGATGAAACTGTCTGCAAAGACTGAAGAGTGTACGTTTACACTATGCAATATTTTGAGAGGAAAGGCAAATGGGAGTTGGTGAATGGTGCTTGGAGGGAGAGGGCCGATGCAACCAAAGCTACTTTGGAGCTAGACGCGGGAGAGGTCCGAAATAACGTAGAAGGTACAATAATCTATTATTTCTGTATTCTAAAGTTTTGTTCTTTGCGTTTACCTGTGGTATTATATTAGCGATCTCGATCTAATTCCATTTGCTTCAACTGATTGAACAGATACAAGAATGATAAGTATTAGAAACGATCCAATTTCGTCTCCAGTTCATCATTTGCTGTATCAAAATATTTTACGTTGAAATTACATTAAATTTGTAAAACGGGACTCTAGAGTAAAAGCGAAGAAAACTACAAAGTTACACTAATCATAAGGACTAAATTCACTTCATGTTATATTGTCTACATCTAATAGATTAAATGAAGAAATAATAAGCACAAAAATGCAGACACATATTTATAACATCAGCCAACACATTGGAGGGAAAAATACATAGAGCATGAGCATCATAAAGTTCAAATACAGACCATACATGGTACAAAAAAAGGAAGAGTAGAAGATGAAGAGGATAGAACAATTTGAAGAGTCGGATGCTCTCAAAACATGAAAAGTACAGAGCACGATTGAAAACGGAAAAACTAAAACGGAAAAGTTGGGTGCTTTCGGGAAGACTCTGTAGAAGCTTGGAAAGCGTGAGGAGTATTGACTATGGAAAAAAAACAGGGCACTTTTCCGGTAACTTTTCAATAGGGCACTTATCCGAGAAAGTTGAATAGTTGCAGAAGGATAACGAAAAAGGGATAATTAAAAGATGAAATTGAAGAAGAATTTCCACAATGACAACATTGAATCTAGACGCTTCGGAAAACATGAGCATAATTAATCGGGCAGTTGGAAAAGGTAAAAAAGACTTTTCTCCGAAAGAGGCTGGCTAATAAAAGCTGAGTAAAAGAAAAAATAACAAAATACGTGTAAAATTCAGGAGGCCTTAAAAAGCTGATGTGGCGTAAGAAGAGATGGTTTGACTTTTCAAGAAGTTGTTGTTTTAATAGTATAGATAGATTTTTTGAGACACTCTGTCTCGTTTCAAATGTCTCAAATAATAAATTTGAGACAATGTGCTAACTGTCTCCAACAGGTGTCTTAATAACTATTATTTGCGACACCCCCTGTCTCGTTTCAAATGTCTCAAATAAGCAGTTGAGACAATGTGCTATTTTCGTCTCAAAAAAATGTTTTTGAGATGAAAATTTTAAATTGTCTCAAAATTTCGTCTCTAATACCTACCATTCTTGTAGTGGTTCCGACTGGAGGCATACTATAAAGGCCTAGAGGACACTGTCGACCTGATGAGGCAGCAAGTGGTGAAGATTAATCGGGTTTGCTGGATAACTGAAAAGGTGATACGTGGAATTGAAAGGGCACATGCGAATTAGAATGCCAAGGGGAATGCACCACCTCCACCATCATCGAGTCAGAAATAGATTAATGTCTTTAGTGTTTGACTTTGTTGTTGATGTTATGTTCATTTCTTTGTTGTTGTGCATATGAATTAAGGTCATCTCACATTTCTTTTCAAATGATTATCACATTAAGTTGTTTCGATTAAATTTTAATACATGTTATTCTATTATAAATGTGTATGGTAAACGATACACATGGCCAGAAAAGTGGAATAATCCACATTGTACTAATATGGAACAATAAAGGAGCAAATTTGTAAGAAGAAAATTGCAAAAAAAAACCTACACGAGCTCAGTGGCGAACTCGCCAGCCATCATACAACCATCAAAGTTCAAAATTTTGCCTGGTAATCCATAGTGACTTACGAACTCGCAATGTCTTCCCTTTAGTTGCGAGTTCGCCGTCTGTAAGTTACTAACTTTCTTTTTCCAACCTTAATTGTTGCGATGTCGCAGCTAGCTAGAACAGAGTCACGGAGCTTGGCTTGCGTAATTCGTAGTGTTTCTGATGATATCGCTACATTCTCGTCTAGCTTGTGATGTCGTTAGTTCAAATGTCTACAGTAATTATATATGTGCCTAATAAGTTACCTTTATTTTTGATAATCATGTGTGTCTTCACTTCTTTTCAATTTTCAAACAAAACATACAACTCACTAAACCATCTTGTCACACAACACTTTCTTTGCAACAACATTAATACATGAAATTTATCAAGTACACATCAATAAATTCTTGCAACAACACGATACAAACCATGCAATTACAACTACTTATGTTTTTTTAGACTTCTTAGTCTTCTTCTTCTTCTTTGGTTGCTTCATCTTCCTTTTTTTTAGTTTTTCCTGCTAGGTTAATCCACATTCCTTCTTCGTGATCCATCCAACACATAATCCTAGCAACTATGTCATCATCATCTTCCAATGTTTCGTAATTCGACAATGGGATTGTTTCACTCGAAATGGTGCAATCATCGTCAAACAAACCATCACCATAAACGAAAGTATTCTTTCCATCTACCACGACCACCCATTGCAAATCAACTGGATCTTTGACATAAAACACTTGATGAGCTTATGCTGCCATCATGAATTGATCTTCACTTGAGCCTTGCATGTCTCTATTCACTAGAATCATCCCTAACTCCTCCCTACGCATGCCTTCTGATTGATCAACCCACTCACATTTGAACAGTACTGTTCTGACATGGACAAAATCAATTTCCCAAATATCAGTGATGGTACCAAAAAATGCATTTTCACCATGCAAACCACCCTCTCCAGGTACTGATAGTTCACTATTTTGGGTTGCCGATCTATCATCACTCCACTTTGTACCAAATGTGTATCAATTGGATATCATACCCACTAAATGACGTAGTTGTGCTGAGTGGTCTCTTAGCCAACCATTTGACCACATGTGGATGCTCATCCCCATTATGCAAATAAAATTTCAACCTACTAGTGAAATCTTTACAGTGTAATTCAAGAACCCGAGGGCCTGACCAACTTGGATGTGCGGCTCTAATCTGTTCTAGGTGAACATCAACATAAGGACTCACAGTTGAATGGTTGCGTAGAATGTAAAGATGGGCTTTAGATATCTCATCTGAGGATGGGCTGAACTTTGACCTATGCCGTAGTCCAACGCCATCAACTCTCCCCTCATACCTAGCAATTGGAAGCCCTATAGTTGGAACATATTGTAAGTAGTTGGTGCAGAATTCGATCACCTCTTCAGCCACGTACCGGTGAACAATACTTGCATTTGGATGATATCTATTCTTAACAAAATGCTTGAAATGCTCATATACCTCTCAAATTGATACATCCATCTTAAGTACACGTGGCCACACAACTTTACCTCCCTTACAAGATGGACTATCAAATTAATCATTATGTCGAAAAATTAGGGGGGAAATACATCTCCAGCCTACACAAGACTTCTACCACCATAGTTTGCAATTCATCCAACTTACGCCGACTCACCTTCTTGCGACATATCTGCTTTAAAAAAAAGCATAGCCGAGCAACCGCCTTCTGAACGTGAGTAGGCAAGCATCCACGAAGAGTGATGACTTTCAAATCCTGCATCAGATTATGACAGTCGTGCGATTTCATTCCAACCAATTTCGATCAGCAGTTGATATACAACTACTAATGTTTGAACCATAATTAGAAGGAACTTTCACTGACTTTAGACTTGCACAAAAACTTTCCTTCTCTTCCGATGATAATGAATAGCAAGCAAGTGGTAGGTACGTTTTACCAACTTCTTCTTGCACGGGTCCAAGGGATGCCCTTATGCCAATATTCACTAAATCCTTTCTCGCTTTCAATCCATCCTTACGTTTCCTAGGAGTATTCAACAATGTCCCCACCAAAGCCCACATACATTCTTCTCTATATGCATCACATCCAGACAGTGTCGTACGTCCAAATGCTCCCAGTGTCGGAGTTTGAAGAATATAGAACACTTTTTCAAAATGGAAGTTTGTTTGATTTTCTTATGACCATTTCCTAACACGTATTCCATGCCCGACACCTTTTCAAAAATTTCAGAAACCGAGAGTGGGACGGGGGCTACACCATTCACTTCCTCACCGTTAAAACACTTTTTAGCACGCCTCTACAAATGACTACCGGGCAAGAAACGTTGATGACCTAAATAAACAGGTTTGCCTCCATGCTTTAATTGATAATGGCTAGTATTTCTCTCACATAGAGGGCATGCAAAATGTCATTTCACAGAGTACCCTCCAAGATTACCTAGTGCGGGAAAATCATTAATGCTCCACATAAGCATTGCTTTAAGATTAAACATAGCATCCCCACGACTACCGTCGAAAATATCCATACCAAACTCAAATAATGATGACAACTCCTCAACAAGTGGTGCTAGATAAACATCAATGTCGTTGCCAGGTTGCTTAGGCCCTGAGATCATAGTGTTTAAAAACACATATTTTCGCTTCATCATCAACCAAGAAGGGAGATTATAATTGTGGCTACTAGACATGTTACCAAAAGGGTCCATGCCATCTGTAGATAATCCAAGTCTTACGTGCCTAGGTTTATTAGCGAATTCAGGGTACCTAACATCCATCTTCTTCCATCGATCACCATCAGAAGCGTGAGAAATTGTATCATTTCCCTCTCGAACTCTATCGGCATGCCATGTTAATAGTTTCGCATCACTTGCATTTGCAAACAAGCACGTCAATCGTGGTCTAAGAGGCATGCATGTACCACATTATCTTAACGGGACTTTGCTTTGTCGATGTTGTCATTGTTTTCCCACATACCTCAACTCTACCTTCTTTTTTTCCCACCTTGACTCACCGCACACCTTGCAATTATCCCTCAAATAATCATCTTTCCCTCTATACAACATACAATCATTCGGGCAAGTATGGATCTTGGTAAACTCCATTCCCATGGGACATAAGATTTTCCTAGGCGCATACACCCAATAAGGACACAAGTTGTCCTGAGGAAGCAACTCTCTAACTAACTCCAACAACTCGGTCATTCCTTTATCTGAAATCTCATGCCTAGTCTTTAGGTTCAACAACAAAAATGTTGCACCCAACCTTGAATAACTTGAGCCAACATATAACTTTGTCTCTTTATCAGCATACATAGCCTCTAGCATACTTTTCTTCCCAACAAATTCCATAACAACATCGTCGCACATTTCTGACAACTGTTCGTTATACTGTAGGATTTCCTCCTCATTTCCCTCATCCACCTCGATGTTCTCACTCCCATAATTTCCTTCACCATGCCATACCCATTCGCTGTACGATTTTTCAAAACCTCTACAGATTAAATGTTCACGCACAACAAGAATATCTTCGTATATAGCGTTATTCCTACAATCCCTACTTGGACATCTAACCCCACCTATGCTCCTCAGCCTAGAATGTCGCAACCCAACTTCTAAGAAATCTTCAATCAGATCACGATATTCCTTCGACAACCGAGCATTTTTATTCATAATTCTTTTACGATCCATAATGCACGATACGACATAAATTCTAAACAACTTGGGAATCGTTGAACGAAAAACTAACCCACAGCGTTACAGCACTCACAACCTATAATTAACATCAAAATATCACAAAATCATCACTACATAAACAAACATGCACAATTTTTTATGAAACAACAATAAGCAAGAAACAACCACATGTTAAGTCGGTAAATACCTTACCCACCGCCTTGTAAATAACCAGAATGCCTAACAAAGGTAAACTAATCAAGCATATGATATTTCAAAGGAAAACCCCAACATTCAACCTTTCAAATTTCTATTTTTTTGTTTACAAATCCGCTAGGAAAGTTGTTTTATTGGACTGACTAGCCTGTTGCGAAATCGCAAGCATCCACGCACACCTTCTCTAAAGTTCGCGTAAGTGTGACGAATTCGTAACTTTCACGCATGTATGATTTACACGTGGCTTAAAGTACATGATATTACTTGCGAGTCCGCAACTACTACAGCACGCTGTTTTTTTAACTAAACGGGTATGGATGCAATATCGCCGCCTACATCACATATTGACTTTCATAGCTGCTGATTTTGCAAGCCTGTAGCTTGCTTTACCCACTACACGCGTTCATAACTTGCGAGTTCGAAACTAGTACGCCAGACGTTAATTACAGGTTGCGAGCTCGCAACATGTAAGCATTTTTAAGGCGGATCTTAAATATCTGCCGTAACACATCATTTTTCACGTCAAATACGACATCCGCCTTATACACGCTCTTTTCCGCCTTTAAACTTTTATTAAAGCCCTAGCGAGTATGACTTGCGATATCGCAAGTAAGTGGGAAAGCGGAAAATTTTAGACTTCCCACAAATGCCTTAAACTTGTGTCATAGATGAAGGGGATTGTAGTAGTGGAAAGTCTAATATCGCGCTGACATGGCGTAAACTCGGCAGTGAAAGTGCTGAGTTTCTACTCAACAAAAAAATCTGGAAGCATATCAGTTCGGACTCCATAACAGAGGGGCGGATCTGGCTTTCTAAAAGTGGCTGACCGACACTGTCTTGGCAATCGACGGTGGGCTCGGTGACTGGCGGAGGGCTAGGTGACCGACGTTGGGTATATCAGCGTTGGAGGTGACCGTCATAACGGAGGCCGGTGGTGATGAGCTTTGATAGGTTAATTTCTAGTAAACTCAATTGGGTTCTCAAAATTATTTAAAAATTGATGTATATAGAGTGATTTGCAATGGGTTTTCTTTTTTGTCCATATATTTGAAGCGGTTCAAATTTATTGAATAACTTGAAATTAAATTGATCCCGCGCATTGTTACATCAAAAGGTAGGATTTTGTAATCTAATTTTGAATGATTTTTTTTGTGTATGGAGTATGTGTTGTTTTTTTATATCCATGTTACTAATGAATAGGGCAGAAGAAGTTTGTGACACTGGAGGGATTTGAGTGCTGCAACTTTAGTTTCAAATCAAAGGTTCTTTTCAAAGGTGTATTTTTTTTTACATTCTATAACTGTTTGTTTGGTCACCTTATTCAGATAAAGTTATTAATAGTTTTCCTGATTATTGTCTTCGTGATCGGGATTTATGGTGCATTTTTTGTCCCTTGATCAATTTCGATGTGGTTGAGTTACACATCTCACAAAGGTGAGGCGTCAATTTGTACTTTTACAAGATGTTCCACCACAATGTGATACTTTATTGTCACTCCACGGCATCAGGGGTCGAATTGGTCTTATTGGTTGTAACTAGTCACAAGAGCCATGCTACTTACATCGGGTGGTGGAATAATAGGGCATCATGCACAATTCAAGGACCATCAGATAATGGTGTGATGCATTATAATTCGGAATACATGTTATGATACCGTCCTAAGACTCGCTGATTGATAGGCAATCCTACCCACCATCCTGAACAAGGCGTATGACATGTTGCTTCATTAACCAAGTATGTTATAAGTTACCTAATGTTATGTTTTCCCTTCAAATAATTTTATTATTAATCAAAGAGTAAATTAATTTATCTACTTTATTCAGGTTCGAGGGTTTCATCACATATGTGATGTTGCTATTGGAGCAATGGATACCCTTTAGTTACAAGAGCCAAGGGCTCACGCTACTTTTGAGGAAGTTGAGTCTACTTTTGAGATTACACTTCAAATGCCCTCCGCTATATGAATGAAGAAAGGTGCATTGCACAACCCTCTGACGGTGATGAAGAGCAAAATGAACAAGGTGATGGAGAGGATGAATCTGAGATTGGATCATCATCTCGTAGTTTAGAACTTTATCAATTTTCACGTCATCATTAAGATATTTGTGACAAATAGACTAACTCAAATAACATTATTATCACATATTTTGTTCAAATACTATTTTATGTATTGTTTTATTACTTGCTCACTACTAATACTTTTCTTCCTTGTATCTATATTTCTTATGATAAATTATTATATTACACTATAGCATTTATCTCCTAGTATTAGTGTACCTTATGTTTTCAAATTCTCTCGACTGGATCCGTCTGTTTTTGGTGAAAAATGTTGATCCGAAACTCGGCACTTTAACTGTCGAGTTTACCGCCACGTTTGATGCTGCCCGCTTGGTTGGTCCGAGTGGTCCCCTTGTCCCTGATCCAATACCTAGCCCTGCAAGACAAAGCCCCGGGAGGTACCCGAGGGTAGACCCTCCGGCGTGATGATGAAAGATGGATCCCGGGAGAGAAAAGGGGGTAATCACTAGAATAATCAGAAAATCCTTACTTGGAATAGTGCCGAGGAGCACTATTTATACAGTAACCCATGCTCTCCATGTGGTCCATGCTCCGAGTGTCCTCTAGTGTATCTGTCCCTATCCGAGTTGTACGAACCCGGATACTGCCAAACTAGCTTTTCCTCATAGCGGGCCGAGCCCATACTACTGCCGAGTATTTGGGCCTGGGCCTAGTATCACCACTAGCCCCCCGGAAGCCGGTTCTTCCGGCCGAGGGTGAGACCTCTCCTCTCCCGGTATTCCTTCCCTGCCGGACAATGATGGGACGGGCGCGCCTTTTTCGAGGGCAATTAATAATTGTCATGATTATTTTCTCACTTCCCGAGCCCATTTAATTGCTGCTTTTTCGCTTCCTTTTTCTCGTCTTCTATAAATAGGCCTTTCTGTCAATCGCTTTCACTAATCGCTCTTGAATTTCAAAACTATTCTGCCATTCCTCTTCCTCAAATCTTTATATTCTCTCTCCTCTTTATCGCTATGGCGGCCAATAGTACCCCGTCCGACGCTGCTGTCACCTACTCCCTTAAGAGCACTACTGCTCCCTCTGGTTCGACTTCTATCGGCTCGTCGGCGTCCTACAAGCCGGTTCACCTCTGCAGCAATGTATCTCCCTCTGCCCTAAAGTTCAAGCGCTCCAAGAATCGGGCCCAGAGGGAAATAGACACCGCCCACGCCCCTTCACTTCGAGCCGACGTCTGGACCGCTAAGTGTCTCAGCGGCATGGGAGTCCCTGTACCCTTAGACGCTCAGATGGCCTCTGTTTCAGCCAAGGAGTCTGTAACATTCGTGCGCTGCATCCCCTGGATCCATTTCATGTGGGGGTTAAGTCTTCCCTTCCCCCTGCTATACTCCCGGTTCTTGGAGTTTTACAAGATCTCGCCGTGTCAGATGCATCCGAACGTCGTCGCCGTGATGATGGGTTTTCTGGTCAGGAGCCTCCGGTGCGGGATTGACCCTTCTTTCAATCTTTGGAGGTCCTTCTACATGCTCATCTGGTGCCCGGGTAAGGAGATGATATACACCGTTCAAGCGCGTCCTGGTGTTCAGGTATTCATCCTTGGTAAGAAATATTCGGCCAAGAACTGGCAAGCGAAGGGCTATGTGAAGGTCAGCCCCAAGCTATACAAGGTCCCCGGCTGGAATAACAGTGTTGTAGTCGACGTCCGGGAAGCCTTCCTTCCTAACTCGCAACTGGCCAACCACACCGCCCTTTCCTCCGATTCTCTTAACCTGGACCAGTATTGGCTGGCCGGAAATTCTCTCTATCTCTTCCCCCGGGTTATATACCCGGTCAATGCTTTCCGGGATAGCTGCTGGATCGTTATCTGGCCGGTCTTAGGTAGACCTCGATCTCTTTCTTACTTCAATATTTCTGTTTTTTATTAACTTAAACTCTGGCTGACTATCTTCCCCCTTTCAGCTCCCACCGTGGACAACGACCCTGAGGTGCCAGTCCCCAAGAAGAAGGGCTGGAAGGTCTCCACGGTAGGGACCGGGGCTGAGTCTGAGGCAACCAAAGGGGATAAGAAGAAAAAACTGGCCCGCAGGGGCAGGTGCATCATCAGAACAAGATTGATCAGAACCCCCCGGTCGAAACTAACCCGCAACAGGAGGGTCAACAGGACAAGGACAAGACGAAGGAGACCGTTCAGAGTCCACTGGCTAACCCTAACCCTCAGCAGGAGGGTTAGCAAGATAAGAACAAGACTAGAGAGACCGTTCAGAACCCTCTTCTTACTTCGGGGACTCCCAATCTCGGTCCCATAGTGATTGAAGATGTCACCTCTAAGCCCGAGGTTGTGCAGAAGGGTCCGGAGGGGTTTATCCCCGAAGTAGTTGCTCAGCAGGAGACCGTTCGGAATCCTACCAGTGCCAACAATCCTTTCAACCCACTCCAGCCTCCTGTCACTTCGACACCAACTCCGGACACTAATCGTTTGGGATTGTCGCTCGGACGTGGCATGCTTATGTGGTCTCCACCCCGGGATGGGAGATCCCTGGCCTCAAGATACACCACCATATCTGCCCCTGAAATCCCTCCCCCGCCTCTGTTTTACCCGGCCAAGCGGAAAGGGGAGAATTCCGAGCAAGGCGGGAAAAAGCTTCGAATCAGCGAGTCCCAGACTCCATCTTCTTCCCACGCCGACACCCCTCCAGTCTCATCTTCCAACCCGCAGGTACTTTCCAGTTTTTGCTCTGTTTTTGCTTCCTTTCCGTTTTTTTAACATGTCTTCCTGTAGGTTTGGCTCCTTAGTTCCGAGTTCACCAACTCTCCTGACTTCCAAGCCGCCCTCTCCTCCTTTCTTGGTCATCACTTGGAGGGAAAAGAAGAAGAGCTTCGAGCCGAGAAGGAGGAAGAACTTCGGGCCGAGAAGGAAGCGTCGGCTCAGCTTCGAGCGAAAGTGAGCGGTCTGGAGAAGGAGCTGGAAGCTGCTCGAGGGGCGAGCTACAAGGAGCGTCTGGAGTTCGCCGAGGCTTTTGTTGACAAAGTCCTGGCGAGCCAGACCCTGTCGCTTCGTCTGACCGACCTCAACCTTGTCGTTGGTGCCCATCAGTGTCGCAACACATATATGCAGGTCCGGGGTTGGTTTCCTCCCACGATCAGAGCTTCATTCATGAAGCAATGGTTCAATCCGAACGCCGAGGACCAGCAGCTGCATTTGGTGAACACGCTTCAGAAGGGTGGGATGGAATTCCTATCTCCCAAGTTATGGGAGGCTCTGCGAGAGAACCAGATGTCAACCGAAAAAGTCCGAAACTGGTCGACTGATGTGGTTCGGTTGCCGGGTCCTCTTCCTCCTGCTCCTGTCTCCGGATCGGACTTGCCCGAGGACGAGAACTTTACCCAGTATTGCACCATGTACGGGTACTATCGGGGCCTGTTCAACCCGAAGGATCTGGAGGCTGAGACCTCTTCCTCCCCGAAGGTTAGCCCCGAGACCCCCTGGATTGCTGATATACCCCGTTCTCCTACTCTAGTCTTTGATGGTTCTGGAGATGACTCGGATGGTGACAGCTGCGGTGGAGCCCCCCAGCATGTTAGTTAGATTTTCCTTTCTTTCTTTTTTCTTCCATCTTTTTGTATCCTGTTACCCAGACCTCAATTTCATCAAAAATCTTTTGTTATACTCATTTTCTTCGTTGCTCCTGTTCTGTTTCCCCTTTCGTTTCTTCTTTTGTATATTTCTTGTTCTTAGATTTTCATCCTAACTTTCTTCTGCCGTATCCAGGAGCTGTCTTGGGCCCTTAACCCCCCGGTCCCTTTCCAGGTACGAGCTGGAACCAGCTGTCCAAGCTTAACTGACCTTCTGTCCGAGAGAGGACTCGGTCCTCTTATTTCTGAGTTTCCTGATACCGACTGCCTGATCACCTGCCTACTCCAAATTCAGGAAGACTTTGGATCCCTGCCTAAGTGCTATAGGCTTGCCTTTGAGAGCATCGACCAAGTTCTTGAGTTCGACCAAGTCCTGTCTGAGCAGGAGGCTCAACACCGTAACTTCCAAATCCGGATCCAAAAAGAGTTGGATGAGTTGTGGCATGATGCTTGGCTATACTATAATAAGTGCATGCGGATGCAGAATCAAACCGAGCTCTGAAAACATGCCACCCAACTCGAAGTAGAAAACGAGAAGCTCGCAACTAGGAACCGGACCCTGCAACAGCAACTGGTACTAGTTCATCTGTCCTACCATATGCTGGGGCTACGCCAGGGGGGTCGATATTCCCCTGCTGACCGACGTTCCCCGAGCAGTTGATGATCTTATCGCCTGGATGGAAAGTTTAGAGAGGACATCTGGCGTCTGGGCAGCAGCTTATCAAGCGGCTATGGACTGGAGGAAAAACATTCTAAATCGGATCGTAGTTTCTCCCTCTATGTCCCAGATACCTCCGCTAGAAGATGTCGATCTAGCCTACGAGCGTTACGAACATGCTCCTGAGCTTCTGGATCTTGAAGCTTCTGAACGGCGCCTAGCCCGACTTCGAGCGGTTTCTGCCAGGTTCCGCGCTCGGTACCCCACCCGGGAGAGCACTCCAACTATCGATCGGGGACCTGGCCCCTCTCCTGCGGTTGGTTTATGTCCGGCTCGCAATGATTGAAAAGGGAAGCAGAAGGCCGCTGAAAACGGGAGTACTTCGACCAAGCAACGAACTTCAAGACGACCTCCAGTCTGAATTGGGGGTCCGGGTGCTTCTAACAGGGTTTCTGTCCTTACACCCGAGTTGGCAGTTGAGCCGGAGAGCGATCGAAGCGACAACCCGGACATCCCTCGGGATCAGGACGAGGAGCAGCGGATGTTAGAGCAGGCTGACCGAAGAAGCAGGCATGAGACCCGGGGAATTCCTCCCGGCGAGGCCTCTACTTCAAGGGCCCCTAGATAGAATAGAGTTGCCTATCGTATAACACATTTCGTTTTGTTCAAGACTAAGTCATGTATAATAATTTTCATTTTATAACAACTATCTTTCAATTTCAAACTCATAATACGCGCATTCATTCTTTTCATTAAAATCGACCAAAAGTCATGCCCATGTTACAAAAATTCCCTAGGCGTCCAGCACCAGAGGGTCCTTCTACCTGCCCCTCGGTCATCCGACCTCAGGGCTTCTATCCCAGGCATCTGACGCCCGAGGCATATCCTACCTAGGAATCTAGTGCCAGAGGCTATTCTACCTAGGCATCAAGTACCAGAGGCAATTCTATCTAGGCATCTAGTACCAAAGACTATCCATAGAACCGTCTGAGGTTTGCTATGTTCCACCTTCGGGGGACTCCCTTCCCCGCTGAATCCTCTAGCACATAACTCCCACCCGGGTGGGCTTCTGTCACCCGGTACGGTCCTTCCCAATTGGGTGCCAGCTTACCCTCCTGCTCCTGGCGACTCTTGTCGTTTCACCTCATCACTCTGTCTCCTACTTTGAACTGCTCCTTTCTCACTCTCCTGTCGTGATACTTCTTCACCTTTTCTTTGACTTTAGCCTCTAGGGATGGCAATTTAGCCCACGGGTTTTTGCCCGCCCAAGTCCATAAGGTAATGGACATAAAATACCCGCCCATCAAATTAATGGGTTACGGGCGGGTATTAGCCCATGTGAAATCAAACGGGCTTAGGGTACCCATTGGGTACCATTAAACCCATCTATTTGGTACCCTGAATACCAAAAAAACTCAAAATCCTTGTTTTGAACGTAGTACTAATTCCGAAAAAATCAATTAAATTAAATAAGAGAAATTGAATAATATTTACACGCGGGAACCTAAAACGACGTTTCAAATTTTAATAATTAAAAAATCAATTTTATATTTTTAGTATTTGGGCATAATGGTACCCATTATGGTACCCTGCCCATTTATACCCTACCCAATTAAGCCCAGCCCATTTAAGCCCATTAGCCTAATGGGTATAGATGGGTATTTGCCCATTTAAACCCAACCCATTTTAACCCAATCCAAGTCCGCCCAAACCCGCCCATTTGAAACCCCTCATACAAGGCCGCCTTCTCCCTCCTTTCTTCCAGCAGGTCAAGGTTCATCCTGCACTCTTCCTCATTCTTGTTCTCGGCCACAGGCTCGGCGGTACGGAGACTGGGAACACCGATCTCAGCCGGGATCACTGCCTCCGACCCATATGTCAAATTGTAGGGGGACTCTCCGGTCGCCGAGCTTTCCGTAGTCCGATGAGCCCATAAAACGCTCGGGAGTTTGTGTACCCAATTTCCTTTTGCCCCTTGGAGCCGGGCCTTAATTCCACTCACGATTGTCCGGTTCGTCACCTCCACCTGACCGTTAGCCCGTGGATGATACACTGACATAAGCTTCTGGCTGATTCCATACTTCGCGCACCAGGACTTGAAAGGATCATTTTCAAACTGTGCTCCATTGTCAGTTACTATAGCCCTCGGCACCCCGAACCGGCAGACTATGTTCCTCCAGCATAACTTCACACAGGTAGCCCCCCGGATGTTCGTCAAAGGTTCGGCTTCAACCCACTTGGTAAAGTAGTCAATAGCCACAATCAGGTACTTCAGGCTGCCGGGAGCTGTAGGGAAGGGTCTGACGAGGTCCAGTCCCCATCTACTAAAGGGTCAGGCCCCCGTTACCCCCATCATCTCCTCTCTGGGTATGTGCACAAGCGGCGCGAACTTTTAGCATTGAAGGCACGAGCGAACCCTGTCCTGCGAATCTTCAAACATGGTAGGCCAGTAGTACCCCATCCTTAGGATTTTTCTAGCCACTGTTCTCGCCCCCTGATGGCTACCATCCGGACCCTCATGTACTTCCCTGACCAGGTACTTGCCCTCTTGTCGTTCCACACATTTCAGCAATGGTTGGAGATACCCTCTTTTATACAGTATGCCCTCCTGCAGCGTATACTTCGGCGCCTTGACCCGGATTTTCCTTACTACCACTCGGTCGGCTGGGACCTCCCCAGTCAGGAGATATGTCCGGATTGGGATCATCCAGGAATCTTCCTGCACTTCCTCTACTGTCAGGATCTCGTCGGTCTGCTCATAACTCCTCTCTAGTGTCTCCCTTCTGAGAGGTGCCTTCTGACCCGGCCTCAACTTTGAGGATGCCAATTTGCTCAAAGTATCGGCCTTTTCATTCTGTTCCCGTGGCACCTGCTCCAGACTGAAGCTGTCGAACTGTCAGATCATGGGCTGGACCAGCTCCAAGTATCTCTGCAAACTTCGCTCCTTTGCTTCATACTCCCCATTCACCTACTGCACTACAATCTGCGAGTCACTAAAGGCCTGGATCGATCCTATCTTCAATTCTCGGGCAAGCTTGAGTCCTGTCACCAGCGCCTCATACTCTGCCTCATTGTTTGTAGTTTTGAAGTCAAAATGCAAAGCATAATGATACTCCTCTCCTTCTGGGGATGTCAGCAGCACCCCGGCTCCACTGCCTCCTGCATGGGCTGACCCGTCCACATGCAATGTCCACCTCGAGCTCGGGGGATCCTCGGCAGGCATGTCCGGCCCAACCATCTCTGTCAAGAAATCCGCCATTGCCTGGCCCTTAATGGCTTTCCTCGGCTGGTAGGTTATCTCATGTTCCCCCAACTCTATGGCCCACTTCATCAAACGCCCTGATGCCTCGGGCTTAAGCATCACCTGCTTTGGGGGATCGTTGGTCAGGACCACGATCGGATGGGCCTGGAAATACGGGCGCAATCGTTTTGAGACATAAACCAGCGCCAATACCAGCTGTTCCAGGCTTGTATACCTGGTCTCCGGGCCTTGTAATGCCCGGCTGACAAAATAGACAGGGCACTGCTTCTCGTCCTCCTCTCGGACCAGCACCGCACTCACTGCCGATGCTGACGCGGACATATACAAAAGCAAATCTTCCCCCTCCTTCGGCTTTGAGAGGGTCGGGAGTCGGCTCAAATGTTCCTTCGGATCTTCGAACGCTCGCTCGCACTCCTCGGTCCACTCAAACTTTTTTGCCTTTCTCAGGATGTTGAAAAAAGGGAGTGGTCTCTCCGCGCCTTTTGACAGAAAGCGACTCAAGGCTGCCAGGGATCCCATCAGCTTCTGCACTTACTTAACATTTCTTGGCGACTGCATCCGGCTTATAGCCTCCACCTTCTCCGGATTGACGTCGATTCCCCGGCTAGATACCGTGTAGCCGAGGAACTTCCCGGCACTTACTCCTACCACACTTTTCTCCGGGTTTAGCTTCAGGTTAACTCTTCTCAAAATGCCGAACCTCTCCTCCAGGTCTTCTAAGAAACCCGGGTAGCTTCTGCTCTTGACCACCATGTCATCGACGTACAGTTCCATGCTCCTTCCCAACTGATCCCGAAAGATAGCGTCTGCCATGTGCTGGTATGTCGCCCCTGCGTATTTCAGACCGAATGGCATATGCCTGTAACAATAGGTCCCAAACTCAGTGATGAAGGTTGTCTTCGGCTTATCCTCTCCTGACATCTGGATCTGATGATACCCCTGGTATGCGTCAAAGAAAGCGAGGGCCTCATACCCGGTGATGGCTTCTACTAACCGGTCGACCGAGGGAAGGGGGTAACTGTCCTTCGGACAGCACTTGTTCAGATCAGTGAAGTCGATACACATCCTCCAGAACCCATTCTGTTTTTTCACTAGCACCGGGTTAGCTAGCCATTCTGGTTATATGATTTCCTCCACTACTCCGGCCTTCAGCAAGTTCAGCACTTCCTACTTCACCACCACGGCCCTATCTCCTGCCAGGGCCCTCTTCTTCTGCTGGATGGGCTTCAACTCCGGATACACGTTCAGCTTGTGGAGAGCTAACTCCGGAGGCACACCTGTGAAGTCTCTTTCTTCCCATGCGAACACATTTTCATATTTCGAAAGCAGGGATCGTAACTGCCCCTTTATATCGACTGGCATCTTCTTCCCAACCTTGATCGTGCCTCTGCTCCCGACCTGCATGTCTTCCACATCTCCTGGTCCTACTTCTCCCTGCACTGCACCAACCGGGGCTTTCCTGGCATCCTGAAGGGCTGTGAGCATGCAACTCCGGGCTGTAGACTGGCTCCCTCGGACCGTTGCCGCACCCTGCTTGGCTGGGAACTTCATGGTCAAATGGTACGTCGAGCATATGGCCCTGGCCTGAGCCATCCACGGACGGCCAATGATGATGTTATAAGGGGAAGGAGCGTCTATGACTGCAAAATTGCATCGGACAGAGGTCTTCTTGCTCCTGTCAAGATCATCCACCACTGTCACTGTTAAAGACACTACTCCCAAGGGGTGCTCCGTTCAGCCCGTGAAACCCGACAGCGGAGAGGTACTCGGGCGAAGGTTGTGGCGTCCTATCCCCAGCTGGTCAAAGCAGGAGGCAAACATCATTTCCACGCTACTCCCATCATCGATGAACACTCTCTTGACCGTAAACCCTTCAATCTCAGCCGTGATCACCATCGGATCCGTATGGGGCGTCAGGCTGGGTACCGGATCCTCATCCGAAAAGGTGATGACTTCCGTAGGACGTAGCCTCTTCTCCCTATCTTATTCAGCCGGCACATACCGACTCTGGGCTTTGGCCGCTGCATGGGACTGGGGCCCATCACCTACTTCTCCATGTATGACGGTTATCATTCGGAGAGGAGCCTGATTGACCGTCTCCGGGGCCATGACCAGGGCTGCTGTTCCTGGTTGGACGGCCGGTGCGGGGGCCCCTTGCTGGTTATCATTCCGCGGCCTATTTCTCCAATTTCTCTTCCTCTCAGCTCCGGCCTGCTGCCCAGCGGCCGGACGCTAGTGCTCCTGCGTCACACAGTCCCTCAACTGTCCCCTCTCAATAAGCTTTTCAATCTCCACCCTCAAGATCCTGCGACCTTCCGTCGTGTGTCCGTTAGACTTATGGAACACACAATATTTGGTCGCGTTTGCTGGCGTCGGGTTACCCGGTATGGGGGCCGGGTCCTGGAACAGGTTCCTGTGGATGGTCAGGATCTGCGACCAGGTCTTTGTCAGAGGGGTAAACGTTTCAGCCCGAGTGGGGTCAACCCTCGGCTTAGCCGGTACTGGAGCTGCATCCCTCCTGCCAGGATCGGCAACCTGAATCTTATCACCCTTTCCAATCCCTCTATCTTCAAAATACCCTTCCTCCTTCCTCTTCTTGCTCCCTTCCAACAGCGAGCAGTACATCTCCACCTCAAGGTCCAACTGATGAAAAGTGGTCGGGATATTCTCCATAAGCTTCGCCCATAACACCTCATCCCTCAACCCTGCAATAAATCCTGCGATCAGGGCCTTCACCTGAGCCTCTCTATCCACCACCTTCATAGAATCGTCCATATACCTCCTGTGGAATCCCCGGACATCCTCCTTCGCCACCTGTCGGCTGTGAGCTACCTCAGCCAACGGTAGGTACTTCTTCCGTTTGGTTTCATATATGTGCATCAAAGCCCTTGAGAAATCATAATAATTCCCGAAGCTTTCTGGAGATTGGGACTCGAACCACGACAGGCAACTACCCCTCAGATATGAACTCACTAACTTGTACATAAACTCCTCCCGGATGTCACGTGTACCCATGATATTATGGTATGTCCTGACAAACTCCTCCGGGTCCGTTTCCCCATTTTAGGTTGGCACACCTTCTGGGACCCTCATTCCCACCGGCCAGGGGAAAGTACTAATGTAACCTATCCATGGGGAGGTAGGCCTACCTCCGTTCCTTCCTATCAGCCTGTCCAATCTCTCCTCTACCGAGTTCGGAGCCCTCGGAGGCCTATCCACCACCACCGGATACATCCAATAAGTTCCTGCGACCGGGGCTGGTTGGGCCATTGCATATCCCGTCATCGGTACTTGATTTTGCATCCAAACCGAGCCTTGGATCCCGGGAGCCCAGCCCCCCGGGACTCCAGCAGGTTGAGCGTAGTATCCTCCAGGTGCCGGGGGGTACCCCTGATATCTCTGATACCCGGCTTGCGACATCCCGTACCATGGCACTCCATACCCGAGGTGGCCCCTCCTTGAACATACCCAGGCCCCGCACCGGTTTGTTGGCCTGTACTTCCTGCATGTTTTTCCACATCTATAACCACCACCGGAGGACGAGGGTTCTCCTGTCCCGGAACAACAGGAGGTCCCCGGCTGACGATCTCCGCAGCCAGAGGTGGTAAACCGGTTCCTTGAGTGTTTGGACCGGATGAAGGCCCCGCAGAGAGTCCTGGTCCCGGTACCAACGGGGTTGGATGGGGTCCCGACCCTGGTTGGACCGGAGGTACTTGGGCTTCGGTCGTCGGGGGGTTCGAGTGTCCCTCCCCGGTCGGTTGCATTCCCGGACCCATTCCTTGCTTTGCCGCCAACCAACGACGGTACTCCTCTTCCTGCGTCGCAGCAAACTCCATCCTATCACGCTCATCCTGCGTCATCTCCTGCTCCCTCCTTTCCTCCGATTCTTCCTCTTCCTCCGAGGCTTCCGGGTCCCTCATCTGGCATAGGGTAAGATCCTCCTCGGCTGTCTCGGCCCTTCTTCCTCCAGACCGAGTGGATACAGGAGAAGATCCTCCCCTGCCTCTTCGTGGCGGCCGACCTCGGGGTGGCATCTTAGTGTGTTTTGTGAACAAAGATCATGTCTCACCGGGCGTGCCAACTTGATGCTGCCCGCTTGGTCGGTCCGAGTGGTCCCTTTGTCCCTGATCCAATATCTAGCCCTGCAAGACAGAGCCCCGGGAGGTACCCGAGGGTAAACCCTCCGGCGTGATGATGAAAGATGGATCCCGGGAGAGAAAAGGGGGTAATCACTAGAATAATCAGAAGATCCTTACTTGGAATAGTGCCGAGGAGCACTATTTATACAGTAACCCATGCTCTCCATGTGGTCCATGCTCCGAGTGTCCTCTAATGTATCTGTCCCTATCCGAGTTGTACGAACCCGGATACTGCCAAACTAGCTTTTCCTCGTAGCGGGCCGAGCCCATACTACTGCCGAGTATTTGGGCCTGGGCCTAGTATCACCAATGTTGGACTTTCATTTAAGCGCCGGTCAAGAAGAAAACGCAGAAATTGGAATGCCATGTTTTTTCAACTCGGCAGATCGTCTGTCGAGTTTCCTATTTTTGGAATTTCTAGTCAGAATATTAATCTCTTGGTATTTTGGGTATAAAATTGATTTTCAAGGGAAAAATCTCGCAAATTGCATTAGACCGAGATGTCTTTTCAGGGAAATATTGATGTAAAATTGAAGGAGAATATGTGTTTTCAACTTTTGCGGAAGCTTCTGTGCAAGATGATAATCCTTAAGGTATCCATTGATTCATATTTTAAAAAAATTCAACTTTGACATAGGGATATATTCTGTCAGTGTTACACCTTTATTTTCTAGGTGAAAATCTATGCTACAAGACCATACACGTTGTAATTGATTTTTCCAATTCAATTTTAGAAAACATTAGTTATTGAAATTAAACTACCTTAATCATTGTTTCCTTTTTACCATTTTGTTTATTGAAATGCATATACGAGTATGCTTTATAGTCTTCGTTATTTAATTGAACCCTAATGAGCTATTTATTCCTGTTTTACAACAATTGACTAACCTATTTTTTCAATAAAACCACCCTAAGGTGGGGGAGATTTTATTAGGCATCTCAGGCCATCAAAATGGCTATAGTTTACATCTGAGAAGATGGCTACAAGAAGGGACAGATCCCATACATCTATGTGTATCAAAATATAAGAGTAACTATCTTCTGAGATCCTACTATACACTATACACTATACACTATACACTCAGTACACTTGAAACCTATTAGGAAATTGCACAGCAAAATCCAGAGCGGTACCAAGGACTAAGTGAAAGATACAAAAGAATAGGATAGATATGTGACTGGTAAAGCTTGTTCAGTTGAGACCAGTGCCAAAAGTCTGAGCTGCTGAGTTTCATTCCTGAGTCATTGTATATCTGCACATGAAACAAAGCATAAGTAGCATCTATTACATGACTCTAAGAGATGGGGTGCCTATTCCATCAAGGTGTATAACACCTCTGATTTTTCTAGGCAGCTTAGAGTATATGTACTCTCTGTTGGATTGCTCAGAAAAAGCCAGTTTGGCTATTGCATCTGCGGAATTGTTAGCTTGTCTATAGATATGAGTAATGGTACACATTTTCTCCTTAATCTGTGAGGCAAGATCAAATAAAGTCCAAGGAGCATTTAAAGGATCATGTATGGCTTTAACTGCAGATTGACAATCTGATTCAACTGTGTAAGGGAGCAGTATTACAGCACCTATATTACAGCCTTGTTGAATAGCAAGCATTTCAGCATGTAATGGGGAAACAACTTGCACATATAGGGTTTGTATCTTAATAACATTCCCATTACCATTTCTGACCAGAATCCCTAGGCCAGCCATTTTTGTATGATGCCATGAAGTATCTACATTAATTTTAAGACCCGGTATAGGGGCTGACCATTTAATGGGTATAATTTGTGCCTGGGGTGGTCTGGTATGGTGTGGAAGAAAACCAAGGGATGAGAGTTCAATGTCAAAAGGGTGATCTGAGGTGAGGGGTCTAGCACAAAAAACTGCATAAATCTCATCTGTGACATTGTTTATGAGAGAGTTAACTGTACATGAGATATTATCAAATAGCATAGAGTTTCTTTCTTTCCAAAGAGTCCAGCAAATCAGACTAGGCACTATGTGGAACAGGGAACCATGAAGTTTGGTCTTTCCATAGTAAGACCAATAAAATGATAATCTATCCCATATTGTCTGAAACTGAAAATCAGTAGTGCCTACCATGTAATGGAAATATGACCACAAGAATTTTGCAAGATAGCAATGATTAAAAGCATGTTCTATGGAGTCAATCACAAAATAAGCATTTTGATGGGATATTAAATCCCATTCTCATCAGTACTTCAGGGAATGGCAAAAATGAGTTCACCAATTTCAAGATAAATATACTTATCTTTTTTTGAACTCTAGGGTTCCAAATATATTTTAGAGATAGAAAAGTACCTCTCTGTTGTTGCAGTGCCTCATATGAGGATTTAAAAGGGTAGATTCCCTTAGGGTTAGGTTTCCAGATCAACCTGTCAGGCCTTAAGGGGTGTAGCACTGCACCCTGTAAAATGGCTAGAGTTTCATCAGAGAAAGAGTGCAGTGTAGGCATAAAAGCTTGCTTATTCTCAATAAAATGTTGTACTGAGGCCTAAAGTGGTATGTTAGTAAGATTTGGGTTGTATAAATCAGACAATGAGCCCAGCCCTGTCCAATTAGCACTCCAGAAATTACACATACCCTTACCATGGATGACTCTAGCACAGGATTCAGCTTTGGATGATATAACAGTGATTCTCTTCCAATTTGGAGAGTTTCTGTAAGATGGTGGGAGGTCCCACAGGAACTGAGACCATAGTGTTTCACCCTGTTGGAACTTCCACCAAATTTTGATGGAGCAGGTCTTGACAATAGTATGGATAGATCTTAATCCAATGTCATTCTGATCATATGGGAAGCAGAGTTTATCCCATTTTTTCCAAAAACAATTCGGCTTCAAACCTGTTTCACCCCAGAAAATAGAGACATTAGCTTCTCAATCTTTTTAATAACACTTACTGGGGGTTTCATCACACTCCAGATATGCTGTGGAATAGAGAAAATGCAAGCCTTGATCAGTGTTATTTTTCCACCTGCAGACAGCCACTTATTTTTCCAATTGGTTAGTCTATTTTCAATTCTCTGAATAAGTGGCTGGAAATAAGCTACAAGGGTTCTGCCTGTATAAATGGGAATTCCAAGATATGTGAAGGGAAAAGATCCTTGTCTCATACCAAGGATTTGCTTAATCTGGTTAAGTTTAAAGGCAATAGCATGTTTACTGAGATAAAATTCACTCTTTTCAAAACTAATGTCCTAGCCAGTAGTTTGTTCAAATATGACTAGAAATGCTTTTAAAACAGTGAGTGAGTTTTTTGATGCATTAAGGAAAATCATAGTGTCATCAGCATAACTAAGGTGGGATATAGAAAGTGGACCTCTAGGAATGCAGAAGTGATCTATTCTACCTATATTATATACAAATAAAAGACTCCTAGCAAAAGATTCAGTAAACAGATTAAAAAGAAAATGTGATAGGGGGTCCCCTTGTTTAATTCCCCTTGTTGATTTGAAAAAAACCACAAGGTTTACCATTGACTAGGACAGAAAAATATGCTTGAGTGAGATTTTTCATAATCCAGAACACTACTTTACCATGGATGCCAAACTGAAGCAAAATACTATTTAAAAAACCATGATTAACCCTATCAAAGGCTTTTTTAAGGTCAAGTTTAATCATACAGTTGGGATTCCTACTTTTCCTATCAAGAAATCTGGTCATCTCTTTAAGTAAAACCACATTATCAGAAATGTCTTTTCCTTTAAGAAATGCACACTGTTGGGGGGAGCTAAGTTTAGGCATTAGAGGTCTGATTCTTTCCATTAGTAATTTGGAGAAGTTCTTATTGATGAAATTAGAAAGGCTTGTGGGCCTAAAGTCATCAAAAGAGGTGACCACATCTTTTTTGGGGATCAAAGTAATCCAAGTGGAAGTGATACCCACAGGGATTATAGATTCACTCATGAAGTCTGTGACAGCATTCAAAAGATCATCCTTAATTATCTCTCAGGCTTTTGTGAAAAATTTAGAGGAGTAACCATCTGGTCATGCACTACTGTTCTTATTTAAACTAAAAACAGTATCATGCAACTCCTCCATGCTAACAGGTCTGAGCAGAAGCTCATTGTTAGCATCAGTTATAAGTTTAGGGATTTGGTTCAAGAAGTGATGATAGTAATCACCATTCAAATTATTGGAGGGTTCAGACAGTAACTCAGAATAATAAGTGATAGCTTCATCTTCTATCTGAGCAGTGTCATCCAACCAAATCCCAGTGGAGCTTTTGATCTTATTAATGTTGAGAAAACCTCTTTTTTCCCTCACAGAGTGGTGGAAAATTTTGGAATTTTCATCACCATCTTTAAGCCAGTTAATTCTGGATTTTTGTTTCCAGAATTTCTGTTTTTCTTTTAAATCTCTTAGGTGAATTGCCCTGTATTTTTTTAGTTCAATAAGCTCATGATTTGAGCCATTGTTATCAAATTTGATTTCTCGCAGTCTGAGGCATTCAGAAGTTGTTACTACATTAGACTCAATGTCACCAAAAGTGAGTTTATTCCAACTCTTGATAGTGAATTTGAGTCTGCGTAGTTTTAGGTAAAAACCTAGCATCCCTTTACTGTGCATAGGAAGATTCCAATCAGTATTGATTACAGTCATGAAATCTTCTCTATTAAACAGACATTGATAAATCTAAAAGGTCTGGGGGATGAAGCTATATTACTATCTATATAAAAAAGTAATGGTGAGTGGTCAGATGTGTCCCTATTTAAAACCTGTATTGATGAGGATGGAAATTTCATCAACCATTGGAGGGAGCACAGACCTCTATCTAATTTCTGAACTGTGGGATTATGTAGCCAATTGTTAGACCAAGTGAATACATTACCCACTGTGTGATTCCATTCATAGCTGAAATGAAATGATTAAAATCAGCCATTGTTTTAGATATAGGATGAGAAGGTCCCTTATATTCAGTTGGAGATTTTATTGTGTTAAAATCTCCAATTAAAAAAGAGTCATCCAGATTTCTTACAGACAGTGCATCCCACAGTTCAGCTCTACCTGGTACAGTTCTAAGAGCATAAATAAAATAGCCATGAATACTAGTATTTAAATAAGGGCTAAATATACTAACAGCCAAAAATTGTAAGTGATCTTCTATAAGAGTTACTTGGATAGGCTCATTCCACATAAGCCATATCTTTCCACTCTGGGCTGTTAAGTAGTTAGAAAAATGTAGTTTTCTCCTAAATTTATCACATTTTTGAGTCTTATGCCATGGTTCAATAAGGCATAAAACTTCAATTTTGTGGTGTCTGGTAAGGTCAACTAATCTGGTCATAGAAGTTTTCATGCCCCTAATATTCCAGACCAATGTTTTGATTTTTTTGGTTGTACTAATCATTGAGAACTAGGTTTAGAGCTCTTTGATCTAGTAAAAACTATGTTTGGAGATGGTATTTTTTGGGTTTTTATGGGGGTAAACTTCTTGTTGATTTGAGTAAAGAAATTAGGCAGAGTAGATTTCTCAATAGCATGGGCTACAGAGTTGTCATTTTGGCAAGTTTCAATAGTCAAATCATCAAGAGGTATAAGTGGTGGTAGAGGATCTGGTATTAAGTCATCATCTTGTGAGGATTCAGATACCAATTCATTGTCTGATTCATCAGCTCCAATATGTATATCAGCCTCCATAAGTGGTAAAAACCTGTTGCTTTTGTCACCATAAGAGAAGGAAGATTTGTTAGGGAAAAACTGAAAATCACTGAAAGTAGAGATAGTACCTTTGCCAATGATAATATCATCGGAGGCTAGGGTTTTTGAAATGTCATGTGTATCTGTAACAGCCTGAAGAAGTTTTGAATCTGTTACAGGGGGTTCAGTGCAAGGAGATTCAGCACTAGTAGGTTCAGTGTCTGGGGATGGGTGGATTGGTTGTAGTGAAGGTGATTTCTGGGGTAGTGGAGTTAGTTGGGGAGGAACTGGAGCTGCAGTGTATGTGGTAATGGTGGTGATGGTGGCAGGGTGTGTTGTTTTAGGAATTTGGGGCCTTTTCTTTTGGAGTTTGGTAGATTTTGCTGGGGGAAACCTCACTGATAGCAGCTTCTCTATCCTTGGTAGAAGGAGGTAGACCAGAGGGACCAGAGCCATCATCAATAAGAATGGTATTCTTCTCTCCCTGATGGACCATTACAGCTTTTTCTTTGCTAAGAATCTGCACTTAACTCAGGGTGTAGGGCTAGGCAGTTGTCAGTGTCATGTCCTAACATACTACAATGACTGCAATACTTATGTACCTCATCATATTCTATAGGAAATCTAGCAATATTTCCCTCCTCTATACCTAGTCTGATAGAAGTTTGGAGCTTTTTCCTAAGGTTGATTTCGACACACATTTTTATGGCTGAGGGTCGGGTCAGGGTAGAGGTAGCAGCATCCATTTCAATGAACGAGCCTATCTGATTACCAATTGACTCAATCATAGCTGTGTTGTGGAAAAAGAACGGTGCTTTAGGGATTGTGAGCCACACTGGGACAACTGAGGACTCAGCTTCCGGCGAGAAGTCCACAGTCCACTTCAGCACTTTTATCTGTGACCCATCCATGATCTAATAGCCATTAATCCAGCAACGTCTGTAGTCTTCCGAATCGTCAAAACGAATGAGGATATGGTGGTGGTCCACCGATCCTATCTGGAATTTGCCGGTG
The DNA here is from genome assembly GCA_948330725.1 of Sherardia arvensis. Taxonomy (NCBI): domain Eukaryota; kingdom Viridiplantae; phylum Streptophyta; class Magnoliopsida; order Gentianales; family Rubiaceae; genus Sherardia; species Sherardia arvensis. Next base: position 39,788,538 of record OX415236.1, on the reverse strand, counting down.
AACCCGATTGATTTGAAGGCATCGTGCAGATGCTCCATAGTTGGCTTGCCTCTCGCAAACTTACCTATCAAAGCATTACTGTAATGCGATGCCAAGGTTTCAGCTTGATTTCTTGTAACGATGCAGCCTATTTCTCCCCGGTATTCAGTGATTGGGGATATTTCATGGTTGGAGGGAAGAGTAGTAGCTAGGGGAGGGGGCGATTGGATATAACTTGTGTGAAATATTTGGTTTGGGTGGAGGCACCGCGGTGCTGCGGTGGCGTCGCCATGGACGCCGCCACTAAAGTGGCCGTTTTCTAACCGTTATCAGTCAGAACGGCTAGAAAATTAACTGTGTATGGATGTTAGGGGAACAGGATTGGATCGGAAAACTAGAGAGAGTTGAGAGCATTAATTCGAAGAGAGAGAAAGCTCTGAATGTCCAACGAATCAATATCCTCCATCACAATTGACTAACCTCATTCCACTATTATTGGATAAGATGTATATCCGGATTCGTGAGGGCTTTTATAATACTGATAATATTTAAGCTATTTTTGCAGATGACTTATAGCATAATTGAAGCTATTTTGATATTGACATGAACTTTTTTGACTACTGAAATATGAGGCCGATGTGCTGCGGTGGTTAGTTCAAAATTCATGTTACCGTTTTCCTCAAAGTGTTGTTGAAGGGATTTTTTTCTCTAATTCTACCCATTACATATGAAGTATTCAAAAATCAAAATTGGATTTATGCAATGGTTGTTAAGTTTACTAAGGAGTTTACAACCTCGCAATTTCATCATAGTGTGTTTTCAAACAGTATGTGAAAAGTTGAAATGCCTTCTCTTGTTATTTCATTAGTGGTTTATGTTCTACTAAAGCATTGTTATGGAATATAATTGCATAAAAGACACCACAAAATATGAGTATAATATTTGTAATACTATATCATACGCTTAACAAAAAAATTGCTGAGGGTGATACTTTCTCTCTCTAAAAACAGAAGAGAGTAGCTCCTTTTTTCCGGTCACGGTCCACATCAAATCAATAATCATTCCTCTGTGTTTTCAGCTCAGAAAATTAGGGATCTGTCGTATCCTTTCTCTGAGAATACAGTGGTAGTGTTTGTTTTCACATGGATAAAGTTTGAGTTTTAGGGTTTTCAACACGCGACGTAGACTAGGCGGTGTATTGGCAGTATCTGGAAAAGAAATATTCCCCGTCCGATTGGCCACCTGGCATCACTGTGATTGGGGGGCGGACGGAAAATTGAAGTTTGGCGTCTAAAAAGAAGGACTTCGCGTGTGGCAGTTAATTTCGGTGCATCCTGAGGCGTCAGAATTCTCAAGGTAAGTGCTCTATAATCCCGCTTATTGGACATGGGTAATTAATACATAGCCACGCCCATCAATTACTGGAAAAGATAATCATGACGAGTAGTGGTTCGAGAGATAAGTTCAATTCAGACAGAATCAGTCAGCTAGAAGGTAGAAAGATGTTGTGGAGGAAGGGCTCTATAAATACCCTTCATTAGGATAGAGCAACACTCAAAAAAAAGTTCCAATCTTCATCTTCTGAGTATTGGAGAGACTATAGCAGCAACGACAGCTTTTTCAAATATAGCTCTCACTGTGATAGCACAATGGGGGATACTCTATCTCTGAATACGGAAGAAAGGGCTCTGTCACCAACGGGCTCAGAATATTCCGAGGAAAGAAGGGAGCTGAATGCAGTAGGGGTGGATTTCAACATGTATGCTCGCCCAACCAGAAGAGGGGGAGTGTTGACACTGACAAGGGATGACATTGAAGCGTCAATCCCGGTGGAGCAAAACTGTTTACTGGCGTACTGCCTCGACACTAGGAACTTCTCAGAAGAGGCGGTGGAGGCATACTTCAGAAACTTCTGGGCGGTCACCGCAGAGGTAATCCACAGATATGGCAATTTTTATGTTGTTAGATTTGACTCCCAAGAGGAAGCGCTGGCGGTGCTCCATCGGAGTCCGTATGCTATCATGGGAAGTCTATTAGCATTTAGGAGATGGGGTGCGGGTATTATTCTCAGGGATGTCCGTGTGGAAAAGGTCAAGGTCAGGGTCCAACTCCACGGCCTGCCGACGAAAGCGTTTGCTCCAATGGCGGCAATAAAGGTGGCAAATATGGAGGGAGATGTAATAGATGTGGAGATTGAACCGCCTCCGGCTCGAAATGTCTCATACCTTAGAGCAACCATGTGGATTGTACCTGGAGAGCCGCTCTTCACAGGTTTCTATGTTGATCTGGATTATGTAGAGAATCCGGAACATGGGAGAATCTGGATCCAGGTTCAATATGAAAGAGTTTTTCAAGTATGTCGTCGGCGGGGTCATTGGTCATCTAATGAGTAGGTGCCCAATAGTAAGCGATGAGGTATTGGATGAGTTCATAGAGCACAAAGTGCGCTCTCATTTTGAGCTCAGGGGGGTCAACATTGTTTACGATCCTAGGAGACAGATGTTTGCAGGAGATATAAGGGCTTACAATCACAGAAGAGGCCATAGGAACACCAACATCCCAGTAGACTATATGGTAAACAGACGCCTAAGGTATAGGCACATGAGAGATAGAGATGTGCAGGAGGGCTTTCTTATCTCCATGAGAATGGAACCTGGAAATGATAGAAGATTTACAGTTGGGGATAGACTGGAAGGAAACCCTTTTCAAGCTAGAAGTCAGGTCTTTGACCCCTACTTTGGTGAACAGGACAGGGAGCCCCAGCCAAATATACCCAGACAGGTCTCACCTCCATCTGCTATGCTCATTGATGATGAAGAATATAATCCGCAGTGGCAGAATGTAGAGGTTCAGGATCTAGGAGAGTGGGTCAGGAGTCAGGAGGAGCTGGAAAACCGCGTGAGAGCTGAATTAAAGCATGTGACAGTAGACCTACGAAACCTGGAAGCAGCTGAGAATGCTCACTTCCATAATGGAGACAGCGCTGCAAGGTAACGCGGACGGTATGCACCTGAGAGTCACAGAAAGAGGAGCTTCTGCCATTCCAGGGTGGGCAGGAACTATTTCAGAGACTCCTCCTCCTCTACAACAAGTTCAGTGGATGGAACGTCTGCCAGACATGCCAGGAGAGGGAGATAATCGAGAGGATGAGGTTATTGTTATATCTTCGGATGAAAGTGATTCAGATGTATCATCACTAGACTCAAGCTCTAACTCTTCTAGGCAAACTAGAGGACCCGCTATTGTTATCGGAAGGCAGAGAAGACACAAAAGAGGCAGAAACCAACTGGAAGAGGAGGGAGACAGAGAAAAGAAGAAGCATAAAATGGTAAAGCCAGAGAAAGCAGGCAGGAAGAGGAGAGGTTATGCTAGATTTATACTGAAAAGAAGAAGGCCTAATTTTGAAGTGGGGCAATCTTCTAGGCCAGCTCAAGCTATAACACAAGATCAACTTGTACAACCAGAGCAAGCGTTGGAGGTTCTGCCTACAGAGATTGAAGATGTGGAACAGTATCTTCAGGGAAACAACGCGGCTCCTACTGAGGCAGAAAATCAGATGGTTGAGGTCACTTACAACTGGAATATCAGAGGGGTACATAGGGCATCATTTGAACCAATCACGCAATCTGAAGTCCTCCAGCCAAGAAAAAGGGATAGCTCAGAAGAGCCACAACCAGACCTCACCAGATCTCCAAAGCGCAGAAAGGTGATTTTGAACCATCCATAAAAGAGAAGGAGGAAAGGGTGATTATTCCAGATTCTGAAGAAGAAGAGCAAACCAGTCACATAGTAGGATTGGGGAGAGAAATCCTAGTGGTGCCATCTGAAGACAGCAGCAAGAGGCAAGATGATACAACAAGCTCATATGAAATTGGGAGGACCAGATTGAGGACCTACTCGAAATGGCCAAGGAAGATAGTGATGATCCATCTACCAGCTCTGGAGGGGAGGAGGTGTCCTCAAGAAGACCATCAGTGCTGAAGGAGGCGGGAGGAGAAGCCTCAGAAGCAGGCCTTCAGGTGATTGAGCCAAATCAATCACCTTAGCAGCCATGACGACCATCGTGTGGAACTGTAGGGGCTGCAACAACGCCCCTACAATGAGGGCGATCGACCAGTTGATTCTGCGATATAAACCTGACATGTTGTGCCTGATAGAAACAAAAGCCATGGAGGATCATTTTGACCGTTGGCAGCAAAGCACATATTTCAGACATTCCAGGATCGTAGAACCGAATGGTAGATCAGGTGGTCTAGCAAGTTAGAAGTAGACATAGTTTTTGTTTCTAGTCATTGCATCACTAGTCTAGTCACTAATGCCTCAGGGAGGAGATGGTGCCAAATAGCTATCTATGGCCCTCTCATCCTTAATCAGAGGCCATCTTTCTGGAATAATATCTCTAGCTTGCATTATTTTAGGGATTTTCCATGCATCATCATAGGGGATTTCAATCAAATCATCTCTCAGGATGATAAAAGGGGGGAGTTCCTGTGCATATAACCCCCCAAAATCCACTAGTAAACTGCATCAATCTGCATAGTTTGAGAGAGCTGGAATCAAAGGGCCTCTGGTTCACCTGGACCAACTCACAAGAGCAACCAAACACCATTGTGGAGAGACTGGATAGAGCTTTTGGTAATGATAGATGGTTCTCCTTGTGGCCAGAAGCTAAGGTAACCAATCTTCCTTTCTCTCATTCTGATCACAGTCCTATCCTATTACAATTGCAACAACCAGAACAGAAGCCCATGAAAATGATGAGATTTGAGTCAATATGGACAAGTATGGACCCACCTCTACAGATCTTGAGGAGAGTATGGTCAACTGTACAAGCATCACAAATACCATCAGCACAACAAACTGAAGGTGATATACTCTCAGCCAGATTGCACCTTGTTCTGGTACATCTATGCAATTGGCATAAGAAGACATTTGGCAACATGGAAAAGCAAATTGCATATAAGGAAGAGGAACTGAAAAAGTTTCAGATGGGAAATGGTATGTTTGTGAATGCAGAAAGAATTAAGAACCTAGTGGCACAGAAGGAGATCCTTGAACAGAAATTGTCAGATTACTGGCAACAGAGGGCAAAAGTAAATTGGATGAGACAAGGTGAAAAGAACACAAAGTTCTATCACAAATGGGCAACCAGAAGGAAAGAATCCAACAACATACAAGGATTATTGCTGCAAGATGGGAGTTGGACTACAGATCATAACTGCATTTTACAGGAAATGACACTGCATCTGAGGAATATACTCACAGAGGACTATGGAGATAATATGTTGACAGATACAGACACTGAATGGGAGAGTTTGGCTCAGACTAACCATAAGGTCCTATCCACACAACAAATACAAAGGTTAGGAAAACCTTTCTCAAATACAGAAATATGGGAAGCACTGAAACAGATGAAATCTTGGGGAGCACTTGGAGAAGATGGCTTTCCTGCTGGATTCTATAAGCATTACTGGAAAGAGGTAGGGGAAGATCTGACACAGATGATCCTTGGAATAACAAGAGGAGATCAGTTTCCACTACATTGGAACAGAACTCACATCATATTCATTCCCAAGAAAAAGCTTCCAAAGATAGCAGATGACTTTAGACCCATTTCACTATGCAATGTCAAGTACAAAATAATAGGCAAGATGATTTCTATTAGATTGAAGTCTCACATGGAATCCCTAATTGCATCATCATAAAATGGCTTTGTACCAGGCAGACACATATCAGAGAGTGTCCTATTGGCACATGAAGTTCTGGAGCACAGCAAGACAGGGACTAGCTGCTATAAAACTTGACATGAGCAAAGCCTATGACAGAGTCTCTTGGAGGTTCCTGGAAAAAGCACAGAATTTCATCAAAATGCCTACTAACTTGCTGAACCTCATAATGATGTGTGTCCAATCAGTTACATACCAGGTGGTGGTGAATGGGGTGGTCAGTCAAAGTTTTACTCCGACCAGAGGGCTACGACAGGGTTGCCCGTTATCTCCTTATCTATTCATCTTATGTCAGCAATTCCTATCAGCAGGTTTGGATACTCTGGCATTGAGGAATAAACACATGGGAATTCAGGTATCTAGAGGAGGACCTAAGGTCTCTCATATAATGTATGCTGGTGATTGTATCTTATTCTCAAGATGCACAGCCCAGACCACTGAGGATCTAAAGCAGATTTTGGACTCATACACAACCCTGGCAGGGCAGAAATTAAACAATGATAAGTGTTCCATTTTCTTCAGTCCAAACACCTCCTCTGAGGCACGGAAACATATGAGAGATCATCTTCATATCCAGGGGCAAGGAATTGGTGGAACTTATTTGGAAAACACCATACTTTTTGAGCAAAGCAAATCTGAAATATTCAGATATCTGATCAGCAAATTCAAACAGAAATATGATTCTTGGAAGACAAAACTGTTGAATCTCCTTGGCAGAGTAACGTTGGCAAAACATGTGCTACAATATTTGGCTATTTACCCCTTAGGAATATTTAGAATTCCAGTAAGGGTGCTGAAAGAAACTAGATGCCATGACCTCGGCTTTCATATGGGGAGGAAAGATGGAAGGAAAAACAGTGCATTGGAGATCATGGACTCATTTGAACAAGTCTAAATTAGAGGGAGGCCTAGGCCGGAGGTCTACTTTAGGGATGAACAAAGCATTGGTGGCCAAGCATGCATGTAATCTTCTCTCAAACAAACAGTCTCTCCTCACACAGGTGCTCACTGCTAAATACCTCAGACATGACAATATATTAACAGTCTCGGTGTGATCAGGTGACTCCCGGGGATGGAAATCTATTGTTTGGGCAGCTGAATTGATCAAGAATAATCTCTGCTGGAAGGTATCTAATGGGAGAGATATAAACATTCATGCACAATGGATTCCAAATCTACAGAACCCCATTCAGGTAACAAATGTGATAGCAACTCACACTAATCTGAAGGTATCTCATCTAATTGACCAACACCATGGAGTGTGGAGACACCCCCTCATTCGATCACTATTCCCTCAACATCTAATCCCACACATTCAGAGTATACATTTGGATACTCAAGGCAGAGATGAACCTCTCTGGAGATGGAAAACAGATGGCAGGTACACTTCTAAGTCAGGCTATCACAAAGCTATGGAGAGCATAAGGAATATAGCCCCTCACAGATTGAGTCCACTGGCAAGCAAATTCTGGTCAAAATTATGGAATCTGAAAATTCCGCACAAGCATGCAATATTTATATGGAGAGCACTAACAGGATCCCTCGCTACAGGAGCCAACAGAAAGAAAAGAAAGCTGGTGGACAATGACATCTGTCCAAGGTGCCAACAAGGAATTGAAGATGAGACACACTTATTTCTGCACTGCAGAGAATCTTTACTCATCTGGACAGCTGCAAATATTGCCATCAACACATCAATTGCCTCCAATTTTAGTGCATGGTTCTTCCAGTTAGTCATGGAATCGACGCAGACGCATCAACAGATACAGATCATTATCTTGCTCTGGGGAATATGGAAGTGCAGAAATAGCTCTATTTTCAGGCAGCAAGACATTCCACCAGTACTTTGTGTCCAACAAGCTCAGGCGGATCTAGATCTGATGACCAAAAGCATCACCAGAAATCACAGAACAGAAGACCGGGAACAGGAGAATATGACAAACAACCCTGATCAGCAACTCTCCTTACAGGCCATCAGAAGTGGTGACACAACTGCGGGAATATCTGAAACTTGTGTTATAAGTTTTGATGGATCCTACAGAGATCATATGAAAGTAAGAGCTGCAGGGTGGAGGATATGGAAACCTGGTTGGAATTTAGACACGGATATATCAGGCTCTGATTTCTTCCCAGCCACCTCACCCCTGCAGGCTGAAGCGGAAGCCGGTTGGAGAGCTCTAAAAGCAGGAAGAAGAAATGGAGTTCAGAGGGTCAACTTGGTCACCGATTCTGCTCAGCTCAAGACATTGATCTTGAATCCTTTGTCAGCTCCGATTGCGATCAAAGGAATTATCAGTAGTATCAGGCAACTAGCAGATTCACTGGTTGAATTTGCTGTAATCACGGTCGCCCGTTCCTTTCTACTAAAGGAACATAACTTGGCCTTTAACCTTAGTAGAAATGTTTGTAATAGAATTAGCTCTACTACCTTTCCTTAATTACTTAATGAAGCTTGGTTTTCAAAAAAAAAATTTTGCTTCTAATTTGTAAAATATTAAATTTAATGAAATAAAATTAGTTTATTATCGTGCTAAGAACGATGGGCAATTTAATTAGTAACTTATTAAGTGTCTTGTTTTCTAGACAATGCTCATGCAACCACTTCTAGAACCGACAGTTTAAAAATAACTGCTCTATTAAAGGCATTTGAGGTTAAATAAAAATTAGGGTTTAAATTTTGTTTTTCGTAATATGACTTTTTCATTTGAAAATTATTATTAGCATGTGTACGTTATACAAGATGCATTGGATTGCCAAATTTTGATCTTGGCGCCACATTTCTATGATAAGTTTTAAAATTTGTACAATCACAATGATAAAAGTCGAGAATGACACTCGTATAGGGTGGAAAGATTAAAAATCTTCATTCTCAGCATTTGACTTAAGAAATTTAAACTAGTCATCAATTATTTACCGGTGATCTTGAACTCTAAAATTTTCCACTCCCCTCTCTCTTCCACCCCCTTAAACCAGATCTAGTCTGGTGGGGTTGCTGGCGACTCCACTGTTGCTGCGACCCCCTCCCACCCTTTACCCAGTACTCCATCCTCCCCTTTCTAATCTCCACACACACAAAAAAACCTCTCTTATCCTGGCCAAACTCGGGGCCTAGTTTCCAATGAATCAATCGCTTGTTTGCTGCTCGGAGCCCGACAGCTGGATTTCGGATCGGGTCTGAGACATCATCGCCGGCTAGTCGACCGATACAATGATTCGGCTAGGAGATGGATGGAATTACTATCGATCAGACTATCAGTGTTCTTATACGATATATCTACTTCAGCAAGTATGTTTAAACATGCAACAGAGTTTAAACAGTAAAGTAAAGAACACACGATATGTTTACGCAGTTCGGTGTAACCACACCTACATCTGCGGGGCCTTGTCCAGTCCGAAACTCATTCACTAGATAATCAAGTATAGTTACAAAGTTCACATGCTATTAACTATCTATTGACTTATCTTTCCGTGTGAATCTGTGAGCTCCCCTCACAGCCAGTCAACAACTCCTCGCTGCTATCTCGACCACTCTCCCGAGGTATTAATGCTATCTGGTTTCGGACTCTGGTGAAGACAAAGGCCAATTGAATCTCGACTCAACGCTGCTCCAAACGTAAAGCTATTCTGTAGTGCAGAATACTTTCACTCAAGATGGATACTTTATGTCTCAGCATACGTCTCTCTTTATAGTCCCAAGTTGTGCTGCCGTGTTGATCTTCTCGGTTCTTCAATCACGGTAATGCTGATCTCCTCGTCCAGCTAATCACAGTTGCAGTTAGTCTCCTAACTATATTCTACTTCTATAGCTAAACTATAAGAAATATATTCTTTCCTTATTTGAGACTAGTTAATCCTAACTAAAATACAACTCTATCATATATTCCTATGCTAATCAAATCTGCACTTGAATATCTTCGAATATCATTCTTTGCATCTTGGAATATCTTCTTTGATTGCACACGAGTTGTACTTCAACACAATGATTGTTGCTCGGTTTCTGATTCTGCTGGAGCAAGTGTTTAAACACCAGTATGTTTAAACATAGTAACTTCTACAAAATAGCCAACCATATTGTCCTAAAACTTCTGGACATTTCAATGGATTTCCGACAAATCAGAGGTCTCTGAAAAGCTTTCAAGCATGAGATGGGTTCATTCTTTTTTTTTTCCTTTTATTTATTTTATGTTTTCTTAGATTTTTTAATTTTTATGACAAATGTGTCTATAGTCAAAGCTCTTTGCAAAATTATTCAGACTAACTAATTTATTGAATGTTCTTGTCTATTTATTTGTCATGTTCCTTTTAATCCTTAATTGGCGAGTGGGAAGACGCTTTGGGGTTCGATCTTTGTGACATTAGAGGAGAAATCTAAGTCATGGTAGTTTTGACAATTTACTATCGGTGTCGTTGTGCTTAGACTTGTAGATTTAGAGTATTTAGTTCTATGCTTTGTGTTACGAGTTAAAGATATTATACATGTTAGACTAGTTTGGATACTTTCGAATATTTGTTTTTTAGGACCTTCATGATGTATCCCTTTTTTTATGTTTGACAGCACCACTGATGCAAAGAATTAGTACGAGTACTACTGGAAAATTCTCTGTAATCTCATTCAAATTGTCACAAAAATCACATAGCTGGTTTAAGTGGTTTTATGTGTAATATTGAGTTCTGCCAATCATGTTTTTACCTGCTTTTATTTAGGGTTGAATAGTCATGAATAATCATTCCAATCACTTGAATGGTTTTGCCTCATAAAAAAAATTGTTTGCTACAAAACCGTATAATCCATTGATTTTTGTGACACAATTTTGTATGAATTCCTTTCACTGTGTTAAGAAATTCAATTTTTCATGCTTAAAAAATTATAAAATAAATTGATGTGATAGCTATACCACATTTTATATATTGTACAATCTTTCTCCGCTCTGATTTAAGTATGCCATTCTAAATTCTTATTAGAGTATCTCCAATGCTAAACTCCTAATTGGAAAAAAATAAATCCACATCATATTGATTGTGGATCAAGTTTAAAAATTCTTTCAATGCAAGAGTCAATTAAAGCATTAATATGATGTGGTTTTTTTTTTTTCAACCTCCAACTAGACTTGCAAGATATAGAGGCCCAACTTGCCACTAGCGATTCTCTCACTCATGCATTCACCCAATAAATGAACTTTACATGTCAAATTTAATTCACCTCTCTCGTTCATTCATTCTAATTTATTTTAGCATTGGAGAGGAAAATTTTAGAATGACCATCTATAAAATTGGTATTGATTACATCATATGGAAGCTCCATTCAAAATGTGCTATGTGGAGCAATTGACACCAAAAGTGAGGTTTGGATTGGAGATGCTCTTACAAAATAACCATTAGTAGGGCTCACTTGATCGTCCTTTTTCAGCAAAGTATTTGGCTTAACTTGGTGCAGAAAAGCACAAAACTGGTGTAAGAGAGACTGAAATAGAAAGCCGCGTATGCGCAGACAAAAGCAAAAGGTGCGACTCTTGTAGTATTCGAGAAGAATAGAAGTCTCATATAAATTGTCTTTTCCTTTTCTCCATGTAAACCATGTCCAGCAGATATTGAGGAGACGAAAAGAGGCATAAACTCACAGCCGATCATCAAGCCATGGCACCATATCCTCTGAGAAAAAGAAAAGCTTTTTCAACCGAGATGGCTGCCGGAGATGAACAACAACTGCAGCCGCAAACCGAAAAGGCGGAGGCTTTACGCAACCCCATCGTGTTTGCGCCGCCGCCATCGCCGCCGCTGCGACTGCTCGTGGACATCCCTGCGCACGAGACTCTGCTCAGGCGATTGGGGCTGTGGGAATTCGTGAACCTAGACTTCGACGAACCCGTACGAGAGGACTTGATCAAAGAGCTCCTGGTTTCGTTCGAGTACTTGCCGAGGAAGTTCACTGGAGAAAGCCATGTCAAGGGCGTCAGCGTCGGGTTTGACCGCGCCGCCGTGGTCAATGCGCTGCGCCTGCCGGCGGAAAGGGCGTCGAAAGGCGGGACCTTTCTGGTTACGAAAGAGGAGAGCTCGTTTCTGGATGGTCTCATCTCTCGTTTTATGGTCTTTGGTGCAGAAGACGGTTCTAGTCAATTGTCAGGGTTTGTTGAGGGATTGGAGCAAATGCGGCTTGTCAAGCATGACTGGGCTGGTTTGATCTGGTTCATGATGCAGAAGGAACTTTTGAAGGGGAAGAGGAATAGATTGGTCGAGTGTTACTATGCTTCCCACATGCAGATGGTGTTGAAGCACCAGAAGCCCGAGTTGTTTGATGATGATCGTCATGGGGATGAGATGGTGGGGTCAAGTAATGAGAATTCTGACCCTGGTAAGCTGGATGATTCGATGGAGGACGCTGCGAAAATTTTGCTTCATTTGCAGGTTCACCCTCTTTTTTCAACATGAATCTACTTGTCCTACTGTTGATTATCTGCATTCTTTATTTTGTTTTTATCTCATCAATGCTGTAGAATAAAATGGCTGGTTGAGTGGAAGTTATTTTGCTACTATACAATTTAGCTTTAAGACTAGTCAGTTGGAGAGTTTAATCTTTGTTTCTCTTATCTCATGATATGGCTAGCTGAATGGACATTTGGTTTGCTGGTCGTGGAATTGGGCGACTTGCTGTAGTACATGGCAGTCGAAACTTGAATGTCTGGCGTACCAGATATTTATAATGCAAAAATTGTCGAGCAAAATAGTTCAATCATGAAAGAGGTAAAAAGATAAGTTAACATCAACAGATCAACAGAATTACAAAAATAGAGTTCTAAGCTTCAATTTATTCCCATAGCTAGAGAGTAATAAAAATAGAGTTCAAAGCTTCAATTTAGTTTGTTACTATATCTTCTAGCCTCAGTAGGCTGTCTTCAAATATTTTCTCTAAGTTGCTTGCTTTAAGTACACCTGGAATCATAAATTATGTGAATGCTTACAAATTCTTGAAATTAGATATTCATTCTTTTGTTGTTGCTTGCAGTATGTGCATAATGATCTACGTTCGTCAGATGAAGTGCCGGGCAAAAGGGGTCAGTACCAGGCTCCACTAACTCAGCATGACTCCATTGTGTTTCAGTTACCGCCACAACAACTTCTGGGCATATCTGCCCACAGGAGTCTGCTCACATGTTTGGGGCTGTGGGAATTCGCCAACCTTGGCTTTGACGAAACCATCCGAGAAGACTTGATCAAAGAACTCATGATATCCTACGATTTCAACACCAGGGAAAGCTGGGTGAATGGCGTCAGCATCAGTCTTGACCGCACTGCTGTGGTCAATGCCTTTCATCTGCCAATGGAAAGGTTTGTGCAAGGTGGTAACTTTCCTATATCAGAAGAAGAGGGGTTGTTTTTAAAGCAGCTTTTCTGGAGACACCTAGTTTTAAAAGATGATCCTGAAGATGCCTCTATGATGTCATTGATGTCCCAGACTTATGTGTTGGGGTTTGCTGAGATTTTGAAGAACATGAGGTTCGAGGAAGCTGACTGGGCTGGTTTACTTTGGTTCATGATGGAATGCGAGCTGTTGAAAGGAAAGAGAAAAATTTTGGGGAAGTGTTACTATGCGTCTCACCTGCAACTTGTGCTGAAGCACCAGAAGCCTGAGCTGTTTGATGATGATCAGGAGGTAGGGTCAACTGATGAGGATTGTGAGATGCAGAGTGTTGGTGATAGTGATGAAAATGATGAGCAGTGTGCTGATTTGGATGCTCGAGAATTCGGGGTTGATGCTCAGGTTATGGAAGGTGGTAATCCTGATGGAGTTTGCCAAAGCGTCACAGTTGATTTGCTGGAGAATGAGGTAATACTCTTGCTCAATTTGCTGGTTATTCGTTTATGTGTTTTCTGTTTTTATTAAATAATATTTCTTGTTAACTTCTATTTCAATCAAATTTGATCTGCACTTACGGTATGCATTCATGTGGGAACCTGTGAACAAAAATGATGATCTTTGAAGTATGAATGATATCTTTCTGAGTGTTTGGGCCTTTTTAATGGGATATTTTCACATAAACGTGGGAAATTAAATAATTGCTAAATTCTTTTGCTCGTTTAAGAATGTCGATGTTCTTGGATATAGGCAACTACTTGTTGATTGGAATAATTCTTTAAATGTTTGCTTGATATTTATGTTTTTGTATTTGCAGACCAATTTGAATGCAGAGGCAAACAAAGCTGCAATTAATAATGCACCTAAGGCGCACGAAGCTGCATGTGATACCGGCACTATTAGTGCATCTAAGGTGCACTGCCCAGAGGAGATGCATGTGCGTGCTTAATGGGATATTTTTTTATCATGTCTTTCTGAGTGTTTGGACCTTTTTAATGGGATTTTTTTCTATCATGTCTTTCTGAGTGTGTGGACCTTTAAATGGGATATTTTTTATATGAATGTGGGAAATTAAACAATCGCTAAATTCTTTTGCTTGTTGAACAAAAAAGTTGAGAAAATATTCATCTGGGCATATTTGGATATGTGGATGTACTTGGATATGTGATTGTGATAGGCAACTGTGTATTAATTTGGATCATTTGTTAAATGTTTGCTTGATATTTTAGTTTCTATTTGCAGATCAATTTGAACGCAGAGATCCATGCTAGTGAGAATGAAGACAAATTGATGCAAAATGAGGCAAACAAAGCTGCATGTGATACCAGCACTGATGATTTTATGATGCTAGATGAGTGCAATGAAGCAGTATGTGATATCAGAAGTATTAATGCAAATAAGGTGCGCGAAGTTGCATGTGATACCGTCACAATTTATGCACCAAAGATGCATGATGCTGCATGTGATACCGGCATTATTAATGGACGTACCGGCATCGTTGGTGTACCTAAGGCGCCCGAGGCTGCATATTATACCGGCACACTTAAGGTACCCTGCATGACAGAATATTCTATGGTGGTAGATGAGGGCAAAGAAGTATGTAAAACCAGCACTGATAATGCACTTAAGGTGCCCTGCTTGAAAGACGATTATGTGGTGCAATATGAGGGAAGTGAAGCCCAAACTTGTAAATCAGCTGATGATGCCATGGAAACGGTAGAGATCAGCGACAATGTAGCTGATGTCTCTTGTGCTGAATTAGACTGCCAAGAAGTCCATATGAACTGTACAGCAGATCTTACAAAAAAGGAAATAGAATCTGTTGCTTCTGTAGACTTGTTGGTGACTTTAGAGGCTCAGGACTCGGGAATTAAAAAAGAAGGCTCATGCTCATCTGATGGTGTGGATAATCAAGAATTAGAGAACCAGCAGAAGAGAGTTAGTATCATAGAGAATAAGCATCAGGACTACCAAGAAGCTTATATGAACAACGTTGTGGTTGACAATGCTGGAATTGAATCTGAAATTGGGACTTTTGACCCATTGATCACTCAGCAAGAATTCACTGATGCTTTGGATAATCAAGAAATAGAGAATCATCCTAGCCACCTGAGCTCATGCCAGGAAAATAATAAGTTGAGTTTGGAGATATCTGATGATGAGGAAAAGCAGTGTCTTAAGAAAGTTAACATCACAGATGAGGTCACAGACCTAGAAATATATCACAGCGGTGGAACTCAATTGGCACAGAAGTTGCACGAGGTTCAGGTAATACTGATACTCCAGAAGCACACAAGTTACACATTTTGTGGTTCTTGCCCTTCCTTTGATGTTACTTGTGGAAAAGCTTTTAGTCAAATTAGAAAGAGTGGAGAGTGAAAATTATGGATTCGTTACGATTTTACCTCCTCGCTTAAACAGAAGTCAGCCTGGCTCTTTTAATTGTGAGTTTTCTTCTGAATGTGCCTAAGCTAGTCAAGATTTCTTGCACAGACCATGCACCTGGAAAATAATTTAGAAGATTTCATCACTTGGAATAGCTATTTGTTAACTGTCAAGAAAAGAGAACTAACCAGGAATTTAAGACATGGAATATGCGGGTGCTTAAAACTTCTTCAAATTGAATATTTACTCTTTCTTATTGCAGAATGATGGGGAGAAGTATGAAGTGGTGGCCAATAGGGGAACTGACCATTCTCTACAGACTCAACAAGATGTGGATAAGTACGAGGATAAATGTGTAGCGGAAGGGTTTGTGTTGCAGCGCTGTACTACTGCTGACCAGTCTTTTGTTGTTCCCAGTTCGTACACCTCTGTAGAGGAAGCTCCATCATCAGTTCATGGAAATGTAGTTGGGAGTGATAGCAGAAATCACCTCTCTCTGGGGTATTTTGGATCTGAAAATGATATTGGCTTGAGCTTAGACGGGTTCAACTTTGGTGCGAACGTGCAGTCTGGGCATGCTGCTGAAACCAGTATGATGATTGGCGCGCGTGAGGATTTCATGGACCTTGATCTTTGTGCTGAAAAGGTTAAAATTTGGGCAGGAAGGTTTATGAATTCAGCTAAGAGAAAGGTTGAAGAGAATCAAAGCTCTAACTTGATGCTGCAGAAGAAAATCGATGAGCAAAACCAGATCATTCAGCAGTATGAGTTTATGTTGCAGAAGGAAGAGCAGCAGAAGCAGCAGTATGACGTGATGCTGCAGGAGGAGCGGCAGCAGAGGCAGATAAGCGAGCGTAGATATGAACGTGAACTGTATCTGATGCACAATGCTTTGGAGGATTACAGGAAGGCTTCAAAAAAGACCAACGCTGAGTTTGCTAAGTATAGAGAGCGTGTTCAACTGCCCGAGGAGCCCCTCTACATGCCTCATCCAGATGGAGGTGATAATGTGATCCTCGTTTCTGAATGGAAGAAGCTTGAGGAAGAACGCCAGAAGATGGCATTCAAAACCAAGATGGATGATTTCGAGGTTGTATGGAGGGCTTACCTGGATGAGGAGCTCAGTGTTCTCAATCAATATTGTGCTAGACTTGAAGACCTTGAACATAAGGTTAAAACTATGAGTGGAAGCATGTGAAAACTTAAGCTAACTTTAGGTGACTTCACCTGACTGCAGCTTATTTCAGTTAAGTTCAGTTTAGGTGACTTCACCTGACTGCAGCTTATTTCAGTTAAGTTCAGTTGACTTCAATTCAGTTAATTTTTCTAAATTGAATTTTTAAATAAAGCTACAACCTGAAAGCTATATTCTTAATCAAGAAATAAATGCGTGCCAGATCACAGAAGTGATGAGCACAGAAATCATCATCAAACACAAGCGACAGACTCGAAAAACTGACGAGCACAGAAATCTCTAAAGCGCAGCCTGCCTTGTGCTTCCTCCACACCAGCATCAGCAAAATCACACAGCTTACGAAAAGTATGATCCGCCAAATCATAACGAATGGCTTTGCCAGGAATCTGCAACACCACAAACTCATCTCCCTCTTTCTCACCCCTTATCACCGCCACCACTGATAGCACACAGCCAACGTTCCATGGCCGGAGATTATTCCTATCCAGAAGAGGAAATGCTCTCCCGAGACCTGCAACTTGAACGCGAAACCTCACAAACCATCCCGAGTAATCGCTCTTCAGCTCATTAATTTCAATCTCATAATCTGCACCGCTCCACATATCAACCACGTGCAGGTGCCCGTGGGATTCGCCAAAATAGGTGACATGACCGCCACTCTGAGGTGGCGCCATTTCTCCAAACCTTTCTTCGTCCATGTTATAGTAGCATATTTTATTTTGGAGGAACATTGACTTGTCATGCCAATTGCAGAGCCAGTAAATGGAACCATTACAATAAACACTGTTTTTGAAATCATGGTTGGCTAAGAATGGCTCTCCTGAAACCCTCCAGGATCGGGTTTCTGAGGAGTAGATTTTGAAGAATGGCTCTCCTGAAACCCTCCAGGATCGGGTTTCTGAGGAGTAGATTTTGATCTGATATGAACTGGGAACTGAATCTGATTTCAGGATGCAAACTACTTTGTACGCTGGCGACTTGAGTGGATCAAAAGCCAGGCCTATTCCATGAATAGTCTTCTTGCTTGGCCTTGGGATGGCTGTGGATTGCTTTGTGGTGGGATTGAAGATGAGATGGCATTTTCTCTGGGTGCATGAACACAGGAAGAGGTCATTGCAGGACTGGAGAATGTTCACTGCCTCTTCCAATGGACCCTTGCTCGATTCAAGAACTGAAAATGGCGGGCGGATTGGTTTGTCTATGTCAAGGTTTATGAACTCAAACTCGGGGTTCTGGTCAAGGCATCGGTTGCGCAAGAACAGGCATGATGCCGGTGTTAGACTGTGGTGACAGAGGTTGGCAAATGCAGGGCTGGAAATCAGAGAATGCCAGCGTTTAGAGGCAGATTTAAAGCAAAGGAGACTTCTCGTGGGAATGCCTAAGAGAATCTGCATTAAGAGATCATCAACTGATGAAACCATCTCTGCTGATGATTCCTGTTTGGTAGTTTTGGTCATAATGTTTCTTCTTCATCGTATCCGCAAGACTTTATGTTATATGAGAATAGAGATTCCTCAGCAAGCTTTGAAGAATTCCCACACAAGTTTTGAACAGGCAGGAATTTTCAAATGAGCCACAAATTCAACAAAGCAATTATGTATATAAGGCCACAAATGGATAATTCAAGACAGTGACTAATATCTCAAAATCAACAGAAATCATGAAATGTCAAAAAACAAACTATTGAGATGACCATGACATGGAGCTGGTTTCTCACAGTGGGTAGAGTGACCCAATAAATGGGATTGAAAGCTTCCATGAATACACATGACCGTTTGTAGCAGGAAAATCGCACAACTTTGAAAAACTCCAATCTTCAAGATTAAACCTGATCAACTTGCGAGATATGCTCAACACGAGGAAAGACTTTCCATCATCATCTTTTCGAACAACACCTAGCACACCAAAAGGGTAGCGATCATGCTTGATGGACTCTGGAAATGAACTAAAAACTGGCTGGAGATCAACGCGAAACTTCACAAACCATCCAGAGTAACTTGTGTCCATTTCAAACACATCAAACTTTGTCGTCTGCCAACCGTAAACTGATTCTATAAGGTGCAGGTGGTCATTGGACTCGCCAAAATACTTTATATGTTTTAATCTACTTTCCTCATCACCATCGGCCACAGGGGGGCTCGGGAATGTACCCAACCGCTCTTCATCAACATTGAAATATACCCCATCATGCTTGCTATCAATCCAATGAACAGCACCATTCCAGTAATAACCCCGGTTATAATCAGGTCCTAGCCGATCCAAAGAGACATCAATTGGCCTAAACACACGGGTCTCTGATGAGTATATCGCAAGCTTAGAACGATGAGAAGTGCAAACAAGCTTATAATGGGAGGATTTTGTGGGATCGAATGCAAGACTCATACAGAAAACACTGCATACTTTACCCGAATCAAGAAACTGGTCAGGAACAGTAAAGTGCTCCTTAGTAGTGGGATTAAAGACATAGTGATTCCTGTTACGAGCAACATCATCCCTACACAATAATAAGCCATTACACGACTGGACAACTTCTAATGACCTCTCAGTCTGGACAAAATCGAGTCTTGGCATAGGCGACGTTCTCCGAATCCGACGAGCCGGAGGTGGTAAACCATCATCTTCGTCGACATGAATATATTGGTACATAGGATTCAAATTGCTATGCCTGTAGATGCGTCTCAAGAGCAGGCCAGTAATATCTTTGCTGGATCGCTTCTCGCTCTTGAGGTTGATAAAGTATGGACTATTGATGATTGAAAACCAGTTCTTGCATACAGATTTAAAACGAAGAAGGGATTTTACCGGCAAAAAGAGCAGGATGATAATCAGGAGATGTTCATTCGAAGCAATAGCATCCCATCCCGCTGTTCCGTCTTCTTGCTGCTTTCTGATTTTACAACAACTGGATTTAGGGTTCTCCGATGGAGGGGGTTTTAAGGGTCGGAAACCCTAGGGGTCGAATTGTAGAAATTAGAATCGAGCGGCTGAAATTTGATCTGGAATTTTGTTGCAACATCGAGCGGGAAAGCTTAATAAAATGGAGCGGGAAAGCCTAATATTCTCTCTCAATATTCTTTACTCGCATGAGCATAAACTATTAAGTTTTGATTGTTGATATGTATAACTCATGCATTAATTTGGCTCTACATGTTTAAAAATACTTGGTTTCTGGCTATGTATCTGCTTCAAACATAACTGGTGTATGAATGTAATTTGGCTTCTATTATATCTCATTTAAAGGATACATTTTGATTTTCTGTATAAAACTAATGTACTCCAGCAGCATGTATTCATCAACATAGCTTAGATAAGATCAGTCTTTAGCTGTTGTGCTTATCTGCCATTGGACTATATCTTTATTGTAAATATACATGAAAGCTGAAAAAATCTGGTTTTGTTGAGTTGCTTACAGGCCATTCGGTTGAGGGAGCTCGGCAAGAAATTCGGGTATGGATTATTTGACGAAACGATGAGGTACATAAGGTGTTAGTTAGAACAAAGTATTACTCAAATCCTGAATGTAGTGCCGAACTCAGTTGTAGGTAGCAGGAATATTAGGACCAGAAGTCAGAAGAAATAGAAGTCAGAAGAAAATTCATCTTCTCTTAAACCAAGAGGTGATGCACATGTGTTGAGAAGGAGGAACTGATGGCGAGTCTCGAGAACTAAACTGCAAATACCTCTTTGGATTCGGAGCTTCTTTCTCAATGATTTGCAGGACTGGATTATCTGCATTAGCATTGCAACGACCAGTTGTTCATAGAGATGTAAAACCTTCCAATATCTTACTAAATCAACATTTTGAGGCTAAGCTGACTGATTATGGATTTTCTCGAGCCACGATGGTTCCTGCGTGAGTACAAGAGTTATTGGCACTCATGGATACATTCAATCATTTTGTGCATCAATTTCTCCACAATTATTAATTTTCTTATCTTGATTGTGATCAGGTTGAACCATAAAAGTGACATCTACAGCCTTGGCATTGAGATGATAGGGTCCCGAGAGAGCCATGAAAGGAGGTTCCACATTACTACGAAATGGCTTAATGTGACAGGGGACATCGGGAGCATAGCTGATCCTAAGATGGAGGTACAACAGCTACATAGTCTCAAAAGCTCTGGAATTAGCACCTGCATATTGTCGTGCGCAAAAAGACAAGTTATTGTATGGTTGCTGGCTCAGTGAAAATAGAAGCAGATGGAAGAATTATCAGAAGAAAATATAATTATTCAGTGATTTGTTGGTCTAATTACAAGAATGGCACAGCAACATTCACTGATACAAATCAGTGTCAATTGTTCAAACCAAATTTAGTATATACAAATTTCAGTATTGCAGCCTAAAAGGAACAACCGGCATAATCCCAATCGTTAAGATCTATAAAACTAACACCTATTCCCATAGCTCTTGATCATATCCTGTACCTTGGACATGACATCAAGTTCCTAATGAAGTTAACCTATGACTCATCAACACTGTTGGGTTCCTTCTCCCAAGCTTGCTGAAGCTACTCGAGGTACACGCTTCTTGTACCATCCAAGAAGCTATCGGTCAACTTGGATAACAGAACAGCACGAGGAACAGAAGCAGACTGGGAATGGAAATGTCTGTTACGGAATGGAACAACAGCAGGACGAGTCCTGTTAATAACACTCTCCTAATGGCAACCATAGCAACATTAGAACCAGCCTCAACCACGCCACTATACTCTCAACTTTCAAATGCATTCTGTAATGTTAGATTTGCAAATAGAACATATGTAAGGTAACCAATATCAATACAAACAAAACTCATCATGTGCACAAACAATACTCACCATGTCCACAAACAATACTCATCAAGACAAAAGCAATCATCACAATCAACTTGCACAGTAAACAAAGCATTTGACCAGTACACTCAGTAAATTATAAAACCATATATACATTATACACACAAGCACAACTCAATAATGTACACGAACAATACTCATCAAGGAAAAGACAACCATCACAATCAAGAATATTCAAGCAATTAATCACCTCATACAGCAATTAATCAACTCGCACACTCAGACTAAGCAAATCATTTGATCAGTAAGCATTGTCGGCCAAACTCAGTAAATCATAATGATTGCAACAAAAAAATGTTTCAATGGTAGATGAAAGGAGAATATATGGATGCTTACATATTTTCTCTTAGAGGAACTGGGGCTTGTTTTTCCCTGATCAGACAAACGTCTACAACCTTGTCGACCCAATGCATTTGGATGGATATGATGCTGAAAATGAAGAAAACTATACACTGTCCATGTGTAGCACAACTAACAGAGAATGCCATACATGTGATAACCGTGTTATCATGTGATATCAACTGCACGACAACAATCATACAAAAGATTCCAGAATCGATAAATCTACAGAAGAAAATCTCAGTACTAATCAGTTTAAAACATCTATCTCCAAAAAGTTCGGCAAACATCTTCACTCCATCAGAAACATATTGTAACGTTCATAAACTTATACACAGTTTAACACAAACAGTTTAAGCTTATGCAAATTATAACGTTCTGACCTGCATTTTCAAAAGCGAGAAGTTTGCTGATCATGATCATCGAGATTTTCCTGAGATAAAAAGGAGTACTATTTTGCAGTTCAAGTATTCAATATATTGAAGTAGAATACTCTAAAAACATTCCGTTGAACTTACAGAACGTAACCATGCACTAAAGGAAGTAGCACTAAATTCTCTGCATACATGAAGCTAAATTCCTGAAATCTGCCCTTATGAGAATCACGGTCAAACCTACAAAAGGACATGCTCAATCATCCCTTTATGAGTACCTGCAATAAGTGTCAGTAACCTAAACACTGAATGGGAGCTAAAGCATAGAGATCTGCAAGAAACCAAAAAGAAAAGAGCTAGAAAATACATGCTACGACAACAGTAATGTCATCGTACTTTCCGCCAAGATACTTCTTCTGGTCCCGACCGGCATCAACTGCTGCCAAAGTCCAAGGGGTGACCCCCTCCCTAGAGAGAGAAACACGCCTGGCCTCTAGAACCAGATTTCTGGCTATCATGTCAGGAAGCTGCTTATCTCCCATTGAAGAGTTGACAATGTCTTGAATCTGGGAATCGAAAAGATTATCAAAGAGGCCATCAGTGGCGGCAACAATTATATCCCCAGACTCCATCTCCTCAAGCACAATCTCATCAGCGTGGGTGGGATTTTGACAGCTAGAAACCCCCAACTGGTAAGGACAGTTGAACCTACTTTGCTGAGTAGGGGACCTGTAACCAACCACTCCATCCCTGATTACTAAAAACCCAGAATCCCCAATATTCACAGCATGAAGGGTGTGGCCAGCCAGCGTGATTATGCAAGCAGTAGAACCCCCCAATGCGGTACTGGTTTCGTAGGCATAATCAAGCAGATCAGCGGGATCAACCTCGCCCCCAGCCTCGCACTGTAGAAATTTATAGGCGTTGTCCATCAGCTCGCGAGCATAAACACCCGAATCGATCCCATCCTTGGCGTATCCGCCCACCCCATCAGCAATTCCGATAGTGTGCCAATGCATAAAGTATGAATCTTGACCCAGAGGCTTCTCCGGGTCTTCTTTAGGCTCGCAGCATGCACCAGTCAATAACCATAGATTACCTTTAGCCCGCTTTAATCTGGGGCCGCCGCTGCTTTTTTCTGGGATTTCAACCGGCTCTCCCAAACTCCTCCCCACCCGTTGAGTTTGAAGAATTCTTGCGCATGGAATGCGAAGGACCGAATCCATTTTTCCGAGAATTCAATAGCAAGAAGAGATAGAGAGTTAGGAAATGGAGGATTAGAGAATCTGAAGAAACTAGGGTTTGGATTAGAGACGAGAAATGGAGGATTAGAGAACTGAAGAAACTAGGGTTTTGATTTGGGGGAACTTCTTTTTTCTTTTTTTGATGATAATAACTGGGGGAACTTTTTTGAGGAGATGAAATGAGCGGAGTAGTTCAGGGAGATGACTGAACCCCTAATTTATAGGACTAATTTGGGAAATCCAGATAAGGATTAATTATGGGTTTTATCCCTTTACTCAACGGCTCTAAGCAGAAAGCTAATGACGCGCTGCCAGACGGAGCCAATACATATACCAGCTAGTCACATTTAATTTTAATTTAATTTAGTTTCAAACTTCATCAAAATCAAAATTGAATTTAAATCAAATTTTACCGGACTTAATGAAATTAAACAAAAATATGAAATTAGGAGATTTTTGTCTGGACTTTGGCAAAAGTTAAGATGAAAATTATGAAATTTAGTTAAATTAAATTGAACTATATTTCTTAAAAGTGACTGAATTGATATGTATTAGATCTTTTAAAAATTATAGGGAGTTGGAATCAATTTTATTAATTAATTAGTTAAATAAAATTGAGCTAAATCTAATTAAATAAAAGGAATAGAATTGTATAATAAAGGACTAAATTAATAGAATAAACAAAACAAGGACAAAAATATCTATAATTCATTAATTATATATGTGTAATTTAGTAATTTACAATATATCAGCAAGCATGTTAGCCGCGTCCATCCGCACAACCTAATATCGTTTGCAGAAGCAAATGCATGGCCGGAGAGGGTGTGGACGTACTGATTGTTGGAAACTTATTCAGACTTCCTGAAAAGGGCAGACGAATAAATTTCGAAGCGAGTCTGGGAGTTGAGAAAGCTGCATAGGGGTTGTTGCGACGGAGACGGATGGAACCTTTGTTAAGGCAGTCTCCACTCTCCAGGTGCTTAAATATTGTACTGGACTCTCCAACATTGTTTAATTTCATCAAGTCCGGTAAAATTTGATTTAAATTCAACAAAACCCTTGAGGGGGGTGTGACAATAGAAGAAGACTCAGAATAGGATTTTGTTTGTATTTATTGTATCTATTGTATATTGCAGTTATGTCCTTAGGGTTTAGGTAGTTTTCATTAATTATTATTAGAGCATTGTATGTACTATAAATACTTATGTAAATCCAAATGGAAATCAGTTTGGGAATTAGTCTTTACAGCTAATACCAAGTTTAACAGTTTCTACATCTATATTCTCTTTATTAGATAATCAAATCCCATATTACACATATTTTCTTACCCCAAATCCAACAGTTTCCCCATTTTTCATTTTTTAAAATTTTTTGATATTTAATACTAACATTTTTATGCTTTTGTTTTCTACTTTTATATATTTTCTATAAATCCAAACAGTAATGAACAAACAAATAATGAATTAATAACACACATTTAAATATTTTAATATATGAAAATACTTACTCTATAATATAAAATTTTAAAAATGACCTTTTATAAAAATATATATTACGAATATTCAAAACCGGTCTACAAATCTAGTCAAGTAGTGTCGCCTAAAAGTAAGTAATCAAACTACTTTCGAGTCAAAAGTCACGGATTTCTCCTAGCCGTACAACTAGATCAAAACCCCATCAAAATTTAACCAAGTAAAAGGACATGTCAAAAATGTATTATTAGTAGATAGTATTAATCAAATATTTCTAGTAAAAGATCCCAATTAAAGCACATACTATATATCTAAATCCTAATGAAACCAGGAATTGAAATCATAATTAAAAAAAGTGAAACCACCTTCCCTCTATTGATGCCCGACCATAAGAAACCCTCAGACCGAACCAAAGTACCAAATTGCCTGACCGAACCGATTTGAGCTGGTTAAACTGGACTGGTCGAGTGATGCTATAAATTGACGGGGCTCGCCGCCAGAGCAAGGATGAAAAATAAAAGTTCCCATCTAGAGCGTTCAAGACTTCCGATCCGCTTGATGGATGGCCGGTTGTGCGACGCGATGTCGGATCGATGATGGATGTTGTAGATCGGCTTTTAGAGACCTCTGAAAACTTGATCATGTGTCATAACCTAACCGAAGAGATACGTTTGGAATTCATAAGCAGAAGAATTAAATTGCCATGTTGGATATTGAGAAAGGATAATACAAATGCACACTTGATAGGTAGCCTTGGTAAGAATAACAATTCTGATTACATAGAATGAAACTTTATACTGGAGTTTCTTTGTCAAACGTTGACGGAAGTTCTCCACCACCATGAGATGATTTAAACATGTATTCCTTTTTTTAAAAAATGTAAGTTAGTAATTTAGGCCCTATTTGCTAGAGTTTATTCATCGCTGAACTGAACTGAAAAAAATAAAAAAAATACTCAACTGAACTGAAAAAAATAAAAAAATACTGTATTGAACTGAAAAAATAAAAAAATACTGAACTGAACTGAAAAAAAAAAAATTTTACTGAACTGAACTGAAAAAATAAAAAAATATTGAACTGAACTGAAAAAAAAAAAAAAAATACTTAACTGAACTGAACTACTTCACAGAAAAACTCTGGCAAACAGGCCCTTACACTACCTTTTAAAACAAATTGTCAAAATTTACATTTTTTTGAATTAAAACCCACCGTAGGTAGGGGATATTTATTATATAGGTTCCCGAAATCTTAGTAACTAATCTCCTCAAAGGGAGTCAATTTGTGAGATTATAGAATAAGTTGAGAACCTCACTTGTATGTAAAGCGCGGATACACAGTGTTCCTATGTCTAAAAAGTGCGATGAAATACATCTGAATATCCTAAAGTCCAATGTCCAGAAGCATCTA
The DNA here is from genome assembly GCA_948330725.1 of Sherardia arvensis. Taxonomy (NCBI): domain Eukaryota; kingdom Viridiplantae; phylum Streptophyta; class Magnoliopsida; order Gentianales; family Rubiaceae; genus Sherardia; species Sherardia arvensis. The sequence goes on along the minus strand of OX415236.1, from coordinate 39,762,232 downwards.
ACTATCTGGAAGGTAAACATCAATAATTTGCACCAACCCCAACAGTAAAGTAAGAGTCAACCAACAGTAAAGTATAGATCTAGAGTCGCCATAAGTAAGCCGTCATAATTACTCCGACTTGGATTTCTCCTACACTGTTTACAGGAGAGAGACTAGAATCCGAGAGAATTTTCCATAGCGCGGCTAATTCGGTTACAAGGGAAATAGCATATTGCCAGTGAGTACTCGATAAATAAGTCCAGATAATTATGTAAAAAGACCAAAGTGAAGCACATATTTCTGACATAAAAAAACAAATAGAAACAATTCATCTGCAACTGAGATCCATGAACTATGATCAATGAAACTGTGTGGCGAGAGGCGGCTTAGACGGTGGCGCATGCATACAACGCACCGTCCGGCGCGTTGCGTCATTTGGAGGCGCGTGTCCCGACGAAGGGAGGATCCCAATGTAACACCGGTATGTTCACACCCGATGGCGAGTGGAGGTGCGTATGGTTGCAGATCAACCACACGTGTGCACGTGAGTGCGTCTCTGACCCGGTCTACTTTACATAGAACTGGATCTGTTGACCCCTTATTTTTCCTGCAGCTGAGGCAGCGGTTGTGACGGTCCGGCGATGAAGCCCATGATCAGTGACAGTATTTAGAATATCTTTTCCGCTTTCACAGCGGCGAGGAGGGCATTCCTAATGGATTTTTCATCATTGTGGTGGCAAGACGGCGGCTTTGAGCGGTCGTCGGTGGCGGGAAGATGAAAGATTTCCAGTGAGGAATGAGGAGGGTAGTTGGTATCATTGCCTTTATCTTTCCTCTTTTCTTTGTTAGCCCTTTATTGAAAAGTTCTTGCCCAAATAAGAATAATAATTTAGGTCCCTCTTAAATTCATCGTTTCCTCTTTCCCCTAACGTCTGGTTAAATTTGGATAGGCATGGTGGATGTGGAATGGGGATTCCACCCACTCGACGATTTCTTGAAATGAAGTCAAAGAAGCCCGAATTCATGTCCTCGAAAAGAGTCAAAGACTTCAGTCCCTGAATTAGAAGTGTGTATAAACTAATCCCTTTTCATGATTCCGACTTGTCTACAAAGATGACGTACAAGAGACCAATATCCATGTTGCTTTACGATATTGAATTCCTCAGTCCTTCATATTTGTAAACAAGTCAGGATCATAAACATGGTTTTTTTAATAATCCAAATGTTTTTGTGGTTTACTATATGTAGAATCAAATTTTTTTAAAATGACTGAAATATCTATCATTTTTCATGACTTTCACGTCTAATAAAAACTAAGTTTAAAAGCAACTAACAACAAACTTTCGTGAAATATCATGAACTCTCGACTTTCCTATGTTTTCATGAAAAAATTTATATGTTTTTGGTTATAAAGTGAACCATTTAATTTGAAATTTTCATTTTATTACATAAAATTTTATATAAAATTTCCTGAGATTCCAAATATGATTCAAGTTTCTAACTACAAGAGACTCCTTATATGACTGATAAAATCAAAAATTAAGGTATACCCGTGAGAAGTCTATTCTTCATATTGGAATAGAGAGGGGAAGAATCTTAGTTTTTTAAAAAAGTTAAAGATCTCATTTCATGGCTTAGAAAACGTCCAAAATCGTTTGACAAAGCAAAAACTGGTGCACTAGTCCAAATAACCTTAGATTTTATACTAGTGTTTGTGCGGGATGCAAATTGGTGAGCTAGACTATTATTTATTCTTAGTATCCAAAAAGGAAGCTATATATCAAGAGCTTAGAACCTGTCTTTGATGGTTTGCACCAACTTCGTGCATGGAATCGACGGTGAGTCTAGGTCCCTAATATATCTTATTGGCACTAAACAATCACGTGCAATACTCAGTCGTGGGAGGTTTAGTTCTGTAGTAAGAGCCAGCGCTAGTTCCAACCCCATTGCCTCCTTAAAGGTCGGGTTTATTACCCTGAAAATTTCATTGTCACTGCCTTTATGAAGCGTCCTTCGTTGCTCACCGCCACTGCTGCTATTCCCGCATTTCCATCCTTGATACCCGCATCAAACGTGATTCTTGGTCCCCGGGGTGAGGACTGCAACAATGAATCATCTTAGAGGTGGTGTGAAACTCTTTCTTGCCATCCGACTGCTTCTTGTAATAATCGAAAATTGGAGCTTACTGAAACAGCAACAAATTCTGCCTCCGATTAGGACCAAAGCAATATATATTTATGACTAATTTATTTGATTATTTTAAATGTTGTCCAAATTTTTGGAGAGGATGACGGAGAGGCGGTGTTTCGACTAGCCGATCTGCTCAAACTTTCGAATAGGGATAAGTTCCTTTTGAGGGAGTTCAAGCGTTCCTATGACAAAGGGGAAATTGATCATGTGATCAAATATGAAGTTTCAAACATCATAAAGAAATTGTACAAGGGCATGGACACGGTGGATTGGAGGAACCCAATCGAAGCAGCACCGTTGTCAAACATGGAGATAAGCTCCGTCGAACCACCACGGCGGCAGCTCATTGACGACCCATTGATGGGTATGAGTATACCAAAGCATATTCCAAATCCAGTGCGTTCAAACCTGGAGGGGATTGCAGCGGCGTGGCGTACCTTCTGTGGTAAAGCATGGTAAAACAGTGTGGAGGAGAACCACAAAAACTGTGGAGAATGAGATTGTACTGGTTGGAAATCTCCCAAGTTTCACACAGGGCGGTCAATATGGGAGTTTCCAGGGACTTCTTGGAGATAATATGCAAACGGTGATCAATATGAGGAGGCATGAGTCCCAACTGGTGACGGGAGGTGATACGGGGCAACCGGATGGTTCTACGGAGGAGATCGAGGAGGTCCATGGCTCCATAATGCAGTTCCAGGCTCAAGCAATGACTACTTCTCCACCAAGAATGCTCCAGATTCATAGGGCAGACCCTCTTAGCCCTTTTCTGGTGTCCTGTCCTATTAATCTAGACACCCCAGCTAGATTGTTGGAAGCGCAAAAACGTAAAATTGAGAAGAAGAGAGGCAAGGCTGGTCAACCTTCTGGCTGTGGCCGTGGCAAAGGTAGGGGTCGAGTAAAGATAATTGATCAAGAGGAGGTGCCAGTGGGTGCAAAGAGGAAACTGGAGTACAATAAAAGTGTGGGAAACAAGAAATCAAGAGCTAGTGAATCAGCTTCTGTAGCTTCTCTTGAATATGGTTCTTCCAATGTTCAGGCGGAGACTGGCGATGAGTTCAAGTCCAGCCAAGCACTATGAGTATCATAAGTTGGAACTGTCGGGGTGGTCTTCGGGGCGGACTTGGGGATACTCAGACAGTTCAGGAATTGCGCACTCTTGTGCGCCAGAAAGCACCACAAATTTTTTTCTTTGTGAGACTAAATGGTCTATTTCTGTTATTGATAAAATAAAGAGTCAATTGAATTTTTTTGGTGTCGGAGTAGATGCTCACGGTTCTTCGGGGGGTATGGCTTTGTTATGGAATAAACAAGTAGTAGTAAATTTGAAGTCTTTTTCTAGTTATTACATAGATGTTTCTGCATGTATTCTTGGTAAAGACATTCGTATTACTGGAGTTTACTGTGAGCTGAATGTGTCTCTTCGGCGGAGTGCCTGGTTGCGATTTAGAGACCTTGCGAGAGGAGATGGTGTCCCATGGCTCTGCCTAGGAGACTTGAACGAGGTTCTAACGCAAGAGGAGTTTGTAGGGTCGGCGCCTAGGGCTGAATGGCAGATTGAGAGCTTCCGGGAAGCACTACGGTATTGTGACTTGGCTGATCTCCCTTGCCAAGGCTATGGATGCTCTTCTTTCACATGGTACAGGACTCAGAGGGGAGGATTGATAATCAAGGGGCGCCTGGATTGAGCCACTGGAAACCATCAACTACTTGAGGATTTTCCATGGTCTTCCTCCTCGACAATACCAATGCCCGCTTCCGATCACATGGCATTGCTGGTGCAGTTGAGAGTTAGGGATCTCATGGCGAGGCGAACAAGGAAGAAGATGAGATACCGATTTGAAGCATACTGGGTGAAATCTGAAGACTGTGAGCGTGCAGTCAGGGATTCATGGAGCTCAGATGACTTAGTGCTGCCGTATAAGCTTGATAAATGTGCAATCAGCCTGGTGGATTGGAGCAGGCATGAGTTTCCAGTGTGTGAAAAGAGAATTGAGCAGCTCAAGAAGAATATTCATGAATTGGAGAATGGGAAGCTTCTGACGCTATCCTAGAGGAACTCTTACGACTGAAACAAGAGTACAACTTCCTTTTAGAAGCTCAAGGGATTAAGTGGAGGCAGAGAGCGAAGCAGCATTGGTACAGAGAGGGTGATGAAATACCAGATTCTTCCATCATTTTGCAACCAACCGAAGGGCAAGGAACCACATAGCTGGCCTTCGGGACACGGACCAGTCTCTCCAAACGGATGCGGGAGGAATGGAGAAGATCATAGTTGACTATTTCGGAGGCCTCTTTTCTTCTGCTAACCCGGAGGTGGGGAAGATTGAGCAAGTACTTGACAGAATGCCACAGAAGGTTACAATGGAGATGGCAGATAGGATTGCACGCCCCTACACGGAGCTGGAGGTGGCCAACGCAGTGAAGCAAATGCATCCCTTGAAGGCCCCTGGTCCTGATGGTATGAGCCCTATCTTTTTTCAGAAATTTTGGCATGTTATTAGAAAAGATGTAGTTGCTTTTGTGCTAAATTTTCTGAATAGGGGGAACTTATTCCCCGTGCCAATTATACACACATAGTCCTGCTACCGAAGGTTACTCGACCCGAGCTCATAACACAGTTCAGGCCGATTAGCTTGTGTAATGTCTCCTACCGATTGGCCTCGAAAGTGGTTGCAAATAGACTCAGACCAATTATAGATAGCATCATCTCGCCCTCGCAGTCAGCCTTCATTCCAAGCCGTCTGATTACGGATTATGTGTTGGTGGCACATGAGATTCATCATTCCATGAAGGCAAGAGCAACAGGCCGCAGAGGAGAGATGAGTATTAAGTTGGACATGAGTAAGGCTTTCGACCGCATCGAATGGACATTTGTCACGATGACCTTGGAGCGTATGGCCTTTCCTCCTGCTTTTGTGGCCTTGATACGAAGATGCTAATCAACAGTGCAGTTCTCATTTTTATTGAATGGCGAGGAATTCGGGCAGTTAACTCCGCGCAGAGGTATTAGACAGGGGGACCCCCTTTCTCCCTACTTGTTCATAATTTGTTCGGATGTGTTGTCTATGTTGCTGTCGGATCTGGAATCTGCGGGACGAATACATGGGGTGAGTGCCTCTTATCGTGGTCCGAAAGTATCACATTTACTCTTTGCAGATGATACCCTCTTATTTTGGGAAGCGACGGTTGAAGAAGTGAGGAGATTTCACTGGGCGCTGTCATTATATGAAGATATCTCTGGCCAGAAGATCAATGTTGACAAATCAGGGGTACTGTTCAGTCCAAACACAGCGGCTGAACTTCGGCCTCAGGTATGTGATATACTAAGAATTCCAGAAGTAGAGTCGCATGGAAAATACCTTGGTCTACCTACTGTCATTGGCCGGCAGAAAGGAGAGGTTTTTCAGTCTTTGAAGGACCGGATTCGAGAGAAGATTGATGGCTGGAGCGAGCAGAACCTTTCGAAAGCCGGGAAGGAGATTCTCATCAAATCCGCTTTGCAGGCGATTCCCAGCTATACGATGAGCTGCTTCAAGATTACGGACACCACCATTGAAGAGATACATGGACTGTTGAGCCGATTCTGGTGGGGAAGCTCGGATACGGAGAGGAAGATCCCATGGGTATCTTGGAAAAGAATGACGAAAGCCAAGGATAAAGGATGCATCGGATTTAGGGACCTCGGAGCCTTTAACCAGGCTCTTCTGGGTAAGCAGGCTTGGAGGCTCATAACTCAACCCCACTCATTGCTAGCACGGGTTCTTAAAGCAAAATACTACAAGAATTGTGATATCTTCTTGGCTGCCTTGAATAACAGACCGTCATGGTTCTGGAGGAGTATTTATGGAGCTCTAGACTTGATCCGTTTGGGGGGCAGGAAAGCCATTGGAGTTGGGAGGAATACAAGCATATGTCATGATCCGTGGATACCTAGGCAGGGCGAGTATAGAGTGAGAAATCCGACAGCTATTCCAGAGCATATATCTAAGGTGACAGACCTTATTGATAGGGATACAAGGTGGTGGAAAGTTGAGGTGTTGGAGGAGTTATTTGCACCGGAGGACGTGGTTCACATCAAGCAGATCTCGCTTCGGAACCTGGACTCAGCGGACCGTTGGATATGGCATTTCACCGCGTCTGGCAGCTACACGGTAAAATCAGCATACCATGCTGTAGTGGAACACGCTCGTACAACACATCAACATACATCGACGCCTACTTTGGATGGTTCGGAGCAAGCTTTCTGGAAGTTTCGAGTACCTAAGCTCACCCTTCACTTCGCTTGGAGAATGTGTACGTATTCTCTTCCCACTGTGGCCAATCTGCGGACTCGTGGAGTGGATATTGAGCCAACTTGCCCTCTTTGTTTGGAGCATGGAGATACTGCTACTCATTTGTTCTTTGAATGTAACTACGCAAGGGAGGCTTGGTCATCACTTGGCTTGCTGAATAAAGTACAAGAGCTAGCCGGCGCTTGCGGCGATGTTTGGGTAAGAAATCTCTTGAAAGATGATGATGCTGGGTTTTGCAGCTTAATTCTGGTAGTCTGCGATGGTATTTGGTTCCAACGGAACCGGCAGGTTTTCGATCAGATCCACATGGGGGCCAAAGAAATGGCAACCACGGTTAATGCCTGCCTGAGGAGCTACACAGCGGCACAAGGATGGAGGGATGCGCAGTCTGATGCTTTGCTACCGGCTGCTTTGCTGCGACCACCGGATATGGGCCACTCTGTTTACTTTGATGCAGGTCTTCTCCAATCCAACGCAGGCATTGGTGTGGTAGTGTTCGAATCAGGCGGAAAGTTCATGAAGGCTTATGCTCGCAGGATTCCGAATGTCCAGGAACCAGCGCTGGCCGAGTGCCTGGCTCTTGAAGAGGCCCTTATGATGTCCGCGGAGCTACAACTTGGCTCAATAAACATAGTGGGAGACGCGTTGCAGGTTATTTACATGGTACAGGGCGAGATTGAATGTTCCGTGAATTGTGAATATGTTATAGTTAGAATAAGAAGTTTGTTGGAGCATGACCCTAACACAGGACTCTACTGGGTACCTAGAAGCAATAATCATATAACTCATTTTCTAGCAAACTATGCTAAGACATGTCCCCTACTTTGTAACTCTTGGAACTCTCCTTCGAGTTTCTTGTCTTTCATTTCTGGACGTTTTCCAGGACCATGAATGAATGAAAATAATTTTTTCCTTAAAAAAAAAAAGTTTAAATGTTGTCCATCTCTTTCCATTTCCATCTGATTCATTGACTAAAGTGGGAGAGATTCACTTTTCGTCCCTTTTCTAAGGAGTTCCAAGGATCTTATGTGATCAAAAGATATATAATCTCTTTCTTATGAGTAAAATACAGCCTCCTTTTTATGCTTGAAATTTCTTCTACAACACAATGAATAACCGACGTACAAACAGAGTTACAGAATAGTGAATCATTTCTTAGAAAGATGGTTTTCAAAATTAAATAACCTTTAAAATGTCACCTATTATTATCAGGCATAATACTTGGGTAAATACCAACTTTGCCATCTCTCATTTTGTAACTTGTCAGCATTCAAACACAACTCGATGCCTAATTTATCTATAAAAGACTTGTTCCAGCTACTAAAAGCCATACGTTTGGGTAAGATAGGACTAGACGGGCATCATCTACTCTCCAACAAAGGGCTCAATTCTGATAAAGGCATGTCACAGAGAAGGCGAACTGAAACTAGTAGTAGCCCCTTCCCCTACCTCGTCCACCTTGATTCCTGCCCCTTCCTCTATAACCTCGGCCTCTGGATCCCCTTGGTGGGCCCCCATAAGTTGTACTCTGGACTAGCCTGCTATTGTGTTGATTTTGCGTTCCGCCACCACGTGTAAACTGATTCTGCACTCCACCTGCACCACGTCCCCTCTTCGCAGCATTGATGCTAGAGCCATTAGTTCCAGCGGGGCGTTTACCTCTGTACACAAATGTGAAGAATCATGATGGTGATAGAAGAAACATTACCCCTTCAAAAACAGGAGCCTCAAACTGCAGAGATTTTCTTTCTGTTCACGTCACTCTAGCGTAAACGAACTTACCCAGCTACAGCAGTGTTAGATGAAGCAGAAGGTTTCTGAGCCTCTTTCCACGATAGGTTGATTTTCTTGTCCCCAATGAATGATGGTGATTTGGCATGCAGTGGCTGCATAATTAGATAAATGGTAAAAATCACCTCAGCAAAAATAGACCAATTTAAACTTCATAGGCAGTTCTTATGTCACCTGAGTCATAGTCAATATGTTATTGCAAGTTCGCAGCCCAGCGGCAGTTTTCTGCCTTTCTGCTTTCTGGAAATTGTTCCACAATTGACAACAAAAATGTTAGAAAACCAGAGCTAGAGCTTTAACAGAAAAAACAACGCAAGCCAAATTTAGTAACTCACAATGCTGGCTTTTGCATCTTCAGAAGTGGCACTAGTCAATGCTTTGTTGCGTTCAGTCATTCCCTGATTCAATTTCTTTATGGTACCCTTAGCTAGTTCTTCAACACAAGTCAAGCTGCAAGGAAATAACAATTAAAAAATCCATGTAACAGTAGTCTCCCTCACTAATTGTTCTATCCGCACAATCGCATGATGAATTTACTTTACAAGAAAGAAGATAAAGGCTCTTATGTCACTAATTTAATACATAAACCTGCTCTTTTTTACACATGTCCCACATAACTCTACCGCTTAACTTTAAAGTAACTCGTCATCTTAGTTCAATCTGAGCAAGATAAATATCCACCCCACAGTAAAGATGTCAGCGGTTTAGAAAGAGAGAGATGGTACATATATTATCTGCCATTATTGTATTTAATTGCATTATTGTATGAACTGACTTTAAAATCTGTACAAATATCCACCCCATAGAGTAAAAATGTCTTCGGAGTATAGAGTAATTTAGCAAATCTAAGAGCTTCAAGGATACTACATTCTCCATTTTACAATGCCTATATATTCTGACCCAGTTTAAGATAAGCGGAACAAGGAAGAACCACAAAATTTTAAATTATGTATTGGAAAGGGGTCATCAAATTGAAACAGAGAAAAAGGGTCTTGTAAAGTGATCCCCTCCTCATTTCTGATTATCTAAATTACACCAACTACTAAAGCACATAGTAAAAAGTTACATGGAGAGAAAGAGAGAGAGAGAGAGAGATACCGTTCCATGAACTCTTTATAATGCTCTGAAAAGTCCTCCCCCAGCCTATCCGAGGGCTGACCAGTAACAATCTTGTAGCCACATAAGCTGTTAGTAGCATTAGGAGCCTATATTTTAAAATAAAAGATTTTAAAAAACTTAGTATTGTAATGACCAAAAAATTATTTAAATAGAAATTAGAAAGAGGATGTTGGATGACCTTATTAGCTAAATGGTGGAATGTGTACAGTAAGCACTCAACGTGAGTGAAGTTCATCTCCTCGCCAGATTTTCTTAAAGGCATGCACTTCTGGCCAGATAAAAAAGAGGAAATAAGTTGACAGGCAACTTTTACAGGATCTTAGTTACCACACAAAATCTTTGAACTAAGCAAACTCAGAGGAACAATGGCAAAACTAATAAAACAAAAAAGAACGAATTAAAGATTACGAAAAATTATAAAGCTACACATCAACCATATCACAACACAAACATAAGTTCAACCAACACAGATTCAGGAAAGAGATTCTGGTTTCAGGGACCAATAATTATAGCTAACAGCTGTATACTTGCCTTTAAAATCTGAACAACAGACGGAAGAATTTGCCTAGAATCCTGAGGGGTGGTGTAAGGAGAACTCTCAGCGAGATCCTTTAACAGGTCAACTTTGCGACCTTCTGGAAGCTGGCAAGACCAAAATAAAGAAGAAGTAAGCATTAGATTTATATGGAGCAACAAAATATAATGAGAAACAATAATAAAAATAAGACCACATGAATGTTTGAGAAGAGGTTTATTAGGAGCTTTTAAGTTTTGGCATGTGTAAATTAAGTATCACAAAGGTATTGTCAATTTTCAGTATACTTTTGATGACATATAATGGGAACTGAGCATTGCAAGAGTAAGGGTTAGGTCCAAACAGGCCGATAAAAGAATTATAAATATTGCAACAGTAACTTCACACTATTTGAATTCACCAGGTGCCAAAAATGAACACATGGCTTAGGTACAATTTAAAATTGATAAAGACGTCAAAAACCACAAGAATGAGGTACGACCTGGGCTAACTTTAAAAAGTAAAGCTAATTCTACATCATAATTTGATCATGGTTGAGTAATTTAGCAAGAGTAGTACGAATACCAGTCATTCTCCACAATTCTTAAGATTGCAAATTACCTTATCAAAAACAGGGAATATGTGCTTGTTTAGATAACCAAGGAATTTGCTATTCGATGCTCCTCTCTGCATACAACAGCACAAGAAACAATATAACCAACCATAAAAATATAAATAAACAAATCACTATAACCAACCTCAAAAAAGGGGATGGCCATAAACAGGCATGTAATCAATCTATCAATGTGATCTCCATCTGCCACCTGCATTTTAGAAGACAGTCCTTTAAATAAGCACAAACCAATACAACAAAGTAATCGCAACAAAAAGGCAAGGCTGCATATGTCTAGTTCTTCAAGGCATCAGTTTGAGCTTCAATTGTGAAATTCAACAATCTAGGTGGCAAAAGGCATTATAATTTACGTAGAGATAAGGCACTCTTTTGGTTTTATCAATGCTCTCTTTTGCACATGTTCTTAACAGGATATATTAAAAGGTACCAGCTGTTCAAAACACCGAACTAATTTTAATTTTGTTATGGTGTGGATTAAAGCAAATACTGAATAAGTAATCACTTCCAGAATAACAATTGGTAATCAGTTCCTTACATCGAATTGAGCATCCAAATCAGCTTGGCTTTCTACAATCTCACTGAGTTCTTGAATACGTTCTCGAGGAGCTTTCTCTCCAAAAATACTTAAGCTTTTCAGGAAGTCCATAAACATCTTGAACTCTGCTCCAGTCACATCTTGTAAACTCTGCAAATAAAGCAATCAAATTCTTGCCCCCTTCGTCCACAATAGTGTACATCAAAGCAAGTAAGCATGTCTAATTGTAATGTCGAAGCACAAATTCCAAAGATTAAATAAACTGTATGTTTGTGAAATCAAATGCTCACTGAAAACTCACTTATAGGTGTGAATAACCAAAAGAGCAGTGCAAATACCTTTTTTATTAAGTCGGTCATGTGCCTTTCCATCAACTCTGGGGGTTTCAAAAGCTCAGATTTAAGAGGAAATACCTAGAACAAGTTATAGCAGTGTTATAAACATTAAAAAAAACTGAAAGCCACAAATCATAAGATTTTCATCCAACCTTATCTCTGATAAAACTTAAGGTCCTTTCGCGAAGATTTTCATCAGAAATCTGCTCATCAACAGACTCAATGTGCTTGAATAAAGCTGTCAGTGAAGCTGCACAGAAGTATCACATTAAATGCAGAAAACAATAACATGTCCACTTTTAAGAAAAATCATCACACAATACAATCCAATCTTTGATTTGTTAGGGTTATCAACCAGAAAATAATCTGCAAGCTTTTAATTATGTAAATGAGATTGTAAACTCTAAAGGAACTAGCAATCCAGAAGTTCAATTATATGAGTCTGATCATACTTCCATGAGCATGAAAGTTATCATCAAAATATTGCAAAGTGAAAACAAATAGAGGGATACCAAACCTAAGATCGACAGTTCAAAAAAAGTAATTCCTGAATCGATATTAATCAAGACACGGAACACAAAAAGCAGACTTAAAACAAAATTGGTGAACTTTTAGAAGTGAGTGTGAGTGTTGTTCTGTAGTAAAATTTTACCTTTCACATCTTGCCTCAATAGGGATAAAAGGGCTTTATGCACAGCATCACGCTCAACATTTTCCTCTAAAAGCATAACACATGCATGAAGTCAGATACGAACATCAGTAAATGACAGACGATCAGTAAGGAGATTCAAAATCTGTTTTACCTGCAGTCAGGAGCTGGGCAAGAATATCTACAATTTTCGAAAGATGTTCTGGAGTATCCTTACAAAAAAGTGGAAGTCCACGAATGGCTTGCACGCGAACCTGCAAAATATCATCATCAGTAGGACGTGACTTAAAAACTAGAGATTATTAAGTCCGAAAGTGGTAAAATGGGATTGCTCATGCAATACATTCTGAGTTCACGTCAAGAGGCTCAGTATATTTCAAGAAAATGTGCAGATGCATATTCAGTGGTAATACAATAACAAAAAAATTAAAATTTTATAGGAAGGTCAGATAACTCAAAAAACTAGAGTTGATAGTGGTAAAATTTGAACTGACAGGCATGTCTTGAACAAATTAAAATTAAGTTAAGCCCTGCTCAAACCATGTATGATAACAAATAGAATAGATTAGGTAGTTATGTGCTTAGAAAAGTAATTGCAAAAAAAATAATGTAAGAAAAGGCTAGCAATCAGATGACTCTTGGTGAACTCTTTTGTCTTAACACTGCACTGCTACCACAAAACTACTGCAATCACAAAATAACTAGATACGCAAAGAATAGATAACAAATAGTGGTTTTACTAAGGATGTAACAGTTAGTTATCAACTTTTCAGGTGTAGAATCATCTCATTGTGTGTATGTCTTCTATTCAGCTCACTATTTTCCAGCTAGAGGAGCTCCAGCTGAATACAAATTCATAACCTAACCTGGAGCACTGGATATATCTGTCAAGGTCTATAGCATAAAGTTGCAATAGGTGCAGGTTTCTCCCCGTTTTTGTCAATATAAGAGAGCACGTAAAGAAACTGTTCACCTCCTAAGGGCATGTCATTTCAGAAAATTTCTAAGCTTTTAATGTGACAACAAAACAAAGTAAATAAAGGTATAAAGCAGCATATGACATCAAAGTTGCTCTATGAAATGATACAATTAGGTTTCCTTCATGTTTAAGCAATGATCATCTTTTACTCCACTGACAGTACTTCATCGGTTCATCCTGTCTTCACACCAGATATATTCTACATGAAAGACGCAATAACATCCCTTCTGAGTTAATTCGTAGGGTGAGTGAGGTTAGTGGCATGTGAAACATCTGGGTGCCTACTTAATATGGCAAAATATTCCGGACACACGTGCTACAGAATGCCATGTACACCAAAAGCTGCTAATCAGGAACTATACTGTATCAAGCAATCCAAACTTTAAATTTCTCATACGGTTTCTGCTAGTATTCCCAAACTCTTCAAGGTGATAGTAGGCTTCAAACTGTCAGATGAAAGAAAGGCTGTTTATCTATACCACAGCCTTCCTTCACAAAAAATGACCAATGTGAAAATGCCCAACTCCAGAAGGCAAACACCTTACTTAAGAAGTGCAATTTAAAATTGCTAGAAAACAGAGAGTAGTAAATCTTGTCACTTTTAAAAGCCACTACAAAATCTTCCCCATGCAATATGCACAAATACGAATGACTCATGGCCCAGAAGAAGAACATCTCTTCACTAGTCACCCAGGGAACAAACAAGATTACTTGAGATTAAGAGCCAATTCTTGCAGAAAATAGTCCCCCTAAGTCATCTCATTTACAAAGCCACAGATCTCTGACCAATATTACTGAACTGTAACAGATTAGCACCATAAAGACTCTGTTTTTCGAAATTCCAATTTACTATTCAAGTTGACGCATCATATACAAGGTCTGAGATAGCCCGCACATATATCATACTACCAAGGCAGAAGCTTCTGTCCAGGTCCGAGAACTATGAATTTCTATCCCGATAAAAGCAAGCAGTAGACAGAATGTACAGATCTTCCTACAGTATTCTTTATCCCCTTATAACATATTTTTTTCTGCCATTAGGGAGAATCTCGAATCACAAACCCCTTCATCAATTGGAAACCAATGCTTAACCGAATAGCTCATAATTGATAAGAATCAATTCACACAAAAACATTGTCTCCAAGTCACATTACTCAAATTCGACTCAAAATGTTGCTAAATTCACCGGACTAGGAAGATATCAAAATGCTCACCCCAAGTTCCTCAGCTTCACACAGGTCGAGATGTGCATCAACAGCCCTAACATTAAGTCCAGGGAAAAACTTGAAGAACCGCGGAATGAGCTGAGCAGCTAACTGCATAGACTTGATGTTGTTACTCTGCGCAGCCTTTATGATATTCTCGTAATCATCCACATGCTGTTCCACCAAATCAACAAACCATCCAAATTCAATCTCACAAACTGCTCAAAAATACAGAAATCGGGAACAATAAAAACCTAGAAGCCTGAAAGAAGCGGAGAGCTACAAACCTGGGCCTTATCTTTGGCTTCGCTGAGGCGCTCGCCGTACTCGTAGAGCTTCTCTATATCGTCGGGAGTAGTCATTGCGGCCTTCTGCTCGTCGGAGAGAATGTTGGACATTAACGGTACAGATTGCCGGAGAAGTTCACTGCGTTGAGTGGTGGCGGGGGAGATTGGGGAAGGCGAGAAGGCGAGAAGGCTCGTTAACTATGGACGCCGGCAAATTCAGTATCGCTTTGTTGACTCGAGTTACATCTCTAGGAGACTTTGCTCATCATTAGGAAGGTTTTGATTGGATTGCTGTGCTGGATAAAACCCTCGCTAAATTTGCATTTTTGATCTTACATATTTCTTTTCTTTTCATTGTGCTACCCATTTTTACTCAAAATCACTGACCACGAAACTACAAAACTAAGGGGTTCGAATTGCAATATTTTAAAACCTCTGGGGTTCTGGTCACTCTGGTTGGCTCAGTTTTAGGCTTCCTACTGCATATCTTTGGCCCCCATTGACAAATCCTCGCCGTTTTTAGATACGCGTTGCAGATTTCTCCCTTTGATTTTTCCTTGTTATTCAGGGAACTAGATGACGGAAACGAAGGTTGGAGAAGTTAACCAGCGGCGGCGCAGCAGAAAGCGGAAGAGAGGGAAGGGACGCCGTGAGGATCATCCCCAAGATGCTTCCCCTCCTAAAAAGACTATCAATGCTGGGAAAAAAACGACTTCTGCCTCAAAAAAGAGCGATTCCAGTAACAAGTCCACTGCCTCCAGCTTTTTGGACAAGGTTTGTTCTCTATGTTTTCTGTTCTGTTCAGCATTCACTGCTTTGCTAGTAGAGTCATTGGCTAACCTATGTTGTTTGCATCACAGATGAAAGCGCGGTTATCTGGAGGTCATTTTCGCATGATTAATGAGAAGCTTTACACTTGCAGGTAGCTTAAAGCTCCCAACTGTTTCTCTGAGATTCATGCTCTTTTCTTGTCCTATATCTAATGTGTGGAGAGAGAAACTTATTGTTGTTTTGCTTGTCTCTAAAGTGGTGAGGACGCGCTTAACTATTTTAAAGATGACCCGTCTTTGTTTGATATGGTAAGATCTCTCTCTTCCATGGTTCCACCTCAATTACATGTTTGTTCTGCTTAGCTTTGTGTGTTTTTGTCATGATGGCAAGCCTTGTATATGATGCTCTGGAGTTAAATTCACTGCACAATGGAATATTAAATTTTAACACTTCCGTATATTCTCTTTTGACCTACGTACTAGCAATGTTTGATACTTATGCACGAGAAATTGGCACATATATCTTGAAGAAAACAAATCCTAAAAAGATAATGAATTTGATAGAGTAATGCCTTCTGACTATGATTTCATTAGATTCTATAGGGTGAACCCTCTCCAGAAATTAGTAGTTTCTGTTCTACCCATTCATGGCTACATTAAGACACTACGGTTCCTGGACCCCAGTTTGTGCAATTTTTTACTTTAACTAACCTCATAGCTGTTCCAATAGATAATTGGAGTAGTATTTATCTTCCAACCTGCAATTAATCATCATTCTTGTACTCTTGCTGTCACAGTTTCACAGTTTCCCGGTGTCTCCTTGCCACCTTAGAATGAGTGTATTGTATTTTCATCTCATTCATGTAACTGTTGCACAATCTACCACGTAGTTATCCTGTAGTTGTATTGCTAATCTATAATGCTTCTGAATAGTATATAGAAGCTGAACTAAACTCTGTGTTGTGCCTGGATACAATTCCCCCTTCCCGCTACCCTTTATTTAGTGCGCACTCTATTCTGGCAAATTAGCCTTCTGGGAACTTGGATTTTAAAAGACATTTATAGCTCAGTAGGTGTAAGTACAGTTATTTCTAGTTTAGAAATAAGGTGGAGCTTAACCAGGGTAGGGTAAGGCCGAGCTAAACCTGTTTTAGTTCATTCAACCAGCTTGTATTTAATTTTTTGTCTCAACTTAAGCAAATAAAGAAGGTATGAGTATCAATTTGATTGTAAGGTGCTATGAGAATATAATGGTCATAGTTATGATTAGATACTTTCAGTTGATTCCTGATTGCTAAGTTTATATTCCCCAATCCTTAATAAATATACCATCTTCAATATTCCATTCCCCCAGCCAGCTATCCAAACTCCAGAAAGTATCTGATGAAAATCTGTTACTGTACCACTTCACTTGAATCTAAGAGCTTTATAATTTTCACGAATCTGTGGGATTATTTTTGCACACAAACAAAAGATATTCTGGCAAGTTTTTGTTGGAGAGTGCTTCTTCTTGTTCAGTTTTTATATTTCTTTTTTTTATTCTTTTTCTTTGTGTACTCAACTTCCCTTACTTTGGTGGCCAGTACCATGTAGGCTACCAAGAACAGATGTCGCATTGGCCTGAACTACCAGTGAACATAATCACCAAATGGTTAAAGAGCAGGAGTTCGTCCTTAGTTGTGGCTGATTTTGGCTGTGGTATGAACTAGCACATTCACCAGTTGGAGTTAGTTGAACTGTTATGATTTACTTTATCTGTTTTGTCATGCTTATTCTTGTTTATACCAGGGGATGCAAGACTTGCAAAAAATGTCACCAACAAAGTATTTTCTCTTGATCTCATCGCAAACGATCCATCAGTGATTGCTTGTGATATGTCAAATGTAAGTGTTATCAAAATCCCTCACTGTTGGTTTTCTGTGGTATAGTATGGTTTGATAATAGCAATGTGATAGGAATAAACCTCCGTAGAGTTCAAATTTTTGTTTCTTACCCCTGACTGTCTTCTTGCTGTAGACCCCGCTTATTTCATCTTCAGTCGATGTTGCCATTTTCTGTCTCTCATTGATGGGAACCAACTATCCGCTTTTTATAAAGGAAGCATTCAGAGTTCTTAAGCCTGGGTATCTTGTGACTCTTTAAATCACTTAGCATGTAGATATATGTCGTCTAGCTTATAATATTGATAATTTCTGTAGGGGATGGCTCTTGATCGCTGAAGTGAAGAGCAGGTTTGATCCAAACACGGGAGGAGCAGATCCGAGCGATTTTTTGAAAGCTGTGTGCCAGTTAGGGTTCAATTCCGTGTCAAAGGTTTGTTGATGCTAATTTTTGGGTACTTGATCTTGGGATCCATATTCTATTGAATATAATGTTTTTTTTCTTTTCTTTTCTGTAGGACTTCTCCAATAAGATGTTCATTCTGTTATACTTTAATAAAAAGGTATGGTATGATCTAAGATTGTAGTGTAAATATTTCCTTCTTATGTTGACCGTCTTGCTGTTTGAAACTACTATATTTGGGGAGCTTAGTTGAAATATGTGGGATTTTATTGCAGGTGAAGGAAAAGCAAAGCTCTGATAAAATTAAATGGCCTGAACTGAAGCCATGCATTTATAAACGCCGATAACTTTTGACACAAGTACTCAAGATTTGGTGTGCATGTAAACTCTTGGTTGTAATAGGTTTAGGTCCATTTAGTCACTAATGTTATCCGGTTATCATGTCAAAGGATGATGCTCACATTTGTTGGTGAGGAAATTATGTTCATGACATTGTGATGTGTTCATTGTAGCCTACAGTTTCAAGGAGACTATAAGTATGGTTTTAAGAATCGAGCAAACAATTTGTTTTGTTTTCTATTCATGGTTGATATGAGCTGTTTAAATACTTTGACAAGCTTTCAGTGCATGTTGATTTTTAGCATCAGATTTCACGGGTAAAATGTAGTTATATATTTACTTAATTTTTTGACCGGGTGATAAAATTCAGTAGAACGAAAATTTCAATAGTCACAGCAACTTAAGAAATGTCAAGCTTAAGTTGAAAAGAATTCTGCATAACAAATCTGTACTTCTTTTGTTCAAAGAGGTAGCTATCATCAAGCTAATCAACTTATTTTTCCCTGTTCAATTACATTGCAATTCTGATTGGAAAAGGAAAAAGATAAAGAGAACATGTTCTCCACCTAATGTGCGTGCACCGTTCTTTCAAGCTCAAATTTCTATATTTTCCACAGCTACAAAATGGGCATCTCCAGTGTCAGCAAAACATCCTTGAACTCAAAATCACGCGTTTCTTTGTTGAAACGCTCGACCAATTTGTACCTGACATCATTCAAGTAAAAGGATTGTGCAGTCTCCAAAAGCCATTTGGCTTCTTCGTCACTCAGCTTGCTGGTAAGCACTATATCACCTCGGATAAGCACCAACTCCTTGCTTTCTACAAATTCTGTGTAGTATGAAACGGTAAAGTAAGGGGCAGCCTGAGTTCCTCTCGCTTTATAATCTTCCAGACCAGTAAATAGAATGTGTGGCATTTGCACTGCAAAATTGCAAGATTAAGAAAAGAGTTCTGATCAGTAAATGAGAAATATCCATACGCTCTCAAAAGACGAGCATCAACGTATGCAAGATAACGACTAGTTTCTTTCACTGAATATTAGAGGCTATCAATGTGAAACTAGCCCTTGCGGTTAGAGATTAACTAATCAAACATAGAAAAATGACGAGAACAACTGAGTAACATAGCAAGACTTAACAAAAATATCAGTACGTGACGAAGATGAACACCTTAGATAAGAAAAAACCAAATTTACCTCCTAAGAGTTAGAAATATAATAATAAATTCGATCGGAAACAAAGTCTAATTCATTTTATCCACACCAACTTTACTTTACTGCACAGAGTGTTATTGAGTAATGACCTCTATGGTTTGGCTCTTGGCACTAGCTGATGAAATATGACAATAGATGAGAGCTGACAGATCACTTTTTTTACTCCCTTAAACCATTACCACACTTTGATTTCCCTTTTCTAGCGATTCAATTTCGAAATTGAATCATGACGAGCAATTTTGTCTTCTTCACTAATTTTCACTTGCCACTAATTCTTCTTTCACACATTTACTTCTCCCAAAAAATCCTAGAGCGAAACCAACGCATGCCATTTATAGAGGAACAAGGAAAGTAAATATTAGAAATTATCATTTGCTTCTGGCTACTACTATTAATAGGTTAAAACAATAATGTTTGCTCTCTTAAAAGGGACTTATTTTATATACCACGTTACATGCTAAATTAGCCTAGAGTTTTAACTCCTTTAGTCCTTTCAAAGCTTGATTC
This sequence comes from Sherardia arvensis, assembly GCA_948330725.1. Taxonomy (NCBI): domain Eukaryota; kingdom Viridiplantae; phylum Streptophyta; class Magnoliopsida; order Gentianales; family Rubiaceae; genus Sherardia; species Sherardia arvensis. The sequence continues at coordinate 39,742,607 of OX415236.1, read as the reverse complement.
ACAGTATTTAAAATAGTTGAAGGTATAAGAAAGACATCTAAGCTGGCTGATATCAGTTTCCAGGAGTTATGACAATAAGTGGTACTCAAATAACAAATGCTACAAGTACAGAAGAAACAAAGATTGGAAGAAAAGGCCAGTGATAGGAATTCATCAAGTTTAAACAGAAATCCAAATAAAATATAATAAATAAATGGCATGTATAGCAAGGGTAAATATTCTTACTGAAGGGAGTGCTACACTAACAGTACAAACAATTGAAACACATCTGAAAGAGTTGGAACTATATACTGACGGTTTTTCATTTCAATAAAAAAAAAGTCTCACCTTGGACAAACATAGTTGTGTAACCACTTCCCTTCCATAACGGAATCACAAAATATCGGCTACATTAAAGTAGGATAAAGTCAGGATGCCAAGACTAGGATATCATATACGTAGTAATAAGAAACTGTGTGTAGTTTACCAAGTTTCAGCTCTTTGTTGCAATAGGTGGTAAAGTTTTGCATTCATTGATACCCCAATGTGACCTCTGCCCAAATGATACTGATGTAACACCACAAAATATGAAGTCAAAGAATGTCCATTAAATAAGTCAGGTACATGTACTCAAAGACAAAGCACAGCTCCTAAGACGTTTTACAGTATTCCACGTAACTTTTCGGTTATATTGTAAGGTAAGGGCAAGCATTTCATCTAGCACTAAACTGTACTTAAATAGAACTTTCTATTCTATTAACATTTCCAAAGCTCTTAGGACTGTTGACAAGTAAAGATTCAAGCTTTTTTTTAGAGCAAAGGCAGCCAAATCCAAAAATTAAATTATCTTATGAAACCCCCTTCAACTACAATGCTGAAGGCACATTCAACTAGCTTTAATTCCGAACATGCTAAGAGTAATCGTAATATAAATTGTATATCATAATGTATTGATACTTTCAAACAAAAGCAAAGTAGTAATAGCTTACATCATCCCAAACTTCAGCAAGCAGCTCAGGACTTTTTCCCTTTGCCCTCTCAACATCTAAGATAGATTCCAATGGCTTTCGTTGCAGAGGAGTGTACCCTGCAGCAAATTTGGACGTCCGATAACATCCAAGTGATCCCCATTTCAAGAAATTTCCAGGAATCAAAGGCCCATTCAACGTTTGAACACACTTTGGCTGGAAACATGTAGTGTAAGGCTGTTTCCCACCCCAGATCCGCGAAACACCACCACTGCTAGCAGAACGCAATACCATCCGCGTGACTCTATTCGCAACGCGCTGCATTTTCCTTCACCTGAGGATTAAATAGATCATCCTTTCATGTTTCAACAAATTAAACTTGCCTGTAAGAAGAAACTCGAAATACATGCTTTCCTGAATGATCATATGATTCATTGATTAGTTATGCCAGGTGAAGCCATTCAGGACTTTCATCAAACACCTTGTGTACGGAAGGATTATCTCATTTTCCACGAAACACACAATATGCTGTCTTTTGCCGTTACTTTATCAAGTTTATATAATTTCAGATGTAAATTTCAATGAAATCTGCGGAAGCAAACTTACGTGATTGGAGGTCGAAGACGAAGGACGGCCGGAGAGGTGACGGTTCCTCAGCACGACGTCGTATAATATAGTTCACTTTGTTATCAAAAGCACAGTTCTGGCTGTCTTCTTTCTAATATTAAACATTTGACCCAAAAAAGACCAAGGGTGTGTTTGGTTCGCAAGTTTTTTGAGAGTCTGGATTTTGTTTTGGGTTTTTGAGAGTTTGGGTTTTTGTTTGGGATTTTGAAAGTCTGGTTATGCAAAATTCTTGTTTGGTTGGGTTGAATTTTGTGAGTATAGAACAAAATCTTTGATTGGTTTTTAGGATTTTGCAAATCTGGATTTTGGAAAACTTGGTGAACCAAACAAGATTTTACAAAACTGGACTTGGATAGTCCAAGTTTTGCAAAAACTTGTCCAACCAAACACACCCCAAGTTCCCAAAGGTAGGAATATCATCATTTCTCAGGTGTGCCGAAATCCGGGATTCGATCTTATTAGGTATGATCTCCGACGAATACACCTGAAATTGTCATAAGAGTTCCGTTTGTTGAAGGACCCTGGTCTGGTTTGTTGAAATTCAGTGCTTCTTAATGCATACTAGTACTTTGTCTATAAGATGTATATAGTATAGTTAGCAGCTCTTGTCTCCTAAAGTATTGACAGTATCAGATGGTCCAATGAGAATCAGATGAAAATGGGTGGATATAAAATTTGGTGTTTCAATTTCAATGCAGTTATTGGATTGGGTCCAGTAATTATTGTAATCATAATTTGTTCTTTTTCTGCCTTGTTGTAGTATACAATAAGTTAGGTTGTGTTCAAATTGGTCATTTTGAAGTTCGGAATCTTGATTAACAGAAAATGGTATCGAGGCCATGGCTAGAGGACAAAACAAACCAAATATTCGTATTCGTTTTGTCAGTTCATTGTCAAAATTCAACTATATATAACTATCCCGGTTCCTTCTAAATTTCTGCCAGCAAATTCCAGTATCTCTTTTTCCCTCTCTCTAAAACACACGCGCGCACACACACACACATTAGCTATGATACATGTTACGTGCAATAAGCTGTCTCCGCTTTGCAGCTCATCCAGTCCAGCATCGAAATCTTATCATCCTAACAAAAATGCAGTGGTCTCCGGTACTTGGACGTTTTCGCCATTTCTAAACAAGGTATGTGCAAATAATTTTCATTCTCGACATGAAAAATCCCTCCAATGATGATGTATGTTGTTATTTCGTGCAGCATAAATCGTTACAGCCTATCTTGAGACAGCTGGACAAAATTCTGAATGAAGTCCCCAAAAGCATCAAGAAGAACACCGTCAAATTGTTGGATGCTTTTGTGGATTCAGCTTTTGAGTTTGTTGATATTCCACTGCTCCCATCTCAAGTATGTAGATTTCAATTCCTGTTGTGAAAGAGTAGAGTTGAAAAGTGACAAATGTTATCTGCACTTTCAGGCTAATTTTGCACCAGTGGAAGAGGCTAAAGAGGCCATTCATTTGGCTGAAATTGAAGGAAGCATTCCTGATGATTTCCCAGAGGGCACTTATGTGCGAAATGGTAATTAGTAATTTCAACCTCTCTGAAATAGATCTATAATTAGAGAGGAAATGGCAATCTAATTAGATGAACTGCAGGGCCAAATCCTCTGTTTGGAGGATATAAGTCGGCAGTTTCTATACTAGGAAAGTCAAGCCCGACATGGATAGAAGGAGAAGGAATGCTTCATGCTTTGCACTTCACAGAGGATAGAGATAATGGGAAATGGAGTTTCAAATACATAAACAAATATGTGAGGCCAGAAACTTTCAAGCATGAGATTCAGAGAGCTAAGCCAACTATCCTCCCAGCCCTTGAAGGAGATCCCCTTGCCGTCTTCTCGGCTCAATTGCTCAATTTGGTAAGAAGATCATCACTTTTTTCACACAGTACAGTTATTGATCAGGTTTTCTAAGACTACAAATGTGCCTTTAGTAAGTGAATTCTCATGCAATAATATTAGCCAACCTTCTTAGTTTATGGTTGTGCTTTTTAATCTGCAGTTTAGATTCGGCTCAGCAGACAAACAGATGAGCAATACTAGTGTGTTCGAGCATTCCGGGAGATATTTTGCAACAGCTGAAAATCATGAACCCCAAGAAATTGACATATCAACTCTTGAAACTTATGGGAAATGGGACATTGATGGAAAGTGGAATCGACCCTTTACCAGCCATTCCAAGGTATGTTCGCGCCTGATTAAATTTGCCCTTCCTTTCTGAATCTCAAATAATATGATGACCTTAGTAGTATAAGAAACAGGATATTATATTGGGAATTGAAACCAAAATGCAGATTCATATGATTATTCCTTGCTGTGTGTATGGTGTGATGTTGTGCAGAAAGTTCCAGCCACCGGGGAGTTAGTTATCTTTGGGATCTCAGCAGTCAGGCCTTATTATGAACTCGGAGTCATTTCAGGTATTATTTGTCAATCAATGTTAGAAATAATTATAGTCCGTGTTATTTTTGAACAACCATAAATATTTAGTTAACAAATAGCAGCACTAGTACTTCTATGGGAGGGTCCTATACATTACGTATAATTAGCTGATTTCTGATTCCTCCAGCTGATGGCAGGGAACTGCTTCATAGAGTAGATATCCACCTAAACCGAAGCACGCTGTGCCATGATATAGGGATTACACTGAGGTAGCTATAGCACATGATACTCTTGTTTGTGTGTTTTTTTTAAAAAAATTATAAAGATTTAGGTTGAAGGAATTGAATTATGTGCTGATGATAAATATTGGTTATGCAGGTACAATGTGATATTGGACTTCCCCCTTGTAATAGATGTTAATCGACTCATGAATGGCGGCACGTAAGTACTTTACTTGTAACTTCTTTTTCTTTCTTTGATCCATTTTTGGCTGATGTTACTAAATCAAAATTTAGGGAAGATATATAATGATACCTTACATGGATCTAATTTTGTAGACTGGTAAAATATGAAGCCGAAAGTCATGCAAGGATAGGAGTTATGCCACGTTATGGTGATGCAGACTCTATTAAATGGTTTGATGTGGAACCATGCACTGCATTTCATTTGATCAACTGTTTTGAGGATGGTGATGAGGTGATAAAATTTTCTCCAGTTTAAATTCCATTCTTGGTTAACCATTTAAATCTGCATTTATACTTTAAAATGTTTTAATCAACAGGTTGTAGTGATGGCATGCAGGGCACGCGGTTCGATGATTCCTGGACCTGAATTTGGATCCAACAAATTTGAATGGTTTTCTAGAGGATTTAGGCATATTAGTTCGACGGATACATCATACCTAGAGTCACAAGATGGCGCCTTTTTCGCTCGTGTTTATGAGTGGAGATTGAACACTCAATCTGGGGAAGTAAAAGGAAGGTATCTCACTGGAACGGAGTTCGCTATGGACTTTCCAATTATCATTAACAGACTTAATGGCAATGACAATAAATATGGATTTACACAAGTTGTAGATTCAGAAGCAAGCTCTAGATCAGGTATTAATCTCTATCAACCTTTTTAAATTTTAACAGAAAATCTCGCATCAGAATTTAACCTTGCAGCATTTCTCACTTGCGTACATTTCAGGAATGGCAAAATATGGTGGGATAGCAAAACTTCATTTCAAGGAGATCAAATCCAATCGGTCCCACTTGGTACGATGCCTCCGTAGGTTTTTCAGTTTACTTAATCAGTTTAAAATGTGTTCCAACAGTAGTAGGGTTTCTTGTTTTTTTACGTGTTACCTGTCAGATACTGTTTTGGCGCCAAACTGTGAATAATAAGAGAAGCACACTGTGTTTATTAGGCACATTTTCATTTAGAAGTGAATGTCAAAATGCGGGGCCTCTGAAAAAGCAATTTTTTGAAAATAGGTGGATGATGAAACTGGAGAGTTTATAAAGGTAGAAAGCCACAAGTTTCCAGAGGACACATTTTGTACAGGAGCTTCATTTGTTCATAAATGTGGAGGAGTTGAAGAAGATGATGGTTGGATTATCGCATTCACACACAATGAAAGGACCAACTTATCTCAGGTATGGAGAATCTATATGCTAGATTGTAATTTCCATTTCATCATCACCATCAATGTTTTTACTCTTACCTATCACCCAACTAAAAACCTCCAATATAGCAAGAAAAGCAGAAAAACTGTCAATGGTCTGTCACTGGTGCTGCTGCAGCATTAGTAGTTCTGTACCAATTTAAGGACACGAAGTCGCTGCTAATGTGGAATATTCTTTGTTTCTTTGCAGGTCTTAATTGTTGATGCGAAGAACGTTCGAAGCGAGCCTATTGTAAAAATCACTCTTCCAACCAGGGTGCCTTATGGTTTTCATGGAGCTTTTTTTGTTAGCAACTAATTCACTAACACCCGGCGAGTGAAATAAATGTACAATATATTCATCTTCTTTTTCAATGTTGTTTAAGCAAGTCTGTCTCTTTTCTGCTCTGTATCCAACATTATAATTCACAAGTACGTCATGTTTATTTAAGTAATGTGTTATAGTTGGTGCTTGAATGCTAAGATGTGTATTTTGTCAGGCCATATTCATGTAAACGGGATATTTTTAAAATGATCGTACGATTAGTACAGTGAAACCATTCAGGACTTTCATCAAACACCTTGTGTACACAAGGATTTTCTTTGTTTCAACACCACACATCACTCTGTCCTATTCCGTTGTTTTTGTCAAAGATCATATATTTTTCAAATGCAGTATTATTCAATGAAAGAGCACGAACACGAAGAACGGCGGGAGAGGTGAATGATTTTCCGATACGACGTCGGGTAATTGTATGGTCGGTATGCAACTCCTTTTGTTGCTATTATCATTTTCTTATATAATAATACTCGCTCCTTGTTTGGACCAGAAAGGACTAAACTTGAGTCTTCTACCTTTGAATGGCTCCACTTCATTCTTAACTCATTTCAGCTTCATTCCTCTATCTCCCTCTTCTTGTGCTTGTGGGATTGGACCTAAATAGGTATGCTCTACTTTGACTTTTGCTTTTTATGATCCAAAATCTGTGTATTTGAAATTGTTTTTTAGCTCCACCTGCCTAGTGAGTATGTTCCTAGTTTCAGTTCTATGATTACATGTCTGAGAGATACTCAGTTTTGGCATAATGAGTGTGTGAAAGAATGGAAGAATCCATATGCTTATTTGATTGTCTTTCAACTCCCTGTTCATGCTTATCTTCTTTCCCACTTGATCTTGAATCCAGTCATTGTTCTTAAGCTGCCTAGATCCTCTATTTCCACTATTTTTGTGACCTTTACTTGAAACTAGTTTAGCTGAATGGATCCTCACACATTTACATAACTTGGTCTTAGATAAAAAGATGGATTCTTCTCGACTTATTGCTTCTATAGCTATTGCCTTGGATAAGCTCTTGTATCGGAGGAAACAAAGTTGTAGTTGCTTTGATGGAGTAAAATTGGAGGACATGATGCGGTGGCTGAGGGTTGTAAGAACATTCCTTCTTTGTTCAACAAAGCTGACCAAAGACAAGAATGACAACCTGTATTCACTAAAGGATATGATGGAGCAGAGTAATAGCAGAATGAGAAAGGACCTGGGATCTCTTTTGGTCGGGGTTGATGATGTCATTCGAAAAATCTCCGACGATGAGCCTAATGGGTTTCTATATGATATGGGATCTTGTGAGGAAGAAATGGATCATTGGTACACAAGTTTGTTAGAATACTTGGAGAAATATCCAACCTCTCCCGTGGCCAATCAAATCAAGCTCATCACTGATTCGGTCCTTGAGAATTTAGATGATTATCTCATCTCCATAAGAAGGTATGGTTCTGAATTGAAAGAATTACGACAGATAGAAGCCTTAAAAAAGAACATCACAGTCATGAGAAACATCATCTGTTTTGTCACTCTTCTTTGTACTGGAAACCGAGAGTTTCAATGTCTGTTGACTCATATTGAGCCTCTTGCATTCAGTGCAGCACATTTAACACTACTTATTTTTTCTAGCATCAAAGGCCCAATCTACCTCCCTAACGATGTAACAAGCTCCATGCTTTCTGCATTGCTCTTGAAAATAAACCATGCTGACAATCCTCTTCTACATGCGAAGTATGCTCTAGCCCTAGCAAGCCTAAAACATTCTCAAGAGCTATGTGATACTACACTTGATTTGAATGATTGTCCATTCATCACTAAAGTGGAACATTGCATAGTTTCTCTATCATCTATACTATTGGAGATGCTACAATCGGCTACTAGGGTGTCCTTGAAGGAGTTGCAACTCTATGAGAGACTAAGATTGTTAGGAATCCTTCTCAAGAGGCAGCCAGACAGGTTTGACGATGATAAAATGCGGGATATCACTGCAGCTACAGTATGTGATGCTGGAGTCCGAATATTTTCACTCTCCCAAAGAGATTTAGCAATTGATCACCACCATCAATGCTATCAGGACAACAGTGAGGTGATCTGGGCAGAGGTGCTTGAAGAGAAAGTAGTGGAAACCTCAAGATTCATGTTCTCCAAGACTAATGTATTGGGCTTTCTTGATTTTCTCTTGGAAGACTATTTGATAGAAGTGAATAGTTCCAATGTTGATTCAGAAACCCTGAATTGTCTACCAAAAATCAGAGAACATCTTGTCTTCCTCAAATCTTTCATGGGAGAATTGGTGAAGTTGAGAATTCAACAAGGTCACCTTCACCAAGATGTCTGGAATCTTGGTGCAGAGGTGGCGTACAAGATCGAGTTTCTTATCGACCAACTGGTGCTGGGGGATATTCTTGATTCTTTTTCAATGTCATTACAATCAATTTCAGAAGACATTATGAATCTGAAGGACAATTCCTTAAACATCTTCAGTGATCAAGGAAGACAGGATATCTTCAAGATACAGAAGATGACTTGGCCATCTGCTGATAAGGTACATATATATAAAGCCACATTTAACTTTAAGGTCCATTTACCATGTATAGAAGTTCATTTATTGTATGTACATCTTGTCTTTGATGGAAAGATTTTCAAGTGTTCAATCATAATTTCGCCAAACATGCTATAGGTATTCTACTTAACAGTAAAGTGTACCTACTACTCGTTATAGTTTGCTGAACTTTTCTTCATCAATTCAGGTTCGATCAATGAGTATAAATGCAGTAGCTGATGAAGTTGTAGGATTTGAAAGTGAGCAAATCTCTATTATCAATCAACTTATGAAAGGTATGAAGAGATTGCTGGCTGTTGCAATTGTCGGTATGCCCGGATTGGGAAAAACTACTTTGGCTACAAAAGTCTTCGCTGATCCATCTATAACTCACCACTTTCATGTCAAGGCATGGTGTTCGGTTTCTCAAGTATTTAACCGAAGAAAAGTTTTACTTGAGCTCTTACATCAGATTATTACAAAGCTTCCGGATAAGTATTTGACCATGACCGCAGATGAGTTGTCCCAAGAGCTTTGGCGTTCTTTGAAGCAACGTAGATATATTATATTTATGGATGATATCTGGGACACTGAGGCATTTAACTTGTTGAAAGAAGCATTACCTGATGATTCTTGTCAAAGTAGGATTCTTTTTACCAGTCGACATGGTGATGCCGTTCCTGGTTATATACTCGATGAAAAGCCTCTGTTTCTTGATCATCTTCCTGTGGAAAAAAGTCTGGAGTTGCTACGGAAGAAGCTATTCCCAGGTCAGAAATACTGGCCTCCAACATTAAATGAATTGGGGATGGAGATTGCTGAATATTGCAAGGGTTTACCTCTAACTGTTGTCATTATTGCCGGTCTGTTGAGAACTACAGAGCAAGTGGGTTGGAAGGACGTACTCGAAAGCTTGAGGTCAAGAATAACCTCTGATTTTACAGACCAATGCAGAAGCACAATAGAGCTCAGCTATAAACATCTACCAGATTATTTGAAACCATGCTTTCTCTGGTTTGGTGCATTTCCGGAAGACCACGAGTATTCTGTCAAAGAGTTGATTTGGTTATGGATTGCTGAAGGCCTTGTCCAAAAAAGTGAATCAAAGAGTTTAGAAGATGTTGCAGCAGATTACTTGAAGAATTTGATCGGAAGAAGTTTAGTCATGGACGTCAAAGAGAGAACTACCGGTGGTACCCGAACTTGTCGCATTCATGATTTGCTGCATGATTTTTGTTTGAGAAAAGCCAGTGAAGAGAACTTTCTGCATCTAATAAAAGTGGAGGGTAATGAAGAGCAGGAGCCTTTATCTTCTGATAATTTTGAGGCTTCTTTTGGTGAGCTAAGAAATATGCGAAGGTTGTGTGTATACTCTAAGCCAGAGCATTTGAAGTCAAAGGTGTATTGTCCTTGCGTGCGCTCACTGCTTTTCTTTCCTCCAGCATATTGGAACGGAAAGCATGATATTTTGTTCAATTTTGGCATGTTCAAGCTTCTTAGAGTCTTGGGTGCAGACCAAGTTGAACTCCCTGAACTTTCAAAGGAAATAGGAGGTCTTGTCCAGTTGAGATATTTGGCAATTCAGGTGGATAGATTTGTCAGCCCAGCGATAGGTAACCTTTCTAACATACAGACACTCGTTCTTAACGCAGTAAGAGGAGTTGTTAGTCTGCCTGATACATTTTGGAATCTGCTAAAGCTGAGACATTTGTATTCAAAGGGTTATCCTATTAGACTACCCATTGGGAATCCTGACAGCTCCTGCAATTTTCCTGAGCTGGAGACTTTATCTACCCTGTATATTAGTGATTGGAGTATCACGGAAAAGCAATTGAGGAAGTTTCCCAGCATCCGTCGAATGAAGTGCAAGTTCAGTGCTCTTGAGGATAGCAAGGTCATGGATTTCTCATTTCTGAGTCACCTGGAATCAATTAGCTTATTGTACCTTCCCATGGACACCGAGTTGCATTTTCCAGACAACATAAAAAAGCTGACTTTGTTAAAAATTGATTTCCCTGGAAACAAAATCCCAAGCATTGGAAGGTTACCTCATCTTGAGGTACTCAAGCTACGCAGAAGTTCATTCCTTGGGAGTACGTGGCACGTTGAAGAAGGGGATTTCTTAAAGCTTAGATTTCTCACGCTGGAATCCTGGAACCTCGTCAATTGGACAGCTGCTTCCGATGACCAATTTCCCAGTCTTAAGGAGTTAGTGTTGGTTGATTGCCGTCGTTTGGAAGAGATTCCAGAGTGCTTGGAGAATGTTGCTACTCTCGAAAGAATTGAGGTCATTTACTGTCCAGTTAGTGTTGTAAGTCTAGTGAAGAAAGTAGAGGAGTGTCAGAAGGAGATGGGAAATTCAGTTCTGCAGTTTCATGAACGCGCTCAGTTAATTGAAGATGATTTGATCTGGCCGAGTTTCATGAGCGTGAAACCACGCAGTTTTCCAAAGATGAGCAGTTCTTCACCAACTCCAAGGATTACGGATAGTGAAACAGAGTCTCAATCTTCATACATTTCACTCTGATCTCTCTCCTCGAGTAGCTCACCCGCGCCCCCAAACTTATGTTTACTTTTTTGAAACACCACCCCTGCGTCTATTTTTCACCTGATAACGTAGCTATAACAGTTTTATCATGGTGGAACCACCAGTACAGTCCGGTGGCACAGCCGCGGGAAAGTCCTATATTCAAGCTTTTGTCAACAAACAAACACCACTCTTCTCATCCCTACCCAATTACCCAGATTGCCATAAATGTGGTTGGATTATCGCATTCACACACAATGAAAGGACTAACTTATCTCAGGTATGGAGAATTTTCAATTTTTCATGCTAGATTGTAATTTCCATTTCATCATCACCATTCAATGTTTTAACCCTTACCTTTCACCCAACTGAAAATTGCATTAAAGTTTTTAGACTATCATCAATGGTGTTGCTGCTGCATAGTAGTTCGGTACCAATTTAAGGACACGGACTCGCTGCTAGGATAGTCTGATTCCACATTCTAGGACTTACACCCTCTAAACCTCCACATATTTTGGCCCATCGAACTTGCAGTTGCTAAGTGAGCGCACAAGTTAATGTGAAATATTCTTCGTTTCTTTGCAGGTCTTAATTGTTAATGCGGAGAACGTTTCAAGTGAGCCTATCGTAAAAATCACTCTTCCAACTAGGGTGCCTTACAGTTTTCATGGACCTTTTTTTGTTAGCAACTGATTCACTATAGCACCTCCTTCTGTATCCAACATTATAATGCACAAGTATGTGTGTTTGATTTGTTCTGATATTATATGTCATGTTTATTTAAGGAATATGTTTTAGTTTGTGCTTTGGATGCTTGGAATGGAAGCTGATATTAATGTCTGTGGGTGCTAGTTACAGGGATCGTGCTAAGATATGTATTGTTTGTTAGGCCATATTCATGTAAACGGGATATTTTAGAGAACAAGATGAGTAGATGCTTGAAATTAATGTACTGTGTACTACTGCTGAAATGAACAAGAAACTCAGAAAATTCCTGCATTTCATCATTTCCTGTCACTTTTCATGGGGCAAGTAAAATCCAAAACCGTTCTGGCACTTTTCTGGCATGCAATTTTGGTTGGAAAGATGTCAGTGACAACTTATAAGTTACAAGAGTTGGTTAACCTATTCGACCTTTCACCTTTGTAATGGGCACTATAATGGAGACAAAAGTATAAAAACTAACTATCTGATACTTTTCTATTATATGTATTTTAAAAGTGCAACACTTCATTTTACAGCAAGGAAATAACCATTCTCTTCCATTAACTGGAAATGATGTTGTTGGAATTTAACCCTCATTGGAAATGATGTGGCTGAAATTCAGTATAAAAATTTGGTGGATCGCTCCACATATTACGACTGGGTCTTATGTCTTGTTTCTGATTTATATCTGACGGACCTGTTATTCCTATCACGCAATACTATTACACTATTAAAGTGTTTAGCAGGTCGTGATTTGTAAGTAAAACTTGACACTTATTTTTAATTCAAAAAAAATATATTTTACTTTGACATTTAACTTACGCTTTTCTTTTCAAGAGTCTAATAGCATGTAAAAAATATGTTTGACCAAACATAAATCAATGAATATTTCAAAGTCGTATGACATATGATTTTTGTACAGCAATGACAAAAATAGTACTACTGAGAATTTTCATTTGCTGGTACCTTAAAATGTCATTGGGGAAAAAACAAATATGTACATACATATCATTGATGTTTATGAGAGTTATATATATGTCCACAATGGTACACGGACACAGTAGACATGAACAATGGTCCCTCGCCTCTCCATAAAAATCTATGGGGTCGAACGAGTGAGACGATGGGGTGAGCAAATTGTTATTTGCTCCATGAATAATATATATCTTAAAACAACATTTTTTCTAATCTCCCAAAATAAGGTGTCAATTGTTAATGGCCATTGAATGATGATGAATGATATATTGATTATAAAGTCAATAATTTAGGAATACTATTTTAGATAAATTCAGAGATATTGATATTAATGGAATGAGCAATGTTTAACTGCAAGAAGAAACTAGAGGGTTTATTATATGGTGGAACCCTAATTGCACTAGCACATGCTTCCACTAGCAACCAAACAAGTGAAGTGGGGTGCATGTTAATATTCTGATTATTTAATCGGATTTTTGATATTTTCTCTATCATTATATTCTTTTTTAATAACTATCAATATATTGTTACACAAGTGTAGATATGCAAGAATAATTTTTCCGACGTATAAAAGGACACTTTCATGAAGTATGGCCCTCTCAACTTCAGCTGCTTGGACCTGCTTGATAACTGCTAAAACTGCTTGGTGCTGCTTGGAGCTGTTTGGATTATTTTATTATTTATGAATGAATATTTGTATGTGGTTTAAATGTAATTAGACAAGTTCAAATGAACAATATTTCATTAACAACAATTAAAATAACCTCGTTAGTAGCTAAATTTCAAAACATTTTATTTCTTTTCGAAAAAAATCAAGTCGGATGAAGTAAGTTGCTTGAGCTACTTGAGCTGCTTGAAATTGATTGCAAGAAACTGAATTTGACAGGGTCTATATATACACTTCATTTTAAACACCTTTCATTTATTCTAGGAAGCGTGCATGATGACAAAGCCAAATATTAAATTAAATTCATGTTGAATTCGCAAACTGTGTGGATGATAGTCAAATCTTCATAACATTTATACAAAAAGAGGGAGGTAAAATGCAAGCTAGTTTCAAATAAACGGGTGGAATGACATAAGATCTACCTTTGAGTCTGCGAGAGTTATGTCGAGATATTTATTTCTTCACACAATAATTTACTAGATCTAATATCGAAATATTAATTTCTTCACATGTTAATTAACGTCTCACATCAACGAATTAGAATAGATGTTGTTAATTAATCAACAACTATCATGTACAAGCGTAATCAATATCCATAACCCATTCAACAAGTCACAAATCTATTGTGATCATGACATACTCCTATTAATTGGAGTATAACATATCATCATATTATTTAGTTGAAGACTATACATAATTGCTTCAAGATTAACATCCAAACTACTATAAAAACGTGTAAGAGGGCATGCATGAAGCTGGTGAAAAAGCTTCATTGATATACTTCCCTTTGCATAGTAAAGATTACTTTGGGTAAAAATGATAATTTCGTTATTTATGTTACGTTGTACTTTGTAATTTAAATATAATATTTTATATAATTGTTTTCAAATGCAACTTAATTAATCAGATTAATATGCATGCAAGCATTTAAATTAAAATGTGCAATATTTAACAATACTATTATTCCATAACTTCAGAAATACATTTCACAATAAGAAGAGGATACTCATTTCTTTTGTTTATGTAGAGATAATTTACAAAAATAATTTATGTCTGAGTTTACAACAGAAAATGTACCAGGCTATCCATGTGAGTTCCACATCAAACTCCACTCCCTCAACCAAATCTGTACACAAGTATTTATAGCTTCTGTTCTTCACGGGTTTTGATTCTCTCTTCTTAAACCTGCTCTCATTTAATACATAATAATAAGGCACTCGACTTCATCAAAATACAGTTTTTCTGTGTCTTGTCATCATCCAACCATGTTTTTCTCTTTCTGCACATTTTTTCTGCTCTCTTTCTGTCCCACGCTGCCATCCTCGGCTTCTCCGCTCAATAACGCCACCGCTCGCCCCTGCGGAAAGGCGGCGGCGCGGCAGCTTTCCGTCAACTTCTACGCGAAAACCTGCCCTCAGGTGGATCAGCTGGTGGCCTCCGTCACAGCCCAGCAGTTCAAAGAATCGCCGGTTTCAGCTCCGGCCACCATCCGCCTCTTCTTCCACGACTGCTTCGTTGATGTACGTATGAAACTTAATCCCAGTATCTTAAGTATCATCATTTATCTACTGTTATAGTTTTACACTTTTTTCAAAATCTCAGTGTTTGCATGCATTCATATTTATGAGTTTGATTTTTGTTCTATTTGAAATGATTATATGTGTGTTGAAGGGGTGTGATGGATCCGTACTGATATCGGGTAACCCCGGAAGCAAGGAACCGGGTGAAAGGGAAGCAGAGGATAACAAAGACTTGGCAAAGGAGGCATTCGAGAGCATAAACAAGGCTAAGGCACTGGTGGAGGGGAAGTGCCCTGGGGTTGTTTCATGTGCTGACATTTTAGCTATGTCCGCCCGAGATTTTGTCCATTTGGTATGTCAATTTCACAATTTACTACACCTTCTGTCCCAACTGAACATGCACACTTTTTGATCAACTTTTTCCCATCGTGTTTCAGAATTGATAACTTTATTTACATATATCAACAACCTCTTAAAATTCAATACTTCAAAAATAGAGTGTATTGTAAATCTAATAATATGTTACACGATAATAGTAGGACATTGTTATACGCAGTGCAATATTTACTTATGCAGTCCGTATTACTAATGCACAGTCGGGAGGTCCCTACTACGAGGTGAGGAAAGGAAGATGGGATGGCAAACTTTCTCAGGCTTCGAGAGTACATTCCAACATCCCACAGCCTAACTCAACCCTAGATGAGCTTGCAAGAATCTTCAAATCAAAAGGATTAAGCTTAGAAGATCTTGTTGTCCTCTCAGGGGCACACACAATTGGTTTCACACACTGTAAACACGTAGTAAACAGACTCTATGACTACAATGGTACAAAACAAGCCGACCCTGTGATGGATCCAAGGCTTCTGAAAGCCCTTAGGATGTCATGTCCTAAATTTGGAGGGAACCCTGATGTCGTGGCCCCTTTTGATGTCACGACGCCGTTTTCCTTTGATAATGCTTATTTTGGGAACATTGAATCCAATCTAGGGCTCTTGTCATCTGATCAGATCTTGGCTTCGGACCCGAGAACCAAGTTCTTAGTACAAGCATTGGCAAAAGACATGC
The DNA here is from genome assembly GCA_948330725.1 of Sherardia arvensis. Classification (NCBI taxonomy): domain Eukaryota; kingdom Viridiplantae; phylum Streptophyta; class Magnoliopsida; order Gentianales; family Rubiaceae; genus Sherardia; species Sherardia arvensis. Next base: position 39,726,669 of record OX415236.1, on the reverse strand, counting down.
AGAAATTCTTCCAAGAATTTGCAGTGGCGATGGATAAGATGGGCTCCATTGGGGTCAAGAGGGGAAGGAAACATGGGGAAATAAGAAGAGATTGTAGTTTGCACATTTGATTACATATATATTGTTTTTTTTTCCCTTGTGATTTGAGTGTATGTGCATGTTTCTTTTATTTTATGTATATCACAATAGTATTGTTCTGGATCGACTCCATCACCGATCATTTTTTATTTGACTAAGTCGCTTAGTATTTAACGGTAATGAATCACATCCTAATTAATAAAATCTTACAGTACCAGTGAATACTTGGGAGTAAAATTTTTGAGATCTTTATTTCACTTGAGTTATGATCCTGGGCAATAATTGAGCATTCAATCACCAACCTCAAGTTTCATTTAGATTTAACAAAAAAGCTGAAACACATTTATAAATTGTAATGTTCTTTTCAATGTAAATTTTATTTAAGATTAAATGATACGCGTCCGCATAAATAATAATTGCTTGATCTAAATTTGAGGTTCGGTTCTAAGTGGACTCTTTCTAATACATCCTAATCTAATCTAGAACTTGCAAATTAGTCGTATTGAGAGACTAATTGGACTAAAGTCACTAAAAGAAGTAACTACTTATTTTTTGGGATTCAAGGTGATCCAGGTGGCAGCAATTCCAATTGAAATTTTGGAGGAACTCATAAAATCTGTAATTAAGAGTGTGAATGAGTTGAGCCGTTCGTGAGCAAATCTCGAGAAATTCGGTCAAAACTCGAGTTCAACTTTGGTTGACCAAGCTCGAACTCGTTCCATTGTGTAACGAGTCATGTACGAGTTTAAAATTTTATCTCGATAGACTTGACAAGTTTATCGAACCAATGTGTATAGTTAAATATATTATTAATATTATGAGTTTTTTAGGAATAAAAAAAGTTTAGCATTTGAAACATTGTTTAAGCCTTGATGTACTATTTTTCAATAAGCTCAGAGACACAGGAAGTTTAGCGCATAAAAATTTTAGCGCATGCTTTCATGTATCTTCTAAAATTGAGAGAATCGGAAAATAAAGAGAAGTTCAGACAAATTAATCACAGTTCTGATTCAAGAATCAATCCATCTCAGAAAAAAAGCCACGAAGCAGATGATGCTTTGCAAAGTTTGTATTTCACAAAATTTCCTTTGATGTTGGACATGAAGTACAGATAAAGTAATATGTGTGGATCAATGATATCCTCAATAATATGACTCGCTCTTTGCCAGGCAGGTATACATAGTATTTAGGTACATATGGTTTAGTTATTTAGGTACATATGTTTTAGTTATTTAGGATGGGTGGTTACTATATTTTTATTAAAATCGATTAACTTTAGTTGAAATTGAATGTTTGTGATTGTAAAGAGCTCTTGACTCGAGTTAAAACTCGAATTCATTGAGCTCGTAAAAAAATTAACGAGTTGAGTTTGAACTCAATTGTTAATGTTCGAAAGAGCTCGCTCGAAACTCGATCTCGTAAAAGTATTTAACGAGTTGAGTTTGAGCTAGCAGATCCTTATTCGATCTCGACTCGACTCATTTACACCTCTATCTGTAACATCATTTAAAAGACCATCTTCTATGATATCCCATACTTTTGTGAAGAATTTGGAGGAATACCAATCAGGACCCGAGCTATTCTTTTTTATTGGGACTAAAAACAATTTCCTTTAATTTTTCAAGTGTAACTGGTTTGATAAGTTGTCTATTAAAACATGTCCAACACCTACTCTATAAATAGAATTTTTAGTTAAAATTTCCATTTTTAGCTATATTATGCCTTCCAAATTCCAAAAGCTACTCTATTACATACTCTGAAATAGAGATATGGTAAAAAGGGAAATAAATATTGCAAATGGGATGATACTTGTAGCCACTCTAAAAATAATGCAGTCACTAATTTATTACTCTTATTTTCCATTTTAATCTTATAATAATTTTTCTTTGTATTATTCACGCAGGAAGCATGACTGTTCATCGGAAAAGACAAAGTTCTTTCTGATTCCGGCCACTAGCGTCGCCCACCGTCACACCACCGTAGATCTCGCCGCATGCATCAACCATGACCCTTCATCTCCTCCGGCGTCGACTATCGAAAGATGAGTTTTTCTCCACTTTTTTTAAACCTGTGACTAATATGGGTATTTGGAGTTTGTGTGCCTGATAAATATGAATATATTTTTAATTTTATGATGTTTGAATTGGGAAAATTTGGAGAAGAACGTGTTCAATATAGTTATATTGCTTTCGGGGAGTTTCGAGTAAAACTTTTACTTATAATTTGTGGTAATAAATGTATGGAATGATAAAATAGAGCATTTGTTGGAGGTGGACATATATATGTATTTATTGAGTTTTTTGAAATTTGATACTGTATTATAGAGATAGTTTTAAAGTAATCGTTGGGTTTACTCTTATCATTATCAGTAATTAATTTAACAATATGGCTAAGGAAATGGTCCTGGAATTGGACATTAAGATGAAAATCTGGTTCTGACAAAAGATTAGTGAAGAAGTTAACTGCTTCACTCTTATTTTTAGACTGTTGTCTAGCCAGTTTACATTAAAATCCTGTATTTTAGTGATATTAAGCCACCATGTTTTTCCTTAACAGAGTTATGAAATTTTGTTATGTTATCATTACATCCTTGAACCAGTACTTGACTCATGAGTGATTTGAGATGAATAGCTTTTGGTATTTTGAGTTAGATAAGCTCATTAACTGAATTATCTGTATCAAAAAATATTTCTTGCAATCTGACAGTCTCAGGAGTTTCAGTAGCATTTGAATCAATGATACCAAACTATGAAGCCATCTAAATACATGAAGTTCATAAGGATTTTCACCAATATGTTAATAAGTCCCACCATGCTATTAACATAATATGAATATTATGAATTTAAATTAGGATAACTTCTTGAGGCACTACTCTTATGAAGATAACTCCAACTCCACTGAATAATATTGGCAAACAGATCCAACGTCCATGACTCAAAGAATCCTTGTTCAAGATAACACTTGAGAAGAGGTGTTTGCAGATGACTTATCATCATGAATGCCCATAATCTATATCTGCATGAAAGAGTGGCCGCTCCTTCCACTCATCGGCTTGATCATTATGCTTTTATAGTGTATTCCTTTTTCGTGCATGTTTGGAGTGTACTTATTTTTATTAGTTTTGGTTCCTTTCATTATCTAAGTTAAATATTATAATATATATTATTAATTAATTAAAGATTATAATAATTATTACATTATCTAAAATTAATCTTGGCGTTGAATGGGTGGCCGCTGAGAGCGAGCGAATCACCTTTTGCTCTATCTGTCTTAACTTTTAAGAGATCCTGGTCTCCCAATTTTCATTGCACAATAATTATAAACTTCAACATGAATCATGTAATTCATTGCCATAAGGCCCATAATTAGAAAGATTTGTTTAGTAACATATATAGATTCTATAAATAGATATGCACTCTCATTCCTTTCTAAAACCATAACCCAAAACAACAACAATGTATACCAAAAATCCAACAGCCCCAATATTTTTTCTTCCCTTGTCTGCTATTTTCTTCACCTTACTGGTATCATCCCATTCTGCCGTTCCGGCCTCGGAAACCTTCAAGTACACAAACGACGGCGAATTCGGAGAGTACATAGTCGAATACGAGGCCAGCTACCGGTCTATTCCCATTGCAAAATTTCCTTTCTACTTGTGCTTCTACAATGCCACCCCAGACGCCTTTATTCTGGGGCTCCGGATGGGTCACCCACGGTCCGAATCCATGTTGAGATGGGTCTGGGATGCTAATCGGGGCAACCCGGTCAGGGAAAACGGCACTCTAACGTTCGGACCCGACGGAAACCTGGTTCTGGCTGATGTTACCGGAAAGGTGGCTTGGCAAACTGGCACTGCCGGTAAGGGCGTGGTGGGGCTGAGACTCCTCAGTAACGGTAACTTGGTGTTGTACGATGAAAAGGGAAAGTTCATTTGGCAGAGCTTTGATCACCCGACTGATACAATACTGGTGGGTCAATCCATACAGATCGCCGGACCGACCAGGCTGATCAGCCGGTTGTCCGACACCGAGCCAGTTAACGGACCGTACAGCTTCGTCATGGAGAGGACTACTGGGCCATGTACTACCAAACCAAAAACTTAAACAAACCCTTGCCGTACTACAAATCGGCCGGGTTCGGCAACGGCAGAGGGTACCTCAACATTCTCGAATACTACTGCGAACCGGAAGGTGGCGACAACAACGCCTTCGAGCTCGGGTTCCGGTTCAACCTAACCGGTTCGACCAACATCGGGCGCTGGGTCCTAGCTCGGCCCAAGTACAACAGCACTTACACCATGCTCCGAGTCGACATGAACGGAAAACTGAAAATGTACACCTACGACGAGCACGTGGATTACAGCGCGTGGGAGGTCACGTTCGAGGTTTTCCATCGCGACTCGGGTCGTGAAACCGAGTGCAAGCTCCCACGCCGTTGCGGGTCGTTCGGCGTGTGCGAAGACGACCAGTGCGTGGCCTGTCCCGGCCCTGACGGGGTGCTGCTTGGGTGGAGCAGGAGCTGTGCGCCGCCGCCTCTGCCGCCGTGCAAGGGTGGAGCTGCGGCTGTGGAGTACTATAAGGTTGACGGAGTTGAGCACTACAGCAGTGACTACAACGAGGGGAGGGGGCCGTTGACATTAGGGCAGTGCAAGGATCGGTGTAGCTCAGATTGCAAGTGCTTGGGGCTGTTTTACATGAAGGAGTCTTCGAAATGTTTGTTGGCGCCTGATTTGGGTGCTTTGGTTAAGGTTCAAAACTCTAGTCATGTTGGATATATCAAGATATCAAAGTAGTGGTCATATTATCATGTTTGGGCTGTTCTTTCTCTTGAATGATGGTTTTTTATTTGATAAAGATCTTGAATGATGTATGGTTTGCTAAATTTGTCATACCAATATATAATGTTAGAGATAAATGTAGTTTATGCGGGCTGATTGGTAAATCCATGATAAACTTACATTATTGAAAAATTTTTAATTAAGGGTGGTAGAACTTTCATAATTTGAAAGTGGACTAATTTTTACCTAATTTTTTTAAAATACGATCAATTATCAATTTATATATCTATAAAATAATTATTGAATTAAAAAAAATACTTATACCTTTCCTCGCTGTTCTGACGGAAAAGACGATTCAAAAACAAATCCGCTTCTCGACGTCGATTGATGGCGCCGCCATGACAGTGGTACCATGATCAGGCACCCAGCCGCTACATAATCTCACTTCTTCTCCCCCAACTTCTTATGCTCAAGCCATCAATAACCATTCTTCCGATCTGATTATTCATTCATAGCGATCGGAGACTAGGACACCCTTCAATTTAAAAGAGCAGATAGGCCATCTGGGGGAACCAGGTATTCATTTCTCAGATGAGAAATGTGATAAACTCGAAATCCTATTAAGATATACTCTGGTCGGAGATTTCACCCGTACTCGCCTGAAATTGGATCGGCTCTGTCGTGACTTTCATACTGCTGATTTCAAAGCCCAATTTGGGATATATATGGTAGACAATCACCATGTTTACATTTATTTTCAACTTGCTAACGATTATTACAAGTGTTGGATGCACAAAGCCTGGAACTTTGGGTCGATTAGAATCACCAGTGGACCCATGAATTCATTCCCAGTGATGATTATACGTCTATTCCGATTTGGGTATGCATGTATGTGCTTCCACATCAATTGTTTGATGAAGCTGCAATGTTATCTTTAGTTGGTCACCCCGTGAAATTTGATCAAGCAGCTAAATATAGAACAAGACCTCATGTAGCTAAGGTGTGTGTTGAGACTTGAGATTGATGTTTCAAAACCAGTAAAGGAAAGAATTTGTCTACGTTATAGGTCTGTGGATTTTTTGCAGTGTTTAAAATATGAGGGAGTCCCTGATTTTTGTCTAACTTGCTCTAAACTAGGTTATATTGATTCAAGATGCAAATTTGACTCTTCTGCTAAGCAAATCCCCAATTTTTGGAGACCAGTGATCTCATACAATAAAAGTGGTCATAGTCCATTTTCTTCTGGTATGTCAAATAAGGAGAAAGACAAGGTTGTTATTGATGTTACTGGTCTGTCTGTTGAGTCTGTCTCCTTGAAAAACAAAGGCTTTGTTACAGGTACACAAGAACTTTGGAAGACTAAGGATAGAGCTCAAGCTCATAAGCCGTCCAGAAAGGATGAAGCTATAAGAAACCAGAAACCTTTGGAGAATCAGGTTTTAGCCAGTCCACAGGTTACAGTTTCCCCCCTCAAAGATTAATACTATACAAACTAAAATTCTAAATTCAGATTCATAATAGTTTCAATGCTCTAATGGAAAATAATGAAAATAATGTATAAGAAAACAATGCTCTAATGGGAAAAAATGAATCTAATGAAGAGGTTGAGATCATTTCAGATGAAGTGCCCAGTATAGACAATGATGCACATCACACAAGTGGTAATACTCCTGGTGTACATGTTACAAATTACTAATGTCTCTCGTGAAGAACGTGTATATACATGTACAGATCTCTCAGACAAGCACAAGGGGATTGTGGAAACCCAATGTGATAGTGAGGTAGGGCATGAGAATTATAAAAGGCCGCAAGATAAGTTTCTATCTACTGAAATGGTAGAGTGTGGCTCAAAGTGAACCTAGTAGTCTTATTGAGAAATGGTCACTAAGGAAAAGGTGGATAAAAATGGTGACTTTATTTAGAATCCTTGATACAATCTCATAAAAAGGTTTAATACCTTAATAACTGAAAGTAATATGAACCATTATGAGTATGTATCTGTAATTACCCAGAGTAAAAGAATGTATACAGCAAAAAGACTATATTCAGGGTCCCAAAACAGTCACACCTAGATCACAAATTGTTACTTCTAATGTTGTTTGATCATGATTAGTCTCAATATATGTGTGTGAAATGCTAGAGGGATGAAGAGTAAGAGAGCATAGAGAAGGGTTAGGCACAATAAGAACAAAAACAACATTGGTTTGTTTGTTATTATTGAACAAATGCTTAAATATGATCTAATTAGGTCAATAGCCTTTCAGTTAGGTTATACTCACTTTTTTCTGAAGCAAGAGATAAAATATGGATATTTTAGGACTATAAATTCTGTGTTTCAGTTAATCATATTCATGATCAATTTGTTTTAGCAGAGGTGAAACGTGTGTCTTTATCTGCTACATAGTCTACTGCTTTTGTATATGGGAGACACACTAGATAGGGAACCTCTTTGCAATACTTAAGTTCATTCACAAATAATGCTCTTATGATTGCTGGGGATTTTAATGTGGTCAGAGAAGCAAATGAATATTTGGGAAAGTCCTCACCTAGTCACAACAATATGATGGATTTTGATAGTTTTATTGAAACCAATTAACTTGTTGGCTTCCTACACTTGGTAATTGAATAAATGGTATGGAGTCAGGCGTAGAGGAAATGTCAATATGGCACAAAAGTTACAGAAATTCCCACCAAAACATACACATTAACATACTATGGTTTCAGAACCATACTGATTTATCCAACATCATTTTCAAGACCTTCAAGTCTATCACATTAAAATCCATAACTCTGATCTTTTCTTCAATGTTACTCATCCATTCCTCCTCAAAACCCTCCACCTTGCCTTTGATAGCCATTTCATGGTTTTTTCCTTGAGCCTCTCCCATTCTGAAACAAGGATAATATTTTAACTTTCATCTGGATGAAGCATGTAGAGTGGCTCCTCAGGCAATTGAACACGCTCTATGTACTTAGCGAATGCAGTGTTGGTCTGTTTCATAGCCTACCTGTAATAATTTACAACATTCAGCATCAAATTCAGTTCACATGTTAGCTTCTGCTTCCGCTCCTTCTGCATATTACTGTTTTTGTTGTCATTGTTTTCGCAACATCACCTCATAGTGTTGTTTCTCTTGTCGCTGTTTCTGTAGCATGCACTCATACTGCTTAATTACATGATTATGCTCTTCAATCTTCTCCTGCAGTATTGAGTTGGAAATTTGATTATCTTCAACTTTTCTCCTTGCCGAATTCATTCATCTCCTCAGCACAGCGCTCAAAGTTCATCGCATCTTCATCACACTCCTCATTTGTTCTAATCATACAAAAGCTAGTCTCATAGGGAAACTCAGATTCACCCGTTTCCAAATGTTTGAATGTTTTACTCATCATATTTCTCACAACTTGCATCGATATGCATATAACGCATAAGATGCATCATGCTATAACCAAACACAATCTCCTTTGAATAGTAAATAGGCTAATTTGCATATGGCACAAAGAAAATAATAAGGAAATTTAACTAGAAATGTGGAAAATTCAAAAGAATAAACTATCAGATTTTTATAGTTAGATGTAAACTTTTGACTATGTAAAATCAGCCACTGGTTATGTTTTTCTGATTAAATGTGAATAACTTGTTTTTGCAATTTTGTTCTGAGTTGCTTGCATTTTCATATAATGATAACGCATTTGTTCCTATATACGGTGTACAAATCCACAATCACTCCTTCACTACAAGCAGATTGAATGCTAAGAATAAATTAATATGGCGGAAAAGTTTACTTTTTTGCCTACTACTCCGAAAAAGTGTCAAACTGAAGTTTGATCAATATGTTGTTGACTTAAGCGAAAATGCTAATATTTTCAAACCACGTCCCACCACCATTTTCAAAGGTGTTATAAGCTGTTAAAAATGCTGGTCTAAAATGAACAAGAAAGCTTGAATATTCACCAATATGTACACGAACACGTGCATTCCAAATGCATAAACTAGCCAGGAGCTCATGCATATGTAACTTGGCGTAAGATCAATGTTAGTTAAAAGGGTTAAAAGTAGAGGTATCCCTAACTTTATAGGAAAGTGCCAATGTACCCCCGAGTAATTTAAAAGTGCTGATGTACCCCTATAATTACATTGAATTAAGAAGTGTATCTCTAAAGCCAATTTTTCAACAACATTTTGAACTAAAAGACAAATTTACCCTCACTTGTTGGACTTTTTTTTTCCCTGACCCAAATGCCCATGGACACAAAAAAAACAAGAAATCGATATCACTGAATTATATAATAAATGCTCAGTATCATTGGATAAAGTTAACCTTTATATCCAAAAACTCAACAAACTAAAAAAATTGATGAACTTACCATAATCTCGCCAACTCTATTCTCTCCTTTAGTAATTTGAGCTAGTCACGCAAATTATTACTGGGTGTGGTGGTTTCAGTCCCCCGGCTCACACTAGTTTCTAGGCACAGTGATTTTGGTCCCCTCGGTTTCAAACGCGTTCATCCGATAAGTAACGGAATTGGTTGGGGCATTTTCGTTCTAGAATTTTTCTTTTTTACCATTTAATAATAGTGAGGGTATTCTTAACATTTTACATTTGACAAAAGAAAATTCTGTCCAAATTATACATTTGGCAAAAGAAAATTCTGTTCAAATTATGCATTTGAGGATATAGTGGCACTTTTAAAAAACATAGGGGAACATTAGCACTTACTTAAACACTTGGGGATACAATAACACTTTTTTCTTGTTAAAATTTAAAAAACTAGTATAATGTCCCGTGCCGATGCACGGTAATTTATTTAAATTAATATCATATACATAAATTAATTTAGTAAAAACTTATTTTTATTCATAGGATATGAAAAATAATTACAGTTTTGACATATAGTCATATATATATATATATATATGTATGCAAGAAAAATATTAAATAAAAATTAAAAGTATCACTTAAACAATTAAATATGATATAATTTACTCTATTCCTTTATTAATTGATAAAGTGATTCAGAGAAAAGTGTGTAATTTTTATACGAAGTGAAAGTATATATATAATAGTTTCTTATACGATTCATAATTTCATACATTCATTGCAGGATATAAAGAAGAAATGGTGCGTGAATAATCATTACGCAAAATTATAAAGAATCTTAAGTATGTGACTCTTAAGTATGAGAATGCAATGGAAAGGAGTTTAGAGGTAGCGATTTTAATCTAAAAATAGTTTAAAATAGCTGATATTGATGAGTGAATAATTTATAAATAATCTTAAATGGACCGAATATTTTTTAATGAAACACGAAAACTGTTCAAAATTTTAAAAAAAAGAAATGCGTTATGAAAAAATAAAACAGGATGAAGGCATAATGCATAACAAATTAATAGGACTAAAGAAATAAACGACTCATTAATTCCCAATTTTTATCTCTTTAAGGAATATGTTGGATGAATTAACTGTGAATTAATACACCAAATTAAATATCCATTTAAGTGGAATTAATATCTATTCAAGAGTAATTTATAATTAAATCAACTAATACCCCGGTAATTTTATAATTGAATACACAATAAATTTTAACAACCCAAAATGAGGGAAAATGAATTGTATTCATTAATCCTTAAATAGGAGCAATGAGTTACAATTCTCTAACGTTCAAAATGTTTCATAACCATAAAAACGTTTTTAACATTCAATCGTATTATGAAATTAATGACTAATCATTAATTCCCTTCGATATTAAGAAATTATATATTTACGTGATTTTTTCTCAATATTTTTCAAAGCTTAGTCCAAATATTATTGATTTAGTTCTGAATTCATGAAATTAACTATATTTTTATAATTGTTAATACATTCATTTTTATTTTTATTCAAAATAATTTATTTCATTATTTTTCAAATTAGTTTAGCAAAAATAAGCCGATCGATGGAGCTCCCCAATCGATAAAAACATGGATAAATTACTGCTACGAAAATAATAAATAAATTGTGATGATGATTAAGTGCAGTTTTTATTTAAGGGAACGTTACGATGCATGTTTTAAAAGTAAGTATTACCGTTACAATAAAAAATTTGTGACGATTATTAAGTGCAGTTTTTAAATCAGGAAAAATATACATGTTTAATCATTTTTAACGAAATAATTGCAGATTATAAAGAAAAAAGGGCGTTACGAAAATAGAAAGAATTTTTGAGAATGGTTAAGTGTAGTTTTTATTTAAGGGAACGTTATAAGACAGGTTTTACAATTTAGTTTTACCGTTACAAAAATAATAAATAATTTATAAGGTTGATTTAGTGCATTATTTATTTCAGGGAAGGTTATGGGGTAGGTTAAGTTTTAATAATTTTTAATGAAATAATTGCGGGTTATAAAAACGAAAGGGTGAACAAATGCACAAATCAAATAGTCACCAACACCATAAAGAACTATGCTTTAAAATTGTGAAAATCTTAACTTGTAAATGAAGATTATTCAACTACAAAAACGATAGGTACAATGATTGCTTTTAAACAAACCAAATTACACAAAGTGCGGGCCTTTATAAGAGTTGAGAGTACTACTACATCGTGGCTACCCTGTCTATGTTCAGGCCAGGCCTTCGTGCAGATTCAATGTTCGATAAAGCAACGGATGAAAAGACTGAAACAACATTGCTATCATAATGACCAAGGCAGTTAGTATCATTATGACATAAATGAGTATGCAAAAAATAAAATCATTATGCATATTTAAAATCATTTCACAGCATTATGACTCCTCACTTGAAGCCCTAATGGGCAAATGGTGTTCAGGTCACTCACACATCCCGCATAGCTGCATTTACCTAATCGACATCCAAAACATCAAGAACGTGTTATCAGATCCGGTTTTTGGTACAGCAAATGATGCTGATATTAGTCTAGGTAGAAGAGAATACAGAATGATGTTGATTTGACTCACCTTAATGAGCTAGAGTGCCACTTTTCTTCAAGAAAATGAAGCATATCAAGCATGGATTGGTGTTCTATAGCAGAAATGACCCTAACAAAGTATGAATCAACTTCAAGATACCAATTAAACCAAATGATGTCCTATTGATTGAAGACACTACAATGATAGTTACTCTAATTTGGAACAATGTTAATTTTCTCTTTGGTAAACTTCAAGATTACAATAAAGTTGTCACCTTTCTTCAAGAAAATGAAAGCAGACCAGGCATTTTATATTTTTCTCCAATAGAGATGAACTAAGAGATCCAGTAACAACCTTGTCATCTTTAGCTAAAACATACACCGATGCTTAAAATAACAAAAATCAAGTGACCAGTCATTTTAAACTCTTAACACAAACAAACAAAGATCTCACTCTCAGATTAAAATGGATTAAAGTACTAAGAATACAAAAACATAAACAAAGGAATTTGCGTTCTCACCTGATCCACGAAATGGCATGGTGGAGATTGCAAGATTGTAGCCATCCACAAGGCTAACATCATAGAAATCCTGCTCCTTTGTCAGTGTAATCTCGGCCAAGGTCGCCGGAGGGCTCCCGCCCATACCATTGCAGAACAGAGCGCCGCCGCAGTCTCCTGTGACGCAGCGGCCACGCCTGGCGGAGTTGAACACGCAGCCGTGTCGTCCCCACACGCGACAGGACCACGCCGGCGGAAGGCGGAGGGAGAATGACTTTCCCGGTGGGAGCTTGAACCCGCCCCGAGCTAAAATGGGCTGACCCGCACCCGGCTGGACACCAGGCCACACCGTGTGCTCGCACTTGTGTTAGTAACATTTTCTCCACAATCCCGCCGCCTATCATCCCCTCCACCGCCTCCTTTCGCCCGCAATACCCGATCTCCATCAAGCACCCTACCGCCACGATCCTGATCCCCAAATCCATCGAATCCAGCGCTCCGATGATCTTCAAAATCGTCCCGAGAAATCTATTATAAAACTGGTGAAACTTTGGAAACAGACACAATTAATATCGGTAGTGAAGGAAATTGAATTATAAAATGGACGAAGGCTTTACGTTTCCAATAATGAGAAAAGGGAGAGGAAGATAAAAGAAAAGGATAAAAAGAGAGAGCGAATCAATTCTTGAGCTGATGTGTAAATATCATGTAATTTTAAAAATAATTTAAAATTCTGAGAAAATTCTAAATAACTCCTTTAAAGTATAGATGTAGATACAGATATCAACTCTGTATCATATTTCCTTTTAGATCCTTGCATTAGACTTGCTTTGTGTGCACAATTCTTGGATGAATTTGAAAACAATTTGACCATATTTCGTCATTTAGAAAGCGCGAGCTTGAAAGAACGCCTCCAATCGCCCCCACAAACTGTCTTGCCCAAAACCCATAAATAATGTATTCCTCCGCCTCCCTGACATCGTCGCCGCCACTTATCACCACCGGAGCTAAGTCGCGCCGCCACCGCGTTCCGACCGCCGGAAAATCCCACAGACTTAAAATCAGAGCAATGAGAGCTGTGGTCCAGCGCGTGGCCTCCGCCAGCGTCGAGGTCAGTAAAGAGTAACGCAAATCATCAACCTCTCCGGTCTATATTTGATTTCCTCTGAACTTGCTGCAGGTGGAAGGGCGAATTGTATCTGCGATTGGCCCCGGTTTGCTGGTGCTCGTCGGAGTGCATTCCTCCGACGTGGACTCCGATGCGGATTTCATGTACGTTCTGTAAATGTAGCATTTGTGAATTTTACTCTATGCTATTATATTTTCTATTTACATGCATTTTACTTTATTGTCTTTAGACCATAAAATTCAACTCATATAGTCATAATCATCATTTGTGTTACAAATTTTCACTCTTTGAAATAGGGATAATTAGTGTGAAAAGTCATATTGTGCTGGAGTTTCTACTATAAGTTTACATGTTAAGTTTCTAATATTGATAATTATATGTTATGCTACAGTGCTGAAAAGTCGCATGTTGAATGTTTGATACTTTTTCCTGTAATTGGTGATTTCAGATGTCGTAAAGTGCTGAATATGAGGTTGTTTACGAATGAGCAAAGCGGAAAGCCATGGGACCTCAGTGTAAGTTTTGTTTTTGTTGGGGTATCTTTTTTCAATGTATCTCCTACAAAGTATGTTAAACTCGTTTAGAATTGTGATTTTCAGGTCATGCAGAAAAACATGGAAGTTCTATTAGGTAGATGCATTACCTACTTCCTCTAAATTTTTTAAATTGAGCATGGATACCTATGGATGATAGGTTAGGATAAAAAAGACAGCCTACTGATATGTGCTCTGTCGTAGAGACAGCCTAGACTGTGTAGTTGTAATTTCAATGTCTTAGATAGAGAATGTCGATGTGTAGTTTGTGTCTTTATGAAGATGTTCATTTGGACTTGCAGTGAGCCAGTTCACTCTGTATGGGATCATGAAGGGAAACAAACCTGATTTTCATGTGGCGATGTCGCCTGAGAAGGCAAGACCATTTTATGATAGAGTGGTTGAAAAGATTCGCAAAGCTTATAACCCCGATTTAGTGAAAGGTATACCTACTTTTGAATGATTTCTCCTTCTTGCAAAATTACTTCTTCTGTAGCATCTTATTCTTATGATAACATTTGACAAACTTGCCTGATGGGAATTCTGCTATATATTATATTTATTTGGTAATTTGTTCTTATTATTGGCATGGGAATCTTACTGCATGTTCCTCTATACTTCTTGAATATCCAGAATCTTAATTTGCATATTTACTACCCTCTGTTCCACAAGTAGAGTCTCCTTTGTGTACTGTATTTTGTGTATTTGCATGGCAAATGTGCATGAATCTTGGTCTTATACATTTTATATTGCACTGACCTCCAATAAGTGGCCTCGAATTTATTGCAGATGGCATTTTTGGAGCAATGATGAACGTAAGCACTGCTCTATGATTCTGCATTTTTCCTTTCTGTCCATCAATTGTTTGTTGATGTGGTTTAAATTTCTGAAGGTGAGTTTGGTGAATGATGGTCCAGTGACCATGCAGATCGATTCAGCACCATCAAGGGAAGTGAACCCTCCACAATCTGCAACTGTATCTGGTTGAACATATACCAGCGCAAGGTTTTGCTTAATGTCTTTAGGGTGCTCCTTTACAATCACTTGGTCCCAACTGTGACTCTGTAGTTATTGACTTTCTCATTGCAGGACCGAGACTGGTGAAGTTGAAGCATCACTAGAAGGTTTTACCTAGTGGACTGTTGCTGGATTGTCTTCATAAAATGCTGCAATGATGGAAACGGATTTATTCTATGATTGGCGGGGCTTTTAATATGAGAAACTACTTAGGAAGTCAGTGACATATCTAGGGGAAAAAAAAAGCAACAATGCAACATATTTTAGATGTAACGTGAAAGTTTAAGCCATTTGAGATTGTTCATGTTGATCACTTTGAATATTTTATAGCTCGTCAATTGAATGTAGTACGTGTATCTAGCATACAAAAAGTTCGCGAGAGTTCCTCCCATATCATTTTTTAGGTGTGAGATTGAATTTATGGCTGGGTGTGTGAATTGATGTAAGCATTCACTTTATAAATTCTCAGCAAAGCAAAGTATTAAGAATGTGCAATCACCATTAAATGCTTGAATAGTAAGTAGTAGCAACCTCAAAAGAAATTTAGCCTCCCTAAAAGTTATATGACGCTTATAAACAAACTGCTAAAATTATCCCAACACAAGAACTAGAAGTTGCGGCAGATATATCAATACTTGACTCACTTCACTTCCATTGCAAGAATAGTTCCTGCTGTAAAAAGCGCTTCTCTGCTAATTCGAAGAAGTTCGCAACCTCTGAAACAATTTTGAAAAAAAACAATTACAACCCCTTAAGAATAATGCGAACGTCCTTTTTTGTCTTGTGAAAGAGAAAACCATCCGCTTAGAAGGTTTAGAATGTGAAGCGAGTAGAGTATCAATATTCAAATACCACATTCATTCTCTTAAACTTTTAGCAATTTAAGCTGCGGTGCATATTAGGATTCAACAGAAAATATTGCATGTAAGTAAAAAAAACATAAAATTCATGAAGTCAGATACACCAGATAATGGAAGTACAGATGGAAGAGGCTTACTTATTATCTTCTTTGAGACGAGTAAAAGCAGATACCATGTTCTCACAGATCTCCAGAAGAGAGGTTTCATCTGTACCTTCAGCTGCACTATTTGATGCTATGGACAAGTAAGCCTGGAAAGATATGCCATTGCAAAAGTGTGAAATGGATGCGTGTAATCCAGCGGGAGCATGAACCCAAAAGAAAAAAAGAAGTAAAAAATTGAAGATCCTAAGCAAGTTAAGAGGACGACCTTAAAGGCATGCGTTAAGAGCAACTGAGCGACATCCAGCCTAAGTTTCTTGTAAAGTCCTATGGAGATTTTCTTATTTGAGAATGATTTCAGAATCCCATCAAAAGTTGCATCACTTACTGTATTATTTGAACGCCTTGTGCGTGCTGAAACCTGAAAGTTTGCAAGTCAAAACAGCCATTATAAGTGTAAATAGAAAGAACATTGAGAGTTCCACCTTACCTTAGGTAGATACTTCTGAAAGTACTGCACAATTAGTTTTAGCTTCAAAATTGGTTCATCAAAGGCCTGTAATAGATCATAAGATAAGCAAATTTTGGCATCAGATACAAGATCGAGAAAAGGAAACTTGTTTCGAGAGAAGCATAATGCTAAGATGGCTTGGTATGATAAAACAAGGGCCAATCACGCGAATGAGAGAACAGGTAAGCACCAGAAAAAATGGAGAAAGTATATCGCTATCATATGTCAGCTCATTTAAAATGATCTCTGCAGCTGGGGTCCTGTACCATAAGCAAGAGTAACGAGTGAACTATCAAAATCAACTGAGGACCTTAAGATGTGCAACTCTTGAGAAGGACAGGCTTAAAATACCTAACCCCATCTGCTCGACTGAAATGACCAGTCATATCAGCAATGTTCCTTGACAAATCTAAATCCATAATCTAGAAGGTAAAAATTGCATTAGTAAATGAGGCAAAATACTGGCTAGTCAAAGAATAAAGGATGCTAAATCACCAGCAGTAGAAGTTCCTTCAGGGCAATGCAGGTTAGTTTTTCTACTTCAGGTAAAGCTATCTTCACAGCAACATGTGAGTTGTTTCTTTGCTCCACACTGGAACCCCCATTTTCTCTTAGTTCATTAGGAGATTCAGCTACCCCAATACAAAGATCACACATGAGATAAAGACAGCCCTTAACCATATCTTTGTGTGATATCTTCCTTGATCCCTGCACCGGTGATGATTAATTAACAAAATGAGTTTATAATAACACCAAATTACTAAAATTTAAGAGTTCAAATTTAAAGCATGTGAAAAGCTTACCAGAAGCACATTCAGGGTGGACTCCCTCAAAAAAGTCCAGTTGTTGTTCTCTGCAGTTAACACAAGAAATTTCTCAACAACAGACTTATATAACAAACAGTGAATTATCAAGAAAGCAGACGAGATTACCTTTAAAGGCACGAGTTCGAGGGACAAGATCGCCTTTGAGAATGCTCACAAGGTATTGAAGCAGTAACATATTCCTCAAATACTGCATGGCATTATATCAAAAACATCATTATTTTTTACACTTCCAATCTGGATGTCAATACTTATATTATATTATTCAGAAACATGTTGAGCACTTCAGCATGCCATAAGCTAAACAGAACAAAGTACTTAATCATCGCATATAAGCTTGAACTACGGCTTCATGTAGACTGCATAAGATATGTTTTAGCCTACCTTTAGATCCTGTAGTTTACAGTGTTCCTCACTAATATCATCAGAACATTCTTTTTGGGACCTTCTCTTGCTAGCTTCATCATTGATATCTTCTATAAGAGAATAAAAACCCTGGAATAAAACAAGTAACTTAATAAGGCCAGATGACAATGGAATAAAAATAAATTCTCTATCCAAAATATTTGTTAATGAAACTTACTGAGGAGTCAACTAGTCCAGCACAGCTGCTACCCACCTCCGCCTTCTCGCTATGACAAAATGGAACCCAAGCCTGAAGTGGAATAACACATTTCAGGGAAGTAGCAGAAAACTTGAATCAAGAACTTAAATCTCTCAATCAGAAATACAAGTATCACCTCCTCAGTAATTATCAGTTCAGAAGGAAGTTTAGATGATTTGGATGTTCCTGCTTTTTCTGGCATTGACAAGTAGACCTGAGGATACCTCTAGGCAATCATAAGACTGGATGTTAGAAAGCATACATACAGAAAAGTAAAGATTCATCATAGAGGAGGTACCTTATTTAACTCATACAGAAGTCCATAACTTGCCATGATCAATTCAAGTGAATTCTCATTCTTGAGAATCTGGAAAATTGCCTCGAACATTTTACTGTTTAATCAAAATTTCCTAGTGAGAGAGCATGGAGAGTTATAGACAAATTCAGACATAAAAATGGCAAATTTACTATAAGTAGTCACAACACAAATCAGACGTATATACATCTCATGAGACCAAATTAAATATGCTGAGCTTAAAGTTTCTCACTTTAAACAACACCATTCAACTGGCACTATATGACCCTATATTCCTGCTCATATTTCTATACTCCTCATTAATAATTCCTATAACTCTAGATCAAACTTAGTCACAAAAATATGCAATGCAATTCAAAAACTAGTGGGAACCACAAAATTTTACCACAAGCCTACTAATTATCCAGAACCTTCAAGTCCTAAGCTTTCAATTAAAATTCAAATATTCACAAGAAACCGAGCCTACTTTGTGGGTGCGGTGCCATTCTGGGGGACCAGCGAAGCAGAGCGAACCGCTTCCAGAAAAGCCAGCCCTGTGATAATAAATCACAACTCAGCCATCAGTCTGACATTGCCGGAAAATAAAACCCTCCTCCAAATCCAAAATACAGCCAGTAAAAAAACAAAATACTGTTGAAAATTGAAACTTCATATTTGTGAATCCCTTACGGTCGTCGAGAAGATGATGGGCTGTGGCGGACGTGGAATATTCCAGAATGGCCAGTGTGTTTTCCTCGATGCCTCTGTACTTCTCGTACTTCCCACCGCAGACCCTTGCGTTGTTCTTGGTGGCGACGCCGCCTGCGACTCTTTTTCTGCGCGGCATGATTGAATTATTCTAATTGGGTTAAAGAAAGGGAAACACCCAAAAGCCCTACAGAGGAAAGTGGTGGAGATTTAGACAGATGAAGGTGGTGGTGGAGATACAGAGGGTTTAATGGAAGGTTTTCCCGCCAATAAATTAGAATGATAGGTGAGAATTTGGAGTGATTTCCGAGGGAAACTGGAAATTTTACAAAGGCCAAAAAAACAAAAAAGGCTCCGTTGCCGGGACTCGAACCCGGGTCTCTCGGGTGAGAGCCGAGTATCCTGACCAGCTAGACTACAACGGATGTTGTAAAATTAGCTAAACATAAATGTAATGATCTACATTTATTGATTTAAACATTGGAAAAAAAACACTCCGGCACTTTCGTTTTTTCCTCAACTGTGCACTACAATTTTTTTTTAAGACGAAACCAATGTAAAGACAGTCAGAGTGAAGTTTATTTGGCTCCTAAAATCAATAATATGTGCCAAAAGATTGGCCAAAAAATTACATCCCTAGAAAGGAGTTTACTCAAGCTATGTACTTGAAAGGCACAACAATGCCATTACAAAATAAACTAATACTAGCGATCCAACTTCCAAAAAAAAAAAACAAAACATAGACTCTCGTGCAAGATTTCAAAACTTATATGTGAATTGCATAGCAAAACAAAAAAACGGCATGCAAACTATACACTTGAGTCACTATAGCAATGCAAGAATGCTGGTAGACCAACAGGAACCTACATAGCAAGTTTGAGAAGTAGCAAAATTAGCAGACTTTTCCCAAAACCTCATTGAATAGGCAGGAAAAAGTAGAAAGATTGTTCAACATCTAAGAGATGAAACCTTATGTTTGTCCATTCGAAGAATAGCCCTAGCTTGTAAAGGGATTTGAGACCAGTTAAAAACTAAGTTACAACCAGTCTGCAGGGCAAATTTAGCCAGAAAATCTGTAGCTGAATTCCCTTGTCTGAGCGTGTAATTGATTTGAACCTGAATAGTTGTGCATGCTTCATCACAAAGGCTAAAGAGTCTCTAGTGAGCTGTTATAGGATTTTTGGTCATAGATATCCCAGTGAGGGAGTCTGATTCAATAATGAAGCCCAATCTTGCAAAATAGTAGCCAAGATCATAACCAGTTCTAATGGCTCTTATTTCAGCTTCAAGAGGGGATGAGTCACAGTCAAAAATTGATCTTGCAACCACACTATCTCCTTGTTCATCTCTTAGCACCATACCTATGCCACAGTCTCCATTCTTCCATGCTGCATTAACATTAAACTTAAAACCAAACTGAGCCCTTTTCCATGAAATTGCTACAATTTTTGATTTAGGAGGCTTATGAATGAGTGGAATACATGATGTAGCAATGATGTCCAGATCCATAGGATTTGAGGAAAACGAAGGTTGGGTTGATAAGGAGTAGAATATAATTTCTTTGATTTCTCTGATTACGTACACTGCTTCTGCAAGGTCTGAACTCTTCAAATAATAATTTATTCCTTGCTTTCCATAAAAACCAAACTAATATACCACACAATATTTTAATAAGTCTAGCTTGCAAGCTTGACAAACTAGTATGAGTGATATAATAGGATATTTTTTAAAAAATAAATTAAACCACCATTGGTGGGGGGAATTTATTTGGGACCCCAAACCACTTAATTGGTCCAAAAGACCTTATATGTATATTTACAACTGAAGCTAATAAGCCTCCAAAATAATAGGTAAAACCTATCTGTAATGCAAACTGAAGTGGACAAAATAGGGTATTCTAACAACAAAAACTCAATCGTGGAGCAATTTAGTGATCGAGTCAACAAAGACCGAAGCAGAACTTAGCCACCTGAAGGTTTTGTTGTCAGAATAAACTCCACTTAGTTGCATGTTGCATGATATGGTAGATCTAAATACAAAACAATTATAAGTACACAATCTTGTGAGTTTCATAATATTATAAGTGCATATCCTTGTCATCAGTAAGGGTGATGATCTTCACCGCCTCTGAATTCCTTGCAGTCCACTCCACTGTCCCCATGTTGCTGCCACTACAAAATTGAACAAGCCAGCAGTATCCCTTGCAGTAATAAAATTTTAGTAAATAACTTTTACAGAAGGAGTGCCCGTTTTATCTAGAGTTATCATCCCTCCTAAATTATCAGGAGCATGCCCTACATCAATATCAGCTGAGAGTTGAAGATTGAGACTTCTCATTGCCAAATAGTCAGGAGGTTTATTACCCTCTCATTGCCAAATGGATTTTTTTTCCCTTGACCCAAATGCTCATGGGCACGATAAAAAATTCAAGAAATTAATACCACTGAATTACAAAATAAATGCACAATATTATTGAAAGGGGCAATTCTAGACGCAGTCCATATTTTGTTTATTTTATAGTCCAAAAAAATACGTCTTTGATATATATGATATGATGAATAATTAAAAATGTCAGACACATGTATCATATATATATTACTTTTATTGCATACACTTGCAAATCAGTTATATATCATAATTATTGTATATATGATTATATAACAAAAATACGGACTGCAAATAAGCAAAAATCGGACTAAATCTAGCAGGCCAGTATTAAAAAAAATTATCATTTTCATCCAAAAATTCAACAAACTGACAACATTGGCGAAATTACCATAATCTCGCCACCTTGAGTTAGTCACGCTAATTATTACTGAGTGTGGCGGTTTCGGTCCCCCGGCTCACACTAATTTCTGGTTACAGTGGTTTTGGTCCCCTCGACTTCAAACGCTTTCATCCGATAAAGTAACGGTGACTGGTGGTAAGGATTTGGATTGCCTTTCTTAACTGGGTTGAATGTAAAAAGGGAAGCGAGAATTAGATAAATAATTAGGTAGTGGAGGATTATTCATTGACTTGGTTGGGGCATATTCGTCATAAATTTTTTCTTTTTTACCATTAAATAATAGTGAGGGTATTCTTGTCATTTTACATTTGGCAAAAGAAAAATCTGCCCAAATTATACATTTGAGGGTATATTGGCACTTTTGAAAAACTTAGGGGTAGATTAGCACTTTTTTAAATACTTGGGGGTACAACAGCACTTTTTTCAAAAAAGAAAAAAAGTTCCCCCAAATCAAAACCCTAGTTCCTTCTGTTTCTCTAATCCTCCATTTCCTAACTCTCTATTTCTTCTTGCTATTGAATTCTCGGGAAAATGGATTCGGTCCTTCCGAGATTGTGCTTGAGGAGATGGAGTCTGGGGATATAATTGTTCGATAAGCAACTTCCTGACATGATAGCCAGTGAGGATATGTTGAATTGAATTGTATGCGAATAATTAATTTGATATGCAGATAAGTGTTCATTTGATATTGCAAAAAGAAGATTATTAATTTGATCTTATTTGAACTCACGTGTTTCTCTCTCTAGGGAGGGTGTTTAATTAATTTGATCTTGGCGGAAAGTAGGATGACTGTCATCGTAGCATGTATTTTCTAGCTCTTTTCTTTTTGTTGTTTTGCAGATCTCCATGTTTTAGTTCCCATTCAGTGTTTAGGTTACTCACACTTTTTGCAGGTACTCATAAAGGGATAGTTTTGATGTCTAATTCTCATAATGATTGAGCATGTCCTTCTGTAGGCTTGACTGTGATTCTCATAATGGCAGATTTCAGGAATTTAGCTTCATGTATGCAGAGAATTTAGTGCTACTTGCTGAGGAAAATCTTCTTTTTATCAATCTTGATGAGAATTTAGTGCTGAGGAATTTGACTAGTACTTCTTTTTATCTCAGGAAAATCTTGATGAGCATGATCCGCAAACTTCTCTTCTCGCTTTTGAAAATGCAGGTCAGAACGCTATAATTTGCAGGATTTACGTTCTGTAGATTTATCAATTCTGGAATTTTTTGTATGATTGTTGTCGTGCAGTTGATATCACAGGAACACGGTTATTTTGAGCTATGAATTTTGAGTTATATTTTGAGCATTTACTTAGTTTTTGATCTATTATGGATGAACCATAACATTGTTGAAGGAAATCCAGAAATCATTTAATTTGTTTTGACAATGGTGGTACAGTATGATGTTATTATGCCTGTGAGTTTGATAGCAACCAATTAAGTGAACCTGTATTTCACATTTTTTTTAGTAACAGTAGTCAGACACTTAAGAGTATGGCGTTCTCTGTTAGTTGTGCTGCACATTGACAGTGTATGGTTTTCTTCATATCCGTCCAAATGATAAGTATGCATTGGGTCGACAAGGTTGTAGACACTTGTCTGATTAGGGAAAAACAAGCCCCAGTTCCTCTAAGCATCCATATCTTCTCAGTTCATCTACTGTTGAAACTTTTTTGTTGCAACCATTATGATTTACTGAGTTTGGTCGACGATGCTTACTGATCGAATGATTTGCTTAGTCTGAGAGTGCGAGGTGATTAATTGCTTGAATATTCTTGATTGCGATGGTTGTTTGCTCCTGTATGAGTATTGTTGGTGTACATTATTGATTTTGCCAAGAGCTGATTGAAGATCTTTTCAAAACTTGGGAGGATCCTCAAAGGGGCACTGTGACTGCTGCTGGCATGGTCAAGTATGAATTTTTTTTTCTCGATTTTTTTACGACATGTTTGTTACTATTAGAAGTTTTTGCTGATTAGCAATTCTTGTCTGTGTTTCAGAGAACTACTGATTAATTTCCACAGATCAACTGGCCAGAAACCACAGAGGATTATCTTTTATAGGTGAGCTAGTTAGAAACTTTGGTTAAATTAGTATATATTCAGATGAATTTATTTCTTCTAATCCTTCGTATATTCTGACTTATTTGTAGAGATGGAGTGAGCGAAGGCCAGTTTAGCCAAGTTTTGCTGCATGAACTTGATGCCATTCGAAGGGTAAAACTTCTACGCTCCGTAGTAGTTTTTCCCATGTTAACATTCTTTCTTACATTTGTTTCTTATGTATTGATTTGGTGGCATTTTATGTGGTAATAACAGGCATGTGCTTCCTTGGAGCAAAACTATCAGCCGCCTGTTACTTTTGTTGTGGTTCAGAAGCGCCATCACGCGCGACTGTTTCCCACCAATTACAATGACCGTAATTCTGTGGATAGGAGTGGAAACATTCTTCCTGGTTAGAATTCATCTTCTATTTCTTTTTATTTTTTACAAAATTTCAAGGCTAATTTTTATAATCTGTTATATATAGGTACTGTTGTTGATTCCAAGATCTGCCACCCGACAGAGTTCGTCTTCTACCTTTGCTGCCATGCTGGGATTCAGGTACTTACTGGCCTGTTTGTTCTAAAACATTTGGTTTTTGTTCTAAAACATTTTGTTATATCTTTTTTTTAGGCAAATTTCTGACATCATATTGTTGTTTACAGGGAACTAGTCGCCCCGCCACTACCATGTTCTGTGGGATGAGAACAACTTCAGTGCTGATTTACTGCAGTCCCTAACTAACAACCTGTGCTATACCTATGCAAGGTGTACTCGCTCGGTTTCCATAGGTATGCTCGGGTTTCTTTTCCATAGTTAGGCTCATTTTCCATAGGTATGTGTAACTGACATGAATTTTTTTTTTTGGTTCAGTTCCACCGGCATACTATGCCCATCTGGCAGCATTCCGGGCGAGGTTTTACATGGACCATGAGAACTCTGATAGCGATTCTCAGGCACGCGGTGGTGGAAGGGCTACTCGTGTTCCGGGGACTGCTCAAGTGAGGCCTCTCCCTGCTCTCAAGGAGAACATCAAGAGGGTCATGTTCTACTGCTGAGGGATATCTGTCTAAGTTTGTTACAAAATAACCTTGTTTTGCTTCTGGAAAATAGATGTAAAACTTTGCTACTTGTGGCAAATGTGAAACTTGAATTTGGATTGTGATCATGAATCAATGTTTGGTTTTATATATTTAAAAGTGAGGTTACTTTTGAGTTTGCTTTTTTATTTTATTTTTTATTATTTGCTAGTGTTTTTCATTTAATTGCTTATTATGGATAATCTCCTGAATTTAAATGGCTAAACAAAGTTTTGAAGTTTAAAATATTTTAAATTGTAATAATTTGAATGGCTTTACAATGTTTGGTGTGAATTTTATAGTGATAGTGTTTTTTAATAAAAAAATCTCCTGAATTTAAATGTCTTAACAAAGTTTTTGAATTTAATTTTTGGGCATGCTTGTCTGAACTTATGTTTTACTGATCCGATATGAATGTGTAAATTTAGCTGAATTCACCGAATTATATTTCTTCTGAACTGATCGGAATTGATCTTTATAAACTCTAACAAACACGGCCTTAATCATCAACATCATATTCTAATCAAAGTTTGCAGAGAATAACAATTTAATTGAATGTTTAAAAGTTAATTAAAACACATGATCTTGTTTGCATACTCTAATACAACTACTCATTAAAACGGCAGAGCGGGCACATATTGGAATGTTGCAGCCACTTCTCAATACACTGATGATCAAAAACATGATCACACCCAAACTTTCTCAGTTCAGAAACAAATGCAGCAGATCTTCTGATCTGCACTCAGATCTCCGAACTTGACCTCTTCCAATTCCAACAGCTCTTCTTCCTCAACTTTCTCGGCATAATTCCGACCAGCCCTAGCTTCTTCTTCCGGCGTCCTGGCATGGAAGAGCATACTCAAACGCGTAAATAAGGCACACTTCTTCACCCAAGCTAAGGGATAAGTGACTGAAGGAGTAAATCAGAAAAAATATCCCTATAACCATAAGAGTTCATTCTCGAGATTCATTCCATAAAAATTTCCACCTGTTTATGCAACACTACTCTTTGCTCATCTAAAGCCAAAAGTCAATTTTAAATGGTCTTCACTTTATATTGCCCTGTAAGATAATACCGAGTGTTGCTTTTAAATTGCCTCAGTATCCAAATGACTCGCACTTGGTAAAACTTAAGCACGACAAACCTCAAGCGTCAACAGACTGAATGCTAAGGCCGATGCCACCATTTTCAAAGTTAAAGCCGGTCTGAAATGAACAAGAAGGCTTACATGTCAGAAAAGGTAAAGACTACTGGTTCACGCATTTAACACCATTCGTCGCGCTCATCCAAAGTTAGAATCTAAGGAACTTTATACATTCTTGGCAATAAACAACTTACCTAGCAAATCTGGATTCCATATCCTCTAGTCTTCATTCTTGAAGAGTTACTCGAACCTGTAAATTTTCCAGGTATGCCTGGACTAAAAAAGATTTAGTGAATATGCATTGTTATGCAGAAATTCCTATATTATCCATGCACCATTCTTCTTATATGAGAATAGGGCATCAGTTTCAGAATGAGGTATGAGGTCAATAGGGCATGCAATCTAGTCAAAGTTGCAAAGGCAGAAAGTTTCCACTATCATATCAGGCTATTTATTCCAAGGTGTACTTCTGTATCAAAAGTATGCAGCAATGTTAAGGGAGTACAAAGAAAGTTTCCATACATTTAGCTGAAAGCTAAGATATAAAATACCATTACAGCAGATAGGGACAGAAGCATACCCTCAACGATATTGGCAGAATGTATCAGTTGTCCATGAACCTGCAATTTGAACACCTAAAGTCTATATACTGAGCAAATAACCATTTCACTTGGAATTAGGCATCCTAAGTTCCAAGAGATATCCATTCAAAAGTTGATATAGAATGAAAGAGAGACACTGAAGAGAAACAACAAGGCAGAGAAAAAGTAAACAATTGATTATATTTATTAAACTGAAACTTCATTTAACATTTACAGAAGATCTGTCTACCAAAAACGGGGAGTCTAATTCTAAACTCTACCAAAAACGGGGGCTAGGTCATGCTATTTCAGCAGCCCCTTCACTTGTCGGTTGATCATCTAACTGCAAGACGCCTACCAAGCCAGTGGCATCCCCAGTGTAAAGCAGACCGCTGCCTCCAATGGCGGTGGCAGTAACAGCTGATGCTGATAAAATCCGGCCTCTTTCACTGAAAGAAGGGATGCTGTACAAGCGCACGGAGTTATCATTCAAGGAGCAGAGCAGGTCATCATTTTTACAAGATAGTCCCACCACACCAAACTCTGTTCCAAGTTCGTAAACTACTTTCCAGCTTCCATCCTGGCTTGGAGCCCACACCTTTATGGTGTTGTCGAGGGATCCCGATAGCATATGATTGCCCCAGAAAGCAAGAGAGGTCACAGCATCTGAATGTGCACTCAAAATAGTGAGGCACTCGAAGGTCTTCAGGTCCCATACTCTAATGGTTTTGTCCTCCGAGGCAGAATAGAAAGAGGCAGTTGCTGCTGAAATGCAGAGAGACGATACAGGCATGCTGTGGCCCTCTAAAGTAGCCAACAATTGAGTACCTTTCCACACACATATTGAACCATCCTGCAGTCCGCAAATGAGGTTATCAACACCACCAGCAGCAATAGAACAAACAGGAGCATTTAATCCACCAAGAAGAAGCTGTACGCCGGTGTTGATGCAGTAGGCATTAACGCAATCATCCAGGCCCACAAAGAACCATCCACCTTCACTCAACAAACATCTAGTTTCTTTACCCAGCTGAACAGATAGAAAACATTTACCATCCCTGTCCCAAGAGCATACATTCCCATCCTTGCTCAAGGAATAGAAGTTGTTGGAGCCCGAGGGCTGACACACTCCTGTGACAGCAGCATTGTGGCTCTTCAACTTATGCAAGAGAGTGATCCCAGAGCCAGTACAATGCAGATCCACTTCCACTTCAGTTGGTGGCTCGGCCACTTGATCAGTAGATGGGTTGGCCATTTCTGTAACTTGAGTAGGTTTCGCCACCATACTGACAGGCTTTTCTTCAGAATCCTTAACCTCTTTGTTGATTGAGGTGACAGGAAAATGCAAGTTGGGGCGCTTAATTTGTGGTTCTAAATCATCATCATCATAGAGATCATCATACCTGCTGGGGCGTTTTCGCTTAGGCCCTTGATCAGGAGACTCATGTTTCTCGAAGATAGCAGCAGCCCTTGGGTGATCCTCGGGATTAGAATGAAGGAACCTGCAGCGATTTCTGGCGCACCTTCCCTGAACCCAAAACCTGCAAACCTCATCTCTCACTGGACGATCAACAGGAGCTCCAATTCGATCAAAAACAGACACTTTGGTGGGGAGATTGATTCGATCAAATACAGACACTTTGCTGGAACTCTCGCCACCACACCCAAATGTAATTCGATCAAACACACTCCTCCTCCTACCGATCCGCCGGAAAACGCCTCTTCTTGCCGTCTCCATTTTTCCCCAATTCACAAACCCTAGATTTCGAATCAAAGAATTGAGGAATTCGAAAACCCTAGGTTTTGAATCAAAGAAAGTAGAGAAAATTGAAGAAGTGCAGGAGGATGATTACGAGAAGGATTTGGTGAATTTAGGAGTAAATTTGAGAACGATAAAGGGAATAAAGAGAGTAGAAGAGAGAACAGAGAACAGAGATAGTAATATCTGGGAGTGTTGGACTGCGCAGCTATTTACAGATGGAGTACAATGAACCCACGCGTAAGTTAGTACGTGTACTGATCTTGCGGTGCCAGCTGGCACATCCTGCATTTAATTTTTGTTTTACCGTTACTAGCACATGGACGGATTTTTTTATTATTTATCAAATTATATTAAATTTAATTGACAAAATACATGTTAAACATATTTTTGACTTTTAATTAATAGAAAATACTCGTGTCCATGCACAGAATTCAACCAAATTTTATAACAAAATAATTGAGTCTAAATTTTAGTTTTCTAATACCGTGGTCCTATTGGAGATTCGTGAATAGAATTTCAATACAAATTTAGACCATTTATTAAAATGTAATGTAATTTAGATGTTGATTATAAAAAAACAATAATCCATGTGTTTGTTTTTATTGATTTCTTTGTCTTTTGCACCACCATCTGAAGAGGAAACACCTTCCCCTTTCGTGTCCAACACCTTGACGCCTAGTTTCATTAGAAAATGGATCCCTGCTTAAAGCAGATACACCAAACACTTTATTTTCACAAACCACATACTCAACCATGCTTTTCCTATTAAGTAAATAGAAGGCACGCCACTTCTCACCGGCATATATAGGCAAACAGATAATATCAAACTCAATGCTCAATGCTCACTTCTCATAGAACTCCTGATGCGACATTGGAATATCATCATCGTCCTCACCAAGAGCGTCAGCTATGCTTCTCCTAACCCATCCATCCCCTCCAGATGAGCCAGCTGTTTCAGTTAGCTTTCCTTTCTTTGAACTGCAAAGCTCTTCCAACATACACTCAGCATTGATAAGATGCCATTTGTTTTCTTGTTTTCGAGAAAATAATTTCCACAAAAAGAAGGGGGCGGGCCTTCATTTTCCGCAACATTCTCCTAACTAAAGTTGTTAAGAAAAGAACAATATTCTGATGTTCTTTGCATGGCTTTGACCTCTGCTCTTCCAGGATGTCATAAAAAGTAATCAAGTATGATAGCTGATGCTAATAGAGTAATATAAAAAAAATCCAGCATCTAAGAACACAATTGTGGTTGATACCTGGTACAACATTGGAGCAAGATCCAAATCCTCACAGATTCGTCAAACTAAACATAAAATATATTGGTTTGTACTGACACCGGGTTCGGGGTAATGGCATGCTTGATCATATCCAGCTGGTAAATGGATTTCCCTTGAGAGATTTCCACCACAACCACATTCACACCAGCCTTCACCAGCCGCTCCAGCCTCCCCTTATCCGTCACTACAATGAAAAAGAATATATCCATCTTCTGATCACTTGATATAGCATCAATCGAATGGAAATCATGGTTCGACAGAAACCTGCCATAGACACTCTGACAGATTATTAGGATCATTTAAAGCTTCATACATCACATGTTCATGTACCTACAATAATATAAACATAAAATTGTTCTAGAAAACCTATAAAAAATCAGCTTAGAAAGCTTGTCTGCGCTCATTTGAAGTTATCATCCATCACAAGCTTATTCAACAAAAACTAATTAAATATAACCAATTTAACTAAGACAATAACAAATATTAAGCCTTCATCCCACCATGTGAAGTTGGCTATGTAGATCATATCCTGCCATCAAGCCTTATTCCAACACGGTGCTTTAAACATAGCATATTGAAGTATGTTTCCAAGTCTTTTTTAGATCTTCCCTACCAGGGCATTATACAAACCTACCAGCGTAGCAAGAACTATGTTAACACTCTATCTCAGAAAACCCTTCATCAGGAAACATGAAAAAAAGAAATACAAATACCTATCAAACAAACCTACTCAAATATCAATTCAAATCAGTACAAAATTTCTCATCCAAATCAAGACATATTTAATTAACGTAGCTAGTTTTATACATTGCTTGAGAACATTGATTCTTTTTCAAATTGAATTCATAAAAGAGATCTTGATTGTTCTTCAAATTGAACTTACACAGCAATGGTGCCGAGAAGCAATGCAAGAAAAACCCAACCTGAGAACATTGATTTAGATGCGAGACATTGATTCTTCTAAGCAGAGGGTGGCTGAGACGCAACACATGGGAGGTAACTCATCAGAACTTGAGACACACAAATTAAATAACTCAACCTCATAGATCAATCACACAACAAAAATCAAATCACACTCATTATTCAGCACAAAATCTTACAGGAAACCATAAAAGACTTTACCTTTAACAGAAGAGAATGTTTGAAGCCAGAAAATTTCTGAATCTTCATGTGTCAAAAAAACACATAGGTACTGATGGACGATGTTCATAAAAAGGCTAGCATCCGTAACAGCTGACCTGGTGTGATAGTAGCACATTTTACAGCAACATTGTACCTGCAGAACAAAGTGAATACTGAAGCGTCTGAAATGCAAGTAATGGATAAAACAACAAAGTTTACTATCTCTGATTATACTACTATAACTATTCGATTACCGTAATGCATGCCAGTCACTGTAAAACAACATATAAAACAACATATAAAACTAATATTGCTTATGCAATAAGCAAAACTTACTTTTGAGTAGCTTCAGCACTTTCGATAGTAACTCTATCATCGGTGCTATTACGAATCAGTATCCCCAAATCGTAGTTCTTTATATCTAACTCCACATAGGGAAGTATCAACTGCAATGCAAATTTCAATTCCAAAAACTAAATAAATTAAACACGTAAACAGATGAAAAAAGCAAGACGGGGAAGTAAAACAATTTACAACCATCTCTTTGATCATCCTCCACATGATCCTTGCCATCTCATCACCTGATCACGTCAACAAACACAGTCAAGACAATTCTACAAACTTTTTCGAGCTAATTAAAAACTAACAACATCATGAACATGAGCAACAGCAGCAGCAGCAAAATCATAAATTTTGAATTCATCTATGAAAAGACAGGGAAGGAAATCATCCTTAGCAAACAAATGGCCGGAGAAATCCTCACCTGGAAATGGAATCACATGCGGAAATAGAGAGGAGGAGAATCGAAGGGTTCCATAGAGTAGAGACAAAATAAAAAACACTAACTCCACCAACACCAACACCAACACCAACAACAATCAAAATCAATCAACAGGAAAACAAAACCGCACGTGCGTCTTATCCACGGGCCGCCATCATCGTCAAACACATCACCGGAATATAATCTGAGGACCCAATACGGGATTCGGGTTAGGGATCGAAAGCTATAGTTGTACGTTTGTTTTCGATTGTATAACAACTTCTTTCGCTTCTCCCCTAGTAGGCTCTCTTTCGAATTTCGATTAGCAGTGAGATTGAGTCAATTACACGTCTTCTTCTACACTGCCTGGTTCATCATTATACGCTAAAAACGGATTTTTGAAATCAAAACTGCTGAAGTGTAGAATTTTCTAGAAAAGGGACCATGAGGGTGATCGATCAGAAGAAGACGAAGAGGTAAGGAATTCTGAGCGACAATGAATTATGAAGGAGCAGTAAAATTAGAAAGGTGAAAAGATAATTGTAAACACCGGTAAAAGAACTGCGCAAAGAGAAAGAAAAAATATGTGTTTTTTTAGTAGCGCTCCAAACCCTGATGTGGCGTTTTTTGGAGAGCTCCAAAAACTGATGTGGCATAAGAAGATGAGGTTTGACTTTTCCAAAAGTTACTGTTTTAATAGTATAGATAGATGGTAAGTTATGGTAATTGTTTTATTGACAGCTGTGGCCTACTCTAATTTTGTTATCCTTTTTGAGATAATCACTTTTCAAATAAGTGTTTATAAAAATAGAAGGACTTTCTATAAATATAAGGAGGGCATAATTATTACAAGGGTTCTACCTCAAATCATTTTTAATTGAATTATGAAAAAATTGAGCTCGATTAAATTGTAATTTCATTCAATTGTGATGAAATATAATTTTGACACAATCCAACTTTATTTACATGAAATATAATTTTGACACAATTTAATGTAATTCAAGTGTAAATATTTATTTAACATACATTTTCGTTACTACTATTATAATATTTGAATAAAGTGCATTTTATAGTCCCTAAAACTTCAAAAAGTATCATTCATGACCCCTAAAATTAAAATGTGAATTTCATGGCCTCTAAAAATTAAAAATGTATATTTCATGGCCCCTATCCATTTATGTTAGAAAAATGAAATCTGTCAAGGGTGTTTTTGTAATTCACTCATTATAATTTCTTAAAAAACAAAAATATTTGAATAGCGACGCGGAGTATTAACAGCGACGTCTTTGCCACCGCGTCGTCGCCTGTCTGCAAATCTTACCCCTTGATCTTCAGTTCGCAAACCCCTTGAGCTTGACCCATTTACGTCGCCACCAATCCAAATCCTAATTCCGTTTCACGTCCAGTTTTCCAATTAATCTAATTCAATCCAAATCCGTATTCTCACTTCCCTTTTGACATCCACTTTCCTCCAATCACTTCCTCGTCGCCCCTTCCAAAATCAAGTTTTCTTCCGTCGGAACGCCGCTGAGCTGAAGCGATTAAGATTCCAGCAACGGTGGGTAAACGACGGTGATTTGATTAAATTGGTGATCTCTCTCGGCGACATCATCACGGCGGCAATTTTCGGCGACATCCTGTTTCCATTTGAATGATCTTCTCCATTCCCACCCACAATTTAATTAGGTTTTAGTCTTGTAAGGGGAGGGGGGAACGTGGTGATGGTCTGACTGAATCCAATCGTGAAAATGGGGAAGATGATTGTGAGCAGACGAGACTTAATCGGAGCGGTGGAGAGAAATCAAGACTAAACCATGGCATAACGAATACCCGCCTGAGCAGCCACATGCATCCATGGGTGAACTGCACGACTTCGAAGAGCTTCTTCAGCAAAGCGGCGTCATTAATATAGCCCTCGACAATGGAAACTCCGATCTAATTGAGTTGCCTGATGGGGCCTCTGTTGAAGGCATTCTACAACTATTCCAAAGACGACCCCGCTGTGTTCCCCCTCTCAAACTTCTCTAGGCCAGGCTCTCCCGCCGCGAATTGCAGTTAAAGTATTCAGTATTGATTTAAGAGAAATTAAAGATGGGATTTTGTGAATTGAAAGGTTTAGCTTAGCTAGCTGCCAGTGGAGTTGAAGCCTGAATGAGTGAAGTTCTCTTTGTTGGAGTTCGACTGCAGCGTGACGATGAGCAAATTCCGTTTTAATTTTTTAAATTTTGTCAAGTATGATTTTACTAAGATACCCCTGACGGAAGTTATGTTTTTAACGGAAAATAGCATTGGGGCTATGAATGTTAAATTTCTTTTTTTTTTGAGGGCCATGAAATTGCAATTTCAACTTTTAGGGGTTATGAAATTGACACTTTATTTTTAGGGACTATGAATCATACTTTTTGAGATTTAAGCGGCTATAAAATGCACTTTATTCATAATATTTGGTGACTTCATTATAATATAATTGATTGCGTATATTATTTTGACACCAATTTTTGTAATCAACCAAAATTAAAATATAAAAGTTTAACCTTTTATATTTATTATGAATTAATAAGCATGTCATAGTTAAATGTAATAACTTCAAAAGATTGGGACTACTACAAGATATTTTTCAACATATTTTTAGAAATGTGTAAAGTTTCAAAGAGTTTTTTTTTTGACAGAATGCTATGACAAACGCTGGGGTACTGATTGAGTGATTGTTGCTGATGACTTTTTTATCAGGTTTTAGTAAACACAATGAGATTAGGTGATGCTTTAAAGTGATACTCACGGGTTATCTAAGTGTTTTGCTCACAAGATTGATTCCATTTTAATTTGTTAAATTAAATGTTCAAATGAGTTTGTTAAGTCCGGGTTTTAAAACTGCACAATGTTAATGTTTGAGTGGTACCAAGTTTGGAGATACTAAAATGATAGGAAGAACAAAAAATGTTTATGTTTTGAATCTTTTGATGGTACATGAATGCATGTAAGAGTAGATTCATAACTATAGCAGTTCTTTGTAGTACAAATAGCTTCCATTTTAAGAGTAGATGATTTTGATTAAAAATCATCATATGAATTAGCAATTTCTATTTTATATTCAATTTCGCTTTGAAGCGACAATGAATAAACGTATCTTCATTGGTTTGAACTGAATATGCATGAGCTCCTGCCTAACTATTATGCATTTGGATATGCTTACCTGATTGCATGTTTAACTGTCGGTTTCTTACCAGAATTGGTTTGAACAGAATGTCCAGGCAGGTGGATGATCTATTAAGGAACTACGCTTCAAACTCAACAGATTGATTTTGCAGACACATGCACAGATCATGTGAAACACCAAGAAAGAATGTCTCAGAAATCAAACTGTGATCTTTTCAACTTTTGCTGTCAGAAAATGATTCAGTGGGTTAGAAGTCTGCATGTTTAACCGTTGATTTCTTACCGGATTGGTTTGAACTGAATGTCCACGCCTTCTTGTTCGCTTATTGGATTGTCCATGCCTTTATTGGTTTTGAAATGTAGTTTGATTGGTGTAAATGCAAAGAAGAACACCTATGGAAGGCAAATGGCACATCTCTAAAGAGGACAACACGATCACGACATCCCTTTAATCGCTCGCTAGGCCATTTTAAAATAACAATTAAGGGAATAGCAGTCATTTCTGATATACAGGTTTAGAGAGTCGAGCTCTGCTGTGTACCCGATTGATGTAGTAATACATTGAATAAAAACACCCGAAAACAAAACCTTCTGCTTAAATGCCATTTATGGTTTCTGAAGCATAGTAACGCTAGAACTGATAAAGATAGGGGCAAAGTAGACTAAGTAGTAAGAGCAGACTAGAACCTGGTGTCACCCTAGTATTAATGCTACCTATTTGTTTTAGTATATTTTCAGCATGATGAATGATCATGTATACATATGTTCTTTTTTAATCAATGATGAATGATGATAGTCAATTTTGTAGCCAAATTCAAAGCTTTATTTGCAGGATAATCAGATTGCTTCTATGGATTTCCACTGTAGAGGATACCAATGTTGAAGACTAAACCTTTTATAGTTTTTAGCTTTTGTCATATTTGATCATTTGATAAAATTTGTGGTGATTTCTTTCTTTCTGTGACAATTTCAAATATGCAAAGAGACACTACATTATCATATTTTACTATGTGATATGGTTATGCACACAAATTTTAACAAACAAGTCTGAGAAATAGACAATTGAAGAAGATGTGGACCAATAGACCATATGGGAGTGAGTTTTAGAGAAAAGGAATATAAAAGAATGCAACTATAAACATAACAGTTAACATTTCTTAATAACTTTGGCTTTAAACTTGCAGCAAGCATCCTAAGTTTAAACCTGCACATGCTGCTTGTTCCTGGTTGACTAAATTCCCTGGATTGATTCCTCACATATGTCGAACCGAGAAAGTTTCAGCTCGAGGAAAAGGACACACCTTTATCTAAAAAGGCTTTAATTACTCTTTTCATTTCTTTCATCAAACTGAGAATTCACCATCTTTTTCTGTTAAATTGGATGGGATTACTGAATGGTTTCTTGTTTATCATCTTGTCATATTTATGCGCCATGATTGATTTCAGGTTAGTTTTATCGATTTCCTATGACAAAGGTTTATAGGAAATCAGTTGGTTTTTTATTATAAAGTTATGATCTTTATAGTATCAATTGGTATTGATAGTTTGACAGATTATGATTGAGTTAGTTCTTAGATCTATATTGTTTGGTCCAAGATGGTACCTTTGCATGTAGCTATTTAACTTTTCGGTTTTTCTAACGAGTGCTCATGGGCCCTCGTTAAGAACATTTGATTCCATAAGAATTTGTGCATATTGAATGTCTTTCATTTAATAAATGAGATCAATCCATTCCTTTATTTCATCATCGACTCTCGCGTACGAATAATAAATGTTATTAGATCAAATCTGCCGTGTTTTCCTCCATTGCCCCTATCAGTATCAGATTTCGCGTACGAATCTGCTGTGTTTTCACTGAGCCTCCATTTCCTCCATAACTTCAATTATTGGGCACTCGGAAGTACGAGTTTATTCGGAAGTACTAACAAAAACTCGTACTTCCGAATATATACTATATTGTTAGTATGTCAAGTCCTCATCAAACTGAAGAAGCTCTTTAAGGTAATCAAAATCAATTACATCCAGACCCCCATCAAAGTCCACAACTTCATTCTCATACCAAGACTTTTTGCACCTTGCTCGATAGGGATTCTAAGGAGGGGTTGAAGATCACAATCATAGAAGCCAAGATCATAATATTCATTCTCTCATTGTTAGAGAGCATGAATTTGTCCAATTTCTATCATCCTCCGCCAACAGATTAGCAATTTCTGAAAGAGAAGTCGTCGGTGGCGGGGATCCAGCTCCCTCGCTCGGTGGCATGGATTTCCTCATACTTTTCTTGGTGATGCTTGGTGCTCAATTTCACCCCCAAAAGATCTTCGGGAAGTGATGTTGTTGTGGCATTGACCATCTTCATCAAAAAATCATCGCTCATTTTGACTTGGCTCTCCATCATCATTCAATAATTGGAGAAATCGAAACCCTAGGTTTTAGAGTCAAGAGTGAATTCGAGGAATCCTAGCCATGTTCCAGTTTTCAAACCCTATGTGGTGTCGAATAGATGAAATGAGAGGAATCGAAAAACTGCAAAATTATCATAAGAATTTTGGGGATATAGTCATTAGAAAAATAATTTTGGAACGAGAAAAGGGATAAAGATAGAAGAGAGAAATAATCCGGGAAAGGTTATGTGATGTTACTCTATCACAAAAAGGCGATTCACTCAACCTGAGCGCCCCACTCGTACCCATTATGTGATGTTACTCATGTTATAATGTAGTTGAGATTATTTGGGAAATGTTTTTTCACAAATGTGAAGTACAAGGCCCACATATTACACGCGTAAGTTAGTTATGTGATATGATCTGGTATATGCCATCTGACATCTCATTACCCAGGTTCATTTTACCGTTATGATTGACAGTTAGTCCACTTAAAATTAATGATTCTTTTTTAGATAATCTTTTGTTTTCTCAGATAATTATTTACAGGGTATAGATTGACTCTCTTCAAATATAAGAGGCATATTTATAAATAATATGGCATTCTTTATCGTTAATTTGAATATATTTTTGTTCTGTAGTTTAGTTTTGAATACAACTATAGCTTAATTTAGCTATAATGTTATTATTTCCAATATATCCATTTATTACTTCAGTTTAGTTTAGAAAAAATTAATTAATTGTAGAAGTAGTCCATAAATAAAAGATTTACTGTCTCATGACTTCTTTTTTTCTTTTTAAACTCATAAAATTGTAACTTCTTACATACTCTGAACATCACGTGTTTATTTTGGAAGGGAAAAGTGTGGGTCACTCATTACGAGTGTGGTAAAGATGAAGGAAATCTAGATGACATGAACGGAATCAACAGTGATGGCGCTACGATAGGTAGTATGCTATGATTGTGAAACCACATTGAAAGTTTTAGAAACACTAAGGGCCAGTTTAATAAACATGAATTGAATTGAATTGAATTGAACTGAGCTGAAAGATACCGAATTACTTTGGAACTGAACTGAAAAATACTGAACTAAAATTCACTTGAATTTTAATATATTTTATTTTAAAATTTTGAACTTAAATGAACTTAACCGAATTTTATGAAGTAACAACTAATATTTTAATATAACTAAATTAGCTAAATTTTAATGTATTATATTTCATCACAGTTGAACTTAATAAACATAACTTTACTTAATCAAAGAAGTCTATATCCCTCACCAAAACGTCCATAAAAAAATTCTCTCGCCTAAACTTCACACTTGTGGTAATTTCCAATAAACCAAAAAGTTTGGTAGAACTAAAGAGTTCTCTCAGGTCATGTGGAAATTCAAATTCAATCCATCCTTACCTTCCATTTAAGAGGATGGTGAGGATGTTGTGAAGGTGAATATTCCATTAGTTATTACCGATGATTCCTCGAAATACACAAATAGCTAACCGGTTTCCTCCTCTGATACCCCTGCAGTCTCGGTTTCGTTGTCGTCGGACTTGGAAGTCTCTATTAGTCGTCACCAGATCTGTACGATTAGGCACTCATACGTCACATTCCGATCTTAACTCATGTCAACACATGTTTAATGCTTTCGGTCATCCTTTGCCATAACAGCCAAGCACTACGACGACACTACGGTGGATAAATTATCACAGTAGGTGAATAAATCATAAATCAACATCCCATTGAAGAGGCTCATCTATCAAAAATGAATTCCTGACAATGAAAGATCGTCCTCCGCACCGCCACTTTTACTCTGATTTGGAAAAAAAAAACCCTTTATGATCTTTGACATTCTGGGGATTAGGTTGCTATTAATTTACATTGACAAACATTTGTGGTCCCTCACTTACAATTACGTTTGTTTCGGAGTTCATATTGCAATTCGATTATGCGGTCAACCAATAACTTAGCATGTCTTTTGGAAAATTCAGGTTCAATTTCAACCTACAAAATCATAAAATCCATGCACCTAAACATATTTGGCTCAAAGTTTGTGCTCTTTTTGAAAGGTAAAAGAGCATTTTTGAAGTGATACAAAGTTCTCCGAATCTGCTAAATATAAGTCCTTCAATTTTCCGAATCTGCTAGATTTTCCGAAATATCTTAGAAGATTTTCCATGATCTATCGTTAAAATCATTTCCCTTTTATGGTCAAATACTAGAAAACAAGGGTCAAGAGACATTCTCTCTCTCTTTTATTATTTTGATCGACCTGGGCTCATTTTTATTGTTTGCAGAGAAGTGAAAACGATTTGGGGTTTAGGACTGATCAAACATAAGTTACTAGACTTGGAGAATCAAATTGTGGATGATGCGTATTTTCTTGGTAGTTCACTTTGTTGCAGCGGAATATATATAAATTGCTTTGGGATATGAAAATCGCTTGAACAGCTGTCAGCCAATTAACTAGAAACCACGAACACCTGTCATGGGCGACTCAACTGAATCTTGAAATTGAACAACTGTCAATTAATTCGGAAAACCTCCTTTTTCTTTATAATAAATCTCTGTCTCCAAATTACAAGGCTGAGGCATATATTTATAATCTCGAATAAAAATCACAATCCTAACATTAATCTGGAAATAATAAATCTAATTCTATGACTATTATGGAAAATAAATAAAATCTTACTAGAATTAAAACACATGTTTATAGGAAAATTCTTGGTAAGAGAATAATTCCTAATTAACCTAGTTTTCCATTTATACTGTATCATTCTCCTCTTTTTCGAAAAGAATTGTCCTCAATTCTTGATATTCTTCATCTCCAATCAATATGAGTATGTTGCTTCCATATAT
Source organism: Sherardia arvensis (assembly GCA_948330725.1). Classification (NCBI taxonomy): domain Eukaryota; kingdom Viridiplantae; phylum Streptophyta; class Magnoliopsida; order Gentianales; family Rubiaceae; genus Sherardia; species Sherardia arvensis. The sequence continues at coordinate 39,686,872 of OX415236.1, read as the reverse complement.
TCGAGATGCGATGTACTTGCTTTTGCCAATCCCATCTTGTATCATCCTTCCCGAATTTGAATGGATTCTCCCTCGAATTCGTCCTCTCAGTGACCCCTTGTCAAACTCACAACCTTTCGAATATCGATCAAATGACACGTGACTAAAGTTGTGATGTGTAGCAAAGTCACCAGTTTTTCCATACTCAGAATTTACATGACTCCAAAGTTCATCATTCTCAAGAAAAGAATTAATCGATTGATCATTCCGTGAAAATATAAATTTTGTTTTCTCAGCAATTTTGTATCGAGTTTCAAAAATCATAGGATGAACCAATTTTTTCTCTGCATCTTCCTCGTTTATACCAACATCAAGTGTTGCCATGTCACTTCCTTCAAGATCTTCTTCTTTAATCTCATTATGAACATTAAGGACTATAGAACATGAGTACATAACACTCTCGGTTTCAATCAGAGGAGTAGAATAATCATTAACATTGTAGAATTCGGTTAGAGAAGTAGAACTATCCTCCTCATCATCCTCAACGACATCTTCAACATTAGCATCAACACAACCATCAACATCATTCTTTGCCTCAAATTGCTCGTTACTCGCCACAAGTTCAGCCACAGTTAAAGACTCTTGTTTTAACATATCGGTAGAAGGTAAGAATAGTCGATCAAGATGTTTCTTCAACTTAATCCATGAGTTGATTTTTGATTTTCCCTGAACCCTTCGCTTAAATTCCAAAATTTCATAATACAAGGATGCACGCGCTGTAAGTTGTTTTATAGCCATCTCGCACCTCGTGCGATCATCATACTCTTTAAAGTCAAAAATTCTCTCACATTGCTGGATCCATTCCAGATAACTTTCTTGGTTTACTTTTTCTCCAAACTTCGGGATATCCAGCTTAAAACCCTGTCTCACGAATTCTGACACAAGTGCCATCTTTTTCTCCAACGAAGCCATACGTTTTTCCATATTGTTATAGTTATCCTCCATGACCGTTCACAAACTAGAATTTGTGAAAGCCTTGCTCTGATACCACTTTGATGTGTATTTTTTTGGTAGTTCACTTTGTTGCAGCGGAATATATATAAATTGCTTTGAGATATGAAAATCGCTTGAACAACTGTCAGCCAATTAACTAGAAACCACGAACACCTGTCATGGGCGACTCAACTGAATCTTGAAATTGAACAACTGTCAGTTAATTTGGAAAACCTCATTTTTCTTTATAATAAATCTCTGTCTCCAAATTACAAGGATGAGGCATATATTTATAATCTCGAATAAAAATCACAATCCTAACATTAATCTGGAAATAATAAATCTAATTCTATGACTATTATGGAAAATAAATAAATTCTTACTAGAATTAAAACACATATTTATAGGAAAATTATTGGTAAGAGAATAATTACTAATTAACCTAATTTTCCATTTATACTGTATCAGTGGATGACAACATGTAGATTTAAGTGGCGGAGAAATTATCAACGTCGGCGCTCCGGCAGTTATGGATGTTGAACAAGACTAGAGGAATAAGCTTCACCCCGAGAAATTATCAACGTCGGCGCTCCGGCAGTTATGGATGTTGAACAAGACTAGAGGAATAAGCTTCACCCCGAGAAATTATCAACGTCGGCGCTCCGGCAGTTATGATTTTCTTTTAAGAATTCCTCCATCTGCTTCTATTTTCACTGAGCCAGCAGCCATACAATCACTTGTTAAAGATGACACAAAGATATGATGAGATTATTAAGCTTAATTATGGTTGTCAAAGAAAGGCAAAGATGAGGATTTCTTCCATTTCTTTAATAAGACGACATAATGAATTTATTGATCTGCACAGCATACAGATTACAGAGATTATGCATTATCCTAACATATTTTGTGGCTGAGTGAAACACATTTTCATTCTAACAGTTAAGGCTCGGTATTAAGCTGTCAGTGCAATTTGCAATCTGCAGTTGTAAAGTTGACTTTAGTAGATGTATTAAGTTCCTTAGATTCTAACTTTGGATGAGCGCGAAGAATGATGAACCAGTAGTTTTTACCTTTGCTGACATGCAAGTTATATGCATGATCCCCGGCTAGTTCGTGTACATATTTGTGAATGCGTGAGTACTTAAGAAGAAAGGAGCTGCAAGCCACATCAAACTACAATTTGAGTGAGTACGTACAACAAAAGGCACATTTGGAGACTGTATCTATCTCCATTCTTCTTGACAATAAACAACTTACCTGGCAAATTTGGATTCCATATCCTGTAGTCTTCATTCTTGAAGAGTTACTCGAACCTGTAAAATTTTCAGGTATGCCTGGACTAAAAAAGAAATTCCTATATTATCCATGTTTCTGTCAAAATACCAATACATTTTGAAGTGTGAGAAGTCATTCCCAACCTGAATCACAGTTTCTCTTTCTGCTAAACTAATTACAACTCTATAAAAAAACATATTTTCATGCTTAGAAACTACTCATTTTCATGCTCCCACTAACAATAAAAGGATTGAGTTCTTTGTTAGGATTGAAGTACACAATCTTGTAGCATGTTATATGAGAAATTAGATTTACTCATCAGTTTCAGAATGAGGGCATGCAATCTAGTCAAAGTTGCAAAGGCAGAAACTATTCAAGCAGTAAATGCTAGAGTAAATAAGAAACTATCATTTACTAGTTTCCACTATCATATAATCAGGCTACACATTCCAAGGTTTGTATCAAAAGTATGCAGCAATGTTAAGGGAGTACAAAGCAGGTTTACGTACATTTAGCTGAAAGCTAAGAAATAAAATACCATTACAGCAGATAGGGACAGAAAGTATCAGTTGGTCCATGAACCTGCAATTTGAAAATACTACACCACAAATTTGACCAAAATATGGTTATGTACATAAAACATTAACAAACGAATGCGTCCAAATCTGAGAAATAACCAAGGAAGATTAGAGAAAAAGAATTCACAGAAGAATGCAACTATCAAACAGAACAGATATGGTCTATATACTGAGCAAATAACCATTTAACTTGGAATAGGCATCCTAAGTTCCAAGAGATATCCATTCAAAAGTAAATACAGAATAAAAGAGAGACACTGAAGAGTAACAAGAAGGCAGAGAGAAAGTAAACGATGGATTATATTTATTAAACTGAAACTTCATTTAACATTTACAGAAGAATTGTCTACCAAAAATAGGGAGTCTAATGCTAAACTCTACCAAAAATGGGTCTAGGTCAGGTATTTTCAGCAGCCCCTTCACTTGGCTGTTGATCATCTAACTGCAAAACGCCTACCAAGCCAGTGGCATCCCCAGTGTAAAGCAGACCGCTGCCTCCAATGGCAGTGGCTGTAAGAACTGATGCTGATGAAATCCGGCCTCTTTCACTGAAAGAAGGGATGCTGTACAAGCGCACGGAGTTATCATTCAAGGAGCAGAGCAGGTCATCATTTTTACAAGATAGTCCCACCACACCAAACTCTGTTCCAAGTTCGTAAACTACTTTCCAGCTTCCATCCTGGCTTGAAGCCCACACCTTTATGGTGTTGTCGAGGGATCCCGATAGCATATGATTGCCCCAGAAAGCAAGAGAGGTCACAGCATTCGAATGTGCACTCAAAACAGAGAGACACTGGAAGGTCTTCAGGTCCCATATTCTGATGGTTTTGTCCTCCGAGGCCGAATAGAAAGAGGCAGTTGCTGCTGAAATGCAAAGAGACGATACAGGCAGGCTGTGGCCCTTTAAAGTAGCCAACAATTCAGTACCTTTCCACACACATATTGAACCATCCTGCAGTCCGCAAATGAGCTTATCAACACCACCACCAGCCATAGAACATACAGGAGCATTTAATCCACCAAGAACAAGCTGTTCCCTGGTGTTGATGCAGTAGGTATTAACGCAATCATCCAGGCCCACAAAGAACCATCCACCTTCACTCAACAAACATCTGGTTTCTTTACCCAGCTGAACAGATGAAAGACATTTACCATCCTTGTCCCAAGAGCATACATTCCCATCCTTGCTCAAGGAATAGAAGTTGTTGGAGCCCGAGGGTTGACACACTCCGGTAACAGCAGCATTGTGGCTCTTCAACTTATGCAAGAGAGTGATCCCAGAGCCAGTACAATGCAGATCCACTTCCACTTCAGTTGGTGGCTTGGCCACTTGATCAGTAGATGGGTTGGCCATTTCTGTAACTTGAGTAGGTTTTGCCACCATACTGAGAGGCTTTTCTTCAGATTCATGAACCTCTTCGTTGATTGAGGTAGCAGGAACATCCAAGTTGGGGCGCTTAAGCTGTGGTACTAAATCATCATCATCATAGAGATCATCATACCTGCAGGGGCGTTTTCGCTTAGGCCCTTGATCAGAAGACTCCGGTTTCTCGAAGGTAGCTGCAGCCCTTGGGTGATCCTCGGGATTAGAATGAAGGAACCTGCAGCGATTTCTGGTGCACCTTCCCTGAACCCAAAACCGGCAAACTTCACCTGCCACTGGACGATCAGCCGGAACTCCAATTCGATCAAAAACAGACACTTTAGCGGGGAGATTGATTCGATCGAAAACGGACACTTTGCTGGAACTCTCGCCACCACACCCAAATGTAATTCGATCAAACACACTCCCCCTCCTACCGATCCGCCGGAAAACGCCTCTTCTTGCCGACTCCATTTTTCCCCAATTCGCAACCCTAGGTTTCGAATCAAAGAATTGAGGAATTCGAAAACCCTAGGTTTCGAATCAAAGAAAGTAGAGAAAATTGAAGGAGTGCTGGAGGATGATTACGAGAAGGATTTGGAGGAATTTAGGAGTGAATTTGGGAACGAGAAAGGGAACAAAGAGAGAGTAGAACAGAGATAGTAATATCTGGGAGAGTTAGGCTGTGTTTGGTTCGCAAGGTTTTTGAAAGTCTGGATTTTGTTTTGGATTTTTGAGAGTTTGGGTTTTTGTTTGGGATTTTGAGAGTCTGGTTTTACAAAATCCTTGTTTGGTTGGGTTGAATTTGTGAGTATAAAACAAAATCTTTGATTGGTTTTTAGGATTTTGCAAGTCTGGATTTTGGAAAACTTGGTGAACCAAACAAGATTTTACAAAACTGGATTTGGATAGTCCAAGTTTTGCAAAAACTTGTCCAACCAAACACACCTTGGTTCGCAAGGTTTTTGAGAGTCTGGATTTTGTTTTGGGTTTTTGAGAGTTTGAGTTTTTGTTTGGGATTTTGAGAGTCTGGTTTTGCAAATCCTTGTTTGGTTGGATTGAGTTTGTGAGTATAGAACAAAATCTTTGATTGGTTATTAGGATTTTGCAAGTCTGGATTTTGGAAAACTTATTAAACCAAACAAGATTTATAAAACTAGACTTGGATAGTCCAAGTTTTGCAAAAACTTGTCCAACCAAACACACCCTTAGACTGCGCCGCTTTTTATAGATGAAGTTCGAACCCACGCGTAAGTTACGTGTATTGATCTGGAGAGTGCCAGCTGGCACATCCTGCACTTAATTTTCATTTTACCGTTTTGGTAATTGACAGCTGTGGCCTGCTCTAATTTAGTTATCCTTTTTCAGATAATTACTTTAGATAAGATTAGTCTTAAAATAGACCGTCTAATACCTATAATATAGGCAGTCTGTTTTTGCAATTATAAATGGACGCGGCCCTCATCTTGCAAATTACTTTTGGGCAGGTCTTTTTTATGCAATTTCCGAAACCTAATAAATATATATACACGTGAACAGTGATTTGCCCTTTTCCCCAATTTCTTAAACACGTCTTTTCCCCTTTCCCCCAAATTCTCCAGAGCTCTGATCGGCGCTTCAACTCGGCGTTTTCCGATCGTTTCAACTTGTTTTCCGGTCGGCATTCAACTCGTATTCCGATCGGCTCCGGCTCCCGGTAATTTCTCGTGTCTGATCTGCTGTGGTTTCGATTGCTGTGATAATTTGTATTCCGATTTATGCTCTGATTGCTCTGATAATGTTAGGATCTGCTGTTTCGCTGTTGATCTGTTATGTGATGTTTATGTATGCTCTGATTGCTGTGATTTATGTCATGATTCATCAGATTTGTGCTCTCACATAAATCATTTGAATATGTATGTTTTATATTTAGTTCCGATTGCTGTGATTTCTGTGATTTGTGTTAAAAACTGTGGTGTAACTTGATTATCTAATCTGAAAAGTGTGAAGATTTTGAAAATTTGATTATTTAGTTTGAAAATTTATGTGTTTTACTATGAAAACTAGACTGTTTAATGTGATGTCTTTCTGCTTATAAAGTTTTATGTGTTTATCTTGGAAACTGGATTTTTTAATGTGGATTCTGTCTTGTTTTGAAATTTTATGTCTTTAGCTTGAAAACTAAACTGTTTAATGTGGTTTATGTCTGCGTATGAAATTTTTTGTGTTTAACTTGAAAACTAGGCTTCTTGATTTGTGTTGAAACTTGATTATTTATTGTGAAAACTGTGGTGTTTGTAAAACTTGATTTTTTAATGTGAAAACTGTGATTGTGAAAATTTGGTTATCAAGGCTGAAAACTACAGTGATTGTAGAAACTATATTTTTTAGGTTGAAAACTGTTTTTATTGTGAAAACTTGATTGTTTTGGTTGAAAACTTTGGTGTTTGCGAAACTTGATTATATATTGTGAACACCGTGAAGATTGTGAAAACTTAATTATTTAGGATGAAAACTAGAGTGATTGTAGAAACTTGATTTTTTAGGCTGAAAACTGTGGCTTTTGTGAAACTTGATTGTTTAACTTGAAAACTGTGATGATTGTGAAAAATTGAATTTTTAGGCTGAATACTTTGGTGAAACTTGACTATACTTAACACAACATTATTTATCCTAAACACCCTAGTTTTTATGTACCTAAAATCTGATGTTTATTATATGGAAACTTGTCTTTCTAACCTGAATTCTTTTGTGTTTACAAGTATTCTTTGCGTGAACAGTGTCGTGAACAGTGCCGTGAATAGTACTTTTCCCAAATTTTGCAAATAAGGACCTCCTTCCTTCCATATTGTAATGTAGTTCTTGGTCGATATTATAGCTATAATATAGACGGTCACTCCAGAGATCAACTCCTTTAGATAAGTGTTTATAAAAATAGGACTTAAAATAAATATAAGGAGGGCATGATTATTATAAGGGTTCTACCGCAAATCATTTTTTAAAAACATGAAAAAGAATTGAGTTCGATTAAATTGTAATTTCATTCAGCTGTGATGAAATATAATTTTGACACAATCCAATTTATTTACATGAAATATAATTTTGACACAATTTAATGTAATTCAAGTATGAATATTTATTTAACATACATTTTTATTATTACTACTATTATAATATTTGGTGACTTCATTATAATATAATTGATTGTTTATATTATTTTGACACTACGACCCTGCTTGCTAGAGTTTATTTCTCGTTGAACTGAACTGAAAAAACTTATAATATATTGAATTGAACTGAACTGGTTAAGTATCGACATTTTTCTCTACGAAACACTGTGGAAAGGTCATTTGACAACTCGAAAAATGGATGGCGCATGCTTAAAGCAATGTCTCAAATGAAAGAGGAGTCGCAAATGGCCATAATAGTAGCAACAATCACGCTTCTTAACTATATGCGAATGGAAAAATTTGGGATATTTGTTGTAGAGCATGACGATAATGCCAAGGAACGGCGGATAAGGAATTGCTCAGTCCTCAAAGGAAGGAAGAAATGAATCAAGTTCGACTGAATATAGCAACAAGAATTTTGCAATCCATGCCCTCATGATGAAGATACTGAAGTGAACTAAATGTCATTATTTTGAATTGATTTGATATGGTTTGAAACAGGGTTGATTTGAATTCAAATTAAATGTACGACAAAGAGTAATATTACTTCTGAATTACTTTGATTGAACAAGGTTTATTGATTTAAACATATTTAAATACTAACAGTACACCTACATTATGTTGAATAGCATCAGCGAACTTAAAAAAAATGATTTGAATTGCTATGAAATGAACTAAAAATGAATATACTGAAAATAGTACGACAAAATTATTTTGGATTGCATCAAATCACATTTTGAAAAAATTAATTTTTTGATCTGATCTCAATTGAACTGAATATAAACTGAACTGAATCGAAAAAACAGTAGAGACGTATAATGAAAAATATATATAGAAAATTTACTAAACTGAAAAATGTATAAAAATATTTATTTGAACTGAAAATAATTATAAAAATATTCGTCTGAACTGAACTGAACTGAAAAAATATGAATATATTGAATTGAACTGAAAAAATAAAAATTACTGAACTGAACTGAAAAAGAAAAAATATTGAACTGAACTGGAAAAAAAATATTGAACTAAACTGAAAAAAATAAAAAATTACTGAACTGAACTGAATTGCTTTACAGAAAAATTCTGGCAAACAGACTCTAATATTTGTAATCAACCAAAACTAAAATATAAAGTTGTAACCTTTTATACTTATTATGAATTAATATGTGTGTCGCAGTTAAATGTAATAACTTCAAAATATTATGATTATTACAAAATGTTTTCCAACATATTTTTAGAAACTTGTAAAGTTCCAAAGAGTTTTTTTTTGACAAAATGCTATGACATACCCTGAGGTACTGATTGTTGTTGATGAGTTTTTGATCAGGCTTTAGTAAACACAATGAGAGTGGGTGTTGCTTTAAAGTTATACTTAAAGGTTAAGTTAGCTCAAAGAAGAGTCAGAAATAATAAAAAATAACAATATCAGTGGCTTCTCTCCCTAAAACCAAAACCTCTGCCTTCTCTGTAGATTTAATCACATGCGCCCCCTTTTTTCATGTCATTCAGTCCCTTTCCACCGATAACGTCTTGATTCCCCACCGTGAACGGTAGGAAATGGCTAGTCCGATGGTGGATCCACCGCCGCAACCCGGCAGAGCCACCGCCGGAAAGTCATATTCACAGGCCTTAGCCCCAAAAAGCCAGCCTTTATTCAAATCTCTACCTTCCAATCCAGAATTCAAACCAATTACAATCAGGATTGATGGGAAAATTGCATGTATGTATTCCGAAGAAGCTGTTCAAACCTTCTCATCACACTATCAGAACACGTTGGTGGGCAAGTTCATTAATGCCAAGCCCCCGATGGATCTCATCAACAACGCCTTCCAATTGATGGGTCTCACCAGAAAGTACTAAATCGGCTCACTGGACCACCACAGCGTACTGATCAGACTTGATCTGATGGATGATTATCAAAGCATCTGGATGCGATCTGTGCTTCAAGTGAGTGGTGCGGCCATGAGGATCCTCAAGTGGATGACATAATTCACCACCAAGAAGGAGTCCTCTATAGTTATGATCTGGGCAACGGTGATGAATCCCCCAATCCAATTTTACAATCTCTCAGCGATTGAAGACATGGACAATCAGATTGGTGCGTTTCTGAAAATGGATCTCGCCACAAGTAAACTGTCTCGGCCCTCAGCCATCAAAGTCCGTGTGGAGATCGACCTTCTTAAGGAGCTACCATCATCAATCCTGTTGGGCACAACCAGTATTAAGTATGATGAACCCCCTTTTTATTGCACACACTGTAACAAGATACCATGAGTAATCCAACTGTACTATACTCCACCCTGAGATGAGACACAAGAGGATGTATAACCAGCCTGAGGTAAAGAACTTGGCTCCAAAGACCTATGCTCATCAGGGCAGACACAAGAAGCACCAGCAGATCAATGTACCTCAACAATGGAGGCAGGTTAAGGCCAAGGCAGTTGCAGATTCATCACGCCTCTCCACCACACAAAAACAACAAGATGTAGAAGTACAAAATCAGAAACACATGGTTGTGGAGGTCCAGAACCAAGAGCATTTCCTCTCTGAACCTGAGGCACAAGAAAGTGGACACTCCATCAACACCAACCAACCCAAGTATCCTTTTAACTCAGTTGAGGATTCTACTTTGATCACAACTGAAGTTACTGATCCTGTAAATCTTTTCAAAGGTCTTTCAAAATCAGTCTATGTGCCTTTTTATTCTTATGATGATTTACACATTAGTAAACTCAGAGACTGGAAGATAAAACAAAGGTTTATGCAAAATCAAATCATAGTTCCTTACAAGCCAATACAAACCTCTAATCCATTTCAGGTACTAGAAGAAAATGAAGAAGAATTCTCAGAATATGAGGAAGCCCAAAGTGATCCTGAGTGGAGATCAAGTGAGCTCTAAGATGCACCTGAACCAGGTACACCATTATCAATCTCCCCCCTAAGTATAGTGGAAAACCCCTTAGTAATAGAAGTGCTGATAAACTGGACAGGGTTGACACTAGTGGGAGGAGAAAAAAACAAACTTTTACTGGGGGTATCATACCAGACTGAGAACCTCACTGAAAACCAAAAATATTTCTAATGATGTATAAAATCATAGGAAATATATTAGTATGGAACATAAGAGGATATGCCAAATCTATGGATAGACTTAAATCACTCATTCTTATACATAAGGTTGACATTATTTGCTTAATTGAGCCATGGCATGATAAATTTGATTGTGTTAGCCTAAAATTTCAACTACAGTTCCCAAATGTTTTTTTTGTGATGAACATGCTAAAATTTGGATTCTGTGGAAAAATAATTTCAGTATAATGTGTTATCTCAATCTGATCAATATGTCTTAACATGCATGAATGACTTGTCTTCACTTGCTACCTGAAATACTGCATTTGTGTATGCTAAGGTCACTAAAATACTTAGAAGAGATCTATGGCCTGGTTTATTAGCTCTACCTATAGCTCCTACAGTTTATATAGGAGACTTCAATACTGTAGCCTCAATATCTGAAAGAATGGGGAAGAAAAAGCCCCATTTAGGTAGTATAAGGGAGTTCAGTGCTTTTATTGATGGGTTAGGGCTTATGGACATATCTACTGTTGGTAACCATTTCACTTGGACCAACAATTGGACTAAGGATGACCTATTACTACAAAGGCTAGACAGGGGATGTGTAATATACGGTGGCAGGATTTATTCACCCATAGCTCTATCCAGGTCCCAAGTAGACTAGCCTCTGATCACAACCCCCTAATTCTTTTAATTCAGAATTCTGAATTACAAGTACCAAAACCCTTAAGATTTCAGTAGATGAGAATACATAGAGAGGGTTTTATGAGTGTGGTTAGAGAGAGCTGGGAGGCTCCTTATGAAGCAACATGCATGGTTAAGATGGTAGCCAAACTCAACAGACTGAAACTGACACTTAAGCTATGGAACAAAGAAAACTTTGGTGATGTGCATAAAAATCTCAAGGAAGTTGAGGACAAGGTTTCCCAGCTGGAGATTAAGTATCAATCCTCTGGCAGTGACCAAGACTTGATAGAACTGAACAAGCACATGTCTTTGCTAATCAAGGCACAGAAGGAGCACACAATTTTCTGGAAACGGAAAGCCAAACTGAGATGGCTAAAGGAAGGATATGCCAACACAAAGTATTTCTATAATGCTGTGAAGGAGAAAAGAAGCAAGTGCCAGATAAATAAAATCAAGGGCAGTCATGGTGTCTGGACAGATAATCCAATAGTGATTCAGGATGAAGGTGTAGCCTTTTTCAAAAGCTTACTCAATTATCCCGAAACAGACATCACTGGACAACATTTTGAGAAGTTCAAAAAATGCATACCAAAGCTAGTTACTTCACAGGATAATGATGCACTGCTAAGACCATTTGAGCTGGAAGAGCTCAGATTTGCAGTACATGATCTGAATAAAGAATGGGCTCCAGGCCCTGATGGGTACTCAGGCTGTTTCTTCAACCATTGTTGGGAAGTCATTCATAATGATCTTATGGAAGCAGCCCATGAGTTTCAGTCAGGGAAACCCCCACCTGGAGCTGTTACCAACACTTGGTTAGCCTTGATACCAAAAGACCCAACTCCTAGCAGATTTGCTGAATTCAGGCCTATAAGCTTGTCCAACGTTACAAATAAAGTTTTCTCCAAGCTGCTAATAGAAAGAATAAAGCCTCTGATGAGCAAGTTAGTCTCACCTGAGCAATCTGCTTTTCAGAAAGGGAAGGACATAACTGACAACACCATACAGATGCAAGAAATGGTGAGGCTATTGCACAAGAACCCACAACATGGCAATGTGATCATAAGATTGGACATGGAAAATTTTTTTGATAGGGTTTCCTGGGCCGTTTTGAACACTGTCTTGCTGAAATATGGATTCCATGGCAATATTATCAAGATCATAATCCAAAACATTGCTACAGCCTGGTTCTCATCTCGATCAATGGAGTGGCCACTGATTTCTTTAATTCTAACAGAGGGATTAAACAGGGAGATCCATTGTCACCCTTCCTCTATAACCTAGTCACAGAGGCCTTCTTCATGGGCATTAAATCCCTATTAGAGGTACAGTTTCTCCAAGGATTTCATATGCCAAGAGGTGTACAACAAGTATCTCATTTAATGTATGCAGATGACACTGCTATATTTGTAAGTGCTGGTAGGAAAAATTTGAAAAGATTCATCAAATTCCTAAAGGCATATGAATCAGTCTCGGGTCAGAAAGTCAATTACAATAAATCTGACTTTTATTGTAATCCTAAAGCAACTGAGACTCTGCTGAGAATGACAAGAAAACTTACTGGAATGAGGAGAGGTGCTTTCCCATTCAAATATCTTGGAGTCCCTGTTTTCACAGGTAGAAACAAGATATCGTACTACCAGCCAGTACTAGAATCTATGGAGAAAGTTGTTTCCAACTGGAAGAATAGATGGCTCACACAAGCTGGAAAATTAGTACTCCTCAACTCAGTCTTTCTGGCAATACCAACACACATCTTCTCTGTCCTCAGTCCCCCAATAGCAGTTGTTGAAAGAATGGAAAAAATGGCATCTAGATTTTTTTGGAGAGAGTCACAATTTGGACAGAGAAGAATATGGAGAAAGTGGTCCAGGATGGCAGTGCCAAAACTGGAAAATGGTATGGGGATGAGAGATATCAGAGCCACCATTCAGGATTTTTCTTTCAAATTGTGGTGGAAGCCCCAACAGAACAATTGCACATGGACAAATTTCCTTTGGTCTCTACCCAGCTCATATAGAACATCACACACATGGAGAAAGATTTGTGATGTAATAGAGGGACTCAACTCTCACTCTAGAGCAGTTATAGGGGAAGGTAACTCACCATTCTGGGATGCTAACTGGACTGATTTTGGTGCTATGTGTTATTTAATTGATGATGAAATTGATGTGACTTTCCCTAATATTTCTGTTGCTGACTTCTGTGATGATAAATCCCAGGTTCTTGCTTTCCTGGAGCCTCTACTGGCTACCAGTAGTACCTCTTTTTTGCAGGATTTCACCATCACACATGCTCACAAGGACAGACTGGTATGGACACCATCACAAAATGGAAGATTTACAGTCAAATCTGCCTACTAGTCATTCAGAGGAAGACAACAAGTGGACAATACAATGCACAAGGTTTGGCAGTATAAACTCCCACCTAATCTATGCATTTTTATTTGGAGGCTCTATAACTCAATGCTCCCTTTTGATGATATCCTAATGAATATGGGGTTTTTGATGCCATCAAAATGCATATAATGTGACTGTGTGGACTCAATGGATCACTTCTTCAATTAGTGCAGGTTTAATTTTGAAATTCTTGAATCTGTGCATGTTGTGCTTGCTATGCATGTACCTGTGTTTCAAAATATTAAGCACAGACTGAACTTTTACTTATCATTTCAAAGTAGATCCAAAACTCACACTCTAGTCTCTATAGTCATTGTTTGCATTATTTTGTGGAATATTTGGACTGCCAGAAACATGACTATTTTTTATGATAAAAGGACTAACAAAAATCAGATTCTACCTGTCAGCCTAAAACAGTCCTTCCTATATTTTTCAGCTTTTCTACCTGTTGGTTCTATTGAAAAACATAGAGATCTTCTAAATATTGGACTAATTCCCTATTTTAAAAGGAAAAGGCCTAAAACTGTGGTAATAGTCAATTGGTTCCCACCTGGTCAAGGATTAAAGATCAATACAGACGCCTCGTGGAGAGAGGGGAGGGCTGGCCTTGGGGTAGTGATTAGGAATTGTAGAGGTTGTATTGTAGCTATGCATATGAAGTATGTCTCATCTCTCTCAATTCTCGACTTTGAACTAATGGCTATTGAATTTGGATTCCAAATTGGGGCAGGCCTCCCTGGCTCATTTGTGATTGAATCTGATAGTTTACTGGATATAAAAGGGATTAATAATCCCCAATTAACACAGTGGGAATGCATGAGCTTAAGTGATGATTTAAACAGACTTGGAGTGCATTTAATTGCAAAACATATTTTGAGAGAGGGGAACTCTGTTGCAGACTTTTTAGCTAAGAGAAGCTTAGAGCTTTCTTTTACTGGATAACTGCTAACACATGAAACTCCCCTCCAGCTAAACGGTTTAATTGCACTACTTGAGTTCAGTTAATGCCCTGGTTTCTGTCATTTCAGGTTAAGAAGGCCTTAATTCAGGTGGAATTAAGGTTGGCACTGATGAGGAAAATCCAGCTGCATTTTAGACCTGGATTATACACACCTGAACCCCATACTCATAAGGAATTATCCAAGGTGGACCTAACATCAATCTGCCCTCATAGCAGACAACTCTCTATAGATAACTAGGTCATTCATAATAATTACTCTCTTTCCTTCCTTTATGGATTGTAACACATGGCATGATGTGAAATCTTAATTCTCTTCTTCCAATTGTCTAAGTTGTGCTTCGTCTTGACGATCACTAAGATGCTCGTTGGTTCTAAAGGAATTAAGATTTTCCCTTTATGTATCATGTCATTTTCACAGTCACCTATTCATACTCTAAACACTTGTAGTTGTAATAATTTTTAGCCTCTTTTGGCAATTAAGGTGTGGTGAGCCTAATAAAACTCACTCCACCATGGTGTGGTTAATTCAAAAAAAATTATTTAAAGGTTATGTAAGTGTTTTGCTTCACAAGATTGATTCCATTTCAATTGCTTAGCTTAAATGTTCAAATGAGTTTGTTGAATCCAGGTTAAAACTGCACAACGTTAATGTGACAGTGATACCAAGTTTGGAGATATTAAAATCATAGGAAATACCAAAAATGTTTATGTTTTGAATCTTTTGATGGTACATGAATACATGTAAGAGTAGATTTATAACTACAACAATTCTTTGTAGTACAAATCGCTTCCATTTTAAGAGTAGATGATTTTGATTAAAAATCATCATATGAATTACCAATTTCTAATTTATATTCAATTTCGCTTTAAAGCAGCAATGAATAAACCTATCTTCATTGGTTTGAACTGAATATGCATGAGCTCCTGCCTAAGTATTATGCATTTGGATATGCTTACCTGATTGCATGTTTAACTGTTGGTTTCTTACTGGAATTGGTTTGAACTGAATGTCCAGGCATGTGGATGATCTATTTAGGAACTATGAGAATGATTTCACGCTTCAAACTCAACAGATCGATTTTGCAGACACATGCACACATCATGTGAAACAGCAAGAAAGAATATCTTAGAAATCAAACTGTTGTAAAGATAGAAGATATCTCTGATTGATCTGATGAGGATAGGGACACAGTCATACGCATTTTTACGTTCCTTTTATGTATCTGATTGTAATCTATATATTGATAATAATATACACTGGCTAAGCATTAAGCCTTTCACTCTTACATGGTATCAGCCTGTTAAACCCTAGCTTCTTCTCTCTACGACAGCCGCGTCTGTTTTCTCCCTCTCTCTCCCTCGATTAAACATCAGAATACTCATAAAAATCCTCCCTTTTTTCCTCTCTTTTGTCTCAAAACCCTAGCATAAATTCCAAATATATATATTTTTTTCTGACCGCCGCTCTCCCTCTCGATGGCTTCCGACGGCGACAAGCTTTCATACTCCAACATGATCCACTTGCTCGCTGTTAGGTTGGATGCTTCCAACTACATATTATGGAAGAAGCAAGTGACGACCCTCCTTCGCTCGCAGAAGCTTCTGGGACATCTCGACAGGACGCTTCCATGCCCTGCTATACCCGCACCGCCCTCCTTCCTTCAGGCCGCCGCCGGCACTTCTACTCCCGGAGGTGCCACCTCTAATGCGGTTTATCTCAAGAAGAAGGCGGACTACGATTCATGGGTATCCACGGACGAGAAGCTGTGCTCTCTTCTCTTGTCCTCGGTCTCTATCGAGGTAATGTCTGAAATCTCTGATTGTGATAATGCTGTCGATATGTGGAATACTCTTGCCTCTGTGTTTCAAAATCGTAGTAAAACCTTTGTCCTTAGCCTTCGTGTTCAACTTATGAACCTTTGTAAGAATGGTTCCGTGCATGCTTTACACTTGAAGTTTAAGGCTTTGTTTGACAAACTTGCTGCTATGGCTGCTATGGATGCTCTGGCCATCAACGATGATATGGTGCTTTGGTTCCTTCATGCCCTGGGTACGGAGTTTAAGGATTTCAGCGCCCCAATCCTTTCACGTTCTCATACTTCGATTTACGCCGATGTTGTGGCGGAGGCGGAGAACCATGAGGCCTTTCTGAAAAATTTGCAGGGTTTTGGAGCAGAACCCTCTCCAGCAGCATTCCTGGCCGACGGCAAAGCTTCTGGTCGATCAGGCGGTGGCGCGTGGGGCCCACGCGCCGGTGGAAACCGCCGCTCCGGCGGTCGACAGCCTTCTGGTGGTTCCTATGGTGGCTTTGGTGGCTCGGCAGGTTCCAGTTCCGGCAGATCTGCTCTCAAATGCAAGTATTGTCATAAACTTGGCCATGTTGTTCAGATGTGCTACAAGCTCTTTCCTCCTCCTCGCCGCGGTGACGAAGCTGCCCATTTGACTCAGCAGCTTGGGTCCTCTCTACACATTGAGCCATCTAATGTCTCCTCTGATTGGTATATCGATTCCGGGAAAACCAATCACCTTAGCTCAGCCGCTTCTGCACTAGAGAGTGTGACCCCTTATACTGGTAATTCTCGAATCTCAGTTGGTAATGGTGATAGGATTCTTATTCATTCTATTGGTGATATTCAACTTACTCCCTCTTTACGCCTATGTGATGTGTTGTACTCCTGAAATCACCAAGAATTTATTGTCCATTAGCCGCCTTACTAAGGATCTTGATGCCTATGTTATATTTGATGACCGAAATTTTATTATTCAGCACAAAGTCACCAAGATGATCGTGGGAAGGGGCCACAGTGAGGACGGTCTCTATGTGTTGGATCGAGGCGAGGCTGTTTTGCTTTCTTTCATCTCCCAAAATAAGACAAGCGCATCTTTTGAGTTGTGGCATGCTCGGTTGGGCCATGTGGCTCCCAATACTATTTCTTTGTTAATTAGAATCGGTGTGTTGAGTGCATCTTCTTTATTACCTAAGCCTGGTATGTGTGCCCCTGTGTTCTGGCAAAGGGTCAAAGGCAGTCGTTTTCTGATAACCCTAAAAGGGCATTGCATGTTTTGGACTTGATTCACTGTGACTTATAGGGTCCTTCCCCAGATTATCTAAGAATGGTTTTCTTTACTATGCCATATTTGTGGATGATTATTCTCGCTTCTCTTGGTTATATCCCCTCAAACACAAATCCGACTTCGTCGATGTCTACATGCAATTTGAGGCATTTGTTGAGAACCAATTCTCTACGACTATTAAAACCTTTCAAAGTGATGGTGGCACAAAATTTATAAACAATCGGCTCAAGTCTCACTTCACCTCTAAGGGTATTCATCACCAAATCTCATGTCCATACACACTAGAGCAAAACGGTCGCGCTAAAAGAAAACATAGGCACATTACAGAGATGGGATTGACAATGCTGTTTCATTCTCACTTGCCATTATCTCATTGGGACAATGCATTTGCCGCAACAGTCTATATGATCAACCGTCTTCCCACTCATGTTCTTGATGGTGCCTCCCCCTACAAGATTCTCTACCATCGAGATCCTAAGTACTCTAATTTTCGGCCTTTTGGTTACCGAGTTTACCCTTTTGTTCGACCACATGCTGAGCACAAGCTATCTCCTCGCAGTATTCCATGCATCTTCATCGGCTATAGCTCTCAGTATAAGGGCTTTCGGTGCCTTGATCTCTTTACTAGACGTATATACATCACTCGCCATGCTAGATTTGATGAGACATGTTTTCCCTTTGCTGTTGACAGCCCTGCTCAAGCATTCTCATCACTCGATGTCCTCACGTTCATCGATCCTGGTCACTCTCCGGATGAGTCTCTGCCATCACCTTCGGTTGCATCACCAGCTAGCTCATGCACGATTTACCCCCTGGAGGACGATTCGACACCTCCTGCACCAGCACGGCCGCAGCCTTCTTCGCCACGTTCAGCATCACCTCATGTTTCATCTGATTCTGAATCTGCTGGCTCGTCACCACCATCATCACCCTCGTCGTCTAGTTCTTCTTCAGGCTCGGACTCGCCGCCTCCAAGACCACACCATATGGTGACTAGGCATCAAGATGGTACTCGTCGTGTCAAGTTATATCGTGATTTCGTTCCTACTGGTCTTATTGCTCAGGTTTTTGAAAATTCTGAGCCTCGCGACTATCGTACGGCCCTTAAGGATCCGAAGTGGGTTCTAGCCATGGATGAGGAGATGGCTGCGCTTCGTCATCAACACACTTGGGATCTGGTTCCTCGACCTTCGGGTGCAAACATTGTTGGTTCGAAATGGGTCTTTCGCCTGAAGTACAGACTTGATGGAAGCATTGATCTCTATAAGGCTCGCTTAGTGGCTCAGGGTTTTTCCCAGATTCCAGGGTTTGATTTTGATCATACTTTCAGTCCGGTGATCAAAGTTTCTACTGTTCGCACAGTTCTAGCTATCGCTACTTTGAGAAGGTGGCCGTTTCATCAGCTTGACGTCAAGAACGCTTTTCTCAATGGTGTTCTTGATACTCCAGTCTACATGGCTCAGCCGGTTGGTTACAAGGATCCTGTTCATCCAGACTTTGTGTGTCGTCTCAAGAAGGCTATATATGGGCTAAAGCAAGCTCCAAGGGCTTGGTTTGATCGTTTCAGCTCTTTTCTTCATGACCTTGGCTTTCAGCCCTGCTTCTCCGACACATCTCTGTTCATATTCTCTCGTCAAACCACATTGCTTTATCTGCTTGTCTATGTTGACAATATCATTTTGACCGGCAATGATGCAGGGGCGATCAAACAATTCATTGCTCGAGCCGACCATGAATTCTCAGTCAAGGATTTGGGTTCTCTTAACTACTTTCTTGGTCTTGAGGTTTTTCCTACCTCAACTGGGCTGTTTTGATCCAAGCAAAGTATGTCAGAGACATCCTCAGCAGAGCAGGCATGACTGACACCACTCCAGTTGCTACTCCATTGGTGCCATTTTCTCAGCTTCACAGCTCGACCAGTGCTGTGTTTGAGAATCTGACATTATATCATTCATTGGTTGGTGCTCTCCAATATCTGACCATTACCAGGCCAGATATTGCCTATGCAGTGAACTCGGTCAGTCAGTTCTTGCATAGTCCCCGCAATGATCACTTTGCTGATGTATCCAGGATTCTGCGTTACGTTTCTGGCACGCCGCATCATGGTCTTACATTTCGATCTGGGGGCTCATCAGATGTTTGTGCATACTCGGATACTGATTGGGCGCGATGCTTGGAGACCAGACGTTCTACATATGGGTATGCAGTGTTTTTGGGAGGCAACCTGGTGTCTTGGAGCGCTAAGAAGCAGCCTATCGTATCTCGTTCAAGTTCAGAGTCTGAATATCGAGCTCTTGCAAACTCTGTTGCTGAGGTTGTGTGAATCTCGCATCTTCTCTGGGAGTTACACTTTCCTCTTGATGGCTCGCCTTTACTGCTCTGCGACAACAACAGTGCAATCTTTCTGGCTCAAAATCCAGTTGCTCACAAGAGGGCCAAGCACATTGATATGGACTATCATTTTGTCCGGGAACTGGTCAGTTCGGACAAGCTCCGTGTTAGTCATGTTCTTACCTCACTTCAGTTGGCAGATATTTTACCAAGGGACTACCTAAGCCACTTTTTGAGTTCTTTAGATCCAAGTTTTGCGTTCTACCAAACCCAACTCTTTGCTTGAGGGGGGGGGGGGGGGGGGGGTTGTAAAGATAGAAGATATCTCTGATTGATCTGATGAGGATAGGGACACAGTCATACACAGTTGTACATTCCTTTTATGTATCTGATTGTAATCTATATAATGATAATAATATACATAGGCTAAGCATTAAACCTTTCACTCTAACAACTGTGATCTTTTCAACTTTTGTTGTCAGAAAATGATTCAGTGGCTGAGAAGTCTGCATGTTTAACTGTTGGTTTCTTACGGGATTGGTTTGAACTGAATGTCCAGCCTTCTTGTTCGCGTATTGGTTTTGAAATGTAGTTTGATTGGTGTAAATGCAAAGAAGCACACCTATAGAAGGCAAATGTGATGCGTATTTTCTTGGTAATTTACTTTGTTGCAGCGGAATATATATAAATTGCTTTTGGGATATGAAATCGCTTGAACAGCTGTCAGCCAATTAACTAGAAACCACGAACTGAATCTTGAAATTGAACAACTGTCAATTAATTCGGAAAACCTCCTTTTTCTTTATAATAAATCTATGTCCCCAAATTACAAGGCTGAGGCATATATTTATAACCTCGAATAAAAATCACAATCCTAACATTAATCTGGAAATAATAAATCTAATTCTATAACTATTATGGAAAATAAACAAAATCTTACTAGAATTAAAATACATATTTATAGGAAAATTCTTGGTAAGAGAATAATTCCTAATTAACCTAGTTTTCCATTTATACTCGTGTCATTCTCCTCTTTTTCGAAAAGAATTGTCCTCAATTCTTGATATTCTTCATCTCCAATCAATATGAGTATGTTGCTTCCATATATTTGAGATGCGATGTACTTGCTTTTGCCAATCCCATCTTGTATCATCCTTCCCGAATTTGAATGGATTCTCCCTCGAATTCGTCCTCTCAGTGACCCCTTGTCAAACTCACAACCTTTCGAATATCGATCAAATGACACATGACTAAAGTTGTGATGCGTAGCAAAGTCATCAGTCTTTCCAAACTCAGAATTTACATGACTCCAAAGTTCATCATTCTCAAGAAAAGAATTAATCGATTGATCGTTCCGTGAAAATATAGATTTTGTTTTCTCAGCAATTTTGTATCGAGCTTCAAAAATCATAGGATGAACCAATTCTTTCTCTGCATCTTCCTCGTTTATACCAACATCAAGTATTGCCATGTCACTTCCTTCAAGATCTTCTTCTTTAATCTCATTATGAACATTAAGGACTATAGAACATGAATACATAACACTCTCGGTTTCAATCAGAGGAGTAGAATAATCATTAACATTGAAGACTTCGGTTAGAGAAGTAGAACTATCCTCCTCACCATCCTCAACGACATCTTCAACATTAGCATCAACACAACCATCAACATCATTCTTTGCCTCAAATTGCTTGTTACTCGCCACAAGTTCAGCCACAGTTAAAGACTCTTGTTTTAACATATCGGTAGAAGGTAAGAATAGTCGATCAAGATGTTTCTTCAACTTAATCCATGAGTTGATTTCTGATTTTCCCTGAACCCTTCACTTAAATTCCAAAATTTCATAATACAAGGATGCACGCGCTGTAAGTTGTTTTATAGCCATCTCGCACCTCGAGCGATCATCATACTCTTTAAAGTCAAAAATTATCTCACATTGCTGGATCCATTCCAAATAACTTTCTTGGTTTACTATGCGTATTTTCTTGGTAATTTACTTTGTTGCAGCGGAATATACATAAATTGCTTTTGGGATATGAAAATCGCTTGAACAGCTGTCAGCCAATTAACTAAAAAACCACGAACACCTGTCATGGGCGATTCAACTGAATCTTGAAATTGAACAACTGTCCTAACAATCCTCAAATTATAATAAATCTAATTCAATAAATCTTGAAATGGAAAACCTCCTTTTTCTTTATAATAAATCTCTGTCCCCAAATTACAAGGCTGAGGCATATATTTATAGAGGATACCAATCTTGAAGAAAAAACCTTTTATTGTTTTTAGCTTTTGTCAAATTTGATAAATTTGTGGTGATATATTTTACTATGTGATATGGTTATGCACACAAATGTTTAACAAATAAGTCTGAGAAATAGACCACTGAAGAAAAGGGTGGACCAATAGACCATATGAGAGTGAGTTTTAGAGAAAAGGAATATACAAGAATGCAACTATAAACAGAACAGTTTACATTTCTTAATAACTTTGGCTTTAAACTTGCAGCAAGCATCCTAAGTTTAAACCTGCATATGCTGCTTGTTCCTGGTGATTAAAATCCATGGATTGATTCCTTTAAGAAATCGAACCGAGAGAGTTTCAGCTCGAGGAAAAGGACACACCTTTATCTAAAAAAGGCTTTACTTATTCTTTTCATTTCCTTTCATCAAACTGAGAATTAACCATCATTTTCTATCAAATTGGATGGGATTACTGAAAGGTTTCTTGTTTATCATCTTGTCATATTTATGCGCAATGACAAAGATTTCCTATGACAAAGGTTTATAGGAAATCAGTTGGTTTTTTATGATAAAGTTATGATCTTTATAGTATCAATTGGTATTGATAGTTTGACAGATTATGGTTGAGTTAGTTCTTAGATCTATATTGTTTGGTCCAAGATGGGATCTTTGTACTTTTGCATGTAGCTATTTTAAATTAATAAATTTCTTGACGAGGAAATGAGAAGTAAATGGATTAAATTTTCTGCAGATACAATTTGTCGAATTTGCAAAGTGGAATTTTGGATTGATGGAGTGGACTAATCGAATTGGTAAATGAAATGATACTAGCTAGGCTCACCTTGCAGCTCTACTTTCCACGAACGCTTGCTGCTCTGGATTGATGCAGTGGACATTTTGTATTCACGGACGCTTGCTTGCTTCTCTTGCTGCTCCTTGTGCAGCATCACCTGATACTGCTGCTTCTTTTGCTGCTCCTCCTGCAACATAAACTCGTACTTCTGAATAAAGTGATTCTGCTCTTCTATCTTTCATCTGCAGCATCAAGTTAGACGATCTCTCCTCCATGTTGTTAACTTTACTCTGCTGAATCGAGTTCTTATCCTTAAACATGGCTTGCTTCCACTATTTTCTTAATAGATAGCCTGTTCAGACTAGTGTTGTGGGACAAATTATTACAAGCTAATTGTTTACAATTGTTGCACAAATTATCACATTCATCTGTCTTTTGAGATTCTGGTAGTGCTTCAGCTTGCTGGTGAACTTGGTTTCTAGGAAATTTAACAATCACACAAACTAAAGATAATTAAATGAAAAATCACACAGACTCTATATGAGTTTCACTACATTCTGTTCCAAAAAGTTAGCAATGAAAATAGGCCTACACTACATTACTTTCGAGCTGAGAAAGAGTTGCAGGCCTCATATGGTATCGGTAAATTTCAAGAAAAAAATGTGCATTTTCTGCATCAAGCAAACCAAAGCAGTGAAGTTTTCACAACCTTTTCGACATTGTCTGCACTTGATGTTCAAGACCTGCAAGTCTATCACAATACTGATCTATAGTGATGAGCTCCTCGTCCATGAAACCTCTTATTTCCAGCTCCACACCATCCACCATGTCTTTGAAAGCCTTCTTCTGCCGTTCTTCCTCAAGCTTCTTCCATTCTGAAATGTGGATCACATCTCCGCCTCCGTCTGGATGAGGCATGTAGAGGGGCTCCTCGGGCAACTGAACACGTTCTCTGTACTCAGCAAATGCAGTCCTGGCCTGTTTATTAGCCTTCCTATAATCCTCCAGAACATTTTGCATCATATACAGTTCGCGTTTATAAGCACGAATGCTTGCTTGATTCTGTTGCTGTTCCTCGTGCAGCATCACCTGATACTGCTGCTTCTTTTGCTGCTCCTCCTGCAACTTAAACTGATACTGCTGAATCAAGCGATTCTGCTCTTCTATTTTCATCTGCAGCATCAAGTTAGAGATCTTCTTCTCTTCAACTTTCCTCCTAGCTGAATGTGCAAATCTTCCTGTCCAAGCATTAAATTGTTCAGCACAGTGATCAAGGTCCAACTCCATCATGTTACTAGTACATTGCTGCAACTTATATCCTTCCGGCACATATTTGTCCACTTGTCTGCCAACTTGTTGCCCTTCTGGCACATGGTTCTGTATACAATGAATGCAAACCATAAGAAAGATTGAATATCCAATTTTCATCAGAAGAGATAACAATCTAAATGTTCACTCAACCAGACATTTTATTTTACAGCACAAGATAAGAGAATTAAAGAGCACGGAAATTTAAATAAAGAGACATGTATGCAATCTAAGCAAATGACGAGAATCAGAAATGACATCTGAGCAAGGACAAGAACCAAAAAAATACACAAGTATACCTGAAACCTGTGAATCTTCTGTGCATCATCTTCCCTGTCATTTGGTATCAATCCCAAATCAGCTCCACCGTTGTGATCCATTTCCAAGTCTAAGTGCTCATCCAAGTTGATAACTTTCCTCTGCTGAATCAAGTTCTTATCCCCAAACATGAGCTTGTTTCCACTATTTTCCTGGCATGAGTCCAGGTGAAGAGCCCGATTCTCTATTTTATCCAAACCGTTAGTGGAGCCTTTGTTTTTCATCAAATCATCATGAGATTCCTGAACCACCAACAAATCAACAGAAGCACCGGATTCTACTTCCATTCTAGCATTGTAAGCTTCATCACCATAAACATTATCTCCACTGCCTCCGTTCACTTTAGCTTCGCTGTTAAGATCAAGTTCATATTCAGGTGTATACTGATCCTCTATGATCAGAACTTCCCTCTGTTGGTTCTCTAATTTTTGACTGTCTAATCCATCAGTAGAGGTATCTTTATTCACCATCAAGTCAACTGAAGTCCCAGATTCAATCTCAATCCTAGCATTGTCCACCATACAATTCAAAACGAGTTCTTGGCAGTCCATTGCATCGCCAGCAACATCAGCTATCAGACCGCCTTTGCTCATTTCAGTTGCATTAATAATTTCAACTTCAGACTGATGCTGATTCTCTATGGCATTAACTTTCTTTTGCTGAATCAAACCATCAGAAGACTGTTCTTTAAGAACTGCTGAACCAAGAGCTTCCTGAGTCCCCGATAAATCTACAGAAGCAGCAGATTTTGCTTCCTTTCTATTATCATCTACTAGACCGCTCATATTGACTTCTGGGCAATCATCCACTTCCTCATTTGCCTCATTATGCATCAATTCATCTTCTTTCTCACTAGAATGATTTTCTGTATTCAATTCGACCTACAAATTGTACAAAAATTAGAAACTGATATATCAAATAATGCATCCCACATTCATATCAGAAATCTCACATTAAAGAGGTTATAAAAGATGAAACGTAGAAACTTCAAGAAGCATATGCAGACATGATACAATTAACTCTCAAAGACCATCCAACCATACACTCCAGGCAACAACGGCTAAAAGTCACAATTATTTTTTTCACAGTAGATACAAACAAAACAATAATGTACAAATAGCAGATCATACTCTAATAAATGAAATATATGCAAGGGCAGCAATGAAAAAAATATGTAGTATAACACTTTGAGCAGTAATTCAGGAGCAATACTTACATTTTTCTACAAATGACATCAAAGCAAGGACAAAAGGCAGAAAATATATAAGAATACCTGAAACCTGTGCACCTTGTGTGCATCATCTTCCTTGTCACTTTGTGTCAATCCCAATTCAGCTCCACCATGATCCATTTCTACATGTAAAAACTCATCTGCAATATCAACTTTCTGATGATTCTCTATTTTTTTTGTATCCAAAGCATCAGGGGAGCTTTTGTATTTCACCACATCATCATGAGCTTCCAGGGTGACCAAAAGGTCAACAGAAGCCCCAGATTCTACTTCTGTTCCAACATTGTCAGCTTCTTGGCAGTCCATTTCATCGCCAGCAATATCACCTACTATACTGTCTCTGTTCATCTCAGTTGCATTTATAAACTCAAGTTCAGGTAGATCCTGATTCTCTATGATACTAACTTCCATGGGTTGATTTTCTGTTTCTTGACTGCCTAAAGACTCTAAACCATCAGTAGTAGAATCTTTCTTCACCACCTCGTCATGAGTTTCCTGGGTCAACAAAAAAATGTTTTGAAATTATACAAAAGATAATAATTGATCCATATACAGACCAAAGACTCCAACACATTGAAGAAATTACCTCATTATTAATGCAGTGCACGTTCAATGAATTGCCAGTGTGGGCTTCACTTCCTTGCAGCACCACATCATCTTCTTTCAAGTGGTGCACTTCAGAGTTGGCTTTACAAACTCCCTTATCTGCCTCATCTTGCACCAAATAGTTCTCTTCCATATAGTGCACCTTAAGTCCATGGTCAGTGCTGCCATCGCGTGCAGCTTCATTTTCCTCATTTTGCATCATACCATCGTCTTGATCACTGGAATGAATTGCTACATTCAAATCGACCTGAAAATCTTTGAAGAGTTAGAAGTTTAAAATTTCAAGTAACATCCAAAACATGGATTCTTTGCTCCTCAATTTTATGTTCTACAAGCCGAAGAATCTAAAACTATCGTTCTTAATTTCCCACATTCATATAAAATTCCCACATAAAAAAGGTTCAAACACTCAGACACAAGTAATTTAACCTCAGGAACTTCAAGAAGCATATCAGATATCACATACATTATATATTAATCCAGCCACGCATTCTAGTCAGCAATGGCAAAAAGTCGAAGCCATTTAGTTCAGAGAAGATACAATACAGACAATGTTTAAGTTCCGGATAATATTCATATTTACATAACACAGAACTTCAATTCAACAAGTAAAATCATCTTACAGAAGGGAAAATAGCAAAATGTGGTAAAAGAATAGACCTGAAGTTTAAGCAAAGGCTTCGCTCCCATCTCCAGAGAATCAACTCTGTCGTCTTGGCATACTTGACTTCCACTTTCAATCACCTGATCACCACCCCCATCATGAAACAGCTCAGGCCTCTGGTGTCTACACACAAGTTGCATATGAGAGCTGTAGTAACACCTAAACAATTTATTTCTGCTTCCATTCAACATTTCCCTCTGCATCATACACCAAATCAAGCCAGCCCAGTCAATTTTCTGAAGACACATTTCCTTCAAACCCTTAACATAATTAAACACATATTTGTCGAACACCACAGAAGCGGCTTCACCTTCATCCCTCAAAGCCAGAAAATGAGAGATGAGCTCCTCCAGAAAAGAAGTCTCATCTTTCGTAACAGGAAAGGTCCAATCTTTCGCCGCCCTTTCCACCGGCAGGCGAAGCGCGTTGGCCACTGTGGTCCGGTCAAGGCTGATGGTGACGCCACCAACGCAGCTTTCCCCGATGTACTTGTTCGGCAAGTACTGGTAGGACAGAATGAGCTCTTTGATGAGGTGTTCTTGGATGGGTTCGTGGAAGTCGAGGTTGAGGAAATCCCAGAGCCCCAATCGCCTGAGCAGAGTCTCATGGCCAGCGATGTCCAGAAGCCGTTGCGGCGGCGGTGAAAACACGATGGCGTTGGGCATGTTTTCCAGGCAAGACTTTGGCTTGTTTGATACAGTCCTCTTTCTTTTTCTCTGATGCTTTGGTGCCATGGCAGTGAAATTTGTTGAGCGCTGGGAAAGGGGAAAGGTTAATTATGAGTTCTGCAGTAAACAAATACGACAAGTCACATTTTGAGTAGGCTTTTATTTTTCTGTCAGAACGATTTTACTTCCCCTTGCCATTTTAGGCATTACATCGGTGCATGATCATCCAAAAGGAGCCAATCACTTTTGCTAAAAGACAAGACAGTCAGGTGAGCCATCCATTTAATTCAATATTTATTTATTATATACTTGTATTATTATTAATATATTCGTCACATGCTAATCTGTACGTCTGACTTTCACACTATTCAACACATATTTTTTACTGATATTATCTTTATTTACTAGTATTATCAAAAAATTAAAATTTAATATTTAAATGATATATGTTGCGATTATTCTAACGATACTAAATATGATAATATTTATGATAATATATATTTATTTAAATATGATGCCAAAATTTAATAATAAATAGAATCAAAAAGTTGGAGTGCGCATTCAAGTGAAAGGATATAGCATTTTATTAGATATTGCTATTTGCCGTCAATATTTTACTTTTATAGTTCAAAATATGATATACAAAATCTAAAATAATTTAAGTTATTTGATTTTTAAGAAACTAACTAATTTAAAATTAGACAAAAAATGTATTTATAAAGATAAAAAGTTTCCAACCATAATAAATTTGGGGATAAGTTTATCATATGGAGTATCTGAATAGCCCGAATTACTTTTCTTTTGATGCAAATTTCTGCTGTAAATGCTCCTCGAAAAATTGGAAGCTGAAAAATTACGGAATAGGGATGCAGAGCCGGTCTATCAAGTATCAATCAACACTTTTAGGCCACCATTCCTTCCCGCCTAATTTGTGTTTCTTTACTTTAATTTGAAACACTAGTAACTAGTGAGGGTCACTAGTAATTAGGATAGTATAGGATCTCCATTTTTTTTAAAAAAAATCATTCTATTTATTAGGGTATGATCCTGAGTTTATTTCTTATTGCAATTTTATATATATATATATATATATATATATATATATATATATATTAATGATCCGAATCATTCCCCATAAGATATTACATTATGTATTATCTAAGAAAAAATAAATTTAGAGAGGAATATAATTCTTTCTATTTTCCTATAATAATAATGTCCAAAAACTTAAAAGGAAACAAAGAAAATATGAAAGAATGTGAATTCACCATATCTGGTGTCTCTGTATTATGTAAAATATACAGAGTTACAATAGTATAAGTACAATGAATCTTAAACTAGTCTAAATAAGATATACTAATATATACAAATCAATCACAATAATATGAAGATTATTATGATATTCTATCACCCCCCTCAAGCGAAGCGTCGGATGAGAAGTCACGCAAAGTTTGGATCGAAACATTGTGAAGAGATGGCAAGGCAATCCCTTGGTGAAAATATCAGCAATTTGCAATGCAGAAGGGACATAATCACTAACACGAAGTCTACCAGAAGCCACCAGCTCGCGAACAATGTGATAGTCAATGTCGTTATGCTTGGCTCGTTTGTGAGCTATAGGATTTTGAGCCAGGAAAATGGCACTGCTGTTATCACAAAACAATAAGGGCGAGGAGGACAAAGGAACACAAAACTCCTTAAACAGATTGCACATCCAAACAAGCTCGGCCGCAGTGTTGGCCATAGCACGATACTCAGATTCGCAGCTAGACCGGGAAATAATAGGTTGTTTCTTAGCACTCCAAGAGACGAGATTATCACCAAGATAAATGGCATAACCATAGGTGGAACGTCGAGTTTCAACACAGCGAACCCAATCAGCATCTGAGTACCCTATAACAGGAAGAGAGCCCAAAGAGGGACGGAAGAAAAGACTATGATGAAGAGTACCAAGAACATAGCGGAGAATACGGGTAACCGCTTGATAGTGATCCTCTCGAGGCGACTTCAGGAACTAGCTAACAGAGTTCACCGCATAGGAAAGGTCAGGCCTGGTGATGGTCTAATACTGTAAAGCACCAACTAGCGAATGATACAACTTGGGATTTGAAAATTCTAGGCTAGAGGAGCTGAGGAGTTGCAAATCAGGAATAAAAGGCGTGGAAACAGGTGTCGTGTCAGTCATGCCCACACGCTGAAGAATGTCCATAGCATACCTCGCCTGCCCGATAAACAACCCTGAAGAAGAGCGAGAAACTTCCAATCCCAGAAAGTAGTACAGAGAGCCAAGACCCTTAACAGCAAACTCATGATCAGTGCGAGCGACAAACTTCTGAATAAGAAGAGCATCATTTCCGGTGAGAATGATGGCATCCACAAAAACCAAAAGATACAACACCTTTGATCCACGAATGAAAATGAACAGCGAAGTGTCGGACGAACAACACCGAAAGCCCAAGTGATTCAGATATGAACTGAACCGCTGAAATCAGGCAAGAGGAGCCTGTTTAAGACCATAAATAGCCTTGCGGAGACAACAAAAATGTAATCAAGATGACGGGGATCAGTGTATCCCGACGGTTTTTCCATGTAAACTAGGGAGTCGAGGTGACCATTAAGAAAAGCATTCTTAACATCGAGCTGATGAAGGGGCCAACGAAAAATGGTGGCAAGAGACAAGATAACCCGAACAGTGGAAGCTTTGACGACTGCGCTAAACGTGTGTGTGAAGTCGAAGCCAGAAAGTTGGGAACATCCTTGAGCAACCAAGCGAGCCTTATAACGATCAAAAGTCCCATCCAGCCGATGTTTGAGCCGATAAACCCATTTGGAACCAACAACATTAACTCCGGAAGGACAGGGGACAAGATCCCAAGTACGTTGTTGACGTAGTGCATGCATCTCTTCATCCATAGCAACCACCCAACGAGGATCCTTGAGAGCGGAACGAAAACCTCGAGGATCAGTTTCAGCCAACAGGGCCGTATGAAAACCAGTGACAACATAATCAGAATAATCTTTGGCAGTGAGACCACCTGTCTGAGAACGAGTTGTCATACGATGGAGAGGCGGCGGTGGAGGTGACGATGGAGAATGGCCAGGAGTTGGTTCTGGAGGAGGACTGAGAGATGACGAGGCTCCAGAAGCAGATGAACCGGAGACATGAGATGATGGAGACAGCTCTATGGTATGGACTGGTGAGGGCGGATCAGGTACTGTCATAGCCGGAGTGTCCTCATAATCCGAGTCAATGAATGTAGAGACATCCAGTGTTTCGAGAACTGTGTAGGATTGACGATCCAATGAAGGAAACGAGGTCTCATCAAAGCGAGTATGGCGTGTAAGGTACACTTTCTTGGTAACTGGATCCAAACACCGGAAACCTTTGTGCTGAGAATTGTACCTAAGAAAGATGCAAGGCGTACTACGAGGAGCCAGCTTGTGTTGAGAGAACGGTCGAATGCAGGGATACACCAAACAACCAAAGGGATGAAAGTTGGAGTAGTCCGGATGACGACCATAAACCAGATAACATGGCGAGACATTGTTTAAGACAGGCGTTGGAAGTCGATTGATGGTGTATGTGGCAGTAGCAAAAGCGGAATCCCACGAGGAAGGTGGTAGCTGAGAGTGATGAAGCATTGAGAGACCCATCTTTGTTATATGATGATGTTTACGTTCGGCTCTACCATTCTGCTCTGGAGTAGACGGACATGAGATCTGATGAAAAATCCCTTTGTTAGCAAAGTGGGAGCGTAAGCGAGAGTTTGTAAACTCGGTGCCACCATCGCTTTGGAAAACCTTAATGGTACAAGAAAACTGATTCTCCACCAACTTTTGAAACTGTATGGATGTCTCGAAAAAATCCGATTTCCACTTTAATACCAAGTAAAACGGGAGTAATCGTCGACAAAAATTGCATAATATGAATAACCACTTGCAGATAAGACAGGGGCAGTTCTCCATAAATCACAATGAATTAAAGCAAGTAAAGAGCCAGCACGCTTAGGATTATCCATAAAAGAAATCCTTTTTCCCTTGGCATTTTCACAGGACGAACAAAGAGTGGGTCTAGGCAACAAAGATGTGACCTTAACAAGGTTCAACTTATTCAAAAGGGAAATAACAGAAACTGAGGCATGTCCTAATCTAGCATGACAAATCTCAAACGAAGCCGAAAACATCCTCAGATTCCAACAAGACTTGAACTTGGGAGAGAAAAAGGTTTAGCCGATTAGGGTTTACAGAGTCACCTAATCAATACTGGTTGCTTGCGTGGGAAGCAACTAAGGGGATAGGCCAGCCGATTAGGGTTTTGGAAGGAACCTAATCAAGAATTGCGTGGGAAGTAACAAATGTGATTGGTTAAGCCGATTAGGGTTTGAAGGGGCACCCAATCAAGGCTGAAAAGGAGGTTAGGGTGGGTTTACAATTTAATCACCCAACCGATGTGATGTTTATTGTGGTAGGAATAACATGTTTTGGATGAACCCGACTGATACCATGAAAGAATGTAAATTCACCATATCTGGTGTCTCTGTATTATGTAAAATATATAGAGTTACAATAGTTCAAGTACAATGAATCCAAACTAGTTTAAATAAGGTATACTAATATATACAAATCAATCACAATAATATAAAGATTATTATGATATCTATCAATATAATAAAAATAAACCTTTTGAAACCATGGATATCATTTTTAAGTTTTAACTGAATAATTTAAAAATAGTCATTTCTCATTTCTCATCATGTCTATTTTTAGACGAAAAAGTTAAACGACTCTCAAAACGTTGGTAGTCAAACGGGACCTATCAGTGGAGGGTTGTGAAGCCATCCATATATAGATGTGTAACAAGTTCACAGTATTGTTTTTATAGGAAATTCTGCATTTGAAGTCTACTTATTGCCAGATGGAGATTGAAGTAGGCTATGCTATCTAGGGTTTTGGAGTCTGAAGTACTGGAATCTATTTGTGGAATATTTATATGAGTCAACATATCTCCACATCTATACTATACTTTAAAAGAGGGTGGATTAGAATTTTCTTAGAATTTTGAATTATTTTTACAATCATCTACAAATTGACACGTGACAATTCTTTCTATAAGAATTTTCCTAATTTCTTTTCTCTTTTACTTTATTTAATTGAAATTAATCATACTAATTACCATAACCGTTTTTATTATCAATATTTATTCCAATTCTTCCTCTTCCTCTTCCCAATTCACCCTAATCAAAATCTCTACCGTTTCATATAGAACAAGATTAATGTGTTTCCTGCTAATCCTCTTCTCCTCCAATTCGAATTGATTCAATCTCCGTTTTATTTGAGAAATTTCGTGTTGAAGATTGAGGACATGTCTGGACATCCTTTAATCCCATTTGGCTTATCATCCGCCGGCCATCTTGATTGGCTTGAATCCCCAAATGCCCACGTCTTCAAAATCAATGTTCCAGGTATATAGAATTTAAACATTATTTATTTGTTCTTGAATTGGAGGTTTAGTTTTCGTTACTCCTCTGTTTCTGTTGTGACAGGGGTATGGCAAGGATGAGATGAGATAAAGGTGCAAATGGAAGAAGGGAACGTGTTGTTGATCAAGGCGGAGGGCGAAGGGAAGGAGAAAGACGACGTCGTTTGGCACGTGGCGGCGAGAGGTGGAGGAGCGGCGGCGAAGGCTGGATTTTACAGACAAATTGAGCTGTCGGAGAACGTGAAGGTGGATAACATCAAGGCTAGCGTGGAGAACAGCGTTTTGACCGTGGTTGTTCCTAAGGATATAGCTACTAAGCCAACAAAAGTCAAGAACACTCACATCACTAGCAGGATGTAATTAAATAGGCATCTATGTTGTGTTTTAATGGGGTTGGGATTCAATGAGAGGAATGAGGTATTTGATTTCAATGTCACGCTTTCGGATCATGAGAAGTATGCTGAGAAAGCATGATAAGGATTTCGCAGCTGCCGGCGAGGGCGGTGATGATAATCATACTGATATTCACCCTGCTGTGAATCATAGGCTCAAGGTAATCACTGATCAATCTGTTCCTCTACTTATCAATCATAGGATCACACGTTTTATATTGTATTGTGTTCATGCTTCAGCATTTTTGATTTTGTTAGGTAAAAGCTGACGATTTTACATTTTTCATGTTTATTTTGATCAGAAGAAGCAAAATTTCATATTTATGTGCTTAAGAAATGAACTTGGACTTTTGTATTCCTGAAATTTAACAATTTAATATGTTACTGCAGTTTATATGTATTCTGATCATTTTAAAAAGAACAATTCGATGGATCTGTTTCGATTTTTTAAAGGTTTTTGCATTTGTTTTGGTTTGATTTTCAAGGAGGTGAAATGATCATGATTAATGTGAAGAAAAAGCATGTTGGTGAAGCTGGTATGCTCTTCAAATTCAGAGTTGTCGAGTTCGACTCTTGGAGCAGAGCCTAAACCTTTGGGTTTTACTTTTGCACCACCACTGGTGGGGCGGTGAAGAAATTAGCCATCCGCAAGAATATAAATTGCAATTTAACCTTTGCTCTATATTAAATGTTAAAACTTTGTATAGGTTCTCAATAAATTATTTCCCAATTCACCAAAAATTGACACATCCACCTTCCTCATTTCAATTCATTTATTTTTTTGATTACTTTAATTTAGTTATATCCAAACGTTATGTAACCTTTTCTTCATCAATTTATTAAATTTTCCAAACGTTACTTTCTAAATTTAAACACATTTACTTACTTTCATTAATTTATTCAATTCTCAAACGTTACATAACCTTCTTTTTCCTGACAACAAACATAGTTTTATTATTTAGAAATTAGAGGTTAAAACATCATCTAAACGTTACAAACATAGTTTCATTAATTAGAAAATAGAGGTTACAAACATAGTTACATAGCCTTCTCTTCTTTCCAAACGTTATTTAACTTCTCTTCATCAATTTATTTATTTTTCAAAGCATTATTTTTCAGATTTAAACACCCTTCCTAACATTCATCAATTTATTCAATTTTCAAACGTTACATAACCTTCTCTTCATCAAATTTCTGAATGTTATATAACTTCTCTTCATCTATTTATTAAATTTTCAAACCGTTATCTTCCAATTAAAACACCTTTCCTAATCAACTTAGTTAGCCTTCTCTTCATATATTTATTCAACTTTTTAAAATGTTATCTTTCAGATTTAAACACCCTTCCTAACGTTTATCAATTTATTCAATTTTCCAAACGTTAAATTCCAAACTAGAGTAAAATCTGTTGTATTGAAAATGGTAATAGCCTGATTAAATCAAAAATGGATTAACATAAACAAAATTAAATTCAGTTGAATCGAAAACCATTATGACGAGAAAAACCTCCAATTATTCAATATTATTTACATATATTTTCATCACTTATATATATATATTCATATATTTAGATTAATTCGTACATGACATTTATGTTTACTAATTTTTTACGTTACATTGTAAAATTCCAACTAATTCATGTTTAAATAAATACCCGTGCATCGGCACAGGAATGTATGAAATTATGAATCGTGTATGAAACTATTTTATATACTTTCATCTAAAAGCAAACAACCACCATCACAAATTCACAATCATCCCCTTTAAACATATGCCAACTTTAGAAAAAAAATGCCAACTTTGAATCCATATTTCTTCTTTAACAAGCTATCAAGGTCTGCCTTTTCCACCGCATATATGTGATTATATGATTGATTTTGATTTATAACTATTTTGAGCAGTCAGACAACTATCAATGAAAAGCACTGCATCCCGAAACCCGTTTTCACTCATGAACAACTATATGTTGTTGTCTCTAGAGTTAAAAGTAGAAAGAGGTTGAAAATTTTGATTTGTGACAAGAATGATAAACCGATCCATAGTACCGTTAATGTAGTTTATAAGAAAGTGATTAAGAAGTAAAGTTATGTAATTTTTTCATTTCTTAAATTTTTGAAAATGTAACAATGTTTTAGCGGCGAATTATTTGTAAACCAAAAGGTTATTACATAATTTACTTAACTTTCACATAATAATATGTGGTCAAAATTACTTAATTTACATTATATTATTTTTACTAAATTATAAAATTTTAAATTGAATTCTCGTGCATCGGCACGGGATATTATACTAGTTCATTTAAAAAGAATTAGGAAAATGAAAGAAAAAAATCACAAGCCAACGGTAGGAAGATCAGAAATAGCAAAAATGAAACATATTCAGCTCATGTTGATTAATGAAACATATGCATGTACTATATTCAGTTAGAATAATGTAAACTTAAGAGCTTCAAAGGCTGTGCAGGATGCCAGGATTACATATGTAAAAAAAAAAATCTTTACTTAGTATTTCTTCACATCAAATTTCTCTTCTTCAGTTGGACCATTTCTTTAGGTGGAAACATTCCAGAAGGTCCCAGCTGAAGAGATCTTTTCTCTCTCGGAGAAGGATGTAATATCATAACCTCTACGGAGAAATATTCATCATCGAACTTTGACGTTAAAAAATGTTATTGAAACATATTGGTGTGTCGCTTTACACCAAAAATAAATCAAGCTCTTCTGTTCAGAATCTGGCAGTCGATATGGGAACACCGACTAGTGTAGCAGCGAGCGGGATCGTATCCAAGAGATTGGCGAGTTATTTCCCTGTACTTTTGACCTGCAGAATAGTAACTAAAAAGAAGATTTTCGACATTTTCTGTGATTATTAAACTAAAATACATAAATAAACAATAAATAGAAAAAATAGGGTTTAACAATGATGATGAGACGCCAGTTCCAATTAATTTCGTACTGCCTTACTTTCTTGATCACTGATGCAAAGATAACTTCAAACACATGCTATAAATTGGTTAAGTTGCAGGCAACATATCTTTCCTTAGTTTGTCGATAGAAAGGAGGACGCCTCACTAACTACTTCTTTAACTAGCATATAACCTACGAGACAATCTATAGATTTAATATGCAAGCGGCATTAAGAACTAAAAAGACCCAATTCATAAGTAACAAACACACTAGAGGCTTCATTTAAATTAAGACTATCAATCCCTAAACCCTAAATCACAATGAAGGATGGTTGGTTTAATGAGAAATCACTTAACATGCATGTCATCATATATTGTGCACTACTCAATTTCATAGTAGCAATCATAAAACATGTAAAACAAGATTGACAGATACATCATTCAATTCAAAGGCTAAAAATAGTTAGATCTCACAAGATTTTAAAGCCAGCACTTCCTTGATCTTCACCAGTAAGAGAGGATTTAGCTAGAGAACATAGTCGAAGCACATGTCAACATCATTGGTAAAAGGGGGGAAATTTTATTATGAAAGAGGGACAAAACTGGTGGCCTATATGTATCTTATGCGCCCAATCCCAATAAAAATTATACGTACATACAAACAATGGAATCAGGGTTTATATAGTTTTCCCTTATCTGTAAATTTAGAAAATAAACTAATTATAAACACATATTCTCCTCCTTTCATAAATTTGACTTAGAATTGTCTTCAAATGGATATTTGCATGCATTGCATAGACCACCTAAACCTAACATTGAAAAATCTAAGTCCAGTGCCTTAAGATAATGTGGATGTGGCATGGAAAGCTGAGTCTAATGAAAGGGGATTGGGTTGATTCCTGGAAAAAGGACATCGGACTTAATTTGTTCATGCTAAATGTGTCTAAACTAGAGCCAAGTCTTCTATTCTTGCAGAAATCCTTGCAATTGCTATTGCTATTGCTATGTGCAGAACTTGCAATGATATAGAGTCTATAGAATCTGACTGCGTACCTACTATACATATGATCCTCAAACCTTTTTTTTTTTAATCAAAACTACCATTGGTGGGGAATTTATTCGGCACCCCGGACCATATATATTGGCAAATGCCATAATGTTTGTTACAAGATTAGCCTATTGCTAGTGAAGCATCTAAGCTTCCAAAAATTAATGGCATAGTCCTAACTATCCAGTCCAAGCATAGTTATGGTTACTGTTTCTTGCATCCAAATCTCTATCGAGGAGTAGATTAGTGATCGAATCAGCAAAGACCGTAGCACATAACCACTTGAAGGTTTGGATGCAAGAAAGTCCATTATACTAGCTGGTATATATAAAAATATGAGTAGAAATGAGTCTGCCTTGAGGTACAGATAGTGTTGAGTTTTTTAGAAATTGACTGCATGTAATTCACTCCTTATCATAAGAGCTCCATGTGACTGATACAGCTTGAGTTTCCCCCTTCAAACCTGAAAACAAGGAAAAACACTAGCAGTACCAAATATCTTGCAGAGCAATGTAGAGAAAATCTCAGATTTGGCATTCCTATCTAATCAAGTTGGATAATGGCCGTTAACTTACTAGGTATCATTCCTGGGATCAAATCATATGAGGATTTCTGAACAGAACACATATTTGCTATGTGATCTACAACAGTGTTCCCTTCTCTATGAATGTGTGTGATTGGGTGTAACATGTTTAACTTGTTCAGTTCATAGCACATAGAATAATATCTCCATTGAGCAGTGTCAGGGTTTTGAATCCCTTGTACTGCTGTCAAGCAGCCTGATTCAACCTGAAAGGATCCAAGTCTCAACTCATTCCCTTTCTCATATCCAAGTTCTATGGCCATGATTTCAGCATTCATAGGTGAAGAAGATATTGTGTGTTTCATGCACATTAATACAGTCCCCCCATATCTGTCCCTTACAATGATTCCTAAACCAGTACTACCATCAGGTTCATAACTAGCATCCACATTAATTTTGTATCCTATATCTAGGGGTATCCATTTTATTATTGTCACTAGTTTGGGCCTCTTCCTGTTAAACCATTGTCAACAATAAACTGATTCCTGCTCAAGTTTCCAGATAAGGGGAAGGCTGAAAATATATTAAATACTTGTCTAATAATTTGCTGACAAATGGAGAGAGTTTGATAGTTCTGATTGTCATATATTAGTTTATTCCTCCTAGTCCACAGAGTCCAAATCACCACAATTGTAGTGACTCTGATGACTATTTTATGAACCTTGGATAAACCAGCATATGTCAAACAGAACTACATCCTCTGTCTAAATGTTCTGAAAACAGGAGTTCTTATAGCAAGTATTCTGTGAATGAAGGCCCATATATGTATACTAGAGCTACATGCATTAAAATAATGCTCTATGTTGTCTAGATTACAGCAGAAGGGGCATTTTGATGGCAAGTTGATACCAAATTTTATAAGAACAGCCTCCAGATCAATTTGTCATCATGTGTATGCTGGATCATTGTTTCCTGCAAAATAGAGAGAGTGTTAGGTGGCAGATGTGCTTGAATTTGCAGAATATTTTGTGATTTATTCTGCAAAAATGAGGCTAAGGAGATGTCTGGGAAGGGCATTTCTATATTTTCAGACCATTGGTAGAACAAGACTCCATTTCCTGTCCAGTTGGCATCCCAAAATGAGCAGCTTCCTCTGCCAAAACATATGAAA
The DNA here is from genome assembly GCA_948330725.1 of Sherardia arvensis. Lineage (NCBI taxonomy): Eukaryota > Viridiplantae > Streptophyta > Magnoliopsida > Gentianales > Rubiaceae > Sherardia > Sherardia arvensis. The sequence goes on along the minus strand of OX415236.1, from coordinate 39,647,664 downwards.
GAATTGGCATTAGCATGTTGGGTAACTAAGCATATTCTCTGCCAGATGTGATAGTTTTTGTATGAGCTGGGAAGGCTCCATAGATACTTTGTCCAGATAGTATCATTTGTTTGTAACTTCCACCACATTTTACAAGAAAAAGTTTCAACAAATGCATTTAGGTCTCTAAAGTCCAAACCATTTTCCTCCTTTGCTAGAGCAACCTTCAACCATTTTCTCCATATTTTCCTTTTCCCATAGCTGGATTCTCCCCAGTAGAAAGCACTTGCTATTGTTTCCATACTCTTAATCACTGTCTTAGGTGGTTTCAAGACTGAAAAGTAGTGGACTGGAATAGCTGATAGGACATGGTTTATTAAAACCATTCTGCCAGCGCTAGTGAGCCACTGGTTTTTCCAATTTGAAGTGGTTTTCTCCATTCTGTCTAAAATGGGCTGGTAATACTTGACCTTGTTTCTCCCACCAAAGATAGGGGTCCCTAAATACCATCTTGCCTCTTTTTATACCCAGAGTTCTTTTGATTTCCCTTATCTTGTGCCTAGTAGTCCTTTTATGACAAAAGAATTCAGATTTTCCAAAATTCACTTTCTGCCCTGAAGCTGACTCATATGCCTCCAGAAAAAGCCTTAGAGCATGCCCAACAGTTGCTCTATAATAGAATTTTTACCTAAATTTACCCTTTTTGACTATATTATTGCTTCCAACAGATGCTCTATCACATGCTCTAAAATAAAGATATGGTAAAATTAGAAGATTGAAAAGGCATATGGGCTAGACTTCTTCATAATCTAAATTTTAATGCTATCATTGATTCTTATCTTTTCTTTCCTTTTTTATCCTATACTTTCTTAATTATTCACATCTTCTCACACATATAAAAAATATTAAAATCATAAACTTGCAAATAAAATTAAGGCCTTGTTTGTTGGAGTTTATAGTAGTTCGGCCTAATTCAATTCAGTTCAGTAAAATATAATTTGATCAAATTCAAGTAAATTTGATCATAAATAATTTGATTATTTCTGATTCTAATTGTCAAAACATAAATTTCACTTCAGTTCAATTCAGCTCAGTTTAGTATGAAATGAGTTCAGACAAACAGGCTCTAATTGTATGTGATCCTGGAAGACTCAATTAGAATTAAATATAGCTATTATTATTTATGGCAATAAATTCATGAAATTGTAAAATAGAGCAACTGTTGGATGAGGGCAAAATAATTATGGAGTTTTTGGGATTTGATACTCTATTATAGAGAGTAGCTGTTGGGCTTGCTCTTAGTTCTCCTCATATTTTTCTTCTTGGAGTTGATGAATAGTGCAGTGTCATCAGCATACATCAAATGGGTTATATTTTCAACTCCTCAAGGCATACTGAATCCTTCTAGATATCCTATACTAACCTGTTTCTTGATGCCCCTTGAGAAAGGAATGGGGACACAAGGTCCTCTTTCTTTATTCCCTTAGATGTGGGGAAGAATGCTGAGGCAACTCCATTAATCAATACAGAAAAGTGAGCTGCTGTAATAATCTGCAAGATCATTCTGACAAGAGTACCATGAAAGCCAAACTTTAACAGTATAGAATTCAGAAAACCCCAAGATATTCTATCAAAGGCTTTCTGCATATCTAATTTGACTATCAGGTTGTGGTTTTTATATTTCCAAATCAGTCTGGACATTTCATGCATCTGAATGACATTGTCAGAAATGTCTCTACCCTTGATAAATGCAGACTGCTCCTGGGAGATGAGCTTGGCCATCAAAGGCTTGATCCTTTCTGCTATGAGCTTAGAAAGGACCTTATTCAGGAAATTTGACAAGCTTATAGTCCTGTAATCAGAGAATGAGGCAGGGTTAGGTTTCTTAGGTATTAGAGTAAGCCAAGTGTTTGATATAGCCTTGGGAATCAGTGCACCCCCCCCCCCCCCCCCCCCTCCCAAAAAAAAACTCATTTACTGAGTTCAGAAGGTACTCATTGATTATATCCCTTGAGCTCCTGTAAAAAGCACCGGAGAAGTCATCTGAGTCTGGGGAGCTATCTTTACTCATGCCAAAAACTCTTTGCTCATGATCCTCAAACCTGAAAATGCACATTGGTCTTTCTTTGAATTGGTTGATGAGATACACATTCCTAATATGCATTCTCAATTGATTCATATAGCTAGCTAGAGAAAGTAACACAAATGCTGATTCTTTAGCAAAACATGCAATTCGAAATAAGTACTTATCTTTGTTTAATTTTTTCTCCAAATTGGCTGACCTCTCAAAGGACAAGGTTGGTACTCCATCTTTACATTTACATTCACCTTAGATCAGATTCTACTCTTAGAATTTCTTTTGTGTATTGTGTAGATTATCATCTATATGAACAAGAAAAAGAAGGAAAACAAGAATGTTGCAATCAAAACTCAACAACAACCAAAAACTCTTTTAATAAATGTGTCCAAAAAGGATAGAAGACACTATGTAAAAAAAAAATTTGAAACGTCAATTAAAAATTTCTTTATTTAACGAAAAATATTTGTTGATTAAATTGTTTCCTTCGACTGTAATATTTAATACTAGTCTAAACTGGTGCTACCTTCGCAACAAGTTTTCGTTTTCTTAACAACTTCTCCATTTTTCTAAAGAAAGCTTATGGCCACCATTTTACTACAAAAATACGTGTGCACACAAAATCAGAGAAAACACACACGCACGCGCTCACTTTTTCATCATTTGAGATTTTATTGAGGTGTTGCTCTTTGTAACACTGAATAGGCAGACATCATAGCCATTTTTTCTGGATTTCTTTTCATTTGTATGGACTTTGTTGACATACAATGTAAGCTGTATGTTACCGATATTACATTTCAAGAAACACTAGTAATTAATTCATTTGTTTGAAATGTATACAATGTGACTGTCCTATTCCAGATGATTGAGAATTAACTTGATTATGAACAACAAGATTGCATTGTCTATGACGCAAACTAGTTCACTTCCCCGATGTCCAGTTGGTTTTGTCAGAACATTTGTAGGCATAAATTAGTGAGTTTGGTAGATTTGATCTTATCATAGGTGGTAGTCCATGCAATAATCTTGCATCCGGACTGGACTTGATGGTGAGCATTCATCCTTATTCTACGAGTACAATCGGATGATCCACACCATTAGAGAATTGATGAAAGGGCAAAAGGGTGGAGTTTGATCATAATACTACATCTGGTGCTTTCTTTTCTTTATTAAACATCAACTTTCTCTTAGATTGATCCAGTCTTTTATCCGGTAGTACTTTCTCTTTATCATATTTATCTCATTTGCTATCCATATAGCTAATTCCTTGGACATTCTCTAAGGTAGATCTAATAACCAGCATGCATCTAAACCTCAAAGGCTAAAATGAGCTTGCAACAAATAAAATGAACCACAAACAAAGACTTTCTTTGTGCGCTAGAGTCATATCGTGACGTGCATTTTATTTGTAAGATTGTGCGTGCTACAAATTTGTTAGGATCTCTACATGAGATATTTTAATGCACAAATAAAAATATTAAACTGCACATTTTGCATTGGTACCATATATAAGAAGACAACTTCATTGAAACACTCCAATATCACGGTATTTTCTCAATCCCACTCATAAACAAGTATCAAAAAACATGTATATATATTAATATATGTCAATAATCTAATTCATTCAAATAAAATCTTATCATGGAATGCAAAGTGGCTGTTTTTTTTATAAAAAAATTCTAGTTTAATAGAAACCCAACATTTTAACTACCAGATTTACTTCCCATGTGGCGGCTCGCTTATTCTTGAATAAGTACAACTATTATATGGTGCATTTCCACCTTAACAGCAACTCCTGATGAAGACTGTCACTGCTTTTCTTGCAGATTCATATGCATACATCGACACCACTACAGTTCCTGCAACTCCAGAAAGCCTTTCCAAAGCACATAACTAACACATTGGCCCTTCTGCAATCCATAATGAAGCTGAAACAGAAAGGCTCCAAAGTGCAGAAAGCATGGCTTTAAATAAGCTGATAAATGTCTATAGCTAAGGTCAATTGTGTCTGGAAAACTTTCATGCCTACTAGGTGTACTAGAAAACCAAAGCGGAACCTAACTAATACAGACTGCTGACAATATATAAGAAACATAAGTGTTAAAGAAAGACTTACTTGGAATACTTGAAGACTTAGCATTCCTTGACTGTGTCTCTGTCCTCTGAAACATCATCATTCTACCATCATCTTTTGCAGTAAACGCATTACCTTCCAACTAAACAACCCACATTATATCAAGGCAACGAGGAATTTGTCACTGAAAAAATGGCTCGGCCTCTCAAATCCTATCATGAGCTCCCCTGATAGAGCATTCAATCCATTTCCATGAACGAACGAGACAGAGAACATGAAGACGCGCCAAGAATGTACAAAACAGCCTGACGGAGAACTGGCACATAGTGTACAAAACAAATCAAGAGATTTTACTGTCCCAAAGCCAAACTATCTTACCAACGCACAATTTTTTTTACAGAATCAAGACGCAGAAGCTATTTCAAGTCACTTCCAACTTGTACTCCTAGCTCAGTACATTATATAAATTGATGTCTGGTTTGGAGTACTCAAAATTCTAAACATCAAAACTAACAAAGAACTTCATAAAAAATTTAAAATATATTACTAGATTACAATTCCTGATCATCTTGCAAGCACAGCCTACATCAACACTACAGAGTACAGATTGCTGCAACACCAGAAAGCCTTTCCAAAGCATGTAAAATAAATGAACCTTGATAAGAAATCCTCCGCATTTATCTCCTATGTGAAGATATTGTAATATCCATGGATCTATCTATAGGAGGCTGTCTGACATAATCAAATATTGTAAATTTCCATAAAAGAAGCTGAAATCTCCTCGTCTTCTAGAAATGCTCTAAAATACAGAAGCAGTGGCCTACTATTAGCTGATAAATGTCTATAGCAATGAATCAATTTGTTCCTGCACTACATATCACTAACATAAAGTGGTAATCCAGAGGATGAATCAATGTGTTCCTGCACTACGTATCCAATTCAGAAGACCTCGTTGAGTTGACGAAGAGAATGAGGTTTCTCATCCGCCATAAGGTCACGAGGAGCAACATCATGTTGACGAATTGTTAAAATAAATCTTATTCCAACATTATTATTCAGAATGATTCTTTGAGGAGATCCCAACATGATCTAAGGATTGAAAATAAGAATTAAGTGCTCATATTCCTAGCCAACAATGTTCCAACTTCTGAATTATACAAGCTTCATGACATTATTTTACTGACAACATGTCAGAGTTCAATTGCTATACGTTGTCTATATGACCATTCGTAACATATCTAGCAAATATGAAAAGCATAATTTTGCATGGAAAATCTTTAAAAATATCAGGAAACCTATAAACACTAATTTCGCTCTACAAAATGAAATGATTATTATCACAGACCTCACCTACTCCAGAAACTAGGCCTCATCTCTTGAAAAACAGGAAGGCGTTCATACACAACTGATGCAGTTCTGATCAAAATTCCAGCAGTCAGAGCCCAGATCACAAATTTTCCACCCTCTGCTTCATGATCGAAAAACTGGAGTGCATACTGTTCTCCCATCCATTCTCGCTCTACTTGTCTTCGGTTTTCGTCCTGAAACAAACATCTCACTTCCTCAGCTAAAATGCAAACAAACTAAAAATAAATCAAGCTCAACCATAAACTAGTAAGAGAGCATAAAACAAGAGGATGCTGACCTTGAGAAACATTTCCAGGGGAGCATCAAAAATTGCTTCCACTTCTGCAGTATTTGCAGTGGGTACAAATGCAGTTTTGTCCTGCAAAATGCCTATAACAGGAACAACTGATACTCCTCTCTGAACGAAGAAGAGAAAAAAAATCTCAATTGTGAGGGAGAGACTATAGTTTGAAAAACTGGTAAAGTATGAATCTCCTAATAGGCATTGCGAGTCCCAAATCAATTTAAATTTATGTTGGTAATACCTCACGAAAAATCGACTGGTTTATGTTTTGGCCTCCTATCACATTAAACTACCTTCATGTTTGTAGAGAACTGCTTCTAACTAGTCAAACATAGGCCAATAGCCACAATACTACCTGAAAGCCCCAAAAACTAACACAACGGAACAATGCAGAGTTTCTCCATTATCATATGTAAAACTATTACTCACAACATTCTAGATCGACAACAACATTAGCAACTATGTTTCCGTATTGCTATTTGGGTTGGATTATGTTGCTATCATGATTCACTTCTTCCTTCAGAATTCTAGTAAATACACTAACACTAGTCTGCAGGATAGGAATATCTGAAAATTACGAGAAAAAGGCGGAGAGCGAAGGAAATGCAGTACCTTGTTGGTGAATGATTCAAGAAGAGTGACAACATTTACGAGCGACGGATCCAACCCAATCTCTTCTTTGGCCTCCCTCAATGCTGTTTCAATATCATTAGCATCACCTTCTTCAACCTTTCCTCCAGGCAACGCTACTTCACCTGCAAAAAAATCCCCAAATCATTCAAAGGTGTAAGAAAGAAAATGAAAGCATCATATGTAGCATTTACCAGGATGAGAGGAGAGTGTTGAAGATCTCTTCGTAAGGATGACTCGAAGCTCCCCCTCGTTTCCTTGGAAGAGGCAGATCAATACTGCTGCTCTGTTGCCTTTGGTTTTGTCCGTCGGGTTTTTAGGGCCTTGGTATTCACGGAGACGCTGAGCTAGCTCGGTGAGTTTCTGGGACGTTCCGGTAGAATCAGACGCCATGAGATGAGAGTGACTGAAAATGTTTCTGAGGTTTACTTCGATATTTCACTCATTCATTTTTATAGTTTAAAATTCTGAATGAATTTATCAAAAATGTCTTCAATTATATGTCTTGTTATATACCGTCCATTATTTTTCTCTATAACTTAAAACATGACGTGAATTTACAAAAATATCTTCATTTATTATGTTTACTGAGAAAACTTAACACTATTTAAGAACGTTATTATAATTTCAATAGTATTTTAAACCATAATAGTGCACTAGCGGATTGCGTATAACACTTCAATTATTTATTTAAGTGTTGATAATCTAGCAATATAGAACGAGCGGTAATTTTATTTTATAGGATATCTTGACTAATAACTACGGGAGGAAAAACTTGAACTGCATATAGTCTTTCACTACCATTCGTATTTTTTTTCATCATTATCATTAGGTCATTAGATTGTGTCTTGTAATGTTATTATAATGTGAATGTATTTGATTGTTCATTTTTGTTTATCGTACTATGAGTAATTAAAATGTTTGATTCGATGAGTGTCATTAGACTTTTGTGAGGTCTAATCGTGTCTAAATTGATTAATGTGAGTTTTATTTAAAACTCTATGTTTATTGCTATATCCGATATGTTTAATTCTCTGTGCATCAACTTTAACATAGCGTTTTTCATTTTCATACTCACACAGGTCATCAACCAGTCTATGTCAGATATTTGATATTTCCAATTTAGCAATGAATGAATTCACTTGATAACATCATGAATTTATTTATTCATTTACAAAAATAGTATATTATGTTCTAGTACACATTCTATAACAAAAAGTGCTCACCTCTTCCTACAGTTTTAGATTTAGAACCTATTACAACATTCTCAACAATGATAAAGAATGTGAGTAGTAATGATTTACAATACCAAGTAAAGGCCAGGTATCACATTGTTGTATCTCTATTTACAACCCTAGGCATCTTGAATTTTGGATTTTGCTCTAAGAATACAGGTGATCTTTGATAGACGACTGATGCTGCCTTGATCAAAATCCCAGCAGTAAGACCCCATATTACATACGTTTTACCATCCATTTCATAGTCAAAGAAGTGGATCAGATACTTGTCTCCCATCCACTCTCTTTCTTCTGATCTTCGATTCTCATCCTAAAGAAGGTATCAAAGCATTAGATTTGTAGAATCAAACATATATACTGGCTTACCATTTCGTGTAGCCTGATCATTTATGCAACCAAGTGAGTGTGGCAATTCAAAAGCCAAATAATAAGTGATTAAGATTTCGAACCTTGAGAAACATCTCCAAGGGAGCGTCAAAAACTGCTTCAACTTCAGCAGCATTAGGTGATGGACAGAATGCCTTTCTATCAGACAGTACACCAATAACTGGAATTACTCTTAGCAGGTGCTGAGGAAAAAAAAAACTTGTTCACTGATGGATGGAAAGTACAATTGACTAGGGTTTTTTTACTTGCAGCAAACAAATAGGCATGTGTAAGAATGTCAAAGGAAAGAGCAAAAGAAACGGCTCAAAGGCTAAACCATCATGAATTTTATCATAATTCTAGATACTAGTTAATCATTCGTGACGGTCACCAGGTAACTTGGTTCAGATTCCATAGCAATTATGTATTAGGCTTATAACAAAGCTTGTTTTTGGATTTCTCGATTATCATGATCTGAAAGTCACGAGATGATGCTAACAACTACTTGATTAATATAATTTATTCAACTGCCATGTAGAAATAATGTGAACATTTTATTTGATTTCTAAAATTAGCAAAGGTGGATTATTATCTGTTCATCTAAATTGCTCAACACAAATTTCTCCCAATTTTTCTGAACAAGGTAAACAAAATTCACAGTCTCTTATATCCTTATAGATTTCCCAAACATCACCTCACCTTCGATAAGAATGGTTCAAGAGTTGTCACAACATTAACAAGTGAAGGATCCAACCCAATCTCCTCCTGTGCTTCCCTAGTTGCAGTTTCTGTATCATTGGCATCTGATTCATCAGCTTTGCCTCCAGGCAAGGCAACTTCACCTACAACAGCATAAGTATAAGAGGCAATATCTCACACTACTACAACACTGGCATTTGCCTTTTATTTTTGTGAACCAATTTACAGTTTCAAGCAATTGCATATACTTTGTCAACTGAAAAATGAACTGACAAACCAAACATTCTGAAATGGGCACAAGATAACTAATGTTTCCAAGCAAAAAAAAATTTATATGTATAAAATAAAAACAGATGATGATTTCCAAACATCAAAGATCAAAGTCTAAAATATACTGGAACAGAAATCTCTTATCCTCTGTACTCAACAAAGTAATGTAACTGTAACCTGCGGATATCTCTAAAGTTTTTTATAGGAATATACAATCATTAGTCCATGATACATTAGATTAGATCTTCGACGTTGCATTGTTGCACCACAAATCCATGACTGCTAAAAGCATTACAGAAAATCATCCTTAAAGTATTAAGCATACACAAGTACTATTATCAAGTTTCAGGTTTCTAATATCTCAACTGATTATATATTCTTCAAGAACCAGGAAGTTTAAGGTTTTGAACATTTGGTCACTCAAACCATGCTTAGGCACATTTTACAGATGTCCATATAATATACTCCCTCCACTATGCACGAAACATCCTGTTTCCATGCCTATTTTAGCTTCAGGGTGCATACATTTCAAAAGCAGTGGGCTGGATTAGAGCAAATGCTCAGTATTAAAAAGAGAGTCAGTGCAGCAGATTGCAACAGAAACATCAGATTCAAATTCAACGAGTACGGTACTACTATTTGATTCGTTAGTCGTCACACTAAGTTTGCTAATACTTTTATGCAACTGACATTCGGCTATTTTATTTTCAATTTGTTCATCTTCATTTCAATAAAAATTACTTTTTCCTTCCATCATTGTCTTTTAGATTACTCACTTTTCTTCCATACATTTGCTCTCTTCTTAGTTGTAAGGGATGGAAACACTCTAAACTTTTAAACATACACAGATGAAAGTTCTCCATTAAAATCACACAGAAAGTATTAAACTAGACAGCAAGTAAAAAGAAAGCAATAGCTTGTGAAAAACAACTGACCAGAATGAGATGAAAGGGTGGAGGACCTCTTAGTGAGGATGACACGAAATTCTCCGGCGTCGCCCTCGAAGATGCAGATCAAAACAGCAGCCCTCTTGGGTCTGAACCTTTCAGCAACCGCCGGAGTTGCAGATTCCGCAAAGCCCACTTGGGAAACGACTTTTCCGGCGGTTTCTTCACGCTTTTTCTCCTCGATTTCGTCGTCATTGTCTGGGATCAGCGGCGGTCTGTACATACGCAGCTGCTGGGACAGCGCCATTAATCTGGAGCGGGAGGGATCAGGGGAAGAAGAAGATTGCATGATGGATTTGGAGAAAGAATTCGGCGACGAGAGCATTGATTTCCGACGACGAAATAATGCCCCGCCTCTAAGGAGTGAGAGCATCTGTTAACTAAGTTTTGATCAAATCGATCGACCATGAATTAATCACATTCTATTTTAAATAATTTCATTTCCACTAGCATATTTTCATTGTTTTTTTTTTTTGCATAATACTTTTATTTTGAAAAGGAAAAAATGATGTAGCCTTTGAGTCCTTCTGTCAAATGATGAAAAAATTAATCTCGCTTTAAAAAAACTGAACAAATTAATCTTATTCTCTTGAACTTATTTATATAGAATTGAGTACCATATGATTTAGCCTTGGTCTGAAAAGGTGGTATTTGAAATCATGGTCTTTGATTAGTTTGAGTTAAGATTCAAGCACATTCGTAGCTACAAAGTTAGGATCTATGTATGAAAATGGTAATTGCCATGTTATATGATTTGGCGCTCTTATATTATTTATTGCAAAGTAGGGCAGATTTGTTAAGAAATTGTATGGTTTATCAAGCAACAGAATTCTAACTTGGCAAATTTCTATGTCAAGTAATCATACAAGGTGACCTCTTCCAACTTAATGCATATGATGGGAGATGCTTGAGTGAATTTATCATTGGCAAGGATCCAACCCTATCTTTTCTTGAGCTTCCCTTGTTGCAGTTTCAGCATCATTGGCATCTGATTCATCCACTTCTCTTGTGTTATCATTTTGAAGCATTATAGATAATCTATGTTAGTTCCCTATCTCAAAAAAAAAAGGCCTAACCTAGTGAGAGACCCCAATTCTAGGATATAAAATAAATGTTGATGGGGCTAGTAATTACGGATTATTGAGGAAAGGTGATTAAAATGGCTATGGAAATTGTAGAAGCTACAATCCCCTCTTCATGCAGACTTAATGGAAATTGAGTTTGGATTTAAAACTATGGAATTGCAGTGGCTTTGGAATCTTGTAATTATTTTTTTATTTGGTTAAATTGTGTTTCGTTTTGACGATCATTAATTTGCTTGAGTAGAAAGAGATGGTGCAAGATTTCTCTTTCATCAAGGCAGTGCGATACAATTACTCTCTTACTCTTTTGAATCTGTTTCTTTTTTTGTGGAGCAATGTGTTTCAGTTGAGAACAATAATAAACCCTTGAAATTATACGTGGATTTTAGGTGCAGGGACATATTGATTTTGCAGGTCTGATATTGACTTGAAATACCCCTGGTTTGCTGATGCAGGTCTAGGTAATAGTGTAAAAATGAGGGTAATTTTGTCTTTTTCAGACCTGCAAAATCAAATTGTCCCTGCACCTAACATTGGCCTTATTATATCATGTCTTTGAGCTTGATAATTAATTGTTGCCATTTCTTTTAATTAAATAACTCTACCATTGTGTGATTTAATATAATAAAAGGGGGTCATCGATGTTAATCTTTCTATCAAGCTCTTTGATCGCGACTCAACCATGTATGATCACAATCACATCCCCAACTGTTGCACGAAAGCATGCATGCTACATCTTTCTTAATCTCAATAGGTAGTCCTTTTGTGTTCGTAATGTTCTAACAAGGTAAAATAGTACTAACAAGATATACAGTCTCCTCCTCTTTGATGTTTAAGTTTGGGCATCAGCACATGGTGCGTGGAGAAACAGGATACAGTAATGGACAATTATGCAGGCAGAGTAGTTAACCAATTGTTTTCCAACCAAACAAAACATGCACATGCACGCATGCAATTTCCTTTGGCCCCGTATCTCATGGCTCCTATCAACGATATGTCAACAACACACGTTTGAATCGGCAAAAAAATAAAAATAGACTGCATAATTGATGATCTTAATTTAATAGAATCGGATAGTGTCATTCAAATACTATCAGTCAAGCTTTTATTTATATTTTCAAGTTAAACTCAATTTTTTGTTAAGGTCAATAGATCATTATCAATTTTTATAGCAACGCTAACTGCTTGCTTAATTTTGTCCTCCTTACCAAATTGGACATTCATGTATAATTCCCGTATTATGAGGTTATTAAGTTAGTGAAAAGGCAAGAGAAACTGTCACGCTAAACTCTAGCAGCCGCAATCGCCACAGAGATCGAACAAATAAATCTTTTATTATCGGAGGCCGTCGTCGATCCATCAGTCGGCGGCCTTCACCTTCAACCTCTAGGTAGATCTTTGCACTCTTTTTTCAACCTCCTAACACAAAACTCTCGTTATCGCCGTCGAAAACTAACGATCTCCTTTGATCACTCTCAAACTTGCAGCCGCCACAGTCACGCATCTCCACTTCTTCGTCGCAGCCTTTGATTACCGGGTTCTTTGGTCGATCGCGATAGTCGGATCCCGACTGAGAACCCAATATTTGTTTGATTGGGGAATTAGACGGCCCACCAGGTATTTGTTGATTGACGGGGTCTCCGATCGGAGATCCCCAATTCGATATCTTCGTCATCAATCGGTCTGATCGAAGTGAACAGGTGGTTAGAACGATGGAGACGCCGATGGATAGACTTTGGCATTGTAATGATGTGTAGATAAGAAATTTCCTGTAATCTTACAAATTGTCTCCTAATTAGAATTATTGAGTTTCATGCAGTATCTTTTGGTTATTATCGGTTGGGAGGAGTTATGAATAATCATCTCTCAATTAAAAAAAAGGTTAGTACGTAACTTAGTTGATTTTATCATATTTATTTTTGGAGTGTAATAGAATCGATTTGTAATACCAAATAATTATTTGATATAAAAAGTAATAAATAGCGAGCGTCTTACTTTTGTTGTAAATAAGTAATTTTTCAAAATGATTTTTTATAAGTTCCATTCTAAACAACACTAAATTAAGGTCATTTAACCTGAAACAGATTAAGATTATGTTCTTTTGACAAGATCATTCAATTAGTTTAATTCAATTCAAATTTGTGACCATGTATCTAAATGGTGTATAATGGACATGATATTGGATTTGGATGCAGCGGGTGAGCATGATACATGTCATGGACACCATCAATTAACAGGAGAGCTAGAAAAGATGTGAAAAAACGAAGAAAGGAGTTAGACGTGTATATAAAGATCGATCGATGCAGACATACCATAATAAATTTGGCGCCCATTGTTTTCCAGTTCTGTACAAGAACAAGCTCAACGTACTGTATCAGATTTCAGAAACGCAGTGCTTAATTATGCAAGCAGTAAAGTGGTACTCATCTTTTTTCAGATGAAATAAAGTCAAAGTGGCGTTTTAATTAATTTGCACCAGAGAGCAGCATGCATGCACCCAACAAAAGACACAACTACCTACTTGGATCGCGGTTTCTGCAAATACACACATTCATTTCACGCACTGACTGCAAACTTCCATCAGCCTGCTGAAAAAGCCAACCTTTAATCATGATTTCATTTGCTTCTTCTTTTGGAAAGGCTTTCTTTTTGCTTGTTTTAGTCATAATCACCTCTTTTTCACATGGCCATGCCCAGGCAGCTGAGTTTACTGTACAATTTCACTTATGTGGTTCTGCAAAGTTCAAACCATCTTTTGAATTTGGGGATGATACTTGATGATGACTCCAAAATAAACCATCTACTTAACATGCAAATTATGATCAAATCGAAAAATAATTTTGATATGGACGATTCGTACTTATTCAACGGCAAAACAAATCAAATGTAATCAACTACTGTAATTAATCAAGTGTTTGTATTTGAATCCCATCATGGAATAAGAAGATGGGGAAGAAATGAAATAATAAAAGAGATTGTTTTGAAGGTTAGTCCAATATTCTGCTCAATTATAATTAAAAATTTTGTATAATTTCTTGAATAACAAGGATATACATAAACTTTGTTAGAGGGATAAACCTCGATACTGAGGTGTGTTTCATATTCACAATTATATAGACAGTACATGGGTAGAAACCCTAGTTAAACCCTAGGCTGATACACATTGGGCTCTAGGCCCATAATACTATCTAACACCCCCCCTCAAGCTAAGCGTCGGGTTAACCGAGACGCAAAGTTTGGATCTAAAGAACTCAAACAAAGACTTTGGAAGACCCTAAGTGAATATGTCCGCTAACTGCAACGAAGTGGGAACATGACTAACACGGACCTTAGTTGAAGCAACTAACTCCCGAACAAAATGATAGTCGATGTCGATGTGTTTGGCTCGCTTATGAGCCACTGGATTCTCAGCTAAGAAAATGGCGTTGTTATTGTCACATAACAACAATGGCGGCCCTTCAAGAGGAAACTGTAAGTCTCGAAGAAGATGACAGAGCCAGACAACCTCTGCTGCTGTATTGGCAAGTGCACGGTACTCGGACTCTGAACTCGAACGAGATACTGTAGGCTGTTTCTTGGCACTCCAAGATACCAGATTACAGCCTAAAAACACCGCATAGCCATAGGTCGATCGTCGAGTTTCCAAACAACGAGCCCAATCAGCGTCTGAGTAAGCACAAATATCAGCACAAAGAGTAGATGAACCTCCGGAGCGAAATGTGAGACCATGATGAGGCGTGCCAGCCACGTAACGTAGAATCCTGGTAACTGCAGCAAAGTGATCCTCGCGAGGGTCCTGGAGATATTGACTAACAGAATTCACCGCAAATGACAGATCAGGACGAGTAATGGTCAAATACTGAAGTGCACCAACCAAAGACCGGTAGAGAGTCGGATTGCTGAACGGTGCACTAGTGCTACTGTGAAGCTGCGAATGTGGTACGAATGGAGTGGTTACCGGAGAAGCATCTGTCATACCCGCCCGATTAAGAATATCTCTGGCATACTTGGCATGTCCAAGAAAGAGGCCAGATGGTGTAGAAGAGACCTCAAGGCCAAGAAAGTAATTCAAGTACCCCAAATCCTTGATCGAAAACTCTCGATCAGTCCGTGCGATGAACTGGCGAATGGCTCCAACATCGTTACCAGTAAGAATGATATCATCCACGTACACCAACAATTATAGTAAAGTAGAACCTCGTGAGAAGACAAACAACGACGTGTCAGAAGAACTACACTGAAATCCAAATTGTCGGAGATAAGAGCTGAACCGATCAAACCAAGTATGAGGAGCTTGTTTGAGTCCATAAATGGCCTTTTGGAGTCGACAAACATAGTCAAGCCGAGATGGATCCTTATAGCCAACAAGCTGAGCCATATAAACCGGAGTGTCAAGAACACCATTGAGAAAAGCATTCTTGACATCAAGCTGGTGTAGAGGCCACTGTCTCAAAGTAGCAATGGCAATCACTGTACGCACCGTTGCAGCTTTGACCACTGGACTGAAAGTGTGGTCAAAATCAAAACCAGGAATCTGAGAATATCCCTGAGCAACCAGTCGAGCCTTGTAGCGTTCAATGCTACCATCAGCTTGATACTTCAGCCGAAATACCCATTTGGAGCCAACTATGTTTGCATGCGTTGGTCGAGGCACCAACTCCCAAGTTTTTTGATGTCGAAGAGCATCCATTTCTTCATCCATAGCACGAACCCATTTCGGGTCTTTAAGGGCTGCACGATAATCCCGAGGCTCAGAATGGTCCATAACCTGAGCAAGAAAACCGGTAGTAACAAAGTCTGGGCGAGATATCACATGACGAGTACCATCCTGGTTCCTGGTAACCATATGATGTCTGTGGTGAGATGGAGAATCTGAATCAGTGGTAGAGTCGGAATCAGATCCAGAAGAAGGCCGAGAGCCTGATGGAGATGGCGGAGATGGTGGAGATGGAGGAGATGGTGGTGGTGATAAAGTAGCGGGCATCCTCGGTGAAGGAGCAGTCAGAACAGCTGGAGATGAGGAATGATCATCTGAAGGACAGATAGAGCAAGACCTGGAAGACGACGGTGCGGGCGACGGCATCTCAACCGGTGTAGCCAACACAGGATCAACTGGTACAGTTGGCAAACGTTCGACTGGTGCACCTGTTGGTTCAAAAAATGATGAGACTTCCAAATCCGAAACAGGTCTTTCCCTAGAAGATGAGACATAGGGAAAACATGTTTCGTCAAACTGGACATGGCGAGAGAAATAGACACGACTGCTAGTAGGGTCGAGGCACTGATAACCCTTGTAACTGGGGTTATAACCAATAAACACACATGGTATAGAACGAGGTGCAAACTTATTCTCAGCAACCGCACGCAAACACGGGTACACTCGACAACCAAAATGATGAAAGACTGTGTAGTCCGGAGTAGTCCCATAGACAGTCTCAAAGGGTGATCTACCACCAAGAACTGAGTTGGGGAGACGATTGATTATGTAAACAGCCGAAGAGAATGCTTCCACCCAGTAAGAATGTGGCACATGTGAGTGATATAACGTTGCAAGACCAGTCTCTGTAATTTGACGGTGTTTACGCTCAGCTCGACCATTCTGAGCAGGTGTATATGGACATGACATCTGATGATGAATGCCACAAGAAACAAAGTGAGCCTGCAAACGATGATTAGTGAACTCTGTACCACCATCAGTCTGAAAAACCTTGACCTTCGCAGAAAATTGGGTCTCAACAAATTTTTGAAAGCGAAGAAAGGTGTCGTAAAAATCCGACTTATGCCGTAATGGATAAAACCATGTGAATCTTGAAAAATCATCAATGAATACAACATAAAATATGAAAAACCATGTGCGGATGCAGCATATGCTGGAGCTGATCCCCATAAGTCACAATGCACCTTCTCCAACAAAACTGTTGCCCTCTTATCACTAACAGAAAATGGTAACCAACTGCTCTTGACCATCTGACAAGGAGTGCAACTAACAGGTGCAGGTAAAGGTGAAGTGGCAGAAATGTGACCCTTCTTATTCAGCAACTGAACAGTATCATAGGACACGTGCCCAAGACGAGAATGCCATAGCTCAAACGGGGCCCGGAGCTTTCCAGAGCGCAGCTCACTCAAAAAACAAGAATCACTAGTATCCAAATAATAAAGGCCCGCAATATGACGGCTTTTACCAACTATCTGTCCTGTCTGTTTATGCTGGATAGAAAAGACATCATCAACAAATGTGATACTCACTGGCAAGTCAAGAGTGAGTTTACTAACAGACAACAAGCTCTTAGTAATCTGAGGAACCACAAGTACATCGCGAATGGATAAACCAGAAATATTACACTCCCCAATGTGAGATGCCGGTATAGGCTGACCATTACCAACATAAACAGGTGGACCAAAGTAAGGAATTACATTCCCAAGACGACGAGAACTATCAGTCATATGAGCTGTAGCACCAGAATCAACAATCCATTGGCTCGAAAAATGACTACGATCAAAATTATTCAAATAATTCGCCTTATCTGCGATCCAGCTATTAGAGTGATCTTCCCGTGATAATAAAGCCAAATTCACCATCATAAAATCTGAAATAACCTCAACACAACGTGCATACACCAAAAATCAATATATCCAAACAATAACAAATGCAAATACTACTTCGATCCCGTAGTGCCCAAATAAACGAGTTCAACTCCAATCTCGTAAGTTCGTAAACAAATTACTCCAAACCGTGCAAAAAAGGTGCAGCTTGAGGAAAAAGAATATACTCCAATACGTGTGCAACTTAAGGCAAAAAGCACAAAACCAAAAGAAAAGGTCAACGAAATACCCCACGAGGATTGGGCGCTACGCACGGAAAGGACGAGCAGGAAAGATGACGCTGGGATCAGACACGCTGCGTGCGGGAGGGAGAGCGTGTGAGGACACGCTCGGCTGCGCAAGGCGCGAACAGCAGAGGAAGCGCGTGATGTCACGCTTGGCCGCGCAAGGCGCGAATCAGTCGAGGAAGCGCGCGTGAAACGCACGCGCGTCAGAGCCGCGTGGATCTCGTCAGCAGCAGCAGAGACAGCGAATCGGCGGCGACTTTCTGATGACAACGTGGAGGCGAATCGGCGGCGTTGAGGCGAATCGAGCCTGGAACAGCTGACAACGTCGGCGACTTTCTGATTGCAAACACTGATCAAACTCTATCTTGATGACTCAGATAACAAACAACGGCGACATGTTGCCCGTAATTTAAGAACATCAATCGGAAAGAAAACTCCAAAGAAACGGGAGGGGATGAAATCGTGGCTGAAAAATAAATCTAGGTTTTGATCATGAAGATCGTGTAGGCGACTGATACCATGATAGAGGGATAAATCTCGATACTGAGGTGTGTTTCATATTCACAAATATATAGACAGTACATGGGTGGAAACCCTAGTTAAACCCTAGGCTGATACACATTGGGCTCTAGGCCCATCATACTATCTAACAAACTTTTAAAAATTTAACAATTAAGTTATTATACAGCAATATAAATTACAATATTAAAATATTGAACTCAAAATAACAACACCATGAAGATAATTGCTAAACATAAAGTTAGAGCCCAGAAAGTACAATGCTAAGACCTAACAATAATTACTTAGGAAAATAAATAACAATAGGAAAACTAATAATAATGATGAAAGTAATTCCCACTACAATCCGTAACTGGTTGTTATCTTGTTACACGAATGAGTGTACTCGGAGCATTTCCAACGGTGTATTTTTGGACTTACTTGGCAAATTTTTAAAAATGATAGCAGTACTGCTTACCATTGTTTTGGCGTACGCGTATACTGCTTGAAGGAAGCTGTTACTTGTGGGAGCATGCCTGCTTGAGATCTACGCATTGAATGCCATTAAATGTTTCATTTCACAGAAAGTGGATTTCACATGGGATCGGATCCTCTGTGCAACATTTCCTACACACATCGTACGCAAAATCATAAATAAAGTAGTTTTTATTTCCATAGGTATGCTATGCGTTAAATTACATCTTACTGATAAATAAATTAGTTTTTGTTTCATATGGTATAGGTATGCTATGTGTTAAATTACATCTTACTGATAAATGAGATTCTCCAAATAACTTTCCTAACAATTTTGTTTTTACTTATGACAATTATTTTTGTTTAATTTTTTTTACTATCAAGACATTGGTTATTCATTGAGTATTTACAAAAAAATTTACTTAATTTTTTCCATTATTATAAAATAACATGTTATTATATAATTATTACAATAGAAGAATGTGATTCATTTTTAAAATGAGATTTTTATTCATATTAAATATATGTGGGCCAAAATCAAGCCACATGTGTTTTGTAACTTACCATTAAAGGAACAAGTAGCTTGTCAAGCCATTAGTTTGAAAAGATGACATGGCACCTCAAAATACAATAGGTTCTAACTTACCATTGAAGATGCTCTCGGTGGTTAGAATATTGTATTCATTATTTAATGGTTTATAGTTCGAATCTCGATAGTATCAGTGTGAAAATTTTTTACTTGTAAAATTTTTCATGCGTACCAAAATTAAAGACGCTCAATAAATTCTAATTCTAAACTAGCATAATGAACCGCGCGTTGCGCGGTATGTTACAAGTAGTTTGAATAATTTAAAGTTTACTATTATGTCTGAACAAAAACTGCCTGATTCTTTCCGAATGGTCAAAACTATTTGTTACGAATTAATATATTTATACACATATTCTGCAAAATTGACTGTATGTCTTATGGCCTCTTCTTCTCCATCTGCTACGATTTTGACCCAGATTATGATAGATTTTATATCAATGAAAATAGAACTTTTTGGAGAATGTAAACTTTTAAAATGAACTAAATTCTCATTTACAAAGTAGTTTTTTGTGGTTTGATGTGTAGCAATCTATTTAATGAATAAATTTAATATTACACGTGTATAGAAAATTATTTTCAAGCAATATTTCTTTAAATAGGTGTGATTGAATGGCGAATAATAGAAATAAAAACAAATACATGATTAAAAATCTGATTTGTCACTTATTTTCATATATTAATTTTCCAATATTACTTCTATCTTCTCATATAATATTGATTTTTCACCATGTTTCGCCGCGTTCATATTTTTCTTTTATCTTTCATATATTTTATCTCAGATATAGATTACTTTTGATTTCTATCATATAATTGTTTTATACATGGTATTATTATTTCTTGACTATAATATACTTTTGCCCATACACACAACGCCAAAAACCATATCCTATTTCGGGTATCAACGTATCTTATTCCTTGAAACTTGTTCAGGCTACATAACGAAATTTAGATATTCGTATGTTATGTTATGATACATCCTTATTACATATTCATAGAATATTTGTCAATTTTACAAAAAAATTATAGGTTATTTTTAGGATGAACGGAGAAATTTTCAATGAAACGGAATTATTAAATTCATTTTAGTATAGCTGAGTTTATTACTATATATTTTATTTCAAATTAGACCCACTTTTTGTTACAAAATCAATGAAAAAATTTAATTGACGAAAAGTTTGAATTACAAATATTTTAAAACATGTAAGAAATGTATTGACACTATTTATGATGGTGAATGATCAAAATTATGTAAGAGATATGAATGAAATATTTTTTTTATTGTAGTGAATCTGTACACAATATTATGTTAGCATGTGATTTGATATGTTGTGACATATATAATATAAAATATTTAGTAAATAATTAATCAAAGGAAGTAAACATGTCATATCAAAGGTAAACTTAAAATTTCACTGAAATTCCTATTTTTAACGTGACATGGATTTTCATTAATTGACCATGTTTGTATTTCAACTTGAAAAATTATCAGAGTTCACGTGGAAATTTAATTAATTTAAGGTAATGTAGATAGAAGAATGAGCAAAGCAATAACAAAATATAAAATCAATATATGAAAATTTGAGGAATTATCAAATATGGGTATTAAAATGAAATATCTCATATTGTATAAGTATGAAATTGTGTAATTTTCAATGTAATATTTATTAATTGTAAGGTATTTAAACGTGATGATTTAATCACTTATTTGACCATGGAATTAAAGTGCTTGTTTATAGATTAGATTAGTTTATCAATTATATATCTTGATAAAGAATATATTTTTGAACAATATATTTGTATAAGATTAAGTTAAATTTAATTACACTAAGTTTATATTTAACATAGTATTTTCGCTTGAGTTAAGTTTGGTTCCTCAAATAAGGTAAGAAAATAGGAGCTAAATATCATGAGGAAGAAAATGATTGGTTTATCATATTTAAACTGCATGTCATTATAATTAAAACTATTTAAGTAATTAAAATATTGTGAAATTTCCTGCCCAAATAACTTAAATAATTCAAAGGTAAGTGAATATGTATTTCAATCTAATAAAGTAAAGAAGAAAAGAAAATTGATCTAAATTGAAACATTAAAATTAGACAATTACCCGACTTTTACAGAAATTCAAAACATTACAACATAAAAAAAAAACTTGACTACTGTAGTAGGAATATTTGATCATTAATTATAAACTATAGAACAAAATTTAAACATAGTGCGCTTTGAGAAGCATAATCCTCTTCCTCAAGAGACTTCATCCCGCAAGGTGGAGAGTGGAGATGTCTCCGAATGTTTCTCTCTTGTTGTTTGAGTGGAAGAGGAGGAAGATGCTTCTGACTTTTTCTTACTCTTTCTTTTGGATGAACTCCTCAGTGTGTTTAAATATAGTGTATATATTACATATATATATATATATATATAATATTCATGCTAATCCTGCATATAAATATGTGTTTTCAAAGTTTAAAGCTCTCACCTCCTCCTTAGCTATGGTTTCAGCCGGCTCCAGTTTGCTTCCGACTCTTCCAAGTGCTTCAGGATCCCTGCTTCTTTCTGCTTTCACAAACCACAAAATCCATTTGGCTGGAAGAAAAAAAATAAAGAAGAAAAAATGTTCACATGATCACATGCTACCAATTTTTCTTTGAGCTCGGCCACGTGTTTCTCCAATGTAGACTTTTGGCTCATCTCAACCTTAAGAGCATCTATCTCAGCTTTCAAACTACCTTCATTAGACCCTTGTTCTTTCAGTTGTTCTTCAAGACGTACGACTGTAACCTCAACTCCTTCTTGAAAACTCCATGCAACGTCTTTTCCACCGTGCAACGAATCCATCCAAGTCACCATGCAATTGAGGGTTTAAAGATGCCACGAAAACTGAAAACAGAAGTTCAAAACTGAGTTTCAAATTCATAAAACTAAAATTCGGAATTCCAACCACAATCATAAAACTGCAAAATTTAAACAACAAACCTCAGGTTCGATGATCTTCATACCTCAAAGACAAATTCTTACCTTCAAGCCAACCAAATTTTCACATAGTACCGGGTGAAGAATGTAGGTTTTTGGTGGGATGTCGAGTTCTAGGGTTTATATAACACCAAAAAAGAGGTCTAGGTTTATATAAATAAAACAAATATACGTAATCATCCAGGCAGTAAAATATAATATATTAATACCATAATCATATTATATTGTAATCCGTACCAAACACATTTTTAATAAAGAAATAAAAAAGGAATATACGAATAAGGTAGTACATTTAAAGAAACTAAAAAGGAATATATGAAAATTGCAGGCGCCGGAATATGGTGATCTTGCGGTGATTATGTGGCCGGAATATGGTGATCTTGCGGTGATTATATGGTGGTTTTAATCAAATATATACCATATATACCAAATACCATATATATAAATACAAAGAATATATGAAAAAAATTAAACAAAATATGCGGTGAAATATATATGAAAGAAAAGGGATAAATATATATGTGAGAAAATAAGGAATTAAAGTATATTGGGAATTAAAGTGTATTCTGAGTGATAGAGGAGAAAAAAAGGAAAAACTATATTGCAGCAAAGATGAGATAAAAAAAGGAATAGGCAGAGTAGCTTGATATAGTATATATGGCCGAAAAAACAATAAAAGGAAATAAAACATTTTATGTATGGTATATTGCGGCTTATACTATTATATCAGCTACGAATAATAATGAAACAATAAAATTTAAAAAAATATATAAAAATGGTAGGCGCCGGAATATGGTGAACTTGCGATGGTTATGTGTCGGTTTTGGTCAAAACTACGTAATTTCATCCTTTTTAATTCTTTTTATTAATTTATTTATTGACCGGAGCAATAACTCTTCTTTTCCGTTTAGGAATACAACGACTTATCTCGCTAACAAATCCTGAATGTCGATCAAATAGAACGCTGACGACCAGCAAATCCTTTCCTCCATGATTTTTATCTTGTTCTATCACATCAATGTAGGGATACTTAACCAATTGTATAACATTATGATGTAGGTCACTGGTTATGATGAGATAGCATGTGATAACTATTTAAATGATCAAACATAATAATAAATTTGAGAACATAATATATGATGCATGTATGAACTTCTATTTTATTTTACAAAACGTGCATAAATTGGATGGCAGCAATGTAGTGTTTTATTCCATATAAATTTCGTTATGGTCTAGTGTTTATTCCATAGATTTTGTTTGATATATGACCATTAATAAATATTTTAGTATACTATCTAGGTGACATCGCGTGATGCGCGGTGAATTTTGGCTAGATATGTCGGAGAAGGCAGTAACCTTGATTATAGGTGGTTGAATATTTGGTGATACAACCATACCGTAGTGATGTTATATTTTTTAAAATAAATTTAGATACATCATTATCAATGTAAGGGGTTGGAGACTGAATTGATTTGATTAATAAAGCGGATAACTTAATTGAACTGACTTGATTGAACCAAAAGAAATGAACAAAAAAAAATCAATGTATTGTTTGAAATAGAATTGATATTGCAAACATATCCAATAAAAATCTCTATTTAATGGTAGAGAAATCTCCAGTATCGGCCATATATCAATATGATTGATTATCCTCAATCGTAGCTATCCTCATTTTCACTCTCGTGACTGCTAGGTTCATGGTCATCGCTCCATTCATCCTCATCTTCACCGCCATTAGTTTGATGATCACTTACAATCTCGATTTGGTCTGTAATTGTTTTTGTTTTGGCCCCTGCATGATATTATTATATGAGACACGAATGTTGAATTAATCGTTTAAATATAAAGTGTTTGTACTACCTTTAGAAAGTCTTCTTTTTTTGAATAAGCGATTGAGTGGGGTATTTTCATCTAATTCATCCATATTTGTATCTGTCGTTTTTAGTTTTCCTGGAAGAACTGCATAACCCATGTGACCCCGTTGTTCGTTTGTATTCTTTTCACCTGTTTTTAAAAGATTAGTTGCAATTTGATACATGATTGGTTATGTGGCAGAAAGAAATTAAGATTTTAAGAGAATTACCTCTACGAAATCTCCCCTTCTTGACATGTTGTCTGACTGGATTGTGTAAAGCTGGAATGTTATCGTCACTTTTTTGTTTGTGTCCTTCATCTTTATACAGTAAAAAGTTTACTACAATTAGTATTATAAACGATGTCTCGGTATTTGTATGAATATCATATATTTGTGTAATTACATACCATTTGGAATTTCGAATTCCTGCAGTTCATCGACACTATCCTCAGAATCCGGAATGTATTCCGTGCTCACTGAAAAGTTGACATGAAAGAATTTGTATAAAGGAAAGTAAGAGTTAGTCGTGGGAAGTATGAAAACATAGTCTGATGTAGCACAGTAACTTTACTCGTATTTTTAGGATTTGTGTTTGATGGTTGTCTTTTTCCCCTCTCTTTGATTGTCACGATGTTGTACCTAGGGTTGATTTCATGTTCTTTCTGGGTTCCCATCACTTTGACCAAGTATTTCCTAGCTGATATGTCTTTATCACGGGAGTTGATGTATTCCTGTTTATAATAAAGGACGAAAAAATTTGTCACGTATTTGTTGAATCATAAAATCCCTCGTACAGAATAGTAAAAGTTGCAAACAATCTCACTGGTGCATTCCATAAGTTATCAAATGCAATTCAAGTTATCTCGCAAATGTAATGGCTATAAATACCTGAATCAGATACTACAATGAATCAGATAAGTTATGATATTAATTATTCTAACCTCAGTGGCTTGGGTCATTGCTTCCTTGGCATTCAGACCCAATATTTGTTCAGCCTCGTCGTTAAATATAGTAGCTTCAATGCTCCCACTTTCATCATTTAATGTAGCTTTCAATTTGCACCTGAATAGTATAATTATTAGTTGATGGTTAGATAAATTGTATAGAGCTTATTTGAAAAAATTTAATAGATATTACCTTGGTGTGGAAATCTGCTTCATTCCACACACGTTGCATTCGAACATAGCTTGGAATGGTGCATCTGTAGTGGTGCTACATCCTCTGCATGCCATGTAATAGTATTTTTACTTGATATTTCTGAATGAAAAGTTCACTATTGTAGTTACCGCCTGGGGGGATTTAAGTTGGATTGTAATTAGTAAAGAGTGTTGAATTTTGACAAATATAAAACCTTGAGGAAATTAATTAAATTAAACTATCAGAAAGCTTTATAAAATTGATAGGTTGCATAAATTACCTTTTGATTTGGTTCAATGTTTCCTACAAGAGTTAATGTCGTGCCTTCTTTTATAACCAATTGATTTTTATTCTGCACTCCATGCTGAGTTTTCATGGTCCTTTGAATTTTGATCTTGTTTTTCTCAACCCTGCAATACGAACAATATAATAAATAAATAATTTAGCAATGTTTTGATGATGAAAATTAATATAAAAATATCATTTTGTATAACCATAATTTCATCTTTGTCGCTTCCTGACTGTTATTGTTTAGTTGGAATTTGCTCCTTGAGTTATGTGTTACTTCTACAGTTGTTGAAGTTAAAGAATAATAAATTATATAAAAAATCATAGAAAATTTAAAATTATGTAATAAGATGTTCTCCCTCTAATTACCTCCCCTGTACAAACTGATGTGGAGGTTTGTACCGATTAGAACGGGCATGGAGTTGATATTTACAAGTAATTGTTTTCCAATCGTTTCAACGGATTCTGCCCACAGCGTCAAAACACAACAAAGAGATTGCTCTGCTTCTCCAACTAATAATAAACGCAACTTCTCGGGTAACTCATACCCATCAAATTCAGTTTCACCCTTGCAACAACAAAATATAGATGACTCTCCTTTAAAAAGTTTAGCCTTGCAGTATTTACAATCAGGAAGAGTTTTAAGGATTCTACAACAATTAGGAACACTCTCCAACAACCCAACATTTTTCTTTCTCCTTTTCTGTAATTGACCTAAATAAAAATTATTTCATTCAAACTCAAATATTTACAAGAGGGTAATATGTAATTTAAATAATATAACATATTCAAATCATCATACTCAAATATTAATACATGTTTTGTATTGAAACAAACCTGTTTTGATATCGATAGTCGGGTTAGCTTCGCTCTCTAGAAGTCGCTTTTTTTGTTTCTTTTCAGCATAATATTTTCTCCTCTTTGCATTTTTATCAACTTCACCCACTGCATCAATATGAAGTTTAAAATCATAAAGTTAAATTAGAATAATATATTATACTTGAAAGCACCAGGAAAACAATAAAAATATAGTTACTACAATTCATAGTGTTAAACGTTGTATATTTAAACAAACATGTATTATTGTTAGTAGTTGGGTTAGCTTCTCTTTCTTGAAGTGTTCTATTTTGTTTATTTTTAGCATAAAATTTTCTCCTCTTTGCATTTTTGTCAACTTGGCCCCCTACATCAACATAAAGTTTAAAATTAAGAACACAAAACAATGTACTAAGCATTCTTAATTCTAAATTAACAATAACATTAATTAGGGCAAAAACTTATAAACGACCCCTAATCCATAAGCATTCCAGATAAACTACAAATTACTTGTAAATAAAAAAATATCAAACTAAGCATTTATAATCAGGAAAAGTTTTAATGATTTTACAACAATTTGGAACACTCTTCAACAACCCAACATTTTTCTTTCTCATTTTCTGTAATTGAGCTAAATAAAAAAAATTTCTTTCAAACTCAGATATTTACAAGAGGGTAATATGTAATTTAAACAATATAACATATTCAAATCATCATACTCAAATATTAATACATATTTTGTATTGAAACAAACTTGTATTGATAACGATAGTCGGGTTAGCTTCGCTCTCTAGAAGTCGCTTTTTTTGTTTCTTTTCAGCATAATATTTTCTCCTCTTTGCATCTTTATCAACTTCACCCACTGCATCAATATGAAGTTTAAAATCATAAAGTTATAATAGAATAATATATTGTACTTCAGTTTCAAAAATATATATTAAGAATCGGGAAAACAATAAAAATATAGTTACTACAATTTATAGTGTTAAACGTTGTATATTTAAATAAACATGTATTATTGTTGGTAGTTGGGTTAGCTTTCCTTAACCATATAATAAACGATAAATAATTTGTGCATGTATACAATAAACAATTTCTCTGTGAATAATGTAATTTGATTATTTTTTAAAAATATAGAATTTGTATTAACAAAACTGAAATGCACGGGGAACCCAAAGTTCTTATCCAATAATGCCTAATACGGCCACCAAACTGTGTTCCCCCAACCAATTCAGCTAGAAGAAACATTCTATTAGCTAGAAAAAAATATGATAATTATTAAATATTATTATTAATCGTTTATTTTCTTCAAAAATACGAAAATGAAAGTAAAATTTGGCATGTTGACCGCGAGACGTGATATAAATACAAATATAGCCGTGACCATGCTTACCATATTTCGTAATTAAATTTAATTGGTTTTTTTTTATTTGCTTAGGGTTTATTCTCTGCGCTTAATTAACTCACGTCTATCACTGACCTAATTAGGCCGGTCAGCAGTGACATTTATTAAAAATATATTACATTTATTAGAAATCAAGTTTGAAATTGATTAGGAATTAAATTTCTATAAACAAAGCCTAAAAATTCTTTTCAAAAAAAAAATCTTAAAAATTTGCCCAACAAAATAGGAGAAAAAATAGGGTACCAAAATTTGGTACAAAAAAAAAGTGAGAATAACTTTTCCTAAAGGGAACTAGAAGAGTTATTGCTCCGGTCAATAAATAGATTAATTAAAAGAATTAAAAAACATGAAACTACGTAGTTTTTGTCTAAAACCGCCACATTACCGCCACAAGTTCACCATATTCCGGCGACTACAATTTCCATATATTCCTTTTTGGTTTCTTTAATTTGCTACCTTATTCATAATTTCCTTTTCATTTCTTTTATACTGATGAAAATGTGTTTGGTATGGATTACAATATAATATAATTATGGTATTAATATATTATATTTTACTACTAAAACATATAATTTATTATTGAATATATTTTGTAAACAAAACGCGAAATGTTCTGGGTTATATCAATGCCCACCGCCCCATTATTAAGCCGTCAACAATTATTTCCATATTTATAAATATCATTATTATCTTTTCAAAACTGTCTAGTTTTCTATATCATATTATTTGTTTTTTTTTTCATTTTCATGATTATGGAATGAAAATAATATATATTAAGTATCAAATTACAAATATGGTTTCCTTATTTTGGTGTTTTAATTATTTCTTTGCGTTAGACTGTTTCGACCTGTCATTTATATATATTCCTTTTCCTTCACGTATATCTCTATCATATATTTTATTTGATTTCATACATTCCGCGTATATGTATATATAGCTCAAATACGATCTATTTAAGTTATATCATATTATGTTTATGATTTCTTTCATTAGATGTCAGTAATATACAGTTGGAATGTCAAAATGAAATCGTTTTTGACTAATATATATATAAACCCCTCCCATCCTGCATCACAGATTAAAATGTTGCTGAGACTGGACTAATGAGTGAAGCGAATGAATTGTTTGTCGAGATGTTGTGTCTTGGAACTGTATGATTGAAGGTAATGCGAGGATTGGTCAGAAAGATGGAGCAAGGTTGTTGTTTGATAGAATGGGATGTCAAATTATGATTTCTTGGAATATAATGTTAACTCTTTACGTGAGGTTAAAGGATTATGGTGAGTGCTTGGAATTGATCGATAAGATGATCGTGTATATTCAGCCTATTGACTGCTCTTAATGACTGCTTATGACTAATGTCTTTCTTGGAATTGTTACGGATGTCTTGCTTATGACTGCTCTTTAATCCATATTTTCAAAGTGTGGAGAAATAGATTTGGCTGTGGAGATACATAGTGAAATATTTGAGTAATATATAATCCAATGTTCCCGCTCAACATGTTTGGGGTGGTGCCATGGTGGTTCAACCAAGAATAGAAAAGGTGCCAGAGAGATACATTCAACCATTATCTGAGCAATACACTTATCCCATGATGAAGTAGTGGATGCCATTGTTAGAGCTTCACAAATACTTGGATTCTTCCAAGTAGCTAACCATGGTTAATTTAATGTACAACCATGTCGATATAACATCTGATGCTTAAACTGCGGCTATATGAGGACAAGAATTTTGCTCAGATGATTGAAGTCAGTGGAAAATCCAATTCGAATAGACATCGCAATCGCAACGGTAACAATATCAAAAAGGGCTTCAAGATCCTAAGAACAGGAATTAGGCGAACATGATTTAGGCATCATATATATATATATATATATTATTACGAATTAGCATGTACTCCTTTATATTCTTGCTAAAAATAAAAACATAGATTATATGAAATTTCATCCATATTGTTATTATTTACATTATTCTTCATCATGATTGAATCATTATATTTAATTTTGGTTAATTTATTTATTTAGAAACAGCAAAAATAATTTATTTCATTGTAAAATGGATGAATCATGTCAATAGATTTAAGAATATTTTCACACATGTGCGTGTATATATATATATATATATATATATATATATATATATATATATATATATATATATATATTTAAGATATTGTATTATAGTTTTAAAATAAATAAATTAAATATATTCTTACCTTTCAACTTAATAATTTATTTTACATTAGGACATTTAAGAATATTTTGGCAAATTACCATAATATGATAAATAATTTTCTTACATTAAAAGATATTGTTTATATTTATTAAATATCAACTATATCTTGATGTACTAAAATATTTCATCACCACTTTACATAAAAAAACCAATCACAAAGAAAGGATTTGATATGCGGCATATGCCAAACGTGTTTTTACACAAATGTTTTGATAAGTATTTTTAAATTTTAATGATCTCCAATATTTAAAAAAGCATAAAAATTATTTTAATTTTCCTGAAATGTTAAGAAAGTTAGTTTTCATAGAGACTAATTGATATTAATTATTTCAATGACATAATACTTTTTAGATAAAATGTCTTCTTTCCGCATCATCGCTCAGTTGAAGAATTTGATGATAATTTTTTGTGGTTAATAATGAGTTAAAATAGTAAAAGAAATAGTAATACATTCTAATGACAAACTTAGATTTTAGTTTTTAGAGTATAAAGAACAAAATAACAAAACGTGCCTAATAAAAATTAAATTTGATAATAATATTTCAATTGCAATTAATTTTCTCTATTCATCTAATAATTATCATACTATTCAAATTCATTATTTAACTATAAATTATGTAAACATATCAACATATCTACAACTACGCTTAATTAAACTCTAATTTAAAAGTGATTTAAAATAAATCGCACAACGTGCGGTTTAATCACGCTAGTTAGTATTAATTAATATACGGATAAGTTCTCATCTGTTTTTTTAAAGGAAACATCTACTCTATATGTGGTCCGAACCGGAAGTTGTTATGCACAACACAATATATTACTCTTTTATTGTTAAATATGGTCTGAAAATATGAAAATATGCTAATTAATTTGAGTTTTGCAAAACTAATTAACTTATAAGAAACATTAGTATCATTTTATTGGTTTTATTCTACAGTGTATTATAATAAATTATATATAGCACTTGAGAAATTAAATTGAAAAATTTTAATTAAATATTACACAACGTAAACACATCACATTATCACTAGTGGCGGAACTAGAACTTGTACGAGGTCGTGCCGACAACTCCCAACATTTATATTATACCTTATATTACTGTAGCTCAAGATAGATATATAGTGTAATTTTGAATTCCGACAACCCTTAATTATATTTTACAATCCCAAATTTTTTCATCTCATTCCACCCTCTGATTATCAGAAGTTACTATTAGGAAGCATGATAACCCTAAACCGGCCAAAAGCAAGGCCGTGTGTAGTTGAGGTATAAAAGGCGGTTCACCTGAGGGCCCAGAGTCACAGATTCCTAAAGACAGAAAAACTCTCCAAAAAGTGTCTGCAAAACAAACCAGAAGCAGAAGCATCACATCCATTTCCATTATTCTCATAAATCCTGGATCCTCAAAGATCTCCCCCTTCATCCTCCTCCTCCTCCTCCCCTGTCACAACTCAAATATGCTCACAAAAACCATCACAAAACCGCTCATTTCCTCATGAATCCTGAAAACAGCAAATCCAAGGAGCCAATGCAGGATACCTCTGCAACATCACTGAGGCCAAGAGCAAGGAGACCCATGGATGTTCACGGCGCCGGCGGTCGCATCGTTCGAGCACCGGGGAGAAAAGACAGGCACAGCAAGGTCTGCACGGCCAGGGGACCGAGAGACAGAAGGGTGAGGCTTTCTCCCAACACTGCGATTCAGTTCTACGATGTTCAGGACAGGCTTGGATATGATCGTCCCAGCAAGGCCATTGACTGGCTCATGAAGGAGGCCAAAGCCGCCATTGATGCTCTTGATAACGATGATGATGATGGTGCTGCTGCTCGAGCCATGGATCATGGTCATCAAGCTCAGAGCCAGGAGTACCTGAATGGGATTCCCTTTGGTAACTGCACTTCATTTTCAAATGGTCAGTTTCTTGCCTACCCAACTGCTACCTCTAATGGTCAGGAACAGAGTTTTATGATGATTCCAGAGTCATTTCAGAGACTCCTAGGTTCTGATCATCTGCCAATGCATTATCATCCTTCATTTCCAGTATCACATTATGATGGAAACCAGCTTCATCATCTTCACAGGGAACCCCTTCAGTCCACCAATACCTTTTTCCCGAACAGCCACTTGTCTGATGAAATTCAGGACCTGGAGGATCAGACCAAGGCATTCTCATCCAATCCTCTTCTGCATTACCACCAAAATCAGCCTTAATTCATAGCTTTCTTCTTATTTTTACTTTGATTGGTTTAGTTTTTTTCCTCTACTTTCTTTTTACCAAGATTAGGACAATGATCAAGTGCTATGGATAAAGAATATGTTGCTGTTTATGGAGTCTTGATCGAAAACAGCCTCTTTGGTTAATAATGTTGATGGATTCAGAACATGTCCTTCATTTTCCACATTTTTATAACATAATTAGTGGGTTTGAGTTTGATTTGAAGCTGTGTTTTTTGGAATCAGTTGTCCAGTTTCAGAAACCAAACAAAATGTTGGCATTTGCTGGTGCATAATTGCTACATCACTTTTTTCCTTAGTAGCTGTCAGGTTTTCAATAAATGAATTGAAAGTCTGCAGATGAGATTCAACTTTTTTCGATCCTGCATTCAAAGTTGCAACTGCCTTGCTGAGAGGGTGAAATTAATCTGAAATCTTATTCAACTGCCCTACTCTCTAGGCTATAGCAGCAGTTGTTTACAGCCCGGAATATTTATTTGAAGCAACCATGTAAAATTTGTTCTTAATTTACTTATTATAATCAATTTAAAAATAATATATGGAGTACAAATGTTTATCTCAAACTTGGGTAAAACGGTTCATTATAAGTTTTTGGCTAAACGATCCATGAATTTATTTCATTAATTTATGTTTATGTAAGACTTTTTAGATTTTGTTTGTCAATTTCCTTCTAAATTTCGGTATTTAAGTTGAATTAACGATACAACATATAAACAACTCATCATTTCAATAAAAATTTAAAATGAGACTGTTTAATATGAGACTTTACGGTAATTATTTTCTTCTTTTATGAGATAGCACTTTAGTAGTATTTCATTGTACATTAAATTTAGTTTAGTTTAATTAACCGTCAATGGAAATTGGATGGCGTTCTTCCATTAAGAAAATATTTGCAAAGTGACTAACACATATCCGTGCCCAAGCCTTACATCAAACTAAGGCTTATATCTCGACAATATACGATTTTAGTGTACCTCACTGATACTTTTAGTTTAATTTACTATCAATAAAATTTAGTTGAGCTCATTCCATTATTATCATACTTGATAGTTTGAATTCAGTTCAAATAAAAAAAAAAACATGTCCAAAATGAAAGGGAATAGCAAAACTTACGTTAGACGAAAAGAGTAAAGGGTATTTATAGTGGTTTTAAGAAAAGGCAACTTCCTCCGGAGCCTAGATGCTGTTCTTGAGTGCCGCCAACTTGTGAGCCTACACGGACCTTTATGCATCGATCCCTGTTGTACTTTTTCCATTTCAGTCGAAATTTAAATAATTTTTTTATAATAATTTTTAATTTTTTTCCACTCATTTTATCCATTTTTTTTTTAAATTCAATCTCTATCATGTACTTTACGATCCTTTATTCAATTTTCATTTTCTCTCTGTAAGTTCAACGGGGATGGATGAGTATTTATTGTTTTCCTTACTTTTAAATGGTTTTTGCTATACATAAATCAAGAGTATTATTTTTATAGCTCAAAATACGTTATCAAATTTAAAAATGTACTCAATTAGTTTCATTTTATTGGTATTTTAAACTATGTTGACTAAAATACTAGATTGCGTATTACACTTCCGTCTCAAATGTGCTAGCCAAACTCAACTAATCTTAACTCAAAAAAGGCAAACTCAGTATTCAATCTCCCCCCAACCCCTACAAGGGGAAAATCGTTGGCACAAACTAATATTGGATCTACTGAGATTTCATGCTCTGAACGAGCCTGACACTCATCTGCATCAATGCATGGGACCTTCCATTAAGAATACTCAATTCAATTCACACTGCTATTGAATATTGATGTTTGAAGTATCTGGGGAGTGGGGATTCAAGTCTTGTTCACCTTATTACTACCTCTTATATATAGCATCATTGCAATGCAGTTGGAGTACTAGAGCTGGCAACACGGTACAAAAATTTTACCTGAACCGAATACGAATTTAGTGGATTTGGGTCGAAACGAAACACGGCATGAGTCTATATTGGACTAGACACGAATGATCCAAAAATAAATGATTAGGTGCAGATTAAATCAGTGGATTAAATGAATCACATGTTTGACCCATGTATTAAAGGTATAATTATGCACGTAATTTTAATATTAAGGTCTATCCTCTGGATTGAGAATACTGGGAGTCATGTGAGATGTGATAATGTGAGAGGGAATGTGGGGAAGATTATGAACAGAAACCTGGGTAGGGAGCAAAGACCAAACAATTATTTGTCAGAACTTTGGTATTAAGTGCTAATAATTAACCATTAGGCCAGCCTGCGAATTGTGCCTTTCTCGAATAAGATAAGCAGCTCATCAGTAATTTCCTCTTTACAGATCATTGACAGTAATAAAGCTATTTTGAACTAACTACGTTTCAATTATTGAGTTATTCATATTGTTTCAATAGAGAAGAGATCCGTTTATAGAGAAGCTACCATCAAACGGCATATCAAAGATTAAATCGAAAACTCAGAACCATTTCATATATATACAGGATAAAGTCTGAATGCACAGTACTACAAATATGTTCAGCAGCAGTTATAATAAGTTACGAATTTGGAATGCAGATTCCAATGACATCAGAAGGTTTTACACAACAGAATATAGCATGGACTCGGATAATAACACTATATAAAGCCTTTCTTGTCCATGAAACCGATAAACCTCAGATCTAAAGGCAGCATGGAATTAAAGCAGACACTACTGCCAATGTCAATGATAATCACTTCTCGCTGTTCAACTTACAGCCGGAGCGTTTAAATATTATCCGGATCGGCTTCCTGGCTGTGGATTTTCCGTCACCTGCAGTAAAACCAAGCAAAAGGACCATATCCATTATACACGTACTCAACCCTTCAAATTTTGTGCACTCTACAAAACAGGTGACTTGTGAAAGATCACAAACTGACTGAATGGAACTCGCAAAAGGTTAAGTAATTTTTCAAGGGTAATTCTATTTACACCACCCCAATTGCTA
This sequence comes from Sherardia arvensis, assembly GCA_948330725.1. Taxonomy (NCBI): domain Eukaryota; kingdom Viridiplantae; phylum Streptophyta; class Magnoliopsida; order Gentianales; family Rubiaceae; genus Sherardia; species Sherardia arvensis. The sequence goes on along the minus strand of OX415236.1, from coordinate 39,612,344 downwards.
TTTGCACCACCCTACCCCACATTTACTAAAATCAATGTGCATTAAGTGTTAATTAGATTATTTTTATTTTTTACAATAAGCAACTTGAACCTTTTTATTTTACTTCTTAACATTTTCATTTATAAATTAAATACATTTGATTAAAAATAAAATTCAAAAATGCACTTAATTAAATATTAAAGTAAACATTTTATAAATATAAAATAACTCCTTTTATTATATAGTTTCACCTGTTTGCAGATTAAGATTAAAATTATAATTTAACATTATTGATACCATTCACAATAAATTTTCACTCTTTAAATTTTGTAAATTAAAATATTAAATCTACTTAGGATAAAATACACAAATAAAAATTAGACACTGGATTTAATAAATTTAAAATTTTACTAAATAACTATTCTTAAAATATTTATTATTATTTTATTAGATATCTAAACGGTTTCAAAGATATTAACTTGTATATTTTATGATGAATTTGTTGAATTTCAATAACTAATTTTGGTGATTTTTTTATTATACATTCAAATAATTTTTAGTTGTCTAGTGATATAGTATTATTTTTGATAATAATTATAAGCGTGTTTGATTGTGTCATAAATCAAAATTAAGTAAAAACCTTCCTATTTAATATTTAATTATTAATTTTTAAATATACATGTAAAACAAATTATTGTATAACTTAAAAGTTTAACAATTAAATATTAAAGATTGACTAAAAAATAGGTGCAAATAGCATTTTCTTTACTACACCTTCATGGCCCACACACTTTTTATTATCCCTAGGTTATTTGCACCTTTAGGGTGGTGTAAATAGCAACACTCTTTTTCAAAGCATATATTCACAATTCTTCCACAAATTTTGTGCACACATACATGCCCACAGTGTGCACAGAATTATGTGCACATAGTTTATAAACTTGCATAAGGTGAAGTATTTTTTCAAAGCATATATTCACAATTCTTCAACAAATTTTGTGCACACATACATGCCCACAGTGTGCACAGAATTATGTGCACATAGTTTATAAACTTGCATAAGGTGAAGTATTTTTTCAAAGCATATTCACAATTCTTCAACAAATTTTGCACACATACATGCCCACAGTGTGCACAGAATTATGTGCACATAGTTTATAAACTTGCATAAGGTGAAGTGTTTTTTCAAAGCATATATTCACAATCCTTCAACAAATTCTGTGCACACATACATGCCCGCTAATTATCCACTTTGATACTAATTTTTCTGTAACTCCAAATCAAGGGTTATAAGACTTTAATATAGTAATTGAGTGACGAGAGAGTGTGAATTGGGACAAAAGGGCGGGAATGTTAATGTTGTGCGTAAAATCCAAAAAGGCACACACAGAGAGGATTATATAAAGGTCTGCCAACAACAACATATCAGCGCAGCACATTCTTCGGTTTGAACTAGTTTTCCGATCCCCCCATATATACAAATCCACCTACAGGATCAGACACCAAAATTCCCAAATTTTAGAGTGGTGATACATGCAGGTCCATGTTTACTAATGCAGGTCCAAAATATAATATTTTGGATGCACTAGCACAATTCAGGGCCACATATTGTGTTTTTCAGACCTGCATTAAGTAAACATGGACCTGCATAATTACTGAAAATTTTAAGGTGCAAAATACGTGCAGAACTTGTGCGATCATAGTGAAATTAACATTATCAACAGCTTTGAACCGAACAAATACTTAAAGCAATGCACATTACCTGCACTAGGCTGCGGGACAGTACTCTTGGCACTTGAGGAGTTATCAGCCACTACAAGCGTGAGGGGTCGCAGAGGTAAGTTCGTCCCGGATCTGTGTCCGTGCAGTTCAATAGCTGTCTGATCATAAGCTCTGGCAGCCTCTTCAGATGATTTATAAGACCGCGTTGGCCGACTGGCACTGTCTCTGATCTCAGCAGCCACATCCTTGCCCCTTGAGAAGTCATCAGCTGCAGCAGGTGGTAATGGTGGCGGAAGCAAGTTCGTTTTTGCCATGTGTCCATGCAGTTTAATAGCTGCCTGATCATATGCCAAGGCAGCCTCTTCAGGTGTTTTATAGGTGCCAAGCCACAGCCTTGACCGACTTGCAGTGTCTCTTATCTCGGCAGCCCAAGTGCCCCAAAGTCGTTGGCGCACTCCACGAAACCTTTTAACTCCCTCTCTGTCTGAACCTCTGCCGCTTCTCTTAGTTCCAGAGGCACTCTTCCCAGCATCATTGGCATTATGCATGCCGGGAGGATTCAAATGGATCTCAGTGACAACTTTTTTGATATCCCCTTCGCGATAGGCCTCCTCTTCATCACTGGAGGAATCAGTTGCATCGGGATCAGTCAAAGAAATCCTCACAACCCTGGGAGTGCATCCAAGAGCCTTCAAATCCGAGACTGAACCTTGCTGTTCTTGTGCACTGTGTTTGATTTTCCAAGACACATTAGATGCCATTTTCACAAGGAACTAATCAAGAACTTGATGTCGTCTAGCCCAGGGGTAAACAAATGGATTCAAGAGCTTCACAAAACCTGCACATTTGTGAAATCAAGTAAATCAACACAGTATGACAGCATTATCATATGACTTCAGATGCATATAGTGCAACACCAATCACAAAGATCCAAGTGAGAGACGACCAAGGTTGAAAAAAGAAAAAAAGAAAAAAAGAAAAGAAAAGAAAAAAAAAAAAGCGTATCCGTGCATGGTGCAAGATAAATAATTATGCAGTGCAAGACTAGTTCTTAGGTAGTGCAATGCTTATATTAATTGCGCAAATTAAGAGTTTGCTAGCAAACACAAAAGAAGGAAGGAAAAACATTGAACGTCTTTCCCTAAGAATGGAAAGTTTAACCAAGACCTGATAAAATGGCAGAAAAACTGAATAAACGACACATTTATCTAAAGGTGCTTCTTCAACAACCAAAATGTTAAAGGAAACCTATCCAAGGGTGTGTAATTAAGACACTGTTCCACACGTCAGTTGTCACCAAGGTGCCATGTTGAAGAACAGGTGGCAGCATGTTTGGCTAACTTAAAGCTTTGGAGTTTGGGCTAATTCAGTGTTACAGTTGATAATGCCTAGTGTAACATTTATGTGTTATAATTTTAAGCAGGGGTAAATTTTCTATTTCTAAAGAGGAGCTGAGAGGCTGGACTTTATGAATGCTTAACTAATTAGATAAAGCCACCAATTCTCTTACTCTTTCCTTCCTCTCTTTTAAATCCTGTTTCCTGTTAGAAACCCAAATCAAAAGCAAACAAGCACACGGCAGCTTCGAGCTTCATTTCTAAAAGGCACGTGTTCTATGCTAAAAAAGGCTACTATTACACATGTTGAGATTCTTGAGAAGGTTGCTAAGTAAAAGAACGGTCGCGTACCTAATCTGACCTCATATCTGCTGAACACGTGTTGCTGCCTGCATATACTACAAAATGCTAGAAAATCACTGGAGATGGCCCATTTGATCATAAAATGTGATCCATGTCATTAACATATTCTACAAATAGAGAAACCGTGATCAGTTTCAGAAAATAAATACACAATCTATAAAATGCGCATACTGACATACTACTAAATGCTAGAAAATTCACTTGTAGCTCAATGTAACAAACGGAGACACAGTAATCAGGTTCAGAAAATAAATGGCACAATCTATAAAATGAGAAGTATCCATAAACGTTGGGATATCAAATTTAGCAAACTGAAGTCAGGGGATAAATACAATAGGGTAATCCGAGTCTAATGCTACATTGCCAGAGTTTTATGCGAGAAAAAGGAACCTAGAAATTTAGCTGGGATATGGAAGTAATGATGCATACTTTACACACAAAGCTGGATCTAACTAATCAATTCACTTCCTCAGCAGAAATGTTTGAGGTAGCTTGATTTGCAATCCACAGCTTAATGGCTTCTACATGTGCTACACATTTGGGTAAAGATCAGCCAATTAATGTCATCAGCGTAACATCTGTCTTTTTTATTTCTCAAAGAGGCACATCTAACCACCAATTTATTTAAGACCTCACTGAGAATACTTGCCTCAAAAATAATTGGACCAAAATTCATACAGTGAGATTATATGGACAACTACATATGATTCACCCAGAGGATCCCTCATTAATCTTCAGCAGCTAGTCCAAGTTAAAAAGCATTGAATCCTTCTACAAAGAAAGATAAGATGCCTTTCCATAAAAAGAAAATTTACTTGATAAATTCTAACCAAAGAATTGAGGGAATTTTATCCAAAGGGCGAGAATTGAGGGAAATTTATCCAAAGGGCGTGTAATTAAAACACCATCACACACTTGTCACCAAGGTGCCATGCTAGAAAACAGGAGGCAGCATACATGGCTAAACTTGTTTATGTCGAGGATGAATAAACAATGGCTAGTGTAATTTTTATACCACTTTATAATTAAGCATGCCTAAATTTCTATTTCTAAAGAAGTGCTGAGAGGGACGGATACTATATGAATGTTCCAGACCAATTAAAAATCACTGGTCCACCACTCTATAATTCTTTCCTCCCTTTATAATCCTATATTATGCCTGAAAGGCCGAAATCAGGCTGCCAAGTAACAAGTACCCAGCTGTTCTATTAGGATTAAGAATATATATAAGTCCTAAACATTTGTTCAGCTTCAAGCCTCCAATGAATCTTCTTTTTTTTTTAAAGTGGTATCATGTGTTTTTGGGTTTTTATAAAAGAAATCTTTCGTCATTGTTGTTAGCTGCTTGTCATATTAAAATGCATATAAACACGTTTAACCTTCAAATAAATCGGATCAGACTATTTCACAAAAGGCTGCAGAGTGGGGGAGGAGCACTAGGTAGTATAAATACAAACAAATTGCACATACTGAGAAGATTGCAAAGCAAAAGAACATGTCGAGAAGATTGCTAAGTAAAAGAGCAGACGTGTACCTCATTTGACCTCATCTATTCTAAACACAACTTGTCGCTTGCAGATACTACAATTAAGGTAGAACATTCAACGGAGATGAGATGGCCCATTTAATCATAAAATTTGCTCCATGTTATAATTATATCCTACAAGTGGATAAACCATGATCAGTTTCAGGAAATAAATGCACAGTCTATAAAATGAGAAGAAATGCATCAAAATCACTAATAAGCATAAGAAAGGGAATATCAAACAAGATACTCAAGAGCATTCAAACACTAATACAACATCCTTTTATTTTTGGCTTTGCCAAGGTTTCTAGAGATTCTTTATTTCCAAGTGTTGTCATGATGACACTCGTGGGAACTTTCATCTCTTAATAAATTATCCCTGCAGAGAAATCATTATCTATCTACCAAATTCTTCCACAATTACAGCTTTCAGTGTTCTCTTAGCCGCTAAAATTGAGAGAAAGTTTAGCAGTCACTTAAATGGTTACTTATTCCATATCCAGTGGCTATTATTCCACCAGTTTCTGCACAAAAGCTCAAAATACAGCCTAGATTGCTAGATCAACTAGATGCAAGAAATGGTCAATTGAAACCCAAAAATATGGCAATGTTGGCGACGCAACATCGCAAAAAGGTTTTAAAATGAGAGGTTTTCAGCATGTAACTGCAAAGACAAAAGAACAAGCATATACATAGACTCCCGATTTCAGAAACAAGAACGGATATTTGTAATTCATCCATAAAAGCTGAAACAACTAGGTAAAATTCAACAGTTAGGGTAAACAGAGATAGATAACCTGATTGGGAACCTCTTTATTCATCAGATTCTCTATGTAATTCACACAAATATGATAGAATCAACGAAAAGAGAAGAAATTCAGAAGCTTATGAACCCAGTTGGGCAGAAAAGCGATAAATCTTGCGATTATTCAGAGATGAAAGTAATTACACTGAATAACAGATGGGCACGCAAAATGCTGGGCTAGATTCCTTAGCATCTGCGCCGACTGTCGCTCGTCCATCATCTCAAAATTCAACCTCAATTCCCTCACAGTTGTTTTTGAAATTTGGTTTTTTACTTGGAACTCGTATAATAATACTGCGATGCTGCCAAGAAAAATGTCGAAGGTGACTTTACCATTTAGTCCCCTCTCTTTAAAAAGAATACCACAAAGCACAATTTGGAAAAGTTTATCCTTATTACTACCGTGACGTGCGGTATGTTTTATGCAGTTTTAAAATATTTGAATTTAATATGGCAAAAACTGTAAATTTTATCTTTTACTTTAATAAATTAAGGTGTATAGTACTTTGTTTTTGTTGCAAAGCTGTATAGTTTTGATTCGTGCTAATTCTTTTCCTTAAGTACCTGTTAACGTAATATGAAAAACAATATCATTGAAAAAGGTAAAATATCATGAAAGTCCTAGAGAAATTAAACAAAAATTAAAGTATAAAAACTTGTATGTTATCAATTTTATTTATAATTTAGTTTCTAAAAATTGTAGAGCATTTTTGTTAAATTAGACTTAGATACATAATTTGTTGATATTTGCAATACATGTCAAAATATTCTAAAATCTTTTACCTTAATATAGATTTGATCTTCTTAACATTCAACATTTTGTGAAAAAGTTTTTGCGTTTTAACTTGAATATTTTACCCTTTAATAAGTTTTGTAGCTCTAAAATTCTACATTTTATATAAATTTCTTGCATTTTTACATTGAGCATCACTTGTGTAAGACGACCTTATAATAAGACAATGGTCTAATTCTTCAGTTTTGGACTCAAATTAGAAATTAGATTCATTTTTATATATTTAATAAGTCATGCTTATTATAAGGCCGCCTGCCATGTTTTATTATATGTTTACATTAAAATGAATAATAAATTAAAATTAAAAATATAACGTTTGAGTTTAAATATATAGTGGTAGTTCCATAAGTAATTATATATAATACATTTTATATCCATATAAAAAATTAATTTATTGAAAAATAGAATTTCTAAATTTTATCAAGCTATAATTATGCTGAACTGAAATGAATGAAATTGAACTAAATTAAATAAAATTAAACTACATTAAATTGAACTGAAGTATTCTAATATTTTAAACAGGGCCTAAATAAACCAAACTAATAATTTTAAACAGGACCTTAATTTATGCCTTTTTATGGATGTCTAAAGTTGTTGTTTTTATTTTTAAAATATTGCTACCCTAAAGGAAAGAAACGATTTGCTTTCTTTAATTGTATATTGTTGCGTAGGAGTACAAATCAAAGAATATAATCATCACAAACTGCATACCATATATTATATATATTGAAACATCCAGCTATATATTATATATACGGTTAAATAAAAATTCGTAAATTAAAGGAAAAAACAAAAAAAAAAATATAAAAATGATAGGCGCTGGAATATGATGAACTTGCGGTTGTTACGTGGTGGTTTTAGTCAAAACTACGTAGTTTTCATCTTTTTTAATACTTTGTATTAATTTATTATTTAATAACCGGAACAATAACACTTCTAATTCCATTTAAGATTATGAAAATTATTATGTATCTTTATAATTTGAATATTGCGTTGAATAAATAGACAAGTTAATTAAAATCAAATTTATATTATTGGTAACTATTATTTAGTACCCTCACGGTTGTTTTTGAAATTTGGTTGTTTACTTGGAACTCGTATAATAATAATGCGATGCAGCCAAGAAAAATGTCGAAGGTGACTTTACAATTTAGTCCCTCTCTTTAAAAAGAATACTACAAAGCATAATTTGGAAAAGTTTATCCTTATTATTATGAAATTATTATGTATCTTTATAATTTGAATATTGTGTTGAATAAATAGACAAGTTAATTAAAATCAAATTTATATTATTGGTAACTATAAATTAGTACTTTCACATTTTCGTCCCATCCCAATGAAATTGGGGCGAGTCCATACCAAAACCGGCCCAGTGCCAATGCCGAATTATAAATACTCTTATTTGTGAAAGTTAAATTTGCAAATTAGTTTTAAATGCATTTGAACGTGTTTATTATGAAATATAGGTTAGTTGAAAAATCTACAGATTAAAATTGAAACACGTTGTAATTATATATATATATATATATATGTATATATATTTTTTTTATGGAAGATATATATTTCATTACATTCCAACAAATGTTACTTACACATCATAACCTTCACTCCAGGCCTTTTGAATAACAACATAAGAGAAACTTTCTAAGATAATAATAAAAAAAGCAAGCTAAAGGTGAGACAGTCTACTGCCCAAAACCAGGCTAACTCTCTATTATGGTCCAATTCTGGTGACTCCACCTTTTACAAGGGGAGTCCGATTTGGACTAAGGGAGAAAAGTCTTACAGGCTCTGAGCAGAAACTGTTAAAACTACATATAATCAAGATTAATATCAGCCAAAAGACTGCTAAAATCATAATGGCAGAGAACTTCCACTTGGTTCTGAATGGCCTCCAAAGGTTGGCTTTTGTGCTGGAAAATCCTTCCGTTCCTCTCAAACCATAGCTGGTAAGCACAGCTAACCATCATCACAAAATTCCTCTTTCTCCTCCTACCTCCAACACTGCTGAGTATCTTCCTGAATTCCCTCATGTTCTGAACTGATTTGAGAGATAATCTCTGGTACAATTCCTTAGTAAAAGAGCATTGGATAAACATGTGCTGTGGTGTTTCCAGAACAGGTTCTTGGCAAAAACAACAGCTGTTGTGTACCCCTCTTAACATACCAAATGATTGTAGTCTAGTAATGGTAGACAATCTTCCCTTCAACAACATCCACAGGAAAAAGCTGTGCTTTGGTTATAGTTTAGAGCTCCAAATATACTTAGCCATCCCATCCTTCATGTCAGCTCCCTTTAAGAAATCACATGCCTTTGAGATGCTGAATTTCCCTTGCTGTCAACACAATCTTTCAGATTTGGGCCTATCCCATCCCTAATCTGCATCAACACTTTCCAGTACCATGTTGTCCAACCCTGTGATGAGTTAGGGCAATATGAATCCAAATGCTTCCCCTTTAGATAGTAGGCTTGTATCCATCTCAACCATAGTACATCCTTTTTGGAATGAACATCCCATAAAAGACTGCAAAGTGCAGCCCTATTCCAAATAGAAGGGTCCTTAATTCCCATTCCTCCTCTCTCCTTAGAGATGCAAAGGGTTTCCCAGGAAATTGGGATCAGTTTCCTCTGATTTTCATCTCTTTCCCACAAGTAGTCCCTACACAATTTCCCAATTTCCTGGTTTACACTCTCTGGGATATTGAATGCTCTCGCCCAATAACTATTCAGGCTCAGCAAAACAGAATTTATAAGGTATAGCTTACCCGCATAAGCTAAAGATCTGGATTGGAGAGAGGTCATCTTTTCCACCACTCTTTCTACTAATTGAGCACAAGTAATCTTGTCCCAAGCTACAGTTGAAAGAGGAATTCCCAAGTATTTAACTGGGAATGCTCCCACAAGAATTTGCAAAATATCAGCCAGAGTTTCATAAGCAGGGTTCTCAAATTTGGAGAAATAGACAGAGGACTTACTCTCATTGATAGCCAAACCTGTAGTCAGATAAAATCCATTGAGAATATTCTTCACTCCAGCCATAGACTTACTAGTGGCCCTGCAGAAAATCAACAGGTCATCTGCAAAAAGAAGACTGTGGAGTGCCACTCTGTTGCATCTCTGGTGATATTCCAGCTCTTTAGTCTTAAAGGCCAAAGACAGTCTTCTGGATAAGAATTCCATGCAGATCACAAAAAGAAGAGGGGAGATAGGATCTCCATATTTCACCCCTTTTTTCCCTGGAAATGAATCAGTATAGCATCCATTGACAGATAAACAGAAAGCAGAGCCCTCTACACAAGTTCTGATCCATTTGATGAAAGGTCCAGGGAATTTCAAACTATTCAGCCAGTTGAAGAGGAACTTCCAATACAGGCTATCAAAAGCCGTTTGGATATCCACTTTAATCATGCAGCTAGGAAACATTCCCTTCTTGTTATACTTACTGAGCAACTCCTGAGCTAGCAAGACATTGTGAGTAATACTTCTTCCGGAAACAAAAGCTCCCTGATTCTCATTAATCAAAAAAGGAAGTACATTTCCCATTCTGCTGCAGAGGATTTTGGTAACCATCTTGTAGAGTACAGAACAACATGATATAGGTCTATAGTCAGAGGCTCTCTGAGGGTGTTGGGTTTTAGGGATCAAGGCAATGACTACCTTGCTAAAATCTGCTGGAATTTGATCTCCCTTGAAGAAACCTTCAATTGCTGCACAGATATCAGAATCAATAATAGGCCAAAATTCCTTCAAGAAGTGGCTGGAGTACCCATCAAAACCAGGGCTTTTGGAGGATTTAATCCCTTTCAAGGCAGAATAAATCTCCTCCCCGGTTACACCTTGAATTAAACTCACTTGCATTTCCACTGGGAGACTGGACCTTCATTTGTTATCAGCTCATTAATCTGCATGGTAGGTGCTCCAGCTCTCCCCAACAGATTCTGATAGAAATTCAGTAGAGTGGATTCAATGCCCTCCTGATCCTCCACCAAATTGTTGCCATCATACAGACTCAGAATTTGGTTCTGATACTGTCTTTTCCTCAATGATTGGTGAAACTGTTTTGTAGGTTTATCTCCATACTTCATCCAATCCCATTTAGCCTTTTGTTGAATAAACTGAAATTCAGCCTCCCCTAGACCCTCAGCTTCCAATCTGGCCAGTTCCTCCTGCTGCTGCAAAGCCAAGTTTGAGGTGTCATTCATAAGATCCAGGTAAAAGTTCTTCCAGTGAGCTCTTGCTGCTTCTGCCCTCATCTGAATTTTGGAGAATTCCCTCTTATTCAGCTTAAGCAGGGTAAACTCCAGAAAATGTAGAGCCTGAAAAACTCCTATCATTGTACTGCTCTGAACCTGTTTCCAGGTTGCCTCCACCAGGCTCATGAACTGTGGGGATTTAGTCCACATATTAAAAAACTTGAATGGTCTTTTCTTCTTATGTACCTTCTCTGTCTTCAAATGCACCACCACAGGAAAATGGTCAGAGTCTAGTGTAGGCATCACCTCACACCCTACTCTCATGAAATGCTGCATCCATTCTCCATTAATAAGAGCCCTGTCCAGCTTACTGTAAATCCTTCCCACAGTCCTTCTATTGCTCCAGGTAAATTTAGAACCCCTGGTTCTTATTTCTTGTAGCTGTAAGTGGTCAATCACATCCTTAAAAGGCTCAATCTCACTCGGTTGAACTGAAACACCCCCCTCTCTATCCTCAAAGTCCAAGGGGCAGTTGAAATCACCCAAAACAAGCCAAGGGAGATCCTGGTGATCTAACAGCTTTATTTGCTGCCAAACCTTCTTCCTTGCTTCTAGAAAACATAACGAATTGTAACAACGGGTGGTGGAAAAGAAAGATGACTAGAATATCTCACAAATCACCCCCGTAATTTTGTCATCACTTTATCTCTGCAACTCCAATTTTGCCCCTAAGTTCTTGAAAACGAACTCGTCCGAGAGGTTTTGTCAGGATATCAGCGAGCTGAGCTTCTGTGTTGATGTAGTCGATGTCAATATTGCCCTGCTCCAGATAATCTCTAATCAAATGGTAACATATATCAATGTGTTTACTTCGATCGTGAAACACAGGATTTCAGCTAAGATCGATTGCCGATTTGTTGTCCACCGATAACGTTGGTGCTTGTGGCTCTTCACCTTGCATTTCACCAAGCAATCTACTAAGCCAAACACCTTGGCAAGCGTCAGTGGTAGCTGCAATATATTCTGACTCGCACGAAGAAAGTGCCACCACCCGTTGTTTCTGTGATTTCCAACTCACCGGAGATTGGCCTAGGAAGAAAACCAGTCCCGTCGTACTCTTCCTATCGTTGACGTCTCCGCCCAAATCAGCATCACTATAACCTGCCAAGAGTAAAGGTCCATCACCTTTTCCATATGAAACTCCAAACTCTAGAGTTCCCGCCACATAGCGTAGAATATGCTTCACTGCTGCCATATGCTCAACTCTTGGCTGCTCTATGAATCGGCTAACATAACCAACTGCAAAAGTAATGTCTGGCCGAGTATGAACTAAGTTCCTGAGACTTTCCACCAAGCTGCGGTAGTCCGTGGCGTCCACCGGTCTCCCGTCTCCCGTCTTGCTTAGTTTGAGTCGTGCCTCCATTGGTGCCACACATGGATTGCACTCTTCCAGTCCGGACTTTTGCAAAAGCTTCTTTGCATAAGATGATTGGCAAAGAGTGACCAAACCCTTCCGTTGTTGCACTTGGATGCCGAGGTAGTAACTCAGTTCGCCGAGGTCTCTCATCTCAAATAGATTCGTCATCTCCTTCTTGAACTTTGTCAGTTCTTCGATTGAAGTTCTGGCGATGATCAAGTCATCAACGTAAACTCCAACTAGCAGTTGCTCCTTCCCGTTGCTCCGGCGATATACCGCGTGCTCGGCTTCACATCGTACAAACTCCAAGTCGCGAAGACTTTTGTTAAGTTTGTCATTCCAAGCCCTCGGAGCTTGACGTAGTCCGTAGAGAGCCTTCTTAAGCCGAAGAACCTTGCCCTCGTTGTCTTGAATTTCGAAACCCGTCGGTTGCTTGACATAAACCTCCTCAATCAGATCACCATTGAGGAATGCAGTCTTGACGTCCATGTTGTGGATTGGCGACCCGTGGTGTGCAGCGAGCGCGATCAAAACCCGCACCGTCTCCATTCGCGCGACTGGAGCGAACACTTCCTCGTAGTCCACCCCCTGCTGCTGCACGTATCCCTTTGCCACTAACCGCGCCTTTCGTTTCACCATCTCCCCGTTCGCGTCCTTCTTGAGCTTGAAGACCCACTTAAGTCCGATGGCGCGGTGTCCCGGTGGTAGATCTTTGAGGCGCCAAGTTTGGTTTGCCTCGATGCTTGCAAGTTCCTCCGTCATCGCCATTCGCCATCCTTCGTCCTTCTCGGCTTCAGCTAGGCTCGTTGGTTCGTCGACTGTGAGAAGACAAAGCTCCTCGTCCTCAGCTTCAATCTTCTCGGTGGCGTTGAGAAGGTCCTCCATGGTTCGATACCGTCGTTGTGCCTTAGCTCAGGAGGATGGTTCCGATGCATTTGCCGGAGGTGACACAAATTCCACGTTTGGTGGTGGTGATGCACTTGGGGTTCTCGGACTTGACACTGGAGAATTACTTCTAGGCCCGCTTCTTGTGAAATTCTCATCGTCCGAATGAAGGATTTTCTGGGCTGGTTTGCTACCTACACCAAAAGAGACAAAGCGGTCGAAGTTGGAACCCTCACCATGCCCGTGGTTTTGTTGATGTGCCGATGTGGTCCAGTCCCATGCCATGTCTTCATCAAAGACGATGTCGCGTGAGACTTTCACCCGGTCTGTGGCAGGGTCGTAGACGCGGTACGCCACAGTTCCAGTTTCATAACCAAGTAGCACCATCAGCTTGCTCCGTTCCTCCAGTTTCTTCAGCCCTGGCTGTGTGGCCTTGACGTGGGCGACACACCCAAACACTTGGAGATGGCTCACACTCGGCCGGCGCCCGTGCCATGCTTCGTAGGGTGTCTTGCCGTTGACGCTCTTCGTGATTCCCCGGTTCAGAAGGTAGACCGCCGTTGTCTGCTTCTCCCCAGAATCTCATCGGCATGCCTTTGGCCTTCAAGAGGCAACGTGCCATGCTAACCACCGTTTGATTTCGTCGTTCGACCACGCTGTTTTGCTGGGGCGAGTATGGTGCCGTTTTTTGTCGATGCACACCGTGGTCGGCAAAGTACTCGCCGAGTTCTTGAGACGTGAACTCACCTCCACGGTCGGTCTGCAGCGTCTTCAACTTGCACCCGCTTTGTCGTTTAGCTGCTTCCATGGTCCTTTTGATGGCGTCCGCCGCTTGATCCTTCGAGGTCAACAAGACTATCCACATATATCTACCAAGATCATCTACCATTAGTAGAAAGTATTGTTTACCTTCGGGAGTTTGTGGCTCGATGGGTCCACACAGATCGGCGTGTTCGAGCCCAAGGCGTTCGGTCGTTCGGTTCTTGGCTTGGGAACGAGCTGCGTTTCTGCTTCCCGGCCAGGCAGGCGTCACACAAGCGCTCAACGTCATCGAGCAGCGGGAGTCCGTCCACCATCTTGTTCCTGGCCATGCGTCGAAGGGTCTCGAAGTTCATGTTTCCGTATCTCACGTGTCATCGCCACCCATCATCGCACCCATGCACCGCAAGGCACACTAGTCGTGCCAAACTCAGATGAAGGAGGTAAAGGCGCCCTTGGCCTCTTGGCACCCGCGCGAGCAAGCGCCCGTCTTGATCCCTAATTTGAGCCACCCGTGCTGAATCCTCATGTCGTACCCGTCCTCGTCCAACTGACCGAGGGAGATGATGCCGTTATGGAGCCGAGGTATGTAGTACACATCGTCCAACTTTAGGTGCTCGCCGTTCTGGCACGTAAAAAGGATCGTGCCAGTGCCTTCTATTTCCACGGAGATGTCGTCTCTCAGTTTGACCGAGCCTCGTACATCCGTGTCTAGCTCGGAGAAGAACTCCCATCTTTCGCACATGTGGGCACTCGCACCGGAGTCGAGGAACCATGCCAGGTCTCTGCCCGGGCTCCTTCGTTGACCGTGCTTTAGATCGCGTCTCGTTGAGCAGGACGTGCTCCTTGGTGGCTGAGTTCACGATCGTGAGTGAGTGAAGCCTTGCCACGAGGAGCGTCTGTTCGTCCACTTCAACTTGCACGAGGTTGGCACGTCCCTTCCGTTCGTGCCGTGGCTCGGGGCAGTCCTTGGAGATGTGGCCGGCGTATTTGTTACAATTGTAACACTTCAAATTCATCAAGTCTCTGTCACCGGGTGGTGGAAAATTCGTTATGTTTTTAGACACATGCATGAAGAAAAGCACCTACAAATATAATGTGGAGCACTTGCAAACCACTTTAAACTGTACTTGTACGTGCTTCAGTTATAATGTGAATTTCCTGTAAAATATACTCGTAGATGCTTCAATTACAATGTTCGATGATTTAATCCATACTAGTAATTGCTTAAGTATAATGTGAATGTGATTTGAACATATACTCATAGTTGATTCAAAAAATAATTTGCAGGTGCTCTAGATAGACTCGTACTTATTCTAAATTGTTGAATGTCTACTTGTATGTGTTTTAAGTAGTCCTTTGACTTTTTAATACTTTATATAGTTTTACGTGTTTCAAGAACTATATCAAGGTGTTATAATTTGCAAGTGTTTTAAAATACACTCGTATGTGTATCAAATATAATGTGCATATACTTAAAATTTTTGGTATTTCAAAAATTACTCGTAGGTTATGTATAACTACATTGAAACATTATACAAATTTATATGGAAACAACGACAAACACAAACAACTTCTACAATAAGTCAAATAATTTAACCTTATTAACCTTATTGTAAATAAGGTAGTTTTGAAAGTGATAATTTATAATTATAGACCGAACATTAAATAAAATTAATGAATAAGGAAGTTTCTATTGTGCAACTTTTGATCATTTTGGAGCGTTACATATAATAAAATCATACATGCCTCTCCATTCACACATGCCTATTCGTATTCCACAAATCATTTTATTTATCTTCAATTTAGAAACCCTAGTTTTCAATCAAATTTTTCAAAATTGGCGATAAATCACAATACACTGCTTTTGCGACTTTCTAAATTAATTATTTATCGGTTTCGTATTTGATTTTTTTTGTTTCGGAGAGAAACATTATGATAAAAGACAGACAAAAACTAAAAATGTGTGCACAAAATTGAAATGTAAAAGTATGAAACTTTCTTGTGCAACATCGGCAGTTTAAGTTGAAACGGTATACACACGCATCCAATCCAAATGAAATCAAACTCTACAACTTAAATAGTCTCAAAAGAAAAAAAAAAAAAAAGGAAGAGCAACAAATGGATGTTCGCATAGTGTCAAACCAGTTGTAGTTTTGGTGTTTTTGATAAACTCACTCTTAGAATGTGTTTTTAACTGCTCTATCATAAAGAACATTGTTGTTGTCTTTGTGCCTTGTTGCTCTTCGAAAACAGAAACGCAATCTTTAGCTTGAAAAAAAACAAGCAATCTATATTAAAATGATGACAAATGAAGCTTAAACCCTGCCAATCACTCATCTACACAGAAACTACCAAGTACATTTTTGCACTTTATGTTAAAACAATGGAAAATAAGGCTCCTATTTTCACTATTTGAAGCGTACTCCCGGGTCTATAAATATAAACGATCACTCAGGATACCTTCTCAAATATATAAAACCATATAAATAATAGATTGAGAGATATTGAAAATAAATTGTAAAATTATTTCAATGTTTACAAATCAATTGGAATACTCTTTTTTTAGTTCATTCAAATATTGTGTATGTGCCTTGCCTGAATGAGAATTGTTTTTTTCCAAAAGCCCCGAGACGAGAAGCCATTATAAGAAGGAAAAGATATGTCTGTTCCAATTTAGATGTTATAATCCACTTCTATCTCTTATGACCAAAATTCAACCACTAGATTAACAATTTGAAGGTCCATATACTGCCACACTTTAACCAAACTACCTCGTTTTAAGTAGAATGTCAGTGATTTATATTTATGTCCTCAATGGTTCTTAATGATAAGTGATTAATGGCATAACTATATAACTCATATCTAGATAAGAAAAATATACCATTATATCATATACAAACACAATGGAAGGATCAGGGAGGGTACTATACATATTAGATATTAATTTTGATCATAGTTTTGTGAATGAGAAAGTTTGGATAAAAAAGTCTCACTATAAATTTACGGTCATATGTTTAGTTCAAGTATTTGGCCCCATTTGGGAACGAGTTGTTAGTTGTTAGTTATTAGTGGATTGTATTAATTGTTAACTGTTAGCGGATTGTATTTGCAATTTGACTAGCTGTTTTCGCCAATTGTGTGTAGATGGGTGCTTGGTTAATAATAAATAGTTGATAGTTGTTTTGTTATGTTAGCGGAATATTGGTTTTTCCATTCTGCCGTTGATCGGTGTCATCTCCTGGCCGCTCTGCACTAGTGTGCTTAGTAGGTCCGGCCCAGCAAGGAAGCAAGTTACTTCATTGCCTGGGGATCCAAAATAGGCACAAAAAAAGGGCCTCATTTTTGTTATTTTTAATACATAGGTATATATAAAAATTAAAAGTAAATACTGAAAATATAAAGGTAATGTGTCTGGGTTTAGTATTTAAAAATACAGTTTAATATATATCAGGATCATCCTGATATTGGCAATATCAGGCACCAATTAAATAACGACACATCATCTTTAACTAATTTATGATTGGGCCACGTGTTCAATCATTACCCAGACGGGTTTAGGCATTCTAAATTAGGGTTTTAGAACTTTACTAAAAATATCTTAACCAATTAAAACATTACAATTGTACACGTGTCATTATCTTATTGGTGACTGATAAGGCCTATATCAGGATCATCCGGATGAATGTTATTCTCTTAAAAATAATTAGTTGACTTTTAATTAGATTTCTCTTGCCATATTCATAGGTTTTATACTTCCATTTAAAAAATAATAAAATAAATATAAAAACTCAATCCATCGTTTAAAAATTAAGAGCCATTAATTTATTTTCGTCTTTCTTGGTAGATTTATGTTAAAAAATTACTATGTTTAAATATGGGGGCTTTTTTTTTTCTACGCTTTAGGCCTCAAAAAAGTCAGGACCGGCACTGGTGCTTAGATTGGATATTTTTGGTGAACAACTTATAAAAATCCTTATATAATAGACTCCATATTATGCCGCTTTTCGTTGCTCTATCCATAAAAAACGACCATGATTATGTGCATCACAATGAATATTTACAATGAATATTTATAATTTGTACTTATATTATTATTTAGTGTGTGTGTGTTTTTATGTGTTTGGAGTGCACAAATGAATATATTAAGGGTTGTCTCCATAATGCCTTGTTAGTTTTATCTCTTGACTTTTTTATAACAAACATAATTTCATTAATTAAGAGGAAAAGAACTTTCAATATTGGACAAAGAATAACTAGACATAGACAAACTATAAACAACGACAAACAATAATCCTAAATATTAGTGGGATCTAAATTGGGAAATTACATTGGCGTTCTGATTATGACGATGACACAAGTAACAAAGAGTTTTAAATGATATATTCGGTCGAGTCTTTGGTGAATAATTCCATGAAGTAGGCACCACCAATTTAGTTTACCATCACCGTCATCGCTGCTTAGCAGAATGCCAATTTTTTACTCTACAAGCATCGACATTAGCTAAACTTTTTGGATTCTAATATCTGTAGCCAATTTTCACATCACATTAAATAGTAGAATATATTTTTATATTATTAAAGAATTAAACATGGGCCATGTCATTTTACAACTTAATGAGGATGAATAGAAGTGTTAGCATGTCCTAGTCCAATGGTAAAGGTATCACTACTGATGGACAATAGGTCCATGGATTAAATCTACACACGTCATTGTAATAGTTAGGAATTAAAAGAAGAGGAAAAAAAGATGACAAAAAAAACACTACTAGTAATTGATTAGGGTTTTAAATATTTTATCATGGCGATATCAATCTGGTACTTTAGCAATATTAATTTTGTCAATGGAGGTGGCGAAGGTAGCGTGTCCTTTGCACTTGGTTCCTCTATCGAATTTTGTAATATGCCACATATCAGTTTTACCATTTTTTTAAAATTATTTTCGTTGGTTACTCTGCCCATAATGCTAAACAAGAAGACATGGTGTAATTAGTTTGTCTCACTTTTACAATAAATTGAAAATTTAGTCATGCATGTAACTTATTTCTCGCGTTCTGTTTATAAGTAGATTCAATAATTCTTAAGATACAGAAAAATAAATCATTAAAATGCACTTTTTTATTAAATTGTTGGGTTTTCTTTTTTAAATATGTTATAGCCACTTATTTTGGATAAGTTCAAATTTAAATTAAACGGTTCAAATAAATAATAAATAAAACAATCCTCCTTTATCTCTCGATCTCATCTTCTCTTACATGCATCGACAT
This sequence comes from Sherardia arvensis, assembly GCA_948330725.1. Classification (NCBI taxonomy): domain Eukaryota; kingdom Viridiplantae; phylum Streptophyta; class Magnoliopsida; order Gentianales; family Rubiaceae; genus Sherardia; species Sherardia arvensis. The sequence goes on along the minus strand of OX415236.1, from coordinate 39,593,299 downwards.
CACCAGCACATCAGTCAGTGGCTCTAAGTCCTGGCTTGCTCTTCGACCTTTACCCATCGCATCCTGGATTTCCCAATCAGGTTGATTTATTTTTGATTTACCCAAATACTCCAGAAATTTTCAAGATCTCCCCAAATACAAATAAAGAATGAGGAAGGTGTTCGAGTTGAAGGGTGTGGTGAAATTCGTTTGGGATGGACTCCCTTTTACCATCGTCTTACCCGCCCTCTTTCAAACTAAAGGTTATTCTTTCCTTTGCAATACACTGATTTTCAATTTTTGTTGTTGTTTTTGGAACCCATATGTTTTCCTAAAGCATGGAGATTGAGAATGATTATTTTTGTCTTTGACCCTTTGATTCAGAAAGGTTGTTCTAGAGCATTTGAATCTTTGAATAGGTAGGTTGTCTGTTGAATTAAATGGTCACTTGCTCGGAAAAATGATACATTTTGTGCTCAGTTTGGATATTTTTGGTGACTTGTTGGCAAAATTGTTGACTTGTCATCTTATGTTTGTTTGGTTCATTTTTTACAGATTCATGCTCTTTTGTTGCAATCGAATATCAAATACGCATTGCGTATGCACTGTGCCAAGTGGAACTTTCGATTGAGCCGATTATTGATGATGTAGCTTGGGAGGACTGTGTACGTCATACGGTGCCTGACAAGGAACAATGGTGGCATTATTCTCTGTTCGAATTAGTATAATCTGAAAACGTTGACAATGATAAAGTTGAGAAGAGGACCAGGATACCCTATACTAAGAGTTGGTTGCCTCATGGGGTGAATGAGAGGCACCATCTTGGCCGAGGTGAGTTCTCAAATCACGCTATCAATTCTTTGCTCGACCAAAGAATTCTAATAGTGGCAGAGATTCAAATTATGAAAGATTGGTATTCAGAGTTTAATGAGCGATCGTATCTAGCTGGTGATGGTGATAGGATAGTATTTGCTAATAATTTTGTGGTACTTGTGGTGGTTTATGAGACTGGTGAAGATGATGAGATTCATGCTGGTACTTATTGGATGTATCAGAATTCATTCCCCCGTTGGTATGATGGAGATACACATGGGCTTTTAGGAAATAGGATGCATATCGTGAGCCCAAATTTAGTAGTTAATTTATCTTACAACATATCATATGTACCCGGTATTTTTCTACGACAGCAGAGAAATGATCCATCTGTGCGCATAGTTGCACGCTATGGAAGCCAGATGATCAAAAATAGGCGTTTGGAGAAAAAGGTATACCAGGATAAGAAGGTATACTGGGATCAGTTGAGTCGTAAACGAAAACATCCCAGCTAATCGTCTGAAGTAGATCATGTTATACCGAAGAAAACCAAGTATGGTGTTCATTTGCATTATACAGCCAAATTTCATGTCATTCACTTGCATTCTGATATTGTGTCTTTGTTATAAATGAGGAGCTGGTGAGGCAAGCTTTAATTCTACATTTGTAAGTTCTCGTTCCTTCAATAAATAATATGTGTACTTGGCTATAATGCATGTGGACTGAAGGGTCTTTTTCCGTTTTCAGATGCTATAACCAATTTACCGTTTGTCATTACTCAGTTCGATCTTAGGTGTCTTTACTCTTAATTTAAGCATGCATTTTGTGGTTCATTCTCATCCTCACACACTTTCACGCCTTAGGAATTTTATGTGAGCTGGACCGTAGGATATCATTATACTGGTATCTTGTTTGTCATGCAGTATTCATTTGATTTGCTAAATTTGTATAGATCTTGTTATGCCGAAGAAAACCAAGTATGACTACAGACTGATGAGCATGCAATAGAATTTGGATAAAATGATACCGCAAAAAGGCTGTGCTAGACGAGAATATTGCTTGACTTTGACTGTTAAGCTCAATTAGGTAGTGGTTGTGAATTAGCTTCTCGATGTGCATTACAGATATCAACTAAGCCTGGCAGGATCTGTTGCGTGATGCTTATGATGGTTGTGTCCTTACACGGAATGCCTCTTACATAAGTATCAGTAAATGTTGTTTTTGTTCAACTTGCGTCTGTGATGTATGAGTATCAGATGAACATAGTAGAGAAGTATATTTGTGGTGATAATGCTCCATAATATTCTCGTTCCTCTTGAATGGTCTGCTCCATTAAAAAGGCAACTTAGGTTTCTCATATTCAAGTACACTTGTGGAGTAGCAGTTTTGATCAGTTAGTAATCATTATGCTTTTATTTATATTTTGTAATATTCCTTGTGTGTGTGTGCCTGCATTCATGCATGTGTGGACTGTGGATTTTTTAGTAGTTTCTTCAAAGAATAGTTTAGGTGGTTGTTGGACTACTTTCTTTTTTAATACATCGGGTATATGCCCATTGGCTATCCCCATTTGATTATTTTAGTTATAATCTCATCTTGTTAGTTTCCATAAATCGCTTAAATCGTCGGATCAGAATAAGTAGTTTGCCTCTAGAACATTTAAATTTGTTTAATATAACTGCACCGGTCACAGAGGATTAGAGCGGTACTTATATCAACAGAGGATAAGCTTGACATGGAGCTGGCATCTCTTGAATGTATGCTTAGAGAATGCCCTAGGCATGGAGAAGAGGAGATGAGGGCTGCAATTGGAAAGTTTTGGTTGAGTGCTAAGCCCAAGTTATGCCGATGAAGAATTTGTCTATGATCAAAAGAGCAGGGTGATTTCGCTTGGTCAACATGGAGGCAACCCTACAAATCATTTGGATATCGAGACAACCGATTCACTGAACGAATGGAATGGTGGTCTAGTCCTCGCAAGTCACGACTTCAGGCTCATCATTCAAATGGCTAAGAAGAGAAGATGAGAGAGGGTGAGATAATGGGATTCAATGAGCATTTATGGAAGAAGGTTGGCCTATAAACAATCAACACCGAGTTAAAAATGTTACAATTTATTGATTAGGATGAGGGTAATATTATGCATCGATAGTTTTTTGTTCTTACCTTCACTCTACTATGTGACTTTACTATATGATGATGGATTTAGGCTTAAGTAGTAGTATACTAACTAATGAACCGTTTTTATTCTTTTTTATGCTGGTATACTACTAGCCAATGATACATAATCAAGGTAAGAAATTTCAATAAAAAAAACTCCTCATCTTTTCTCAATTCAAATCTAGCAATGTACCGGCAAATGTGATGTAATGCGCTTTAATACCGGAGGGGGAAAAACATTGGATGAACTAGCATGATGGACCGCACGTTGTGCGGTGTGTAAGAAAAAGTTTGAATATTTTAAAGTGTATTATTATGTCTAAATTACAAATTAAAGTTATATGGCTATTTTAGATAGATCAAATCTATTCAATTTTCCAAAAAATCTTTTTTGTTGTTGTGAATAATACATTAGAATAGTGTATACCATATGTGTATAATTAAGGTGTATAATTCAGTGTAGATATTGTTAAAATAAACATTAGTATGAATACAACAAGATATCATGAATTAAAAATATATAAATAATGAATGTTGAATGTTAATAAGAAGTCATGAAATATTATGGAAATAATATATGTGCAAATATTTAAAAGCAATACATTTTTATTTACTCAAAATAAACACTAATCAAAATTTCTAAGAAATAAAAATTTAATTAAACGTATTCTTATGTGAAAGAGAATAAACGGGAAAGACATACTATGGTCAAAGCTATTATATATTTTTTTCGAATTGATTTTTGAAATAAAGGAACAATCTAAAATTAGTAAAAATAAAGCCAAAGTGATTAGGAACATGATCTGATTAAATTTATAAAAGTTAATATTTAAATAGTGTATTTGAATGGAATAAAGTTTATTTATGTTATACACAATATTTATAGTGATATATGTGTTTGTATGTTCTTGTCACCAATATATCAAGTTAACTTACTAAATAAAAACTTTACAACACTTTCCACCAATAAAAAAGTTTAAAAAGAGATTTGATTGGCTAATAAAAAACATGAATTGCAAGAATAATGCCAGCTTCAATACTCAATAATAGGTAATCTTCATCCTACTCTTCTGAAAACAAAAAACATAAAGTCTATAATTTCAGGTACACATTGTCATACCACTGAATGATGATAAAATCCATGCCTTGTCAATTGCCAATATTTTAGTCAATTCTTGAAGCGGTTTTGATTGTATATATGGTATACTCTTCTTCAGAAACGCTGTCTAAACCATCGACAAGGAGCTTGCAAGAAGCTCCATAACGGAAACCCGGAAACTAATCTCCGCCACAAAACACTCAATGCTCAGATATCTCCCGTCGATGAAGTTGGGGGTTATAATTAGAAGTTGGGGTTCACGATGAAGGCGCGCCATTGTAGAATCGCATTTAATTAAATTTCCTAAATACCGATAAGAAAAAAACTTCTACAATGAATGAATCCATCGATGTCACACCACCTGTAACAAACACACAAAAAACACAATCACAACTTGCAAAGGAAAAAAAATAGTGGAGCCTCATACTTATAACTTTGAAACCTTTGATCAAAAATTTATACAATATAAATATATCTCTGGTGAAGCGCAAGCACACAAAAATCATGTATGTCAATTTTTCGTGTACCCTAAAAATCCTGCAAAAACACGACCAAGAAACATATAAATCCAGTGTCACGTTCCTTGGAATTTGAATAAATCCTGCAAAACATATAAATTCAGTGTCACGTCCCTTGAAATTTAAATAAATCCTACAAAAACACGACCAAGAAACATATAAATTCAGTGTCACATCCCTTGGAATTTGATTAAAAATATGAAAATCCTGCAAAAATCAACCAAAAAAGCGTGATGATATGTATCACCCTTAATGATGGTGAAGCGTGTAATACTCCATGTATATATACATGATGGTGTGGTGAGAAATCATAAGATAAATAACAAACACCAAATATACTTTTACTATACTTACATTATGCTGAAGAAAAAATATATTGTTTCGTGAAGGGAAAATAAGTAAGATATTTAATGTGTATAATAAAGGAAAAATCACATAATACCATAATTGCGGTAATATATTGTGACCGTGAAGGCAATGTAAAAGGTAACAAAAAAGAAACAAAAAAGGAATGTATAATATTATATTGAGATATTCAATCACAATATATAAATACCAATATATAAATACCATAATCATCTTAAATTGAGAAAATCATATATTGTGATACCATAAAAGGAAAAATAAATATATGCATATATTTATATTTGTGCTTGTGCATGTAAGACAAACGTTTTTTTAAAAATACGCATGGTTAATAATAATACGCATGGTTAATATTGAATAAGTTTAGAATACACGTATATTTTTTTTTAAATGTGATAGGTGATTGTCTAGCCTACCAAAATAAGAACACACAGAGTTAAGGCATAAATATATACCAATTCGTTTTTTAGAATCCAGCCTATTATTTAATTAACCAAAAGTGAATTAGAAAAATGCTAATAAATGCAAGAATTATATGGAGGTAAATATGAAAAAAACTTTATAAAAAAGCTAAACCCTTGTGTATATATAGGGTGGCGGCTATCGGAGCTAAACGCTAGAACCATAGCAAATCCGCTAGTAAACTACGTAGTTTCAAATTCTAATATTAATATATATTTACCGGAGCAATAACTCTTCTACACTACTACAAAATTGTGCCATTTAATGCGGTTGGTCCTTCATGTTTTAAGGCAGAAGACAAATGCCTTCTCTGGTAGTGTCTTAAATGAGAAAAATCATCCAAGGCGGTTCCTCTTCCGCCTTAAATGTTTTCAGTTTTAAGGCGTTTATTTCCGCCTTAAACGTAACTTGCGAGTTCGCAAGGAAGCTCGTTTTAAAAAAAAACCCTAGCAAGCTGGACAGCTTGCGATGTCTCAAGTCCATTCTATTATAGCAAGCTGGACAGCTTGCGATGTCTTAACTCCACTCTCTTCGGTAAAAAAAATTAGCTCTCTGATCCATTTTCTGATCCAAATGGATCAGAGAGCTCCGTAAACATGACAACGTCACTTTTGTTTTAACCATTCACTAATTCAAATGATCAAACAATTATTGTGAACGAAACAAACTACATAACATTGAAATTCCAAGGATCAAACTATGTTCTTTTAAAGTTCAGTACTTCTACAAAATTGAAAGTTCCTCTCTATATATAAAGCAGTTAGTCACTGAAGTATAGCAAGCCAACCAAAACGCTCCTAGTCCACGAACATCTGCAACACAAGAACAAGGATCGAACTTGTCACAGTCGAAAATAAAGCAGAAAGGAGAGGAAACAAGTATGATTTAGAATGATCAACTCATGTATAACTAAAAGGCCAACCATTAAGGAGGTAGCTACTGAATTGGAAAGCATGAAAGTTTCCTAAGTTTCCTAAGCATGAGATCCTATCGTACCAATTAACTTCATTTCCCCTAATTGCCATACTTTCATCTGCTTCATCCAATGCTGATGAAAATGCTTTCTTATCCTGGATCCACATTGATACAAGCATTGAAATAAAACAACCCGGGAAAGGAAAATCATTAAACATTGTCCCTGATACTCTAATACCAACATAATTAATGTTTTTAAGATAACATATCAGATCAATCCTTAAATGCCCCGAAAGGTGGAAGTATCTGCAAATAGGCTATCGGAACAAAAATTGCAAAAAGAATTGGCGTTCATGGTGGGAATTAGATGTTCAGAAGACCACAATAAAAACTGCAAAAAATTATAAATTTCTTTGAGATGAGCCTTTTTCTAACCTTTTCATCCATGAGTGACATAGCATCTTGGAATCTCTTCATGGCAAAACCAAGATTGCCAACTTCAAATTGTAAAACTTGGTCAACAGATACCTCGTTATATGAGGAGCTAAAATGAGGGTGAAGGGAAGAGAAAAATGAACAGAACAACTCATTCTAACCTGTTTCTCTGAGACTAAATTATGAATAATCATTTCCTTGGCAGATAGAGCATTCTGAAGGTTTGATTTGTCAAGGCAAGACAAATTTAAAGTGTTCATAACCAAATTGATAAGAGAATTTAAATAGTAAGATCAGTACAATAATTTGTGAGGATATCTCATCAACTCTGGGGTGGAAGTCTTTTCTAAAACTTGCAGCCTCTAGTTGTGATTCCAATACCAATATATGATTGTTCTTTCTCTTAAGCTCTTCCTGACAACCTTTCAGCTGATTTTCTAGGTTATTAATCTTTTCTGCAATGAAAGACGTGGGGTGAAATAAATAAAAAGTACAAAGTGAAAGAAATTAACATCTTTGAGAAGCAGTTGTTAAAGGCACACACTAATAGGATATAGACACCAAACTGAATTAAATTACCAAAAAATAGCTTTTCCCAAGTCAAAACCTCATCCAGTTTTCGCTTGAAGCCTGCCACTGTAAAAAGGAAAAAGGAAAAGAGATAGTTAAAGGGCAATTCCACGCAACCTAAATTGGCATATAGATATCAGGTTTTGCTCATACTCAAGTATATAGATGAAGCCACAACCTACTTCTTCTCTTTCTTTAGTAAACTGAACTGCATTATCTACGACCTGCTTGATAGAGCCAGCATCCTTTTCAATTGTGTCAAATAAGAGTGTATGAGCTCTGATCTTTTCAGAGAGAATTGACAGCTTCCTGTCCCGCTCCTCGATTCCTCTCTTCATCCCTCCAAAAGAGTCCTACCAATCCCACACAAACAACAAAACTCAAACTCTCAACAACAGTTTCACTGCAACTCTCCTAACAATAGCATCAAATATGAAACTGATGAGCAGAATCTAACCTCGTATACTTGAACAAAAATGTCTTTCGATTGAAGCAACCTAGCTATCATCTCATTCAGTTCCTTCTGCTTATTTTCCAGAACACTATTGTCACTCTCCAGACAATTCACCTGTCAAACAAAATCCATCAGACCTTCAAAGCCTTTTATCACACAACATACATGGCGCCGATAATATAGAGATGGGCGTGTTGCCTCGGGCTTGTCTCTTTGTTGGAATAGCAGAGAATGCCGGTGACACTTCGCGGGCTTCCTTTGATTCCATGGATTTAAGTCACACCCATCTCTATCATGTCGCCGACGAACATCGGTGTGATAATCCTACCGCCGATACAAGTGCCGCCTTCGACGACGCTGGTGGAGATGTCGAATTGCAGATTTGGGATAATTATTTTGGGGGAAGGGTTCATTTTCTGGGTGTTTATTTATCTTTTGGATATCTAGGAACTGATATTGGGATTTAACCGAGAGTCACTTACGAGTTCGTAAGTTACTTTTATCTACGGCGGATACCTCTTCCGCCTTATATCTCATATTTACGTCTTAAATTTAATTTTTTCTTTCTTGCTTGAGGTACTTGCGAACTCGCAAGTCTCATTTAAGGCGGAAAAAAACGTGGAAGGCTCAAACGCCTTAAATATGTGTCTTGCATCAACCCCTTTGTAGTAGTGCTAGTTCCCTTTAGGATGACCTTAAGGCTTGTGTTTCATGATAAGACAAAGTATGAACTTCGTGCTGGAATTTGAAGTATGAATTTGTATATATATAACTTAATGTTGAAGTACAAAAAAAGTAAGTGGTAAATTTAACATCCATACTATAATTTTCATCAGAAGTAAATTTTATCTCCTATTCAGTTCCTTTTTTAATTGGGCATAATATTCTTGTTCTTTTATTTCTCTTTCTTCGCCGGTGCTAGTGCGGAGAAATAATGTTCTACACTGTCAGGAGTAGATTTCGTCTCCTCTTCAAGGCTCTTCAAGTGCAGGATATATTCATTTGTATCAAGGTTCTTCAAGTACTCGGTATCAGGTGCTCCTCCATATTTCTTTTTTAACTGTGCATAATACTCTTCTTCGATACGATCCTCTTCCAACCACTTTTCAAACCGGGCATGATATGCTTCATCAATAGAATCCCATCATAATACTCTTCTTCGATACGATCCTCTTCCAACCTCTTTTCAAACCGGGCATGATATGCTTCATCAATAGAATTAAATCTCATTTTCATCTTCTCTTCAATATGCTCATCAAGGCTCTTCAAGTACTCACAATATTCATCTCCTTCATATATCTCCGAATCAGTGATGTTTAATTGATTTGGCATCAATTATTATGCCATGGACTAAATATCTAGGTTGATTTTGGTGAAATCGACAAGTATGGTAGGTGACAGAATATGATCCCTAGTAGGTTTTGGAATATGATCGATTTAGGCAACTGAAGTTGTTGGGATAAAATCCCTCACCGCTCGAATACAATATCAATCAACACAAAGAAAATCAACGAAGAAAAGAACAAACACACCAGTTTACGTGGAAAACCCAAATCGGGAAAAACCACGACCAATCAACTAGAAAAATAGAAGAGTTCTTACAATGTATGCTCTATCTCTCAACACACAATATCTCTCAACACTCTTCTATCCTCCCTATTCTCGAACTCACAAACTCATGAACTCAAAACCTTAGCCAACATGGAGGCTCTAGCTAAATATATAATATTTATACTAAACCTCCCCTTAAACCCTAACTCAATCTTATTGGGCCTAACTCTCTTAGCCCAACAAGAAAATAACACATCATCATCTTTCATTCTATTTGGGCTTTGAGGAGATATCCTAACAATTCCTCCCTCGACTCAAAGACCCAAATACAATATCTTCAACGCGTGCAAATTGCATCTTCTTCTTTGGTTTAGACTCCTCATCTTTGTGAATGCCAAGCTTAGTGCAAGATCCATTCCTCGAACTTCCAACATAAAAGAGATTATGATCACTTCTCACTCCTTTTATGATCAAATCATCTCCCTTGAAAACTTTGCAAACATCCTTGTCGCCAGTGAATCTGCACCCACGAGAACATAACTTTCCCAATGAAATGATGTTATCACCACAACTTGGTTCATACTTCACATCAGCCAATCTCTTAACAACACCATTGTGATCCTTGAAGCGTGCAATGCCAACACCCTTGATATTCATCTTCTCACCATTTCCAACAGTAACTTGTCCAAGATCCCCATCAACCTGCAAAGTCTCAAAAGAAGATTTATTGTGACAGATATGCATTGAAGATGCACAATCCAACACCCAACCTGAGTCTTTCGATCCATTACTCTTCATCACAAACAAATTATCGTGAGACACTGAATCATCATGAGTTACAAGATTCGCAGAGTTGCCACTCTCTTCAACTTTCTCTTTTCTTTTGTTATTCATCTGTCGGAAACTTTTCAAATCATCCATCATGACTGGACACTTGGATTGAAAATGACCCATATCATGACAATAATAGCATTCAACATTACTAAGGTATGTCTGGAATCTTCCACCAAAGTCATTTTTTATAATAGAACGACTCCTCCCTCGATTCGACATCCGTGTAGTGGCTAGTATTTCATTCCCAGTGGGTACATTACTCTTTCTCATTATCTTCTCATTATCTCTCAATTGGGCAACAACATCATCAAACTTAAGAGTGATCCTTCCAACCAACATAGATTGCTTAATAGGGCCATAGGACGGTGCTAAAGAAGCTAACAACAATAAAGCTTGTTCTTCACTTTCAATATCCTCACCGGTGTTTTGAAGTCGACACACTACTTGACTAAAATTATTAATATGATCAAGAAGATTACCTCCTTCTTCCATCTTCAATGTGTAAAGATCCATCTTCATGCACAACCGGTTTGTCATTGACTTGGAAGCATAAACGCTCTCTAACTTATCCCAAATACCCTTTGGTGTTGTCTCCCACATGACACCATATTTGATTTCTGGAGTAAGGGCTAATCGGATCGTGGCAACAACTTTCTTCTTCATATTTGCCCAAGCACGATCAGTCATTCCTTCAGTTTTCTCGTCCTCAAGGGCTTGATCGAGATTATCCCTCACAAGTACATCTTGTATCGTACTCTGCCACACAGTGAATCCATCTTTCCATCGAAAAGAGGAATATGAAACTTTATTTCTGACATTTTCAAGAAATTCAAATAACCACATACACAACCAAGAAAAAATAACAAAAGAGGAGAAAAGTCACCAATTTACATCTACTTTTTGACTCCGACAGAAGCACTTCCGAAACTCAGCTGCCGATCTCCACCGTTCAAAATTTGGACAAACAAATCAGGAACACGCTGCCAGAATTTCAACAAGATCCAACGGTCAGTTATTGCGCGAACACAGTTCTACCAAAACTGTGATTTGAAATCCGAAAATTTCCTCTTCAAGTTTAGGTCTTTAGATCGTGTTGATCCCTTCAATCTAGCTCTTGATACCAGTTGTTGGGATAAAATCCCTCGCCGCTCGAATACAATATCAATCAACACAAAGAAAATCAACGAAGAAAAGAACAAACACACCAATTTACGTGGAAAATCCAAATCGGGAAAAACCACGACCAATCAACTAGAAAAATAGAAGAGTTCTTACAGTATATGCTCTATCTCTCAACACACAATGTCTCTCAACACTCTTCTATCCTCCCTATTCTCGAACTCACAAACTCACAAACTCATGAACTCAAAACCCTAGCCAACATGGAGGCTCTAGCTAAATATATAATATTTATACTAAACCTCCCATTAAACCCTAACTCAATCTTATTGGGCCTAACTCTCTTAGCCCAACAAGAAAATAACACATCGTCATCTTTCATTCTATTTGGGTTTTGAGGAGATATCCTAACAACTGATACCATGTAAAAAGTAATTTCCTTGTGTTTTTTTTATCGTGAAAACACATTTTATTAATACTAAATAGTAGCATGCACTACATATTTGGCTAGATCATGAGCACTTGCTACTTCAGATCTATCCACCTTACAAACTTGAATATTTAAAAACATAAGACTAAGACATCTAAATTCAATAAGCATTGGAGCAAGGCCCGCATCCGGTTTCCGTTTGGAAGAGAGCACCTGCTGCAAAATTGTGGAGTCAGTCCATATCTGTATGGTCTTGAAACCCTTCTCTAAAACATCTGCAATCCCTTTGTTGATGGCTAAGAGCTCAGCCTGAGTTGCTGAGAAAACTTGGCAAATTGCAGAATTGTGATCCTCAAACTTTCCTTTGCAAAAACTAAAGCACCATGCTGCAACCGCCTGATTTCTGCAGTTATCAAACGCCGCATCTGTGATCAAAACCGCTTGTAGTTGTGGCCCCCAATCAACCTCTTGCCATGCAGACCTATCATTCAGAAACTGATAATGCGGTGTAGTAGCAATGTCATTTACGCCGTCTGTCCTTGTGTGTTTTGTGACATACTGAACATCTATTTATACTTACAGAGAGGGTCCTAACTGTTACAAATTAAATCCTAGTGGCATACATGCAATTTACAAGAGTTACAACTAATTATCATCTAAGTCCTCCAAGTCTTTCTATTGTCACAATACATCCTAACAAGCAATTTAGTGATCGTTAAAACGAAGCACGACTTAACCAATCGGGTGAAAGATTGAAGATTTTATTTCATACCACTACTTTGCTACTTGAGTTTGATAAAGTGCATTGCAAACAACGGGTTTTGATGGTGAATTCCATTGTTATATAGTCCTTTAATAAGCTCTCTTTGCATCCTTAAAATTATAGCTGTAGCAGCACTTGTTCAGGCTACATTCCTTGCTTGCTATGTTGCAGAAGGAGTCCCCAGCAGCACCTCAATTTTGCATAGTGAAGATTGGGAAAAAGGAACGGAGAACTGAAGGGCAGGTCTTGAATCGGAATATGTAAACAATATAAAGTAGTATACAAGACACAAAATACTTGCATCCATTTTGTAAAAAAAATGAAATTTATATACAAGAAGACTCATTATAATTTAATTCTTAATTCATTATACACAAGCTCGAGTTCCAAAAAAAATGCAAGAAAATAATAATAAGCAGCCTGCTTCTTTACTCTGCAAACTTGATACTTTCTCATCACTCCAAATGCACACAATCTTACTCAAGCAAAATGATGGAGGCCAACCTTCTTGCAGGAAAAGAAGAGTCTATTTCAGCCTGTTTGTAATTGCTTCTTTAAGTTGCTTCTGCAGCTTTCACATTCTCCTTTGGAGTAGCTGCTTTCTCAGCAACTTCATAAGTTAACTTTCGGCCCTTCGCAGACGCCTTTCCAAGAGGAGACATCGACTTAGCTGAAGGAGATATTTTTGGTTTCGGCGAGTTGGTCTTCTTCCCAGGCTTGCTAGCACTAGGTGGCTTCTTTGGACTCAGGGGACTTGCCATCCGGCCTTCCCATGGCCTGGCGGCTATCCAGCGGTCCATCCAGCTCCAACCCCATGTAGTCTTTCCAGGTTCATTGTTTCCCACTCCAAAGTATGGGTTACTGTTGGCTCTCCACTGCATCAAATATTCCTAAGACATAAGTTTGGTTCCTATGGACCTAATATTCAGTATTTAGATCTTTACAACGATGAAAATTTATCAGCAGTTTGTTTACCTGATGAGAGAAAGCATATGCCAATGCTCGCTCCCTCTTGACTGCTGCTTCTTCTCTCTGATGTATCCTTCCAACTACTTCTTCAAACGTATTAGCCCCACTACTCCACTCCACCTATGCATTGTCATGGAGGGTAAAGAAAAGGAGTACAAGAATAATTAACTAAAGCTCTTTCATTCCTCCACAATTACTTTAAGCTCGTATCAAAATTAACAAACCTAGGATAACTATCTGATATTGATTGTGTAAGGCCAACAACTAGAAAGTGTGAACAACATCATGAATTTCACACCAACTATAATGAACCTCAAAATGTTGAAAAAGGGAAAACTAATATCCATCAAGATTGTAATTTCATAATATTAATAATGTTCATTGGTGAAACTACTCAAGCAGAAAGGTGAACCAAGCAAAACTATCATAGCAGCACATTGCCAACTTCTAGCTGCACATATGGCACATAATCCACTCATGCACCGACAGTTGCCTTTGCAATACTGGCCCAGCTATATAGAAGCCAATATGTCAACTTTAGTTACATTTTCTTGTTCCTCCACTGTCAATTTTACTTTTCAAAAAGTGGCTCTCATATAACACTATGTAATACGGTAACCACGCCGCGCTATCTTAATTTGTTCAGTATATTTTAGTCAAACATTATTAACAGAGGCATATAAAAGCATTGGAAAAGGAAATGACTAAGGCTTTATTAATATTATATGGACTTGAATATAAAACATAGTTTTGCTTAAGAGTTTCAAATTGAAAGATAGTTCTTCAAGCAAAGGTATGTCACAAACTCACGGCGCATGATCATAATGCATAGAAACATCTGTTTAGCATTAGCTTAAGCTATAGAAACAAACCAACTAACCTCTAAGTCATGAAGTTTTGCCTCTAGCTTCAATTGATTCTCAAGTTTCTTTTGCCTGAGGCGACCTTCAGTAACCATACAGACTCGGCGAGCTTTAATCTGACTCTGCATATAACTCCAGGAATGCAAGTAGGTTAAGGTTGATGAAGCTTGCTTTTGGACTGAATGGCGTTGGATCAGGGCCTGCAACCTCAACCCTCCTTTTAAATGACGGAATGTCTTCCTTGCCTGCAACAAGATGAGATGCAAATTCAACTTTCAAGTAGGAGAAAACAAACTAATGAGTTCCAGTTCGTATTTGTTTAGACCATTAACTAATGAGCCCAAACAGTAAAGATCCCTGCACATACTCACACTTAATTGGGAGACCAAATACTTTCTTAGGTGATAGATTCCAAGCCCACTATAAATTTGTTATGGAAATCATGAAATTATTACAGCAATATCTCACCAAAATCCATGATTATCAAAGTATACACTGCTAGACTTACATTAGCATGTCCAGAAATCAATAATTAACATTCAAAATTAAAATCTTAACAACAGAAATAAGTCCTCCCTCAACTTTACTTCTTGACTTTTTGTATCCTGTGATGGTCTGAGAAAGATGAGTGGCTACTATCTAACTACTCATGGCTATCATTATATACATCATAACACAGTTGACTGATGAACTTCAGTATTTTCCAGTAGTATTTTTTTATGATATATTAGGACCTGACTGATAAAGGGAAACGATCCAATTTCATGAAATAGTGGCAATACCCAACTTCTAATATAAGAAGAACTGTAGAGTTAATGAAATATGGGGAAAAGTGTAGAGAATTAAATATAGTGTCACTATCTAGTTAGGGAAACAAAGGAGCAGAAGTTGTAATTTGTATACAAGAAATGCACGGCATGCTGTCTGGATTCTGGTTGCAGCTGCATCCTCAGTAAGCACAGCTACAACCCTTTGTTTCCTAGTTGAAACACCTTTTTCTCGCATGGGAGACTCTTTCTGCGAGTGCTCCACTTTGACCTCATTTTGCTTTTCTGACGGTACCTGTTCCATAGAATTCCATTACTAATTGCATATTGAGTGTCATTATTAGTGTAATAATAAAAGGTATGTTCTTGTTAACAGCTTCCACGTTATTTAATATTAGATGTCAGACATGAATCACTAAACATAACCCAAACATCTGCATTCTGGAATACCAATGATCAGTCTAAGGGATCTATGAAGTGAAGTTCTACATCAAAAATCATATGTATAATAATCAGTCTAAGTCCACATATTCTATGTTCCCGAACACCAACTACTATGTGAGTAAGTTACACTCTATACCAAGAAAGGCATGTTATTCTTAATATGTAATCAATTAAAGTAAGTACACTCTATATCCAGACAGGCTTATGGTAGTGTGGAGGTTCTAAAGAATAAATCAAAGAGATGCAGCTTTGAGGTTGCATGTCATGGATGATTTTAGCAGTGAAGAATAATGAAACAAGAGAAAAGAACAACATTTTCAAGAAAAGGGAAAGAGTGGGAAATGGGGCATCGAATTGGATCACATTACATGATAACCATAGCTGTGAGAGGAAGCAAATAGAAAGATGTCCAAATGGATTAGGAGTAGTACTTTCTATAACAAGTATGTTATAATGCAAAGATGAATGGTTGATCAAATGTAACGATTGCATCAGTGAGAATTAGCAATGTATCATGGCCTGCATACCTTTAGATTTTTAGAACTTTTATCTTTCGATTTCTTTTTATTGATTATATTCTTCAACCAATCTCCAGAACCCATTATAAAAGCTTTGATATCTCTTAGCCTGCATATAAACACACAAGATATAGTATCAGAGTCCTTTGAGCCCCAAATAAGAGCTCATTCCATGCATTAATATATGAATGAGAAATCATTTCCATATCACATAGCAAACTCTAATGGTTGATACTTGCAATATTATTCAGGTTATACACCGAGCAACACAGCATGTATTTGCTATGATAAATACTTTAAAACCATGTATGTCTATCTTGAATGAAGATCAAAGTGGCAGCAACAATCATACATTTCCGCATAATTTTCTGCCACAGATTAAAAGATCTTTTTTACCTAAATTTTTTCATGCCTTCAACAAGAGAAATTCAGTAACTTAAAAGCAAATAGTGCTTAAAAAGTATCTACAAGTAAGATTTTTTCAGTAAACAGACACTGTTTCAAGTAAAATATTCAGAAACACTACAGTAATGACTAATTACTTCGCATAGTCAAGTTGAAAAATTCTTCTATGAAACTTCAACTTGACTAATAGGGAAGTATTTTCAATATTTCATCTCCCAATCAATTCATCCTGACCAAACTGGTACCAACAGAATCTGAAAAACACACACAAAAAAAAAAGACCTCTGTAGAAACAAAACATTCTATTGATTAAAACAGTGGTATTATTTCAAATGAGTTGAGTGACCCAAGTGATGGAAAAGTAACAACATTTTCAAACTCTATTTCACTCTTAACATCACAATCCACTCATGCATTTGTACAATTGAAGAAATTTCGGTAACATTTCAGAAGCACTCCTACTTAACATAAATCTCAGCCTTGCCATTCCATTTCTTTCTTTCATCAGGTCTGGGATAATTGACTATATATTATCAGCTCCTAATTATCAAAATGATCTGGTAAAAGAAACAAATTCACAGTGACCTCAGAATCCCATCTTAGTCAATAAAACATTCCACAAACTCCAACAAAAGAATGTGCTAAATCCCAACAAGAATTACTCCATTAAACCAGAAAGATCCACCTTTAACAAAAGAAAATCCAAAACCCAGATAGGAAAGCATCAAGAAACCAGCAAAACCTGATGAAAAACAACTTGAAAGAGAATGAAATGCAAGAAACAAACAGAGAGTGAGATGTTCCTGCGGATTACCAGTGCGCAGACTCTCTCGTTGGATAAATGGGTCCCTACAAAATGCACAGGGGTCAGGGAGCCAAGGAAACTGGATCAATGCCGAAAATGACGGGAGGTTTTTGAAATGGTAGTGTAAGACTGTGTAAAAACGCTGTAGGAGTGTGAGAGAAGAAATACATCAACAAGAACACATGAGGGTATGAAATTATGACTTTCTTATATTTTTATTTTCGACTGGTCCATTAACCTTCTCTACAACTTAACATCATATTGATTTGTAAATAAACCTTAGTGTTTTATTTATTTTTAATGTAATGATAATAAAAACTTACAACTAGTATAAAATTTATTGGTGTAAGATTTCTTCAAGTATTCTCTATTTTTTATAATAACACACTATTATTCATTATAAAAATTATTGCAAATTTGATAGAATAATTAGAATTATTATATAATTAATATTATCACCATGTGATATAATCTTAGAAGATTTTAAATATATATTTTGAAAAAATTAATATTTTAAAATTAATTAATATACGTAAGAAATTTATTGATGCTTAAATTTACAGTCAAATAATATAAAAAAACGGACCGACAGTATAAAATAATACAAAAATTTTTAAGTAGCACAAAATTTTTAAGTGTGACACATATGAGAAACGGACGGAGCACTAATTGTAGGTGAAATCCGTTGAGAAATACAAAAATCTATCTTGATACAGACTTTTCAAAAAACAATTGCCCCAGGTCAGCAAATGTGGTTTGTTTTTTATATCTTGATGAGTATTTATGCTATTTGCTGTATGATTGTGATGTTTGCATATAAAAATCTTTCAAATTCCAGGAATTTTATAAATTTCTGATTTGTAGGTGCATTTGGTTTATCGAATTTATGTTTGGTTAGTCTAATCTTTTAAAATCCAGATTTTACCATTGCCAAGTCTGGTTTAGTTTTTCTAAGTCCAGACTTACAAGTTTTGATTTATACTTACAATTTTTGTTTCACACTTGCAAAATCCTGATAAATCAAAGTAAAAATTTTGTTTTCGACTTACAAAATCGTAACACAATCAGATAAGATTTTCGCAAAATCAGACTCTCAGAATCCCAAACAAAAAACTCAAACTCGCAAAATTTCAAAACAAAAATCAAATTCTCAAAAACCTGCTTAATCAGATACACCCTTAAATCTATGGAGTATGTGGTAGTATGATTGATTTTGTATGTATAAATTACTAAAAAATTCAGAACGGATCACATTCCTGACATAATTTCTAGAAACAGTGTGAATTTTATAAATTTCTGATTCTTAAAATCTACAATTTTCTCTGAAAAGTATCACTATTAGCCATTTGAGCCCCAATTCCAGCATGTTATAGTAAATAGTAAATAAAATGATAGAGATACAATAATTCAAAATATTATTTGAAAATTTCTTTTACTCTTCAACCAACACGATGACAAAAAAATGAACGTCCATTATCAACAACCAATCCTACTACTAGAAACAAAAATGATGCAAGGCTGTATTAGGATTATAGTAATGCATGTTTATTAAAATCTGGTAAACAGAGACAAATGACCAACCAGGGCATCTTTGAATCGACTTCATAATTCATTAGCAACCGACAGTATTTGACATTTGATTAAGTGCTTGTAAATTCAAATATGAAAGATTAACAATCTTGACCTTATCTTCTTCCTCCATATATATGGTGCTTAAATTAAATCATTAAGAGTTTGCATTTCTTAAAACTAAAATTCAAAAAATTCAAAAACATCTCTTTTTAGGCTATGGATTTGAGTGGACTAGAGTATCCATCACAACTCATTTAAGCACGTCTCTTTTAAATGGATAAAATGAAAATTTTGAAAAAATTTATGAGAACATTTTAACTCTAAACCTCTCGTAGTCGGATTTTGTACCTTGACCACTGGACTAGTCTAAGGATTCGATAAAAAATAATGTGGAGTAATCCTTTAGTCAGAGGTCCTGCCTCGAATAGTAGAGATTCGGGATCAAATCCCCTCTTCCAATTAACCCGTGAATTTTTCCTAGTTCCTAAATCTCCATTTCTTTTATCTGCAAAAGGCATGCTCAATTGAATGTCGGGAGTTGCATCAAATAACGTATGAAGTGCGAAAAGTGTATCGGTTGGTGTATCAAGCGGGAGTATCACCCTATTCAAAGCATAGTACAGGCATCTAATACAATAGGTGTTAAAAGACTTTTTTTTGTTAATCCTTTGGCAGAAAAATGTTCTATGGTAATGGTACCAATACCATAAGTTATGATTTAAACTGTTTATCCCATATTCGAATCATTCGGGCATCCGTACTCGCCCAAATGATGCAAACTTAAGATGTAATTCAGAATAATTACCTCTTTAATGATTGCTCCTGGATAAAAGCTAACAAAAATAATTTGTCATTCACGGATACGGAGGAGCATAAAGAAACTTTAGAAAAGGGTGGAGTTTGTTTGTATTGTAATGTAAGTATCGCATTGTTCATTCTACATATTTCTTTAAAACTAACATCGAATCTCACCCTTTCAAATAATTTGGATTATAAATGTTTTTGGTAAAAGTTTTCAAATGTTTATATTTGAACATAAAATATGAATATTTAATGTTTAAACTTGAATATTTTATGGATATTTAAATATAAAATATGAATATTTATGAATTTAAACATGGATTATGGGTTTGTCAAGAGCTCGGATTTAGTTGGAACTGAATATAAAATGTACAGTAGCCCATTAGCAGTACCAATTATATGTTGTAATTAATATTATTTGTTTAAATTATCATCACTAATAATATGGAAAAAATATAAAGAAATTTTAAATAAAGTTCAGCAACACATGTGTTTTTTTTAAGGTTAATCACTCAATCAATGAGGGAAATTATATTAGTCTTCAGGCCTTTTTTAAACAAAATAGGCAGAAATATAACATCTGTCACAAAAATAAACCATGCTTAAAACAAATTTCAAATATTCACAATCTTTTAGTGAATTGACTAGCCAAAACGCGGCACCAAATATGAGATAAGTTAGGCATAGAAGAGGCTATCAAAAGAGTGTAAACTATCATACACTACTGATGGGGCACAATGCAGCAGCTAAAAAAGCTAGAAAATAAGAATTGGGATCATCAGGGATAGTATGCACAGCTGCAGTCAGGGGCGGATCCAGGAAAAAATTTTAGTGGGTGCTGAGATTACACTTACAGAAAATTGAGAGTGAATTTAGTGCTAATTTTAGTAAAAATATGATGAATTTAGGTAAAATATAACTATATTTATAAAAAAAAGTAAAAAAAATTAGCCATAATTATTTGGCAAGTGGGGGCTTGAGCACCCACAAGCCCCCATGTACATCCGCCCCTGGCTGCAGTGGCCTTCCCTTCCAGATGTACGCGAAGATCAAAACTGTGAAATGAGAGGAATTATTCATTAGAGACAGGTCCATAGGATTAGTGCACATCAAAGCCTAACAGTAGGGGTTTGAGCCTAAGCCTAACAGTAGGGATTTGAGCCTTGTCCAAAAGCAGTACATCATTTTTCTTTAAAAGGTAGCTGCTGCTAGTTATAAATAGAGCAGTTGGTAGTTTGCAGAGCCAGCTTAGATAGCAAATCTGCAGAGCCAACTAGATAGCAAATATGCAGCTTGGTTCCATTGTTCGAGGGTATGTATGAGTCCAGAGCTTCCTTTCGCCGTGCTATACAGGCGATCGCACCGAACCCCATAATGTGACGGGACCCACATTTTTATATTCCTATATATTTCGTTATGCCTCTGAAGTTTAATTGGGAAGGATTTGTACAAATTTTTTAAAAAAATTAAGAAAGAAATTGAATTGGAGAAAATCAAAGGGTCCTAAATTCTATATATTACGTGTGTGTGTGTGTGTGTGTATATATATATCGTTATAGTTGAGGTTTAATTTGAAAAGATTTGAAAAATTTAAAAAAAAAATAGAGAAAAAATTGAACTAGAGAAGAATTGAGGGCCACAATTTTTCTTACCACTAGACCCCAAAAATTACAGGGACGACCCTGGATGAGTATAACCTTGAAGCTTCCGCTTGCTTCATAACTGAGGTGGAAAAGCTTCTAGTAGGCAGTAATTTCATTTAGAAACATTAAAATGCCATTGAGAGTCATATTCAATAATGAAATTCAGTTGGCAGAATCCATAGCCAAAATCATACCTTGATCTAATAGCCTCGATCTCAACCTCAAGAGGAGATGAGGCATTAGTATAGTAAGATTTTGCAGAGATGGTATCTCCATTCTCATCTTTAAGGATCATTCAAATGCCACAGTTTGAGCCATTCCGTGAGGCATCTACATTCAGCTTAAAACCAAAATTAGGTTTATTCCAGCTAACTACTCTCAGTCTAGGTATAGGTGGTCTAGTAGGGCAGGGGATGTAAGGTACTGATGCAATCTCTCTATCAATGTTTGTTGTAGCAAAAACTTGATTAGCAGATAAAGAGAAGTACATGAGCTCTTTTTTATTTTTGAGATGATGTGAGATAAATGGAAAGAATTTTTTTTTTTATTTCAAGAACATTTTTTACCTGATTGATTTGGGCTAAACTGGCATTTTTACTGATAACATTTTTACTAGTATAAGCTAGGCTTCTGAAAAAATATTAAACATGAATGGAGAAAGATGATCTACTTGTTTAATACCTCTAGAAGTTTGTAAAAATTCAACATGTTTACCATTAATCAAAGTAGAAAACCATATTTGAGACAGATTTTTCATAATGCAATCAATAAATGATTCCTGAGAAACCAAATTTTGACAGTAATTTCCTCAAAAAATGCCAGCTTACTCTATCAAAATATTTTCAAAAGTCCAGTTTAATGATTAAATTTGACTCTCTAGACTTTCTATTTAAGTGCCTAACCATTTCTTTTAGGTAGAGTATATTATCAGAATTTCCATACCTTGAAGAAATGCAGTTTGGTGGAGTGAGATGATTTCAGACATCAAAAGTTTCATTCTCTCCTTAAGAACTTTAGAGCAGATCTTGTTTAGTACATTGGATAAATTTATAGGCCTGAAATCATCAAAGAAAAGGGTGTGTCATTTTTAGGGATAAGTGTGATTCATGTTGCATCTATAGCCCTTGGAATGTCAGCAGCATTAAGGAATTCATTTACTGCTATAATCAATCAGAGAAAATGATATCCCAAGATTTAATGTAGAATATAATGGAGAAACCATCAGGTCAGGATTGATGTTTTTATTGAGGGAAAAACAACATTTTTGAGCTCCTCTATATCCAAAGGTTTTAATAGAGTGCAGTTCTGATCATATGACACTAATCTAGGAATTTGAGAGAGAAAGTGAGAAGAAAACTGATCATCAGAGGAAAGGTGCTTAATGGATAGAAAATTAGAGAAATACTGAATTGCTTCAAATTCAATTTCATGCATATCTGCTAGCCAGATCCCAATAGAGCTTCTTATTTTTTTGATACTTAATTTAGATCTTTTCTCCTTCAGTGAATTATAAAAAAAAATTGAGTTCACATCTCCCTCTTTAATCCATTTGACCTTAACTTTATACTTCCAAAAGAGATTTTGTTTTTTGGTAGTTTTTTTTAAGCTGAGCTTGCTTGAGTTTCAAAGAAATTAGTTCAGAAGCACAACGATTAAGACCATAGTTGATTTCATAGATTCTTAGTGCCGGATATGCAAGTTCCATTTTTTTGTGAATATTTCCAAAGATTTCCTTGTTCCATGCTTTTAGAGTTTTTATCAATCTCTGGAGTTTTAGGAAAACTTCCTATCATAACAGGAAAAACCTCTTTCTAATATTTCTAAAGTTGGTCTAAGACTCTTTTGGTCCGATTGAATTCATGTCGCGAATCGACTTAGCCGGATCGGAAATTACAATCAAAGAACTAAAAGAATCAACAAACGGTATTTCAATTGATAGAAAGAGGAGAGAGAATAAGAGTGGCTCTCAAGGAGCATTACCATCTGGATGATCCTAACAGACTAACAGAATGGAGGTTTATAGTTTCCAGAATCTGAGCTGCCGCCGGTGAGATCATAACCGTCCTTTGACCAGCCAGTTGACTGGTCCTAGCTAACAAACCGCTTCTTAACTCCTTTTTGCATTTAGGCCCCTCCCTTTCTTTATTCTTTTAAAAATTCCCCAAATCATGACATTCCATCCCCCTTAGTTCCAAGCTTGACCTCAAGCTTTAAAATTGGGAAACTGGTGCAATACGAATTCTCTATTTTCCCAGGAAGCATCTTCAGCTGCAACTCCTTTCCACCAGATGAGCCACTGTAGTACAGCTTTTCCTTCTTTGTTGAGTAATCTTCTCTGCAACACCTTGAAAGGTTCTAACACAGGCAAGTCCTGAATTCTTCAGGAGGTAATGTCACCTGTTGTTGAGCAGTAGGAGTAGGTCCAACATGTTTCTTTAAAAGAGACACATGGAAAACTGGATGGATTCTACTTGTTCCTGGCAGATCAAGTCTATAAGCAACCTCTCCCACCTTATGAATGATCAAGAAAGGACCATAAAATTTTGATGCCAATTTCAGATTCTCCCTCTGCACCAAAGAATTTTGCCTATATTTCTGTAACTTGAGGTACACCTATCACCTTCAGCCAATACTCTTTCGGATCTTTTTAAATCAGCAAATTGCTTCACTCTTCCATGTGCTACCTTTAGGTACTTCTTCAATGACTGATTTACTTGTTCTTGCTGCTGCAATAAATTCTGAGTGGCTGGAATCAGAGAATCAGTAAGCACTCCCAGTGGTAATGTAACTGGCTTGACTCCATAAAGAGTTTCATAAGGTGTCATATTAATAATGCTAGAATGGTGTGAAGTATTGTACCACCATTCACCAGCTGCCAACCATTCACTCCAAAATTCAGGCTTGTCCCCACAAAAGCATCTCAGATACTGTTCCAGCACTTGGTTGACTCTTTCAGTTTGTCCATCTGTCTGTGGATGGTAGGCTGTATAGAATTGCAACTTAACTTGTAACTGAGACATAAGCTCCCTCTAAAAGTTTCTTGTAAATACCTCGTCTCTGTCAGAAGTTATGGTAGTTGGTAAGCCATGCAATCTACAAATTTCCTTCATGAAACATTTAGCCACCTGTGCTGTAGTGAATGGATGACTTAATGGTATAAAATGGGTGTACTTAGTGAGCCTGTCCACCACCACCAATATAGTGGCATAAATTCCAGATTTTGGCAATCTTTCAATGAAGTCCATTGTAATTTGACTCCAAGAATGTGATGGTATAGGCAGTGGCTGCAATAAACCAGGACTGCTACAATGCTCAAATTTGTTCCTTCAGCAAATCTCACAAGTTCTGATGAATTCAATGATATGCTTGATGAGCCCTAAATATACTCTTCTTTTGATGACATTTGAGATATAATTTGGGTAGCATTTGATGCAAAGTGAGGAGCTTTAAAGCTAAACTTGGCGAAGTTACATTTTGAAGGACAAGTGAGACACTAATGTTTTGAAGCTTGATTTTGGAAATGTTTGCAAAGGAATTAGATCACATGGGTCATACCATTGGATTCCTCTCATCAAGAGCTTCAAAATGGACTATTAGAAGATGCAAATCGGATCAACGGTTAAAGTGCGCGACCCTTCACAAAAGTGCGCGGAGTGCTGCGCGGCCCGTGCACTGCATTCTATAAATACCCCTTATCCCCCCAAGAGAGAAAAAACGGCCACAACCATGTAGAGCTCCATTTTTCTTCATCTTTCTTTCCCTTTTCTTCCATTCCTTTCCATTAGATTAGTAGTTTGATTCCATGTATTGTAGTATAGCTTAGTTTGATCCTTGGGAGCATTTGAATTCATTCCCTTGAAACTTTGAGGGCCTTGTATGCTTAAACTTGAGATTTGGATTATCATTTGATGAACTTGAATTCTTGTGCATGAATGTTGTTCAATCTTGCTTAATTTGTTATGGGCTTTGTGTTTTATATCAATTGCATGCTCCATAGTCATTAATTAGGTTAGCTTGGTTAGAGTAATTTAGTGTGATGATGATGGTGACTTAGCATAATGGTAGTGTAATCTCTAGTTGTTAGATTAATGACTATGGAAGGGGTTGAGTGATGACAATTTCTTCCCCTTGTTGTGTGATTGTAGTTAAGGAATGCCATGATAAATGTGAGTTGTTAGAAGTGGAAATCTTATGAACTTGCATGATTAATCAATTATGTGTTTGGGTAAGGATTGAATGTTATCATTGGTCCCCCTAATATGTGATTGTATACTTGAGTTGAAGATTCCTTTTTAACGTATGATTGTTATCAACTAATAGCTAGAATTGTGGGTAGAACGTTATCGTTCACTCCAATGTCATTAAGTAGCAAAGTAGGAGTCGAGACATATATGCTATCATCGTCTTGGTTCTTGCTAGTTATCAAATGTCTTATTTGTATGCTCTCGCTATTGCGGGTGTGTGAGTAAGTTTGTCTCTCTCTAATCCTAATACCATTGTTGAGTTATCTATGATGTTATCATCTAGGTGAATCAACAATGAGAGCTTTTGAGTGGTGTTATCATCCATTCTAGCTACATTCGAGAGAATGATGTTTTCATCCTTGACAAATGGTCTAAACTTCCTTGTAATTGCATTTGCTCGGTGATAAGTCGATAGTTGGATATTGAAGTCATTTGCCTCCCAAGGCCTCATAATCCTAGTATCATCCCCTTAGCTTAGCTAATGATAGTTTAGTTTACTTTCATAGTGTAATCAAAACCAACCTCAAAAACCCCCCTTGTTTACATTGCTTTCTATATAATATATAAGTATGCTTATTTTCTACTTTAAAACACTCTTACAAATCCCTTCTCCTTGTGGTTCGACCCCTACTTCCCACTATCTACTCTCTAGTAGTTAGAAGTTGTAGGTGATTTATAAATAGTATTTTGATCTCGCGGAGTCCCATTTAACGACGTGGGAAATCGCTTGTCAAAATTGGCGCCGCTGCCGGGGAGAAGGCGTATTTTGTTTTTGTGTTTCATCGTAGATTATATTTCTATTTGTAGATTTTCGAAAAAAAAAAAAAAAAAAAAAAAACTTTCCATTTTCTTGAAGTGTGTATTGCTTGAGTACTTTTGTGGACGACACCACTTGTAGTGTGTACCGATCTAGAACTCTTGCACTACAAATTTCAAACTTTTATATTATGTTTACTCTAAGTAGGAAAAGTTACATAGAATTCCTTGCCTTTAATGAGGAAAGGATTAGGAATAATTTGACAAGTTCGTGTGATGTATATAGTTTAAATTATTACCACGAGTCTTGTTATGTTGATTCGAGAGATGAGCACTACAAAAATGAAATGTCTTTTGGTTCTTCATACCAAAGTGACTATCTTGATAAGTGCTATGATGAGGAGAGAGTTGGTTTTCAAGGTCAAGAAAGATATAATCCATGCTACAATTCTTATGAGCTACAAAGGAGTGATCATTTGAATTATGGATATCTCGATGAAAACCAACCTCATGAGTACCAAGACATGCCCCCACCTTGTTGGGATATGCCTCAAGAGAAAGATCCGATAGATGATGAAAGAAATCGGCATTTTAAAAATATTGAGAGGCGAATGCATGAAATGACCTTAGAGGTAAAGCTCTTGGTAGCTCAATCTTTAGAGGAAGAGTCATCCCAAATGGAACTTAATACAAATGTTTTGGTGAGTGATCCCACCATTATGCATGAGAAAGAAGTTCAATGGGATGAGGAGTTGTGTGTTGACTCTAGTGAATTAGAGACGGAGGTGATCGCTATTCTTGAATTTTTACCATCACCATTATCATCATTGCCTCTACATATTACACAAATTCCCCAACTTCCCAAACCATTAGAGGAGCCAAGTAGGTTGTTTGAAGAAATACCATCCCACATAGAACCTATTCCAAGTACTTTGGTGAGTGAAATCACCTCTTTGTATGAGGAAGAAGTTCAATGGGATGAGGAGTTGGTTTTTGAATCTATTGAAGTAGAAAGTGAGGTTGTTGTTCTTGAATATTTACCACCACCATTGTATTCACCACCTCCACCCATACTACCAATTCCACCACTTCCATTAGTTTTAGAGGAGATTAGGAAGCCATATATATACATACTTCCAATTATCCCTACTCCTCCAAAACTTCAACCATACAATCCTCCCCTTAAAACTCCTCAAATTTCCTTTACCTTCCATGTGAGGGTGAGGGATTTTAATCTTTTGTTATTTGAATAACATTAGGGTCGTGACGACGACCTTAAAAATACGTAATTTCTCTTGAGGCGCCCAATTGCACCATTGGGATGAACCTCCCATGTCGTGTCGACGACGTTAAATAAACCGATTTTGATCGTAGCTCCACGATTTTCTTTTTCTTTTTCTCCTCTTTTATGTGCTTATAAAAATAAAAAATTAAAAAAAAAAAAAAGATGCTTATTTTTTGTTTATTTGATTTTTCGTTTGTTTATAAGATTTTACACTTTGGTAGTGTTTTGATGCAGGAAATTTGGAAGCATCGGGGAATGGAATTTTTATCAAAAAAAAAAAAAAAAAAAAAAAAATAGAGTACCGCGCGGGCCTTTGTTAATCAGAAAATTATCGCGTCTAGTGCCGCGCGGGCTGCGCGGAGTTTCCTGGAGGGTGATTTTCCCTTATAAGTGCACGGGCCTTTGGAGACTGTCCTTACCACTGCTTGGCCTCTGCACTTCCTATACTTAAAAAAAAAAAAAAAAAAAAAAAATTCCATCTCCCTTCTGTTGACTTTCACCCAAAAATCCCATCTTTTCCTCATCCACAACACCTCTCCCTCCCCGGCCACCTTCCACCACCATTCTCCCGCCGCCACCTCATCTCCTGATCTACCACTCACCACCACGTCGGCCGCCCCCTCACTGGCCGCCGGCCACCACCACCTCTGACCCATCACACCACCGTCTGATCTCTGCTCGACACCACCCAATCACCACCGCCTTCGTCTGCTCCCACAACCACCACTATTCTCCGACGCCATCTCTCCTCACCGCTGCAACTCCGATCAATCTCTCGATCAACCACTACCACCCGCCGTGACTGGCCACCTTCGATCGGCCCCACACAGCACCATCGCGTCCATCTTCCCGCCACCGCCTTGTCTCTACCGCTGAAATCCATCTTCACCCACAACTCCTCACCGCCGACAAGCCCATCACCGGCGACGTCACTGTCCTCCACCCATCATCTTCTCCCAATCGTCATCTCTGCACCATCTCGCCTGCATTCCCTGAACGCCGGAGTCCATCACCATGGTGCCGCCATCTTCAACTGGCGCACGACCCCACCATCACCTCCACCGCTGAACCACCGCCACCGCTGAGCCACCGTGATGCTGTCGATCCCCATCATCTACCGATCTGCCACGACTCGCCGCCGCGTCTGCTCATTTTCTCTAATGCATCGTGTCCCCGGAATCGCAGAAGTCAGCATCCCAACCATCACCGCCGCCTGGTCGCGACTCCGATTGCGAGGCCCACTCCCGGGTCGCTACTCGTCGGCCGATCTCCGCCCATCACCATCGGCTGATCTCCGACTGCTCGCCACCACCCGATCCCCACTACAGCACTATTCATCCACACATCTGATTGGCTCCACCTTAACAAGCATCACCAGTTCTCCACCGTCTGACAACCGAGCATAATCTGTCCCGGCTGAAGTTCTGCACTTTTAGTGCCAAGGCCGCCAATACTGCACCTGCACTCACCTGTTCCGGCGGCCACGTTCCAGGATCTGAATGTGGTACTCTCATTCTCTTTTATTTTGTGAGAATTCGTGGCCGTTTCTCTTACAATTTGTGCTGATTGGTAATTTGGGTTTGATACATATGCATCGGCTTGCCGCCATTATTTGTAGTTCTTGTGCTTCACTTGTACTCTTAATGGCAGCTTAGTGTGTGATTACTCCTTCTCCCTGGTTTTGTTACTGTTCTACAACATTGAGGACAATGTTTAGGTTAAGTGTGGGGAGGATTTAGTATCCATGTTTTGCTTCACTCTATTGTAAAAAATGTACTTCTTTTGAAGAACTTGTTTTGAAAAGAAAAAGAGTGAAAAGCCCGGATAGGTCAAAACATTAAAAAGGCCTAGGCAAAAGTGAGAGGCTTGTGTGGAAAAATGAGAGACTAGGTATAACCTAGGAAAAAGGAGAGTGTGCGTAAAAGAGAGGCTAGGTATAACCTAGGCAAAAGGAGAGTGTGTGGAAAAATGAGAGGCTAGGTTATAACCTAGGCAAAAGGAGAGTTAAAAAAAAAAAAGAAAAAAAAAGAAAAAAAAGAGGGGCTATGTGAAAACCGAAAGGCGCATAGGCAAAAGGAGAGGTAAACTTGCTCTTGTTTCGGTGGTCTCATTTTGATGAACTTTTTGTGATGTATTTTGAGGTCTCTTTTTGGTAAGGTTGCGCCAAGGAAATTATTGTGCATTGTACTTGTAATTTTGGCACACTCTTTACTTTATGATGATATTGGGGGTTGGGTAGAACTTTCATTAGGATTAGAATATGAGACATGATTCTTGTGTTTTCATCTTAAGGAAAGTTTGTATTTTGTAAAGATCTCAAATGTCTTGTTGTGAAATTGATAGGAGTATGCACTTAGACTTTAATCGTTCTTTCTCGAGGACGAGAAAGGTTTAAGTGTGGGGGTATTTGATGAGCCCTAAATATACTCTTATTTTGATGACATTTGAGATATAATTTGGGTAGCATTTGATGCAAAGTGAGGAGCTTTAAAGCTAAACTTGGCGAAGTTACATTTTGAAGGACAAGTGAGGCACTAATGTTTTGAAGCTTGATTTTGGAAATGTTTTCAAAGGAATTAGATCACATGGGTCATACCATTGGATTCCTCTCATCAAGAGCTTCAAAATGGACTATTAGAAGATGCAAATCGGATCAACGGTTAAAGTGCGCGACCCTTCACAAAAGTGCGCGGAGTGCTGCGCGGCCCGTGCACTGCATTCTATAAATACCCCTTATCCCCCCAAGAGAGAAAAAACGGCCACAACCATGTAGAGCTCCATTTTTCTTCATCTTTCTTTCCCTTTTCTTCCATTCCTTTCCATTAGATTAGTAGTTTGATTCCATGTATTGTAGTATAGCTTAGTTTGATCCTTGGGAGCATTTGAATTCATTCCCTTGAAACTTTGAGGGCCTTGTATGCTTAAACTTGAGATTTGGATTATCATTTGATGAACTTGAATTCTTGTGCATGAATGTTGTTCAATCTTGCTTAATTTGTTATGGGCTTTGTGTTTTATATCAATTGCATGCTCCATAGTCATTAATTAGGTTAGATTGGTTGGAGTAATTTAGTGTGATGATGATGGTGACTTAGCATAATGGTAGTGTAATCTCTAGTTGTTAGATTAATGACTATGGAAGGGGTTGAGTGATGACAATTTCTTCCCCTTGTTGTGTGATTGTAGTTAAGGAATGCCATGATAAATGTGAGTTGTTAGAAGTGGAAATCTTATGAACTTGCATGATTAATCAATTATGTGTTTGGGTAAGGATTGAATGTTATCATTGGTCCCCCTAATATGTGATTGTATACTTGAGTTGAAGATTCCTTTTTAACGTATGATTGTTATCAACTAATAGCTAGAATTGTGGGTAGAACGTTATCGTTCACTCCAATGTCATTAAGTAGCAAAGTAGGAGTCGAGACATATATGCTATCATCGTCTTGGTTCTTGCTAGTTATCAAATGTCTTATTTGTATGCTCTCGCTATTGCGGGTGTGTGAGTAAGTTTGTCTCTCTCTAATCCTAATACCATTGTTGAGTTATCTATGATGTTATCATCTAGGTGAATCAACAATGAGAGCTTTTGAGTGGTGTTATCATCCATTCTAGCTACATTCGAGAGAATGATGTTTTCATCCTTGACAAATGGTCTAAACTTCCTTGTAATTGCATTTGCTCGGTGATAAGTCGATAGTTGGATATTGAAGTCATTTGCCTCCCAAGGCCTCATAATCCTAGTATCATCCCCTTAGCTTAGCTAATGATAGTTTAGTTTACTTTCATAGTGTAATCAAAACCAACCTCAAAAACCCCCCTTGTTTACATTGCTTTCTATATAATATATAAGTATGCTTATTTTCTACTTTAAAACACTCTTACAAATCCCTTCTCCTTGTGGTTCGACCCCTACTTCCCACTATCTACTCTCTAGTAGTTAGAAGTTGTAGGTGATTTATAAATAGTATTTTGATCTCGCGGAGTCCCATTTAACGACGTGGGAAATCGCTATTGGTAACTGAGGAAGAACTGAGGAACTATTGGTAACTTTAGTGCACTCCTCCACTGAATTTTGTGTTGTGACTTGTTCCTTTCTTGGCACCACAAGGTGGTCCAAACCTTCAATGTCCTTTGCCTGTGTTGATCTGAGCTGCTCAGAC
The DNA here is from genome assembly GCA_948330725.1 of Sherardia arvensis. Taxonomy (NCBI): domain Eukaryota; kingdom Viridiplantae; phylum Streptophyta; class Magnoliopsida; order Gentianales; family Rubiaceae; genus Sherardia; species Sherardia arvensis. The sequence continues at coordinate 39,561,596 of OX415236.1, read as the reverse complement.
TCGGAAATAACTGCACCGGTGCAATCACACTCTTGAAGCCTAGTCTCTTTAGTATCATAATGAACAGCTTGTCTAGATAAAGCATCAGCAACATCATTATTCTTGCCAGACTTATATTGTATTTCAAAACTCAGCCCCAGAAGCTTGGTAATCCATTTATGTTGTAAAGCATTTGTTAATTTTTGCTCTATAAGGTATTTCAGGCTCTAGTGATCAGTCCTTATTATGAAATGATGTCCAATGAGGAGTGCTTCCACTTATCTACTGCCATAACAAGAGCCAATAATTCCTTTTCATAGGTTGATAGGCCTCTATTCTTGGTGCACAAAGACTTACTTAAGAAAGCAATAGGTCTCTGATCTTGCATGAGTACAACACCCATTCCCACATCTGAGGCATCAGTATCAATGATAAAATCTTTATCAAACTCTGGCATTTTAAGTACAGGGGTAGTAGTCGTTATAACATTGAGTTGATTAAAGGAAATAGCAGCTTCATCTGTCCACTGGAATGCATTTTTTCTGAGCATATTGTGTAATAGTTTACAAATTACACCATAGTTGGATATAAACCTTTTGCAGTATCCATTGAGTCCAAGAAAGCCCCTAAGTTCCTTAACATTTCTTGGCACATGCCACTGCTATATATACTCAATCTTGTGGTTATGAACAGAAACTCCTTCCCCAGATATAATGTGCCCTAGATAGTCCACTGATTTCTCAGCAAAGGAACATTTAGAGAGTTTGGCATATAACTGATGCTCAGTTAAAATAGATAACACAGTCTATAAATGGTCCAAGTGCTGCTGCTCAGACCTGTTCTAAATGAGGATATCATCAAAGAAAACAAAAACAAATTTTCTTAATTGTTTTGCAAAGATGACATTCATTAATCCTTGGAAAGTAGCAGGGGCATTAGTAAGCCCAAATGACATTACAAGAAATTCATAACGACCACTATGAGTCTGAAATGCAGTTTTAGGGATATCATTTCTACTAACCCTAATATGAAGGCAACCACTTCTAAGGTCTAACTTGGAAAAATAGCAAGCTCCATGTAATTCATCCAAGAATTCATCTATGACAGGAATGAGGAATTTGTCCTTCACTGTAGTAGCATTGAGCATTCTATAATCCACACACATCCTCCAAGATTCATCTTTCTTCTTTACTAAGATCACTGGTGAAGCAAAAGGGCTATTACTAGGTTGAATAACTCCACTTTGCAGCATCTCAGCTTCTCTATTTCATCCTTGTGACAATGAGGGTACCTGTAAGGTTTGATTTTAAAAGGCAAAACATCATGTTTAAGAGTAATTTTATGATTTATCTTCCTTGCTGGAGGTAAAGAAATAGGGATAGAAAAAACCTCATAGAAAGAATAAAGCACCTGCTTGATTATGTCCGAAGCATGGCACTTGTTGATTTCACTTTCAACTAATCCTTTTCTGTTCATCATTCTTTTCTGTCCTTACACTTCCTGACCTTCATTGACCTCTAATTCCAACAACCGAGCCTTTCTCTTTCCCGTCTTTATCAAATAGCCCCCCTTCAACATGTCTTCATCAGAAGCCATCTTGCATCTCACCCCATCTGTTCTTCCCTTCAAGGTCCAGTAACTTCCCATGCTAAAACTGGACACATGTTGCTCCCTCCACTGAAAAATAACATGGTCAAATCTTGACAGCCAATCTACTCCCATGATGAGATCAGTACCTACCAATTGCATGACTTTAAGATCAATGACAAACTGATGGTCTTGCAGATTCCAAATAACTCTAGGACACATCCTTGCTCCATTAATAATGTCTCCATTGGCAATCCTCACTGCATATGTAGACACTCCCATAGTTCCCAATCCACACCTTTCAATTACTCTAGGATCAATAAAACTACAGGAAGCACCTGTATCCAACAAGATACTAACCACTTCACCATATACTGTTCCATGGAAAACCATTGTATTAGGCTGGCTTTCAGATAAAAGGAACTCCCACAGAATTCAAAGAAATCACTTCTTCTTCATCAGAACTGTCCAGAAGTCCAAGCAATTCTCCATCAGTTTCTGCTACCATGATGGTTCCAGGTTCCACTTGTTCATCACTACCAATGCAATGTATCTGAGTCAACTTACACTGGTGGCCAGCTCCAAACCTTTCTCCACACTTGAAGCAGAGACCATTTTCCCTCCGATATTGCAATAACTGAGGTGAAATCATAGTGAAATTAACTCCTTTATTGTCCTTGGGACTGTTATCTTTAGCTTTGTGTCTCCAAGCATTTATCCTTGCTAGAAGCTTACCAAGGTGCCTTATCCATTGCAGACTTAACAGTAGGGGGTTGATGAGAAATGTAATTAGAATTCCTCTTTTTATAAGCTACCTCTAGCTTCCCTTCCTGCCATAAGGCCAATTCCACAACTCTGTATAATGTTGTAGGACTTAGCATCATCACCCCAGGCTGTAACTCTTCCTTTAACCCACTGATGAAACTAGAAATGTAGTAGTCCTCAGTTGGTTGAAGGTGCTTAGCAGTCAACAAAGTTCTAAGTTCATCAAATTCTTCCTGATAGGCTCTAACAGAAGACTTCTGCTGCAATTTATTGAACCCAGCTACTTCATCCCTAAGAGTAAGTGGAGTGAACCTTTGGAGCAAAAAAGAACAGAACTCGTTCCACCCAATAGCACATTTGCCCTCCATAATTAACTGATACCAAATTCTGGCATTCCCAGTCATATAGATCTCCACAGCTTGTGCCCTTTGATTTTCAGGAATCTGATAATAGTTGAAAAAAGTTTTACAGTTCCTCAACCACTCCCTAGCACCTTCTCCATTAAAACTAGTTAACTAAATCTTAGCTTGGTACATTTCAGCACCTCTTCCCAACCTAAACCTCCAATCAAGATTCTGAGTACCAGCTCCCAATTCCACCTCATGCCTATCCTCATAGCCATCCATACTTATTAACAGTAATTTGGGGACTAAGCTTAGGATCATGCAAATTTGGCTGAGGTCCATTATTATCAATAATTTTCTCATGTGCAGCATAATTACCAGACAACAATTTTGCAGCACCATGCATCACACATTTAGGATTGATAATAATATTTGCTCTTCTAGGAGGCTCTACTGACAAAGAAGCAGACGGTTGCATACCTAACACCGAAGGCGGCGCAGACTGACTGTAATCCACTGGTTGCTCCGGTGACGGGGATCCTGGCCGGCGTAACAACGCGAACAGACTACCGAAACGCTGCTTTGCTTGCAGTGCATCTGCATCTTTGAACTTTTGAGCTTGAATCCGATCCGCCTCACGTTCTGACGCTCGATCCGTTTCCATGCGTTCCAGCTTTGATGATTGTCCTCAATCAAAGCCTTCATCTCCTGTGACATAACTGTCAACTTCGCGTTCAAATGTGCGTCCGCCGCACGCTCCATGATCACTTCCCAATCTTTTGGCGGTGCCATGAGCGATGATAGAGATTGCTCTGATACCACTTGTCGTGAATCGACTTAGCCGGATCGAAAATTACAATAAAAGAACTAAAAGAATCAACAAACGGTATTTCAATTGATAGAAAAAGGAGAGAGAATAAGAGTGGCTCTCAAGGAGCATTATCATGATCCTACAATCTGGGTGATCCTAACAGACTAACAGAATGAAGCTTGATAGTCTCCAGAATCCGAGCTGCCGCCGGTGAGATCATAACCATCCTTTGACCAGCCAATTGACTGGTCCTAGCCAACAAACCGCTTCTTAGCTCCTTTTTGCATTTAGGCCCCTCCCTTTATTCTTTTAAAACTGCCCCAAATCATGACAATTCATTGCCCATGGACCATGGTGTTGATGTAAATTAGTGCCAGTTGATCCACATATTCATAAAAATCCATTATATTTAGAAGAAGAAGGACCATTATACTCAGAAGAGGATAACATGATAAACAAATCACCAATAAAAAATGTATTAGAGATTCAGAAGTATGGAATAATAAAACAAATAAAATAAATTTCTATTAGTAATTTTTAATACATGTTTTAATGGTGAATCCATTTTAATTAGATTGCCTATAAAATAGCCCTCCACGCATTCAAATATATCAACCGCCTCAAGCTCGCACACGCATTTTCCCCCTTTCTCACTCCCGCACTCACTCACCCGCGCTCCAGCTGCCGCCGCCGGCGATTCTGGTACTCTCCGGCGCTACTGCGACTCTAGGTATGCGGATACTTCCCTTTGGTTTTGCCTGTTCTCATTCTTAATTTGCGTTTGTTTTTGGTCGATATGACACCGCATCACGGTTTATCGGTAAAACTTAATCTTCTCCTGACGGACCTAATTTGACTGTAAATAGATCCTAGTTTGATCGCAATGTATTTGTGCTGACGCTTCATTCTGTATTTTACTGATTCAGAAGCATTTTGACTGTGATGATGAATTGGCATTTGAGCGAGCTAGACTTTTAGCTGGAATTTGTGCCTAATTGAATTCGCAAATCTAGGTCATAGCAGACAAAAGAGTAATTTCGAGCTTAAACAGCAGAAAAAGGAATATACAGCTTACATTTGTTGAATACTTATTCGGATTTATATTGATGTTCTTAATTTGCTGAGATTTAATGAAAGGAAGAAGTAGAAGATATCATTCGTAAATTTAGGTGTTCGTTGTGAAAGGATAATGATGTTTTCTTAGTTATATTATTGAGTCAAATCTATCTAGCTTTGCAATAAAAGTGGGTCATACTGGTTAATGTTTGAGGACTTCTCGTTCTTCATAATACTAGGAAGGATAGTTTACTAAAGATAGTTCAAAATTTTTTGTTTGTCAGGATTTGTTGCATTACGAGTGTGAATTGACATGTGTTTTCGTTCTATGTAGTCTCAGAACTAACATTGTCGTACTATTCTGGATACTTGCAGAATTGCGTTGGAAGGATTGTTGAGAACAGGCACATGGCAGAATCACAGAAAGAAGGTTCATCAGCTGGCCAGCCAAAGAAGAAAAATTCTCTTCTAGGTATATTCTCATACCTACTTGTGTGTAATACTGTAATGAAATATATCATATTGATGTTATCATCTATTTATGGTACGGGAAATGCATATCATACTGCATGCTTAGGCCAGCTTGTTTCTTGTCAAAATAGGATAGATACTTCAACATGGAATTAAGCCAGCAGCATAGACGGAAATGTTTCATAGGAGATTTTGGTTAATTGAAATCAAAAAAATTAACCAACAGATGACTTGACATCGACGTTAGTGTGAGTTTTTGCCCGTATGTACTGAATAATGCATCTTTAAATGATAATACCTACCTTAGGGAGACATTATAATATCAATCCTTAGAAAGTATAAATTATTTTTCTAACTTGTGGTGGCAGAGTTGGACTTTGAGAAGGATGACTTTCTTAGTTCCTGGAAGTCGATGTCTGTTACTGGAGATGACGCAATGGATTTGGACTTTGGCCCAATATCGAAAGGAAAGAAGAATACATTCAACTTTGACAAATCGTGAGTTCTTGACGAATCTAGAGATTATTGACTTTCTCCATGCCTTTTAATTTACAGCAACTATATAGACAGTTCTGATGTATGGGGCTTAATGATGGTATATATGTGAATGTTGGTGGATGCTTTTCTGGTTATGTGTCCGTAGGTGTACAGCTGCGCAAGGGAAGTTGAATATGCTTTCTCATCTGCTGAGAGATAGGCATGTCTATGAGATTGGGAATGACACATTTCTGTATTATGACAATGTTCTCATTGTTACTATTGCAGGGACATGGATTTTAACCTTGATGATGATTTTGGCAAGCTTCCATCATTCAACTTGGACATCCCAGATATAGATATCTCTTCCCCAGCTAAAAAGGATGGCAAATCCAAGGAAGCATCAAGCAAGAAGTCATCTAGTGGAAAAACGGATCACTTTGATTTTTCATTTGATTTTAATGAGTAAGTCTGTTCCATAATTTACTCTCTCTATGGAAATTTTAATCTAAAATAAATGCTCAATCTTAAAGCTGATTTTTGATTGGTGGTTTATCAACTATATGTAACTTAGAGTCTCTTGAATTTAAATATTCTTCTTCTCTTTAGATAATATAGATTTATGTCTTGGTTTCAGCATGGATGGTTTCAATTTCGAGCCGACATCAAAGAAGGAAGATAAAAGAGCAAAGGGAGGTGAAATCAAGGAAGATTCTTCAAACATAAACCTTTCCCAAAAATCTAGGGAGTGCCCTCCTGAGAACTCTGATGTACATCAATCTGAATCCAGAAATTCACCGGTATCAGACAGTCTGATAACTTCGAAACTTGATTTGCAAGGTTGCAATCCTGAATCAAATGCAAATTCACCTCCCAACTCAGCAATTGATAATGCTAGTCAAAAAAATCCTCTGCATCCAACTGCTGAAGAAGAATCAGTTAGAGCAGAAGTTATGAAGACATCATCTAGCAGCAATCAAGAAGCAAACTGCCAACTAGACCAGTCAATGTCTCCACCTTCACATTCTTCGGATATCTTGGATATCTGCATGGAAGATGAAGATCAACCCAATGATTCAATAGTGTTGAGAATTGAGTCGAGCCAAGATACTGTGCCAGAAGCGCACGAGGAAGTTAGATTTCAAAATACCAAAGCATCTGAACTGGAAAAAAGTGCAAATCAGAAGCTCATATATGATAACTGTGAAATTTCTGCTTGGGGTAGTTCAGCTGTGGATGATACTTCTGTGGCAGAGAAAGAAAAAGCAGGGAGACAAGATCTGACTGCTAGTACTTCTTTGGTGGCCGTTAAAGAGAGAGCAGAACCTGTGCCGAGTGGAACACAGGTAGAAATTTTACTTCCCGCTAAAGCCTCAAGAGAATTGGATCCTAAGTTGCAAGTCAATTTGAAGAACCAGGGAGGAGTTTCAAGTACTTTAAACAGGTCAGTCAATCTACAACCTTTTCTTGTGTTGGTTGCTGATACAATGAGAAAAGAACCATGAGCTATACCAAATCTGCAAGATTAATGAGAAATCATTACGTAGTTAGCAATCTATGTACTGAGAATTGACACTGACATTGGCCGAATTTTCAACACTCAATCACATTTTGTGGGTATTATAATTATTTTTTAATGTGTGTGATCAAGGATCGCAGAACTTCTTTTCTGGAAGCAGTGAATCTCAACTCTTTTACAAAATAAAACTGCTAAGCTTGTCTTGGTTGTCTTTTCATCTGTGTAGTAGAGCAACAGCTGATGCTATGATGCCCAGGAGAGAGAAAGAAGCTGTTACGAGGTCAAAATACTTCAAACAACCGGACAAACCAGATTCTCAATTTCATAGCACATCTAATCAGCCAACACATGCATCAGTTAATAACAGAGAAGTTGGCACTAAGCAGCTATGTCCTCCACAGGGCAGGTTAGTCAAGTCTTCTGTGGTTTATAATTGTAGATGCTGTAATTTACTGAGTTATATCTTAATTTTCAGCAAGAAACAGATCCCTGTAGTGCCTGAAAGTAATTCTAGGTTAACTGGTATTTCCTCGTTGCATTCTGGCTCTGTCACTGGGAAGGAACATTCTCAGAGATGGGAGAGCAGTAGAGAGTTTAAGACAAATCGGTGAGAGCTGTTTTATTGTTAATGTTTATCCTTGAGATCCTGCAGTACTATATTCTGAACCTTTTGCTAATGATAACTTTACAGGCCACGTGATGAAGGTGTTATGAAAGATAAACATGTGGCATTGACAGAAGGTGATACGGGCGTTAAGAGTCTACATTCTTTTCGGTGAGGCTTCTTCTCGAGACTTTCCTAGACTATTGTAGTTTTTCTATTGGGCTGTCAGTGTGTGTAAGCTTATCAAGTTCTAAACTTTAGCGCATAATAATCTGATTGTCCTTTTCATAGTCTATCCTGAAGTATTTTGATATGATATCATCTCTTTGGTGGTTCATAGCTGCATGGTATATTTTTGTGTTTCATTTCCTTGGTTATAATCAGTATGGCATCCTGGAATTATTGAGTATTATTAAGGTTTGATGTGTAGAATATATGTGTTACGTGTTCATGTCATTTCTAAACTTTAATATTATGGCAACTTTATAAGATATTTTCTTTCTCAGCTCCCACGTTAATACTTCGAGTCTTGGCGGGTTAGCAGTCAAGTCAAGCTCAAAGGATATTGCGAATCCAGCCAGTCAGGCCTTGAATGTGGAAGCTAATCAGAACAGAAAGACCAATGCTAGTGCTGACAATCAACTATCCTCAATCAAAGCTATCAAGCATATGCCTGCTCTTTCTACCCTGACAACTGCAAGGTAGTAAATCAAACTTACAATCAATACTCTATGAACATACATGATTAATGTATAATCTTGCGGTTTTGACAGGGCTTCTGGAACAAATCCCGTCTTGTCAAAGTCTCCAGCTCAAAAAGATTCAGTGCTTTCAAGAGGTGTGCAGCAATACAGAAATTTAGCTGCGAGTACTCTATCAAAGACTGTTGAAGTTGCTGTAACAAAAAAACAGACACCAATTGCTCCTTCTCTCAAGCGGAAACTTAATGAGGTTTGTTGTTCGAAAACTTCTTGCATCCTGTATTGCAAAACTTCTTTTACAGATAAAAGTTTCTCAAGCAGAAAACTTATTGGTGATTTGTAGTCTCTTTAAATAAATTTTACTGCTTATCGCAAATTTAAAATATCTGAGCACTGTTCACATGAACTTTACAGGAGTGTAACACTAATATGGTCTTACAGCCACTTAAGCGTTTATCAGCGTCACCAAGAAGCAGGTTTGTCATAGCTACAACTTCTTTTCTTAATCCTTGAAAACATGCTTGATTTTTTAAATGTAAATTTGCAGGGAGTCAATGGAAGTTTCCAGGAAGATTGTTGATAACAAGGTGGAAATTTTAGCAAAGCTTATTATTTTTTTAAGTTGGTTTATTAGGGTGAGGGACATTGATAAAAGTTAAATTCTATGCCTTCTTGTACTTCAACAGGCATGTGGCAGTCCGAATGTCGCTGATGCCCGAAAGATCAAGAATGCATGTGAAAAGCAAAACAATTTAAGTCCAATTGCCCCCAAGCAGGTGGTCATGAATGAACTGGAGGGACCTTCTTCTATTGACTATGACATCAACATTGAAATGGCTGAAGCTTGTAGTAAGGGACTTGAAGATGTAAGTCAAGTTAAACCTACTTTTGTGTTTTTTATTACGATGATTATGTTTTTTCAATTGCTATCACGTCTTGGGTTTTTAGCTTCTTTTGTTTACCACTTACCTAGATATCCTTGTGAATTTCGAACGTCCTCCTCTCTTCCCTACTCTAGTACCCCACATGAAGGGGGTAAAACTAACTTCAAAAGCTAGTTGAATAGCATTAAACTTAATTTCCATTTGAACCATGATGGGTATCTGAAACAAAAGCTATTAAAGTTTCCTGTGGCCATAAGATCTGAGTAAGTAGCACTTATAATAGAGTTTCTTCCTAAATAAGTTAGCATTCTGGATAAAGTCCAAGGTATTGTTCCACTTATCCTCCCAAACCTTAGGATATCAGTATTAATTGTCAGCAGTTGTTGTGAAAATACATTTTGCATTTAGTCCATTGTATATCTTGCTTTACCTTGGAAGTGCTAGGTAAAAATGTCAAAGGACAATGCTAAAAGAATGTACTCCATACCTTTTTTCAGATCTGTAACCTACTTAGCAAGAAGCATGAAGAAGCAAAGGACTTACTGGTTCGAGCTGTTGTGAACAACAATAGGCTTCTTATGCTCAATCATCCCATCTACGAAGAAAAGATATCCTTTTTAGCTTTGCTATAGTTTATTCAATATTTGTAACTGAATTGTCTCAAAATAAAATGCCTTGACTGCTTCAAACATCAGAATGGTTCAGAAATTCGCTACACAGTTGACATTGAGAGAGATTCATGCTTGATCATTATCAGCAGAAACTACAGGTTTGTAAGTTTCTCGCATTGGAAATGAGAATGTCGTAATTATTAACATATTCCTGATACCTTATGAGATAACTATGTTTGAAGGAGATCCTTGGACTTTGCTTAATGTTTTGATCTCCCTTCAGGAAGATAAGTGCGTGCATCATCACATGTATAGTTATTGGCTCTGTTGTTCCTGCTTTGGTCTTTCCTTATTCCTGGAAGCCTGTGCATATCAGTCGAGAAGGATAGTAAGTGTTCGTAATTCTGAATTGCTGACACTATAGAACACTTATACGTATTACATACTGTTATTCCAAGTGTAGAGTATATTGCTATTGCTGGCTTGGTCCTTGTGTCCGAAATCATGGAACTGGGTTGTTTGTTCTGAAGGAAGATTTACTGAAAGTAGTTATCTTATTATTGTAGGAGAAATTTTTCAGAAATAGCATTGTGCATGAACTTCAGTTGCAAAAGATGCATTGTGAAAGTGCTCCAATCCAATCAAACATTTGTTAAAAATGCTAACTCTGTCAATAAACTTCTCATGAATGATGTAGGAATTTTAATGTAGTATGATTAGATCGGTGTTTTACAGGAACAAGTAACAGGGATGTTATGGAGAGCTAGGTCAGTTGACAAAAGTATGGGCTATTGGTCTCACAGTTTTTAGCACCATTGGATAGTGATTTGTCCTACATTACTAGTCATGTCACTCAACATTACCTTTCTTCTTACTTTTTGCATTTAATCAATCTACTGCATATATTAAAATGTTTTCACTCTTTCTACTAGACATCTAGTGTTAACTATCACGTAGTGAAGTCGGTTCAAGGCATCGAAAGTATTTATCATAATTTTCTTGAATTTAATAACTTGATAGATCATCACGCTAGGTCACTGATCATTTCTTTTAAGGTTGACTCCTGCTTGTTAAGTTATTGTTAGGAAATATTGTACGTGTATACAATACCACTATAGATGTATTAGTGCAGACGCGGAAGCGTCCCCGATCCTTTGTATTTGACACTTTAATTTTGAACTACATCCAAATTGAGTTCCACCCAGCAACTTTCCAGCACCAGTTGACTCTGATTCTTTAACTTTTGAATCACTATTATACTCGTTAAGGTGTGAAAACGCCAAAGTGATCAGACACAAAGCTAATCATCTTTAAGGAGAAAAAGCAGAGTCCATATCTATATGATGATAATCCTGCATGTTTTGTTGTCGTTTTATTATTTGGCATTGCCGCACGGTATTTTATCCTGTACCCAGATTCCAAAGACTCTTACATACAGTTACTTTAACCACTAAAATTCAGTTGCAAACATTAAAGAACACGAATGTAAAGTGATGTTTGTTTTTTCTTCGTTGTGATCCTTGTCTTATCCATCGCTTTTGAATTAACTTTGCCGACATCACTATATGCCTTTTACACATCGGCCTCGGCCGTGAGATGCTGCGGTCAGACGTGTTAATGGGGGTGGCTCCGAGAGAGATAGACTTATTCTATCTTAAATAAACTAAGTATCCCATCTTTAGCGAATGAAAGCCTTTTACTTATTTTTCTCTTATTTCATTGAACATAATGCATAATCTATTGGTTTGGAGCATACGAGTAGTATGAGTTGTTTGTAGCAAATTGTTGTTGAGGGGTAGTGTTAACTGTCAAACTAAGTGGATGCTTAATTCACATATGAACTTGATAAAATCATATCATTATTTAGATACTTGATAAAGTGATATGAATGAAATGAGATTTGAATTTTTTGAAATGCAGTTGAGATGATTATATCGAGAAAATATCACTAATTTACAATTAATTTCACAATTAACAAACACATAGTACAAGAAAATAAATTTTGTATTTATTCAAAATATCATAATGCATTCATATTATATCAAAATTGACCTATATAGTTAGACATTATATCACACATGATCACTTGAATCAAATAATATTATTTCTTTGATACCTGACCTTGAAATTATCAAAGTACCTTTTAATGGTCAGTTACATGCTTTCAAATTTGAATGCAAATATTATATTATAATCTCATTTAAAAAATTCTTATTTCCACCTTATGGACCTTACAACCACCACCGCCTAAAATCTTATTGATAAAACTCTCAAACACTCAAAAACGGAGCCCAACTATGAGAGGCTGTGACTGCCAATTGTGGATGCTAAGATGTTTATTGTGGATGTCCACCGGCCACACGATTGAATGTCCCAGACTATGGTCGATAATGGTGAAGATGTTCATTGACAGCATTTGAAGGTGGTGAACAGGTAGTTGTGAATTGTGATGAAAGATTGTGGTATTCGAATATTGCTCTAAGAGCACCTACAATGCAACATATTAAAAATGGACTACTCATTTCATTATCTTCCTTCAAATTTTTTAATTTTCAGTTCTTTCCTGTAATTATTCAGTTTGTCACATTATTCACATCTATACACGTCATTATACATTATCAACATCAATATTTATTATATTCATTGTTTATAATTATATAATAATAAGATAATACATTCATAAATTAATGTATAATAACTAGCAAGGTGGCACCGCGCGATGCGCGGTGAATTTTGGCTGGATATACTGGAGAAGGCAGAAACTTTGATTAAAAGGGGTTGAATTTTTGGTGATACAACCATACCGTAGTGATCTAATATTATTTCAAATAAATTTGGATACACTATTGTCAATGTAAGGGTTGTAGACTGAATTGATTTGATTAATAATGTGGAGAACTCAATTGAACTGACGTAATTGAACCAAAAGAAATTAAAAAACAAATCAGTGTATTGTTTGAAATAGAATTGATATTGCAACCATATCCAATGAAAATCTCTACTTAATGGTATAGTAATCTCCAGTCTCGGCCGAATATCAGTACGATTGATTATCCTTATCGTAGCTATCCTCATCTTCACTCTCATGACTCCTAGGCTCATGGTCGTCGCTCCCTTCATCCTCATCTTCACTGCCATTACTTTGATCATCACTTACAATCTCGATTCGGTTTGTAAGTGTTTTTGCTTTGGTCCCTGCATGATATTATTATCTGAGACACGGATGTTGAATTAATCGTTTAAATATGAAGTGTTTGTAGTACCTTTAGAAAGTCTTCTTTTTTTTGAATAAGCAACTGAGTGGGGTATTTTCATCTAATTCATCCATATTTGTATCTGCCGTTTTTTGTTTTCCTGGAAGAACTACATAACCCAAGTGACCCCGTTGTTCATTTGTATTCTTTTCACCTTTTTTTAAAAGATTAGTTGCAATTTGGTACATGATTGGTTGTGAGTCAGAAAGAAATTATGATTTTAAGAGAATTACCTCTACGAAGTCTCCTCTTCTTGACATGTTGTCTGACTGGATTGTGTAAAGCTGGAATACTATCGTCACCTTTTTGTTTGTGTCCTTCATCTTTATACACTAAAAACTTTACTGCAATTAGTATTATAAAAGATGTCTCGATATTTGTTTGAATATCATATATTTATCTAATTACATACCATTTGGAACTTCCAATTCCTGCAGTTCATCCACACTATCCTCAGAATCCGGAATGTACTCCGTGCTCGCTGAAAGTTGACATGAAAGAATTTGTATAAAAGGAAAGTATGTTGAATATTTTACCAGTTTCTTGAACTCAACGGTTCTTTCTCCATCATCTTTTCCATTATCTACATAGATTCCTCCAACGTGACCAACATTGGGGGGGGGGGGGGGTTGTATCTTCTCTGATCTAAATTGAGATTCAAGTTCAGAATTACTTTTTTCGTAGGAAGTTCTGGCTCACTCTTGAGTCCTCTGAAAAAAATACGATATGGATTCTCTTCAAGGGTTTTCATTAAAATCTCCATAGTTTGCTTGTCAAATCTTTTGTTGTCATACCGATTCCCCACCTCCATCCTTTCTTTTAATTCAACATCATCACTGTCGAAAAAGTAGAGATGAAGTCCAGTTTTACTAAATCCGTCATATTTCCCTCCCTTATTTTTCTCCAAAGGATTCAGATAATGATATACTTGACCTTGCATTCAAAATGTATATATTCCATTTGCATTTGCAGTTAGTGTTTTGTCATAAGCTGCGCCAAAACAGGTGAAAGCAAGGTTGTTATTGTATGACCTGATATTATTCCTAAAATGTATAGATTGCTCTCACTAGTGCAGGAAGGAAGCGCAGACGTCGGTAGATCGCCGGAGGCACGGCGGGTGCAACCGCCGTTACTGGAACAGCCGTGCATCGGCGTTCCAGTTTTGCACGGCGGAAGCAACCGCCGTGCATACTTTTCGAGTTCAAAAGGTGATGGTCCACCGTGTTCGAGTAGAAACATTGTAAAATTGTGTTATTTCACCTGGAAGGAGCAAATTGAGTTTACTTTTCGTAAACTTAACATTTTTAGAAGTTACGATTCGTAGAAGAATGTTTTGAAATATATTTGACGTCGAATAATTGTTCTTCATTTAGACAGAATTTGAATGGTTGTTGATTGCATGTTACTAGTAGAAACATAGGAAGGTGATACATAGATTATGATGCTCTTTTCTAATCGTAAGTAAAAAAGTTGCACAAGTTTACTCCATCGAAGGAGATTAACAAGATCTAGTTTACGAAAAGTAATATACATGCAGTAAGGTGTGCATTCCATGTTGACCGGGTGCAATTCAGGGTATTAGGAGCCTAGCCTGGATGTGTACTTTCGAACTCGAAAGGTAACAACATTATTTCCATCTTCATTCGAGTCGTAAAACGTAGTATTTTTCAATTATTTTGTTTCTATTCCGGGCGAAGATTTAGTGACAGTTGCTACCTGATTTTCTATTCGTAAAGTATTTGTGATGTAATCAAAGTTACGATTAGGAAGGAACGTGCATTTGTCTTCAAATGGTTTCTAAGTCGGGTGCTAAATAGGGGATACCTCTGTAACACCTTGGTAGAATTAGGGGTAGTGTTCGAGTTCGGAAAAGTGAAACTGGGGGTTTGTCGACTTCGTAAAAAGCTTAACTTGGTTGGTGGAAATGATTTCTTTTTAGGGTGAATGTTCTGGTACCCTTATATAAATGAATGCAGGCACATTTCGAATCGTAGGAACATGTATGTTAAAAATGGTCACAAAATGACCCAAATAGAATTTCGAATAAATTGTTAGGCCTAAAAGGCGATATCCAGATTATAAAATGTGACTTTGTAGCCTTCTAACGACAATAAAGTGACGAATGTTATAGCAAAAGACCAACAATGTCTAGGGCTTCATACCCATCGAAAAGCAACCAAAATCCAAAGTTACAATCAAGAATACCAAACTAAGATGGTCACAACCGACGTTCTTACATTCAGGCCTTTGAAAGTCTCGACCCTCGGACATTTAGCACATACCCCGCAAAATTGTTAATAACTGTCTTGAGGTCATCAAGTGTGTAAGGAGTTGAGTCCTTCTTGAAAAGCTAATTTGAAAAACATACAAAACTTATCAATTTTAATACCATGTTTGGTAGAGCGAGTCTAACAGCAAAGGGAATTACAATTGTAGTATTTACTCACCGATTCAAAATTATTGTTCAATTTTGCGGAAGAGACAACTTGAAGTGCCGTCGCCATTGTGAAATAGCCGCATTCCTAACAATTTTTTTGCTTCTTGTACTTTTCAAAACACATGAAAAAGTAGTAATAAGTATTTGTAAGAATGACCATTTTAAATCAATGGTGCACACTTTGCTTGTGTAAAGTTTGGCATACCATGACTTGATGTAACCCAAAGACCGATTGACCGCCGGGATTGACAAACTCCAATGCTTGCTTGACTACCTCAACAATCGAAGGGATCGGTGGTAGGTGTAGAGAATCAATCCAGTACAGTTGTTTAGTTGTCTTGTTGATTGCTACCAAACGCCAATGTCCACTAATCCGATAAAAAATCGAAAATGAAGTTAAACAAGGTAGCTAGTCATGAGAATGCAAATTTGAAATATCAAAGAAGCACTTACTTGTGGAGCAATGGGAACAAGAAGAGCACTTTAGTAGGATCGCTAAGTCCAACCTTCAAGTAGGAGAGTCGTTCTTCACGAGAATGCACAATCACTTGATTATGCTCGGGGCACAGAAAACCAATTCAAGGCCTACCACGACTTTGTGCTACACTATGCAAGAAACTTCATCCATGCACAAAAAAAAAGTTACATAATATGGAAGGTTGTGTAATATGTAACGGCGACACCAATACTAAAGTATAAATAGCAAGAAAACATACCATTGAAATAGCGACATTAGAGTCTCCGTTATCATGTCAAACTGCCACATGTCTTCAAAGTCCACCCAACACAAGGTAACCAATTTACCAACTCCAAAAATTGGTTTATGACAAGGGAAGTCGTAGGTCCCTAATTGGTTGTGGTCGGCTATCCTCTCAAATAAGAGTCTAACGGAAGGGGGCATGTCATCAACGTCGGTCGGTTTTGGTTGGGTATTTGAATTCATTGCAAAGACACGCTTACCCTTGACTAGTGGTGGTGGGAAAATATTGGTTGGCTCATCCTCACCTAAGCTCTCGACCCTAATCAACCTCCTAGGCTATAAGAGAAGCAACCCCTTTGTTCCCTTAAGCAATCGACATGAGGGATCGGGAATAGGCAAGAGTGCGTTTTCAAAGAAGATATCAAGCACAAAAACAATACCTAAGCCCTCCGGCACATCTTTATGGTGATGTTTTTTAATTGACTCCTCAAAAATTCCATTTGCCACAACCATGGGGGGTTTTAGTGAGCCCATCTCAACATAGAGTTTGCATGCATATGACCCCTACCAAAAGAAATGAAAAAAATGAACCTCTAGGTGCAGACTAGCAACAAGTTACGATAACTATACAACTTATGATAACTATATATTGAAGGGATTATATATAGTACACAAAATGTAAAGAGTATGATTAATTTTAGAATACTAACCATTGATTCACGGGTTGATTGGGGCACACTTTCCTCGACGACTGGCTCAAAAGAACGATCATATGGCACACCCTCGTCCTCGGACTCGATCGGAGATGGTGATATAGGGTCATCAAGAATTGGCTTCTCAATAGGTGCTTTGGTTGTGGTTGGATCCCAATGCATTGTGAGGTCGTCGAGGTCCTTGGGAAGTGTGTCTCATTTCTTTTAGCAACCATGTGCAAAGCAATGTCACGCTTACCTGGACAAGATTTCAGCTCCTTCACCTCCTCGTACAACATTTTGATCAAACTCTCGTTGGACGATTTTCGCTTTGTATTCTTGTTCAAGAGATCTTGCTTCGACACATATGAGCCGAACGTCCTTATTCTCCCGGGATGCTCACCACGCCCCAAACTCTCACTTAGGATGTCACACCCCTTCTTGGATGGTACAAAGACCCCATTGTCGTCCTTGTCTTTGTTTGACTCATAGTAATTGCAACGGAAACAAGAAGTTAGTGATATTCACTCAAGGAGTAACCTACATTTTCAATATGAACGCCACAATGTAAGAAATTAAACTAACAAGATCCGTTAAGAAGGTGGTCATTTCCTCCTTGTCTCCATATCCACCATCTTTCTTCTCTCTTGCCTTGAGGTAGAGTTCAAAGTTCTTAATCTCGTCCACACACATTGGTTGGGTCGAATCCCTTGCCTCAGCCTCCGGCATTCCCTGAGCAATTTTTTCTTGGATTCTTCGTTCCCTATCGTCCCTCACGAATCTATCCACCGCTAATGGCATCCCTCCTCGACTCATTCGATGTGGCAATTTGTTGGCTTGGGCATTCTGGCTTTTTTTTGCATGCGTACCCTAAGATTGAACATCATGCCAAAAAAGTTAAGTTGTATACTTGTACATGACATGTCAACCAAATCAAAAAACATTGTGAAGATATTGAAATTGTGTTGTTTACTTACATCATCAAAATAGCCTTGTGCATACTTTTTGAAGAACTCCCAACTTTGTTGTGAAATGGTGGTGTATATGAGTCTAGGGTTCAAGTGCTTCTTCTCCCCAAAAACATAGTCTCGAGCTAGCATGGCTCGATAATCTCTGGCAATCTTCCCCAACCGTTGTAGAGTTTTTTCTTGGAGAAGTTCCATCTTGGGTGCATCTATTAGAAATGGTCGCTAAATGATACAAAATCATATATAAATATGGATTAGAGATATGATGCCATAATAATGAATATGTGTGTAGGATACTACTTACTAATACTCATATAAATATATATCATTATTTCCACTAAATAAATAAATTAATTTACCGTGCACTCCCCGAAGAGCCTTTCTTTCATTGGACGAGAAACTAGACGCCAATCGTTGTACTTAACATCAATACGAGTTCTTGCCGTCTTGCCAACCCAACTTTCCCATTTGCTCCTTTCTTTCGAGGTTGGCTCATCACTCTCGTTGAATTCCAATGGTGTTAAGACACCTTTCTTCATCCTTCGCATAAGCTCGTGACAATAAATACGAGGGTGCAAGTTATCTCCACCATCATCGTCGTTTGTGGAAGCCCTAGTTCTTTTCACCAACTTCTTTACTTGCTTCTTCTTTTGGGGAGCCATGTGGTACCTTATAATTGAGATAGACATAAGCATAGGAGAACAAAACCAATGAATTAAGAATAAACTTGATGCACCACCGTAGGTGTAAAATATAGTAGACTACAATTAGGGTTATGCATTCTCTCCATTAATGCTCATTTATTAAGGTGTACCTAGGGTTTGTATGATTTCACCATGTATTTAATGCTAGGTTTAGGTGTAGGTTTAGACATTCAAGTTAGTTGATTGTAAAAATCATACAAATTATACTTCAAAAATCAGATAAACTTGACCAAAAACTATAACAATAACATGAATTTATTCTATACTAATATGAAGTTGGAAATACTCAAATCTACAAAACCCTAAATGCAAAGTAAAGAAAAAATTATGGTAATGTGAAGAACATGACGACATGATACTTAGTGTAGCTAAATACAAAGTACGATGTAGCACATCGAGTCATGCTCGATGATTTCATTCTCAAAGATTCCATGATGAGATATGAAATTTGTACTTATTACAAAAGTAAAAATAGAAAAAGGGAAATTATACACATACAAGTAACTAGAATCTCACCCACACAATAGATTGTTCTTGTTGAATGAAAATGATGTTTGAGCTTTTGATTTTGAGAGGAATATGGTTGAACTAGATCTATAAATTTGAGAGAAAAAAAAGTAGTGTTGAATAAAGTGGGTGATGGAGGGTAGTGAAAATAGTGGGAAATAAAGGTGGGATTCCCGCTTCATAATATATATACAAGTGAGTAAATTTTATCGTGCATAGGTTTCGAATTCGAAAAGTACGTTATTTAGGAAAAAAATCAACTATCTTTAGATATCGAAACAAATGAGTTTTAGTATTTTTTGGCTCTAACATAGTTACTAAATCGTAACATAAGCGAAAAAAGGGAGGTTGTGAGTGTATGGCATGCGATATCGAAAATAAGTTAGAGCAACAACATTCTATACTGTGTTCGAAATCGAATGTCATATTCAAGAAGAGATGAGTTTTATTCTTTTTCGGTGATGTGTAGAGGAATGCACTAGGCAAAAGTTAAATGAAATGCACATGTTACGAATTCGAAAGAGTAAGAGTAATAAGTTTTATACTCCGGGTGGTTTATCGGGTATTCCTCTGTTGAAATGATGAATTTGAAAGATGTCATTTGACAGTCGAAACGAACTCGAAACATGTGCTAAATTTCTGATTGCGAATTCGCAAAAATCTAGAAAATTTCAATTTACCATATTTCGAATTCGTGAGAGTGAGTTAGTATAAAAGAAAACCAGGTCAGCCTCAAGGATATTCAGTACCCTTTACAACAAAAAACCCCAAATCATTTCAAAAAAACCAAGATCTAATCCAAGGCATGGCCCGTACAAAGCAGGTCGCCGGCAGACGTGACAGTGATTGGGAGATAGTAGTTCCCACCGCTGCTGTCGCTCGCCGGCAGAAAGAGCCTGTCCTCCGGCACCCTGCTAGCCGGAAAACTAAAAACCTGGTGATTGACAAGGTTCCAGCTCGTGCTGCGGTGAGTCAGCCCAATGATACGAGCGAGGAGGATGGTGGGCCAACGCTGGTGCACCGGAAGAGGAAAACAGCCACAGTTGAAGGGAAGGGAAAGAAGAAGGTCACTGAGCCAGAGACAGAGCCAGAGGAAGATAGAGAGGATTCAGAAGATGATGAAGAAAGCTCTGAAGGTGCAGAGGAAGGAGAAGATAGTGAGCAAGGAGAAGATAGTGAGGATGGAGAAGATAGTGAGAAAGGAGAAGATAGTGAGCAGCAAGATGAGGAGGAATCAGAAACTCCAGAAGAGAGTGAGGTTCAGGAAGAGCCTATGAAGAATGTGAAAAAGGGCAAGGGAGCTAAGCGAGTGCCCGCCGACAATGAGTTGCTTTCTGCAGCTCTAAAAGCACCGAAGTATAGGAAACCAAAGCCGAGCAAGAAAGGAAATGAAGATTCCAATGACTACTTCTTCAGCCCCACCGCGGAGCAGCGATATATTAAACACATCTGCAGGCCTCTAACCGTCACGAAGGTGCTTAAGGTTCGCTCCACTATCAGTAAAACCCTACTCTATGTGCTGGATTACTTTAAGGCGTCGCATTTAGATAAATTGATTACACTGGATGCTCCAGTATACCCTGATATGATTAGGCAGTTTTATGCGAACTTAGGTAGAAATCCTAGTGAGAGTGAAGTTTCTAAGGTGGCTGGTGTCATCATTTCAGTGACAAAGTATAGTGTAGATGCTGCCTTAGGAGTGCCGTGGAGTAGTTATCCAGCTTTGGTTGGGGAGAGTAGCGATGTTGTTTATGATTGCTATTATGACCACAAGTGGCCCGATGTATCTGAAAAGCAACCCTTAGATCCTGCAGAATTAGGCTTGGAGTTCTTCCATGCAGAGCCTCCCACTAGTGATGGGGCCGGGAAGGCAGTGGAGTACGACATTGAGCATTTGTCGAGCGAGCACCGCATAGTATTTGAGTGGATTTGTGGGAATGTGCTACCAACAGGTGGTCATGCTTGTGAGCCTACTATAGCCACATGTATGCTTTTTTACTACATTGTGTGGGGGTACGCTATTGCTGAGTACATGAAGAAGTCGGCTAATCACGCTACCAAGCAATTCCCATATGGCTCACTCATTACAAGGCTCATGAAGACTCAAGGCTTTGTCCCTGTCGATGCCCCGATAAGGATTCAACTGTATGACAAGAAATGGGTCCAACACTGTCATCTAGAACTTGAACTTGTTACAAACAAGTACAAGAAGAAGCCAGTGGGAAATGGCGTCGCCGCGAGAGTTGCCAAGAGGAAGAGTGACGCCGAAGACGGAGGTGCTCCATCAATCCCTGAGCGTAAGTATCATGTTTAGGTTTCTTGTAATATTTGACTTGATGATTACGAATGTACCGGCTTTAACTATGTTCTTTGCAGGCATGAAATTGAAAAAAAATGATGGGCAAATTGATGCGGATGTGGGAATACTTTGATGATCAATTGGAGAAGCAAGAGGCGGAGCTCGAAGAGGTTGTAAAAATGCAGGATAAGATTATCGAGGATTTCAAGCTTGATATCGTGTTGTCCCCTGGTCTGGAGCCAGACTTTGGTAGTCTACCGGAGTCTAGCGACGATGATGAGCCACCTGTCAACCAGAACACCTTGAATACTGCAGAACAGGAGAAGGATGGTGGTCCGGGTGGTGATAAAGCTGGTGGCGCTAATGATGATGGTGTGGCTGAACAAGGCAGCACATCAGGGCCAGAACCGAAAGACAATGGAATGGATGAAATTCCAGCCAACATGTATGAGTGAATATGAATATGCATTTGAAACAATTATTCGATGTAGGGTGTGTATTTTACATTTGTCATTCCATGTGTGGATTTGTTTTTTAAGATTCTTTAAATTGCAAGTTTGTTGAACAAGAAGTGGTGTTTAATTTTAACATCTGCTCCATTTTTATTAATATTCAACGGTTTTGTTACCTCTGTATAGTTGCTTCCTTTTTTATATGAGATACAACTCAGAAACACAAACAAGTAAATGTAAGTGTGGCGAGTGTGTTTTACGAACTCGGAAATCACAAGAATTTAACTAGTTCAAGTATGTTTTCGATTCGAAAGAACAACGTTACCTAAGTTCCGAGTTCGAAAATAGAGCTCTAAAACCATAACCCTAAACATGTAAAAACCCACAGACCTAAACCCTAGACCCATGTTCCTGAACCCTAAACCCACATACCTGAACCCTAAACCCAAAAAGCATCAAACTGTTAAAAGTGAGTGATTTTCAGATTTAGAAAGTGCAAAGATTGACATAGTGGATCGATATCGCAATTAGACTAAATATAATAAGTTGAGTTGGATACTAAAAACATCGATATATGTATTTGCATAACACACTATATATAACTAGTGTCGATAACCACAAGTTATAGCAAAAAAAGTTGTCAATGTTTGTGATTATAGTGTACATCATCCATTCGGTCACATAATATATGAGATCAATCAATATATGTGTAATAAATAAAAATCGATATAGTTCAGACGCATTATGTGGATTATGTTGGGTACTACTCAGCGTACATGGAGTAAACAAGCATGTAACTTTGTGTCAAACAGAAGAAGAAGCACGACGATGATACTTGTATTTTTTAATAAACAATCAAATGACCACAAATTTTCCGATCCATATATATTTGTTGTTTATTGAAATATACAAACTATACAAGTATGCAGTACATTCGGAATGTGTATTCAGAAGTACTGATGTCTTGGTACTTTATATTTTTATAAAATTATTCTTATAAAATACTATAATTGAAAGTAGTTTTAATTTATAATATAAATACTTCAAACAATTATATCCATTAACCCACTAATCATGGCAATATTATATAAAATCAACAGAATTTTGAGTATAAATAAAAATTTAGTATAAAAATAAATTCGGTAATAGAATAAAAAGTCTCGGCTACGATATTTGTAGAGAGCGTTAATTTATTTTTATTATTTAAATGCATTTACATTTTTGTCGTTAATTAATTTTGTCAAGTAATATTTTATATGCATTAATAATGGCATTGTATTTCTTGGCTGTAACAAGGAACATTACGATTTCGAAAACCATATGAAATATGCTAAGTTTCGCCATTGTAAAGTCATTTTTTATCCATCCATGGTAGTTATACTTACGAATCATAATCAATTTCGAGTTATATATGTCATATAGTTTCGATTTCGTAAACCAGTTAGAGTGTACTCAACATAACAGTTACGAGTTCGTAAGAGTAAAACTATAAAAGCAAAAAAAAAACCGCTTTGACAGTCCATATTCCCAATTCAAGCAAACTAAAGACGAAAGTAGACAAAAAAATCCCAAATCTCAAAACCCTAACCCCAAGTTAGCAAGCCCATCACTCTTGCATCAAGTTCGAGTTCGACAAAATGGCGCCAAGCACAACCAAGGTCATCAGCAAGCGTCCTAAAAATCCATTCAAGAGGAAGCTCATGGTGAGGAGAGGCAAGCAAGGGTACGATCCTAAATTGTTTTTCAATAAAGAATGTCATGACAAGTATGTTAGGTACTATCTAGAGGGGAAGATGTTAGAGCCATATGCTGTAGATCCTAACAAGGTAGAAGAGTTAGGGTTTGGTGAGATGGTTGGTTTAATGAATATCCAGAAAGTGGGGGAGTTGGTGGTTAATGATGCCCCAGCCTATCTTCATGAAAGCTGCCAGTTTTATGCTAATTTGACAGAGTTAGATGGGTCGGTGTATAAGACAATGGTGAATGGGGAAGAATTTCAGCTAAGTTGGTGGTCCTTGAATGAGTTAATAGGCTGCGAGTATAGGACAACTGCTGACATAGACAACAACAACGGGGATGCCCCTCTGAACATGTACAACGCCAATGGTTGGGAAGGTCCTGGGTTTTCACTTCCTGGTGGTTTGGATAGGCCTGCATGTGCGTCGGCTTACTTTGGGAGACCTCCCAATGATAAGCTAGCGGTCCATGTGTACAATCTGAAATGCATGATTCCATCGCATTAGATTTTGTATGATTTTTTGCATTGCATTCTTGTACCATCTGCCAAGGATGTCACTGAGCCGACAAGCACCACAGCTATACTGTTCTACTATGTGGTTCTGGGTAGGAAAATCAACCCTGGCTACACTATCGTCCACCACATGGTCAATCAGATGGGGATGACTAAGCCCTACTAGAACATACCATACGGAGGCCTAATCACGAAGTTCCTGCTGCAGCAGAAGCCTGGCTTTGTATTCCACAGCACCCCTGTCCCCTGCCGACACTACACTGCCCGGTATTTTCAAAATAGAGGATATGACGTGGTTGATGGTAGGTGGATCCAGAAACAGTTAACTGCAAAAAACAAGCGCGCAAAGGGAAATGCAGGTACAACCAATAAATTTTTCACTTGTTGGTACATTTTTTTTAAAATCATGTCAACATATTATCGCAACTACTAATTTATCGATGTTGGATACGTAGTGATGACAGATGAGGAGATGACTCCATGACTGGACGCATGTTTAGTACTATGAAGGACAGGACATGCCGCATGATTGGTACAAGGAAGAAAGTGCATCATGCGAAGAAGAAACTCTCAGCTATGGAGCGTGCTTTGGTAAACCGTGGCTTTGATCTTGATTTCCAATGAAGACCGGTTAAAGGCGCCATTTAATTCTGACTAATTAGTGCAACATACAGTTTCATTAGCTTTTGTTTTTGGCCACTTGTTAGGCACTAGCCTTGTTGCTAGGTTTATTTCGCACTCTTTTGAAACTCACGCGAAATTTGACAAAAGTTGTATGAAACTGTTTAACGGAGTTTCTTAATTAATGTGAAATCCTTAACCAAACAGTAATTGTTCTTCATTTCCAGTCTTTCAATCACTTCAGTTCCTTACAATATCAACAACATGCTTCTTCATTGTGTTTTATTAGGTTATCATGTGAACGTGTATAACTTTCAAAATTGTAACATATGTGAATTTCATACATTTACGAAATCGGACATACCTGCTTCCATCAACTTTCACTTCTTGTCAACCGGGTGGATATTAGAGGGTTTCTCTGTTCAAACAAGCAATTCCAAAAATTCAAAGCCAATTCTTTCAAGCTCGAAATATATGTGCATTTCATTTAGTTTCGACATGGGAAACGCCTGCATCCATCCACTTTCACTTCTTATAATCCGGGCGGATATTAGAGGGTTTCTCCGTTCAACAACCCATTCAAAAAATGTAACGGCTACTTCTTACGAGTTCGAAACATATGGACTCCACAATGTTTCGAAATCGTAATTACGGGTGACTTCTAAGTGTAACCTTCCTAATTCGGTTAATAAATAGTGGATGTCTCTGTCCAGTAAACCTCAAAAAAGACAATAAAATGGGTTTTTACGATGTCGCAAATATGCAATAACTACATACTTACGAAATCGAAACAATGTAACAATTGTTCATTTTTGGTATTCAAATTCGCTAGTCTTTGGCAAAATGTACATAACACATGTAAAAAACCCTAACATGTCGATTGGAGATACCGATTCACAATAACACATTTTCAGTTCTAGAGTATTTAAACAAATCGAGGTAGAGCAAACAAATCGAATCATTTGACAGCCTTCTTCTTTCTTTTCACTTAAACCTTTCTTCCCTTACGCGAATTCCCTTTAGCATCAATCCAGACACCCTCGTCATGGTCGAGACGACTTTGAAATCGCTTCAAATTTGCCCTAGTCTCAGACAAGCTAAAACTCTCGCAAAATTCTCCTAAAGGGATATCTTGTAAATCATGCATTTCTACCTCCTCTTGCTTCTATCCGACAAAAGTTTTCTTCCTCTTTAATACCACTTCTAGACCGCGACTTGCCAAGTCGGGGACGTAAAAAACATGACCCCCCTGTGTAGCCAGTATGAATGGGTCCCCTCGATACGCCAGCCTTTTCCTATTCACTATGGTCATGCACAATGACTTATCGATCGTCACAACGTCTGGCTGAACCCAGTCGCACTTAAAAAGAACAACTTGTAAACCAACGTAATTCAGTTCCCAGATATCAGTAATGGTCCCGTAGTGTCTGCTATCCTTGTAGGATGCACTACCACCATCCACATTATGCAAAACCAATTCATTTGACATGACTGAGATCCCACTGTTCTGAGATATTCCTTTATCATCGTGTGCCTTTGTGCCAAACGTGTAACCATGTACATCGTAACCTGTGAAAGATACAACAGCTTGTTCTGGTCTGGTTGCCAACCATTTCACGCTCTCCGGGTGGTCACCAGTTATCACATGCTCTGCAAGCCAATCACTAAAAATCCTTAAATGTTCCTCTACAACCAGCTCCTCTTTCCAACTAACATGCAACTGCTCGATTTCAGCCATATGTGTGGCAATGTAAAGGGTCACATCAGAGTGATTGCGTAACACATACAAGTGTGCAATGCTCAAATCATCAGCAGTAGGATTTACCAGCTTACCTCTATTCAACCCGTGCCCGTCGTTCCGGTCGGTATGCCGCCCGTGTAGAATACCAACCGTATCCACTTCACTCAGGAAAGCCATGCAAAATTCTATTGATTTCTCTGTGACACACCGCTGCACTATGCTAGTGTCAGGTCGGTACCTATTCTTCACGAAGCATTTCAAAATCTTCATATATCTTTCGAAAGGATACATCCACCTTAAAAATACCGGACCACACAACTTAACCTCACGAACCAAATGGACTATCAAATGGACCATAATATCAAAAAAGGAGGGCGGAAAATACATCTCTATCCTGCAAAGAACGTCAACCACCATCTCTTGAAGTTTGTCAAGCTTGCTACGGCTAATAGCCTTGCGACATATGCCTTTTAAAAAAGGCATAAACGAGAGATACAACTACGCACATGGGAGGGCAAACTTGCACGGAGTGCGAGAACAATCAACTCTTGCATCAAATTATGACAATCATGCGATTTAAGACCAGCAATTTTGCAGTCATCAACACTTACACATTTTCCTATCTTTGATGCATATGTCGAAGGAACCTTCACATCCTTCAAAAAATGGCAAAACCTAATCTTCTCAACATCAGACATCGTGTAGCACGCTGGAGGTAAAAACTTTTTCCCATCCATTTCTACTGGTGAAATTGACTCCCTTAATCCCATTCTGCTCAAATCATTTCTACTCTTCAAACCATCTTTCGATTTACCGGGAATATCGAGCAAGGTGCCAATAAGACTATCACAAACATTCTTTTCAATGTGCATAACATCCAGGCAATGTCGCACCCCCAAATACTCCCAAAATGGTAATTCAAAGAAAATACTACACTTTTTCCACGGTCCACATACCTTGCCCTTTTTACGATTCTTGCCAAAGTCATTGTCCATGTCCCTCACTTTTTCTAATATCTCTAATCCTGATATTGGTACTGGCTCCACCCTAGATTCTTCCTTTCCATTAAACCATTTCTTTGCTTTTCTCAGTTTACTATCCTTACCCAAAAACCTCTTATGCCCTAAATATACCGTCTTCTTTCCATGACTCAATTGACAATGATCTGTATTTTCCTGACAAATCGGACACGCCAAATGCCCTTTAACAGAGTAGCCAGCGAGATTACCCAACGCGGGATAGTCATTGATTGTGAATAACAACATGGCATTCAACTTGAACCATTCATTCCGATATCCATCATATGTCCAATTCTGCCCATACCACAATTTCTTCAGATCATCAATTAGTGGCGCCAAATAAATATCAATATCATTTCCTGGTTGTTTAGGTCCTGATATCATCAATGACACAATACATACTTTTTTTTCATTGTTAACCAGGATGGCAAATTGTATATCACGACCATGACTGGCCAAGAACTATGGGTGCTACTCATGTCCCCATAAGGGTTCATTCCATCGGTAGACAATCCTAGCCTCAAATTCCAATCTTCCTTACTGAACGGAGGATATAACTCATCTATTTTCTTCCACTGATCACCATCAGAAGTATGTCTTATCACATCATCTTTAGGACGATTTCTTCTACGATACCAAGTCAGGTTTTTTGCATCACGTCTGTTAGAAAACAAACGTTCCAACCTAGGAATGATAGGTAAATACCAAACGACTTTAGCAGGAGTTTGTTTCTTCCCTCTACTCGCAACCTCGGCGCCGACGACTAACTTCTCCTTTTTGGTTGTATACCGAGACTCATTACAAACTAGACACCTATCCAGTTTTTCATTCTCTTCCCCTCTATACAGCATGCAATCATTGGGACATGCATGTATCTTTTCCAGTTCCATTCCCATCGGACACAAAACTCGTTTCGCTGCATAACTACGATTTGGCATCATGTTGCCAGCGGGGAGTAGTTCTGTCATCAATCCAAGCAATTCAGTCATTGCATTATCGGAAAGGCCATGTCTAGCTTTCAAATTCATAACTTGTAAAGTCGCACTCAAAACTGTGTGCTCCGAGCCCTTATACAAAGCAGTTTTCTTATTCATATACACGGCTTCTAAAGCTTCTGGTTTACCAACAAAATGTCGAGCCACATCGTCGGTCAAATCATTTAAATGATCATCACAATCCATTTCACCACTTTCGCCTACATTATCAGAATTCTTATGCTCTTCCATTGTTCTACCATAACCATTCTCACCCTCAACCCCTACCTCCCCATGCCATACCCAAATTTTATAACTCTTATCGAAACCACGCATAATCAAGTGACCCCTAATAGTTGCAACACCTAAATTAGCATCGTTCATGCAGTTTCTGCAAGGATACCTAATTCCGGAATTGTTTATACCTCTCGCATGTTCGATGGCAATCTCAATGAAATTTTCAACTAACCTGCGGTATTCAAGACTAGTTCGCACATCCTCTTCAATTATACGAGCACGGTCCATATATCTAACTATCCAATAATGCACAATCGATACCACCTAAACAAAATAAGAAATCAAATTTGCCCCATCAGTCCCATGCACATGTCACATCAATTCACGCACATATACCTGAAAATTATTGTTAACCAACTCTTAACCAGTATCCCATTCATCTAAACATCAACAGCGTATCGATTGCAAGTAATCATCAATACATCATGTACACATGTATATATATTGTATGAAAACTAAGTAGGTTGTTTGAATTGTGATTTGTTTGGGAAAATGAAAGACTGAATTACACACACATACCAGCAAACATATGAGTCCAAAATTCAGAGGAATATTATCTCGGAGCTCCCAAGTACAAACACAATTTCACAAACGCTCAAACACTACGCCGGTCAAATCCTTTTAGTAAACATTGTTCTATTTTCGAATTCGAAAGTTGAGGTACTCACAATCTTTCGAAATCGTAACTTCTCTACACCCCGTTTACACTGGGTTTACTAAAACCAAAACTCATCAAGAAACTGATGGCAATTTGATTCGATTTCGTAACTCTGTTTACATGTTGTTACAGTATCGAATCATTGCTTACATTACAATTTATTACACGTCATCAGATCAAATTCCTTCTCTTCCGTTGTCGAAACAACACTCGAAATAATTTCTTCTAGTACTTAGTCAAACAATACACTAGACACGCTCCATTTTCATGTGACACCACACTTTCTACTCTAAAACGTGCTAGCACTATTCTTTCGATATCGAACATGTGTATTTGTTCATTGTTTTCTACTCTGAAAAGAACATCTACAACCATACACAAATAAGTTTCAATATTGTCAATGTTATTTCTACATTTCGATTTCGAAAGGCCATTTTTTAAGGTGGAACTTGACTTTACGACGTGCAAAATTTTCATGAACTAACCCGAGCTGGTTTCGAACTCGAAAAGATTATAGGGTGGCGTAAGCGCCGCCGTGCAACGGTGTTGTCTCCGGCATCGTTCCCAGGAGTGTCTGCTTCTCCAACTAATAATAAACGCAACTTCTCAGGTAATACATACCCATGAATTTCAGTTTCACCCTTGCAACAACAAAACACGAATGACTCTCCTTTAAACAGTTTAGCCTTGCAGTGTTTACAAATAGGAAGAGTTTTAAGGATTCTACAAGAATTTGGAACACTCTCCGACAACCCAACATTTTTCTTTCTCCTTTTCAGTAATTGACCTAAATAAAAATTATTTCTTTCAAACTCATATATTTATAACAGGGTAATATGTAATTTAAACAATATAACATATTTAAATCATCATACTCAAATATTAATACGTGTTGTACATTGAAACAAACCCATATTGTTATCGATAGCCGGATTAGCTTCGCTTTCTTGAAGTCGCTTTTTTTGTTTATTTTCAGCATACTATTTTCTCCTCTTTGCATTTTTTTCAACTTCACCCACTGCATCAATATGAAGTTTAAAATCATAAAGTTAAAATAGAATAATATATTGTAATTGAGTTTTCAAAACTATATACTAAGCATCAGGAAAACAATAAAAAATATAGTTATTACAATTTATAGTGTCAAACGATGTATATTTAAACAAACCTGTATTATTGTTGGTAGTTGGGTTAGCTTCTCTTTCTTGAAATGTTCTTTTTTGTTTATTTTTAGCATAAACTTTTCTCCTCTTTACATTTTTATCAACTTGGCCCCCTGCATCGATATAAAGTTTCAAATTAAAAACACAAAACTATATACTAAGCATTATTAATTCTAAATTAACAATTACATTAATTAGGGCAAAAACATATAAACGGCCCCTAAAGCATTAAAATTGCGGATAAACTACAAATTACTTGTAAATAAAAAAGATCAAACAGCAGTGCATCGCAATTCAGTTATAAATGTTGTATATTTAAACCAACCTATATTATTGCTGGTAGTTGGGTTGGCAAACAATACGACAAGGGGATCTGTTGTTGGCATCCTGTGGCGCGGTTCATGAAGAATATATAATGAGTTCAGTAACTTGAAATAATATATAAAACTATATATTATAAAACTCATAATAGATTCTTAAGTACATTAATGAACATGCATCAATTTATGGTCATTCACTTGTAAGTAGTGCTGTCAGTTCTGATCCGAACCGAATCAACCGACCGAACCGAGTGATACCAAACCGATC
Source organism: Sherardia arvensis (assembly GCA_948330725.1). Lineage (NCBI taxonomy): Eukaryota > Viridiplantae > Streptophyta > Magnoliopsida > Gentianales > Rubiaceae > Sherardia > Sherardia arvensis. The sequence continues at coordinate 39,530,462 of OX415236.1, read as the reverse complement.
TGAACCGAATTCAACCTGAGAAAAAATGATCTGAAACCGAAACCGACCCGAACCGAATTAACCCAAAAACCGATCTGAACCGAGAATCTTGATCCGAACCCGACCGATAACCGAATTTGCTCGCACCGAACCCGATTTGCACCGACCCAAAATCAATCGAAACCAAACCAAAATCCTTAATAGTAAGTCAAATAAGGATTGATTTTTGATTAGATAAAACTCAGTTTAGTTGATGTCTATAAAAAGTCATATAAGTGCTAGTACTTGTAGAAAGTTAAGTGAGATTGATCATTTGATTACTTAAATTCAACTTAGTTAGTCTATATGAATATTTAAACTACCAAAAATTCAAAATTAATACCATCCAACTCATTTTGAACCCGAACCCGAATAGAACAGATCAACATATGACCGAAACCGAAATGATCCGAACCCGAATTGATCCGATTAATCTTGAGCCGATAGTAATTCGACCCGAACCGATATTAACCGACAAAAGAAAATTATACCGACTCAACTGAACTGTTTTGATCCGAAACCGTTTCAGCCGAACCACAACCGACCGGACCGACCGAATTGACACCACCACTTGTAAGAATGAATGGTAATTCAAATTGTGAATAACAAGTGGACTTTCATACTAAACTAAAGAAATTCACTCAACATCTTACTTGCAAGTCTTTTTAGTGTGACCCAAACCCTTGCATTTGCTACACTGTCATTGAAGTTTCATCTTTTGTTTTTGCCGCGAAAACACGTTAAACTCCTGAGAAACGATCCCAATCAAATCTAACATTATCCATAATACCACTAATAATAATAATATAAGTAAAGAAATAGTGTATTTCTTGAATTTTCACACCTTTACCAGATTCTGTTGAAACACTGCCTCGCTACAATTGAGGAAATCACGATTCCTACACTATTCCGACATCTGAACATTCCCATTTTTTCCTCTACCATCATTCCACATGTATATAAAACAATGAACTCACTATCATAGGAAAAATAACATTAAAAACAGATCAACACACACACACACACACACACTCAAACAGACACACACAACAAAAAGACTGAATACTCGAACTAAGCTATAGATATCACAACCAATGAAGTTTGTTTAATGCCAAGAGATTATAGAACTTACTAATGAAGTTGTGCTTATATCTCCTTTGATTTTTGTCAGGCTAAAATTTTATTCAAAAATAAGGAGGCTTGGCAAAGTGTATGAGAAGTTGAATACTATGGGATTATTGTTCGCCTTCTTTTGTTTCTGTCAACCTCAAAAGCCTAGCGTTTTCCCTTGAAATATTGCTTGCTGCAGATTGTTATGATCCTGATCAAATTCTTGTGCCTTCACTAGTAGAATCAGGTCGGAACATGGCACCGTTAGACGGCGGTTCTACGTGAATTTAAGGGAACCGCCGTGCAATGCATTCGGCTAAGTTTCCAATTTCAAAAACTTAGCCGAAACTCAATAAACGGTGGTTCCGCGTGACTTTTTAAGAAACCGCCGTTTATTGAGTTCCGGAAAAGTTTCAGAGTTCGGAAATTTAGCTGGATGGTTGTTTTCAAACATGATCTCTCCTTCTTATGCAAGTACTCTCCTTCTCCTTCTCCCTCTCCCTCCCCCTCTCCATCTTCTCCATCTCCCTCTCCTTCTTCTCCCTCTCCTTCTTTTCCCTCTCCCTCTCCCTCTCCCTCTCCCTCTCCTTCTCTTTCTCCCTCTCCCTCTCCTTCTTCTCCCTCTCCCTCTCCTTCTTCTAAGCAAAAGGTTGACTTTAAATTTAATGTGTTCTTCATATGATTTAGGCCTAAAATCAATAGATTAGGATGATTGTTTATATGTTTTTGTGATTTTGGGGTACGATCTAATCGATCCACAAGTACCCATGACTTGGGGGTGCGGCTTTTTTTTTATACTGGTTTTGATTTCGCCGGCCAAATCGGCCGGCGTTTTTTTTGTTCTATCCGGCTACCTTTCCGAACTCTTAAACTTAGCCTGACATATAAACATCCAGATAGATTTCCGAACTCGGAAACTTAGCCGGAACAATACACGAACGGTTATGACCGCCGTGTATCGGTGGCGCCACCATGGATGGCGGTCAAAACTGCTGTCCAACTCCGGCAGAACCGCCGTTTTTTGCACCTGATTCCACTAGTGCTTGTTCTTCTCAGGATCTCACACTCTTGCTTAAAACTACCCGATAGCTTGCTTAAAAATTTCACGGCTACCTGAGTGCTATCTTGAAACAACAAAAATTCATGCAAGTTATACAATGAAGGAAGAATGCAATAAAGAGGCTTGGCTAAGTGTATGAGAAGTTTAATATTCTGAGATTGTTCAATTTCTTTCGTTTCTGTCTTTGTTCATGACAATTTCGCAATCTCAAATTTCGCACGGTATACAAATATTCGAGTTCATACATTCAACCCCCTTTACTCAAATATTCTTGCCGAATATCATTACGGTATGGTTGAAATCAATTAGAAATGAAATACTATAAAAAAAGGCTAAAAAATTTGCCCAAGAAAATATGGAGAACTTGAAGTTTGTATAAAATAGAAAACGATCAGGAATTAAGTTTGAAATCTATTAGGAGTTAATTAAAGTTTGTATAAAAAAAGGCTAAAAATTTGCCTAAAAAATAGCGAACCAAAATCTGGTACCAAAAAAAAAGCGAGAATAACTTTTTAGTATTAACTAGCATGGTTTAACTGCGCGTTGCGCGCTATTTTGAGGTAATACATCATAAATGCTAAATTATTAGTATGAGAGGATTATAAATCACTTAAACTGATGTTCTTGGCGAAATTCAAATTTTGGCATATTTCTGCATATTTGAGGTGATGGAGATCGAGGTCAAAGTAACAAAATATTAAATTTGTCCACAAAATATCAAAAAAACTAAATAACAATCTCCCTGATTTCTCAACAATTATTAATTTATACTCATATTAATTAATCGAATATAAGGAGAATTAATTAATAAAATCATAATAGAAATATAAAAGGGATGAAATTATTTATATATTAGAAATTAGAAATTGAATAGGATTTAAGTTTGTAAAGTATGTTAAAATTTTACCAAAACATGAGGTCGAAAATACTTTTATAAAGGAAGAATATATTCGAAATTGATTAGGAATTAAGTTCGTATAAAAAATGCTTAAAATTTGCCTAAAAAATTGCGAACCAAAATCCGGTACAAGAAAAAGTAAGAATAACTTTTTAGTATTAACATAGCGATATAGGGATAAAATAATATACTCATTATAAAGAGATAATTTTATAAATATGCATAAAAAATCATTGAAATATATGACAATCAAAGAAATACACCAAAAAGATTTTTAAACAAATAAAATTGTAGTTAGTTTATGAATTATTATCTATAGTGGTGAAATGATTGAAAAAAGAAAACATCCCGTGGGACAGTCTACGGGAACGCAAGCATTGGTCGCATCCCCGTGAGATACAAGAAAAACAATCTCAAGGTCTCACAAACGATCTCAAAGGGAAAACAAAAAGCAACCCAAAAGCAACAAATTACGGGGCGAAAGAAAAGAGGAGGAAGTCAAGAAAGCGAGGTCGGGGGTGAGAACAAACTCACTGCCCTACCCTCAAGCAAAATGCTTTTACCCCAAACAAGCGAGGCCTTTATGAAAATCAAGTCACGAAAATCGAGCGCTGTGAGATGCAAATCCAGCATGGTGAACCGGACCTATATATTCGATCAGTACAAAACTGGCCCTTCAGTGTGCCTTATGTAGTCCTTGATCCAAGATCGTGAGTGTGACCCTTGGAGCATGCGAGCAGTTGGGAACGGTCCCATGTCTTAAGCTGGTACACTAAAGGATTGTAGATGATGATGGTGCTGATAATGGTGGGCTGGGCTGGACGATGGTGATACTCCGGCCTAGTGAAGTATCGTGCACAATCCTTGCACCACAAAGTGTTGAAACCGTCTCTAACCAAGGTTGGCCTTAGAAGAAAGCTTCCGCCATACGTCCACAAAAAGGGATATGAGGATGTTGTTGGCTTTCGTTGGCAATCTCTATGAAAGCTCGAGGACGAGTATCGAGGTATTAAGTCAATGTAGGCAGTGCATATAGCTCAAATAGTGTCCCAGAAAATCAACCTGCCAAAAGATATGTGAGATTGGGCGTTCTTATAGCGTGCGTCAGGCGTGACGATTCTGTAACCGTCCCTCCATTTTAGGCGAATGGACAACCTAACTCCCTTCAGCACCGTAGCATTGAATACTAATGTGCATGCGTAAGAGAAAGACACATGTGCGTGAGGGCCATTGTGACAGGCGCCTTGTACAACGTCACAACTAGGCAAGGGTGAACCCTTAATCCAATGAGTATCCGGTTAAGATGGAGGCGAATTTTTTTGCCTCCGAGCTGTGATCAAGAGTCCAAATCGTCAAGCGTTTCCGCCCTTATTTTCAAGCACCAATCATCGGTGTGCCTCGTCGGATCAGGTGAAAACCCTCAGTTTGTGCATGCTGCTCCATGATGGTGATTCGAAATCATCTCAATATTGACCAAGTGTTGGCCAATGGATGATTTCAAAGGTCAGCCGTACGCAAAAACCTTCCAAATATAGCCTAAACCCTAAGGGTTAGCGGGAATCTGCCGCCGCCGTCACCGTCGGCTGATGCGAGCCTAACCATCTTCAATCCTTCGTCGGAGAAGATGAATTTCGACAGATTCGAATGCTATGGTACCGGATACAATCGGTCAAGGCCAGGGATTAAATCAAATCCTAAGCCGGTCGATCATTGAAATGCGATCATCGTTAAATTGTGATGGCTCGAACAAATGCAATGATGACTAAATCCCTCCGAGTCCCAGAATCACAACATAATCTGATTCAACACATGAAACAGTCCCTTGAACCCTAGTTTCGGCCGTAAGATCAAATTCTTCAAAAATCGTTGGGAGTCGATGAATTGATGGACGATTCCATACGATTTAATACCATGAAAAATGCTCGCATGATGCCCAATCCATTCCAAATAGCAGATTTGAAGATCGGAACAAACCCTCTTTTTGACCGAAATTGGTCGAGCTTCGATCTTGGTGATGTGATGGTGAAAATTTGTGCAAGTGATATGGTTACGTGCGGAATTCCGAGAGGAATCCAACGAGCCATGATCTATGCACTGATTCTCATCCGTTGGAGATATCACCTTGAAGAAAGAAATTCAAGGAAGGTCGTCGACCTTGATCCCCAAAAATTGTCAAAATCACCCAGAACTACATTTTTCGATTCTCTATTAATCTAGGTATTGGTGCGAGGGGTGGCCGGCTGGCGAACCGGCAGCAGCCACCCCGCCAGACAGATGGATTGGCTGAGGATATATGAATTATTGTCTAGACTTGCCACATGTTTGCTCTTGATTGGGGTGTTCAGATCCTTGAGAGGTTGGGCATATTCAGCCCATGTGAACAAAAACCCCCTTCAAAATTTAAAAAGTATGACCCATAAGCACCACTGTGAGCATCAGGCCATCCAAAAAAGCACATGGATCAGCCCCAGTGCAGGTGCTCTAATAATATTTGTTTGGTCGAGTGGAATAATTATATACGAGAAATGAGTTATGCCCTAGTTATTAAGGATATTTATAATGAGATTTTTATTTTAATCTAAAACAAATAGATAGATATGGTTGAGAGTTCTTAGAAATATGTCATAAATGAATGAAATGAAATACTACTTACCTAATAAATTTCATATCAAATGGGAAAAAATGAATATCTTAGCAAAAGTAAAGTACAATGTAACTCTATTATAGTATGAGTTTGGTATGCATTTACAAGAATGAGGCAAAATAAAGTAACAAGAGGAACAACCGAATTTCGAGATTGAGGTTTAAAACAATCTCTCACTTTTTTTGTCTCCACACTATTTGTCGACAAAAAGAGGTGTCATTCCGTTTAACCCTTCATAATTTATTTCTCCGGAATTACTACACTAACAAGTAACAAATTGGTAAGGATCAGCAGCATAGCCGAGTGTACTTTTAGACATCTATGTTGTGTTACAAGTTCTTCTTTCAAACCTCTTGCATCCATCCCTTTGATTTAATGATTTGCTCAAAAACATGCATGCATCATCATATATAACTTCAAGGCATCTCTTGAGTATCACCATTAGCTTTACTCCACTTCACTTCACACTAATACACTATGTATTGAGAAATCTTTCTTAAATAATTAGAAATGCTGAATTGGACTTTCCGGGTTATGAACAGTCGGTCAAGAAGACACAGAGACAAAGGGCAATGGTTGTTAGTTAAATAAGATTCGTACCATATCATATACATATGGGGTGGCCGCTTAATCGGTTGTGATGCGATAAATATTCAGGCGGCTCAACCAATTACATGCATAATCTGCATCAGCATGTCTTTAAAAAACCCAGAGAAAGGACCGTTCTTTAGCTTTTCCATATCAGAAAATTCCCATTACACAACCGCCAAAATCCATATCTGCATGTTTTTTTCTTTCAAGATGAGAATATATATTTAGAGGATAGATTAAAGTGCTTTTACTTTGCAATATAAGTAGGTAAATTGAGGTCTAAGCCAATCCTGGAAAGTTTACTACAGGTCAGATTATGCCACATCATGATCCAAAACAAACTTGATCAAGACAAATCAAGAATGAATATTCTACATATATTTTATTCCTGTTCGGAATCCCTTCCTGATTATATATAGATCGCTGCTCTGAACCAAGAATTATAATCAGTTTTTGAGCCATTCAATTCTGCTTAATATCTATCTTTCTTCCATTAATTACAAACTAGACAGACAGAAATGGCTAAGTTGAAGTTGTTAATGTGCATTGTTCTGCTTCTGATATCGTGTGCTGCTACAAGTGGCCGTCCTCTGAAGCCGATAACGATCGCTAGACGGGCGTTTGAGGTGCAGTTTCTTGGAGCTCGCCGCAACCTCAACGACTGGCCGGAGAGGACGGCTCCGGCAGGACCCGACCCGCATCACCATTTTGAAGTGCACAATTGAGAAACAGGTGGAGTTGTCGAATAAAATGCTGTTTGTAATGCTGAAAATGGTGTTATAATCAGATACTTTTCAGAGTAAGCACATCATAATCAATACCTAATACTGTTGATTATTGTTGCTTGCTTTTCTAACTAGATAACGTAGTACCTGTCAGAGAATCAAGACTGACATGGAATCAGTTCTGTTCTGGTCAAGTTAGAAAGATGTATAGGATAAGTGGGAGGCTTTATGAGAACGGCCCCATGAAACATGACTAGTGCATTTCACTATTTTCAACTGATGTCACTTGTATAACTTCTTTTTCCCTTTTAAAATGACTTTTTCTTTATAATAATTACTACATGAGTGTAAACTGTTTTGATATCTAAAGGAGTATGGTAGATAATTACGTATATTGCTTATTTACAGTCCAAAATAAAAAATACATCTTCGATTTATATATTCTATGGTTCATAATTATATATATTAGACATATGCATCATATATTACTTCATTTGCTACAATTGCAAGTGAGTTATGTATCAAATTTAGTATTTATGAATATAACAAAAATACAGACTGCAAATAAGCAAAATACGATCTACATCTAGCAGAACCAATATCTAAATCATGAGGTAAGCTTCTAAGTTTGTTAATGAATACATATATATTTTTATTATTCAGAAACTGTGTAAAGGAGCAATTATGCACGTACAGTTTAAACTGCACATTTTTCCTTTGTTTGACTAGGAAAAATTAACCATTTACATTTCAGTATTAATTAATGAGGAAAAATTTATATTTCAGGATTAACCATTTACTGTACTAAGAACAATGACTTCAATACATTAGAAAACCTTTGAGACAGAAGATTATTGTCATTTAGGTTGGTTCATTTGAATTAGGCAAAATACCTTAGGTTATGTACTTATGGCATTGCAAAGAAGAAGGGCCACAATGTTAGAACTGCTAAATAACTTTTCCAGGCAGGCAAGAAAGGAAGAAACTATAGCAGATACATGCACAATGCAATAAACATTATGAAAACTCGGACAGACTAGTAACTGAAAATCACAATTCAAACATGTTACACACTTTAGATAGCAATGTCACAAATGTCATTTCTCGACAAATAGAGTTGTCATAGTGATCCTAAAACAAACAACAGAAAAACTTGCAATCCCTAATACAGCAGCAACTCCATCAGTCCAAGCCTCTAAGGATACCACTTATTGAGACCCTTCACTCCGAACACACTCAATGACCTCTCATATCATGAGCTTCTCGATAGCATCCTGTGATTATAGCACCATATGGTATAATGAGCATCAACAAGAAAAACTCTAAAGAACAAATCTAGCAAACAACATTTTCATGTTCGTACAAGGAACAAATGGAAGTGCAATTAAAGTACCTTGAGTTGCTGAATTTGACTCTTCAACTGACTTCCTTCATTGCTTGTAACAGAGCAAGCAATGACGGGTCGGGTAACTCCACATGCTCTTCCAAGAGCTTGCTTGGAAGGGACAAACACATAGGGGACATTCTGCCAAAAAGCACTCCCAATAATCAGTATCAGATAACTGCAATCTAATGAGAACACATACTCTAGGGTGTGATAACAGGCCCTCAAAAACACAACATAAAAAAGAAGGCACGAGAAGATAACAAGCAAACTTAAACATATCCCTAAAACAGATCAACAAATATTTCATCATCACATGGTGTGGTGCATAAAGCTTATCAGTTATCACACAATTTAAGAGACTCGAAAAGAAGAAAAGAACGCTAAATATACAAATACTCATTATGTTGCCGCATTCATCTTCTAATTACATGTCAAAAGAAATGCACCAAACAAACCTCTAAACAGAGACTATCAAAGAATTAGGTCAAAAGATGTTACTAAACAAAATGTTCAGATAATTGGATCATATGAAATAATACCTTGTCTTCAGCAAGAAGAGGAAGATGAAGCAGGATCTCAAGTGGCTCGGTATCAGCAGCCATGACAACAAACTCCGACATCCCCCTATTCAGTGTCTTGGTCGCTGAAGAATAGAAGAAAGATTAAAAACCCATATTAATGTACTATCTCCTTACAGTAAAACATTTAAAAGAACATATCATCTCTAATTCTCCATCTCCATTTAAAGTTCTTCTTTTTCTGGATCCAAAGAAACATCTTTTATCTATTAACTAAGCATAACTAAACATAATGACCAATTGACATCTACTGTGAAACTAATCATATGAACAGAACAGAAGAAAAATTGAGAAAAAGAAACCTTCATTGGCTCCCTTCTTGAGCTGCTTGTAGTTGGCGGCTTGCTGAACCAGGTCCATTATGGTGATGGTGAGCTGGGCATCTGCGAGCGGGTACGCTTTCGGGTTCACAGCTTCTCCCGTCTGAAATCAAATTCAAAAGCAATTAGAGAGATTAATGGAAGAATAAGCCATAGATGTCGAACGAGCAGAGACTGACCATTGCGTGAGTTTGCAGAACGGCAGAGAGATGAGGCAGAGGGGAAAGTTATTAGGGTTTAGGGGTTTTGCGTTGAAATATATTTTGGGGCCAAGGCTTCATAGGGAAACTTCGGAGTCTACGAACGGCGCCGTTTGGGACGAAAGGCCCAAAACTCCAACCTTCAGGTGGACTATGGCACTGTTAAGTTAGACTTTAAGGGTGTGTTTGGTTGATCCAAGTCCAGTTTTGTAAAATCTTGTTTGGTTCACCAAGTTTCCCAAAATTCAAACTTGCAAAATCTTAAAAACCAATCAAAGATTTTGTTCTATACTCACAAAATCCAACCCAACCAAACAAGGATTTTGCAAAACCAGACTCTCAAAATCCCAAACAAAAACCCAAACTCTCAAAATCTCAAAACAAAATCCAGACTCTCAAAAAACTTGCGAACCAAATACACCCGTGGAGCTTATCATCACTTTTACAGTTTAATTATATCAAATTCAGTTTATATTAGTTTAGTGAAAATATAATTTAATCAAATTCAAACAAACTTAGGCATATTGATTTTTTTTTCAATACATTAACTTTCAGTTCAATTTAATTCATTTCATTTAAGTTCAGTTTAACAAAAATATGCTCATACTAACTAACCCTAAGAGTTTGCAATCAGCTGGAAAAAAACTATAGTTGGTTTATCGAGTATTTTTTGCCTGATTGATATTTTATCCTGTAACTGGGCTAGTTGGGCAGTATAGACAATCACTCGACTTCTAGTCTCTATTCTATACATAGTAAAAGAGAAATTCAGGTCGTAGTAGTTTAGACAACTTACTCTTGGCGATTCTGTGTCGAGATTTAGACTAATAGACTTTGTTTGACTTGTACTTCATTGTCTGGTTTGTTGTAAGTATAAATGATTTACTTACCAGATAGTTTAGATGATCTTAGATATTAGACTTTCAGATGTATTAAATCGTTCTTTTTAATTTAGAAATTGCTTGTATATGCGCTTCTGGATACAATTTAAGTTTTCTAATTACTTTTGCCAACTCTATTACTCTGTAATCTCTCAAATGGACTCTTTTGAGGAGATCAGTTACCAAGATTCTTGGGAACCTAATAAATACCTCCTACCTTAGAAAAAATAAAAAATAAACAAGTACTACAAAACAAAATGAAGATAAATAGTAAACGCTAACAACCTGCCTTGGCCGTTTAACGCATTGTAGCTTACAAATAGAAATTCACAAACTAAAGGAATCATAAACTCGTACAAAACAGTACTAATTAACTCATCTACAGCTGCAAAATGATGATCTAAGCTCATTCACTAGCACAATATATCCGATCGATATCTTAAAAGAGCCGAGCAATGCGATACAGCACACCATTCCAATGAACCGGGAATTGCATATTAAGCCACTCTATGCATTGGTAAATACATGTAAACTTTGGCTACTCATCAGTTACACATCCCCTTGAGGCTGATGACACATTCTTGATGTACTGTCACAAGATTAATCAACAATCAAAATCGATAGCTAAGTGGAAAATGCAACTTTAAATGTATGACTAAGGAAGCTTAACAAACCTTAAATAGAACTCCTTGACCAGCTTTGTATGGAGGAGGAGCCCATTTCCTTCTCCGCTCTTCAAATTCAGCCTCTGTTAACTGGACATCTATACTCCTCTTCTCGATGTCTATGGTGATGATGTCTCCATTCTCTAGAAGACCAATAGGACCACCTTCCTGAAAAACGAAATGCATCCATTATAATTTCGAGTCTTTTCCTTGTTTGATGATTCTTTTAATAGACTAGGCCAGCAATTTAGTCTCATCCAATCCAACCAGTTTCTAGACTGCATTAATAAAAAAAAATTACCTGTGCCTCTGGGCAGATGTGACCTACAACATATCCATGTGAGCCACCGGAAAATCTTCCATCAGTGAGCAACGCTGTTTCCTGCAATAAATGTGGTACATTGTTACAAAAACAAAATCACACCAGAAAGGTTAGCATCAGCCTCAGCCTCAGCCATATGTATACATCCAAAACTTCGAAAACCCAGAAAAACCTAATTAATATCCGCTAACTTATGATATCGCAAGAAATGCAAGAAAATCATAACCGGTAAATCAAAGAGCTTCATGTACCTTTCCAAGACCTGCCCCCATTATTGCACTGGTTGGCGTGAGCATTTCGGGCATACCTGGTCCTCCTTTAGGACCTTCTCCTCGAATTACTACTACTTTCCCCTGAAAAATGAGATGCATATAAAAAAAGGCAGCCAGTTATAGCATTTGTGCGATGATAGATTAAACAAACACAAATCAAAAGAAACGTGGAGCAATCAGGATTATCACCTTAAAACTTGAAGGATTGTCTGAGATGGCCTGAAGCATTGATTCTTCTCCTTCAAAAACGAGAGCAGGACCTAGAGAGTAATTGTGAGCAAATAGAATTAAAAAGCATTAAGAAGATTAACACAACCAAAATATGTTTTGTAAGGTATCTACCAGAAAAGTACAGCCCTTCTTTTCCAGTGATTTTCGCAACAGACCCTTCTGGTGCCAGATTTCCATACAGTATCTGGAGGTGACCAGTTTTTTTTATGGGGTTTGATACTGGTCTTATAATTTGCTACATACAAGATGGATAGCTGTCATGTTCATGGGCTAGAGTAACAGGAAAACATTTGAGATTAATCGAGGTCGCAGAAATTTACCTGACCCTCAGAGAGAGGTGGGAATAGTTTTGCATTTTCAGCCAGAGTCTTCCCAGTAACTGCAAAAGATTTATAGTTACATTTTAAGAAAAATTGAATCCTTGAAAGGACTAGGAAGCCAAAATTATAAAGAGCATATGTTCAAGAAGTACAAAAGAAAGTGCCGGATGTAATGACAAAAAAGTAAATTACGAGCACATACCAGTAAGACAATCACCATCCATATATCCCAACTCTAATAGGTAGCGAATAACAGCAGGCGTGCCTCCAATCTACAAAACAGTGTCCATTGACATAATTGTAAATCCACTGTAATACAACGAATAAAGAAAAAAGAATTCAATGACAGACCAAATAGTTGCATACAGAAACATTACATACCTTGTGCACGTCCTCCATTACATATTTGCCACTGGGCTTCAGATCTGCCAGAAATGGTACCTGGTCGCTGACCTTTTGGAAGTCATCCAGAGTTAATTCCAAACCAACAGACCTGCCATCATAATTGTACATGTTTCAATAGTCCTTAGGAAAGGAAGGACTGACATATGCATACCTCACCTTGCAATAGCAATTAAATGCAATACAGCATTGGTTGATCCACCCAATGCCATTACTACGACCATAGCATTTCGCAATGACCTTGGTGTGATTATATCGCGTGGCTTCAGATCCATTTTGATCAAATCAAGAAGATATTTCCCAGCAAGGCGACATTCATCCAACTTAAGTGGGTCTTCAGCGGGGGTCGAAGAACTGGTTGAAGAAAGAAAGTAACAGACAAAGGTTTTGACTTTTAAGTTATGATTCAGGGACACGTAGCTAAAACAACCAAAAAGGGAGATCGAGCAGCATTTGACTGCATTTCTTACCTGTACGGAAGAGACATTCCTAAAGCCTCTATAGCAGAAGCCATGGTGTTAGCAGTATACATTCCGCCACAAGCACCTGCTCCAGGACATGAATTACGAATCACATCCATCCTGTGCTCATCAGTCACTGAACCACTAACATACTCTCCATAAACCTGAAGCAGGAATGAATTGAGAGAAGATTGATCATCATTAAGCAAAAATGTGAAGTGGTTAACAATAGAATGTTGTCGGTAGTTTTAATTAAAGAATAAGATCACATATATCAAATTCTAATTGCACAAAAACTGGTCATTTAGCACAACAGAAGTGTGAATGCATTATGTTGCCTGGCTTTTGCTCCCTGACTAGAAGTTAAACACTGTATGTGGACTGTAGTGTTTTCCATTGTGATACTCGTACCACCATGCTTCCAGCTCTAGGAGAAGTAAAGACGGAACATATAGAAATACAAGAAATACAAGATATACAAGATGCAACATCCTGAAAACTGACATCAGATATCAGAAGCTCTCTAGACTCTAGCAGCATTCTGTAAAAATCCACTAACCACCACAATTGGGAAGAGTATTTCATTACCAACCACCAACCTGTCTTTTCCATAGTCCCTTGTTTACTCTTACTACGTTCTTGTATGTTTATTCTATTAGTGGTGCTCCATAAATGGTACCTCTATTAAAATCATATTCTTAAACACACAAGAAAAGGTAAAATCTGACTCACATACTATTCAGGTATCATCTGACTCACATACTATTCAGGTATCATGACCCGAGGAAAAAAAACAGGCTATGAAACCGAAAGATTTCTTCAATAAATTAACTGAGAGAGCTGTTATGTACCTGAAAGGCGGACACTATGTCAAATGTATGCCCTTCAAAGTGGCCAGGCTGCAGAAAAATAATAGATTTAACAGTCAGCAAAAAACTAAAATGAAGCAATAGGAGGAAAGCAATTATTTATAGCAGTTCAAGCACTGAAACTCATATCAACAAGGGACTAGAGAAAACAACTGATTCAACATTATAACAAACCAACTGTTTTAACAGCTTAAGAAAAGAATGGTGACAGGCTAAGACTCCTTGGGCCTAACAAGCAAACAATAAAAAGGAAGTAAAACTCTTGACAAAAGTAAAGAATAGCATGTAGATTCCTTATGCTCTAATTTATGCTAATACGAAAGATATAACATGAGATGCTGAGTTTTTTTTCCCCTTTTCATATGAATGGGTAAGATAAAGTTATTTATATCAAAATTTAAGTACTTTTACCATTCACCAATCCCCCAAAAATGGCTCTATCCATTCTGCCTTAATATAGCTGTGCTACCATCACATCACTTTTTGCTACATTTTTATTTTAACATTATCATTATTATTTATAGCAGCTGTCTGGGGTGGGGGTGCCAAGCAAGACTAAGAAAAAATGGGCAAATATACCTATTTCTCAGTTGTCAAATTGTTTCATTAATTACAGAACAAATAGAGTTTTAACAAATTTAAAATGATGAGTCTAACCTTGATGGTTCCACCATATACCATAATACTTGGTCGATTTAACCGCCCCATTGCCATGATAGTACCAGGCATCTGCACCATGAAAAAGTAAAATGCCAATGAATAACGTTCCAGTAGTAGTTCAAATACAAAGATAACATGATAGGTTATTTAAATTACTGAATAACTCCACTCATATTACTCGATCATGTAAAACTATTAAAGACAGGAACACAGTTCAACTTAAACATTTAATTGATTTAGAGACTCAAACTCTTCCTTTATATGATTTGTATCAGTCTCAGGACAAGCAGCAACATCACTAGCACAAACTAGTTCAGTGTTTAAGTGTTTATTATTTAATTATCCCTCAAGGAATATTTCAAGATTCCAGCAGCTAGAGTTTAACATTCTCAAAACTAAAGCTTCCTTGAGGTAGAATTAAATAGATGGATACACATGTTGGAAAATGTTAGCATAATAAACAAGTAAATGCTCCTATCTAACTCTTATACATAATAAATTGCATTGTTAACTCTTATATTATACATAATAATACCATACTTTTTTTTTTGAGAAAGAATCATCATTCATCAATAGCCAGATGTAACCAATTGGGTCTTTTTATAGTAAAACCAAATCAACATTCACGGTATAGAGAATTACATAGCATACCAAAAACTATAATCTTGCAACAATATAGCTTACATATCTCTCATCTTATATTAATTTAGATCAACATAACTATCTGTTAGCATGTCCTGATATCAGCACTATAGATCGAACCATGTGAAACATCAATAATCAGTCAAATAAAAATCTTCAATAATAGGCATTTTCAGTACAAAAAGATACTAACTTTCAACAACAGATCAATTTTAACATGCTATATTCATCAAAGGTTTCTGCAATATGAGCAGCAGAAAAAAAACACTATTAGAGCAAGCCAATACTTTCATTCTTCTGAGAATATTAAGTCCATGTAATATAATATAAATAGCATGTGCTTTTGCAAGTATTGATCAATGCATGAAGAAGAATAACATATTCAAACGAAAATAACTGCAAGGAGTTTGGATCAGAATTATGTATGATATTAATAGCAGAAACTTCACTAAATTCTTAATACATTAGTTTCCTTCTAGTTTCACATATGAAAACCGTAAAAGGTAATAGAAAGTTTTGAAATTCCATTCCACATTCAAGGTAAACTAGCACCAAAGGTGTCCTTAAGCCTTCTAAAATTAGCCTATTTTTCAAAATAGACTCTAACTGAAAAGTGAAACAAAAACACATCAGATTACAACTTTTTGCTACAACAGACTCGTGTTATGATGATAGCTCAATCTCAATTCAATTTAAAGGACATTGAGCATGAAGCATTTGAAAAAGAAGAGACTCACATTTTTGTCGCAACCGGGTATGGAAATGTTGCCATCATACCACTGAGCAGCCATCACAGTCTCGATGCTATCCGCGATCAAATCCCTAGACTGCAAACTATAGCACATCCCTCTCGTCCCCATGGAAATGGCATCACTGACGCCAATAGTGTTGAACCTGAACCCAACCATCCCCGCACCTACAACACCTTCCTTGACCGCCTCCGCAAGCTTCAACAAATGCATGTTGCAGGTGTTCCCTTCATACCACACAGAGGATATCCCAATTTGGGGCTTCTTTAAGTCATCGTCGGAGAGCCCCACGCCGTACAAAATAGCCTGCGAGCCACCCTGTGATTTGGGCTCGGTGATTCTCGAGCTGAATTTGTTTAGCTTCACGGCGGCATCGGTTTCTACAGGGGATTGCTGGGATCGGATTGTGAGCTTGGAGGGCTTTAGGGGTGAAAAATCGAGCTTCGGGGCATGATATTTGCAGGGAAAGGTTGGGTTGATTAAGGCGGCGGCTTGCATTATTGCCGGCGGCGGAGAGGTTTCTGGCGGCGCGGAGTGAAGAGAAGTTTGTAAGTATGGGTTTAGGTAGGTAGGTCCGTAGGATAAGTCGCGCTCGTAATAAGATTTTAAAACGTGACACGTGACACGTGACCGACGACGTCGTTTCGGAACGAGCCGTCTTCATCTTTCCCTTTTTCATCCAATCAGTTTGTGTGGAAGGTAGATTCACCCATATGGTCGACCACTTTAGCAGAAACTTAGGGGTGTATTTTCACCAAATTGAAAGTCCAGTTTTTCAAATTTTTATTTGATTGGTATGTTTTAGAAAGTCCAGATTTTCCCATTTCCAAATGTGGTTTTTGTTTTTCCAAATCTAGACTTACAATTTTTGATTTTATACTTACAATTTTGGTTTTAAACTTGCAAAATCCTGACGAACCAAACAATGATTTTGTTCCAGACTTACTAAAATCCAGTCTCTCAAAATCATCTCCAACCAAACACACCCCTATTGGGAATAAAGAAAGAAATAAAGAAGAATAAATATGTATAGAATTGTATAGTTATATTAGGCTTCATGTTCCTTCTGGAGAGCAGCAGCATCCGGCGATGAGGAGGAGAGGGAGGAGGCAGCCGTCGGCGGCACGGGAGCGAGGGGACGAGGGGAGGAGCCATCCAGGTGACCAAACAAACCCTGAGGTTTGAACACATACTCAACCTGCTGCTTATCATCCTTGCGTGCAGCCATCGTCGAGTGATGAATAAAAAAGGCAGAGAAAAATAATTTTTGAAGATGAAAAGGGAGGGAGGCGGCTATGGAGAGCCTTGTGCGTGCGTTGAAAAAGTAAAAGTGAAGGGGAGAGGCGGTGGCGTCCTAGGGAAGTAAAAGTGAAGGGGGAGAGGCGGCGGCCGCAGAAAAAAGAAGGAGAAAGAAGGAGAGGGTATCAGAGAGCCTGACGATCCTCTTACCAAAAACCCTAGGGTTTAGAACACTGAGGTTTAAGAACCCTAGGGTTTTTGGTAAGAGGATCGTCAGACTATGATATCATGTTAAATAAATAAAAATATATATATAATAGGCACTTCAAATATATTATCAAAGGCCAATATTACAAGAGGTCCTACACTATATTTATAGGGTAACACATGAACCTCTAAGCTCGCATCTTTCGATGTGGGATGAATGCATACAAAGTATATTCTTAATATAACTATATAACTCTATATATATATTTATTCTTCTTTATCTCTTTCCTTATTCCCAATAACCCCTAAAGTTTAAAGTAGTTGCTTTTATCCGGCTGAGCTTCTTCTATAGTTTTCTGAAATCTCTGACTTGTATTTTTTGAGGCTTTGAAACGAATTTGTTTTCATTTCCAGATTGTTCTTGTTAAATTAATGAATTTCGTGGGATATATCTATATGAAATTGCTCTCTGTTGAATTAGCAGAACAGGTAATGCATTAGACAAGGATGAACTAAAACACCCGTGGAGAAGTATCCCATTTTTCAACAGTTTCATACTGTCGAGTGAAAATTTTGCTCTTTCTCTCCCTGCTAAGCAAGTTTTCTAGCTAAACTGTATGATACCGGCTGGCAAAGCAGAAAGCTTTATCGAAGACTGTGATATTGTTGAGTAGTATTCTATAGAACCGTCCTATAAAATTATTATGAAGAGACTGTTTTTTACTTCACATTTTTATGAAAGTAGTGTTGGGTAATTAATCCTCTTTCTAAGTACTAATTCTAATTCCCAGCAAATAGTATTACCGCATCGGAACATGATCAACGAACACTTGACATCAATGATGAATAAACAAGCATACACACCAGTTTAACGTGGTTCGACCTAATTCGGTCTACATCCACCAGAGAATCCACTAGTATAATCACAGAGTAAACCTACTCATCTTAATAACTCTATATACTATTATCTTATCTTCTAAAAACACTCACAAGCAAATTACACCCTAAACTCTAACCACACAATCCACATATGACAACATTGTGCTCTGTATCTTGTACTTGTGTTTGACAGATAAACAAACCGTAATTATTTATAACAATAGAAGAATATTCTATTCTACGACATAGACAATATCGGTTACCAAGTTTATCTAATTACCAACTCAGAAATATATATCATTTTCGAATTCAACACTAATTGAAATCTGAGACAATTTTCAACAAGTAGTTTATGTGTGTTTGTTTTATTAGACTCTTGTTATTATACTTTTAATTATATTTTAATGAGAATGATATTAATCATATGGTGATTATGAGATAGGCATTATCAGGCACCGGTTAAAAGATGATATATGTACAATAATAATGCTTGTATTGGTTAAACATATATTTCTTGGATTTCTAAAACCCTAATCTTAGATTACTTAACCCTTGTGGGTAATGATTGAATATGTGGTCCTATTATAAATTATTTCATGATGATGTGTCGTTGTTTGATTGTGTCTGGATGTTTATGATATATATTAAACTGCTTTTCTAATTTTAAAATCACGTTCAAGTGTTTGTGTTATTAGTCCTATTCTATTGTACTTTCCTTCACTTAGTAATTTTATTTATATTAAAGCATTGAAAATGAACTAGTGAAATGGATTTGGCAATCTCTGAATTTTTTATGTCTTATCATGCCTTCAGCTCTCTTTGGGACACTCTATTATGTTATTGGAATATGAATGAACCAACATGTTTTAAGAGGAACATAGCAAGGTTGATTCCTTTGTCATGGTTTGGTTTATCTGGCGTGTCTGAGTTGCTTTCATCTATGAGAATAATAGACCAAACAAGGAAATAATTGTGAAGCAAATACATGATAGGATCAATTCTATTATTCAGGTGCATCATAAGTCATGGTCAAAATTTAAAATCCCTATTCAAGTTGGTCATGTATTAGCCCATGGGATTTTAAATAGATACATGCTCGTCCAGTAAGGAAGCAAAATACTTCCTTGTTTGAGGCCCCAAAAAAGGCAAAAAAAAGCCTCATTTTTGTTACTTTTAGTATATAGGTATGAATAGAAATTGAAAATAAAAAATGAAAAGATAAAGGTAATATGTGTGGGCCTAGTATTTAAAAATATATTTTTTTCAATTCAATTTCTAAGTAGACATCAATTTGTTTATACTTTCATAATATGAGTGTGGGCAAGGATCTCACTAGCTGTTGCAACAGATAATGGACATTGTTCTGAGATTGGTGTTTAAGTGCTCGAGAATAATTCTTGCCATGTTGTTGATGCTTCAATTGATAACCTAGGAGTTTTGCTTAAAAAACATTGTAAGAGATGCGCTATCTTGTGTCTAGGAAACCTTAAAAGTTAGGCAATGAAGAAGCAACTCCAAATGGAACACAACCTATGAAATGTTGTTGGATGTCATCTGAACTGAAGGAGGGCTTTTCCTATCGACACATTACCGATTCTGAGCATAACAACGCTCCCTCTGTGGACGACTATATGAAGACGGAAATCCTATGCACTTACCTTAAACCGCTCCAATTGTCCCAATCACCAACACCTTTTCCGTGAGCGAGGATTCATTTTTTTGTGTTGGAGAAGCTCCTACGACATCAGTGCCGGCCCTAGAAATTTTAGGTCCGAGGCGATTAAAAAAAGGCCCCCAATATTTAAAAACAAAATAATTTACTACTTCAAAAAAATACAGGATTTCAAGATATAATACAATATTTCAATTATGTAGTTCAATTATATAGTTCAACTCTACTTGCTTTTTTAGAAGCAAATTCACACATCAAAATTTTGAAATCAATAAGTCTGACAAACAAATATAACCTAAGTATTCAAAATTAGTCAAAGTATGTAGGTTTAATTTGATTTTCTACTATAGCACATATCTTCTAATATCTTTAAAATCCTTTTTAAATTTATTTTACATTAAATTTGCTTGTATATTAAAATGGGCTTTAAAAGGCTGTTTTTAGTTTTAAAATGGGCCCAAAGAATGCTTGGATTTTAAATTAGAAAAGATCCCAAAGTATTGTTTTTTTTAATATGACACAATGGCTCAGTCGACCCAAAACCAAAATAGTAAACTCAAGAACAGTATTCAATTACAGGTTGAAGAGGAGAGAGAATAGGGAGAATGAGAGAAGGAGAAATGTCATGATTGATCAACTAACTTTGATAACTAACTTCTAACTATTCTCTGGCTATTTAGCAGCATCCAAACAACATCAAATCGGTTATGCAATTGGCCAGTTGGCCGGAATTACAGTTACTTGCCCGTGACCGAGCTGAGCTAACACAACAGCTAACTCCAAGTTGTAATGGTGAAATTCCTCTTCTGCCCTTGGGCTTGGACTGCATTCATGACAATCCCTCCCAGTTAAAGTGCGGCTTGTCCTCAAGCTGAGAAAAAGAGAAATGAAGCTGCAACTTAGCAACAATACACTTGGTCAGAGAGCATAGGACAACATTTAGACACTCTCAAGGCTTGAAATTTGGAAACTGATGAGTGATAAAGGAAGCCAACTCCCATGATGCATCTTCAGTAGCCAAACCTTGCCACTCCACCAGCCACTGAACTTCAGAAGTTGTACTTGTGTTAATAATCCTTCTCTGCAAGATTCTGAGGGGAGTTAAAGAAGGTACTTCAGGGATGAGATCATTTGGAATAGGATTAATGAGAGCAGGAGGAGTTCCTTTGTGTTTCTTGAGAAGGGAAGATGTGGAAGACAGGGTGCGATTTTGCAGTAGGTGGTAATTTGAGTTTATAGGCTACAGTACCTATCTTCTGCTCAACTTCAAAGGGACCAAAATACTTTGGTGATAGTTTTGGAATCAGTTGATCCTTGTAATGAGAGTTGCCTTTATTTTTGCACTTTCAAGTATGCCCAGTCTCCTACCTCCAAACTTCTCTCAGATTTTTTTGCATCAGCAAAATATTTCATTCTGACCCGAGCCTGGTGTAAATGCTTTTGCAATAACTGGTGAACTTTGCTTCTCTGCTCCACGAAGTCTTGAGTAGCAGGAATGATTGCATCAGTGAGATCTCCCAGAGGTAAATGAAGAGGTTTGACACCATACAAGCCTCATATGGTGTCATTTGAGTGCTGCATTGAAATATGAAATTGTACCACCATTCAGCTGCACTGATCCACTCAGACCGTGAACTAATACTTGATTGACCTTTTCAGTCTGGCCATCAGAATGTGGATGATAAGCGGAGCTGTAGTGTAATTTTACTACCATTTTGAGTAAAAGATCTCTCCAGAAATGACTTGTAAAATTTTTATCTCTGTCAATTACAATACTGTCAGGTAGCCCATGATGCTACCAGCTTCCAGTCCCGGTCCGGATACAAGGATGGTCTCCAGTCCGGATGAGGCTTCGTCCGAGCTCCGCGCGCTCTCACCTAATAGGTCTGCAAAACAACGCCTCGGAGTATCCCGAGGATAACTACTCCGGCGTGATGATGAAAGAGAGGCCTTTGAATAGGAGAGAGAATAAGGATATATTGAGAGAGTTTAATCTGATAGAACATACCTTTCTTCACAAGTCCAAAGCTGTATTTATAGGTGTGACTGGTCAGCCTCCAGCCCAAATGCAGTGGTCCTGCCTGTTTGTCCATATCCGGGGACAGGTCGTATTCATGTCCCCTTTGTCCCCGGATAATGCCATTCTAGCTGACGTCACATGGACCAGACCGCTCTCTGGGCCGGAGTCTAGATATGGGCCAGAGCCCATATCACCACTAGCCCCCCGAGACATGGGATCCGTCCGGCGGTTACCGATCCGGAGGAAGGGTCCCGTGTCTCATCACGATTGCTTTCTCATCGGATCCGCCGGGAGGCATGCGATCCGACCCGGATGTTCATTCCTATGTTACGTACCCAGATGCGTCTGGGCACGCGCTGGGCGTTTAATCTTCCCGCGCGCGTGTTTGCTAACGCATTTATGAAGCGTGTCCCTGTGTCATAAATGTGTTGTCAATTCGAAAAATTATGTTTTTCCTTTTCAAAATAAATTCTACTTCCTTTTCAAGAGAGCAATCATGTCGCCTTGGGACTCGCTCTCTTTTTTGCCAGCCTTATCTCTATAAATAGTGAATCTCCTCAATCACTTTCACCTTTCATTTTCTTGCTTTTCTCGTCTGTTTATACTTCCTCCTTCTTCATATTCTCTTTCTTCTTCAAACCTTTTCCTTTTCAAAACATCATGGCTGCCGATGACAATGATGTCAAGATAGGGTTGAACCCAGTCCCAGAGGAGGATGATCCGAAGGCGAGAGAAATAGTGGATATTGATACCACTGTGAAAGAACTAGTCCGTGCCATGGTGGTCCCACTTTCCATCGACTCCGGACTGATGCCGTTTGCTGGGGATCATACGACCGTTGCGGCCATTCCTCGGAGCCATTTCTTTTACGGGATTACTTTTCCTCTTCCCCAACTTTTTCTGGACATCTTCGAACACTAAGAAATTTCCCCTGCCCAACTGCAGCCCAACTGCATTGCCGTCATCCGAGCCTTTCTGTTGAACTGCTATCGCTGCGAGGTGACTCCGTCCCTTGACCTATTCCGAGCCTTTTACCATCTGGATAACACCAAGGATGAAGGAGTCTTCACATTCCAGAAACGGAAAGGGGTGAAGGATTGCTGCAAGGGCCGTCGTGACTATTATGCGAACTGGCAGAAGCACTACTTCACCTTCAACACGGATAAGTATCCGTGCCCCGCATAGAACAGCAAGAGGGAGAAGGAAGACAAGGCGATGCTCCGTCCGGAGGGTGTGGAAGAGGCGGATATAGACAAGCTGAGCTATAACCAGCTTGATCTAGGAAAGTTTTGGGTCAACGGGAAGTTCGTTTTCCCTTTAATGGCGTATGAGGAGGATGTGTTCACTCGGTGTCGCTACTACTTCCCCGGGACGATGCTCGTAAGTCCTTTTTCCGTCTGTCTCATACTGTGATTCTCTCGTGTCTTATCCATTCCGTGTGCCTGTAGTGTTTCCTAAAATCGAGGCGGGTTTGGATCCTCTGTCCGGATCTGCCAAGAATAAGAACTCAGAGAGTAGCAATCCTCCGCCCGGATCAACAAAGAATAAGAACACGGAGAAGGTAACAACCGGTTCGGGGACCGACATGAACACCCCAACTGATGCTGAGAAAGAGAAGGAGAAGGAAAAGGAGAAGAAACGGAAGCGCGAACTGGCGCGTCTCGCGGAGGAGAGAGCCCAGGCGGAGGCTTTGAAGAAGGCAAGTGTGAAGTCTAGCAAGGCGGCGGCTGTAACACTTGCCAATCCTCCGTCGTCCGACGAGGAGGAAGACCTTCATGCGTTTAAGAAGCAGCGTACGGTGAGGATTCCCAAAGGTGCTTCAGAAGGCAGAACCGGGCCAGCATTCCTCCGTGAACCAAGGGGGCGGACGGAGGATCACTCCAAGTACCCCTACGGATAAGGAGACTACTCAGAGCAGTAGTCATAATACTGGCAGGGTAAGTGACGACCCACTCTTTTTTTTTTTTTTTGCTTTGGGCGCGTTGTATCTGACCCAGTTGTTTGCAGGATTTTGCCGCCTACCTGCTTTCTTCTCCGGGCGTTTCCAAGGCTATCAACAAGGCATACCACACCCAACACCCGCTGCTATCTCAGAATCTCAGTGGGCTAGAGCGGAGCAAAGGAAATTTGACCCGTGACCTTGCGGCGGCGGAGGCTCGGGCAGCGGAGGCCGAAGCCCGGGTTAAGGAGTTAGAGGAGCTCTTGTCTCCGTCCGCGCAGCGTGATTTGTGTGTGGCGTTTACTAATAAGGTGCTCCGCAGTAAAGCCTTCGATGAGAGCTTGAACAAGTTGTTACTTGAATCCAACAAGCTCGCCGCTGATCAGGTCTACCGGAAGATGAGAGGTTGGGTTCCAGAGGCCCGGCGAGGAGCGTTTGCCAAGTGATACTATCATCCGGACGCCGAGGCTCAGTACAACTACTACCTTGATCAGTTTTACCACGGCGGGGTCGAGGAGATGCAGCCCTCAGTGCTGACGCTGTTTGAGACCCATCCGGAGGAAGAGCCGATTCCTGTGCCGGTAGAGACAGTCCGTGCCTTCGATGAGGGATTGGTGAATTTGCAAGTGGAAGTGCCTCCTCCCCAGAAAATGACTGCTCCGGAGTCACCTGCCAAGGCCAAATACTTGGAAGTGTACAAATACTTGGAAAAGGACGCCAATGATGGTGATGATGGCGACACCGGTCACGGGGATGACTCTGATGGTGGCTATCGTGAAGATGACCGCAACAGCGAGGACACTGATGTAGAGCGAACCCCTTAGCTTTTATATTGCAATCTTTTGTAGTTGCTTCCGTCCTACTAGGTCTGATCTTCTTTTGTTTAGTGTAGGAAGGGCGGTAGCGATGACTCGGATGGGGATGACAACCCTCCAGATAATGTAATCCCCTTTCTTTTTCTATGAATCAGATTTTTCATACATCCGTCTCAATTGTCTTGAATTTTTTGTTTATAACTTCGTCTTTGCAGCCTCGAGGTGAAGGTCCTGTGATCCGATCCGGAGATGTGGGTAAGTGTCCATGAACGGCTAGCTCCCATTCGACGAGCCCTCCGTGCCCCGGATGTGTGGAGCTGGAGGCGGAGCTGTCCGGGTGGACAATGGAAGGGGAACGGACACGCAAGCTTTTCGTCCGTTCCGGAATGGAGCCTCTCATGGAAGAGTTCCCTGACATTCCGTCCTTGGCCGCCTGTCTCAGGGAGATATCCGAGGAGTTTGGTACCTTGTCTCAATGTTAAGAGTTCGCTCGCGAATGGATCAGCGCGACCCTGGACACGGATGAAACGATCTCCATGTTACAAGCCGAACATGATGATTATAAAGCCAAGTTGAA
This sequence comes from Sherardia arvensis, assembly GCA_948330725.1. Lineage (NCBI taxonomy): Eukaryota > Viridiplantae > Streptophyta > Magnoliopsida > Gentianales > Rubiaceae > Sherardia > Sherardia arvensis. Next base: position 39,505,109 of record OX415236.1, on the reverse strand, counting down.
AACCGAGTTGGATCTAGTGTGGTCTGTGCTGCCCTTCTATAGTGAGAAGTTGAAGTGGTTGGCGAGCCGGACGGACTTTCAACGAGACTATCTGAGGTTGGAGGAGGAGAATCGCGAGCTTGCCGGCCGGGTGATGGTCCTCCGAGATAATCTGATGACTTTGCAGTTGTCATACCATTTAACCGGATTACGGCTCGGACTCATCGCTCCGACCATATACCGCGACTTTCCCCGCGATGTGAGTGCGTTGATCGTTCGGATGTTCAAGTTGGGGTGGAACGACCGGGAGTCTTGATATCGTCCTGCGTTCGAGGAGGCTGTAGAATGGTGGAAATGGATGCATGCCGGCAGTCCTCTCCCTCCTTCATTTACGCTCATTCCGAGTCAAGTGGCAGTGGACTTCACCTTCGAGAGGTATGCTGGCATCCAGGTATCCGTTGATCCGAAGGAGTCCGCTCGTCGCGTAGAGCGGCTTTGGCAAGACGCTTCTATCATCCGTCCCTTTATCATTAGGGAGTTGGCTGAATTGGCGAGGCGGCGGCAGGCCCGTATCCGGGGTCGGGGTCTGGGCAGGGGAAGGAGGGGAATCCAATGGGATCTTCAAGATGCTCGTCGCGGGAATAGTCGGAACCTCAACTGCCTTCTTAATAGAATAGCAAGGGGAAGAGGTGCTCAACAGGTGGCGAGGGGAAGAGGCGCTCAGCCGGCGCAGCGTCCCCAAGTTCCCGTACGGATTCGTTCTCCATCTCGGTACCCCAGCGTTAATCCGTTCCGTCAGTCGAGGATCGGCCCTTCTACTAAAGGTAAGGGGAAAGCCAAAGTAGTGCCGACCTCCGACTCCGACTCTGATAGCATGTTCGGATCCGATCCGGACGCAGCAGGTCCGTTAGAATTTCCACCGATCCCTCCTTTTCCGTACCGGGCCAAGTGGGTCAGACCAGCAATGCTATAGTTCAAGATCTTGATCATGATTCTCCGGGGCGAACTCCTATCACAGAACATCAGGACGGAGTCCCTCAAGATCCGGAACCACCTTCTCCGGAGAACGGTGCCATGATACCCTCTCCGAAGCCTCCTACTCCAGAGCCCACGTCACCTCCTATCGATTGGAACATAGACTGGCCCAAGTATTGATAGGTTTTCCTGTTTGTTTGTATCTTAGTCCGCCCGGACTCAATATATTGTACTATTGTATTTTTTCTGTATACTGGCCCGTTCGGGCCTAGTTTGTACATTTAGTCCATCCGGACCGTTGCGTTTTTCATTTATTCAAATGTATTCTTTCCTTTCAAGATTTAGCTTATTCAAGCGTCTTATCTCGTTGTTTGATCAAACTGTACTTTTATCTTTGCTCACCCCCGTCAGTTTATTCAAACGATACGGGGGAATATAATCATACTGAATTTTGAATATAAACAAGTATAAATTCTGCAAGCTCTTCATTCATTGAACCAAGTGGACTCCGGCCGGACATACCCTTTGCCGCTGGGGGCCGAAGTAAAATACATGGCAATTAAAACAAAACGGGGACCTAGGCTCAACCCTAGCCAGAGGACCCGGAACTACATATCCTACCGGAAAGCAAGCTAAATGAAACTATCGGAAAGCATACCTACTCAGGACGCTCCGTTAAACCTCCAGAGGTTGGTGATGTTCCACCTCCTGGGGATAGCCCGTCTGGAATGGTCCGCCAGCTCATACCTCCCACCCGGAAATGAAGCTTTGACTCGGTATGGCCCTTCCCAGTTCGGTGCAAGCTTGCCGGTGGCCTCCTGTAAACTTTTATCATTCCTCCTCATCACCCAATCTCCGGGGACGAATGACTCCTTCCTGACGCGTTTGTCGTGGTAACGCTTCACCCGTTCCTTCACCCTGGCCTCGTGCAGCGCTGCTTGCTCTCGTTTTTCCTCCAAAAGATCCAGGTCCAACAGCCTGCTTGATCCGAGCGGAGAGCTCCGTCCGGCTTGATCTTCATCTCAAGTGAGGGTTCGGAGACTGGGAACTCTCACTTCGGCTGGTATGACTGCCTCCGCTCCGTATACCAAGCTATAGGGTGATTCTCCCGTGGCAGATCCTTCGGTTGTCCTGTATGCCCAAAGAACACTTGGCAGTTCATTCACCCAATTCCCCCGTGCCCCCTGCAAGCGGGTCTTCAGTCCGTTCACTATTGTCCGGTTTGTCACCTCAACTTGACCGTTGGCCTGCGGATGGTAGAAGGAGGTGAGCCGCTGTGTAATTCCGTATTCCTTGCACCAGGACCGGAATGAGTCGTTTTCAAACTGAGCTCCATTGTGCGTGACAATATATTTGGGAATTCCGTAACGGCAAATGATGTTCTTTCAACAAAACTTGACGCAATTGGTACCACAGATGTTAGTGAGGGGTTCTGCCTCTACCCATTTACTGAAGTAATCGATCGCCACTATCAAGTACTTGAACCCTCCCGGAGCGGAGGGGAAGGGCCCCACCAGATCAATGCCCCATCAGTCAAAAGGCCATGAACCGGTGATCCCGACCCTTTCCTCTTGAGGAACATGAATGAGCGGAGCAAACCTCTGGCACTGTACGCAGGAGCGGACATATTTTTGTGCATCTTCAAACAGGGTCGGCCAGTAATATCCCGTGCACATTATCTTCCTCGCGATGATCTGAGCCCCCTGGTGACTGCCGTTCGGCCCCTCGTCCATCTCCTTCACAATCCAATCCGCTTCGTCCGAGTCCACGCACCTTAACCATGGTTGGAGGTATCCCCGTCTGAGCAAGGTTCCGTCCACAACGGTGTATCGCGGCGCTTTCTGTCGGACTCTCCGTGCCAAAGCCTTGTCCTCCGGGAGCTTTCCGTGTTGCAAGTACTCAAACAAGGGCATCATCCATGATTCCTTCGACACTTCCACTGCTGTCACCTGTGGGGTGTCGTAGCTCCGGGCGGACAGGGTTTCCATCATCAGGTTGTTCTCCGGATCCGGCTTGAGTTCAGAGGAAGCGAGTTTGCTCAGTGCGTCCGCCTTGCCGTTATCTTCGCGGGGGATCTGCGTCACGGTAATGCTACGGAACTTGGCCAATAACTGCTTGACGGCCTCGAGGTACTTCTGCAAGCTCCGCTCCTTCGCCTCGTATTCTCCGTTCACCTGCTGAACGACTATCTGAGAATCGCTGTATACTTCAACATCCGTGACCCCCACCTTCAACGCCAGACGGAGTCCGGCTAAGAGCGCTTCATACTCCGCCTCGTTGTTTGTCGCACGGAAACTGAACTGAATGGCATATCTGTGTTCTGTTCCTTGTGGACAGGTGAGCAGCACCCCTGCCCCACCTCCACTTGCATGAGACGATCCGTCTACATGCAGCTTCCATCTATCGAAGGGTGGTTCTGATCCGGACGGATCTCCCGAGGGCTCTGTCATTTCTACCAAGAAATCCGTCATGGCTTGTCCTTTGATGGCCTTCCGGGGCTGATACTTAATCTCGTGCTCTCCAAGCTCCACTGCCCACTTCATCATCCTACCCGAGACTTCTGGCTTCAACATGATCTGCCTCAACGGATGATTCGTCAGAACCATGATCGGATGTCCATGGAAACATGGCCGGAGGCGCCGTGAGGAATGAACCAACGCCAATATCAACCTCTCCAGGGCAGTGTACCTCGTTTCCGGACCTTGGAGAGCCCTACTTACAAAGTAAATCGGACGCTGAACCTTGCCATCCTCCCGGACCAGGGCAGAGCTTACAGCATTTTCCGTTGCAGCTATGTATAAAAAGAGCTCCTCTCCGGGCAGCGGTTTGGACAGGGTAGGGAGGCTTGCTAGGTGGGCCTTCAGGTCCGTGAACGCCTGATCGCACGCCTCCGTCCACTCAAATGGTTTAACCCTACGAAGTATGTTGAAAAAGGGAAGCTGCTCTCCGCCCCCCGAGCGAGGAATCAGCTCAAAGCGGCCAGCGATCCGGTTAGCTTCTGTACGTCCTTCACCCCCCTCGGAGGTGGCATCTCCATGAGCACCGATATCTTTTCCGGATTGACATCGATTCCGCGAGTTGACACCATGAAACCAAGGAACTTTCCCGCTCCGACTCCAATGGTGCTCTTCCCGGGACTGGGCTTGAGGTTCACCGTCCGGAGCACGTCGAACATCTCCCGGAGGACCGACAGGAAAGACTCGTAAGTCCGGCTCTTAACCACCATGTCGTCCATGTAAACCTCCAGGTTCCGCCCCATCTGGTTCCGGAAAAGCTTGTTTGCCATCCTTTGGTACATTGCACCTGCATTTTTAAGTCCGAAAGGCATTTTCCTGTAACAAAAAGTACCAAAATCAGTGATAAAAGATGTTTTGGGACGGTCATCCTTGGCCATTGTGATCTGGCGGTACCCTCGGAGCGCATCAAAGAATGCCAACACTTGGTAACCAGTAATGGCCTTGACCAGCTGATCAATGGAGGGGAGCGGATAGCTATCCTTCGGGCAGCATTTGTTCAGATCTGTGAAGTCAATACACATTCTCCATGAGCCATCGTGCTTCTTCACCAGAACTGGGTTTGCTATCCACTCCGGGTAGGATTAACCTCCACGATTCCGGCACTTAACAATCTTCCCACCTCCGCTCGGATTTCCTCCACGCGTCCCGGAGCGAGGGGTCTCTTCTTCTGCCGTATAGGTTTCAGTTCCGGAAAAACGTTGAGCTTGTGAACGGCGATCTCTTCCGGAACGCCAGTCAAATCCTCCGTCCCCAATGAAAACACATCCTCGTATTCCGCCAACAGGCGTCGCAATTTTTCATTCACATCATCCGGCATATTCTTCCCCACGCTTACTACTCCCTTCTGACCGACCATCATGTCCTCCACTTCATATGACGGTGCTTCTCCATAGATGGCTCCTACCAAGTTTGCATTGGCTTTTCCCTTGTTAGAAGCGGACGGCTTGGACTGGCCCTCCCCGGACCGGGCATCCTTGATGGCGGTCAGCATGCAACTCCGGGCTGTTTGCTAGTGTCCCCGGACCGATGCGATACCGTTCTCAGTGGGGAACTTCATAATCAAATGGAACGGCGAGCAGATAGCCCGCGCCTGTGACAACCACGCTCTTCCAATGATCATGTTGTAAGGAGAAACCACATCAATGATGGTGAAATTACATTCCACCGTTGCCCGCTTTGACGGATCTTGGAAATCCGTCAAAGTGACCTTCAAAGAGATGACACCAAGCGGATGGACGGTCCGTCCGGTGAACCCTGATAGGGGGGTGTGACACGGTTTTAAATTTTGTCGTCCGGTTCTGAGCTGATCAAAGCATTCTACAAACATGATCTCCATGCTACTTCCGTCATCTACAAACACTCGTTTGATCAGTACTCCTTCCACATCGGCCATCACCACCAATGGATCAGAGTGAGGAACCTGGGGAGGTACCGGGTCCTCATCCGAAAAGATGATTGTCTCACTTGGTTTGAACCTCTTCTCTTGTATCTCACCCGGGGGGACATATCTGTTTTTGGCCTTGATTGCTGTCATGGAGTTGAGCCCATCTCCAACTATGCCGTTAATCACATTGATCATCCGAGGCTGAGCCGGGGCTTGTGCTGGCGCAGCTTTTCTCGGAGCCGGATTGGGCGGGTTAGCCTGGTTCCCCCTCGGGGGCGATTGTTCCTCCAATTCTCTTCCGCCCCTGCCCGGCCGCGGCGGCCGGAGCTTGTGCTGGTCGTGCTTCACCTGCTACACAGTCCCTCAACTGGCCTGCACCAATCAACCTCTCAATGTCCGAATGGAGCGCCCTACATCCCTCTGTGGTATGGCCGTGCGACTTGTGGAACTCGCACCACTTGTCCGTATTTGCTGGTGCCGGTACGCCAACAATAGGTTGCGGATACGTAAACAGACCTCGGTGGACAGCGAGGATCTCCATACGGGTTTTGGAGAGAGGGTATAGGTTGGCCGAGCGACTGCTGCCGGTGCTGGGGCTGTTACCGCTGGAAGGGGTAAGCGTCGGGCTTGATCAGTCCGGGCCGGAGCCCGGGCAGCAGTGGTCTGGGTCCCTGTCACAGTGAGAGACCTTTGCTCGAAGAAGCCCACGGTGGTCATCCAGACCTGGTTGGCATCGTGCACCGTACAATGCATCTCCACCACCAACTGGAGGTGATAGTATGATGTCGACATGTTTTTCATGAGCTCGATGTAGAAAGTGTTGTCTCTCAGCCCGTTGACAAAGTTGTGGATGATGGCCTTCTCCTGCAAGTGTCGGCCCACCACCTTCATCGACGCGGCTATGTACCGGGTGTAGAACTCCCAAGTCGTCTCTATCTCTAGCTGCCTCATTGCTAAAACCGTGGCAAGGTTTACAAACGTGTGCTTCATGGCGAAATAGCGCCGGACCAGAGTAATGGCAAAATCCCAAAAATGCCAAAGTGTACCGTTTGGCAGACCCTTGAACCATGCCAGGTAGTTACCTCTTAGATACGAAGGCAACATCTTACACTGCAACTCCTCCGGAATGTCCCTAGCGTACATGATGCTTGCATAAGTGTGGACAAACTCTTCCGGGTCTCCTTCTCCGTTGTAGGTTGGGAGTCCGTCCGTAGTCTTGGTCCCGGATGGCCATTTGAAACTCAATACTTCCGGAACCCAAGGTGACTGAGGTCCGATCCCATTTCGTCCGATGAGGCGGTTTAGACGATCCTCGATGGAATCCGGACAAAAAGGCGTCTGAAATCCAAAACCTCTGGGAAATCCTCCTCCGGCAGGTGGCATTCCGACCATCATCTACTGCTGACCTCCGGGTGCACCCATCCCATAGCCTTGTTTAGTTTGCGCTCCCCAGTTGGGCGGTGCATTTGGATTCAAGCCAGCGGTCTGCTGTTGGTTCCCGCCCGGAAACAGGTTCGGGTTCGGCATTCTCTGTTGCTCCGGAAGGGGCTTATCTGCCGCAACTTGCTGAGCTGCCTTCCATGCTTGGAACTGCTGGTACTCCGTCACGTTCGTTCTCAGGATATTGCCCCCCAAATCTAGAATCGTGGCGCCTACGCTCCACCGTTCTGGCCTTCCGCCCCAATCGATTCCTACCCGATCGACTCTGAGCATCATCTTCCTCCGCGCTGTAATCCACTGGATCGTACTCCTCCGGGTCGTAATCCTCCGGGTCATAATCCTCCGCATCGTCCGAGTCGGACCCGGAGGGATTACCCAAATCCGCAGTTCCTTCAATGTTGTCAGTGTCCCCTTCCGACTCTTCACGGTCTCCAAACTTCCTCTGCCTCTGCGCTTCCCGCTCGGCCCGCAGTCGTTCCTTGTTTTCACGCTGTATCTCAGCCAGCGTCCCTTCTGGAGTTGCTTTCTTTCCTTTAGCTTTCTCCGCTACCAAGCGCTGTCGTCGACGTTCCCCAGCTACGGCCTTTGCCTCCGCTGCCGCCTCCTTGGCTCGGAGAACCCGCTCCTTCTCAGCCGCTAACTTTTGGGCCCTGACTGTGGCGGCTCTTCTAGTCTTTGGCCCTCCGCCCGCTTCCTCCTCCGACGGGAGAAGTTTCTTCCTCGGCCGTCCGCGCGGCATGGATGCAACTTATGACTAGGGATATGTGGTCCCACTGGGCGTGCCAACTGATGCTACCAGCTTCCAGTCCGGATACAAGGATGGTGTCCGGTCCGGATGAGACTTCGTCCGAGCTCCGCACGCTCTCACCTAATAGGCCTGCAAAACAACGCCCCGGAGTATCCCGAGGATAGCTACTCCGGCGTGATGATAAAAGAGGGGCCTTTGAATAGGAGAGAGAATAAGGATATATTGAGAGAGTTTAATCTGACATACCTTTCTCCACAAGTCCAAAGCTGTATTTATAGGTGTGAGTGGTCAGCCTCCAGCCCAAAGGCAGTGGTCCTGCCTGTTTGTCCATATTCGGGGACAGGTTGTATTCATGTCCCCTTTGTCCTCGGATAACGCCATTCTAGCTAACGTCACATGGACCGGACCGCTCTCTGGGCCGGAGCCTAGACATGGGCCAGAGCCCATATCACCAGCCCATGTAACTTGCAAACCTCCTGAAAGTAAATGTAGACACTTGAGAAGCAGTAAATGGATGTTTCAAAGCAATGAAGTGGCTATATTTGGTAAGCCTATCAATTACCACCAAAACTGTGTCAAAACCATTTGACAAAGGTAATTTCTCAATAAAATCCATAGAAATTTGCTTCCATGCTTGATCAGGAATAGGTAATGGTTGCAGCAAACCAGAATTTGCAATGTTCAGCTTTATGCCTCTGACAGGTGTCACAGTTACTCACAAATTCAATTACATCCTTTTTCAAACCAGGCCATGTAAACACAGTGAGTATTCTTTGTATATTAGCATTTTTCCCTGAGTGCCCTCCCAGTGCAGATGCATGCATAGTCTCCAGTAGTTCTTTTCTAATTTCATTAGCTGATCCTACATAAATTATTCCAGTCTGTTTCAATATTTCTTTGCCATAGGACCACTCAGAGGCTGGACCATTAGGGACTGCATTGTTCTGGAGGACCAAGCTAGCTATCATGTCCTGAGCTTTTTTGTCCCCATCATAGCTAGATTCAAGCTGTTGTATCCATTCAGGGACCAAACTAGAGGAGGTAGCTCCCACTGTATTACTCTGAAACTGTTCACTGTAGCCATTTATATTTTCAGTATCAGCATTAAGGACCTCAGGAGATAGTAATTTCACAATAGCACTTCTCATAGTCATTTCCTTTTCATCCTCCGGTGTATCATCATCAGTGTCCCATTCCACAAGACTAACAATAGCATTTTCTGGAGGTCTCCTAGACAAAGCATCAACATCATTATTTTCGATACCCTTTTTATACCGTATATCAAAGTCCAGTCCTAATAACTTGGTAATCCACTTATGTTGAATTGCACCGTGTAATCTTTGTTCAAGCAGATATTTGAGACTCTGGTGATCAGTCCTTATTGTAAAGTGACTACCGATCAAATAATGCTTCCATCTGTCCACATCCATCACTAATGCCAATAATTCTTTTTCATATGTAGATAAACCCTTGTTCTTGTTGCAGAATGACTTGGATAGAAAAGCTATTGGCCTATTGTCTTGCATTAAAACAACCCCCATTCCAGCATCACTAGTATCAGTCTCTATAATGAAGTTTTTATCAAATTCTGGCATTTTGAGAACAAGAGCAGAACTAATAGCAATTTTCAGTCTCTCAAATGCAACAATGGCTATGTCACCCCATTTGAACCCTTCTTTCTTGAGTAGATCATGCAATGGTCTGCAGATAATGCCATAATTTCCTATGAACCTTTTGTAATATCTAGAGAGCCCCAGGAATCCCCTTAACTCCTTTATATTTTTAGGGATTGGCCAGTTCAATATGCTGTCAATTTTATTTCTATCCATTTCCACACCCGTTGCTGAAATAACATGGCCTAAATACTCCATGTGAGTCTGAGCAAATTCACATTTTGGCAGCTAGTTTATGTTGCCTGAGGAGGGACAAAACTAATTTGAGGTGTTCTTCATGATCAGACATGGTCTTACTTAAATTAGTATATCATCAAAGAAGACAAGGACAAATTTTCTGATACACTTCTGAAAAATTTCATTCATCAAGCTTTGGAAAGTAGCTGGTGCATTTGTAAGGCCAAAAGGCATTACCAAAAATTCATAATGCCCTTGATGAGTCTGAAGAGCAGTTTTGTATACATCAGAATCCTTAACTCTAATTTGATGGTAGCCTAACCTCAAATCTAGTTTTGAAAATACTACAGAACCATGGAGCTCATCTAATAACTCATCAATAATTGGCATAGGGAAACTATCTTTTACAGTCTGGTCATTTATTTTCCTGTAATCAATATCTACAGTCTCCAACTTCCCATCCTTCTTCTTGACTAGTAGTACTGGAGAAGAATAAGGACTTGTGCTTGGCCTGATGATCCCAGCTTCCAGCATTTCATCCACTTGTTTGTCAATCTCAGCCTGATCCTGAAAGGAGAAGCATCTGGTTTGAGAGATATTTGGTGATCTACATCTCTACAAGGTGGAAGAGAATTTGGTATAGAAAACACATCAGAGAATTCAGAAATCACCTGAGTGATGCCAGTTGGTAGTGGAATTTTACTCTTCTTGCTTGCATGGTTTTCAGTTGCTCCTTCTGTCACAGCCCTGAGATGATAGCAGTTTACACCCCTCTGTTGTGCATATCCCATCCAATCTTTTTCACAGTCTTCTCTTCCTTCTATAGTTGTACACTTCCTTAGCTTAAAGTCCATACAACCTATTAAAGGTAGCAGTTGAGCAATTTCCCTTCAAAGTCCAGCAATCTCCCTTGTTACAGATCCAAATATCTTCTGTGTTGAAGTCAAAGCCTATGGGGCTTAAATGTTTCATCCAGTCAGTACCCAAAATTACCTCCATTTTCCCTCCCATATCCATCACTGTAATGTCAAAAGTGAACTTGTGACCTTGAATGTAACATTGCACTTTAGGACTTAGATGACATCCCCTCACTGTATTGCCATTTGCCACTGTAACAATGAATCCTCTTGTAGGACATATCTGTAATCCCAATTTTTCCACCATTTTGAAGTCTATAAAAGTCCCTGCACTTCAGGTATCTAGAAAGAAATTCACCATGTGTCCATTCACAGTGGCAAAGAAGGATAAAGAATCATTTTGTTGTTCATTACCAATAGATTTGCAAACTAATGGGACATCTCGTAACTCTTTGTTATCACTAGAATCAGAGATAACTTCAACTTGTTTTCAGAATGGTCAGACAACTGTTTCAGCTCCTCAGCATCCTCTTCCATTATCCATATATCTTGATCTTCTTCCTCCCAAACAGCTGAAGAAATCACATTTACTTGTTTAAACTTGCACACATGTCCTGACCCAAACTTTTCTCCACATTTATAACATAGATGATTATCTCTTCTATGTTGAACTTCTTGTGGGGTTAACTTCCTGTAACTTCCTTGATTTCCTCCTTAATGTGATTGAAATTAAAATGTTTCTCACATTTTCTGATCCAGTCATTGTATTGATATTATTACGAGAGAAACTTTGCAGATCTAGTTTACTAACTCTTTTATCAATAGCTTCCTTCCAATTTTCATTTCTATCAAGAGTAGCATGCATCTCTACTCTAGGATTGACAACAGGTACAAAATCTTTCTGAATTGGAACCATTTGAGGAGAATCATAACCAAAAAGATGCATGTGAGGTACCTTAGGCCTAGGGATTGCATTTAGAGGTGGAGTCTTATGTGGCAAGTTGCCGGAGCTCCTTTCCAGTTTGCCAGAGCTTTCCCCAATCTTCTGGCCATGGAACTGACTCATCATCAGTGCAATTTGTCGTGACAATTCACTTGTTGCTGCGACAGATTTTTCATGTTGTCGCGCTAATTCCAGTTCCCAATGCCGATCTCGATCTGCAAACTTAGCGGTTATATAACCAGCGATTCTGTCGCATAGTTCAGTCAACTTCCCGCTCCAGTCTCGCTCAATTGTGTCCATCCTTTCGGTCATCAGCTGTTCGTTGTGACCCAACGCCTGCATCATCTCGTTGTAGTTCCGATCAACCAGCTCCAGAACCTCGTGATTTTTTGCGGCCATCTCGTCGGAGAATCAACCGCTATGATACCAAGTTGACACAATGGCTCAGTCAGCCCAAAAACAAAATAGTATACTCAAGAACAGTATTCAATTACAGGTTGAAGGGGAGAGAGAATAGGGAGAAAGAGAGAAGGAGAAATGTCCTGATTGATCAACTAACTTTAATAACTAACTTCTAACTATTCTCAAGCTATTTAGCAACATCCAAACAACATCAAATCGGTTAGGCAGTTGGCCGGAATCATTGTTACTTGCCCGTTGACCGAGCTGAGCTAACACAGCAGCTAACTCCAAGTTGTAATGGTGAAATTTCTCTTCTACCCTTGGGCTTGGACTGCATTCATGACATAGTATTATTAGTTATATTTTTTTTAAAATTCGGGCCTCTAAAATTATTCAAATTTTTGGGTCTGAGGCAAAGGCAACATTTGCCTCACTATCGGGCCGCCCATGTGCTTCATTATGGCAGCTGCAATGGTCATTTATCTAAGGTTCAAGAGAAGAAGCTGGTGGGGTTCAACTTCTCAAACATCTATTAATATCTTTATGGTGGTTGATTTATTTCACCACATATGCATGATTCTACTCTTTTCTCTCCATCTATAAATGCATTCTTCTTGCATTTTCATTCTTCAAGCACCACTGCAACTTCAGTGTATGATCTCTCTTCCATCCCCTCTCATTCTCCTCCTTTCTCATACACATTATCCTCTGTTTTAAGATACCTTATTTTGTTTTCTCGCAGACTGTTGACTGGCCTAAAGAAGTGAAGAAGTGACTGGATTGTGTGTGTTCAATTTAGGTAAAAATAATAATTCTCTGCTCATAAAATTCCCCCTATATCTCTGTATAGCATCTAATTCAGTGTTTTGTTGCAGGAAATATGGTTGGCAAGGAGAAGATGGATAAATCAAACCTTAGGCCGAAAAACATCATGTCTCACTTGGAGACCATGGCAATACTGGATCCAAATTCAGATGAGTACAACCGCTTGAAGGCAGCCATAGAACCCGGTCGTTCCATCCCATCTTGAACATCCGGACGATCAACGCACTGATTTCACGAGGAAAACTACGGTATATAGTCGGAGCGACGAGTCCGAGACGCAATCCGGTTAGATGGTATGACAATTGCAGAGTCATCAGATTATCCCGGAGGACCATCACCCGGCCGGCAAGCTCGCGATTCTCTTCCTCCAACCTCAGATAGTCTCGCTGAAAATCTGTCCGGCTAGCCAGCCACTTCAATTTATCGCTGTAAAAGGGCAGCACGGACCAAACCAAATCTAGCTCGGTTTTTAGTTTAGCCTTGTAATCTTCATGTTCTGCTTGCAACATGGAGATCGTCTCATCCGCGTCAAGGGTTGCACGAATCCGTTCTCGAGCGAACTCTTGGCATTGAGACAGGGTGCCAAACTCTTCAGATATTTCTCTAAGGCAAGCGGCCAAAGTTGGAACATCCCGGAATTCTTCCATCAAAGGCTCCATTCCGGAACGGACAAGAAGCTCACGAGTCTGTTCCCCTTCCATTGTCCATCCGGACAGCTCCGCCTCTAACTCCACACATCTAGGGCATGGAGGGCTCATCGATTGGGAACTAGCAGGTGAATGACAATCACCTGCACCTTCGGTTTGGAGCACCGGACCCGGACCTTTTGGCTGCGGACATGGAAACATATAAATAAAAAGATAAACAAGTAATGGAAGTAGGAAAAGGCTCGTCTTATAAAGAGAAGATGATTACATCTGACGGAGGGTTGTCATCCCCATCCGAGTCTTCGCTATCGTCCTTCCTACACTAAACAAAAGAAGATCAGACCTAGCCGGACGGAAGCTATTACAGAAAATTGAAAGTAAAAACTAAGGAGTGCGCTCTACGTCGGAGTCCTCTCTGTTGCGGTTGCCACCACGACCGCCATCATCAGCGTCATCTTCAAGCTTGGCATCACCATTGTCGTCTTCATTGGCGTTCGGAGAGCCATACATCTGGAATACCTCCAGATACTTGGCCTTGACGGGTGATTCCGGAGCGGTCCTTTTCTGGATAGGAGGCACTTCTACTTGCAGATTTACCAGACCCTCGTCGAAGGCGCGGACTATCTCAGCCGACACAGAGATCAGATTTTCTTCCGGATGAGCCTCAAACAACGACAACACGGAGGGCTGCATCTTCTCGACTCCGCCGCGGTAAAACTGATCAAGGTCATAGTTGTACTGGGCCTCAGCATCCGGATGATAATAGCATTTGGTAAACACTTCTCGCCGGGCCTCCGGAACCCAACCTCTCATCTTCCGATAGACTTGATAAGCTGCAAGCTTGTTGGACTCGAGGCACAGATTTTGCAAATTTTTCTCAAAAGCTTCACTGCGGAGCACCTTATCAGCAAATGCTACACATAGATCCTGCTGCGCACACGGAGACGAAAGCTCCTCTAGCTCCTTAACCCGGGCCTCAGCTTCGGCTGCCCGGGCCTCTGCCGCGGCAAGTTCACGGGTCAAGTTTCCGTTACTCCGCTCCAGCCCACTTAGCTTCTGAGATAACCGAGTGTGCTAAGTGTGATATGCTTTGTTGATGGACTCAGAGACGCCCGGAGAGGAAATAAGATAGGCCGCAAAGTCCTACAAACGATCAAATCAGATTAAAAAAACAAAAAAAAGGTATAACGGTTGTGGCTTACCCGGCCAGTATTGTGGCTACTGCTCTGAGTAGTCTCCTTGTTCGCGGGGATATTCAGAATTACCTTTTTCTTGTCCCCTTGGTTCACGGACGAATGCTGGCCCGGTTCTGTCTTCCGGACTGAAGATGAAGCCTTCATCTTGGGCTTCTTCGATAAAGGAAGATCGTCATCCTCATTGGAGGATGGAGGATTAACAAGGGTGATAGCAGCGGCCCGGTTGTCGGCCATTGCACCAGTTTCGCTGCCCGAAACAGGGGGCTGCTTGCCAGACGTAGCCCCAGTCTTCTTCAAGGCCTCCGCCTTGGCCCTCTCCTGCGCAAGCCGCTCTAACTCGCGCTTTCGCTTCTTCTCCTTTTCTTTCTCCATCTTCTCATCAGCAGTTGGGGTGTTCATGCCGGTCCCCGAACCGGTTGTTACCTTCTCCGTGTTTATATTCTTTGTTGATCCGGGTGGAGGATTTCCACTCTCTGCATTCTTATTCTTGACAGATCCGGACCGAGGATCTACACCCGCCTCGATCTGAGGAAACACTGCAAGCACACGGAACGGATAAGAGATGAGAATGATACAGCATGAAACAAAAGAAAAAGGACTTACAAGAATCGGCCCGGGGGTAGTAGTAGCGACACCGGGTGAACACATCCTCCTCATACGCCATCAAAGGGAAAATTAACTTCCCGTTGATCCAAAACCTGCTCAGATCAAGCTGGTTATGGCTCAGCTTGTCTATATCCGCCTCTTCCACACCATCCGGATGGAGCATCACCTTGCTTTCCTTCTCCCTCTCGCTGTTCCACGCGGGGCACGGATACTTACCCGTGTTGAAAGTGAAGTAGTTCTTCTGCCAGTTCGCATAAGAGTCGCGGCGGCCCTTGCAACAATCTTTCACCCCTTTCCGTTTTTGGAAAGTGAAGACTCCCTCGTCCTTGGTGTCATCCAGGTGGTAAAAAGGCCCTGAATAGGTCAAGGGACGGAGTCACCTCGCAACGATAGCAATTCAACAAAAAGGCCCGGATGACGGCAATACAGTTGGGCTGTAGTTGGGCAGGGGAAATTTGGTAGTGTTTGAAAATGTCCAGAAAGAGTTGGAGAAGAGGGAAATTGATCCCGTAAAAGAAATGGCTCCGAGGAATGGCCGCAACAATTGTATAATCCCCGGCGAACGGCGTCAGTCCGGAGTCGATGGAAAGAGGGACCACCATGGCTCGGACTAGTTCTTTCACAGTGGTATCAATATCCACTGTTTCTCCCGCCTTCGGATCACCATCCTCTGGGACGGGGTTCATCCCTATCTTGACATCGATGCCATCAGCAGTCATGACGTTCGGAGAGGAAGAGTTTAAGGAGGAAAGAGAATATGAAGAAGGAAAAAGAAAGATGAAGATAGATGAGGAAAACAGGAGAGCAAAGTGAGAAAATGAAAGGTGAATGAAAACATTCACTATTTATAGAGATAAGTCTGACGAAAAGGAGAGCGAGTCCCAAGGCGACATGATTGCTCTCTTGAAAAGAGAAACAAAATTTATTTTGGAAAAAGAAAACAGAATTTTTTGAGTTGACAACACATTTATGGCGCAGCAACACGCTTCATTAATGTGCTGGAGAACACGCGCGGAAGAAGTCTAAACGCCCAGCGCGTGCCCAGACGCATCTGGGTATATATTGAACTCCCGTATCGGATTACATGCCTCCGGGCGGATCCGATAAGAAAACATACGTGATGAGACACGGGACCCCTCCTCCGGATCGCACTTCCGAACGAATCCCATGTCTCGGGGGGCTAGTGGTGATATAGGCTCTGGCCCATATCTAGACTCCGGCCCAGAGAGTAGTCCGGTCCATATGACGTCAGCTAGAATGGCGCTATCCGGGGACAAAGGGGACATGAATATGACCTGTCCCCGGGTAAGGACAAAAGGACAGGACCACTGCGTCTGGGTTAGAGGCTGACCACTCACACCTATAAATACAGCTTTGGACTTGTGGAGAAAGGTATGTTCTATCAGATTAAACTCTCTCAATATATCCTTATTCTCTCTCCTATTCAAAGACCCCTCTTTCATCATCATGCCGAAGTAGCTATCCTCGGGATACTCCGGGGCGTTGTTTTGCAGGTCTTTTAGGTGAGAGCGCGCAGAGCACGGACAAAACCTCATCCGGACCAGAGACCACCCTTGTATCCGGACCGGGACTGGAAGCTGGTAGCATCATGTGTTACTCAAACGATGAAAATGACTTATATGTTAGGAATTAAAGTACATTTTTATGTGATTTATCTTTACAACTTTGGTAGAAGTAAGAGCTTAATGAAACAATATGAATCTGTTTTATGTGGTTCTTCATAAAAATATTCAACGACGTGTTATATGTAATATTTATCTTATTTTTGAAGACCACTCAAAGTCCAAAATCGTCCTAAAAGAAAACTAGCCCAGAGAGGGGTCTTATAATATAAGTGTCATTCCTCATTAAGCATGTCATATTCTAATATTATTGAATACGTGATCCAATTATAAATTACTTTATTATAAAGTGTCGTTGTTTGATCAGTATTTAATACTGCGTATATTAGATTAACCTTATAAATATAAAAATATTATTAATAAAAAATTAATTTAAATGGTGTAGCATAATTAGTGTAAGCATTGGTGTCATAATTTTGTACAATATTCTCTAATAATTTTGTCATTAGAGAATTTGTTCTTATCCATAAAGATATTTTTAGTCTATTACATAATTACAACTTAAATATATGGATTAAACGGGTAACACATTTAACTCACGAGTTTCACATGAATCTAACTCATTTATTTTCGTATCATTCGTGCCTAACCTAATATAAATTTATTCTGATGTTTCATGTCAACCCAAATGCTCTGAACTCATGTTTAGTTCATGTCGGATTTTCATGTCGTGTTTCAAACTACCAACCTAAATCACATATCTATGAACAACGAACTTTAAATTGGTCACTTCCCGTTAACATTGACACATGCATTGAATATTATTTTTATTGCTGACAGTAGAAATTTGAAAGTTTATTAGCACCTAAGTTGAAAAAGCCGATAAATAAGCCGACAAAGTTTGTTTTTATTCATTCATTTTTATTAAAACAAAGTTAGTTTTTACAAAGATCACAACTAAAGACGAATACTGGAAAGTCTAAGTAATAAAAACGAACGACATTTTTGTTCTATCTGAAATGTGGCCATTAGTTTTTGCTTTCCTCATCGCCTAAAGTTTAACTACTTTCTCTTTGCTACTCCTAAGTTGATTTTAACCAATAATTAATTAGGCATTCCAAGATTGAAAAATAAGTCTTTAAACCTAGCCTCCTTGTCCATTTGATTAATCTTCAAGTGTTTTATAGTCGTGTAACTCCATTATTGACCTCTCCCATTTCTTATTAAATGTTGAGATTTACCTAGTAATATAGAAAATATATCCAACTTTCATAAACTTTATACTGTTATATTTGAACAATATAATTAGTGGTAACTCCATATCATATAGAGAGTCGGATTTTTAAGAGTTTTTGCCTAAATTACTATGACATCAATACTATGGAGGAGTCGTACTTTATGAGCTGAATCTAGATTGCTCGTTTTAGATAGAATTTTATAATCAAATTGATAATTAATTTTTATCTTTGTGCAAATTTTCTCTTCTACTAACTTGCACATCTTACATGATGAGTTTACAATGGAGAATTAATCTGTTCTTTATATGAATATTATCATTTTAAAAGAGAATTACTCGTAATAGAAAATTAATATGTATTTTAATACGTATTAATTTTTTCGCCTAGAACATGTAGTAGTTCAGTTATTTCTAAAAATATTATTTAATTATATATTATAATAGTATTAATATTACTTATAATTATTATCTAATCATTTATCATAATTTTAGAAATCTAATAAAATATAGAGTGGTGATACATGTAGGTTAATGTTCAGTAATGCAGGTCTAAAAGAATAATCTATACCATGAACTAAAGTAATGATAGTTGGATAAGCATAAGCACATGAGAAAAGCATCAGTCAGCCGTCGACGATTTGCCTCTTTGGGATAGTCTAAGTGTGAGCACTAAGCACTATATTCATTTCGATTAATATACAAAGAACACTTCGTTAAGATTAGAGTAAGTATATGTTAACGATGTTGAAAAGTCAAGAAGTGTGAGATTGGTGACCCCTTTTATATGTGGCGATTCGATTGCAATATATTAGAAAATGAATTTTAGTATTAGATAACCTTATTTGTACAGGTCTTCTATACGCAGTTCGTATTTTGCTTATTTGCAGTCCGTATTGTTTTAAAATAATCATATATACAATGATTCTGATATATAACTGAATTGCAAGTGTATGCAATAGAAGTAGTATATATGATGCATATATCTGATATACATAATTATTGACCATATCATATATCGAAGACGTATTTTTATTTTATACTGCAAAATAAGCAAAATACGGACAGATTTTTGACAAGTTTGGTGAACAGATTTTTGCAGTGGGCTGATGCTTTTTCATATTTTTCTGTTGTTCAACTACCAGGTAATCCTTATCTCTAATTCATCTTTTTTTCAAAAAACTCAATACTATATTTGAAAAATATACATCACATATTTCACAATATAAGAACTTTAATGACTTTTTTTGTATGGAATATAAAGTTAAATTCAAAAGTATAATATTTAAGTTAGAATGTGGGACATATAATATTTGTAGTACTATAAAATTATGTAATCTTTCACTCTTAGCCTCAAAAATAAACTATTTTTTATTACTTCCAAACCTTTTTTTATAAAAATGCAAGTGCCTATAATGCGAGAGTAATATATAAGTCATCTCCATTTGAGCTGCCGCCTGCTACTAGT
Source organism: Sherardia arvensis (assembly GCA_948330725.1). Taxonomy (NCBI): domain Eukaryota; kingdom Viridiplantae; phylum Streptophyta; class Magnoliopsida; order Gentianales; family Rubiaceae; genus Sherardia; species Sherardia arvensis. The sequence continues at coordinate 39,485,955 of OX415236.1, read as the reverse complement.
TGCTTACCGCTGCTTTCAGTTGGTAACAGGAGTTATAACTGATGTCAGTTGAAATTATGTTAAGAAAGTTACTTGACTTAATGATTGATGTTAACTATGGCTAGATTATAATGTCGTTTGTATTGTTCAATGTATTTATAATAATATTATTTATTTGATTTTAGGTACCCTAACACTCTTGGTACCCGGCTCCATATTTCATTAGAGAATCAAGAAGGCATGTACCAGAATTTAGACGTGCACCACCTAGATTTAAGGTGGAGCATTTTAAAAAACGTCATCTTTCATTGAGAATGAAAATAGAGAGGACACTTGGATAGTTGAAGAGTACTTGGACCAAATCCAATGGAAGACCGTCACCAAATCCAAATTACTTTTGCATGTTTCACACTTCGTGATTTCAGTCGAATGTAAGAGCTTGGATTCCTGTTTTAGATAAACATAAATTTGTGTACTGGAGTGTTAGATGAATTTATCAAATTCTCTGTGAACAAAACTAAAGCACTTAAATTGAAATTCTATACATGATATGGCTATAACAAAATAAACAATATTCATTGACAAAAATTAAAAAAACTTATTTAGTACCTAAATTTCAAAACACTTTATTTAAAAATAATACAATCGGATGAAGTCAATTGCTTCAGCTATTGATAACTGATAAACCTGTTGTGGTAAAACTGAACTGGACAGAGACATATACAAATAACTCGTTGATGGATGTCTGGAACCCGCACTTGATCATGAACCCAGCTCACGAACTGATTTGCAAGAAAAAGCCATGGGGTTGCCCATGGGTAGACACTCTGACGCTCAAATTAGCGAATAGCTTAGAGAAGCTTATGTACGTAAGGTAAGGCGTATTGTGTATGTAATAATAGATCCAGAGGTTTACCAAATCTTTGGTATTTATAGGGCTCCAATCCGTAGATTGACAATATATATAATTATAGTAAGAATACAACTCTTATGGAGATAATAGTTGTATTCCCAAATTTAGAGGAAGTGTATTCCTTGTTGGACATTTAGAATATACGCGTTCCTTATAAGGATTTGAGCCCGCGTATCTCGAGACTGAACGAATTCCACAAGTGCGAACCATGGACTTATCACTCGTTGAAAATATAGTCCAGAGAATATAAGTTTCCGTAATCGATGTCGATCAAGGAGTTTAATAGAATATTACCACAACAAAACTCAAATCAACCACAAGATGACATCCATCGAAGCGCAACTTAGTGAATCGTCAAAACGAAACATATTTTAACCCTCCGAAAATGATAAAGAGAACATAGATCAGTCAGTTTGACTGTCTAATATTTAAAAATGATTCTGAAAGCCTCTATCAATTTGAAGATCTTGTTCTCCTACTCTAATTTTTGGATCAGTCATTTGATGTTGTTTGCATTTGAAATCATGTTGCCAACAACAAACCTTAGCTTGTAACTTTCTCAGTCATGCAATAAAACAGTGGAAGGCATTAACCATTTTCTATGGAAAAAGTCATCATTTATTTACTTCTAATTAAGTAGGGAAACTCTCTACTGTCTAGTTGAACTAAGTCTCTAAAGTGCCGTGGAAAATTTGCATGTGTTTAAATATGTGAAATATGTATTACACTAGCTATCTTTGAAAGAGCACATGTCACTGCATTTGCCTCCCTATAAATATGCGAGAAAGATAGTATAAGATCACATGGTAAATCCCAAATATTCATGAGATCGGCACCAACTCCCGATGTATATTATTCTCTTACTTGATCAGGTTCAGAAGTATCAGTGAATCCATCTCCACATGAACATATTGATACCCTTGAAATTAAGCAGCCTTTAGCTCTATGGTCAAAGTTGTAACTTCAGCCTCAAGGTTACTTTAAACATGTAAGATCTGTGCTTTCACATGGAGAATATGATCCGCACAATTTCTCAAACTCCAGCCTACACCACCCCTGCTATTTCTCATAAATGAACCATCAGTGTTCAATTTGATTAAATCAGGATTAGGCAGTCTCCAACTAATAACTCTATCTTGTCTACTTACAACACTAATGATGCATAGGAATTTTATAATAATGGGAGCGCGAGGTGTGTGTGGTGGTGGTGAAACTTGGACCAAATTTTCAACTATAGGAAATTGTTAGGTGACCTTGTTCCTACAAATGTTAAGGAAAGGAGAAGGTGTGTTTGGTCCAAGAATATTTTGAGAGTCTGGATTTTGGTTTGACATTTTGAGACTTTGGATTTTTGAGAGTCTGTCTTTGCAAAAACCTTGTTTGGTTGGGTTGAAATTTTGTAAGTTTGAAACAAAACCCTAATTTGGTTCTTCAGGATTTTGCAAGTTTAAAACAAAAATTTTAAATCTAAAATAAAAAATTGTAAGTTTGGACTTGGAAGAACAAAAACTAGAATTTGAAATGGGAAAACAGGACTTTCTAAAGTAACCTTAGATATTGAACTCCACAGCACAGATCTTACATGTCAATTTTAGATATTAAACTTTCTAAACTAAACTGGACTTTCTAAAGTAACCTTAGATATTGAACTCCACAGCACAAAACTTCGTGTTGTGGAGTTCAATATCAAAACCGTCTACAAAATAAGCAGAAAACTGTTTATATACTAAACCCTAGCTGCTACTAATTGTAATAAATAACAAAAAAGGTTCTCCCTAACTTAAAATATAATTTTAAGTATCCAAATATAATAAAACAGGATTTTGACCCTTCAGACAAAGGAATTCGCTCAGAAACTAGAAGTGCTCATGTATAACACGAGTTCTTATTAAAATGACGTTTCCAATCAGAAAACACTACTTGTTTGTTGAATTCTGAGACTGCGACAAGAAACATCAGAATCGGCGAAAACTATTCGGCGATCCAACGTCCGCAGGTAAGATTCATGCCACATCAGTTGGGTTGGGATTTTGTAAGTTTGAAACAAAACCCTAGTTTGGTTCTTCAGAATTTTGCAAGTTTAAAACAAAAATTTTAAATCTAAAATAAAAAATTGTAAGTTTGGACTTGGAAGAACAAAAACTAGAATTTGAAGTGGGAAAACTGAACTTTCTAAATTCATACGAATCAAATAAAATTTTTCAAAACTAAATTTTGAAAGTCCAATTTTTTAAAAACCAAGTAAACCTAATGCATTGAAAAGGGTGTTTGAAAATAAAAAGATGAGCGATTGATATTGGTCATTTAAGGGAAGCAAAAGCCTTAAATTTGGAGGGGAAATAAGTATAGAGGCATGCAAATCTTATATTGGTTATTTGAATTTCAAAAAAAATAAGTCTTCTGTATAAGTTATGGTTCATAATTATGTATATCAGACATATGCATCATATATATTAGCTCTATTGTATATAATTACAAATCAGTTATATATTAAATTTATCATATATATAATTATCTAGTAAAAATACGGACAATAAATAAACAAAATACGTACTACATCTAACAGTATGACAAGTATATCATGGTTGATGATCGACTCACATCATATCCAATGCCATAATGTATAAACATGCATGTACGCTTACTAGTATATTGCAGTATTGGGCGTCGTACAGTTAGGAAAAGGGCCAGATGACAAAGCAGACTACTCAGAATCCAAATTTTATACGTAGGATAAAGCCATAAAGGGAAAAAAAACGAGGCAAAAATTGAAGCGACAAAAAGGAATTTGACACGAATGAATATTTGAGATGAAATTATATAATGTGCAAATCCAAAAAACGGTGACAGTGCCGCTGCCCCATACAAAATGTTTGGATTTGTCTTTTTCATATAAACGCCAACAAAATTGCAAATCTTGATTTAATACTGTAAACAATTCTTAAATCCGCTTCATATCCGCCAAATAAATCGTAATTAAATGTTATGATGCGTCTCTTTCAAATCCACTTATAAATAAGTGTCTGTGTTCTGCTACTTCATCATCTCACAGTTCATCACTAAGCTTATATTTCAGTAATTGCATGAAAGAAATGGCATTGTTCTCGAGAAACGTAAGATTGTTTTTCCAGGTTCTGATCATCTTGCTGGTTTTGTTTGCACATTTGGAGGTGTCAAATGCAGGGAGTTATCGTGGTATGAAAAGTACAGAAAGCAGGCTGCTTCTTGAGAAACTAGGGTATGATTTATCAAAACTGCAGCGGAAGTACAGGGTTGACCTTACCGATCCTGATAGACTGGTGCCTGAAGGCCCTGATTCTCACCATCACTAGCCTAAGGTATTCTAACTTCCTTCTTACTTCCATTTGATGATTCAGAAAGTATCTTATGAAATCGTCTCGTCATAGATTTATGAAATTTTACGTGTTTTATATTAATTACTAGTTCTTTTTATTGAGTAAGGAAGTCGACTTCATATTATTTCATGTGAGTGAAAAATGTCAATTTAATGAAAAAAAGAAAGAAAGAGAAGTTTACAATTCAGATGTGTGTTAAAGCATAACTAATCAAAGAGGGAGCTAAAGTGTTCTATTTATGATTAACATATTTGTTTGTTATTCCTCCTTGTATTTATTTGCTAGAAATTAAAAATAGAACAAAACATGTTCTATTGAACTTATATGCATTCAATTTACTTAGTTCAATACTACAGAAACATAATTTGGTGAAATTCGGTTTAATTCAATTATATCGATTCAACATTAATTTTATACATTAATCTTTATTTCATTTCAGTTCTACTGATCGGCAAGAAATAAGATCAAAAGAACTTAATCTATTAGAAGTATCCCTCATAAAATATGCATAATAACTGATTTTTATCTGGTTATAGCATCATTCATTTGTGTCTTTAAATGTTGCCTCCAAAGATTTGACGAACCAAATTTTCTTTTACGCAGGATGAGGCCATACCTGCATGGACAATAAGAACAAGATGGAGCAAGTTAAAGGATGGAAAATCATCTTCTATTCTAGCAATTTTTGTAAAGAAATTCTAGCAATTTTGGTTCTTCCATAATCCTGCATTGCAACAACGTCTCTGGAGGGTGAACTTTTTCTTGTAATTGGCTAACTCTTTAAGCAGTGGTGCATCTTTAGACTTCATATATAGGATTTATATCAATATAAACCCATTTCTTTTCATAATCTTAACTCAGCTTCATTCTACGAAATATGCCGCGACACTTATTCATATATATATATACATACAATATCCAACAACTCAGATTGCAAAGAATAGAGCTAAAAATTTAAACCAGCTTGATATATAAATGTTTGCAATATTGCAATTCATGATCGAAAACTAGGCAACAACTTGTACGCATACATTCCCCTCCTTCTGCATATGCATGTTTCTATAACACTATAAAATGTCTGATTTTACATAATATCAAGTCCTTAACAAGCGTGCAACTTAGAACTAGCATCCTCATTATGATCCAATGCTCGACGCATATCTAGATATGATGAATTGGACTACTTTAAGAGAGACTTAAGGGGATCCTTATGGTCAATATCATAATAATGAGGGATCTCATATGGGAGGGTTTCCCGGATCAAACCCAATTCCTTAAGCTTCCCAACTACTTCTTCAAAAACAACCTTATTGCCTTGCGAAGAAAGATGCAATCCATCACTGACAATCAGAAACAAAATTAAGCAGTTAACTTTTTGCTGCTGTAGAACTTCGGCAGTTTGTCATGAAAAGTCCCGTTTCAACAACTAAAATAATTAAAGAAACAATAGTTTTCATGTGGAATGAGAGAAGTTCTTTAATCAGACACCATGTTCAGTAGCATTGGCCTACGGATCAATATAAAATAGGTAAGAAGAGGTGACGAGACAGTAAAATGCATGATTTTAGATAAACAATCCATAATTTGCCAATTTCATTACGAAGTACCGCCCAGGGTCTTCTTAAGTTTTTGTAGTCCAGCAATTAGTCAAGAGGCATAGTAGGACAGCTAAAAACAAAGAGTCCTGTTTGTAATACTTGATTATACATATCAGTTGTTAACTATTAACTTGGAAGGGATGGTAAAATTCTTTACTATTCAGAAGTCAGAAGTGAAGTCAGAACTGAAATACTCCATGTCAAATTTTGAAATAGAGAGTTAACATAAAAAAGAAGAGAATGAAATGAAAGAGTACCATAAATAATCAGCTCTCCAGCCAGGGAACAGCTGCATTTTGGTCCAAAGATCTATTGCTGGAGTTTGACATTCTGATGCAACTGAAAGACAAGTTTTTGCATAATTACCAGCCGCTTCGTTTGTCCTCTCTGGCAAGCCCTCCTTGTTCTCAGCATATGGATACCTGCATTATTCATGAATCACCACAGTTTTTAATAAGCCTTTCAGCGCAATCCAATCCAAAGATTTATGTCAGACATATGATCAGAACCAACTATTGTGTAAAGCTGACACTTACAAGAGGCGTGTGGCTTCATCAATTGGTGGAGGTGTGATCAGAATAACATGAGTACTAGGCCATCGTTTCTGAATCAGGTAATATGTAAAGTTAGCTCATTTTAGTCTTGAAATGCATACAAAGACATGAATTATTTCAGGAGTTGAAGCCTAGTATAGTGTCTCCGGTAAAACAATCCACATAAGTTTCTGGGGAGAAAATTTAAGACTAGGCTCACAAATTATGGACAGATTATGGACAAATTATGAGCTTACTATGCAATATGTTCATGCTATAACAAAAACATTTTTCCTGTGAGAACTGATATTAATTGAACCAAAGCATTCAAATTACCAATACATGACCAGTTACACGGTGATCTTAAGGATTGAACTTAACTAAAGGCTTATATCGTGGCTTGCATTTTAACATTCAGTTGGTACAATTGGTATGATGTTAAGATCAAGTCAACAAGAATCAATGAAGCAAACCAAATTCAACCAACTCTCAAGTAGGCTTTGGCAAATGTTAGAAAACAAAATCATACAAGAGATTATTCCACCAAATTATCATATTGAGGTACGAGAAAATTCCAGATTATCATTAGATTCAGTGAAATTGTTAACGAGACACACACATCAGTTGATCAAAGAATATTTTTTGACTAGATACTACAAAATGTCAAACTACTCTGTTCTAAAATTTACTACTCCACAATAAATCTGAGACATGGGCACATGGCAACTATAGACATAAAAAATAACTAAGTGAAGGACCATACAAGTAAAAAATAGATGGTCCATAGCTCTTACTTTTTTCAGTTGTGCCAATTGCTACTATGTAGTAACAACTAATATCTACAACGTCTACAACTATAAGTCTATAACTATGCATTGACAATATCAAGCAACCGTGTTAGGTCGAGAATCGAGACCTGTTTTTCGATTATAGCAGTGAAATTAGTTGTTTAGGCAGTAAGCCAGCTACAAATATTATCCGAAATCAACCTACATTGTGTAAAGGAAGTGAGCATAATTGAAGAAAATGAAAATACAAGTTAGTGCAGCTCATTATCAGAAGCAATGGAAGCAAGTAGTAGACCAGTGGCAAACAGTGATAAATTGATAATGACTACTGGGCCTAAAAACGAGTACTTTGTTGGTTGCAAAAGTTGTTTCTTTGAAGAACCTTCACAGCCCCCACCACAGCCTAATACACCAAACTACACTTTCACGCCAGAGAGAGGAATTGACAAAGACTCGTTACCTTGAAAAAAGCAACAATGGAATGCAGATTCTGCTTATATTCATCCACAGGCACGTGCTGGGAGCCACCGTATCGATCCGGAATACACGCGTCATTCGCACCCAGAAACACCGTGACGCACAGCGGCGCCGCCTCGCCGTCCTCCGCCGGAAAAACCCTGTCCATCGCCATTAAAGCCCACCGCGTATTGTACCCACTGTACCCTCTAACCACCACATCAGCCTAGCACACACAAAATCATGGTATCAGCTTATTTGCAGATTCGAAAGAATGAAGTAATTAAGACTTACTGTTCTGCAGAAATGATTGGCGAGAGCAGCGCCCCACCCTCCATCCTCGAAAGATAGCTCGGTGATTGAATCGCCAAACAGATAAATCTTGGGCCTCATTTCTCCTGTAACTTGGGGGATATTAAGGGTTCAAATGATTGAGAGTGGAGTCTTTCAGATTACGTAATGCAGAGGCCTGAGTTTAAGTACAAAAGAGGAGTTCTTGTCCATTTATTAGTCTGCAGACAAGTGACGAAGCTGCACACGCATTTCCGCTATTCCGCTCGGCTCACTAGGGGGAGTTTCAAAAAATCCGGCCCGCATTATCTGGCCCGTTGATACCTCACTATTACGGTTCTGATTCGAAAATTAAATCGACCACACTTGAATATTCCCCTGTTTTTCTACATGTCACACTTGAAAACTAAGACTGCTTAACGGCAAGTTTGACATAATTTATTCGCAATTTATATCATATATCGGGTATACGTACCCTGAAACCCGTGTTTATAAATAAAAATAAACATTCTGAATAAATTTTCGTTCATTTTTAACCAGGTGTAAATTACGTTGAATATTACCGCATTACCTACCCACGTTCACGTTGACTATTAAATTACCCACAATTAAGTCTGATATTTTTCATCTTGTAAATTAAACATTCTGCGATCACAAATTCACACCCATCAATAAAAGAAATGCGTTTGTGACTCACTCACATACCACTCTTATCTGGTAATATTCTGATAGAATATATGTATTTGTTTTAATTTATCTCGTCACGTGTTTTAATTTATTCCACCGTCGATCCGATCATAGTCGTTTATAGATGAAAATACTTATTAATCCTAATCTTGCTGCTATTTTGGTAGAAATAATTGCATTTTTTAAGGGGAAAGAATATACATGTTAGATAATTTTATATTTTGGAAGAGGTGTGTTCCTTATCAAGTATTAGCATGACTAATTTTTACATTGCGCATAATGAAGTTATTATTGCAATCTACCATGCACATTCTCGTCTTGTTTCTCCCGATCACAACTTTCTTTCTTTTTTTTATCCTTCCCCGATGATCAAAGCAGGTGCTGGAGCAGCAACCAACACTTGTCTCTGATCGCTTATTTTCCTTGTGTCCTTTATCTTCAACTTAATCTTTGAATTCCTTCAAAATACAAAATAATTCAAAACGGTTAATATTCAATCGGTAATGCACAACATCATATTTTATACCGCACGTAATAACATATTGGATACACATAATATAATTAATATGTCATTTGTCATGCACACTAACGTAATTTAAAGTACACATAAAATCGGATTGGATTGCACCCTTCCTCATTTAGCAAGAAGCATGGGGTGGCTACTAAATATTTTAAAAATGCACACACAAACGGATTGGAATGCTCCCCACTTTATTCTAGGATGCACCATATTTTTTCAATACAATATCTGGTCAGGGAGGGATGGAGTGGTGTACTTACACATATGCACATTCCATCAACATACGATGCACATACAGTAGATTTAGAATGCACAATCATACATTTTTAATAAGCGTATCGTTTTTCAAAAAATATTACTACAATCAAAATTAAAATTTGCATCTTATTTTCATTCAAACTGCACTAAACATAATTAATATTCTATTAAATAGTTCACAAATGTTATTTAGAATGCACGTGATATTATACTGGAATGCGCCCCAATTAAGATTAGGATGCACACTAGTTTTCAATAAAACATAGAGCGCACATTAGCGAGTTGTACTTTATGCACATTCCATCAACATACAATGCACATACAGTAGATTTTAAACGCACAATCATACATTTTTATATGCATATCGTCATTAAAATAAAAAATTACTACAATCAAAATCAAAATTTGCATCTTATATTCATTCAAACTAAACTAATGAACATAAATAATATTCTATGAACATATATAGTATACCGACATGATTTAGAATGCACATAATAATATCCTGGAATGTGCCCACTTAAGATTAGGATGCACACTATTTTTCAATAAAATATACAATGCACAGTACCGATGGGTACTTAAATAGCTATGCACATTCCATCAACATATAATGCACATCCATTAGATTTGGAATGCCCAATCACATATTTTTAAATGCACATGTTTTTTCTATAAAACATACAAAAATACCGCAGGAAATGGTAATTAATTAATTATGCACATTCTATCCACATGTAATGCACCTACAGTAGATTTGTAATTAATTAATTATGCACATTCTATTCACATGTAATGCACCTACAGTAGATTTGGACTGCACATCCATATATTTTTTAATGCATATGTCTTGCGATCATATACCATCTACCCATATACAACCACCAAACGTTACAACACCATCCGCAACCTACCCAAATTACAAAATTGCTAAGAAAAATGCCAAAAAACTAAATCACTTACGCCGCCGGAATGACTACACGTGCATCAGCAAAATTCTCGTCCTCCATCACTAAACTTGGTATACCTATTAACAATTTAACTTGCAATCAATAGATTTACCATTAAATCAACACATAACGTTTTTAGTTTTGAATTAACACCGATATCTAAAATTTTACCCACAATAACAGATCATCTGCTCCATAACCCTTTTGATATATCACCTAATCCAATACCATCGTGTTTTTTATATATAATCTGTTTGATTCATCACACAATTCAGTAACAGTGCGTAGGGGTGGGTTTAGATTGGTATGTGGATGTGCAGTTCAAATGATATTATCAGCAAAACGATGCGGCGGTTACGATTTAGTGGGAAAGTAGGCAGTAATTTAACCTCGCACGTAACGTATATTTACTATTTATGAAAATGTCCACTTATTGCAATTAGAGGTCTCGGGGTACGTACACCCGTGATAGGATCTACCTATGGTAATTTATTTTTGTTATGTATAGATAAAGGGCGGCCCTTTCATAAGTTTATGATAGGACCATCCTACCCAAAACTCTCTCATCTACTAATCTATTATTTTGATACTCAAATAATATACATTATTTAAAATCTTTTAAAAGTATATCACACATTGATAATACTACTCATATAATGGTTTTAATTATTTGATCAAATTTATAACAAATTTTATGATAAATAGTGATGTGTCATTATAAAAAAAATAAAAGTAATAACAATAAACCGAACCGATTAACAAATGATCAAACTCAAAACAATAAACATGAAAAGATAATTACCTACAAAACCCAAACCGATATGGACCAACGAATGGAAAAAATTTCGATTCAATCCAAAAACATTTGATTTGAGATCGTTTAAACCAGACCAAAACTGATCAACCCAATCACATTGACACCACACCACTATCACCAAAACTAGGGCCCTTTTATTTGCCTTAAAATGGAAGTATTGTACGGGTTTGTTTTGCCACGCCTTTCACATGCGCTGGCCTCCAGTGCGCAAGCACTCGAGACTCAAGATGTGACAGGCTGCCCATTTGTCAAAAATGGGGTGGCACATTTTCTCCGTGCTGAACGATGGTCCTCGACACGATCGTTCTAATGGAGGAAAGACGCTACACACCCGAACAGGAATCTGGTGATCCCGCGATTACCACGCCAGGCGCACGCTACAAGTTGCGCACGATCCTACATCCTCAGATAGGTACATCTACGGAACACAGCATGAGCACAAGGCATCGCCTCTGCCCCAACTAGGGAAGCTCACGCACCACAAATGAACCTCATAGCCAAACCAGGATTGGCATGTACTCCATGCCCTCATCTCTTCATCTTGAGGGCGATGAATTAAACTGTTTAGTCAAGGCCACCCTTGACTTTACTGTTTCTTTTGGCTTTCATGGTCTGAGCTACTTCATCGACACAGTGATGGCAATGGAGCGGGTTTATGGGGATACCCGTCCCGGATTCGCCCCATTTAGGTGGACATGGATCATTATATTCATAAGATGGAGCGGGTATGGATATGATTTTTAAACCCATGATGGGTATGGGGCGGGTATGGATATTTTTTTAAAACCCGCCCCATACCCACCCGCCCCATAACCGTAGAATATCCACTATAATATAGATATATAATACATTATTATAATTTTATTAATTTTTTTTAATTTTTTTTGTAAAATAAAATTATCAAAAAAGAAAGTTAAAAGGAAGAGTATATACTATATTGGAAACCGGAGGAGACAGTTGCCTTCAAGCTAGCTGAACTGCTAAAAAGTTAACGTCGAAAACTAGACTCTGTTGAAACATATGTTTATATATTTGAAACTTAAAAGAATTTTATAAATATGTGTGCTAAATATTTCGTGATTTTTTATTAAATATAAGATATTTTAATATGTTTTATTTTTTAATTTATATTTATGAAGTATATATTGATATATTTTAAACGAATAGATTGATATCCAGGTGGGTTAGGATGGATATCCAGGTGGGCACGGATATCTAGGTGGAGATGTGTATTTAGGTGGATGAGTATGGATCTCAAAATGATATCCATCATGGGTTGGTGGGTGGGGATGGATATTAAATTTTTATATGGATATGAGCATGGATATAATGGTATCCACGCCCCTTTGTCTCAGTGAACATCCACCAACACTCGGCACAACATCAAGACGAAGTCCAGCTCTGGAGAATTGGCCTCATCTCCAACAATTTATGGAAGCACAATCAACGGAAGATAGTTCACTACAGTACTACTCGGATGATCACACCACAACAGCTACACTAGGGAAGAAGTCTTTTTCACGACGGTGAACCTCTTGTCCCAAGCGGATTTTATCCTTAGGGCCGAGAGTCTAGTCTGGATTAAAGGGGAAACCGACCTGATGTGTAGTTTAACTCAAGCACATTGTCACGCACATAGTCACATTCGGGGGGAGTGGAAACCCAATTCCATGATGAAGCTCTCGGTGAAGTATCTGGATAAAGGTAGATTTGAACTCAGTTTGTGACTTGTGCAACCCTCTTGAGTACCCTAGAAATTTCTGGGAAAATCACCGAGTATCGAAAACTTGTAGAAGCACTCTGAAGCATTATTGAAGGCCTCTCTATATGAGGTAAATGTTGTTTTAGTCTTGGGCAGTGATTTGTTTCATCCCTCGGTCATTTTACATCATTTATTCTATATCCCCAGACATTTAGTGGGATTTATTAGTATTTTATAACCAGACTAGTGCTCGATTAGGTAGTTAGTTTAGAATTTTGCATTGTATTGGGGCGCACCATAGTGCCCCCTGGACTGTCATGGCATTTCCATATTTTTTAAATCAAGTTACCAATAGTATATAATCTCTAATAATATAAAGGGGGATGGCTTATGAAAATGATCAAACTCAAAACAATAAACCTGAAAAGATAATTTACATACCAAACCCAAACCGATATGGACCAACAAATGAAATTTTTTTCGATTCAATCCAAACAATTTGGATTTGATATCGTTTAAACCAGACCAAAATTAACTGATCAACCCAATTACATTGACACCACACCACTACCGCCAATTGTATATAATCTCTAATACTATAAAGGGGGGATGACTTATGAATAGTAAAGTGGTCGTCGTATTTTACATATAATTAGTGTAATACTCGTGCCGATACACGAATATATATGAAAAATTATTATTATATACAGATTAATTAATGCTTTTATTATTAACATACGTACGGATTCGAATTTCTTAAGAGTACTAAATTCTTGATGATCTAATTATTAATTATCCATGTTGTATATATGCAAGTGATATAAAAGTATACTTTATTTGATAAAAAATTCTTGAACATTTAAATAAATTTATCATTTCACCCTAGATTAAATAATTGATAAACAAAAGTAAGAAAAAATAAAAATTTCCCAAAGTTAAAAAGCTCATTTCAGCTAACCAAATCAAACCATTACTCTTTTTGTAATCGCCAGCATAAAATACCCACTCATGCAATTTTCTTCCTGTCTATTCCACACGGGTGTTGCTATTTACACCACCATAGTGGTAAAAATAACCTCGGTATCATAAAAAGTTGGTGGACCACATGGTGTAGATAGAATAAAATGCTATTTGCACCTACCATATTTATTACGTGTATAGTAAAATGTGTCTTACTTATTATATTTGATTATGATATTATGGTATTAGGTAAATTATTATTATCTCAGGTAGATTATGTATTCTTAAATATTTTTAAATTTTTTTTATTTGATACCACATTTTAAATCACGTTAATATAGAAAATTAATAAAAATATATGTTAACATTATATGGATAAAACTTTTACAAAAAAAATTTGATTAGTATCACCCAACCAACTCCAACTCACATTCAATATCAAAAATTATAGAATAATTAGGTCAATATTTTGAAATATGGTTAGATTAGTTTGTTTTGACGTAAAATGGATATTCATGTTCAAATTTATTGGAAATATCAGCGATATGAAAGTTAAATTATAAAATAAGATGGTTAGGTCAATATTGGAGTGAAAGTAAATTTTTTTCTTATATTTTATTCTGATATAAATCAATATTTTAAATAATTGAATAGTAATTTAGATATTATTTATTTCTATTCTAATTAAAATATTTCTGAAAATGTGTATTATGACTTTTTTAAAATGGATATAAATAAGAAGATACCATATTAAATGAAGAGAGGGTTCACCCAAAAACCCTTGCCAATTATGTCTAGAAGTTAACAAGTAATAAATATCAACTTTATAAATTGAGTAAGTGATACACGTTAATTTAGATAAAAGTGGGTCAGGTAGATGTATTTATCAATTGGGGTGGTGTAAATAGAATCATCCTTCCACACTCATCATAAAATCATGAACATGGAGTCATCAATTCTTCTTATGTATCTCCATTTTCTCGTTCTTCGAGAAATCATTACTATATTCTATTCACTTAGGTGATTCTATTTACACCACCCTAATTGCTATTTACACCACCCTACCCCACTTTTATTTAAATCAATGTGCATTAATAGTTAATTTAATTGTTTTTATTTCTTTTCTAATAATCAACTTGAACCTTTTATTTTACTTCTTAACATTTTCATTTTAAATTAAATATGTTTAATTTAAAATAAAATCCTTTTTATGCAGTTAATAAAATATTTACAGTAAATATTTTATTAATATAAAATTGTTCCTTCTTTTATTATATAGCTTCACTTGTTTATAGGTTAAGATTAAGATTATAATTTAACATTATTTATTATGTTCACAATAAATTCACACTCTTTAATATTAAGTAGTACTTATGATAAAATACACAAATAAAATTTGATATCAAGCATAATAAATTAAAATATTTTATTAAATAATTATTCTTAATATATTTGTTATTAGTTTATTAGAATTTTAAATGGTTTCAAAGATACTAACTCGTATATTTTATGATGAGTTGCTTGAATTTCAATAAATAATTTCGTTGATTTATTTTTTATAAATTCAAATAATATTTAGAACTTGTCTAGTTATATAGTATTTGATAATAATTATAACCGTGTTTGATTGTGTCATAAATAAAATTTAAGTAAAATCCTTCCTATTACACATTAAACAACTAATTCTTAAATATTCATGTGAAATAAATTAAAATATATAACTAAATTAAATATTAAAGATTGAATAAAAAGTAGGTGCAAGTAGCATTTTTTTATCTACATCATAATGACCTACCAACTTTTTATCATCCCAAGGTTATTTGCACCTCTAAGGCGGGTGTAAATAGCAACACCCCCTATATATAAATCAAGAAATATCCAGGCCCTGAATACCTTAGAAGCAACATAGAAAGTAGACTTGTTGTAAAACTGAACGGAGCACGAACTCTGCTTGTTCCATCCAACTGCATCAAAATCACAGATAATTAAGCATATTCTCATCATATAAACTATAAAATCCTGAAAATAGGAAGAACATACATCAGAAATTATAAACATAAATCATCACAAAAAACCTCTCTTGCTAATTTTTTAACTATGTTTCAAGCATTTTATCAAACAGGTTGTATGCAACTATACAATCAATAATACATAAGATTCCAAAATCCGAACTTTATGGTAGAAGAAAATCCACTCTTTGGGCAAACCGTTTCAATATTAAAGATCAATACTCTTAGAGAATTTATTTATAAAACCTGTTTTAATGCCACCCCATCCATGAACTGTTCCCGGAGATCGTCGAAAATTGTTTCTGAATGCTCTTGGAGACCAAAAGCATCGCGTATCAAGCTTCTGAGTTAGCCCTGTCAAGAGAGAGACCTAACCCATATGACCGTAGACCCTTCGCTTTGCTTAATTTAAATCGATAACTGAAACCGATGAACCGGCAAGAGATTAATGGCATTGATAATTGCTAAAGAAAAAGAAGGGCCTCTGACTTAACGAATAAGAAGAAGGATCGGCAAAGGATAAGTTTGAAAATGAAAATTCAAGCCGATTAGAAGCAATCGCATTGAAAGTTGCTGATTTCTATCCAAAATGGACGGAGAATAAAAAAGAATGGAGAGATACGGGAAGTAAAAGTAATTTTAGAAGGGATATGAGAAGAGTAAATGGGAAGCTGAGTTGTCAATATGTGGTTAATCATAAAAATAATTCATTCTGAGAAAATTCTGATCCACCCTCTTTTAAAATATAGTATGATAATTGCTAAAGAAAAATAAGGGCCTCTGGCTTAACGATTAAGAAGAAGAATCGGAAAAGGATAAGTTTGAAACTGAAAATTCAAGCCGATGAGGATCAATCGCATTGAAAGTTGCTGATTTCTATCCAAAACAGACGGAGAATAAAAGAGAATGGAGAGATAGGCGAAGTAAAAGGTGGAAGAAGTAATTTTAGAAGAGATATGAGAAGAGTAAATGGGAAGTTGAGTTGTCAATTTGTGGTTAATCCTAAAAATAATTCAAAATTCTGAGAAAATTCTGATCTATCCTATTTTAAAGTATAGTATAATAATTGCTAAAGAAAAACAAGGGCCTCTGGCTTAACGAATAAGAAGAAGAATCGGCAAAGGATAAGTTTGAAATGAAAATTCAAGCCGATGAGGATCAATCTCATTGAAAGTTGCTGATTTCTATCCAAAAAATGGATGGCTATAAAAGAGAATGGAGAGATACGGGAAGTAAAAGGTGGAAAAAGTAATCTTAGAAGAGATATGAGAAGAGTATATGGGAAGCTGAGTTGTCAATTTGTGGTTAATCCTAAAAATAATTTTAAAATTCTGAGAAAATTCTTATCCATCCTCTTTTAAAGTATAGTATAATAATTGCAAAAGAAAAAGAATGGCCTCTGGCTTAACGAATAAGAAGAAGAATCGGAAAAGGATAAGTTTGAAACTGAAAATTCAAGCCGATGAGGATCAATCGCATTGAAAGTTGCTGATTTCTATCCAAAAAATGGATGGCTATAAAAGATAATGGAGAGATACGGGAAGTAAAAGGTGGAAAAAGTAATCTTAGAAGGGATATGAGAAGAGTATATGGGAAGCTGAGTTGTCAATTTGTGGTTAATTCTAAAAATAATTTTAAAATTCTTATCCATCCTCTTTTAAAGTATAGTATAATAATTGCAAAAGAAAAAGAATGGCCTCTGGCTTAACGAATAAGAAGAAGAATCGGAAAAGGATAAGTTTGAAACTGAAAATTCAAGCCGATGAGGATCAATCTCATTGAAAGTTGCTGATTTCTATCCAAAAAACGGATGGCTATAAAAGAGAATGGAGAGATACGGGAAGTAAAAGGTGGAAAAAGTAATCTTAGAAGGGATATGAGAAGAGTATATGGGAAGCTGAGTTGTCAATTTGTGGTTAATCCTAAAAATAATTTTAAAATTCTGAGAAAATTCTTATCCATCCTCTTTTAAAGTATAGTATAATAATTGCAAAAGAAAAAGAATGGCCTCTGGCTTAACAAATAAGAAGAAGAATCGGAAAAGGATAAGTTTGAAACTGAAAATTCAAGCCGATGAGGATCAATCGCATTGAAAGTTGCTGATTTCTGTCCAAAACGGACGGAGAATAAAAGAGAATGGAGAGATACAGGAAGTAAAAGGTGGAAGAAGTAATCTTAGAAGGGATAGGAGAAGAGTAAATGGGAAACTGAGTTGTCAATTTGTGGTTAATCATAAAAATAATTCAAAATTCTGATAAAATTCTGATCCATAATCTTTTAAAGTATAGTATAGACATTACAACATTTTCCTTTCACATTCATCCCTTCTATTAATTATTTAATAATCATGTATTCATTATATATGACTGAATGCAGTTCTTAGCTGAGTTTTAGTCTTCAACAATAATCTCACTTTTGTGTTTCTATACTAAATTTCTTTAATAATTTGCGGGGTTTTGTCGTGTATTTAATGAGAAAGCATTTATGAAAGTATTGATATTTTTATATGCTAATCCATTTTTCAAATATTGATAACTCAAAATTTTTCCATGATCTCCAAACTTTATTTTGACACAAAATTTCCCCATATTATTTTGCCCCATTTAATAACTAACATGCTACCTCTCTAAAACTCCATTCTTAGACTTAATCACTGTAAGTATTTGCAATCTAATAGTTGAGAACAGATGTTTTGCTAAAACTAATATTCCTGCTTGATCTGCCACTTATTTTGCCAAGTGATTATTAGTTTTGCAACTATGTTGTCAAAATGTGGTTGAAAATAAGAATGCGTTTCTTCCAATATAGACAGGACATCTTAGGTATTTAAAAGGAAAAAATACCTTTAAGAATATTAGTAATATCATCAATTCTATGATAAGGCACATGAGAGCAAATCAGACAGATAGTATTGATTTTTCAATGTTAATTTTTTATCCAGTCACTAGTTCATTTTTCTTAAGGAAATCCATGAGATTTTCAAGACTATACTTATTTGTCTCAAGAAATACTACTGTATCATTTACAAAACTTAAACGTGTGATTTTCCTAACAGAATATGGCACCTTATAATAATCTAGTTTAGTACTTTCAAATAGAAACTAAGGGTTCTGGTGAAGGTTTCAGTAAAAATAATAAACAAACAAGGAGGCAAAGCATATCCCTGTTAAATTTCTCTTGAAGATTTAAAAACCCATAAGACTTGTCATTCACTAAAACAGAGGATGTTATGGCTGTAATGTTGCCCATATATTTCCAATTAACTAATTGTGTGTGAAAATCAATTATATACCAAAAGTTAGCGAAAAACTCTATGATACACCATCAAAAGCCTTCATTATGTACATTTTGGAAAAAATGTTAAAACCTCCGGATTTGTTATGCAAGTAATCTGTAAACTCATGCATCAGTAATACATTATCAGCCAACTTTATACCGTGAACAAAAACCGAATGTTCAAGGGAGATTAGTACTGGCATTATGACTTTAATCTCTTGGTATAAACTCTTGAAAAAATTTTATTTAAAAATTAAGAGAGACTTATTGGAGTTTAGTCAGAAAAAAATGTATTTACTTGTCTTCTTAGAATCAAATTAAGTGATAAAAGAAGTTATTATAGGCCTGGGAATTGGTACACTCAATAAGAACTCATGTGTATATTTGAATTTAACGGTTCATGCATTGTAATATCCCAACCGTGTTTACAGAATTTACAAAACCATAATTAATCAATCAATAATACATACAATACATATTTAGAAGTGCATGGCTAGATTAGGATGTATTCAAGTGTATCACCCTGAGAGGGACTTAAGGGGATCCTCTGGGTTAATTTCGGAGAAGTCAGGGAGCTCACTTGGTATAGTTTCCGGTGTCACCCCCAATTCTCTGAGCTTCCCAATAACTTCTTCGTAAACAATCCTATTCCCTCGTGGAGTAAGGTGCAATCCATCACTGCCATATGCAAACCACTTATTATTTGAAGAGCCAGTTTTGATAAGGTGTTGTTATATGCAGTCCAATATTTTATTACCGTAGTCGAAAATACGGTATGAATTTTTTAGAATATAGTCCTTTAGGGACAATAATGTAATTTCAATAATAAAATATTAGGCAGCGCATAGCACTTCACTTCAGTTATAATAAGTAACATTAAAAATATATAAGATCGAAGAAATACCACAAACAATCAGTTCTCCAAGCAGGAGATTGTTGTATTTTCGTCCAAATATCTATTGCCGGAATATGGCACTCTAATGCAACTGAAAGACAAACTCTCGCATATTTGCCCGCAGCTTCGTTGGTTCTTTCCGGCAACCCCTCCTTGTTCTTTGTAGAATAGCTGCATCATTTTATTTTCTTCACAAATCAGAAAACTATTATATACTTGCGAATTGCCATTTATATCATTTATCTTGTGATTTGGGATTATTGTTTGTTTATTTTAATTGAAAGGTTTAGAAATGAAAGGACGAAAAAAGAAAGAAGAATGTTTATAAATTAAGCTTACAAGAGTCGGGAGGCTTCATCAATTGGCGGTGGCGTGATCAGAATTACGTGCGTACCTGGCCATCGTTTCTGAAATAGGAAATTAAATGTTATAAATTGACCATTTTAATTAGTCTTTATCAAATGAAAACAATGTATATTGATAAATACGCCTCACGCAATCCCAATCGCTAGTTGCTAAATAAAAATCTAATGTCGCATTATAGTTTGTACGATAATAAGACTTTAATAGATAATAAGGTTGTTAGTCATTTATTTTAAGAACTCAATAATTGTGCGCCTTATTTTTGTTGAATTAATTTTAAACTAAAATATACTGAATTATCATATCAAGCTGAAGTTTGATAAATCATATTTCATCAAAATTAATTTAAAAATATTAAATTAAACTAAACTAAAATATTATATTCCATAGATTTAGTTATTGTATATGCTTACTAACATTTTAGGAACAATGATCACAGAAAAACAAAAAAATTTATAATATCAAATATCTCATAGAATTGGAGTACATAATATATTGTACACTCGAAATTTCTCTATCATTCTATATGAAATTCATTCATTTTCAATAACAAGTTTGTTTTATACCTATTAAGTTAACGGTTATGAGATTATTTCCTGAATATCCAATTTTTATTACGTTTCAGATTAATATTTTTATATGTTTAAATTTAAATTGTGTACTGTGCATTTTGTAATTTAAACAAACTATAGATGCTTATATCAATTTTTTTGCATTTCTTTGTGTTGAAACGTGTTTTAGCCAGAAATGAACCTTCATTTAAAAAGAGTAGGTTTTATATTGTTTGGACTTAAATGTGTAACAATATATAAAGTTTCATGAAGGAAATTTGGACGTTTGAAAGAATTTGGTAAAGTGACAGAATTGGGGTTAGTAATAATAAGAGATTAAATGGTTGTTTGCCTATCGCATATGAGGAAATTGTGATAGAAAACGTAAGCATAATTGTTTAATCTTCCTTTGCATACGTACGTCGTCCGGTGTTTAAAAAGTCTTTGTCCCTAATTTCGAAGAAACAACTCTAGCTTTTCTATAATAAATAATATCGAATAATTCAATTTTTTAATACATCCCGTGTAATTAATAAACTCTGTCGCCAAAATTCAAAACTTATACAGCACCCAAAATACAATATTGGTCCTAGTATTTTTTTGGCATTGCTGTATGCCGTCCAATATTTACTTATGCAACCCATATATATTTAAAATTTCTGATATACCCTTCTTTATGAGAATCATATTTATTTTTGAGTAAATATCGAGGATGTTAATGTCACTTCATGAATAAATACGGATTGTATAAGTAAATATTGAACCACATGTAATAATGCCCTATTTTTTTCACAAAAACTTGTCCCGTAATGGCATGGTCCTATTTTGACAATATATAATTACTCGATTCTCATAAAATTAGGACTTTATTTAATAAACAAATCTCCATAACACACAATCCTATTGCAAAAATAAATTAGGACTTTATTGCTTACATATTTGTTGTGTCGTCATCTTAGGTTTATTCGAAAACAAAATAATAATAAAAAGGTTTGTTCCAATATTAATATATACATATGTTCTTATAATAACAGCATATATGTACGATTTAGTTATTATGTCTTAATAGCAATTTCTCATCGCATAAGATTTGCATTGCATGTTTATAGCATAATATGTGCACTGTAAATAGGATAAATGTATGTGTAATTAGCAAAATGAGTTTAGATTCAGATTCTGTCAAAAAGAGAACTTTATCCAGTCAGATTAATTACAAAATGACGAAGACTGTACTATATATACATATTACCTTGAGAAAGGAAACCATGGAATGCAGATTCCGTTTGTATTCATCGATGGGGACGTGCTGGTAACCACCGTAGCGCTCCGGAATGCAGGCGTCATTTGCCCCGAACAGCACCGTCACACACAGCGGCGGCGCCGCCTCCTTCTCTGGCTGAAACGCCCTCTCCATCCCCATCAAAGCCCATCTCGTGTTGTACCCGCAGTATCCCCTCACCGTCACATCAACCTGTAGATACACATACATTATATATATCGCTCAAACAAAACAGATGAACACAAGCATGTAATTAATAAGGTCATGAAGCATGTTCATATTCTCTCTCACACACACACACTGACACACACACAGTATTATATATATGTAGAAATCAAAAGTAAAAGGCTTACTGTTCTGCAGAAATCGTTGGCGAGAGACGCACCCCATCCACCATCGCGGAAGGAAAACTCAGTTATAGAGTCACCAAACAGATAGATCTTCGACCTTGCCATTAAAAAAACTGCAGTTTCAAACTTGTTCTGTTTTTCTCTGTTGAATGGGAGAATAGTGGTGTATTGGGATGAGATTTAACGTGGACGTATAGGGCCTGAGTTTATAGTTGGCGTGTGTGGGTGTACGTACAGGAGGAGAGTTGAATACGGTATACGCGCACCGTCGAAAGAGATGGTGGTGACTAGGTCTCAATACGGTATTCCCACCATGTGTATACTCCCAGGGGGTTGTTAGATCTTCTTTGGTATATTTTGTCAAAAAGATGTTGTTTATATTTTTCAGAGAGATTGTGTTTCTGAAAACCATGTTCAAACGTGAATACGTGATTTTGCAGTTAATCTTTGAACATGAATGAATGTAAAAAACACAAAATATCACATAGCTAGATGCCAATGAGTGAGTAGTTCATAAAAACAAAAAGAAGTGAGTAGTTCATCAATTAATTAGAAATGTGGTTCTACAATATCTCCTTTTACAAGTAGTCAATAATTATTATGGAAACTTCCCGGTAAGATAATTTTATGGTAACACAATGAGTGTTACGATGAGAGGCAAAATAATTTGGAGATTGGTATATAAATAATTTTACGTGGTGTCATTACTGAAAATGTTAATAAAATTCAAGAATTATTTTGCAATAAGAAGTGTATCACACATTAAATCTCCCTATTCATTCTCATTATCATCAAAATCACCATCATCAATAATAAATATCAATCATCAAATTATCATATAATCATCATCAATAAAAAATTATAAATCATCAAATACTATAACCGACATCAATACAAAATCATTAATCATTAAAATCAAATCATCAAACCGATCATAAAATCCACCATCATTAATATATCATAATCATCATCAATTATAAGCATAAAATCACCAATAATAAACATAAAATTATCATCTAAAATATACACATAATCAAATTGTTAAACGACATTAACCATCGTCGTCATCAATACGATCTTCAAATCCGTTCGATCATCAATAAAAAATCACAAATCATCGAATCATCATGAGTGACATTAAAAATCATCAATCATGAATATCAAATCATCAATCATGAATATCAAATCCACCGTCATCATCATTAATCATAAATATAAAATCATTATAAACGACACTAATATTAATAATCAAATCATCATAAACTAAATCAATTATCGTCATCATCAACACCAATGTCTATTATCGCCGATATTATCAAAACATCACCATCACCAATAATTTTCATGCAGTTATGATCTTAACAATTTTTATAGCAACTTCTGATAAATATATAACTTTTGGTCCCAACTTTATAGCATGCCCAACAGTTACTCTATAATAGAGTTTTTAGCTAAATTTACCCTTTTTAGCTACATTATTGCTTCCAACATCTACTCTATCACATACTCTAAAATAGAGATATGGTAAAATTGGAAGAATGAAAAAGCATATGGAGTAGACTTGTTTCATGCTCTAAAATTTAATGCTATCATTGATTCTTACTTTTTCTTTCCTTTTTTATCCTATACTTTCTTAATCATTAACATCTTCACACACATAAAAATATTAAAAACATAAAATTGTAAATTAAATTAAGACCATGTTTGCTAGAGTTTATAAATAGAGCTAAAAAGTCTAATTCAACTCAGTTCAATTCAATTCAGTTCAGTTCAGTAAAATATAATTTGATCAACTTCAAGTATATTTAGAAATTTTGATTCTATTTTTCAATACATAAATTTCACTTTAATTTAGTTCAGTTCAGTAAAATATAATTTGATCAAATCAAGTAAATTTAGACTTTCTAATTCTATTTTTCAATACATAAATTTCACTTTTATTCAGTTCAATTCAGTTCAAATCAGTAAGAAATAAGTTCTGACAAACAGACCCTAATTGTGTGCTCTTGGGAGTATCAAAAAAATTAAGTATAGATATTAATATTTATGACAATAAATACATGTAATAGTAAAATAGAGTAACTGTTGTATAGAGACAAAATAATTATGAAATTTTTACAATTTTATACTCTATTATAGAGATTGTTTTAGAGTAGTTGTTGAGCTTGCTCTTAAAAATGCATCTTCTTGTTATGGACAACTAAATGACCCACGGACACTTAGTTGTAATTGATATGATGGATGAAGGAAATTTCTAGAAAAGAGATCAAAATGCCTGCAATGCACATTTGCAACAGAATAAAGTACGATCAATCGAGAAGTAACATTCTGTTGAGAGCACAGGACAAGCAAAATCTAAATCAAGTAGTACAAGATTATATGCCATGTCAAGTTATCAGGATATATTGTTATGATTTGATAATATTTTATTATATGTAAATTAGAAAGTTACAGCTATATGTCTAGCAGGTGTATGACTGTGTATCAGTGTGTATAGATATACCTACTTAGTTTATCTTTGTACTATACCTATAAAAGGTTGAATTCTCATGTCAATACAAACACGATTCTACACTATTATTATTTTTTACATGGTATCAAAGCTAAGATCCTAGACCTTTCAACTCATAGATTCCCAGATTAGTATTATCCTCTTCTAACTTAATTCCCAGATTATTATTCCGTTGATCATAGCTAGTGATTTTTTGTGTCAACGAAAGTTTGTCTCCCAGATATATCAATATATATATATATATTCTTTCCCAGCCACAAAAAGAAAAAAAAAAACTTTTTGCCAGCGCGTGAAACACACTAGCGACTCTCCACACCCTCCTTTTCCGTGTGTTTAACATACGCGCGAGTGCATCTCAGCCTCGTCGCGCGTTTGCCTCACGCTCCGCTACTGTTCATCATCTTCTCCGCCCGTTTGTGCTTCATCGCCGATCGTAGCCTCGAATTCTTTCTGCTCTCGTGGACTGCCACCAGTCATGCTCACATCGACCCGACGCTGTCCACTTCATACCTTGGCCGACCGCCAGCTTTTCCGCCGCCGCCTCGCATCAGAAGTTGCTGATCGAAGCGACCGTAGCCAACACTATTATTATTTTTTACACAAGTTCAGTTTATTTTTCGCACCCTGCAGTTAAGTTAAAATAACTTCATGTAATTTCATCTAATTACAGTTGGTTTAATCGAACTGCAGTGTGCTTTAACTAACTGCAATGTGCTTCAGTTAATTGCAACGTGTTTCAGCTACCTGCAGCGTGCTTCATCTAACTGCAGCTTGTTTCAGCAAACTTTCAGCTACCTGCAGCTGGTTTCAACTAACTGCAGCGTGCTTCACCTAACTTTAGCTGACTTAAATAAATTCAATAATTTTTTTGAAATAAAGTTACTTTGTATCAAATGCCAATGATTTAATTTTATTTTTATCTATCACATAAACTTACTTTTTAATATGTTTAGTTTAGTAATCGAGAATAGATCAAACAAATTTATACTCGAAAGTAACAATTTGAGCAACTATTCCTAAAATGCATAACGGTAGCATCCAACACTAATCGCTATCATCTAATGATTCAATTTCACTGGTCAACACCTACCGAATTCCAAAAATGTTTAAGTTATACCATCACGCACTTCTACCATAACCTTTTTTTGATGTTTATCAAACATAGTGAAATCACTAGTTACTTGTGTAAACTCCTGATCTAAATAGGAATGTCAGTATCTTGCATTCGAATGAAATTATGAAGCATGATACATACAACAACAATTGAAATTTGATGACAATTTCAATTTGAGTCATTCTTTTTGGCACTGTCCAAGTACTTTTTCAACTGTCCAAATGCACCTTCGATTTTCATTCTCAATTAATACCGTCATTTGTAAAAATGCTCAGCCTTACCTCTAAGTGGTGCATGTCTAAACTCTGGTACATGATTTCTTGCTCTTGTACCAGAAAATAGAGCCATGTACCCAAGAGTATTTGGGTACCCAAAATCAACCAAATAATATTTCCTTACATAAATTGAACAATACAAACAGTACTGTAGATGTAATTATAGGGAGTTGAGAATGGTTCTGGTGGTAAGACACTAGTAGATTTACCCAGAGGTCCTAGGTTCAGCTCTCAGAGGAGGGGGGCAATGGTGGAATTTTATTGGGGGCTCATTTGAGTTATTACTCAATTAAAAATAAAATTTACAAACGGCATTGTGGATTTGGAAGATGAAGAATGAAATAAATTAAAAACAGTGGTTAAAAGAGAATAGATTATCTTGTTGTCGGATTCATGGGATCTTAGGATGATTCAAATTAATCTTATTAAAGGGAAAATAGATAAGTTTTGAGATTCAAAAAGCGGAAGAGGAAGATTAAAAAGTTGTGCATTTTAAAAAAACAAGGAGAAAAATTTAAAAAGTTAATAAATTTTTGGTTATGTGCTTAAAATTATAAATTTTAAAATAATTATTTTTTAGTTTATTTAAGCGAATAACATCGTGCTTCAGCTACATGCAGCTTGGTTCAGCTAACTTCAGTTAACTACAGATGACTTTACCTAATTGCAGCATGTTTCGATGGACTGCAGCTTACTTTAGCTAATTTCTGCGCAGTTCATAGCAATTAAGCTGAAATTAAACTGAATTTGACAGGGTGTATATTGAGTAAAGCATTCAATTGATACTGATTAAACCCAACATTGTATCGTTTTCTTTAAATTTTCTAGATACACTGATGATACATTTTCGAATGACGATAGAAATCCTATCGATAGCAATGCGGCCATATTTTTTGATTCAGTCCCTTGATTAATTAGGTCGATCATTACACTTTTAAGCCTTAACTCTTTCCAAATAACGCCTTCACTAATTAGAAGTTATTTAGATATAATATTTGAAAACTAAACTGAAATTTTTGTGCGAGTGTTGGCGCGCCAAACAACTGCGGCACGAGTTCCCCTAAGCCCGGTCCTGAAGGAAATTCCCATTGAATATGATCGATACTCCATCCAGAGTTTTGCAAAACGCATCTCCAAAATCAAACGCCACAGGAAGTCTGGTAAGAAAGCTAGCTTGTAGTAAATTTTGAGGAATTTGGCTGGAAAGAAAGAAGCAACAAGAGGTGAACTGATGATCACACCACCAACAAGACTAGGGCGGCCGAGAAATCTGAGATCACTCAAGAAACGAGATAGAATGATGGGATAAGATGGGATTCAAGAACCGATCGATGTGGATAGTGACCAGGATGATGATTTCCAGCCCAGGATCACTGTATCAGACATAGCACCGAAGAGGAAACTGTTCTCAGAAGAAGCAGTTGACATTTGGGATCAGAAGATAACAGATACTACACA
This sequence comes from Sherardia arvensis, assembly GCA_948330725.1. Taxonomy (NCBI): domain Eukaryota; kingdom Viridiplantae; phylum Streptophyta; class Magnoliopsida; order Gentianales; family Rubiaceae; genus Sherardia; species Sherardia arvensis. The sequence continues at coordinate 39,458,065 of OX415236.1, read as the reverse complement.
TATTGAAACAATCTCAACCATGGCAGGTTAGAGACTGGTTCCCAGTCCTGCCCATGCCAATGAAAATTCTGAGTTGGAATTGCCGAAAGTTGTCAGGCTCGGGCTCGGGAGCTCCCGCAGTTCAGGAATTGCGTACCATGGTACGCATGTAATCACCTTCTATTATCTTTTTGTGTGAAACAAAGTGTTTGGATAGAGATATAGAAAAAAAAATGTTTGTGTTGTGTGGCGTCGCAAGGCCAGTCTGGTGGTCTAGCATTGTTATGGCGCAAAGGTGTTTTAGTTAATTTGAAAGCTTTTTGTTCTCGTTACATTAATGTCCATGTTAACTTGAGTGGACAAGAGATAAGAGTTAATGGAATTTATGGGGAGCCGGATGTGTCTAGAAGAAGGCAATCGTGGGAAACCTTCAAGAAGAGCCTACACAACGGTTCAGACATGCCATGGATATGTTTGGGAGATTTCAATGAGGTGATGGCGCAGGATGAAGCGATTGGTGCTGGATTTAGAGCTGAATGTCAGATGGTCAACTTCAGGGATGCTCTGGATTACTGCGGTCTATTTGACATGGGATACAATGGGCCCAAATTTACCTAGAATCGTTGCGCGAAGAGACCTGATACGAAGAGGAGCAGACTGGACAGAGCTACATGGAATCAGGAGCTTCATGACCTTTTTCCTTGGTCGAGTGTTACCACCATTGCTATGGTTCACTCGGACAATATGTGTATTTTTACACAGCTCAGAGTCCGTGATCCAGTGTCGGGAAGACACAGGAAGATGAGAGGATTCAGATTTGAGGCTAAGTGGACCAAGTCAGTTGAATGCGAGAAGATGATCAAGGAAAGCCGGGACATGCAGGAGGCTCCCCTGAGTGAGAAACTGGAAAACTGCGCGATAGGTTTAATGATGCGGTGGAGCAAGGGAGCATTCCCCGTTATACTTACCTGAATGAAGGAGATCAGGAAGGAGCTGCATCAAATGCAGAGTGGGGATATTGATGACACTGCACGTGAAAGGATAAAGCAGCTGAAACAAGAGTACGATTTTCTTCAAGAAGCAGAGACTATACAGTGGAAATAGCGAGCTAAACAACACTGGCATAAGGAGGGTGATAAGAATACTCAGTGCTTTCATAGGTGGGTCTCGAAGAGGAGACAAGCGAATCAGATTCAGGGCTTGCGGGACTCAAATCAGGAGCTGAAAGAGGATGAGGAAAGCATAGAAAGGATATTGTGGATTACTTCGAAGGCCTTTCTCCTCATCCAACCCGTCTGTCCAGGTGATGGAAGCAGTACTGAGTAGACTGCAGCCGAAGGTTACTCATGACATGGCAAACAACATCATAAGAAGATACTCAGTAGTGGAGGTAGAGAGAGCAGTGAAGAGTATGCATCTGTACAAGTCTCTAGGTCTAGATGGTATGAGTCCAGTATTTTTTCCAGAATTATTGGGAGGTGGTCCGCTAGGATGTCACAAGAGCTGTTCTAGGATTCATGAATGAGGGTATTTTCAAGCCAAAAACAAATTATACACACATCGTCCTTCTTCCGAATACAGAGAAACTAGAGTTGATCACGCAGTTTCGACCTATTAGCCTCTGCAACATGGTGTACAGGATTGCATCCAAGGTCATGTCAGGTAGGCTCAGACCGATCATACCAAAGATCATCTCAGAATCCCAGTCTGCTTTTATTTCAGGTAGACTCATCACTGATAATGTTTTAGTGGCACATGAGTTCCACCATGCTATAAAGGGGAGGACGACGAGAAGCAAAGTACATATGAGTATCAAGTTGAACATGAGTAAAGCTTTTGATAGAGTGGAATAGAGCTTTGTGTTGGCAGTACTTAGAAAAATGGGGTTCCCTCCATCATTTATACAGCTCATCCAACGCTATTTGAATACGGTATCTTTCTCGTTTATCCTGAATGGGAATGAACTAGGTCACCTCCAGCCGCAGAGAGGAATCAGGCAGGGATACCCTCTTACTCCATATCCCTTCACTATTTGCTCTGAAGTGTTCTCTATGGTGTTGAGTGACTTACAAGCTATTGGTAAGATACATGGTATGAGAGCATTGAGATTTGGACCGAACATTAGTCATCTCTTCTTCACGGATGACACGTTAGTGTTTGGAGAGACCACGGAGGAGGAAGCAAGGTACCTGCAATGGACCGTATCCCTGTTCGAAGAAGTCTCGGGGCAGAGGATCAATACGGACAAGCCAGGGGTTCTGTTCAGTCCCAACACAGGGGAAGCTGATAGAAGAAGGATATGTGATGTACTGAAAATACCAGAAGTGGAATCACATGGAAAATACCCAGGTCTACCATCAGAGATAGGCCAAAAGAAGAAGCACATCTTCTAGTACATAAAAGAACGAATCCGGTCCAGGCTGGATGGCTGGAGTAAAAGACATTTGTCCAAAGAAGGAAATGAGATCTTGATTAAATCAGTCTTGCAAGACATTCCGAGCTATGCAATGAGTTTCTTTGAGTTACCTGCAACGTTACTCGAGGAGATAAGAAGTTCTGGTGGGGAGGAGAGCAGAATTCGAGAGGAAAGATACAATAGATTTCATGGTCTAAGCTCACTCGAGCAAAGAACAAAGGAGGACTCGGATTCAGGGACTTGAGGGTAACTAACATGGCGCTGCTCAGTAAACAAGCATGGAGGATGTTAACTAATCCAACGACGTTGATATCACGAGTCTTCAAGGACACATACTTCTCAAACGGCACGATCATGGAGGCCGTCCAGGGGTCTCGGCCATCCGCTGCTTGGCAAGGAATTTCAAAGGGCATCAAGGCGTTGAAGCTGGGGAACCGGAAACACATCAAAAGTGGGAGGAATACCGTCATCACGCAGGACCCATGGCTACCGTCAGCAACTTCAGAATCAGAGATCCGGATCATGTGCCAGGACACCTCCAGCGTGTCTGCGACCTGATCGACCAGGTCACGGGAGGTTGGAATATCCCGCTTGTTTGAAATAGCTTTGCTGCGGAGGACGCGAACGATATACTATCAATCCAGCTAAGGGGATAAGAAGCGAGAGATGTCTGGGTTTGGAATAATGGCTCCAATGGTAAGTTCACTGTGAAATTCATGTACCATACACTGAAAAAGGATTAGGGATCAGCTTACTACCACAATAGCGGTGGTCCAGCGATAGAGGCCGATAATTTCTGGCTGAGACTATAGAGAATGCGCATACTATCAAGAGCAAAACAATGTGTGTGGAGGTTATGCGTGGACTCTTTGCCAACAACGGAGAACTTCAGGTATAGAAAGGTACTAGTTCCGTTAAAGTGTCAACTCTATGATACTGGGGATGGGACGACAACACACTTGTTCCTTGAATGTGAAAATGCAAAAGGAGTATGGCGAGCTCTAGGTCTACAGCAAAAAATACTGGGGAGTGAAGCAAGAGGTGATTGATGGTTCAGACAGTTGCTGATCGACAATGATGATAAGACGAGAGATCTAATGGCAATGGTCTGTGATGGGTGGTTCCAGAGAAATACGAAACTGTTTCAAGACAAGAGCATCGACTCCTGCATCAATCCGATCAACTTTGATATCCTTTGCTGATGCTAATGCTTGGCCTGAGAGAGTTTCAGAAGTCCTTTATACCGGTAGCTTTTAAGACCGCCAGAGGTGGGGAGAAGGATTCTGTTTGATGCTGGAATAGCAAGGGACTGCACAGGACTGGGGGTAGTGGCAGTGGCTGCGGATGGGTCCTTTGTTCGGGCTATGAGCAGGAAGATAATGGATGTACGAGACCCTATGTTTGCGGAAGCAGAAGCACTGAGAATGACACCATATCTCCAATAGACCGATGTAGCAATCATGGGAGACTCGTTGAGCCTAATGCAGATCATACATGGAGACTTTGATGCCCCAGAATTATGCCACTCAATCACTGAGGAGGTTGGAGCAGAATTTGTCCAACAAGTCCTCAATTTGCCATGCTGGATACCAATGAACGAAAATACGGATGTCCATCTGTTAGCTAGCATAGGAAAAAATAATAGCTCGGATTATGTAGAATGGAGTTATACTCCACAGTTTCTCCTGTTAAACATTATTGGATGTTTTCCGCCACTTTGAGTATGATATATATTTTTTCCTTAAAAAAAAAAGTGTTGGCGCGCCAAATATAACCTATTTTATTTTCAAAAGTAAAATAATAAGAATACGTCGTACATAGTTGAGGATGATTCTGTTCCAAGTTCGAGCACATGAATTAGATTGGATGTAAATTTTTCTAATGCCCACGCAAATCACCTAAGCGTTTATCAAATTCCATGGTCAAATTCAGGATCAATCACCTAAGCATTATCTTCAATTTGTTTATAATTTTTTATTATTTAGTTTCAGTTTTCTGACTGCATATGACACACATGCTCAATGTGTTTGCCAGCTGAATTCTCACAATTCTATTCACTAAATATTCATTATTTTTGGAGAAATAACATGCAAAGGATTAAAATGAAAATTCACCTCTTGTTGTCAAAACTTGTGATAGAGGTTATAAAATGGTGAAAGCCAACTTTTTAAGGCAAGTGAAATACTTGATATTTATGCAAAGTTTGTATTTTACTATATTACAACTAGTTGAATATATGATTGATTTGTAATTGCTCAAGAAATACTTAAGAAATATTATATGGCTACATTTGTAATATTCGAATCACAGAAGCTGCATTGCATTATTTTGTTTATTTCATGGTTGGGTACATGTGAATACTACACAGCAGTGTCCCTGAGCATGTAGCAAGGTTAAGTTTAATATTCTTTAGGGTGGATTCTGAGAATATTCTTTAATGAATTAAATATTGTAAAGTTCAATCAAAATGTTATCATATAATGTTACAACTACTAATAATCTTTTTTTCAAATTTAAAATTGAATTTGACTTTGAACCCTCTCCAACCCCATGTGAAATTATTTATAAGTTAAAATGTATAAAAACATTCATGGAAAATCAAGACAGTTAAGAGTTATTTTTCAACTAAAATGTGCACAAAAATTTTAAAGACAAATGCTATCATGCAACTTCGCACTGGACCTTATCAATTAAACCAGTATTGTCGATCGGTCCATACCATAGGGCTTAAATTGTTGAATGTCAGTGTATGACAACACAGTCGATATTCTGATCCACAAAAGTCTCTATGAATATTGACATCAAACCAAATAACTTGTGGTTTGCTTATACGCAGCCACAAAACTAACTGAAATATTAAATCAGTACAGATCATTGGCATGAATCAGGAGGAAAAAATACAGAGTTGGACGTTCGATTAACCAACCAGTAGACGATGGACTCATGGACCATCTATATAATGGCGAATTAATGAACGATGGATTTGATAAATGGGTGAAAAAATAGGGCATTGTTATATATGCAGTTCAATATTTACTTATGCATTCCGTATTTATTCATCAACTGTCATTAATATCCTATGCATTTATTCAAAAGTAAATGTGATTCTTATAAACGAGGGTATATCAGAAATTTCAAATACAAATACGGATTGCGAAAGTAATATTGGACTGCACCTATCAATTCTCAAAAAATATGAACGTGATTTGTTTTTAATCATAATATCCCAAGGTCCGATATCACCCAGCTTCTCAATTTGAAACTCATATAGTGTAAATTTTTATATCAATTGATACACCTTGAGATATACCTTTGATCCATATGCAGAGAGTTGATGCGTTGAATTATCAGTGGTTCTCTTTAGAGCACGTGCACTGATCACTCCCTCTTCCTCCGATTCACGCGATTTTTTCACTTTACAAAAAAGTTCTCCATCTTTCAATTCATTCTCGCACCATTAACCCCTATTACTATATGACTCATTCTACATTCATCACACGCAATTTTCTTACTATTTATGTACTCATCAATTCTAATATTAATTATTTGAATTAAATAAAAATGATGTGAAAATTATTATTTTGAATATGATATTATTTATTTACTTATAATGTTCAATTCATTTTCGCTAAAACAAAAAAGACGTAATTAAAAATATCAAACATTTCATTAATTAAGTATACAACAACTGACAAATATTGATCTAGTCTGTTCAATTATAACAATTTCAAACTAAAATACTGATCTAGTTTGACTAATTATTACAACTTCAAACTAAAGTATTGATATAGTCTGACCAATTATTATAATAAATATCAAATGAAATCTGGTAATGCCCATCGCCAATGCCCGACGTAGAAACCTTCATTTTCTCTGTTTTTGCCACCGTTATCAGATACTCTTCCAAAATGAAGAGCAACATGTTGCGTTAGGTGTTGTTTCAAGCGATTATGCAACTCTCGATTGTGTATTTCCCCATAATTTCTTCTATAAGTTGCTAAATCAGCGTGATGCTCTCTATGGTAATGGAAATGAGCTGTATCTCGTGGCTCATAGTCCTCGGATCGAACATATAACCCGTAAGTATGGCATTCATGTTCAACTATCATGCTGTGTAATATGACACAAGCAATCATGACATGGCAGATTCGTTTCGAGCAGGCCCGTCCAAATAGGTGAAGCATGTGAGACCGCTTCAGGCCCCAAAAAAATGGGCCAAAATAGGGCCCCATTTTAATACAAAAATTCAGATTTAGTATTTTAAAAATATTATTCTTTAAAAATGGGCCCAATATTAGGGCCCCACTTTTTTAAAAATCCATAATTTTAATTAATGTTAATTAATTTATTTTCTCTCTTATGTAATAACATTTTCGAGTCCTCTGTTAGGATTTTTTTGGAAAACATTCGCTTCAGGCCCCCAAAAACCTTAGGCCGACCCTGGTTTCGAGTTCCATATATTTGGTCGGGGAGCGAATCACAGAAAATCAACCTTGTAAAACACCAAAAGCACGTTCAACATCTTTTCAATAACTTTCTTGCCACTTTATGATGTTCTTTTGCTCGTCTGAATTTGGACGCGTATACGCCGGCATAAAAGCAGCCCACCAGGGATAAATGTCGTCGGTAAGATAATAACACAGAGAGTATGGGTTATTGTTGACTATTAGGGTAAAGGCTAGTATAGACTTTTCCATGTAAATATTGAGTATATATATGAGAGCCAGGGCTACCACATTGGTACGCTTTTTCTCCATGCCGCAAATTCTCTGGAGATGGTGATTGCTTATTCGAATGCTGATTGGACTGGTTGTCGGGATACTCGTCGCTCCACCACTGGCTATGCTGTGTTTCTATGAAATAATTTGATTTCCTGGCGCTCTAAGAAAGAACCTAATGTGTCGAAGTCCTCTACGGAGGCAGAATATCGTGTTGTTGCTTACACTGCGGCGGAAACTATTTGGATTCGTCAATTGCTTGCAGACTTTGGGTACTATCTTAGTCATCAGGTCACTCTCTATTGTGACGATGTTTCTGCGACATATCTTGTTGTCAATCCGGTTCAGCATGATCGTAGCAAACATATTGATGTTAATTATCATTTTTGTTCGAGAAATGGTTGCCCATGGTGGTCTCCGAGTTCATTCGATTCTGACACAGTTGCAGGTTGCTGATATATTTACTAAGGGTCTTTCTAGTGATTTATTTTGTAAACAAAGATCCAATCTATCCGTAATTGCACTCTGTAAAGATTAAGGGGGTGTATTAGGGTAAAGGCTAGTATAGACTTTTCCATGTAAATATTGAACATATATATATGAGAGTCAGGGCTATCACATTGGTACGTTTTTATCATTATCTGTACATTGACCACAAAAGGAACTAGTGGTTGTCTTCCTTCACAAAGTCATCAAACAGAGGTGACTTGTTAAGAAAATCGAGGTCCTTGTTCGCTCCAGACATACCAAAAAATCCATGCCATATGTGGGTATCGTACGAGACAACTGCATCAAAAATAATGGACGGAATTCCCACTACTGGACGTATACCCCAATCACGGCGGTCTGCCCTCCAAAATAAATTAGGAAAAACAAGGTCTTATTTATGTACAATTTAATTAATGAAAATCAAGTTTGAGATTCTTAATTTGTCTTGTTAATGGAAACTCATAAACATGCTACAAAAAATTCAGAGAAAAGAAATTCAGCTTACAACGATACACGTTCGTGAGCGATGATATTGAAAGGGAAAAACAAAAAACACAAAAAAGTTAACCATACAAAATCGAAACGATCATTGTGTAAACTCTGTATATGTTGCTTGGAATCATGAGGTCTACCGACATAAACAAATATACTATTATTCACGAAATGATTTTAACCTATTCGTACTAAGTACAATAACTTTGACTTTACATGCATGCAAGATAGCATTTTCCTAATTGATCAGCTCACAGGCTCACATGCAAGCCTACAACTTTTATCATGCGCGCATATATATGTACGTGCAACTTTTATCATGCAAAACAGTCTTTCGAAGAAGTAATATCTCCATTTCCTCATGCAACTTTCTTATGTGCTGCAAGATAGTAACAAATATTTCACTCATATTTATAAGGGTGTGGGTCATCTTGATTTATATTGAAGCTGATACTTTGGTAAGGGTGGTGTGCGACTCTAGCCTACCACCAAAGTATAGTATCTTTGCTTGGATGCTACTCAAAACAAGATCGCCATCAATAGAGAGGTTGGTGCATTTGAGAGTCATTGATTGCAGTATCATGTGTGTATAGTGTGGATAAAAGGAGGAAATTGTATAACACCTACTCTGTAAATGTCACTTCACTCAAGAGTTGCATGGTGCACTGAATATAAAGGGAATTGGCTCAATGAGAGAATTCAAGAAAATGTTACAGAAACGAAAGCCAAAGAGATATACTCTTCAAAGAGCTATACCTATAGCATCAACTTATGCTATTTTGAGGGAGGGGAAGTTGAGGATGTTTCAGCAAAGACACCTGGAAGTGGGAGATTTGAAGTTCAGAATTGAAGAAGAAGTTAGAGGAAGAAGATAGTGGAACAGTTGCTAAGGCAGCAGAGAAATAGTTAATCATTGTGGTTGTTGGTCTTATTTTTTCATTGTAAAGTAAGTTAGAAACTGAGAAGAACAAGTAGAGTAGCTAGGAGTAAAGGCTACAAAATTTGTAAACTTTTGTTTGTTGATATGAAATGAAAAATTTTCCTCAAAAAGAAAAGAAAAAAGGATTGACCTTTCATTAATCAAACTCAATTTCGTTTGGTGTCTAAAAAAATAAGACATCTTTGATTTCAATGTAGTTAGCACATGTAGAAAGTTAAATAAGGTTAATCATTTGATTAGATAACTTAATTTAGTTAGGTACACACAAATTTAAACTATCAAAATTAATACTATCTAACCCATTTTGAACCCAAACCTGAAATGATTTGATTAAATATGAAACGATAGTAACCCGACCGAGCGATATTAACCGATAAATAAAAATGTTACCGACTCAACCGAATCGTTTTCAATCGAAACCATTTTAGTTGTGGATTAAGTAGTTACATGAAGTGTATATACGTGGAAGGAGATTTGAAGATTCTTTAGGTACTACATCATCAAGTTATAATTGGAAGCATATGATCTAAATAGATACAAAACATGTCCTTATCTATTTGGTTTTGTACTTAACAGAAATTTTAGTGTACAAGCCGCTAATGATTTTCTTAAGGGGTAATCACATCATCCTAAGGTGAGTTCACTAGGAATCAACCATGTCCAATTGTTTCCCATGAATAGGCATTCCAAAAGATTACATAACATTTATTTACTCGGTACTCTTTGAATATTCTCCCAATTAGTTAAGACATGCAACAAGTGTTGGTAGAGTAAGAAACTTCAACTTCTCATTAGCCAAAAGAAGAATTGAAGGATTTATCCATAATATATAGTTAGTGTAATCTATTTTGCATCTATGAAGTACAAGAAAATTATAAAACAAACTGCTTAGAACTTTTAATTTGATGTAGAAGTAATTTAGAAATTAGGTTTATAACAAATCAATATGAGGTTGACACATGCTCAACTACATCTTCTGTGTGCATGAATTATTACTACATATAGAACTAATACAAAGAATCTCATAGTTAAATATTTAAAACCTAAACGGCAAGAAAAGGCTGATTACATTGGTATTCAGAAAAAGGACGTAAAATAAAATAAGAGATAATAATTTCATAGTATTAAACAAGTTGCCTTTTTATTCTTTCGGAAGAAAAAAATAACCGTTCCGCTAAGATATCACATCTATGCAAAACTTGGATCATCCAAGTCCAGTTTTTTAAAATCTTGTTTGGTTCACCAAGTTTTCTTAAACCCAGACTTGCAAAATCTTAAAAACCAATCAAAGATTTAGTTCTATACTCACAAACTCATCCCAACCAAACAAGAATTTTGCAAAATCAGACTCTCAAAATCCCAAACAAAAACCCAAACTCTCAAAAACCCAAAACAAAATCCAGACTCTAAAAAATCTTGCGAATCAAACACACCCATAACTACCTTGACTCATTTCACATGCACATGGAGCCCACATAATTTTTATCCTTTTATGCCTTGCATAGCTCCAGGCACAATTCAGAGCTTACTCCTTCCACATGGCAACTATGTAGCACCTAAATCATTTTATACATATCCCACACCCACCCACGTATACATTCTTATCTTAATTTTAAACCGCCACACACCTCTTTAAATGCATTTAGATATTCTGCTTACAACTTTACAACTACTCCCACATTTGCCCAAATCTACACTGATTTTAGTCATTTCGCATCTTCTTCATATCTTTACATAATGATTCACACATCATACACCACGTACTGTACGTGCATAGAAGACTGTACCCAGTGCTACTACAACTATATGTTCCAGAAATAAGTGGGCGAGCTAATGGAAAGATTCTTCTCAAGAAAAATATGGGCTAGCATCTTTAAAGAAGCCATGCATCTTGAACCAAAGCTGCAACTTGTATTCGATTACGCCGATACAGTCGAGGGAGGAATGAACAACAATACTGCGGAAGACTGATCAATCCGAGGTATGTATATCTATTTCATTCTTAAAAATCATTAGCTCCAGTTTGGTACTTAATATTTACTTTCCCTTTTCAACAGGACTCGAAAATGGAAGATTTCAGCAACATGTGTACAAATTTTGAACCGAGAAGCAACTAATAGTAAATTAGTTTAATTTCGCAGCTAATAATGTAAAATATGTATATTCATAAACTACTATGTGTAATACTTCCAGCCTTTTTTCCCCACCGTCTCCAATCTAATAATAATGTTTGATATGTATATTGCATAATTCTATTTCAGTTCAATAATTTCCAATTCAGTTCAATGTAATCCAACACTAAAAAAAAATATAATTAAATTTTTTCATTTTAATTCAATTTGATTAAAATAAAATTTTATTCTTTTAAATTTATAATTTTCCACACTGATTCCGGGTGGCGTTACACAACGTGTAACCCCCCACACCTAATAGTAGTTAAAGAACCAACATATCTCATAATGTTTGGGCCACTAAATAATTTTCTAATTTTGAATAAACAGTAATTAGTTACTAAATTTTTTATATAAAAGTTTAAGACTTTAAAAAATGTAACATTATTTATCAATTTAAAAAAGCAAGCAATTTTAATATACATAAATAATCAAATTCTATATTCAAGAGAGAGTTTAGGGCCTAATCTTTATGACTTATCTGAACAGTTTTTGTTTAGATCAATATTTTTCAGTTCAATTTTTATCAAATACAACTTAGTGAAATTCAATTTTATTAATTTTCAGTTCAGTTAAATATACATTTTTTTAATCTTTTCGGTTCAGTTCTAGATAATCTATCCCTCCCAAATGTTGCCCCGGCCCATCTAATTGAACCGCAATTTGCCGTTGGGCCTGCCCTATTTTGATGGGTTTTGGTGACGTTCTTATCCAATTACACCTTTTTTCCAGGTAATGAATAATGATCAGAAAGTCAAAGGACAATGAATAAAAGTCGTAAACGGTTACACAGCCCCCCCGGAAACTTCCAAGACCGCGCGACTAATCAATAATCATACACGCAAGGCGATTAGGAAAACAATTATTATTATTTAATCACACTAGTATATATACACACGATGGCCGGCCGGTCAAAGAAACGGCTGCAAGATTATAGCGAAAGGCGCCAGATAACCAGCCTCGTTTGTTCCGCCAATAATTAGCCAAAACCCCCAACAGATTTCCGGATCCCCATAACTTCCGGGTTGAAGATCTATTCAACTCGGACGGACTCAGTAAATCTGTGAGAATGAGCAGCGACGACGGATGCGAGTGCCACCCGCTCGGATTCCTGCTAGGCCTGCCTTTCGCGCTGGTCTGCGTCCTCCTCTCCCTCGTCGGAGCCATCATCTGGGTCGTCGGGTACGTGATCTCTCTTTCGCCGGAATTTCAATGTTAATTTGATCGGTTGACTGATTGTTTGATCTTCTTCTGGCAGGATTGTGCTGTCTTGCATCTGCCCATGCTGCATCTGCGTGACGGTGGTGATAGAGCTGGCGATATGGCTGATCAAGGCTCCTTTTGCGATCATTAAGTGGTTCACTAGACAGATTCCTTGTTGATTTCTTCGAATTCGATTCGTTTTTCTTACACGCTTTTTAGTGAACGATGTTATTATGTGCCTGTTGATTGGATTGAATTCAATTCTTTTATGAACTAGTACATGGAATATATGTTGTTAGCCCAGTTTTTTCTTGGTTGGATCATTGGTTGGAGGGTCGGTTTCGCCTGAGCTGTGATTTTGCCATTGGGGCGGTTGACCATGTAATCATGACACGCTCCAGCGAAGGGCATCTCCGTCCTTTTTCGAATTTTCTTTTGGCAAAAGTAGCACATAGTTTGTCTCTGTCATGCATTGTTATATGCTGATTCGGAAAACTGTAAGGTTGAAATGGATGGAGTTTGAAACTTTACCGTTTGTCCCTTTTCGAATGAAGTTTCAAACTTACGCCAACTCCATCCAATGAAACAGAGACAGTAAAAGAAAATGGTCATTCACAACAATGCACTTCTTACATTAATTAACCATTGTACATTATGTGAATAAATAAAACTTCTCATTCAATGGCTGTGTTTGGTTTGCAGATTTTGAGAGTCTTTGACTTCATAATCCAGTTTTTGTAAATTTTTGTTTAATTTGCATGACTTCCAAAGTCCTTGCCAAGTCAAATTTTTGTCTAAATTATTTTAGATACAACTTATATTAAAATCTCGTTAATTGTAACCTACAAAATAAATTATTTTAATTAATGCATTACCATAATTCAATCAGATAATTATAATAATATATTAATAATTAATTAAAATCCAATATTAACATTTCTATCAAAAACAACTAAATAATGAAAACATGTACTTTTCATATATTATTGATATTTATTGTCTTTAGTTTCATTATTGTTAACTCGTCTAACAAGAAATACTTACAAGTTTTTTGTTATCAATATGTTTTGAAAATCAAAGTGTTTATGAATTATTTTGATTAAAATATGTTTTGATAACTATATGAACCAAAGTCTAGCCCAAATCCTAATTTTTCGCAGGACTATATGTAATTTACTTAACTTTAAGATTTTTATGTATAATTTAAAATTACAGAAAAATACCTCTATCATATATAGATATTAGTCTTGGAATAGACCGTCTATAAAATATAGACGGTCTCTTTTTGCAATATAAATTATGCACGGCCCCCTTTCTGCAATATAAATTATGCACGGCCCCCTTTTTGCAAATTATTTTTGGGCAGGTCCTTTTTCTGCAATTTCCCAATTCATAAATATATAAATACAGTTGAATCACATTCCCAATTCCATTCTGATCGGACCTCCAAATTTTCCCCAAATTTTCCACGCTCTCCCGAAGTTCTCCCATCGATCTCCTGGCGTTCTCCCGTCAATCTCCCGGCGTTCTCCCGTCGATCTCCCGGCGTTCTCCCGTCGCTCTCCCGGCGTTTTGTTCATATCGGCGTTTTGATTGATCGGCTCCCGCACCTGGTAACTTCTCGATTCAATGATCAGATCATCGATGCTTCGAATGTTAGGATCTGCTGTTTTTAGCTGTTGATCGATTATGTGATCTCTATGTATGCTCTGATTGCTGTGATTTCATGTCATGATTCAAAGTCTTGTTGAATTTTTATGTAGTGATGCTGGAACTCTGTGTGTATTTGTATGTGTTCAACCTGTGAATATTGAATTGTCGATCCTTTCTTCGTTAATCTTCGATACTTTTTAACTCGTGATGCTGGAACTGTGTGTTTAATTTTCGGAACTGCTGTGATTGTGGAAACTTGATTGTTTAGGATGAAAACTTGATTGTTTAGGGTGAAAACTTTGGTGCTTGTGAAATTTGATTATTTATTGTGAAAATTACTGTGATGATTGTGAAAACTTACTTATTTAGCCTGAAACTGCTGTGATTGTTTGTTAGGCTTTTTAGTCTGAAAACTTGGTTATTTAGCCTGAAAACTACACTGATTGTAGAAACTTGATTTTTAAGGCTGAAAACTGTGGTGTTTGTGAAATTTGATAGTTTAGGTTGAAAACTGTGATGATTGTGAAAACTTGATTGTTTAGGCTGAAAATTTTGGTGTTTGTGAAACCTGAATATTATTGTGAAAACTGTGATGATTGTGAAAACTTAATTATTTAGGTTGAAAACTGTTGTCATTGTTTGTTTAGGTTATTTAGCCTGAAAACTTGGTTATTTAGGTTGAAAACTACAGTGATTGTAGAAACTTGATTTTTTAGGCTGAAAACTGTGGTGTTTGTGAAACTTGATTGTTTAGGTTGAAAACTGTAGCTTTTAATGTGAAATATTAGCTGATTTGAGTTCATATTTTTTGCGTGAACAGTGCAGGTGAACAATGTCGTGATCAGTGCCGTGAATAGTACTTTTCCCAAATTTTGCAAATAATGACCTCCTTCCTTCCATATTGTAATTTAGTCCTTGGTCTATATTATGCTATAATATAAACGGTCACTCCAGACATCAACTCTATATAAAAAAAATTAATAATCATACATAATAATTAATATTTATTAATCATTATTTTAATTGTTTGTTTTTTCCTTCCGGCGATCTTGAATGATTTTTTTTAAAAAATCAATAATTTTTATTTCAATCTATTTCTCTAAATTAAAATTTACATATTATTTAATAATTTTCTTTAATTTTATATTTAACAACCAAATTCAAAATGTTCAATTAAATAGTCATTCCAAATTAAAAATAATCAATTTTCATTTAAATTCAATATTAAAAAAACAAAAGTCAATTCAAAACCCATATCTAATTTTCCAACCAAATAAATTTTTGTTTCAGACTTACCAAATTTCAAACAAACCTAGTTAACAAGATTTTTTATTTTTTGAAAAAAGAAATTTTTTATATCATCTCAAAGTAATGGAGAAACGTCCAACAATGTTTGACAAAAGGAATTCTAGTGTGGATTCCCACTCTATAAAATCGAAATCACTATATTTTGTAAAGCTATCTACCAGATGCGCCAGCAAGGCCACTTTATCTCTAGTCTCATGAATTCCGATTTTATGCCTGCCATTAGATCTCTACATAACTCTAGAGGCTCTACTTCACCGTGAATAATCTGTACCAAACTGCGCGAGTCGCCTGTGATTGCAACATCTTTCCACTCTAGTTTCTCTGCCACGAGCAGTGCTTCCTTCAACGCTAGGGCTTCTGCGAACAAGGGATCCCGAATGTCTTCCATTCCTTTAGCCACGACTCTAGCAAATGTGCCGTCTTCTTCTACTTCTACAACTCCGATCCCAACCCTCCCATTAATCAAGCCTGCATCAAACATTTCTATTAATCAGGCCTGCCTTCTTCTGGTGGTTTCAGTAAATTTCCGACCTCTAGAACCTTTGAAATTCGCTCAGGCCATCTATTTGCTTCCGCGAATGAGATCAAGGTGGTACGAATAGATGCAGCCAGCAGGGTCGCCGATATATTGTTATCTTGAAAAATTTCGTGTTTCTCTGGAACCAAACTCCATCACAAACCATATCCATTAGATCTCTGGTTTTTTCATCGTTGTCGATCAATAGCTGTCTGAACTAGCCGCCTCCTCTAACTCGTTCACTCTCTATGATTTTATGGTGAAGACCCAAAGCTCTCCAAACTCGGCTAGCATAGTAACAGTCAAAGATGAGGTGTCTTGTGGTTCCATCCTCAACATCGCAGTGTTGCCACTTGAGAGGCACCTGAATTGTCCTTCTCCTTAAGTACTCTGAAGTCGGCAGAGAATCCATGCAAAGGCTGTAAATGCAATGCTTGCCCGTGCCGGTATACGTAGCTTCCAGAGTTTCGGCCAGAAGCCATCATCTAGAATTGCTCCCCCTTGCTGATTGTGATAGAATTCGGACCTTGTATTTTCTTTCAGTGCGTGGTACATAGATTTGACGGTGAACATACCATTTGGTCCATTATGCCATACCTAGATGTACGACCTCTTTGGCCGTTGAATTGGATCGCCAATATGTCCTGCGCGTCCTCCCGTCTGAAACTCTGATTGATAATATCAGCCTTCCAGGTTCTAGTGTCATGATCAATTAGGTCTGAGACCCTAGGTTCCTGGCACAACACTGGGCTCTCTAATCTTGAAGTTATCCGTAGTCGACAACCATGGGTCCTGTGTTATGCTTATGGTTGCGCCACTCTTCACATGTTTTCGAATGCCCAGCTCAAGCAACTTAGCCCCCTTTGATATCCCTCTTCATGCATTCGATGGCCTGTTACCTGGAGCCGCCTCTAAGATTGAGCTGTTTGAGAAATAGCGGTTTTTGAATACCCTCGCTATTAGAGACCCCGAGTTTGCAAGGAAAAGAAATTGCAAGGAATATCTTAATATCATGAAGGAGAAGAAACTTAGAGAAGTTTCTACTTCAGGTATATGTGGATTGAATACATCTTATACTTTTAGAATTTGGGCATTTAATGCCCGTTCTCATATTTTTGAAATATGTAGGACCAATGAAAGAGTAAAAGATTGTGCGATGAAGAAATGGACCTACTATGGAGCAATTGTTGCTACTTAGATTATAGGAACATTAAGTATATCTTCGCTAGATGGATTTTATGAATTCTTTATTTATTGTTCTTATAACATTTCTTTCGAAGAATGTTCTATCTTCCAATTCATGTTGAATTTGGATAATTTCACAATTAAAAATAATTGTTGTTCTTTTATTGTGTTATTTAACAATAAAATTTGAATTTTAGGAATAGATCCTATTTCAATTAGAGCACACAGATATTCAAAGATAATAGCTTAGAAAATCTATCCTATCATAAAGTAGAATTATAAACTAGAATGTATGCAATTTCATAAAATGCATGGTGTTTTAGTTATTGATTGAGAATCATTAACTAAAAGAATCTGGTTAAAACCCTCCAAAACCGATGGATCACCTATGATCTCAAGCGGTTTGTCCTCTTCCGCTGTCAGCTTTAGATTGCTGTAAATTTTTGAGATGTCTGCGATGTTTTCCATGATCACCAATCGACTGTGAATACTTGTGTCTGCAACAAATCGCGTCCGAAGATTTTATCTCTCTGACCCTAGGGTTTGCGCCATAATTATATTAGTTTATATAATCATATTAAAAATAAAATATTTATGTTTTTTGGATCAAGGCAAGTTTACCATACTTATTAAAATTGGATGGGTTCAAAAATTATGAACTAGTCACTTTATTTTTAAAGATAGAGTGGAGTTGGTAATTTTGACCCGACCCATTTCAAAATGAAATAATTGTATATATAATATTTCAAAATATAAATATCATTTCAGGACAATTGTAATAATGTTTATAATATTTCAATTTTATTTCAAAAGTAAATATTAATATAAATAATATAAAAATATTTTAAATATAAAAAAAAAGTAGGAAAACTTAGTTGGATTTTGGATTTTACTCGTAAATCCCAAAAACCAAAACTTGTACAAAATATACAAGATTTTGAATCTTGGAGAGTAAATCCCAAAAATCAAACCTCCAAAATGGTAGAACACACAGGCCCCTAGTTTTCTACACTAGTAGAGAAGCCCTCATCTAAGGCACAAATTTAAGGCGTTTAATGGAATCCGTCAATCTTCCGCCTTGTAACGGACTTGCGAATTCGCAAGTTATAACTGTTCATCCTGTTAAAAAATTTTAAAGGCGTAAATTGCCATATACAAGGCGGAACCTGTATCCGTCTTAAATATAAGTTACTTGCGAACTCGTGAGTGGCTTTCTTCTTTCTTTTTTTTTGGCAAACCACCATTGGTGGAGGGATATTATATTTGGCATCCCCAAACCATTAATTGACATAAAATAAAATACAATGATCTCCTCTATGGGAGACAATTTGTAAGATTACAGAGAGGTTTCTAAAGATATAACTATTCTAAACCTTCTCTGTATCTGAAGCAGGAACTAAAGCCTTAGTTGCTAGATACAGCCATACTAATTCTCTGTTTTGATAGTGGCATCTAAAAAGAGATGAAATGAAAGATTCCTAAAAGACCGACACAAAAGCGTCAAACTGCTTTGACAGGTGTAATATCCCTAATTTGAAACATAAAGTCTGCACTCAATGCTCAAATCTACAAGTGTATGCACAGAGACGCCGATAGTAAATTTAAAGAAATTACTACGACTTGGATTTCTCCTCTACTGAAACTGCACACATCGAAACCCAAGGGGTCTTCCCAAAAGAAAGAGGGAGGCGACAAACAAATGGGCAGGGATATTCAATAAATTAGTCAAAGCAATTTTGCAAAAAGTCAGAGTTCTAATCATCCATCTCTTAAAATCTAAGAAATCAAAGAAAGCATAGAAAAGAATCAACCCACAATCCTGTCCAATATAAAAGCATCGATAAGAGATATCACCAGAATAAACCTGCGAGGCACATGGAAACTCTAGCGAAGCAGCGTTAGCATCCGTGTGGGGCAACCGGTGACGGACACACTGGTATGCCTGGCGGCGGCGCGTGGAGTACCGGCGGCGGCGCTTGAAAGACCGGCAGAAATCGAACGATAACTAATCGGACCAAAACCTGTCATCTCAACCTAATTGGGCCATCTCTAGTTGAAAACTATCCGAAACCTGTCCTACCCGACCCGACCCGACCCGAGCCGAAATCGTCGGATCCAGGCCAAGCCGACTCGGCACATCAAAAACAGCACCTGTCTCTGCTCTGTAACCTCTGGTCGGTGTCTGCGCGTGGGCGAAGTCCACCGGAGTCCGCATCACCAGATCGGAGGTCTCCTCGGCGTCGTAGACCTCCCAGACTCCAAGGTCGGTGCTCACCGTCGTCGGCTCCCGTCGTCGACCTCCGGCGTTGACTTTTCAGCTCGAGCCCGATCTACTTAGCTCTGCCCCGTCGATGCTGGATCTGAACTCCGGCGTGAAGGTAGCGGTTGTGTGCGGTGGCGACCCGCCCAAAAACCGCCAAAAGAGAGGTAGTCGGAGTATCAAAAAAGAGATGTAGTTGTTCGATTGATATGGGGTTTTGGATTGGGGGTTGGGGGTTAGAGAGAAGAGGCGTATATCAAGGTGGGAGGGGTGGCCTGCTCGGCGGCGAAACGCCGGCGGCCACCCCGCCAGTTGATCTGGAGAAGGGCTACTGTTTGGGGAAATATGCGGAGAGAGCGTTTCTCTCGGAAAAAGAGAGTGAGTGGATGTCACTATAAACTAAAATCAGATCCCAAAATAAATAAACACCTACAATAAATCCCCTCCCCAAAATTATTCTTATGTTCGATCTGCAAATCGGCATCTCCCCCAGTCGAATTCAGCAAACTCCCCCTTCATCTTCTTCTCCTCACCCAATAAATCACAGTCAAAATCACACCAGAATTGTAGGATTTCATGGGAGAAAAACCGGAGATAAAGTGCTCCGAGCTCTCTGTCTCCATCGATAAGAAGAGCGTGGTCCAAGTGAAGCGGCTGAAATGGAATTTCCGGATTGCAATCACACCATTTTCGTCGATGGGTTGCTCGTCGACGTTATGTGGGACGTTCATGATATGTTCTTCAATCATGGGAGTAGAGTTTTCTTATTCAGAACGAGGAGCGGAGGAACGGGTTCGATGGGAGGCTCTGGTTGGAGGAGAAGACTATGGAGAACAAAGATTAGGAGAAGATTGGCTTCTCTTTCTGCTTGTAAGATTTCACAATCTATCTCTTAATTTTGGATTAGTAGGCAAAAAATATGGTGTCCTTTTGGTGTGTAGGAACTAGGAAGTGCCATCGGATGTGTTTGTTTCATTTCATGGCATACATTTATGATATTAGATTATATCAAAACGTGAAAAATCTTTCTCCAATGTATATAAAAATTGGGATGGATTATGAATCTTATCTTTCTTTGTTTGTTCAAACAAGTTTTTAAAGAACTGTAGAACATGAAAAGAGGACAAACCTTCCATCCAATGTTGTAAAGTTGTCTTGAGTCAGCAATAATTTTTTCCCTCGGGAAGGCTACTTGGTCTAACGTTTCCGATCACACACAGACTCAGAAAAAATGAAGGAATATATGCCTAAACGGTGAGTGAGAAAAAAGACCACGTTCTACAATGGTGTAGTACTTTTGCTGTGGAGATGAGAATCAGGTCTATTCCTGAGATGAGACCACGCCACAAAGATGAGAACATGAGCTATTCATGTCAAAGAGCTGGCTTTGCTGGAGTTTTCCCTGGTAATGTAATTGAGATATATTTTCTTCATGGTTCTATGACTCTATTCATTTCTTTTTCTGAGATGTTTGTGTTTTTCAGAGCACAAGTATGAGATTGTGAAAATTCTGCAAGAAATGAAGCATGTCTGTGGGATGACTGGAGATGGAGTGAACGATGCACCAGCGTTCAAGAAGGCTGACATCGGTATTGCAGTTTCTGATGCTACACATGCTGCACGTGGCGCTGCAGATCTTTTCCTAACAGAACCTGGTCTGAGCGTGATCATTAGCGCTGTCCTAATGAGCCGAGACATCTTTCAGAGGATGAAAAACTATACAGTTAAGCATTATCAGTCCATGAAACTATGTTCGCAGTGTCTTGATTTTTCGGTTTCACAATGTTAATTCCGTCAGCTTCTCAGATGAATGCTAATCCTAGGCAGTACAATAACATAGTAAGCACCTTTGCCGTTTTCTGGATTGTTGGTCTTCGTTTTTATGTAAAATTTGATGGATTTTTAAGGTTAAATTGTCGATGTTGACTTCACTTTTTGTAGGATTTTGTTAAAAGTGAGGGCTTTGCTCATGGAGAAGATAAAAACAGTTTTGTGCAGGAAACTATGTTCGCTTTTCTATCTTAACAGAGAAACTGTACTGTAATGCTATATTATTGGTAAAATATATCAGTTGCAAGAAATTACCCACCCATCGAGGATACTTTTAGATCTTTTGCTGGTGTGTTCTTATGAACTCCCTTTTAATGTTCTGCAGGAAGTGGAAAAACTTATACAATGAAACCCTTGCCCCTTAGAGCATCTCGAGATATTTTGAGGCTTATGCACCATACATAAAGAAACCAGGGGTTTCAATTAGATGTGAGCTTCTTTGAGATATAAATAGGAAAGCCTTATCATGTTGAGGAAAGTGGGAATTTTGTGGGATTGGATATAGTTTTACCTATGCAGTTCTTGTGCAGTTAAATTTTTGGGTATTTAATGGTATGTACTTATGCACAGTTACATTGGTTTCTGTTCCACTCTTTGTTTAGAAATGTTAAGGTCATTAACTGGTTTGGCCCTGAAAGTTATGCAACTGAATGAGTTAAAGTTTGCAGTTTTGCTTATGTGTTTGTTCATGCTTTGTTGACAGGCAATGAATGAAAGTGATGTCCACAACGTTGTTTTATCTTATCTAGTGCATAATTGCTTTGGTCAAATAGTGGAATCATTTACTTCTTGTACTGGGATGCAACTGTCTGTTGATAGTCTTGAATGGATGGAGAAAAGAAAAGGTTAGTATATTTGGTTTGAGTTATAGTCTGTTGCAAGGTTTATATCATTTGATAATCGTATTGCTTCTATTTTCTGAGAGTTGCAAGGCCTCATGGATATTGTGTTAGCAATGTCGAACACCTTCTGTCACCTGTTTGATGATAATGCTATAGGGTGGTGAAGCCTGAACATCAGAAGTTTGAGAATGCAACAAGTACTTTTGTAATTGGAGATGAAAAGGATTCGCGTTTCACTCAATGAATGGCTAGGTTTTGAGGTTCTTGCCATCTCTCATCTGGATCCAAAGGTTCTGCAGTTTCTCAAGTCTAATATTGTGTTGGTTTGTACAGAGATTTCGGCTGTTTTAATGCAGAAGCATAATAAATTGCATTAGATTTTTACAGAGATTTTGTTGTATTTTTGAATAGAAAGAACTCCACAATATAGTTTTTTTGAGGTGAAAAGTATTTATTCATGTTTAAGGAGCTATCTGATTCATTTTTGGAATGGATCAGAGAGCTCATTTTTTTACCGAGGAGAATGGACTTGAGACATCGCAAGCTGTCCAGCTTGCTATAATAGAATTGACTTGAGACTTCGCAAGCTATTCCTCTTGCTAGGGGTTTTTTTACAAAACGAGCTTCCTTGCGAACTCGCAAGTTACGTCTAAGGCGGAAAATCCGTGCTTTAAAACTGAAAACGTTTAACGCAGAAGAGGAACTGCCTTAAAGCTTTTCATGTTTTAAGACACACCCGAACAAGACATTTGTCTTCTGCCTTGAAACATGAAGGAACAATCGCCTTAAATGCCACAATTTTGTAGTAGTGCTACATGCATGTGGTCTGTCGATTCATTAATTAATTCACTTCTCTTATTAATTCTAACAACTTCTCTATTATCGACTAAGAACAAACATTGCATATTGAATTGGAAATTAATGATGCTCATAAACTGATGTCACATTTTATAGAGTATTTTTTTTGTTAAAAGAGTATTTTAAGTCGGTTCAAAAGTGTAAGAGTATTTTTTTAAAAAAAGAATATATTTGCACTTTCATAAAAACTTTTCAGGAGACGAGATGAATTAGCTTCTATAAATAAATGTTCTTTCATCACAAATATAATTCATTATCAGGATTGAATATACAAAACAATATATTCATCCCTCCGATTTATACACTATCATTGGGTTATCATTTTACCAAGAAAAACGTACTCATAACTTTAAGGCAGTATATAGATATACTGCCCTGCTAAATGCAGTTCGTATATTACTTATTTGCAGTCCATATTTTTGTTTTATAATCATTTGCACAATGATTATGATGTATAACTGACTTGTAAATGTATGCAATAGAAGTAATTTTATGATGCATATGTCTGATATACATAATTATTGACCATATCATATATCGAATGCGTATTTTTAATTTGGACCGCAAAATAAACAAAATACGGACTGCATCCAGCATGCCCTATATATATATATATATCACAAATTATACCATACACCTGGGGTATGTATCCCCAGGTGCATTCTGAAATTTAAATATGTGCATTTTTATGTGTATAATTGTGCATTGTAAATCTTTTTTACTTATAGTTTCTATATATAGTATATGTGAATTGCTATCAATGGAATGCACAATTATTAAAATAAAATACACACATTAAAGGTGAGTGTATGTGGGTGTACATACACCCGTGATATGGTATAAGAACTGATATAGCTTCATAATCAAGCTTTATTTTCATGGTTTTATTCATCTCATGATCCTAACACGATCATGATTAATTAGTAAGGCCATTGGCCGATATAGTTACCCGGAGGATCATAACTGCAAATAACGTAGGCCCAACCATTGGCACACTGAACCCTAGCACACCCCACGCGAACCGTGTTCCTCCACACAACCTGAGTGTAGTGTCCGCACACTTTTCCGGTGGCGCAAGTGTTGGCTGCGTAGTTATAATACTGCTTCTCCGCCACCCACATCTCCACCGCCTTCTGTCCAGTCATGTCCGGATAACCGGCGGCTAGATTCTCGCCGTAAGGGCCATAGGAATGCTGCAGCGTGTTACACGTGTTGGCATTACGAACTGAGTTGGCGTAGTTCTGAGCGTAGGTTTGGAGAGTCTGGTTCCAGACCATTAGCGGGAGCCCAGCAGCGAGCAGCGTGCGATCGTAATTGTGGGCGTCGATGAAGTTTTGGGGAGTGTTTTGGGCAAACGTAGGATTAATGTATGAAGCGAGGACCATGTAGCAGTGGAAGACAAGAGCTAGATAGAGATTATTGAAGGACTTCATGATATTTGATCTTTTGCTGGTTTAAGGATTATGGATATTGATGAGTTTTGTATGCTTAGGGGGATCTATTTATAGTAGATCTAAGGTGATATGTACTCTATTAGTGTATGCATTATATGAGCTTTGACTTTTTATTGTAAGAATTAACTTGAATTTATAATTTCTTTGAAGTTTTTCATTTTCTGAATTGGAATTAGATCGGATGTTTTGCATATCCACCACTTCTATCAAACTGGGTGATTTTTTTTATTTGAATCGAACTGAAATAAAATATAAAATCAATATAATAAAATTATGGTGAAGTTTTAATGATGTAAAATTAACTGAGTAAATTAAATCGAACTAATCTATTAATTTTGATCTATTTCCTTTCCACCGTTGACAATCTTTTAAACTTTGATTTTACGTTCTAGCGACTTTCACAAACTTGCAATTTGATGAAGGCATGTGCACAAGACTCAAGTGGTGCTTGCATGCATGCATATTGTAGAAGTTGGAGTGATTTTTATGTAATTAAGGTACTGCCTCAATTTCATCTTAATTCACGCTCCGACTTTTTAATAATATTTATTATTAAACTTTGATCACATATTCAAATAGATATATAATTATTAATATTAAATTAATTATACATATTATATTTAAATATCAAAATTTTATTTTCCAATAATATAAATAAATAAGAATATTGTTAATAAAAAATGTGTGTTGAATAGTCTGAAAATTCGACTATAAAGATTAAAGTGAGATGGAAGGAGTATCAAAATACTTACCGATCTTTAATTTATGCACTTTGTTTATGAATTAATCAACAAAACTGGCGAATTTGGATAGTCACAAAACCAAGCATGTCTAGATTTTCCGGACTTACACTAAATACGCTGATCGGTTATATATTTACTCACAAAAATGCTGCTGAAGTCAAGCCTCGATGCGTAAAGGTATAACAGACCGACCAAATGAAGTCGCTGAGAAAAGACTTGGGTTAAATATATAGTTTGATTTCCAAAATTTAAATCAAACGATAGAAATAAAGAAACCAAGATCTAATAATTAACTGGGGTAGCTCTAGAACGTTAATTACGTTGTGTTTTTTTTTGTCGATGAAGAGAGAGTGAAAAGTTGAGATCAGATCTTTTGAAAATTGATATGAAAATATGTAATGTGATCCAATTTTGGTCGAAGTTTCACCACATATTTGAATTTAATTGCTTTACCGTGATGAATTAACAATTGATCACGGCACTAATACTGGCAGATCTGCGCCATGTGCATGCATGCATGTATTGTCTCCCTACTCCATTTATCGTGGAACAAAATTCGCTAGTTCTCGGCGTCCACTCGTGTGACATTACATGCGTTGATGAGAGGTAGCTTATGAAATTTCAGATGCAGTTCATTGAACGTGCTTAGTCTCGATACGCATAAGAAACTTTGCAAGTAAAAAATTCTCAAACCGTCGCCCTCCAAATTCGAATCTTGGACCACCTACTTCCTTAATTTATCATATTTATATTAACAGTCTGTTTGTTTGAACTTATTTCTTACTGAACTGAACGGGAGTAAAATTAATGTATAGAAAAATAAAATCAGTTTGTTTAAATTTATCTAAATTTGATCAAATTATATTTTATTGAACTGAGCTGAACTAAAGTACTCTACTTAAACTCTAACAAACAGGGTCTAAAAGGTAAATTTTCAAAATTTAATTGCAATATTCCATAGATAAATTATGATAATATATATGATTATATGTAAAATTGACCTAATAATATATATATATATATATATATATATATATATTGGATGTGATGACTATTCCAGAGTAACTAAACATCAAATAGTAACAAATTATGAAATAATAATCAATTGTTTTAAAATATTACTACATAAAATATTAACTCTGTAAAGCTAATAGTGAAATAATAGATTCGAAAAACTAAATAAACATTTTGAATCCTTAAATTCAAAATACATTAACAGTTTAATATATATCAGGATCATCCTGATATTGGTAATATCAGGCACCAATTAAATAACGACACATCATCTTTAACTAATTTATGATTGGACCACGTGTTCAATCATTACCCAGACGGATTTATGCATTCTAATAAAACTTTACTAAAAATATGTTAACCAATTAAAATATTACAATTGTACACGTGTCATTATCTTATTGGTGCCTGGTAAGGTCTATATCAGGATCATCCGGACGAATGTTATTCTCATTAATTAAATATTAACCTTCATTGTCCGAGAATACTTTATTCCAGTGATACTATCAAGTTTGACACTTGAATGCCATTTAATCTTCTTTTTTTGAAAATAAGCTTTATAATAATTCGGAAATCAAACGATTACAAAGTGTTCGGGTTAAGCTAATGGCCATGTCATGTTCATTACATAATACATTCCTACTAACTTTATTAATGCTAAAAAAGGAGAAAGAATTTCTTAGAAGTGCCACAATATTTTTAGCGATACTCTTAATCTCCCATGGCGCTAACTCTACATCTTTGAGTGCCGCCACCAATTCCAATGAGTCTGTAAGCAAACAAAACTCTTGAGAGTGTCCTCTGGTTGCTGCTTTGATGGCCCTCCAACAAGCCTCAGCTTCAGCTTATAGTAGGGATGCAGAAACAAAGAAGTCTGAGCACTGATATCGGTCTGATCCTGTAGCAATTGTCCAACCTGCAGTTCCAAGATTACATAATTTCTGAAAAGAGCCATCCACTTTAATCAGCGTACATCCATATTCTATCTCCTAGTCTTGGTTATGTCTATAATCCTTTGTGAATGATGGCATTTCATGTTGGTTTGATGAAGTTGGAGGTTGCTCTACCAGGTTTTGCTTCTTGAAAAGCAAAAACTTAGCAATAGCTAAGTTGGCACAAGTTCTAGCATCTATATCCAAGTCTTCCATGGCCATTTTGTTTCTTTGAATCCAAATCTCCCACAAGGAAAAGACTAACAGCCTCGTGTCATCCTCCAAGCTTCCGGAGACTACCCACTGGGGAAGCCATAGGTTAGAGGATTGTTGACTAAGATTGGATACTTTTTGGCCAATGGGTGAATGTGACCAGAACTCTTTACTCTCTCTGCATTCAACAAACATATAAAACTCATCTTCTTCGTGCAGATTGTACCTTGAACAGATTACCTGATCAGATATCTTCCTTTTCTTGCGATTTATCAGAGTGGAGAGTGATGTTGATAAGATTCTCCACGGGAAAATGTTTAACTTATATGGAACCTTGAGGTTCCACACCTTATCCCATAGCTTTTTCTTCCTGAGGTCCACACAACCCTAGCTAGCCATTGCAATGTGGTATCCCTTTTTGATCGAGTATCTTCCATCCCTATTGTGAACCCACAAAGGTACACCATCAAGCTCTGGATTTGCACTTACTCTTAAAGCCAATATATGTGGGATGATATCTCTAAGCAAAATGGCCCTCAACAAGGGTTCTCTCCAACAGTTTTGCTCTCGAATCAAATGTTCCACACTCAGCTCTGTATGCAAGGATGTAACACTATGAGGTTGCAAAGGATTTCGTATAGTTGGAATCCATTGTTCTTCCACTCTGACCTTCTTGCCATTGTTGATCTTTCAGGGAAAATTCTCCGTGACAATATCCTTCGCCCATAATATAGACTTCCAGCCCCTAGAATCTCGAGGCTTTTGTCTTCAATCTTAAAAATCCGTGTTTCTCAAATACTTGGCTTTGAACCCTTATCTGAAGTGAGTCTTTATTCTTAAGCACATTCCAGGCATGCTTTGCTAGGAGAGCCTTATTCATTCCAATTGCATATCTAAGTCCTAGTCCTCTCTCACCTTTTGATTTTGTCAAGCACTTCCATGATCTCAAATGAGTAGTTCTACCTTCCATTTATCTCTTCCATATAAAACAAGCAGTTATCTTGTCCAATTTCGGTAATATGCACTTAGGGATCTTGAATATGCTTAATGGGTAAATAGAAAGAGCACTCAAGACATGAATGACTTAATTATTAATAAAAAGCTAATAGAGTAATCAAATCTTATCATACTTCGTAATTCTAAATATGATCATATCTGATAATGACCGAAACTCCTTAGGCTCTCCACCAGTGTTTTTACCCCGCTACTTCACGACACTTCTACTCCAGCGCCTCATCCTTTTTTTCTCAGCTTCCAAAACCTACGGCACCAACGCACTCAAACTGATTCATCACATGGGTGAAGTTCAGGCTTCCATACGTGATCACCAAGCCGGGCAGAGAGAAACGCACAAGGACACCAAAGCACCGCACATGGTGTTGAGTCTGTGGGACTTCTTGAACATCCCACCTCTTCTCTTGTAAAACGTGATGCTCAAGTTCTCGAATATTTTTATCTTCTCCTTTTGAATCTTTCGCCTCCTTAAGTTTTTGCTTTCTCGTCATTGCTGTCGCAGGAGGGTTAAAATATATTGCACCTCCTATTTTATTTTTTAAACTTCAAACTGGCTCTAAACCTAGGAGGTAAGCATGGATGTTAGTGAATTTCATTCATACCACAAGATGAATGCGAACATCGAAATTAGTAGATATAATAATTATAATAAACATTTTTTACTAACTGAATATTCGTCGTGCGTGCGGAACATGACACTTCCTCTAGTGAAATCTCTCATTTTGTTTCTCAAATTGTACTGCTTAATTATTTATAAAAAGCTAGTAGAGTAATCAAATCTTGTCATACTTCATAATTCTAAATCTGGGCGTATCCGGTAATGACCGAAACTCCTCAGGGTTGGCTCTCCACCAGTGTTTTTACCAGCTACTTCATGACAATTCTACTTCAGCGCCTCATCCTTATTTTTTCTCAGCTTCCAACAGGCTCTTAGTCCACTCCACCTTCACCTTTAGCTCGATCGTCGCATTTGAAATTGGAAGATAAGCGGCACCGACGTGCTCAAACCGATTCATCACATGGGTGAAACACATAAGGCCATCTAAGCACCGCACATGAAAATCCCGCCTCTTCTCTTCGAAAAAGTGATACTCAGTTCTCAAATTTATTATTTTCTCCTATTGAGTCTTTCGCCTGCTTAAGTTTTTCTTTCTCGCCATAGCTGTCGCAGGAGTGTTAAAATATATTGCGCCTCCTCCTTTACCTTCTAAGTTTCAAACTGGCTCTAAACCTAGGAGGTAAGCATTGTTGTTAGTGTTTTTCATTCCAACCACAAGATGAATGCGAAAAAACCATACATCAAAATTAGTATATATAATAATTATAATAAATAATTTTTACTAACTGAACTATTGTCGTGCGTGCTGAACATGACACTTCCTTTAGCGAAATCTCTCCTTTTGTTTCTCAAATTGAACGACTTTGTTATTTATAAAAAATCTAATAGAGTAATCAAATATCGTCATACTTCATACTTCTAAATCAAGGCATATCCAATAATGACCGAAATTCCTTAGGGTAGGCTCTCCACTAGTGTTTTTACCCGCTGCTTCACGACACTTCTACTCCAACGCCTCATCTTTTTTTTCTCAGCTTCCAACAGGCTCTTAGTTCGCTCTAGCTCCACGTTCAGCTAGATGGTCGAACTGGAAATTGGAAGACACGCGGCACCAACGTGCTCAAACCGATTCATCATATGGGTGAAATTCAGGCTGTCACGCGTGAACACCTTGCCGGCGGGAGAGAAACACATAAGGCCACCTAAGCACCGCACATGGTACTGAGTTCGTGGACCTTGTTGAAAATCCCGCTTCTTCTCTTGGAAAAACTGATGCTTAAGTGACTCAAATTTTTTATTTTCTCCATTTGGTCCCCATAAAACAACTTAAACAAAATTTTACCAAACTAAATAAACCACGTTTTAGAAAACAGACCCTCAAAATGGGCCACGAGGACCAATCCCAATTCCATAGGCCAAAAGAACTATATTGTGTTGATCAACTCATTAACCAATTTGCTTTCCGAACAAGAAAAATAAAAAAATAATAAACAAAAATTGACCCAACAAAACGTACGCACGTTGCTTGCATTTTACATTTATACAAAAAAAATTGAGTGAATGTAAAAGTTGTGCGCACACACATCGCTCCAAGCACAGCGCACTAGCCCAAAATCAACATAGCACTGATAAGCACATCACAACACTGATCAACACATCACAGCACCATACGAGCTCAACTTGAAAGGGCCTTAATAATTTGGCCGGTTAACAATGTCACCTACCAAATACCAGAAAATAGTGGTTAGATTTGGTCTAATATATTATCTTAGTCAAAATGAACGGTTTTAAAAGTACTAATAAATTTTATAATTCCAAAGTTCAGAAAAGGAAGTGGGGGAGGCCTAGACAACTTGTTTCATCTGTGCTTCCTTCTAAAAAAGTTGCAAGCAAGAGGATCGTTAACTGGTCAGATCTGGAGTATGATGAGTCTGATTCTGATGAATATATTCCTCCAATAGTATGAAAGTAAACAATTCAATTTATATAAATTCATATATTTACTCAATTACTTTGTTCATCGGATGATTTGAGATGACATGATATTATAGTGACTAAAATGTTTGACCACTTTTTCCCTAAATCCAGGCTCGCAGTAGCAAGAGAGTACAAAGGGAAGGATTTGGCTGGGTTCGGTGAAAGAGTGGTGGCCTGATTTGAATGAGGATGAACATATTTTGGAACAACCATGCATATATGCAACTGAATGCACCTTTTAGTTTTATATTTATATATTTGAATGAAACTTGTTCTAAGTAACTTAATCTGGATCATTTATGCTATTGTTTATTGTAAACTTTCAACAATTCTCACTGAAGTTTTGGTTTGTAAGAATTTTTCATTCAGATAACGAACATGCTTGATGTCGACTAAATCGTTGTTTTGCAGGTATGTTTGTGCATGCGTTCAAAAAACAATTCCCTCCTTAAGTTTTGCTTTCTCGCCATAAATGTTACGGGAGGGTTAAAAAATATTGTGCTTCCTCCGTTATTTTCTCAGCTTCAAACTGGCTCTAAACCTAGGAGGGACACATTGATGTTAGTGGTTTTCATTCCTACCACAAAATGAATGCAAAAAAAATCATACACCGAATTAGTAAATATAATAATTATAATAAATTATTTCTACTAACTGAATAATCGTCGTGCGTGCGGAACAAGACACTTCTTCTAGCGAAAACTCTCCTTTTGTTTCTTAAATTGAACAGTTTAAATAGCAATATAAAAGATAATAGAGTAATCAAATCTTATCATACTTTATAATTCTAAATATGGGCATATCCGATAATGACCGAAACTCTTTAGGGTCGGCTCTCCACCATTGTTTTTGCCCCGCTGCTTCACGACACTTCTTCTCCATCGCCTCTTTTCTTGTCAGCTTCCAACAGGCTCTTAGTCCGCTCAAACTGCACGCTCATCTCGATGGTCGCACTATAAATTGAAAGACATGCGACACCGACATGCTCAAACCGATTCCTCACATGGGTGAAATTCGGGATGCCATACATGAACACCTTGCCGGCCGGAGAGAAACTCACAAGACCACCTAAACACCGCACATGATGCTGAGTTCATGGGGCTTATTGAAAAGCCTTCCTCTTCTTTTTGAAAAAGTCATGCTCAAGTGACTCGAATTTTTGATTTTCTCCATTTAAATCTTTCGCCTCCCTAAGTTTTTCTTTCTTGCCATAATTTTCGCAGAGGGTTAAAAAATACCGCGCCTCCTCGTTTATTTTCTAAGTTTCAAACTGGCTCTAAATCTAGGAGGTAAGCATTTATGTTATTGTGTTTCATTCCTACCACAAGATGAATGCAAAAAAAATCATACACCAAAATAGTACATATAATTATCATAATAAATTATTTCTACTAACTGAATAATCCTCGTGCATGCGGAACAAGACACTTATTCTAGCAAAATCTCTCTTTTTGTTTCTCAAATTGACCGGCTTAAATAGTAATAAAAAATCTAATAGAGTAATAAAATCATATCCTACCTTTTATTCTAAATATGGGCATATTCGATAATGACCGAAACTCCTTAGGGTCACCTCTCCACCAGTGTTTTTACCCCGCTGCTTCACGGCACTTCTTCTCCAGCGCCTCCTTCTTTTTTTCTTAGCTTCCAACAGGCTCTTAGTACGCTCCAACTGCACGCTCAGCTCGATAATCGCACTGGAAATGGGAAGACCCGTGGATCGTTAACCGGTCTGATCTTCAGTATGATGAGTCTGATTCTGATTAATATATTCCTCCAATGGTATGAAAGTAAAAATTTAAATTTATATAAATTCATGTATTTACTCAATTTTTTTGTTCATCTTATGATTTGACATGACATGATATTATTGTGATTAAAATGTTTGAGCATTTTTTCCCTAAATCCAGACTCCCGGTAGCAAGAGAGTAAAAATGGAAGGATTCGGCTGGGTTTTGTGAAGGAGTGGTGGCCTGATTTGAATGAGGATCAACGGATTTTGGAGCAACCATATTTGCAACTGAATGCAACTTTTAGTTTTATTTATATATTTTGAATTAAAATTTGTTCTAAGTAACTGAATATGGATCTTTTATGCTACTGTTTATCGTAAACTTACTACAATTCTCACTAAAGTTTTGGTTTGTAAGGATTTGTAAGAAATTTTCATTTAGATAACGAACATACTTGATGTCGAGTGCCGACTAAATCGTTTGCAGGTATGTCTGTGCATGCGTTCAAAAATAAAACAATCGCCTCCTTAAATTTTGCTTCTTTCTATAGATGTCGCGAGAGGGTTAAAAAAATACTGCTCCTCCTCTGGTATTTTCTCAGCTTCAAACTGGCTCTAAACTTAAGAGGAAAACATTGATGTTAGTGTCTTTCATTCCAACAACAAGATGAATGAGAAAAAATCATACACCGAAATTAGTAAATATTATAATTATAATAAATAATTTCTACTAACTGAATAATCGTCGTGCGTGCGAAACAAGACACTTCCTCTAGAAAAAATCTCTTCTTTTGTTTCTCATACTGAAAGGCTTAAATAGTAATTAAAAAGCTAATAGATAAATCAAATTTTATCATACTTCATAATTCTAAATCTTGGCATATCAAATAATGACCGAAACTCCTTAGGGTCGGCTCTCCACCAGTGTTTTTACCTCCCTGCTTAACGATACTTCTTCTCCATCGCCTCATACTTTTATTTTCTCAGCTTCCAACAGGCTATTAGTCCGCTCCAACTGCACGCTCAGCTCGATGGTCGAACTGGAAATGTGAAGATCCGTGGATCATTAACTGGTTAGATCTTGAGTTTGATGAGTCTGATTCTGATGAATATATTCCTCCAATGGTATGAAAGTAAACAATTCAATTTATATAAATTCATATATTTACTCCTTTTTTTTGTTCATCGTATGATTTGACATGACATGATATTAGTGTGACTAATATGTTTGACCATTTTTTTCCCTAAACCCAAACTCGTGGTAGCAAGAGAGTAAAAAAAGGAAGGATTTGGCTGCGTTCGGTGAAGGTGTGGTGGCTTGATTTGAACGAGATTCAACAGATTTTGGAGCAACCATACATGCAACTGAATGCAGCTATTAGTTTTATTTATATATTATTGAATTAAACTTTGCTCTAAGTAACTGAATCTGGATCATTTATGCTACTGTTTATTGTAAACTTTCTACAATTCTCACTAAAATTTTGGTTTGCAGGGATTTGTAAGAATTTTTCATTCAGATAACGAACATACTTGATGTCGACTAAATCATTTTTTTTCATGTATATCTGTGCATGCGTTAAAAAAACAATCGCCTCCTTAAGTTTTTCTTTCTCGTCATAGATGTCGTTGGAGGGTAAAAAAATATTGTGCCTCCTTCTTTATTTTCTTAGTTTCAAACTTGCTCTAAACCTAGGAGATAAGCATTGATGTTAGTGTTTTTCATTCCAACCACGTGATGAATGCAAAAAAATCATACACCAAAATAGTAAATATAATTATTATAATAAATTATTTCTACTAACTGAATAATCATCGTGCGTGCGGAACAAGACACTTCTTCTAGCGAAATCTATCTTTTTGTTTCCCAAATTTAATGGCTTAAATAGTAATAAAAAGCTAATAGAGTAATCAAATCTTATCATACTTTTTAATTCTAAATATTGGCATATCCGATAATGACCTAAACTCCTTAGAGTCAGCTATCCACCAATGTTTTTACCCTGCTGCTTCACGACACTTCTTCTCCAGCGCCTCCTTCTTTTTTTCTTAGCTTCCAAAAGGCTTTCCAAGGTTTCACTAGTGCACAAGCATACCTTTCTCGGCACCACATTCAAGGCATTTTGGCCAAATTTTCGCGGAACCGCAGAGTAGAGAGGTTACGAGTTCGCCTGTCTGCTCACCTAGGGCAGAAAAATAAAAAAGGCATTTTACAGTTGAATAGAAGGCGTTTTTGAAAATGCTTTAAAATGTTGAACGGCAGGCGATATCTTAACCCTAGTCGCTAATAAGCGATGAGAGAAGCAAAACCGCCTATAAGACCCAGTAGAGTTTGAAAAAGTTGTTCGCCAGTAGTTGTTGGCTGGTTTTCTGTTAGCGAGTTTGCCAGTTTTGAACGCCTGTAGGTGACATATGGCTAGAGATATCGCTTGTTAGTAAGTCTACAGGCGGCTCAAGAGGCGAACTCGCATGCTCCCTCGCCTGTATCATATTTCTATCATGAGAGCTAGATTACTTCCTGGCGGTATCGTAACCATATTCGCCTGTTGCTCTGTCCATCCAGTCGAGTTAAGAGGCGAACTCGCTTCCTCTGACGCTTATAGGCGACATTTGTTCCGAGTTCGCTATCAGGACAAGTTAAAATACAAACTACAAAACTAATTCCATTCTCTTTTTCGTATTTACCCATGAACCATATACTCCAATACGAGTGTAACACAATTTGATTCAACAAGAAAACATTAATCAAATTAATAATAAGATTGTCACAAGTAGGTAAAGATTAGAATTTGTAAAAATGTAGCATTACATTTGAAATAAAATTCCTAGCATAATTCAAAATTCTAGGTAGAGTTGTCATTGGCTGCGCCGTCCTGGTCCTTTGGTGTGGCTTGGTGTGGATGCCGGCGGAGATAGTCTTTACAAAAACTCTGAAGAATGCGGGGAGTCTCCCACCCTTTCTCTAGGACGTTTGACATCTCGGTCATGATCGAGAACACAGAGTCCTCAAGCCCTTGGTAATAGGCTTCTCTTGGTGCTAGTAAATGATAGACATTAAAAATGTCAAGTTTTGTTCTAAATTGTACTAACATCACAAGTACAAAATACATGAATAAAAAACAATTTACCTCTATTTGATTCTGGCTCCGCCGGCACGTCCTTCTCCACCTTCTCTTGCCAAGTCCCCCCAACCAACTCCCACTTCTTCTTCTGGTAGTACTCCTTCGTGTAGTACTCACACGGCTTCCCAGTGCCAGAGAACTTCAACCTTGGATGCTTTATGCGGAGGAATTTAGTTATGAAGTTCGCATAGGGAAATTTCTTCACAACCAGGTTGTTTTCTACCACGCTCTTCTTCATGTGTTGGAAAATGGTATATCCAATGTTAAGCATGACTTCCTCCACCACCATGTAGTACTCGATCAAAGTCGTGTAGTTTGGTTCGGCCAACCACCCACCTTTAGGCACAAGATTTGTAGCAACCATCTCATACAATATCCTCCTCTCAGGGGTGAGCTTGTATAGCTTGTACTCCTTCGGCGTTCCAAGTTCAACCTCATCTCGACCAAAGTGTGACTTGCCATATTGCTTCAGCATCTCGTGGGAAACAAGCAACTCACTAGGCCATTCTCCCCTTGCGTATAGATCTACAGGTTTATCCTCATCCTCGAACACAACACCGAGGGCATCATTGAACAGTTTGGGACTTAGTTCGTACTCCTTCTTGTTCACCTTGGTCTTCCACACGTCACCAGACTATCGGAAATTTGCGTAGAACTGCATAGTCTCCTCCAGATAGCCCGGCTCATTCACCTTCATCAACTTGTGAGCTTCTTGATATTCAAGAAGTTCCCAAACCTCTTTCAAACCTATGTCATCCACTTGAATCTCATCCACCACCATCAACTCGTTCAAGATAGCCTTGGCATTTTGAAAACTACAATACTTTAGATAAGTTTGTTCACTAACAAACTTAGCCTTATCGTACTTGATAGGCTCGGTCGATTCCGCGGCGGCCTTTTAAGATCGCATGTTTGAGATCGCAGCAGTTACCTAACAAACACAACCCAACCTTAATCTATGATTGAACCCATAAACAAAAACATTCAACATCACACCTAGATTGAAAGCTAAGCTTTCTCACAACGAATGGCAAAAATAAAAGAAAAAAACCAAAATAATGATGAAAAAGAGTTAACGATGAGTAGAACTTACAAATTGGGGGAGATTGGGCCGTGAGAGCGCTGATTTGCCGGTGGAATTGACTAGTGGGCGGCGGCGGATCGGAGTTTGGGGAGATTTCTAATGAATGTGAGGGTTACAAATTTGGGGATCTGATTTTGAACGCGTCTGGAGGTTTCAGTTGACTATTTATAGGCCTACTGTTTACGATTTCGCCAACTCCATCGCTTACAGGCGATTTCCCAGACGAATTCGCTTCTAGATAAAAAAATGTTGGCCTTTGAGCCTAGGAACAATGATATGGGCCAGATCGGGTATGGGCCATGTATGTATAGTGTATGTATATTGCTTTCAAGTGTTGTTTCATGGGTAATTTGCGCGGGTCGGCGACTTATCAAGCCCTTCTATTTTGCCAGCACAAATATACTGATCAATTGGCTTTCAATCCACCGATGTGGGAATAATGACACTGCCAAGTGGCGAGTTCGCCTCGTACGACGCCTGCAGGCGATGGAAAAGGCGAATTCGCTTGTATTTAATACTAGATCCCTTTTTATTTTGGTAATAATGACACTAAATATTTTATTCTTTTGATCATTTGTATTTTGTAGAAATTATTATAAAGGACTGGATAATTATAAAGAACTTCAAGATATGAGTTTTATATAACAAATATTCAAAACTTCAGTTCACAAAATTCTTTTCTATTCTGCTGGGTTATAAATACCGGTCCCAGTGCGGTAGTTGCCTAATTTGATTTTTAATGAATTCTTATTTTAGTAAAAAACATTTTTATATTTTCTATAAGTATGTGGGTTTGAGTTAGGCGGAGTTTGACGTCAATTGCTGGCGGAGTATGGAGTCCATTCGGCGGGTTATGGACGCCTAGTCTTATGCCGTTCGCACCAAATCAACTTTCCGTCGAGTCAACCTGTCACGGTGAAAACTGTAGAGCGACAGGACGACCAGTCGTAGCCAAAATGGATGAGTTTTCAACGCCGTGTATTTGGACAATGTGGCAAAAAAGATGGTCATATGTTGTTAACTGTGAAATATTTTTATGATAACTTTCAAGCAAATGTGTTGGCGAGTTGACAACACAAGGAAGCGATGTGGGATTCTTGACAACACAAGGAAGCGACATCGCTAGAGCTTACGTGTACAGGCGAATACCTGAGCGAACTCGCTCCCACGTGTTTTTATTACAATAAAACACAAAACCCTAATTGATACTTAGACGCGATATCGCCTCTTATTTTGTTTATGTATGAAATGGCGTCGTTATTTTTTGTTCTATACTTGTGCATTATAAAAAATAATCAACCTGGCGGGCGAAACGGTAAGCTTATTCGCCTACTGGTTACGATTTCGCCTCTTCAATCGCCTGGTAGAATCTGTTGCCTTAGGCGAGCCAAGAAGAGAGTTCGCCTTGAAGATACGTTCATAGACTGTTCAACTCACGAGTTCGCCTCATGGATTTGCCCCTTTTTTTATTCAACTTGCGATTTCGCCTCTTCAATCGCCTGGTAGACTCTGTCGCCT
This sequence comes from Sherardia arvensis, assembly GCA_948330725.1. NCBI lineage: Eukaryota > Viridiplantae > Streptophyta > Magnoliopsida > Gentianales > Rubiaceae > Sherardia > Sherardia arvensis. Next base: position 39,419,842 of record OX415236.1, on the reverse strand, counting down.
GTGGCGATCCAGAAAGAGAGTTCGCTTTTAAGATAAGTTCATAGACGTTTATAATTACGACTTCGCCTCGTGAATTCGCCTCTCATGTTTTCAGGTAGCGAATTCGTCTTCTGTCTCGCCTACTCTTTGAATAAATTTTGTTTACATGTAAATCTAGGTGCTTTTGTGTATGGTTAACATTGAAAAAAATACATGAAATGTAAATTTATTATTAAAATACCATACTAAATCAATTCAATACCAAAAACAACCATTCATGAACCATTGTTTAGTGTTGAAACAAAAGAAAGCTAGACTACACAATAAGATAAAGTGAAGCGATCATTCTTCGTCGTCATCATCTTCATCATCTTCACTTGCAGTCTTTTCTCCATCAACTTTTCCATCAGTCTTCTCTCCATCTTCATCTTCATCATCTTCTTCAGACGACTCCGCGGCTGAAGATGATTGGTTGATCTCGGTTCGGCGAACCACTTCAAATACATTGTTGTCTCCATTGACAATGTCTTCATCTCTCTGTGGATCTTCATCCATGTTATCATTCTGAAGTGGCTCTTCATCAGGCTCAGTATCTTCTCCTCCCTCGCCCCATCATTGGGGTCTTGATCTTCTGCCTCGTTTTCAGGCCTCGCTTGATCTTCAGGAACGTAATCAGGAATGTCGCCCATAGGAGGCAATCGTTGAACCGAGAAACCTGGCTTTTCTTCATCGTCGCTCAAATCCGGATTCAAATTCAGCATTCTACCAAATGCCAGTACCACCTCCCTGTCTTTTGCTTGCTCCAGCTTCACCTCTTCTAGCTTACTTGCAAGCTGTCCGACATATTTGACCAACCGTTCACACCAAGCGAGATCGCGAGCTGCAAACGGGAACAACACAATTAGTAAACAAAAATGTTGCAAACATTTTTGATTAAATGAAAATGTTATTGTATAGTAATTACTTACCATCACCCAATTCAGATCGGCTGCGAGAACTCGAAGCAACCATGGCCTTCTTCGTCACCACCCCCTCCGCACTGATTTGCAAACCCTTGTTACGTAGCCAAGTCGAGTCATAGTATTTCACTGGCTCGGCCATGCTAACAAGTCTCACACCCTTCTTCTTCATCATGGCGGTTATGAGCTGCCCGTAAGGAATCGTCTGATCGGCCTTGTCCTTCGCACGCTTCAACATGTGCTTCATGATGGTGTACCCGGGATTGATCTTCACCTTCTCCATTAGGTGGTAGAAAACCATCAAGTTGGCGATTGTTGGCTCACATAGATGGCCACCCGAGGGCATGATATTCATGCACACAAGCTCGAACACCAAACGCTCCTCTTGAGTAAGGCTCGCAATCTTATACTTCTTCGCAGTACCGGCAACCTTACTACGCGTCTTAAAGAACTTCCTACGCTCGGCCACGGGGTCTAGGACGCTCTCATTCAACGAGGTTCGGAAATTTTGGGTGTGGTATATCTCATAAGGGCCATTTGGATCCAACGACCTTATTTTATCAACAAACAAGTAAGGGCATCCTATAACCTCATTTACCAAGAACTTATCTACCTTAAACGTCACACCCCTAACCATCGTAGTCGCCTCTTCGGCATCCTTCTCAAACTTAAGATTTGCATAAAATTGAAGACACTCTTCCCTATGCACCGGCTCAGTCAAAGTCAACATACCATCTAGATGAGTGGCTCTAAAATACTCAATTATATTATCAAGACCCAAGCTAGTTATTTGAAACGGGTCAATGACCTTAACATTTAAAATAGTACGACGAGTATATCGCTCGTACCTCGTCTCCGCTTTCGGGCTGATAGAAAGGGACCGCTCCTCATCCTCGTCATTGTTTCCCACGTCGTTCGTAGCAGCCGGGATGCACCGGCGGCGGCGGGACCAGGCTGGGCAGCGGTGGTGGAGGTTGGTCGAGACTGTTGAGTGGTGGCGGCATCGGGTGGTGGCTGTGATGAACTCCCAGCAGCGGGGGAAGTGTTTCTACCCCTGTTACCGGTCGGAGCTCCGGCGGTTTGCGCCTCCCTTCTCCCCCGTTGACTGATCTGCTCGAGGGTGAGCTCTTCCTCCTCCTCCTCGTGGTTCACGGCGGCGCCTGTGGTCGGGGCGGTTCTCTGACGCTTGGGAGCGGGTGGGGTGAGGCTTTTTCTGGCTTGTTTGCTCCAGCCCATGGTGGCTCTGCAATTGGTCGACGGCGACGGCGATTTGAGAGTTAGGGTTTGAGAGTCGTGGAAGTTTTGGGGATTCTGATATCCTCAAAACGCGAATATAGTTTTTTTTTGTTTAATTTACCCATTTACGAACTCGCCACCACTCTCGCCAGTAACCGTTTCCAATGGGCGAGTTCGCCTCCAATTACGCCTCCAAGCGAAACTAGTAGCGAAATTGCTTGGATGCACCCTTAAACCTAAACCCTAAACCCTTCATCCTAAACCCTAAACCCACACCTGCATACCCACACCCATAAACCCTATATATACCATATCCATTCTAATATGGATTGATCAATCATATTATACTCTATTGATAATTGTAATAGGTTTAGCGTTGAATTTACACGAAAACCGATCTGATCCGAGATTCTTGATACGATTCCGACGGAATCAGCACAACTAATCGTAGCACATATTTATAAGCGGGTCATTGCCGGTGAACAATTACACACTACTAGTTCCAAATGTTTTACAAGCCAACACTGTAGTATTAGTTCCTCGACTCATCCCGGCACTAATATAAATTTTTTGAAAACATCCATGTGTACTTTAAGATAACCGATGTTACACGAGTCATAGTGTGTTCCTGTAATGTGCTGTTCTGCAGATGACAACCCGACAATAACATACTTTCCCAATACTGATCAGTAACTAGCATTTTTTATATGGATTTTTGTTATCAATTACAAAAAAAAAAACTCATAAAATACGCGGAACTTTCTTAACCATTTCAACAGATAATGACCATGATTTCTTGCAGATGTAGTAGTAATGGCCTCTCTCAACAAGCTTTGCTTTCCATAAACGATTTGATAACCTTCCATTATCTCCAGTGATGAGTGAATAAGGAGATTTACTCCCCTCCTGTTTATTTGAAAAACTATGGGGAATTCGCTAAACCAAACAAATATATATATAAAAGTTTAGTGAGGATATATGAATTGAAACTATATAAAAGAAAAGATAATAATTGGATGAACTAATTAACTTACAATTCCATGGTTGAAATCATATTCCATCAACAGCAATTGGTCTTCAGTCTTTATTCATCATTTAATGAGTTTCTATGGAATTGGAAAAGGTTCTGTATGAAATGGGTAAATAATTTTGGAAATTAGAAAAGTTTTAATTCTTTCCAAACATCGATCATTTCGAAATTGTTTTAAAGGGTGTTGCTGTTTACACCCATAGTGCAATGACATATGCCCTCCGAAGCTGATATATATTAGGGCATGAACGGATTTGAAATATTCCAACACATTAGTCATTAGTACTTGTAGGTTTATGACAAATTCTTTCTAAAATACACATATTGTAACATGTTTAATTAAACATGTTATTTTTACAAACGCATTATATATGGAAGAATGAACAAAGAAGAAGCAATATCGCCACCAGTACTCGCCTGTAAGCGATAGTACAGGCGAACTCGCAAATAAGTAAAACAGTAACCGACCAAAAGTACTATTCAGGCATGGTTTGTCCACCTGAACCATGCTATATATATCATTTTACCCGGATTTTGCTACTATCAACCTCATTTTCACCATTCCTATCCATCTACCCTCCATTCTCTCTCACCTTATCCCCTCCTCAACCTCAAGCACAAATCCATTCTCATACCATTCCAATCCGAAAATCACTTCCATCCTAAGCACAATCTCATTCTCAAAGCTCAAACCTTGTTCTCTTGCCATGAGTTTAACCCTAGGAACCTAAAAACCCATCAATCTAGATCAACCTTCATTAAAATTTGGGTAAAACCAACAAAGCTTGCAACTTTGTGAAGTAGACATCAACTACAAGCTAAGAGCTTCTTCTACAAGTAAGGTATGTGTCTAAAATTTCATGTCTATGTTGAATGGGCATTTAGTTTCCTTTTTTTTTTTACATTTATTACATGAAGGACATGCTAGAGTAAAGTTTATCACTTGTTAGGCTCTCACTAATAACTATTGTGTGTTTTTACTTTTGCAAGCAAGAATGATGTAGTAGTGAATCCACAAGCAAGAATTAGTTTGACAAATGTTGTGTTAGTCCACCTCTACGATCTCATATGTTTACACAAACTAGGATTGGTTAACACTCTTGTTACAAATCCAATAAAATATTCATTGGACCATATCTCGAGAGGTAAACCTTGCAATTTTCTCTATTCTTTTAGCTTTTCTAGATTGTATGTTTCTTTAAACTAATATGACCATTTGGATTATTTCATGCCATTTGTAGTGATCTTGGAGCTTTGTTGCAATAATACCCGATTTGAAGCAAGTATATTGGATAGATCCCCTCCACCGCCCTCCATCCCGGACATTCGCCGATCTCCTTGACAATGCATTTCATTAGGGTAACTTGTTATGCTTATGCTATCACTTAATTTCAATTCAATTTTTTTAATCTACACCATTGCTATAACCATGGAGTATATATATTGTAGTCTAGGAAGCAATCCTCGGACTGGGAATGTGGCTATTACACGATTCTGTTTGGTTTGATGGTGGTAGATGGTGTTAAAAACAACATGCGGGATCTTCTAAAGGTAACCTTCTACAATCTAATTCCATTACTCTTCATGACAACTTCCTAATGCACATTTTGTTTCATGCATAGGTATTCGTGGATGATACCACGCCTTTCTCCTTGGAAGAACTTAACAATGGAAGAGACTGATTGGCACGCCACCTAGTCCACGACCGTGCTTTTACCATTGCAAGGCCACAATTCCGGAAGCTACCTACCATGTGACAAGGTGTTGGTCCATTGCATTTAGTTTTTTTTAATTAAGAATTGACATTGGTAATGCACTTGTGTGCACTTTAGTATAGGGTGGTGATTGGAAACTGGCAGGTTTTAATTAGGAATTGACATTGGTAATGCACTTTAATATGAGGTTGTGCCTCTTTAGTATAGGGTGGTGATTGGAAACTGGCAGGTTTTTGTTGTATCGGAATACCGATTCATGTTTCGAAAGAAACGGGTCACATTTTTCAAATATTAGCCAATTTTGCAGTGCTTGTACATGATATCGTAACAAGAGATTCGCTTAGAGGCGAATAAAGAAGCGTTTTCGCCACCACATTTTTCACGCTCCACAATCTGCAACCGGACACAAAACGGTGTTGCCTACATATTCGCCTACATAAGCGATTTCGCCACGCAACTCGCTAGTGAGTCTCTGTTGGCACGATCGTTTCAGGATGCGAATTCGCACACAAATTTGCCTATTTCATGAGGCGAGTTCGCCTACATTATTCGCCTACATGCTGTATTTGAGGCGATATCGTAACCATTACGGTTTTTTAACATTCCCAGCATTCAATAATTGTCCAAAATTCAAGCTATTGAAGTGGCGATATCGTAACCACTTCATAGGCGACTGATATGAGCGTTATCGCTTCTGCAGGCAAAATGTAGCTGGCGATACCGTCCAGCATGATATGACTGACACCAGGCGGCACCAGGTGGCAAATTCGTAAGAAGAATTGGCCTGGTTCACGGAGTTTTCAGAACCGCCGAGAAAAAGGCACTTTTAAGGCACAACCAAGCAAGGCATTTTGGAAACGCCTTGCTTGGTATGATGCAACCGCCTTGCATCCTATGCCTGTCCACTAGTGTTTTTGTAAGTCAGACTTACAAAATCTAAAACAAAAACTCAAACTCTCAAAATTCTTAATCTGTTTCAAACTCTCAAAATACTCTCCAACCAAACATAACCTAGCTAATCACTTTTACTCTATCTTCATAATGGTATTCAAGTAATATTGAAAAATACTTCAATATTATTGATAGTCTAATGCTTTATAATCCACATGAAAAATGAATGGGTTAGCTAGGCTTCATTATATTAGCTTAATGGGATATAGCATTAGTTTTTTTCATGAAAACTCACCGAATGTATACAGTGGACCATATGTCTTTTTATGATACAAAATATGTTTAACGTCATAAAGAAATACTAGTATAATGCCCGGTGCTGATGTACGGATATTTATTTAATATAAATATTATTAGTATATTAATTTAGTCAAAATATATTTTTATATGTATATATTAGTTTAGTTATTTACGTATACAAATTTAGGATTAAAAAATGATTTGATAATTTAATAATGAAATATCCATGTTATATAAACATTATGACATCCTCGATCTTTTTCTTGTCATCAGCAGGGAGCTTGGAGGCAATCTTCTCATCCTTGATCGTGTTCCTCATGTTGTAGGCATAATTCTCGAGGCCGTTCTTCACTTCCACCTTCTTCTTGACCTCCTTATCTTCTGCCTTGTACTTTTCAGCTTCCTGGACCATCTTCTCAATCTCTTCCTTGGACAACCTTCCCTTGTCATTTGTGATCTTGATTTTGTTCTTCTGCCCAGTGATACTCTTGTCCTCTGTAGAAACGTTTAGGATACCGTTTGCATCAAAATCAAAGCAAACGGTGATCTGAGGAATGCCTCTGGGAACTGGAGGGATGCCAGAAAGCTCGAACTTGCCAAGCAGATTGTTGTCTCTTGTTCTAGTTCTTTCACCTTCGTACACCTGGATCAAGACTCCGGGCTGGTTGTCTGCGTAGGTCGAGAACACCTGCTCCTTCTTTGTTGGAATAGTGGTGTTTTTGAGATGGAGGACAGTCATTACATATTGTTGGTCTTAATTCTTCAAACAAAGTTAAAACCACCAAATAAATAAATAAACTGAAATCACAAGTATGCAATTAAATGAATTAATTGGAAATGGAACATTTAGATTAAAGTGACAACCTTTTATCGCTCAGCAAATCCACTATGACAGAAGAAGCTGAAGAAACATGATCAGTCAATCCCGTCTCAACGTGTTGTAGCTGCTAGAAGAATTGACATCGAGGATCCTGAACGTGAAGAGCTATCAATCGGTCAGAGTTTCCTGAGGACGTTGTTGAGCCTGCTGCTACGCAATATAACCCCCGTGAACAAAAATTAGTGATTTAAAGGAGCAAAGAGGAGAAACCAAGGAAAGATAGATAACATGTATCAATATATTTTTTGAATGCTCAATATATTTCTTGTTGACTAAAGAACATCCAAATGACCCTTTGACGCAAGTTTTCCACTTTCTCAACTAACAGAAAAGCTAAATTCCATCAATTTCATTAAAAAGGGATTGCCTTTATAGAAATGCTTATCTACATTGCTCAAGTTTGCGAATCTATCCTCTTTTGTGTCAATAATCTTCAGCAAATTTCCATCTAACACCTCACCCACAATAAGACATGAAGCTAAGTGAGTCCTCAATAAAAGACCTTCCAATCCTGCAACAATCAGGAACTGTTGACGAAAAAGGCGCAATGTTAGGAAAAGCAGGCACACATTCGAGGTCTATAGCTGAAACGACAGAACATTCATCGAATACTCATACTCCTTCTTCATGTACATCTGTTCCAGCTTATCAATAGTTAGAGCCTTAGAGATCTTCTTCCTACAATCCGACAATAAAAATTCATGATACTCATCTTCTCAATATAACTCCAAGCAAGCTCACATAATTCTTAATTAACAGCAAATGATTAACATCAGCAACATATAATCCTATATGGAGTAGAATAGCATATACCCAACAATCATACATCTACACATAATATATGACCTGATGGAATAATCATCAGCACAAAAAAAAAGATTAGATGATTATATATTTCTGCAAAAAGAAAAATCGCCCTTCCTGAGCTCATCCGCATTGCTGGGAGAATTGCCACCACCGGGGAGCTCCAGCGATCAGAATGGGCAACCTCACCAGAGAGAATGAAAACGGAAAGGAGGAAAGCTGAAGAGGCGGAAATGAGGAGAAAAAATAAATCAATTACTAAGCGTTCGGATAGGGGAAGATGGAAAGGTTCAAGTAACTGCAGAATTTTCTTTAGGTCTCCTAGAAACACGCCTACAAAAATAAATAAAAGGAAAGGAGAAGAAACTGATGTGTCAATTTATGGTTATACCTCCAAAAAATAATTCAAAATTTTAAGAAAATGACACTTCAGTTGAACATGTTTTGTTTTAAAGGGAGATATAGATAGCCTACTTTACTTGGATTTTCGTTTTTACTGACAAAAAAAAAAAAATCAAAGAAGCTTTGAAAAAATAAGAATTTACAAAAAAGGTAAAAAAGACTATGGTGTCTAATATTTGACCATAGTCATTAAATTAAAGTCCCATTTGAAATTACTATCGATCAGAATATCAGTGTTCTTAAATAATACTACTACTTAAGCTACTATGTTTAAACATGTAATACAGTTTAAACAGTAAAAGTAAAAAACACCCGATGTGTTTACGCAGTTCGGTGCTAAAACACCTACATCTGCGGGGCTTTGCCCAGTCTGAAAATCATCCACTAAATAATCAAGATCAGTTACAAAGTTCACAAACTATTAACTATCTATGACTTATCTTTCCGTGTGGATTGGTGAGCTCCCCTCACAGCCAGTCAGCAACTCATCGCTGCTATCTTGACCACCTCTCCCGAGGTATTAAGGCTATCCGATTTCAGACTCTGGCGATGGCAAAGGCCAGTTCAATTCCTCGAATCAAACGCTGCTCCAAAACGTAAAGATATTCTGTAGTGCAAAATACTTTCACTCAAGATGGATACTTCATGTCGCAGCTTGCTTCTCTATTTATAGCTCGATGATGTGTTGCCGTGTTGATCTTCTCGATCCTTCAATCACGGTAATACTGATCTCCTCGTCCAGCTCATCACAGCTGCAATTAGTCTCCTAGCTATATTCTACTTCTATAGCTAAACTATAAGGAATATAATCTTTCCTTATTTTGAGACTAATCCTAACTAAAATACAACTGTCATATATTCCTATGTTAATCAAATCTGCACTTGAATATCTTCGAATATCATTCTTTGCACCTTGGAATATCTTCTTTGATCGCACACGAGTTGTACTTCAACACAACAACTGTTGCTCAGTTTCTGGATCTGCTGGATCAAATGTTTAAACATACAGTGTGTTTAAACATAGTGATTTCTACAAAATAACCAATTAAATTGTCTTGAAAGCTTCTGGACTCTTCACCATTTAACTACAATGTTTTGGAGTAGCATTTTACCTCTATCTTCAATATTTAGCTTCATTAGTGTTAATCATATATTTGATTAAAAATATTAATCATTAATATTTGAATATTTGTTGATTAGGTTACCGTATTCAATTATAAAATTCCGAAAAATTATTGACATGCACCGTGGCTTCGAGCCTTTCTGTGAATAGTCTAATTTAACAAAAAAATAGTTAAGATATACTTGATGTTAATGACAATATTACTAAATAAATTCGAGTACCAATTCGATCCAACTGTTATATCAGGTGTGTCAAAACTCAAAAGCACTCTTGTTCAACTTTCCGATGTGGAAGTAGCCTTCAACCATGCCTCTTGAGTGATTTATTGAAAATTACTTTCATCAATGAATAAAATGATATTATTATTTCAATTTAAACAAAGACTAAGTGGTAAATACCAATAAGAGGAGGGAGAGTGGGAGAGTGGAAGATATGCCCTAACCCTAAGTCGGTATAGATCGCCGCCCTGCTCTAATATGGCGTTAACCATTCCCGCCAGCAAAAAACAGCCGGCGTCTGAACATATTCCTAGCGAGCTCATTTTCGAGATACTCACATGGCTTCCGGGAAAGCCAGTTGCCCGATTCAAATGCGTCAGTAAGGAATGGCTATCAACCATCCGAAGCAATCAATTCCGAAAGGCTTACCAGAGTAGAAACCGCGGCCTGCTAATGTATTGGTGTGAGAAAATTAGTCCCGAGGATGACAGGTTTCTCGATTCCAATCCCGACCGGCGCCTCCGCTTCTTCTACTCGCCGCTCCGCCATCTGGATAATGAGCCGCCGCCACCAGATTTCAGCCCTCAGCTTGAATTAGATCTCAGTTTTATCTACAACGGCGTGACCCAAGCTGTTAACGGCCTCATATGTCATTGCGATTGCAGAACGGATATGAATTTGACGCTTCATAACGTTTTTACCGGGGAGAAAGTGAAGGTTCCAGATCCCGAAACGATTCCTGGTTACTTTGCGAAAACTATTTCGACTTATCATCTTGGGTACGCTCTAATGGGCAGAGTGTTCAAGATTCTCCGATTGGTGTTCGATCTCGATGAGGTGCTAAACCTACCGGTGCAGGCGCAGACAATTGTTCTTGGTCCTTGACCCTTGTGGTTCGAACTCAGCGTGGAAGACGATAGATTATAAAGATTCTGGTCTCGCTCATCTGGATGTGAGAAGCAAGACTTTTCATGAAATGGCATCTGCTCGCGAAGTGAGAACATATAGCTTTGATGGGAATGTGTGCTGGTTTCGCCCCAAGGTAGGCCTGATTTTGTTTGATTTCCACTTTGAGAGATTTCGGATGGTAGGGTTCCCCAAGGAACATCTACAAGACGAGGCACGGGTGTTTTTCAGGACCGCGTTTAATGGATATTGCAGTATAGCTCTTTATGTTTTTCCCAAGCATGGGAAGCCCGAATACTTTGTGCTGGATGATTATGTCGACGACTATGAAGTATACACATGGACGAGGGTAGGTGTTGAACTTCCAGAAGACATCAAAGGAATAGTGGGAGGTTTAGCTGTTGCTGATGGTGATGAAACATTGCTATTGATGGATGGTCGAGAAAACAGTTCTAGGATTGTTTATTGCTATGGTGATAACAATATGGTGGAGCGGCTGAGAGTTGGAAACCTCCCTAGCGATGTTAAGCCTTTTGATTTGAGGGGAAAAAGTACAAGTATGAACCACTCTTTGTTCCCGACCTTTGGTGCTAGGCTATCATGCTTACATGATAATAGTGTCCTTTATCGATCAATTGATGATGTGCTAACCACGGGGATGCCATATGATTCATGTTGGTTCTCTCGTCCTACAACGTAAGTGTATTCTGACTTTTGATTATATATAGGCTGCTTGTTTTTGAAATGGTTAGTATTGTACGACGGTTTGATCACGACTTTACATCATTGCGTTGTGAACTTGTGATGTTATGTCGTTCTTTGTTGATCACTAAAATAACTGTCTTGGATCTTAAGGAATCTGTTTGTATGAATGGTAAATGTATTGAATGTTTGCAGTAGCCTCAAGAAATGTAACCCTTTTACTGTTTCTGAAATTCTAATTATATCCTTGTTCACAGATGACAAGGTTTCTTTTTTCATAAACATAAATTTAAAGCAAGGACTATGGTCTTCTGATCTTCATTCTGCTTTCTACATTTGATGGGAAAATCAGTTATATCAGAGGCATTTTGAGACTTGTCTTTTGTTGCCGTCCTTGAATTTGACTAAGAGAATTAGGAATTTCTGTAAACCATTCAGGACTTCATGCGCGGCGGAATCTTGTCTTTTATCACTAAAATGACTGTCTTGAATCTGTTTATATGGTTAGAATGGTAGACATATTACGTGTTTGCAATAGCCTTAAAGAATAGAACCCTATCGTTGTTTCTGAACATGTCATAGTTATGGGAGCCTTTTCTTTTCAACTGCTAATTAAGGAGTAAGGATTAACATATTGTAAGAAATGACGACGTTTCTGTTGTTCTTAATACACAGATGACAAGATTCCGGCTATCATATGACCATGTCAGTGCTCAAAGATGAAGGTGGAGAATAATAATGTGATGGAGATGATTAAGAAATGGTACTTTGGTCGAAGCAGTACACATTTATCTGCTGAATTATCTTAGTTTAGGAATAGTGAATGAATAACTTGAGAGTGTTTTAATCCCAGGATTTGCATTTGAATGAAGATTTTACCTTTCATTCTGTTAATAGTTTTCAGATACAGATTACACTTTGTTCTCTTCACAGTCCAGCAAATTCTTTTGGTTTAAAAAGATATGGATTTGTGTAACCTTGTTGCTAGGGGTTGGTTTAGCAGACATACAATAAAGCCGGTCAGGAATGAATATTATTACTAAATTCGTTTGGAAACATTTACTATGCTTTTACAAAATTTAAAGTTCAACCACTAGTTTTTAAAGGAAAATTTGACAAAATTGTTTTAACGAAGTGTGATTTTGGATAGTTCAAATGAAATATCAATAGTCTACATAATAATATATGATATGTAATATTCTTTATCACTCCCCTCCGCATCCGAAACCCTAGGCCCAGAGAGGTTCCATCCCCATCAAGAGGATCTGCAAGCAATCATGGCGAACAACACGGCGGCGGGGAGCTCGACATCCAGATGATGCTCGCGGCCCAGGTTCACCTCGGCACCAAGAATCTCCACTTCCAGATGGAGCGTTAGGTCTTCAAGCGCCGAAATTATTGACCTGTCCAAGACATGGGAGAAGCTCTACATGGCAGCGAGGGCTATTGTTGCGATTGAGAATCCTCAAGATATCATTGTGCAGTCTGCTAGGCCTTATGGTCAGAGGGCTGTCCTGAAGTTTGCTCAGTACACCCACACCAATGCCATTGCTGGGCGTCACACCCCAGGTACTTTCACCAATCAGATGCAGACGTCTGCTCATCCTGACCGACCCCACCATTGCTTTCTGTGACACCGACTCCCCAATGAACTATGTTGACATTGGCATTCCTGCCAACAACAAGGGGAAGAACAGCATCGGTTGTCTCTTCTGGATCTTGGCCAGGATGGTCCTGCAGATGCGTGGTTCTATCCCACAGGGCCATCACTGGGATGTCATGGTTGACCTGTTCTTCTTCAGGGAGGCTGAGGAAGAGGGAACCTGCTCATGACAACTATGAATACAATGCTGGTGCAACTGGATGGGGTGGTGACAGTCCGGTGGTGATGGATGGGATCAAGCCGCAGCACCACCAATGGCCGCTGCTCCTGTTGTTGACGTTGCCGCTACTGGATGGGAATAAATTCTGAATCGATAGAGAGAGAGATCTTGGCTTTTAACCCGTGTTATGTCTTGTTGAACATCTATAGTTTATTATGCCGAACAAGTCTTTTGTAGGATTGTTAGTTTAAGGCTCTTGTGGTACACTCTTAAGTTGTTTCTATATTATTGTCCCGAGATGTTTCGAATTTAAGACAATTGCATTTTGGTCTTTCATCTCTTGATTTTATATATATAAAAGAAAGTAATATTCTTTATGTCTTATTTTAAAAGTTTAGTTGATATACAGTATGTTGGACTTGGAGGCATAATGTAAATATTATGGGAGCGTTATTTTTGCATTGAGTTATGATAAATCGAACTAAATTATATCTAGTACTAAAATATTAGTCTTGAAATAAACCGTCTATATTTATAGATAAATATAGACGGAGTCTATTCGCAAAAAGAATTAGGAAGCAGGGATAAAATAATAAAAGTGCAAGGGAAAGAGATCCTTATGTTGCAATTTATAAAACTATTTTATATAAATTATTATCACGCGCTTCTTTTGTCCAAAAACACATTCCCGTGGGCAGGAGAGCATGGAGTGCTCTTCATTTCATCATGTTCATGTACATGGACGTGGGACCCGCTTACTAGTATATTGAAATATATATTCATTTACTCTTTCTCTTTCTTCTCTTTTGTGGTCTCTATTTTTCATTTTTTTTTTTGTTTTAATTTTAAAAGATTTATGAGTTTTTAAAAACCGGACAGTTTAAACTGTGTTTGTTTGTGAAACTTGATTATTCTGTAATTGTGGAAACTTGATTGTTTAGGATGAAAACTGTGGTGTTTGTGAAACTTGATTATTTATTGTGAAAATTGTGATAATTGTGAAAATTTGATTATTTAGGCTGAAAACTGTTGTGATTGTGGAAACTTGATTGTTTAGGCTGAAAACTGTGGTGTTTGTGAAATTTGATTATTAAGTCTGGAAAAACAGATTAAAAACAAGCACTTAAAAACTGTGGTGTTTCTAAAAACTAGACAATTTAGACAATATGATAAACAGACATTTCATGGTAGAAACTAGAGCAATATAAAAAATAAGCATTTTATCCTAAAAACTAGACAATTTAGACGATATGAAAAACAGACATTTTATGCTAGAAATTAACTAGAGCAATATAAAAAAACCAAACATTTTATTCTAAAAACTAGACAATTTAGATAGTATGAAAAACATATTTTATGCTAGAAACTAGAGCAATATGAAAAACAAGCATTTTATTCTAAAAACTAGACAATTTAGACAGTATGAAAAACAGACATTTTATACTAGAAACTAGAGTAATTTAAAAAACAAGCATTTTATTCTAAAAACTAGACAATTTAGTCAGTATGAAAAACATACATTTTATGCTAGAAATTAGAGTAATATAAAAAACAAACATTTTATTCTAAAAGGCAATATGAACAATACGCGTGAACAGTGCGGTGAACAGTGCGCGTGAACAGTACTTTTCCAAATTTTGCAAATAAAGATCTCCATCCTTCCATATTCTAGTGTAGCTCTTGGTCTATATTATAGCTATAATATAGACGGTCACTCCAAAGACCAACTCAGTACTAAATGATTACAATCAAATTAAAATTAGTGAACTAAATTGAAAAATGTGCAAAATGCTGAAATTAGCAAATTATATAAAAATAAATAAAAGAAAATGTTACTTTTAAAAATAAGAAAGTAAGAAATTTATTATTTGTAACTTACTCTTCAATATATTTTCAAAACATCCATTTTAATTAAGTTGAACTAAGCAAATGAAAATAAGTAATAATAGAAATTTTTGAGTTTTAAATTTTTGAGTTTTGCTTAATATGTCTAACTTGATAGATATAACATATTTTCTAAATTCAACAATATTTAATTATTTTATATCATATTATGCAATAATTTATAAGTGCATATTCAAATAGCCCTTCAATATAATCAAACTCAAAATCAGTAATACACTATAGGATTTGTAATATTACTTCATCAATCCTTAGGATTTAATGAACCCTACATCAATATTAATTAATAACATTCCTCAATCCTAAGGATTTGTATTACCACATCAATACACTAGGATGTTAGATTTGTATTATATTAGAATCAGTAACACTACATCAATCCTTCATGTAGGGTGTTGTATGATATCAAATAAACAAAACACTATAGTTAAGTTTAGTCATGGATATATTTGGGGAAGAACATGTCTATATAAACATAAAATCAAGTCCGTAAAAACTCAATACCTTATTAAGATTTATTTTACTAATAAACAATATCCAAGAATATAACTCAATCAACTCATCAAAACCTTAATCATCAAAACTGCAATTACCACAAACTCTTGAAACTAATTATCAATGATGATTGGTTTCTCGGGAGTGCTACCATCACGAGGATAAGACAGGTTAGAGGGCCTTCTTACAAGGCGGCCTTTGAAGATATTCTTGTCATTATTATACTCTAGAAGTTTGGATAAACAAGACTCTTCATCTTTAGGTTATAGCCAACTACAAATATTGGCCAATGTTTTTCATTGATTTGTTTGTGCTGGCAATGATCTGTATTGAAGAACTGTCTGTACCTTTAACTTAGGTAGACTTAATTGTAATTTTTTGAAAGTGTATGAAATAAATCAAAATAATAAATTAGCATTCAATATTTTAAAGATTCAATACAAAGGTAGTGGAATGGAATGGAATAAAATTAGTACTAAACCTTAGCAATTAGGGTGGTGTCAGGCTGCACGCATAAATAATTGGGTCAGACTTGTGCGTGCAGCCATTGTGCACAGTACTTCACTATTATAAGAAATTTAAAATATAATAACATTGCATAGAAAAAGATTTTCTATACATTTTTGTCAATAAAAATCAATATTCTCATTCTTTAATGCACAAGAACATTTTTTTTGGGAAATTACGTATTATTTGTATTTGGAATTTTTTTTAATTGTAAAAATATAGCACGAAATATATGTTAAAGATTTAAACATCTTTACATGGTGTTATCAAAATATTACAAACTCCAAATGTATAACACCATGGCTATCCCAAGCAACACCCTATACATTCACATTCTCTCCTAAACTAAAATATATTGAAAAACTTACCAATAAATTTCTCTTAGACATGTTTTGTTTGGAAAGTATGATCTTGAATCTCTCGCCACTATGTCGTTTTGAGAATAATGTATATACCTTGCAATTGATTACCCACATTATTCTTATTTCCACAAGTAGACTTTCTTTTCTTATTCACCATGACGGATTACAAGAAGTTTGGATCAATAAAATCAAATAAGCTTGAAAGAGAATTAATCATACACTTTGTCATGTAAATAAGTGAAATAAAAACATATCTTCAAATATTTTCTACTAAAATGAAAGTATGATATCAATAAGGAAGTAAAAACAATTAAAATAATAAATGTATAATTTATTATGAAGAATTTTAAAGGCATTTCATTATATTCTAATTTATTAAATAATTGTAACATAGGAAAATAGATTGGAATAATAAAGAATGGTCGGGCGTAAAACACATTCAGGACACGCCCACCGGTCCGCCTTACGTGTGCAGCCTGCACACGCGCCTCCCACGCACAGCATGTGCTTCACACGCGCCCACACGCCAATACACTTTCACGTGCGGATGTCGGAAAAGTCTATGTGTCTCCCTGATATCATGCTTCTTTCTTCTTTTCTTTTCGTTTTTAAAAAAAATTTCATTATAATATTTGCCTTTTATTAACTAGTTTGTGCCTCAGTATATAGGCTCTTTAATGGGTCTTTTTTTTCGGATACAAATTGAGCTTCTTCGTACCAAGCTTAACTTTTCCTACATATACTTTTGTTTGGTTAAACTTTATTGACTTCAGATTCGAGTCATATTAGAATAGGAGAAATCCAACTTTGGGTTAGTTTGAATACTATCCTTTTGGCAATATCAGATATAAGACTTGTAGCCTGCGCAGGTTGTTGGATCATACTAATTCAACGGGATAGTTCGGTTAGACGGACTTGCTAATATCCTTACATTTGTGAAAGAAACAGGAAAATCTCTTATGGGCCTCGATCGTTTGTATTCTATTCAAAGTCAATTAATCTATTATGATAATTTTGAGTTTGAAGTTTGTACCTAATATATAGCTTAACGGCTCAAGTAAGCAACATATAGCTATCCACTACTCATTGTTCATTTGATTCTGCTCTATGGTTTTCATCATCTGCTAGCATTTCGTTCTTCTTAATTAATATCCGATGAACTGTTGTTGAATTGGTTTCGATTTCAGTTTATGTTTATTAGGTTGAACTGTGTTTTGTGTTTATTCAGATAAGGCGCCTGTTTATGTTTATCAGATTTAGGCGCCTATTGATTCTATGCATTTTTGTGCTGTTCCAAGATCAGTTCCAAATACTTCTTTTCTATTCCTTTGTTGGTCATATGCTTTGATATATTTGGGGACTCTGTTTTATTTTTATATTTGTTTCATCGTTTCAGGCCACCCAAATAGTGTCTGGACAAGCTAGTGTTTTTGCTATGAATCCTGCTGTTAGTCGGAGGTAATATATTCATGCGTGCGTTGATAATCTTAGCTCTTTCAAGATGTTATGGAACTTAATATCCTCGACTGAATTCAATTCTGATTATTGTAGGCTGCCGCCGGATTCATACTCGCCAGGTTTCGAAGAAGAAACAGACCCTAAGTAACATCTTTTCTCCTACTCCTCTACATATCAACCATGTGTAGTATATATATTTTCTCTTGTTATTGTCTAAAATACATCTTCCTTCATCTCAATAAAAAGGGAATGAAAACCACGAAAACCACTCCTTTATTGTCTTGTTATTATCAACCACAAAACTCTAGCAGATGATGAAAACCATAGAGTAGAATCAAATGAACAATGAGCAGTGGATAGCCAACCTTTGGTAGATGAACAATGAGTAGTGGATAGGCTAAAATACTAAAGCAATAGCTTACATATAACATGCCTAGAGAAACTTAGCAGGGATTATAAGACAATTAATCATAGACTTGCAATCTAACCGTTCTGAGGTATTTAAAGAAAAAAAGAACAAAGAATTTTGTGAAGAAGATATAGCTACTGATGGAAGTTACACTACATGAACAAGATTGATGTCTAACTCTAAAATTAAAACTTCCAAATTACCTGATTTCCAGACATTCCAAGTAAAACCGGTTATTATAACAAATTGAAAATTAGAAAGAGAGAATAGAACATACAAAATCATTTGGCGAACCAATGACACTTACAGAAGCATTTCAAATTACTTCATCATCTAGTCTTCTCTTAGGAAAATGATCGAACACCTTACATACAAGTTTAAAAATACTCAAATTACCGAAAGAGAAAACTAATTCCTAAGCAGAATGGTTGTTCAAGTATGATCAATAGAGATTTCAGCAAAAAATAAGTATTGAGAACAAAGATGACAAAACAAGCCCCAGATCAAATATCAAATAACGAAGAAAAACTATATCGTTGCCAATGACGATAGCTTCGAACCTCTGATTAGTTTCTCGAGAAACGGCCCTCTATAACTCACTATCAAAACGTATGATTCACGATAGTTCTAAGAGTCCTGGACGGAGATAGAAGGACGGCTCTCTACAACCCAATATCAAAATGTATAATCGGCGATAATTCCGAGAGTCCTGGACGGAGATGGAGCCGATTAGCTTTTCTAGTGTCGGTGGATGTGTTAAAGAGTGTGCGTGTTGAAGGAGTAGTTTGAAAAAGGACGAAAAGTTAATGTTGAAATGGGAGACAAAAGTTCACTGTTCATGGGTCGGACAAAACTATAGTTTATAAGAGATGGGAAAAGATCAAACATGAGTTCTTGAAACTCACCCATCCCATAATTGACACTAATCATGATATTTTCCTTGCAATTTGGATTTAATTTGATCTTATCGTGTTTCGTGTTTATCAAATGTTGGATATGTAGAACCCGCGGATGATCTCGAACCGAATCACGAACTGATCTGCAAAACAGAATCCGGGATGGTCGGGGGTAGACACTCTAATACTTAAGTCAGTAGACATCCTTTAGAACTTATAAGCATAAAAGCGTGCGTGGTGTATATTAGATAGATTGAGATGCGTAAATTAAAAATTCTAGGAGAAGGAAATGCAAAACCCTAGATTAAATAACATTTGAATGTTATGGATGTCATTTTTTAGCATAAATGATCATTAAAACTATAAGAATACACTTCATAATTAATATTAATTAATTACAATATTATGATAATTTTGAATATTTTTACGCTCTTAATAGAAATTTTCCCTTGATTAAAATATTCAGCATATACTATTTTAACTTGACTGAATTGTTTAAGGTGCATAATAGGGTTATTATCCGTGCTATGACTATGACTTATTGGTACTTATGGTGTAGGAAAAATAAGGGTGTTACTATGTGTAGTCAGGTATTTTACTCTTATCATCCAAAAATATGGTATGAATTTATGAAAATATCCATATTTATTATGTTCATTGAAAAATTTAGCAATATTCAGGGGTGTCATAGTAATTTCAATGATACTTTGGACTACGTTGAGTAAAATAACAGATTACGTATAACATTTTAATAAATATCAATATTTATTTGAACACTAATACCTCTACCCAGTCAATAGTTGAGAGCATCTTACGTACAATTTTCCAATTTTTTAGAACTTATCCACTGGTTGGAAATGCTGAGAAATATTGACATCTGATAGCTACTGGTTTCGTACCTTTCCTGAAAAGAAAGAGACCAAAAGTAGTTGGATCAATAAAATGGAATCCTCCTAATGTTGACGTTGGATATAAATTAAATGTTGATGCATCATTTATCGCAAAGGATAGAGTTGATCTTGGTTTAGTTATCAGAGACAAGACATGAAAGGTCATTCAAATAAGTAGTCAGTTTGCCACAACTATCTCTCTTCTCTTCTTAGCAATACAACTTCGATTACAAGTTGGCAAATCTTTGAATGCTTTTCCGTGTTCAGACTGATCGTAAAAATGCCATGAAAGATATATAGATATGCCATCTCAGTTGAATTTATTTAGCTCTCCAAACTTTGAAATAAATCCCCAACGACCATAAAAATATTGTCACGGTTACATAGTTTCTTAGTATTCAGACTAAGTTCATTACAAAAGGTTACAAATAGGTTGCAATTGGTCTTGCTCGATGAATATTGTCTTAAATCCAACCTCACCGAGTATGTTAGTTAGGCTGCGTTTGGTTCACGGGAATTTTGGAAAACTGAGATTTTGCAAGTCCATAATTTCACATTCGTGTTTGGTTCATGAAGTTTTTGCAAATTTCAATTTCACCCTAAAAGTCCAGATTTTATTAATGTTCAAGTCCAGGATTTCAAATTTGTGTTTGGTTCACAAACTAAACAAGTTTTTTGTTTTTGACTTGCAAAATCCTGACGAACCATTCAAGGTTTTTGTTTCAGACTTACAAAATCTTAACCCAACCAAATAAGGTTTTTGCAAAACTAAACTGTCAAAAATTTCAAATAAAATTCAGACTCTCAAAAATCTGACAAACCAAATGCAGCCTAGTGATCACGTGACGAACACAAATTAGACATTGCACATACTAAAACATCGGATGAAATGATCCTATTGTCCTTATACAATCATTCAGTTATTTTATTTCCCTTTCTGTCTTACTTACATTTCATCTTTATTTGTAAAAGAACTGCTATGATTTATCTCGAATTACTCGAAAATTGATGAACTCAGTTAGCATTCTAGTCATGAATATTTTGTTCAATTTTATATAATGAATATTTTTACAATATTATAAGTATTAGTCTATTAGAGGGGGAAATGAATTTTGAATTAATTAGGATAAGTTATTACTGTATAGTTTAATTTGGGATTTAATTCAAAAAAAACTAACATGTTTGACGGTAACTAATAAAACTTTGTGAACATTCATTTGAGAGAGGGTGTAACATTATCTGTCAAAATATGTTGAATTATATGTAGAATACTTAGAAATCCCAGATTTTGTTTCGTTTGATAATTAGGTTCTATTTCAAAAAAAAAAGTTGGAAATGAAGAATTACAATACCGAAGTGCTGCACGCAATTCAGTATTTTACTAGCATAGTTCAAAATACCAATAAAATGACACAGTTATCTAGTTATTTAAAAATCTAATAACTTAAAATTATTTTTACACGTTTATATCGTATTTTAAAATACAATAGTAAAATATTGGAGTGCGTATCGTAACACTTTAGGATATTCAAGATTAAGAAAAGGACACGATACGCAAATGCTGAACACCTAAAACGTAGCAATTGGCATTTAAAAATGAATATAAAACAAGAACTATTGAAAACGGCAAAGCTAAAACTACACACCAATATACCATGGTTGCCTCTGGTTTTGAAAAGGTTTTTCTTTGAATAATTATGTTCTTTTTCATTTAGAATCAAAGAACATGGTTTGCTTAAAAAAATGAAAAACGAACAATGCATGATGACAAATGCAATGCCCCAGTACACAAGTTTTATCCATTTTGATTCAGTTCGGAGTTAAATATTGGCAAATGCTATGTCGGTACGGTTCCAACTACACAATTTAAAATTATAATTCTTAATTAATTTAAAAAAATTCGAATTGTTACTCACTCCGTTCCGATCAAACCGTCTGAGGGGACAGAGGTTCAATTCTTAAAAAAAATAAGTGGAAGTAGGACACATGGATAAAAAGAATGACAAAAGACAACTTTCACCCATAAGTATGTGAATCAATAAATGTTTAAAGATTCATTAAAAATATACTAGACAATTTATTTTACTTTTATTATCGAATGAGGAAATATTAAAAGTAAAACTTTTAGATTGAGATATTTCAAAATAAAAAATAAGACACTTCGATCAGGACGGAGGAGTAGTAAACAACCCGGTTCACTTGTCCTTTGAAAATGTTACTTATACATCCACCCCAAATCATACTACACAGTAATAACTTGTCCTAATTAATTCAAACATTATTTCCGCTCTAATAGACTAATGCTTATTTATAATAGTAAAAATATTCATTATAAAAAAATTGAATAAGAGATTCATGATAGTTCTCTTGCGAATAAAGATGAAAAGTAAGTAAGATGGAACTGTGATATTAGGCTCTATACACTTCAGTTAAAATTGAAAATTATGTTAAATTGAAATATACTGAATTGAAAGTTTCTTAATTAAATTAAAATATACTAAAAGTCATTAAAATTTTAAAAATAAATTCTAGAATAATTGAACTGAAAAACTGTTAAACTGAACTATTACGGTTGTGGAAGGTGTTGAAAAATATTAGAATATAAAAAATGGACAAAATGACCTTATTAGGTGTTGAAAAATGGTTAGAATATACAGAGTTGGACAAAATGACCTTAATTTCGTCACATAGATTGTTCTCCAAGACAATCAGCAATTGTCGTCCAAATTAGTCAAATACCGCATATAACATACTGCCCACAGTTTCAGAAAAGTATAATTAAACAAGAAACTACAGTAGAAAGAGCTAGCACTCACACACGCTCATCGCCAAAAGCTATATAGACCTGATGAATGATGATCACTAGTCATCACAGTTTCTAAACCCAGAAAAAAATACTCTTCCGATAATAGTTTGTGAAAAATGGATAGCAGCAATGGTTTTGGCGGCGGCGGAAGTCTGGGCAGCCACGTGGCGAAGCGGCTGGTGCAGATAGGAGTTACCGACGTCTTCTCCGTCCCCGGCGACTTCAACCTGGCGCTTCTCGACCATTTCGTCGCCGAGCCGGGGCTCAACTTGATCGGCTGCTGCAACGAGCTCAACGCCGGCTACGCAGCTGACGGCTACGCGCGATCACGCGGGGTCGGCGCGTGCGTAGTTACGTTCACCGTCGGCGGGCTGAGTGTGATTAACGCGATCGCCGGCGCGTACAGTGAGAACTTGCCGATTATCTGTATTGTGGGTGGGCCCAACTCGAACGATTATGGTACCAGCCGGATCCTCCATCACACAATCGGGTTACCCGATTTCTCTCAGGAGCTTCGATGCTTCCAGGCTGTCACCTGCGCTCAGGTACATCAGAGTATATTTTGTCATGATTTTTGATGATCAAAATTATCTCGATTTTTTAATTACATTTTACTTTGCATTTATTCATTTTATTGTCAAAATGATTTATTCAAAAAACCTTAACGTTACATTGCTTGATTAGTGATGGATGTTATTATGTAAGAAGAACATAGAACGTTGATGTCTGCATATTTATATATTTTATCATCAGTCATTTTTTCGATTATTTAGTGATGGATGTTATAAGAAGTTTTACATCTTTAATGATGGTTATTGTTTTCTGAAAATGTTGAAATTATGTTACTTTATGATTAACAGGCAGTAGTGAATAACCTGGAAGATGCTCATGAGTTGATTGATACAGCAATATCAACTGCTTTGAAGGAAAGTAAACCAGTGTATATCAGCATAAGTTGTAATCTTCCAGGCCTTCCTCACCCTACTTTTGCAAAGGAACCTGTCCCTTATTTTCTTCCACCAAAGTATGTTACCCTGTCATATCATTGCTTTTTGAATATGTATGATGCAAACTACGACTCTGATACGTTTGTTTTCTGTATATGTTGTGCTCGTGTAGGGTTAGCAACCTGCTAGGATTGGAGGCTGCTGTAGAAGCAACTGCAGAATTTCTGAACAAAGCTGTGAAACCTGTCCTTATAGGAGGGCCGAAGCTTAGGGTGGGAAAGGCACAAGAGGCATTTATGGAGCTTGCTAATGCTTCTGGCTACCCGATTGCGATTATGCCTTCAGCCAAGGGATTAGTATCCGAGCAGCATCCCCATTTCATCGGGACATACTGGGGAGCAGTCAGCAGCAGCTATTGTGGGGAGATAGTGGAATCTGCTGATGCTTATGTCTTTGTGGGGCCAATCTTCAATGACTATAGTTCAGTCGGGTACTCCTTGTTGATCAAAAAGGAGAAGTCAATCATCGTGCAGCCAAATCGTGTGACCGTTGCCAGTGGACCTTCACTTGGTTGGGTATTCATGTCGGAGTTCTTGACAGCATTGTCCAAGAAGCTGAAAAAAAATACTACCGCGATGGAGAATTATCGCAGGATTTATGTCCCTCCGGGCATTCCTCTGAGGCGTAATAAAGACGAGCCTCTCAGAGTTAATATATTGTTCAAGCAAATACAGGTAAATAATATCAAACACAATCCTTTATTTTACATGCCCAAACTTAAAGGTGTATTAATATCAGTAGTATCCATGATTAGCAGTGTATCCATGAACTATTTGATATAGTTTTCGCATTAATTTTCCGACTCTGTAGTAATGAAGACTATATTTATAGCATTGTTTTCCTGAACTTATGAAATGATCCATGCTCAATCGCTAATCCCTAGTGAGAATTATTGATTGGAGTGTGTATTAGGATTGTCTTCTTTAGACTTGGCTTAAATTACAACTCGTTGACAGGAACTGTTGAGCGGTGATACTGCAGTGATTGCAGAGACAGGCGATTCATGGTTCAATTGTCAGAAGCTTCGACTTCCAGAAAATTGTGGGTAAGTACCATCTAACACCCGACTTCTTATTATATCCCTCCCAAAACAAAGACCCAAGCTGGTATCTTTGCCAGTACTGGCTAGTCATGGGATTTTGATGAAGTTCTTACATCTGAATGTTGTATTGATGTAATGTGATTTAGGTATGAATTCCAGATGCAATATGGTTCCATCGGGTGGTCCGTAGGTGCTACCCTTGGATATGCTCAAGCAGCTAAGGGCAAACGTATTGTAGCTTGCATTGGAGATGGGAGCTTTCAGGTGAGCATATGTAATTCCTTGAAAGTACTATGGTTAAAAAGGATGAAAATTAATAGTGTTGATGTTGGATTTGTCATAATGTATTGAGTAGTTCAGGTTCTGTCTATTATGGTATCCTTTTAAGCATTTCATAATAGCTCAAGATTTTTCATGTATTGCAGGTCACAGCTCAAGATGTTTCAACCATGATAAATTGTGGTCAAAACAGCATAATATTCCTCATCAACAATGGAGGATACACAATTGAAGTGGAGATTCACGATGGTCCATACAATGTGATAAAGAACTGGAATTATACTGCTTTTGTGGATGCGATTCACAATGGCGAAGGCAAATGCTGGACTGCAAAGGTTAGTTTTCCACAAAACTGTCCATAACTTAACAACCATAGGAAGGATGGAGATGGGTGTTATAAGCTTGGATTCACTTCTGTGTTGAACATGTGTCTTTGACCACAGGTGAAAAGTGAGGATGAGTTGACTGAAGCTATATCTGTGGCAACAAGCGAACAAAAGGACTCCCTATGTTTCATTGAGGTTCTTGTCCACAAGGACGATACTAGCAAGGAATTACTGGAATGGGGATCCCGTGTTAGTTCTGCAAACAGCAGGCCTCCAAATCCACAATAATTACTTCAGCATTTGGGAAGGGAGAACAAGATGTTATGATTGAGCTGTGCTCATAGGCAATAATGATGTTCCTATGATTCTAGATTTGATCATTGAGTATTGTATTGTATGTATAGTACTCGTGTAGCTCGGGAGATCTCAGAGAGAAAATCTGTACTGTATCAGTCCAGCAGATTCTTCAAAACCTTGTCTGTTATATGTGTAAATGGTCGAGTGTGTTCAAATTAAGCGAAATCCCTTCTGGTTTTGATTCAATATGGTGCTTTCTATTTTTTATCCTCTTTGTTGATTTAGAAATGTGATAGCTAGTGAAATCTTTCTACTTTCTATGCTTTTCAAGGAGAGGTAATAATAACATAGGGAAGTTCATAAAGGTTTTCCCAACTATATGTAAAATGTTTGCAGTTTATCGCTCTTCACACCTAAGTTGCTTGAAACAGCAAAAAACCTTCTCTAGTATACATGCAGCAACACCAGCAAAAAACCTTCTCTAGTATACATGCAGCAACACCGCAAAACAATGGGGACTGAAGGGCAAAGGGTACCAGAAATTATATTGCGCATTCTCGCAATTTCGACTAAATATCTATTGCCTTTTCTAATGCAGAACCAGTAAAAGAAGGCACGGGGAAAATTCATATGCAGTTTCAGTAGAAGTTAACGGGGAGAAAATCCATCAGCAACTTAATAAGTCCATTTCAGCAAATGAGCGAAAACTCATCAAACACAGAAGTCCCATTAGTAAATGCAGCAGACTAACCCGAATACCAATCCCTTTTTTAGTAAACACTAACTTGAATTCCAAATCCCTTCTAGTGAACATTAATAGAATAAAATCAGGAAGCATCTATTTTTTTGGCATACGCAGAACCTAAAATGGAGAGAATGGATAATGAGCATCTTTAACAACTTCTGTCATCACAAATATCTAGTGAAATAATTAATTCACCAGTAGTCTAGCGAACGTAGACCATGAGGAAGAATGACAGATATCAAGGGTTGTAAGGAGCTAACATACAGATTATCACACAACCAAGGAGTAAGGTTTGTAAACATCTTAAATAAAACTTTGAACCTAGCATACAATACAATTTGCAAGGTGTACAAACAACAACTTCCGATGTTCAAAACAAAATGTATGACAAAATTTCACTAGCTAGCATCGTACATAATGAAGTAGCGATAACATTCTCGCAATTCACCTACAACAAGTTTGATGTGAATATACACATTCAGCAAAACAGTAGGGAGTAGATCATTGAAATAAGAAACAAATCCCAATAGAATGGGAAAACTTTTGGATGATTAATGCGTACCAACTTCCACTTGAGAGCTTGAAAGCCTATGCCACTGAAGGAGCAGGGGTCGCCACCATCTCAGATCCACCTTCACTGTCATCATCTTCATCGTCTTCCATAGCCTCATCTTCTCCGCTTGGATTAACATTGCTTCCACCACCTACATTCAAAGCTTGCTTCTGCTGCTCCTGCTGACCCATCATCTGCATTAAGATATCTTCAGGTTTAAGATTACTACCAGACCATTCCTGATTTGGTGCATCAGTTTTCTGGGACTTGTTTTCGTACAGAGATTCCAACAAATTGAAATAAGGACATGTCTTAGAACTTCCTGGTCTCCTTTTGTTGCTATCCTTCACTCTCTTGTAGTACTTGTTGATGTTCTCCCATTTCTCTTTACATCTCTTAGCATTTCTATCGTAACCAAGCTTCTTCATAGCAGATGATATCGCTTCCCACAGGGGTCCTTTAACGCCGTTATCTTGAAACTTCGTGCCCAGACTTGTTCTAAGCCTAATCAATTCTTCAACTTCTCCCTTAGGCCATCTTGAACTCGAAAGTTGGTAGGAAAAATTTTCACTACAACCGTTATCTTGCGGTTCAACTTCTTTATTAGGTTGAGGTGTCTTAAACCTGATAACACTTTTTTTAATCACTTGATCCCCAAAAGTCGAAGGAAGTGGAGTTTGAGGCGAAGGCAAAGACAGATGCAAAGGAAGTGGAGTCTGAGGCTGAGGTTGAGGTTGAGGTTGAGGTTGTGGTTGTGGCTGTGGTTGTGATTGGGGTTGTGGTTGAGGTTGAGTTTTCTGATTGTCCATGTGCTTATCAGACATAGGAGTAAGAGGCTCTGGGAACTGGAACTGCACAGATGATTGCTCCGAGATCTTCCGCAAGAATGCCATTACAGTTGCGTCCCTAGCAGCAGAAATTTTCCTTTCTTTTACCAGATATTCTTGTTCTTTCTTAAGTCTATCCTGCATTTGCAACCTCCAGGCTTCTTCCCTCTCCATCCTATCCTTCTCACACTTCTCCATTGCTTGTAGGAGCTGCATCTGTAAAGTCTCTTGCCTTTCCAGTACCTGTCTCATCATTCTCTCAAAATACTCAGATATTTTCTTCTTTCTCTTAGAACTGCTCTCAGACTCTTTGTCAGAGGATGAAGTTGAGGAGTTGGATGGACTAAGAAATTCCATACTAGGAGGCAGGTTCTGGTTTGCCCGAGGCACCAAACCATCAAAACTTTCCCCACCAGTTGGCTTATAGCTTATTGGTGCTGGTTCAATAGCCGGCGGAAATGGGTTGTGGATTTGATCTGGGGTAGGCCACTGAAATGAGGGCAGCAGCTGCCTATCGAACTTCTCCAGCTGCTCAGTAAAGCGATAACTTTTCCCATTCTGCCCGCCAGATCGACAATCTTTAGTCCTTTTATGGTATTTGTAAATGTTCTCAAACTTCTCTTTACATTTCTTCCAACTTCGAACATACCCAAGCTCACCTAATTTCCTGAACACCAAAAATCAACAAATCCAATTGCTACCCTGTTAATAACTCATTAAAAAAATCACAATTTGTCAATTAAAAAAGCCAAGTGATGGTAAAGACCAAGTACATTCGAACAGGCATCATTTCACTTTGTCAGTCAAAAATCCCAACCACCCCAACAAAATATCCAACCTTTAGCCCTAATGGATACTCTAACCACACAAAAATGAACCAAACCCACCAAACAGGCAGCAAAATCTGAACAACAAAAGCCAGGATTGTTGAATCACATTTCCATGAACTAAGCACATCAAATCAGCAAAAAAATGAATCTTCAAAAACAAGAACTGGGCTCCCTAAATTAACTTGAATCGGACCTCAATAAACTAATCACATCAAATCAGAACAAAACAAAACCGGAAGAGCTGGGATTCAAGTAAAGAACACACCTTGAAACCTCCTCCCACAAAGGGCCTTTAGATGCGGTGTCACGAAAGGCAAGGTCCATATCACCTCTTATCTTCAGCAAGGCTAGCGTCTCCTGCCGCGGCCACCTGCATCCCCCCTCGCCTCTGCTCCTCTCCTCCTCGCCGCCGCCATTTTCCACCGCAGCCACCATCTCCGCCACCATCATGGAGCCGCAGCCGCCGCTTCCACTTCCATCAACATCTGCACTAGCAGAGCCACCGCCGGAGCTGTCCAACATGGTTCAGTGGGTTGTTGTAGATTCTTTGGAATTCTTTGCTCTTCTTCGAAGTAGTATTCCGTTCTCGAGAGAGGTGAAAAAGAAGAGATAATGACTAAAGTGGCATGGCTCACGTTAGATGGATTGGATGAGGTGGCGAGGGTTGATTGGTTGGAGGGGTAAAATTATAAAGTTACACATTTTCACTTTGACTTTCACTCTCAAAGCAATCAATTTTTGACGGCTACACCTACGCAAGTTGCATTGGCGGGAGTCCATCAAATTTCAGCTAGGGTTTAGGCATAGGGGACAGATAAAAATTGAAAATTGAGAAGTATAAATAATATTTACTAGCAGTAATAAAAATAAAAGGTACGAATGTTGAATGGTGTTAATTCGGTCGGTTCGGTCGGTTTCGGTTCGACTGAATCGGGTTCGGATCAAAATAATTTGGTTAAGTCGTAAAATTTTCTTTTGTCGGTTAATATCGGTTCGGGTCGGATTACTATCGGCTAAAGTTTAATCGGATCAATTCGGGTTCAGATCAATTCGGTTTCGGTCATATGTTAATCGCTTCTATTCGGGTTCGGTTTCAAAATGAGTTGGATGATATTAATTTTGAATTTTTAATAGTTTAAATATGCATATAGACTAAATAAGTTGAGTTTAACTAATCAAATGATCAATCCCACTTAACTTTCTACAAATACTAGCACTTATATGACTTTTTATAGACATTAACTAAATTGAACTTTATATAATCAATCCTTATTTGACTTATGATAAAAAAATTTGGTTTGGTTTCGATTGATTTTGGGTCGATGCAAATCGGGTTCGGTGCGAGCTAATTCGATTATCGGTTGGGTTCGGATCAAGATTCTCGTATCAGATCGGTTTTTGGGTTTATTCGGTTCGGATCAGTTTCGGTCTCGGATAATTTTTTTCTCAGATTGAATCGATTCCGTATCATTCGGTTCGGTCGGTTGATTCGGTACCATGACGGTGATGTACTTTCCAATGAAAAGTTACGTAGATTATATTTTGAAGATATGCCTCCTCAGAAATATTAATGCAATGTAAATTTTTCTATAAGTGCGTTTTAAATCATTATTTATATCTACGATATAGATACTGTTGGTGTCAAAATAACATGATTTACAATATTCATATTAAAAATCACAACATTCACATTCAAATATACAATGACAATTTCAATTCACGGGTTTAGAAAACAAATTGACTTTAATAATATTTGAGATGTGAAGATTATATATTTATCAAAAATTGAAGGTTCAAAAAGTATTATAAATTTGAATATGTGATTAAAGTTTGGAGAAGCTGATTTTTATAGAAAAATAAAGGTATTAAATGTAAGATAGTAACCGCTATTTTGTGATATATTCGAGCTAAAGACACTTGGAATACTCGAGTTTATATGTAAATAATCAGTTGAATTTTGGTTGAGCTTTCAAAACGGATAGTGAATCAAATCGTCACCTCAGGAGACTTCTAATGAAAATTTTATTTTATAGTAAATTTGAATAATTAGGCCCTGTCCAGTTCAACTTATTGCAGCACATTTTAGCACAGCACAACACTGATCAGCACATCACATCACTCATCAGTACAGCACAGCACTGGTCAGCACAACACATATTCAGCTAAACACATTTAAATTCTAAATGGACACTATTTAATGTTTTGTAAAAATAATATTAGTTAAGTGAACTTTTTAGTTCGTAAGTAATAAACATTGTGTTTTTGTTCAACTCAAATGAACACTTTCAACACTATTCAGCACAAGATCAGTACAACACAATACAGATCAGCACAACACAACACTCATCAGCACAGGACAACACCAAATAAATTGAACTGGACATGTCCTCAGTGTTCCATTTTATTATGTATGTAATATATAGTCATTCTAGATATTTCACACCAAATAGATGCATAATTATTACTTGATTCCTTAAACAATGTCGTTTGCCAATCGTTCATCTTATATTTAGATTATTAATTGCTTTTAACATATTCAGATTTAATTCAACTCTCTTTTTCCTTTTTTTTTTTTTAAAAATCCGTTTTTACTCAATAGCACTAAATCTTACTACTGTTACTCCCGACATTACCTTTGATACTCAAAGAACTTCTGTCAATGTTGTTTGGGATTACGTTCCCCTATCACCACATTAGAAGTTATGTCCAAATCTTCTAATGAACCGTCTTCTCTTTTCATTCCATTCCTAAGTTAGTTAGAGCAAGCCCAACAGTTAGGCCCTGTCCAATTCAACTTATTTGGTGCTGTACTGTGCTGATGAGTGATGTGCTGTGCTGATGAGTGCTGAGCTGTGCTGATGAGTGCTGTGCTGTGCTGATCTTGTGCTGAATAGTTTTGAAAGTGTTGAATAGTGTTCATTTGAGTTGAAGAAAAAACATAATGTTTATTACTTAATAACTAAAAAGTTCACTTAATTAATATTATGTTTACAAAACATAAAAATAGTGTCCATTTAGAGGTTAAATGTGTTGAGCTGAATAGGTGCTGTGCTGACCAGTGCTGTGCTGTGCTGATGAGTGCTGTGCTGTGCTGAAATGTGCTGCAATAAGTTGAACTGGACAGGGCCTTACTCTAAAACAATCTCTACAATAAAGCACCAAATTTTAAAAACTCTATAATTATCTAGACTCTATCTAACAGTTGCTCCATTTTACCATTTCATGAATTTATTGCCATAAATAATAATAGTTATACTTAATTTTATTTGATACTCCCAAGAGCACACAATTAGCGCATGTTTGTCTGGGCTTATTTCTTACTAATCTGAACTGAATTAAAGTGAAATTTATGTATTGAAAAATAGAATCAAAATGTCCAAATTTACTTGAATTTGATCAAATTATATTTTACTGAACTAAATTGAATTGAAGTGAAATTTATGTATTGAAAAATAGAATCAGAATTTTTAAATTTACGTGAATTTGATCAAATTATATTTTACTGAACTGAATTGAATTAGAATGAAGTTAATTTTATTTTTGGTATTTAATTGAATTATATTTTCTGGCAAACATAGCTTTAATTTTATTTGCAAATTTATGTTTTCAATATTTTTATGTGTGTGAAGATGTGAATGATTAAGAAAGTATAAGATTAAAAAGGATGGAAAAAGTAAGAATCAATGGTAGCATTAAATTTTGAAGTATGAAAGAAGAGTAGCCCATATGCCCTTTCATTCTTCCAATTTTACCATATCTCTATTTTAGAGTATGTGATAGAGCATCTGTTGGAAGGTATAATATATTCAAAAAGGGCATATCTAGCCAAAAACTCTATTATAGAGTAACTGTTGGGCATGCTTTATAGTCGGTACATTACAACTTGAATGATATAAATAGATACTACCAACATCTAAATATCCTAATACTTCTAGAAAAAGTAGGGCAAGATCCAGGACACAAATCTCACGCACTAATATTAAACTTAGTAAATGCAGCAAATTAAGATCTACAATAGAGGTAAATTTTGGATAAGGTATGCGACTAATACCTTCAGCTGAGGATCTTTGTGAAGTGAAGATCCTTCAAACACGTATAAGCTACTTTAATCACGTTATGAGGATTTTTATTTACAATTGAATAATTATTTAATATCACGCTTCCAATTGTAGCAAATAAAAAAATTAGAAACACAAAATCTTTAACAAATATTGAAATAAAATTTCAATGTGTTAGAATGAGATAAAAACGAAACATAAACAAGAGTTTAGAAAATGAAATTACAAATTAATCAAAATAAATTTTTTATTTGTTCACGGAGATTGATCATAGAGTCACGATCACTTTGTCTGGATGCTCCACGACTAGATTCCTCCGCCATGTTTTCACCAAACACCTCTTCTTGTTGCAGATTGTCAACCACAACGTCTTCATTTTCAAATTCCTGAAAATAGATATCTCTTGAACCAATCTTTCGAAGATAATTATGAATGGTTACACAAGTTATAACAATGTTGCGTTGGGTTGGAAATGGATACAGTGCCATTAATCGAAGAATCGGAAAACGTTCAACTAATCAAAATTTTGCTCAATAACATTTCTCAACTTTGCATGCACTCTTCTCCTCCTTTGTTCTTGCTCGACCACCGGTACGAAAATTGGACATCCAATAACGCACATTGCGAAAAGGCTTTAACAAGCTCATGTTTCCTGAATATCATCCAAGGAGTTATAGTCACACAGTGAGAATGACCATTTAAAAATAAAGAAGAAGGAAAAAAGCTTACCAGAAGTTCTTATAGGCAATATCCAGCCAAACCCTATTCCAACACATCTTTTTCCTTCTGCACCGGGTATAGCCTTCTTCATATAAACCTTCTCTTTTTGCAGACTATAAAATGGCCGAAGATGTGGGACCTCATTCTGATCTATTGACTCAGGAAGCAGAAGGACCGGCAGTCTACTCACAATTTTTGGAAACCTGCTTCCACCAGCACACTGGAAAGTTTGCAAGTACCTCGAAATGCATTCAGATCACAATGATTGTCCATTTTGGATGCTATGCAGCGGATGCAGTCGTCACAAAGCTCCAACCAGTCTACCTCGTCACCTTCATCAGTCATAACTAACCTAATTTGAAACAGCATCACGGGAATATTAATAATCAGACAAGCTCCATAGTTACCATAAGAAAAACATGAAACACGGTAAAAAACAGCCTCATAGCTCAGCCCGAGCTTGTTCATGTATTTGCCAGAAGTTTTATAATTCGAACTCAAGCTCAGAATAAAATCAATCAAATAGTTGAAGTAAAGAACACTGCCCTATCCTCATCTAGTTCAATTTGACTCCAACAAATAAGTGGTTTTCCAATCACTTATCACTTAAGTCTAAACTCACTAGAGAGATAAATTTTAAATTGGACATTTATCACCCATCGTCTCCTCACAGACATTTCCTCACATCATATCGGCCGCAAAAAAATATATACTAGAAATAGGTTGTTATTTCCTCACATTGATTTTCAAATTTGTTGGAGTCACTTATTCAATACTAAACCAGTATTATATGACGATCTAGAGTAGTATGCTATTGAACATATACTTTTTTAGGTTATCTAGTTAAAAAAAAGAATCTAGCATGCATCCAACAATTTTTTATAAACCCTTAAGATCCACTCTACCAAAATCCTTAATATTACAAACTTGCTAGATTGTTAATCCAACACATCAAGAACAAAACAAAATCATTTGTTTGGAGAAGGTACTGAATAGCTCAGATTTGCATGCGCCTGGTTGCCTACACCATCATCTATATAACTCATTTGGAAGCCCCAATTCCCTTCATTGTGTGTGTGTGAGTGTGCTTGATATCAGAGACACCTCCCTAGGGTCTTTGTTCTAGCAAAAAAACTAGTCTTTCATTCAGCCTAATAGAACTCTACTAATTTCTTTATAAACTTAAAAATTCCATGTCCATATCCTTAATTCATTGCTGCTCAACCAGGTAAACATAGAATTAATACTACTATCAAATTCAGGGAAAAAGAAATAAATATTTAGGGAAGAAAATCTCAATTCGAACATGTAGTAAGATTTTTAAAAGTAGTTTGTTTGAAAGTTCTAGGTAGTAGTTGGCTAAACATATTAGCTCCTATTTATTCTATGTGTATATTTATTAAACTTGATCATTGTTGCCTGCTTTTGCTTCAGCCTCTACTTAAGTGTTTTTTTTTCTTGCTCCCCTCCGGCTTCATAAGCTTCCTCAGCAACCTCTCTCCAAACACCGTCATGAATTGTCCCGTCTCGCTCCACAACTTGGCTCAAGGACAATTTTGCCTGCCAAACTGTTGTATTTTAAGGTCCGGTCCTCTTCTGCTTCGTATCTTGTAACAACCACACAAAATCTTCAACAACCCATCATCATGCTCCAAAGTAGCATTACTTTTTTTTAAAAAAAAAATACCACCATTGGTGGGGGATTTTATTGGCATCCCAAACCTGAGAATTGGCAAGAGCCTTGAGAATTTTAGAGTTTTACAAAAGACGGCTTATAGCTGAAGAAGCAACTAAGCTTCCAAAATTGAATAAATATGGCTATCTATTCCTTATGGCATAATTATGGTTGAGTGTAACTCTTGCATTCAAAATCACAAAACGGGGAGCAGATTAGCAATCGAGTCAACAAAGACCGAAAGGCAAATTAGCCACGTGAAAGGTTTGAATGC
Organism: Sherardia arvensis; assembly: GCA_948330725.1. Taxonomy (NCBI): domain Eukaryota; kingdom Viridiplantae; phylum Streptophyta; class Magnoliopsida; order Gentianales; family Rubiaceae; genus Sherardia; species Sherardia arvensis. The sequence continues at coordinate 39,384,516 of OX415236.1, read as the reverse complement.
AAGAATAAACCATAATTATTGCCTATATATACAAAAATATTTATGGATCTTATATGAGCTCTTGTGTTGGCCCTTCTGGATGGTAACTATTGCAGCAGCTCAGGCTTTGAACAGACTTCCCTGATCAGTCTTTTGGTGCTACCCTGTGCATCCTGAAACAGGAAACAATTCTCAGCAGTACCTTTGTTCTGGAGAGTCACCAGTGAGAATCTTAAATTTGGAACTCCTAGTCTATCAAGCTGTAAAATAGCTCTAAGTTTACTAGGCATCTCATGTTGTAATAATGTTTTAGACACTCTCTGCTCAAGGCATAATTTTGCAATCTGATCTGCTGCACAATTTCCTTCCCTCATGATATGAGTTAATTTATTCTGTGCAGCCAGAGACATTTCATAGCATAATGAGAAGTTAATCCAGTCTATAGATCTAGGGTCTAGTATTCCCCTGACAGCAATCTGACAATCACTTTCTATCTGATAATCATTCAAAAGCATATCTCTAGCTGTCTGGAAGTTTTATTGCAAGTATCTCTTCCAAGTGGGAGAGACACAAACAATATGATGCATTGCCATAAAAAGAACATGTCCATGCATATTCCTAACAACAATTCCAATACCTGTTCTGCCATCATTTTCAAAAAGTGCATCCACATTAATTTTTGTACCATTATCAGGAGGTTCCCATTTAATTATTTTGACTGGTTTAGGCCTCTTTGTTTTTATGAAAGGAGCTAGACCAATTTCAACAAGAAACAGGTTCCTAACTGGATTACCAACTAATGGGAAGGCTGTAAATATTTTTGAAACTTCTCTTAATATTTCATGACAAATTGACTGAGTACTGCAATTTATATTGTCATATATAAGCCTATTTTTTCTAGTCCACAGGATCCAGATTACTACTGAAGTAGTAATTCTGATGACTGTGCTATGGACCTTTGTCAGACCAACATATGAAAAATAAAATTGTATCCTCTGACCAATTGTTCTGAAACTTCTCAGCCCTATTCCAAGTAATCTATGAACAAAATCCCAGATTTCCTGATTGGCTGGACATGTATTGAAATAGTGTTCTATACTATCCTGGTTACTGCACATTGAGCATTTAGATGTAATATTAAAGCCAAATTTAATGAGGATGTCATCAAATGGAAGTAACCTATTTCTGAGTCTCCAAATTAGAGTGGAAAATTTTGGAGGTATTGGATTTTTCCAGATCTGCTTCAAGATGTGTACCTCTGCATCCCTTCTTCTGAGACTTTGGTAAGCTGTTTTGACTGTGAACTCTCCTGTTTTGGAGGATTTCCATACCATTTTGTGTGCATGTGTGTACTGAATCTGGGCTTTCTGCAAAATAGTTACAATATTAGTATTTAAGAAAGGGGCAATTTGGGGGAGGAGTTGTGTTCTTCCTTCAATAAATGATGCCAGGGTGATGTTTGAGAAGGGTATGTCTGTATGATTTGGCCAGAGATAATACAATGGCCCCTCTCATGTCCAATATGCATCCCAGAAGAAGCAACTGCCTGTACCATAGCACATCTGTGTGTTTGCATTTGCATGCTCTGTAACACTACAGATTCTTTGCCAGGTATGTGAATTCTTGTAGGTTTTTGGCAGTGTCCACATGAATTTGCTCCATATTGTATCATTCTTCTGTAGTTTCCACCATAGTTTGCAAGAAAATTCCTGCACAAAGGCAAATAGATCCCTGAAACCTAATCCATTCTCACTCTTTGGCAGTGCTAATTTCTCCCACCTTCTCCAGCATTTTCTCTGACCATATTCTGATTCACCCCAATAGAATTTATTGGCAATCCTCTCCATGTTTTCAGTACCAGCTTAGGAGGTTTTAAGACAGAGAAATAATGGACTGGGATGGCCATAAGGACATGATGCACCCGAACCATCCTCCCTGCTCCAGAGAGCCATTTATTCTTCCAATTCTTGGTTGCATTTTCCATTCTTTCAATGATTGGCTGGTAATATATGGCTTTGTTTCTTCCACTGAAAATAGGAACCCCCAAATATTGAAAAGGCATTTTACCCTTTGTCATTCCCAGGTTCCTTTTGATAATCCTATTCCTATGTCTGGAGGTATCAGGGTGAGTGTAGAATTCAGACTTAGAGAAGTTAACTTTCTGTCCTGAAGTTCTCTCATAAGCATTCAGAAACTGTTTAACTCTTTTCAGATTTCTCTTTTTGGAGTTTATAAATAATGCTGTATCATCAGCATACATTAAGTGAGTAATCTGCTCAACTCCTCTAGGCATACTGAAACCCTGTATATAGTTTATACCCACCAACTTCTTCAGTCTCCTTGTAAAGGCCTCTGTAAGAAGGTTGTAGAGGAAGGGAGACATTGGGTCACCCTGCTTAATGCCCCTTGATGATGGAAAAAAACCAGATGCAACCCCATTAATGAGTACTGAGAAATTTGCAGAAGCTATATTCTGGAGCACAATCTTGACAAAGGATCCATGAAAGCCAAAATGTAGTAGGATTGAATTCAGAAAACCCCATGAAACTCTGTCAAAGGTTTTCTGCATATCCAACTTTACTAAGATTTTGACTATCATTCTTACACAACAGTCTGGACATCTCTCTCATTTGAATTATATTATATGAGACGTCTCTTCCTTTTAAAAAGGCAGACTGTTCTTGTGAGATCAACTTAGTCATTACTGGTTTCAGTCTCTCAACTAACGACTTTGAATATATCTTATTGATGAAGTTGGAGAGGCTGATTGGCCTAAAATCTGAGAAAGAGGCTGGATTAGGTTTTTTGGGTATCAGTGTAAGCCAGGTACTGGAAATTTCTTTTGGGATCAGTCACCTGCTATGAACTCCCTTACAGAGTCTAGCAAGTCCTCATTGATAATCTCCCAACAGTGTCTATAAAAGGAACCTGGAAATCCATCTGCACCAGGAGAGCTGTCTTTGCTCAAATCAAAGACAACTTGTCTTACTTCCTCACTGGTGGGAGTCCTTAGTAAACTGAGATTGTCTTCTTCAGTTATCAATTTAGGGATCTGAGAGGTGAAGTGTTGCATGTAGGTTCCAGCCTCCTCTGTGACTGGTTCATTCAGGAGATCCTGAAAAAAATAAATCCCTTCATCTTTAATCTTTTCTGGATCTGTAATCCAGTGATTCTCCCTATCTCTGATCTTGCTTATTCTTGCCCTACTTATCTTCTCTTTCACAGAATTATGGAAGAATTTTGTACTGGCATCACCCTCCTGCAGCCATCTAATGTTAGCCTTCCGTTTTCAAAATATTGTCTCCTCCTTCACTGCTCTTGTCAACACTGCCTGCTCCTTATTTAATTCTGTCAGGTCTGCTTCACTACCAGAATTTTGGAATTTTTCCTCCAGTTCAGCCACTTTTCTCTCTGCCTCTAACAGATTGTGGTGAACATTTCCAAATTTCTCCTTATTCCAGGCCTTAAGTGCTACTTTAAGCCTCTTAAGTTTGAAGATCATATTTTTCATACCTTGGAAAGGACTTATCTGAGTCCAATTCTCTTCCACTAAGGCTGTAAAGTCCACTCTATTGATCCACATTTGTTGGAATCTAAAGGGCTTGGTAGTTTGTTCTTTTGAGTCTTGGATTGACAGTAAAAGAGGGTTATGGTCTGAAGATGTTCTGTTTAGCACTTGGATAGAACTATGTGGAAACATATTGATCCAGTCTAGGTTGGTTAGTCCTCTATCTAATTTCTGTAGCAGCAAATCATTCCTAGCCCTTCTATTTGACCATGTGAACCTATTACTTACAGTGCTAATCTCCTGTAATCCTAGGGTGCTTATCAGACTGTTAAATTCCATAATACTACCTAGGGGGGTTTGGTTCTACCTTTCCTCTCACTAACCTCTCACTACTAGACGTCACCCCCTCTAGCACCTGTTTTTGGAGGTCATAGCACCTGTTTTTGGAGTTTCAGAAACTGGTACCTATGCGGGGTGGTGCTACAGGATTGGCACCGGTTGGTAGGTTTCCGGTGCTATAATTACAAGCACCGGAACTATGTACACTCCGGTGCTATTAAAATACCGGTGCTAGGATATTAGAACCGGTTCATTATTGGCATCACCAGTTACATTTACCGGTGTCATAGTTTGTACCGGTTCCTATGGCACCGGTTGGTAGGTTTCCGGTGCTATAATTACAAGCACCGGAACTATGTACACTCTGGTGCTATTAAAATACCGGTGCTAGGATATTAGAACCGGTTCATTATTGGCACCACCAGTTACATTTACCGGTGCTATAGTTTGTACCGGTTCATATGGATGCACTTTAATTCCGGTGCTCTACTCAGCAGCGGTTTATGGGCATCAATTACTTCACTAGTGTCATAGTTTGTATGGGCACCGGTGACAGTATTAAAATCCCCCACATATATTGTGGGGGCTGCTGGAAGAGCCAAAAGGTCTTTCCACAGATTTCTTCTCAATCTTTTGAGAACCTTAGCATAAATGAAACAGTATTCCAGCTAAGCAAGGAAATATTATCAGTTATACTAGCACATACAAGTTGATCAGTTTGAGATATAACCTGAATTTTAAAATTATTGTTCCATAGCAACCATATTTTTGCATGTATTGCAGGGAAAGCATTTGGAAAGTGTAGTAAGTGTTGTAAAGTTGTGATCATGTTATTGTCATGCATGGGTTCTATAACACATAAAATGGATATATTATACATAACAACCAATGTTTGAAGTCTGTCTATTGAGGTTCCTATTCCTCTAATGTTCCATACCAACATACAATTATTTTGTGACTTATCATTTAAACAGTATATTTCACTTTTTGTTTAGGTTTCAATAACCTATTTACACCCCCTGAGGAGTTTGTGCTTTTCCCTTTTCTTTTGGAGTCATGTGAAACATACTCTTTAGTGATAAGACTATCAGTGATGTGAATATCCTCATCTACCACAGTATTAACATGCATATCAGGTTCAAGAGATATTGGATTAACACACTTATCATGCATTTTGCCTTTATCCTTCTTACCTGAGTTACCTGTTTTGCTGTCTGAAGTTTGTGTGTTTGGTGTGAAGGAGATGCCCTTCTTTATTGATCCATGGTTCTGATTCAGCTGGCTCAGAATCTCTTCATTTTCATCTTCTGAGCTACTTTCTAATTCCTGCAAAATTGAGAAAACATTGGATATCTCCATAGGTGAGTGATAAGGAATAATATCCATATTGGTTTTTGTTTTTCTGTTCTTTATGGAATTCTTAAGAGCTGGTACATGTATATCATCAAAAGAAAAGAAGGATAATGTGGAATTCATGGCTTTATTCTATGCTTGAGATAGTAGCACAATAGTTGGATTTTTGTGCTTGTCATCTCTTGGCTGTGAGCTTTTTTGGGGTTTTGCCTCTTGATAGACCACCATTTCCTTACTACTTGAGGCTAGCATTTCAGACTGAGCTTTGGCGCCTTTGTCCTTCTCTGTGGGATCCATTCCTGATGTACCTGTGCCAGCTTTGTTTCCAGTCTCTTCTCTCCTTCTCCATACTCTCTTAAGCTCTGGATGTAGGTGTATACAAGCAACTTCTTCATGACCTATCTTGTTACATGACTTGCAGTATGTTGGGAGGTTGTGATACTCAACTGGGCATTCTTTATAACTATCAGTTCTCCCAATTGGGATGGAGGTAATCCTGTCTTCTTTTAAATCCAATTCCACACACATCTTAATAACAGAAGGTCTAGTTACCCCATTAGCTGCAGCATCGATCTTGATAAATTTACCTAATTGGCTAGCAACATCTTGAATAAGAGATTGATTATAGTAGTAGATTGGTACCTCCTTAACTGAGACCCAGACTGGAACAACAGATGACTCTAGATCCGGGTTGAAATCTTGAGTCCATTTGAGTACTTTCATCGTAGATCCAGATATGTTCCAGTAAGGTTGAAGCCAAAACCTTTAGTAATCCTCTGGGTCCTTGAGACGGATGATGATGTGTCGGTAATCGAGCAAACCAACTTGAAACTGGGACTGGAATCCGATCAGTTTGAACGCAACTTGGATTTTTTCCATCGGCGGCTTTCCCCTGCTGAATTTACCTATCAAAGCATTCTCATAATGTGCGGCGAGGATGTTGACGGAATCTGGGTCGTATAGACAGGCCGGTCTTCCATTGAGTCGTGTTATAGCTGGCTTAATTTTAGGGTTGGATGGCAAGGAGGAGAAAAGGGGTTGATTTTTGTTGGCCAGGGCATCAAGAAAGCTTTTTCCGGCGGTTGTGCCACCAGGAGGCGGTGGCGTCGCTGCCATGATATATCCGTTTGTAACCGTTGTTGACCGTTTTCTGACAGTAATATATACATTATTGGCTAAAAAAGAGGTGGCTGAGCATAGTTAGTGGCGCGTGTACTTTGGATTTCTAGAGAGAAGTCAGAGCACAAAGTAGAGAGAGAAAGTTGAAAGTTGAAACTTTTCTTCTTTTGGAAAGTAGCATTACATACATGTACATGGAAATTTATATTATTGTTTCATTTAGTGACAGTCAAAATATTTATATAAAAAATGGAAATTGTCGGTTATACACAAAAGTCCATGGAGGCAAAATTATAGTTAAAATTTTAAAACGTAGCACACATTTATATGTATATATTCAAAAAAATACCCAATTTAATTATTTTTATAAAAAAAAGGTTTTAAAATGTAGTTTAATTAATCCTTTTCTCAAGCCCCGTACTTGTCGGCAGAGTTGGGTATTGCGTAGCAAACCCTAATATGCTTGCAGGTATTGAATCATTTCATCGGCAGATTTGGGTATCGCTTTTGCGTGACCTAACATGCTTGTGAAATTTGACATGGGTAAGGTTAGGGATCCTTTCTAGTGGTTTACAATTTCAATTGTAGAATTGTAACATACTTGCCTATATAGGCGTTTCCCGGTGTAGTGAGCCGAATAAATTTCACTCCACTTATTTAAGTGGCTTAAAATAAAAAAAAATATAAAATGATCAAAATGCCCCTCAAGCAGTATACATGTTGGTCAAGAAATTAAGGTGATCGAGATGCCCCTCAAATTCAATTGAATAAATTTCGGTGTAAGAAAATCATGAAATAATTATGTGTGAGCTTTTCGTGTTTCATTCAGTCTGCTTTTACAGTGATAACCTCCAAAAAATGGAAGAAAAGCAAATTGAATGAATAAATCCAATATAAACTACACGTGTAATGACATATATCTACACGTGTCAACTCCCACAAACAAGTTAAAGGTTGCTAAGCGAAACCCAAATCTGCTGATAGGAGGACCCACTACTCGCTGTTAGGGACCGCAAAGCGAAACCGAAATTTGCCGACAAGCACGAGGTTCAAACATAACTATATGTAACATTCCTATGAGAGTTCCATGAATCATCAAGAGCCTCCAAGATAACAAACTCCAGAAAACTTCCAAGACTTGACAAATGTGCCAGAAAGATGCATTTCCAGCTTCTGTCCTCCACTCTATAGCTGAGATTAATTTAACTGAAAAAGGGCTGAGATTATATATCTGCTTCATCACCCCTTCAGGCTGAGTTGCTGGCCACAGAGAAAGGAGATTCATTAGGGAGGCAACTCTCTTCTGCTTATACTCTAGAATCTGATTGCCAATTGGCTATCAATGCTATCAGCAAGCCTCTATCAGCTCCATGAAAACTATATCAGTTAGCTTTCTCTATGAGAATGATTTTTAATATAATACACGCAAAAAGACAGGGAAATGCAGTTGTTGATGCACTTGCAAAGTATGGCTACACTCATCAGCTCAGCTCAGCTCTACATTGATTTTCACTGAACTCCCTTCACAAATACAAGGTCTGTTGCTCCTTGATAAATTGGAAACACCATCTCTTAGAATTAATCAGAATGGGTGCTACTGATATATTCATTTCTGCAGATATGAACACATCACCAGTCTGGAGTCAACCTTCAGAAATCTGGATTGTTGGCTGCTGCTGCTGCTTTAGAGTCCATCTATTATCATGCTGCTACTTACAGAAGGCATTTTTGTATAGGAAGCTTGCTTCTGATTTTTTTGTAAAGTGTATCTATTTTCCCCATCACAATTTTGGTGCCGCTCTGAGTTTTGCTAGGCAAATCTCTAACAGACTTCAATCATTGTTTTGGTGGTTTAATAGACACTATAGGGTGAGGCCCTTAATTCTTTTATCCCCTTTTTGAAAGCATATTCATGCTTCAAGAGCTCTTTGCTCTTCATGTTGTAACTGCCTCCCAAGTGCAGTGGAAAACTCTTGGCCTATATGGTCTTTTTTAAGGTTAGGGAACCTAATAAATATCCCTCCACTCCTTGAGTGGTCTTAATTTTAAAAAAAAATACTTGAATTTGTTCAAAATATATTTTCACTAAATTGAATTGAATTAAACTGAACTGAATTGTATTGAACTAAATAGGGCCACTGAATAGGGCCTAAGGGGCGGTTTGTCGGAGCTTATTTCTTAGTGAGCTGAACTGAAATGAAATGAACTGAAAATTAATGTATTCTGTCTAAATTCACCTGAATGTAATCAAATTTTAATTTTACTAAACTGAATTGAACTGAATTAGAATTGATTTGAACTGAAATGGACTGAAGTGAAAATTAATATATTGAAAATAGAATCATTATGCCTAAATTTCCCCTAATTTTGGCTAATTATATTTTGATTGAACTGAACTGAATTGAAGTAAAGTAAACTGAACTGAACTGAAGTAAACTAAACAGAACTAAATTGAATTAAAATGGGATGAATTGAATTGGACTGAACTGTTCTGATAAACCCCAGCAAACATGGCCTAAATCGTTCAATATTTTTTATCCATTTGAAATAAAGCAAGAGTAATTATTTTATTGAATCAAATTAATCTCAGTTTATTCCAGTTGAACTGAAATTAATTTAATTGAACTGAGATTTTTTAGTTGAACTGAAATAAATTTAACTGAACTGAGTTTAATTCAACTAAATTGAGATTAAATTAATTGAACTGAGATTAATTTAACTGAGATTATTTTGAGATTATTTTCCAATAATATGAACTTGTCAGGGCCTAGTTCTGGTGTCTTCCTGTCTCCATTCCAATTAGAACTATGTATAGTTTTGATGCGCAATCACCACCATTTAAAAAGAGATCCATCCAGAAAGGTCCTCCCAATCATCTTGTATACAGCTAATTGTAGATTCCATCCTGCACAGTAAATAGATAGAGCAACATACATTCTATCGAGATCTTAAGGTCCTCCCCAATCATCTTGTATACAGCTAATTGTACATTCCATCCTGCTACTGCATTAGCTTTCCTAAAGACATGAGAAAATGAGACATATAATTCACCTGTTAAATCCCATATATTCCTGAGAGTGTTCTCCATCCTCTATGGATCTATTGCTTTCTTGTTAGTCAGATTCAGTACACTTAATTATGATCCTGAATTGGTTATCCAAACGATCATGTATATTCTCAATTATACTACCTCCGACTTTCCATCCAAATCGTCTTGTTTGAATTTTCAAGGTTATAAAAAAACAATTTTGACCATTAATTTTTAATAGTTAATATGTAAGACTATTAGTATGTCATATGTTGTTGGATTCATAAGAACTTATATATTTTTATATGATATTATTTCAGGATTTTTTTGAACATAAACATAAAGACATTAGTGCTTAAAACTGTCTCAGTTCGACTTTGAAAAGTCAAAGAAGACGCTTTGACTGGGTGGAGGGAAAAATAAATTAAACTTATACATACATGATATTATTCAATCTTTTGAAAGTGATATCAGTAGTTACGTATATAATATAATTAAACACATTATGTGAAAGTATTATATGTTACAAGTAGGGGTTTCAAATGGGCGGGTTTGGGCGGACTTGGATTGGGTTAAAATGGGTTGGGTTTAAATGGGCAAATACCCATCTATACCCATTAGGCTAATGGGCTTAAATGGGCTGGGCTTAAATGGGTAGGGTATAAATGGACAGGGTACCATAATGGGTACCATTATGCCCAAATACTAAAAATATAAAATTGATTTTTTAATTATTAAAATTTGAAACGTCGTTTTAGGTTCCCGCGTGTAAATATTATTCAATTTCTCTTATTTAATTTAATTGATTTTTTCGGAATTAGTACTACGTTCAAAACAAGGATTTTGAGTTTTTTTGGTATTCAGGGTACCAAATGGATGGGTTTAATGGTACCCAATGGGTACCCTAAACCCGTTTGATTTCACATGGGCTAATACCCGCCCGTAGCCCATTAATTTGATGGGCGGGTATTTTATGTCCATTACCCTATGGACTTGGGCGGGCAAAAACCCGTGGGCTAAATTGCCATCCCTAGTTACAAGTGTGTTTAAAATTTAGATGCACCATCCAAAATTCCTATTTTAAATGACACAATTAGTATAATTGAACATGTAAAATATGTAGGTAATTTAAAATTCAAATGATCAACATTTTGTAACTAAATTGGACTAGTGATATATATTTTATACTTGACACAAGTATATTCAAAATGCAGATGCACTATCAAAGGATGGCAAGACACAGTGTATGCCCATGCCGGCCGTCAATTCTATAAGAATGTGAAATATATGGTATTATAGATTTCATATTCGGCAATGAACAAGCTGTCATTTAGGCTTCCAGAATCATATCGCGATTGCCATTGTTCGGGCAATATATTACTATAACAGCTCAATCCAGGGAAAGAGACATCCCTCTAGTCACGGGAATCTCAGAACATCTTCAGTGGTAAGCAAGATGATAGTATAACTTGACATGCCACATCATTTTTTCAAGCAAGTAGCTTGTCAAGCTAGTGTTTCAATTAGTGGTAAGCTATCTAGAATATTGGCTATTATGGTCCCACATATACACAATACCTACCAAATATTATTGAATTAGTAATGCAGGGCCCACAAAAATAATGCCAAACTAGTTGCTTGTGAAGGCAGCCCTTCCTTGAGAAGGCTAATGACGTGGCAAAAAACAATGGTTAGCAACTAGCTCAACTATTTAAAAAAATTGCAAGCAAGTCCCAAAAACCAACCATTGGAGATGCTCTCAATTCATAAGTATTTGATAGAATCAGATAATAATCTTAAAAGAACTGGAGGAAAAAACACAACCTTTTGAGGGATCGTGGAAGCCATTTGCTACAACCGTAGTCATGGAGTCGTTTGTTGATGGTTTTATGACCTCGGTAGGATGGTCGTAATAGACTAGGTCAATGGCGGAGCTACAGTCTTATGACAATGGATTCATGCATAATTAATGTTAATACAATAAAAATATTTAATTTATACATTTTAATACGATACTTTAAATGTTTAGAATTGAAAACATAAATGATTTGCACGTAAAATGTACGTTTAGTTTTAAATAAATTTACATAGTGATCCATTATTCTCTTAATTCGTATCAAATAATTTTTTATCCCATTGTCATTCAAATTTAATGGGGCCAGTTTGATTTAAATCAATAAATATTAATACATTTAATTTATAATAGTAGAATAATAAATTAAATGGAATTAATTGCACCCAAATTTTAGCTGACGTAAGTGACAACTTCACCAACATTTCAGAAGCTATCAACGCTGCACCAAATAGAAACATTGCCCTAATCGGAGATGGAAGCACCGAAACAATAATTACTGGTAGCCGATCGGTTCGAGATGGTTGAAATACATTCGCTTCGGCAACTATTGGTACGTAACATCTTTATCCCTTTTTTACTTTTTTAATTAACTATTCTATATATAGTATATATACACAGAATTTGTACTCGTTTAATCTTTTTGGCTTGTTAAGATAATGGACTTAAAATTAATCTTTAATTTGTTTATGAAAAACATATTTTAATGTTCAATCTTTTACACGTCCGAAAAAAAAGTATCATTTATGTAAGAAATTTAATCTTCAACTTTTACACATAATGTTTAATTTTTTAATTCGTACGAATAATTGTAAAGGAAAAAATATTGTACATCTATTATAGATATACATAATACTCAAAGTTAAATAAGCAGTATAAAGTTATAATGTCAGTTTAGTATAACTTATTAATAATTATATATCTATTATGGCATGGTATGTATTAGGCGTACCACTATTTTAGATACCACTATTGAAATAAAGAATTAGTATGGCTGTATCTAGCTATTAAGACTTTAGTTCCTGTTTCAGATATAGAGAAGGTTTAGAGCATCTCCAATGCGAGGCTTTTAATTGGAAAAATCTAAATCCACGTCATATTGATGGTGGCTCAAGCTAAAAAATTACTTCAATGCAAGAGTCAATTAAAGCCTCAACATGACGCGGCTTTCCTTTTTTTTTGAGAGCATCTCCAATGCTAGACTACTAATTTAGAAAAATCAAATCCACGTCATATTGATGGTGGCTCAAGCTAAAAAATTCCTCCAATGCAAGAGTCAATTAAAGTATCAATATGACGTGTTTTTTTTTTTTGAAACCCCAACTAGACTTGCAAGATATAGAGGCCCAATTTGCCACTTGCAATTCTCTCTCTCATCCATTCACCCAATAAATGAACACCACATGTCAAATTTAATTCACCTCTCTCTCATTCATTCATTGTAATTTACTTTAACATTGGAGATGAAAATTTTAGAATATGACCCTCTATAAAATTGGTATTGATTACATCATATAGAAGCTCCATTCAAAATATGCCATGTGGAGCAATTGACACCCAAAAGTGAGGCTTGCATTGGAGATGCTCTGAAGCCTCAACTTGACTTGCAAAATATAGAGGCCCAATTTGCAACTTGCAACACTCTCTCATCCATTCACTTAATAAATAAACTCCACATGTCAAATTTAATTCATCCCTCTCTCATTTATTCACTCTACTTTACTTTAGCATTGGAGAAGAAAATTTTAAAATAACCTTCTATAAAGTTGGTATTGATTACATCATATTGTACCTCCATTCAAAATGTGTCATGTGGAGCAATTGACACCCAAAAGTGAGGGTTGCATTGGAGATGCTCTTAGAATAGTTATATCTTTAGAAATTTCTGTGTAATCTTACAAATTGCCTCCCATAAAAGAGATCATTATATTTTATTTTATGTTAACTTAATATAATATCCCTCCACCAATGGTGGTTTGCCCAAAAAAAATGTATTAGGCGTAACTATTACATACATATATATATATATATATATATAAGATCGGTTACCAACCTTATTTGGCCAAAAATAATAATATAACTAAATTATAATAAGTCAAATTGTATTTATATTACAAATCACATGTATTAAATTAAAAGTTTGAAAATAAGTTAAGGTCCTTTCACACATGCTGCAAACCTATTTTGGCCATGTTTGGTTAGATCTACAAAGTTGTAACTACAGGGTTACATATTTAGTTAAATTTATATTTTTGAAGATTAAAAACTGCATTAATTGAATTATTGCACTGAAACAAAATAAAATCAATTAAATAGAATAAAATTACATTGGAATAAATATTACGATTGAGATTCAATAATATGAATGAGATATACATGCTCGAAAATGAATAAAACTATATTAATGAAAAAGATCAATACTCGTTTCCTTGTAATTTTCAGGTTTAAATGGCTTGGGGTTCTGCGCACGCGACCTGACGATGGAGAGCATCGCCGACCCTAAAAAACAAGAAGCGGAGGTGCTTCAGGACAATGCAGATTTCGCCGTAACATACCCTAGAACTTTTGTACATATATAAAATTCAAATAATTGGCACCTCTTGCAACTGAACATGTTATGTGAACTGTTAATCAAAAACTATATTCAAAAGTGTTTGGTTGGGCAAGTTTTTGCAAAACTTGGACTATGCAAGTCCAATTTTGTAAAATCTTGTTTGGTTCACCAAGTTTCTCAAAAATCCAGATTTGCAAAATTCTAAAAACCAATCAAATATTTTGTTTCATATTTACAAAATCCCAATCCAACCAAACAAGGATTTTGCAAAATCAGACTCTCAAAATCCCAAACGAAAACTCAAACTCTCAAAATCCCAAAACAAAATCCAAACTGTCAAAATTCTCTCCAACCAAATACACTCTTAATGTTGACAAAATACCAAACCTCTCATAAAGAGTTCATGATTTCTCTATTCTACAAGAAAGTAGTTGAAAGTTTGACAAACATTGAAACCATCCTAAATCATAGAGTGACAGGTTACACAATATATGTTAAAATGCTCCACGCTACAACAGAGTGCCAACCACACCGAGTCACTGACCAACCTCAGCCTGTTATCGTTGATAAAAAGGAAATCAAGTTTGTTATAACTTGGTTCTGTTTTTAACCTGATGTCGTGACAATAGAAGAAAAATCCGATTAGTATTTTGTTTGTGTTTATTGTATTTATTGTATATTGCAGTTATGTCCTTAGGGTTTAGATAGTTTCGGTAATTATTATTACACCCATGTATGTAGTATAAATACTTATGTAAATCCTAATGAATATCAGTTTGGGAATTAGACTAATTTCCAAACTGCAATCTAAACTGCAATCTAAAAATATCTGCCACCTGCAGAGATGTAGGAATATGACCAACACGAATCTTGCCTCCAGCAACCAGCTCCCGCACAAAATGATAATCAATATCAATATGCTTAGCCCTCTTATGTGCAACAGGATTCTCCGCCAAAAAGATAGCACTATTATTGTCACAGAGAAGTAAAGGAGAACCCTGCAGAGGAAAACGCAGATCACGAAGAAAATGCATAAGCCAGACAACTTCCGAAGTTGTATTGGCCAAAGCACGATACTCCGACTCCGAACTCAATCTAGAGACAGTAGGTTGCTTCTTAGCACTCCAAGCAACTAGATTTCCACCCAGAAAAACAGCATATCCATATGTAGATCGCCAAGTCTCTAAACACCGATCCCAGTCCGCATCCGAGTAAGCAAGTACCTCCGAAACACCACCAGCAGAAAATGTCAAACCACAATGCTGTGTACCAAGAACATACCGAAGTATCTGAGTCACTGCCGAGAAGTGATCATCACGAGAATCCTGAAGAAACTGACTCACTGAGTTAACTGTAAACGACAAATCCGGACGAGTGATAGTCAGATACTGAAGAGCTCCAACTAGTGAACGATACAACTTGGGATTATGAAAAGGACCACTCGTGCTGTTATGAAGCTGAGACAAAGGTAAAAACGGAGTAGTAACAGGTGTAGCATCCAACATTCCAGCTCGCTGAAGTATGTCTCTAGCATACTTGGCCTGCCCCAAAAACAAACCAGTGGAGATTGGAGTCACTTCCAGACCAAGAAAATAGCTAAGAGAGCCAAGATCCTTGACCGAGAATTCACGATCAGCTCGGGCAATGAATTGGCGAATAGCTGTACTGTTGTTCCCTGTGAGAATGATGTCATCAACGTAGACAAGCAGGTAGAGAATAACATCATCACGAGTGAACACAAACAAAGACGGATCCGAGAGACTCCCAACAAAACCAAGATCCCGAACAAACGCACTGAACCTGTCAAACCATGCCCTGGGAGCCTGTTTCAAACCATAGATCGCCTTCCGAAGAAGACACACATGATGAGGACGAGCTGGATCCTGATAACCCGCTGGCTGGGCCATATAAACTGGAGTATCAAGAATGCCATTGAGAAAAGCATTCTTGACATCCAACTGATGGAGCGACCAGTTCCTCATGGTGGCAATGGCAAGAACAGTGCGAACAGTGTCAGCCTTGACCATCGAACTGAAGGTGTGATCAAAATCAAAACCCGGAATCTGAGAAAAACCCTGAGCAACCAGACGAGCCTTGTAGCGATCAATGGATCCATCATGTCGATACTTGAGGCGATAGACCCATTTAGAGCCAACAACATTAACCTGTGGAGGACACGGAACCAGATCCCACTTGTGCTGATGACGAAGTGCAGCAATCTCCTCATCCATAGCAGCTACCCATCGAGAGTCCTTAGCAGCAGTACGATAAGTTTGAGGTTCCGTCTGAGCAACCAGCTCAGCAACTAGTCCAGTGACAACAAAGTCGGGGCTAAGATCGCGAGGCACACGTGTCCCATCCTGATGACGAGTGACCATCCTATGAGCCCGAGGAGCAGGATGAGTCGAAGCTGAAGTTGAGGATGCAGGAGCCGAGGACTCAGGCGACGACATCGAGGGTGTAGGCAAACGAGGAGGAGTAACATGTTCATCAACGGTAATAGGATCATCCAAAACAGCCGTAGGTGGAGCTGGCTCAGAAGAAACAGGAGGCTCATGACACACAAGGCAAGGAGCAGATGACACTGCTGGAGAAGACCCAACAGAAGACTCAACAGAAGGTACATCCAAGTCAGAAGTGGAAGGATCCAAGAACGACGAGACATCTAGTGAAGTAAACTGAGCCTCCGAAGTAGTACTAGAGAAAGGAAAATGAGTCTCATCAAATCTGGCATGGCGAGTCATATAAACACGACCGGTAGCTGTGTCCAAGCACTTAAACCCCTTGTACTGTGCACTGTATCCTAGAAAAACACATGGAAGACTACGAGGTGCCAGCTTATGAGCTGCTGTAGGACGAACATATGGAAATACTCGACAACCAAAAGGATGAAAGTTGGAGTATTCTGGAGAGCGACCAAACAAAACCTCAAAAGGGGATATATTACCTAGAACAGGAGTAGGCAGACGATTAATGTTGAAAACCGCAGTGCTGAACGCATCATCCCAGTGGGAAAGAGGTAAGTGTGAGTGAAACAGCATGGATAACCCCATCTCCGTAATATGTCTGTGATTCCGTTCAACTCGACCATTCTGCTCTGGCGTGTAATGACAAGACATCTGATGATGAATGCCTCGAGTGCTAAAGTGAGTCTGTAATCGATTGTTGTTAAACTCAGTTCCACCATCGCTCTGAAGACTTTGATTCTTGAAGAAAACTGTTCTCAACAAACGCCTCAAACTGGATATATATATATCAACAAAATCTGACTTCCGACGTAAGGGATAAAACCAAGTAAAACGCGAGTGATTATCCACAAACACAGCATAATAAGCAAAGCCATTACCAGATAAAACAGGAGAAGGTCCCCACAAATCACAATGAACGTGAGCAGCACGCTTAGAATTCTCAACAAAAGATAATTTCTGTCCCTTAGCCATAGCACAAGACTCACAAACACCAGGTCTAGGGAGCAAAGAAGTAAGTGACAAACAACCAGTCTTATTCAAAAGGGAAATAACACTAGGGGACACATGTCCCAGACGAGCATGCCAAGTCTCAAACGATGCTCTATTCTTATTCTTCACCACAAATGACAGCAATGCCTCCTCACCACGGTCCAAAACATAGAGACCATCCTCACATCTGCCCCGACCCAGAATTGCCCTGGTGGCCTTGTACTGAATAAGAAAAGACTGATCATCAAATGCAATAACAGCACCAAGCGCCCTAGTTAGCTTACTGATACTCAACAAGTTCTTAGTAATAGCAGGCACAACCAACACATCAGATAAATGCAAAGAAGGACTAACATGAGCATCACCAATACCAGTAATAGAAATATCCGCACTGTGACGTCCCGGTTAAACTGTTCGAATTATAAATCAAGCTTAACCATGAAACATCAACACAGATTTCTCCAGAACTCAACCTAAGACATAATTACAGTTTCAGAGTACAAGAGATGCTTTATTACAATAGTAATAACTCTGGATTATATTTACATGACAAAAGAAATTACACTTGCTCCTAGTTAAATAGAAGTACAAGAGTCTTTCATAGCGGATGGTAATATTACAAGAACAAAATACTTATTTTAGATAAGCACACACAGCCATGACTACGCTAATAGTACTTGAGTTTAATATAGCAGGTTCATCTAGCATTTAGGTGTAACAAACAGAGAGTGCATCAAGCCTTCCTAACCAAAACGTCTTCAAAGTAGATCTGCCATGCCACAGAAACACATAATGAGCTTTTACGCCCAATGATATTCTCCGAAAAAAAAAGAAAAACTCAGAAAATGCCTATGACACTTAAATACCAGGAACTTAAATACTTTTTCTTCTAACTAAACTAAATCTGAATTGAGTTATCATCATCCTTAATTCTCAGAAATTTTAAATGCCAAAGTTATCATTCTACATAACAAATTGACAACCAAACACCTTAAACTCAGATTCCTTCATTCTATATTTTCAGTTTCAAAACCTTCTATATCACAGTTCTACTGCTGCTCAGATTAATAAACCATGGAGTTAACCTCTTATATTTATTTAGTTTAATCCCACATCAAAAGTTAATCTTAAGAAAATATATTTTCCGAATCTAACCTCATAAAAATCAGTCCAACACTCTCTCGGCTATTCACATAAGTCGCACAGTATTTCATAATACCAGATAACCATGTATTATCGTTTTATTATGATTTTTATCTTTATTTTCTATTCATCCTATTTCGTTTCTTTTAGTGCACTTTCAGCCAGGCTAATTCATCAAATTGAATAAATTTCCAGAGACCATTTTATGACAAAACAAGTAAAACAGAACTGGATTGTAGGCAACACAGAATTTGTTTTCAGATAGTGTGAAATGTCTTATCAAATTATATTGCAAACATACTAAGATATTATACATCTTTCAACTAGGTTGGCTCATCAAACTAAACAAGTTTCAAGAGACCACTTTATGACAAAAACATGCACCATAGCTATGGATTTCAATAGAGGAATATATTAATGATTAACACACTATATTTCAGAAACACTGAGATAATTAGCACGATATATTTCAGAAACACTGAAATATTGCACATCACATAATGGCATAGCAAGCAACCAGATCACGTCAAGCAAACACGCATCATTTCAAGTTAGGATTCTAGAGGTGGCTTCCCGTACGTACGTAGCACTTAGGTCCCTTTTTATAACATAAACCTCATATGGACTATTGGCCGCAACTGACCAGATCCATACAAGTCCAAGACACAATATACTCCCACTACACCAACCTCCTGCCGTGCGAACGAGTAGTATATTGCTTGTTCCATCTCGTATGACTATTAGCCGCAACTGACTTAGCCATACGAGGCATGGTTACAAAATACTCTCCCATACACACAACTACATATTCCGTGTGCAAGCGAGTGGTATTTTGCTCATGGTAGTCAAGTTCAAATAATAATTCAAACACAGCCAAGATTCACAAATAGCACATAAATTCCAGTAAGAAAATCAGAAACACACTTGTCATTTAACTGATCATAACCCTTTCCAGTTTAAACTTCAGAACACAAAACAGAGGCATACTCTGATTTTAAAGGATGTTTTAATCATCTTCTATTATAAAGAATATCACAACTCATATATTATGTACATAATTATATATACTTTTTTGGAGGAAAAGAGTAGTTATAACACATATAAGCATGGCAGTTTTCGAAGTGTACATATTTTTTTTAGAAAAGTGAGAATACTCACTTCAGTCCGTAGGCCTTGTAAGGTCAGTAGGCCTTGTAAGGTCCTGCTCGCTGAAAATCTGCACCATAAATATATCTACCCGTCACTTAACTATTCTTCTAGGATCTGGAATTTAGGATGATAAAAATAAGATAAAACTAGATTCCTATCAAAATGAGCTAGATTAATTATAAGTACAGTTGTTTGTCAGAATAATCTTCACCAGTCTTTGCTCTTATTACTGCTTCTTATTTTTGTTCCAATGATATACTCGCCGTTTAACACTGGGGGTTATCAGCACGAAACAAATCAACTCACTTGCTAATATGAGCGTTAAATGATATAGTTTGTTACCATTTATTTCCTTTCAAGAACTAATATTCTCTACATATAAGAACATGATCGAATACTTGAATGACTACACACTAAGAAAGAATTCTTTTAGTCCAAATGCAGCATACAGAACACCTAACAGCAGCTAACTCAGCATTGTACCCATAAGCTCTCAAAGAATGTTAATAGCAATCCAAGCCACACATATGATGAGCGGTCCACGTAAATGATTTAAACTTTTAACAATATTACACTCCTACACCAGATCAAAAAGGATGTTCCATGAATTTGTGTGCATCCTTACCATCAAACTTTTCAAAAAGTTCAATTCTCACACACAATCAGTATCATCAGCAAATCAGGCTCAATTCGACAGCACGGATATTAACGTTACTCATCAAATACTAAAACAGGAATGCTATTATCTCTCTTATAGCTAGTAAATGTCCATAAACTTGTACACATTCCAAGTTAATCAAGAAACAGAATCCCAATTCCCTCTGAAATCAAGAGGTCATCATAATATAACATCTAATAATCCAATACTGCCAATTAACAACTCAACATGCATGAACACAGTAACACTAAAAAGCACACCAGAAAAGCTCACTCGATTCCTTACATGTTTTTCTTTCTTACAATAATTATGTTACCTAATGCTAATTGTGCATGCAATCCTAGCTAAATTTCATCATGCATGAATTAGTTGAAGGAAACTAGAAATTTTTGTTTAAGAAATAAGAAAACCAAATCAAATTTTATTTATTTATTTTAACTATTTCTGAACTGAAAACCGTCTGTTTAAAATAATCGCTTTCATGCTTTCATGCTACTGGAAAGAAACAGAATTAAAAATCAAGTCATAAACTTTATTTTCAAACTGATCATTTGGTATGAAATCTGTTGAAAAAGTGATAAATACCTTCTCTTAGTAATTTCATCAAACACCTTCAAGGTTAAAATATCATACCCCTATACTAAGTTCTCCTACACTAGAAAGGTTATGGCATGGATGATTGCTGTTCATATACCCCAAAATAAGCTACATATAAATGTTTATTGATGAATAACTACATAATCCAAGCTTATTGTTTCGGATGATCACTCGAAGGCTGAGCAGATAATACGTTTACCAACTATACCGAAAAATCTGAAAATTCAAACATACCTCTTGAAACTCTGAGAGTTCCTAAAATTTGTATTCTCTGTTTTGTTTCTTCCCAAGTATTCTTCGGTGTGTCTAGCCCTTTCTTTACCATATCAATTTATATTCTTGATCCTATCCTCCCAGCATATGTTTCCCTCTTTTTATTATTCTATTTTTACAATTTCACCCACTCACCCTCACTTTACTTCTTTAAGCTACACGCGTAAGTTTTCATGTATCCTCGAAATTTAAATTACCGCTAACCCCTTTTTATTTACTTATTTATTGTTAGTATGTATGGTTATATATTATATATATATATGTATAATTATATTTAATTTATATATATTTCAGTTCAGAAACATCTTTTTGCTCGATTATATTAACTCTGAATCAATCCTACCATTATAATTTATGTCTGCATTCATATCTTCATATGAACCTCATCTTACTAATCAATTGATATATTTATTTAACTTCACCATAAAATTACTTACTACGATTCAAAATTATCCTGATGTAACTCGCACCCTTCTTATGGTCCTCACACGCACCATTACCAACAGAGACAAGAGTGTTACCGTTATAAGGCGTGATGCTGGACAAGTTCGATGCAGAGGAGCTCATGTGATTCGTACTTCCAGAGTCCATGTACCAATCCGGAGTAGTACAGGATGAAGCAGCAAAAGAGGGCTGATACTGAGTAGATCCCTGAGTTGGATATGTCAAGTATTGCTGGGGCTGCTGAGGAGAATACATGACATACTGCGGATGCGGACTGGGCTCGGTGTTTAGAGACTCGGCGATCTACATATGGATATGCTGTTTTTCTGGGTGGAAATCTAGTTGCTTGGAGTGCTAAGAAGCAACCTACTGTATCTAGATCGAGTTCGGAGTCGGAGTATCGTGCTTTGGCCAATACAGCTTCGGAAGTTGTCTGGCTTATGCATCTTCTTCGTGATCTGCGTTTTCCTCAGTAGGGTTCTCCTTTAATTCTCTGTGACAATAATAGTGCTATCTTTTTGGCGGAGAATCCTGTTGCACATAAGAGAGCTAGGCATATTGATATTGATTATCATTTTGTGCGGGAGCTGGTTGCTGGAGGCAAGATTCGTGTTGGTCATGTTCCTACATCTCTGCAGGTGGCAGATATTTTTACCAAGGGTCTCAATCGTGCCTTGTTTGATTTTTTCCGGTCCAAGCGAAGCGTCTCCATCAATCTGACGCTTCTCTTGAGGGGGGTGTGACAATAGAAGAAGAATCCGATTAGAGTTTTGTTTGTGTTTATTGTATTTATTGTATATTGCAGTTATGTCCTTAGGGTTAGATAGTTTTGGTAATTATTATTACATACATAAGTATAAATACTTATGTAAATCGTAATGAAAATCAGTTTGAGAATTAGTCTTTACATTATCTAAACCCTAAGGACATAACTGCAATATACAATAAATACAATAAACACAAACAAAACCCTAATTGGATTCTTCTTCTACTGTCACAGATGTCTTTTGGCCATCTTCTTACGTTGTCCATTTGCAAACCTGCATATATAGACATTTTCCATGCGGCCTAGCACCATTACGGACCTAACAGATCATTTTAATAACATCTCTGTAGGTTCTGGTGTTGAATTCAACCCCGTTCTTATGAACCAAGAAATCGGTGACTTTTCCCGGCACGAATCCGGCGGGTTAAATAAATAAACTGTCTTCTCCATTCGGATTATCATGATCATTTCAAGATAGATAACAGATGATCAGATACATATCTTAACCTGTCAAGCAAGAGAGGTTCAAACCCCAGACCTTCAATTAATCATTTAGCCCTACCTGGCTACCCACCGGCCTTCCGCCGCTTATCTCTAATTAAACCATGATTCAATCGAAGTTCATGGCCGAGCATTCGTTAAGGTTGAATGATGTGTTAGAGGATATGAGACTTACTAATGAGCAGGTTTCCAAAATATTTGAGACATGCTCCCGGGAGTTAAAATATCCATATGCCTCGGAGGTTTTTTGCAAGAGGATGTCAAAGGATACAGCACAACCAAGCAGAAAAATGACTGTGGATCTTGCTGATCAAGAGAAAGCAATTATTGACCTGCTCATGAGAGGATCTTCTCGGACGTGATGTTGTTTCTATTGTTGGAATGCCAGGTATTGGCAAGACCACTCTAGTGGGAAAAGTTTACAATGACAAAAATGTCATGTGTCACTTCCCAAGGCGGGCATGGTGCAATGTTTCACAAGTATATGCGAAAAGAGATTTGTTGTTAGATCTCTTAAGTGGTGTTCATGGAAACTCTGACAAGTTCCATGGGATGAGTGATGAAGATCTACAGTCAAAACTACGCCGCTGCTTGTTGCGAAGCAGATATTTGATTGTTTTGGATGATGCGTGGGATACTACCGCATGGGATGGCATTCAAATTTCATTCCCAAATGACAGTAATGGAAGTAGAATTTTAATTACCACTCGTCTACGGGATGTGCACTCAGCAATCAACCCTGGTAGTGATCCACATCTTATTCGTTCATTCTCAGATGAAGAAAGTTGGACATTGTTAGAGAAGACGATTTTCAAAGGTGTGGATTGTCCTAGTGAACTGATGCATATTGGAAAGAAAATTGCTGAACAGTGTCAAGGATTGCCTCTAGCTGTTGTTGCAGTAGCCGGTCTCCTCCAAAAAACAGAAAAGACTCAGTCAGCATAAGTTCACATTTAATGGCTGACCCAAGCCTAGAAAATCGGTGTAAGGAAATCTTAGAGCTGAGCTATAAGCATTTGCCAGAGTATTTGAAAGCATGCTTTCTATATATGGGAGTCTTTCTGAGGGACAAAGAGATTCCGGTGAGCAAGTTGATGCAGTTTTGGTTGGCTGAAGGCTTCGTACAGGAAAATGATTCTAAGAGCTTGGAAGTTGTTGCACATGATTACTTGATGGAGCTGATTAACCCAAGTATGGTGATAATATCCATAACAAAATCTGATGGTGGAGTCAAATTTTGTCGTCTTCATGATCTTTTTCGTGATTTGTGTCATTCAAAGGCCAGAGATGACAACTTCTTGTGTCTAGTAACCAGACTCAGATTATGATATGCATTTTCGCAGACAAGAGTCAGAACCTGTCACATTTGAATGCTATCGATTGAGCATGTTTATGAGTAGGGACCAATTTATTGACTCGAAACCTTCTGGCCTAAGAACTCGGTCCTTGATATTCTTTGCCTCAGCTGATAAAGAGCCTAGATACCCTTATGATATATCACTCATTCTTAATAACTTCAAATTCCTCCGGATCTTGCTTGTGGAATGCATAAATGTGGGAATTAGTTTTCCTACCGAAATTGGATTATTGGTTCAATTGAGATATTTAGCTCTCAGTGGTTATATACAGTCTGTACCTCCATCAATTGCCAATCTGTGGAGGCTGCAAACATTGGTGGTTAGGGGATTCCGAAGAACTGTCATATTACCATGTACTATATGGGGCATGGTGAGTTTAAGGCATCTTCATGTGAATGAACATGCTTCTTTTGATTTGGACGATGATGAGGATGGTAAACATGGTGAAAGCTCTTCTTGTTTGGACCCCAGTTCTTTCCCATGTGGACAAGAGAATCGACATGCTTAAGAGGTTTCCTAATCTCCTCAAAATGAAATGCATATTCTTGGAGTCGCAGGAATCTTCTAAGAGCTGTAACGAGTTCCCAGTACTGGATTTCTTGTCTCAGTTGGAGTCCCTCAAGATAATATACCATGGTAGAGCTGTTAATTCAGGTGAGTTCATTCTTCCGTTGAGTCTCAAGAAGCTAACTCTGTCGAATTTCCGACTTCCATGGAAGCATATTTCTAAGATTGGAGAGCTGCCGAACCTCAAAGTTCTGAAACTACTCTCTGATGCATTCGATGGGCTATAATGGGAAATGAAAGAGGATGAGTTTAAAGAGCTTGAGTTCTTGAAGTTGGAGACTTTGAACATTGCTGAATGGATTGCCACGGAAGACCACCTCCCCAGCCTTAAACAGCTTGTGGTGAAGAACTGAAGGAAATTCCACAGGATTTTGCATGTATTAGTACTTTGGAAGTAATTGAAGTTCAGTGGTGCACAAAAGCCGTGGAAGAGTCAGCTGAGAAAATTGCTGTAAGTCAAGTCATTATGTCCATTTTTCCTTGTGTTTGACATATGAAGTTATGTGTCTGTAATACTATCACATGAAATGTATCTTGTTGTTCCTCTGCTGCATTGTAGCTGGGCTCCTAATTTTCTGGTTCATATTTTGTGCAAGGTATTTTATCTAGAATTATTTGCTCTTTGATGCTGTAATTTCAGGTGCACCTTGTTTAGGTAGACTCATTCTATTTTCTTTTGCGTAGATCCCTTCTTAATACATGTGCAAATTAATAATACTAATAAAAAGTCTAGAGATTGGGTGTTAGAATGTTTGGTAGGAGTACATCAAAACACCAGCACTGTGTAGAGTACTCCATTTGAACTTAATGTTTGTTTCTTTTGATGTAGTCATGAAGCGGTGTTGCATGGAGAGGAGAGGTGCTGTGTCGGCTCCAGTGTGGTATCGGTTGCGCAATAGTCAGGCCGTGTTTATGTGTGATGTTGTATTGTGTTTTTGCTTACCAGGTTTTTTCATCCTGGTAAAGTTTCCTTTTGAACTTGGTTGTTTGCTTCTTTGTGTATATGGTCATGAAGCGAAAAACTTGAGAAGAACTTGTTCAGAATACTTGTTTCTAACTTCTCACTTCTCACTTCTTTTTTCTATCTTTCTGATTTTTCGTACATTTTCTTACTCCACTCTGTCTTTGTTCCCCATCTCAAATCATTTACCAAACCTTAGCAAAATTAAGGCTTGTCGATTATATATTGAAGGACAAACGATATAACTTGACTACATGAGAGTAAGAGAGGTTTACCTGGAGTTATTGTTTGTAGCAGTTTTTGCATTGACAAAAGCTTCAAAAACAGGATTGGCCGGGCTGCAATGAAAAATTTCACATTTACTAGGTTCAAAGTTGTAGGAAAAAAAGGGTCTGATACTTGATAAGTTCCCAATTCCGAACATCAATCATAATTGATGATTGTCATATAGACAAAGACAACATGCACCAGAAGAAGTCGATTCAACTCCTGAGATCAGACTATCTGAATAAGTTCTTCCCACAGCTTTCGTTTTCATGCCTACATATAAAAAAGAAGCATACAGCAAGTTTAAAATGAGGACACTACAGACTGTTGTTTTCTAGCAATCAATCTTAATTAAGAGCTCCAGGTTTAAGACACTAAATCTGTCAAACTTCCACTTGTAGCTCAAATCCTTAAACCGCAGCTGAATTCATAGGGTGCCAAGGAATTGATGGATCCATCTCAAATTTATATTGACAAAGCAGCAGAAGAATAATAAGGGACACAGCTCCAAACAATGAAACAGTTAGGGTGTTTTACCTATCAATTTGTGGCTTTCTTGGTCAATAGAATAGAACGTTACATCATACATCCGGTTTCACGAACACGGATGCAAGATACTCTAAAACCACCATAGTTAATACAAAAAATAAAGTACCGATCAGTAATCTCTAAATGAAAATGAATATGAATAGTGGCCATACCGGAGGTCAGAGGTGACAAATGATGGCCGGCAGCTCGTAGGGTCCCGGGGAATCGGCGACAGCTTCAGGGTAGAAGCTCTTGCAGAAATGGCAAATGAATGATTTTTTTTCCCGTCATGAATAATATATTCTCCATTTGTGAAGAGTCCAGAAAACTCAACATGATTTAGTTGGCTATTTTGTAGAAGTCACTATGTTTAAACATACTGATGTTTAAACACTTGCTCCAGCAGAATCAAAAACCGAGCAGAGTGTTGGAGATGAAGTACAACTCACATGTGATCAAAGAAGATATTCGATCAAATCAAGATGATATTTGAAGATTAATTTAATGCTGATTTGATTAGATAGAGAATATTTGATAGAGTTGTATCTTAGTCAGGTTTAGTCTCAAATAAGAAAAGATTATATTTCCTCAGATTAGCTATAGAAGTAGAGTATAGCTAGGAGACTACTTGTAGCTGTGATTAGCTGGACGAGCAGATCAGCATTGCCGAAATGGAAGGATCGAGAAGATCAAGACGACATCACAACATCGGGGTATAAATAGATAAAGAAGCTGTGACAACAATTATCCATCTTGAGTGGAAGTATTCTAGAGTTCAGAATAACTTTACAGTTTGGAGCAGCATATTGAAAGGAGTTTCAATAGGCCTTCGCCATCGCCGAGTCTGAAATCAGCAAGCCTTAATACTTCGGGAGATGTGGTCAAGACAGCAACGAGGAGTTGCTGACCGGCAGTGAGGGGATCTCACAAATCCACATGGAAAAAATAAGTCCAGATAGTTAATTGTTTGAAGAACATTGTAACTGATCTCGATTATTTTAGTGGATGATTTTCAGATTGGGTAAGGCCCCGCAGACGTAGGTGTTTTAGCACCGAACTGCGTAACCAATTCTTGTGTTCTTACTTTTAGTGTTTAAACTGAACTGCATGTTTAAACATACTTGCTAAAGTAGAACTATTAGTTAAGAACATTGTGAAACTGATCGATAGTAAATTTCAATTGCTAAAGTAGAACTATTAGTTAAAAAGATTGTGAAACTGATCGATAGTAAATTTCAATTTGAATTTTGAAAAGTTGTGGAAAAAAAGAAGATGGGTAGTGGACTCCTATATCTCTCTTGTATTCCAGGACTTAAAGTTGGATATTTTGCGGATGTGATGTTTAAACGTAAATATATGAACATTGAATGAGTGAATAACCCATGTAAATATTTTGCGGAGGCAACATAGTCATGTTCATTTAGAAAAGATTTTTAGTTTCAGTATGAATTGAAGTTGGCTGAGTTCTTGAAGAATAATATATTTCAAAAACTGAAGATTATATATATATATATATATATATATATATATATATATGTATATGTATATGTATGTATATATGTGTATATATATGTATATGTATATGTATATGTATGTATATATGTGTATATATATGTATATGTATATGTATATGTATGTATATATGTGTATATATATGTATATGTATATGTATATGTATGTATATATGTGTATATATATGTATATGTATATATATGTATATGTAAATGTAAGGGAGGGACCAGGTGAGAACCTCTGTCTATGTGAGAACCACCTACGTGAGAAACTATCAATCTGAACCGTCCGATCATCATCCAATGACTCTGATCAATTGCCATTTATCTTGTAAAATACGCGGATCAAAACTCGGGTCATAAGAAACAATTCGGGTCTTCCCTGTATTCGTGAAACTGCTTCTGATTCCTCCGGCGCAAATCTGCTTCTGATTCCGGCGAATTTGTGGTCCGATGTTCCAGATCTCCGGCGGCCAAACGACGAAGGTGCGACTTCGGCGTCCAGAGCTCCGGCGGTCATATCTGAATCGGCGTCGCGGTTGAAAAAAAATTCGGCGATCATCATTTTTCGGTCGGGAGATGAGACTGGAATCCGGCGAGGCGTCGGGGTATCCGGCGGTTTGAGTTCGGATGAGGAGATGAAGATCGGATAGCCGACGAGAGGGATGAAGATAGGGAGCCGGCGACGATCAGAAGTTCGGGATCTGTAGTGAACGAGGGATTAATTTGGAGAAGATTATGAAACTTGTATTTGCATTTTACTCCCTGTAACTAAAGTGTATTTAAACATTGGCCATAATAAAAATCAGGTTTAAATTAATGGTACTACTAATTATACTTGAAAGTACTACATGTAATACTCTAAAGTACTTCCAATATAACTTGAAAGTACTGCGCATAGAATTTAAAATAATTTAATTTTAATTTAATTTTGAATGTTTAAATTAATTGTACTACTAATTATAATTGAAAGTACTGCATCTCATACTCCAAAGTACTTCTAATATTACTTGAAAGTATTTCACATGGAATTTAAAATAATTTAGTTTGTGTTATGGGTACTTAATTTCTCGGTACTACGTCTATACCTTGAAAGTACTGCGAACTTGTGCTGTGGGTACTGCATTCCTCGGTACTGCGCCTATACCTTGAGAGTACTGCGAGTTTGTGCTGTGGGTGCTGCATTCCTCGGTAATGCAGGTATACCTTGAGAGTACTGCGAGCTTGTGTTGTGGGTACTGCATTCCTCGGTACTGCGCGTGTAACTTGAGACTGCGAGTTTGTGTTGTGGGTACTGCATTTCTCGGTACTATAGTTATAACTTGAGAGTACTGCGAGCTTATACTATGAGTACTGCATTCCTCGGTACTGCGCTTATACCTTGAGAGTACTGCAAACTTGTGTTGTGGGTACTGTATTCATCGGTAATGCGCCTATACCTTGAGAGTACTGCGAGCTTGTGTTGTGGGTACTACATTTCTCGGTACTGTGCCTATACCTTTAGAGTACTGCGAGCTTGTGCTGTGGGTATTGCATTCATCGGTACTGCGCCTACACCTTGAGAGTACTGCGAGCTTGTGCTGTGGGTACTGCATTTCTCGGTACTGCGCCTATACCTTTAGAGTACTGCGAGCTTGTGATGTGGGTACTGCATTCTTCGCGGCCTATACCTTTACAGTACTGTGAGTATTGCATTCCTCGGTACTGCGCCCACACCTTGAGAGTACTGCGAGTTTGTGCTGTGAGTACTGCATTTTTCGGTACTGCGTCTGCACCTTGAGAGTACTGCGCGCTTGTGTTGTGGGTACTGCATTCTTCAGCATTGCGTCTATAACTTGAGAGTACTGCGCGCTTGTGCTGTGGGTACTACATTCTTCGGTACCGCGTCTGCAACTAAAGAGTAACGCGCGCTTGTGCTGTGAATACTGCATTCTTCGGTACTACATCTATAACTTGAGAGTACCGCGCGCTTGTGCTGTGGGTACTGCATTTTTCAGTAATGCGTATATAACTTGAGAGTATTGCGAACTTGTGCATTATCAAGGTATAGGCGCAGTACCAAGGAATGCAGTACCAACATCGCAGTACTCTCAAGTTATACTCGCAGTACGTAGTACTTTCAAGTTTAATTAGTAGTACCATTAATTTAAACATTCAAAATTAGATTAAAAATAAATTATTTAAATTCTATGTGAAGTACTTTCAAATATTACACGTAGGATTTTCAAGTATTACACGTAGTACTTTCAAGTTTAATTAGTAGTACCATTAATTTGATTAAATTTTCAAGTATATAGATTTAAATTTTAAATTTTAATTAGTAGTATATAGATCAAATTTTCAAGTATAAATTTAATTAATTTATAGATTTATTTTCAAGTATTCAAAATTTGATTAAATTTTTTATGTTAAATTCTATGTGAAATACTTTCAAGTATTACACGTAGTATTTTAAAGTTTAATTTAAAGTATCATTAATTTAAAATTTCAAAATTTGATTAAAAATAAACTATTTTAAATTCTATGTGAAGTACTTTCAAGTATTACAGGTAGTACTTTTAAGTTACATGTAGTACTTTCAAGTTTAATTAGTAGTACCATTAATTTAAACATTCAAAATTTGATTAAAAAGGTAGTTCTTATTTATGGGGTCATGTTTAAAAGAATTCTGAACTACAAGGAGTACAATGAAAATAAATAAAAATATGCGGGGTCTTATTTAAAATAACTCTATATTACAGGGGCTGAAATAAAATTACATATAACATTATGATAATTGTCTTCCCTGACGATTCACTCCCCGTCATTCGCCGGAAAATCTTAATCTCGCCGGATTCCTAACTGTCGGCCTTCGAATTGCCTTTAATCGCCGGCGAATCTCGTGCGCGGGTCGAGGAGGAAGCCGCGGAGCGCGGCGGGACTGCTCGAGCCTCACGTGGCGGAGAATTACCCGGCGCCTCGAATCTCCGGCCCCAACTTCGACGAAGCTCGCGTGCGCGTCGCAGGGAAGGCAGAGGATCACGCGCCGGCGGAGGAACTCAGCGGGAAGGCAGAGATCATGCGGCGGCGGAGATCACGCGGCGGGGAGGCAGGCCGCGGCGGAGGATCTGGAAGGCAGGCAGCGGCGGTCGACGTGTTGGACCCGGCTGGAGCTTATGACCCGGAATGGAATTTATGACCCAGAATGGAGGATCCGCGAATTTGGCCCAATTTATCTGAATCATCAGTTAATAATTGAACGGTCCAGATTGTGAGTTCTAACATAGGAAGTAGTTCTCACACAGAAGGGTGGTTCTCATCTGATCCCAATTTTGTATAGAAAGTCTCTTGAAAATCCAACTTTCCTGACTTTCCATAAGAGTTTTTATACGTTTTAACTTATACAGTGTACCTTTTAATTTGAACTGTAAAATTTGTTATTTGAATTTTATTAATGTTTTAATGTAAATTCATGAATTTTTGCATTAAAACATGTTTTACTATATATTCACTTTGATACTATCAATGTTTTAACACAAAAGAGTATCACTTGACCTTAAATATATAGTGGTAGTTCCATAATACTTAGGAAAGTCGGACTTTCTAGAGACTTTGCATATATATATATATATATATATATATATATATATATATTCTCAATCAACACGGGGCCTTTCATTTTGGAAATTATTCGAACAGTCATTTGACTTTTATATAGATGTATTTTATAATCTTGAATTAGATAGAAACTCACAATTACTATAGCTTTAACTGCACGTATATCAAATCATCATGAAATTCCTTCAAAAAAAAATCATCATGAAATATATTAAATGCATATGATATATGCAGAAATAGCTTGGATGACAAGCTAGTTATTAATTCACATAAAATACATTTAAATGCTTACAAAATTATGAATTTATAAATACATATTACATATGCATGTCAAGTTCCACAAATCAATTTACTCTTAAATTTTAATATTTAATTTTAAAATATTTTTTTATATTTTTAAATTGTATACTAAAATATATATTGAACTCTTAGTATATTTTAAAGCACGTCATTTGAAAAACACCTAAAATTTAAAGCAACTCCAAACGATAATTTTGTTAAGGAACTCCAAACGATATTTGAAAGACTTACTAGTACGTTTTAAACTACCTACAACTTATACTTGAAACACCTACGAATACGTTTAAAGCACCTACAACTTAAAAGTATCTCTACATTATACTTGAACCACGTAAGAGAACGTTTTAAAGCACCTCCGCATTTGAAGAACCTACAAGTACGTTTTGAAACACCCACATTTTAAAACATCTACACATTATACATGAAGCACCTGCAAATACGTTTTGAAGCATCCAGAGTCCAAAGCACCTACACAATATACCTGAATCACCTACATGTATGTTTTAAAGCACCTACATTTTGAAACACCTCCACATTATACCTGAAACACCTAAGAGTACGTTTTAAAACACCTACATTCTGAAGCATCTCCACATTATACCTGAAGCACCTAGGAGTACGCTTTGAAGCACCTACATTTTGAAACACCTCTACATTATACTTGGAGCACCTAGGAGTACGTTTTGAAGCACCTACATTTTGAAACACCTCTACATTATACCTGAAGCACCTAGGAGTACGTTTTGAAGCACCTACATTTTGAAACACCTCCACATTATACCTGAAGCACCTAGGAGTACGTTATGAAGCACCTACATTTTGAATAATTTAAAGCACCTACAAGTAAACTTAGAGCACTTACAGATATATTTTAAAGCACCTTCACATTATAGTTGAAGCACCTACACTTATAATTTAAAGCACATACGTGTACAATTTAAAACACTTACAAATATATTTTAAAGCACCTTCACATTATACTTGAAGCACCTACACTTATAATTTAAAGCACATACGAGTACAATTTAAAGCACTTACAAATATATTTTAAAACACACACATTTTAAAACACTTTCACATTATACTTGAAGCACCTACACGTATAATTTAAAGCACTTATATGTATATTTTAAAGTATTTTAACATTATACTTGAAGCACATGCAAGTATAATTTAATATGTACCGAATGAGCGTATATGATGACACTCTGAGGATGAAGCTGGCAACAAAGAATCCAACAACCATTCAGCACCTCCAGGCCATCATGGAAAAATACGCTAGCAAAGCAAATACCGTGACGGGCAAAAGACCCCCAGACTTCCCTCTGGACAGAAAGGAACCCAGGACGAAGAAACCGAAGGTCGAGAAAACTGAGAACGCTCCCAAGCCTACCTTCGAGTCATACACTCCTCTGGCTAGATCTCGGGCTGAAATTCTATCCATTCACAGGCACCTTTTGAAGGACCCACCCGCCATGAAGGATTCAGCCGAACGCCAAAGGTACCCAAAGTTCTGTCAATATCGCTGAGATCGGGGGCATGACACCGAGGAGTGTTATCAACTCAAGAACGAAATTGAGAAGCTGATTCGCCAGGGAATTGTGCAACAAAACCATCAATAGCCAGTGACAATCAGGGTACCCAGAGGAGATATGGGGGAAAGCCCTTGCAGAAGAAGAAGGATGGCTCCCGTAACAACAATAACAACAATAACAACCATGGTGGCGGAGGCAACAATCCTCAGGATCCTCCTCCCCCACCGCCTAATGGAGCCAACCGAGTTATCAATGACATCAATGGTTATACAGGAGAAGCAATTTCCTTGACCAAGCTGAAGGATAGTGTACGGGCCATACCCCACATCGAGCCAGTCACCAAGAGGCTCCGGCCCAAGCAAACTATTACCTTCTCGGACGAGGACGCCGTGCCACACCAGATGCCCCACTCGGATCCTCTTATCATCTCGGCAACCATACAAGATTCCCTGGTAAAGAGAGTCTTCGTAGACGACCGGAACGGAGTAGAAGTAATGTTCAAAAACTGCTTCCAGAAGCTGGGATTTACCAAAGATGGCCTCAAACCTACGGGTCCGATCTCGGGGTTCACAGGAAATCCAGTAATACCTCTCGGGGAAATCACACTCCCAGTCACAGTAGCAGACGGAGCAAAGAGCTTAATCCTATACTGCACATTTGTGATAGTCGACACCGTCACACCTTTCAACATTATTCTTGGCAGACCTTCGATGTGCCAAGCTAAAGCCGTATGGTCTCCCTACCATCTGATGCTGAAGTTTCCGACACCACAAGGAGTAGTTTCAATCAAAGGAGATCAAGGAGTGGCGTGTTCTTGCATGATCACGGCCATCCGTGATGCCAGAAAAGTGAGCAACATCTTGGCCGTCAACATTATCTTAGGAGATCTGGTCCCCGATCCTGATCTCGAACAACCTATGGTGTTCCATTTCGAAGAAGAGGCCTACAACGAGATGACTGCACTATGGCATAAACGTCGCCACCAAGCCTTCCAAGTGGGGGAACTGGTAATGCCAGTTGGCCCGTGGTGCACTAACAAGTTAGGAGGAGCGCTGGAGCCAAAGACCAAAGGACCATACAAAATCTCCACAGCACAATCCGGTGGATTCTACCTCTTGCAAACACGCGAAGGAGAGCACTTGGACCCTGTCATTATGGCGCCCTTCCTACGCAGGTACCTCGGAGCTAAAACCAAGTAGACCTTCTCCATATAAGGAGAAACTACTTCAATAAGGCCTACGGGCCAAGCTTCCTTTCTTTTCATCTTTTTATCTTTTCATACCCGAGCTCCCAAACTCGGGGTTGTCTTTCATGATTTTGCCGAGCTCTCAAGTTCGAAGAATACAATTTCTTTTCAACATATATCTTCTATTTTATTTTGAAACAGTCTATACTCTCTAAATACAAAGAGACATTGTGCCTTATAAAGCATAAGTAAAGACTGCTGCCTAAGATCCATATGCTTTAAAGTGTATGATTGATGCTTATCTAATATGAGCTGTTTAGACTACGTGTCCGAACTACAATCATCTTAGGCCAAAATAAAAATAATATACTTATAAAAAGTATATGGTCAAAGACCAACACTATATGGGTCATACAAACTCACAAAGTTTGGAACTCGACTCTCCACGTGATACTCCTATTAAGGTACACATCACTATTTATTTAGGCTATTCATAAGCCTAAGAGTCAATTTTCTCAAGGATTGCAGTATAAAGACCTTTATAAAGGCAAAATCAAAAGTGTTATTACACTAAAAAACTTCTTACACCTCGTGAATGTCTTTAAATACAGGGGTACGACCCCGACCGTGAGAAGAAATAGAGGCACCACCTCGATCACTGTGGAGGCCACGACCCCAATTACTTTCTTCTGCCACCCTCATCAGCTGAGAGGGATCCCCTTCTATTTCCTTACAAGTCGAGCAGGAGAGTCAATTGAGCCACGAGCTCTAGGAGTAGGTGGCGCCTCTCTGCCCCTTCCACATGGGATTCCTCTAGATATACCCTCTTGGACATGAGACCTTATCAACAGTCCTGAATATAGGACATAAGAAGGCCCACCTACCTCTCTCCTTAAAGAAACTGAAGGCGTGACAAACACACCTTGATCTTCTAGTTTCTTTATTTGGAATCTACAAGCATTCAGCTCGGCCTGACACATCCTCAATTCATCTATCCTGGAGGCAATCTTATGATTCACGGTGATATTTTCATCCCGAAGGGTAGAAATACGAAGGTCCTTCTCGTGACTTTCACCCTTGATCTTTATTAAGTCACTCCTGACTTTCCTCCATTCTTGGTCGTACTCCTTATTGGCGGCCAAGGCTTTGTTGTGTTCATCTTCTAGATCCTTATACCTCTTATGAAGATCACTCAGCCGCTGATTCAGCTCAGCTCTCCGCTTCATAGCCTCCTTGAGCCCGCCGCGAAGACTCTCACATTCTTCCCGCACGATGCTAAAACAGCCCTTGGAGTCACCCAAATCTTCCTCCAGTTCTTTGTTCTTTTGAAGGATAGCTTCATACTGAACCTGCAATTCAGCACAAGCAGCTACGCAACACTGGACATAAAGGAAGACAGAGAACTATCAAATTTATGAAAGAAGCATGTTATTCAGAGTACATGGATATCAAACAACTGAGTAAAAAGAGTAATTCCTAAATAAGGAGAGAAGGTTCTAAGGAATTACAATCTTAGGTCCCCCCTTCTGAGTCTCAGGATTCTCAGTGGATGCTTCCATAACCGACTTCTCCACTAAGTATGCCAACTCAGGATACAGACTGACCGGTTTATCCTGGAATTCCTCAAGAATTAATGCCTTCTTCAAGGATTCCAAACTAGTGAATAGAATATTCTCAAACCCCCCAACTCGGCTGAACTCTGCTCGGAAATTCTTCAGTTTCTCCGGTACTTCCGGCCAAGTATAAGCAAAGGCCAAACATCCCTGAATCTCCTTGCTGAGAAATCCCTTAAGATGAATCCACATCTCAGAAAGCTTGAACTTATGGTAGAAATCGGCATATTGTTGGCGATGGGCCTCCATCTCTGGGCAGTTAAGGCAGAAATCCATTATTAGCCGGACTAGTCGCCTCTGACAAATGGGATCAGTATGTCGATCTCTCTTTGCTTCCAACAAAGCCATGCTCCTCTTCAGCTCCGAGAAGGAACCATCCTCCAACCTCTTCTCATTCTTAATAGCCCGATTCTCATCCTCCAAGGCCTCCCTCTTGGCCTTCTCCCGTGCCACCTCATCCTGGAGGCGCTTTACCACATCAGAAGGCTCCTTCGACCTCCTGGACATCTCTTCCTTCACCAGTTCCAGCTCAGATGCCTGCCCTTGACAGCGATCATATAAGGTCCGGAGGGAATCGTACATATGCTTCATCTGGTTCAAGGACTGAGAAAGAAAATAAAGAACGGTCAAATAACTATACCTACAATTCTGTTAAAGGCCAAGTTGATCATACCTGGTTAATTCCAGGACATCCTGGAATCAGTTTGGTCAGTGCCTCGGAGGGAGGAGGTGACACATATTTCTTGAACTCTTCTAGTGGTCCGAGCTCGAGCCTTGGTTTCTTTGGAAACTTGTTGGAAGAATCCCCAGAAGTCTCAAAATCCCTCTTCTTATCACTACTGCCTGGCATCCCTCTCGACTGTGCTAATTCAGCCAGCATCTTTGATGCTCTTTTGTCCTTGATAACATCCACTGCATGCAGAGGGAATGGAGTCAGCATTGGAGAAAATGAAATAATACATGTGTGGATATTAAACATATCAGACACTACTACGAAAGTTAGAGACTATTCATTCTTAGTCCTACCACGCAAGATTTTCGAAGAATCAGAAGACTGAGATATCTTCTTTCTCGGACGTCGAATTAGAGCAGAACCCTCATCCTCTTTCTCATCTGATGGATCTAGGGCCATCAGAACAAATGGGCAATTTGCCTCTTCAATCACCTTAGGTCCTTGAACCAATATTTTGAACCGACGCCCACGTCGAGCATCCTTCATCAGACCCGAGATTTTCATATCTACTTCTTTCTAGGATATCTCATCTCGAGCAGTTCTCTCTTCTAGTGCTCTAGTGGCCATCAACGCCCTAGCTGCGCCAACCGGATCCTGTTCCATAGATAGGAGGACTTCATACCAGTCAATATCAACACCTTTTGGCTGATCAAAATGTGTCAACCTCAAGTAACTGCTATTTTGAAGAGTTCGACCGGACAGTTGATTCAACCAGCTATAGTCTCAATAAGCCACTGCCAACCCATCTGATGATCTCCTGATACAAACTTACCCTCTCTAAGTTTGATCTTATCTCTCACCAACTCCTCAGCTATATTTAGTAGTTTACGGGAGGACTCAACTTCATGCCAGATCTCATTTTTGACCTCTTCGTTCCAATGAGGAACTTCATACTTTATTCGATCAAAGGTTAGTTTTACCTTATCCCATTTCCTGCAGTTCACAGGAAGCACAAAAAGCTTACCTAAAGAGATATCCCGAGAGGTCAAGATCACAATTTGTTTAACAAGAGAAACCTTATACATAGTTCGCAACAAGGATAGACTGGGACTGTAACCTTTACGAGCACACCAAGTTTTAAGGCCATAATGATTACTATCACATTGGCATGTAGCTGCCCTGGATGCACCTTATAATACTAAAGAAAATCATTCAACGGTGGGGGAAAAGGGAAGGCTAACCCATGCTGCAGAAATCTCCCATATATGACCCCTCGGGTCGGAGTTACTAATTCAAATGCAGACTTGTCTTCTCCAAAGTACATGAGATCAGCATCAGAAGGAATTGAAAAGGGACAACCTTCTATGAAGATAGCAGCGTCAGCGCGTGCTTTATCCTCTTTCATCGATTTTTTACTACTACCTTCGCCATCCATGGATATTCTACCTCCGGATGCATGCACTACCATGGGGCTATTCCCCTCTATCTGAGCCCTCCTGGCCATTACCCTCAACCTCTTCTATTCCTCAGAGGCTTTCTTCTTCAGAATTACAGGTTTTTTCCCACTTGCTGCCTCAGCTCTACGGCGGTCATGGGAGCTACTCTCCTCAGCCTGAGCTTGTACATACTCTCCCTCATCATGACCGGGGAAGGAAATTGTTTTACTACCATTACTCATGATTATAGAGAGTATGGGGGGAAATACACACAGGGAGAAAAGGAAAAAATAGACACAAACAAATGTGCAGAGAAAGAAGATAACACTTACTGAGGATGGAAGCAGAAAGCAGAAATTTGGGGCTTCAGAAATTGATGAAGTGCTGATACGTCTTCTGAACTTGGAAAGAAGAAATTTTCGAATAAGAGAAGACAATGGGAATGATTTGGGAGATTTAATCCAAACCCAGACAGCATTAAAGACGAGCAATT
The DNA here is from genome assembly GCA_948330725.1 of Sherardia arvensis. Lineage (NCBI taxonomy): Eukaryota > Viridiplantae > Streptophyta > Magnoliopsida > Gentianales > Rubiaceae > Sherardia > Sherardia arvensis. Next base: position 39,345,770 of record OX415236.1, on the reverse strand, counting down.
ACCTCGATTCTGTTTCCGATGCAAGTAATTGGAGAGACGGGGGACAGACTGTCTCTACTTTCCAATAAAGGCACGCCACGTGTATCTACCATCTGGATTTCAAAGGAAGCTAATCTCAGCTGTCCATATATTTGATGGAATACGAAAGAACTTTAAGCTAGATATTCAGAAGGGTAAGCCCGAGAGGATAATCCTAGAAGGACACCCCGAGCTTAACACCCCGAATTAGTCTCCCTCGAGTTATTGGTCTTCCCTCGAGAAGCAAGTCTCTCCTTTAACCTTCGAGATGAAGTACTCTATATCCTGAAGATCTACCTTGGGGCTACTGATAAGTCCATGGTTCGTATTCGGACCTCATTCATACTCGGACCAAGGCCCGAGAAGGGTCGTGGGCTCGAGATACGCGGAGGGTGGATCCACAGGTCCATCAATCCTAATCCTTACAAGGAATGCGTATATTATGAATGTTCTACAAGGAATCTACATCCTCTCAAAGATGGTAATACAACCATCCTAAACATGGTAACACAACCATGTCCGAAATATACTTCTATTATACATGGTAATACAACTTCTATTCCCATAAGAGTTGTATTCACACCATAAATACATATCTTGGTGATCTACGGATTGTAGCCATATAAATACCCTAAAGGTTTGGTAGACCTCTCCATCTAATCTCATACTACATACTTTACGCCTTAAGCAAATATACTGACTTGAGCGTCTACCCCCGGGACACCCGGGGCCTTTGTTTTGCAGATCAGTTCGAGAGCCTGGTTCGTCGTCGAAGTGTTGGTGTCCGGCATACATCACTTGTACAAGTTAGAGACATGGGAATGCATATGTTGCTCCTGTGAATCAAAAACCAGATTTGATAAGTTTGAAGGAATTTCAAAGAGAAGCTACACTTCCCAGAAAATAGAAGCCTAGCATCAAGTGTGAGTATTGTTTTATTGGGGACACTTTGAACATCAATGTTTAAAACTTCTCAAGGACATCACGAGGAGAAGACAACTCAGGGCAAGTTATAACATGGCTAAAAACTGACGAGAAATTAACCGGATTTTTTTTAATTAAACCATCAATGACGGGGTTTTAAGGGTGTTCTTCCTTTTCCATTAAAATCAATATCAGTTGCCAAAATAGGCTTACAATTTGTTGAGATTAGGAGAAGTTTCTAAGAATATAACTATCTAATTCTTCTCCGTACTCGTGGCGGTAACACCATACTCAGGGCAGCATATTACAAACTAACATATTTTCTTCCTCCTCCTGAATCTAGACACTTCACCAATGTACAACATTCTAGGGCTCCAAAGAATTCACCCTCTCAGTTAACAGTGCCAAGACAGCCGGTTTTATTAAAATGAAGACCCTCTACTTGTACCCCTCAATCACGTTGCGGAGTCCCAGGGTAAAAGGGAGTTCCTTATTATGTTTTGGGCTTACAGTAGAGCAATCCATAAGCATACCGGACTTACATCTAGCCATGAAAACTAAGAAAGATTCATCTAGAACTATAACTAGAGATTGCCATATGGATTTCTCCTTTAGAGGTGATATAGTCCATCATCAAGAGAAAGGAATAAATCACAAAAACCCTGTATCTAAGATGAGAAACCAACAATAAAGGAAATAAAGGAAAAATGAAAAAAGAAGTAAAACCACATTCTCAGTTTAATTGTGCCAGATCCAGTATAAAAACCTGTCCAGCTCTGACCGGCCCGAGCCGACCCGGTCGAGCCGACCGACCCACCCGAGCCGACCCGGATGACCCGAGCCGACCGACCCGAGCCAGACCAGCCTGATCCGTTGACCTGCAAGCCAACGTCGGATCAGCATCCTTCTCCGGGCTGGAGCTCCGGCCTCTGGACTGGACGGATGTTCGTGCCTGGTGATGCACCTGTATCGCCTATGTTCGTGCCTGTGTTCGTGCCTGCGCCTGTGTTCGTGCAACTTCCGACGCGGCGAACTTCCGGCAGCTTCCTGGACGTCTGCGCGGGGGCCGTTCCGGCATTTCTGCTGCTCGGCTCGATCCGTTGCTGCTCGGCACAATCTGCTGCCGCAACCCAAGCGGTCTGTCCTGGGCCAGATCTGATTTCCGGCGATTGGGAGTGGTGGCGACCCGCTCCCTCCGACGAATAGTATCAGCCCGGATCTGTGTTCTGTCCGGCAGCCTGTGGGCAACTCCGGCCGGCATGGCCGTTGACTAGATCTGAATCTGGAAGTGTAGATTGTCGAGTGAGAGAGATGGTTTCGGGTAGAGGGGTAGAGAGGGGGTGGTTTGAAATTTTATTGGTTAGGGGGGAGGTCACCTCCGGCCCGGCGAGAGGCGCCGGCCGAAACCTCCCGGCGGCGACTTCGGACAAGAGGGGGAGGGTAGGTGGGAGTTTTCTTGCTAGAGAGAGAAATTAACCGGATAGTTTCATAGCCCCTTTATGTAACTGAAAAGGGCAATTCTTCTTGGTCATCGTCAGATAAATGGACAATTTAATGTTGCAGGGTTGGAAAACACTAATTTACCCTTTATTATTACAATGTGGCCTAGATTAGCAAAGTAGGGGTATTTCAACTCAATATCAGATGTGCAAAATTAAAATGGAATATTTTGATTAAAAGCGGCATAAGTTTCATAATTTGAAAATTGGGTGTAACTTTTACATAATTTCTAAAAAGGACGGTAATTTATTAGCATATATTCATGTAATTTAATTCTTGAATTAAAGACATTTATACCCATGTTTTATAGTTATAATAATACAGTTCATTCTTATTTTAATTTTATTCAATTCAGTTTGGTTTGAGCTCACTAACTTACTCTGATTCAATTAAGATTAATTTCAGCAACATCTAAATATTTTAGATTTAATTCTGTTCAGTTCAATTTCATTAAATTTTATGAATTTAAAATAAATTTAATTTATTTTGTATAATTTTAGTTTAGTTTAGTTTCATTAATTTTTTTTCAAATTCAATTTAAAAAATGAAAATGTTATTTAATTGAATTTAAATCATAACTTTGCAAACTAATTAAACTGAACTTGATTATTAAAATTGGGATGAAACACTAAATTTGATTTAAGTTAACCATAATTTAATTAAATGAACTTCATGGAATTTAGCAAATTTGAACTGAATTGAATTCTTTTAATGTAAACTAAATTGAAATTCAATAAATAGTAAAAGTATAGTAAGAGCTGGATTAATTTCTAATCTTAGAGCCCACAAAACTGAAATACATTTATAATAAAATTTAGACTATAAAATTTAGTCAGGGGTATAAATATGTTTAATACAAAAATTAAATTACATAAATATTGTAGTCTAATAAATTACCATCCTTTTTAAAATATATACAAATTACACCCTATTTCAAATTATGAAACTTATATATCCCGCACTTATTTAAAAACTTTCCAAAAAATATCCCCACGCCTCGTTATTAAACTGCTATGAAAGAGACTTTTGAACCTCTCTTGCTTGACAGATTAAGATATAAATATATATATATATATGATCATCTGTTATCTATCTTGAAATGATCATGACTAACGGCTGGTGGAAAATCACACACTCATTAATTGCCTACTTGTTTAATTTGCACCCCATGCCCCAATGCCATGTGTGGTCAGTTTTTATCAAATTATCTCGCACTAAATAGCCTCCTTAAAGAGGTTGAGATCGGAGATTACACGCTTTTTGCATTTTTCAATTTGTTTTGTGGTTGTATACAAATCATAATTATTCCATCCGTTTTCAGTACAATGCCATGTTATCTTTGAACACTACTATTTATTAACGTAAGATGTATAGTCCAAATTGTCCAAAAATAAATAAAAATAGTTAACTAGTTAATCAAATCTTATTAGTTAAATAGTTTTAATATGGGAAATTTGTCATGTAATAAAAAAGAGTCTTTTACAAGACATTTCTAGATTTCATGTTCAAGTTTTTTATATAATATAACAACGTTCAAACTGTTTTTAACCTCGTCAAAAGAATAAACAATCTCAACAAGGCATTTTGTGTTTTTATGAACATACTAGTAATTTAGTTCAGCTCAATTCATGATCATCAAACAGTAAATATATAATTTTTGAAATTCAACTAAATTTAGGTGTATTTAGGTGTAATGCACATTATTCTTTAATACAGGTTATAATATTCAGTCCAATTGAATTTTAATCAGATTTTTTAAAAAATATGACTGAACTGATAAAACTTCAATATGCCTCTCCATTTCTGTGATGCTCGATCACACACGTCTTTTCAAAAGATGGAGAGATCGAGCATAGAAAGAATTCATGGAAATTTAGCCTGGTCAAAATTTGTTAGCCAACCAGGCCAAAAAAGAGGGGAAATAATGAACCTTAATTTGCATGCTTTGAATCAATGTTTTGCCTTAAACAATGCAATCAAAGTTTGGGTTATGTAAACAGATTTCATTGGTGTTCACCTATAATTCACAGATTAAAATCTCGCCGCGTGGCGTTTAATAAGTAGGTCGATTTCGTCCAGAAAATCCTATTCGCGTTGAAATCCAACTGGTCTCGATCGGTTTGGTGTACTTCGTCTCTGGTCATGAGAGAGATTGTGTAGTTGCTAACCTCAAACAAAAAGAAAGACAGCGAAGTTGCTTTCGCACATGCATTATTGAGTGTGAGCAGCACATGGATATAGCTAATACAAATAGTTTATGGATTCATATCATATGGCGGTCATTGAATTTTTTATCTTGATAACCAACAGTAAATATCTTTTATATTAATTAAAAAAAGATTGTTTAACATAATAGAAACATGTACATTGTCTCGTAACTTTGAAATTTTGCTTCCGACTTATTGTTTATGACATTTCTGACGTAGAAAACTTCTCTCATTTCTCACGGTCTATCTCCACCTTGCCCTTTCAGAAGCATAATCAACAAATGGGATTCAGAGTTGACGTGTACTCTCATCAGCTGAAATAGTTTCATCCATTGCAGTGCTTTATAGAAGGCATGCATTACTGCATGCAATGGTGAAAAAGTTGTAGATCTTTCCTCCCGTTCCTTTTGTTCTTGATATTGATAATGATGCGGTACTCATGTCCATGCTGCTGCTGCCGTTCCAGTCTCCTTCTTAAAAGCCTCGTCGAACCTGAGCTCCCAAAAGTTTAGTGGTGCTAACCAGTTTGATTGTATAAGCGTCAGTGTCTGTTAAGATATTTGAATCGAGTAAATGTCCCCCCACACTCTTGATTGCTTCTATAAAAAAAAACACTCTTGATTGCCTTTCTAACTCCATGTCTCGTGTTGATTTGTTCAGTACATGAGCTGGATCCCATAGCTTGTCTTCAAAAACTTTTGTATTCATGTCTTTCCAGACATTTCAGATTAGATACTCAACGATATATCCTCTGTTGATGGTGCTACATTGAACCAATCTCAAACCATGTTCTGAGATCTGTTAGAGGATGTGTTGTGAAGTCAAAACCCAATTTAGAGAGTTTCCAAACTCTTCTAGCCTTATCACATGCTAAAAATATATGTGTGTCATCCTCCTGAGAAATGCCACATCTTTTACAAATAGGGGATGAAATGCAATTCATAAACCACAACCCTAGTGCAACTAGTAATGAGTTTTGCAAAGCTCTCCAAACACCTATTATTATCTTCAAAGGCAGATTCAGACCCCAAAACTTTGCCCAGTGTCTATTTTCCTGAGCGATTGGTCAATACAGATGCATCTTTAATGGTCTATATCCCTCTCTTTAAGATTCACTTTCCCCACTTTCTATTTTAGGTTTGGTATTATCAGATCCTGACCCCATACTATCGATCCAGCCCCGAGTGTCTTGATTTATACTCTTAATTTTATGAAAAAGGGATATTCCTGCAATACTTTTGTTTGAAGAACTGTGAAAGAGGCCGGTGCTTGAAGGTTCCTGTTCTTCCAAGCATGCTTAGCCACAATACCCTGTTCATGTACCTTACTCTTCTCAATCCTAGTGCTCCTTTGGTACCCTATTCATCAGTATGCATCTGGTCAGTAATGTTTTGGACTCCCTGTCCATAGTTGTACCCCTAACACCTTATCTTGTGCAATTACTTGATTTGAGTTGAGAAAGTCAGTTAAAAACTGCTAACATATGATAAATAAGTATAGGGACAAACACCGGCCTTCTTAATCCCTTTCCTTTCGTATCCTCCAAGAAATAGCTGCCGCCTGGGTATGCCTCTACGACCTTGTAAGGGTGACAAGAGATTTCCCACGTTGTTAAATGGGACTCTGCGAGATCAAAATACTATTTATAAATCACCTACAACTTCTAACTACTAGAGAGTAGATAGTGGGAAGTAAGGGTCGAACCACAAGGAGAAGGGACTTGTAAGAGTGTTTTAAAGTAGAAAATAAGCATAGTTATATATTATATAGAAAGCAATGTAAACAAGGGGGGTTTTGAGATTGGTTTGGATTACACTATGAAAGCAAATTAAACTATCATTAGCTAAGCTAAGGGGATGATACTAGGATTATGAGGCCTTGGGAGGCAAATGACTTCAATTTCCAACTATCGACTTATCACCGAGCAAATGCAATTACAAGGAAGTTTAGACCATTTGTCAAGGATGAAAACATCATTCTCTCGAATGTAGCTAGAGAGGATGATAACACCACTCAAAAGCTCTCATTGTTGATTCACCTAGATGATAACATCATAGATAACTCAACAACGGTATTAGGATTAGAGAGAGACAAACTTACTCACACACCCGCGATAGCAAGAGCATACAAATAAGACATTTGATAACTAGCAAGAACCAAGACGATGATAGCATATATGTCTCGACTCCAACTTTGCTACTTAATGATATTGGAGTGAACGATAACGTTCTACCCACAAATCTAACTATTCGTTGATAACAATCATACGTTAAAAAGGAATCTTCAACTCAAGTATACAATCACATATTAGGGGGACCAATGATAACATTCAATCCTTACCTAAACACATAATTGATTAATCATGCAAGTTCATACGATTTCCACTTCTAACAACTCATATTTATCATGGCATTCCTTAACTACAATCACACAACAAGGGGAGAACTTGTCATCACTCAACCCCTTCCATAGTCATTAATCTAACAACTAGAGATTACACTACCATTATGCTAAGTCACCATCATCATCACACTAAATTACTCTAACCAAGCTAACCTAATTAATGACTATGGAGCATGCAATTGATATAAAACACAAAGCCCATAACAAATTAAGCAAGATTAAACAACATTCATGACAAGAATTCAAATTCATCAAATGATAATCCAAATCTCAAATTTAAGCATACAAGGCCCTCAAAGTTTCAAGGGAAATGAATTCAAATGCTCCCAAGGATCAAACTAAGCTATACTACAATACATGGAATCAAACTACTAATCTAAGGGAAAGGAATGGAAGAAAAGGGAAAGAAAGATGAAGAAAAATGGAGATCTACATGGTCTTGGCCGTTTTTCCTCTCTTGGGGGAGATAAGGGGTATTTATAGAATGCAGTGCACGGGCCGCGCAGCACTCCACGCACTTTTGTGAAGGGTCGCGCACTTTAACCGTTGATCCGATTTGCATCTTCTAGTAGTCCATTTCGAAACTCTTGATGAGAGAAATCCAATGGTATGATCCATGTGCTCTAATTCCTTTGCAAACATTTCCAAAATCAAGTTTCAAAATGTAACTTTCACAAGTTTAGCTTTAAAACTCCTTACTTTGCACCAAATGCTACCCAAATTAGATCTCAAATGTCATAAAAAGAAGAGTATATTCAGGGCTCATCAAAGGTCCTTCCCAGTTAGGTGCTAGATTACCCCTCTGCTCCTGGCGACTCTTGTTGTTTCGCCTCATCACCTTGTCACCTACTTTGAACTAGTCTTTCCTGACCCCTCTTGTCAGGTACTTCTTCACCCTTTCTTTAACCTTAGCTTCATGAAGGGCGGCCTTCTCGCTCTTTTCCTACAGCAGGTCCAACTCCGTCCGACGCTGCTCCTCATCATTCTCCACGGTCAGAGGGGCCGATGTCCGAAGGCTCGGAACCCCTATTTCTGCCGTTATCACTGCTTTCGGACCATAAGTTAGGCTGTACGGGGATTCCTCAGTTGCCAAATTATTTGTTGTTCGATGAGCCCATAGAACGCTTGGCAATTCGTGTATCCAGTTGCTCTTGGCCCCTTGCAACCGGGTCTTGATGCCATTGACGATGGTTAGATTAGTGACTTCCACTTGACCATTCGCTTACGGATGATATACCGAGGTGAACTTCTGATTGATTCCATACTTGACACACCAAGATTTTCACTCTCAAATCCCTTGGTTTTGTCTCTCACAATCATTGGATTTCGTCGCCTAACCCACTACCCAGCTTCTATTCCTTGATTCTAGAAAATTCCGAACCTAATTTGTTGATTGCCAAGATTTTGGGTTTGCTTGTAACCCTAGCACTATTTTTTGGGGAGAGAGAATGCGAGATTTCTTCTATCCCGGGTTTAACCTAATACTAATATGGGTCATTGAAATTTTGAAAATGTGCATTTTCTTTAATTTTTGGTGACATGAGATAATTTTCAAACTACTAACATTACTGGTAATTACTTACACCCTGTGAGGATTGTGGGCCTAGTCAACGGACCGAACGGCCTAGTCAAGGTCTGGCCCGAGATGCCCAATATCACCAAGGGAAAGAAGGGCCAATATGGGTGGAAGTCATATTCATTAGAGGCCCGCTGATGTGTCTAAAACCCTAGCTCTAAAACCTTGGCATTAGATATAAAAGGAAGGAGAAGAGAAGAGAAGAAGGTAAGCTCACAATACTACTGTAGTGAGAGATCACAAATACTGTCAAATAGCTAACTTTGGCATCGGAGCGGGAACGGCTATCGCCCTGCCCGCGCTGACCTAGCCATTCCTTGTTCCTTTGCAGGTTATCCGCTGACAGCTCCGTTCAAAGAGACGTTCCTACAGCTCACGCACTCAATCAATGAGTGGAGAAACCAGCAGTCAGATCCCGCCCCAGACCGATCTGATGGGGCGCGAGGACGATGAAGACGAAGAACTTGACCAGTACTCGGTCAGGCACCCTGCCACTCACCGGCTGTCGAGCCAAGTGGTGGGCCCAGAGTCAACACCGACCCCTGGCCTGGGGGAGTCGAAGGAGAGCATGGATTTGCTCCAGCGCATCGTCAACTGGGCTGAGCGTCCGATTGGACGTCGGGATGACTATTGGTCTCGCCGTCGACGGTCCTGGAAGCTGTACAACATTGCAGACAAGGAGAGAAGAGGGATCAGTAGAACGATACAATTAAACAAGAAAGAAAAGGTAAAAAATGTGGGTAAACGCTGGTCGACCTTCCCCCGGATCCTCGACAAATGGGACTGAGTGCATCGGTGAGTGCATCGGCACGTCGAGCCGACAGTGAGGGAGGCCACACTGGCTCAGGAGCTTGTCGGAGTTCACTGCAGTCCACAACATGGAGCCTTGTTTCAACTTGCGAACCTCTGGGTCCAACACCGCCGCCTCGCTATCGCTAGGACGGAGCCCGCGGGTTGCTGGGTCACCCACCGGATACTTGACCCGAATCGCACAAGGGCCCCACACCAGGTCGTTGGCCACATACACGAACTTGGACCCCCAACCGGATTTCTTCGGCCGCTTTGGAGCAGGGACTTGCCGGCTACCGGCTGGAACTTGATGTGACAATAGCCCTTGTCCACGCATAGATACGTGAACACCCTTAGCAGGGGAAACGAGGGAACAACCTGCTGACGGGAGCACATGATTTGGAAGGCGATCAACGCCTTGACAGAGTTGGGCTGGAGATAACGCAGATCGAGCCCGAAGAAGGCCAGGGCTTGTTTAAAAAAGCCGGTCAACGGGAGGCTAGGCCGCAGGCGAAGGGATACTTACAATAGACGGCGGTAAAGCCCTTAGGAGCCTCCGCCACCAGCTGCCCAGCCTCTTGAAGGCGGACCTGCGTCTCCAGATCCGTAAACTGCAGGCCAACAGTGTTACGGCATCGCTCTCGGAAACCCTTTACATCGCCGGCCGTCGTAGTGCTGCCAAGCCCAGGTCCCATGCGTCGGAGAGCCATCAGAGACAACCGAGGAACTGGGGAAGGTCGCCGGAATTAAAGAAAGTGTAGAGAAGGAGGAATACCTGAAAGCAGGAGGACACAATGGTGGAAGAGTTCAGAGATAAGAGAGAATGAGAAGATGAAAGGGGAATTCTTTTTGAACAAAAGGAGGCGGAAAAGGATTTAAGACTGCGTGGGGGATCGTGATCGAGGCGGGCCCATGCACCATCGAGAAGCGGAGTCGAGAGACACGCGTTTAACATGCATTAAAGGCGGAGGTTGAAGTTGCACGCGTGAGACTACAACGGCCTGATTTTCGCCTCTTCAGTTCTTCACTGCGTTTGGCAACACGACCTCGCACTTTGGGGGACTTGTGAGGATTGTGGGCCTGGTCGGACCGAACGGCCTAGTCAAGGTCTGGCCCGAGAGGCTCAATATCACCAAGGGAAAGAAGGGCCAATATGGGTGAAAGTCAAATTCATTGGAGGCCCACTGATGTGTCTAAAACCCTAACTCTAAAACCTTGGCATGAGATAAAAAGGAGAAAAGAAGAGAAGAAGGTAAGCTTACAATACTACTGTAGAGAGAGATCACAAATACTGTCGATAGCTAATTTTGGCATCGGAACGGGAACGGCTATCGCCCTCCCCGCGTTGACCTAGCCATTCCTTGTTCCTTTGCAGGTTATCCGTTGACAGCTCCGTTCAAGGAGACGTTCATATTTGTGGCCGTAACACACCCTTACATAGAACGATTCTATTCCCATAGAACATCTGTAATCTTTATAAATATTTTCTCCTTTTCTAGATAATTGCATTTTATTTTTAAGTTTATAGTAACTATAAAATATAACTAATTCTTAAATATTTGTAAAACATACTATACATAATAACTGAATAAATAAAATGTATTAATTTGTAATATAACACAAGATTATTTTTTTAAAGCTAGTCATCATTTTTGGGTGTTCTGTAAATTATTGTTATTTGTTGATTGTAATGTCTTTTAAATTCTCATTTAAACAAAATATCTATCGCACGAGATGGAGATGATGATATTTTAAGCCATCTTAATAAAGTTGTCGACTTCGTTGATCTGGTGACTGGTGGCATGCAAGTTTGTTGGGCAACTTTTTTTATCCTAGAGATGTGACGGTAATCAAAAGTAATCTCCTAGAGAACTTAGGCCATGTAGACCGCTGGATTTGGCATCACACAAATTCGGGTGCATGCACAGTGAGTTTTTCTTATCATATGGCAATAGAGAACCTGCAATCTTTAGTTCATCATCACTATAATGCCCTTAGTTATAATAAAATTAGAAGTTCTGGTCTCGTTTTTTGAAGTTACACTTCCCTAGACGTGCTATTCATTTTGTATGGAGACTTTATACAAAATCACTCTCAAAGTAAAAAGTTTATGACGTCGGACACTAGATGTATCACCTATGTGTGCCTTGTGCCTAAATGATATGTAAAACGTCAAGGTATATGTTTTTTTTACTGTGGATATGTGAGAACTGCTTGGACCGCGGTTGGAATATTAACTCAGGTACTTGGGGAGTGGTAGCCAAGGATGTTAAAAATTTTGAAAGATGATGACGCTTTTTGCAAACTATTTGTTATGATTTGTGATTGCATATGGTGTTTGAGCAAACTCACATAGACGCGAATGATATAGTTACTTCGGCAGCATCCAGTTTAAGGTTTGCAACTCACCAAACACAGTAAATAATTGTTTAATCAGTCACAAATCTATATATGTTTTTTGCAAAAATGACAAAAGGAAGCTGCCAAACTGGGCCATATGTATTTTCTATATTAAGCGCTTTGCTGAAGTTGACTCTGCTGCGATCAAACTGCCGAAACTAAACTTAGTAATAGAGAAGATGTAAGCATTCCAAGATAATGGTGAAGTTTGGCAAGATATTTCTACACACACTGCAGAATTCGATATGTACTTCTTCCCTCCGATATTTTATAATGACACGGTTTGACAAGAAAAAGATTTTGACGAAAAATTTGACCACCAATAACTTTTATTACACTACATTAACTAAAATTTAATATTACAAAACACTTATTTAAAACATTCTAAAAGTAAATTTTACTATCTCCTCTAGTGTTAGTACAGTAGAAAAGAGATATAATGGAACAAAGTGTTTTACGTCCTCCCATGATTATTTTCGACAATGGAAATGTGTGGGTGGCTGAAACGGATTGGCCAGTTTCATCTTTAACATCTAAATCAGAAAAATCTCCCCGACCATTAAGTGACCTCCCCAATAAAAAAACAACTACTCAACCATATATGGGTACTTATTCATCGCCATTTGCCATTAACCATTTCCTTATTCATATCTAATATATTCCAATATGGCTACATCTCCAACTTCAACTTTCATAGGTCTTATTATATTACTTGCTTCGTTAAGATCGTCGGCCGGAACATGCTTCAAATCGATCATCAGTTTCGGAGATTCCCTGGCGGATACCGGCAACTTGCTCCGCCTCTCTCCCACCAACAAACCACCGCATTTCTTCCTCCCTCCTTACGGCGAAACCTTCTTCCACCGCCCCACCGGCCGCTGCTCCGACGGTCGTCTCATCATTGACTTCATCGGTACGTATACACACACACTCACATAGTAAATTACTTTATTTTTAATGAACGTGTTTAATGATAGTATGAGATCTGGGTTTGGCAGCTGAGAGCTTAGGTCTGCCATTAGTACCGGCATATCTGGATGGAAAAGACGAGTTTACAGAGTTGGAGGAATTTAAAGGCGTGAACTTTGCGGTGGCCGGAGCTACGGCTTTGGATGCTTCGTTTTTCCGGGAAAGGGGGATTGTGAATCCTATGACCAATGTTTCTCTCGGAACTCAACTCCGATGGTTTAAAGATACGTTGAACTCACTATGCCAGAATCCTTCAGGTTATTACTGTTTTAAATGTTAAGTTTTATTCAGTTTATTATAAAGTTACATTAGTAGAAAAAAAACAATGCAGAGAAATACACATGAGCCATGATGAAGATGAAAAAGAAATAGGTCTTCTATACGCAGTCCGTATTTTGCTTATTTGCAGTCCGTATTTTTTTAAAATAATCATATATACAATGATTCTGATATATAACTGAATTGCAAATGTATGCAATAGAAGTAGTATATATGATGCATATGTCTGATATACATAATTATTGACCATATCATATATATCAAAGGCGTATTTTTATTTTAGATTGCAAAATAAGCAAAATACGGACTGCGTATAGCATGTCCAAAAGAAAAGGTCCACGGTAGGTAAAGATAATGGAACGTTGTAGGTAAAGATGGTGACTTACAACACAAAATATTTATTAATTTCATGATGTACAAGTATTTATTTTCTAATATTTACATAAAAAAAAACTAGTCGTTAAGTTTACGGTTGTTATATAGATAAGCCAAGAACTATAATATTTTTTATTGATTACATGACCCTTCATAATCAGAAGGACCACAATAAGTTGGATTGTATTTTTTTTATTGTGATTTCTGAATGATTTTTATCTTATGAGAAAATTAAAATTATTACGGTATTCCTTGTCCCAGTTACATTTGCAATTTGATTATTTCTTTCGTTAAAATTGTTTAATTTTTTATCTTCATTGAAATTTGTTACATCATCATACATTTTTAAAATGTAATATTTTATAATTAGTATCTGAACATAATTAAACAATTTTTGAGTCAACTGACAATCACATTCAAAAATGTATAGATTTGGCTGGTACTGATCAGATCAAAAAATTCCTTTCTGATTTAAATGTCTTTTCTTACAAGAGAAGACGGGGAAGCGTGTAATTAAATATTTAATAGTGGCTGATCAGGAATGCTTGCCCTGAATTATTGGCTTGCTTAATGGGTTTTTACTTTTTAAAAATTAAAACAAATAATTGAGTCTTTATTGTGGAATCGTTTCATACTATATCCTGACAAATCATAATATAATTTCGTAAATATGAATTGTTAATTATGAATCCTCATTATCTTTGCAATATAATCATTACATGCACCCATTTCAGCCAGCACTTGAGCGTTGAGTTGGTCATCAACCTCATCAATCATGATATATACAATTAAACAGTTAGTTATTATTTAATTAAACGTGATCCACGACACTCATGAATCAATAATTATGTTTAATGTGACGTTTGAACAACATCATATGGGATAAGGGAATAGTTTATTATTTGTGTGATTACCTTATAAAGTTGTTAAAGTTTATAAAGTTAAAGCACTCAAATAAATTCCAGTGAAGTTTTTCTATTGAGTAATACAACTAGTTTTCACTCAAATAAAAATTCATTTATATATATACACGTCAAATATTAATATTACTGTTATACTGTATGTAGTTAATATTAGATTAGTAGTATTAAATAGTCTCGTGATGTTTTGATGAAAATGCAGATTGTCGTGAAATGCTAAAAAGATCACTAGTATTGGTGGGAGAAATCGGAGGAAATGATTATAATCATGCCCTTCTTCTTAGTGGACGTAACATTGATGAAATCAGAACTTTTGTTTTTCCGGTTGTCAATACAATCGCTTCATCTATTGAGGTAACCATATATCTGACACATCTATCGAATTTTGATTGTGTGACATTCTATTATTCATTATTATTTTCGTTGAATATTAATTATACTTTTGAAATAGTATATCGATTGTGAAACATGCCATCAAATGTTTACCAAACTCTGATGCAGGAACTAATTGAGTTAGGAGCTGTAACTTTGATGGTCCCCGGAAATTTTCCAATTGGATGTTCTGCGGCTTACTTGACCAGCTTTCAAAGTCCAACTGTTGTTGACTACGATGGCTTCGGTTGCCTTGAATGGTTGAACGTCTTCTCAAAATACCACAACGAAATGCTTAGAAAAGAACTCAGTCGACTCAGAAAAATTAATCCGCACGTCAACATTATGTATGCAGACTACTACAGTGCTGCCCTGAGGTTATATCGATCCCCACACAAATACGGTACTATACTCGTTTCTCCATTTCCTATAAAATAAAAATCACAATTATTATTGTCCTTTATTATACATTTCATTGTTTCATGCTAGTGCAATTATATGTAGTGTATGTCATTGTTGGTGCAAATAGGCCCTTCTCCTGAAATTAAATTTTACTGTTCTAAATTGAAGTGAATGAACTGAAATTAATATTATTAGTGTGAAAAGTAACACATTCACAAACAGAATAAGTATAATTTAATCAATTTACATTTTTTCAAATTATATTTTAGTAAATTGTATCAAAATAAGAGAACATGTATAGACTCATTATCACTAGGGTAGGAAATGAACACACAAACACAGATGAATACGATACGAATGAGAGATGTGACTCTAAATGTAAATGAAATAATACAATAAACGCATACAAGTAAAATTCTAAACCCTAATGGGCTACCATAAAAAAAGTACTATTGAAAAGAAGAGTATAACTTTGATCCAGCTTATCAACAATTTAGTTTAGTTCAAATTAATTGAATTTAGTAATTAAAGAAATCATCTTGAGATTAATTTGCTTACATTGATAAGTTTGTAAATACTGATTGATTTTACCTTTTTCTGGTACCTTTATTAATTAAGTCAAAATTCAAGCAGATCAACATTAAATTATTGATGACCCAATAATCAATTTTCTTGTGCAGGATTCAAAAGAAGCCTCCAGGCTTGTTGTGGAGGTGGAGGACCTTACAACTATAACTCCTCTGTTGCATGTGGTTATGAACCATCAGTCGCCTGCATTAACCCTAACATGCATGTTTGTTGGGATGGTTTACACCTGACCGAATCTGCTTACAAGTCAATTGCCCAAGGCTTACTCCAAGGACCCTATTCTAATCCTCCATTAAATACAATATGTGAATTTCTAGGCGTAACTACACAATATATGTGATACAGTACATTTGGATGACATTTTTCTAGTATATTTAATTAATGACGAGAATCAGCTTTAATTTAATACGTGTATATATAATGGAATGAAATGTTTTTTGTGTCTTGGACTGTTGTATATATAATCAGATTTCCACATCAACACTGTTGGAAATGAGTTCACTTGGATTAATAGAAGATTAAGACCTAATATAAAGAGTTAGATAGGGGACTGTGTACTCATTCTTGGAATGCACTCTTCCCTAACTCTTCAATCTTTAGTCCTCAATAGGGAGAACTCTCACCACAGTCCCATTCTTCTCAAAATTGATACTCAGATCTAATTTTGTCCCAAACCATTTAGATTTATCAACACCTGGTACAAAAAAACTGAATTCCAAGATTTTCTCCAGCAGAATTTGGAATTTTCCTCTACTGGGTTTGGACTTTTAAGATTCTTCTTAAAATTACAGAGATTAAAAAGGAGTTTAAAAATATGGAATAGGGGAATTTTTGGCTATGTCCATAGACATGTGGAGGTTGCTGACGAGTCTTTGAGGTTACAGGAAATTAACTATGATCTCAATCGATGTGATTCTGAGTTAATTTGCCTTAAACTGAGAAGAACCATCTGAAAAAGGCTTTGTATGAACAAAAACACTTCTGGAAATACAAAGCAAAACTTAGATGGTAAAAGAAGCGGATGTAAATTCCAAGGTCTTCCATAACTCACTTAAAAGAGAAGAGGGCTAAACTAATTTTTACAAAGATCAGAAATTCTGCTGGAATATGGATAGATGGAATAACTGAATTGAGGCTGAGGCTGAGGCTATTCAATACTATACTAAACTATTATCTAGTGAGAAAGTACTAGATGATGATCAGTTTATCTCACTCCTTAGCCCATATTCCCTCACTCATTACTAGAGAGAAGAACAATAATTTGCACTAGCCTATACACATGAGATGAACTAGAGAATGTTGTTCTTTCCCTAAATAAGAACATCAGTCCCGACCCTGATGGTTTTTCATCTTTTTTCTACATAAAATTGTGGGATCTCATTTGTGATAATTTAGTAGAGGCAGTTGATGATTTTATAAAGGGAGCTGACATTCATAAAGGGATTGCTGCCAGTTGGATCACTGTAATCCCAAAGAAGGACACTCCATTGTCTTTTGATGATTTTGATGATTTCAGTCCAGTCATTCTTTCTAATGTAATTAATAAGATTTGTTCTAAGGTCTTAATATTGTACATAATGAATCCACTTATTGATGGTCTAATCTCACCACATCTCTGATAATTAATATACTCTATCTTAAGGAAATGATGACTCACATCAACAGAAAAGAAAGAGATCCAAATCATATCATAAAACCAGTCTATACAAAAGCATTTGATAGGGTCAGTTGATATTTTTAAAGAGAATTATGGGAAAATTTTGAATTTCACCAAAATCTCATGAAAAATCTAGGCCATTGTTAGGTGCAGGGACTGATTGTTTTTGCAGGTTAGGGTTTGAACTGAAATGCCTAAATTGCCCTCATAGGTTTTCTAGGGCTCATATTGAATATGTTGTTGTTATTTGCGATTTTACCGCATGGACCGAAATGCAAATAATTATTTGTAGGTGGGATAAGACTAAAACTTAGGCCCCAATCTGGAAAATGTCGAGGATGAAAAAGGCAGAAGTGGTGGGTGAGGGGAAAAGAATAGTGAAACGAATCGAGTTTTAGGCAATCATATCCAACAATTTGAGGAGATGATTTGGGAGATTTGGCAGATTTGGGTCGTAAAGATGTGAATCCGAGGTGTTGTGCTTGGCTTGATCGGCTTGCAGCGGTGGGTCTGAATCAGAGGTGGTGGTGCTCGGCCTGCGGCGGTGGGTCTGAATCCGCGGTGGGTCTGAATCAGAGGTGGTGGTGCTCGGCCTGCGGCGGTGGGTCTGAATCCGCGGTGGATCTGAATCAGCGGTGGGGTGCTCGGCCTGCGGCGGTGGGTCTGAATCCGCGGTGGATCTGAATCAGCGGAGGGGTGCTCGGCCTGCGGCGGTGGGTCTGAATCCGCGGTGGATCTGAATCAGCGGAGGGGTGCTCGGCCTGCGGCGGTGGGTCTGAATCCGCGGTGGATTTGAATCAGCGGTGGGGTGCTCGGCCTGCGGCGGTGGATCTGAATCCCTGGGTGGGTGGGAGCGTCAGGCGACGGCGGGTATGAATCGGAGGGTTGAAACAACGGTGTGGGATTGGGAGCGTCGACCGGCGTTGGTTCAGAATAAGGTAAGGGCGGCGGTGCCGTTTTGAATTAGGTATGGCAGATTTGGCAGTCGAACCATTTTTCCGGCGAGTCCAATCCGCTGCACACGGCGCCGTTTCATTAGCAGGCCGGCTGGACCAATCCGCTCCACACGGGGACGTTTCATTAGCGGGCCTAATCGACATGAGGCCCATATCAAAAGTAAGTTGCTAGGTGTGGTTTGGTGAGGCGGGCTGGTTTATGATTGGAAACACGGCCCAGATGAAACCCTAGTAGTACATTTACTTTTCTACCCCTAAGTCAATTCTGTGACTATATATACTTAGTGTGGAAGCAGAAGAGTGAAACAGAGAGTTTCTCTGGTTTGTCTCTATGGGCTCACGAAAGGCAAGTGTCTAATCCCCCTACTGTACACTCTGTATCCATAGCATTTTTATTTGTAACCTTCATTCTGAAAATGTGTTGATCTGCAGATTTTTTTAGAGTTGATATGAAGAGTTAAAAGATGGGTTGTCGTTGAAAGTAAGAATGTACAAAACTCATTTATTTGTGTTGATCTGAGTGTGAATTTTATCTTTGATCTGAAAAAGTGATGGATTCGTTGTTGCATGTGGCAGGTGGAGCTAAATGATGGTGAAAACCCCTTTCTTGTAAGTGGATGTTACATTATTTGGATAAGTTATATGTTTTTGGTTATTGAACACTGACTGTGAGATTTGGGCGTGTTTTGTTGAAGGTGATGGACTAGGAAGCATATATTTGGTTGCATGTAAGCCGATCTTCATCTTTTTTTCCATTTTGTGACATTCATACATCCCTTGTATTTTTAATTGATAGTACTTATCTGTCTGATGTGTCTATATCTCTTGAATTTATTTGCAGCAAAGAAGATCTGGTTTAGCTGTTGGACTTGTGTTCAATTGTTGTTGAAGGTTGATTCACTGTTGAAAAAGGCAGCATGGGAGAAGTAAGTGTCTATTCATAAGGACATTAGATCACATGCTTGTCAAACTATTACTTTGAAAATGATTTTATAAAAAGAAAAATAGATTGTTAGTATGTGTGCAATGGGTTGAATTATTTTGATTATGATAATTTGAATGAAATGTAGTCTTGTTTGCAATGATTAATGGTGATATTTTGAAAAAGATTAGCAGATAAAT
Organism: Sherardia arvensis; assembly: GCA_948330725.1. Lineage (NCBI taxonomy): Eukaryota > Viridiplantae > Streptophyta > Magnoliopsida > Gentianales > Rubiaceae > Sherardia > Sherardia arvensis. The sequence continues at coordinate 39,326,313 of OX415236.1, read as the reverse complement.
GTAATTATTACATGTATAAACTATAACAAAATAGGGCGGTTGAATATTAAATGCTGTCATTGAAACAATTGTAGTATTTAATTCAGTAGTTGGAAAAATTGAAAATTTTGTGTAAACAGTAGCCTACATTGCAGACTGTTATGGAACAGACCTAGCATGTGGGCAATATTTTGCTGAAAGTAATAGCTAGTTCTGGATTTGTCAGGTGAATTTTTTTTAATTTTATCTGAGAAGGGCCCAACTGTAGTTTTACTTTATCTGGTGAAGTGAGGTAAATGAAGGGGTGGCTGCTTTTGCAGTGACGAAGTTGACTTATTTGTCCAATGTTTTCCATTTTTATAATGGATGAATAATATAATAAATTATTTCGACAAACTAATATATTCCAAAAATGGATAATTATGGACCCGTAGGAATTTTAAAAAAAGGAACGTTTAGCCCCAACTTAAATATTACACACTTTAGAGGCGCAGCATTTAAGTTTGTTTAAATTATAGGCCGAAAGCCAATATTCAAATATTTGTAAGTTTATTTTTGTAATAGTCATTTTATTGATAATATATATTTTGTATATAATATGTAACAAATCTCCTAAAACATGTTTTTAAATAAAATAAGACTCTTAAACTAACACCACTCTTCCCAACTATTAACAAAGAATGGTTAATTATGTTTATGTGTTATGTGGAAAAGTCTGACCAAACAGATATACATTAGAAACTCCATTCCTGGAAAAAAATATCCATGTAAATTGGTCAATCAAATTAATGAAATAAATAGAAGTTAGGTTTCCAAAATGATCGTCGGGATAATGTAATACCCAACTGTTTTTGATAATCAAGTTCATTAAATATTTATTATTATTATGATATGGTTTGTTAAAAATTGTGCAGGAGGGCGGTCCTGATTTTACCACACACATGTCGAGTGCTTCAACTGGAATGACTTTTGATAGCGAGCTGTTTGCTTTCGGGTGGGCTAAAGCCCAAGCAAATGAGAAGCTCTTTAACATCATCAGATCCTCAAGAAGGAAGCGGCCAGATGGGTCCTACCACCATTATTTCACGTGCGAATGTGCTGACAGAAAAGAGTCGGACACGGCAGCGCAGCGTAGGAGTAACAAGAGGAGGAATATTTTCTCAAATTTGGCTGCAAAGGGAAAGAGGATAACATCGTCGAAGAGAGTTGGGTGCCAGTTCCGTGGCTCGATCAGAAAGGAAGATGGCGGGCTGTATCACGTCCACGTGTTTAAAGGTTGCCATAATCATCCCCTCACATATTACATTGAAGGCAACCTTGCATACACACGGTTGACCGATGAAGATAGGCTGAAGATTAAGGAGATGTGGTTTGCTCACTGCGCTCCGAAAGCCATTGTCAAAGCTCTAAAGTATGCCGATAATCTGAAGCCGGTGTTGTCAAGGGCAGTGTATAATTACACAACTAAGTTGAAGAAGGAGGCTGCAGAGGGCCGTAATCCAGCCATGCAATTTCTTCAGATGTGCAGAGAAAGAGATTATTTCACAAGGCATGAGCTTGTCCCAGGGACAAGCACACTGAGAGGTAAAATTTTAGTCATCCCTTTGATGTACATAATTGTTTAATTGAGAAATGACATGAACATACATGAAACTGATGAGCATGTTTACTTGTGCATTGTAGATTTGTTTTGGTGCCACCCAAACAGCAGGAAAATGTTGCGGATATACAGCACTGTGTTTTGTCTCGATTCGACATACTCCACAAACAAGTACGAGTATGCGTTGGTGGAAATCGTTGGTGTCACTCCATGTAACCAGAATTTTACTGCAGCACAAGCCCTATTGCAGCACGAGAATAAGGACAGCTACTTGTGGGCTATGAGATGCTTCGCTGAGCTGCTAGGAGACACGCAGCCGAAAGCCCTTGTGACTGACCGGGAGCTTGGATTGTTGGACCCAATCAAGAGTGTTTTTCCCAATTCCCATCACCTCCTCTGCATGTTCCATGTGAAGAAAATGATCAGAGCTAAAGCGCTTCATATACTACACTCTGCGAAGGATGCCGACCGATTATGCAATGGAGCTGTTAGGGTGATGCTACATTCTCCAACAGTTGAAATATTTGAGAAGAATTACAAAAAGTTGAGGTGCAAGTACGGTTGGGTACGCGGTTTCATTAAGTACATTGACGATACACGGTTACCGCACAAGGAAAAAATTGTTCTTGCCTGGACAAACCGTGCAAGGCATTTTGGAAACAACACCACAAATAGGGTTGAAGGAGCTCATTCTGCTTTGAAGGCATGGATGTCTTCATGCCGTGGCGGTTTAGATACTCTGTTTGAAAAGACACATGCGGAGGTTGAGTCACAAATAGCAGAGATTAAGTGCAGGCTGGAATGGAGTCAATCTAAAAAGCTTCATGGATTTGGTGTCTCCCCATTTGCCCTTTTACAGCGCCGTGTGTCGCACCACTGTCTAACGCTGCTTATGAAAGAGTGTACAAAACTGGGAAAGTGCACACATGCGTTTAGGACAGTACACGGACTTCCTTGCCGGTGCCAGATTGAGGATCTTCGTGACAAGGGAGATTTCATACAGCTGGAAAATGTGGATCCTTTTTGGAGAACACTGGCGTACGACGGAGTGGCCGTGGATGTACCTTACTACCCCTGCCCCTTTGACCTGGAGAAGATGTTTAGGGATTTGGAAGGGCGCGATGCCGCTGACTGGCGTAGGGTGACCCATTTGGTCCGGGTTGAGATGTACCCTGAGGAGGGGGTGTTCGATGAGCCGGTGCCGAAAGTTACAAAGCGAGGAAGACCGCCAAAGAAAAATGCCAATATGCCTCATTTGTTGTCAGGGTGGGAGCATACCGACAAACAGTTTCGGTCGAGTCAAACCGAGCCTGCTATCACTGCATCTGGTATGTGAACCTTATTTATCATGTGGCACTTTCAGATTTTGTAAATTAGATCTTGTAGTGAATAACATGTTAACTGTGCACTACCATTTTGTGTAGATGAACTACTGTACATGGCTGGGGGGCGGGATGTGCCATTATTTGTGAGAGAATATCTTGTGGCTATAGACAACGTGGAAGGAGATGGCAACTGTGGGTTCCGCTGTGCTGCCTTGAGATTCTTAAAGTCGGCGAATCTGTATGTCACAGTGAGGTCATTGATTGTGACCGAGCTCAATTTACACAGAGATATTTACAAGGAGATATACCCTCGTGCAGATGGTGGTGTGAAGGCTGCAGCAAACCGCATTGACTGGAAAGGGAATAAGTGCTACATATCTCATTGGATGAAAACGCCGTCAGATCTGTTTGCCATTGCTCAGGTTTTCCGGGCCGTAACGACGGTTTACGCAATCAACGACACTGGTGGTCATGAGTGTACCACAGTTCTGCCGTGGAGGGGCAACATTGAGGATTACGGAGATTTCCCTGAGATCTCCCTCATCCTTAGGCGCGGCATGTATCACTTTGTTCTTGGCCACTTCTCCGTGGATGATGACGACGTACCAGATAATCCATTACCTAAAATGCATCCGACCTGGTTCCGGATCCGCAACAAGAGTCTGTAGCCTTGGGAGGAGCGATATGGTGAGAGACTGGAGAGGTTCCAGAATCTCCAAGCCATGTTCTGCGACCATCTTAGAGATACTGCTAGTGAGAATGTGGTAATTGATCCTTGAAGAGGGATATGTTGTGCGTTGGGAGATTGTAATTTGATATGTTTTAAGTTTGTTTTTTATTAAGTGCAATTCTGGATTTGATTTGAAAACAATGTTGGAGATGGCATGCTCGGTTTGAAACTCTGATGGGTGTTTGATCACCTCCTTAATAAGTGCAGCATATGTTTCCATTTTGAATAAGTGAATGAATTTTAATTCAATAAATTGTTAAACTGAATTGAGCACGGTTTGCGGGCGATGTTATTTATTGTTAAACCCGCATATGAATTATTACTTGAGCATTTTATATCAGGATAATGTTGGTACGAGTACAAGAATCACATCAACTGTTGAATAGTTAGCACGGAAACTAGCAACAGTATTTTGAAATGTAGATTGATAAAACACGCTTTAATTTTTGGAGGAGGAACTAGAATGGGTAGCGCAGTAATCTTCAATCTTGTAGGATTTTGCATATGAAGTCACCCGGAATCGACCTGCTTTGCCCATGAACGCTGCCCTTATTCCATTTTTGTACAGTTCATGGTCGGTTCGCATTTTAGCAATCATCGCATCCATTGCTGCCTTGATTCGGGCAATATCATGATTCATGCATTTCTGTAAAAATACATAAATCCATCATGATAGAGTTATTTTAGCCTTATTATGATGTCACACACAATAACACATAAAATACCCGATTTTCGTCTATGATTCCCTCTTGCAGCGCGTCGGAGATGTTGCTGGGATCGGGATTGATGCTGTTATGCATGTCTTTCATGAGTTTGAATGAACGAGCCAAATTTTGTTGATCAGCATCAAAATCCAGCATTATGGAATCAATTTCTGAACATAAATGATGTCAAACAATGAATTAGAAGGTGCAAATGAGGTACAGAATTGATGAGCAGAAACGACAGTGTTATACCTGATGTGGTTTGCACCTTCATGTCTGCAATTTTGGCCTCAACTTCAACTTCCAATTCTGCAAAAAAAGCTATCAGATCATCCATCGAACCAATTTCCTTGGGGGAGTTCATTTTTCTTAGTTTTCGATATGAATGGGAAATGTTTCTTTCTTAGTTGTTGGGAGTGCTTCCATTTGCTGTGTTATTGAAGGGCCATTATAGGTGCTAGAACAGCTACTGTACGCTGTAGCATCACATGTGTGCTTGCACGCTGCTACATGGTGGTCTGCCTCGGTCAGAGCATCATTTCAGATTAGGGGTGGAAGCTTTGGCAGACTATGGTCATAAAAATAGGCATAAATTAGTTTACTTTTTATTATTCACATGTGGAGTAGGGACTTGTCACATCAATCATTCATACATACATATAAATGTCGGTTTCGGATGTAAGGCCATGACAAAGCACCCCTCTTACACATTGTGTGAAGAGTAATATTTGAGTTTAGCATCCATTTTGGAAAAAGAAAATCTTGTATAACCAAAGCATGGTTTTTGATGAGATCATATATGTTGTATAATTACTCATTTATGTTGTATAATGTAACTGTTGAATTAGTGTAAGCTTCAAAATAAAAGACTGCGGTTCATATGTAGTGGGTAGCGTAAATTATGTGTAATAGAAACAGATATCCATAGTTCACCGCTGTTTAAATGTAGAATATTTACATGCGGAATGTAAATATTCTGATTTTTTTAACCAATAAAGTAACAGAACAATTACTACAAATCTATATATACTAATTACTAATAAAGTAGTAAACACTCGTGACATGTGTCTGTTTCTCGTTAATTTATTTTCTGCCAAAACTTTTCTTTACTCATCTCATTTTAGCAAGTTATGTCAAGTTTCCCAAAAACTATATGAATAACCAAAAATAGTTATCACTATTTTCTTGCCTAATAATGTTACCAATTATAGTAAATTTTACTTTCCATAATAATTTTAATAGAATTTTTTAATTTTCACTGATTGTTATACTATATATTTTTGAATTATGATATACGTATTCAAAGACAAATTTTGGGTCGATCGAGAAAATTATTATATTTCTAATATCGCATTATTACAAGCAATAATCTTTTTATGAAAATAAAAAAATAAGATTAATTATATCCTAATCACAATCTCTTTAAGATTAATTGACGATGGCAATCTAATCTAATTGTGCAACTCCACATGTAATTTCTTTCGTTACCAATTTTCGCTATAATATTCTATTATTATAAATTGTAATAATAGAAATTATGTTAAAAAATGAAATTATGTGGATGCAGATAGAAATTTGTGTACTAATAAATCACGCTATTTATTTTATCTAATAGGGGTAATTTGCATTACTTTATATCATTTCCTGCCAGCACTCACATCTTCAATTCTAATATACGCCATGTATAGCTATTTTTATTTGTGTTAAATATAAACCCTTCATTTTGTGGTGTAACAAATATGGCGTATTTACGTCAAATAATTTCATTTTTTACTGTATGTAGAAATTACATCCAAAAATATTTGTTATACCCTGGACTTTTATAGTCATTTTGAGATTACTACTCTTCTTTTACAATAATTACATTACGATATAATTAAGACTTATTTATTACATAATATACATAAGACACCATAGCAAGTAATGACATCGTTTTATGTTGAGCATTTCTTATATCTAACTGATGCAAAGTCGTAGGCAAGTGTAAATGATAATACATCAAATAACATCCTGAACTGAAATGACAGAATTACAAACAACTAGTAACTAACAATGACACAGCCGTTTCCAGATCTAGAATCCTTTCTTGGATGAAACCATAATCAAGCTAATTAAGTTAGCAAGTATGGAAACCAGATTGACGAGTGCCAGTGCCCTGACCATGAAGCAGCAGCGACAAGATGGAAGAGGAACTCCTGTTTCCTGCGTTTCCGTCCTCACCGAAGCCATTGACTGGTTGATAGCTTCTGTATCTCCTCCAATGAGTGCCTCCTCCGCCTCCGCCTGGTCGGCGGTCGCACATCTTCCGCGATTTCGCTGACGGACCTGCTTCCCATGATCCACCAACCACCTCGTCCAGCCGTGGTCTGGACAAGAGTAGTAAAGACGTCCCGGATTTGCCGCCGATTTGGAGACGACTAGATAAGCTGATAAGCCGCATCTGCTGCAACTCACATTCTCCGGCCTGAGGTTTGGGATCGAGCTGGATGAGCAAGACTGCGCCATTCTTGCGCCGGTGACTTTGAACCGAGAGGGTGACCGTGAAAAGATATGAAGATGCAGCAATAATGGAGATGATTTATGCTAGACCAAGCTTCCCCAACACACCATCAGCAGGTCAAATATGTGTAGATACACGTGGGTGGGACCGTAGTGAACAAAATTTGACAACAATTAACATATTTGTAATCCTATGCACTTTTATTAAACGATTTTCACTATCAAATATGTTATTTTTATACGCCCTTTTTATAAGCACAACAATTGAAAATATGGGACAAATGGAATGGCCAAACAATGCAACTCTGCATCTTGTTTTACATCCCCGAGTGATGCGTTTAGAACTATGCGATTTAAAATCAGGTGATTTTATTTTACTCACATTCAATTTAGTTTGAATACAATGTGCGAAGAAAAAATGAAGTTGGTGGGATTGTGAAATTAAACCGTGACTTGTAATCTGAGACGATAATAATGGCACATATCCGGTGCAGCTTTGGTAAAGAGATAGATGAAAAGAGAAGAAATAACAGGGGCAAGTGAAAGGTATTATTGATAATCGATAAATAATCACGGATTCGAGTTGAACGTGGTATTATGAAACTCGCGAGTTCTCGAGTCTAGTAGAACACGATTAATATGTTTCTCGAGTCGAGTCAAGTTACCCAGTACTCCCGATCGACTCTCACAATTGGCACCCCTATGTATGACCAATCTTTGTGTTCACGGTACTGAGGTAGTTGTACGCATCTGCATTTTTACTATTCTTTTGTGTATTCTCGAATGTATTGTCATTATTTTCATCTCTTATTTGTTTCATTTTCTAAATGAATCACTAATCTCTATCATCTTATATCGGTACATTATTACTGTCATTATTTTTCCATCTTTATTCACATATTTACTGTTTCAGTCGGTATGGTCTATCTTGCATTTGTCTAAATTCTACTAGTCTCCTTTTCAACCAGTTTTTAAGTTGGTTGATGCAAAAAAACCCCACACAACTCTACTTGAAAACTGGTCCGATATTTGTATCAATTTTGAGTATCATGCATCAATTAGATGACGCATCCTGCAACTGTTATGTAACTTTCCCTTCACGAGTGTGTACTGTTCATGATCATACTTTTGTTTGATAATGATCAACAAAAATTGGCATATTCAATTTCATTTCATTCATATCAATTGTGGTCGTTTCGGGATTGTTGAACAAGGGATATAATATACAACCGTATTTGCTTATACTAATTGAGTCACGCTCGAGATTATAGAATGTAACCGTATTTTTCTTTCTAAAGTCATGTATTCATCATCATACAATAATACATATATTTAAATTATACTTGTAACTAGTATGGTATTATTTTTTTACCATACTTATTACAATTAAAATAAAACTAGTGACATTTTCTTAGCCCTCACCCGATTATGTACTACCTGGACAGATGATCCGACCCCTTGCGGAAATTTAATTTGCGAAAAATGATGGATTCTAAAAAAGTTGGGGCAATTTTATCAAATTTGATGACTAAAAATGGATATGTCTTTCAGTAACTAATAGACGCCAAAATACGATGACAAAACCACCTTCGAATAATTCGGAAACATGTGGGAAGATGTCTGGCAACATATCAAATGGAGACGAAAGTACGAATTTATACATGCCAAAACCAAAATAATGAATGTTTATGCTGCAGCAGCATGGCCTGAGGCCAGCGTTTAGAAAAAAAACCATTGTTTAAACTGGGATCCACACATTTGGTCCCACCATGCAAACCAAACCAACAACAAAAGGGTATTCGATGCTTCACTCAAGACATGCTTCAGGCAGCAGCTGGTTCTTTCTTTCTAGCCAGAAAGCAAGGGATGCGATCATATAGTGCCCTCCGGTTCTTGTTGGACTCATCCATAACAATGAAACACAGGTAGGCCAAACGCAGCTGCATCCTCTTGTGCTCCTAGAATGAAAATGGATACATACATATTATGGTATGTATAAGAAGATGGAAAACACATAAGTTGATCTATTAGTGGACAACTTACCGAGTCCAATCTCATCCCATCCAGAACATATGTTGAACCAGTGAAATGCTCCATCATATACATGACACATATTCCCCTGTCAGTGTACAGAACGGATTCAGTCCATGTTGGGATGATGTGCTTGTATGTGAACTCACGGAATCTGGTCAGAAAGTTTGAGTGCTTCTTAGCCTCTAGCAGCTTCCAGAAACATTCCCCCTGAATATCAATTGGTTGAAATTAAAGTGTTAGTAGTGAATAAAAATAGAATTCATCAAAATAGTATGAGGACCATACTTACAATTTTCCGACCCAGAATCGGGAAATCGGTCATGTCCTCAGTTGGTCTTCTCGGTTCAATCATCTGGACTATGTCGTCCACAAAGTTGACTACTACAAGAGAGTAATCACCATTGTACATGACAGGAATGTGCACCTGCAAAACACGATGCATTGAATTTCGAGTCTAGGACTAGTAAAGCTTGTATAAAGAGGATATGGATAGCTTACAAAAGCGGCTCCAAGAATGCGCAGGTCTGATGCACCCATCCACATCTGCCAATTCTCAACAACCTGCAAGGGGTCAACCTTCTCGATATCCTGGTCCAAGAACACATAACCAAGTTCAATTTTCTATATATTTATAAGGTACATGTGTTATAATAACAAAATAAAAGCTGAAATAAGGCAGCTTACCACAACTATGACCGTCTCCAGGCAAATTCGTGTGGCCCATCCTCTGCGGCTCCAGTAAGAGTTCAATACCTTTCCATAAGCATTCAACGTTGATGGATTGACACTCCTATGGGGCGCAAGCGTCCACATTTCAACACGATACAGCAGCGCATCATCATCATTCTTGTACAACACTTCCCTTTAATCAAAAAAATGCGAGCACAAATTATAATCTGATCAGACTGTATCCAAAAAAAAATATGACTAATATTTGCAAGAGGTAGGGGAATTTTACGACGCCATCCCGCCGCTTAGGCAGTAGTCTGCTATCTCCAGTTCATGCTGCTTGAAGTTATGGCTGAAAGTGCAGATCTCCTGAATTAGGCCTGAGTCATAAGTGGGAGGATAGTTGAACGTCCAGGTACACCAAGGACTGTTGCGCAGCTCTTGCTCGGGGTGCTCGGCATCTAGAGGCTCGATTACTGGGTTTGGCTCATCGTACATTGAGTTTCTGACCTTGGCAATGGAGGGTACGACCTCTGTGCACACCTGCAGCAGCTTCTTTTCCACAATGTTGAAACCTGGCCTTGGATCAAACGTCACCACAGCATCTGCATGAATTTTAAAGCACCCTTGCTTAAGAGATGGTGTCCTCATATCCAGACAGGTGGCATAACCAGATAGCAGCTTGTCAACGTCCCTAAGTATGTGCCATATCCTCCTATGGGGGTCCTGTTGAACATCACAATCACAATCAGATATTAATTATACTTTTAAAAATACAGAAATAGGTAGCAAACACATGATTTCCATTCATACACAAACAGTGTCATTTATTATGTTAAGGTTTTCTAAATAACACCATCACGGCTTCACACACATTAGTTTAAGGCCGGATTAGTTTAATGTAATGTTAGCTCAATTAAATTGTAACAAATGCAAAACAAAATTAATATAAATAAAGTACTCACATTCCTCAGTGCTTCTTGCATGTCGTCCTCGTCCAGCCCTTCAACCCTGTCTTTCTCATCCCACTCCTCAATTCTCGGTGGCAGCTTGACAGCGGGGACAGCAGCGGGGACAACGTCGATTAGCTCAGCTCCAACACATATCTTATCTGTGAACATCAGATATCCAAAGCCCTTCGACCTCATCTCCTCCCATACCCTAAAACCGATCTTATGCCCTCCCCAGTGTCTGAGGTAGGGTTCATCATTCGAGAGAGGAGACTCGGGCCAGATAATGTTGTGAAAATAAGTCAACTGGAGCAACATCACGCATCCTTCACTCCCTTTGCTCAGACGATCCCCATTCTTACTCTCTTCCAGCTGGTTCATATAAATTGAGTTGCAGATGATCTACCACATACCCGCCCAGTTAAAGGTCTGAATTTCCTCGACGTCCCAAAGGCAACTGAGAAGACCCAGGTCAACGTTGCAGTCAAAAACCGGGGTAAGCAACAGCGTCATTGCTGCCAGCACAAACAGCCTCTTGAAATCTTCACCTCCTCTACCTTCACGGGTTATGAACTCCTTAACCCTTCCCACAGATATTTTTTCAGTAGAATGCAGACAGTATCGGGTCTTCCAGCGCCTGACAACCCTCCGCGCCTCCTCGTGCCTGGGATTGGCAATCACCCACCTCTCCGGGTTGGCATTCAAGCCGAACACTATTTTGGCAAGTACAAGAGAATATATTAGAAAAGTTTTACGGGTGGACCAAAATAGTGTACTATATGAAGACAAACATTGACCCTTACCAAGTAAAGAATGATGAGTAAAAAACTACTTGTGGTCCAAATAAAGAGTCAGTGTTTTGTGTGTAAAAAATATAAAGTATTTCGGCTACAAAAGGTCCAATAATTGACAATACAAACCATAGGCACAAAACATCCGACTTTTATCAAGGAAGGATCGGATCTAGAAACATGTAGTATTAAAGATTCTACTTTTACAATTCCTTCCTGGATTCGGACTCCCAAACGACAAGTATAACTATTTTTACCAATAAATCCATTAAAACGAACTTCTTCACAATCAGTTGTCGAATTAACAATTTCATATATAATTGTAGCTCAATATTTAACATCCCAAACATAAAAACATGGCGATCTATTTTCAATTTTACACAAGACCCTCACAATCAGTTGTGATACTTTCAAAAACAAACCCCGAAATGTAAACTTTGCATGCACTGTCAATAGATCTGAAAGCATCGGTTTATGTGAACTTACATGGATGTGGCGGTGAATCGGGAGCCCGTGATTCAGTGATGTGAACATCGTTGCATGCCTTATCCACAATATCGGCGACCTGCGCAGACTTACGCGGTGGGAGGCTGGATGAGCTCGATGAGTCGGAGCTGGAGCTATCGCTTGAAGAGGATGACCCGGAAGATCCAGCGGGCGTACGGGGGAGATTAGTTTTCGCCATAGCCGCTGGGAATGAGGCAGCTTCACACAAAAACCCTTTTTTTCAGAAGGGTGAAAGTGGAGAAAGTGGTGAGTGGTTTGTGAAGGAAGGAGAAGAGGTGGGAGATAATGACAGTTTATTTCTGGAGAGTGGTTTCATTGGGATAGTGGGCGTTTAAACTTTTGGTTGTCCCGACAATAATAATGAAGTGCAGCCTCATCTTTCTTGCAGACCGAACCCATTTTTAATTATTATTTGTAATTAATTTATGGTTATACTCTCCAAAATATTGTCTGCCCCCAACCCAAAGCATGCTGCAATTCAAAATGGTGTTCTAAATAGCCATTAATGAATTACTATATGAATATATAAATTTCAATAAACTCATTTGTTATGTACTTTACTCTAAAATAATTCTATAGTCCTCTAATATTGTATGAAATGTAGTATGCAATAGCAAATTATTCAACTACTTATTTTGAATCGTGTGTACAATGACAATAGTATAAAAAGAGTTTTGATTTATTTTGCTTCTCTACAATTAGGGCACACTGTCACATACGATGGTGATAGTGTGTTAAAAATAGATATATTGATCGATGATAGTAATATATTATGACACTTTACAAGTTCGTGATTGAACGTGAAGCAGCTATACTTGATTCTGAACTTACTTGATTTATTCCAATATCTTTCTATCTTTCAACCCGTCTAGTAGTTACCCTTAAGCCTTTTAATTTCATTAAATTATAGAGCATTGTAGCCTGTCGTTATGAACCACCGTTCATTTGATCGGTTAGCAACTACTAGTTGATGTCTTCTCGGTCATGCAACGCCTTCTTTAGACGATATAGAAATCTTTTCAAACGCATTTCAACATGGAACTAATTACGTACATGTTAGATAATGACATATTATATAACTTCATTGTTTACAAAAATGTGACATTAAACAGTTGAACTAAGAACCCATTCTGTTGGAATCTGTTGTTCTTAAGTAATCACTACTACTACTCTATACAGTTCATGATTAAGATGAGTACTACATATATGAGCCTTTATATGTGTAGGCTAATCAAATTACTTGCTACAATAATACAATTAATTACTTTTTCAATATTCAGTGGTAAGTTCAAGCTAACTTTATTACATTATTCAATCAATCTAACCTTTACATTTATAAAATTGGAAAATTTTGATTAAGGGCGGTATAACTTTTATAATTAGAAAGTGGGGTGTAACTTTTACACAATTTCTAACAAAAGCGGTAATTTATTAGCTTGAATTTATGTGATTTAAATATTGGTTTAAAGACATGTATTTTTCTATGTTTTGTAGTCTAAACTTTATTATAAATGTAGTTGAGTTTTATGGACTCTAACTTGATTAAAATTTAATTTAGTCTTGTCTAATACCTTTTATATTTGTCGAATTTCCATTTAGTTCACACTAAAAGAATTCAATTGAGTTCAATTTCACTAAATTCCACGAAGTTCATTTATTTAGAATGTTGATTAAGTTAAATCAAATTTAGTGTTTCATCCCAATTATAATAATTCAGTTTAGTTATATTAAGTTTTCAAATTTTTAATTTAAATTCACATAAATAATAACTTCAAGTTTTTTAATTGGATTTGAAAAAACTGAATGAAACTAAACTCAATTAAAATTATACAAAATAAATTTAATGTTATTTCAACTTCATAAAATTAATAAAATTGAACTGAATTGAATTTAATCTAAATTATTTAGATGTTGTTGAAAATAATTTGAATTGAATTAGAGTAAGTTAGTGAGCTCAAATCAAACTAAAAAGAATTGAATTGAATAACAAAACTTACTTATGACTACAAAATAGGGGTATACGTGTCATTAAACCAATATTTAAATCACATGAATATATGCTAATAAATTACCGCCCTTGTTAGAAATTATGTAAAAGTTACACCCCACTTTCAAATTATGAAAGTTATACCGCCCTTAATCAAAATTTTCCAATTTTATAAATATAAACCTTATTATATGTTTCTACTTACTGACTATTTTTTAAATTTCGATTTAGAGATGATGTTTTGCTCATTCTCGACTCATTAAGTTTTATAGTGCAGGTGACTTCGAGTCGAGTCGATTTCGATGTCGAGTTTTAGGGACTCGTGTGTAGACTCAGTCGATATCGAATTACTCGCGAGTGATTCAGCTCGATTACCACCCCTACATACAACGAACGTTATTTAGTTCTAACATAACCAATCCTCACCTGATCTACCATTCTTGTACACTCAAACTTTATCCATATTCGACATATAATACCGACAGTAGGTTCATCGTCATAGGGTTGTTTAAAAGCGCGAATTCTAAAATACAAAAAATATCGTATTTGTTTAATTAATGAACCTATAACTACACACACATATTCAGATCGAACTATTACAACTTTATTACATCATGTTTGTTAACCTTGTTTTTGTTGATCGAGCTTTGTCACCGCAACGTCGGATCATGTATCCGAGCATTTCGAATACTTTTTTACACATGCACTTTTTCATCAACAACTATCGGTATACGATATATCTATAGTATACTTTCAAAGAGGATGATTTCGAATTTTCAAAAAATTTTGAGTTTTTTATAAAAAATAATGAGAACTTGACACGTGGATATTCTGTTTCCATTTACATTTTATTATTTTCATCAACTCCCATGTTTCACTTAATTAACCTCTTAATTGTCTTCTTCATAAAAAAGGCGTAAAAATAATAATTCCATAATCACAACTTCGTTGTTACCTTTCTTAACTGTATCTTGCCTTTTATTTGTATATTGAAGAATATTGCATAATATAATAACGGTTACATCTGATTGTAGATTTTGTGATTGTGAATTGTTTGATTTTGGCTATAGATCGATTCGATAGTATCTATAATTCCCATTTAATTATTTACGTTTGTGTTCCTTCTTTAGGTTTGCTTGATCTCAATATTGAATTATGAAGTCTTAATGTTCCATAATCTTGAAAACTTCATCCAATAGTAGGTTACAGTGTTAAGAATTTCTATTACTCAATATTTCCTTCTATGTATAACCCCCTTATAATATTTAGATGTTCAAGTACAAAATCTTTTGAGGAAACAATCAAACATAACTTTTCTATGTATATTTTAATTTACTTATTTCATAATTAATCCTTCAAACATATCTTTGTAGTATAGTACAGGCTAATTCATATGTATTATTATGGTATAATTATCATAATTACGATAGCAAACAATATAATAATAAGCTATTTTTTTTGTTTTATTCTTTTAATTCATCCATAATAATATTCCACAAACAATTTACATCTTTATAAGTACTTCTCTTCAAAAATAAATCTTAAGTGACCTTTAAAAAATTAACATTTCATTTTACATTTGTTAACTCTCATAAATTATAAAAATATTAATAGAACTTGTATTCGTGAGTATTCTAAAACTTACAAAGTTTACAAAGTCTTACCATATACTGGAGGTATATTTAGAATTCAAGACTTACAAAATCCTTTTTTACTAAAACTTTGTTTCGAACTCAACATTCATAAGTCCACTTCGAAATTCATGTTTTACATTAATTTACAGTACAGCATTAATTAAGTTACGGTAAAAACAATTATATTAAGAAAAAGGCAAATCTATTCCCCTCAATAATAGTAAATATTACTCATATTACTCATTGATTGTTAAATATGTTTTAAATATGTTTTGGTAACTATACAAATCAAAATTTAAACCAAACTTTTATTTATCTTTGCCGGGATATACAAGTTAATATATTAAAAAATATTTTTAGAAAATATAATATCCGTGCATCGGCTCGGGGATGTTATACTAGTATTACGTTTGGAACCGCCTTACTAAGGGGTCAAAACTAGTCGCAAATTAGGGTCTGTTACTAATTAGGGTCTATTAATATTGCAACTTGACAAATAAGTTGGTGTCTAAATTAAATAAAATTATCCCAACAATGTGCTATTTGATTCATTCTTCTCTTCACCTTCACTACTGACATAATATTATTTGGCCATTTCCATACACCAAATCCATATTTTCGACTTGTCTTAATAAATAAAATACAAATTCCCTACTTTCAAAATTACTCAATAAACTAGTCAATTAAACATGACTTAAAACCACACTAATGCGAATTTCACAGAACAATTTGCAACAGTCCAAATCACCAATTCTTATCTATTAAGCAACTATTCAATTCTCATTTAATCAAAATTTCACTCACCACAATTTAAGGCAAGGCTATTTAATCAAAACTTTTCCACAGCCCATTGTTTATTGAACCCGCCTGCAAAACCGGCGTCTCTTCCCATCAAAACCACTCGAGTATCTCTCCCTCTTCCCTCTGTCAACTGTACCCGTGACCCGACAACTCCTCCCCATCACCGTCGAATCAAAGCTGTAAATCAGCACCAGCTTTACCTCCCAAAACACGCATCTGCAAACCTACCCCATCAATTAAACCTACTCTCCGACTTACCGATTTATTCCCGAACATAAACTCCCCCCCACCCCCCCCCCCCAATTCATTTGTTCCTTGCCTCAACCATTCCGCAGATTTCCTTCGCAACTTTACCTGATTCAAGGTGTTTTGCAACGTTTGTTTTACGTTTATTTTCCTCTAGTATCAATGTTTTTGTAAACAAATTTTTAACATTTTTTTCCCTCACAAACCAAGTTTTTTTTATACTCTAAGTTACTTTTGAAGTTGGTTAGGAATAGTTGTTCATATGTTTTGATTTACGATTTTTAGTTGGATCTTTGCAAATATTGGAGTTGGGTTTTTAATCCCGCACCTAACCTCCCATCACATTCATTTACAGATCCTGTAAGTTTCATATGGAGAACACTTCAGGCTGCCCTGTTCTTTTAAAGATTCTGGTTTTTTAAAATTTTCAATCTTTTTTCCGCAAGGTTACTTTTTCTTGTTGATTTTAAGTCGCAGTTTGGATGATTTGTTTTTGTACTCAATTCCGTGGTAGTATTTATCATCGTGGTAGGGAAGAAATTTCATCCAGGCTGCCAAGATCCTCCAGATCTAGCACTGCATGAGTAGTTCCAGAGGGGTTAAATCATCGCCGGATTTTTTAAACACGCCTCTACTCAGGTACAGGTATCGAAAACCCTACTTCTGTGTCTTTTCATTTTTCCCAGCTAGTTTAGCCGTACCTGCATTTTAATTTTTTAATTCCCCTTTTCCCGTGTCTTCAATGACTGCACTGCAATTAGTCAAATACTGCACAGGGAAAAGTGCACACACAGGCCAACATGATGTCGTCCCTGCATTAATTCACTGTTTTAGTCATAAACCCTGCTGCATTGACTTTTACAAAGATAAAGCATGCCCATTGAGACTGGCTAAAAACCAAACTTTTGGGTTTCTGTTTTGTTTCTATCATTTTTTAAACTTTGCATAATGAATGACCATGGGACTAATTTGTTTTTCCCACACACATTTCATAAGACATACATGAAATCAACTTATATTTTGTTAACACTTACATTATTTATATATTCTATTAATTTGATCATGAGCTACTGGTCAGTAAAAAACCACACCTTCTGCAGAATTATAAATGTGTAAAAAGTACTTTTATTTCTACAAGTTTTTATCATTGCTACGCCTATGTTAACCTTAATACTTATTTAATAACTACATACTTGCTTTATATGCTCACACAATGTACATTCATGGAACCTGGTCTAAAAACTCAATCAATTTTTATGGTTATTAATCATAAACCTTGCTTTGAATTTGTATCTTTTATTTTTTTCAGGATTTTAACCAACTAAATCGGCTCATTCATCATGCACAATCAAAATCATATTATAAATCAGTTCCCACTTCTCAAATTCAATTGATTAGTGGAATCTTCCTTTATTGAACATACATGTTTTCTAAATATTTTTCACCACTCTCAAATCACAATTAGATAACGGTTTTCGGTAACAATCTACAATGCCATTTCAGTAACAATTTCAATTTTTTATTTTATATTTCTGCACAATTAGTGTTTTTCGCTATTAATATTCAATGACTATCGTTCCCATCAATTACAAAATTGTTATAAACCTATCGCGTATTTTAATATTTCTATTTCTTACTATACTATTTTTATTAGCCCCTACTCACCATCCACAAACTCCTTTTGTTGGGTTTTTTGCGGGAAATTTTCAACTATATATACATCCATTTCCCTCCATATTTTTCCCACCAAGGCTGCCTACCTTCTCCCTCCTTTTCAATTATCGAAACAGTTTCCAGCCATGAGTTCCAAAGGTCCCAATCCTTTCTGTTACATCCACAAACAAACCCGCAAGATTGAAACCATGAAAACACCTTCCATCACCAAGCCTTTAACCAGCAACAACATGATCCCGCTCACCAAAACTGCCTTCCATAAGAAACCACCGGCAACTAAGATATGCCATTACTGTGGTAGTTTTAAGCAAACAAAAAGGTTCGGTGGCAATAACATGTTTGGTAAGGCCAAGGGAACCATGAAGTACAAGCCCTCGCTCCCTTCAATTCCGGAGAAAGATGATGAAATTCCGCTCATCATTGTGCCTGATACATCCGATGAGGATACAGCAACCAAGTTCAATGTCCCGCCAGAAGTCACGGCTAAACCTGAACCTGAAATGCACGGCAACATGAAATGGGTCTTTATAGACGGAGACATCAAATACGTCGACGTCACCACCATCGACGCCTCCACAGCCTACATTCATAAGCCCTTTGTTCTTGTTGATGAATCGGATTCCGATGCCGATGCCTATGCTGATGAACCGTGGAAGGATGAAGGACATCGCTACTACGATGCTCAACATTTGAAATGATGTGCAATGGAATTCACTAGGGGAATTTTATGTTCTTTTGCTATGTAGTACACTAATTTTGTAACTTTTGTACTTGCGCTTCCTGCATCCTTCATGTTTCCTGCTTGTAATTGTAATTCTGGGGTTCAGACTCCATTTTAATATATTAATCTGTTTTCTTTTTCTTATTGTATTCACAACACCTTGTCAAAACTTGTACCTATTTAATCATCCCGAAAACCAGAATTAACCTAGTTTTTTTTCGAATGACATGCTCAATTGTATGCTTATTACGGCCCAATTCAGTGCACACCACTCATTCAATGACATGCTCCATTCTTTTCTAATTATAGCCCAATTCAGTGCACATCACTCAATGACACATCACCAGGCTGAAAACTCATTATTTTGGATCGTCTTTGGTCTATTAATGGCCCAATTCAGTGTCACTAAGGCCCTTTCTTTATGATCATCCTAACAAACTAAAGTCCCAACTGAGTTGAAGGGCTAAGCATCCCTCCTCGGATGGCCCGTATTATACTCACTCCCGAACAATGTTCAGATGTCCGGCACCGGAGTCGCCTTACCATCGGAATGAACAAGATGTGACTTAACGCCCTCCTAAAAGGGATTGAGCCAACCCACCGACACACTATATCCCTGCCTCTACACCTGCCTCTGCCATACACCGTTCTTAACCGCCTTGCCTCACACCACCACCGACGACATACTGCCGGCGAAATACCACATCCCAGCACACCAAAACGCAACCTACCCAACCTGTACAAGCTTCTACATCCACAAATCACACCACCAAAGCAGATTCACTTTTCAATTACATCTCACCTTTCCGGCTGATTGCAACCGAATCCACTTCATCCGCCGCCCTCCCTTTCTCCTCACACCACCACCGACGACATACTGCCGGCGAAATACCACATCCCAGCACACCAAAACGCAACCTACCCAACCTGTACAAGTTTCTACATCCACAAATCACACCACCAAAGCAGATTCACTTGGGCCGGTTCCATCCCACCTTTCCGGCCGATTGCAACCGAATCCACTTCATCCGCCGCCCTCCCTTTCTCCTCAACCCCAAACAATTCAACACGGTTTTATCTTTTTTACTTTAGGGATCACACCCAAATATATCAACACTTAGATGGCCTCATTTGTAATTCATAAGTTTCCGGGGTCATATGAGCAATGTCAGGAAATCAATTTTGTTGGACTTCACCTAAAAAACTAAGCGAGGGCATTTTCGGAATTTCAGTGCAAACCCTAACCTGCAAAAACAATCCGTCCCTGCACCTAAAATTAGGCAAAATCTATCACAGGTTTGGTTTTTCGTTTTTATTAATGGCGAACCCCTAAGATTTTATAATGCAATTAGGGGATCAAACAAGTGGATCCCTTATTTCTTTTTGTTCAATATTATTTCAGAATCATTTTCAAAGAATTTTACTTATATTTTTAATAATGGGTGGTTAACTTACTATAATCTTCCCAAAAATGCTAGACCTGTGTTTCATCGATGAAATGCTGGTGATACGATTTTGTTGCCTATAGAAGATAAAACAGCACAAAGTGTTTTAGCCATATCGACAATGGAAATGTGTGGCTTGCTGAAACTGATTGTTAGTTTCATCTATCAAGAAACAGTAGGACATATTATTGGCACCCCACAGTAAGTCGGTAAGTGACCTATCCAATAGAAGAACTCAACCATCCACCTACATATAACGCATACTTATTCAGCTACATTCACCATACAATTATGGCTACATCTCAAAAATCTCCCCCGATCGCTTCAACGTTCATAGGTCTTACTATATTACTTGCTTCCATAAGATCGTCGACCGGAACATGCTTCAAATCGATCATCAGTTTCGGAGATTCCCTGGCGGATACCGGCAATTTAATTGCTTCCACCGACAAGCCGTTCAATTTCTTCCTCCCTCCGTACGGCGAAACCTACTTCCACCGCCCCACCGGCCGCTGCTCCGATGGCCGTCTCATCATCGATTTCATCGGTACGTATACACAACTGATACATACATATAGTCAACTCAACTGCATCTTCCCCTTCCATAGTCAACTTAATTCCATAGTTTTAATGAATAATATGGGATCTGGTTTGGCAGCTGAGAGTTTTGACCTGCAATTAGTACCGGCATATCTAGCTGGAAAAGATGAATTTACAAAAGTGGAGGAGTTTGAAGGCGTGAACTTTGCGGTGGCCGGAGCTACGGCTTTGGATGCTTCGTTCCTCCGGGAAAGAGGGATTGTGAATCCTATAACCAATAATTCCTTGGGAATTCAACTCGGATGGTTTAAGGATACCTTAAAATCACTCTGCCAGAATACTTCAGGTTATTATTGCTCTATATAAATATTTTACATTTTAATTTTATTGTTTCCATTAACTAATTAACTACATTATTGAGAATATAAACAACGCAGAGAATATTACATGAACCACTGATGAAGATTAAGAAAATAGTGGAAGTCGTTGAAGGCAAAGCTAAAAATTAATCAAGATACTCCATCGATCTGTCTCAAACAAATCTGTACAAACTAAGTGCATTTTATTTGTAAATTTAAAATATTATATAAACAATAAAATCATTATGTGAGATACTAATAAATTCTTTATAACATGAAATTTTTAAAAAGTGTTTTAATATATTTTATTTTAATATATATACATAATTAAAAATATTAACAATTAAACATGTGAATATTTACCGCGAACATTCAACTGAATAAGTAACAGATGGAAGTTAAGTTCTAGTTAAAGGTAACGACTGAATGAGATATATAAATATTATCTATATATTATTAATTAACTATTAGTATTTATTGCTTAGAATTAACACTTGCCGTCAAATTTGTTGGTCGTCGAATAGATTATCCGAACTAATATTTTTTCATTGGTCGTGAAAACCTTTCATAATCTAAAGGACCACAATGTGTTGGAGTTGTTTTTTTGTTTTGTTGTTCATATTTGTATGTGTGAGATTGATTGGTTTATGATATTTTTTTTATCACTTCCCTGATTTCTTTCAGTTTCACTAATCACATTTTTACATTTTTGTCACATAAACTGTCATAGGATTAAAAGTAATGAAACAAAGTGATAAATGATTTCTCATATATTTATTAGGTTAATCTGTGTGCTTGTGATTTTTGCTGTCATTTTAACTTAATTACTTCATTTATAATATTTGAATAGATTAGAAACATTAGCAAACAGCAGAAAATACAATAATATTGAACTAATGACATATGCACTTGAACTGAGTGTATAATCATATTCACAACATTTATATGATTTTTAAAAAATATATAATTACAAATATCATATTAAGGCCCTACTTGCTGGAGATTATAAGTCGAGTAGTTAGTTCAATTCATTTCAGTTCAGTTCAATTCATTTTAGTTTAGTAGCATATAATTTGATTAAATTCAGGAAAATTTAGACATACTGATTCTATTTTTCAATACATTCAGTTCAGTTCAATTCAATTCAATTCAATTTAATTTAAATCAGTAAGAAATAAGCTCATGCAAACATGTTTTAAGAGTTCACGTGAGTTGATAAGGGTCTATGGGTTGATATTCCAATATCAAATGTGCGGTGCAGGAATTTAGATAAAAATAAAATTATTTATGTAGTTCGGTGCAAATAACACCTACTACGGGATTGCTCTGCCTAACTCGAAATCTTCAATAAAATGACCAGTTAGAGTATTTCTCGTTATGTCTAACTCTAAGACTAGAGTGCGACCGCTATCCTTGCTAGCAAAAGCCCTGGTTTCCACTTAATACCGCAGTTTCTATTGGAGATCTGAAAATGCATACTTCTGAATTATATATACCAAGCACAAGCTATGTGTCGATAGATTTGGTGACTTGATTTTGGACCTCTTGCTCACAGCTCAGCTACACTTCGATTCTCCTTTTATAACCTCAGAGATGGTTTATTCTTCAGCCTTCAATGCCTCCAAAATCGATGTAGAAAATCGCCAAGGGTCCTATACACCAAGTTGCACGTGTCACGTTGACTTGTGCAACAATTATAATTCATTTTCTAATCTAAATTCTATAATTACAAGACTATAGAAAAGGAATAAAGAGTTTTATTAAGCCTAGCTGATAATTAGTAATAAAGGGTTTGTAAAACAAATCACTCTATTTATTTAATTTTTTTATTTTTACCATTCTGATAATTAGTAATAATTCGGTTATAACAACAAAAGTTGTAACCATGTTGAATGAATATATTAGATTGTCGTGAAATGCTAAGAAGATCGCTAGTATTGGTTGGAGAAATTGGTGGGAATGATTATAATCATGCGCTTCTAGTAAGTGGAAGCAACATTGATGAGGTCACAACTTTCGTTGCTATAGTTATCGACACAATCGCTTCAACTATATTGGTAAGTATAAGTAAAAAAAGTTTAGCATAATCTGTCTTTATTTGATTTTGGTGCATGGTTAGATTTTATGATAAAATTTCGTTTTGTTAAACCTTACCTGAAAACTTACATTATATTCCAGCTTTCTTTTACAAACTTTGATGCAGGAACTGATTGACTTAGGAGCTGTAACTTTGATGGTTCCTGGAAATTTACCAATTGGATGTTTACCGGTTTACCTGACCCGTTTTCAAAGTCCAGACGTGATTGACTATGATAGCTTCGGTTGCCTTGAATGGTTAAACGATTTCTCAAAATACCACAACAGAATGCTTATAAAGGAGCTCAATAGCCTTAGGAAAATTTATCCGCACGTCAATATTATTTACGCCGATTACTACAGTGCTGCCATGAGGTTATATCGATCTCCAAGAAAATATGGTACTACTTCTTCATAGCTATTATATTATAATTGGAAAAGTTCCATTAACTCTCATATTTTCGTTCCATCTAATCTAATGATTGCTATATTATTTCGCTATTTCTTCCTATAAATAGAGGAAAAACCTCAGCTATATAGTGTTCTTACTTGTCAAAATTGTTTGTGTGTAGGATTCAAAACAAGCCTTACAGCTTGTTGTGGAGCTGGAGGGCCTTACAAATATAACTCTTCCATTACTTGTGGTTTCAAAGCATCAACAACCTGTATTGACCCCAAGATGTATGTGAGTTGGGATGGTTTACACCTAACTGAAGCTGCTTACGAGTTAATTGCCCAAGGCTTACTTCAAGGACCCTATTCTAATCCCCCGTTAAATACAGTATGTGAATTACCTGGCGTAACCTCTCAATATATATAATGAGAAAGAATTTATGTTGGTTTTCATAATGATATAAATTATTCAACATTTTATATTTTTTGAATATGATCCGCCTTAATATGATACATGGAATTGGATGTATATTTTGTGTGTGGAAGACGCAAATACTATGATAGAATGAACCGTGCGTAGTACTTTGCATCTGGATATATTAATGTATAATTTTGAAGAGGATGGATATTCTCAACAAAAATTTTAATTAAAATGATTGATAATTAAACTATAATTAGTTGCAACTAGCATTAATCGTAATTACTTGCAGCTGGCATTAACCCCTCCGTTCTCCCCAAATATCCATCACCACCGACACCCTCCACCGCCGCCACACCATCTCCTGGTCAAAGTATGCGCGAACATTAAACCACCATCAAACACCATGGGCTCATCACTCTCTGGAGATGCAGTGATGAATTCAGAAAGATGGAAGTTTTGGGAAAGGGCACAATTTATTTATTTATATAGCCAAAAGATTAACGGCCGAGATTTATGTGTAGAAAATACTAATGGCCCAGATTTTCATCAAAATTCTTTTCCGAATCCACCTGCATTCCTTTTCCGATATCGTAAACTTACTTTGCATGGAGGTTTCTTAAGTCCCACCGTGCTAATCAATCCACGGCAGAAGGCCTTGTCCATCCCATTTGTTTCATATTTTGGAAATGCTTTACACGATAGGTTTCAGAAATCTCATTTTCCCGCTGTGCTTCCCCCGTTGAATATCAACCATTCTCCACCAGTGATATATTGGTACATGTAAGTATAATATTATTTTCTATAGTTGTATAATTTCATAACTGATTACCATCATAGAGAGTTGATCATATTTTCTTTCTTTAGTTACTGTAAATTTATTTGATTTTCTTGAAATTGAAACTTTAAATACGAGTGCTGGGGAAGAATGATGTGAGGATGGAAATAAAAACAAATTAATATAACCTAAGATTTTCTGTTAAATTTCTTCCTGAATAATAAAGTTATGGATTGAGAGATTTTATTAGGTGTTCATTTATGTTCCATTCTTTTTGTGACAGTAGAAGAATTAGATGATGATTAAATTAACTTTTGTAATTTACACATAAGTGTTTATGCTTTATGTATTTGTCTTTTGAGCCCTCACTTGTAATATATATAGATATGTAAATCCTAATAGAAATTGAGTTTGGAAAATTGTTATTTCATGATATCAGTCGCCCCGTTCTATTTTCCTCCTAAAAACTAAAAGGGTCAAAACCCTTCTCCTTCTCTTCTACTCGATCGCCACCGACACCCCTTCTTCTTCAATTTATTTTTTTGCATTCGATCATGGCTGAAGATCGATCATCTGATAAGCGTTAGCTCAACACCATGGTTCATCTTCTCACCACTAGGCTTTCCTCCACCACCTATTTGCATTGGAAATGTTAAATTCAGCATATTGTTCGTACTCAGGGTTTGATGAGCCATCTTGATGAGCCAACAGTACCAGATCCTATTGGGCTAGGTTTTAGGGGTAGATCTGGTACTTTTGGCTCTTCTATTCAGTGTTATACCTGCGAGAGTTATGGTCATATCTCTCGTCAATTTCCTTCAATAGCTCGTCGTCCGATTGGTCAAGCTTATCGTCCGATTGGTCAGGCTTCTTGTTTGATTGGTTAGGTTCCTCAAGCTAATGTTGCTCAACGGTATCTACCTTATCAAGCTCAGCAAGTTCAACGGTACTTGCCTTATCCTCCACAACCAACTCAGCAAGTTCAGCAGTATATGCCTTATCCTCCACAATCAGCTCGGAAATACCCGCCTTAAACAGCTCAGTCACTCTAGTCAATCCAGCCTATGTAGACAGTTCAGGCATCTATTGCTGCAGATCCTACTTATAATCAACCAGACATGATCATGGATTCAAGTGCTACCAACCATATGAGCTCATCCGCCTCAAACCTCTCGAGTGTCGCCCTTTATAATGGTAACACTCTTGTCTATGTTGGTAATGGCGCGTCTCTTCCTATATGTTTTATTGGTGATGCTCAAATTAGCTCTGCTTTGAGATTATATTATGTGTTGCATGTGCCTAATATCACTAAGAATCTATTGTCAATAAGTAAACTCACTCGGTATCTTGGTGTTCTTATCACATTTGATGACCCAACATTTATCTTTCAGCACAAGGTCACCAAGGCAATCCTGGGTAGGGGCACGTTGAAGATGGACTTTATGTGCTAGATCGTGGTGAAGTGGCACTGATTTTGTTTGCTAAGCAGAAAAATAATCGAGCTTCATTTGAGATTTGACATGCTCGTTTAGGACATGTGTCCTCTAGCATTATTTATTTATTGAAGAATAATGATTTTTATTTCTCACTTCAGTACTTCCTAAGCCCATTATTTGTGAGCCATGTGTTTTGGCAAAGGAGCAAAAATTAGCTTTTCTTGAGAATACTAAGCGTGCTACTAACGTTCTTGATTTGATTCACCGTAATTTGTGGGGATCATCTCTTATTTTATCTTAAAATAAATTTTCTTATTATGCATTGTTTGTGGATGATTACTCGCGTTTTTCTTTGTTACATCCTCTTCGCCACAAGTCCGAATTCGTCGACGTCTATTTTCAGTTTGAGGCACTAGTGGAAAACCTTTATTCCTCTCTGATCGAAGTTTTCCGGAGTGATGATGGTACTGAGTTCATTAACCATAGGCTGTAATATCATTTTGGAGCTGAGGGTATACGTCACCAAAATTCATGCCCCTATACACCAGAGTAAAATGGACGATTTGAGAGGACGCACTGACACGTTAAGATATGAGTCTCTCAATGCTCTTTCACTCACAGATGTCTCTTTCCCATTGGCATGATGTATTTGCGGCTGCTATTTACACCATAAATCATCTTCCTACACTTGTTATAAACAATGTTTCACCCTTTGAGATGATTTATGGATGCCCACCAGTGTACTCAAATTTTCATAAGTTCGGATGCCGCGTTTACCCTTATATTCGATCTACTGCGGCTCATAAGCTTGCTCCACGCAGTCTCTCATGTGTATTTCTAGGTTACAGTGGTCATTATAAGGGATATCAGTGTCTTGACATGTCAACTAGTCATATTTACATGACCTTCCATATTTGATTTGATGAGACATGCTTCCTTTTGTCGACTACAACGACATTAGCACAATTCAGTTCACTGTCTCCTCATTTTTTGATCCCGATATTTCATACTCGCCACCATCAGCAGCAGTTGATGTAATTCTACTCACAAAATTGTCTGAATACTCCTTTTGTCCCGAGTCATCTCTTACAACCACTACAAATGTTGCAACGACAGCCATCCTAGATGATTTAGGGTCACCTACCCGACCACCTTCCACCATGAAATCTTAACCATCATCCTCTGACCATTACTCTAGTTCCGATGGCTTCATTCCGTTTAACACATCCTCCGGTTCGGCTTTCCTATCTCCCCCTATGGCTAGTACTCATCGGATGGTCACTCGGCTTCAAGATGGTACTCGGGGTGCTCGTGATCTTGGTCTTGATTTTGTTGCTACGGTATTAATTGCAGACCTTCTTAATCGGGATGAGCCTTGAAATGATCTTGCTGCTGCTTGTGACCCGAAATGGGTTTCTTCTATGAATGAAGAGATGGCTGCTCTTCAGCATCAACAGACTTGGGATTTTGTACCTTTCCCTTTGCATGTAAATGTTGTCGGATCCAAGTGGGTATAATTATCGATAGGATGTGACCATTTATCAATACAAGACTCTTTTGGTAGGGTCAATTACTCAGAAATTTCAGGTTTTGACTTTGATCATACCTTCAGTCCAATGATCAAGGTCGCTACATTTCGCACTGTCCTCTCTATAGCCACTATGCTAAAGTGGCCTTTGCATCAGTTGGATGTCAAAAATGCATTTGTCAATGGTATTCTTGACTCTCCGGTTTATATGGCTTAGCCGAAGGGTTATCAGGATCCTGCTCATCTTGATCATGTTTGTCGGTTGTGGAAGGCCATCGATGGTCTTTAACAGGCGCCTCAGGCGTGGTTTGACCGATTCAGTGCCTTTGTTCGAGGGTTAGGGTTTGTTGGAAGCCTGTCTGATCCCTTTCTTTTTGTCTTTTTGTGTGGTACTGTTCTCCTTTATCTGCTAGTCTACATTATGATATCATTCTAACCTTCAATGATAGTACTGTTATTCGTCCATTTATTTCACAGGCTGATCAGGAGTTTTCGGTAAAGGATCTTGGCTTTCTTAACTACTTTCTTGGACTTGAGGTCATTTCTACATGTGGTGTCTTATTTTTGGGACATGCTAAGTATGCTCGAGAGATTCTCAAGCAAGCATGAATGCTTGATACTTCGCCAGTTTCTAAACCATTTTTACCGTTTGATACTACCAGCTTCCAGTCTCGGTCTGGAGTACAGCAGGTGTCACCGGTCCGGGGAAAATCACGTCCGTGTTCCGCGCGCTCTCACCTAATAGGCCTGCAAAACAACACCCCGGAGTATCTCGGGGATAACTACTCCGGCGTGATGATGAAAGAAGGGCTTTTGAATAGGAGAGAGAGTAAGGATAAATTGAGAGAGTTTTAGTCTGATAGAACATACCTTTCTCCACAAGTCCAAAGTTGTATTTATAGGTATGTGGTGGTGAGAGTCCAACCCAGAGGCAATGATCCTGCTTGTTTGTCCTTATCCGGGGACAGGTCAGATTCATGTCCATTGTGTACGCCATTTTAGCTGACGTCACTCATGGACCGGACCACTACCTGGGCCGGAGTCTAGACATGGTCCAAAGCCCATATCACCACCATTGTCTTAGCTTCAGCAGTACCAATGCACAATTTCACAATTTCAAGTTGTATCGCTTGTGGTTTGAAA
This sequence comes from Sherardia arvensis, assembly GCA_948330725.1. NCBI lineage: Eukaryota > Viridiplantae > Streptophyta > Magnoliopsida > Gentianales > Rubiaceae > Sherardia > Sherardia arvensis. Next base: position 39,297,346 of record OX415236.1, on the reverse strand, counting down.
ACTCCAGTATCTTAATATTACTCAGCTTGACTTGTCATTTGCAGTGAATTCAGTGAGTCTGTATCTTCAGCACCCTTAGATTGATCATTCCTCAGCTGTCACTCGAATCATTCGATACATTTGTTGGACTTTGCACTGTGGATTGAATTTTGGACTGCATGGTATTTAGGAGATCATTACTTATTCTGACACTGATTGGGCACGTTATATGGAGACACGTAAGTCTACTTATGGCTATGTAGTATTCCTTGGGGGCAATCTATTCTTGGAGCGCCAAGAGTAGATCATGCCTTGGCAAACATTTACATCATCAGAAGTTGTTTGGTTTTAGTACCTTCTTCGTGATTTGTGTGTTATACTCTTCAGCATTCGCCTCAGCTTCTTTGTGATAATAACAGTCCTATCTTTCTTGCTAAGATTCTGGGGGCTCACAAGAGAGTTAAACACATTGATATTGACTATTATTTTGTTCGAGAGTTAGTTGTGAATGATAAGATTCGAGTTGGCCATGTTCCATCTTCTATGCATGTGGCGGACATAATTACGAAAGGGCTTAGACGTACTCTATTTGACCTTTTTAGGTCCAAACTTCATTTTTCGGTTAATCCTACGTTTCTCTTACATGATGACTAAATTAACTTTTGTAATTTACACGTAAGTGTTTATGGTTTATGTATTTGTCTTTAGGGCCCTCACTTGTAATATATTTGGATATTTAAATATTAATAGGAATTGAGTTTGGGATATTATTCGTTCACATTTGAATATAATAGATCAGATCTATGTAATTCAATAGAAAATTACTATATGACGTATAACAAATTTATTCATGCTAATTTATTTTCAATATATAAACTTTCACAAAAATTAGATCGGAGAACCCTAGATCTACTCTTTTAATTCTTTAACTGAAAAATTGAAGATCAACCGATAAAAAATGTGCAGTATATAATATAATATTGGCTATAAAACTACAAAAAAAAAGAAAAAAAAGAGAGAGAGGATAATAATGGAGTAAGGGTTTGAGAGAGAATGTCTAACCACTTTTTTTAAGAGGCGATCGCAATTTCACGTCCATTTATAAAGTGGCCCAAACATTTTGGTCCACAAATGAGCTAGACAAGCACGATAAAATATACCTACACCCTCTGTTCCAACTGAATCTGCACATTTTTAGTCAACTTTATCAGAAATTCAACCTTTAACAACGTCATCTGCACACTTATATACATTAACGTCTAAAAATTCAACACTTCAAAAATAAAGTGAACTGTAAATCTAACAACATCTTAGATGATAATAGTATTACTAATATATTTATTGAAATTTATGATCAATTATGGTCCGAAATATTTGTGAAAAAAAGGTGCTGATTCATTTTGTTTTTTGTTTTTTTGAGTAGTTGGTAAATTTTTTATTTTTCTTTCAAAAGGGCAGATCGGCCACAAAATAAATATCATTGCTATACATGTTCTCATTCGAGACTAGAGTTTGTGCGTTCACATGAAGCAAGTGTTCCAAAATTATTGTACAATACTCTTTTAGCATGATAATTCACAAAAACAATTGCATCAAACGCAACATTAATCTATCAAGTGTGGGAATGGAATGTGATTACCTGACATAGTTATAGATAAAAAATGATAGTTTATGAAGTTCCTTCAATCTACATGATGTTATAATTTGTTTATAAATAATATTGACTCAATTTTTGTTCAAAAGATGACCAGGAAATGGAACATAGGCCTTGAAAATATAAATACTATATTATATTATATTTGTTAAACTAAAAGTTTTTAAAATGAATTGTATATAACATCATTAATTAATAAATTCTCTAACTCTCATTTTCTAAGCACAACATTGCAAGTAAATGTAATTGCAAGTAAATTTAATCTTTCTTCTAACATCATCGATCAAGCACTCTTTTTTTTGTGTTAAACCATCAAAAGATGGAGGGATTATATAAGACTCCCTAACCCATGAAAAACCACCAAAGTGGTAAAATTACATCTGAGTGACATAGATACAAACCAGATGGCAATGAGTAGCTAAAATCTAGCCTAAGCTCCTAAATGAGGGTGTAAAGACCCCTGCACACTAACCAAAACTTCAGCACTCAATAAGTGATTTATTAGTGAATTGCAAGCAAAGCACAAGGCAACCACCAACTGAAAACTTAGATTAGTGCACACAAAAGAAGAACCTCTTCCTTACAATTTGTAAACTATCTAGGTGCTGTTAAGAAACAGTCAACCTGGATCAGACAGAGGACCTCTATGGATCCTTATAGTAGGGACCAGAGCTGCATCAAGATATAGCAATCATTTTGTGGTTGGAGGGAGTGTTGCTTCATAGAAATGTTCTGTTGATTTTGCATTTGCAGCCCACCTAGCCAAGGAGTCTGCTGGTTGATTACCTTCCTTGAGAGTATGAACAAAATGGCAGGAGCTGAGGGAGGTTGAGATGGAGTCCAGTAAAGTAGCCAACTTCCAGTGCCTCTTGAGTGGATTGAGTATCATATTCACAGCCTGTAAGCAGTCAGATTCCACTGTAATTTCAGAGTGTCCAGAAAGTCTTCCTAGCTCCATTCCAGCTTTGATGGCTAGCAGTTCTGAATGGAGGGGGTCAGTGACTTCTAAAAAGTCAGTCTTTGCTTGGATGAGTGTCCCTAGGTTGTTTCTGCAAACCAAACCAATTCCAGCCTTGCCATGTTGCCAGGAAGCATCAACATTAATTTTGAGACCTTGGAAATCAGTGCTCCATCTGACAGGGGTTATATTAGGTTTAGGAGGGATGGGTGGGGTTGGAGTAATCCCAGCCAGTGCCAGTTCAGAATCCACCTGTCTAGTGAAGGACATGGGGTGCCTGACAAATGCCCAATACAATTCCTGTTTAATATCTTTGGATAGCTGTTGCAGAGATGGAGGGGTATCTTCAAAAAGTCTCTTGTTCCTTGCTTTCCATAATAGCCAGCACACCATTGCAGGAGCAATGTGGTTCAGTCTGGTGTGGATGCACTACTACAATCACCTTCATTTAAGACACAACTTTAAGGCGTTTGGGGCGGGTTCAAAATCTTCCGCCTTACTACTTACTTGCGAGTTCGCAAGCCACAATCGCTAGGTTTTAAAAACATGTTTAAAGGCGGAAATGACCGTTTAAAAGGCGGTAGTCGTATGTGACGTTAAAAATGAAGAATTAAGGCGGAAAGTTCATTTCCGCCTTAAAAACCAGTTTGTTGTTGCGAGTTCGCAACAAGTAAGTTAGGTCTGTCGTAATAGTTACGAGCTCGCATGTAATGAACGCTTAGGGTAATTTTAGCAAGCTAGGATCTAGCGAACTCGTAGATGAGAAAGTAAATAAACTCATTTTGGTCACGAGTTCGCATGCATGCTCGCTGATGTTGTGGCGATATCGCCACTAATATCATTGAAAAATTTGTTTATGAAACGAGTTCGCCACCCATAAGTTGAGTGTGACATATGTGTAGCGAACTCGCTAGTAAAATTAGTAGGTATGCGTGAATACTTGCGAGTTCGCAAGGCTGAAGACTATATAATAAAACAGCAGCTCCTAGCGGATTTGTAAACAACAAATTAGACATTTGAAAGGTTGTATGTATCATTTTTCCCTTGGCTTACCATGAGATTGATTAGGTAACCTCTTTTTTTGGAATTCCGATCGTTTGCAAGGTGGTGGGTAAGCTATTTTCCGCCTTACCATGTGGTTGTTTGTTTGTTAATGTTGTTGTGTTCTTAAAAAGTTGTTGTTTTTGTGATGATTTTGTGATAGTTTCATGTTGATTGTAGGTTTGTGAGTGATATACCATTGTGGGCTAGCTTTTTTGTTCAATGATTTCTAAGTTGATTAGAGTTTGCGCCGTGTCGTGCATTATGGATCGTGAATCCATCATGAATAAGAATGCTCGGTTGTCGAAAGAATATCTAGATTTGGTTGAAGAATTCTTAAGAGTTGGGTTGCGACATTGTAAGCTGAGGAGCATAGGTGGTGTTAGATGTCCATGTAGGGATTGTAGGAATAACGCTATATATGAAGATATTCTTGTTGTGCGTGAACATTTAATCTGTAGAAGATTTGACAAATCGTACACTGAATGGGTATGGCATGGTGAGGGCAATTATGGGAGTGAGAACATGGAGGTGAATGAGGGAAACGAGGAGGAAATGCTAAAGTATAACGATCAATTGTCGGATATGTGCGACGATGTTGTTATGAAATTTGTGGGAAAAAAAGTATGCTAGAGGCTATGTATGCTGATAAAGCGACAAAGTTATATGTTGGCTCAAGCCATTCAAGGTTGGGTGCAACATTGTTGTTGATGAACCTTAAGGCTAGGCATGGGATTTCAGATAAAGGAATGACTGAGTTGTTGGAGTTAGTTAGAGAGTTGCTTCCTCAGGACAACTTGTGTCCAGATCGGGTTTATACTGCTAGGAAAATCTTATGCCCCATGGGAATGGAGTTTACCAAGATCCATGCTTGCCCGAATGATTGTATGTTGTATAGAGGGGAAGATGATTCTTTGAGGGATAATTGCAAGGTGTGCGGTGAGTCAAGGTGGAAAAAAAAGGAAGGTAAAGTTGAGGTTTGTGGGGAAACAGTGACAACATCGACAAAGCAAAGTCCTGCTAAGGTAATGTGGTACATGCCTCTTAGACCACGATTGGCGCGCTTGTTTGCAAATGCAAGTGATGCGAAACTATTAACATGGCATGCCGATCGAGTTCGAGAGGGAGATGATATTATTTCTCACGCTTCAGATGGTGATCAGTGGAAGAAGATGGATGCTAGGTACCCTGAGTTTGCTAATGAACCTAGACATGTGAGACTCGGACTATCCACGGATGGCATGAACCCTTTTGGTAACATGTCTAGTACCCATAGTTCATGGCCTGTTATGCTTGTTATTTATAATCTCCCTTCTTGGTTGATGATGAAGCGAAAATATGTGTTTTTAAACACTATGATCTCAGGCCCTAAGCAACCTGGCAACGACATTGATGTTTATCTAGCACCTCTTGTTGAAGAGTTATCATCTTTATTTGAGATAGGTATGGTGATTCCCGATGGTAGTCGTGGGGATGCTGAGTTCGAACTTAAAGCTATGCTTATGTGGAGCATTAATGATTTTCTGGCGCTTGGAAATCTCGGAGGGTGCTCGGTGAAAGGATATTTTGCATGCCCGCTATGTGAGAGTAATACTAGTCATTGTCAGTTAAAGCATGGAGGAAAGCCTGTTTATTTGGGTCATCGACGTTTTTTGCCTGCTAGTCACCCATGGAGGCGTGCTAAGAAGTGGTTTAACGGTGAGGAAGAAAACGGTGCAGCCCCTGTCCCACTCTCGGGTTCAGAAATTTTTGGCAAGGTGTCTGAGATAGAATATGTTTTAGGCAAGGGTCATAAGAAGAGTAAACAACCTTCCATTTGGAAAAAGTGCTCTATATTCTTCAAACTTCCTTACTGGGAGCATTTGGATGTACGGCACTGTCTGGATGTGATGCATATAGAGAAGAATGTATGTGAGGCTTTGGTGGGGACGTTGTTGAATACTCCCGGGAAAAGTAAGGATGGATTGAAATCAAGGAAAGATTTAGTGAATCTTGGCATTAGGACATCCCTTGCCCCCGTGCAAGAAGAAGTAGGTAAAACGTACCTACCACCTGCTTGTTATTCATTATCATCTGAAGAGAAGGAAAGTTTTTGTGCAACTCTGAAGTCAGTAAAAGTTCCTTCTAATTACGGTTCAAACATCAGTAGTTGTGTATCGACTGCTGAATTGAAATTGGTTGGAATGAAATCACACGACTGTCACAATTTGATGCAGGATTTGAATGTCATCGCTCTCCGTGGATGCTTGCCTACACACGTTCGGAAGGCGGTTGCAAGGCTATGCTTTTTTTTTAAGCAGATATGTCGCAAGAAGGTTAGTCGGTGTAAATTGGATGAGTTGCAAACGATGGTGGTAGAAGTGTTGTGCAGGCTTGAGATGTATTTCCCCCCCTCATTTTTTGACATAATGATTCATGTGATAGTCCATCTTGTAAGGGAGGTCAAGTTGTGTGGTCCCGTGTACCTAAGATGGATGTATCCATTTGAGAGGTACATGAGTATTTTCAAACATTTTGTCAAGAATCGATATCGTCCAGATGCAAGTATTGTACAGCAGTACGTGGCCGAAGAGGTGATCGAATTCTGCACCAACTACTTACAGGATGTACCAACAATAGGGCTACCAATTGCTAGGCACGATGGGAGAGCTGATGGTGTTGGACTACGGCATAGGTCAAAGTTCAGCCCTTCCTCAGATGAGATATCTAAAGCCCATCTGTATATCCTACGCAACCATTCTGCTGTGAGTCCTTATGTCGAAGTTCACCTAGTAGAGATTATGGCCGCGCATCCCGGTTTGTTAGGACCCCGGGCTTTTGAATTACATTGTAAAGATTTCACTAGTTGGTTGAAAATTCATGTGCAAAATGGGGATGAGCATCCAAAAGTCGTCAAATGGTTGGCTAAGAGACCACTGGGCACAGTTACGTCGTTTAGTGGGTATGATATAAATGGCTACACATTTGGTACAAAGTGGAGCGATGATAGATCGGCGACACAAAATAGTGGTGTATCAGTACCCGGAGAGGGTGGTTTGCATGGGGAAAATGCTTTTTTTGGTACAATCACTGACATCTGGGAAATGGATTTTGTCCACGTAAAAATAGCACTGTTTAAATGCCAGTGGGTTGATCAAGCAGAAGGCACGCGTCTGGAGGAGTTGGGGATGATTCTAGTGAACAGAGACATGCAAGGCTCAACTGAAGATCCTTTCATAATGGCCGCACAAGCTCATCAAGTGTTTTATGTTAAAGATCCAGTAGATGGTTGCTGGGAGGTCGTGGTAGATGGAAAGAAAACGTTTGTTTATGGTGATGGTTTGTTTGACGATGACTGCAACATTTCTAGTGAGAACATTCCATTGTCGATTTATGAGACATTGGAAGACGATGATGACATAGTTGCCCGAATTATATGTCGGATGGACCACGATGAAGGAACGTGGATAAACCCCGCAGGAAAAACTACTAAAAGGAAGAGGAAGCAATCAAAGAAGCATAAGAAGGCGACTATGAAGAAGAAGAAGCATAAGAAGGCGACTATGAAGAAGAAGAATAAGAAGTTAGTAACTGACGAAGAAGAAGAAGATGAAGAAGAGGATGAGGAAGAAGATGAGGAGGTCTAATAAGCGTATACAATACATTTGTAGTGTTTCTATTTTGTATGGTGTGTAAAATAAAATTATTTGATTGGATATATGGTACGTTTTGGCTAATATAAATTGTTTGTAAATTACCATAAATTTACCATAATTGATTTGATTGGATTCACATGATCACCATAAATTTAGGTAACTGTGCAGGCGTGTTGCGATGTCGCACATGTGCACGCAGATGCAGACGAGGAAGGTTACGAAATCGCAAGGTAGCCTTACACGCAGCGAAATCGTGAGAAGAGATTCATATTTCGCCTGCTAAGCTCTGTCACTCTGTTCTAGCTACCTGCGAGCTCGCCAGCACCCAGCTAGGGTCTTGAGAGATCGCCAGTTTCCATCGTTGAATTTTCAAATATATAGTATTGACATGACTTTTGAAGCTTGCGATTTCGTTACCTGACTCGCTTGGTTCTTGCGAGTTCGTCAACTAACTCGCTTAGTGTCATTTTGCAATATTCAGCTTCAAATTTCATAATTATTGGTTACAGTGGACAACAAAGTAATGTTAAAATACTGTTGAATATATGAGGGAGATGTATAGAGTAATTTTTGAAGACAATAAATTCGATTGAAATCCAACAAAAACTTCAAAAGAAGGAAACAAATTGTAGCGCACAACGTACAAGTGAACTTATCATCCAATGTGACATAAAAAAACAGAAAACACTAATCTATCCTTCAGTAGGTGGTGTTGGAGACGGAACAGTCTTCTTGGCCTTCTTACTCGCTTGTGCCCGTTCAATTCCACGGATCACCTTTTCGGTACACCAGCATTCCTGATTAATATGCGCGATTTGTTCTCTCATAACGTTGACTGATTCCTCTAGGCCTTTGTAGTATGCTTCTGGTTGGAGCTCTGAACAAACATTGGAAGCAACAAGTAAGTTACATACAAGATCTTACAATACAATAGCATATTGGAAGACATATTTAGAATGCATCATGACTAAATTAGTGTACCTTCAACTCGATTTCTGACCTCTCCCTCGTCGAGCACCAACGGCTTATTGGTTGAATCTTCCACCGCCTGCCAAGAGCCATCCACCAGCTCACATTTACCTTTCCTCTGAAAGTATTCCATAGTGTAAAACATACACTCTTGAGCCTTTGCGGACAATTTCATCTTCGGGAAAGTGGTTGTGAGATACATGGTAATGAAGTTACCATATGGAAGCTTAGTCACAAGGCGTCGATTCTCAACTACACTTTGCCTCATATGCTCAAATATGACATAGCCAGGGTTCAACCTTAGCTCCTCCATCACACAATAAAACATGACAATTGTTGTGTAGTTAAGCTCGGTTATCCACCCGCCTTTCGGCACAACTGATCTAGCTATCATTTCGTACAAGATCTTTTGGTGACAAGTCAACTTCTCAAGTTTGTATTCCCTCGGCTTACCGAGAGGACCCTTAGGCCGGCCAAAGTAATTCAAACCTAAGTTTTGAAGGTAAGCTTCGTCAAATCCACCACTTTCAGGCCACTTTTCTCTACAATAAAAACCTTCCGGGGGAGGGTTACTGAAATCCTCTTCTACAGCATACGACACGCCTAAAGCCTTGTTAAAAAACTCTTCTCCTATCTCAAAATCATTCTTGTTTACCCTAGTAAACCAACGCCCCGTTTCCTTCTCCTCCTCAACAAGCTGATGGAAATTGGCATAAAACTGACAGGTTTCTTCCTTATGGGAGGGGTAGTTCAGTCCTAATAAATCATGCAAGTCATGATCTCTAAAGGTTTCTACTACATTAGTCAACCCTAGTTGCTTAATCTGATCGAAATCTAACACATAGCAATCTAGCAGCGTAGCATGCTTCATTAGATCAGAATAAGCATCAGAAGCAAGTAAACTTACAAACTTTTTCTTGTCATAAGCGGTTGAGGAAGCCGGTGGTTGATTGGTGGAAGACGATGCTACCTCTCTGCGACTGGCACCAAATGGATTTGGGGCTTGGTGCTTTGTTCTTGCCATGGCTGATAGGAATCACTGGGAAATTTGGGCTTGGTTAGATTTGGGGGTTTTTCCTTGATTTGAAATTGGGGATCGCGTTTGGAATAGAACTGCACAGATTTTTTACTTTTATACTAAAACATGCTTGCGAGCTCGCCACCCTGCTCGTCTACTGTCAAAACGTTGTCGTTTTAATCTAATTTTTCAATTAAAGTCTGTGGTAAATGTTTACGATATCGCCACTATAATCTCAAGAGCTAGCGAGTTCGCTAGTTACACGTCAACTCAGCTCTGTTGGTTGAATATTAACCGTAGCGAGCTCGCCACTTATACCTCAGACTGTTAGCGAGTTCGCTAGTTACACGCAAACTCAGCTCTGGTGGTTTAATATTAAATGTAGCGAGTTCGCCACTTGTATGTCAAACTTCAAGCGAGCTCGCTAGGTGCACGTCAACCTAAGCTCTGTTGGATAAATATTAACTGTAGCGAGATTCTCTACTTGCGAACTCGCAATCCTGCTCGCTTACATTTTTCCCACATCGCCAAAGCAAGAGTCATTTTTTCACTATATATTGGTCAAGTTTTCTGAATGGTTCGATAAGTCGCCGACCCGCGCAAACTGAACATGAAACACACATTGATATGCAGGCCAAGTAGGCCCAATCTATACTATATACAACACTATACTACCACCTACAGCCCATCAATGACCAAGGCCCAACCCCCAAATTTTTTTGGTGGTTATACACACTAGCGAACTCGCCACTTGCTCGCACATGGAGGATCAGCTCTGGTGGTTGTAATAGTAACTGCTTGCGAACTCGCGAGTTACACGTCAACCTAAGATCTCTTGGCTTGTTACTTGCGAGCTCGTGAGTATTTAGAGCCTCTTCGTCAGCTTACTAGCGAGATCGCAAGTGAGACTCTTCTTAGGCTCTGTTCAAGATTTCAAGTTCCTTACGAGATCGTCAGCTTCTAGGCGAGATAGTAGCGAATTCGCAAGTGTAACTCATATTTTGCAAATTTGAATATTGCGAGTAAGTTACGATATCATCAGATGTTGGCGAGACTCCAGCGAATTTGCAAGTCTAACTGATGGTAGGCTCTGTTGAAGATTTCAAGTCACTAACGAACTCGTCAGCTGTGGTCGCCTGTGCTGGCGAGCTCGCAACACGGTAATCTAGGTACAAAAAAAAAACTTGAGCAAAATTTGATGGCATATTTCAACAAAAACAGATGCCTAAACTAGGATCATCTCATTCACAATTCTTCATCAAATACTACCACAACTTTTACTGATCAAATTGTACTTAAAAAAAGGCCATAGTTTGGCCAATGTTTTATCACAAAAGAAATTAAACTAAATCACAACCCCTTAACTAGAACATCATGTAGTTCTTCACTAGTCATGTTCTGCGAAGCATCGGTGTTAGGTTGCGGGTTGGCAATGTCTTGAGTCCCTTCGACTTGATTGGTGGCACTTGTGCCAGCCTCCTCTGCTATTCTTGCCTCCTTCCTCTGCATCTCAGCCTTCTCCGCTGCGTCTTCGCCATCTGACAGGTCGTCCTCTTCATCATCGTCATCGTCACTGTCATCAACCTCATCATCCTTTTCTCGGCCCGCCACCTTTCCATCTGAGCCATCTGTGGCCTTGCTTTTCCCTTTATCCACGCTCCCCCCTGGCGCGCTCACCTCATCACGCAGCTGTTGTAAAAAATCTGGGATGTCTTCAGAGTCGCTCAACTCGCAGTCGATGGCTCCGCTTTCAAGAAGTCGATTGAGTGCGTCGTTGTTCGCCCGTGAACGTTGCTGCGCTACTTCAATCTCATTGGCCAGCTTGCTCATTTTGACTACCAACCGACCACGAGCTTCAAACACTGCGTCTGCAATTAATAAAACATAGAATCAGTTATGAATGGACTTATGCAACTGTTTTTAAAACAAGCTAAAATTTTTATTACCTGATACACCACCCCTAGCTCTTCTCGCTGCCGCTTCAGCTTCCTTCTTCTTCCCGTACTTCCCATCAGCCTTCAATTCCAGCCTTTTATTACGCAACCAATCTCTGTCGTAATAAACAATCTGCATTGGCCTACCCCTTGGGAAGATACCGGCTTTTCTGATCAAGGCAGTGACCAAACCCCCATACGGAATTGCAGCTCTCTTATGCCTTGCCATCTTCATCATGTGGCTAAGGATCGTGAAGCCAGGATTGATCTTTATCTTCTCCACGATATAGTAAAATAGGGTCAAAGAAGCAATCGATGGCTCACAGGCATGGCCTAGAGTAGGCAGCACATTCCCACATATCATTTCAAAGACTAACCGAGCCTCCTCGCTTAGTTTATACGCTGGGTATGTCCTAGCTCTACCCGCTCTATTCGAGGTCCTTTTAAACCACTTTTGAGCCATCTCTACTACATCCAGTGGCTGTCTAGGGCTAGTGGCTGGAAAACGCTATTCATAGTAAACCTCGTATGGGCCATCGGGCTTGGTAGGCCTAAGATCTTCACTGCTCTTGTAGGGGCATTTCAACACACTATTTATCATGAATTTATCAACCTTAAACTTAACCCCTCTAACTATAGTGGTTATTTCATCGACCCACTCCTCTAACCCTAAATTAGCATAAAATTGCAAGAATTCCTCATAGTAGATGGGATCGGGAAGCTGTAAAAGCTGATCTAGGTTTTGTTCCCTAAAATAGTCTAGTACATAATCAAACTTCATAGCAGGCACAGTGGTACTATCAAACACCTTATTGTTAATCACAGAACGAGACTGTAAGCGGGCATACCTAGCTCTGGCTTTGTCATTGAAGAACTGTGGCTCGTCGTTGGCATTTTCCACCTCCTCGCCGCCTTGTCCCGGCTGATTTCCGGCGGGCACATCTGCCTCTGGTCGGTTTTCACCTCGGTTTACACCTCTGGATCGTGGCTCGACCACCTCCTCACCGTCGGCTCGCTTCCTCTTGGACCCGGCACCGGCCTGGCCTCTCCCACTCCTCTGCGAATGGCCTGATCCTCTGGTTTTGGGCGGCATAGCTAGATCTCCGGCGAAATCGCAGAGGGCTCGGCTAGGGTTTTTAATTTGGGGCAAAATTAATTTTGCCCGACCCTTAATTTTTTTTATATACTACACATGCTTGCGAGTTCGCCAGTTGACTCGCAAGGTTGTCAAAATTAATTTCACTCCTTGCGAGATCGCACCATCCTCGCTTATTTTTATATACTTCACATGCTTGCGAATTCGCCAGTGTACTCGCTTGGTTGTAAAATTAATTTCATTACTTGCGAGCTCGCAACCCTGCTCGCGTGCAGTTTTCCCACATCGCCAAATCAGGAGTCAGTTTTTCAGTTTATATTATTCAAGTTTTCTGAATGGTTCGATAAGTCGCCGACCCGCGCAAACTGAACATGAAACACACACATTGATATGCAAGCCAAGTAGGCCCAATCTATACTATATACAGAACTATACTACCACCTACAGCCCATCAATGACTAAGGCCCAACCCCCAAATTTTTTTGGTGGTTATACACACTAGCGAGTTCGTCACTAGCTCGCACATGGAGGGTCAGTAATTTGGGTTTAGGGTTTTTGGGTTTAAATGTAGCGAGCTCGCAAGGTGCTCGCCAGTTCATTAGTGGGCTTAGGGTTTAGGGTTTATACTACCAACCTTGACACTAACGAGCTCGCAAGCACTAGGGTTCATGTATAAAATTTCTATCTCAAATCATTTTTGTTAATTGTACATATTTTATATACATTTGTAACATAAACATTTATGAAATAGTTTATTGTGTACTTTAATTTAATATAATTTTGCCCATTAAACTTGAGTTGTGGAAGTGAAAAACATATATGTTTGTAAAATCATTTCATCTTATGTCACAGGTGCGATTTAATAGCCAAAGTTACGTTCAAAAGTTGTCGAACTTGTTATGTTTTTACTTAAATTTTTGACTTCATTTGAACTAATCAGTCATTACTGTACATTTATTACATCCAACACTAATAGTACTTTGTTCCAGATTACATGTACGTGACGACTACTGGTTATGAACACTTACGCAGTATTTACCAACATCAATGTTAGTGAGGATGATCTAATTCTTTTTTTACATTACATGATTCGATGGTTACCATAATATATTCCCATTGATTATCAAGTTCATCAACCTAATTACATTAATGTTGTCACAACCAGCTAGTACTTGGCAAGCTAAAGCATAACAACTTTTGAATGTACGATGAACATTTGGGACTTTAGAGTACGATATGCTTTTCAATAGTCATACATATATACACTTGCAATTAATCGAATGATTACTCCATGACATAGTCGCAAGTAAATACCTTATTCCACACTTATATTCACATTAATGTTGTCACAACCAGCTAGTACCTGTCCAGCTATTTCATAACAACTTTTGAATAAACGATGAACATCTGGGAGTTCAGAGTACGATATGCTTTTCAATAGTCATACATATATACACCTGCAAATAATAGATTGATAACTGCATGCCATGTATAGTCGCTGTTCATTAAATACCTTATGTCACACTTATTTATAATGAAACTAATTTATTAACCTCCACTTCAATATTACGCTAAAGTCACCAACTTTATACCTTTTTACACGTGGTAATTAACTAGTGTAGTATCAAACATACTCGCAACGCCGAAATATATTTGATATACACCTTATTCTGCGTTAATTACCATAACGAAACTAATTAAATAACTTCAATGTCATTTTTACGTTCAAGTCACCACTTTTATACCTTATTAGACGTGGTAATTAACAAGTGTATTATCAAACTGAATGGCAGATGATTGAGAAAATTACATCATGCCTCCACAGTTGCGAGTTCGCAAGGGTCTAAATTTATGAACCGGACTTCTTGCGAAATCGCAAGTCACAATGGTGAAGGTATTGAATGCATGAGTTTCATTACTAGCGCTATCGCATGGTGCTCGAAACCCAAAGCTTATAACTAGCGAATTCGCAACCTGGCCCGCCTCTGGTCGTCAACAGCATAATTCCAAGCCAAGAAGACCACAAACTTGGCATCTTATCACTTTTCATGGTCGAATCTTTCTTCCAAATCTCCTCTCTTTTCACATATTCTCTACTCTTTCCACATCAATCTTCCATCAAATCTACACAAACCCTTCAATAAATTCAATTACATCTCAAGTGGGTCAATCCAAAGTGTAAGCAATTTGCTAAGCTTTTCAATTACTTCTCCACTATTTGTTTCTCTACCCATATGCTTGTCTTTATGATTTTGTACTTGTTGTTTTGGAATTTAGTAGCACAATTTATGTGGGTAGGAGAAAGACAAACAAGGTAGACCCATCCTTAACACTACAATCAATTCTACATCTACCTATTTGATAATTGCAAAGGTATGGGTTTTTAGTTGATTACACTTATTTTGTGAGTTTTAAGGGGTCATTAGGGTTTATATATTCGTTGGAGTGTTAAACTTATGATTCATCATTAATTAATCACCACTAGGTCCATCAAAATTGTTACATTTTATTTGTTTTAGGTACTTGTGTCTAGGTAAACAAAATTATACTTAACTTGTGTGTAAATGCATATTCATGACCATGTTTGTAGGCATTCATTAATTGGGGAAAGTGGACTATATAAATGTTTTGTCATTTCCACTAACAAATTGGTCTCTAAACGTAGGAAAGGACAATGAGTGAACCAACAAACTCGACTTCTTCCAACTCATCTAGTGGTGGAGAAAATGTTGTTCTAGATTCGCGACGACGTAAAACAAGGAAGCTTAGTCGCGCTTCAAAAGAAGAACAAATGAGGACCCATTGTCGCAAGATAGAGACACGAATCGACAATAAAATTCTAACACATGTCAAATTTAATGACATCGGTGTAGCTATTGCGCCCTATGATGATGCCCAAAGGTGGTCTAGTTGGTGTGGGAAAATAGGTAGGACTCATGTGCCGCTAGACACTACGGATTGGAGGCTTCTAGACCCCGCTATTAAAAGGGGTGTGTGGAAGGAATGCAAGGTGAAGTTCACTTTTTTATTTTTTTCCATTTAGTAATACCTTGTTAATAGGACTTACCATCTATACTATATCAATGTTAGCGACCCTTTGTGATCGAAGCCAAATCGTACGATCAAGTGAAGAAGAAGGCATTACAAATTGCATCAAAGTCGCATCGCGAGCATAAATATACTCTTGCCAAGGAGTACATAAACCCCAAGGGCATAAGGTTTGGTCAACATCCTAAGGATCGTTACAATCACATTGTCCCACTTACTTGGGAGATATTCAAGGCACGATGGATAGAAAACGATTTAAAGGTTAGTACTAACATTCAATTTGCTTAATTTATTTTTTTTCCTATACACCTTTAATTGTTCCCTAAATTAGTTTATCCTTACTAACCAATAAAATTCATAAAGGGTGTGGGTGATGATAAGCGTAAAGCAGGTGCTGCTAATAATATGCCCTACACCGGTGGACGGTGTGGATATTTGGGTGTGGGGAAGAAGACATCTAAAAACAAATACGATAAAGAGGTTAAGGAACTAGTAGATGGTGTCACCCCCCTAGAAGAGGCAAAAAACCAAGTCGCGGCCGAAGACCCAACAAAATATACTCGAGAACAGTTATTCGTGCTTGGTAGAATTAAGGCCGACGGAAAATTCTCAAGCGAAGAGGCAAAGAGAATTGCGGGACGAGTGGTACGTGTTATATAAGTTTACATACTTCTCAAAACTATTAATGTTACTAAAATTAAAATAGAACGTCATAGTGTATTTAAAATACCAATTTGTTTGATTATTATTGTGAGTAGGATGAGGTAGGGCTTGAAGTTGAACAGGGTTTATTCATCCCGGTGGGAAAACATGATGTCTTGCATAGAGCACTAGGTAAGGATGAACATCCTGGAAGAGCAAAGGGGATAGGTGGATATGCGACCCAAATTGAAGCTTTTGGGATCAAACGTAGTAGCAAAAATCCTAAACCCTCTAAACTCCAAGTAGCCTTAAGCCAAGCTAAAAAATCCGAGCAAGATGTCAAGAATTTGAAAGCCATCTTAGCCAATGTTTGTGCTTTTGTGAATTATCCTATTCCCGATGATTTGTGTCTAACAAATCAAGGTAATGGACCATCATCCAGAGGCTCCCATCCATCCCCGCCCCAAGTTGAGGTTGACCAACCAAATCCTCCATTCGACCACATCGACATATGCACGCCATTGGTACCTAGCCAACCTCAAGTTGATGTACAACTTCCGCAAGTTGATATACAAATTCCCAAAGCAACCACAAAGGTTAGGTTATCACCCTAGCCTAAGCCTTACATTCAAATTAATTACGCTTAATCATCTACTCCTTTTTGAAAATACTATGATAACAAACTAATTTTTTTTTCTTTAATGTAGATTTCCCATTCTTGCAAGTTGTACGTTGTTAGAGGTAATAATTCTCAACCAATACACGTTGCTAATGGGAATTCCTATCCTCATATGACTTTGCATCACAAATCAAAAGTCCCTAAGGGTTTCGTAAGGGTATCCATAGTTGAGGTGTATGTAGAAGATGCCTTGTTGCCGGTGACTGAGGATGATGAATGCACAACAGTTGGTCAAGGTTTGGGATTTTTTTTCGTATGGCCCGCGTGGTTGGTTGTAGATGCTAATTCAACATGCATCCCCAAGAACACAAAGCAACCAACAGAGATTGCCGACCTTAATTTCCCAATCCATAAGATTCCTCTCTCTAATGAGTGTGTGGGCTTCATGAAAGCTCTCCCGGGTTTTGTTCGCACACTATTTGACATGCTAGGTCATCATAGCCGTGAATCTGTGTACTATTTTGTAGCCAATTCCAAGGTTTTTGGCGAGGCAAAGGAAGTGGTTGTTCCTTGGGAAGATTTTGCCCTATTTTGGCACAAACAAACCCTTCCCGATACTATACTAATCCTACATCAAATGTAAGTGTTATTGTTTAACCTAGTGGTATTTATGTGTTACTTTATTGTGTCCGTATTTATATACCTCTTCTGATACTTTATGCTCTAAGATTGTTGTAGGTTCATGCAATACGTCTCTTTGAGCGTGACCAAGACATTCATCGGTTTTTTGCACCCGACTTGCTTGCAACAAGCCCAACAAGGTAATAATGTGAGGCTTGCTTACCTTACAAAGTTGCTAAACGACAAGAGCAAAACCATTTTCATTGGGCCATACCTAGAGGGGTATGTATTTACTAATTGTTTGATTAGTAGATATTAGTTTCAACTGCACATAATCTACATAATCTATGTTATAGTCTGAGGTGCATGTTGTTTAATATATAGTGGTCATTGGAGTTTTGTTGCAATGATTCCATCATTGAAGCGTGTCTATTGGATTGATCCACTACATTTCGCTCCATCTACAAAATTCGCCGATCTATTGGAGATTGCTATGCATGCTGTGAATGACGACACACTCCTTAACTTTGAACTTATTCAAATTCAGGTTAAAATATCGACTCCTTTATTACGTATTTGCAGCTAAATACATTTACATACCATATGTTAAACTACTTCAATTTCAGCACCGCAAGCAATTGTCCAACTGGGAGTGTGGATACTACATGATGTTGTATGCCTACGAGTGCATTGAGACCCTTACAAGTGACAATTTGGAACTACATCGCGTGAGTACTCTTACAATATGAAAGTTTCTATTTATTACCTACAAATTACCTTAGTTTGTATTAATAAATGTATCTCATTCGTAGATACTCGAGGAAAATCAATCGCCATACACTAAAAAAGAGTTAGAGTTGGGGAGAGATAGATTTGCAAAGCACTTGGTCATCGTTAGAGCTCAATTCATATCTAGACCACACGTACCACGTAAGGATGCATGTAAAACCTAAGTCGTGTTTCTACATTTGTTATACATGCAAAGGATTATAATTTATGAGTTCTTTGTGTTTGCCATTTGGTGGACTACATATATCTTGCAATTGACAGGTTTAGATATGACAATTATACTATTTGTGCGGGATATTTACCAAAAATCAAAAATTAATGTACTAGGCTTTTTTCCCGGCGAGCTCGTTACCTTTCTCGTTAGGCACCAAATGGCTTATGCGAGTTACATGCGTACTCGCAAGTAGTCAAGCTCGGGTGGCGGTTTCGCCACATAGCTCGCTAGGTTGAACTCTGTCTCACCAATATTATGTCTAACGCCATCGCAACCTGACTCGTCAAGACTAGCGAAATATACAAGCGATCTCGCCACAATTCATCAGAAATCAACCCCAATCACAGTTTACTAGCGTATTCGCAACTCTGTCGCTCGTTAGCCACTGCCTCTCCAGTCTCAAACCCTGCGATTTCTCCAGTCTACTCGTCAAACCTGCCGAGCAAGTTAGCGAGCTCCCCAATAAACTACTAAAATCGCCTAATCTCAGAAACTACGACGTCGTTTAATCATGCCTGAGAGTACACTTACGAACTCGCTACAAAATAATAAGAGATGGCGTAGCGAGCTCGCTAGGACTGTTTTAGGCGAGCCACAAACGGTCTCGCTACTACCCTCGTTCACTATCTAAGATCTTGACCAGGCAAACTAGCGGACTCGCAAGAATATTACTTGCGATCGCTTGTTGGTGTCGCAACTAATCAAGTGACGCCCTAAACCCTAGACCATAATCATGCCTGAGAGTACACTTACGATCTCGCTACAAAATAATAAGAGATGGCGTAGCGAGATCGCAAGGACAGTTCTGGGCGAGCCACAATCGATATCGCTAGTATCCTCGTTCACTATCTAAGATCTTGACCAGGCAAACTAGCGGACTCGCAAGTATATTACTTGCGATCGCTTGTTGGTGTCGCAACTACTCAAGTGACGCCCTAAACCCTAGACCATAAACCCTGTCTAACATGAATTGTAGCGAACTCGCTTCATAAATGTTTAGCGAATCGCCAACAGCCATCGTAACTAGTCAGACTCACACATAATTTCAGCCTTGCGTTTAAGCTAGCGAACTCGCCACCTTGTAAGTTAGGTTTTGATTTGAGTAGTTGTTGCGAGCTCGCAACACGTCATAAAGGCGGAAATGACATATTTCTAAGGCGGATGATACGCCTTAAAACAGAAAAATTTTAAGGCGGAAGAGGAACCGCCTTAAAGCTTTTTCAGGTTTTAAGGCAATACCAGAGAAGGCATTTGTCTTCTGCCTTGAAACGTGAAGGACCAACCGCCTTAAATGCTGCAAAATTGTAGTAGTGATGGGTGATAGTCCCTGAAAAGCCCAAAGTGTGGCAAGCCTGTCCCAAACGTTATCACAGTAGAAATATTTGGAGAAACATAAAGAGTGCATCACCTTCCACATTTCAACAGTGACAGGGCATGTGTTGTAAAAATGGTGTAGTGAGTCTTGGGAGTTGCAGAAACAACATTTTGAGGCAAACTGAAAACCTGAGAAAGAGAGGATATCATCAAAGGGCAGGAGGGCATTCAGTAGTCTCCACATAAAAATTGAAAAAAAAATTGTAGCTGTGGAGACCAGATAATTTTAAGAACAGGCCTATGTGGAAGGACAGGTCTCAGTGTAAGGTATGTGGATTTGACAGTGATGGCTCCTGTGACATTTGGCTTCCAGATCAGTTGATCTTCTTTATGGGGTGAGGTGGTAGCATTTTGGAGAAAATGGGAGATATGATTGGGAAGGTGCTGATACAGAAAAGGAAAAAGTGTATTTTTATTTTGGATAAATTCTGCAACTGTGATTTGAAGAAGTCCTGCTGAGGGAGGTTCACAGTGGTCAATGATTGGACCAAAATCTGTCCAATTTGAGCTCCAAAAATTGCAGGAGCCAGAGCCAATAATGACCCTTGAATTATTTTCTGCAAAGCTGTTAACTTTACATATTCTTTTCCAGTTTTGTGACTTTCTGTGTGTATCAGGTAGGGATGCTAAAAATTGGGAATGGTGCATTCCCTAATTGGTATTTCCACCACAATTTACATGAGAAAGCTGTAATTGTGGTGGAAAGAGCCCTGAAACCTAAACCTTTCTGAGAAACTGGATAGCACAGTGCATCCCATTTCCTCCAAGTTTTCTTTGGTCCTTTGTCAGTGGAGCCCCAAAAAAATATTGAGAATTTCCTCTCAATCTTTTTTATGATCTGTTTAGTTGGCTCCATCACTGACCATATGTGCTGTGGTAAAGACTGTAAACATGATTTGATTAGAGTCAGTTTATCACCAGCAGATAGCCAAATATTTTTCCAGTTTTTAACTCTATTGTCTATGCATTCCAGAATGGTCTGAAAATGGATATTGAGTGTTCTACCAGAAAAAATCTGTACTCCTAAATATTTGAATGACAAGCTACCTTTTTTCATACCAAGTATACTCAAGACCTGTCTCTGTTTATTGTCTGTGGCATGTTTCCCCAGGAAGACCTCACTTTTTTTAAAATTTATTTTCTGACATGTGGTGTCCTCAAATTTGACAAGAAAAGCCTTAATTCTAATTAAGTTGAGTCTGGAGGCTTTTAAAAAAATCACAGTGTCATCAGCATAGGATAAATGGGAGGTATTGATAGCATGGGGTGGTAGGCTGTAGTAGCTGAGTTTACCAGTTTCAAAGATGAAAGCTAAACTTCTGGTAAATGCCTCAGAAAAAAGATTAAACAGAAAGGGGGAGAGGGGTCACCCTGTTTAATGCCCCTAGTGGCTTTAAAAAATCCTACTGGCCTGCCATTGATCAGGACTGAGAACCATGCATCAGATAGATTCTTGAGTATACAATGAATAAACTTGCCACTGAAACCAAATTTTTGGAGTATTTGTTTTAAAAAAGACCAGCTGACCCTGTCAAAATCCTTCATTAAATCTAATTTAAGAATGCAATTAGGATCTCTGACTTTTCTATCCAGAAATCTGAACAATTCTTTCAGATAGATGACATTATCAGCAATGTCCCTATTCTGGAGGAAAGCAGATTGCTGTGGGGAAATTAATTTAGGCATCAAAGATTTAAGTCTTTCCATCAGTATTTTTGAAAAAAATTTATTGGAAACATTGGAAAGACTTATTGGTCTGTAGTCACTAAAGGAAATAGGGGTTTCTTTTTTAGGAATGAGAGTGATCCAGGTACTGGAAAGGCCCCTATGTATATGTGATCTAGACAGGAAATCATTTGATGCCTCTAGTAAATCTTGGCTAATAATGTCCCAGGCCTTAATATAAAATTGAGCAGTGTAACCATCTGGTCCTGGACTGCTTGATTTATTAAGACTGAAAATAATTTGCCTTAGTTCTTCTAGGGTAACTGGCTTAATTAGTCCCTCATTATCTTCCTTAGTCACCAAATTAGGGATTTTGGAGAGAAAATGAGAAGCAAAAAGTTCATGCTCAGGATGAGGCTCATCAGATAACAAGTTTTGGAAGAAAATGATGGCTTCATTTTCTATCTCAGTACTGTCATCAAGCCACCTCCCAGAAGCACTTTTAATTTTAGTGATTGAAAGTCTACATCTTTTTTCCTTCACAGATTGATGGAAAAATTTTGTATTTTCATCACCATCTTTAAGCTATTTTACCTTAGCCTTGTTTTTCCAGAAATGTTTCTCCTCTTTTAGTGATCTAACTAAAATGGCTCTGGCCTTATTTAATTTAATTAGCTCATCAGTTGAACTATTAAATTCAAAAGCACATTCCTGGAGTCTCAATTTTTCTTCTGCTTTAACTACATTATCAGTAATGTTGTCAAAAATCTCTCTGTTCCATTTTTTCAAATGAACTTTGAGTTTATTTAGCTTGATAAATAGTTTAAACATTCCTCTACCCTCCAGAGGTTCATTCCAGTGAGATTTAATCAAATCCCTGAAATGGTCTCTTTTAAACCAGGTGTTGACAAATCTAAATGGTCTTGGAGTAGAAGGAATATCAGATCCAATTCTACAGAGAAGAGGACAATGATCAGAAGATAATTTATTTAGGACTAGAACAGAAGATTGTGGAAATTTTGATAGCCATTGGAGGGAGCACAATGCTCTATCCAGTCTTTCAATAAATAGATTTTTTCCACCTTCCTTGGTTCTGCCATTTATCCATGTGAAGAAGTTCCCTACTGTGTTCAGTGTGTGAAGTGCCATTGTATTAATAAAATCATAAAAATCATGTATACTACCTAATTTAGGAGAAGTAGGTCCTTTATATTCAGAGATGGTAGTCATGGCATTGAAATCACCTGTGTATAAGCACTCAGTAAGCTGTAAACTAACCAGGTCAGACCATAAATCTTTTCTTCCTTTCCTAGATCTTAAACCATGCACAAAAACAGCCTCCATTGACTGATTTAGTATATGGCTGTAGATTTGTACTAGTAAGAATTGGTTATGATCAAGCCTTAGATTTATTACTAAACTGTCATTCCACATGATCCAAATACCACATAGAGATGAGTGCATGCAGTGAGTAAAAAGAAATTTTTTGCAGTATTCAAAAATTTCATGATTTTTGTGCTGAGGCTCAATGAAACAGATAAGGTCCAGTTTATGAATTCTTATTAGTTTCTCAATCCTCATGATTGAAGTCTCCATACCTCTGACATTCCAAACCAAGATATTAATACCTAAGGTTTTATTTATCATAGTTACGAGGTTGGATACTTTTTGTAGCGGTCCTGGTAAGGACTTTATTTACCTGAGTAAAGTAGGTGGAGATAGTACCTTGGATTTGCTCAGTTGCTGAGGTGTTGGATATTGTAGGTGCAGTGAGAGTGTCATCTTGAGTTTCCTGTTGTTTGTCCATCAGGGCATCTGTGAACTCTTCAT
This sequence comes from Sherardia arvensis, assembly GCA_948330725.1. Taxonomy (NCBI): domain Eukaryota; kingdom Viridiplantae; phylum Streptophyta; class Magnoliopsida; order Gentianales; family Rubiaceae; genus Sherardia; species Sherardia arvensis. The sequence continues at coordinate 39,274,260 of OX415236.1, read as the reverse complement.
CAGATGTATGTTCCTGATCCTCTCCTTCCTGTAGTAAGGGTAGGAATCTGTTGGAGACCTGATTCACCTCTCTGATAGGATTGTCTTCCCTATTTTCATCCACATTTCTTTCCACATTTTCTTGCTCATCATCCTCTTGTATAAGTGGAAGAAATCTGTTGTTCCCTGTTCTTGGCTGAGAGTGGAAAGGAAGTTTATCAGCATTAAAAGGGTTAACAGGTGAAAGAGAGTTACCTGAATGGATGTGAATGTCATCAGCTGCAAAATTCCTTGGTTTTTTTGGAGTAGACCATTGTGCTGTTAGTGGTTGGACAGGGAGTTGATTTGAGTGGGGAGTATGACCAGGTTCTGAGGTGACTGTGAGAGCAGTATGTGAGTCTGACAAAGATTCAGTCTGAGTGCAAGTAGGGGACTCAATAGGTTGGGAAGGTGGATAAACATTTGTAGTGAGGGATTCTTCAATTGTCACTTTGTCTCCAGATGTAGAAGTGATGTAACAGTCCTGATTGGCTTCCAGTGGTGTGAAAGTAGTATCAAGGATGTCACTCATTTTTCCTTTAAGCTTTTGAGGGGATAATGGCTGGTCATCATCTATTTGTATGGGGGGTGGGGGTGGAAGCACCTTCTACACATATTTCAGTTCAGCTTCCTTTGGTTGGGTTTGGGCTCTTCCCATCTGAGGGGCTTGGTTTTTCAAAGTTTTCTGCTTATCTGCATAAGTAGTGCCAGAAGAGGAGGCTGTCTGAGGGGTGGGAGTTTGTTTTTGGTAAAGAGTGTTGGGTTTTCTTTGAGGTGGAGGGTTAGCTTTGGAGCCAAGGTAATTGTTGAATCTGGGGTTATATGGAGCTGGCCTTAGGTCAGGGTGCAGAATTCTACACTCTATAGCTTCATGGCCTAGTTTCTTACAGTGCCTACAGTATAATGGTATCTGCTCATATTCAATTTCAAAGTCTGCAACATCACCACTTACACTCAAGAATATGGTCTTGATAGCGGTTTAAAATTTGGCTAGTTGATGAATCTGTACCTGCCAATTCAATCCGTATTTTACTTATTTGCAGTTCGTAATTTTGTTAAATAATCATATATATAATAATTATGACATAAAATTGATTCATAAATGTATGTCATAGAAGTGATATATATAATGAATATGATATATACAATTATTGATCATATCATATATCAAAAATATATATTTATTTTGAATCGCAAAATACGGATAGCATGCCTCGAAAAAATAGTCTGGATCCCCTCTGGGAATTTTAGTCCGACAATTCACGTGGAAATTAAGAGAGAATTGGTCAGGGTCTTTTTTATAGGTAGGCATCAATGATTCAGCTCGCAACCACGTTTTTATGGATACATTTTACAAAAGCAAAATTTTAAATTATGTATGATGTTTAATATTTGTTTAGATATAACAACGTTATAAAAAGCATAAGCTAGTATCTAGATAAGTCTAACATCATTTCACATGAAATGTTATTGTTTACACATAACAATTATATTTTAAACTATCAATATTTTCAATGAGAATTTTATTCAATTAACTCGGCGTCATTTAATAATGATTCTATATTCAAAATTTAAACTTAATGAAAACTCTATTTTTTATTTTAGAAAGAAAAGTGCACTTAATTGAATTAACCAAAACAAAATATACTGACCTGAAATGAGGTAAAATTAATGTAAATAGCTTGATCGATATAGAAGTAAATAAAATAATAAATACATTATCGCTCATCGAACCGTAACTGAATGAAGCTAAATATTTATAAAGTTCAATGTTAGGTTAACTGTGAATTAATCCTTGGAAGTATCAAGTTCATGTTGGATGAGAGTCGCATAACAGATAAGTGAAATAGCTCAAGAGGTTAAAGATTGGGCTAAAGGCATGGAAAAGAAATAGTTTTGGGAATATCCACCAAAATTTACTAGATGATGAAGATAGGATCAGTGAATTGGAGATTACATACCAAGCCAGTGGCAGTGATGATGATTTGATAAAGCTGAATGAGGGAAGGGTTCTCCTTGTCAGATCTGAAAAAGAAATTACAGCATTTTGGAGACAAAAGTTAAGTCTCAAATTATTAAAGGAAGGTGATGCAAAATCATCCTTTTTCCATAACTCTGTTAGAGAAAAAAGGAGTAAGGGGAGGATATCAAAAATCAAAACAGAAGTAGTGGATTGGAATACTGAACCAGGATTAATCAAAGAAGAGGGAGTGAGATTTTATGAGGGCTTGCTGATTGAAAATACACAAGACATCCATGGATAGTACATAGAGCATTTCAAGGCTGTTATACCAACAATAATCACAAATGAGGATAATCATGAACTGTTGAAAGATTTGACTATGGTTGAGCTGAAGTCTACTACATTTGGGCTCAACAAGGAGGGAGTTTCAGAGGCAGATGGATTTTCTAGCATTTTCTACACTGCATGCTGGGATACTATCAAAACTAACCTGCTGGAATCAGCAAAAGAATTCATGAATGGAAAATTGCTTCCAAAGGCCATATCCAACAACATGCTAGCACTAATACCAAAAAAGCCGAACCCCTCAAACTTTGGAGATTACAGGTCAATAAACCTCTCCAATTTTCTGAACAAAATCTACTCAAAGGTTGTTATGGAAAGATTAAAGCCACTGATGTAGAAAGTTATCTCAGAGGAGCAGTCTGGTTTAATGGAAGGCAAAGATATAGCTGATAATATAATCCAAATGATGGAAATGACTAGACTTGTCAACAACCAAATGGTGACAACAATCTCATTGTGACACTGGATATGCAGAAGGCATTTGATAGAGTGTCTTGGAGCTTCCAAAACACAATCATGATTAAGTTTGGATTTGATGAAACTTTTGTTAAACTGGTTATTCATAATATAGCTGTTGCCCATTTTTCTGTGATAATTAATGGGAGTGCTTTTGGTTTTTTTGCAACCAGTAGAGGTATCAAGCAAGGAGATCCACTCTCTCCTTACTTATACAACATTGTATCTGAGGGTTTTACAAGAGGTTTAAAAGATGTATTCAAACAAGGTTATATAGAGCATTTCACAATGCCAGCAAATGTTACTCCTCTTTCCCATTTAGTGTATCCTGATGATACATCAGTTTTCCTCACATACAACAAAAGGAACTTGAAAAAATTTAGGCATTTTCTGAGGGCCTATGAAGTTGTATCTGGTAAGATGATAAACTACTCAAAGTCAGACTTATTTTTGCACATGAACACTTCAGTCCACAACAAGAGGAGGATCAGAAGGATTCTGGGCATGAAGAAAGGAAAAATTCCATTTAATTACTTGGGAGTGCCTATTTTCAGTGGAAGAAACTTGATCAGATACTATCAACCCCTGATAGAGAGAATGGAAAAACTAATTCTAAATTGGAAGAACAAATGGTTGACCAGTGCTCGGAAGCTTATACTGATCAATCATATGTTAATGTCTATGCCTACTCACATCTTCTCAGTTTTACAGCCACCAAAAATGGTTATAAAGAAAATGGAGAAGATAGCTTCAAAATTTTTCTGGGGAGAAACAGACCAAGGTCAGAGAAAGAGTTGAAGAAAATGGACTAGAATTTCAGTGCCTACAGAGGAAAATGGGACGGGATTTAGGGACCTAACAGCTGTGGTGGGAGCTTTTACATGCAAAATCTGGAGGAAGTTGCAATTGAACCAGACAATATGGTCAAGATATATGTGAAGCTTACCAGCAGCTTATAAAAACTCTCTTACATGAAAAAAGATCTGCAAAATCACTGAATTTGCAAACTCACTGACACAGATCTTGGTTGGATAAGGAGGGAGCTCATTCTGGAACTCTAATTGGCTAGGGGTTGGAGCATAGTATCATTGGCCAGAAACTGTTAAGCTACATTTTCAAAACATTAGTGTAGCTCAATTTTTTGCAAAATAAAACTCATTACATTAACAAACTGGAGCCTCATTTGGCCACCCCACATATTTTTTTGTTGCGGGGAGCACAAAAGGTTTACACACACATCGACAGGTTGATATGGATGTCAGTAATTGATGAGAACTTTTCCATAAAAGCAGCTTAGCACAGCCTGAGAAATAAGGGCATAAGGGATACATTGCTAAAAACGGTTTGGTCTCTATCATTGCCAGCTAAGATTCCTATATTTATATGGAGACTCACAAACAAACTTTTACCATTTGAGGATATTCTGATAAAGTTTGATTTTCACTTACCCTCTAAATGTGTGCAATGCGATAGTAATGACTCCATTGAGCACTATTTTAATAACTGTTCTTACAATCTGGAAGTGGGGAGTCATATGCATGCAATTTTGCTTATACAGGTACCTTCTTTTTTACCAGTTAGAGTTAGAATACACTTTTATTTGACATTGGCTGGTCTCTCTAAAGTTCATACTAAAATTCTAAGAATTACCTGCATGGTTACACTCTGGAATCTATTGACAAGGAGAAATAAACTGGTTTATGATAATAAAAGTATGTCTCCTAGAGATCTGATTGCTAAGATAAAAAAAAAGGAGGTGAATCTAATTTTCACAGCCCACCCATTAGACTGGGAATATAGATAGGAATAATTTTTTAATTTTAGCAGGCTTGGCTCCTTTCTTTAAACATAAAATACCAAAACTGATTAAGATTATAAAATGCAACCACCTGATCAAGGCTGCAAAGCTAATGTAGATGTCTCCTATAAAAATGGAAGCTGTGAGATAGGAATTGTTTTTAGAAATGCAGCAGGTCACTCAGTACTGCTCAGAACTTTGCACATGAACTGTGTTTCACCTCTGCATGCCGAGTTGTTGGCTATAAAGCAAGGATATGTTGCAGCACAGGAACTGGGATTACAGCACTACCAAATTGAATCAGACTGCTTACAGGCAATCAGATGCATCACAAATCCTACACAAGCAACATGGAATGTGTACTCAGTCTGCACTGAGCTGCACAACCTTCATTGCATAAACCCTGTCAAACACATTTACAGGGAAGCAAATAAAGCTGCTGACTTTCTGTCAAGGAGGAGTCTTAACAATAATTTGGCAGAATCCTTCACAGTGTAGAATATACCAGGCATGTTATCTGGTATACTTATACTTGACAGGTATGGAACTCCCTCCACAAGGACCTCATGACATGAACAGGTATTTTGACAGTTTACTGATGTGCTGATAAACCAAAGCTGGAAAAAAATGAAGCTCCAAACCATCACAAGCACTCATTAGTTACACAGACTAACTTTTGAGCCAATTTTTGGCTGTAAATATTTATACACTGGATGATGATCTCTCTCTATGGACCAAACTAATGGGTGGTTAAGCTGTGCTTCGATATTTGTTTACTCGATCACTAAACTGCTCCCCATTTAAGATTTGGCTATATGAGGAAAGCATTCAAAATCCAGTAGACCTTATCATCTATTCATACATTTTTGAGAAGTTTAGATGCTTCTAAGAGCAATTCTCTTTTTTGATGTAACACAACTTTAGGTTTTGCCTATTTTTTGGTCTGAGGTGCCAAATAAATACCCCACAAATGGTGGTTTTAATTTTTTTTTTTTTTAAAAAAAAAAACAGATAATAGATTTTTTTGGGTTTCCAGAGATCAGAATTTTGGCGAACTACTCGAAGCCTTACACTAAATATATGTTGACAATAAAACCAATTAAGAAATATTTATATTTATATTTATACTAAAGAAGCACTTGTATAATGTGACTTTATGGTAAGGCATGATCTAATTCTTTTAGTTTTGGACCCAAATTAGTAGTAAAATCTAATTTTAAATACATAATTAGATCATGCCTTACCAATTGAAATTCGTTTTACTCGTGCGTTGTAATAGTATCAGGATCAGTTGCAATTGTCTACCTGATCATTTATAAGGGTTTGGTGAGCCTAATAAATTTCTTCCTGTCTTTGACAAAAAGGAAAAAAAAAAGTCATACCTTACCATAAGACCGCCTTATCTGATTGTTTTGTCTATAAATTGTTAATATATCGGAAAAATGATTCACATTATATTATTAATTATTTTTAAAATCATATTACATATAAATGATCGGAACACTTATTTTTATTTATATTAAAAGAAACACTTGTGTAAGACGGTTTAATAATAAGCAAAGTCTTTAAAATACCAACATTCCTAGATGCTATGGAGCTACCTCTATGCATTTAAACTCAAATGATACATTTTTGTGTTAAAACATTAATCATTTTAAAGTAAACATTCAGTAAACGTGTTTTAATGCAAACATTCAAGAAATTTCATAAATAAATTAAAAAATTTAAGTAACAAATATACGGTTCAAATTCATACGTCTAAAGATTTTCTAGAATAGTTATGAAAGTTGAGAGTTCAGACTTTCTCTTTATGATAAGACATGACCTTATTTTTCTAGTGTTTGGGCCCAAACAGTAATTAAACTCATTTTTAAATACAAAACGAGTCATGTCTCACCCATCGTATCTAATTATACACCTTATATTTATACCATTAAATGAATATAATTAATAGAGTGGAATTTCAGTAAAAATATAATTAATGAAGTGGAATTTGGGTAAATGGCTCTAGAAATGAGAAACACTCATATAACGCGGCTTTATGGTAAACAAATGCCTGATTCTTCATATTTGGATCCAAATTAGTGATTAGTTTCATTTTAAAATACACAATAAATAATGTCTTATCATAAATCCGTCTTACCTTATTATTTGTCCTCTGAAATTCGGAACAATTGTTTAATTTTTCTGAGTCATTTTTTTTACAATTTGAATTGTTTTAAGAATATTTTAAAAGATGAGTGATCTCGAATCAAAATTGTTATAGGTACTGTAGTGGTCTCCAAAAAACAATTACTCATTTAAAAAATATATTTCACTCTCTCACACACACGTTTGATTTGTCTAGAATAATTTATTGTTACGTACTTACGTTTAGGAGTCTATAAAGATCTGATTACACGTTAAGATAATGTCAATAATATGAAAATACACGCGAACAAAATCTAATAATAAACGGTATCAAAACGTAAACTACGATGGAGGAAGTAGGTGCAAATTGGTATATGTGTGGTTTGGAGGCTTGGAGCACTAGTCCATACAGCTACTCCAAACAAGTAGTCCCTATTAATTAACTAAAAGTCAATTTAATCATTTAAGTCAGGATTCCGTCTCTGCTAGTATAACCCAAGTGATTGCAGCCTTAACTTGCACATGTTATATACCGAGAAATGAAATACAGATGGACTAATTAGTATAGGGAAAATAATAATTGTAAAATGAATTTATAATCCACAGTTCCTCTTGTCAAATGTTGCTGGACATTTTCCAACACCATAAATGTAATATACAATTTTCCGTTCATAAAAAAAAAGTGATTGTGGCCTTAACTTGCACAGCTAGATGATCCATAATTTGCAGAACTGCTATCTGCAGGTATTGTGTTGCAAGTTAGGACCTGTTTAATATATCTGAACTGAACTGAACTGAAAAATATTGAATTGAACTAAATTTACTGAACTTTGTGGTTTACGAAGTTCAGTATAAAACTGCAGTGTGTCCCTCCATACAGGGGCGGAGCTAGGAATTTAGTATGTGGGGGGCCGGAACTTAATAATTTGAATTAGATATTAAAATGATGTAAAATAGGCAATTCATTGAAATATGAAAAAATTGAATTAATACAATAAAGATATACATTGCTAGATAAGTTTAAAAATTTTATGATTTAAACATCATATACATGAATCACTATTGAAGCCGCACATTCTCGCTGAAAGCTTACTGAAAGTATCGATGATCGAATTAATACTGATTGTCTCGGCGATCTCCTTTTCGGCAATCACTAGCTTATAACATCTATTTATACTTTTAATTGATAAAATCCAACTCATAATCGGATTAATAATTTGATAAATTAAAACTCGATTCACGTTCTAATATAATATTACATTATTAAATATATGCAACTAACTTATTCGTTTAAAAATAAAGTAAAATTTAATAAATAAATGAATCTATTCCTATATGGATTCGTACACTGATTGTTTTTTTTCTCAATCAAATGAATAAATCAAATGTCAATTAGGGTAACCTTATATTATAATTGATTTTATTTTTCTTAGCTAGTAGTATATATTATGCATGTCTAATCAAATGTCAATTCTACCATTTAAGTTAGAATTCTGGATCTGTGTTATAAATCACCCAAGTGGTTATAGTCTTGCATGTACACCCCACATCGTTTATAATTTGCAGAACAGTTAGGTATGAGTATGAGGCCTTGTTTCAGCTTCAGCTGTATCATCATTTCCATTTTCCTGAGTTTTGGCCTGGTTTACCCTCGCCGGAGCTGCTACACTTCTATATTTTCTTTCGGAGATTCACTTTCTGATAGCGGTAACCTTGTAGCCCTGGAAGCTCCGAAGATCATACATGAAGGCTGCCTACCCAACGGCGAAACCTACTTCGGCCACCCGACTGGCCGGTGCTGCGACGGTCGTCTCATAATTGATCTTCTAGGTGCATACCATAAACACCACAGTTTGACCTAATCTTTTTTCAAATCTATCTGGTATATTTAATTATACACGCGGGTAGATGACAACAAATTGTTCATGTTGAAAACTAGTACGTACTTGCCAAAATTGGTAATACAGTAATTCAGGTATAGTTAAGTTTAATTTAGATCGATTTGAATCAGTTAATATATAAGACTGCACCCAGAAGTCTATCGAAGATATTAAGCCAGACTAGGGCCTTAATCTCTGGTTAATTAGGGTGTTGTGCTGTGTTATACGCAATCCACTATTTTACATGTAGCTCAAAATACGGTGTAAAAATATGAAAATGTGCTCAACTTATTTGATTTTTGAGAAATTAACCAATTTAAAGGGACAGTATTAATTAATGTCATTTCATTGATATTTTGGACTAGACTGAGTAAAATACTGAATCGACGTGCTGTACTTGTAAATTAATTTATTCTTATTTTTATACCATGATGATTCAGCTCAGCGTCTTGGTCTTCCAATTCCACCGCCGTATCTTCCAATAAAGAAAGAAAATAGATCAGATGTGTATGCTGGTGTGAATTTTGCAGTAGCCGGAGCAAGAGCCCTAAGTAACTCATTTTATAATGATAGAGGAATACAAGTATTCACAAATGCCTCTTTGGGAGGTCAGTTGGATTGGTTCAGAGAATTTCTACCATCTCTATGTAACAAAAAATCAGGTGAGTTATTTTTTATAAATAATAATCTTATATGTAAATATATAAATTTTATAATATAAAACTAAAATGTAATGCATATATGAGAATGACATTCTTTTGATTATTTGAAATGCTTATTTCATCTTGAGCGCACCTTATATTTTACGAGAAAAAAAATATCTGGGATTCCCAATTTTTCTAATCTTTCAAGAAAATATTTATACGTTTCAACTTATACAGTGTATATTTTATTACTCAAAAAATGTAGACTTTTATATGAAATTTATTGAATTTTTACATCAAAACATATTTTACTATATATTTACTTTAAAATAATCAATGTTTTAACCAAAATATGTATCATTTGAGTTTGAATACGTAGTGGTCATTTTACAGAGCAGTGAACTTGATGTTTAATCTGAACAATTTTTCTCATAGCAGATTGCTTGAAATATTTAGGAAGGTCATTTATATACATTGAAATTGGTGGCAATGATTACTCGCATACTTTACTTCAAGGAGGAAGCTTGGAAACCCTCCTAACATTTGTCCCTTTGGTCATTGAAGAAATCAGTTCGACAATATCTGTAAGACAAACTATTCACTGTTCAATTTAAATTACCAATTACCTGAATAAAAATGCATCCAAATTTACTTTATATGTGCATGTGATGATGGGAAAATAAATTTGGCCTAAAAATCTAGTCGTTATATAACATTACAAAAGTTTGGGTAAGATTGTTTTATCATAAGGTTTCGGTCAGACAAATAATTATCATGTAATTGTTAGGATTATTTGTACATTTATAACGTTTGTTAATCTTCCTAATTCAAGAATGGTAAATGAACAATTGACTAAAGAAAAGAAAGTTAAGTAACACAACACTAATCCATTATTTCTCCACACATCCTAATAATAATATAATATTACACAGTGTATTTAATTAAGAGTTAATTAATGATTAATTTTATAAATTTTAATGGTAATTGTATGTATTTTAAATATCTTTCCAATCATACCATAATTGTTCTTTTACTATTTTAATAATGATATTTTACGATCTTGTTCGGTTTTACATGTATCATTCTTATCATTTTTAAACCTATTTTCGTAATTTATTTTTGATTTTCAATTGATTTGGTTAATTTTTGTAATTTTGATCCATTCAATTTCATCCAATTTCGATATGTCTTCCTTAAATATGGATACAATTATCACTATATCATTATAGAATTTCCTAAACCTTTGAAAACAATATATATATATATATATATATATATATATATATATATATATTCATATGTATACACCCACAATTTCCTAAACCTTTATATATATATATATATAAATATGGACACACACGTACAATTTCTTAAACTTTTATAAAAAATATATATTAGATACGACACTCATCCTCAATTAATACAATTTTAAATTTGTCTTTTTTAAAAAATAATTGGGTAATAAATCAAATGAACCCCCAATAAAATCCCACCCTTTCCCCCCATCAACTGACAGTTGAACCCAGAACCTCTGAGTAAATCTACTAGTGTTTAGAGCCATTCTCAACTCCCTAAAATAGAAAAAGAATTAACAACTAATACAATTTCCTTTTTTATTTTTATTTAAAACCACTTGAGAGTGGGGTGATATTTATTTGGTTCACCATACCATAAAAGAGCCATAAAAGGCAAAAGTATCACAAATATGAAGAGTAGCATTGATATAAAATAAAGATCTAATGCTAATTGTAACTAGTATACACCCATGTCTAACCCTCACAAGTACATTAGGAATCGCTTAGCGAAAACCAACTTGGTCGATGAGAGGACTCAATACTTGCAAGCATTTTAGGGATCACCAAGGCGAAACCCAACTCTGCGGACAAGTATGAGGATTTACTAGAAACAATAGTTTACAAGTCAGATTCCACTCCAAGCTGTCAGCAACATCTCCTCTGCCTTGCTTCCATTCAGCAGTCTGTATGCTAACTCCCACTTCCATGCTGATTCCCTTAGCATACAGAGTCTTCTGCATTTGTGGACACAATAGAAAAAGTAGTAATTTGTTCCAATTGACGAATAAGAAATTGTACTAGTTACCACTAATACAATTTCTTATTCGTCAATTAAAGATGAAACAAAGTTTTATAATCTACTGATTAATTAAGTGGTATTTAGGTTTAATTAAACTAAATGGATTATTATTATTTTAAATTATTTATTATATTATAATTTCATATTTAACTCAATACTTTCATGTTAAGTAACAGTTATTTTGACATATTATATTATAATTTTCAGCATGTATTATTATTATATTTTTATTAAAAGTTCAACGCATTTGCACCGAAAAACTAAACTAGTAATTTAAACATGTTAACTAATTTAAAGACACGTATATAGCATTACATTTTCTTAAGTGAGCGATATATAAAAGGTATATTTTAATGCTTTATTAAATCATAAACGTTTAAAAATTACCTCAATTTTCTAGCAGTGACTCCCAACTTAAAATGATCAATGTTTGAATATAAAGTATAAACATGTATCATTTGAATTTAAATACATATAGTGATAGTTCCACATCATTAGGAAAGTTGGTCTTTAATGCATGCTTGCAGAGTTTGATAAAACTTGGAGCCACCAGTTTTATGGTTCCTGGGGCCTTTCCTCTCGGCTGCTGGACTTATAACATGATGGAATATGAAGCCTCTTTCCAGGAGATTATTTATGATGAATCTGGTTGCATCGACTTACTTAATGACTTCATAGTCTACCACAACGATCTACTCCAAATCGAACTTGATAATCTCAGAAGGCGTCATTCTCATATCAGTATCATTTATGCTGATTTCTACAGATCTGGCATCAGACTTTTCCGCTCTCCATATAAATTTGGTACTATATTAATCATTTTGTGCATACTATTTTTAGTTTGATTAGGCTCCACAACACTTTATTAAAGATGCTGAATTTGGTTTGTGATGTTTTTAGGGTTTCGAAATGATGTGTTAACGGTGTGCTGTGGAGCAGGAGGCCGTTACAATTTGAATTTATCCATCAATTGTGGTGACCCTCAATCTACATCCTGCAATGATCCTTCAGAGTATATTTTCTGGGATGGGCGTCATTTTACTGAAGCTGCTAACAAATTTATCGTTCAAAGTTTGGTGGAGGGACCTTATTCCATTCCCCCTCTAAAAACTATCTGCCCTTCTCTATTTTCCAATGGAAACCTTTCGTTTTCATATTAGATGTTGGTATGATGTTCATTAATTCATTTCCTATTTTACCTACATTAACCACATAGATCATATGTAATTTGTATATTTCATAGTCCAGAATCTCAATTGGTAGTAAGTGAACACTATAAACTGTATTATATTCTATAATATGTTGGCCAGAATTCATAAAATATTTTCATGATCTTTGTTGCATTATTTAAATATATTATGTTATAGTTGTGCATCTTTACTAATTCATGTTTAGATTTATTTCTTTCTTCTTTAATATATAGATTTGTAAAAAACATAATACATGTCCGTGCCTCACACCTAATTAACAATAAGAAAGTAAGAGCATTATTATAATTCAATAATAAGTTTTTAAAACTCTTTTGTATTAGGTATCATTAAATTATTTATGTCTGAAATCTTCTAGATTTCAGAACTATTGGTTAATAATGCATGTAAATTTTACAAGAATATTGTTTGAAAATCGGAACCTGGATTGTGATACTTATAGTATGTTACCCGGGGGAAGAGGTAGAGGGAGTTACCGGCCAGCCAATACTGGTCCAGGTTAAGAGACTCGGCGGACATGGTAGTGTAGTTAGCCCGGTGCTTTTCAGGAAGGAAAGCTTCCCGGACGTCAACAATAACCTTGTCATTCCAGCCGGGGACCCCGTATCGCTCGGGATTGACCTTGACATAGCCCTTCGCCTGCTAGTTCTTGGTCGAATCCTTCTTGCCAAGGATGAAGTCCTAAACACCAGGGCACGCCTGGACAGTGTATATCATCTCCTTGCCCGGGCACTTGATAAGCATATAGAAAGACCTCCAAAGATTGAAGGAGGGGTCAATCCCGCAGCGGAAACTCCTTACAAGAAAACCCATCATCACAGCAATAACGTTCGGATGCATCTGGGCCTGTGAAATGTTGTAGTACTCCAGGAACCGGGAGTACAACGGGGGGAAGGGAAGACTTAACCCCCATAAAATGGATCTGGGGGAGACGGCGGCCATCTGAGCGTCCAAAGATACCGGGACCCCCATACCGCTGAGACACTTCGCGGTCCAGACGTCGGCTTGAAGTGAAGTGGCCCGGACGGTGTCTATCTCCCTCTGTTCCCGGTTCTTGGAGCGTTTTAATTTCGGAGCAGAAGGAGACACATTGCTGCAAAGGTAGATTGGCTTGTAGGATGCCGATGAGCCAACAGATTGCGAGGCAAAAGCCTCGGGAGCAGTGCTCTCAAGAGAGTAGGTGACGATAGCCTCGGCCTCGGCATCGGACTGAGCATTGTTAGCTGCCATGGCGTTGAAGAAGAGAGAGAATATGAATACTCAACACAGATTGCTTTGAGAAAGAGAATAATGATTTTGGAACTTGAAAGCGATGGGTGGAGGAACCTATTTATAGAAAAAAGGAAAGGAGATAGAGAGACAGTGATTAAATGGGCTCAGGAAGCGAGGAAACAATAATGACAGTTATTAATTACCCTCGAGAAACGCACGCCCACGTCCCATCATTGTCGGCTGAGAGACGGAATTCAGAAAGCCAATCCTTCCGCCCTCGGATCCGGAGAGCTCTCATCCTCGGTCGGAAGAACCGGCGTCCGGGGGGCTAGTGGTGATACCAGGCCCAGGCCCAACTATCCTGCAGTAGTTTGGGCTCGGCCCATGATGAGGTAAGCTAATATGGAGGCATCCGGGATAGTACAACTCGGTTAGGGACAGATACACTAGAGGCCACAGAAAGGACGGACCAAATGGAGAGCATGGATCACTGTATAAATAGTGCTCCTCAGCTCTATTCCAAGTAAGTATCTTCTCATTATTCTAGTGAATACCCCTTTTCTCTCCCGGGATCCATCTTTCATCATCACGCCGGAGGGTCTACCCTCGGGTACCTCCCGGGGCTTTGTCTTGCAGGGTTAGGTCATTTGATCACGGATCAGGGGACAATCCGTACCGACCAGGCGGGCGACATCAACAAGTACTTATTAATTCCAAGTGCATTGCACGAATGACGTTTCCTATCGCTATGATGTTTTTATATATCATAAATAATTATATTTCAAATGCATGTCATGGTAACATATATTTGGAATTCGACTTATTAAAATAGTTGTCGTGCATTGCACGGCGGGTATTAAAACTAGTATTAGTCCTATGGCTATTAGAGTACAGTGGCGTGAGGGGCTTATGAGCATTGGCGGCGTGGAGCTAACTTTTATATTAGTGGGTTCATTTATACGTGTACATATCATTATTATTATTTAAAAATATTTAGTTTATTTATTGCCATATGATACTTTAATCATTTATAATCAAATTTGTCAATGTAGCATATAAATAATAAATTTGAAAATTATGCACGCAAACTAAATGTTAATATAAAATATTTTAAAATGTACATTTTAATTAGTTCAAAATAAGTTTGAACACATGAATTTACACAATAATTGTGAACTATTAAGAATTTAGTGAATTATAGAGTAAAGTCAAGCAAGCATCTCGACCGCGAATTAACTAACTTTTTTTTTTCACATCCAACCATTCAGATTCCTGATTTAAAAGGCCTTCAAGTCTTCAACATAGAGTATATAGTGTACATCAATTTTAAGCAAATCATTAGCTGAGTCACTTACTAAGCATTAACGGTACAAGAAACTGGAAACTAAGCATCTTATTTATTTCTGCCACTTACTACAAGAAAACCATATTTTCCATGAGAAGTGATTACATCTTATATAGGGTATACAACCCTCCGAATTAAGCAGTATATGGTATCCTTAGGGCCATTCTTTGGGCTAACCAAGGCCTCTCGGGATCTGGATCAATGAAACCATGCCTTAAAACTTCTTCCGCTTCTTCATCCATGAGTTCCCTTGCCCAGTTCACCCGTCTGGAGGGGCTACTGCCTGGTCCGTAGCACCTGAATTAACTAACTATATTATCTTCCACAATTAACCTACTGAATTTAGTAGTTTCGACAAATGGTACCTAGCTACATCAGCTAGCTAGCTACATCAGCTAGCTACAGTGATGGTGAATCACATATCTAGTATCAGAGAAATACATTAACATTTCCTTTAATTGAATTGCCCAATATATATAGGCAGGACTAAACATTCATATTTTTAGTCGTTGTATAGGTTAAAATACAATTTCTAACATTTATATGAAAATTACTATAAATAAATAAATATAATGTATATCCTCTATCTAATATCGAAAACAATAAATCATGATTAAACATCTATAAAGGGAAAATGGTAATAGATGTCGAATTCATGAGCGCTTTTGATTAATTCAAACTAGCTAACTAATTACATTCAGACTACAATACAAAAGACATGCTAATTTAATAATTTTTCCTAGTGTATCTCACTAAAACTGGTGTGACCCTTCCAATAACATATAAAGACATTATAAGATATTTTCATATAGTTTAAGTATGGTTAAACTGTGTAACTAGCTCGCTGCATCAGCTACTAAAGTAATGGTGAATCAGATATCTAGTATCAGAGAAATACATTAAAATTTCCTTTAATTGAATTGCCCAATATATATAGGCAGGACTAAACATTCATATTTTTAGTCATTGTATAGGTTAAAATACAATTTCTAACATTTATATGAAAATTACTATAAATAAATAAATATAATGTATATCCTCTATCTAATATCGAAAACAATAAATCATGATTAAACACCTATAAAGGGAAAATGGTAATGCATGTCGAAATCATGAGCGCTTTTTGATTAATTCAAATTGGTTAACTAATTACATTCCGACTGCAATACAGAAGACATGCTAATTTTATAATTCTTCCTAGTGTATCTCACTAAAACAAGTGTGACCCTTCCAATAACATATAAAGACATTACAAGATATTTTCATCTAGTTTAAGTATGGTTAAACTGTGTAACTAGCTAGCTACATCAGCTACTAAAGTAATGGTGAATCAGATATCTAGTATCAGAGAAATACATTAACATTTCCATTAATTGAATTGCCCAATATATATAGGCAGGACTAAACATTCATATTTTTAGTCATTGTATAGGTTAAAATACAATTTCTAACATTTATATGAAAATTACTATAAATAAATAAATATAATGTATATCCTCTATCTAATATCGAAAACAATAAATCATGATTAAACACCTATAAAGGGAAAATGGTAATGCATGTCGAATTCATGAGCGCTTTTTGATTAATTCAAATTGGTTAACTAATTACATTCCGACTGAAATACAGAAGACATGCTAATTTTATAATTCTTCCTAGTGTATCTCACTAAAACAAGTGTGACCCTTCCAATAACATATAAAGACATTACAAGATATTTTCATATAGTTTAAGTATGGTTAAATTGTGTAACTAGCTAGCTACATCAACTACTAAAGTAACGGTGAATCAGATATCTAGTATCAGAGAAGTACATTATCATTTGGATTGCCCAATATATATAGGCAGGAATAAATATTCATATTTTTAGTCATTGTATAGGTTAAAATATTAACATATATATGGGGCACATTTTAAACATTGTTAAATGAACAAAATACCGCTGACGTGTGGCGTTAACTAACACTTGGCCAAACGGTTTCGTTACATCCATCAAGCATTATATTTACAAAGTAGGGGCTGCAAAATAATGTTAGGGCCATAAATTTTCATTTTAGCAAATAGCAAGGATTATAAAATCTAATTTAGTCTACAATTACTATTATGAATTATTTTAAATACATTTATATCAAAATTAACTAAGCTGATTTAATTAATTTACTTAAGTGCTATACATGATCTGATGCATTATATACTGCAGTTTAAAATACCATTCAAATTGTAATGACGCTCTCTTTATATCGTTAAGTTTAATTTTCCCATAAACACAATAATATATAGAAGATATTTTTGCAAATTAATACTATATTTTAAACTAAAAGAATAAAATAACGAATATATATATCCCACTATATTATATAATTTTTAGAAGAAAAACACTACCACTACCATGCGGCTATGCAAGCCTGAGGTGGACACCTCCAAAATGAAGGTCCAAGGAGAACGTGAACATAAATAAAAGAAGCAACTAATGCATGATTCAATCTCAACCAATCTAGCGGCAAAATGGTTGAGAGTGTTAATGGAATTCACACTTCGGGAAATTTATTAATTATTCGCTGTCAATATATTTCCTATTCATCATCTCTCTTTGTTAATTTGAACCAGCTAGTAACAAAGTATAGCAATTGTCTGCATCAATTTTAGAAATGTTAACGATATATAAAGTTACCAGCATGCAGAAATTCGAGACCCTTTTCTTGGTCCTGTTTATAGTTATTGGTGTTTGTCAGAACATTACTGTCACAACCGCAAGTCCGGCGGGAGGATATGACTCCATATATAGCTTTGGCGACTCTCTCTCCGACACCGGAAACTTTCTCCGCACCGGAGCTGTTGCTTTTCCGGTCATAGGCAAACTTCCTTACGGAGAAACGTTCTTTGGCCATGCAACTGGCCGGTGCTCCGATGGGCGCCTCATCATCGACTTCTTCGGTAGTTATCCTAATGTACTTCTTTATTATTTTCAAGGAGTCAAGGGATGCTTGTTTTTAACCTAGGATGTGCATTTTCTTTTACAGCTGAAGCATATGGATTACCGTACCTAAAACCGTATTTGGAGGTGGTAAACGAAGGCGGGAAGTTTGATCAGCATGGTGTGAATTTTGCTGTTGCAGGAGCCACGGCTTTAGATCCTAAGTTCTTCTATGACCAGAAGCTTGGACTGTTTTTATGGTCCAACGATTCCTTAAATGTTCAGCTTGGCTGGTTCAAGAAGATGAAATCTGGCCTTTGCTCTACTCCAAAAGGTATTCCGTTCTTGTTAATTTATTACGATAGTCGTTGAACTGAACTGAACTAAAAAGATTAAACGCTCTTCTAACTGACCGTTTTTTCTACAGATTGCAGCAATTATTTCAGAAATTCTCTGTTCATAGTGGGTGAGATCGGAGGGAATGACTATAACTATCCATCCTTCATTGGCGGGACAATCGAACAACTTAAAGCTATGGTCCCTCTGGTAGTTGGTACTATCGCAAACGCCACAAGTGTAAGTATTTCGTTTATCAAAATATTTTCACAGATCAAATAAATATATGTATAGCTGATATATTCTTTTGAAATTAAACTCAGTTCTTGATAGAGGAAGGAGCTGCAGAATTAGTTGTGCCGGGAAATTTTCCGGTCGGCTGCTCAGCAGTTTTTCTGACCATATTTCAAACTCCTAACAAAGAAGCCTACGATCAGCACGGATGCTTGAAGGATTATAATGATTTCGCAAAGTATCACAATGTCCAGCTTAAGCTAGCAATCCAGAAACTAAGGAAAAAGTACCCCCACGCCAACATCATTTATGCTGATTATTATGGTGCAGCTCAGAAAATTTTGCATCGTCCCAAGTATTATGGTAAATTTTGCAGTCTTATATACTCCTATAAAACCCTTTATTCTTTGACGAATTAAGTATGTCCTGAGAAATAGTAAGAGAAAAAAACAAGGACTTCTATTTATGCAAGACCAATTTGTTCCATTAGTTCTAACATAAGTGGTAAATTATCATGGTCCAATGTTTGAATTGGACTGCTAGATGCAGACCATATTTTCCTTAATTTGCAGTCCTTATTTTTATTATATAGTCATAATTACAGTAATTTTGATATATAACTGATTTGCAATTGCATACAGTAAAAGTAATATATAATGCATGTCTGATATACATAATTATGAACCACATCATATATATATCGAAAACGTATTTTTTATTTTGGAATGCAGGAAACTCCCTGCTTCTAGAATGCCCCTAGTTTAATATAAGATGTTATTAATTATTTGAATGCAAAGTCTCCTAATTGTCGATATAATTATAATTACTCATGTAATATTATTTGATTTTTGTGTTTAGGATTTAGGCCAAGTACCTTATTAGTGGCATGTTGTGGAGGAGGAGGACCGTACAATTTCAATAATTCGGCAAGGTGCGGACACATTGGATCAACGAACTGCAACAGCCCATCAACCCATCCAAACTGGGACGGAATCCATTTGACCGAAGCAGCTTATCACGACATCGCCATGGCTTTGCTTAAAGGCCCCTTCATTTCCCCTCCACTTACTTACTCTCCCACTCATTTCTTTTGATGATCTATAAATTTTTGCAAAGGCAATGTTTGATGCATTTTTTTGAAAATAAATTTGGCAGTGATTCTTTTTTTTTTGATCAAGAGTATCATTTGACTCATTTCTGCCGAGATAAACAAATTTAAACGAGATTTCTTATTTTACTAGTTAATACTTTATCTGATTCGGACTGAATTAATTAAAAGACTTGTTTTTTTGCCAATCTTTTAATACTACATGTTCAAAATGAAAACTCTAATTTTTAAGCATATAGTACTTTATCACTATACATTTTCTTCACGAGTTTGGATTGGTTACAATATTAATGATTTGGACATTACTGATGTACTTCCACTCACTGATTATCAGCTTACACTTTTGCATGGAATCAAGATCAATTGGAATCAAGCAGGATAACTGAAAATGCAAAATTATAAATCAGTCATATTTAACTTAAATAGTATTATTATCACTAATGAGCGCTGCAGCGGGATAATTGAATCTGATGCTACCAGTATGCTCCGGGATACCAGCTCCGGTATAGGATAATCCGGGGGAAAGCTGGAATCCTAGCCCGCGGCCAATCTCTCACCTAAGTCCTGCAAAACAGAGCCCCCGGGGTCACCCGAGGGTAGACGCTCCGGCGTGATGATGAAGATAGGGCTTTTTGCAGAGGAGAGAGAATATGAATAAATACAGAGAGTATTTAAGTCTGATAAAACATACCTATTACTGTTGGTCGCTCCTCTATTTATAATGGTGAGGATCAGAGAGAGTTTAGACTAAGTGGTCCTCTTCTGGCCGCAACCCCGGGTGCGTCCAGGATAACTGATGTCATGGGAGGACCACTGGTGGGCTTGACCCTCTCTTCTCCTTTATCCATATGTCCGCTGGACCAGGATATGGGCTGAGGCCCATATCACCACTAGCCCCCCGAGACCCTGGCTTCCGGAGTTCGGCCCGGCAGGCTGGGTCTCTGAAAAGGAAGTCAATGGGTCGCAGCTGATATGGGACCGTATCATCACGCGCCACGCGTGTTTCTCCTTCCTCTTTCCTTGTAGTTTTTACTATGCGCGCCTTTTTGCCATTCGCGCACCCATAAATGCTCATTATTACTTTTCTAAAATGCTGTGCCTACTTTTCTCAACTTCGAGAAATTCCTTTTATCCTTCCCTATAAATACTTCATCAAAAAATCTCAAGTTCATTTTCCATCAACTTAGCGCTGTCGCTTTCTCTTTGTTCGTCGTATTTGCTTTCTTTTACCAACCTCTCTTTTCTACCCATCTGATATGAGCAGTAAAGTCCTCAGCCCGGCCGACGACCATTCCCTGGATGTAGACGACTCTCCTCTCCCTCCCCCCTCCGGCGGAAAAGGACTAATGGCGTCCAAGGCGAGAATCGCATATGGTGCCCCGGAACCCGTGGACCCAAAGGATCCCGGTATGACCCCGGTGAGCGAGGTGGTCAAAGAATTAGTGAAGAAGATGTATGTGCCCTTATCCTATGATGCGGGATTGGAGCCATACACCGGGGACGTGCAAACCCGGGTGTGTATCCCCCGGCACCACTTTCTGCACGGGTTAACCTTTCCTCTGCCCCCGCTCTACATCGCCTATTTGAAGTACTACAATATTTCTCCAGCCCAGGTGCATCCGAACGCCGTCAGCGTGATGATCGCCTTTCTCCTGTCTTGCCAACGGGCGGGGATTACAGCGACTGTGGAGATATTCCGCAGCTTCTACTACCTGGCAGCAACCTCCGTCCCGGGAGTATTCAATGCTCTGCGCAGGAACAAGACACCAAACATCTGCTCCGGGAGGCTGGAATCTGTGAAGACCAGCGACTGGATGAACAGCTACTTCACCTTCAACGAGGAGAAGTACTCAGTCCCGGGATGGAACCAGCCGAGGATTGCTGAAACAAAGGCGGCTCTACCTCCGGCTCAGTTTCGACAAGTGCAAGACGAGCATAACAAGATTGCCAAATTCTTCGTCCAGTTGAAGGATTACCAGAGGCCGGGAGGTTACGAATTCCCCCGGGAGGCGTATCCTGCGGAGGTGTTCACCTGCCGCCGCCTATATGCCAAGCGTAGCCTCGGTAACCTTTGTTTAACTTATTTCTCGTGTTGTTTTTTCTTTTTTTTTCTTTTTTTTAACTTCTTATGTCTTGTTGTTGGCTAAGTTTATTACTTTCCTTGTCTCAGTCGTATCTCCCCGACCAGCGATAGTCCCGCCAGGGTCGAAGTCCGGTGAGGGGAGTGACAAGGACACGGGGGGCGAAGAAAGACAAGCCCGAGACCGAGAAGGCGGTCAAGGACACCAAGAAGAGGAAGTCCGGGGAAGGGAGATCGGGAGAGAGAGAAACCAGTTCTACGGACGTCCCTCCAACCGGCAATCGCCGGCTAGCATTCAACATTCCTCCGTCCGGGAGTCATCCTTTGAAGAAGAAGAAGACAGAGCCTCACTCCAAAGGCTCTTCCCGAATTCCCCGGAGAGAGGAAAACTCAACTGCCGACAGCCGCCTCCAAG
The DNA here is from genome assembly GCA_948330725.1 of Sherardia arvensis. NCBI lineage: Eukaryota > Viridiplantae > Streptophyta > Magnoliopsida > Gentianales > Rubiaceae > Sherardia > Sherardia arvensis. The sequence goes on along the minus strand of OX415236.1, from coordinate 39,252,080 downwards.
CTATAAAGGAGAAACCGGATGGCTCCTCATCCCAACCCCTGGTACTGGACGGCCCCCAGGTACGTGTCTCTTCTTCTCAAATATATCCACTCTTTATATGATCTTTTGATTCTAAGTGTTAATAATTTCGTAGGATAATGCCTCCAAATTGTTGGAGTTCCCCGGGTTGCGAGAACTGGTTAACCAGGATTGCAACTCCCTGTCTGAGAACTTGTCCCGGGAGGTTGACCAACTAAAGCTGGAAAAAGCCTCTCTTTATAAGGAGCTGTCCGAGGCTCACAATGAGCTGTCCCGGGTAAAAAAGGACAGCAAACGCGGCATGGCCCCGGCTCAAGAGGCTCTTTACCGGGCCTTCACCAATCAGGTCTTCAAGAGTCGCTCCTTCGAGGCGAAGATGATGTCCCTTTGCGACATCTCCAATGAATCTGCCTTGCACGCTGCTTACTCAGCCGTCCGGGAGTATATCCCCCGGGAGAGCCGGGCGGCGTTCAGAGAATTCTGGTATCGCCCCAAGGCAGACGATCGCTTCAACTATACAGCAGATCGACTGATGAAAGATGGCCTCGACGGAATTGTCCCCGGAGTTCTCGAAGTCTTTGAGGGGGCTCGAAGTGTTGATCCCCAGGACATCATGGCCTATGCCGGGGATGCCGCAAAGCTTGCTGAAGATAGGGCGGACCCTGGTCCAGACGACTTAGCCAATCTTGCTGCCATTAAGACCCCGGTGACCTCGGAAGGAGAGGACGGGGATTCAGATGATGAAAATGCTAAGTCCCCTGCCCCGGAGCAAGAGTTCCAGCCGGCGCACGAGGAAGAGGAGGGGGAGGAGGAGCCGTCCCCGGGGAAAGGCAAAGCTCAAGAAGAAGAGCCATCTCCCCAGGATGAAGATGAAGACGATGCTGATGAAGAAGTAAACATAGTTACTTAGTCTTCTTGTTCTTCTTTTCCTTTTAATTGTGTTTTAATCTTGACCTCCCCCGGGCTCCTTCCCTGAACCATTCCCTTTTGTAATTCAGGGAGGAGATGAAAGCTCCGGGGATGAGAGCGACGACTCTAATGATGTAAGAGTCCCTCTCTCTTTTCCATTGTACCTTATGACTTTGCATTTATAATATTCATTCCGGGTTTATTGCATTGTTATGACTTGTTTCGTTTTGAACCTTGCTTAGGCTTTCAAATTTCTATCTTTTTACTCATCCTTTGTTCTGATTCCCCGGGCTTTGTACGACTATGTTTTAATTCTAAGTTTAACATCTTTGTGTTTCGTTTTTATTCGCACAGCCCCGGGATGATCCCCCAGGTGCAGTTCCATCCGGGGCGGCCTCGGATAACGAAAAACCATGCCCCCGGTGTGAGGAGTTGGAGGAACAATTGAGTCGTTGGCAACTGGACGGCATCCAGACCCGGTATCTTCTTGTCCACTCCGGGATAGGATCAGTGATTGATGAGTTCCCGGATGTCACTTCTCTAGTAACAAAACTTAGGGAAATATCCAATCAGTTTGGATCCCTTTCCCGGTGTCAATCCCTGGCCCAAGACCGAGTAAATGCTGTTCTGGATGCAGACAAGACTATTTCAATGCTGCAAGCCGAACATGATGCCTTTAAATCTCGTCTCAAGGAGGAGTTTGACCTGGTGTGGTCCGAGCTTCCATTTTATTTCGACAAGCTCAAATGGTTAGAAAGGCGGGGCGATCCCCTTAGGAGGAATCTAATGCTGGAAAGAGAGAACCGGGAACTGGCGGCCCGGAACCTCACCCTCCAGGAGAATTTAGTAACCCTATAACTGACTTATCACTTGACAGGGTTGCGTCTAGGTCAGGTTTCTCCCCCTCTTTACACTAATTTTCCCCGGGAGGTCTCTGCATTGTTAGTGCGCATGTTCCGGATGGGCTGGAATGATCATGAGTCTCGATACCGGCCTGCTTTCAAGGAAGCTGCAACTTGGTGGCAACGTCAAAGGGAGGGGCAATATCTCCCCCCGTCCTTGGTACTTCTGCCAAGCCGGATCTCCCTTGATTTCACCGTTGAAAGGTATCTCGGGTTCCGTGTTTCAGTTGACCCGGAAGAATCCGCCCGGAGGGTGTCTAGACTCCGCGAGGACGCTGCCAGAATCCGAGCCTACATTGCCCGCGAGGACGCCGCTAAAGAAGAAAGGCGTTTGGCCCTGGAAAGAGGGAAAGGCAAAAGCAAAGTCGTTGCTACGAAAATGAAAAAATCCCCCCGTGCCCAAGGGCCCGTTATCATTGGAGCTCCCCGAAGGACGCCATCTCCCGAGGTTTCATCCTCAGACGACGACTTCGACCCGTATGCCGAAGCTGGTCCTTCGGGGGCTGGTCCCTCCGGTACTCATCCAGCTGCGGACCCCAATGTCCTTGGGAGTACTGTTACTACTAACCCACCGAGCCCTCCTGCTGCTAATAATCGGCCAAGTCACCCCGGCACTCAAGATGATCCGGACTCTCCTATTAGCTGGGATGGTCCTCCTTCCCTTTGTTAGTTTTGTTTAGGCTTTTCAAGTTTCAAAGTTGTAAATTTTGTAATATTCAATCATAAGTTAATGATTTGTTTGTTATATTGTCCTTCCTTTATACTTGTTCAAATATTTGTTTCAGTCGCTTATTCAAGCGTGCCTAGGTTATTCTCCGGGTGCTTGTTCAAGCGTCCCGTATATTCTTGCCCTAGCCCCCCGGGCGCTTGTTCAAGCGTCCCGTATTGACTTGCGCTAGCCCCCCGGGCGCTTGTTCAAGCGGCCCCGGGTTAACTATACTTATGAGAAAATATTAACTCGAAAGATAATCTTCATAAGCAAAATGAGAAAATGCAACTGCGGGCCACGGGACAACCCAGGCTCAATCCTGGCCAGGGGTCCCCGTGCCGCTTCTCTGCCACCGTCCTAGGCATAATCCATGCCAGAGGGGTGAATACATAAGAAAATCTAGGCATAGTACCTACGTAAATTTGCAATATTCCAGTGCCTCGGGACCTTCTTCCCGGCCTTGTCCTGCAGTTCATAACTTCCCCCGGGGTGGGCTGCTATCACCTTGTAAGACCCCTCCCAGTTGGGGGCTAACTTCCCGCTTGCAACCTGCTGGCTTTTATCATTCCGACGCATTACCCACTCCACCGGGATAAACTGCTCCTTGCGAACCCTTCTGTCATGGTATTTCTTGACCCGTTCCTTCACCCGGGCCTCATGCAGGGCTGCTCTTTCTCGCTTCTCCTCCAGTAAATCTAAATCCAGGAGACGGTCGTTCTGGTTTGTCTGCTCATCCGGGAGCTTTGATCGGAGGCTGGGAACTCCGATTTCAGCCGGGATGACCGCCTCCGCCCCATAAACCAAACTATAGGGGGACTCACCCGTGGCGGAGCTCTCTGTCGTTCTGCTTGCCCATAAGACACTTGGGAGTTCATCAACCCAATTTCCTCTTGCCCCCTGGAGCCGCGTCTTGATCCCGTTAACAAGGGTCCTGTTGGTCACTTCAACTTGCCCGTTAGCCTGTGGGTGATAGACCGAGGTCAACTTCTGTTCAATCCCGTACTCCTTGCACCAGGATTTGAAAGGATCATTCTCGAACTGCGCCCCGTTATCTGTCACTATGAACCGGGGAATTCCGTAGCGACAAATGATGTTCTTCCAGCAGAATTTTACACACGTACTTCCCCTAATGTTTGTCAGAGGAGCAGCTTCTACCCATTTGCTGAAATAGTCAACTGCCACTATCAAATACTTGAAACCTCCCGGAGCAGTTGGAAAGGGGCCTACCAGGTCCAAACCCCATCAGATGAAGGGCCAAGTTCCTGATATCCCAATCATCTCCCCCTGCGGCACATGGATCAGGGGTGCAAATTTCTGGCACTGCTGACAGGAGCGGACTGCTTTTTGAGCATCCTCAAATAGCATTGGCCAGTAATACCCCGTGCACATGATCTTCCGAGCCACTGTCTGAGCCCCTTGATGACTTCCGTTAGGGCCCTCGTGCACTTCTTTCAAAAGGTGGCGTGCTTCCTCTCCATCCACACACTTCAACCAAGGTTGGAGATATCCCCTCCGGATTAACTCCCCGTCCAGGACGGCATACCGGGGTGCTTTGACCCGGATTTTTCGGGCTTTCACCTTGTCGTCTGGCAGCGTTCCATTCTCCAAATACTTCAGAAGGGGTGTAATCTAGGATTCGGCTTCTCGCACTGCCGCAACTTGGCTTGGCTGCTCATATCCCCGGGTTGTTAACATCTCCATATACAGATTCCGGTCTTGACTTGGCTTGAGCTCTGAGGAAGCCAGCTTGCTTAACGCATCCGCTTGACAGTTTTCCTCCCGGGGGACCTGTGTTAGGGTCACCCGGAGGAAACCCTGTATTATCAACTTCACTGCCTCCAAATATTTCTGCAAGCTTCTTTCTTTTGCCTCATACTCCCCATTTACTTGCTGGACCACAATGGCCGAGTCGCTATAAGCTTGTATCACTTTGGCACCTGTTTCCCGGGCTAGGCGAATCCGGCAAGGAGGGCTTCATATTCAGCTTCATTGTTGGTGGTTTTAAACTCAAACTGCAACGCATACCGATACTCCTTGCCGCCAGGACTGACCAGCACTACCCCGGCACCGCTCCCCCCGGCATGGGAGGAACCATCCACGTGCAACTTCCATTCCGGTTCACCTTCCCCCGGGTCCTTCACGGTGTTGTCCGCCATCTCAACCAGGAAATCAGCCAAAGCCTGGCCCTTGATAGACTTCCTGGCTTGATAAGTAATCTCGTGCTCTCCCAACTCTATCGCCCACTTCATCATTCGGCCAGATGCCTCTGGTTTTAGCATGACTTGCTTAAGTGGGTGATTTGTGAGAACTGTGATAGGATGACCTTGAAAGTATGGGCGAAGTCTCCGGGACGCGTGCACCAGTGCCAGCAGCAAACGTTCTAGTGAAGAATAACGCGTCTCCGGTCCTTGAAGAGCCCTACTCACAAAATACACCGGGCTCTGCGCTCTCCCGGACCCTCGAACCAAAGCCGCACTTATTGCATGATCCGTGGCTGCCAGATACAAGAACAATTCTTCCCCCGGGACTGGCTTGGACAAGGTAGGGAGTCTACCCATGTGCTCCTTCAACTCCTTGAAAGCTTGCTCGCACTCGGGAGTCCATTCGAACTTCTTTGCTCGTCTCAAAATGTTGAAAAAAGGCAACTGCTTCTCGGCTCCCCGGGACAGGAACCTGCTTAACGCCGCCAGGGACCCGGTTAAGCGTTGTACATCTTTCACCTTGCTCGGGGAGGGCATGCTCAGGATTGCTTCAACCTTTTCCGGGTTCACATCAATGCCCCGGTTTGACACCATATACCCCAAAAACTTGCCTGCCGCCACCCCGATGGTACTTTTCTCCGGGCTTAGCTTCAAGTTTACCTCTCTCAACACGACGAAAAGCTCCCGGAGATCGTCCAAAAAAGCGTCATGAGTCCTGCTTTTGATCACCATATCATCTACATAGACCTCCATGATTCTTCCCAGCTGGTTTTTGAACACCCGGTCCACCATGCGCTGGTATGCTGCTCCTGCGTTTTTAAGACCGAATGGCATCTTCCTGTAACAAAAAGTACCAAAGTCAGTGATAAAAGAGGTTTTTGGTCGGTCTTCCGGGGCCATGACGATCTGGTGGTATCCCCGGTGTGCATCGAAAAAGGCTAGAAGCTGGTAGCCTGTTATAGCTTCCACCAGTTGGTCGATGGAGGGCAACGGGTAACTGTCTTTTGGGCAGCACTTGTTTAAATCTGTAAAATCGATACACATCCTCCAGGACCCGTCATGCTTTTTCACTAGGACCGGGTTGGCAATCCACTCTGGATAAGTAATTTCTTCTACCATTCCCGCGTCCAGCATCCTTCTCACCTCCGCCCGGACGAATTCTACCCGATCTGCTGCCAAGGCTCTTTTCTTTTACCTTATGGGCTTCAAATCCGGGTAGACATTCAGCCGGTGGATGGCGAACTCCTCCGGTATCCCTGTCAAGTCTTCCGTTCCCCACGAGAACACATCCTCATATTCCTTTAACAATTTCCGGAGCTCGTCCTTCACATTCACCGGGAGGTGCTTCCCGATACTCACCTTCCCCCGGGATCCTACTTCCATATCCTCCACTTCAAAAGAGGCCGGGTCACCATGCACGGCTCCCACCGTGCTATTCTTCCCGGAACACTCCCCGGGCTCCGACACGTTTGTTCTTTCTGATCCTCCATTCTTGGCTTCCTTTATCGCGGTGAGCATGCAGCTGTGGGCGGTCGTTTGATTGCCAATGACCGATGCAATTCCTTGGTCCGTCGGGAACTTCATGGTTAGATGGTAGGGCGAGCATATCGCCCGGGCCTGCGTCAACCAGGGACGACCTATGATCATGTTGTACGGGGAAGAAGCGTTGATGACCGCAAAGTTACACAGGACAGTGCACCTCTTGTTAATATCCAGATGATCAACAAGAGTCACCCGTAGCGCTATGACACCCAGCGGGTGAACTGTGCGCCCCGTAAAGCCTGACAGCGGAGACAAGCATGGCTTCAAATTCTGTCGACCAATGTTCATTTGATCGAAACAATCAGCAAACATAACTTCTACACTGCTCCCATCATCCACAAAGACTCGCTTTATCACCACACCTTTTACCTCAGCTGAGATCACCATCGGGTCAGAGTGAGGCACTTGGGCCGGAACTGCATCCTTCTCTGAGAACGTGATTGTCTCGTCATGTTTAAACCTCTTTCCCTGGATCTCCCCCGGGGGGACATACCTACTCTTGGCCTTTACCGCCGACAGTGTTTGCGCTCCATCTCTCACTATCCCGTTGATCACGTTTATCATCCGGGGTGCTCCGGGTCCCGGAACTCCTGGTCTAGGTGCTTGTGGGGCGGGGTTAGGAGCAATGTTGGCTTCCGCGGGGTGGTTGCCACCCTGACCTCGGTTATTCCTCCAGTTACGTTTCCTCCCTTGTCCTGCCGGGGCAGCCGCCGGGTGTGCTTCACCTGCTACACAGTCCCGGAGCTAACCCCGCTCCACCAACTTCTGAATATCCGTGCGCAAGACACGGCAGCCTTCTGTCGTGTGACCATAGGACTTGTGAAACTCACACCATTTTTGGGCATTAGCCGGGGCCGGGACCCCTTGTATAACTGGGGGATCCGTGAAAAGGCCCCGGTGAATGACCAAAATCTCCGTTTTTGTCTTGGAGAGTGGAGTATATGTTGGTCTGACCACCAACGTCTGCCCTCCCGGTGCAGGCGCTGCTCCCTGGGCCGGGGGGCGTCTTGCTGCCTCCGGGCGAGGCCCCTGGTGAGGAGTGGCCCAGAGTGTAGTTGTTTGGGTTGCTGTGGCCGTAATCACCCGCTGCTCAAAGAAACCGACCGTGTTCATCCGAGTGTGGTTAGCTTCATGCACAGTGCAATGCATTTCAACTGTCAACTGGAGATGGTAGAAAGTTCCTGGCATGTTCTTCATCAACTCAATGTAGAACATCTCGTCTCTCAGCCCATTGACAAAGTTACCAATCAGAGCCTTCTCATGCAGGTGCCTATCCTGGACCTTCATAGACTCAGCAATATACCGGACATAATATTGCCAAGTAGACTCCGTCTCCAACTGCCGCATAGCTAAGACCGTGGCTAGGTTGACAAAGTTGGTTCTCATTGCTGCATATCTGTGGACCAAGACCGTAGCAAAATCCCAGAAAGTCTTCAAGGAGCCTTGTGGAAGACTTTTGAACCAACTCAAGCAGTTGCCCCGGAGGTAAGAAGGCAACAACTTGCACTGCAACGGCTCCTCAATGTCCCGGGCACCCATGACACTGAGGTAGGTGTGAACAAACTCCTCTGGATCCCCGTCCCCGTTGTATGTCGGAACTCCATCAGGCGCTTTAGTACCCACCGGCCACTTATAGTTCAACACCTCTGGAACCCACGGGAAATGAGGAACCATCCCCCGCCTACCAATAAGTCTAGTCAAACGATCTTCAATGGACCCGTTGTTAAACGGGGTGTTGTATCCACCATAAAATGGTTGTGCTTGCGGGTTTAAACCTCCTGGAAACTGCTGATCCGGGTACTGCTGCTGCCCCGGAAACATCTGCTGACCGAGAGGCATCTGCCGCCCTGGAGGCATCTGCTGACCCGGGGGCACCTGCTGACCCGGGGGCATCTGCTGATATCCAGGACCACCTCTCCCATCCTTCTCCAGGTCCACCACTTCGGGCACCTTGTTGGGGGCTGCTGCCTTAGCTGCCTTCCATGCTCGAAATTCCCCAAATTCCTCTGCATTGGTATGAATTGTCTCTGGATCTCTGCGCTCCGGGTCCTCTTCCCCGGAATCAAAATACTCCGGTTCGGATTCACCGCCTTCTCCGAACGTCTCCTGATCCTGTCTTTCCTTTTCTTGCCGGGCCTTCTCCCTATGCTCCTTCTGCATCTCCCTGAGAGTACGCTCCGGCACCTTCTTCTTTCCTTGGCGCTTCTCAGCGGCCGCGCGGGCAGTCTCCTTGCGCGCCCGCTCCTTCTCCTCGACCGCCTTCCGCGTCGCCTGGGCAGCCGCGGCCCTTTTGGTCTTAGGACCGCCTTCTGCCTGATTAGCTTTGGAAGGGGGTTCTTCCACTGTCTTTTTAGGTCTGCCGCGGGGCATGACGAAGCGTGTCCCACTGGGCGTGCCAACTGATGCTACCAGTATGCTCCGGGATACCAGCTCCGGTATAGGATAATCCGGGGGAAAGCTGGAATCCTAGCCCGCGGCCAATCTCTCACCTAAGTCCTGCAAAACAGAGCCCCCGGGGTCACCCGAGGGTAGACGCTCCGGCGTGATGATGAAGATAGGGCTTTTTGCAGAGGAGAGAGAATATGAATAAATACAGAGAGTATTTAAGTCTGATAAAACATACCTATTACTGTTGGTCGCTCCTCTATTTATAATGGTGAGGATCAGAGAGAGCTTAGACTAAGTGGTCCTCTTCTGGCCGCAACCCCGGGTGCGTCCAGGATAGCTGATGTCATGGGAGGACCACTGGTGGGTTTGACCCTCTCTTCTCCTTTATCCATATGTCCGCTGGACCAGGATATGGGCTGAGACCCATGTCACCAGAATCAAATATAAACATACATTCGAATTAATTGCAATATTTAACTCATAAAAAATAAAATTTAGCATAAAAATAATTTTGGGGTGTACTTTTAACATGTTGGAACATGAATTATGAGTCTGGTTGCATCGACTCACTTAATAACTTCATTAGCTACCAAAATTATCTAATTCAAATTTTACTTGATAAAATCAGAGATCAACATCCTTATAAGTTGTATCACTCTATCTACGCCAATTTCTATAATTCTAGTATGAGCTTTTTCCCCTCTCTACATTAATTTGGTATTTATCATACTATCTTTGCCCATATTTGATGAATGTATATTCGTTTGTCTGCAAATGGAATTTCTTGTTGAGGAAAATAACTTAAATCAATGTATTTTAAACTACACCCAAAATATTTCCAGCCAGACATGCTTTTATAAGAGAATATTTCGAGGAAAGTAAATTATTTTATGTACGCATTTTTGGTGACTTGCATTTTCTTTTAGAGTCGATAAGTTTTCATTGAAATGACATTGCTCTTAGATGCGTTTTTGAAGGTGGTCTGATAATCCAATTATCGAACAAATTTTTATTTTGACCATTATAATAAGTTCCCCACATTTATAATAAGCCAATTAACAATGAATATGGACATGTTTTGACATTTACCTCAGGTGCTCAGTTGAGAAGGAGAATGTCCAAAATGTGGTGCCCTGAATAAAATTCAAGAAAGTGATACCCAAGAAAAGAAACTTGATCCCTAGATGTCTAGACCTAGGGTATTCCGGTCGGAGCCTCGGAAGTCGGTCAGCGTTCGGTTCGCATCTGTTTTTCCCTCTTGCTTCACGTCTGTTTTTCCCCTCTTCTTAGGAGAAGCCTTTTCATCTGTTACTAAATTCTAATAATTATTTTCTTTCATACACTATTAGTAAAAAATTTCAAAATTGGTGGCCCTAAAAAAGATTTAGAGACCTGAACCGTAGGTCTCACCCGCCTCACATTCGGGCCGGACATGTGTATACACATTAATAACTCTACTGCTAATTAGATGTTATTGCATATACTCCAAAAATGATCAAACAAACGTATTTTGGTGCTTAGTACTCTCTGGTACTCACGTTGTATATAGTATATCATCACAAGATATTACAAGGCTTTAATAAACTAACACAAGATTTTTGTGAATTCAGGGAACTGTTAAATTAGATTTAAATTTTAAAAATTCATATCTTAAAGAACTGGTGCGAAGTAGCTAGAAGTCAATTTCACATTTCAATTAAGTTTACTATCATAGGACTGGAACCTAGATCGATGAATAGTTAGAAATGGGAAACACCAACGAAGAAAGGCAAGGGAATTTGATGCTGAATATATCGGTGATCCCGATGGTATGAGCCCATGTCAAGTCGAGCCATTGTGACAAAGTATAAGCTCAATTCTCAAGGCGTTACCGTCCCTTCATCGATAAGTTAGCAGCATGTTCATACCTTGGCCAGTATTAATAAGGAATGAGTATATTTGTGTGCATAATATTTTGTTGTTTGTAAACCCCATTTGTGTTGAACCTTTTCCTTGCTTTTTCTTTATCCGGCTATTTGTTGTAGCTATAGTTTTACTAATTGAGACATGATTTGCATTCAAAAAAATTGTAAGTGCATATTTTTCTGACTCATTCATTGTTATAATTATCATAATACCCTTCACACATTTTGGGTTTGAAATTAAAATTACTCCATCAAATTAAAAGCACTCCTTCAGAGATCGAATCGAATTGAATTTATCTAAACTTAAATAAATGTAATGACATATGTACAATTCTCTCTCTTTAGTTGATTCACTCAATTTCACTAAATAAGATTTAATCATCTCTCAAAATAATTTCTTAAACATTATACTTGGAAAGTTTTAGCATAAGAAGATGAATAACATCCAATTTTAAAAATTAGATTTCGTTCCAGCGGGCCTTTTTTTAACTTAAATGTTTTAAATTCATTTATTCTAAGTTTAAAAGTAAATAATGAATACATTTAATACACGTCCTAATCCAAAGTTAAAAGTAGAGAGAGAACAAATCCAAATCACTCAAATCTAATACATCCGAAATCAAATCACTAGAATCTGTTCGGGTCACCTCTGAAACAGGATGATCAATACAACATGGTCATCTAACCGGAGATAACCGTCTAATAATAGATCATCACTATGTCTAGTGAGACTCACTCTCAACCTGACATATCTTATATTACATGTGGATCCCCTCATCCCAATCCAACATCAGTTAGATGCAGTAATCCTGAACCCGCTTCAACTCATCTATACGGACCCTAACACTTAGGATATGGGGTTGGTCATCCTCTAAGAGACCCTCAACGAGTAGACCATATACAGAGGTCTGTGATGCGGGAGAAAAAACAGACTTGTCCTCACGGAATTAAGCCCCATTTAGCTCCCACTCAAATATCCACATTTATGTGGGTATGATATCATTGAGGGACTCGTCATACTCTAACTCTAGCAAGGGATCATAAATAGTGGGAGGAGGGTAGGTCTCGCAACGACCAACTGCACTGATACTAACAATTAAGGTCTGACGGCTGATCTGTTTCTCTTAGCCGCCTACCTATGCCAATAGCGTAGATAACCTAATCAGCAAAGTCCAGTGAGTTGCCTTTCTCTTTCTCAGCTTTTTCAGTTGGGCCTTCTCCTAACCTGCTGAAGTCCATAGTGTGCTAGGGCTGGTGGTTATTGACGGAGTATAAAACAAAGTAACAATCTTGCTGCCATTGCAAACTACAAAATTCTAGCGATCCTTGATTGTTATAATGTATTCGTCCTTATAGATCTTTTGATATTTCCATCTTCATTAGTTGGTATAAAGTAAGTATGAATCTAATCAAGGGTTGGTCACTACTTTACATATATAAATATAAAATCTATATGAAAATTGGAATCCACCAATGATCAATATAAATTATGCATTGCTACATAGAAAAGGTATTTAAATACAACAATTAAACTCCACGGACGGTTCTCCCATGTTGTTAACAGAGTCTTATTATATCAAGATAAAATATATAATACTTTAACTTTTTTTGCACTTTAAGCTACATGTTGTAAGTTTAATTTCAAAACGTTGTAAACTATCTAAATAGTAGAACATAGAAAGAAAAAATGAGGATTTTTTATTTGGTTCCAGAAAAATACTACAACCATGGAATAGGTAAAAAATATAAGTGATTGAAGATTTAAAACTTTCATGTGTATTTGTTTTTTTTTCTAGTGTTCTAATTATCATGAAACTTGGTGTAGCATTGTAGTCTACCGTTGTCGGTGGACATTTGTCATCTTAACATAGCACATAGTATTTAACGATACAAAATCTCACAAATGGAAGTACTCATGTATTCAGAAATCTAGCTAATTTTATCCAAATATTGGATAATAAGAGTAACAACTACGCATCAAAAGAGAACATCAGCTCTTGACTGATGCATATATTAGTAAGATAACTCAAATTTGTAAAGTTAGTCTAAATTTTGTGTTCTAAATTAAAGAGATCACAAATAAACCAACTATGATACGAACATATAAAACTTGATTCCAATAGTTGCAGCTGAAGGTTTTGATTCTTTATCCCCCGATCTCTATGGTTCGAAAGGCAATAAATCCACTTTAATACTCTAAAACTTAATTATAACTATGTTGAAATGTAAAGTAATCATGTTTCTTTCTACTAATTACTACTAGTGTAATACCTGTGTCATATGGCACAATTTTTCACATCTCTTGATATTTATTTATTTTTCAAGAATATAAATAACTGAAACATGTTTATATGTAATTAGATATTAATGTTAATGTAAACATGTTTATTTTCAAATCTGTTTTAACTGTTGCAACAGATTACTTGAGACTGCAGAATTTGCAGCAGATTACTTGAGACTGCAAAAGTTAATATCAATTTTGTAACTTTTACAGAAAATGTAAAAGATAAGACCTTACACGTTCCCATTGCCTGCCTGCCCTGAGAGCTAATTTATCAATTAGATAAGTAGCAGCAGTTATTATTTCATAGTGGGATCTCCACCTGTAAAGTCCCTGATTGGTGTAAGAAAATCTAATGCTACGAATGTGATCCTGCATGGATGGTAACAATTACAAATAATTCCTTCATCTATTTAACTTTTGACAAATCAGTTATCAATAAGCACCATTAACAGTCTGGTTTACTTTCAATCAACATGTTAATCATTCCTTTGTATTCTCATACTCTACTTCCTTCCAGTTGACAAACAGTAGGAGGCGTGCATTATGTTGATGATATTTTGGTTTTGGGTGGAGGTGACATAATGCGCACCAAAATATCATCAACATAATGCACGCCTCCTACTATTTGACATTCATAGAGACATGTTATAGATAGATGCATGTTATAAAATTCAAAAAGATAAGAAAATGACGCATCAGCATAAAATATTTTGTTTTAAAGGGAGTTATTAGATAGATGCCTCACAATAGAAATGTTAAAAATGAGTTAAGCATCAAACTACACCATAATAGTCAACAAAATAATGAAGTACTATAAAATAAAGCAATTTTGATCAGAGGGCTTATTTAGTATTAAAAAAGAATAAAATAATCCCTAAACATTCCATGAAGTGTTCATGTTTTTTGGATGAAAAATGAAGATAAAGCTAAACAGAAGAGATGAAGAACGTAACAAAGCTGCAAATTTGCTTTAAAAATGATGCAATATCTGGTACACACTAGTGATGCTCGATCTACCTCATTCATATAATCATACGAAACATCAACATGACCACTCTAAAACCGCTCTACTGTATTATAAGACTATAAAATTTATTCGCTATTAATGCGTTAATTATGTGAGAAACATAAATCACGATTGATTATTTTGACTAACATGTTTTATCAAAGACAGGAATCAGATAAACTTATAAACGTCTAAGACCGGAATCATAATTAGTTTACAAAGGTTGATCTTGTCATCTTTAATACATTCTTCATTTCGTCCGTAAGTTTAGCTTCAGACTTGGCAGTAACACACCAAATACCCAATTGCTCGGCCATTTAATTTAATTAGTTCATGGTGGCTTTGAACTTAGATTTTCATGATGTTATCTGGAGACGGAGTCTTGGTGGAATCACTCTGCATCTCAATATATCATCACAGAAATTTTAAAAATATTTTATGTATATTATCCAAATTTAATCATGTATATTTTTTATTATTACTGTTTTTATATAGGGTTGCGGAGTCGTGAATAATTTTTCTGTTCACTCTCATAATGGTTTTGAATAATTAAAAAAAGCTAACACGATACGTGTGTTTCTGCTGTTGTTCATGAACATCAATCAATTAATGTGATGATATTTCACAACTTGCACTACGTTATTTCAAATAGCAAATCAGTTATTGAAGACATGAGCTGGATCTTGTTGAAGATATTAATTTCTGCCTGAACTCGGTTCAGACTGAATTAAATTAAAATTAAAAATAGTATATTAAAAATAGAATTAATATGCTGTTTGTAATATCTGAGGTTTGAAATAGTTATCAATTTTATATTGAACTTTTCTTTAGAACATCAAATGTTGTTTTTCACTTGTTACTGATGTCGGCATAATGTAAAATATTTTTTTCCCTATTCTGGTAAAGAAAAAACGCAATTTATTTTGAAAGAGGAAAAAAAATACTTTCAATTTTCCAACTTGTCCTGTATGTATCAGCAGTCAAATTCGTTGGACCAAAGTGTCTGTGGATAGACTTCACCTCACTCATAATGAGTTGATCGTTACACTTAACACTTGCATGCATGCAACTTGAAGCCTCTAGCTTTGCCAATTTGACTTCTTTTCTGAATAGTCAAAAATAAACACAGACCAAATAATCGACTTAAACCCTAAGGATGTGGAATAATTTGTGATTATATTTATTTTTGATTGTGAATAAGTGTGGATGAGATTTTTAGTGAAAATGTTTCTTTATCAATGATTATTCCTATCGAAATTCTACTCAATCTATAGATCTGATTATAATATTTGGTTTTGTGTTTCAATTCTTTTATAGTTTGGAATGAAGATATTTATACTTGAGCAACATAGGTTGATGTGTTCATTAATATTGTACTGCAAATGTTACAAATTCATGATTAACTATATTGATTGGGTTTGAAGGTGAATCCCTTATTAAGTTGTGCATCGTTATATCGTGATAGACACTTACATATTCATACGATTAGTATTACAATTTTATTGATATATTATTTATAATAGGACAACCGGTCTGGTTATTATCTAACTTGAATTTCTTCTAGAAGAATTTTTAGATTTGGCGTTGTCTGCCTTTATAGCGATTGTTGTTGGGTTATTCCATACATTTTAAATTGCTTGAATTATTACTAAAAATTATTAAAACTTATTTGATTTATTAGAGCATAAATGTGCTGATTAATATTATACTGATTAGTGTTATTTAGTATTGTGCGGTAATAAGTTAAACCGGACCGATTCTTAGAGATCCTGCATAAATATGGATCAGGGATATGTGAGCAACTTACAACACGAAATATAGATTTGACTTGACGTGTTAATAAATCTGAAATTAAAAAGAGGAATTGTTTGGTATATATGGATCGAAATGTCCAAATGGTACGAACCAAATCGTGGGAGTACTTCTTCCTGAGTTAAAAAACTAGTATGCACGATGAATCTTATGTTCGATGATGATTCAAATACAAATACTTTAAACTATTACAACGGATCTAATCTAGCCGATCCAACCTTTTCTTTTTAAATTATCCAAGCTAATTCTTTCTTCGTTAAGATGTTCTAAAAGGCATTCATTGTAGACAATTATTTCCCAATTATTTGAGACTATTACTTTACTATAAATTAAATAATATTTCTGTTTTTGCTAAGATGGCCGGCAAATCGCATTCCCAAATTCTCACACAGATATATCATGATCAGAGACATTGAAGAAGATTAAAATTTCAGACAAAATCTTGAAACAAATATCAGTGCAATTATATAAATCTTCTGCCATTAATTTTGGCAAACTGGCCGGAGGAAATTCAATCCCCACTTTAAAAGTCAGAAAATCAGGCCAATAAGAAAAAATATACAGCTTATTTCACGATCGATGAATGGAAAACAAATAAATCTAAACCATATTGTTAATCAATCAAGAATCCCAGATCGGGCCAAACGCTGGAATTCCAACAGCCTTGCACGAATCCACAACATCCCTACTGCCCTCAGGATTACTCGTCACGATCACAACATCAGCGCCGAACTTCTTAGCGGTGGCGACGCTCAGCTCCGACACGTTCGGGCGGCCGAGCACCGCCGTGTCATGAACAATCACCCTATCTTCAGGATGCCCGCTCATCCACTCCTTAATCTCCTTCCCGAAATTCTGCTCCACACCCTTCGTCACCCACAGAACACACACCTCCGCCTTGCATTTCTGCAACACGAACGATAAAAACACGCAAATGCCCGACCCGGTCGCCACCACCAAAACCCGGTCGTACATGTTCACTAAATAAGGCAGCCCGGCGAAGTGAACCTTCCTCACCCACAAATGGCTCGGCGGCCTCGCCACCAACGACTTCGTAAAGTCGCCGACAGCTCCGGCGAGCATCATATGCTCGTCTTTCCCGTCGGAGATTATCCCGAACGCGTGCCATTCCGAAAACGGCGACGGGCTGATCCTCCCGAGAATTCCAGGCTTAACGCCGCCCTGAAATTTGATGATCGACGCGTGGCCCGACGGGGAAGAGATTCTAACCGCCACACGCCTCACGGTAAGCCACGGGATCAAAATCAGGACTGTTATCCCAACCGTGAACCAGAATTCCTGCTTCTTGATCAGCCTTTTCCAGATGTCGTGGCTGTAGGATTGGGAATCCATGTCGTACAAAGTGGTGAGCACCACAAACACCCACACCAGCGCCAGAGCGGTCCAGCCGGCGAAGCGGTGGGTCCGCTCGAAGACGTTGTGGTGGAGGTGGCGCACCAGCGGAAAAGCAGCGAGAGCTGATAAACCGATGAGCGCGAGAATCGAGGAAGCCACGATGATGATCGCCGTAGAAGTTTTTTCCGGTTCCTTCACCGTGAGGACCAGGGCATAAGTGAGCCATGCAATCGATGAAACACCGCAGCCGCTGTGAACTCCGCCGAGACACTGTAGCAAGGAAGTTATCATGGTTTTGATGAAGATGGGAACCCAAGAATGGCCGAACAGTTTTACAACGAGCCAAAACACGACCCTGAGAAAAGCCTCGCTTCTGCAGAGAGTGAGAGCGAAGATGTTGGCTATGGAGAAGAGTGCAGCTTTTTCTCTGCCGTAGGGGAAGTTTCCGGTGGCGGCGAGAACCAAGCCGGCAATGTTCAGAGCAATGCAAACGACGAAGAGTCGTTTGTAAACCGTGAATAAGCCTTGATCAAGGAGAATCACTGATAACCGTGAATGGTTTGGCTTTTTCTGAGCTGCTTTTTGGTCTCTTTTACTGGGAAGTTTTGGAAGGGGAGTTATGTGACTCGGAACTTTTTTCAGCATTATTGGCTTATCATCACCAATGTGTTCAACACCTTCTTCGATATCACCCAGTGGATAATCCTCTTCCTCATACTCCTCCTCGTCGTCATCGTCTTCATCATCGCTATCCAGGTCACAGAAATGGCTGCTTGGCTTGCTGAGCGACCTGGATAGCGCGCTTCCGCGCCGGGAGACAGCAGGAGCAATCTTGTTGTTGCTTCCCCATGGGAGCCAGTATTTCTTGCTGCCTGAGGATGGTGGATCAACGGAGAATGGATTTGGATGAGTGTTGATTTCAAAAGCCACTCCTCTGCAGCTTGAAAACCTCCCAAGCTTATCAGACTGCATTTCTTTTAATTTTGCTTTCAGTTGGATAATGAGCTTTGGTTTCTTGGTGGAGTGATCAAGTGAGAGAGATGAATGATTGGTTTTGGTGGTTGTGAATTATACCAGATATTGGTGCAGCCTATTTATAACAATTAAATCTTTAGAAGCTGACTTTGATGTGTTATTTGTTAATATCTTTATTTTTATTTTTGAGAAATATTATTTGTTAATATCTAGTGCATATGTAGTGGAATATGTACGTGACTTGGTCAAGGGTTTGTACACGCTAATACTATGTGTCTATTTTAAAATAGATACATTACAAAAAAAAATTAAACAGGTTGGTAGAGATGGCGGTAACCACAAAAAAAACAGTATTTATTGTTTCTTTAGCGCCAATGATGTAATTCAAAATAAATTTGTTATTTAGTTAAGTTTAACGTTCTATGTAATTTCCCCCATCGTCCAAAAGTAATTAATTAACCTAAAACCTAATTACTAAATCATATTAGTTTGAGGTTTTGTATCTATGGTACCCAAACGGGACTCGACTTTTGTGAGATTGGTAATGAAAACTAATTAAACTAATATGAAAGTTTTGAGTATAACGGTTTAATGATTAGTTTGATGAACTAATTTAGATTTATCTAATAATATTTTGAGTTGGTCTCTGGAGTGACCGTCTATATTATAGCATAATATAGACCAAGGACTAAATTAAAATATGGAAGGATGGAGGTACTTATTTGCAAAATTTGGGAAATGTACTATTCATGGCACTGCTCACGGCAATGTTCACGCAAAGAATATGTACTCAAATCAGTTAATATAATTTCTGTATTGTAAACACTTGTAAACACAAAAGAATTCAGGTTAGAAAGACAAATTTCCATATTATAAACATCAGATTTTAGGTACATAAAAACTAGGGTGTTTAGGTTAAATAATGTTGTGTTAAGTATAGTCAAGTTTCACCAAAGTTTTCAGCCTAAAAATTCACAATCGTCACTGTTTTCAACTTAAACAATCAAGTTTCACAAAAACCACACCTTTCAGCCTACAAAATCAAGTTTCTACAATCACTCTAGTTTTCAGCCTAAATAATTAAGTTTTCACAATCTTCAAAGTTTTCACAATAAATAATCAAGTTTTGCAACCACCAAACTTTTCAACCTAAACAATCAAATTTTCACAATAAAAATAGTTTTCAACCTAAACAATCAAGTTTTACAAACACCATAGTTTCCAGTCTAAAAAATATAGTTTCTACAATCACTGTAGTTTTCAACCTTAATAACCAAGTTTTCACAATCACAGTTTTCACATTAAAAAATCAAGTTTTACAAACACCACAGTTTTCACAATAAATAATCAAGTTTCAACACAAATCAAGAAGCCTAGTTTTCAAGTTAAACACATAAAATTTCATATGCAGACAAAAACCACATTAAACAGTCTAGTTTCCAAACTAAACACATAAATTTCATAACAAGACAGAATCCACATTAAAAAGTCCAGTTTCCAAGATAAACACATAAAATTTTAAAAGCAGAAAGACATCACATTAAACAGTGTAGTTTTCATAGTAAAACACATAAAATTCATGGAAGAAATTTGTAGAGCAGTCACAAAGTACAAAAAAACAACAAAAAAAGGGGAAACCACAGCGAACAGAAAGTATCACCTCGCTTCAAACCAGCCGAAAAACAATCGAACACCTGAACCGAAACCAGAGACAATCGAAACCAGAAACCGCTGCGAGGGAGTCCACGTGGCCACGCAGCCTCCACCACCACAGCACACCGAAACTCATCCCCAATCCAATCCTCTCCGCCACCGTTCCTCCGATGCCGCGGCGATCAATCACCGGCTCCACCACGCTCTCTGACCAATAAACCGTCATCTCGTAGAGCCCGATCGCGAAGAACAATCCTCGAGAAACGCTGTGTTAAGGAATATATCTATTTGGCATACCATTTGGCATTAACCTGCCAGAGTTCTCTGTAGCAAGTACCAATCTCGCGGCGGATCTTTAGCCGCTATGCCGACTGGCTACGCTTCTTTTCCGGCGCCGAGCTCCGACACTGACATATTCACCTGCGCCAAATCGACCTTCTTCGCCACGCGCCGCCCTTGGGCTGAGCTCGTCTCTCACCCGTCCTCCTACTCGCTCCCACACCCCCTCCGAGATGTGGTTTTCCGGCTGAGGCGCAATCTCAACTACTTCCGCGTAAATTACACCTACATCATCCTCTTTGTGATCTTCTTCAGCCTGCTCTGGCACCCGACCTCGCTGGTGGTGTTCCTGATCGTGTTCGTCGCGTGGTGGTAGCTGTTCTTCAGCCGCGAGGAGCCGATTGTGGCGTTCAATTGGATGGTGGATGATCGTTTCGTGCTGGTGTTTCTCGCTACCGTGACGGTGGTGTGCTTGGTGCTGACCAGGGGAGTGTGGGTGAACGTGCTGGTGGCGGGATTGACCGGAATCGTGGTGGTGATGCTGCACGCTGCGTTAAGGGCGACGGAGGATCTGTTTTTGGATGAGGATGAGGAGGCGGAAGGGGGATTGGTTTCCGTCGCGAGGAATCCTTCCGGTGGATATACGAACCCCTTTTGATGCATATTCCTTAACACGCTGCAAGCTCTGCTACTAATCCGACGAATCTCCGGCGCCGGTAGCTGAATCTCCACGCCTAATTCAACAACCAACACCAGAACACAAATTATCAGCCAGACGGTTGACAGACTGCGGCGATTGCGATCGCAATCGCAATCGCCTATCTCCGGCGAGCGGTGGAGGAGTAACCGAACCGGATCCACTCTCCCGGCGGTGATGCGGCGGAGGAAGGCGGCGACTGCGAGGAAGGAGAGGGGGGAGTACAAAACGACGCCGTTGCAGAGAAGGGGGAAACTAAAATCGTCGGAGCGGAGCGCGACGGAAATTCTGGAGAAAAGGAGGAAAGACAGGGGAAGGAAGTGGCTGAGGAGGACGGTGGTGGAGATTTGCAGAGCTTTACAGTTACAAATATGGTATATATATATTTGTGGAGGAGGGTCTGTGATGCGATTTTCCTATATTGCTAAAAAGGACCCGTGTAAATATTAATTGCAAAAGAGAAGTATCCTTTCCTATTTTAATTGCAGAAATAGGCCGTCTATATTATAACTATAATATAGACGGTCTATTCCAAAACTAATATTAATATTTTTATCTATTACTTATGTGCCATGTTATAATCTTTTATAATATTGTAATTATTATTTATTTTGGAAAAAGGAGGGAAAGACTGGAACAAATAAACATATGCACAGGTGTAATAAAAATCATGTGTTTGGGGCAGATTACGTTGCAGTCTCTGTAAGTGTCAATCTCAAGATGTTTAAGAAGACATTACCAAATTTGTATGAGACTTTCTCGGATCTTTTCTATGCGCCTCAAAGATTTTTTTTTTTCGATGAAGAAATTAAGTATGGCAAAACTGGCATTGGAGTAATTATTTTGGATGAGCGTGGCAGCTTTTTAAAGGTAACAGTTGAGACGATGATTCATGGAGTAACATGTCTAATTATATGATGAGAGTCTTGCTCTATTAGAAAGTTATTAATCTAGTGAAGGAACTCAACGTAAGGCGCCAATAATTGTCGGTGACTTTCTTACTCTTATGCGTGTGGTGGAATATGTTGAACCACCATCATTTAGTTGTGCAGAGAACCTAACTAGTATTAAACTTTCTCCGCAGAAAAAGCGTACTTAACCCATGTTACGTATTTAATATGGTATTATTATATAACTCCCTTTTTATCTACCTATGCAACAGAAGTTTAGATGATAGTGTATATCATATTTTGTTCTTAATGTCAAACGATACTGAAATTTTTTTTCTTTAAAAATAAAGAGATTAAGGAGGGTTAAATTGGTTGCTGCCGATCTTATTTAGGCATGAATAAAAATGGAAGTACACTCATCTATTTAATTAAAACAGACAAAATCATATCAACTTTTGTTGAAATTTTGGTCTACAATTTAAACAATAACTTTACTATGGATGATCCGAGGGATGAAATCATGTAATGTAACTTTTCAACTCTGTGATCATCGTATTTACGTATTTCTGTGGGGGTAAACACTGGTGTAATCATACGCGTAATAAAGATTAAAGATGGTTAATTGTTGTTGCTGGTCATAATTAGTCATGAATATAATTAATGTTCTAACTTATAATGTTGTCTTCATAATATAGTTGAATAAAATTTGATATAGATAAACTAAACTGAACAATAATAAAATGATCATTATGTTACATTTTATTTTAACATAATCATTATTTTGTTTAATGATTAAAATGAATGCAATTTGAATAAAAAATGGCACAATAAACTAAAAACATATGAATTTTGTTAAAGGTATGCCTCAATCCGGTATAATTGAGTTTAGATTAATTTAGTTTACTTTTTCTATCACTTCTCAAATCATTGCGTCAGTTTTCAACTCATATTGACAGTCAATACTTTTCACGTAAAATTAAAACTCTTTAGTATAACTCATCACCATTTCAAGCTAATAATGCTTGTATTCTAAGTATTTTGACTAAGCTTTGCTTAATAATCTCATACGTACGTACTAAATTATGTACAAGAAATCCTCTCAAAATGTTCATAGTTTAAATGCATTAATGTACCGTGCCCAACTATGCATAGTAAACTTCAATCAACAATGAATTTGATTGAGACAAAAACACCTGTGAATGGTTTGCCCAATTCAAATTGTGAACCATTTTGACCTAGTACTTAAAATGTAACCATTACTGCTAGTTCATCGGACGGCCAAAATGGATAAAGAAACGATACTCTTAGCTAATATAAACACATGAAACGTATACAAGTCATACATGTATCCATTTTTGACAGTTGAATGCGCGTTTTAGATAATTCCAAAGATTTTCAAGTAATTAAGTAAATTTTGAAATATTCTTATAACCGAATCGAAATCATTTTCTTTCAATAAAAACATTTCCAAACCATTGTGCAATCGTAACTGTAAACACGTACTTTCTCTATTTTCTTATTTGTGGCACACTTCAAAAAATAATATGATTTAATAGTAAATTTAATTATCAATAATTTTTGTTACGTACATTAACCAAATTTAAAATTTTAATATTTAAAAAATACATGTTCAAAACATTCCAATAGTGTATCACACGATTACAATACTAATTATTTAATGAAACTTATAACAATATTTTTATGATGAATAATAGTGTCGTTTTAAAAAAATTAGAAAAGTGAACGTAAAACTTCATGAATTATACGTGCAGATTTATTAGTGCATGTATGATTTTAACTTGAAATGTCCTTAATTTTACTAATGCAAATCTAGACCATAGTAAAATTATGAATGATATTTTTGTCATTTTCATTCTTGCAGTAGTTAACTGAACTTGCCTATCTCCGCATTTTGAAGTATGATCAAGCCACTAGGGTGAGTGTCACATATATTATAGAGTGTTGTTATACGTAATCCAGTATTTTATTCTTGTAGTCCAAACAAAGTACGAAATGATCTTAACTTATTTGATTTTTGAGAGCTAGTGTTATTTCATTGATATTTTGTACTACGCTGAATAAAATACTGCACTGCATATAACACTTTAATATTATAATTTTCCGTACAGAATGTAAACTGATATTTAATCCGCAACCTAACTGTTGCTAATGTGGATCAATAATTGGGATTGCAACTTTTGAATCTGCACCAATATATATCCACTTGACCGGATTCTCTTTGAACCAAAAATTCCAAGAGGGTTGGCTAATTAATACAATTAAGTTGCAGATAATATTCGTTTTCGTTTTATTACAGAAATAAAGTCAGATGTATATTTTACAGAAATTAAAATTGTAATTAACACATTAATATTGACTTTGAAATGATTTTAGAGATCGAGTGACTTCAACTAATATTGACGCAATGTGACAGTCTACCAACTAGCTAGATGAGCGACAAAGTAGAGGCATCTTATTATTATTGTACGATTAATTTGTGAGATAGTTGACATTCAATATAAACGGTAAATTTAACAACAGTTCATTTTGTAACGTGATTTTGTATCATTTCACAATTATGCATATTCTGTGTTTTGACAGCCAACCTAAATTTATATGAGTGGTTCCGCCATTGCTTATATGTACGGAATCTATATAACAATCTTCAATTCAATCCAATTACAAAATTATTTTTAATTTTTTTATATTAGTTAAAGATCATCAAAGACAAATTTAATGTTAAAAGACCGTCAAAATGTACAGACTATTAATTAAGAGTATATTGCATTTCACATTGCAACTACCCATACAATTTGTCACGTTAAAACACAATATATGTACAAACAATTAATTGAATATTTACTAGTCATGATGTCAATGCATGGATAAACTTTTGATGAAATAAATATTATAGACTATTTTTTTCATTTCTTTGACATGGTTGTTTTCTATTGTTCTCGAAGGTCTCCTTTGCCTTTTAACTTCTTTAATTAATTTCCTAATAATAATTTGATTTTCTTTACGTTTTATTCTGTGTGTTGTCCTTTCCTTTCAACATGTTTTATTAGTTTTTTGCTGATCTTTTTATCTAAGGTGTGTTCATACCAATGTAAAAAACGCGTAATCATATAAATTGCACTTCAGTTAAACATTTTGAGAGGGAATAAGGCATATCCATGTTTTTAATTACAATTTAAGTATTTCCAATAGTAGATATAATGAAAATTAATCAAATTAATTAGTCTGTTACAACGGTAACCAAATTACATATTAACAAAACTATTATCATGCTTTAAAAAAATAATATTAATATTGTATGTATATATCAATACATGTTTAGAGATTCGATCCAATAAAGTTATAATACACATTCAAATGTATTAACTTATTAATCTCTTGAAAACAACCAAACTCACTTGGCAAATAGTAGATTTTCATGCGCATCAATCACTAATTCGATAAAAGAAAAGAATCCAAGACACTATTTTATTTGGTTTTAAAGTTTTTATATCAAATTTTTAATAAATGAGTAGACTAATTGGCTAAGTTATAATTATAATAAAAAGTAGTATCTTTAACAAAAGTTGAGCATAGTTATTTGTTAACTTGTGTACAATTTGAGGAAATTCTTTACGTTGAAAAAAATAAAATACGAAACTAAATGGTAGTTAAGGGTTTGGTCAGACCCAACCGAAATCAATTGACTTTGACTTGCCCTTTTGTGCATATCGTTCAGTTCCACATAGAAGTCGCAAGAAAGAATAATTCACAGTGCACTTGCAAAAGAAAAACCAACGTTGACCGAATAATTCCATCGAAGCATCAAAGTTTGAAACTGTGAGATGATCATATAAGTGCAAAGTCAAACCAGAGTCACGAGTTGAAAGTGAAAAAGAGAGAGGATGTTTTCACATTAACACTCTATTTCATTGATAATACTGGTATCCGACACTCGTGGATCAAAAAGCAATTCGCTCATCTTCAAAATACAATATTTATGTTTTGGTCTCAATCAATTCAAGAATAGTATGAATTTCACATTGCACTTATGTTCCACCATTTACTGATGTTGAATATATGAGCAAAATTATTACTTATTCAATTAAACTTTTGTGTGTTATCAATATATGTAAAAGATTTTTACACTCAAACTCATGTTTTGAATACTATGAACAATGTTCGTTGCAAGTTTAGAAAGGACGGAGAGAGTAATTTATCAAAATGTCTCATGGAGTCAAAAGTGAGTACTTCATCTTTAAATTGATCGTCAAATTTTATTTTTATGAATTAGTTGTTTTATCCATTTTTAAATATTAACATTTATAAAGTGGTTAATCATGGGCATTGTTATATACAATTCAATATTTATTTATGCAATCCGTATTTATTCATGAAATAACATTAATACTCATTCAAAAATAAATGTGATTTTCATAAATAAGGGTATATCATTTACTTTAATTTCAAATATGGAGTGCAAAAGTAATGTTGAATTGCACCCCTTAATTATTGTCATTACATAGGATCATAGCCTATTAAATTCATCATCAAAATTTATATATAGTTTTAGCTTATTCAAAATATTAATAACTTTTTTAGAAAAAAACAATAACTATTATGGTGTCTTTCCAAGCTAGTGACAATTGATTTTGATTTTGACACTGTTAAGTACAATCTTTTGGCGAGCAGATACAAGGTCCTTGACATAGAAAACTTGATCAGCATGTGTCGCTAAAATGAAGGGATCCCACTGATAACCAACTTTCCTCCTATCAACAATGGTGAGTCCTAATGGATCGGGCACAGTATCAATGGCTGGATAAATCCAATCACACTTGAAGACAACAATCTTTAGTCTGGCATAATTCAACTCCCACATGTTAGTGATTGTTTCAAAAAACCTATTGTTTTCGTACACACCACCTCCATCTCGGGTAACACAAAGATTTAATTCATCGGAAATCAACGACACACCGTTGTTCTGAGAGACACTACACGCATCAACTTTGTTGGTACTGATGTGTAATACCTATTCTTATCGCAGCCTCTGTGTGATAAGACAGCACACACTGGAAACATGGCCAACCATTGCAGTTCCTCAGAATGATATCCAACTTCAACCTCCTTAGCCATCTTGTAAATGTACGTGTGTGCTCTTCATACACTTCTTCGATTTCTAACATATGAATCTCATCCATGTGAATAGCAATGTATGGCACTACGGCCTTATGGTGTCGCAGCACGTATAAGTGTGCCGCTTTCAGCTCATGATTATTAGGTGTGAAGTACGTCGAAGTACGAAATGTATGGCCTTCAATCATATACGCATGCCTATTTTTTGGGACCCACAAGTACCACAAAATGATTATCAAATACTACCCTACCATCACCAGCTATATACGGCCACTCATTGAACTTTAGAAACCGGTCTTTCATAATTTGAATCACTGTTACTATTGGAATTCTTTGGTCGAGCAAAGATTTGATAGTGTGATTTGAGAACTCACCTCGCCCAAGATGGTGCCTCTCATTCACCCAGTCAGAAAATCAACTCTTAGTACAGGGTATCCCGATCCTCTTCTCAACTTTATCATTGCCAACATGTTCAAGTAATACTAACTCGAACAAAGAACAAGGCCACCATCGTTCCTTAACAAGCACCATACGACGTACACAATCCTCCCAAGCAACATCATCAATAATCTGTTGGGAAATCAATCCCATTGCACAGCTCAAGATTACAAAGAAGAAAACACATAACACAAATATTTAACGTGGTTCGCCAAATTGGCTACATCCATGACAAAAACACAAACTTCATTTAATAACGGAACAGGTTACAGATTACAGACAGATAACAGACGAACAATTCTCAAACGTAGTCTTGAATCAGACGTCTTCTCGAATGGCTACACCACTACAACAAAAAAAGGATAATAAGACACATAAAAGTGTCCCAAAAGATATGTATTAGGACGTTTTTGGTGTTAGGACACTTATAATAAGTGTCCCAAAATGCGGCCCTTTATCGTGAGTCCCTATAGGTGATTATGTAACGGGTTACATTATGAAATGACCCAATAAATTACTATTGGATCACTTATATGTTACTTTAGAAGCGACCCAACACGTACTAAGAGGATGTTTTTATGTGAATTGTTATAATATATTGAGACACTTTTTTGTGATCTATTATAACACACTGAGACACTTTTTTGTGACCTATTATAATAAATTGGGACCCTTTTTTGTGACCTATTATAATAAATTGGGACCCTTTTTTATGACCTATTACAATATGTTGGGATGCTTTTTTGTGACCTAATATAGCTTATTGGGACACTTTTTATGACCCATTATAGGATATTGGGACACGTTCTGTGACCTATTATAAACATAAATTCAGTCCAATTTGGGACCTAAAATAAGCAATAAGCCTGATAATTTGAAAGAATATGAGTGCTTGAAAGGTCCAACAACAATAATATAATTATCCGTGAAAGAAAAGGAGTTCATTGATATTATATATTCAAACAATATACAATAAAGATCAATCCAAGCTCAAACAATTCTTAAAAGTCATGCTTCTGTACAAATCTAACCACAAGTTGATGAAGTTTCTAAGGTTTTCCTCCTATTCTTTAAGTCATGCCATCAGAGCCTACTCACAAGATTGCTGAATCATTATTGATCCTCAGCATTAGCAACCTATATAAATATATGAATCAAATCAATCAAAAGAAGTACCAAAAATCAGGTGCATTCCACCTGCCCTACAGTCTGACATCTTATCTTACCATACCCAAAGAAGTAAATAGATATCTACTTTCTCATTCCTACAACAAAATTCACATACACCAAAATGGAAACCAAACAAAAATCAACAGAACCTTGCAAACATAAGCTTAAAAATCAAATCTTTATCCTTAAAATGAACTAAAAAACACGTGGGGATCCAAACTCATGGTGACGCTAGACTTGCAGATATGCTCATCCTCAAGAGATGCACACAGAGAGACCCGATATCAAACTCTTCATAGTAGTACTTTAGCAACAGAGTTGAAGAATGAAATCAGCAGTGTAATAAACAAATAAGCAGCAGAAACATCTAAATTTTCGAGGAAAACATTATCGATGCATAATTTAGTACTCAATTGCTTCAATTCTGCAAAACCCCCAAATATCAAGTAGTAAATAATATTTCATATCTCAGTTCCAGAGACAAATCAATTTTGGTTAAAGAGAGTTCTGGCAAATTGAACTTCTCATCTTCAATTCGAAAACAAAACCTTGTTGCAGAATTCATATCAGAAATTACCTCCTGCACACCAGACCAGAGCAAACAAGGCGATAATCAGACTTACGGTTTACTGTACCCCACGGATGCCGGCGAGGCAGCGGGTCTCCTCTTCAATTCGAGGCGGCGAGGCTGCCGGAAATCAATTGAAACGGCAGCGATGGCGAGAAGCAAGGGCCCCGGTCGAGAGAACGCGGTTCAGTTGGGTGGGGAGATTATAGGGGTTGGAGGTTACGGTTTGGGACTAAATGAAGGAGGAAATCACACTTTTTGTTGAGTTTTGCATAAAGACCCCTGTAATTATGGGGGTTATATAACTTAGGCGCCGAATATAAAATATTTGTGGTTCGGCCCCAAATCTTTGTTAAAACTAAGGATTTTATTTAATTTTCTATTGGAATACTTTTTTTTTGAAATATTCTATCATGGAATACTTTATTTGTAGGTATTGGGCCACATATAAGTGTCCTAAACACAATTATATATTAGGTCATTTTTTAATGTCTTTTATGTATATATATGTTGGGACACTTAAATAAATCCTATATGTAAAATATGAGACATTTAATTATACACCAATTAAAACACTTTTTATTAAAGCGTCCTAATAAATATGTCCTAATAGACTATTTATGTTGTAGTGCACGGACACATACAAATGTGCTAATTCTCATATATTTTTTTGAATCACGTCACAAACAACTTCTCAGACATCTTCTTCAATGCACCACAGGTTACAGATACAAACTACGGATGGTGGAGAGATTATTCTCTCACCCATTCAGGTATAAGCTTAGCTCTAATCCATTCAGAGCTCTGATCCATTCAGGTATAAGTTGGTCCGCCTTTCTCAAGAAAAGAGGATATCGTGTGGAAAATATTTACCATTGTGATATTTTCGATATGATGGGAAGTGGAAGACGGTCGAAAGCATAGAGGTGAATTTGGATGTTATTGCAGGTCAATCGGTCTGTAACCTAGTACATTGGCTAACCAACAATGGGAAGATGCTAGCTTTCAACATGGAGGATGAGACTTGTTATCAGTTTCCTCAACCGGAAATTTGATTGATCGATGATTGGAGAACTGTGGTTGAGTATGAAGGGAAGTTTGGAGTGATGGATTCCGACACGGATGAAGGTATCACGCTCGTGTGGGCTCAAATTAGTGGCACGTGGAAAATAGTGATGTGGTTCGAACTCGAGCCTTCTTTGAGACAAGAAGAGGCCAGACCAGTTGCAGTTTATAATCGAGACATTGTTGTTTTGACTACGCACGAAAAAGTTGTCTTCTACAACGTGCGTGATTCAAGAAGTCTCAGCACCTTGAACACTGACACTACTGATCTTGGCAATTCTCAGAAGATCTTCCCATTTAGATCGAATTTTGAGCAAGTCGATCTATTTTGGAGTGAACAAGTCTTTGCAGACTCACACTCATCATGGCAATGCTTAGAAGATCTTCTCATTTAGATCTGGTACCAAAGATCTAGGAACCCGCTTCTCTTTGACGGGTGTGTACCAAAGATCTATAATTCTCTGAACATGCCACTTTTCTGATTAACCAGCGTTTGGAGATATGTTGGGGCCGGTCCGTTCAATTTCTTCAACCACTAGGCGTTCATGGGGTTCGATTTCTCACTCTGATCACTGGGCATTCATGGGGTTCGATTTCTCACTCTATTTTTGTCTCGGTGTTTTTGTGAGATTTCACTCCTCTTTTCCTGATTGTCCTTAGTTCAAATGTGTGCGTGACATTTGATGCAGTGCTGTACATCGCGCACACACATTTTGTTTTCTTAATTCATGTTTCTTTTTGGTGTTTGAATTGGTTGCTGCTACTTCTGTGTTGCAACAGCAGGAGAAAGTTACTGTGATTTATAAAAATACCTGCTATTTGTTCTTTATGTTGGTAAAAGAATTTGTTAATTTCCTTTTAGCAAAAACTTATCACATGTAGAGGTTAGTTCCTCCTTAATGTAAACAATATAAAAGGTATCATTAAAATGAAAATTAATGTGTTAGAATTAAGATGAAAAAATATTTAATATCTAACTATCTATCTATTATCTACACTAATAATATTAATATACGAATAATTAAAGTATCAAACGCTAAAAGGCATGTGTTGCTTTCTCCTTACTTATTTTCCACCTATAATATTTTTTACTAAACTTATGTCACTTTTCCCAAATATTATATAAATAATTAAAAATATTTCTCACTAATTTCTTGCCTAATATTTTTTTACTAATCATAGTAAAATTTACCTAGCACGATCATTTTACTAATTTTTCACTTATTATGTATGATTTTTTTCGAATTGTGATATAAATTTTCAATGACAAGTTTTGTATATATAGCTAATATTTGTAAATTTATAATAAGTATGATCATATTAGAACATGTATTTAGGTTTTTATTAAAATTAAAAATAAATAAGATTAATTAGATCCTAATCAAAATCACTTTAAGATTAATTGACGATGTTATCTACTTTAATTGTGTTATCATTCACACGTAAATGTTTTCATCACTATTATTTTCTATACTATATTATAATAATTTTAAGTAAAAAAACGGTAGAGGCATGTATGGTTTCTCCTTATCTTATTTCCTTGCCTAAACTTTTTACTAATTATAAAACTTATCTCACTTTCCCAAAATAAGTATATATACATAATTAAAAATACTTTTCATTAATTGTTTGTCTTCTTTACTAATTTAGTAAAATTCACTTTACCTTGGTAACGTTTCACTTAGGGAAACTGTTAATGCCAGAGGTATTATTAGGTTCCAGAGCAAAAATATGATCTTTTACCTAAACTACCCTTTTCCATTTAACTACTAAATATTTACAGATTTTGGTATATTCTCCTTTTTATCCCTCCCTCTCCAATTCCACTTTCCGTGCTCTTTCAATTTTTAACCGCCCATTCCCATCTCCGGCGAGGGCTCACTTCCGGCATCACCAATTCTCCCGCTTCAAAGCTTCTTGGGGAGAGCTTGCCGGAGTGTGATATTTTCCGCCGTTCCTTTCACTGCCGTCAAAGCAATCGCCAACAGTCCGGTGGGGAAGTCGCTCCGGAAGCAATTGGCGGCGGGGAAGGAAGAGCTATACGTACGACCTTCACCGAAGTTGATGGATAATTGCCTATACATACGACCTTCACCAGAGGATAGCTCGATGATGACATTGATGGATCGGAGATTGGTGAGATCGATAAGGAGGAACGTGACATGGTCGCGGAAGTGTAGGACATGCCTTCGTAGTCATGGCTGCCGCTGCGTATCCTGGCCTGAATTCCCAGCTGCTTGCTGAAGATGACCGCCGCCTGGACGTGGGATTCTTTCAGGGGCTTGAATATGACGTGTGGTTTTGGGTTTGATGGGGCCAGACACCTCAAGTGTTGCGCCGTGAATTCGAGAACGAAGTTGAAAGATGAGGCGTTGTTTAAGCTGTCCTATGGTGAACGGATCCTAAAACAACGGAGTTGAAGGACGAGGCATTGTTTTTGGCGATGTAAATAGTACTTGTAAGGAATTAGTTACAATATGACATATGTATAGGCAATTACTTGAAGCGGGAGAATTGGTGATGCCGGAAGGGAGCCCTCGCCGGAGATGTGAATGGGGGGTTAAAAATTGAAGGAGCACGGAAAGTGGGATTGGAGAGGGAGGGATAAAAAGGTGAACATACCAAAATCTGTAAATATTTAGTAGTCAACTGGAAAAAAGGTAGTTTAGGAAAAAGACCATATTTTTGCTCCGGAAGCTAATAATAACTCTGGCATTAACAACTCCTTTCACTTAATTGTTGTGCTATTAGTATTGCCTCGTATGTTCACAAATTGTGAGATAAACATTATCAATGATCGGTTTCGTATATAGCTAAATGATTAGATTTGTAAATATGATCATATTACAATCTAAGTATTCTAAAAGGGGGAATGTCCAGCTCCTGTTCATTCATCTACAGTACCGGGGCAAAATTGTAAATTGACGAGGACCGACCGTTGGTCCAATTACTCCACCCCTCTCTTCCCAAAATACCCCTTGACCTCCGGGATCTCTATCGCCTTCCTCAGCCCAGTTCGCCATCGATGGCAACACATCGACCCCGATAAACCAACAGCGGACTTACTGTGTTCGACCCGCTGACGAGGACGACGATGTTCCAGCGGGAGGTTACAGCGGCAAGACTAATTTGATGAGGACTGAGCGTTGGTCCAATTACTCCACCCTCTCTTCCTGAAATACCCCTCGACCTCTGGGATCCCTATCGCCTTCCTCAGCCCGGTTCGGCATCGGAGGCGACACATCGACCCCGATAAAGCAACAATGGACTTACCGTGCTCGACCCGCCGACGAGGATGACGTGTTCAATATCCGGAAGATACGAATACATGCACCATGTCCAGAAATTCCCGCTGGAATCCACAGACGTTCATCACATCATTTTCCAATGCTCTGCACCTAGGGCTCTCGTTTGGTGCTTTTCAGTTCTTCTTCTCTCAGTGGTTGTTACGGTATTCTTCCTCTTCCAGCAGGTCCAGTCTTCATTTTTTTCATATTTTTGTATGTGAGAAGATTGCAGATGATGTGTTTGATGAAATGCCGTTGTCCTTTATGTTTGTGAATTAATTGATAGTACACCCTACATAGTGGATGTCGCCTTTCATGTAGATGCGTGTGGAATGGGCAATGAGATGTGTTGTTGTCTCATGATAAAATGAAGCCTTACTTGCTGCTTTTCCCCCAAGAAGATGTATATTTGAGTAATGTTATTGTTGGAATCATACGAGTTGTTGACGAAATAAAGGTCATTTTATTATAGCATCCTATGTTAGGGTATGCAGTAGTGGTGGGGGAAGGGCGGTTAGCTGGTGGTAGAAAACTCTTCCAGTTCCTTATCAGTTTCCAGACTGATCAGTTTCTTTAGCAATATCGTGCTTGTTTCAGCTGATTTTTTGATTGGAATGTCACCCCGTCAGATGATTTCTTGCAATTCTGCATTCCCTTGGGGACCTTTTTTTGGATTCATTCCTTATGTGCTTGATTCTTGGTTAAAGTTTCTGTTTTTATGTTGTTGATTAGTTATATTGGTGAGCGTCGTTTAACTCACACTAATAATTCCTGCAATACGCTAAGAATAAATAATATACTAGCACAATGGTAAGCATGGTCGAATCCCACAGAGAACGGAGTAATCAAATTCAATTTCCTAAGATCAAACTTGGTGTAGTCACCACACTTTATAATTCAAGATTGGTTTTTAACAACTAAGAAATAAAATAAACTATACTAACTACTAAAATAGAATCAAATAAAAGAACTAAATTAACTACTAAAATAAAATATCAAACAATCACACGAAAGACATTCGGATTCGAATAATTCCTCACTAGTTATTACGATCGATCATTGATTCATAAATAAATTAACACCCATGAATCTATCAGTTATAGGACAACAAGTATTTGCTAAACCATCCCAATCCTTCCTTACATTCTCGACAACAGGCAAGTATTTGCTTAACCCACTATTTCTCTTATCAAGATGTCCCCTGAAAGTATCCGCTAAACTAGATACACATCTCAACAGCATGAAGCACTAAAAGGACCCCATATAAACAATCACCCAAGTATTCGCAAGTAATGCCTTGTTCACTTAATTGTTCCACATCCATGTTATTATATAGTCTGTATCAGTTATCTATTGTATAGACAGGAATTTCGCTACTTTAATTAGCATTAACCTAATAATATTCAAATTGATCAAACTCAAAACATCATGCATAAATTCATACAAGAACAATCAAGAATTCATGAATATCATTATAAAAACACTTAGATCTCACAAATCATAAAACTAGCAATTCATTATTCTATGCCGAACAAACAATTAGCCAAACATAATAATAAAATAAAACATAAAAGAAATCAAACCAATCAGCATTGCGGGACGAACGATCTTCAAATTAATCACAGGCAGCCGCCGGCTCCAAAAACATAGAGAAAACCCTAACTACATTATTTATTGTAATAATCCTAAAACCTAATTATTGATTATCACGGCTCGGCCGAGTATATATACTCATGACCAGAATAAACCAAATCCAAATCTAATTACTGGGTAACACACACGCACACAAAGTCCACCCTAGGCCCAACTTTGGGTTTTTATTATATAATAATAATAATAATAATAATAATAATAATAATAATAATACTAACTAGCAATAATTCAGCCCAAATAAATTGAGCTGAAATTCTACAATGTCTTCACTTTAATTCTTCAATATTGTTATCTTATTATTGCTCCTCTTTGATTATATTGGATAGCTACCTCATTAAAACCCCTGTGGGAAAAAAGAGTATAACGAATCCACTTCTTTCAGGCTCTAAAGTCCTCCATCAGTTTCACCTTAGTCCGGGTCGACTTCACCGAACAATTTAGTGATCGTTACACGAAGCACAACTCTGCCAAATGAAGGATTCTGGAATAAGGATTAACTTGATTAGCATCCTTTCAACTTCCAAATTGCTCCAAAAATCGTCATAACTGCATCCCTTGTGCATTTAGCTCCAATCTCTTCCATCAACCAAATATGCATAGAAAACACACCTAAAGTGCACATTAATCTCGTTAAAGCACTATATAAAACCCTGAATAAACAACATATAATCATCACATCATATATTGAGCTATTTTTTGCTAAAAATGTCACTGAATGTAGTTTTTGTTTTTAAGTGACTTCGAGGTTTTCTTTTTTGTGGTTCTCAAGAGGGCAAATGGCCAATGCTCGTGAGGATTGATACGTTTCTACATTTTACTTTGTGTAGTGGATCGTTGTGCACATTAGATGGAAAAGAAAAAGTTGATGATCATGAAGGTGAGACCCCAGGTCCAGTGAGAGTTGATAAGTTTGGATTTGTAAAGCACGAGCAAAACCCTGCTGAAGGTTGTAGCGGTGGTAAATCATTTGGAACTCGAACCCAACAAAATTGACCCCACCACTCCATTCATTTTTCCGGCAAAACCCTTCCCTCCCTACTCTGCGTCTTCGATATGATTCTTCCAATTTCAGGTTCTCCTTCTCCAGTCAGAAAATTCACACTCACGCCATATTTTTGCCATTTTTATCCCTTTTAGACATGAAGAAATCACCATTGTCGATGCAAAGTGTGTGTGGGCCCGACAAGCAGAAGATCGAGAGAGATGCCTTGGTGAAGCTGTTGCAGTGGCATTTAGCCTATTATGAGTTCCGCAAGAAGCAGTTAGAAGCTATAGAAGCTGTGCTCTCAGCCTCAGGTCTCATTTTGCTGATACTCTTATTTTTGTGCGAATTGGAAGATTGCATTTTTGTTTCTAATTTTTTTGTGAATTTGCAACGTAGGAAAGGATTGCTTTTGTCTCATGCCAACCGGTGGAGGCAAATCCATGTGTTACCATATTTCGACGGTAGAAAAAACCGGCATTTTGCTTGTCGTTTACGTGTAAGCTAGGTGAACATGTTCTTATCTCGACAAGTTTTACTTCTGTGAAGCCTTTAACTACACAGAGTTTCTGTTATTATATTTCAAAGCTTATTCTCTCTCTCTCTCTCTCTCTCTCTCTTAAGTTTAATTTGTTTCTTTTATATTATCAGGAAAATCAAGTGATGGCCATGAAAGAAAAAGGCATAGCAGCTGAGTATCTTTCTTCAACGCTAAATGCACAAGTTGTGGTTATCTGGTTGTTGCTTTTCTTATTGCCGAGGTATCTTGGGTACCGAGAAAGTGGTACAAGGTTCTCATTGTCATCATTTTGCTACCTTAACCTTCCTGCATTTCAAGTGAAAGACTTTAGAAATCTATGATATTATAGATTATATATAATCACGCATCAGTGAACAAATTTAGTGTCCCAGTTAAAAGAGAAAATGATCAGATTTTTACAATAATTTTAATATCAGTTAGGAATTTAAGATTTTTCATACTTTTACTTCTTCTTTGATTTCAATGCCTTTTTGAGTGCCTGCTTTGTTATTCAATTCTCCAAAGTTGTGGATGTAATAGGGGAAAATAGGTCTTGTTGTTGCATATATAAAATTAGAAAGTTAAGGTATAAAATAGGTCTTGCTTTGGTCATGCAGTATGTTCATGTTTATCTTGAAACTCTCCAAATTCGTGAAGTTCCATACAATGATGGCACTGTAAGTATAAATCGTTCAATGATTTAAACACTGTTATTATTGTCTCTTCGTTGCAAAAAGATTGCGAATTTGTAAGTGATAGTCCATTTTTGAAATTCTAGGTTGAAGTGAATGAGAGGATTGCGTATGTATCCCAGAGTGCATGGATTCAGACAGAAACCATCATAGAGAAAATCTCATTTGGATCATCCATGGATATGCAAAAGTACCAGGATGTGCTGGAAATATGTTTCCTGGTTAAGGACATCGACATGCTTCTTTTCCGTGACCAGACAATCATAGGGGAGCAAGGCAACAAATTGGAACATTCTTCTCCATCTTTGCATAGAATTGAATGGGAAGAAACTAGGTGCACAATCTGCATGGAGTTCCCACATAAGGCTGTTTTATTGATTTGCTCTTCTCATGGAAAAGGTTGTCGGCCATACATGTGCGACACAAGCTGCCGACATTCAAATTGCCTTCGTCAGTTCTGCAAATCATCTCAAGTGGTGGAGTCAGGTTCTGCAATAATATTGTTGATTTATCAATATTGAATTATATACATCTTCTAATGGATCATGAGTTAACCTCCTTTGACCAAAATTTTAGCTTTTTCTTGATCATTGATTAGTACTCTTTATTTGAATGATTGAATTTTTCTTTGATTGAGTTAGTTCTGTGGGTTTGAATAAGGGAGCACTCACACACACAACACACATAAACCGAGATTGATTATGGTCACAGATAAAAACCTCGGGTGATTCATACATCAAGCTGCATAACAAATAAAAAAAAGAAAGAGTAATGGTGGTTCATACAAACCTCAGGTGGCTTCAGGAGGTATTCGATCAGTTGTTGGTGCGATTGAAAAGCGTTGCGGCAGAAGGGGCAGATATGAAAACCCTAAGAGAAATAAAAACTTATTTTAAAAAATTGAAGTGGGAATTAAGATGCACGCACTCACCCACGTGCGGCCTCAGAAGCACGAATCGTCACACGCCTCAGTTGGTTTTCTACATGCACCACCACGTAATACTGCCGAAAAATTAATAATGATAGTAGACATTGGTCGAAAAATCTATCATAGATTAATAACCTAAAACTACTAAAGTATCTTACCTGCCTTTCGTGGTCTAAGATGCACGCACTCACCTATGAACTCATCTTTAATAGATCATTATTTGTATTAAAGATTAAGAAAGATTCTTTAAAAAAAAATCTTTTCAGTCCTCATCAATAAACTAACTTAAAAACATCACATTTCACCTCAATTAACCAAAAGAAACAATAAGGGAGCACTCACAAACACAACACACACACAAACCGAGATATATTATGGTCACAAATAAAAATCGCAAGTGGTTCATACCTCAAGCTGCATAACAAATAATCATCGTCCAGACTATCAAACATTTCATTGGATGAACAATGCACCAATGTCTTCCTAGAATTACTTCCATCTCCACAATTCCCAATCTCAGATAAAACAACATTTACATTGGATATTATCCTCTTCCTCATTCCATTAAAATCCCCAAACTCCTTCATCAGGTCCTGCAGCATCTCCTCCAGATTCTTAACAACCCTATTATTACCCCCATTACCTTGCGTCACACGCCTGAGTTAGTTTGCTACATCCACCACCACATAATAATGCCGAAAAATTAATAGTGATAGTAGACATTGGTCCAAATATCTATCATAGATTAATAACCTAAACCTGCTAAAGTATATTACCTGTCTTTCGTGCAATAAGATGCACGAACTCACCTGATGAACTCATGCATCTTTAATACATTTATAATTTGTATTAAAGATTAAGAGAGATTCTTGGAAAAAAAATCTTTTAAGTCCTCATCAATAAACTACCTTAAAAACATCACCTTTCATCTCAATTAACCAATAGAAATAATAAGGGAGCACTCACACACACAACACACGCACAAACCGAGATCGATTATGGTCACAGATAAAAACCTCAGGTGGTTCATACCTCAAGCTGCATAACAAATAAAAAACAAAAGAAAAAGTAAAGGTGGTTCAAACGAACCTAAGGTAGCTTTCGGAGGTATCCTGTCAGTTGTTAGTGCGATTGAACAGCATTGCGGCAGAAGAGGCGGATATGAAAACCCTAAGAGAAATGAAAACTTATATTTGAAAAAGTGAAGTTGGGCAATTAAGATGCACGCACTCACCCACGTGCAGCCTCAGAAGCACGAATCGTCACGCGCCTGAGTTGGTTTGCTACATGCACCACCACGTAATAATGACGAAAAATTAATAATAATAATAGTACACATTGGTCGAAAAATCTATCATAGATTAATAGCCTAAATCTGCTAAAGTATCTTACATGCCTTTCATGCTCTAATTCACGCACTCACCTGATGTACTCATCTTTAATACAATATTATTTGTATTAAAGATTAAGAGAGATTCTTAGAAAAAAAAATCCAGTCCTCATCAATAAACTATCTTAAAGTATCACCTTTCACCTCAATTAACCAGTAGAAACAATAAGGGAGCACTCACAAACACAACACACACATAAACCGAGATCGATTATGGTCACAGATAAAACCTCGGGTGGTTCATACCTCATGCTGCATAACAAATAAAAAACAAAGAAAAAGTAAAGGTGGTTCATAAGAACCTCAGGTGGCTTCAGAAGGTATCCGATCAGTTGTTGGTGCGATTGAAAAGCGTTACGACAGAAGGGGAAGATATGAAAACCCTAAGATAAATGAAAACTTATAATAATAAAAAGGTGAAGTGGGGCAATTAAGATGCACACATTCACCCATGTGCGGCCTCAGAAGCACGAATCGTCACACGCCTGAGTTGGTTTGCTACATGCACCACCACATGATACTGCTGATAAACCAAAATATATGTTTTTTTATGACATTTGAGAGCTAATTTGGGTAGTATTTGGTGTCAAGTATAAAATATCTTCAACGCTAAATGCACAAGTTGTGGTAATTTATCTAGTTGTTGCTTTTCTATTCCAGACACCAGAAGCACATGCAACTGCTTGGAAACTCTAAGAGTAAGTGGAGTTTTCCTTGAAGCTGATAATACTTAACAAGAGTAAACCCTTAGGGACTTAGCTTTGTTCACATTTTCAGGGAATGGCCAAATCTCTATAAATTCAAGTTGTAAATATTTTCTCTGATTGGTTCTCAGTCTCACTTACCTGATATTTTTTATTCTGGTTCTGGAAATGAATAAATTATGAAACTTTTGAGTTCCTCTCTCTGTTGTATTTTAGAAATTGTCTTGATGCAAGTTTTTCTATAGTTAAGTTTTCTTATTGCTGAGGTATCTCGGGTACCGAGAAAGTGGTACAAGGTTCTCATTGTCATCATTTTGCTACCTTAACCTTCCTGCATTTCAAGTGCAAGACTTTAGAAATCTATGATATTATAGATTATATATAATCACGCATCAGTGAACAAATTTAGTGTCCCAGTTAAAGAGAAAATGAACAGATTTTTACAATAATTTTAATATCAGTTAGGAATTTAAGGTTTTTCATGCTTTTACTTCTTCTTTGATTTCAATGCCTTTTTGAGTGCCTGCTTTGTTATTCAATTCTCCAAAGCTGTGGATGTAATAGGGAAAAATAGTTCTTGCTGTTGCGTATATAAAACAGAAAGTTAAGGTACTTTTGGTCATGCATTATGTTCATGTTTATCTTGAAACTCTCCGAATTCGTAAAGTTCCATACAATGATGGCACTGTAAGTATAAATCGTTCAGTGATTTAAACATTGTTACTACTATCTCTTAGTTGCAAAAAGATTGCGAATTCGTAAGTGATAGTCCATTTTTGAAATTCTAGGTTGAAGTGAATGAGAGGATTGCGTATGTATCCCAGAGTGCATAGATTCAGACAGGAACCATCATAGAGAAAATTTTATTTGGATCATCCATGGATATGCAAAAGTACCAGGATGTGCTGGAAATATGTTTCCTGGTTAAGGACATCGACATGCTTCCTTTCCGTAACCAGAAAATCATAGGGGAGCAAGGCAATAAATTGAAAACTTCTTCTCCATCTTTGCATAGAATTGAATGGGAAGAAACTAGGTGCACAGTCTGCATGGAGTTCCCACATAAGGATGTTTTATTGATTTGCTCTTCTCATGGAAAAGGTTGTCGGCCATACATGTGCGACACAAGCTGCCGACATTCAAATTGCCTTCGTCAGTTCTACAAATCAACTAGTGTAGGAGTCAGGTTGTCCCCCAATTGATTTATCTGCAACAAGGACTTGTGATGACGAGAGAAGTGAAGCAGAGAGTGACAGATTCACACAGTCTAGCCGATCTCTTAGAATACTTGGAACATGACCTGGGGCAGGTCTGTGGGTGTGTAGTTATAGAAGCTGCTTGCAAATTTTTGAATATTAAAATCAGAACCTGTTCTCTAGAATAATGTGAATCACTAGGAATTATGTTGAGCTAAGAAAGCATGCTAGGCATTAGCATCCCTCCCTGAAACGTTCTGAGGCAGATTTGAAGCGCCAATCTTATTGGGTGAGGCTGGAGCACCAAAACGGATTAATTGAGTTGATTTGCAACAAATTTTGCATAATAACAACAACCCGTGCGTAGCGCGGGTATGAAAATACTAGTATAACTATAAAACTAGCTTTCGCTAATTGTTTGTCTTTTTTTTAATACTAATTTAGTAACTTTACCATGCGTTACTAAATTTTCACTGTTTGTTAAACTATTTATCTCATATATTTTCAAATTGTGAGACAAACATTAATGAGACAAACATCGTCATATATTAATAGATTGTATATTATGATCATATCAAAACATACAATTTTGTTTTTTATTAAAATTAACAAAAAAAAAGATTAATTTGATCCAATCAAAATGTCTTTTGATTGACGATATTTATCTACTTAAACTGTTCTATTCAACACATACGTTTTTCCATTACCAACTATCATTATTATTGATTTCCAACATTTTTATCGATATACCTAAAATATTAATTACGAGTTGTACAATAAAATAATGATAACTAGAATAACATTTAGAATGATTTGAAAAGGTCACATTCAACTATATATGTTGATAATTTTAGAGTTATTAGTATATAGAAGTATCACAAAATCTCTCACATCATGGCAAAGAATTTTTTCAACATGTGGAAATGGGTAAGATTAAAGATCATTTATTTTTTATATTTTGTGTTATAATTAAAAGATGATAATATTTAGTCATTATTAAAACTGTGTATATGTCATTATTTTCTCGCCTTATGGTTTTTGTTTTTCATGCAATTAGTTTGCCCTTTAAAATGAATCCAAAATTACATCCTAATTTATTTTTTGACAATTATGTTTTAATTTTTACATGATTTTATAAATTTTACAATTATTTTTTTACTACTACTATAATTACATTAAAATATAATTAATATTTATTTATTATATATAATTTCAAATTCCATGTATCATACAAGTTTTACACAACTAAACTTGTAATTCAATTTTTAAGAAAATGCTAGCTTTCAAACCCTAATGTAAATAAGAAATACTGTCACTCACTTTGATTCAAAACAACTAACAGTACTTGAATATTAATGATGATAAACAAAAAACTCAAGAACTTGCATATTCACGGAGAGTGAGATACATAGGGAACTAATTACAAAAAAAACATCGAATCCAAATTCATGTTCAAATCTAACAACACATAAGAAATGACAATTCGAGTTTGCGGGCGAATGGGTTGGTGCAGCGTAGAATTCAAGGGATAGATGAGAAAAGGGACACGATCGAAAGAGTGGGGAAAAAATATGTAGTTTCTTCAGACGTGGGTTGGGAAAAAATTTGGTGTTGTTTTAGATGATGGGAAGTCAAAAATCTAAAATACCTTTGTAAAAGAATCCTAATAGGAATCAAGGGACAGCCCTCGCAGATTCGCGGATGAGATGAGAAAAGGAACACGAAAGAGGGAAAAAGAGATGTAACAAAATGATGTCACCATTTTATGCGTGAAAAAGCTAAAAATCTAAAATGTCAATGTGGAAGATGCAAAAATCCAAAAAATTATAAGTTAGTCGAGGATTCAAGGGACATGATCGCAGATTCGCATCTGAGAGGGGAAAAAATGAGATAGGTCGTTTCAGATGTGGGAAGTAAAAATTCTTTAAGCAAAATGGAGTCGTTTTAGACGTGAGGAAGCCAAAAACCTAATTATAGACGAGAATCCTGATTATAGGTTGGTCAAGGATATCATTAAGAAAAACAAAATGACACACTTCATCAAAACAAACACACTTATCTAGAAAGAAAGACTGTTTAACCAATTTCATGCGTAGTTTACCAGGAATTCAGAGCAATATACTAATTAACTTGGACCGTGGTTTTCTCTGGTTTCAAAAACCATCAAATTCATGGTCCTCCAACTTCCAAGATCCATCCGCCTGTTGAACCATCCCTTTATTCTTAAGGCACCACCAAGCAACTGGGACACAATATTCATCTCTCAACGCATCCACGCGTTT
Organism: Sherardia arvensis; assembly: GCA_948330725.1. Taxonomy (NCBI): domain Eukaryota; kingdom Viridiplantae; phylum Streptophyta; class Magnoliopsida; order Gentianales; family Rubiaceae; genus Sherardia; species Sherardia arvensis. The sequence continues at coordinate 39,208,547 of OX415236.1, read as the reverse complement.
ATTAGCAAGCGCAATATCCCGGTCAACCACCAGCCGGAATCCTCCCTTAGGCCCTAGTGTTCCGGCGACTCCATGCATGTAACACTCCAGGTTGTGCCACGTGTACAAGCTTCCAGGTCTTTTCAAATAACCCGATTTGGTCGTGTCGATCGAAAGCTCCACGCCGACTTCTTGATATAAGCCTGGCAAGGGAGGATAGTTTGGGACGATGTCAATGGCGTTTTGAACGCGTAGAATTCGAAGGTCGTTTAACTCCGATGCGAGGTTCCTGAAGTCGTCGTCGCCGACCCTAGGGCAGGCGAAGAGAAAAGCGGTGACCGGAAATGTTTTTCCGGCGGGATTGGATTGGGGTTTGTTGTATCCGTTTGTGACTATGTCCACTGCGTTTAGTGTTGCCACGGCGGCTCCCAAACTGTGGCCTGTCACGGTAATGCTGATTTCCTCGTCCTGGAATTGCTCGACCAATCTCCGAACCTCAACCAAAACCTGAAAATGTATGATAAAAAATGGAAATTAATATAAAGAAGAGAATAACATTCATCCGGATGATCCTGATATAGGCCTTATCAGGCACCAATAAGATAATGACACGTGTACAATTGTAATGTTTTAATTGGTTAAGATATTTTTAGTAAAGTTCTAAAACCCTAATTTAGAATGCCTAAACCCGTCTGTGTAATGATTGAACACGTGGCCCAATCATAAATTAGTTAAAGATGATGTGTCGTTATTTAATTGGTGCCTGATATTGCCAATATCAGGATGATCCTGATATATATTAAACTGTATAAAGAAATATACTACTTTTTTTTGAGAAAGTCTCTTGAAAGTCCAACTTTCCTGACTTTCCTGACTTTCCATAAGAGTCTTTATACGTTTTAACTTATACATTGTATCTTTTAATTTGAACTGTAAAATTTGTTATTTGAATTTTATTAATGTTTTGATGTAAATTCATAAATTTTTGCATTAAAACATGTTTTACTATATGTTCACTTTGATACTATCAATGTTTTAACACAAAATAGTATCACTTGACCTTAAATATATAATGGTAGTTTCATAACACTTAGGAAAGTCGGACTTTCTAGAGAATTTGCACTTTTTTTTTATGAAAAGAAATATACTACTAGATTTTAAAAATGGTAGGTTGCCTCCTCAGTAAAGGGACTGTTGAGTCTTTTGTTTCATCATTTCAGGGAAATACCTTTGACGTTAAGACAATGAATGATCAGAACTCAGAAGTAAGCGATTGCGATTGCCATTTTTTTTACAATGGCATAATGTTATTATCATAAAATTTGTTTGTAATATTGATCAGATAGTTAAAAGTATTATCCGACTAATATAATATATCATGTGTGATATATTTTTTTTAGAAAGTTTTGAACAAGTATTTTTTCTCAAATTAATATCGAAATTTTAAATTTAGTTAATATGATGGTTAAACATGCGGTCAAATAGTGTTGTTTTTCATGAAGTGTCACACAAATAGAGGGAGTGCATGATGAGCCGAATTCGTTCTATCCTCAATAGGGTTGGTTTACCAGAGCTTATTTCTTACCGAACTGAACTAAATTGAACTAAATTAAATTGAAGTGAAAGTTATTATACTAAAAATAGATTCAATGTTTCTAAATTTACTGAATGTAATTAAATTATAATTTTTGTTAAACTAAACTGGTCTGAACTGAACTGTTCTACTTATAACCTCAATCAAATAGAGGCTATTCTGAGTGGATGTCATATCTCATCACAATGAATACCTAATTAGAGATCATTAAAACTATGTAGCTACAGTGATAAAATGACTACTACACCGAACTCGAATTTTTTCTTCCCGGAAAATGTTTCCTTTCTTAACCGTAAAGAAAAGCATAGATCATCCGAAATCAATTATTATCATTTTAAACTACTTTTTAAACGACCAAAAGGTGTGTTATGATAGCACAAATAATCATTCTGGTAAAAGTAAATGTTAGAAACCTTTAATAAATCACACCTATTAATAAATTTACCTGGTCTCTGGCACTGCTCTTGTTGAAGGCTGATTTCGGATCATCCGAGGTATAAATGGAGTACCAACCTTGATGAACCCTAGGTCGACCATGGTTTTCTCCCAGTATCTCAGAAGCAGAAACCATGGAAAACTCAAGATCATTCACCCACTCCAGCGCCTTAACCGTCCCCCTCCAAGCGACAACAATGTCCCTCCTCCCCAAACTAACCTTCCCTTCATCCGTCGCCACCGCCACGAACCCCATCCAGTTCGACTCCTTGCTCCACACTTGTCCAGACAGAGACTTGAAGATGAAAGAATCTGGTACCGGAATGGCAGAAGTCGCGTAGAAGAACTTCGTCACGGCGTATCTGTTACCGTTTCGGAACCCTAGTTTTGAGAAGAGGTCTTCTCTCGCGTAAATGGTGCTCCCTGCGAACTTCGAAGCTTTGTCGGCGTTGAAGTTGTCGTAAGTCGCCTGAGCGATCTCTCCGTAGTGAATGATGTATCTGCGAAGATCGATGTCGAGAGGATCTAGTAGTCCTTTCCAGGTGTTATTGCCGCTCAGCTGCCTCCATTTCTTGGCAAAATTACTGTGGCTGCAGATATTGGAACGATCATCTGGGATTTTGTCCTTGTTTATTGTTTTGTCTGTGTTTTCTTTCAAGCAATCCAAAGCATTGCCCATAATGTAAGCTACACCACTTTCGAATGAGGTCAGAATGTGGCCATATATAGCATTATATATATAGCCTGTCAAGTATTTGGACTTATTAAAACTGTTGGTAGATTCTGTTATAACCTACTTCTCACGTCTTTCTATGTGTGTATATTTTCGAGGTAGGTTTGTGTCCTCAGCAACCTGGGGTTGCGTCTCTTTTTGGGATTGAAATTTATCCCTCTGCCATTTTGTTTTCATTTCATTTCAATAGTTCTAACAAAATATAATTTCATAAATTCTGTGTAGAATTATTCATAATTTATCCAACCAAAATAATTAAAAAGATTTCTTTAGGTTGTTGGAGAAAAGATTAATCGATTATTCTGTTGAAGTTAGTCTTCTACTATTTAGTGTCGTACCTTGACAAGTGTGGTAAGTGTCACTGCACTGGATTCTAAATAAGAGATCCCAAAATTTTCTTTTTTATTGGTATTATGTACATTAGATTTTCAAAAAAAAAAATCTTTGTAAATTAAGTTAGATGAATAATTAATTCCGATAAAGATAATAGGCTAATTGAGACTAGTGGTGTCAATTCGGTCGGTTTTGGTTCGGCTGAATGGGTTTCAGATCAAAATGCCGGTTGAGTTGGTTTTTTTTTTGTCGGTTAATATCGGTTCGGGTCGGATTACTATTGGCTCAAGATTAATCAGATCAATTCGGGTTCGGATCATTTCGGGTTCGGTCATATGTTGATTGGTTCTATTCGGGTTCAGGTTCAAAATGAGTTGGATGGTATTAATTTTTGAATTTTTGGTAGTTTAAATATGCATATAGACTAACTAAGTTGAGTTTAACTAATCAAATGATCAATCTCACTTAACTTTCTACAAGTACTAGCACTTATATGACTTTTTATAGATATCAACTAAAAGGAGTTTTATCTAATCAAAAATCAATCCTTATTTGACTTACTATTAAGGATTTTGGTTTGGTTTCAATTGATTTTGGGTCAGTGCAAATTGAGTTCGGTGCGAGAAAATTCGGTTGTCGGTTGGGTTCGGATCAAGATTCTCAGATCAGATCGGTTTTCGAGTTAATTCGGTTCGGGTCGGTTTCAGTCTCAGATAATTTTTTCTCAGGTTGAATTCACTTCAGATCGGTTCGGTATCATTCGGTTCGGCCGGTTGATTCGATTCTGATCAGAACTGACAGCACTAATTAAGACTACAAAACTGATTCCGCTTTTCCGTAATTCATCAAACATAATTCAAATTTCAGAAAAAAATCCCTTTGTCGCCAACCATTTATTAATAAAAATTGAAAAACTTAACATAAAATCAACAAAAGAAATAATAGTAACTTGGTCAAAGACATCTACAATTATACCAAAAATGATCGGACATACCATTGCGATCCATAATGATAACGAACATCTGCCTATTTTTATAACATATCGCATGGTAGGCTATAAATTGGGCAAATTTGCACCTATTTTAAATTTTCGAGGTCACGCAAAAAGTGATAACAGATCTCGTTGTTAAGATAAAATATAACTGCACATTTCGGTTTGGTAATTCATCTAATTCATCAAACATAATTCACTATATAAGTTTTGCAGTATAAAATTTCGAAACTAGATGATGAAATAACTATCAGTAGATCTACTATAACTTTACGTCTAATTCTGTGTTTTAATTAACTGTATCGAGCATGTTATAACATGGTGACAGTATCGAGCATGTTATAACATGATGAAAATTAAAGACAATAACACAGAATTGTTTACGCAGTTCGGTGATGAATACACCTACATCTGCGAGACCTTGCCCAGTCTAGAAACCATTCACTAGATAATCAATATAGTGTACAAAGCTCCTCACTTCTACCTATCTATGATTACCTCTAGTAGTGAACTTGTGAGCACCCCTCACTTGCCGGTCAACGTCAAGCTCCTCACTTGACAAGGTCGAGCTCCTCACCCAACTTTCTGATGACTACCTCTCCCGAGGATATTATGACCGTGGTTCTAGACTTGCCGGTGAACAAGATCCCGTTGCGGTTGATTGCTGAACTGCGACTTCTCCACTCGAAAGTATCCTTGACAGGATTTTTAATCTCTAAATCCGTGGTTGAATTCGCAGCCTTCGTTCTTCTTTTATAGTGCATGTTGTACCTTCTATAACGTACAACCCTAATCTATTCTTTCTATAACTGAATATTACAATTTCCAATTACAATATAGAAAAAGGAATAGACTAGATCTCTTTCCAATTATAATGATATGCCTAACTAATTCTTCCATAATAATTCCGTAGGCAATATTTAATCTTCCATAATTGAATTGGACGAAAAATAGATGACTTGGAATCTTCTGTATTTAATCTTCAATAACCGAAAATAAATCGTTCTTCCATAACCATGTAATCCGATCGATACAAAGATTCAAGATCCATAAATAACTTTACTGAGCATGTTAAAACATGCTTCCCTTCTTCACAAAAATGCCAACTTAAAAGTATGGACTTTACAATCTCCCCCTTTGGCATTTTGTGAACCCATCTTCGTTTTGATGTCAGAATATCGAGTTACACAACTCTCCCTTAATATCAGAACACCAACTTCCAAGAACTTCAAATCACTTCATAAGGGAAAACCGAAAACCAAGAAATCCAAAATACCCAGGAAAAGTTATAACAATCATTCGGAATAAATAAACTTCATTATGGATCATAAAGTCATCAAAATATCTCCCCCTTGGGGTCAAAACATGCCAAAATAGCATCTGAAGTAATTAAACACCATGTTATAACATGTGCAACTCCAGTAGCTTCTGAAACAAATATATCACCATGTTATAACATGTGCAACTCCAGTTAAAAACTTTCGTAGGATTGGCTGTCTTGCTGCATCAAAATAATCCAGTATCCTTCATAAATCTTACAACAGCATATACAAACATCTCTGTCATTCTACTTTCCCCTTATTTGGCCACAAAGCATGATAAACCTCCTTGTTTATAAAATTTCTCAGAAAAGTCTAACTCTCAGCCGAGGATTATCATCGTCAGTTCTCAATTTAGACCTCACATCTGGACCTTGTACTTCATCAAATTCATCTTCTTCAGTAGTTGTAGATTTCCTACTCTTCTTCCTCTGTTTCTTCTTGCCCAAAGAGGGAAACAAAGCTCCAAAAGCAATATTGGAGTCCAGACTTGACACATTAGCATCATTAATACTAATATCACTCACAGGCTTCTTCAACTTATGAAAGGTTTTAGGGAATTTCAACTTAGATTGGGGCATCTCAACTGTCAAATCCAATCTCTGTCCACTGCCTAAGGCTAACAACCCAGTCACAGCAGTTAAATCATCACTAATAACTCCCCCTAAATCAGAGCCGATAGAATTTGAGCTAGCCATCTCAGGTTTAAACACACACTCAGCAGATTTACCAAAACTCCAACAAATCTCAATCCAATCAAAACCCTAGATTCAATGGCTACTTGCAACCTTTAAAATATATATATAAAACAACACTGAATTTTAGCAAAGATATGTAAAGAATACCTTGTGCATGTAGCTCAATTTGTTGGAGACACTCTGCAGGTTCAGTTGAATGTTGTGCACTTAATACATCAAAAAAGATCCAAACTTGGCAGCCAAAATCCTGTAGATCGTGAAGAACCAAAACCCTAGAACTCCATGAGCAGATGAAATCTTGGTATTTGTGAGTTCGGTGAGAGAGATGAAGAACAGAACCCAAGTAGAGAATGGGAAAACCAAAAGTAGAATAAGAAAACCCTTTTCCCTCCCATTCTGCAAATATACAATATCACACAATTGCCCCCGTATCATCTTCAAGAAATTTCACACTGGCCAACAGGTTATTCAACTCCATAAACTCGCCCTAAGGCCCAGAAAATTTTCAACAGCTTCTCATACTCATCCAGACAGCATGTTATAACAAGCTATATCTCAACATCCTTTTTCTTTCGCTTTTCTATTTTTTTTATAAAAGAATAAAAGCACTGATACAAGAAAAAAATCTACAACAACAACATAGAGGTTATGTCATGGTACCTCAAATCCGACAAACACCAAGGTGTTGTCTCATCAGCTCAAATGTGGCAGCATCTAATGGCTTTGTGAAGATATCAACAAATTGTTCAGTTGTAGGAACATGCTTGAGTAGAACCTCCTTCTTCTGCTTGACTTGAAGACCCAAGAAGTATGTAAGCTCTCCTACCGTACTCATCTCAAACTCACTCTTCACCATAGATACAAAATCATCAAAAAGCGTCTGAGACGTTGAACCAAACATTATGTCATCTACATAGATTTGAGCCAGCAGTTTATGACCATCATGTTTAAACATGTACATCGTGCGATCTACTCCCCCTTGATGATAACCTTTCTTCAATAGAAACTGGGTGAGTTGGTCATACCTAGCACATGGAGCCTGTATCAATCCATACCGAGTTTGCTTCAATTTGCAAACATGATTCGGAAGCTCTTCTTGCATAGCTGAAATCCAATACTCATCTTCTAACGTCTCTTTGTAATTCCTCGGTTCAATAGCTTCAGTCTCAGCACTGTCTTGAGGGCATGTTATAACATGATCTATCGAAGGGGATGTTATAACATGATCTGGTGAAGATGTAATTCCATCAGAAATAGGTGAGCTAGTAGTACGAGATCCATTCTCCAGTTGTTGATCATCCTCATCTTCCATGAAGTCCATCTCTCCAATGTTCTCCTTGAGGCAGCTTATGTTTTGATCAAACACATATCAATTGTCTGAAGATCTAGTTCCAACCAGAATAGCTTTCTCACATTTCTTAACAGTGCATGTTTTATCATCGAATAGAACAATCAGCTTGCTATCACAGAGATGACTAATACTTAACAAGTTTGCCTCTAATCCATCTACAAGCAAAACATCATGGAATACAGGAAATCCTTTTATCTGCAATTCACCTTTTCCAATAACACTGCATATCTTTCCATCACCAAACCTTACAGTTCCAGTCCAAGGTACCACATTATTAATCAAATCTCGAGACCCAGTCATAAGCCTAGAGCATCCACTATCAAAGTACCACGTATCTCTAGCATAAGCACTAAAACATGTATGAACAACATAACAAAGTTTAGATTTTGGCACCCATACCTTCCTGGTCAGATTTGCTTGAAGTGACGGACTCATGTTATAACATGTCATGAAATAATTTCCACGCATGATATCCCTTAGAAGTCTGAAACACTGATTCTCTGAATGCCCTTGAAACATGCAGTAGTTGCACTTAATGGCTGGTCTCTTCTTCTTGAAAATCTGATGTGTTTGTCTTCTGAATCCTTGCATAGGCTTCAAACCTTGATTTACATGAGCAGAAGTACTCACATACTGAAGTCCGTATTTGGGTATGGCCTGGTTCACATATCCTAGACCATGTCTGTCCCCCGATGCTCCTCCCATTTCCAACAGATCATCCAAAACAACAGTTCCTTTGTTGAGTCGTTTAATCGTTCCTTCTGCATCTTCTGTCCTCTTGGTCATACTCAGTAAATCATCTTGTGTTTTCCTCACACTTAATTCCAAGCTGTCATTCATGATCTTGATCTCGTCCCTTTCATCTTTCAGAATGACCTTCTCAGCTTTCAATTTCTTGATTGATTCCATTGCCTTCATCCACATCCTGTATAGATTGTTATATGATTCATAGATATCATCTCCATGATCAGTTTCAGTTACATCCTCCACGACTGGTTCCTATTCTGCTTCAGTAATGATTTCAGACGGCATGTTTAAACATGCAGAGACAGTAGGCATGTTAAAACATGCATGCTCCGATTCTTCGATGAGTGCTGCCCCAAACGACACATGATTGTTGACATGTTCCTCTTCTTCATCATCACTCCAGGTAGCTGCATATGCTTTTCCTTTTTCCTTGGGAGAGGCACTAGGACATTGAGACTGAATATGACCAAAACCTTCACATTCTCTACATTGTACCTTTCCAGCATGCTTGAATGGTTTTGTGAGTGATTTAGACTCATTCTGACCTGAATTTCCTCTTCTAATAGGCGCTGGATTTTGTCCTCTAGTATCACTTCTGTTTTGACCAGTTCTCTTCAACATCCTAGCAAAATTTCTCGATATATTTGCAACTTCTTCTTCACTTAGCTGGTCGATATCTACATGTTCACTTTGGTCAGCTGCTCCAGCACCAGATTGCTCTTTCTTCATTCCTGCCTTGACGACCAAGTTAGATTGTCTCTTTATAGCTTGCAGCCTCATCTCAAATGCACCAAGTGATCCCATAACTTCATCAAGAGTCATCGTTGAAGTGTCAAATGCATCTTCCATGGTTGTTACCTTGTTGTGAAATTGTTCAAGAAGGGATCTCAAAACTTTCTGAACCGGTTGGAAATCAGTGAATGGTTGTCCCAATTGGTCTGCTGTGTGAGCTAGATCACTGATCCGAATGTTATAGTCACCAATGGTTTCATGTTCATCCATCACAATTGTCTCAAATGTGGTTGTTACAGTTTGAAGCTTCAGTCTCTTCATCTTAGCATCTCCTTCATAGTGAGTCTGAAGTTTATCCCATGCTGCTTTTGCCGAAGTACATGTAGAGATCAGTCGAAATTATTTTTGATCTACAGCAGAGTAGATAGCATATAGCACCTTGTTGTTGATTTTCTTGTTAGCCTTCTCATCGTGCTCCATTCTTCTAATGGCTTCACCGATCTCTCGCTTGTTCCAGTTTTAGCCTCAGACAGTGGTGAAGTCCAGGTATTTTCTATCCATTTCCATGCATCATCATCCAGACCGTGTATAAACACCATCATCTTCGCCTTCCAGTAAGGATAATTCGTTCCATCCAGTAGGGCGGTCTCGCTGTTGATGTCCCGGGCTTCTCTTGAGTAGACATAATGATAGCTCCGATCTCACTACCCTTGTAAGAGGGATTGTAGTGACCTTGCTCTGATACTAATTGAAATAACTATCAGTAGATCTACTATAACTTTACGTCTAATTCTGTGTTTTAATTAACTGTATCGAGCATGTTATAACATGGTGACAGTATCGAGCATGTTATAACATGATGAAAATTAAAGACAATAACACAGAATTGTTTACGCAGTTCGGTGATGAATACACCTACATCTGCGAGGCTTTGCCCAGTCTAGAAACCATTCACTAGATAATCAATATAGTGTACAAACCTCCTCACTTCTACCTATCTATGATTACCTCTAGTAGTGAACTTGTGAGCACCCATCACTTGCCGGTCAACGTCAAGCTCCTCACTTGACAAGGTCGAGCTCCTCACCCAACTTTCTGATGACTACCTCTCCCGAGGATATTATGTCCGTGGTTCTAGACTTGCCGGTGAACAAGATCCCGTTGCGGTTGATTGCTGAACTGCGACTGCTCCACTCGAAAGTATCCTTGACAGGATTTTTAATCTCTAAATCCGTGGTTGAATTCGCAGCCTTCGTTCTTCTTTTATAGTGCATGTTGTACCTTCAATAACGTACAACCCTAATCTATTCTTTCTATAACTGAATATTACAATTTCCAATTACAATATAGAAAAAGGAATAGACTAGATCTCTTTCTAATTATAATGATATGCCTAACTAATTCTTCCATAATAATTCCGTAGGCAATATTTAATCTTCCATAATTGAATTGGACGAAAAATAGATGACTTGGAATCTTCTGTATTTAATCTTCAATAACCGAAAATAAATCGTTCTTCCATAACCATGTAATCCGATCGATACAAAGATTCAAGATCCATAAATAACTTTCCTAAGCATGTTAAAACATGCTTCCCTTCTTCACAAAAATGCCAACTTAAAAGTATGGACTTTACAGATGAATTTCCGGAACATTTAAATATCATGGAATTTCATCAAACATAATTCACTATATCTGTAAGATTAAGCATTTATTTCAATCAATACATTATCCATTTTATTCTCAAGTAAATTCAAAATGTACTACAGAAATATTAAAATACTACGGAAATATTCATTTTTCTGAACTGCGCATCTGAATACTGAAATTAATTATCACATCTTGATCCATCTTGGGGTCAGGGGCGGAGCTAGGAATTGTATATGAGGGGGGGGTCAGGGGCGGAGCTAGGAATTGTATATGAGGGGGTCGGAACTTAAAATTTTGAATTAACTATTAAAATAATATAAAATTCGACAATTCATTGAAATGTCAAAAAAATAGAACATTAAACACAAATATTGGTAGATAAATATATTAATTTGATGAATTTAGCATCATTATATGAACCACTATATTTTTCAAGTCGCACATTCCTCTCCGAAAGCCTATAATGAATTCAAACTTGATATCATATTAATGAATTCAAACTAATTGAATTATTTAAAGTAACATGGAAAAAATGAGAGAATTAATCAAATATCTTTTGTTGATTTTCTTTCTTTTAAATAGAAGTTTTTTTAAAATTTTTGAAAATATAGTATATAACATCTATATATTTTTAGTCATAAAAAAAAACTCATAATTTGACTCAAATTATAATATTGCGAATCAATGTTTTATATAACATTGCTTTATAAAATATAATAAAATTAAAATTTATTTGTTCAAAAAAAGTAAAATAAATAAAGCTATTCCTATATGGGATTGATATATGATCACTATTATATTTAAGAAAATATTATTTACAAGATATTGAAATCAATCGAGATTTGAAGAAAAAAATACAATTTAACTATATTATGCCTATATTTAAAAAGATTTAAAAGAATCATATTTTAATTGTGTTTGATTGTAATTACGTAATATTATATTAATTATGGTCTCACTTTCCTTTTATGACTCATCATTCTATATTTTTCAATAGTAAAAAAGTAAAAAAAATTTATAAGAGGGACCACATATAGTAATTTACCCTAATAAAATAAATTTAAAATTTTAACTAATACTTATAATTAAGAAAAATTAAAATGTTGAGGGGACCGGTCCCTTCTTCCGCCCCTGTTGGGGGCGGGTCCACTTTGTTACTGATCATTAACCGGAAGAAAATGGTAGAGTGGACAACATATATTACTATTCAAGAATTAATAATTAACAAAATTAGCAAATCAGGAATTCTTTGCTTTGAAGTTATCCGACAAAGTTCAAACAAAATATTGCGGGCAATCTATGAATTACTTTAGCAAACTGGATTTAGTTGCTTCTCCAGGAGCGTTGAATTTTTGCTACATACTTGCTAGAGATATTTTGGACAAATTAAAAGATACTCTGGGTGTTCTTAAAAAAAATAAAATACTCTGGGTGTGATTTTGTTTAATAGATTGTAATTTTATAAAATTTGAAATATGCACACTTTTTATGTTAGTCAATTAAAAATTATCAAAGAGTTCAAACGTATATTTTGTAAAAATATAATGTATTCCCTACGGTCTTATATTAATTATGTTTTCGATTGGAATATTGTTATTCTATTATGTATGTGGTAGTTTCTAATAATCTTTACTTTGATGGAACCTTGAGATTAATCCTACGAAAACCCTAAAGAGAATTTAGGTCCTCCTCTCCATCTATATATATATGATTGTCTTTACTCCATTAAAAGGGTAAGCTAAAGAGAATTCGAAAGGCCGCTGATTCACACTACATAAAGTGCATAAGCGAGGAGAAAGAAACCTAAACCCCTACACAAAACTCACAATTTGAGGACATTTGATCTCTCCGCTACAATGAGTACTGAAAGTAATCGATAATTTCTCATGATTCTATCACGGGGTTGATCTAAGTGTTTAAAGATTATAGGGTCATGTAATATTTATGTTTACATGTGGTACCGCAGCAAGGTTATGAACATTTGTTTAATCCATTAAGAGTAAAGTTCATGATCTGAATAATTGAGATATTTAGTTTAGGGTTTTGCATATATGAATTAGCTATTTATGGCTATGTGAATATTTATGCATAATTCGTTTTATTTAAGTATGTTCAGGATTTTGGATTAATAGTTATGCATAATATACGTATATAATAATATGTGCATGTGTATTAGTTAAGATGCATAATAGCATTTGTATATGTTCCTATGAGAAACGATTTAGTTTGTAAAATAAGTACAGAACATTAGTTTCAAATAATATGCATAAATTGGATTTAAATGTCATCACAGTGAATATATCCTAGAATGATTTGCATATGAAAAATAAAACACGTCTATTTAAAATTATGTTTTTTTCTTATGTAGAATTAGTTACCCACGGGTAGACTATGAACATAAGATATGATTGATAATTTATGAAGTGTTTGTATGTGTATAGACTAAGGATATCCACAGATAGCTTACTCTAAATAGTTCAGTGCATCACTTACTTATGATACATGAAAATGTGACCTTAACGAATTTATAGTGAATACCCACAGGAATATTATAATTCCGTCATATGCATTCAAAATTATGTTGTGTTGTTTATGCTTTTGAAACCTAATTACCACGTTTTGTATCTCTAAATTGCAGCATCTTTTCCAACTCACTTGCCAAATCCACTAACAGAGAATAGTAATGATGAGGAAAAATTTCTCCATAAAGTTTGGGAGAAAGCGAACAGACCGAGCATTATGTTTATAAGGATGACAATTGCTAGCAACATCAAGTCTTCCCTCCCGTTTGTAGATAAAGCTAAGGCTTATCTTATAGCCATAGAAGAACGGTTTAAGACTGCAGACAAATCTCTTGCTGGGAAACTTATGGCAGATCTTACAACCGTGAAGCATGATGGCACAAGGTCTATGTATGAACATTGCATTGAAATTACTAACCTTGTGGCCAAGTTGAAGAATTTGATAATGAGTGTGGACGATCCTTTTCTCGTCCAGTTTATCCTTAATTCTCTTCCTCCTCAGTATGGACCATTCCAAATCAATTACAACGCCATTGAGGAAAAGTGGATGTCTAATGAATTGGCTAATAAATGGTACAAGAGGAGTTTAGGCTTGGTCATTAAGGCATTAAGGTTGCCAATCATGTCCAATGAGCGGGTTTAAAAGTTGGGAAAAGGCATCAAGGAGCTGGTTTTAAAGCTTGGAAAAAGCTCACTTGATGCATTTTCCCAGGTTTAAACCAGATCCTTGGACATGATTGGCAACCTTAATGCCTTCACGACCAAGCCTGGACTCCTCTTGTACCAATTTATTAGCCAATTCATTAACCGTCCACTCTTCATCTATGGCATTGTAATTGATTTGGAATGGTCCATACTGAGGAGGCAGAGAATTAAGCATAACTGGACAAGAAAAGTATCGTCCACATTCATTCTCAAATTCTTCAGCTTGGCCGCAAGGTTAATCATTTCAATACAATGTTCATGCATAGACCTTGTGCCATCATGCTTCATGGTTGTAAGATCGGCCATAAGTTTTCCAGCAAGGGATTTGTCTGCAGTTTTAAACCGTTCTTCTATGGTTGTAAGATAAGCCTTAACTTTCTCTACAATCGGGAGGGAAGACTTAATGTTGCTAGCAATTGTCATCTTTAGAAACATAATGCTCAGTCTGTTCGCTTTCCCCTAAACTTTATTGAGAAGTTTTTCCTCATCATTACTATCCTCTGTTAGTGGACCTGGCAAGTGATTCTCATACAATAAGTCATTCTCTTACAAAAAAGTCATTCTCTTACAAAAATGGTGTCTATAGTTTTTTTTCCACCAAAATTCATCTCATCCTTGATTTTTCCTAGCGCAAACAAATGTTATTAGTAGTCTCACATACAATGTACATATGTATATTTTTATACGTCCACATACATACAGTAGTTTGTTGTGTAGGTTAGATACATTTTCTAAAACTCTAAATATTCCACACAATACATACTATATATCTTATTAGTAGTTTTAAATACAATGCACATGTGTATATTTTTAGTACTTCTCCTTTTTAGTAGTTTTATTTCAATTATATTCAGACCAGTATTATAACTTGACATAAATATACCTTTAGCCTTCTCTGTCTAAATATGAATATTTAGATTGTTTTTTGAAGTTCCAGCAACTCCACCTTCAGCATTACGACTTAGATGTAGTCGACTAGACTGTCTCAAAACTTTTTGAAAAACAAAACACATATAAATTACATCAATTGCATATAGTATATAAACACATCTAAATGATAACATAACAACTACAAAGAATACCACTTGGGTTCACCGGAGGTTGAATAGTAACATTATCTTCTTTGCTCGCAAGTTCTGCATAAAATATAAGAACAATGAATCGAAAACAAAACAAAAGGTAAGACAGTAAAAAATACCTGAGATGACAGGATTTGCTGAAGTAGTTGAAGTCTGCTTCTTTTGAGGATTTCTTTTCAGTTTTTCTAGAATTTTTGCTACAAATCATATATAACATTTCACACGAAGTCTACAAAGAACACTACGAGATCCACAGACTCCTACAGTCCTACAAAAGTGTACACAAACCTCTTCCTAATGTTTAATAGCCAACAATACAATGCCTTCACTTACGGCCGTATGAACCCAAGTATAATAAGCAAACAAGTATTCAATACAGAAATTTCTAAATGCTATATAAGAACCCCAAAAATAGACTGAGAATATACGTGTTAGAAAGTCCAGCCACTTAATATGCAAAGATGTGTAGAACAACAGTAATTTAAGAGCATAAACACAGAGTCAGAACTACTCATCAGTTGGCTACCCTAAGAGTAATATCTACAGCTAACTACTACATTTTCAAGAAAAAAAAAAGATGAAGAACAGTATGTACTTGTGGTTTCCTGTGTTGCATCTACATCATGAGCTTTTGACTGTTGTCGTGTCCTCCGGTTATACACTACATTACAACAGAATATGAAGATTAATTAAACCCCTAAAAACCAAGAAAACAATTAATATAATCAGCCATAAACGCATAGCAATAGCAAAACTCATATAACATCTACCTGCTTTAATTGGTGGTTTTGGAGGATGTTGTAAAGCAAAACCTTGTGTGGCAATTTCAACCGCATGATCAACCATAGTGTCTATATCGTTTGCATCATCATTCACATATTTTGTTTTCTTCTTCTTAGCATCATCTGCATAAAACACAAAAATGAATTGGTCATTTACAGATGATAAATTGGTGCCAACTATTGTCAAACAAACTACACAAACACAACAGTTTAAAGTAAGTAAGTAAATACATAAAGTAAATAAACATACACATAAATTGGACACAACTAAGCAAAAATAAAAAGAAATTCATCATAAACAACAAAGAATACTAGATGAATATGATATTCATCTCAGATTGAAAAGTTTATAAGAAAAAAAGTTGCCTCCAAAACAACTATAAACCTTTATCTTTATCAACGGCCTCCCCAAACTTGCCGACGGATGCTTAACGGCTCTCCTCTTTTCCCCATTCCTGCAAAATCACGGAAAAAAACACAATTAAAAACACAACAAAACGCCTGAACAAAACCTAATCGGAAAAGAAGCACGTCGCCGGAAAATGCAAACAGTCACCGGAAATTGATGGATTTCCGGAAAAAAGAGGCTTACCGATAACTCTTGCAAATGAATTGAACTCTTACGGATTAGAAATTAGGCGGTTTTAGGAGAGAGAAGGTGGGAGGTTTGGGAGGTTTTGGACTTGGTTGGAGATGGGGCGGGTTCTAGGAGGGGGAGGATAGAGAAGTTGAATGGTTTGGCAGATAGCAAGACTTTGTAAAAATACAATGTATAATTACTATTCAGCCCTTCCATCTCTATGATATTTGTTGATTAGCCCCTCCGTCCCTATTAAATAATATTTCAGCCCCTAGTCCAACCATTATGTTATGGTAGGACGGTCCTATACAAGACTTTGTAAAAATACAATGTATTCCCTATTATGGTCTTATATTAATCCTGTTTCGATTGGAATATTGCTATTCCATTATGTATTTGTTAATTTCTAATAATCTTTACTTTGATGGACGGTTGAGATTAATCCTACGAAAACCCCAGAGAGAATTTAGGTCCTCATCTCCATCTATATATATGATTGACTTTATTCCATTAAAAGGGTAAGCTAAAGCAAATCCCAAAGGCTGCCGATTCACACTACATAAAGTGCATAGGCGGGGAGAGAGAAACCTAAACCCCTATACAAAAATCATAGATTCAGGACATTTGATCTCTCTGCTACAATGAGCACTAGAGGTAATCTATAACTTCTCATGATTCTATTACGTGATTGATCTAGGTGTTTAAAGATTTTAGGGTCATGTAATATTTATGTTTACATAAGGTACCGGAACAAGGTTATGAACATTTGTTTAATCCATGAAGAGTATAGATTCATGAATTGAATATTTGAGATATTTAATTTAGGGTTTTGCATATATGAATTAGCTATTTATGGTTCTGTGAATATTTATGCATCGTTTTATTTAAGTACGTTCATGATTTTGGATTAATAATTATGCATAATATACGTATATAATAATATGTGCATGTGTATTAGTAAAGATGCATAAAAGCATTTGTATATGTTCCTATGAGAAACGATTTAGTTTGCAAAATAAGTACAGAACATTAGTTTCAAATAATATGCATGATTGGATTTAGATGTCATCACAATGAATATATCCTAGAATGAATATATCCTCTTGTACCAATTTATTAGCCAATTCATTAACCGTCCACTTTTCATCTATGGCGTTGTAATTGATTTGGATTGGTCCATAGTGAGGAGGCAGAGAATTAAGCATAACTGGACAAGAAAAGTATCGTCCACACTCATTCTCAAATTCTTCAGCTTGGCCGCAAGATTAATCATTTCAATGCAATGTTTATGCATAGACCTTGTGCCATCATGCTTCATGGATGTAAGATCTGCCATAAGTTTTCCAGCAAGGGATTTGTCTGCAGTTTTAAACCGTTCTTCTATGGCTGTAAGATAAGCCTTAGTTTTCTCTACAACTGGGAGGGAAGACTTAATGTTGCTAGCAATTGTCATCTTTAGAAACATAATGCTCAGTCTGTTCACTTTCCCTTAAACTTTATTGAGAAGTTTTTCCTCATCATTACTATCCTCTGTTAGTGGAGCTGGCAAGTGATTCTCATAGAATAAGTCATTCTCTTACAAAAAAGTCATTCTCTTACAAAAAAAGGTGTCTATAGTTTTTTTTCCCATCAAAATTCATCTCATCCTTGATTTTTCCCAGCGCAAACAAATTTTATTAGTAGTCTCACATACAATGTAAATATGTACATTTTTATATTTAGTCCACATACATACAGTAGTTTGTTGTGTAGGTTAGATATATTCTCTAAAACTCTAAATATTCCACAAAATACGTACTATGTATCTTATTAGTAGTTTTAAATACAATACACATGTGTACATTTTTGTACTTAGTCCACATACATAAGATTCATGTAATACTAATCTAATTTCTTCAATACTATCTAAATGAATAAAAAATAATTTTAATTCACTTATTGATAAATATATAATCTCGCTAAATGAAAAGTTTTTTGATGGTCACAAGAGTATTCATTTATCGAGATTTAATTATAACTCGTTCCTTTGACATATGGCTTTACTTGTGCTGGAAACATGAAAGCAAACAAATTCAGCTGGGCTAACATATAATATAGCCCAAAACAACAAACACTTGGAAAATGGGCTGAATTGAATTTTTTCTTTTACAGAAGTCTTTTCTTATTTTTAGTTTTTATTTATTTCTCACGCGGGTGTAAATGAGTTGAGTCGATACCGAACAAAAGTGTGCTCAAATTCGGCTCGTTATAAATTTTGCGAGTTCAAGTTCCAGCTCTTTCGAACAGAAAAAAAAGGAGCGCAAACTCAACTCGTTAATTTTTTTATGAGTTCTATATCGACTCACGAGTTCCATGGATTCGAACTCCGACTCGAGTCTGACGAGCTTGTTTAGCTCAAAAAGTTCAATTTAATACAACCTAAACTTAATTAATTTTAATCAATTTTAATTAAAAATAGTTACAACCAGTCTAAAATATCAAAACACGTGAATGTAAAGGACTAAAACTCAATCGAGTTTTAGTTAGGCCTTAATCTTTTAATTCCTAAAAATCCCTAATATTAATAATATATTTAGCCATATGTATTGGCTTGATAAACTCGTCGAGACTATCGAGATATAATTTATAAACTCGCACTCGATTCGTTATACATTCGAACGAGTTCGAAATTGAGTTCGAGCTCCATCAACCCGAGTTCAAAATCAATTTTTTACCAAATTTCTCGAAATTGTCTCGCGAACGGTTCAACACATTACACCCCTAATTTCTCATTTGCTTCCTTTCTTAAAAGCTAAAAATAATTAACACACTACAATATCAAAAAATTAGTTTGTGTTAGGAATCTGATATTCCCACATCACATCCCTACACAAGTTTTTGTGCGTGCTTATAAGTTGGAAAAAGTGGCACACAAGTTTGTGTGTGCTTATAAGTTGGAAAAAGTGACGAAAGTTATGAGATTGTTTATAACTCAGTATTATCATGATGCTCGCGATTCGAGGGTGTGTTTACTGATGAGATAATAGATCTATTGGAAATAATTTAGAAAATGATGTGGCTAGATTTCTGTATATAAACTTTGTGTCAACGCCTTATACTTTCAATTGATTTTATAATGAAACTCCACAAGATTTGTAATAAACTCGAGTGCTTTAAGTGGCTAATGTCGAGGAGATTTAGAAAAGGACAGAAGAAATGGAAAGAGATGATGGGCTATATTTTCTATTTGTGGGTACTCTCGTGAGAGAGAGGCGAGAGTCTCAAGAGTCAAAAGTCATTTCCTCTCGCTCATTGACTTCTTTTTATAAACACTTAAAATCAAGATCTAAGATGTGCCATATTTTGGTCAAGTCAAGTGAACTGTTCGACGGTTCGGGTCATGGACAAGACCACATGCCAGGAGGCCCTAACACCACTGACCGGAGTTGACCGACATTGACAGGAGTTACCTTCTGGTGATATGGGCCTCAACCCATATCCGGGTCCAGCGGGCATATTGGTAAAGGAGAAGAGAGGGCCAAGCCCACCAGTGATCCTCCCATGACATCAGCTATCTTGGACGCACCCGGGGTTGCGGCCAGAAGAGGACCACTTAGCCTAAACCCTTTATGATCCTCACCATTATAAATAGAGGAGCGACCAACAGTAATAGGTATGTTTTATCAGACTTAAATACTCTCTGTATTTCTTCATATTCTCTCTCCTCTGCAAAAAGCCCTATCTTCATCATCACGCCGGAGCATCTACCCTCGGGTGACCCCGGGGGCTTTGTTTTGCAGGATCTAGGTGAGAGATTGGCCGCGGGCTAGGATTCCAGCTCTCCCCGGACTACCCTGTACCGGAGCTGGTATCCCGGAGCTTACTGGTAGCATCAGTTGGCACGCCCAGTGGGACCTTGCTTCGTCATGCCCCGCGGCAGACCTAAAAAGACAGTGGAAGAACCCCCTTCTAAAGCTAATCAGGCAGAGGGCGGTCCTAAGACCAAAAGGGCCGCGGCTGCCCAGGCGGCGCGGAAAGCGGCCGAGGAGAAGGAGCGGGCGCGCAAGGAGACTGCCCGTGCGGCCGCTGAGAAGCGCCAAGGAAAGAAGAAGGTGCCGGAACGTACTCTCAGGGAGATGCAGAAGGAGCATAGGGAGAAGGCCCGGCAAGAGAAGGAAAGACAGGACCAGGAGGCGTTCGGAGAAGGCGGTGAATCCGAACCGAAGTATTTTGATTCCGGGGAAGAGGACCCGGAGAGCAGAGATCCAGAGACAATTCATACCAACGCAGAGGAATTCGGGGAATTTCGAGCATTGAAAGCAGCTAAGGCAGCAGCCCCCAACAAGGTACCCGAAGTGGTGGACTTGGAGAAGGATGGGAGACGGGGTCCTGGATATCAGCAGATGCCCCCGGATCAGCAGATGCCCCCGGGTCAGCAGATGCCTCCAGGTCAGCCGATGCCTCCAGGTCAGCAGATGTTTCCGGGACAGCAACAGTACCCGGATCAGCAGTTTCCAGGAGGTTTAAACCCGCAAGCACAACCATTTTATGGTGGATACAACACCCCGTTTAACAACGGGTCCATTGAAGATCGTCTGACCAGGCTTATTGGTAGACGGGGGATGGTTCTTCATTCCCCGTGGGTTCCAGAGGTGTTGAACTACAAATGGCCTGTGGGTACCAAGGCGCCTGATGGAGTTCCAACATATAATGGGGACGGGGACCCAGAGGAGTTTGTTCACACCTACCTCAGTGTCATGGGTGCCCGGGACATTGATGAGCCGTTGCAGTGCAAGTTGTTGCCTTCTTATCTCCGGGGCAACTGCCTGAGCTGGTTCAAGAGTCTTCCACAAGGCTCCCTGAAGACTTTCTGGGATTTTGCCACGGTCCTGGTCCACAGATACGCAGCAATGAAGACCAACTTTGTCAACCTAGCCACGGTCTTGGCTATGCGACATTTGGAGACGGAGTCTACTTGGCAATATTATGTCCGGTATATTGCCGAGTCGATGAAGGTCCAGGATAGGCACCTGCATGAGAAGGCCCTGATCGGTAACTTTGTCAATGGGTTGAGAGTCGAGATGTTCTACATTGAGTTGATGAAGAATATGCCAGGAACTTTCTACCATCTCCAGTTGACAGTTGAAATGCATTGCACTGTGCATGAAGCTAATCACACCCGGATGAACACGGTCGGTTTCTTTGAGCAGCGGGTGATTACGGCCACAGCAACCCAAACAACTACACTCCGGGCCACTCCTCACCAGGGGCCCCGCCCAGAGGCAGCGAGACGCCCCCCGGCCCAGGGAGCAGCACCTGCACCGGGAGGGCAGACGTTGGTGGTCAGACCGACATATACTCCACTCTCCAAGACAAAAACGGAGATTTTGGCCATTCACCGGGGTCTCTTCACGGACCCCCCAGTTATACAAGGGGTCCCGGCCCCGGCCAATGCCCAAAAATGGTGTGAGTTTCACAAGTCCTATGGTCACACTACAGAAGGCTGCCGGGTTTTGCGCACGGATATTCAAAAGTTGGTGGAGCGGGGTCAGCTCCGGGACTGTGTGGCAGGCGAAGCACACCCGGCGGCTGCTCCGGCAGGACAGGGGAGGAAACGGAATTGGAGGAATAACCGAGGTCAAGGCGGCAATCGCCCCGCGGAAACCAACGTTGCTCCTAACCCCGCCCCGCAAGCACCTAGACCAGGAGTTCCGGGACCCGGAGCACCCCGGATGATAAACGTGATCAATGGGATAGTCGGAGATGGATCGCAAACACTGTCGGCGGTGAAGGCCAAGAGTAGGTATGTTCCCCCGGGGGAGATCCAGGGAAAGAGGTTTAAACATGATGAGACGATCACTTTTTCAGAGAAGGATGCAGTTCCGGCCCAAGTGCCTCACTCTGACCCGATGGTGATTTCTGCCGAGGTAGAAGGTGTGGTGATAAAGCAAGTTTTTGTAGATGATGGGAGCAGCGTAGAGGTTATGTTTGCCGATTATTTCGATCAATTGAATATTGGTCGACAGAATTTGAAGCCATGCTTGTCCCCGCTATCAGGCTTTACGGGTCGCACAGTCCACCCACTTGGTGTCATAGCGCTACGGGTGACCCTTGTTGACCATCTGGATATTAACAAGAGGTGCACTGTCCTGTGTAACTTTGCGGTCATCAATGCTTCTTCCCCGTACAACATGATCATAGGTCGTCCCTGGTTGACGCAGGCTCGAGCGATATGCTCGCCCTACCATCTAACCATGAAGTTCCCGACGGATCAAAGAATTGCATCGGTTATCGGCAATTAAACGACCGCCCGCAGCTGCATGCTCACCGCGATAAAGGAGGCCAAGAATGGAGGATCAGAAAGAACAAACGCATCGGAGCCCGGGGAGTGTTCCGGGAAGAATAGCACAGTGTGAGCCGTGCATGGTGACCCGGCTTCTTTTGAAGTGGAGGATATGGAGGTAGGATCCCGGGGGAAGGTGAGTGTCGGGAAGCACCTCCCGGTGGATGTGAAAGATGAGCTCCGGAAATTGTTGAAGGAATATGAGGATGTGTTCTCGTGGGGAACGGAAGACTTGACAGGGATACCAGAAGAGTTCGCCATCCACCGGCTAAATGTCTACCCGGATTTGAAGCCTATAAGGCAGAAGAAAAGAGCCTTTGCAGCAGATCGGGTAGAATTCGTCCGGGCGGAGGTGAGAAGAATGCTGGACGCGGGAATGGTAGAAGAAATTACTTACCTGGAGTGGATAGCCAACCCGGTCCTGGTGAAAAAGAATGACGGGTCCTGGAGGATGTGTATCGATTTTACAGATTTAAACAAGTGCTGCCCAAAAGACAGTTACCCATTGCCCTCCATTGACCAACTGGTGGAAACTATAACAGGCTACCAGCTTCTAGCCTTTTTCGATGCACACCGGGGATACCACCAGATCGTCATGGCCCCGGAAGATCGACCAAAAACATCTTTTATCACTGAATTTGGTACTTTTTGTTACAGGAAGATGCCATTCGGTCTTAAAAATGCAGGATCAACATACCAGCGCATGGTAGACCGGGTGTTCAAAAACCAGCTGGGAAGAATCATGGAGGTCTATGTGGATGATATGGTGATCAAAAGCAGGACTCATGACGCTTTTTTGGATGATCTTCGGGAGCTTTTCGTTGTGTTAAGAGAGGTAAACCTAAAACTGAGCCCGGAGAAGAGCACCATCGGAGTGGCGGCAGGCAAGTTTTTGGGGTATATGGTGTCAAACCGGGGTATTGATGTGAACCCGGAAAAGGTTGAAGCAATCCTGAGCATGCCCTCCCCGAGCAAGGTGAAAGATGTACAGCGCTTAACCGGGTCCCTGGCGGCGTTAAGCAGGTTCCTGTCCCGGGGCGCAGAGAAGCAGTTGCCTTTTTTCAACATTTTGAGACGAGCAAAGAAGTTCGAGTGGACTCCCGAGTGCGAGCAAGCTTTCAAGGAGTTGAAAGAGCACCTAGGAAAACTCCTACCCTGTCCAAGCCAGTCCCGGGGGAAGAATTGTTCTTGTATCTGGCAGCCACGGATCAAGCAATAAGTGCAGCTTTGGTTCGAGGGTCCGGGAGAGCGCAGAGCCCGGTGTATTTTGTGAGTAGGACTCTTCAAGGACCGGAGACGCGTTATTCTTCACTAGAACGTTTGCTGCTGGCACTAGTGCACGCGTCCCGGAGACTTCACCCATACTTTCAAGGTCACCCTATCACAGTTCTCACAAATCACCCACTTAAGCAAGTCATGCAGAAACTAGAGGCATCTGGCCGGATGATGAAGTGGGCGATAGAGTTGGGAGAGCACGAGATCACTTATCAGGCCAGGCTTTGGCTGATTTCCTAGTTGAGATGGCTGACAATACCGTGAAGGACCCGGGGGAAGGCGAACCGGAGTGGAAGTTGCATGTGGATGGTTCCTCCCATGCCGGGGGGAGCGGTGCCGGGGTCGTGCTGGTCAGTCCTGGTGGCAAGGAGTATCGGTATGCGCTGCAGTTTGAGTTTAAAACCACCAACAATGAAGCTGAATATGAAGCTCTCCTTGCCGGATTACGCCTAGCCCGGGATACAGGTGCCAAAGTGATACAAGCTTATAGCGACTCAGCCATCGTGGTCCAGCAAGTCAATGGGGAGTATGAGGCAATAGAAAGAAGTTTGCAGAAATATTTGGAGGCAGTAAAGTTGATGATGCAGGGTTTCCTCCGGGTGACAATAACACAGGTTCCCCGAGAGGAAAACTATAAGGCGGATGCGTTAAGTAAGTTGGCCTCTTCAGAGCTCAAGCCGAGTCAAGACCGGAATCTGTACATGGAAATGATAACCACCCGGGGATATGAGCAGCCCAGCCAAGTAGCAGCGGTGCGAGAAGTCGAGTCCTGGATCACACCCCTCCTAGAGTACTTGGAGAATGGAACGCTGCCGGTTGACAAGGTAAAAGCCCGGAAAATCCGGGTCAAAGCACCCCGGTACGCCGTTTTGGACGGGGAATTAATCCGGAGGGGATATTTTCAACCTTGGCTGAAGTGTGTGGATGGAGAGGAAGCACGCCACCTCTTGAAAGAGGTGCACGAGGGTCCCAACGGAAGTCACCAAGGGGCCCGGACTGTGGCTCGGAAGATCATGTGCACGGGTTACTACTGGCCAACGTTGTTTGAGGATGCCCAAAAAGCAGTCCGCTCCTGCGAGCAGTGCCAGAAGTTCGCACCCCTGATCCATGTGCCGCAGGGGGAGATGATCGGGATATCTGGAACTTGGCCTTTCATCCGTTGGGGCTTGGACCTGGTCGGCCCCTTTCCGACAGCTCCCGGAGGATTCAAGTATTTGATAGTAGCAGTTGACTATTTCAGCAAATGGGTAGAGGCTGCCCCCCTGACAAACATTAGGGGAAGTACTTGCGTAAAATTCTGTTGGAAGAACATAATTTGTTGCTACGGGATTCCCCGGTACATAGTAACAGATAACGGGGCACAGTTCGAGAATGACCCTTTCAAATCCTGGTGCAAGGAGTACGGGATTGAACAGAAGTTGACATCGGTCTACCACCCACAGGCTAACGGGCAAGTTGAAGTGACCAACAGGACCCTCGTTAACGGGATCAAGACACGGCTCCAAGGGGCAAGAGGAAACTGGGTTGATGAACTCCCAAGTGTCTTATGGGCAAGCAGAACGACGGAGAGCTCCGCCACGGGCGAGTCCCCCTATAGTTTGGTTTATGGGGCGGAGGCGGTCATCCCGGCTGAAGTTGGAGTTCCCAGCCTCCGATCAAAGTTCCCGGATGAACAGACAAACCAGAACGACCGACTCCTGGATTTAGATTTACTGGAGGAGAAGTGAGAAAAAGCAGCCCTGCATGAGGCCCGGGTGAAGGAACGGGTCAAGAAGTACCACGACAGAAGGGTGCGCAAGGAACAATTTATCCCGGGGGAGTGGGTGATGCGCCGGAACGATAAAAGCCAGCAGCTTACAAGCGGGAAGTTAGCTCCCAACTGGGAGGGGCCTTACAAGGTGATAGCAGCCCACCCCAGTGGAAGTTATGAATTGCAGGACAAGGCCGGGAAGAAGGTCCCGAGGCACTGGAATATTGCAAATTTACGTAGGTACTATGCCTAGATTTTCTTATGTATTCACCCCTCTGGCATGGATTATGCCTAGGATGGTGGCATGGAAGCGGCACGGGGACCTCTGGCCAGGATTGAGCCTAGGTTGTCCCGTGGCCCGCAGTTGCATTTTCTCATTTTGCTTATGAAGATTATTTTGCGAGTTTACATTTTCTCATAAGTATAGTTGAACCGGGGCCGCTTGAACAAGCGCCTGGGGGGCTAGTGCAAGTCGGATTGGGGACGCTTGAACAAGCGCCCGGGGGGCTAGGGCAAGAATATACGGGACGCTTGAACAAGCACCCGGAAGATAACCTAGGCACGCTTGAATAAGCGATTGGAATAAATATTTGAACAAGTATAAAGGAACAATATAACACAGATATCATTAACTTATGATTGGGGATTACAAAATTTACAACTTTGAAACTTGCATAATCTAAACTAAGCAAAGCTAACAAAGGGAAGGAGGACCATCCCAGCTAGTGGGGGAGTCCGGGTCATCTTGAGTGCCGGGGTGACTTGCCTGATTGTTAGCAGTAGGAGGGCTTGGTGGTTTGGCAGTAGCAGTACCCCCCGGGACATTTGGCTCCGCAGCCGGACGGGAACCGGACGGACCAGCCCCAGAGGGACCAGCCCCCGAAGGACCAACTTCGGCATACGGGTCGAAATCGTCGTCTGAGGATGAAACCTCGGGAGATGGCGTCCTTCGGGGAGCTCCGATGATAACGGGTCCTTGAGCACGGGGAGATTTCTTCTTCTTCGTGGCAACGACTTTGCTTTTGCCTTTGCCCCTTTCCCGGGCCAAACGCCTCTCTTCTTTATCGGCATCTTCGCGGGCAATGAAAGCCCGGATTATGGCAGCGTCTTCGCGGAGTCTAGACACCCTCCGGGCAGATTCCTCCGGATCAACTGAAACACGGAATCCGAGATATCTTTCAACGGTGAAGTCAAGAGAAATCCGACTTGGAAGAAGTACCAAGGACGGGGGGAGATACTGCCCCTCTCTTTGGCGCTGCCACCAAGCTGCAGCTTCCTCGAAAGCAGGCCGATATCGAGACTCGGGGTCATTCCAGCCCATGCGAAACATGCGTACTAACAACGATCCGACCTCCCGGGGAAAGTTAGTATAGAGGGGGGGAAACCCGACCCAGACGCAACCCTGTCAAGTGGTAAGTGAGTTGTAGGGTGACCAAGTTCTCTCGGAGGGTGAGGTTCCGGGCCGCCAGCTCCCGGTTCTCCCTTTCCAGCATTAGATTCCTCCGGAGGGGATCGCCCCTTCTCTCCAACCATTTGAGCTTGTCGCAATAGAACGGAAGTTCGGACCACACTAAGTCAAACTCTTCCTTGAGACGGGACTTGAAGGCGTCGTGTTCGGCTTGCAGCATAGAAATGGTCTGGTCTGCATCCAAAACGGCGTTCACCCGGTCTCGAGCTAGGGAGGCAGGGACTGACACCGGGAAAGGGACCCAAACTGATTCGATATTTCCCTAAGCTTTGTTACTAAAGAAGTGACATCCGGGAACTCATCAATCACGGACCCTATCCTGGAGTGAACGAGAAGATACCGGGTCTGAATGCCGTCTAGTTGCCAGCGACTCAATTGTTCCTCTAACTCCCCACACCGGGGGCACGGCTTCTCGTTATCTGAGGGCGCCCCGGAGGGAACTGCGCCCGGAGGATCATCCCGGGGCTACACGAATAAAAAAAACACAAAGATTTAAAATTAGAATTAAAACAAGGTTGATGAAGGCCCAGGGAATCAACCCAAGGCTACATGAGCAAAAAGATAGAAATTTGAAATTAAAAGGTCGAGATTTCGAAATTTAAGCAAGGTATAAAGCAAAACAAGTTGTGACAAAACAATAAACCCGGAACAAATGTTATGAATACGAATATTTAAAGTACAAAGGAAAAGAGAGGGACTCTTACATCGTTAGAGTCGTCGCTCTCATCCCCGGAGCTATCATCTCCTCCCTGAATTACAAAAGGGAATGGTTCAGGGAAGGAGCCCGGGGGAGGTCAAGATTAAAAACATAATTAAAAGAAAAAGAAAGAACGAGAAGACTAAGTATCTATGTTTACTTCGTGATCAGCATCTTCTTCATCTTTATCCCGGGGAGACTGTTCTTCTTCTTGAGCCTTGCCTTTCTCCGGGGACGGCTCCTCCTCCCCCTCCTCTTCCTCCTGCTCCGGCTGGAACTCCTGCCCCGGGACAGGGAACTTAGCATTTTCATCATATGAATCCCCGCCCTCTCCTTCCGAGGTCACCAGGGTCTCGATGGCAGCAAGATTGGCTAAGTCGTCTGGACCGGGGTCTGCCCTATCCTCAGCAAGCTTTGCGGCATCCCCCGCATAAGCAATGATGTCCTGGGGATCGACGCTTCGAGCCCCCTCAAAGACTTCGAGCACTCCGGGGACAATCCCGTCGAGGCCGTCTTTCATCAGTCGATCCGCCGCATAGTTGAAGCGATCGTCTGCCTTGGGGCGATACCAGGATTCTCTGAACGCCGCCCGGTTCTCCCTGGGGATGTACTCCCGGACGGCTGAATAGGCGGCGTGCAGGGCAGCTTCGTTGGAAACGTCGCAAAGGGACATCATCTTCGCCTCGAAGGAGCGACTCTTGAGGACCCGGTTGGTGAAGGCCCGGCAAAGAGCCTCTTGTGCCGGGGCCATGCCGCGTTTGCTGTCCTTTTTTACCCGGGACAACTCCTTGTGAGCCTCGGATAGCTCCTTATAGAGAAAGGCTTTTTCCAACCTTAGCTGGTCGACCTCCCGAGACAAATTCTCAGACAGAGAGTTGCAAGCCTGGTTAACCAGTTCTCGCAACCCGGGGAACTCTAACAATTTGGAGGCATTATCCTACGAAAATATAAACACTTAGAATAAAAATAACATATAAAGAATTGATATACTAAGGGCGAAGAGACACACACCTGTGGGCCATCCAGTATCAGGGGCTGGGATTAGGAGCCGTCCGGAATCTCCTTTATAGCGGCAGTAGAGTTTTCCTCTTTCTGGGGAATTCGGGAAGAGCCTTCGGAGTGAGGCTCTGTCTTTTTCTTCTTGTGAGGGTGACCCCCGGATGGAGGAATGGTGAATGCTAGCCGGCGGTTGCCGACCGGAGGGACCACCGTAGAACCGGTTTCTCTCTCTCCCGACCTACCTTCCCCGGACTTCCTCTTCTTTGTTTCCTTGACCGCCTTCTCGGTCTCGGACTTGTCTTTCTTTAGCCTCCCAGTGCCTTTATCACTCCCCTCGCCGGACTTCGACCCTGTTGGGACTATCGCTGGCCTGGGAGATATGGCTGAAACAAGAAAGGTAATGAACTTAGCCAAAAACCAGAAAAACCAACACAAGAAATAAGTTAAACAAAGATTACCGAGGCTGCGCTTGGCATATAGGCGGCGGCAGGTGAACACCTCTGCAGGATACGCCTCCCGGGGGAATTCGTAACCTCCCGGCCTCTGGTAATCCTTCAACTGGACGAAGAATTTAGCAATCTTGTCATGATCTGCGGATACCTGCCGAAACTGGGCCGGGGGTAGAACCGCCTTTGTTTCAGCAATCCTCTGCTGATTCCATGCTGGGACTGAGTACTTCTCCTCATTAAAGGTGAAGTAGATGTTCATCCAGTCGCTGGTCTTCACGGATTCCAGCCTCCCGGAGCAGATGACCGGGGTCTTGTTCCGGCGCAAAGCATTAAAAACCCCCGGGACAGAGGTTGCTGCCAGGTAGTAGAAACTGCGGAATATCTCCACAGTCCCAGTAATCCCCGCCCGCTTGCAAGACAAGAGCAAGGCGATCATCACACTGACGGCGTTCGGATGTACCTGGGCCGGAGAAATGTTGTAGTACTTCAGGTAGGCAGTGTAAAGCAGGGGCAGAGGGAAGGTGAGCCCGTGCAGAAAATGATACCGAGGGATGCACACCCGGGTTTGCATATCTCCGGAGTACGGCTCCAGTCCTGCGTCATAGGATAATGGCACATACATTTTCTTCACCAGCTCTTCGACCGCTTCACTCACCGGGGTCATACCCGGATCTTTTGGGTCCACAGGTTCCGGGGCGCCATATTCAACCTTAGCCTTGGACGTCATTAGTCCTTTTCCGCCGGAAGGAGGAGGGAGAGGAGAATCGTCTATGTCCAGGGAATGGTCGTCTGCCGGGTTGAGGACTTTGCTGCTCATATCAGATGGGTAGAAAAGAAAGATTGGTAAACGAAAGCAAAAAGGACAAACAGAGAGAAAGCGACAGCGCTAAGTTGATGGAAAATGAAAGTGAGATTTGTTGATGAGGTATTTATAGGGAAGGATAAAAGGAATTTCTCGAAGTTGAGAAAAGTAAGCCCAGCATTTGAGAAAAGTAATAATGAACATTTATTGGTGCGCGAACGGCGAAAAGGCGCGCATAGTAAAAAAAAAAAAAAGAAGAAGAAACACGCTTGGCGCGTGATGATACGGCCCCGCATAAGCTGCGACCCATTGACTTCCTTTTAGAGACCCAGCCTACCGGGCCGAACCCCGGAAGCCAGGGTCTCGGGGGGCTAGTGGTGATATGGGCCTCAGCCCATATCCTGGTCCAGCGGACATATTGGTAAAGGAGAAGAGAGGGTCAAGCCCACCAGTGGTCCTCCCATGACATCAGCTATCTTGGACGCACCCGGGGTTGCGTCCAGAAGAGGACCACTTAGCCTAAACCCTTTCTGATCCTCACCATTATAAATAGAGGAGCGACCAACAGTAATAGGAATGTTTTATCAGACTTAAATACTCTCTGTATTTCTTCATATTCTCTCTCCTCTGCAAAAAGCCCTATCTTCATCATCACGCCGGAGCGTCTACCCTCGGGTGACCCCGGGGGCTTTGTTTTGCAGGATCTAGGTGAGAGATTGGCCGCGGGCTAGGATTCCAGCTCTCCCCGGACTACCCTGTACCGGAGCTGGTATCCCGGAGCTTACTGGTAGCATCACCTTCTTTGACCGATTGTGACTTTTATGACTGAGTGTTGATTTTTGTCGATCATTCGTTGACTTTTTAGGATTGAAAAATTTTTAGATTAAACTAGTTTTGTTGGACCGCACGTTGTGCGGTATATTTTGATCACTTTTAAAAGATTTTAATTTGGCAAAAGGTGTAAATTAAAACCTAGGTATGAATTTGATAATAAATTTAATTTGACCGAATTTTTATCATGCATACAGTTAATTTGGTTGAATTTATTTCAATATATTTTAGTTCAACAGACCCATTTATTGTTATAAAATCAAGAAAAACGTTTAATATAATACACGATTCTAAAAATGAATAAATGAGTATATGTTTTAGATGTTATTTGATGTGTTACTGACTTACTGTTACCTCTTTTAAATATGTTTATCAAATAATCGTCTATTTATAATCTGGTACATCAAATCAATATATTTAAGTTAGTAATGAACCTTGGATGTTTTGATTAGTGTTATAAAAAGATTTTTTACGAGATATAAGTAAGTTTCTATTTAAACTTGGCACGTTTTAATAATACTTTTAGTTTAGTAATGATTTTTTTATATTTTAAGAAAATTTATATTTGATTAGTGTTATAAAAAGAATGATGATTAGATACTTTCACGGTTTATAATTTGATACATTCGAATAAGATTTTTAAAGTTAGTAATGAATTTTGGGAATTGTAACATAATATACTTGATTAGTGTTTTACTTACATGTGTTGAGAATTCTAAAATATCCAATCAAATAATTTTAAGAAGTTAAAAAAAAAAAATGTCCATATTTAATTTCCTTCACAACTCATAAAACTCTATATTTAATGCAACAATTCTCTAAAAGAATGAAAGAGATTTAAAGAAATCAAGAAGGAATATATGAAAATTGTAGGTGCCGGAATATGGTGATCTTGTGGTGGTTGTGTGGTGGTTTTAATCAAAACTACGTAGTTTTTTGCTTTTTAATTCTTTTTATTAATTTATATTGACCGGAACAATAACTCTTATAGTTCCCTTTAAGATGAACTGTTTGAATTTAAAATTCTGAAAAAAGCAAGAAATTTAGGTTAAAAAAAAGATATTTAGATCACATTAATTCATTTAAATTAAAATTCTAAATCTTCGGGATGAAAAAATGGACTTTAAACCTGAAATTTATGAAACCTAAAAACCAGATGTTTTAAGTTAAAAAGAAGGTACCTAAAACTAAAATCCTGGAGTTTGACTGTGAAAAATCAAGATTTTATGCTGAAAAGTAAGGGTGTGTTTGGTTCGCAAGATTTTTGAGAGTTTGGATTTTGTTTTGAAATTTTGAGAGTTTGGTTTTTGTTTGGAATTTTGAGAGTCTGGTTTTGCAAAATTCTTGTTTGGTTGGGTTGGATTTTGTGAGTATTGAACAAAATATTTGATTGATTTTTACGATTTTGCAAGTTTGGATTTTGGGAAACTTGGTGAACCAAACAAGATTTTACAAAACTGGACTTGGATAATCCAAGTTGTTCAAAAACTTGCCCAACCAAACACACTCTAAGGTTCTGGGTTAAATTAACTTTTTTTGAGATTTTAAAAATCAAATCCGGTGAACGGCTGGTCAACTCTCGGTCAACATTCGGTCAATTTATGTCAACTTGTAGGAAACAGTTGTATTGAATGTTGATCTTTTACTAATTTACAAATAATTAATTAAAGTTTGGACGTCCTATGAACTTTGTTATAACTTTTATTAAAAACTCTATCTACATAAATTGCATAGTTGCTGTTTCACACAAAACTTTGTCATTTCACTGAACTAAATCAAATTTACCTAAATTAAATTAAAGTAAACTTAATTAAAATAAAATATAGTGAATTAAACTGAAGTAAAAAATGAATGTATTGAAAATGATAATAGTATAATTAAATTAAGTTGAATTTCGTCAATAAATTAAAATATATTAAATTACACTGAACAAAAATGAAAATATGCAAATAATATGTATAAAACAGGACTTAATTCGTATTAAAATAAATATTTTCAGATCAGTTGAAAACAATATGGCTAAATGAGGAGAAGTTGGGCCAATACTTCCTCCGTCTTAGTGGAAAAGTGCAAGCGAGAGAGTTGAAATTGAATTATAAATTGTAATATGAATGGTGGATATTGAATTTGAAAGGAAAATGAGTGAAAAAAGTGGAGAAAAATAAAGGAGAATTATTATAAAAGAAAAGTATGCAAGTTTGAGAACCTATCAAGTTCAGCTTAAATTTTGAACATTTCAGTTAAGTTAAGCTGACTTCAGCAGATTTCAGCTGGGTTCAGCCAACTTCAGCAGATTTCAGCCGAATTTAGCAAGTTTCAGCAGGTTTCAGCAGACTCAGCTAGCTTCAGCTGACTTCAAAAAAAATTCCTTATTTTCACTAAATTGTTTATAAATAAAATTTCCTACAATTCGAAAATGTCAATGAAATACTTTTGTTTTAATTTATCAAATGAAGTTACTTGTGAACTAATGTTTCTTCAGTATATTTTGTTTTAATTTATCAACTAAAGTTACTTTTAATAGTTCTAATTTATACTCGAAATCAACAAATTCAACAATAAGGGCCTGTTTAGTACAACTTATCTGAATATTTTTCAGTTCAGTATTTTTCAGTCCAGTTCAATTCAGTTCAATTCAGTGCATTATACTTTAATAAAAATTTAAACAAAACGTACGTTAATGATTCAGTCCAGTTCAATCCAATTCAGAGAAACTGTAGTTTATTTCAATTCAGCTCATTTCAGTTAAGTTCAGTATTTTTCAGTTCAGTTCAGTTCAGTATTTTTCATTTCAATTCAGTTCAATTCAGGCGTATTAAACAGGCCCTAATTAGGAATAGGTCCATTAACAAATAAAATAATTATTGCGCAATCTTTATTGTTTGATGAAATAATTACTGCGAAACAAAAAATATTTCATGTTTTTGATTTGTAATGATACGTGTAATTTTTGAAAAACCATTGTACAAATAAAATAATTACTTTAAAATCTTTATTATTTGATCAAATTTGAAGTTGAATGTTTGAACACAAAATAATAATAATAATAATAATAATAATATTAATAATAATAATAATAATATTATTATTATTATTATTATTATTATTAATAATAATATTATTATTATTATTATTATTATTATTATAACATTTTGTAGTTAATTTCAGCTAGTCTGGGCAAAATTCAGCAAAATTTAATAAATTTCCGCAAATTTCAGCGAACTTCAATAAATTTCAGTTAATTTTAGCGAAGTTCAACTAAATTCAGCGAATTTAAGCGAATTTCAGTTCAGTTAAACTTGACCGGAATAACTCGGAGGGAGGGAGGAATTAATATATTTATTTTGGTTTATTGGACATGTGATTTCTTTAAGGACCACTTTCCTTCTATTTATATCAACTAGTTTTAATGCTCGCCGTGCGATGCACGGCAACTATTTATTTAAAATGTTAAGTCCCGGTTATATGTTATCTGAGTATGAACTTGAAATATAATTGTTTACATTATTAACAAACATAATAGTGATATAAAATATCATTCTGAATGCAATAACATTAATAAGTATTTGTTCTTATATATAAATTTTGAGAAGAAACTACTAATTACATTGAGAAGTTAAAAGTGAAATGTCACTGAATACTACATTGATAATGTCTGAATCAGTTTTTGATTCCCCTAAAATTTATGGCATGATGAGAACTCTTACACATTGCTTTGTTCTTGGCCTTGCTAATGCTACATATAGCTGCCCATGCGAAAAAAAAGGTCCAAGGTTTGTCACTGATCCTTGT
The DNA here is from genome assembly GCA_948330725.1 of Sherardia arvensis. Taxonomy (NCBI): domain Eukaryota; kingdom Viridiplantae; phylum Streptophyta; class Magnoliopsida; order Gentianales; family Rubiaceae; genus Sherardia; species Sherardia arvensis. The sequence goes on along the minus strand of OX415236.1, from coordinate 39,173,932 downwards.
TTATTGGCATTGCAAAGCACAACCCCGCTGGAATGCTAAACATTGTTTATTGTCATTGCAAAGCACAATCTCACTGGAATGGAAGTGCACTAAATAATTTATATGAATATCAAAATTTTATTGAAAAAAATCTGGCATAAAACAGATACACAAAGGAACATTTTATGAATTACCACAGTACTGGGCTATTTTAGCACCAAACATTGTTTATTTAGGCTGTTATTGATGCTTTTTGTATGACAACAAAAGATTATATACAATTGCTTTATCTATCACAAATCAGAAGAACAAAGCACGGTGCCATGAACTTATCTAGAACATCTCTCACCATATCGTTGTTAAATAAATAAGGAGAAGCATGTTATCATCAGAGATTTAATAGAGATTAATATTACTTAACTTATAATGAGAACCATTAGGGCCAAGTTAAAAATGGAACAAATAGAGAACCATCAAGAATAAAAAAGACCCATAACAAATCCTTGATTTGGTGAAGGTGAAACCAAGACAAAAACACCAATTGTATGCAATAATCTGAACAATAGTGAACATAAACAACTGTAAGTTGATGATATACTTGGTATCGTTTGCATAGTGAAACATCAGTCAAAAGTATACTGGTATGAATTTGAATTCTCTCTGAAATAAGTCATTGAACGATGAATTGGAATATAAAAATATTGGTTTTATATATGGTATTGAACTCTGAACGTTGGTTGATCATAGGAAAAGTAGTGGAGGAGATATCGGGGGTGAACTGCAAAATCATGGGAAAAAAGAGGGGTAACCGTGTACGTTTGGATTAAATAGCAATTAAATACCGGTATAAAGGAATTTATCTTGATTGATGAGATTTGAGCCTTATAAGAACTGCGAAAAATAAGGTAAATTGCTAAAAAGGAAGAACTTGATTACAAATATAAATCTTTTTGTAATGGAAACGGTTTAGATAAACAATGGATAACAAGGTAAACTAAGATAACGTAAAAATAAAAAATGTAATATAAAAAATTACTGGTTTTGCTTAAGTTAATTACATGCATTCAATTAATTTAATGGTATAATAAGAATCACAGTATAATAAAATTTGTACATTAAAAAAAGTAAGATAAAAGAATAAATTACGTCATGTACTTAGATTTTTTTGTAATGGAAAAACAGTTAAGATGAATTATGATAAAATAAGGTAAACTATAATAAAGTGATTTACGTTAAGTAAGGTAGAAAAATAGATTCCTACGTAAACCTTTTTTTAAATGCAAATAGTTAAGATAAGTAATGGTAAAATAAGGTAAATTAAGATACTGTAAAAATAAAAAGATAATACGATAATGTTAAAGAATGAGTAAAAAAATTAAAACAATATTTGTAAACTACAGTAAAAAGGTAAACTACGGCAATTTAAAAGTTACAAGATAAAAAATTAAATAACTATTTTTAAGGGGTTAATCATTACCCTTGAATTAATTTAATGGTTTCTCCGTAAATTGTTGGTCAATGTTTTGAATTACTGTTTAAAGGGAATTTATAGTTATTTAAAATAAGGGATTAATCACTACCCTTGAATTAATCTAATGGTTTCTCCGTAAATTGTTGGTCAATATTTTGAATTACTGTTTAAAGAGAATTTATAGTTATTTAAGACAAATACTTCGCTCTCATATACCATTTCTCCCTCCCTTTCCATTAAAATGCATGGCATGCATTTTCTTGTTTTGAGACAAGGGGTGCTACATGTGCATATATTGCGTATACGTACGGACCAAGGTCATGTGATATAGATAAATCAATAAATGTATTACAACTTATATAGCTTTAGGCTCTGTGTGGTTGGATTTAGGATTTGGATTTTGGGATTTGAAATCCAAATCCTTGTGTGCCATGGCGGATTGGAAATTCGGATTTCAGTTCTGAATTTCAACCCAAATTTCCCAAATCCTTTTTAAATATAGAATAAAGGGAAAATAAATATTACTCCTAAGCTAACTAGTTAAACGTCATCGTGCGTTGCACGATATATTTAATTTTTTAATGTAAATATTATGAACAAACTTATGAAGAAGAGGATGAAGTGTGTTTAAAGAAAAACACTTTAAGATAATTAACAAAATTATAGTGGCAAATTTCAAAAGATTATGAAATTGTCAATATATATCGTAATTGCCAGGTTATTCATCAAAGGTAATTTTAATAAAATAATACATATTAAGATCAAAATGTAAGAAATTTATTTAATATTAAGTTAGGCCCTGTCCAGTTCAACTTATTTGGTGCTGTGCTGTGTTGATGAGTGCTGTGCTGTGCTGATGAGTGCTGAGCTGTGCTGATGAGTGCTGTGCTGTGCTGATCTTGTGCTGAATAGTTTTGAAAGTGTTGAATAGTGTTCATTTGAGTTGAAGAAAAAACATAATGTTTATTACTTAAGAACTAAAATGTTCACTTAATTAATATTATTTTTACAAAACATAAAAATATTGTCCATTTAGAGCTTAAATGTGTTGAGCTGAATAGGTGCTGTGCTGATGAGTGTTGTGCTGTGCTGATGAGTGCTGTGCTGTGCTTAAATATGCTGCAATAAGTTGAACTGGACAGGGCCTTAAGTACACATGCTGAAATATTTTTTATAAGTACACATTTTAAGGAAAAAAATGCTAGCGATCCATGCATAATTAACATAGAAACACTATAATCTATATTTGTAGTCTAATATATTTATATAATCTATGGTGATCTTGTAGTAATACAGAATATTTCATGAATATTCCATAAATCGCACATTCATGTTTTCCTTTCGCAGACGTGTTAATTAGCATGATGTACTGAAATTACCGTGTAAATTAGAATTTTATAGGTGGAATGAGTTGTATTTGAAAAAATAGAAGGAAACAAAAATTAAAATTAAAAATCGATGAAAAATGAAACTATAAAATTAAAAGAAACAAAAAAAGAAATATATAATAATGGTAGGCGCCGGAATATGGTGAACTTGTGGTGGTTGTGTGGCGGATTTAGTCAAAACTACGTAATTTCATCATTTTTAATGCTTTTTATTAATTTATTTATTGATCGGAGCAATAACTATTCTAATTCCCTTTAAGAAAAAGTACTGTCATAATTAAAAAACAACGGTCATGTTTTTTAACATGTAAAAAAAAAAAGTTACGTATGTCATGCATATTACAAAAACAAATAAATCAAAATATAAAAATTCAACTAAATTAATGCTTTCAATATTGATATATAGCAAAATTTAAAAAGTCAACTACATGAATACATTAAATATTAATATTTATCAAATTATAAAAATTCAACTAAATTAATTTATTCAATATTGATTATATATCAAAAAATAAAAAGTCAACTATAATAATTCATTAAATATTGATTTTCCTTTCTATTTAAATAATTCAATACAAAATCTAAATCTATACCAAACAAGGATTTCAAATCTCAGATTCTCAAAATCCAGATTTCAAGTCCAAGATTCTCAAAATTCTAAAACCAAATCCAAATTCTCAAAATCCTCCAATCCACACATACTCTAAAACTTTACTCGGTGTTTATTTTTGTTCAGAAATGATAAGTGCATGCCTGTTTTGTTAATATAGGCAGGGGTGGCTTTCTCTTGAGACCAACGTTGCACTCGTCTCGGGCCCAAAAATTTATGTAATTTTAGAGGCTCACAATTTTTTAAAAAATATAACTGGTTATATATAAAATTTCAGTATTTTGAGCACTTTTTTAATTTTTTTGGGCCCATTTTAAATCTAAAAACAGCCTTTTAAAACATCATTTTTGTGTTTAAATTTTTTTATTATCTTGATTAAATACTTTTAACTGGTATTGAATTTGACCATAAATATTATACATGTAAACGGTTGTGTTATGCGTGTCAGCGTGTGCGGTGTACGTGTGTGGTTCGATGTGTAAAATGTGTAATGGTTGGGTTGTGATTTTGTAAGTTTGAAACAAAATTTTTGATTAGTTTTTAGAATTTTGCAAGTCTGGATTTTGGGGCCAAAAATAGGATTTTGTAAAATTTGGTGAGCCAAACAAGTTTTTGGAAAAATAGACTCTCAAAGTCCAGTGTTCCAAAAACCCATCCAACCAAATGCACCCTAAAATACTTAGGGCCGGCACTGAACTTAGGTCTGATTTTAACTTTAAATTTCCATGAATTTACTAATACAGATCTATACTATAGTGAAATAATGAAAGATAATTTTATTTTTTCTCATCCTGTAATTAGTATAATGAACATGGACGTATCAACACTTCTTCTATTTTTACCTTTGGGTAACTATTCGTGGATATTATGCATGCTTCTTCTCGATTTTCAGAACAAAACGATTGAACTGACAAAAGATCTGAGAAGTTGATCCATCAATTTCAGTTCACCAGTCACCAAGCTATATATAACTCTCTTTATCAGCACTCCAAACTTTTTTCTTTGGATTTTTACCTCTTTTGATTTGCACATGAACATGCTATAATAAAGAAACAGGGACATGGAAAGGGATCGAGAGGGGTGTATATTGAGTCTGAAAGTGATGGATCGTTAATTTGGAAGTGTAATTATATTCATGTATTTGTATATTGCATGTTCAATTCAACCCCGTTCATTGCCTTCGTACCTATCAAATTAAAAGCCATAAATAATGCATAATGCATGGGTGGCCTTTATTGAAATTTATCCTTTGAGTGAATGATGCAACTAATATATATAATCTCCAATTTTGATGTTCATTTAGGTTAGTTTTGATCTTGAAATCTAGTGACAATATCATGATAGACTAGCATTTTGAGCCTTACCCCGTAAAGAAGTTTTTATTGCGGACTTCGGGTTGTTCATATTTTATTTGGACAGAAATTACTATTCATTAAAATGTATAAAATTATATTGATGAACTGAATAAACTAAACTAAAAAATTAATGCATTGAAAATAATAATAGTGTTCAATGAAATTCCCATCAAATATATGTCCTTTTGGAACACAGTTCTCATTGAATATTCTTAAAGGAATCTTCACACTGAAAATGTCATAACTTGATAAAGCATGTATTCACATGATCTTTGCAATCATGGAGGGAGAATAGTCTATTTATTTGTAAAATGACATAAAAGGACATAACAGATTTTATGTTGCTAATAACTTTATAAATATTATTTCTCAATTATTAAAATAGTATATAATTTTTTATAGATTACAAATAATAAATTTATTTTTATAAATAATAATATCTACACACATTCATGAGATTTTAAATAATTTTAAGTTTATTCGATTGGTTTCTATTAAATATAACAATTTAAAAAATTATATAAAACAAAATAAAAATTAATTACATAAATGTTGCTTAGTAAAAATTAATTACATACATGCAACTTAACCAGTCACGTACAGTATGCAAATTAATCATGGGCGGAGGAAGAAAATACACTCTGGAGGAAGTGGAGAGAAATTTAAAGAAAGGAAACTGTTGCAAATTTTTTCCTTAACAGATCCACCCTCCTCCCCTCCCTGCAACAGCATATTCCTCCAATTGTTACCCAATTCCTCCAGGATTTCTCTATAGCCCCTCATAGAGAAGATCAACTCATTTGGAAGCCAGACCCAATAGGTTCTTTTTCAATTAAATCAGCCTACCTGAAACTGAGACCTTCCCTTCCAATCAGACCAGTTTTAAAAACTATATAGGCCCCACAGCTTACAAAAAAAATCTCTACATTCATGTGGAGACTCCTTAATGCCTTTCTACCATTTGATGATATACTCAGATGCTCGGGATTCCAATTTACTTCCAAATGCTGTTTCTGCAACTCCCAAGACTCTCTGCAACATTTTTTCAACAACTGTACCATCTCTGTGGAACTCTGGAAAGTCATGCATAAATTGTGTTTCTCATCTTTTTTTGACTGTGACAGATTATGGGATAGATTGCCTACAACATGGGCTTTCTCTGGTCTCTCAGCCACACATACAAGAATCAACCACATTGCCCCTTCCTTGGTTTGTTGGTTGCTTCGGAAAGCAAGGAATAAAAAGTTGTTTGAAGATATCACCCCATCTATGCAGCAAATGTCAAAGGAGTTGCAACATGAAATATACTGGGCTTTTGTCAGGAAACCAATGCCATTCACCAGACAGGTTGACTCAGAGTTGGCACTCACATGCACAATCCCTATACCATATATCCCTCCCAAACCAAATATAGTTCCAGTTGCATGGAGCAAAGCATTTCAGGGACTCAAAATTAATATGGATGCATCCTGGAAACAAGGAAAGGCTGGTATTGGATTGGTGATCAGAAACAATAATGGAGGGCTCATAAAAGCCAAAACTGTGATCATTCAAGCCAGTGACCCTCTTCACTCTGAAATTCTAGCTATCAAAGCTGGGATTGACCTAGGTAAGGAACTCAGTTCTGTTGACATCACAGTGAAGTCAGACTGTGCAACTGCCATCAATATGATCTTCAAACCTTCAGAGAGACTATGGAAGCTATCTCAGTTGCTGGATTCTATCTTTTCCTCTCTTCATCCTTTCAAGCTATTACACACCCTCAGAGAAGGCAACCAACCAGCTGATTCCCTTGCCAAATGGGCTTACCAGTCTCAGTCACAAGGTTTCATCACAGAAACAAGTCTCCCCGCTACTACCCAAGGTCTGCTAGCTCAAGATGCCTCTGTAACCCCTACTCTCAGGATTCACAGTGGTCCCCTAACTGATCCAGGTTAAGGCTCATTCATTATCTCAATTAGTTTTGTTAGTAACAGATTAGATGTGCAAATTAGATTTCACTCTTTCTCAAAGTAGTTGGGGGTTGCCTTGTGTTTTGCTTGCAATTCACTAATAAATCACCAGCTAATTTTGAGGCTTTTGTATGAGTGAAACAAGGTTAGTACCTGCACCTAGGAAATCTAGACTGTTCTACCAGTCAAGTAGCCATCTTAGTTTTTTGGACTCAGATGTTTGTATTTTGCCACTTTTGTGGTTTTTTTTTGGGTTTAGGGAGTCATATATAAATCCCTCCATCTTTTAATGGTTTTAACTAAAAAAAAATAAATAAAGAAAGGAAATATTGGACAAAAATGTATTTTTAGCTAAAAGATGAACCAGCTCTTTGAAAGCGCTCATATTTCTATCATTTTGAAAAAGTTATTTTTTGCCCCAATCGACTCTTCATCAAACACAAATATTAGCATTTTTACTTGGTTAAATAGTTAATGAGTACAAATCAGCTAATTTTGGCTCAATCAGCTCTCCACCAAGCACCCCCAATATTTCAATTGCAATTCATAGTGTACCTAATAAAAAATAATCTAATTATTATTTAATTGCAATTCATAGTGTACCTAATAAAAAATAAATCTAATTATTATTTAATTGCAATTTTCTCTATTCATTCAATGCAAAATCTCTTAAATATCCAACTATTCTAAATTTTATGGAAGTACCACTATACATTTAAATTTAAACACTACATCTATTTTAATTAAATATTATCCTTTTTAAAATTAACATGTAACTTAACATGTTTCACTGTAGCAATGGCAAAATATAAATTATGAAAACAAGTGAGGGAAAGTATCCTCCATGAATGAGGATGAATCGTATTAGGAAATAAATAGATGCCATATTACAAGGTTCAATGAACCTAGACTATACAAAAAAATATTCTAGACTATCGGCTAGTATGTAGAATAATCTAGATAATGGGTTAGGTCCAATCTAACTTATTTTATCTATCCTAACACCCCCCTCAAGCAGAGTGTCGGATTCACCAAAACGCGAAACTTGGATCGGAAAAACTCGAATAGTGGCTTAGGCAATCCCTTGGTGAAAATATCTGCTAATTGCAGAGACGTAGGAACATGACTAACACGTAATTTGCCCATGGTGACTAAAATTAATTCCCGAACAAAATGATAGTCAATGTCGATGTGCTTAGCCCTCTTATGTGCCACCGGATTCTGAGCCAAGAAAATTGCACTGTTGTTATCGCACGGGAGCAATGGAGAGCCATCAAGGGGGAAACGAAGATCATTCAACAAATGGGTCAACCAAATAACCTCAGCCGCGGTGTTTACAAGGGCACGATATTCAGACTCGGTGCTAGAGCGAGAAACAGTAGGTTATTTCTTGGCACTCCGGAGACCAAGTTCCCTCCTAAATAGACAGCATATCCATATGTCGAGCGCCGTATTTCAAGACACCAAGCCCAATTAGCATCTGAGTAGGCACAAATGTCTGAGGAGTCACCAGATCGAAAGTCAAGACCATGATGAGGAGTGCCCGCCACGTACCGAAGAATTCTAGTGACCGCAACAAAATGATCTTCCCGAGGATCCTGAATAAACTGACTGACTGAGTTCACATCATAGGCTAAATCCGGGTGAGTAACAGTCGCCCACCAAGGATTGATAGAGAGTGGGATTCCCAAAGGGGGACTCTCACTACTGGAAAGCTGTGATAATGGAATGAAATGAGTAGATACTGGGAACAGTTGTTGCCTTAATCACTGGACTAAAGGGTGTGATCAAAATCAAATCCTAGGATCTGAGAGTATCCCTGAGCAACCAAACGTGCTTTGTAATGATCAATAATGTCATATGGTTGATACTTCAGCCTGTAGACCCACTTTGAACGAACAATGTTGGCATTGGAAGGGCGAGGCACCAAATCCCAAGTATGATGATGTCGTAAAGCTGCCATCTCCTCATCCATAGCAGAAACCCACTTGGGATCCTTGAGTGCAGCCCTATAGTCGCGGGGCTCACTTTCACTCATGACAGAAGCCAAAAGACCAGTAACAACAAAATCCAGATAGGATTTTTTCACGCTGAGAACCATCCTGGTGTCTGGTTACCATCTGATGAGTACGTCGATGAGGAGAAAGTGGCGGTGTAGGTGGTGGTGGGGACGGAGGTGAAGGTGATGGAGATAAAGGTGAAGGTGGTGGGGAGGGAGGTGATGACTGGGAAGGTGAGGGTGGAGAAGTCAGGGAAGCGGTCTCAAGTGTATGAGACGAAGGATCGCAAGGGCAAGGCACGGGGTAGGATGAGGAATTTGAGGAAGAGACGTCAGCGGGAACATCGATAGGATATATAAATGTATGAGCATCCAAGGAAGAGAATGGTTGCTCGGCACTTGTGGTAGATAAGGGAAAACATGTCTCATCAAAGCGAGCATGTCGAGAGATGTAGATTCGACCAGTGGATGGTTCAAGACACCGAAAACCCTTATACTGGGAGTTGTAACCAATAAAAATGCATGGAATGCTTCGTGAAAATAACTTATGATCAGCATCGGGTCGAACAAATGGGTAGACACGACAGCCAAATGGATGAAAATTGGAGTACTCCGGAGAATGTCCAAAGATGATACTATAAGGGGAAGCACCTTCAAGAATTGGAGTTGGAAAACGGTTGATGGTATAAACAGCTGCAGCAAAGGTGTTGTCTCAGTGAGAGAGAGGAAGATGGGAATGCAAGGGCATTGTGAGACCCATTTCTATGATATGTCGATGTTTCCGTTCAACACGTCTATTTTGCTCCAGAGTATAAGGACATGAATCTGGTGATGGATCCCTTTCGATGTAAAATGATATCGTAGACGATTATTGATAAATTCGGTGCCCCCATCACTTTGAAAGGTCTTAATGGTTGTCGAGAATTTATTCTCAACAAAGGCCTCAAATTAGAGATAAGTATCAATGAAATCGGATTTATGTCGAATCGGATAAAGCCAAGAGAAGCGGGAGTGATTATCAACAAACATAACATAATAGGAAAAACCATTTGTGGACACAATTAGGGCAGGTCCCCATAGATCACAATGAATTAACTCCAATACACGAGAGGCCCTCTTAGTATTAATATCAAAAGATTGTTTTTGACCCTTACCCATTAATGGAATGAAATGAGTAGATACTGGGGACAAGTCAATCATACCAGCACGCTGTAAAATATCTTCGCGCATACTTTGCCTGACTAAGAAATATCTCGGATGATGTAGAGGACACCTCAAGGCCCAGAAAGTAGCCAAGAGAACCCAGGTCCTTAATGGATAATTCCTGATCGGTGCGAGTAATAAACCTCCGAATGGCGCCACGATCATTTCCAGTGAGAATAATGTCGTCCACGTAAACCAGGAAATAAAGAAGAGTACTGCCACGGGAGAAAATGAACAAGGAAGGATCCGAAGAGCTACAAGGAAAGCCAAGCTCCCGAAGGTAGGAGCTAAATCGCTCAAACCAAGCTCGAGGGGCTTGTTTAAGACCGTAAATGGCCTTATGTAGACGACATACATAGTCCGGGTGAGCAGGATCCTTATAACCAACAGCCTGAGCCATGTATACTTGAGTATCAAGAACACCATTGAGGAAGACATTCTTAACATCGAGCTGATGAAGAGGCCAATGTCGCATAACTGCAATAGCAAGAACATAACGAACAGTTGTTGCCTTAATCACTGGACTAAAGGGTGTGATCAAAATCAAATCCTAGGATCTGAGAGTATCCCTGAGCAACCAAACGTGCTTTGTAATGATCAATAATGTCATATGGTTGATACTTCAGCCTGTAGACCCACTTTGAACGAACAATGTTGGCATTGGAAGGGCGAGGCACCAAATCCCAAGTATGATGATGTCGTAAAGCTGCCATCTCCTCATCCATAGCAGAAACCCACTTGGGATCCTTGAGTGCAGCCCTATAGTCGCGGGGCTCACTTTCACTCATGACAGAAGCCAAAAGACCAGTAACAACAAAATCCAGATAGGATTTTTTCACGCTGAGAACCATCCTGGTGTCTGGTTACCATCTGATGAGTACGTCGATGAGGAGAAAGTGGCGGTGTAGGTGGTGGTGGGGACGGAGGTGAAGGTGATGGAGATAAAGGTGAAGGTGGTGGGGAGGGAGGTGATGACTGGGAAGGTGAGGGTGGAGAAGTCAGGGAAGCGGTCTCAAGTGTATGAGACGAAGGATCGCAAGGGCAAGGCACGGGGTAGGATGAGGAATTTGAGGAAGAGACGTCAGCGGGAACATCGATAGGATATATAAATGTATGAGCATCCAAGGAAGAGAATGGTTGCTCGGCACTTGTGGTAGATAAGGGAAAACATGTCTCATCAAAGCGAGCATGTCGAGAGATGTAGATTCGACCAGTGGATGGTTCAAGACACCAAAAACCCTTATACTGGGAGTTGTAACCAATAAAAATGCATGGAATGCTTCGTGGAAATAGCTTATGATCAGCATCGGGTCGAACAAATGGGTAGACAAGACAGCCAAATGGATGAAAATTGGAGTACTCCGGAGAATGTCCAAAGATGATAATATAAGGGGAAGCACCTTCAAGAATTGGAGTTGGAAAACGGTTGATGGTATAAACAGCTGCAGCAAAGGTGTTGTCTCAGTGAGAGAGAGGAAGATGGGAATGCAAGAGCATTGTGAGACCCATTTCTATGATATGTCGATGTTTCCGTTCAACACGTCTATTTTGCTCCAGAGTATAAGGACATGAATCTGGTGATGGATCCCTTTCGATGTAAAATGATATTGTAGACGATTATTGATAAATTCGGTGCCCCCATCACTTTGAAAGGTCTTAATGGTTGTCGAGAATTTATTCTCAACAAAGGCCTCAAATTAGAGATAAGTATCAATGAAATCGGATTTATGTCGAATCGGATAAAGCCAAGAGAAGCGGGAGTGATCATCAACAAACATAACATAATAGGAAAAACCATTTGTGGACACAATTAGGGCAGGTCCCCATAGATCACAATGAATTAACTCCAATACACGAGAGGCCCTCTTAGTATTAATATCAAAAGATTGTTTTTGACCCTTACCATAATAGGAAAAACCATTTGTGGACACAATTAATATCAAAAGATTGTGTGATCTATGATCATACAATCTATCTTCACAGTGGCCTCTTCCCAATATCTCGCACAATCTATCTTCACATTCGCCTTGGTCGCCTTGTGCTGAATAAGAAAATTTTCATCATCAAAAATCACATAAGCATCAAGGTCCTTTGTTAGCTTACTTATTGACAACAAATGTTTAGTGATTCCCGGAGCAACCAACACATCACACAATCGTATAGATTTCGTAAGCTGACAATCACCAATTGAATGAATAGAAAGAGATTGACCATTAGCAACGGAAACACAAAAATTACCGTGATAAGAAGTCACATTCTCAAACATGGATGAGTTGGATGTAAGATGGCTAAAAGCATCGGAGTCAATACACCAATCAGAACCAACAAAGAAGGGCTCTTACTGAAATTGTTGAGTGAGATTTGCAGATTCGAAGCGGCGGCAAAGATGAGGATGAATGCGAAAACAATTGTCCATAACATGACCCACTTTCTTGCAATAATTTCATTTTAGACCAGATCTGCCACGACCAAGACCAAGGCTGCCACCAGAGGGAGGAAAACGGTCATGGTCGCCGAAACGGTCGTTTTAGGCCGGCGCGTGGGCCTCACGCGCCACCACCAGGTCACCCGCCAGCCGCCAGAAACGCAGCCGGCCCTCCCATAGGCACTCCTGAGCCGTATTTAGCCCGTGCATCTGCAAAAAAGGTTCATGGTTCTTGGCTTTAGCAACCACATCAAGATACATCAGGGTAGGATTCATATTAATATTCACAAAAAGGGCAACAGACATTAAAAATCAGGCCCAAGAGCATTCACCAACCTAAGAACTTGAGTAGGATTAGGGACAGAGGATCCAGCGAGATTAAGTTGGTCAAAAATAGCCTTGAATTGGAGGTGAAGGTCATGAACACTTCCTGATTGGCGGAGACTCGTAGCTTTGTGATGGAGACAGAGTACAGAGGCTTGATTACCAATTTCAAAAATCGAAGCAAGGGCATCCCAAAGCCCTTTAACATTGGAATAATCTGGAAGCTCGGCCAAAACCTCTTCGGAGAGGGAAGCAAATAAGAGGCTACAAATACGATGATCATCTTCGACCCAATCATTCCAATCAGCAACGATCTTGTCATACTCGGATTTGGCAGCGTCAAAGGACTTGGTGGAGGGATTAGCATCAGAAAAAAGTGGAAAAATCCGCCTCAATAGGCATATTAGGGAGAAGAGGACATGGTTTTGAGCCATCAACAAAGGCAAACAAGCCATGGGGTTTTAATACATGTTGAACTTGGCGTTTCCAAAGAATATAATTTTTGGGAGAGAGTTTGATGGTCATCAAATGCATGAGGGTGGAGAGAGAATGTTTGGATTCTGCCATGATGGGGGTAATCAGCGAGTGAATAAGAACAAGAATAGAGAGAAATTTTTGGAGAGGGGGAGAGAAAAAGCCAAAGCGGCGGCTTAGGAAATATTAAACTCTAGGCAACTGATACCATGAGGGAAAGTATCCTCCATGAATGAGGATGAATTGTATTAGGAAATAAATAGATGTCATGTTATAAGGTTCAATGAACCTAGACTATACAAAAGAATATTCTAAACTATGGGCTAGTATGTATAACAATCTAGATAATGGGCTAGGCCCAATCTAACTTATTTCATCTATCCTAACAATAAATAATTCAAAACACAAAGTACAAATTAAATGCATAAATTTTAAGTATACCAACAACCTTTTACCCAATTTAATTTACAATTCAAATTCATTATTTAACTAAGAGTTGAGTTTTAAAAAAAATATCAAAACATTTATAATTTTTCTTAATTAAAAAATACAATTCAAAAGTGTGTCAATGTCAAATTACGCTAGTTATTTATTAAGAAAATTAATGGCTATAAAGTGAATGAATGAGCGTCCAATCAAAACACAACAAGATCAAAAGAAAGTAAATCAAATGGCTATAAAGTGGATGAGCGGACCTCCAGTCAAAACCCAATAAGTAGTGCTCCCCTTTTAGCTAGTACTCCATTTATGCCCGTTCCTGCCCTGCTCATCGACCGAATCGAGCGCGTTGCCATGAACCTAGGTAAAGAAGTCAAAGAAGGAACCAATGGATTCTTGTGTCTCCAGCGTGACCTGAGAGCCATTGAGAAAGAGAGTAGGAAACTCAAAGCTGATATTGAAGCATGGGCCCGCCCGGTTCTGACGGAGGCTGAATTGAATGCGGACTTGTGAAATGTCCACATTACTGACGACCTGTGGATGGTCAAGTTCCAGCGCAATCAACCACAACAATATCTTACTATCATTTGCATAGTTTGCTTTTTTTTTGTTAAAAGAAGAAGAATAGTCTGCATCTGTTCTATATGTGTGCATGTTTGGTCTAACGTTTTAACGAGTCTTAGACCCATATGTTAAACATTGTTCAATCTTCGACTAATCTAGTTCGAGATTCCGTTTTTGTCTCTTGTTTCTGTTAAGAATTGATTTTGCTTTGTACAAGATGTCTGTTCTATAAGATTAAAGATTGTAACTCGTGTACCTTTGACAGGCCTCACATCACCAACTGGAAGCCTCACATCATTAAACGAGTCATTTAGGAAGGCTAATTGTTTAGTAGTCATAAGTCATGGTAGTTTTTATGTTGAATCGTGTAGATATTAACATGCATCTCTGCGTAGCATGTAGTACATTATATTATTGTTTATTAGCATAGCTCCGAGCTAAGTGAACTATGAGGTGAATTATAATTACTATAATCTAGTGTAGTTACCATGTCATGTATTTTATATTTTACAATTTTATGTTTTTGAATAAAAATACTTACAATTTTATCACAAACTCTGTAAGTTGCAGAGATTTGATCAACTCCATTGGTACAGAGTCCAGAGCCAGCGACCTCTTAGGTTGAGAAACATCAACTAAAGAAAGTCAAGGATGTAGTCTATCAAGACGATATCGTTCAATTCCTTAGCAGAAGAATGTTGATTGCCCTCATATGATGTATAACATATATGACACTCAAAAACGTATCATCGTTCAAACTGTTGAATACATCATTGTCAAATTCTTTCCATTTGTCATCATTGATCCCCCACCATAATTACAAAGGTCAAACCCCAAAATCATAATCCCTTTTTAGGAAAATACTTTCTTTCGTCGATCCCTCGAAAATTAGGGTGCAGATTAAAACTCCTAACAATTGATACAAAACATCAACACTTTCTTGTTTTATTGATTAGCTCTTGTCTTTTGGTTTGAAATCCAAAATTTTAGCTATTCCAAAAAATCACTAACATCATCGTATATTATCAACCCGCTGCAATTCTCAAGTTCATGCCATTTTACAATTGTAATCTCATTAGGAGTACGGTGGAAAATTTTACTTGATCATTTTTTATAACTATTTATAGCCGCACTTTTAATAAGACAGATCAAAGATAATGACCTCATGCATGACCAGTTGTTTGCAGTAATTGAAGTCATATGCAGTTTTACTAGGAATTATAAATCCTTTCATATGACCGTCAAACACGCACTTTATTCATGTAATAAGTTTCTTTTTTCATATTTGGCGACCAAGTTATCCATGTAGTACCAGTGGGCATATTCCACATTATAAAATAGCTTATCAAAAGACTATATGTCATCATCATGCACATTTGGAATAAAACGAATGTGTGGATCGTTTTCCCTTCTAATCTCCAGACTATTGGGCATCATGTTTCTCAACATCATCTTCCCAAGGTAGACGACCAACTTGGATGTCTTATTATCATCCTCGTGGTTATATTAGTTGAAACCTGATATTGCTCCACTCTAACAAAATTTTGTAGTTTAGAATTTACCACAAGATCTATGTGCTACTTTTACCAGGTGAACGTGAAAGATTTGAGTCAAAGAAAGGGTTCCACAAGTTAAAAATCTTAGAATCTTTACAAGTCAAGTATTTTTGCTAGCACTATTTTTTTTGTCATTTGCCTCTTTCGATCTTCTCCTACACGTGCATCCATTTTGTAAATACAAGTGTATGTGATTAGTTGATTAATTTCCCATATACGAAATTTCATAACTTCCTGCTCTATATGATAATTTGTTACAGTTGCATCATTAAACTTGGTCCAATAATCATCTTGTTTTATCTGAGCAATATTGTGATTTAACTCCAAAAAATCTTCAAAAGTCAACACCGCAACAATGGAGGGTTTGCTACCATTGGATTTAATCCCTCTATGAATGTCCTCCTTAACATTATCGGAAAGAAGATCCAAAAAACGAGAAATATCCAACACCAACAGACATTTTTTCTATTGTCATTTTAAAATGAATGCCCTTGTTTCAATTGATTACCTCGGTAAGCCCTCAATCTTTATGTAGTTTCGAAATCCTCTCCCGGTCCATTCTCAAAAGATCCCTTTGACACAAGAATGTCAAGTTTCTGCATGTTATCGTGCACATCATCGCTTATTAGAACCCTACTATCAAATTGGTCTCTAATTAGACATGGCCTAGAAGATATAAAAATTTACAAGCATTTTTTACTTTTGTAATACCCAAATATGCCATTTATCAACTATCCGAACTCTGAAAATTTTGTTACACGTGTCGTCCAAAACTTTGTTGGAATAACGGTATTGTGATTACTCGTACAAATCCGTCAATCGTATGGATAAGAAGGTTGATTTTTTATCAGACTTCCATTACCTCCGCACTTCTTGGCCAAACTTCAGTTCAATAATACAATTCAAGCATTGTATAACGAGTTTAAGTAGAACCTATTCTGAATATTGTATAAACCCTTTGTTACATCCAGGGGTGGACCCACGGGGGTGCTTGTGGGGGCTTCAGCCCCCCTCTAAATATTTTAAAAAACTGAAAAGTAGGAGTAATTTTCTAATTGGGTAGAGACAAGAAGAGAGATAAGATCTTTATGACACATGTACCATTTAATTGGTTTAAAATTTTACCAATATCTTCTAAAATATTTCATTTGTAAAAATTTGACTCCTTCTCTTCTCCCAACCACAATGCTCTCGGCCTCAGCTCTCACTCACTTTCATCCTCTGCAAAAAAAATCCTTGAAAGTTTTTTGATTTTGTTAAATTCTAAATTTAATCCTTTCCTTATCTTTCTCTTTTGATTGGAAAAAGGGAAGAATTAAATTTTGAATATCATACTTAATATTTTCCCCTTTGTTTGTTCTAAAATGGCCAATCAACATTTATATGGATGAAATTTCAATTTAAAAAGTATTTAGAAGTAAGCACATTCAAATCTTTTATTTTTTTGAATGGTTAATTTCGTATAATCATATTATATAAGTATTTTTCGTATTATTATATAAGTATTTTTCGTATTATTTAGCTATATGTAATGTCATTAAATTATTTCCATGTTAAGTATTTTCATATTTGTTATTTTGTTAATTGTTATATAGGTTTTCTTGTGCATAAATTAAGAAGAATTTAGAAAAATGAAAACTAAATTATATTTGATTTGTTCAAATTTAAATTGTAACTAAATTAGGTTTTATAAGTATTTTGTATTAGATTATATATTTTTACGATTACAAAACCTATACATACATTTTTTTTTTGATAAGTATATTGTCTAATCATAATTTACCTTTTTATGTATGTAGAAGATGAAGAAGTTTTTTCAAGTTCTACCTAAAAGAAATCGTAGTGAAGAGCCTTCTGATACACCTAATGATAGTGAAGTTTTGGAGAATCGATCAAGTGTAGAATTTAATGTGGATGATATTGTTAGTGATCCGGGTTTACGGAAGCCAATTAAAGAGTTTGATAAGGCTATTCGTGCTCAAGTTCGAAGTGAGTATATGCTTAGAGGACCATGTCAACTACTTGGTCATGAATATCCACAAAAGCAATTTGGCATTCAAAAAAGAAGTTTTCAAACTTGTTGGTATGATGATTATCCATGGCTAGAATATAGTTTGTCCAAAGATAAGGCTTTTTTGTTTTTGGTGTTATTTGTATCCACCAAAACATAAGAGAGAAGTTGGTGCAAATGATGATGATGGTTTCTTAGTAATGGATTTTCTAATTGGAGAAAGGCAAGAGAGAGGTTACTTATTCATGTTGGAGCTCCGGGTAGTTATTTTAATGAAGCAAAGATGAGTTTTGAATCCTTTAAAGATCAAAGGCACAATTTGATAAATATTTTGGAAGCACATGATGCTAGAAAAAGAGGAATTGACTCTGATGCTAATTATCACACTCGTATAACGGCTATATTAGATGTGACGCGATATATTTTAAGGCAAGGGCTACCCTTTCGTGGTCATGATGAGTCTTCTAGTTCCGTGAATAAGGGAAATTTTCTTGAATTGGTTGATTGGTATTGTGACAGAAATGAAGATATTTCCAGAGTTCTTAAGTTAAATGCTCCAGGTAATAATCAAATGACTTCTCCAACCATTCAGACAGATCTAGCCCGAGTTTGTGTTGAAGAGATTACACATTCCATTATTACTGATATGAGTGATAGTGTTTTTTCTTTGATGGTTGATGAATCCAAGGATGTTTCTACAAAAGAGCAAATGGGAGTTGTTTTTCGGCATGTGAATAAGAAGGGAGAGATTGTTGAGCGATTTATTGCTACTATTCTTGTGCAAGACACTTGTTCCATTTCATTGAGAGATTCTATTGTGACTTTTGTTTAGGGAACCATGGATTGTCCTTATCCAAATTGAGAGGTCAGGGATATGATGGAGCATCGAATATGAGGGGTGAATTTCATGGGTTGCAAGCATTGATACATGAGGCTAATCCACAAGTCATGTACATTCATTGTTTCTGTCATCAATTCAGTTAGTTCTTGTTTCAGTTGCTAAAGAAAGCTCTCCCGTGGCAGACTTCTTTTCCCATGTCACAATGATTGTGACTTTGGCTGGAGCATCTTGCAAAAGAATGGATAATTTGAGAGAGTACAATCGTGCCAGAATTGTAGCAGTTTTATAAGAGGGAGAAGTTACTAGAGGGCGAGGTTTGAATCAAGAAACTGATTTGCCAAGATCTGGAGACACTCGTTGGGGTTCACATTACTTGACACTACTTAATTAACACATAATGTGGTCTTCAGTTATACAGGTGTTGGGTGATGTTCATGATCATGGGACTTCTTATGATGACAAAGGCAAAGCTAGAGGTTTGATCGATAAAATGGATACTTATCAATTTGTGCTTGTGTTGCATTTGATGAAACACTTGCTGGGAATTACAAATGAACTCTCTATTGCCTTACAAAGAAAGGATCAAAACATAGTGAATGCCATGCATTTGATTACTTGTGTGAAACACCAATTACAAGTCTTTAGGCATGATAGATGGGAAATGATTTTGAATGATGTTAATACCTTTTGTGAGTTGCATTTGATCACAATTCTTGATAAGGATGAAAATATGACAAGTCGTGGCTATGAAATACAAAGAGGGCAAGTCATTACCAATTATCATCACTATTATGTGGATGTGTTTCTTCAGGTATATTATTCTTCGTGATATGCTTAATTAAAATTACGTATTAGTATATATTAATATTTGTATCTAATTTTCCATTTTTAGGTTGTGGATTTGATTATACAAGAGATGAATAATCTTTTTTCGGAAGTAAGCACAACCTTGATCCAAGAAATTCATTCTCCCAGTTTAATGTTTTCGAATTGGTCCATCTTGCGGGTATGTATCCTGAAGATTTCTCTCATTCTGATCATTTGTACCTTGATGCTCAAGTAAGAAACTACATTAATGTCATGCGTTATGACTCTCGATTTTCTAAGTTGAGAATTTGAGTACTCTTGCTATGAGGTTAGTTGAAACTTAATCACACATAATTTTTCCACTTGTTTATCGGTTGATCGAATTGGCATTGGTTTTATCGGTAGCAATTGCTACGGAGGAGAGTGTTTTCTGCTATGAAGATTGTGAAGACTGATTTGCGTAATCGCATGGGAGATGAGTTAATGAACCATAGCCTTGTTATGTATATTGAGAAGAAGATTTTTGCACCAATTGACAATGAGCTCATATTACGTCGTTTTCAGAAAATGAAGCCTCGTAAGAAGCAATTATCTAAGCTTTCTTCGACAAGATAGATTAGCATTTTTCATTTAATATATACTTGTACTTTAAGAATTGTAATATTTATCGAATTTATTTGAAATCCGAATATTTATGAGTAATGTAGACATTTTATTATTTGTTGTGTTAATTTGACGTTTAAAATGCTGTTCATGTCATTAATTATAACTCGTCTTTATTTTACACAAGCCCCCTCAAAAAAAATCCTGGATCCGCCCTTGGTTATAACCCATTCACTTCAGAACAAAAATAGACATTTAACAAAGTTTAGTAATGAATAGTAGTGAATACAAGTTAATTGAGTGATCATAGCAAAACTTTAAAATAGTTTGATGATCGAAATTCGGTTATGGACCGGATTCAAATGTAGATTCTCAAATCAAATCGATTTTGGGCTGAGTTCAATTCAGGTTGATTTATATTACCTCATTTTCTCAAATTAAATTCGATTCAAATTAATCCAATACTATTCAATTTACTTGGATTTTTTGGGTTCAAATCAAAACTACAGTCATCACAACACGCGATTTTTCTTTTAAAACCCGATATGCATGATTAGATGTTCATCATGTTCACTAATGTTGTACTTACGTAAAGCATAAGCTGCTAAATTCATACTTCAAACAAAAAAGTGCCACTCTATTTTATCTTTTACTGTTAAAGCTTTTATTTCACTTCACTTGATTTCTTCTCCATAATCACTGATTTCATTTGCAATTTCGTTCAACGCTTCTCGTTTTAAAGTTTGGTCAGCACACAAACTAAAATAATAATTATTTCGTTTGCTATTGAAATTGTTAGAATTTCGTTTTAAAGTTATAGGTTTCTACCACTTATCACCGTTCAGTAAATGGTGAAGTTTGGAAAACAAATTAAATAAATGTGACAATATGACAAAAAGTATTATATATCAAAAGATTAAGTGAAGGACTACAGACTACCTACATGACAACTGAAGCAGTATGCCAGTATGACACATGAATGTATATTAATTCGATGGAACTTTTTTTAAATTATTCTAACCTGCATAAGTGAACGTTAGTTAGATGCTACCAAACACTTACTAATGTCTAATAATTCAAATCATAACGTTAGCTTTGTTTTAATTGACAATACACGGTTAAAAAACTTAACCATCATTTCAAATTTGCAAAGAACTCGAAATGAGTTCACTTAGGTTGTTTTGTTTTATACTTCCTCTGTCTGAACCAAAGCATCTGTGGGGATGGAGGTTCAATTTTTTTTTAAAAATGATGTGGCATTAGAACACATGGATGATGCTACCAGTAAACTCCGGGATACCAGCCCCGGTATGAGTAGTCCGGGTAGAGCTGGATTAATCCTAGCCCGCGGCTGATCTCTCACCTAGATCCTGCAAAACAAAGCCCCCGGGGTCACCCGAGGGTAGACGCTCCGGCGTGATGATGAAGATTGGGCTTCATGCAGAGTAGAGAGAATATGAAAAAATACAGAGAGTATTTATGTCTGATAGAACATATCTATTACTGTTGGTCACTCCTCTATTTATAATGGCAAGGATCAGAGAGGGTTTAGGCTAAGTGGTCCTCTTCTTGTCGCACATCCGGAGCTGCGGGGTCATTATCATGTCCTTGATGTACCCGGGTGTGTCCAAGATAGTTGATGTCATGGGAGGACCACTGGTGGGCTGGACTCTCTCTTCTCCTTTGCCAATAGGCTTATCGGGCCAGTGTATGGGTTGCGGCCCATATCACCACTAGCCCCCCGAGACCCTGACTTTCGGGGCTTGGCCCGGTAGGCTGGGTCTCTGAAATGGATCCCAGCGGGCTACGGCCTTTATCAGCCCGTATCACCACCCGCCAAACGTGCGTTTTTATCGTGCGCGCCCCTTCGTCGTCCGCGCCCTAATTAATGCTGATTATTGCTTTTTTCTCGAATGTTGAGTTTATTTTTCCCAACTTATCCTCCCGGCCAGCGATAGTCCTATCCGGGTGAAGTCCGGCGAGGGGGAGAGGAAGGGCGCTTCCGAAAAGCCAAAAAAGACAAAGGCTGGGAGCGAGAGAGCGGTCACAGAGACCAAGAAGAGGAAGTCCGGGGAAGAGGGTTCCGATGGGAAGGGCCCTGGGGCTTCCAATGCTGTCGGGTCTACCGGGGTTCCTCCGGTCGGAAATCGCCGTCCTCTAGCAATTTCTGTTCCCTCTTCCGGGGGCCATCCCGTTAAGAAGAAGAAGACCGAGCTCCACTCTCAAGATTCATCCCGGATTCCCCGGAAAGAAGAGATATCCACTGCTGAGAGCAGTCTCGGGCCTATAAATCAGAACAAGGCTGGCTCTTCTTCCCATCCTGTTTTGCTGGACGACTCACAGGTATGTGTATCTCTATTCTTTTATTTTGATTTTGTGTATTTTACATACGTTTTAAGTGTTTATACTTGTGTAGGATCATGCCTCTAAGCTTTTCGGGTTCCCCGGGGTGCGAGAAATAATCAACCAAGCCTGTGATTCCCTGTCCGCTAATCTTTCCCAGGAGGTTGACCAGTTGATGTTGCAGAATGCCTCTCTTTACAAGGAGCTTTCCGATGCCCATAAGGAACTATCCCGCGTGTAAAAAGACGGTAAGCGTGGTTTGGCTCCTACGCAAGAAGCTCTTTGTCGGGCATTTGTTAACCGGGTTTTCAAAAGCCATTCCTTCGAGGAAAAAATACTGGCTCTTTGTGATGTCTCCAACGAGGCAGCCCTGCACGCTGCCTACACATCCATCCGGGAGTATATACCCCGGGAGAATAGGGCGGCGTTCCGGGAGACCTGGTATCGTCCCAAAGCGGACGGGCGATTCAACTATGCGGTGGACAAGTTGATGAAAGAGGGCATTGACGGGATATCCCCCGGAGTGATGTCTGTTTTTTAGGGGGCTCGGAGTGTCAATCCCCAAGATATCAATGCTTATGCTGAAGATGCTGCCAAACTCGCGCAGGATAGGGAAGATCCTGACCCAGATGATTTGGCCAATCTTGCTGACATCGAGACTCCGGTGACCTCAGAAGCAGAGGAAGGGAACTCTGATGAGGAGAATGATAAGTCTCCAATCCAGGAGCAGGAGTTCGAGCCGGTGCACGGGGAGAATGAAGAAGATCAGCTCTCCCCGGAGAACGACAAGGCCCAGCAGGAAGAGCAATCTCCTCGGGACGGTGATGAGGACACTAATGCTGAAGTATAGTCTAGATACTTAGTCCTCTGATTTCATTTTTTATTTTCTTTGTTTTGAACTGTTGTTTCCCCCGGGCTCCTCCCCTGAACCGTTCTCTTTTGTGATTCAGGGAGGGAAAAAGAGCTCCGGGGATGCGAGCGATGACTCCAATGATGTAAGAGTCTCTCTCTTTTTTCATTTTCAGACATAACATTTATTCTAATTTTATCAAGTTTTTCAAGTTACGACTGTTTGTTTTTGACATGCTTTATTCTTCAAACGTTGTTAAGTTTTGCGTCTGAATTTTCTTACTTTTGCGGCCCCGGGATGATCCTCCCGGCACAGTTCCTTCCGGGGCGATTTCGGATAACGAGAAGTCGTGCCCCCGGTGTGTGGAGTTAGAAGAACAGCTGAATCGTTGGCAATTGGATGGCATCCAAACTCGTTATCTTTTGGTTTAATCCGGGATCGGGTCG
Source organism: Sherardia arvensis (assembly GCA_948330725.1). Lineage (NCBI taxonomy): Eukaryota > Viridiplantae > Streptophyta > Magnoliopsida > Gentianales > Rubiaceae > Sherardia > Sherardia arvensis. Next base: position 39,150,293 of record OX415236.1, on the reverse strand, counting down.
GTGATAGATGAGTTCCCGGATGTCACTTCGTTGGTAACAAAACTTAGGGAAATATCAAATCAATTTGGATCCCTTTCCCGGTGTCAATCCCTGGCTCGAGACCGGGTAAATGTCGTTTTAGATGCAGATTAAGACCATTTCGATGCTACAAGCCGAGCATGATGCCTTCAAGTCCCGCCTCAAGGATGAGTTTGACTTAGTATGGTCCGAACTTCCGTTTTATTGCGACAAACTCAAATGGTTGGAGAGAAGGGGCGATCCCCTCAGAAGGAATCTAATGCTGGAAAGAGAGAACCGGGAACTGGCGGCCCGGAACTTAATCCTCCGAGAGAACTTGGTCACCCTGCAACTTACTTATCACTTGATCGGGTTGCGTTTGGGTCGGGTTTCTCCCCCGCTCTATACCAACTTTCCCCGTGAGGTTGGGGCACTGTTAGTACGTATGTTTCGTATGGGCTGGAATGACCCCGAGTCTCGATACCGTCCTGCTTTCGAGGAAACCGCCGCTTGGTGGCAGCGTCAAAGGGAGGGGCAGTATCTCCCCCCATCCTTGGTACTCATTCCAAGTCGAGTTTCCATCGATTTTACTGTCGAAAGGTATCTCGGATTCCGTGTGTCCGTTGATCCGGAGGAATCTGCTCGGAGAGTGTCTAGACTCCGCGGAGACGCTGCCAGAATCCGGGCCTTTATCGCTTCCGAGGACGCCGCTAAGGAGCAAAGGCGTTTAGCCCGGAAAAGAGCAAGGGAAAGAGCAAAGTCGTGGCCACAAAGAAGAAAAAGTCTCCCCGTGCTCAAGGGCCTGTTATCATTGGAGCTCCCCGGAGGGTATCATCACCTGAAGTTTCGTCCTCATATGATGATTTCGATCCATATGCCGAGGCTGGTCCTTCGGGTGCTGGTCCGTCCGGTTCTCACCCGGCTGAGGAGTCAAATGTCCCGGGGAACACAGTTACTGATAATCAGCCCAGTCATCCTGCTACTCAAGATGATCAGGGGTCTCCTATTAGTTGGGATGGTCCTACTTCCCTTTGTTAACTTAGTTTGCATAGTGTAGGATTTAGAGTTGTAAATTTTGCAGTTATTCATCGCAGATTAATGATATGTGTTTGTATGTTCTTTCCCGATACTTGTTCAAGTATTTGTATCAGTCATCTCCCCCGGGTCGCTTGTTCAAGCATGCCCTGGTGCAATCTTAGTTGTCGTCCGGGTGCTTGTTCAAGCGTACCCGCTACTCTTGCACTAGCCCCCCGGGCGCTTGTTCAAGCGGCCCCGGTTCAGCTATACTTGCAAAAATTTAAACTTGCAAAACAATCTTCATAAGCATAATAATAAAATGCAAATGCGAGCCATGGGACAACCTAGGCTCAACCCTGGCCAGAGGTTCCCATGCCGCTCTCATGCTACCATCCTAGGCATATCCCTTGCCAGAGGGGTAAATACAAAAATGAACTAGGCATGGTACCTACGTAAATTTGCAATGTTCCAGTGCCGCGGGACCTTCTTCCCGGCCTTGTCCTGCAACTCATAGCTCCCCCCGGGGTGGGCTGCTATCACCTTATAAGGCCCCTCCCAGTTGGGAGGTAACTTCCCGCTTGCAACTTGCTGGCTCTTGTCATTTCGGTGCATCACCCACTCCCCCGGGGTGAACTGCTCCTTGCGCACTCTCCTGTCGTGATATTTCTTGACCCGCTCCTTCACCCGGGCCTCGTGCAGGACTGCTTTTTCCCGCTTCTCCTGCAACAAGTCTAGATCCAGCAGCCGTTCATTCTGGTTTGCCTGCTCGTCCGGGAACTTCGAACGGAGACTGGGAACTCCAACTTCTGCCGGGATTACCGCCTCCGCCCCGTAAACCAAGCTATAGGGGGACTCGCCTGTGGCGGAACTCTCCGTCTTTCTGCTTGCCCATAGAACACTTGGGAGTTCGTCGACCCAATTTCCTCTTGCTCCTTGAAGACGTGTCTGGATTCCGTGGACGAGGGTCCTGTTGGTCACTTCAACCTGCCCGTTGGCCTGGGGGTGGTAAACCGAGGTCAGCTTCTGTTCAATCCCGTACTCCTTGCACCAGGATTTGAAAGGGTCATTCTCGAATTGTGCCCCGTTATCTGTCACTATGAACCGGGGTATTCCATAGCGGTAGATAATGTTCTTCCAACAGAATTTTACACAAGTACTTCCCCTAATGTTGGTCAAGGGAGCAGCTTCCACCCACTTGCTGAAGTAGTCAACAGCCACTATCAAATACTTGAAGCCTCCGGGCGCTGTCGGGAAAGGGCCTACCAGGTCCAAACCCCAACGGATGAAAGGCCAGGTTCCATATATTCCGATCATCTCCCCCTGCAGCACATGGATCAAGGGTGCAAATTTCTGGCACTGCTCACAGGAGCGAACTACTTTTTGGGCGTCCTCAAACAGCGTAGGCCAATAATACCCCGTACACATGATCTTCCGGGCCACTGTCCGGGCCCCTTGGTGACTTCCGTTGGGACCCTCATGCACTTCTTTTAAAAGGTGACGTGCTTCCTCCCCATCAACGCACTTCAGCCAAGGTTGAAGGTATCCCCTCCGGATTAGTTCCCCGTCCAACACAGCATACCGGGGAGCTTTAACCCGGATTTTCCGGGTTTTAACCTTGTCATCCGACAGCGTTCCCTTCTCCAAGTACTCCAGAAGAGGCGTGATCCAGGACTCGGTTTCTCGAACTACCGCGACTTGGCTGGGGTGCTCATATCCCCGGGTAGTTACCATCTCCATGAACAGATTCCGATCCTGATCCGGCTTGAGCTCCGACGAGGCCAACTTACTTAGCGCATCCGCCTTACAGTTCTCCTCCCGGGGGATCTGTGTTAGCGCAACCCGGAGGAAACCCAACATCATTAACTTCACCGCCTCCAGGTATTTGTGCAAACTTCTTTCTTTGGCCTCATACTCCCCATTGACTTGCTGGACCACAATGGCCGAGTCACTGTAGGCGTTTACCACTTTTTCATCTGTCTCCCGGGCCAGGCGTAACCCGGAAAGGAGGGCCTCGTACTCGTCTTCGTTGTGGTGGTTTTAAACTCGAACTGCAGCGTGTACCGATACTCCTTGCCTCCGGGACTGACCAGCACAACCCCGACCCCCGCTTCCCCCGGCATGGGAGGAGCCATCCACGTGCAATTTCCAACCCGGCTCACCTTCCATCGGGTCTTCCACGGCGTTGTCCGCCATTTCAACTAAGAAGTAAGCCAGAGCCTGCCCTTTGATAGACTTCCTCGCCTGATAAGTGATCTCATGCTCTCCTAGTTCAATCACCCACTTCATATGATAAGTGTAAGTGGTAAGTGATCTTGGCTCGGTAGGCTGGGTCTCTGAAATGGATCCCAGCGGGCTACAGCCTTTATCAGCCCGTATCACCACGCGCCAAACGTGCGTTTTTATCGTGCGCACCCCTTCGTCGTCCGCGCCCTAATTAATGCTGATTATTGTTTTTTTCTCGAATGTTGAGTTTACTTTTCCCAACTTTGACAAATTCCTTGTATCCTTCTCTATAAATACCCGATCAAAGTTTCACTCTCACTTTCCCATCAACAAAGCGCTGTCACTTTCTCCCTTCGCAATATTTTCTTCTTCCATCCATCACTTTTCCATCTACCTGATATGAGTAGCAACGCCTCTGCCCCGGTAGACGATCACTCTTTAGACATCGAGGATATTCCTCCCCCCCGATCGACAGGTGGAAAGGGGTTGATGACTTCGAAAGTGACGGTGGCTTACGGTGCTCCCGTCCCTCCTGACCCGCAAGATCCCGGAAGACCCCGGTAGATGATGCGGTCGAAGATCTTGTGAAAAGGATTTACGTCCCGCTATCCTACGATGCGGGGCTCGAGCCGTTTAGCGGTGACATGACATCCCGGGCTTGCGTACCCCGACACCTTTTCCTTCATGGACTTACTTTTCCTCTACCTCCGTTATTCACCGAGTTTCTGGACTACTACAACATATCTCCGGCCCAGGTGCATCCCAACGCCGTCAGCGTTATGATCGCCTTTCTCTACTCTTTCCACCAGGCCGGGGTGACCGGGACTGTGGCCATATTCCGCAGTTTCTACTACCTATCCGCCACTTCGGTCCCCGGTGTGTTCAATGTCCAGCGCCGGAACAAAACGAAGCCCATTAGCTCCGGGAGGCTTGATTCTGTGAAGACAAGTTACTGGATGAACAACTACTTCACTTTCAATGAGGAGAAATACTCAGTCCCTGCGTGGAATCAGCAACGGGCCGCAGAGATGAAGAGTGCGCTTCCCTCGGCTCATTTCCCTCAAGTGTCCGAGAGCTATCACCGGATTGCTGGATTCTTCGTCAACCTAAAGGATTACCAGAGGGTGGGTGGTTACGACTTCCCCCAGGAGGCGTATCCTGCGGAGGAGTTCACCTGCCGTCGCCTGTATGCGAAACAGAGCCTTGGTAATTTTCCCTTCTTGTTCTTATTATTTCTTCTAAATTCTTTTGCTGACTGTGTTAGTTTATATTTTATTTCGTATGTACCAGCCATATCCTCCCGGCCAGCGATAGTCCTATCCGGGTGAAATCCGGCGAGGAGGAGGGGAAAGGCGCTTCCGAAAAGCCGAAAAAGACAAAGGCTGGGAGCGAGAGAGCGGTCACAGAGACCAAGAAGAGGAAGTCCGGGGAAGAGGGTTCCGATGGGAAGGGCCCTGGGGCTTCCAATGCTGTCGGGTCTACCGGGGTTCCTCCGGTCGGAAATCGCCGTCCTCTGGCGTTTTCTGTTCTCTCTTTCGGGGGCCATCCCGTTAAGAAGAAGAAGACCGAGCTCCACTCTCAAGATTCGTCCCGGATTCCCCGGAAAGAAGAGAAATCAACTGCTGAGAGCAGTCTCGGGCCTATAAATGAGAACAAGGCTGGCTCTTCTTCCCATCCTGTTTTGCTGGACGACTCACAGGTATGTGTATCTCTATTCTTTTTATTTTGATTTTGTGTATTTTACATATGTTCTAAGTGTTTATACTTGTGTAGGATCATGCCTCCAAGATTTTCGGGTTCCCCGGGGTATGAGAAATAATCAACCAAGCCTGTGATTCCCTGTCCGCTAATCTTTCCCAGGTGGTTGACCAGTTGAGGTCGCAGAATGCCTCTCTCTACAAGGAGCTGTCTGATGCCCATAAGGAACTATCCCGCGTGAAAAAAGACGGTAAGCGTGGTTTGGCCCCCGCGCAAGAAGCTCTTTGTCTGGCATTTGTTAACCGGGTTTTCAAAAGCCATTCCTTCGAGGAAAAAATACTGGCTCTTTGTGATGTCTCCAACGAGGCAGCCTGCACGCCGCCTACACATCCATCCGGGAGTATATACCCCGGGAGAATAGGGCGGCGTTCCGGGAGACCTGGTATCATCCCAAAGCGGACGGGCGATTCAACTATGCGGTGGACAAGTTGATGAAAGAGGGCATGGACGGGATATCCCCCGGAGTGATGTCTGTTTTTGAGGGGGCTCGGAGTGTCAATCTCCAGGATATCAATGCTTATGCTGAAGATGCTGCCAAACTCGCACAGGATAGGGAAGATCCTGGCCCAGATGATTTGGCCAATCTTGCTGACATCGAGACTCCGGTGACCTCAGAAACAGAGGAAGGGAACTCTGATGAGGAGAATGATAAGTCTCCAATCCAGGAGCAGGAGTTCGAGCCGGTGCACGGGGAGAATGAAGAAGATCAGCTCTCCTCGGAGAACGACAAGGCCCAGCAGGAAGAGCAATCTCCCCGGGACGGTGATGAGGACACTGATGCTGAAGTATAGTCTAGATACTTAGTCCTCTGATTTTGTTTTTTATTTTCTTTGTTTTGAACTATTGTTTCCCCCAGGCTCCTCCCCTGAACCGTTCTCTTTTGTGATTCAGGGAGGGAAAAAGAGCTCCGGGGATGAGAGAGATGACTCCAATGATGTAAGAGTCTTTCTCTCTTTTTACATTTTCAGACATAACATTTATTCTAATTTTATCAAGTTTTTCAAGTTACGACTATATTTTCTCCGTCTCCAACTGCTGCATGGCCAGGACCGTCGCCAAGTTGACAAAGTTTGTCTTCATAACTGCGTACCGATGGACCAGGACGGTCGCAAAGTCCTAGAAAGTCTTCAATGAACCCTGGGGAAGACTCTTGAACCAACTCAAGCAGTTACCCCGGAGGTAAGAGGGCAATAGCTTGCACTGCAGCGACTCGTCAATGTCCCGGGCACCCATGACACTAAGGTATGTGTGGACAAACTCCTCCGGATCCCCATCACCATTGTACGTCGGAACTTCATCGGGCGCTTTGGTGCCTGTCGGCCACTTGTAGTTCAGCACCTCTGGAACCCACGGGGAATGAGGAACCATCCCCCGCCTTCCAATCAGCCTAGTCAACCGATCTTCAATGGACCCGTTGTTGAACGCGGTGTTGTATCCGCCGTAAAATGGTTGAGCCTGCGGGTTTAAACCGCCTTGGAGCTGCTGATCCGGATACTGCTGCTGACCCGGGGGCATCTGCTGATATCCGGGTCCTCCTCTTCCATCCTTCTCCAAGTCCACTACGTCGGATACCTTGTTATGGGTCGCGGCCTTGGCCGCTTTCCATGCTCGAAATTCTCTAAATTTCGCAGCGTTGGTATGGATAGTTTTTGGGTCTCCGAGCTCCTCTTCCTCCGGGTATTCTTCTCCAGAATCAAAATACTCCGGTTCGGATTCACCACCATCTCCGAACGCCTCCTGGTTCTGCCTCTCCTTTTCTTGCCGGACCTTCTCCCTCTGCTCCTTCTGCATCTCCCTGAGAGTACGCTCTGGCACCTTCTTCTTCCCTTTGCGCTTCTCAGCGGCCACACAGGCAGTCTCCTTGCGCGCCCGCTCCTTCTCCTCGGCCACTTTCCGCGCCTCCTGGGGCAGCCGCGACCCTCTTTGTCTTAGGGCCACCCTCTGCCTGACTAGCTTTGGTGGGGGGCTCTCCCCCTGTCTTTTTAGGCCTGCCGCGGGGCATGACGAAGCAGAATGTGTCCCACTGGGCGTGCCAACTGATGCTACCAGTAAGCTCCGGGATACCAGCCCTGGTATGAGTAGTCCGGGTAGAGCTGGAATCCTAACCCGCGGCTGATCTTTCACCTAGATCCTGCAAAACAAAGCCCCCGGAGTCACCCGAGAGTAGACGCTCCGGAGTGATGATGAAGATTGGGCTTTATGCAGAGGAGAGAGAATATGAAGAAATACAGAGAGTATTTAAGTCTGATACCTATTACTGTTGGTCACTCCTCTATTTATAATGGCAAGGATCAGAGAGGGTTTAGGCTAAGTGGTCCTCTTCTTGTCGCACATCCGGGGCTGCGGGGTCATTATCATGTCCTTCCTGTACCCGAGTGTGTCCAAGATAGCTGATGTCATGGGAGGACTACTGGTGGGCTGGACTCTCTATTCTCCTTTGCCAATAGGCTTATCGGGCCAGTGTATGGGTTGCGGCCCATATCACCAATGGACAAAATAATGGTAAAAGACAACTTTCACCCCCGTAAGTATGTGAGTCAATTAATTTTTAAGAATTCATTAAGGGTAAAATAGACAATTTACTTTATTTTTATTACCAAATGAGAAGATATTGAAAGTAAAACTCTTTGGTTGGGACATCCCAAAGTAAGATACTTTGGTTGAGATGGAGGGAGGAATACAACAACAACAATGTGAGATCAGTGGCGGGACCAGAATTAGGAAATTTATGGAGTTGTTAAATATGACTGTGTCAAAGTATCGGCACTGCGGATGTTGCTCTCCATCATAACTCCACCATATTATTGCCCGAGGTACACTAAATTACTACATCAGTCCTGAAATTTGGGGATTGCCGCCGCCACCTCCGACAATCCCTGGTTCAGCCCCGTGTAGGATAGTGCATCGAGTTCATAAGAGTTGAAAAAAGTTTATTAAAGTTGAAAAATTGGTGCTACTAAAGATTTATTTACGCTCAAGACTTGTTCTCAACGGATTATTTTTGTTGAAATAGAATTAAATTAAAATAAACGGAATTGTACTAAACTGAATTAAAAATAAAATCAATGTATTGAAAATAATAACTATAAAACTGAACTTCATCAAATTATATTCCATCAAAACTGGATTGAACTGAAAATACTAAATTTAAATTTTTTTAATAAAATGTGTAAAACATACCTTTATTACTAAATAGAAAAAATTTAGTGTTTAGATCATGTTTAATTTAATTTAAACATAATCTAAACTCTTAAAAAGCTTCAATATGCAAGTCAAAACCAAGTCAAAGGATTGTACACTAAAAGAAATGACTTGCAAATTCAAACCATCTACCCACCAAATATTTACTCCAACTTGCGATCTCGTGACTTTGGAACTCTCCTTTGTTACAAAAAGCCGACCGTTGGGAACCCCTTTTCACTTTCCTAAATTCCAACTCTTTCCCAAATCTTATATTTTACTTACACCCGACCCCTCAAACTACTACCCATTTATATCTTCCTAGTCCCACACGAATTCCACTCTCAACATGGGCACGTCACATTCACCCTCCATATATTTTTCTTGTAATTGAAGGGAAAATATTCCAAGTTATGAAATGTTCTACTTGTATATTTTTCATTTTTTTGATCTTGAAATTTAAAGACTCGATAATTGATTATAAATGCAATTGAAGTAAAAGTGGAAAGAAAAGGTCAAGAATTTTTTTTTTAAAAAAATATAAGTTAGACAATGACAATTCAAATTCATATACTCATACTGTCTCAATTATCATTTTTATTTAATTAATTTATAAAATATTGATTATTAATATCTTTATTTAACTGTAAACATAAGTTAGAAACAATTTGTTATTTCAAAATTTAAAAAGATACAATATTACAATTCTAAATAGAGACAATTTTAGTAAGTTATTTTATATTTAATTTAAAAGTCAAAATAAGCAATTTTAACTTAAATGAATAAATAAATTTATATTTAGAAGAATATGGGAAGTAAGTTGAAGAGTATAAAATGAAAATAAATGTCTATAATGTGTTGAAAATGCTCACTTTGACTCTTTGAATTTTAAAAGAAAAATAAGTACTTTCAAATTTCTCTAATTAATAGGTTGGAAAAATAAGGTCTTATTAGATCTTGTTTATAACTCATAATTACAGTCTGAATTTGAATTCAAAAGTATCTCCTATTATATTCTACTTGTATATTTCATTTTTTTTCAAGTAAATAAAAAACTCTGTAAAAGTAACATAAAAGGTGAAGCAAGAAAAAAAGTCAAGCAACTTTACAAAATGAGTTAGCAATGACAATTCAAAGTCATACATTATCACCGTTTTAATTCACTGTTTTAATTAAATTTAAACACTTAATTTTTGTAAGATGATATAAAAATATTTGATTCATAATATCTTTTAATAAGTTATTACATATCAATTTTTATTTTAAAGTCAAAGTTCAACAATGTTAACTCAACAAATAGTTAAATTACTGATTCATGAAACACATAAAGTAAGTGGAAGAGTATAAATGAAAATAAATACGTTCAACTTGACAGCCGTCCACTTTAAATCTTTGAATTATAAAATGAAGATAAATTGAAAATTTTCTAATTAATAGGTGGGTTGAAAAGTAAGGTGTATCAATTTTATAATCAGATATTTCAGTTAATATTTGATTGTCCGAATCACAATTCAAATTCAAATTTAACATTCCAATATTTTCAAAATAAAAAGAATGTAACTATTTACATGTCTCATTCGACTTTTATTATTTGACTAAAAAAATATGCGACTATTAATATTTTTATTTAGAAGTGATAATAAGTTATAAATGAACAAGATTTGATTACAATGTTATAAGTTATTCGTGCACTTAATTTTAAGATCAACGTTCAACTATTTTGACTAAATGATGTAATAATTGTAGAAAAATCAGAATTGAAAAATTGAACACTTTTTGTCACTGTCATTTCCAAATAGGGTCGTGGAAGACAACCCTCTCCCAACTCGCGTGAATTTGTTGTATTTTAGATTCACGCAACCCAAGTACTGTACAACATTATTATTACCAACCCGGTTTTGTTTTGGCCCGATTCAAAAACTGGATCCCATATGAGCTATCGCAGTAGCAGAAGACCGTTCATCGAGAACCGTGCGCCCATACAAAATCCCGCAAATTAGCAATAAAATCCATCCATCCTTTCTTCTTTAGTACGCCATTTTCATTTTGACTCTCTCACACTCACTCAGTACAGAAGATTAATGGCCAAATAGGCTACACCTACATAGCCTCGCCGACCATAAAATTCACCGGATAGCGACCGCCATTTGCAGCTCCGGCATATGTCTCTTTCCCCCACACCCATTTTTCTTGTAAATCACACCTGTTTAGCTTCTTATCTGTGCGTCTTTCTTCCCTGCAATAACTGACCCGAGACCATGGTGGCAGGCAAGATGAAGGTGGCCATGGGCTTGCAGAAGTCTCCCCTCATCGGCCCGAAAGCGAAGCCGCCGCCGCCGCCGTCGTCCTCCGCCGGTTCCGGTAAAAAGCAGCAGCCGCCGCCGGCTCCGCCGTCGAAAGGGGCCGTCTTTTCCCGGCCTTTCGGGAACTACTTCCCCAAAGCCTCTTCTCAGGTTCAGCCCCGGCCGCCGGACGTGGCAGAGCTGCTCCATTTAGTGGAGGAGCTCCGGGAGAGGGAGTCCCGTTTAAAGACGGAGGTTTTGGAGTACAAATTATTAAAAGAGTCCGTGGCTATTTTACCACTTCTGGAGAACCAGCTGGCCAGCAAGGACGACGAGATCGAGAAATCCCGCCGGAAAATCGACTGTCTGGAGGATGAGAATGAACGGCTCCGGCAAGAGGTCGAGGTCCTGCACATGGAGATTTCGAAACAGAATTGCAGGTCCGAGGAGAGGATTAAGGCTTTGGAGACACAGATTGCGGAGATGAAGAAGGTCAGTGAGGAATCAGCGGCGCAGCAGAGGCACGCGCTGGATGCCTCTCTGCAGAAATCAATGTCTGCAAAGTGCTTGAGAAAGGCGACTGCAGCCCACGCGTCCGCCGTCGATTTTAATGCTGCCGCTGTGAAGAGGGAAGAGAGCGCGTGCTCTGCCGCCCCGGAGAGGCTTTCACGTTCCAACTCAGTCAATTCTGACGAAATTGCAGAGCACCCGCTGATCGGTGGAGTACGATCACGCGCTCCCCGAGTTCCTCGACCACCTCCTCGTCCGTCAACATCGGCGTTGCTGTCTTCACTCTCTGCTCCTTCTTATGGCTCGTTTTCCGACTCGGCTGACAGAGCGTTGGCGGAGATATCTAATATCCCGGCGCCGCCACCTCCTCCGCCGCCGATGAAAGCGGCGATTCCGTACCCTCCACCACCACCACCACCGCAGTCAAAGCAGTCAAAGACGGCGGCACCACCACCTCCTCCGCCACCTCCCCCGCAGTCAAAGCAGTGTAAAGGCCCCACCAAAGTGAGAAGGGTTCCTGAGGTGGTGGAGTTTTACCATTCGTTAATGAGGAGGGATTCGAGGAGGGACGCCGGCGGTGGCGCCGCTGAGACCTCGGCGGCGACGGCGAAGGACATGATCGGAGAAATTGAGAACCGTTCTACACACTTACTAGCGGTAATTTATGCTTTTACTACACCTTTTTTATAATTAGAAATGTCATTCAGTTGTGAGATTTCATAGTACAGTATAATTATTGAACAGCTAGGAACCAAAAGTAGAAAAACAATTCAGGAATTGAGGATAAAGGGAGTAATTTTGTGTGTGACATTTAAGTAGTGTTTGGACACTGTCTGTCATGAAAAGCGACCAGACGCTAATGTTTTTAGTGACAACTCTTTGTGCTGCATATTTTTCATCATTTATTATTGTTGTTGGAGCTTTGTAAGAAGATAAGACACCCTCTAGATTCGAATCCAAAACCAGCTTTCTTGATTTTGAGTGTGCATGTGCCCAATTATGGCACTTGAATGCCTAAGAACAACAATTCCAAACTCCTACCATCCCAAGTTATCAACATTCTTCATCAGAATTCTGCCCTACTTCACCAGATTAATATAAACCCTGTCATCATGTCTTAGGTAGTTAGTTGCCGATGACTTTTCATCGTATTCTTGTTTACCTAGTGGGACAACAGAACTGTACATTTTGTGTAGATTGAATGAGACCTTATGAATAGTGAAGTATAAAGTGTTGAGGTACTTGTTTCTGTAGATGAACAAAAAAAGAGTACAATGATTGTTTGGAGCTTTGTTGGTTGTCATGTTACTTTCTAGCTGGTCATATTTCGAAGTCCACTGGTTTAATGTTCTTTATTACTGTGGTGCAGATTAAAACAGATGTAGAAACACAAGGAGATTTTATAAGGTTTCTGATCAAGGAAGTTGAGGATGCTGCTTTCACAAGCATTGAGGATGTTGTACCATTTGTGAAATGGCTCGATGATGAACTTTCCTTCTTGGTATGATCTCGAATGTTTTCATTAGTGGCATGATTGTGTATTTTAGAGAATCAATCACAAATTCTTTTGCTTCAGGTTGATGAAAGGGCGGTGTTAAAACACTTTAACTGGCCAGAGCGGAAGGCAGATGCACTAAGAGAAGCTGCATTTGGATATTCTGATCTGAAAAAACTCGAGTCTGAGGCTTCTTCATTTCGCGACGATCCTAGACAGTCTTGCGCATCAGCCCTCAAGAAAATGCAGGCCTTGTTCGAAAAGTAAGCACATTTAACTTTTTACCTTTCCATATTAGTATTGCTTAGTCTGAAAAGGCAAAAACCTCAATGCAAAACATAGTACTGATGTCATTCCTTCATAATATAACATACAGTTCGCCCTGTCTTTTGCTACCTCAGATTAGAACATGGAGTTTACAATTTGTCAAGGATGAGAGAATCTGCCACAAACCGATTCAAAGGGTTTAATATTCCTATGGACTGGATGCAAGACACAGGATATGTGAGCCAGGTAAATGCACCATTCCTCAATAAATTCTTGAACGGTGCTCATTGATTTCTTGGCCTCTATTCCTGTGAACAGTTGACATATGCACAAGGCAACCTACTAATTTGTACATCTTTAAATGATGCATAATCTCTCCCGTGGACCCCCCATAGGTGACTCACAAGACTTTAGGACTATAGTAGCAGTGAATGTACAACGGTAGGGTATCTAACTATCTAGATCATGATCCATGAGAAGTGGCTTAACTAAAATATGTTTTGGGTCACCATTCTTTCTCCTTCTCATTAATGGCTCAAAATCTGATGGCTTTATCTAGAAAACCCTCTCGCCCGTAACTCCACACTTTTTCTATACTTGACCAAAAAGTGTGTAGCTAGTTAAAACGGAGGAAGGAATCATTTTTTATGCTTTGTTTAGTTTCTTTCGTTGGCCTATAATCAGTCGAGATGAATAACTTAATGGTTCATAGCCGGTGAAAGAGATTCATTTTAACATCCAGATATAAGAGAGACTAATTAAATTGATCCATCTCTGAACACTAAGGATCAACTCTGCAATTTACTCTGAATAAAGAAATGTGCATGGACATGGCATCTAATGCATTAAAAACCACAATGTTAGGTTTTACTAGAAGACAAAAGGAAGGCAAAGTTTATATAAGTATGCCTCAATACCTATGTCCATCCCTCCATAGGCACATGTGAAGAAGGAGAACTCAGATCTTTAAAATTCATTAACTTGTCTCTTCTTTGCATAATAAGGAACAAGAATCTATTTGTTGACTTTTTAATACCTACTAGGTGTTGACCCTTGAATTCTTTTGATAAATGTTAATTTTTAAACTCTTTCTCTTCCTAATTACCTTTGGATTTGTATCAATAGTTGGATGTTGTGTCTTTTAATTTATTCACATGCCTTTCTGGCAGTCAAGCCCTTATTCTTTGCAATGCTGAATTTATGTTTCAGAAAGTGTTATTTGAATCCGGGGTTGTAGCTCATTGTCCAAGTTGGTAGCTTATGTTGACTAAATTTTGTGGCAGATAACTAATTATTAAATCCTATCAAGAGGTTTGATCATACAGTATTAATCCAACATAAACTTAACAACAACGTTTGTACTCTGACTATAGGATTGACCTCCAAATAGTAAACAGAAACTGACAGATTTGAGCATGGGTTCTAAATGATTGATGGTGTATCTAAACTTGTTAATGATCCCAAATGTGGGAAGAATGAGGTGTTTTTGAGTGGGAAATGATGAGATTGAATGAGAGGTTGTTGTGTAATATTGGACCACTTGTTGCAGATAAAGCTGGCATCTGTAAAATTGGCCATGAAGTACATGAAGAGAGTTTCTGCAGAACTTGAGACAGTGGGGGGTGGTCCCGAAGAAGAAGACCTTATTGTCCAAGGTGTTAGGTTTGCCTTCCGGGTTCATCAGGTAACCTAAATAAACCTGATTTCTTTGGCTATTTTATGCAATTACGGTATTCATACGTTGTTTACACATTAATGCAGTTTGCTGGCGGGTTTGATGTGGAGACGATGAGAGGTTTTCAAGAGCTGAGGGACAAAGCAAGGTCGTGCCATGTTCAACAATGTCAAAATCAGCAACAAAAACAACTGCCTCCAACAGCCTACTGATGATAATTTATATCCATCTGTAGCAACCTCGGCTTCAGAAAACTGTGCTCTTTTTCGGAGTTGTGACATTTTGGTGTAAAGAGAGATAGGGAGAGAGGAAAACCATCAAACTTGTGAATATAATGGATTTCTGGCTGCATTTTTGCAGCATTTAAGAGAATATTCAATTGATTTAATTTACCAAAATAGTATGTTTTATGATTTATGAACCCAAAAATAATTCAGTGAAATGTGTCCAACCAGCTCCAGCATGAACGTTAGACACCACGCTGGACCTAAACCAAATGCTGTGTGAGAATCACAATTGGAAGGAAATGTTACAAAACTATTCTGATGGCTTTGCTTTTGTGTACAAAAAAGTGAGTTTAAGGTAACAAGTGTAGATTGATCTGGAAATATCTCACACTAATTATTAACCGCTGCAACAGTAAAATTATGCTTCGATGGAGAGGTTCATTCAGTTAATCTTCGTCTTCAACTGGTAAATATTTACCTCTATGAAGTGATAATGCATATATTTTTGCTAAAAAATCATTCAGTCTAATAAAATATGTTTTGCTCTGAGTAGAAGAAACCAACAACCTTCTTCTCATGATTTGTTGGAATCAAGAATCAAGACAAGAGATTGAAATTATGATCAACTCTGTTTGGAATAATGACCATCAAAGTTTCAAACTGTAGATGTGAGGGGCCAAAGTGTAACTCATGCAAATTTAGGGGTCCATATTAGAATTAGAGGAAAGAAGTGCAAATATATAATTAGAGCCAAATTCAACTTTGTATTTCATTTCTAACATCAACCTGAACATTCTCAAATTTGTTTAACGATGGGATGGAGTTGTTGAAAGAACTTCTCTTGCTCTTATTTATGCGATGGGATTCCATTTCAGGTTCGTACTATACTTAGTTTCCCCCACTCAGATGGGTTCATCTATTAGTTCAATATGATGGTAAAACCTACGAGTTTATGATCGAAAGAGTTATTACAACTAATTTTGGGATTGAGGATATTTGGTCCAAGATGGGATCTTTGTACTGTTGCATGTATGTACCTCTTTTTGGAAGGATTTTGAAATATGAGATAGTGATTAATATGCTTGTTGGTTTCTTTATATTAGAGAAAGCTCGTATTTTTATTTGTTCCTTGGTCAAGAATAGCTAGGTTAGATGAGAGTTGGATTAGTCTGTGTTTCTGTAACTTTCAGACTCTTTGGGTGCAGAACTTGGACTGTCAGGCCATCTGTTGAATCCTTTGGTTGCTAAGATCACAGTCCGAGCGGCTGGATCAACTCCTGAGGTCATTTTCTGAACTTCTCCCTGCTGTCTCAGACTTGTGTTTGATTATATATTTTAGGCATTATCATTTGTCCCTTGGTTTTGGAGAATGATTTTCAAAATAGAGAATCTAAATATATTGTATGATTGAGTGAGTAAAAACGTGTGCATTTGGTAAAAAGTTTGTTTGATTATATATTTCGTCATTTATTTGATTGTCTACAAGAGCTTTATCGCTATTCATGTAAAGCTTCTGAGGACAAGGAAGTTTGGGGCCAAAGATCCCACAAGTGTCATACCTGATGAAAAATATGATAAGGTTTGTCTTGAAAGATTCTTCATACCATGTAGGAATTCAAGTTTTGAACTTGTTAGATACGTAGCCTGACAATAGCAAAAGCAATACCCTTGATGATGATAAGGGCACCTCTAGTCTACAAGAGCATTATCACTATTCATGCGAGGAAACATAAAGGAGGTCTAAGTGTAGATCCAGATAAAGATACAGGTGAGTTTGAGTGAACAAGCTTTTGAAACTCATGGATATCTTAAGGTACAGCAGTTCAATGTTGGTTGTATGTAAAAGGGTGCAATCTCTATTTTCTGATGGATATATGCTCAACTTCCCTATAGGTTTACTAAGAAAAACATACCAAGGGTGTACCACAAAGGCACTCAATTCAGCTGTTCAAATTACAAGCCAATGATCGCATGGATGCATGGAGCTCAGATGGCTGCATTCAGCATGCAGGTTTGATGTATTTTTCAGAGAATTACTTATCACTCTTCCAAACCCCCAACATCCTACTTTAGTGTGTTATTACTTATTAGTGGGTGAATATATGCATTTTGGGTTGACAGAGATATGGTAGATCACTATGGATTGTTTCGATCCAATAGAGGTTGCAGGTATGTGAGAAAGCCTGACATGTTGATGGAATGAGCCCCTGTGGCTTGGCTTCAATTCTAAAGGCAGGTTGGCTGTGAAGAAGACCTTGAGCGTGAAGGAACCCTTTACGACTATAGTTCTTGCTGCACTTTTAAACTGCTATTGGCTGCCTTCAAAGTCACTGTCTTTGAAGAAACTCGAAAGCATCTCAGTAAGTGCTAAGCAGATAACACCTACTGTCTGTTTGAGAGATAACTTCATACTGTGAAATTCATTATCATCTGGAGTAGCACATTTGATGCTAGTTCTTGTTGAAATTTCCACTGAGAAGGGTTCGTAGGGAATCAGTTGGTTATGATTATAAAGTTATAAGCTTTATAGATCAATTGCTATTGATAGATTGTGATTGACTTAGTTTTGATTGTGATTGACTTAGTTTTTAGATATAATTCGTTTGGTCCAAGATAGGATTTTGGTACTATTGCATGTAGCTCTTAAGCAATTTTAATTTCGTAAATATTGTGTAAGGACTAAATTCTGCAGTTGAAGTTTAGAAGTTGGAGTGGCCATTTGAAATTAGATTCTTGTTATGTTTTTTTCTAGTTTGTTAGCATGTCACTGACTGATAATTTTGCATGCCAAAGTTATATGTTTCTCTGTAGATGTTGGTCAAGCACGTGGTCTTCAAGTTATGTTTTGTTGTGTCCATGTGGTTGTTTTCTAAGGGAATCTGTGTTTTAGCAAACATGTTGTTTGTTTGTATAAATAGGATTTTTTAGTTGGTCACTGTTCGCACGATTGATATAAGCTTTATTAGGCAATAAATTGATTAATTATCATTGACATTGAAATCTGTCTGACTAAAAGCTGGAAGTGTTTAACAGATTGAGTTATTTAATTGCACTAGTTTGGAATTCTTGATGTATTGTGTCAGTCGTGTAGTTTGATGCTCTATAGCGCTTAATATCTGACCAGTTTGTCATGTTGATTTTATTCAGAAATTCACAAGTCTATTAGATCTGGACCATCTGGTGGATAGCGAAAGTGTTTCCATTTGTGCAGTCATTTGGTAGACTGACCTTTTGCACCCTCTTGTGGCTATACTTCGAGCATGCACGGAATTTGCTGGTGAAGAAACTCGAAATGTGTGGCATCTCAGTAAAAGAGGTAACATCACTTCTGTCTGAATATAACTTCTACTGTGAATTTTATGATAATCTGTAGTAGACTAGTAGCACATTTGCTGCCAGTCCCTCCTCCCTCGTACTCACAACCTATTTTTATAGTATACTTTTGTTATTTCACAAGGGTTTTTTTAATAGTTATCATTATTATAAACTTGTTAGCCTATATGCTTGTTAGTCAATATCTACTCCTCCGATCATCAAAAAAGATCCTCATCACGGGCCCTCGTGACCTACTGCCAGCTGCAGCAGTTCATTACAGGTCTCAACTTTACATTTGATGATTTCTCTTTTGAGCTCAATCCAGCCTTTCCCTCTAAGGCTATGTGAAAAGGCCAAATCCTGGAGCTCACACTATTAAGAATTGAATTGCACGAATATGCGATTACGTTGTGTTTGGAGGAATAATTTCTACTTCATGATCAGAAAGGAAACAAGTACACTTTGAGTTCATAAAACACATTTAATCTTAATAGTAAAACACTTTGATAAGCTTTCTAGTATTCAATAAAGGACATGTTGTCTCCTCATTCTTGACCTGGCCCGAGCACCTCTTGCAGCATTAATCTGAGTCATCTTCCTCTTCCATCAGTTCCTGGATGTTGGCAATCCATGCTACAATAATCTCCCCTTAAATTTCTGAGGCAACTTCAGACTCCAGAACCTTGACCAAATCTAAATGTCCGACCTTTGCGGTTGAGGCGTGGTTATCTGAAGTGGATTCTCTCTTTTGTAGTAGATGCCGAACCTGCTGTGCTACAACTATATAACCATAACCATATAATATGATCATTTATGATACTTTAAGATTTCCTCATTTTATGTTCCCTTTTATCTTCCAGGACATACAAAGCAGCATCAACTTCTTGTTCAAAGACTTGATCACCAACGGTATAGCCCCAAAAAAATCACTTATCAATTTTCACTTTAAAACCACATTACTATCATGAACACATGCATTCATCATGCTTGTTGTGTTTCGTACATGTAAAAATTACAGTGAAATTCAGCCAAGGAAAAGTACGTGATATGTACTCCCTGTGTCCCAGACTAAACTGCACACTTTCCTTATATGGATGTCCCACCTTAAATTGCACACTTTCCTTATTTAGTAAACTCCACTGATTTTCCTCCACTCATTTCACCCATTTCTTTCTCAAACTCAATCTCATCCATTCATTTTACAATCCTTAATATTCTCAAATTTTACCCTTTGTGCAAGTTAGTCTGGGGCGGAGGGAGTATGCACCTATTCATTTGCTAATTCTTCAGAGTTATAAGAAAAAATCTTTGGTTTCTGCAGTTATGAAAAGTATATTCACTTTTGTGGCGATTCCACAACACACTTTATTGCCAATTCCATGATAGTATGCACTGAACCTTTATCTTGGAATATTATTGTCCTCAAATATTAATCTATAAAATCTGCTTATGAATTATGCAGACCTACCGAATGCCGAAGTTACTGGATACCAATTCTTCACATCCATTGGTAGAAGTACACAAAATAGTGCCAAATATATTTCAACGATGTAAGGTTTCAAATCGCAATAGACTTTTTTACACATGCAGGCTTGCAGAGGACACAGAAACTAAAGTAATATTATGCTACCAAATCACCATATAATGTAATGTTTTCTGATAAGCTCTTTTGCCTTATTTAATTGTTGAGGCTTCATCTCTCAGATCTCATCACTGTTATAAAAACAGGAAATTCCACCATTGCATCCAACTTGTGCACTAGCACCACTACTACTGTGTTCAGAGTGAATGAAATTTTGCTGATCCTCATTATTTTCCTGAGATAAAGTTGGGAATATTACATAACTCTTAGGTAAAAAACAAAACATAGAATTAAGTAAAATAAATATTAGTTGAGGAGCAACATAAAATAAACTTGTTGAAAAAGGATTCATCTTTTTTGAACATGAAACCCGTTTCTCAGAAATGACCCCCTTGAATACCATTTTCAATGACGTAAAATGTACCATGTAAACCTATAGTTTTTAACCTATGGTATCTATCCTGTTCTCTTCACTTGCACGATAACTTGGCATATTGCCATTTCCCTTATTCTATAATTCTGTTATACATACCAATAATTCCCTTTACTGTGTTGATTTTATTCCTTAGTTTCACATGCAAAATTATTAGGAGTATGCAGTCTATCTTTTATGTAATCATGGAAACTATATGTTATGTATGAAGACATATTCGCTTACTTATTCTCCCGGAATTCGACAGAAAGATCAGTTTGGTTTTTTGCAGCTTGGCTAACACATCACTTGCATCAATTCTCTTCTCTGGTGATACCACAACACACCTTAGGGCCAAATCCATAATATGTTCTACACATTCAACCTTTATTTCTGAGTCTTTGTCATCTGGGCTTATCAGATTATTATCTATATAATCTGTAGTAGAAGCCTGCAAGCCATTGATTACCATCTCTTTCAGACCCCATTCTTCCCCAAACATGTCATCAGTTGGCTTCTTTCTAGAAAATGTTTCCATCAACAGAATGCCAAAGCTATAGATATCACAACTTGTGGACACCAAGCCTTGGGATCCATATTCTGCATTGAAAGAGTTAAATAATTAGTGGTGAAAGATTCTGTGTAGACGATACAGTAACAAAAGGAAATAAACTAATTAAACCCTCAAATTGAGCTATGAGCAATTTCTATTGCAGCAGAAACACAATTGTGAAACATAAACATAATTGTTGTTTGGGTATGTGTTGAGCAAGCTGACACAAATCATACAAATAACCACATTTTACAGCCATACATATTAAATACCTACCCTATTCTACAGAATATTAGATTGACATTACAGAGTTAATTAAATAACTTACCTGGTGCAGTATAGCCAATAGTAGCCACCATCATGGTCTGCACCACATTTTGTTCTCCAAGAAGTTTTGAAATACCAAAATCAGTGACGTGGCCACTCATTTGATCCCCGAGCAAGATGTTGCTAGGCTTCAGATCACAATGGACTATCGGCAAAGAGAAGCCGTGGTGGAGATAGTCCAATGCAGAAGCAACATCAATCAATATGTCTAACCTTTGCAGGAAATCCAAAAAATGGTTGTGAGAATAAAGCCACTTTTCAAGGCTCCCATTAGGCATGTATTCCAAGATTAGGGCTTTAAAATCCAGGTTAGAGCAACAACTGATGACCTTAACAGTGTTGCGATGACGAATGCTATCTAGGACCTCACATTCTGTGTCAAAGCTTTTGAACGCTTCTACCAACTGCAGATTGAAAACTTTTATAGCCAAATTTGCTCCATCTCTGAGAACCCCCCTGTAGACTCGACCAAAACCCCCAATTCCGAGCAGTTGCTTTCACTTGATGCTGCCCACCTGGTCCGTCCGGGTGGTCCTTAGTCCCTGTTCCAATACCTAGCCCTGCAAGACAGAGCCTCGAGAGGTACCCGAGGGTATACCCTCCGGCGTGATGATGAAAGATGGATCTTGAGAGAGAAAAGGGGTATTCACTAGAATAATGAGAAGATACTTACTTGGAATAGTGCTGATGAGCACTATTTATACAGTAACCCACGCTTTCCATGTGGTCCATGCTCTGGGTGTCTTCTAGTGTGCTTGTCCCTATCCAAGTTGTACGAACCCGGATACTGCCAAGCCAGCTTACCTTATAGTGGGCCGAGCCCATGCTACTTGCCGAGTAGTTGGGCCTGGGCCTGGTATCACCATCACTGAAGCCGTTTGTCCCTCGTTGAATTTCGTAGAATGAAATTTTTTCGAGTGAAGTGGAAGGGGTCAAGGATGCCTGATGGAGAGCTCCAGTCTTCCTATACCATTTTTTGATCCACCATACGAAAACCCCAGATATAAGGATCACTAGTGCAGCAGTTAGGGCCAAAATTGATGTAAGAATCTGCAACCGTTTCTTCTTCCAAGATTCATTCTCTAGGGAATCCACAATGCAAGGAGGAAAGTTCAAATCCGGAATACCACCACATAATGCATCATTTGACATGAATGATTTGCGAGTGAAGTTCAGAAAGGAACCATTTGATGGAACTCTTCCTCTGAGATGATTGAATGACAGATTAAGGTGCTTCAACTCTGAAAGCATTTCCAATGATGCTGGAATTACCCCTGTCAGGTTATTCTCGGACAAGTTTAATGCCTGAAGGCTTAGCACGCGTCGGAATGTTAGAGGAATAGGCCCTTCTAGTGATTGTGAGCCAAGGATAGCCAGTTCAAGTTATTCAGACCTCCAATTGATTGGGGAATATCACCTGAAAAATTATTTTCCGACAAGTCTATATATAGTGCTGCACGTAGAGTGCCAACCGCTGGTGTTATGTTACCACTCAAAAAGTTTGAGTGAATATCCAACTCTAGCAGATCTCTCAGAATACCAAGCTCAGTGGGCAGCGTGGAGTTCAATCGGTTATTGTCCAAATAAAGTTTTCTCAAAGAAGTCATGCTCCATAAGTATTTTGGAATGTGACCATAAAACTGATTTTTGCCCAAGTTTAGGTCAGAAAGTTGGTTCATGTTGGAGAAAGAGTTTGGAATGAATCCTGTAAGTTGGTTGCTCTGAAGATATAGTCCTTGGAGATTGAGCCAGTTCCGGAGCGTTGGTGGAAGTTGACCAGTCAAGTTATTGTCGGAAAGATCAATATATAATAGACCACTTAGGTTACCAATTTCGTGGGGAATGCAGCCACTCATTCCACAAGAATATGCGTCAAATATTGTTAATGAGATTGAAAAATTGCCTATGCTGGAGAAAGAGGGATGTTTAGTGGATTACCACCTACTTCAATATTTTTCAAACTTGTGCATCCAGTCAAAGATGAAAGAAAGTCAAATTATGGTAAAAAAGTTAGACCACACACTGAAAATTTGGAGAAATCTCAAGTTGCCAAGGGATGTTGGTAAAGAACCAGTGAACTGGTTGGTTGAAATATCAATAGTTTTTAGTTTTGTGAGGTTTGAAACAGAGCTGGGAATGACTCCACCTATATTATTAACTTCAATGTATAATCCTTCAAGATTTGGAAGTTGCTGGCCTATATTGATTGGGAGGGTTCCAGTAAGGTTATTGAAATGTAGTCCAATGAGAGAAAGAGAGGAGAGGTTGAAAATGGATGGAGGAATTGGTCCAATAAGAAAATTATACCCAAAATTCAGGAGTGATAGCATCTGAAGATCACCAATTTCTGATGGAATATGACCTGAGAATGCTTAACAAACTTCATTTTGGTGCCGCAATATATATAAAATAACTAATAAAACAGACAAGTTTATAAGTGTACCTTGGAATCCATTACTCGCAGCATCCAATTTAACGAGCCTAGTTAAATTGCAGATTTCTCGAGGGATCGGCCCTGAAAAATTATTCAAGTATAAAGACAGATTTTGAAGCTTGGAGCAATTGTTGAATCTTGATTGAATCTCGTCCGATAATCGATTCTGTGATAGTTGCAGATCTACAAGATTGGGAAGCTTGGTGCAAATATCAAGTGGAAGATGACCGTTTAGTCTGTTATCATGGAAACCCATGTACTGCAGTGATGAAAGGTTGAAAATGGATGGTGGTAGAAATCCTTTGAGCTGGTTATAGCTTATAGATAAGATCCTCAGATTAACTAGATCACCTACTTTCTTAGGTATATAACTACTCAATTGATTCGAAGATAGGCTTAAGAATTGCAATTCAGTAGCATTGAACAAGGAACTAGGAAGACTGCCTGAAAAGCTGTTGTTTCTCAAATTTAAGTACTGCAGATCAGGCAAGGACCCAAACCAACCAGGAATCTCCCCACCAATGTTATTTGACTCGACACTAAAGTTTACAAGCCTTGTGAGTTTCGCAATCTCCACGGGTAGCTGGCCTTGGAAATGGTTGCTTTTAATGTCGAAAGATGTGAGAAAAGATATATTACCAATATGTGGAGGGATAGTACCACCAAGGGCAAGGTATGAAACATTCAAGGCAGCAACTCTGTTGTGGAGAGGCGAACATTCAACTCCAATCCAGCTGCAAACTGAGGTTCCCTCAGTCCAGTTTGACAGCAAGTGAGTAGAACTAGCATCCCGCGTGATACTGGATTTGAAGGCAATAAGAGCAGTGATGCTGCCTGCCTGGTCAGTCCGGATGGTCCCTTTGTCCCTGATCCAACACCTAGCCCTGCAAGACAGAGCCCCGGGAGGTACCCGAGGGTAGACCCTCCGGCGTGATGATGAAAGATGGATCCCGGGAGAGAAAGGGGTAATCACTTGAATAGTGAGAAGATACTTACTTTGAATAGTGCTGAGGAGCACTATTTATACAATAACCCATGCTCTCCGTGTGGTCCATGTTCCGAGTGTCCTCTAGTGTGTGTCGCTGTCCGAGTTGTACGAACCCGGATACTGCCAAACTAGCTTTACCTTGCAACGGGCCAAGCCCACACTATCAAGGAGTATTTGGGCTTGGGCCTGGTATCACCACTAGCCCCCCGGAAGCCGATTCTTCCGCCCGAGGATGGGAACTCCTCTGATCCGAGGGCGGGAGGATTGGCTTTCTGTATTCGCTCCCGGTCCGACAATGATGAGACGGGCGCGCTCTTTTCAAGGATGATTAATGGTTGTCATCATTGTTTTCTCGCGTCCCAAGCCCATTTAATTATCGCTTTTTCGCCTTCCTTTTCTTGTTTTCTATAAATAGGCCTTTTCTCCAATTGTTTTCACTAATCGCTTTCAACTTTCCAAAGCTCTGCTGCCATTTTCTCTCTTCAAATTTTCATATTCTCTCTCCTCTCCTTCACTATGGCATCCAACAATGCTCAGTCCTCCAATAACGCTCAGTCCGATGCCGTTGTGACCTACTCTCTTCAGAGTACCGCTCCTTCAGCCTCGACTTCTGTTGGCTCGTCGGCGTCCTATGAGCCGATCCACCTCTGCCACAACGTGACCCCATCTGGTCCCATCTTCAAACGCTCCAAGAACCGGGAGCAGAGGGAAATAGACAACGTCCGGAAGTCTGGACTGAAAGCTGACGTCTGGACTACCAAGTGCCTTAGCGGCATGGGGGTTTCGATACCCTTGAATGCCCAGATGGCTTCTGTTTCAGCCGAGGAGTCCGTGAAGTTTGTCCGATGCATCCCCCGTATTCACTTCATGTGGGGGTTAAGTCTTCCCTTCCCCCCGTTGTACTCCCGGTTCCTGGAGTTCTACACGATCTCGCCGTGTCAAATGCATCCGAACGTGATTGCCGTGATGATGGGCTTTCTGGTCAGGAGCCTCTGATGCAAGATTGACCCTTCTTTCAATCTGTGGAGGTCTTTCTATATGCTTATCAAGTGTCCGGGTAAGGAGATGATCTATACCGTTCAAGCGCGGCCCGGCGTCCAGGACTTCATCCTCGGCAAAAAAGACTCGGCGAAGAACTGGCAACAAAAGGGGTATGTGAAGGTCAACCCTGAACTCTACCCGGTCCCCGGCTGGAATAACAATGTCGTTGTCGACGCCCGGGAAGCCTTCCTTCCTGATACTCAGCTCGCGCATCATACAACCCTGGCCTCCGACACTCTCAACCTTGACCAGTACTGGCTCGCCGGCAACTCGCTTTTTCTCTTCCCCCGCGCTATATACCCGGCCAGTGCTTTCCGGGACAGCCGTTGGGTCGTTACCTGGCCTGTTTTGGGTAGATCTCTTGACTTCTACCCTTTTCTTGCTTTTTGTTAATTCAAACTTTGCTGACTATTTT
Organism: Sherardia arvensis; assembly: GCA_948330725.1. Lineage (NCBI taxonomy): Eukaryota > Viridiplantae > Streptophyta > Magnoliopsida > Gentianales > Rubiaceae > Sherardia > Sherardia arvensis. The sequence continues at coordinate 39,124,595 of OX415236.1, read as the reverse complement.
CCTCCTTTCAGCTCCTACTGTGGAAAACAACCCTGACGTGCCCATCCCCAAAAAGAAGGGCCGGAAGGTAGTCACAACAGGAACTGGGGCCGCTCCTGAGCCGGCCCAACTGGAGAAGAAGAAAAAGGGTGGCCCGCACAAGCAAGTGCAGCCGAATCCTCTGATCGAGGCTAACCCGCAGCGGGAGGGTCAGCAAGACGAGGATAAGAACAAGACAAAGGAGAACGATCGGGATCGTCATATTGGTCCTGACTCGCAGCAGGGGCGTCAACAGGACAAGGCAAAGACGAACGAGACCGTTCAGAATCCTTCTCTCGGCTCGGGGCCCCCCAACCTTGGTCCTATTACGATTATTGATATCACGTCCGAGCTTGAGGTCGGCCAGGAGCATCAGGAGGTGCACGTGGCCGAAGCGGCAACTCAGCAGGAGTCCGTTCGAAATCCTGCCGAAACCAATACTGTTGTTGTCCCGCCCGAACCCTTAGTTACTCCCGTGCTCACTCCTGGGCCACCTCTTGGCCGAGGGATGCCCCTGTGGCCCCCGACCAGAGATGGCAGGTCACCTGTGTCTAGGTGCACTACCATCTTCGCCCCTGAAATCCCTCCTCCTCCCCCCTTCGTTCCCAGCAAGCGTAAGGGGGAAAGCTCCGATCATGGCGGGAAGAAACATCGCATAAGTGGCTCTCCGACTCCATCATCCTCTGCCAATACTCCTCCTATTTCATCTGCCAACCCTCAGGTAGCTTCCCTTTCCTGTCCTTCCTTTCTTTTTTTTTTTTTTTTTTTGTTTTTTTTTTGACACATCTATTCTGCAGGTTCAACTTCTCAGTTCTGAGTTTGCTAACTCCCCCGCTTTCCAAGCCGCCCTTGCTTCCTTCCTCGGGCGTCATCTTGAGGGAAAAGAAGAAGAGCTAAGGACCGAGAAGGAGAATGAGTTTCCGGCCGAGAAGGAAGTCTCGGCTCAACTTCGAGCCAGGGTGAGCACCCTGGAGAAGGAACTGGAGGCTGCTCGGGCGACGAATTATAAGGATCGACTGGAATTCGCCGAAGCCGTTGTCGACAAGGTCCTGGCGAGCCAAACCCTGTCACTCCGTCTGACTGAGCTGAACATGGCCGCCAACGCCCACCAGTGCCATAATACCTACATGCAAGTTCGGGGCTGGTTCCCCCTTCAATCCGGGTTTCATTCAAACAGCAATGGTACAACCCGAACGCCGAGGATCAGCAACTGCATCTGGTGAATACCCTCCAGAAATGTGGTATGAAAGGCCTCTCTCCCAAGCTGTGGGATGCACTGCGGGAGAAGCAGATGTCGACTGAGGACGTCCGAGGCTGGTCGACTGATGTGGTTCGACTTCCTGGTCCCCTTCCCCCTGCTCCAGTCTCCGGATCTGAGTTGCCCGAAGATGAGAACTTTACTCAGTACTGCACCATATATGGGCATTACAGGGGATTGTTCAATCCAAAAGATCTTGAGGCTGAAACCTCCTCATCCCCGGAGGCCGGTCAGGCGAACCCAGGGACTGCCGAGACCCCTCCTTCTCCTCCTCTAGTCTTCTCCGATGATGGCTCGGATAATGACAGCAGCGATGGCGGGGACAACCAAGGAGGAGCAGCTCAGCATGTTAGTTAGATTTTTTTTTCAGTTTTGTAATTTTTCCACCCGGATCTTCAACTCCGGATTTTAACTCTATCAATAAAACTCCCTTTGTTTGCAATTGATGTCGACTCCGTTCTTGTTTCAATTTTTTTGTATCCTAACTTAGTCTTGTTGCCACCAGGATCCTTCTAGAGTTTCTTGCCCCCCGGTTCCTTCCCCGGTTCAGGCTGGAGCCGGCCGCCCGAGCCTAATTGACCTTTTATCCGAGGGAGGGCTCGGTCCCTTGATCTCTGAGTTCCCCGACGCCGACTGCCTGTTAACTTGCCTGCTCCAGATCCAAGAAGACTTTGGTTCCCTGCCGAAGTGTTACAGACTTGCCTTTGAGAGCATCGACAAGGTCCTTGAGTTCGACCTGGTCCTGTCGGAGCAGGAGGCCCAGCATCGCAACTTCCAACTCCGGATCCAAAAAGAACTGGATGGGGTATGGCACGACGTTCGGCTGTACTATAGAAAGTGCATGAGAATGCAGAACACAACCGACCTTCGGAAGCATGCCGCCAAACTGAAGTGGAAAACGAAAAGTTTGCGACCAGGAACCGGACTCTTCGGCAGTAGCTTGTATTAGTTCATCTATCATACCATCTGCTTGGACTGCGTCAGGGGGCGGTCAGCATTCCCCTGCTGACCGACGTTCCCCGGGCAGTTGACGATCTGATCGCCTGGATGGAGAGCTCTGAACGGACCTCTGGCGTCTGGGCAGCGGCCTATCAAGCCGCAGTTGATTGGAGGAAGAACATTCTGAACCGGATCATAGTTCCTCCCTCTGTGTCTCAGATACCTCCTCTTGAAGATGTTGATCTAGCTTATGAGCGTTACGAGCATACTCCTGAGCTCCTAGATCTTGAGGCTTCCGAACGACGCTTAGCCAGACTTCGAACCGTTGCTGCCAGGTTCCGCGCTCAGTTTCCTGCTCAGGAGAGTACTCCGGCTTCTGATCAACCTTCTGGTCCTTCTTCTGCCGCAGGCTCTCATTCGGCTCGGAATGACCGTAAAGGGAAGCAAAAAGCTACTCTAACTGGGAGTAACCCAACCAGGCCGCGAGCAAGGCAGCCTCCAGTCCGAATAGGAGGTCGAGGTGGTCATACCGGCGTTCCCGTCCCTACCTCCGGATCAACCGCCGAGCCGGAGGGTGATAGAAGCGAGAATCCGGATCTCCCCCAGAATCAAGACGAGGAACAACGCATGCTGGAGCAGGCTGTCCAACGGAGCAGACGCGAGACCCGGGGAGTTCCTCCCGGCGAAACCTCTACGTCGGGGGCCCGTAGATAGGATCGAACTTCATGCCCTGTTGTAACCTTTCATTTTATTTCAGATATGTATAATAATTTTCAGTTTATGACACATCTTTCAGTTTTAAAATTCTAATGCGCGCATTCATTTTCTTTGAAATCGGTCAAAAGGGACACGCCCTTGTTACAAAAAATCTTTGTTTCCAGGATATTTCTTACCTACCCTTCGGTCATCCGACCTCTAGGTTTCTATCCCGGGCTCCTGCTGCCAGGGACCTATCCTACCTAGGCATCTAGTGCCAGAGACTATCCTACCTAGGCATCAAGTGCCAAAGGCTACTCTATCTAGGCAACAAGTGCCAGAGACTATCCATAGAACCGCCTAAGGTTCGCTATGTTCCATCTTCGGGGGACTCCCTTCCCCGCTGGATCCTCCAGCACATAACTCCCGCCCGGGTGGGCTTCTGTCACCCGGTACGGTCCCTCCCAGTTGGGTGCCATCTTGCCTTCCGGCTCCTGGTGACTCTTGTCATTTCTCCTCATGACTCTGTCACCTACCTTGAACTGCTCCTTCCTCACCCTCCTGTCATGATACTTCTTAACTTTCTCCTTCACCTTAGCCTCGTGCAAGGCTGCTCTCTCTCTTCTTTCTTCCAGCAGGTCCAGATTTGTTCTGGTCTCCTCTTCATTCTTTTCTTCGGGGACCGGCTCGGCCGTCCGAAGACTGGGGATGCATATCTCAGCCGGAATCACTGCCTCAGATCCATACGTCAGACTGTAAGGGGATTCTCCGGTCGCCGAACTTTCCGTAGTCCGATGAGCCCACAAAACACTCGGGAGCTCGTGCACCCAGTTACCCTTCGCTCCCTGTAGCCGGACCTTAATCCCACTCACGATCGTCCGGTTCGTCACCTCCACCTGGCCGTTAGCTTGCGGATGATAAACCGACGTAAGCTTCTGACTTATCCCATACTTCACACACCAAGATTTGAAAGGATCATTTTCAAACTGCGCTCCGTTATCGGTCACTATAGCTTTCGGAACTCCGAACCGGCATACAATGTTCCTCCAACAAAACTTCACGCAGGTAGCCCCCCGGATGTTGGTTAAAGGTTCTGCCTCGACCCACTTAGTGAAGTAATCTATGGCCACAATCAGGTACTTCAAGCTGTCAGGAGCAGTGGGAAAAGGTCCGACCAGATCCAGTCCCCATCTGCTGAAAGGCCAGGCACCTGTTATCCCCATCATCTCTTCCCTGGGTATGTGCACTAGCGGTGCGAACTTCTGGCACTGAAGGCATGAGCGAACTCTGTCCTGGGAGTCTTCAAACATGGTAGGCCAATAGTACCCCATTCGTAAAATCTTCCTGGCCACAGTTCTGGCTCCTTGATGACTACCATTCGGACCTTCATGAACTTCCCCGACCAGATACTTGCCCTCCTGCTGTTCCACACACTTCAGCAACGGCTGGAGATAGCCTCTTTTGTACAGAACCCCTTCCTGAAGTGTATACTTTGGCGCTTTGACCCGGATTTTCCTGGCCACCACCCGGTCGGCCGGGACCTCTCCCGTCAGAAGGTATGCCCGGATCGGAGCCATCCAAGAGTCTTCCGGCACTACTTCCACTGCCAGGATCTCGTCACCCTGCTCGTAACTTCTCCTTTCCAGTGTCTCCCTTCTGAGAGGCGCTTTCTGTCCTGGCTTCAATTTCGAAGATGCCAACTTGCTCAACGCATCGGCCTTTTCATTCTGTTCTCTTGGCACCTGCTCCAGACTGAAACTGTCGAACTGCCAGATCATGGGTTGGACCAGCTCCAAGTACCTCTGCAAACTTCTCTTCTTTGCTTCGTACTCCCTATTCACCTGCTGAACTACAATCTGAGAGTCGCTGAAGGCCCGGATCTTTCCTATCTTCAATTCCCGAGCCAGTTTGAGTCCTGCTACCAACGCCTCATATTCTGCCTCGTTGTTTGTGGTTTTAAAGTCGAAGTGCAACGCATAGTGGTACTCCTCTCCTTCCGGGGACGTCAACAATACCCCGGCTCCGCTGCCTCCTGCATGGGCTGACCCGTCCACATGCAATGTCCACTTCGGGCTTGGATACTCCTCGACGGCCGTGTCTGGTCCGACCATCTCTGTCAAGAAATCCGCCATTGCTTGGCCTTTAATGGCTTTTCTCGGCTGGTATGTTATCTCATGCTCCCCCAACTCTATGGCCCATTTCATGAAACGCCCCTACGCCTCGGGCTTGAGCATCACCTGCTTCAGGGGGTGGTTGGTCAGGACTACGATCGGATGACCCTGAAAATACGGACGCAAGCGTTTTGAGGCATAAACCAGTGCCAATACCAGCTGTTCCAAACTTGTGTACCGGGTTTCCGGACCCTGTAATGCCCGGCTGACAAAATACACCGGACACTGCCTCCCGTCTTCCTCTCGGACCAACATGGCACTGACAGCCGACGCGGATGCGGACAAGTATAAGAGCAAATCCTCCCCCTCCTTTGGCTTCGAGAGGGACGGGAGGCGGCTCAGATGTTCCTTCAAATCCTCGAACGCCTTCTCGCACTCCTCCGCCCATTCAAACTTCTTCGCCTTCCTTAGTATGTTGAAGAAGGGAAGTTGTCTCTCCGCACCTTTCGACAAAAATCGGCTCAGGGCTGCCAGAAAACCCATCAGCTTCTGCACTTTCTTTACGTTCTTCGGCGACTGCATCTGGCTTATTGCCTCCACCTTCTCCGGATTGACGTCTATCCCCCGACTAGACACCATATAGCCGAGGAACTTCCCAGCCGCTACTCCTACCACACTCTTCTCGGGGTTCAGCTTCAAGTTGACCTTCCTCAGAATGCCGAACATCTCTTCCAAGTCTTCTAAGAAACCTGGGTAGCTCCGGCTCTTCACCACCATGTCATCAACGTATAGCTCCATGCTTCGGCCCAACTGATTTCGAAATATCGAGTCTGCCATCCGCTGGTACGTCGCCCCTGCGTTCTTCAAGCCGAACGGCATCCGCCTATAGCAATAGGTTCCGAACTCTGTAATAAAAGTTGTCTTCGGCTTGTCCTCTCCTGACATCTGAATCTGATGATAACCCCGGTATGCATCGAAGAAGGCCAGAGCCTCGTACCCAGTAATAGCTTCCACCAACCGGTCGACTGGGGAAGGGGGTAACTGTCTTTTGGGCAACACTTGTTAAGGTCGGTGAAGTCGATACACATTCTCCAGGACCCATTGTGCTTTTTCACCAGTACCGGGTTAGCTAGCCATTCCGGGTATATAATTTCCTCCACTACCCCGGCTTCCAGCAACTTCAACACCTCCTGTCTTACCACCTCGGCCCTATCTCCTGCCAGAGCCCTCTTCTTCTGTCGAATCGGCTTTAACTCCGGATATACATTCAGCTTGTGGAGGGCTAATTCTGGGGGTACACCTGTGAAATCTTTCTCTTCCCATGCGAACACATACTCATATTTCGAAAGCAGGGATCGTAGCTCTTCCTTCACACCAACTGGCATCTTTCTCCCGACTTTGATCATACCTCGGCCCCCGACCTGCATGTCCTCCACATCTCCCGGACCTACTTCTCCCTGCACTGCTCCAACCGGGGCCTTTCTGGCCTCCTGGAGGGCTGTGAGCATGCAACTTCTGGCCGTGGACTGGCTTCCTCGAACCGTCGCCACCCCTTGACTTGTTGGGAACTTCATGGTCAAATGGTACGTCGAGCAAATGGCCCTGGCTTGAGCCATCCACGACCGTCCGATGATGATGTTATAAGGAAACGGGGCGTCTATGACCGCAAAGTTGCACCGGACCGAGGTCTTCTTGCTCCTGTCAAGGTCATCGACCACTGTCACTGTTAAAGACACAACCCCCAGGGGATGTTCCGTTCGGCCTGTGAACCCTGACAGCGGAGAGGTGCTCGGGCGAAGGTTGTGGCGCCCTATTCCCAGCTGGTCAAAGCAAGAGGCGAACATGATTTCTACACTGCTTCCATCATCAATGAACACTCGCTTGACCATAAATCCTTCTATCTCCGCTATGATCACCATCGGGTCCGTATGGGGCGTTAGACCGGGCACCGGATCCTCGTCCGAAAAGGTGATGACCTCCGTGGGGCGCAGTCTCTTCTCCCTGTCCTCGCCAGCCGGCACATACCGATTCCGGGCTTTGGCCGCTGCGTGGGACTGGGGCCCATCACCTACTTCTCCATGTATGACATTTATCATCCGGGGAGGGACCTGGTTGACTGGTTCCGGGGCCATGACCAGAGCCGCTGCTCCCGGCTGGGCAGCCGGTGCAGGAGCCCCTCGCTGGTTATCGTTCCGCGGCCTGTTCCTCCAATTCCTCTTCCTCCCCGCTCCGGCCTGCTGCCCAGCCGCCGGACGCTGGTTCTCCTGGCTCACACAGTCTCTTAACTGCCCTCTCTCGATCAATTTCTCAATCTCCACCCTTAGGTTTCGGCAGCCATCTGTTGTGTGTCCATTAGACTTGTGGAAAGCACAATATTTAGCTGCGTTCGCTGGAGTCGGATTTCCCGGTATGGGGGCCGGGTCTTGAAACAGGTTCCGATGAATTGTTAAGATTTTCGACCGGGTTTTCGTCAGAGGAGTAAACGTTTCAGCCCGAGGGGGGTCAACTCTCGGCCTTACTGGGGCCGGGCCCGCATCCCTCCTGACAGGATCAGCAACCCGAGCCTTGTCACCTTTTCCAATCCCATTGTCCTCGAAGTAACCTTCCTCCTTCCTCTTCTTGCTCCCTTCCAGAAGCGAACAATACATCTCCACCTCAAGATCCAGTTGATGAAAAGTAGTCGGGATATTCTCCATAAGCTTCGCCCATAACACCTCATCTCTCAACCCTGCAATGAATCCTGCTATCAGGGCCTTCACTTGAGCGTCTCTGTCAATCACCTTCATGGAATCGTCCATGTACCTCCTGTGGAAACCCCGGACTTCCTCCTTTGCCGACTGCCGACTGTGAGCCACTTCGGCCAAAAGAAGGTACTTCTTCCTTCTGGTCTCATATCTGTGCATCAAAACCCTTGAAAAATCGTAGTAATTTCTAAAACTTTCTGGGGGTTGGGCTTCAAACCACGACAAACAGCTTCCCCTCAGATACGAGCTCACCAGCTTGCACATAAGCTCCTCCCGGATGTCACGTGTTCCCATGACATTATGGTACGTCCTGACGAACTCCTCCGAATCCGTCTCCCCGCTGTAGGTCGGCACCCCCTCTGGGACTCTCATTCCCACCGGCCAGGGGAAAGTGCTGATGTAACCTATCCAGGGGGAGGTAGGCCTTCCTCCGTTCCTTCCTATCAAACGATCCAACCTCTCCTCCACCGAGTTTAGAGCCGCCGGAGCCCGGTCTACAACCACTGGGTATGCACCATAGGTTCTTGCGACCGGGGCCGGTTGAGCCATGGCATATCCCGCCATCGGTGCTTGGCTCTGCATCCATACCGGTCCTTGAATCCCTGGAGCCCAGCCCCCCGAGGATCCAGCGGGTTGGGCATAATACCCTCCGGGTGCCGGGGGGTATCCCTGATACCCCTGATACCCTTGATACCCGGGTTGGGTTATCCCGTATCCTGGCGCTCCGTATCCGAGATGGCCCCCCCCTGACCATATCCCGGCACCATACCAGCTGGTTGCCCTATACTCCCAACCTGCCTTTCCCGATCTATCACGACTGGAGGCCGAAGACTTTCCTGCCCGTGAGTGGCAGGAGGTCCCCGGCTGACCACCTCCGCAGCCAAAGGAGGTAACCCCGCTGGAGGTCCCATCGGGGTCGGGTTAGATCCTGACCCGGGCTGAACCGGGGGCACCCGGACCTCAGTCACCGGGGGGTTCGACTGTCCCTCTTCAGTCGGTTTCGTTCCCGATCCCGATCCTTGCTTTGCCGCCAGCCAACGACGGTACTCCTCTTCTTGAGTGGCGGCAAACTCCCTTCTGTCGCGGTCATCCTGCGTCATTGCCGGCTCCCTTTCCCTTTCCGGCTCTGAGTCTTCCTCCGAAGCGTCTGGATCCGAATGCGCCGGGGCCTTCCCCTTACGCGCTCGATCCCTCATCTGGCGTAAAGTGAGATCCTCCTCTGCCACTTCAGGCCTTCTTCCTCCTCTACCTCTTCGCGGCGGCCGACCTCGGGGCGGCATCTTAATGCTTTCGTGAACAAAGATCGTATCCCACTGGGCGTGCCAACTTGATGCTGCCTGCCTGGTCAGTCCGGATGGTCCCTTTGTCCCTGATCCAACACCTAGCCCTGCAAGACAGAGCCCCGGGAGGTACCCGAGGGTAGACCCTCCGACGTGATGATGAAAGATGGATCCCGGGAGAGAAAATGGGTAATCACTTGAATAGTGAGAAGATACTTACTTGGAATAGTGCTGAGGAGCACTATTTATACAATAACCCATGCTCTCCGTGTGGTCCATGTTCCGAGTGTCCTCTAGTGTGTGTCGCTGTACAACTTGTGTGTCGATGTCCGAGTTGTACGAATCCGGATACTGCCAAACTAGCTTTACCTTGCAACGGGCCAAGCCCACACTATCAAGGAGTATTTGGGTTTGGGCCTGGTATCACCAAGCAGATTCATCAGTTTCTATGCTTTCCTTAGCAATGGCACTTGAAAGCACAAGTAAACACAAGAACAGGAGGAGATTATTTCTATCCATCATTTTTTGGCAAGTTTCTATCCATGGATATTTCTGAGGAGTCCTGGAAAACTGAGGAGTGTTGGTGTCCATACAATTCTGTGGTGGTGCCATGTTAATCCATGGTTTTTGATATAGCATTTATCAACATCCTGAAAAACTGTTGTTTCCCAAATATAAATTCTCAAGATTGGGTAGGGACTCAAACCAGCTCTGGGTAGGGACCTCAGAGCTCAAGTCAAGTGTTTCCCTTCTTAAACTAATACCGGATCATATATGAAGATTAAAAGTTAAAGATGGATTTGTATTCACCAACTAGAATACTGTTCTCAGATAAATAACTGTTCTCATGAACCACCAACACGAGTAATAGAACGAGTACTTAATAACTTTTGAAAAGCAGCAGCTTCTCTGCGATATAACTTTCCAGAGATCCTGATCAGCACTCTCATGGCTTACAATGTTTACGAGAGTTGTTTCAAGTTAAGAAATTGATCCTAAAGTTAAGAAAATGATCCTACAAGACCACAAAAGTAGCATGGTACTAGAAATGTTTCATACTTGTAAAATTATAACTAGTAATTGCAGCTGATGGATACTAAGTAATATGTATGCAGCTATTTATTTACTATTCTCCCTGAGTTTGAAAGAAAGATGAGTTTAAATTTCTGCAATTCTGCTAAAACAACACTTGCAATATTTCTCTTTTCTGGTGATTCCACAGCACATTTTAAGGCCAATTCCATGATGGATACTACGCACTTAACCTTTATTTTTAAATCCAATAAAAAATGTTTACTAATTCTCTCAAGAGTTCTGCAAAATTGTAACTTGCACCAATTCACTTTTCTTGTGATTTTCACAGAACATGTTTATGCTAATTCCATCATAGTATGCACTTGACATATATCTTGAAGTTTTTGTCCTCTAGGGATAACAGATATCAAAAACTTTTTCTGAATTATGAAGACCATCCATTATCATTTCCCTCAATCCCCATTCTTCATAGTAGGAAAATGATTACTTCATACACAAAAAAGGAGCTAATGTGCATAATTAAATATCTCTAGTATATTCCTTGACAAATGTTCTTCTGCTTTTTTTCTCATGAACAGAAACAAATTGGCAGATATAACACACACCAATGCACCAGTTGGTATCAAAATATAAGCAAACAAATGCAGTGATATCCAGACAACAAAACAGAAAACCCTGAATTCATTAACCTGAATCACAGCTCATAATATGACTGAACTCTGGCACCCTGCCCATCAAATTTCATGGGTGGCCAAAAAAGAGAAAAGAGAGATTGGAAAGCAAAACGCTACATTGCTGATTGAATTTAATTTTGTACTGTTAGAACATTTGATTCAAACTAGATTATACAGTAGCAGGGGTCAAAGTGTAGCATTTCAAGAATTTAGCCGCCCACATTAGAATAAATGGAAAGAAGTGGGCAAAAAGACTACCCTCCTATTTGTGAAGGTTGTTCACTGATTCACTGCGGGTCTGCAAGAGATGAATGTTTCATCGATCTTCCATTCTTCCTTAAACTTTCATCGTACATTTATTTATAATGATATTACCAAACGGTATTCTCCTCCTAGGACTCTCCGCCTGATTCCATGAAGCCCCTCTTCGTTGAGATAGGTGTCGGATACAATCAACACAGGTACCCTGTTTCATTTTTGTGTGATTTTGGTTGAATGCCCGGGGTATTTTTAAGGAATAAAAAGATTACATCTTTGGTTCAGCATTTTTGTTTTGTGAAGAGTAAAGTTTGGATTTTTACTGACATTGGACATTTGTTTAACTTGCTTGAGTTTCTCGTGATGTGATTACTCTTTTTTCGCATTTTCTAAAATTTAATGCATCATCACATTGTTGTACAGAAATCTGTTCGTGACAAGACTTGTTATTTTGACCCCCTATCGAAAACTCTACCATTCTTAGCATTTCAACTATCTAGACCAGAAAATTGTATTCACTCAGTATTTTTCGTCTTCTGCCTAGAATTTGATAATAAGGTCTAAAAGGTCTGAATCTAGAATTCAACCTTAAAAATGTTTTCGGTTTTATGTGTAGTAGTGTGACTGTAGTATTGAATTCATTTTAGAGAACAAAACATAGCTTATGGTTTAATGCAGGTTCCATGGTATTTCATTCAATGAGATGAAACTTCAGATAATGTTAGTTCTTCACGCTCTCCAAAATTCACTGGATATTGAGAAAGTCAAGTCAGTTTTCCCTTAGTAAGTATTTCAATCTTCTTGAAGATTGCCTTGTATCAGAAACAGATCTCTTAGGTACATGCTTATGAAGCATACTAATGGCTTGCCTCCTGTCTTATTCAGAAGTGGGAAAATTTTAGCGTTGAAGTTGTGGATGGTGGACAGTGGACACCTATGCTCAACTGGCTTGCTTGTTGAGAAGATGGGCGATAAGAATGAAGACTGTTGCATCATGAATGCAGCCATTTATGTTGGCTACTGAGTTTCTTCATAGTGCATCGTATTAGTAGGTATGTTTCATTTTTGTGTTGAAAATCATAGCATCATTGCTTAGATCTTCGAATATTTGACGGTTTATCATACTTTCCAATGATCCTCTGGCATTAAACCTGTTTATTAAACATTCTCTGATGTACTCGAACTGTTTCATATACAGTATGCCTCAAATTGTTTAAACTTACTCATTGGTTCCTGTACCATTTGAATGGAGGCTAAAGGTGGCACTCAATACAGAATAAATAATATAAATGATAATATTTGTTTTAAATGGTTGATTTTAAAATATTTTAATATACTTACATAACTATTAAGATAAATATGTATTGCAAAGTCTAAATCTTTGAGAACTTGGCGTATTTGGAACTTGCCTAAGTAGGAGAATATGATCTAATCTTTTCTGATGAGCTTTTGTAACTTTTGCCTGAAATATTTTGTAAAGCCATCATATTATACGGTTATTGTCAACATTATCATCTTTCCCCACTTTTACAAAATGATTGCACCAGATTCTAGTACCAATGAAATATAACCTGTGAATCCAAAGATTCCATGATTCACCTGGATTAGGTCGAATCTTATAATCCTAAAAAAGAATGCTATCTATGTAAAATATGTGTACTCAACAAATAATATTTCCTTCAACATATATACTTCAAATCATTCTGCAATTTCTAGTTTTAAATACAGATATTGAATATCAAATGAGATATTACTCATATGCAGTCCTGTCTCTTCATGTGTTCATCATGTAAGCAACTCTCCGAGTTTGAAAGAAGGTCAGCTTGATCTTTTGTAGTTCTGCTATAACATCGCTAGTATGAGTGAATATCTAACTCTAGCAAATCTCTTAGAATACCAAGCTCAGTGGGCAGTATGGAGTTCAATTGATTGTCGTCTAGATAAAGTTTTCTCAAAGAAGTCTTGTTCCAAAAGTATCCTGGAATGTGACCATAAAACTGATTTTTTCCAAAAGTATAGCTCAGAAAGTTGGCTCATATTGGAGAAAGAGTTGGGAATGAACCCTGTAGCTGGTTGATAAATTCTGCAATGAAGTACTCCAGTCTAATTGCTATCAGCCCAAAATGCTTTTGAAAAAACTAAGCACTTTGAGGTGAACATGGTGCCATAGTAGATTGGTGATTCCAGTCATCCTGAAATTCTTTGCATCTCTATCAGATTTAGAAACCAGGCTTTCAAAATTCAAAATGAATATTACGACGAGCCCGTAAAACTGTTCTCAGATAAATCCCTGATAGCAACATGCAAAGTAGAACCAGTGAGAAACATAATCACTTGATAGTACTGAACTTTTATAAACATAAATGTCACAGAAGTTGTCTTTAGTCACAATATACTCTTCCAGGACATACAAAGCAGCATGCAAAGATCTGATCATTTGTAGTTTGCACTTTCGATCAAGTTCCTAAATTACTAACATGAACACGTGTGTTCATCATACTCTTAATGTTTGCATGTAAAGTTATTGCAGAAAAATGCAGCCAATGGAAATTATGTAATATGCTTGCACCTATTCAATTACTAATTTTCTCAAGAATTATGATACAAGAAAATATTTTACCTTGCACCAATTCACTTTCTTTTGTGATTCTACAGTATTAAAAAAACTTTAATGCTAATTCCATGATTATGTGCACTTAACGTATATCTTGGAGTGTTTGTCCTCTAGGGCTAACAGATATTAATCTATAAAATATTTTTCTGAATTATGAAGACCATCCATTATCATTTCCCTCAATCACCATTCTTCACCAACCATGTCTTCAGTTGGTTTCTTTCTCGAGAATGTTTCCGTCAACAAAAGGCCAATTTAAGGGGATACCAATCTGTCAGGTATATATGATAAACTGTAAGGTTTCAACTCGCAGCAGACTTGCAGTGGACAGAGGAAGTAAGGTCACATTATGCTACCAAATCACAATAATACATGTAATGTTTTCTGTAATTTAATATATAGATAGTGAGGTTTCATCTCAGACCCCATCACTCTTATAAACACCGGAAGTTCCCACCATAATACTCACCATTGCCTCCAACTACTGTGTTTCAGTCTGACTGAATTTTTCTGTTCAATTTCGTCAAGAGTCTCCTGAGATAAAGTTGGAACAGTAAGTAAAGACTAAGTTACTCTTAAGTAAAAACTCTTTATGTTGGAACATGAGTTACTCTTAAGTAAAAACTAAACATAGAATTAAGTAAATTATCATTTACTCGAGGAGCAGCTTTGTTAAAAAAAAGATCCATCATTTATGAACATGAAACTTGTTTCTCTTATATGGTCCCATTGTAAACCATTTTCCATGACATAAAATTTACCATGTAAAAACATACCCTATAGCATTCATCACGTTCTCTTCACATGCGCGCTAACTTAGAATGATTCCATTTCCTTTATTCTGTAATTTCTGTTATACATGCCAATATTTCACTTTAGTGTGTTGATCATATTTCCTTAGTTTCATATGCAAATTTATAACAGGAATATGCAGTCTAACATAGAAACTATGTTATGTATGAAGACATATTCACTTACTAATTCTCTCGGAATTGGATAATAAGATCAGTTTAATTTTTTGCAGCTCGGCTAACACATGACTTGCATTAATTCTCTCCTTGGGCAATTCCACGGCACAATTTAGGGCCAAATCCATGAGATATTCTAAGCATTTAACCTTTAATTCTGAGTCTCTGTCCTCCGTGCTTATAAGATTATCATCTATGTAATCTGTAGTGGAAGCCTGCAAGCCGGTGATTATCATCTCTTTCAGACCCCATTCTTCCCCAAACATGTCATCAGTTGGCTTCTTTCTAGAATATGTTTCCATCAACAAAATGCCAAAGCTATACATGTCACAGCATGTAGATACTAAGCCTTCCGATCCATATTCTATATTGAAGTAATACGTGATAAGTTTTGTGTAGAGATATACTAAGGAAATGAAAAGAAACTAAATAGTTATTTAAAATTTTACGGGTGAAATAAATCAATTTCTAATGCAGCAGAAAAAAACACAATTCTGGCTCGAATATACAAATGTGACAACACCAGTGAAGGAAACAAAGAATATTAGATTGAGTTATTAAATAAACTCACCTGGTGCAGTATAGCCAATAGTAGCCACTGTCATTGTCTGCACCACGTTTTGTTCTCCAAGAAGTTTTGAAATACCAAAATCACTAACGTGCCCACTCATTCGCTCGCTGAGCAAGATGTTGCTAGGCTTCAGATCACAATGGACTATCGGCAAAGTGAAGCCGTGATGGAGATAGTTCAAAGCAGAAGCAACATCTATCATTATGTCTAACCTTTGCATGAAATCCAAAAAATGGTTGTGAGAATAGAGCCACTTTTCAAGGCTCCCATTAGGCATATACTCCAAAATTAGGGCTTTAAAATCCAGGTTGGAGCAACAACTGATGACCTTAACAATGTTGCGATGACGAATGCTACGTAGGACCTCACATTCTGTTTCAAAGCTTTTGAATGCTTCCACCAATTGCAGATTAAAAACTTTTATAGCCAAATTTGTTCCATCTCTAAGAACCCCCTTGTAGACTCGACCAAAATACCCAATTCCAAGCAAGTTGCTTTCACTGAAGCCGTTTGTCCCTCGTTGAATTTCATAAAATGAAATTCTTTCGAGTGAAGCGGAAGGAGTTAAGGATGCATGAGGAAGTGCTCCAGTTTTCCTATCCCGTTTTTTGATCCACCAGACGAAAACCCCAAATATAAGGATCACCAGTGCAGCAGTTGGGATCAAAATGGATGCAACAGTCTGAAACCTTTTCTTCTTAGTAGCATTGTTCTCCTGGGAATCAAGAATGCAAGGAGGTAAGTTCAAATCCGGAATACCACCACATAATGCATCATTTGCCATAAAGGATTCGCGACTGAAGTTCAGAAAGGACCCATTTGATGGAACTCTTCCCCTAAGATGATTGAATGACAGATTAATGTCTTTCAACTCTGAAAGCATTTCCAATGATGCTGGAATTTCCCCTGTCAGGTTATTCTCGGACAAGTTTAATGCTTGAAGGCTTAGCAGGTTTTGGAATGTCAGAGGAATGGACCCTTTTAGTTGATTGCGAGCCAAAGATAGCCAGTTCAAGTTATTTAGACCTCCAATTGACTGGGGAATATCACCTGAAAAATTATTTCCCGACAAGTCTATACGTATTGCTGCACGTAGACTGCCAACTGCTGGTGTTATATTACCACTCAAGAAGTTTGAGCTAACATCTAAAATCAGCAAATCTCTCAGTGTGCCAAGCTCAGTGGGCAGCGTGGAGTTCAATCGGTTATTGTCCAAATAAAGTTTTCTCAAAGAAGTCATGTTCCCAAAGCTCTCTGAAATTTGTCCATAAAACTGATTTTCCTGCAAGTTCAGCACATCAAGTTGCCTCATATTGGAAAATGTGTTGGGAATGAATCCTGTAATTTGGTTGCCATGAAGGTATACTCCTTGGAGATTGAATAAGTTCCGGAGCGTAGGCGGAAGTAAACCAGTGAAGTTATTGCGGCCAAGATTGAGCATTAGTAGACCACTAAGATTACCAATTATAGGGGGAATGTGGCCTCTCATTCCACAAGAGTTGACAGAGAACTGTCTTAATGAGCTTGAAAAATTGCCTATGCTGGGAGATAGAGGGATGTTTAGTGGATTACGAGATACATCGATCAGTGTCAAACTTGTGCAGCCCGTCAAAGATGCAAAAAAGTCTAATTCCATGGATGAGTCAGTGGTCAAAAAGTTATTCCATGCACTGAAACGCCGGAGAAATCTCAAATTGCCAAGGGATGTTGGAAATGAACCAGTGAATTGGTTTTGCGCAATGTAAAAAAAAAGAAGGTTTGTGAGGTTTGAAATGGAGTTGGGAATAACTCCACCAAGATTATTACTTCCAATGTATAATTCTTCAAGATTTGGAAGTTGGTGGCCTATATTAAGTGGGAGAGTTCCAGTAAGGTTATTAAGAGCTAGTGAAATGATTGAAAGAGAAGACTGGTTGAATATGGATGGAGGAATTGGACCACTAAGATAATTCAACGATAAGAACAGCACTGATAGCATCTGAAGATCACTGATTTCAGTAGGAATTAGACCTGAGAAAGCAAAACCAGGTTGAATTTTCGGTGCTGCAACCATATAAAGTAGGGCCTATAGATAAACATATAGAAGCTTAGCATACCTTGGAATCCATTACTTGCAGCATCCAATCTAACCAGCATAGTCAAATTGCAGATTTCTCTGGGGATCAGCCCTGAAAAATTATTGTAGGATAAAGATAGAATTTCAAGCTTTGAGCAATTGTTGAATCTTGATTGAACCTGGCCCGAAAAATTATTATATGATAGGTGCAAATCTACAAGATTAGGAAGCTTGGTGCAAATATTAAGTGGAAGATGACCAGTGAGTCTGTTATGCCTGAAGGACATGAACTTCAGAGATGTAAGGTTGAAAACGGATGGTGGTACAAGTCCTTCGAGCTGGTTATATCCTGTAAAGAAGGTCCTAAGGTTGACTAGATCACCTACTTCCTCCGGTATATAACCACTCAATTGATTCGAGGATAGGTCTAAGATTTCCAATTTGGTTGCATTGAACAAGGAACTAGGAAGCCTGCCTGAAAAGCTGTTGTTTCTCAAATCTAAGTACTTGAGTTCTGGTAATGAACCAAACCAACCTGGAATCCCTCCACTGATGTTGTTGGAATTGAAACTAAAGTATGCAAGCCTTCTGAGTTTCGCGATCTCCACAGGTAGCTGGCCTTGGAAATGGTTGCTATCAATGTCAAAAGATCTGAGAAAAGAAATGTTACCAATATGTGGAGGGATGGCACCACCAAGGTCAAGGTAAGAAATATTCAAGGCAACAACTCTGTTGTGAAGAGGCGAGCATTGGACTCCAATCCAGCTGCAAACTGAGGTTCCCTCATTCCAGTTTGACAGCAAATTACCCGAACTAGCATCCCTCGAAATACTGGATTTTAAGGCAAGAAGAGCTGACTGATCCGTTTCTATGCTTTTCTTAGCAATAGCATTGGAAAGCACAAGAAAGCATAGCAACATGAGGAGATAATTTCCATCCATCACTTGTTTGCAGGAGCGGGTGACGATACCGAACCAGGGACATATATAAGTCATGAGAAGGAGTGTGATTTGATGATTTTCTGAAAGAATTCGAGGTTTTTGTTGTTCGAACTAAGTGAAATGATTAAGTTTCAGGTGATTGATGATCGGAATTTATAGTGATGATTTGAGATTATCAGATGGATTTTCTGATGGACAAGTTTGGAATATGTGATGACATTAGAAGTACTCTTTTGTTTTGTTTCCAGAAAGCTTATAATGGCAACGTTTGGTTTCTGAATATGAACAACAAGGTATTTCAAATTTGGCGGCATTCTTTTTACCACACTGATCTATTTTTTCCATTTTTATTTCAGATAATAAACATTTAAACAGATCGTGCTAACAATTATCATCAGTAAATTTTATAATTAAATAGAAAGTGACTGAAGAATAATTCATTACACCCGAGTTCTTACATATGTGCTTACATTCATGTATCCTCTTGAATTTTGTGAAGGTGATTGATTGAATTTTGAGTTCTTAATTCATATCACTAAAACATCTAAAAGTATTTATGCTGAATATTTCTAATTTTCAGAATGACATAAAAGTATCTAATTTGGATATTTTAAAATATTTTAATTTTTTAAATTAAGAAGTCAATAATTTTAGTTGATCGATATGCAAGTACTTTATCAAAACTCAAATATATATAAACACATAAACAATTACACAAGTTTACGCGAAGACTTTATTTTTGCATATTGTTTTTCGTCCAATATGAAAAGAATTGAAAGTCCAAAATATGTGACAATAATATGAACTCCATAAAACATTTGGCGGCCCTTGTGATTGGAAAATACTGTTATTAGTCAAATAAAATGGAATAGTTTAATGAGGTTTAAGCAATGTCTTTTATGACTCGTCAAAGAAAGATACAAATATATTCTAATGTCTAGAATTAGAAAAGTGTTTGAAGATATCGTTTAAAATTGTCAAAAGGGATCATGACATGTTGTCACGTTTGGAATGGCTTTCTTTAGTATATTGCCAAAAAAGTGGTGATTAATTAGTGCACTTGTTTTGATTTACATTTAATAATAAATTATTGGCGTAAACATAGGTACTTGTCTATTCATATTAATATGAGTTTTGAGAAAGTATTTGCGTATTACTTGAGCGAAATTGACTTGCTCGTTCAATGTCCAGTGATGCTTTAGTTAAACATTTTCGACATCCAAACAATTTCAATTGAGTGTTTTTGTGTTCTTCAGATACGTAAGTATTCAGTTAGTGTAATTTTGAACATTAGTTTGCCGAAGTGTCAAATCATGATCAACAAAAAACTTCAAAAAATATTTCAAACAAGTCTACAAATTGTATACATTATTTGAATACATTATTGTTCAAAATAAGATATCTCAAAGATGTGATGCTCAAACTCCAAAACTGGAAAGACCAAGAATGTAGACAGAAACTGTCAAGCCTATTAAAGTCTTGAATATTATGTGTGGCTGTTTTGCAAGCATGCAAGATTAGCTAGAGCCCGCATCATTTAATTAGCTCGGAAATTAAGTTTGGCTGACTATAAGATGAATGAAAATGGTCTACTATAAATTATTTACACCACAAACTCCAAACTCACCTTCAAACATTACCTCAGAAGTCAGATCAATTTACTATTGATTTTTTTCTTCTATAAATTGGCAGCCATTGGGGATCTGGAATGCACCCCTTGTTGATAGCCTGAAGTAGTACACTGGGAAATAAATATTGCTACTATGGTATATATAAAAGCATGCACAAATAAAAACTAAAGAAAAAACAAAGTAGATGGGAGTCTGGAGGAGATAGAAGGAATTGGGGTTCTTCTAAGAATTAGTTTTTGGTTGGTTTGCCATCTCGTCGTTTTTCTTGGTATCATCATCTACACAGTCCTGGCACACTCTCTGTTTTGGACCTATAAGGTGAAGGAAAGAGGGTTGCTTAAACAAATCGTACAAATCAGTGCCTCGTAGGATATATATATATATAACTAAATGCTAACCAAGATGCATTTCCCCCAGAAAAAAAAGACATCTTTTGTAGCTAAATTACTCACAGCAAACATTATCTCTACAAAAACCATATTTTATCAAAGGTTTACTATGCATTTGTATGGGGGCTAAAGATAATTAAACAAACTGTACATGCATGCTTTGAAAAGGGACAGTTGTAAAAAAATTGTTCTTATTAAGATACAAATCATCAGATTGCTGTAAAAAAATTGATCGGCGCACAAGAATAAATTAGGTTTTAATTGCCCCAATCTTGACTGAATTTGGCCTGAGACTTGATTTTGTGACAAGTACACATCTGTAAGATATGGCACTGCCTTCCAAATCCAACACTTACTGTTTCCTCTCTCACCTTTTAAGATTATCTTTCAAATTGCAATGACAATAAAATGGAAGCACTTTATGAAATCAAAAAACGTTTCCAAGATAAACAAGTTTTAAAAATTTCTCCAACTAAAACGTTTCCTGGTTATTGCTCGAGTAGTTCTTATTATGTTCTTCTAGTTTGTTGGGATGTCACGATTTTGAATGCGCGCTTCACAGTACTGATTTTAGATGCCAGGTATATGCTACACTGTATTTTGGGATGTCAAGTTGTATTCTAGTGCGTTATCGGTCATTGTTCACTGAATTGATAAGGTTTTTAAGTTTTTTTTGGCAATGAGTTGAATATTGGATCTGTTTGACATTGTTCAAAATGACTAATACGATGATCCAGTAAAACTGTTCTCAGTTAAATCACGTAAAAAATAGAACCAGTCTTCCAGGACATACAAAGCTGTTCAAAGACTTTATCATTTGCAGTTTTCACTTTCAAGTTCCAAATGCAGAAACTACATTACTAGTCTAATTTGAACACATGTGTTCATCATACTTAAATGTTTTACATGTAAAATTATTGCAGAAAAATGCAGCCAATGGAAGTTATATAATATGCATGCACCTATTCATTTACTAATTCTCTCAAGAGTTCTAAAGCTTTTTTTGTGTGGTGCTCTGCAGTTCTGCAAAATTGTAACTTGCACCAATTCATTTTTCTGGTGAATTCCATGATAGTATGCACTTAACATTTATCTTGGAGTTTTTGTCCAACAGGTATTAATCTATAAAATCATTTTCTGAATTATATTTCTCTCAATCCCCATTCTGCATGAACCATGTCATCAGTCGGTTTCATTCTCGAAATGTTTCCGTCAACAAAATGCCAATCCGTCAGATGCATATTGTAAACTGGATTACATACCCAATGGGTGGAGAGTGTATTACACACTGAATGGTTTCAAATCACAGTAGACTTGTATACACATGCAGACTTGCAGTTCACATGTAATACATGTAATGTAATATATATACTGATGCTTCATCTCAGACCTCATCACTCTTATAAACACCGGGAATTCCCACCAAAGTACTCACTTTTTCCTGAGATAACATCAATATGAAATTTTTATTAAATTTCATATTATTTTTATATGAAATTATAACATCAATATGCAGTCTATCTTATATATAATCATGAAAACTATGCTATTTATTAAGACAGATTCACTTACAAATTCTTTTGGAATAGGATAGAAATGTCAGTTTAATTCTTTGCAGCTCGGCTAACACATTAGTTGCATCAATTCGCTTCTCTGGTGAATCCACAGCACACTTTTGGGCCAAATCCATGAGATATTCTAAGCATTTAACCTTTTTATCTGAGTTTGTGTCCTCTGTGCTTATCAGATTATCATCTAAGTAATCTGTAGTAGAAACCTGCAAGCCAGTGATTATCATTTCTTTCAGGCCCCATTCTTCCCTAAACATGTCGTCAGCTGGCTTCTTTCCAGAAAAAGTTTCCATCAACAGAATGCCAAAGCTATAGATATCACATCTTGTGGAAACTAACCCTTCTGATCCATATTCTACATTGAAAGAGTTTAAGAATAAGTGGTAGTAAATAAAGGAAAATAAACTAATTAAAACCTCAAATTGAGCCATAGGGAATTTCTACTGCAGCAGAAAACGCATTGTGAAACATGCATAAACATAATTACTGGCATGCCCACTCGTATTTGGGACTCTGATGCATATAAAATGTATTAAACAAGCTGACATGAATCATATAAAACACCACATTTTACAAAAAAGAAAAGAAAAAGAATTATGTTAAGTTTGACATGCTTACATGGCCGAGCTATTTTAAAGTAACCACAACAAGGAGAGAGACAAGAGAAAACTAGAAACTCACCTGGTGCAGCATAGCCAATAGTAGCCACCGTCATGGTCTGCACCATGTTTTGTTCACCAAGAAGTTTTGAAATACCAAAATCAGTGACGTGCCCACTCATTTCCTCGCCGAGCAAGATGTTGCTAGGTTTCAGATCACAATGGACTATCGGCAAAGTGAAGCCGTGGTGGAGATAGTCCAGTGCAGAAGCAACATCAATCATTATGTCTAACCTTTGCATGAAATCCAAAAAATGGTTGTGAGAATAAAGCCACTGTTCAAGGCTCCCATTAGGCATATACTCCAAAATTAGGGCCTTAAAATCCAGGTTGGAGCAACAACTGATGACCTTAACAATGTTGCGATGACGAATGCTACCTAGGACCTCACACTCTGTGTCAAAACTTCTGAACGCTTCCACCAACTGCGGATTGAAAACTTTTATGGCCAAATTTGTTCCATCCCTGAGATACCCCCCTATAAACTCGACCAAAACCCCCAATTCCAAGCAAGTTGCTTTCACTGAAGCCATTACTTGCTTGTTGAATTTCATAGAATGAAACTCTTTCGAGTGAATTGTAAGGGATGAAAGATACCCTAGTCTTCCTATCCCGTTTTTTGATCCACCAGACGAAAACCCCAGATATAAGGATCACCAGTGCAGCAGTTGGGGCCAAAATGATTGCAACAATTTGCAGCCTTTTCTTCTTAGAAGCATTCTTCTTAAGTCCATTCTCAGGGGAATCAACAATGCACGGAGGAAAGTTCCAATCTGGAATACCACCACATAATGCATCATTTGACATAAATGATTCGCCGCTGAAGTTCAGAAAGGACCCTTTCGATGGAACTCTTCCTCTGAGTTGATTGAATGACAGATTAAGGTGCTTCAAGTCTGGAAGCATTTCCAATGATTCTGGAATTTCCCCTGTCAGGTTATTCTCCGATAGAAGGCTTAGCAGGTTCCGGAATGTCAGAGGAATGGGCCCTTGTAGTTGATTGCGAGCCAAAGATAGCCTGATCAAGTTATTTAGACTTCCAATTGACTGAGGAATATGACCTGAAAATTTATTTTCCGACAAGTCTATACGTATTGCTGCATGTAGAGCACCAACAGCTGGTGTTATGTTACCACTCAAAAAGTTTGAGTGAACATCAAATTCTAGCAGCTCTCTCAGAATACCAAGCTCAGTATGCAGCGTGGAGTGTAATCGATTATTGTTTAAATAAAGTTTTCTCAAAGAAGTCGTGCTCCATAAGTATTCTGGAATGTGACCATAAAACTGATTTTCGCCCAAGTATAGCTCAGAAAGTTGGCTCATGTTGGAGAATATTAGAAACCAGGCCCAGAAAGTTGGCTCATGTTGGAGAATATTAGAAACTCAGACCGTGATCCACACTGTGTCTGTAAACTGGGAGGTGGACATGGCTCATAGGCCCAACAGGTCCAGCACATAAGTCCAGTGAGGTTCCATCATAAAATCAATTGACAATATGTGGAGTAGCCCACCAGATTTATATACTGAACAATCACCCACTTCGTTTCCGACGTGGGATTTACTCAAACAGAGAATGAGTTGGGAATATATCCTGTAACCCTTGCAATGATGAAAGGTTGAAAATAGATGGTAGCAAAGTTGATTCGACCAAAGAATGCCAAGAAGCCATATACAAGGAGCGAAGATTTACAAGATTACCAACCTCATCAGGAATGTAACCATTCAAGTGATTTGAAGACAAGTCCCAGTCCTCCAATTTGGTTGCATTGAACAAGGACCTAGGAAGACTGCCCGCTGGAATCTCTCCACTTATGTTGTTCGAATTGACATTGAAGTATTCGAGTCTTGTCAGTTTCACCATCTCTAGGGGAAGTTGGCCTTGAAAATGGTTAATGTAAGTGAGCAAAGTAAGGTTCCCAATTTGAGGATGGAGGGTACCTCGAAGGCCTAAATGAGAGATATTCAAGTTCGCAACTCAGTCATTCAAAGGCGAGCATCCAACTGCAGACCGAGGTCCCCTCTGTCCAGTTGGACAACAAATGACTCGAACTAGAATCCCCTTCAATGCTAGATTTGAAAGAAAGAAGAGCAGATTCATCAGTTGCCAAGTTTTCGTTATCAAAGGCACGGCAGCATATAGAATAACATAGCAGCAAACAAAGAATGTAAATGGAGGCAGTCGCGCTGTCCATGATTATTTGCAAGTCTCACAAACTCTCAGGCAATATTCACAGTATATAAAACTTTGTTGAAGATATAGGACGAACAAATAAATATTTTAAGTACCTTGCTTTGTGAGTGGGAGAATAAACCATGATTAGTTTAAGATAAACTGTTCTACAAATGCAGAAGACAGGAACCAAGGTCAATATTTTAATGTAATAGATTATGGTGGACCTCAGAGCTCTCAAGTCATGTGTTTCCCTTTGTTTAGTTTAAGGTTTTTCTACACATGCATTAAACTAATACCAGATCATATATGCTATTAAAGTACACCAACCATATAATATGAACTTTTCTACTGCATCGTCTCTCCGGGATTTTAGGTAGTCTGTAGATTTACATATCTATATTTTCTGAAATTCACTCATTCTACAGCCATTCTGGTGTGCTGAAAAATGATTTATGTATCAGCCCAAAATGCTTTTAAAAAATTCTGCTCACTTCAAGCTGGAAAATATGCTAAATTTGGATTGGAGATTCCAATGATCCTACTGGACCAGAAAAGTAGCATGGTTCTAGAAAATGTTTCATACTTGTAAAATTATAACAGGAAAATGTATGCTGCTATTTATTTACTGATTCTCCCCGAGTTTGAAAGAAAGGTGAGTTTAATTTTCTGCAGTTCTGCTAAAACAACACTTGCGAAAATTCTCTTTTCTGGTGATTCCACAGCACACTTTAAGGCCAAATCCATGATGGATACTACGCACTTAACCTTTATTTTTGAATTCAAGTCCTCTAGGGTTAACAGATTCTGATCAATAAAATCTGTTTTTGACAGACCATCCATTATCATTTCCTTCAATCCCCATTCATTACCGAACATGGCATCAGTTGGCTTCTTTCTTGAGAATGTTTCCATCAACAGAATACCAAAGCTATACATATCACAGCTAGTGGACACCAAGCCTTCGGATCCATATTCTACATTGAAGTAGATAAAGAATTAGTTGTGAAAATTTCAACACTATATCAACAGCAAATAAAAAAATAAAAATAAAAAAACTGATTGGTCTTATGCATTAGAGAGTTTACAGGCCAACCTTCCCAAAACCCGAGACTTTAGCAACATTCAGATTCTAATGTGACACAAAACAGAAATGCTGATTGTAAAAACCCATAAAAAATAACAGGAGTCGAGACTATCAACTTTCAAACTTAAGCAGGCATAAATAGATTTTCTACTATAGACTGTACACATATCTCATGATCGAAAGGGGAATTAAAGACACAAAAATGACAGCAAGGAGTTTTGAAATGCCAAAATCACTCACATGCCCTGTCATGTGTTCATCTAGTAGCACATTGCTAGGCTTCAAATCACAATGGACTATTGGCGAAGTGTGTTCATGGTGGAGATAATACAATGCAGAAGCAACATCTATCATTATGTCTAACCTTTGCAAGAGATCCAAAAACTGATTGTGAGCATACAACCACTTTTCAAGGCTCCCATTTGGCATATACTCCAAGATTAGGGCCTTAAAGTCAAGATTGGAGCAGCTACTGAGGACTTTAATAAGATTTCGGTGCCGAATGCTCCTAATGACTTCACATTCTGTTTCAAAACTTCTGAATGCTGCCTCTAATTGCAGATTAAAAACTTTTACAGCCATAACTGTTCCATCTCCGAGAACCTCCTTGTAGACTCGACCATAACCCCCAGTTCCAAGTAAATTGCTCTCATTGAAATCATCTGTTGCTCTTTGAATTTCGTAGTATGAAATTCTATCATGCGTAGCTGAAGAAGTTATGTCTGCTTGAGAAAGAGTTGCAATATTCTTCTGCTTTTTTCTCATGAGCAGAAACAAAATGCCAGATATGAGACACGCCAATGCACCAGTTGGTATCAAGATATAAGCAAACAAATGTAGTGATTTCCTCCTCGATCCTTTTTCAGAGTGATCAGCCATGCAAGGAGGAAAGTGAAGATCTGGAATACCACCACATAATGCATCATTCGACATAAAAGAATCACTAGTGAAGTTTAAAAAGGAACCCTGTGCTGGAATTTTTCCTCTCAAATGATTGAATGACACATTCAAATACTTCAGCTCTGAAAGTGTTTCCAATGCAGAAATGTCCCCTGTGAGATTGTTATTAGACAGATCTAATCTTTCAAGACTTATCAATGTGCGGAAGGCCATAGGAATGGTCCCATGTAGTTCATTGTCAGCCAAGGAAAACCATATCAAGTTACTTAGACCTCCAAATGACTGAGGAACTGGCCCTGAAAATAGATTTTCAGACAAGTGTATATATAATGCTGCACTTAGAGCTCCAATAGCTGAGGTTATGTTACCACTCAAAAAATTTGAGTGAACATCCAATGCCAAGAGATCTCTTAGAATAGCAAGCTCAGCAGGAAGTGTGGAGTTTAATGCATTATTGTTCAAAATAAGATATCTCAAAGATGTCATACTCCAAAGGCATCCTGGCACCTGCCCATAAAATTGATTTTTACCCAAGTACAGCGAATAAAGTTGCCTCATACTGCAAATGGAGTTTGGAATCAACCCCGTAATTTGGTTACCTTCAAGATTTAGTCCTTGGAGATTGAATAACTTCTGGATCCTAAGTGGAAGTAGACCAGTGAAGTTATTGTATGCAAGACTGAGTGCCATTAGTCCACTGAGATTACCAATTTCATGGGGAATGTTTCCTCTCATTCCACAAGAAGCGGCTTGGAAACTTCTTAATGAGCTTGAAAAATTGCCTATGCTGGGGGAAAGAGGGATGTTCAGTGGATTACCAGCTATATTTATCACTGTCAAACTTGTGCAGCTCGTCAAAGATGCGAGAAAATCAAATTTCGTGGACGCAACAGTGGTGAAAAAGTTATTGCCCACACTGAAACGCTGAAGAAATCTCAAATTGCCCAGGGATGTTGGAAATGAACCAGTGAATTGGTTTAGTGCAATTTCAAACAGAGTTAGTTTTGTGAGGTTTGAAACTGATCTGGGAATAACTCCACCTATATTATTACCTCCAAGGGTTAATTGTGCAAGATTTGGAAGCTGCTGGCCCATATAAAGTGGGAGAGTTCCAGTAAGGTTATTCAAAAGTAGTGAAATGGCAGAAAGAGAGGACAGGTTAAATATGGATGGAGGAATTGGACCATTAAAAAAATTCGACGATAAATCTAGCACTGATAACATCTGAAGTTCACCAATTCCTGAAGGAATTTGACCTGAGGAGAAGCAAAACAAACATCATTTTTTTGCAGCAACCATATATAGTAGGGCCTAAACATTACTGAACAAATAAGCTTAGCAATTAGCATGCTCTGAGAAGGAAGCATACCTTGGAATCCATTACTCCCACAATCCAATCTGATCAGCCTAGTCAAGTTGGCTATTTCTCGGGGGATTGGACCTGCAAAACTATTGAAGGATAAAGATAGAAGCTGAAGCTCAGAGCAATTGTCGAATCTTGATTGAACCGAGCCTGATAATCGGTTATATGACAGGTGAAGCCTAGAGAGTTTGGGAAGCTTGGTGCAAATATCAAGTGGAAGATGACCATTGATTCTGTTACCAGTAAAAGCCATGAACTGCAGAGATGAAAGGTTGAGAATGGACGGTGGTAGAAATCCTTCGAGCAGGTTATATTCTATAGCTAAGGTCCTCAGGTTGACTAGATCACCTACTTCATCAGGAATATTGCCACTCAAGTGATTCGAAGATAAGCCCAAGATCTCCAATTTAGTTGCATTAGACAAGGAACTAGGAAGACTGCCTGAAAAGCTGTTGTTTCTCAAATCTAAGTAGTGAAGATTAGGCAGGGAACCAAACCAGCCTGGAATATCTCCACTAACGTTGTTCAAATTGATATTGAAGTATCTGAGTCTTGTTAGTTTCGCAATCTCCACGGGCAGCTGGCCATGGAAATGGTTTCTATTAATGTCAATAGAAGTGAGGAAAGAAATGTTACCAATATGTGGAGGGATAGTACCACCAAGGCCAAGGTATGAAACATTCAAGGCAGCTACTCTGTTGTGGAGAGGCGAACATTCAACTCCAATCCAGCTGCAAACTGAGGTTCCCTCCGTCCAGTTCGACAGCAAGTGACTAGAACTAGCATCCCGCGTAATACTGGATTTTAAGGCAAGAAGAGCTGACTGATCAGTATCTAAGGCGCGGCAGATCACACTAGAATACATAGAAATAAAAGAAGACTACAAATGAAGGAGTTTCTCCTTTCCATGATTATGTCTACAAGTTTCAGAAACTCAAATCAAAAGCAACATATACAACACAAGTTGATAGCAGTACACATTTAGTGGACAAAGGAAGAATGATGTCAAAGTAAGTACTACAAAAAAATGTATCCATGTAATACATATTCTTGTTTGATACTGTTATTAATCTTTAGCTGGCAATAATGGACATCAGCTGCCCTGCTAATCCAGCTCACAATTCTTTATCCTCGAAATTACTAGTAGTTAAAAACCAAAATTTGCCTAGAAAGGGGAAAAACCTGGCATTTTTCATAGTTGGTGAGTTTCAGATTCTTGACCAGATAAATGTAAAAGTATGAATGCGGTCATGGAAACATATCAATGAAGTAGACATAATCATTGAAGATGGTGAAATCCCATTTCCATATGGTTTTGACAAGAAATTACACAAAAAGAAGAAAGCCCTGAATACCTGAATCACAGCTCATAAGATTGGATTCTGCAAATACTTGATCATGGAATTCCATGGGTGGTCAGCAAAACGCTAATTGGTAGAATCTTTAATTCAAACTAGGATTGTAGCAGTAGCAGGGGTGAAAGTGTAACTCATCCAGAATTTAGGTGCCCATATTGTGATTAAGAGGAAAAAAGTGGGTAAAAAGACGACCCTCCAATTTTATTTTATTTTTGAAACATCCGTCCAATTTGTGAAAATTGATGAAAAGAATGAACAAGTTTGTTCACTGAATCACTGCGAGATGATTGTTTCATCCACCTTCCATATATCATCCTCCCCTGCAATATTCTCCAGTTACAAACCTTTCCTCAAACATTCATCTTACATTGGCTTTAAGGACGTTATCAAACGTTGTGAACAGTTCTCTCCTCCTCCTAAGACTCTCCGCCTGGTGAAAGCTTCAATGTCAGCTGCATCTGAAACCGTTCCTTCACCTTCCATGAAGCTCCTCTTCGTTGAGATGGGAGTCGGATATGATCAACACGGGTACCCTTTTTAATTATGTTCTTTAAATATGGGATTTTGATTTCAATTCTACTCTGAATGTTGTTATTTTCTTGTGAATGAAAATGAGATCTTGGTGTTTATGGAATGGGTAGGGAACACACTCATTCCTAGTAGTATCAAACTCTTGGGATTTGTTGAGCTTTTTTTTTTGTTATGTGCAAAGTTTGGATTTTTACTGACGCTGGATGATGATGGCAGGCAAAATATTACCTCGGCTGCAATGCGAGCTTGCAGGGATGCCATTTCTTCCAATTCAATTCCAGCCTTCCGGAGAGGTACTTTCTGGGGATGTTAATGCAATATCATCCTTAGTATTAGAATTTATATAACTTGCTCCCCGTCCCCATTTCTAATTTCAATCATATTGTTCTGTTGCAACTAGCTTATTGACCACGAATCGGAATATTTACTATCTGAGCTACTGAGAAGTCTGAAAATAGAATTCATCCTTAAATGCTGTTTAACTTGAAAAAAAATATTGAAGAACTAGTTATATGTTTGGTATAGTAGTGATGAATGAAAACATTTTAGAGAACTAAAGATAATTAATACGTACGCTACTCCTATGTTTTTCCCTTTGTTATCTGGGCTTAAGAAGTGTTAGCTCTCCTTCCTTTAGAGCAGGATTTGATGATAAGATAGCTCTAGTTTGTAGATTGCTTGCTACAGTTCCCTATGTTCGTATGTCATTTTGTTGAGAAAGTACGAGCATATCTCTGTAATAATACTTAAATATACAGATTTAGTGTATTTGAGTGTTCCTTCCACAAATTAATTTAGTAAGGTCTGTTACTCTAATGTAGCCTTACCCCCTTTGTGTATAAATTGGCTGGGACGAAGCTAATAGTGAGCCATCCTTCAACATAAGGGGAGAGCCAAGAGAACAATAGAGAGGATATAATAATGGGAATTTTTCGCTCGTGGTTATAGATATTGGTTCCAGTGTTGTGGTTTTGCCAACATCTGTGTATTGAATGAGCTCTCATGACTCCTGACTCATAACTGGACACTTTCTGGGGAGAATAACTTATCTGAAAAATAATTCCTTCTCTGTGTAATTTTTCGTTGTTGAAGAATCAAAGGATGAATTGTGGGAGAGGTAATGTTAAAGTTGCCATGAGATGAAATAATCATTGCGATAGAAAAATTGCTTATGTGAATCTATTTGAACCATTAAAAAGAACACTCTCCAAATAAAGAATGGCTCTTGCTTCAAATAATTATTTTAATATCCTTCAGACTTCAGTATCAAGTCTTTAATCTTTAACTGTGGAATGGTTTCTCTTGTGATGGTTTGATGCAGGTTCCATCCCTGGTGTTTCATTTAATGAGATGAAACTTCAGATAAAATTAGGAGTTCCTCACGCTCTCCAAAATTCACTGGATATTGAGAAAGTCAAGTCAGTTTTCCCTTAGTAAGTATCTCAAACTTGTTTTATATCAGGAACAAACCTATACGTACTTTTGAGTAGCCTCTTTTACAATGGTTAATGGTTAGAAAGCATTCTGATAGTGTGCCTATTCGTTTTGTTCTATTTGGAAGTGGGCATATTTTGAGTGTTGAAGTTGTGGATGGTGGACTCCTCTGTTCTAGTGGCGTGCTTGTTGAAGAGATGGGCGATAAGAATGAAGACTGTTACATTGTCAATGCAGCTGTTTATGTTGGCTACTGAGTTTCTTCATTGTATTCCGTACAGTTTAAGTAGGTAATAATAACTTGTGTGTTTTTTGTCGACATTGTAGCTTACATCTTTACCTGTTTAACATCTAGCATACTTACCCACGGTATAATGGATCCCCTGCTTGATGAGATTTTCATCTTCCTCCTGCATAAAATCTGTTTCTTGGACATCATTTGGTGTTTTTGGATTGTTTCTGGTGCTTTTCAACTTCCACCTTTACAATTGGAATGAGTCTGAAGGGGCCAGTGAATATTTGAATAGTAGGGTTACTTTATTCAAGGAATCATTCGAATTAATACCAAGGAATCACCACCTTCGGTTCTGATATAGCTCAGTCGTCATAGTTATGGCGTCATCCCGTGCAAAACTTTCGGCAAACAACTGGTCAATTACACCCTCAATTCTTTTTGAAATGCCGCGAACAAATGAATTTCCTTCATTCATGGTTTGAAACCGGCGTTTTAACCTCGAATTTCCTTCATTTTTGTTCCTCTTCTGAATTCAGAGAGATTGACAAATATCTATTACCGCCACATTAATCAATTAAAACGCATTAATGTCTTAAGTTCCGTCTAATTGAATAACTTTAAATTATATGAAAAATATTATGATGATATACGCACATACTCTTTGTAAAATGCACATTATTAGTCAGAATGCGTTTTATATGGACAGAGCACGGTTGAGTACTGGTTCAATTTGTATATTTGATCTTCAGAAACCGTAAAAGGATACAAAATGGTCAATGACTTTAGAGTTGGAATCTGAAATTAACCAGGAAGTATGAAAACCTAACCATAACACAAACTATGCAAGAAGAATTCAAACACAAATAGAAATCTTTCGTCGAATATGACATAATCAATAACCTATACCATGTTTGCTTTGCATTTTTCTATCCATCCTGAATTCTTGACATAGCTAATTTTTGTATATTCATTTATTCTGACATTCAGAAACTACTCCTTAAGCTCCGGTATATGAAGCGTAAAAGATCTGGTTCCACACATCTGGGAGGCCGGCGACGCACCAGTGGCTGCAGTCTGTCCCTGGATGTCCACCGCTATAAGCTCCTGGATGAGCGTCTTTCCTGAGCTGCGACAGCGTCGTGATGTCGAGCAGCTTAACAGGCTTCTGCATTTGGCTCAGGACCTTTTTGATTGCATCTAGAGCTGGGAGTGATCCTGCTGGATATGTAGATCCTGCTACTGGCTGCTGCTCTCCAGAGCAATCTCTGCCTCCTGAGCTCCATTCTTTTCCCCTGTCAAAAAATGCATAGTTAACTTTAGGTCATTACATCTGCATGTTTTTATCGTTGCACCGGATATTGATCTATGCAGTTAATAGTGCAGATATCAAATTCTCCATGCAGTGATACAAAAAATTATATACACTTGTGATACTAAAGATCCAGAATCAAAATCATAATAGTCAGAATCATAATAGTGCAGATATCATATTGTAATACATAAGATACAGAACGGAAATGTAATTATAAAAATGTTACATGTGCCAATGTATAAGCTATAGTTACCATATGATAATTAAGGTGTTTACTATATATAGGTCCAGTTTACTTCTGCAGGTCCAATAAAAGTGGAAAAATACCATAATTATCCTTCATTCGTTTATTAGTTTTTACAAATATATTTCTAAAACCCTAACCTTGAATGCATAAACCCGTCTATGTAATGATTTAACACGTGTCCAAATTATAAATTATTTTTTCGTGAATTATAATACATATTTAAGAGGGACATTATTGTCATTTCAAATTTAATTTAGACCTGCATAAGTAAAGTGGAGCTGCATTTAGAACCACCCGATAATTAAAGGAATTTATAGTAGCTAAAATATAAAATAAACCGATAATAGAGGGTGAGATTTTATGAATGTAAATACTTACCGATAATGTGTAGGGGAGATGCCTAGGAAATATACTTTGGTCTTGGAAGTATCCACATTTTGGTCAACCCATTTTGACCATGTAGTCATACCTTTGGAAAATGCAACGAGGCGGTCCATATCCTTTGTTATGGTTGAGCCATCTTGGATAACATCCCACCTAAAAAAACACAGGTTATATATTTTTAATATAAATATAAAAACAAATTAAATCGCCGGAATATGGTCGGCGTTACGAAATGTATGACGGAAAATAACGTACGGTTGAGAGGATCCGGTGTGAAGCCACCAGTGCCAACTGTTGAAGACAAGGACGTCCATTCCCAGCCAGTGTTGGCTGCCTTCTTCAATCGAGTTGAGATTTAGTATCCGCCCACTGCTCCCTCGTTCTACATTCACTAACAACGTTGATCGGTAGAAATAGATGGTCACGTCATAATCCTACGACATTTTGATAATTCGTTACAATACTGTCTGTGTCGCAATTGTACATCATAGCATAAAATTTGGTACGTGTGAAAGTAGCGGATGTATACTTAGGTTAGTGCAGGCGCCAGTTTAAATTCAGAACTATTAAACTGTATTTTTCTAACTGTAACACATTTCCGCTCTTCACCATCGCTTAATCTAATATTAATTTCTAGATCCACTCCCACATGTAAATGCATGTTATTATATGTTTATGGAATTTATTTTCAGTGATGCACTAATAGGTAAAATGGTTTAAAAGTGAAAGTTGAGAGTAGATAATTACTTGAAATTAGCACATAATTAAAAGGGGATTAAAGACAGGTAGAAAACAAAGGGACCAAAAAAACAGAAGAGGATGTTGAAAAATCATTGGAAAAGGTGACTTACTCAAAAAGAACAAACAGAAAATTCTACGGGAATTGGGATGCACCACTTTTGGGTTATAATTCGTTTCTCGATGTGGTGCTTTTTATTTAAATTTAAGAAAAAAGTGCTATTGCACCCCCAAGTATTTAATTAAGTGCCAATGTACCCCTGTATTTTTTAAAAGTGCCACTATACCCTCAAATGTGTAATTTGACAGAATTTTTTTTTGCCAAATGTAAAATGTCAATAATACCCTCACTGTTATATAATGGTAAAAAAGGAAAATTTTAGGACGAAAATGCCCCAATCAATTCCGTTACTTCATCGGATGAACGCGTTTGAAGTCGAGGGGACCAAAATAACCGTGCCTAAAAATTAGTGTGAGTCGGGGGACCGAAACCGCCACCTCCAGTAATAATTTGCGTGACTAGCTCAAATTACCAAATGAGAGAATAGAGTTGGCGAGATTATGGTAAGTTCATCAATGCATTCTATTTGTTGAGTTTTTTATATAAAGGTTAACTTTTTTCAATAATATTGTTCATATATTATGTAATTCAGTGATATCGATTTCTTGAATTTTTTATTTGTGCCCATGGGCATTTGGGTCAGGGAAAAAATAGCCCAACAAGTGAGGGTAAATTTGTCTTTTAGTTCAAAATTCTGTTGAAAAATTGGCTTTATGGATACACTTCTTTATTCAATATAATTATAGGGGTACATCAGCACTTTTGAATTACTCGGGAGTACATTGGCAATTTCTTATAAACTTAGGGGTGGCTTGGCTTTTAACCCTAAATTTAATTACCACTCCACTATTCCATGAAACATTCATACCGATATCGGGAACAACATAATCAAGAACGGAACCACGTGAATATATTTGGGATCGATAAATAAAAATTTAATGACAAAATTTAGAATAGTACTATATTTTTGTTCGTAATATAGATTATAATATGTATTTTGAGGTTGCCGGCACTGCCCGATGCAACCTCTGATTCCACCATTGAACATAGTAAATACATATTAACCGGCTGATTACCTACCAAGCAAATTAAACGCCACCCATCCATAAAAACAGTCATTTTCATGTCAAAATTCCGGTGCACGTGTTTTTGTAAATCATATCAAAAATCAATCGAGGACGATTTTAATATTTAATGAACTACTAGTTCGTATTCAAACATTCCTTTCTAGTTTATCGAGTGGAAAATGACTTGGTATCATCGAAGTACAACTAAAAGTTAAAAAGGGAACAGTAAAAAAGTGAAAAAAAGAGCATTATTGTTTTTTGGTAGTGTAGTGACTAGTGAGGACAAAGGGTACCTGAAAAGTCACGGAGGAGAGTGGATCGCGCCTGGATACTATGGCGTTTGGTACCGACGCATGGATTAAACAAGCCAAAGATATCCACTGGTTTAGGCTCAGAGAATCCCCCACCAGCATTATCTTCTTCCCTCTCCATCTGCTCAGCATCTCCACCCCATTCAACCTTCACCAAACATTATAATCCCCGTTACAGCAACAACAAAAACTGTTATCAGCTCCGAGTCAAACGCATTTTGACCCGGACCCGTGCTGGCTGGCAGAAGATTAGTAATGTAGGCATACCTCGGCAAGGTGCAAGAATCCGGTTGCCATGCGTACTTGAGGTAGAGCTTATCCGGCCGGCCGTATTTCTGGCAGTCGAATTCCGGGTCGTTGAAGGGGCAGCTGGAGGATTCATACATGGGAAATGAACGGTCGTAAACCCATTTCCCCTGGAAGAAGTTGCATCCTCCGGCCTGATTCCTGCCACGTCGAGCGAAAACATCACTAGTACTGATAGTACCATCAGTAGCAGTGCTGTTCAGCTGCGTCGGTCCGGAGGATTGCACGAGGAGGCATGATAGTAGTAAGCAGAGAGAAGCTAGAAAGAGGTTTGTAGAATGCATTTTGGAATTGGCAGGTAAATTAGAAGAGCATAATCTTGTTTAATTTAGACTAGTGTTTTGTATGGCTGGCTTATCGTATTGTATGTGCTTTTTTGACTTGGGGGAGTTGGGGTCTATTTATATGGACAAATTGGGGTGGGGGCGCCGGGGTGGTTGAAGGGAGGCTCACATGGCCGTGAGGTGTGACCTAAGTGAGTCCATTGTTTATGGCGAAGGTGATCGAGTATGAGTTGGATTTTTTTTATTTTGGGATTCTACAAAATTGTTTGGGATTATTTGGTTATCGTCCTCTATTTTATTTTTAGAAAATGATGATGTTGTTATCATTGCATTACTGGAATTCACTTTCTATTAATTGTTGCATTTGGACGTGGAGTGTTGTGGAACATTGAGGTCATATTCCATTCAAATCTATTTTGGTTAAATACATTGATGTTAAAATGTATTTGGTTTATTTCGTGTCAAACTTTGGTTTTCATTTTGTATCATATTTTGGGTTGGGTTAACAACTTTAGAGAAAATTAATAATGATTCGATTGACCAACTAATGAATGGTCGATCGTTACTTAAATTTCTATAAACGCAAATAATTAAGTTACGTATGAAGTCTTAAATATATATTCAGACGTTAATTCTCATTAAATTACGAGTCAGATGTATGTTAAGTGTAGATTATTGAGTATAATCTGTTAGGAAATCAATTCCTTTTGCACACCGGTTCAAAATAACAATGAAGAACACAAAACACAGATTTAACGTGGTTCACCAATTGGCTACATCCACAACAGAACAAACAGCTTTATTAATAACAAACACAGACTCAGACACAGATGTTTTAGATCTCACACCCGATTACAATTGACAACGATGGTATATATAAACACCACAATAACAGAATCCTAAACAGATGCGGAACAGGACTACCCAATCCCTTCCTAAACAGAATTAGATTTACCATAATTAATAAATCCAAAACAGACTAGGATTAAGATTCAATTCAATTCCCAACAATCTCCCCCTTGAATTGAATCTCTAACAAACAGACGCAGACAGACGAAGCTTCGAACAGAAAATAACCAGAAGCACGGTGGTCGTGCCAGAACAGAAACAGATGCACTGGGGAGAAGCGCCACAGACGTTGTCAAACAGATGTACCGAAGTACCCAGAACCACCAACAGAACTGCCTTCAACAAATTCAACCCGGAAAGAACTTGCGACAGCAACAGACGGGTAAACAGAACAGAACAAGCCCAACCAGGAAAGGACTAGCTAACAGAACAAAACGGCAGACACAACAGCTACAACGTGATCTCCTCTTCGGAATTTATGCCTTCAACCACAGCAGCAGAACCACGTCCAGATTGCATCTTCTTTGGACACTGATTTTTCCAATGCCCCTTCTCCTTGCAGTAATTGCAGATATCATCAGATTTAGGACCCCTGAAGCTTTGTCGCTTTCCAGAATATCTACCCTTACTTCCATGGACTACATACGCACCATTTTGACTAGCTGCGTCAGTACCAGACGCCCTATGGCGTAGCTCCCTTGTATGAAGTGCAGATCTAACCTCTTCCAAAGTCAGAGTACTTTTACTACCGACAATAGACTGAATGAACGTCTCATATGCCAATGGTAAAGATACCAACAGAATTAAAGCAGCATCTTCCTCCTCAATTTCAACCTCCAGATTACGCAGTTCCAATAAAATTGAGTTCAGTTCTTCAAGATGATCTCTCAAAGGTGTATCTTCCTTCATACGCAGACTGAACAGACGTTGCTTCAGAAGCAGCTTATTGGTCAAAGACTTTCTCAAGTATAAACTTTCAAGCTTTGTCCACAGATTTGCAGCAGTTGTTTCGTTAGCGACCTCAACAATTACTTCATCAGCCAAACACAACAGGATCGTTGAATGCGCCTTCTCTTCCAAAACCACCATGTCACTTCCAATCGGTTTCTTGGATGTCTCATCCTGCTTTGCTTTCTTGGATGCTTCATCCTCTCCCGATGTCTCCCCCGTGGATAATGGCGCCCATAAACCTTGTTGCTTCAGTAAAGCCCGCATTTTGATTTGCCAAAGACTGAAACTGTTTCTCCCAGTAAATTTGTCGATCTTCATGCTGATTGAAGACATCTTCGTTGTAGATTCGAAACACTGACGGAAACAAACAATAACGCGAACACCACAGAACCGAATTTCTCGCCAAGAACCTTCGGCACCAAAACAGACTCCTCCTTTGTTATCTCGACCGATCAACCAAGCTCTTGATACCAATTGTTAGGAAATCAATTCCTTTTGCACACCGGTTCAAAATAACAATGAAGAACACAAAACACAGATTTAACGTGGTTCACCAATTGGCTACCTCCACAACAGAACAAACAGTTTTATTAATAACAAACACAGACTCAGACACAGATGTTTTAGATCTCACACCCGATTACAATTGACAACGATGGTATATATAAACACCACAATAACAGAATCCTAAACAGATGCGGAACAGGACTACCCAATCCCTTCCTAAACAGAATTAGATTTACCATAATTAATAAATCCAAAACAGACTAGGATTAAGATTCAATTCAATTCCCAACATAATCAACATCAACTAGTTTAGATGTAATTCAGGGTAGCCCTTTGCCATGTATAACTTTAGAGTTGCTTTTAGAAAACTCACTCACCTCACAAATTTTCTTCCGGCATTGGGACTTTTTTATAGTCTGAGGTAGTGATGCTAAGAATATGATCTAGGGGACTTGTATAGCTTGAAATTTTCGCCGAAAATTTTTACTATTGCAAAGGTATTTCTAAAACATAAGTCATTCTTAGTAATTGGATAGCAGAGATCATTACATTTTCTCCATGTTTTTTTGACTTATCATTAATTAAGAATATATCCAACAATTTCTCTATAATAAGGATTCTATATGAATATATGGAATTTGGAGCTTTTTTGGAGAGAATATTTATTTTCCCAAATCCTGTAGAGAGAGAGAAAAAAAATTGGGGAATTAAAATTTAATACTACTTGCGTTAATTTTGTTCTTTTCAATGTTTTTACTATAAAAATATAAATTTTGGATCTTAAAATAATTATAATCAAGTCTTCAAAAAAAATGATAATCAAAATGCATATTTTTTTTAAATGCATAATAATTATAATAAGATCTCATTATGATAATGTTTACATGGACATATCTATTGATATTTAATAATCAAAATAAAATTTATTTTTAATATAAACTTACGTATACATTGCTATTTAATAATCAAGTAAAATCTACTTCCAATATAAATTTACTACTTTTGAGGCCATAAATATATTTATTTTGACGTTAGTTTATAAATCATCACATCCAAATATATTTTTTTGGCACACAATTTGTTTTTAATGATTGAAAAAAAAAAGTAATTTGTAATAACAAAATGATGAGAGACTAGTCTAATTATACAGAGTACATTATAATTAGCTGCTACCATTTCTTATATCCCTAGTAGATGTAGTTTGATCGATATGCTGCTCCGGCATCAGATATAGGGAAGATATTAATTATACTTTCCCTGTACTCTTCACTTTGACTCCTCCATGGAGACATTGATATGTACTACTCGACTCCATTTGGAGGCATGATTATGGGTTTGGGGAACCTAATAAATATCCCCCTGCTGAAATTTTCAGCAGTTTAAATTCAAAAAAAAAGAGTACATTATAAAAATGAAAATTGTAATTCGTAATATTTTTTTATAAAAGGTCTTTTTTAATTTTATATTACAGAGTAGGTAATTTCATATATTAAATTTTTAAATGTGTATTATAAATTTATTATTTGTTTGTTCATTATTGTTTGTATTTATAGAAAATATGGTTTAAAATAAAAATAAAAGGATTAAACGTTAGTATTAAATGTCAACAAATATTAGGGAAATATTAGGAACTCCTCCGGAAATGTTATACTTATTGGAGGATATTATGTTGCTGCCTCATCCCCATTGCATGCTGAACTTTTAGCATTTCAGAAAGGGATCATGATTGTAGCTGAATATGGCCTTCAGTGTACTTACGAATCTGATTGCCTCATAGCTATCAGAACCATTTAGAACCCTATGCAAAGTCCCTGGAACTTGTTCCAGCTGGCTCATCAGATCAACCATATATCTGCTACCATCTCTCATACTTATAGACAAGCCAATATGGTTGCTGATGTGATTGTTAGATATGCCTATGCCAACAAAAGCAATATTGTGCTAACTTTAACACAACTACCTTCATCTATCAGAGGGTTTATAATTACCCTTGATAGAAAGAGCACTCCATCTATTAGAATTGATAACTTCAGATGCTACTAATGATCTACTATTTGTTTTAGATGATGTACGGTTGATAGAAAAGGCACTCCACCTATTAGAATTGATAACTTCAGATGCTACTAATGATCTGCTATTTGTTTCAGATGTTGTACAGTCCAGACCTTCAGGAAGTCTCAAGGAAGCTCTACTCATCATCAGTTTCATTCCTCACTTCACTAGGTGTATATCCACCAATTTTGTATCACTTACCTCAATTTCACTTGGTATCGCATTGGGTTTTGATTGGCAATTTCCTAATAGGTTTCTAAGTAAAATGAGATGTGTTGATTGTAGTTTAGCTAGAGTAATGAGACGTAGATCTCCTAGCCATTTTGAAGCATCCTCATGCTTTGGGACTGTGTTCCCAGTTTTCTGATATTGAGTAATGAACATAGCCAAGGATTTTGGCATTTTTGGGTTTGGGAGGCCAAATAAAATCTCCCCCACCCTAGGGTGGTTTAAATTGAAAAAATTAGGGAATTATTAAAAATGGGGAAACTGTTAGATTTGTGTAAAGAAAATATGGTAAATATGAGATTTACTTCCATATTACGGAGAATATGGATGGAGAACCTATTGGGCATGCTAAGCATGTGTAATTCTCGCCCCTATAGACAGCCATCTATTTTTTCAATGATTAACCCTTTTGTCTATCATTTCAATTAGGGGCTTAAAGTATACATTATTTGACCTGCCTCAGAAGATAGGAACTCCTAAGTATATAAAAGGGAAGTTGCTTTTTTTTTCATACAAAGAATGCTCTTAGTTTCCCTCAATTTTGTGCTAGCTGCATGCTTAGTAACATAAAATTCACTTTTATCGTAGTTAATTTTTTTACATGAAACTGGTTTAAAAAGAGGGCTGACAGGTGTAGGTCCAAATAAATTATGCAAGTCCAAATAAATGGTTAAATGACCCAATTTCTCCTAGAAATTTTTTTTCCTTCAGATTTTAACCCTAACTTTGTAAGGGTATTTTAGACATTTAACTATATTTTTGGACCTGCATAATCTGTTTGGACCTGCACCTAAAATCCCCGTTCAAGATCTACGAGTATAAGTTTCTTTTTTAAGATTAGATTTAGTAGCTTGCATGAAAATTACAGTATCACTTTTAAGTGCTAAAAAGAACTAGTTCATTAGCACTTACCTCGAAATTCCCTTTGATTTGAATTTTCAAAATTCTATCATCCAAATCCTTAAAAAATCAAGTTTTTTCATAAGAAATCAAAGAAGTTTAATATCCATAGGTTAATACAACATGACGTCTATCAGAGAATTATTACATGATTATATATTACTCCTCACATATTATTTCTAATGTGTAGTTGAACAAAAATCAATGAAATTCATAGAAATAATAGTAGAGTGTCAAACTCAGCTCGTTTGAATGATAGGATAGTGATGCTTTTACTGTAGCACCTCAACATTAGAGCAATGAATGGGTGATGTAACACAACTAAAGAACACTAATCACGTAAGTAGTTTCATTAATCATATATGAGTGGTGTATCATTAATTTTCTTTAGATTATGAAACCGACTTCTGTTTTTATCCCAGTAAACTGAACTGACGTGTTACTAAGGGAAAAGTAAATAAATAAGAGAAACAGATTGACGTGATAGTCATGTCTTAATCTTCAATTACAAAAAGGTCATGAAAATTTCAGTTTCAGCTTTCTAAAATACTGAATGAAAATGAAACAATACTCTCTTTTAGTTAAGAAAGAATCAATGGAGTTCCTGTAGTGCGTATTTTATAGGAAAGATGGCTTAATTGGCTTTCTTTCCTAATTAAATTCGTGTTTCGTAAATCTACTTCCCTTATTTAATTTATCGAAAATTTAAAAAGCTCCTTATAAAACTTAAAATTTTATTATGATTTTTTAATGTATTAGTTTAAGGTAAATGTAGTCTTAATAGTTGACATCTAGTGATACTACTCAAATTTGGGTTCAATATTCGTACTAGAGTGAGAGAGGCTGATTTTCATTAAGGACTCATTTGGTGTTATTCAATTGTTTTAATATTATTTTGAGCTTTACTTTAAATTGATTCAATTTATTTTAGTTCGATTCTTATTTTTCACTGTGAGTAAGGCCCCTTATGATTGGATTGTAGTTAATTAAAATTATCAGGAAAAAAATTATATTCAGATGAAAAAATTTCTATTAGTAAATCTTTTTAAGAATCAGTTTAAAAATTTTAAATGAAATTGAGTTTTAAGCTTATATTGTTTTAGACTGCGTTCGTCTGTTCAATATTAGGCCACCAACTAATCATATCAGGATTGGATGAGATTCTTAGTGAGATATGGTTGGAGTGAGTCCTTTTGCAAATTGTTCTAACTAATTTATAGAGTATGTTTGCTTATTTGTTTGTCATTTCCCTCCTAACCCGTGTATTTGACGGGAGGGAAGACCCTTTGGGATTTGGTCTATGCATGTTATGCATAGACTATGTACAATTTGGGTATTTATACCGTGAGTTAAGGATATTATACCTGTCAGATAGTTTAGATACTTTTGGATATTAAACCTAGATTTTCTGAAGATGTATCCCCTTTTTTAGTAGTACACGTAGTCACATCGAGGCGGAATAGTAGTACGGTTATGCTGGAAATTGCCACAGAAACCCCAAAAAAGTTTTATGTATTTTTATGAAGGGTTGATTAGTCGTGAATAATTTTCCCGTCCAATTGTATGGTTTTTACTTTAAAAAACTTTAAAATGAGATGCAGATTTAATGATTAAACTGAGACTCAACTGAACTAAACATGCCATAATACTAGCATCTTCTATATGTATACATTGTAAGAATATTTTATTCTTTCAAATTATGTGGTTTTATATTAATTCAGTTTTCTATTGGAATATTGCTATTACATAATATATTTGGTAACTTATTAAATTAAGTATAAAAGAATGATTCCTAATAATCTCTACTTTGATGGACGGTTGAGATTAATCCTACGGAAACCCTAAAGAGGATTTAGATCCTCTTTCCACCTATAAATTGATGTCTTTAATCCATTGTAAAAGTATCGAAATGAAACACTCATGAGAATACTTATGAGCACTAAAGCTAAAGCGGATCTGAAAGACTGCTCTAGGTGATTAAAGATTTTAGGGTCACGTAATAATTATGTTTACATACATCTCTCATCTTCAATCTGCCGGATTAGATAGACGAGGTAGTAATTCTTTTTTGAAATGAGAAGAAATTGATCTTATTTCAATACTTTGAGGAAAATATTTCATATACGAAGACTATGAGTGAAAATTGACGGGCGGAAGCAAACAAAGGAAGTGGGGAGATGGTCCAATTCCGATTGTATGATGAATGGGTTTAGCGGTGGCTAAATCCCACGAGTGGTATATGATGATGGCGTGGATAGTACAAAATATCCTTTTCTTGTGACCTCTGTCTCTAAAAAGACTCAAACAAAACGATCAAAACAAAGACTCGCAGTCACACAGTACCTTATGATGGCAACAGAGCAACCAATTCAAGTGCAAAACAAGGTTGTCAACCATGACGGCTCTGCCTAAAAGTTGCCATTAGACCCACACTCCTTTTTATCTTCGGAATAACTTCAACTTAACCGGAGTTGGTGTCTCAAGGAGGGTGTTGTTATTTATATAACAGAACTATACGTTCATGTCTAGTTTGTTAATGCTGGTCTACTTTCGACTTACAATATCATTGATTTTGTATATAAGGTCCAAGCTACAGTGAAACAATGAAGGATAATTTCATTTTTTTAAAACCTATAATTATTAAATTGAACCTGCACGTATCAGCTCTTTTTAAATATTGCTCTTAGATCTTACTAGTATTAGGTAGTAATACTAGTGTTAGAGGTAGTTCCTTAGTGTTGTGTTGAGTTTCAGTGTTAATTTTGTACTGAAAAATAGTGTTATGTTCTTTAATATTAAATATTAGATCAGATCGATTCAATTCAGTTAAGTTTAATATAAATATAACTGATGAAATTCAGTTATATTTAGTCATACTGATTCAAATTTTCAGTATATTACTTTTTTGTTTAATTTAGTAATCTCAAAATAACGTGGACTAAGCATTTATAAAAATTAAATCAGTAAATCAGTTGTAACTTGATGAACTGAAATCAACTATACTATTGTGAACTCAAATATAGTGGATTAGATATTACAAATTTTACTTTTCATCTATTAAACACTATATTCATATTAGCATATTACTTTCAATTGAATCAATTATATTAAAAACATTAGTTCTCAATTAATATAAAATTTTTAAATAAGTTAAATTAAAAAGGGCTAAATAGAAGTGAAACATGGTAAA
The DNA here is from genome assembly GCA_948330725.1 of Sherardia arvensis. Classification (NCBI taxonomy): domain Eukaryota; kingdom Viridiplantae; phylum Streptophyta; class Magnoliopsida; order Gentianales; family Rubiaceae; genus Sherardia; species Sherardia arvensis. Next base: position 39,079,717 of record OX415236.1, on the reverse strand, counting down.
ATATGATGCGTTGAAAGATTTTACTGATTAACATTACCGAATGACGTTATACATGAAATTAAGTCGAACCGCAAGATTTTCATCTATTTATAGATTTTTTTTCACGTCCATTGCTTTTGCTTTTTCTTTTGAGAATTGTCAATGTTTAGATAAATGGTGTCAATTTGTTTATTTATTTGAACAGAGATTTGTTTTTTTTTTAAAATTACTATCGTGACTAACAAATAATGTTTGAAAATTAATGTAATAGTATTTCATGATCATTACATTTACTAAGTAAAGGGCTCGGAAGCAGATGGTCGGAGCACCCCGGGCGGAACGTCCCATATTGACAGATGATCGCCCGGATATCGATCTGTCGATTGCCAAAGTCAATCCTATCTCAATTAGTGAACCAAATTTTGATGATTAATGTATACTTTATTCGTGTCAAACAATTTTCAACAGTGATTAATTTGGCTCTAGCTAACATGTGTCTGATTTCATCGCATCTTAACATCACCGAATTTCTGATATTATCAATCTGTAAATATACAAGGACGACGTGTGGAAGCATTAAACTATTAATCAATTCAAAGATGGGAGAAAGTAGGCATCTAATAATTTGTGATTTACAATAATTGTGTGTACAAACTATGTTATTTTACAGCTTAACAATAATCAAGCAGTCCTAGCAAGATAGGATAACTATGGGAGTCCTATAGATAATGGAGCAACCATCGATCGCAAGAAATATACGGGTGTCCTTCAATTAAGCTATGATCTCCATATTAATTAATTGATTTTAAAAAATATTACGAAGTAATTAATAATAGTATAAACATTTTTCTACATTCATAAAGCTTTTCAGATGGAGAAAGCTGAATGAAATGAGGAAAAATGAAAGAAGAAGTACAATTTTTTTATTATATTTTATTTGGAATATAGTGCTCACGTATCTATGAGTAGTGTACTTTTCAGTACTGTCCTTCAAGGAAACCGAGTCTATCCCGCTTTAGGAAACCGAGTCTATCCCGCTTTTTTCTCTAGCTCGAACAGTCGCCTCTCTTTCAGATCCATCCTCCGATGAGAGTTGCTGGCAATCCAACCATCATGACGACCCCCTCCCACACCATACCTTGTACCTCTAACATGCACCCTCCCTAACCCCCATCACCAAAACCCCTCTCACAGCCTCGCCCATCTAGAGCTCTAAACTTGCCGGCCAGGAATCTGTTCGAGGAACTTCTGATCAGAGCCCGACGGTAATGTGCTTTTCGATTCGGGCTCCGGGAGTCCTATTGTTGCCGATCAAATGGTCAGATCTAAAAAAAATTGTTTGAGTTTTGAAAAAAAAAAGTTTGCATGCACCCCTTAACTAAAATTGAAAAGAATGAAATGTCAAATTTACTACGCTTCGATATTTCCTTTATCTAAATAACAAGCAAAAAGGTACAACAAAAATTATTCAAATACTAAACTATTAAATCAGAATATTTTTAAATGCTTTAAACATGAATAAAGAAGTCTTGTTTAATCAAAAGTTATACAAACGCATTTTCAAACTCAGTCATATATCATTTACCCACACAATTAACTATCTTTTATTTCATCAATTTTTTTATTTGATCAACAATTAACTATCTTACTTATTACTTTCCAAATGAAACCTGATTGGAAGGTGAAAAAATCATCAATTGGGCACGTAGTCACATCATCGTTTCTCATTGCATGGTAGCAATAATATACATGAAAACTCTATTGTGTTTTATTAATTTTACACAATCTGTCAACATTATATTATATGCCAACCAAAAATATTATAAAACTTAAGTGGACACGCACCCACCGTTCATTGTGCACATTATACTCAGTAGGTGTTGTGTTAGTGTTACGAGGTTTGGCCATATTACATATTTCATACGTCCCTAATTTATTATTTTCAGCTTTATGTGCATGCTAAACGATAAGCCAATAAATATTTTTATGCAAATTTAGTGTTTTATAATAAAATAGTGAATAAAAAAACACATTTCACTCTCATCACATTTCCATCACACATTCTTACGCATGCTGAAATATATCAAGTAAGCCGATTGGAGGACAATTATTAGAAATAAAAATTTAATGGTCTAATTAGTACTTTCTCTGTCCCAAACTAAATTGCACACTTTCCTTATATGAATGTCCCACCTTAAATTGAACGTTTTTCTTATTTAGTAAACCCCACTCATTCCACCCACTTCTTCAAATTCAATTCCATCCACTTATTTTACAATCCTTAATATTCTCAAATTTTATCATTTGCGCAACTTAGTCCGGGAAGGAGGGAGTAATGTTAGTGGTGAGTATTTCCATGGAGAGAACGTGCTATTTTACGTGAAATAAACAAGAATTTATATTATTAATTAAAACGCTGATTGAAGATGCTTTTAAATAATTAAATTGTACCGATTCGCAAAGAATATATTGATAATTTCATCGTTAGAAGGAATCAATTACTACTTTCCTTAGAAAAATAGTATAAAAAATCATATCTGTCATCAAATTTTAGCTGAAATAAGGAAAATTATGGCTAAATATATAATAATACAATATAAATGAGGGAGGGCTTGCATATAAAGAGGCCAATCAAGTGATAGATTAGTTGTGGCATTGGATTTGCACTAACTTAACATCATTAGAGGGAATCATATCTTCATGGAATTCATCCAAAAGGGAATTCATTTTAACAGAATTTGTCACCTTTATTTGAAAGTGGGCACTCAATATATTTTAGCCAAAACGATCATCATATTAGCCACAACTGGTAAATATTGTAGTAACAACTTTAATATCTGGTGGCTTTCATTAGAGAGGTCACATACCCTAAGGGGGGCTTGCGGCCCTATTTCTTTTTAGAACCATTTGTTTACGTTACCTTCAAGATTACAACCTTGTGTCCTCAAAAATTAAATTAGCATGACTCATCTGCTTCAATTATCGAATAAATTAAGGTTCAGCTACTGAAATTTACTATCAATCAGTTTCACAAAGTCCTTAACTAATAATTCTATTCTAGCACGTATGTTTAAACATAAGACAAAGTTTAAACACTGAAAGAAAGAACACAAGAATTGTTTACGCAGTTCGGTGATAAACGCCTACGCCTGCGGGGCCTTGCCCAATCTGAAAATCATCCACTAAAATAACCAAAATCAGTTACAATGTTCTCCAAACAATTAACTACCTAGGACTTATCTTAATCGTGTGGATTCGTGAGATCGCATCACTGCCGGTCAGCAACTCCTCGTTGCTGTCTTGACCACTTCCCCTGAAATATTAAGGCTTGTTGTTTTCAGACTCCTGGCGATGGCAAAGACCTATTGAACTCCCTTCAATAAGCTGCTCCAACTATAAAGCTATTCTGATCGGCAGAATACTTTCTCGTAAGATGGATAATAGTTGTTGCAGCCTCTCTGTATATTTATAGTCTAATGTTGTGATGCCGTCTTAATCTTCTCTGTCCTTCAATCACGACACTGCTGATCTGTTCGTCCAGCTTATCACAACTACACTTAATCTTCTAGCTATATTCTACTTCTATAGATATTCTATAAAAAATATATTCTTTCCTAATTTAAGCCTAAACCTGACTAAGATACAACTCTATAATATATTTTCTAGCTAATCAAATCAGCATAAAATCAATCTTCACATATCATCTTGATTTAATCAAATATTTTCTTTGATTGTATACGAGTTGTACTTCACCTCCAAAATTCTTACTCAGAATCTGATTCAGTTGGAACCAGTGTTTAAACATAAGTATGTTTAAACATGATGATTTCTACAAAATAACCAACTTCATTATGCTGAGTCTTCTGGACTCTTCAATCTCCCCCTTTGCCATTTTGTGGAACCATAACTTGTATTTTGATGCAGAGATAATATATAACTCCCCATTGCATGTAGAGTTCTAGACCTCATTTGTACTTGCATCAAATAAATCAGAAACATCACTCATAGTCACTAAGCTCCCCCTATTCACCAGTCATAGACAGAGCCAACATAAAATTCCAACATAAATGGAACAATCATAATCATCAAAACCAAAATAAATGGTCATCCATAACCATCAAAATATTCTCCCCCTTGGGAACAGAAAATAAGCCAAAGTGGCACCAAAATAATCCCAGAATAACACAAAAATCCAGAAAAAAATGTAGGAGAGAGACAGAAATAATCAAACAGACAATCTCAGAAGGCTGCAGATCCACTGGTCTCATCATCTGTTTCTTCTATAGCTTCCAGCTCCTCCTGAAAGTCCAGCATCTTCTGTTGGTGATATCTGATCAGTCCTCTAAGCTCCCTCTTCCTGACAGTAGCAAAGTTCTCCTGTGCTGGCTCCTCTTCAGACTCATCCCCATCTACTTCAGCTGCTGCAATCAGATCATTTCTCTTCCGAAAAATAGTCCTGTTGACTTGTACATCATCACAGAAAGTAATCTGATCATTTAGATCATCAACCAACCCAACATGATATAGCAGACTTGTAATGAGAGCAGGATATGTGATATACTCATCAGATTTCTGGTGCTGAGCCACTAACATAACCCTATCATAAATAAACCATCCCAGATTGTAGGGTCTTCTAGTGCCAATGCAATACATCAGACAGGCCATTTCCTCAGTCACAAGAGACACATTGGTAGACATGGCCCATAAATTTGCAACCACCTTGTACAAACAAAAGTACTTCCGAGTGAGATAAGCAGCCTTGATAGTCTTGTCTACACCCCATTCTCCAAGTGTGCCTCCTGATAACTCCAATGCAACCAAATCATAATCCAGAGTAAAGTTCTCAGGATAAGCACCATTAGGACAGGTGATGTCATGGCCCTCTGTCCCTAAGACCAGATTGATTAGAGATGCATCAAATCTGTAGAGCCTGCCCCTGATATAAACCTTCTTGTACCAGGCAGAGTCTGGAGCACTATTAGTTCCTCTCAGATTTGCATAAAACTCCAGTACCAATGATTGATTGGCCTTCACACAGACATTTGCTGGACCAAACATGTGGATCCTCTTCATGTAGGTCACAAAAGCAGGATGTTTAAACTTCTCAGTTAACCTTTTCTCCACATGCATTTTCTTGTTGATCAGCCCCTCATACATAGTCATGACTCTCCTGGAGTAAAAAATTTCATCCCAAGCCTTTTCAAGCAGAGAATTATCATCTGAGAATACCAATGGCACCTCATCATCACCAGCATCTTCTTCCCCAGACTCAGACTCAGACTCTGAACTGCTCTCTTGTGCTTCTGCAACAGGTTCTGGGGGTGGCACTTCTGGAAGTAAAACTTCCTCAAATTCCAGATTGAGCTCTGGAACCTCATCCCTCTTCCTTTTGCCAGGAAAAGGAACCTGAATAACTGGAGGGAGTGACTTCATCCTAAACTTCTCCTTCTTTAACTCCTGCAATTTCTCAAATTTTAAAGTGAGAGGATGACTGTCCTCACTATCTGGTGCTGTCTCTGCCAGTGGCTCCATCATGGCTCTGACATTATCCAGAATTCTTTCCACATCAACTGGCTGTTCAGCTGCAATAGACTTCTCCTGCTCAACAGGCCCTGAACTAAACACTCCCTGTCCAGTCTTTACTTCTCCATCTGATTGTCTTCTCTTCCCCTTCCTCTGATAAACCTTCTTAACCACTTTGCTTGATTCTACCTTCTCTGTAGACACATTCTGCTCAGATTCTTCATCAAACTCTGAGCTCTCATAGAAAAAATTCAAATCTGGTCCCCCTTCAAACTCAACCCCTACCTTGACTGTAGGCATATTATCTTGAGCCACAGAGTTTGGCGTGGCTCTGATGGAATTGGGGCTATCTTGTCTACCCATCCTCAAGTCTTCCATGGATTGAACAGAGGGAATAGAATCAACATGAGAGTTGTATGGAAGGTTGCCCATGGTAGTTTAGACACACAAACAGGTTCAAACACACACCAACCTTCACAGATAATGCTTCACAGTCCACTAACTACAGACCCCTAGCTTCAATATGCCCTCTAGTTTACTAGAATAGCAAGAAAAACACAATCTTGAATCAAAAGCTAGCAGAATAGCTCTTGCATGTGAAGATTTCCTCGAGACTCCGATAACCCGTACCAGCAAGATTTTCTAACAGTTTGGAGATGATTCCGGCAATATGCAGTGCAGAGTGATTGACTGAAGTGTCGGAAGTTGATCGGCGAGTTTCTTGTCAGAGGAGATCGGTGATTGAGCAGAGAGGGTTTGTTGGAATTCGGAAAACGAAAGAATCTCAATTTTATGACAAATCCGGTCCGATGGTTGTTCTCCACTAACCACGTCGAGGGTTGGTTGGTTGCAGAAGAAAAATATTTTCCCCTCTTATATTTTTGGACTTTCTGAAATTCAAATCCAGACCCAAAATGGAAAATATATCCATAATTGCACACAAGTTCATAATTTCCAGAAATTCACTAATTGTCCCTCATAAAATAAATATAAGACCAAGATTCTAACTTCTGCCCATATGGGAATTTCAGCCCACTAATGTTGATCTTCGCAGCCCATTTTCAAAGAGTTGACTTGTCTGGCCCAATAGACTATCCACTTCATTTTTGGCTAACTCTTCAGTGTTTAAACACACCGATTTCACAGTGTTTAAACATACTCGACTTCTTTTTGTATTTTTCCTTTTGTTTCAGCAAAAATAAAAGTCACAAAAAAGTAAACACTAGTATACAACAAATAAGAGGCAATCAGAAGTACCTCAAATTCGACAAACACCTAAGTGTTGTCTTAGTGTCTCAAATGTTGCAGAGTCCAGTGGTTTGGTGAATATATCTGCATACTAATCAGCACTAGGAACAAATTCAATGATCAGTTCCTTCTTTTCCACCAAGTCTCTGATGAAGTGATGCTTGATATCTATGTGCTTTGTCTTCTTATGATCAACATGATCATGGGAAAGATCAATGGCTCCCTTATTATCACATTTTATGATTAGAGCATCCAGCTTGAATCCATAGTCTTTCAACATCTGCTTCATCCACAGTAGTTGCTGGCAACAGCTTCCAGCTGCTAAATACTCAGATTCAGTGGTAGACAGTGAGATAGAATTCTGTTTATTGCTGTACCATGACACTAGATTACCTCCTACATAGAAACATCCTCTAGTAGTAGTTTTCCTGTCTTCTAAATTTCCAGCCCAATCAGAATCACTATAGCCAATAATCTCAGCTTGACTTACTCTAGAATACTAGAGACCATAATCAGCATTTCCATGCACATATCTGATGATCCTCTTGACTGCAGACAGATGACACTCCTTGGGATCAGATTGAAATCTCGCACATAGTCCAACACTCAAACAAATATCTGGCCTACTTGCAGTGAGATATAGTAAGCTCCCAATTATACTTCTATACAGCTTAATATCTACCTTCACACCATACTTGTCATAAGTCAGTTTCTCTGTAGATGCCATTGGAGTTCGCATACTCTTAGAATCATCCATCCCAAATGTCTTAACCAAGTTTAAAGTGTACTTGGTTTGATTGATGATGATACCTTCCTTGTGTTGTTTAACTTGAAGCCCTAGAAAATATGTCACTTCACCAACCATGCTCATTTCAAACTCACTCTTCATCATCTCTATAAAGATATCAACCAACTTCTGAGATGTTGACCCAAAGACAATATCATCTACATAGATTTGAGCAAGCAGAATATGTCTTTCATGTTTAAACACAAAGAGCGTTCGGTCTACTCCCCCTCGTCGATAGCCTTTCTGCAAAAGAAATTGGGTGAGACGCTCATACCAAGCCCTGGGAGCTTGCTTAAGACCATATAACGCCTTCTTCAGTCTGTAAACGTGATCAGGGAGATAGGATCTTCAAAACCCTTGGGTTGTTCAACATATACTTCTTCCTTGACAATGCCATTAAAGAATGCACTCTTGACATCCATCTGAAACAGCTTAAACTTCATAATACACGACATAGCAAGCAAAAAACGAACAAATTCTAACCTTGCAACCGGAGCAAAAGTTGCATCAAAGTCAACACCTTCAACTTGAGTATAACCTTGAGCTACCAGTCTAGCCTTGTTTCTGGTGATATTACTATCTCCATCAGACTTGTTCTTGAAAATCCACTCAGTGCCAATGACGTTGACTCCTGGAGGTCGTGGAACAAGATACCATACATCACTCTTTGTGAACTGCTCCAGTTCCTCTTGCATGGCTGAAATCCAATACTCATCATTTAATGCTTCCTTATGATTCTTGGGTTCTATGGAGGAGAGAAAGCATTGCAACACATGCATTCCATCATTCATTTTGGCGTAGTCTTTCCGTTCTGTTTGCCTCAGATTGTACATGCTGGGTGGAGGATTGACAGATGTAGCTGGATCAGATGTTGTAGCGTCAAATACTGTGTTACTCTCAGGAGCATCAGATGCTGTTGTAACATCAGGCAGTGTTATAACATCCGACAGTGTTGTAACATCGGATAGAGATGACTCAATATCTGAACTGATTGGCTGCTCAGGTTCATCTTCAAGTAGGATTCCGCTACTGATATCCTTCAGATCTTTAATGACCACATTGTTGGACTCCATCATGACATTTGTGCGATTATTGAAAACCCTGTATGCCCTACTATTTGGAGAATAACCAAGGAAAATACCAACATCAGCCCTTTTATCAAACTTACCGAGAGGTTCACGATCTCTGAGAATGTAGCATGCACTCCCAAATACATGAAAGTAAGAGACGTTTGGTTTCCTACCTTTCCAGAGTTCATAAGCAGTTTTCTGAGTGAATGGACGAAGATAGACTCTGTTTATTGTATGACACGCAGTATGAACTGCTTCAGGCCCCCATTTCTTAGGAGTATCATTTTCTGCCATCATAGCTCTTGACATGTTGATGATAGTCATGTTCTTGCGTTCAACAATACCGTTTTTCTGTGGTGTGATCGGTGCAGAAAACTCATGCTTGATTCCAAGTTTTGCACAGAAATCCATCATAGTAGAGTTTGCAAATTCCCTTCCATGGTCACTCCTTAATCGAACCACTTTAAGACTGTCATGTGATCTTTCAGTATTAATTTGTGTAATGAGCTCAATAATAATGCTCACTGCATCAGATTTTTCTTTCAGGAATTTCACCCAAGTATACCTGGAGAAATCATCTACATATACAAAGATATATTTCTTTCCCGAAACATTAGCTGGACTGATTGGTCCCATTAAATCTATATGCAGCAGTTCAAGACCATAGGAAGTAGTAATCTCATGAAGTTTAGAATGTGGTGACCTGACCTGTTTACCTTCATGGCATGGTGGACAGTTCAACTCCTTTGTATAAGAGAGTAACGGTGCTCCTCTTATTGCTTCAAGTTTTGTCACCTTAGACAGTGTTTTCAGGTTTGCATGACCAAGATTCTTGTGCCACAGAAGATTGTCGTCCACACTTACTTTGAGACAACTTACTGAATCATCCAGAATGTAGCTGTTATCTGATGATCTAGTGCCAATAAGAACACCCCGCTCATCCTTCCTGACTGTGCACACTTTATCATCAAATAAAACTGTTAGTTTGTTGTCACATAGATGACTAATACTGAGCAAATTTGCCTTTAGTCCATCCACCAGAAGTACGTCTTGAAATACTGGAAAGTTCTTGACTTGTAACTCCCCATTTCTAGTTATTCTACATTTCTTCCCATCTCCAAATCTGACAGTTCCAGTCCATGGAACAATATTGCTCAACAACTCAGGAGTACATGTCATATGTCTAGAACAACCACTATCGAAGAACCAGGCATCTCTGGCATATGAGCTATAACATGTATGAACAGCATAGCAGTGATCGGTTTTTGGAACCCATACCTTTTTTGAGTGCTGAGACCTTTCTGATTGTACCATGTTGTGACTTGCTCCAGTGTTGTAACCTGCTCCTGTGTTATAACCTACTCCTGTGTTATAACCTCCTCCATTTGTTGATCCTTGCATCAGATCTCGTAAAAGACGAAAGCAGTGTCTCTTGTAATGTCCCGGTCATCGGTAATAATTACACCTTGCCTCCCACCATGGTTGAAACATATTTTGCTGTTGATGATAGGTAGGTTTATAACCTACACCAAACTTTGGAGCGTTGGTGAAGTTGCTTGGAGCTCTAACAGGTTGCTCTTTTCTCATTTGGCCTGAATTAGGTTGAATCATCTCCTTGTTCAACTTCCATTTTGTCTGATCAGTCTTGTTGGTCACCTCCATTCCATCATATCCTAATACATGTCGATGTCTAGCAAATTTTCCCATACCAAAAATATCGTCCAGAGCTGCTGTTCCTTTGTTCAATTTGGTGATGATTCCTTCAGCAACCTCTGCTCGAATGAGAGTTATCTTCAGTTCTTTCCTCATTGCCTCAATAGTGATCTGTTGTTGCTCAATTTCTTCATTCAGACTATGATTGTCTTTCTGTAAGACTTTATTTTGTTCAGTCACACTGATCCAGAGTTTATGGAGTTTGTCGTATGGTTCATGAACACCTTTAGAGTCTATGTTTAAACTCTCACTTTCTGAAACGACAGTAGCACCAAATGCAACATAGGTTCCTTCTTCACTTTCTTCGTCACTTAGAACAGTGATTGCTCTGAATGCTATATGGTTGCTGACATGCTCTTCATCAGAATCTTCTGCATCACTGAACGTAGCATTGTAGGCTTTCCCCTTTTTGTTAGCTGATCCACTTGGACATTGTGATTGAATATGCCCGTAACCTTCACATTCTCGACATTAAATTTTCCAGCATGTTTAAACACCGGTTTGGATTCTGTTTGATCATTGTTTGTTCTTCTACTCATACTTGAACTTTGCTCCCTTCCTCCGTTTATTTGATTTTGAGATTTCCTCAGAACTTTTGCAAAGGTTCTTGATATACGAGCAAGCTCATCCTCATCCATATATTCATTGCTGTTTCTGGTAGAGTGTTTAGACATAGAATTATGTTTAGACACAGAGTTTTGTTTAGCTGTTTTTTGTGCAGCTGCGGTGAATGCCATATCATTCTGCCTTACTGTATCTAACTCCTTCATTTCAAAGGCTGACAATGCTCCCATGACCTCATCAACGGTCATTTCAGATGTATCATGTAACTCTTCCATTGCAATAGTCTTTCCTTTGAACCTTGGTGGTAGAGACCTCAATATCTTCTGGACAATACCATCTTCAACGAACGGTTTTACCATATGATAATCTGTGTTGACAAGATCTCCGATTACTTGCATTATATTCAGTAATCGTCTCATTATCATGCATAATCAAAGTATCAAATGCTGTCTTTACTGTATGCATTTTTTGTCGTTTAATTTTTGCATCTCCTTCATAGCTTGCTTTTAGTTTCTCCCATGCATCCTTAGCAGTGCAGCATGTTGAAATCAAACGAAACGCGATCCACACACGAGTTGATGCAGTTGAGTGTTTTGCTGTTAAGTCGCTTGTCCTTCATCTCTTGAGTCGTCAGCTCTTCTCTGTTTTTCAAAACACCTTCGGTTGCCACTGCTGTAGGTGGATGTCTGGCTGGTGTCCACTCGTTCTCGACCCTGTACCATACTTCTTCATCTAGAGCATCAATGTAATGCCTCATCCTTGCTTTCCAATAGCCGTAGTTGTTCTTATCCAACATGGGTGTTCGTGTGTATAATGAACCATCCTTCTCTTGGTTCGCCATGATCGATAGGGATCTCCACTGGCCTTGTTAAAGGCACAACTCAGTGGACTAGCTCCGATACCAAATGAAATTTACTATCGATCAGTTTCACAAAGTCCTTAACTAATGTTTCTATTCTAGCACGTATGTTTAAACATAAGACAGAGTTTAAACACTGAAAGAAAGAACACAAGAATTGTTTACGCAGTTCGGTGATAAACACCTACGTCTGCGGGGCCTTACCCAGTCTGAAAATCATCCACTAAAATAACCAATATCAGTTACAATGTTCTCCAAACAATTAACTATCTAGGACTTATCTTAATCGTGTGGATTCGTGAGATCCCCTCACTGCCGGTCAGCAACTCCCTTCAATAAGCTGCTCCAACTATAAAGCTATTCTGATCGGCAGAATACTTTCTCGTAAGATGGATAATTGTTGTTGCAGCTTCTCTGTATATTTATAGTCTAATGTTGTGATGCCGTCTTAATCTTCTTTGTCCTTCAATCACGACACTGCTGATCTGTTCGTCCAGCTTATCACAACTACACTTAGTCTTCTAGCTATATTCTACTTCTATAGCTATTCTATAAAAAATATATTCTTTCCTAATTTAAGTCTAAACCTGACTAAGATACAACTCTTTAATATATTTTCTAGCTAATCAAATCAGCATAAAATCAATCTTCACATATCATCTTGATTTAATCGAATATCTTCTTTGATTGTATACGAGTTGTACTTCACCTCCAACATTCTTACTTAGTTTCTGATTCAGTTGGAACCAGTGTTTAAACATAAGTATATTTAAACAGGATGATTTCTACAAAATAGCCAACTTCATTATGCTGAGTCTTCTGGACTCTTCAGCTACGAATTAACGACCTCTCTCTCAGACTCTAGGTCCAGGGTCATATAAACCAGTAGAGTCGAGCCGAGTTCTAATCTAATTAAATTCAATTTCATGATAAATAGGGTGTTCAATCTCGAGTATACCTCGTCTGTTTATGAGAAACTCGAAGTCAAACTTGTAAAATTCGTTTATTGAATTCAAACAAGTTTGGTTTCTCTAAATTTTCTCAAATCAGATATTTTAAATATCTTATTAGGAAGTTTAGAGAAAAATTTGGTTCCTGGAAAACTAAACTCTTGAATTTGCCTGGTCGGATCACGTTGGCTCAACATTACTGAGCTCACTTGTTGTCGTTTCCCTCTTAGAAATTTTTAGAATTCGAAAACAAATTTTAAGGAAATTAGACAGCATGTCGGCTTCATTCATTTGGGGTGGTGATAGTACATTGGAAAATCGTGGAAGAGGGTTTGTCAATCCAAAATTAATGGAGGATTAAGTCTCAGTCTCTCAGATCCTCTTTAGGGATGAATAGAGCTTTACTAGCCAAACATGCTTGGAATATCCTCAGAGATAAAAACTCTTTGTTAAAACAAGTCTACCAAGCGAAATATATGAGATCAAGAACGTCGTGAGACCAATATGTGTTGCTCAAAAAAAAGGTAAACACTAGGCCAGAGCAAATTCGTCAAATCCTCGGTCACATTAGCTTGCAACCGCCCAGCGAGTCAGGAAAGTTACAAAAAAGACATCATGTACCAACATGTAGTGCTTGGCTAATAAACAAGTCTCAAAATCCAAAGCATGTTCTGCGGCCAACATGTGTTGCTTGCTTAAGAGATAAATCACTAGTCCTAAGCATGATCTTCAATTCCTTGGTCACATTAGTTTGGAACCACCTAGCACGTCAGGTAGCTACAGAAGACATCATGTACCGAAACAAAAATTTCTCCACTAAGAGGCAAGCCCTAAGACGATGAGCTTATGTGCTATCAAAACTAAGTAACAACTCAGGTGAGACAGTCAATAGGGTGCTAGTTCTAATTTCCATCTCAGGCTATGGTGAAGCAAATCAGAGAACAACCTCCCAAATTCCATGGTATAGTATATTTAGGCCCCATGGATGCCACAGACCAGTAGTATTCAGTAGAGTTTCTACTTCGGGAACAGGCGATTGAGCGCCATGTAGCGATCCTGGATGATTAGCTTGTAAACTTGGGCTGAATTAGGAGAAACTGCACCTTGCCACACCTTGTTTCTCTCGTTCCATAGACAGTGCATCGCCGTGAATAGAGCAGAGAACCCTGTTTCATCCTCAGCTTGGAACTAGTAACCTGCTTCTGGATTCACTTCTCAGCACAAGCGATAGACAGAGGACGTCTCCTCAAGCCAATCCAATTCTTGACTTGATCCCAGAAAACCTGTGAGAACTCACACTAGAAGAACAAATGTGCATTAGTCTCCACTTCGAGCTCACAAAGGTGGCACATCCGATCTGTGGGATCCTCATCATCATATTCCTTCTACTTATCCTTGGTATGCAGTCTACCAAGCACAATTAACCATCGTATGAAGGAGAATCAGGCTAGTACAAAACCCCTCTGGAGACCCCTAAACAGTCTCTCCCGCGGCTGATCCGGATCATGGTAGACCTGTGGGTAGGTCTTCCTGTGTTTGAAATCATAAGCATTGCATGTAAACTTCCCCGAGACTGCTCAACTCCGGAGGGTGGCAACCATATGCCCTGTATCCCCTCCAAACATGCTTTTCAGCGTGTTCCGCAGCTTGTAGATGTCTCCAATGTGAGTGGAGCATTTGTCTTAAAATCTGTTATTAGCTCTCCTCGGGTGCATCAACATGACTCCATCATGTCGGAAGTAGAATGCATACATCTACTTCACCCAAAGGTTGTCCTTGTTTGAGTGGAGGTCCCACAGCTTCTATGCCGTAATTGTCTGGTTCCAAGTGTGGAAATTCTTGATCCCTAGTCCTACGTTTGCTCTCAATGAGCACAACTTTCCCAGACTACCTTGCTCTTCTCTAATACCTCCCAGAGGAATGAAATGCACTTACTTTTCAACCTCTCCATAACTGTCACCGGGATGATGAAGGTCTGGATCCAGAATTCCGCAATGCCTCCTAAAGTGGATTTCACCCGTTCCAACTTGCCTCCATATGATGGAGTGTGTCCCTTCCATTTTGTAACTTCAGAGTCCACTCTATCTAGTAGCACATCGAATTGCGCCACTTTCAGCTTGCTGGAATCAAGAGGTACACCAAGATATAGAACCGGGAAAGATGCCCAGGGAATGCCTGTAAAGCAAAGGTCCTCCTTGATGCCAACTCCAAATAACTTAAACTTTGCAGCAATAACAGTGAGGCCAAATGTTCTCGTAAAGTCATTCAGGGCCGCCATGAGTATATGCACTGAATCGGTATTCACCTTAGAAAAGAGCATAAGATCATCCGCGAAGGCCAGGTGGGTGATCTTCAACACATCGCATGTGGGTGATAGGTGAAGTGATGTGAGGATGCTTGGATTTTAAAAAGTTTGGAGAAGTACTCAATGCAGATAACAAAGAGTAAGGGGAAGAGGCTCCCCTGGCGAATACCCCGCTTTCCATCGAAGTGGTCGCGTAGTCTTCCATTAACTGCTACGGAGAACGAGGAGGTAGAAATACAAGTCATGATCCTGCTAACCATAGTGTCTCGAAAAGCCAAGTCCAAGAAGAACCTCCTGCAAAAACTCCCAAGAGACCATGATCATACACCTGGGGGAAATACGCGCCTTGCCATATCCTCTGACAAACTCCAGCAAGTATCACATTGTACGTCAGATTCCTACCTTTAGCAAAGGCCCCCTGTCAAGGATCAATAAGCCAAGGGAGAAAGCGCTCCACTCTATTTGCTATGATCTTAGTAATGACCTTGTAGAGAACATTACAACATGAGATGAGTTTGAAGTTTCCCACCTTCAGGGAATCCTTCTTCTATGGGATTGGAGCCACGGTGGTGTGATTAATCCTCTTAAGCAGGATACCCTCCTCAAAGAATTCCAAGACTGCAGCTGCAATCTCTCCGCCGACCGTATTCCACAACTTCTTGAAGAAGGTTGCTGAGTACCCATCTCGTCCCGGTGCTTTATTGTCATCCATCGAAAAGATAGCCAACTTGACCACATTCCGCGACACTGCATGTCCCAGTACTCCTCAATCATGGTTGTCCAACAAAGGCCCAGAAGAAATCACCTCCTGGTCTATTGGAACTCTATCTCTCGCAGCACCAAATAGCCCCTTATAAAAGTCCACAAAGAGCTCCCATTTCCTCTCATTAGAGGTTAATACTCTGTCATCTGCATCAAGTATGGCTGGGATACCACCTCCCTTGCGATTCCCTACCTGCTGATGGAAGTAGGACGAGCCCTTATTTGCTATGATGATATAATTAATCCTTATCTTTTGGTCAAGGAATGAAAACTCGGCATTGTACAACTGTAATGTCTGTTTCTTAAGTTTCCTCAGCTCTTCCATCTCTCGTTCCATAGGATTACGTGGGTCAAATATCTGGAAAACATCATTATACTCTTTACTAGCCCTCTTTGCCTTTTCAGATTATTAATAATCCCGCTTCCCAACTCCTAGAGTGGAGCCTTCAAATAATACATTATCAGTCTCTCATAATACTTTAAGTCTCTTGTAACCATTAATTAGATTATAATTAAATTTTAAGTAAATTTATTATGAAACATTATATTTTTATTAGGGTTACTGGAAAAAATACGTTAAGTCTCTTATAATAACATTTCGAAATAAATTTTCAGTGAGATGGGTGATTTAATTTTATGTTTATTTGGGAAGTTGCACCATTACTATTACTTTTTAATCTTCTGTGCTTAGTAGATTTTCCTGTGTAATTAGCTTAAAGATTACTTATATCGAATAATTGATACAGCGAAGATCGATGACTATGGAGCACTGAAAATATATCAAATTATTGAGCATATTACTAACTACTATAATTATATTAAAATAAATTGATTGGTTGGATTCTATCCAGACAGAAAAATCATTATGTTTCCCAATTAAGAATTCAACACTTTGCCCTCAAAATAATTTGTTTATCATTAACGAAAATTCCTTAAACTTTATATAAAGCTTGAAATTAATTTATAGCCAGAAAATTGCAACTTGGGCTATAGTTGCTGCAAAATTTTGAATATTCAAAGATTATCATTGCATGACAAAATTGTGGCTTTCAAATCAATTTAAAATATTAAAGCAGTACTTTAAGGAAAATGATTTTGTGAGTGTTGTGACAGCTAATTTGTGTAATAATATGATATTCACGAAAGCTATATCTCCTCTTCAACTTGTGTGTGCGTTAGTAGTTCACATCTGCATGGCTTTGTCAAATTAATTGTCACACTAATTAATTAATTAAGTTTTATAAATGATTAGTATCCAACAAAAAACCTTCCAATCTATGTCTATTTTATGTCTCATTTGCATGTTGCATGTTCGATTCATCCCTTTCAATTGATACCCTCCTTGTGATTATCGTAGTCTATTTGTTAATCATCATTAAAATCGGTTAGCTATATATCTACATTTTCTACCACTCTATCATATAACTATAATTTTTACGGAACAGCTTGTCAGGGAGAATTAGAAAATTAATACACTTAGATAGTTCTAAAATACCATACTTTAGAGGCACATGATTTTAGAAGAACAAGTTATTGCTGCTACTTGTGTTTTTGCAGGTTGGAGATCAAGGGAATAGAAGGGTTAAATAGAGGTGGAGAAACATCATTGAATAAACACACAGCTGGGGAGCAAATGAAAGAAAGACATGGATATGTTGCATCATGGAGTAACCGGGTTTCATGGACAGAGGTTCAGGAGGCATATGATCTACTGGATGCCCCGTGTTTATCGGCCTATTTATATTTCTATTGTTACTAACATGCTTGTAAGAAATGAGTCCCCTATCGACATATTCGTATTTCATAAATCGATTTACTAACATGCTTGTAGGAGAGGACATGGGTTAAAATTAGATCATTATTTACAAATAGAAGTATTATACTTTTTGTAACTACACTCGAATATTTTTTATCCCACGGGGTTTTCTTAAAGATTTTGTGAATCTAATAAATATCACCTCACTTTACTGAAGTGGTTTTAATTTTTTTAAAAAAGCTATATTTTATATGTCCAAAATCTAAAAATTAACTTTTAATGATTTAACAGTCAATCCAAATATTTAATACAAAGTAGGCCAGTTATATATAACAATTAAAAGTGACAAGCAACAATAACTCAAATGTCAAACAAGGCCTAGTCCATGTAAAATTTTTATTTGAATGATCAAATCTAGATTACAAGTTCGTAAGTTATATTTACGGCGATTGATTGAAAAATATAATAAAAATGCCGTAAATAAGAATCGTACATGCGTGACGCTATATCTAAAAGTTAGACTAGTTTGGGTGAACCGCACATTATGCGGTATATGTATGCAATACTTTTAAACTATATTTAATTAAGGAAAATATATTCGTGTTTGAAACAAATATATTAGTTTTTAATAGATAGAACAAAATTAAATTTCATTAATATTAATTTCTAATCATTCTGATCATGAAACCAATACTTGTGACGTACTCCATTAACTTAACAAAACTGAATCGAAGTGCAAATTAATGTATTAACAATCAACTTAGTATGTCTAAATTTACATGATTCATCAAATTATATTTTTGCTGAATTAACTGAATTAAATTAAATTAAATTAAATTAAATTGGACTTAATTGAATTGAACTACTCTATTTATAAGTTCTGGCAAACAGAGGCTTATTTCCCTACAAAGTTAAAAAAAGTATTATTCTTTACCCTATCAATATTTTAGGGAGAAATATTAGTTCTTGATTTCTCCCCATCTTTCTCACCTAAAAGAGCACAAAGCGTTAAGAAAGATCAGGGCAGCAAAAGTAAAATTTTAATGTGGACCCGTGTGTACAAATAATCAATCAACCTTGATCAAAGTCTTTCTAATTTTAATAACAACATCAACATATTGTCTTCAAAAAAATAATAACATCAACAACAAGAGCATGGAATAACCCTTACACAAGGGATTGCACACTGAAAACATGCTTGTGCGCTCTACTATAAATATCTTTGATACAGAACGCATTTACCTAAAAAAATTACACACACACACACAATGGTTAACATGAAATCCTTCTGAAAATGAGATCTGAAACCCTAACCTCCTTTTCTCCCTTATTTTCTCCAGCTCGATCTCCTTGCACAACATGTGTAAATCACATGTCGTTGGTTTAACTCCGCAGAACCGATTAACCTTACGTTCATCCATAATGAGCCGCATAAGAAGCCGTTTTCTTTCCTCTCTATAAACTCCATGTAATTAATGACACCTCCACTGACACTATCTCTTCAAGCGTGGTTTCGAGAGATTATCGTTGGGTGAGTTCTAAAAGTCATACATGCAGTTCAAGAGGTTACGGTGTGTGACTGCTCCGTTGGGCGAGCTCTCGAAGCCATACATGCACTTCAAAAGGCTACTGTGTGTGACTAATTATCGTCCAGCATGAGGCTACCCGTGCAAGCATATTTTCAAGACAAAAATTGAGAAGGGTTTGTAATTATGATTAGTTCGGTAAAGAAGGATTATATAGAAAAAAGTAACGAAATAATATTGAATATATTATTATCATATAAAATAAAATATACTAATACCATATGTAAAAAAATTAAATATATAAAAATGTATGTAAAATGAAACTTAAGGTAAGAGATATGAAAAACGTAAAGTACCTTTAGAAAAAAGGAAATTTGCATCAATACAATACATAACCTAAACTATGTTTTGGCGCCGGAAGAAACAAAAATAAGAAAGAAGCTGAGTTGTATTTTCTATGAATGTGTTGGTATATGCCTTGAATACCGTAATAGCCGCTACTGCGAGTTAGGACGGGGGTCTCGCTGCCCGGTTAGCGAGTCGGGGGGTCCAAGGGGACGGAGCGCACCCTGGCCTTGGGGGTCCGTGGGGGGGGGGGGGGCGCAGTCGCCCCCGGCTCAACGGTACGGGTTACCTCTTTACTGAGGTGTTGGTGACTTGGGCCGAAAGTGTGTTTTTGGGCCCAGTACCTAGGGTTTAGTGAAAGAGGCTCTATAAGACTCTTTCACTTGTCGCAACCTAGTTAGTACTGTTTTCTAGGTATTATACGATAGGAACATTGTAATCTGGGTACCTATCTAATACAATTCGTCTCCTTCCCGTGGATGTAGCCAATCATTGGTGAACCACGTAAATCTCCGTGTTCTTGTTTTTCTTTTACGTTTAGCTTGCTGTTTTCTCATATTCCGCACAACAAACTGGTATCAAGAGCTTCTGGTAAGATCCGTGGGTGGGTCTTTCGGATTCTGGGTTGGTCTAATCTGGACAGTCGAGTCGCAGATTTGATCGGGGAGAAAGATGGCTGGGCTACTAAATGCGAAGATCGATCGGTTCGATGGGAAAAACAATTTCAGTCCGTGGCAGGTCAAGATGCAGTCCGTGATGCATTATTTAGACTTATGGGAGCCTCTCACGAAGAATTTCTCGACCGAAGGAAATTCGCAGGCGAAGACTCTAGATTTAAAGGCGCACACGGCGATCATACTCTGCCTCTCGGATGAGGTTATGAAGGAGGTCTTATCGGAAGACACTGCTGCAAAGGTGTGGTTGAAGTTGGAGAGCTTGTACATGACAAAGTCTCTGACGAACAAATTGCTTCTAAAGTAACGCTTATTCAGTCTCCGGATGCAGGAAGGTACGTCTCTAAAAGATCACCTAGATCAGTACAATACTCTGTTAATGGAACTGCGAAATATAGGCGTGACATTTGAGGATGAAGATTCTGCTTTAATGTTGTTAGTTTCTTTACCACATTCATATGAGTATTTTGTTCAGTCTCTTACTATTGGGAAAGAAACTAAAACTCTTGAGGAGGTTAGGTCCTGTCTCCATATGAACTCACAACACCGTCAGGCTAGTGGTATAGAAGCAGATGGTCAGGCCTCTGGTTTGTTTACTAGTGGCGGAAGTGGAAAGGGAAGCGGCTCCGGCTCCAACTCCAAGAGAAAGGGAAAGAAGTCGAAGGTTCCCAGGCCATCCGATGTCTGTAATTACTGCAAGGAGAAGGGTCATTGGAAGAATGAGTGTCCGAAGAAGAGGAAAGCTGGAAAGCAATCGGGTTCTGTTTCTATAGCAGAAGAGGAGGTCGACTCAGAGGGAGACATTGCTCTGGTTGCGGCAGGAAACACTCATCACTCTGATGTGTGGTTTCTGGATTCTGGAGTATCGTGCCATATTTGTCCGAGGAGAGAGAGGTTCTCAACTTATGAGCAGATGGAGGGTACCATTACTACTGCAAATGGTTCTGTTTGTAAGGTGGCTGGGAGGGGCTCAGTCAACATAAGAACACATGATGGCAGCTTTCGCACGTTGAACGAGGTTAGGCATGTTCCATCGATGACTAAGAATCTGATTTCTCTTAGTCTGCTGGATAGGAAGGGTTTTGTCTATTCCGGGCAAGGTGGAGTTCTGAGTGTCTACAAGGGTTCTAAGGTGGTTCTGAAGGGTCTTCTATATGGTACTTTGTATTACTTGCAGGGTTCCACAGTTATGGATTCGGCCAATGTTGCATCGTTGGAGACTCACCAGGAGGATATGACCAAGCTACGGCATATGAGGCTTGGCCACATGGGTGAGAGAGGGATGCAGATTCTGTCAAAAGGTGATCTTCTTGGTGGCCATAAGGTCAAGAGTCTAGAGTTCTGTGAACACTGTGTTTATGGAAAACATCACCGCAACTAGTTTCCCAAGGCTATTCATAGAACAAAGGGCACTCTGGATTACATCCATTCTGATTGTTGGGGGCCATCTCGAGTTGAGTTGTTGGGAGGCCACAGGTACTTCGTGTCTCTGATTGATGACTACTCCAGGATGACTTGGATTTTCATGATGAAGCACAAGAGTGAAGCTTTCACAAAGTTCAGGCAGTGGAAAGCTTTGGTGGAGAATCAGACAGGGAAGAAGATCTAGAGGCTGCGAACAGACAATGGTCTAGAGTTCTGCTCATCTGAGTTCGATCAGTTTTGTAGGGATGAGGGCATTGCCCGTCATCACACAGTCAGGAATACGCCACAGCAAAATGGCATAGCAGAGCGGATGAATCAGACATTGTTGGCGAGAGCGAGGTGTATGCTCTCTAATGCTGGGCTGGGTAGGAGGTTCTAGGTAGAGGCAGTGACTACGGCTTGCTACTTAATCAACCGCGGCCCGCATACAGGTATTCAGTGCAAAACACCTCTTGAGGTGTGGTCAGGCAAAGTTGTTGACTACTCTTCCCTGCGAGCTTTTGGTTGCACAGCTTACTATCATGTGAATGATGGTAAGTTAGAGCCACGAGCCAAGAAGGGTATGTTTGTGGGCTATGGAGATGGAGTTAAGGGCTCCAGGATTTGGTCTCTTTCCGAGAACAGGGTTGTTCTGAGCAGGGATGTTGTGTTTGATGAAAATTCCATGCTGACGTCTTCTGTTAAGCCTACGTCTTTAGCTGAGTCTGAGAGCATTGACAATCAGGTGGAGCTTGAAGTTGTTCAAAGCGACAGTCGAGTGAACGAACTTGAAGGGGATGAAGCACCACAGAAGCTGAGCTGCCACAGCCTACACCAACAGTTCCTCAACCATCAGAGGCCACTACTCAAAGTATCGCCAAGGATCGTCCAAGGAGGGTTGGAGTTAGGGCACCACAGAGATATGGGTTTGAGGACATGGTGGGATATGCACTACAGATTGCTGAGGAGGTGGATACTTATGAGCCGTCCACTTACTGAGAGGCCATTTCAGGTGGTGATTCAGAGAAATGGCTTGCTGCAATGGGAGATGAGATGGAGTCTCTTCAGAAGAATCAGACATGGGACTTGGTGCAACAACCTCAAGCGAGGAAGGTTGTCACTTGCAAATGGGTCTTCAAGAAGAAGGAAGGGATGTCAGCTGCAGAGGGAGTCAAGTACAAGGCTAGAGTTGTTGCTAGAGGTTTCAGTCAGAGAGAGGGAGTAGACTATAATGATATTTTCTCACCCGTGGTCAGACATACTTCCATCAGAGTGTTGCTAGCTTTAGTGACACATCAGGACTTAGAGCTCGAACAACTTGATGTGAAGACCGCTCAAGTATATCTCTTCTACATGGAGAGTTAGAGGAAAAGATATACATGACTCAGCCAGATGGTTTCCAGGTTTCCGGCAAGGAGAAGTACGTCTGCAAGTTGAAGAAGTCCTTGTATGGACTTAAGCAATCTGCGAGGCAGTGGTACAAAAGATTCGACAGCTACATGCTTCAGTTGGGCTACACGAGGAGTGCTTATGATTGTTGTGTCTACTTCAACAAGCTGAGAGATGAGTCATTCATCTATCTGGTGTTCTATGTAGATGACATGTTGATAGCTGCAAAGAGTAAGCAAGAGGTTCAGAAGTTGAAGGGTCTTCTTAGTGCTGAGTTTGAGATGAAGGATTTGGGCGCAGCTTGGAAGATACCGGGGATGGAGATTCTCAGAGATAGAGCTCACAGGAAGCTTTTCTTATCACAGAAAGGCTACATTCAGAAGGTGTTGGAGAGATTTGGCGTGGCTACTGCTAAGCCTATTGATACTCATAGTGCTGCAAACATTCATCTCACGACCATGTTTGCTCCTCAGTCAGACGAGGAGAAAGAGTATATGTCTCGGGTTTTGTATGCTAGCGTTGTGGGGAGCTTGATGTATGCTATGGTGTGTACGAGGCCTGATCTAGCACAAGAAGTCAGTGTTGTGAGCAAGTTCATGGGGCAACCAGGAAAGGAGCATTGACAAGCTGTGAAGAGGATCTTTAGGTACCTTAGAGGTACATCTGATATGGGTCTCATTTATGGAGGTGATACTGAGTGTTTGGTTACAGGCTACTCTGATTCTGACTATGCTGGAGATGTTGACACGAGGAGGTCTATGACTGGCTATGTATTTACCTTGGGTGGTTCTGTTGTTAGCTGGAAGGCGACTTTGCAACCTACAGTGACCTTGTCTACTACAGAAGCAGAGTACATGGCTTTGACAGAGGAAACAAGTATTGTTTTGGCATAAAATCGTATTAGCTTTATATGAATATATTAAGCCCATATTTAAACCAAGTGCCATATTTAGCCATTTAGCCGTCGTTTATTTATTTATTAGAAACAATAATATATATTTAAAGAACCAAAAAGAATATATAAAAATGGTATGCGCCGGAATACGGTCAACTTGCGGTGGTTATGTGGTGGTTTTAGTTAAAACTAGTTTCATCCTTTTAAATACTTTTTATTAATTTATTTATTGACCGGAACAATAACTCTTCTAGTTTCCTTTAATATTATTAGCCAATTTTCATCCAATCCTGAAATCTGATTTATTTTTATTTATTTTAGAAATACTGTAAACTAAATATTGAGATGTGCCAAATCAATTCAATTGAAATGTTAACACGAACCAAGTGATTTAAATAAGATCCGGCCTCTCTAATTTTTGATAGTTTAATATGATTATAACAAAATGAAATTTGAAACTATTCAACTTTGGTTAACTAATTTAACCAGATTCAACATTTCATATATAAAATGAAGATAAGAATCAGGCTGAAATTCAATATATATCTAGCGTACTACTACTACAAATTAAAGATCAACTGGTTATACATCTTTTTTGTCAAATGACCGTGATTTTTTCACTTTCATAAGCTAATTAAAGTCAATGGTTGTTTTGTAAAGATATTTTGATTTTTTTAAATTAAAACCACTAAATAGTGGAGTGAATTTTACTGGACTCACTACACCCTTTAAAAAATAAAATCTAGTAAGGTATCATAGTACATTTGAAATCATACATTATTGAGACATAAATCTATGAGATAAATCATTTAAGCTCTAATTTATACCCATGTCAACTCTCACAAGAAATTTAAGAATCGCTATGCAAAACCCAACTTAACCGACGAGAGGACTCACTACTCGGAATTGATTAGTGATCACTAAGTGAAACACAAGTGACAAGTCTTTTATCACGTCGTTAAATGGGTAAAATTAGTGCAAAAATACAATTTATAAACCTCTACTAGTACTCATACTACAAAGGTGGTAAAACGGTATAAGTAAAGAGTCGAACCCCAAGAAAACGGGGATCGCGTTCTAATCTAATCTCTATTCCAGGTGAACAAGAGGGGTTTTGTGTGTGAGAGTGAACCACATAAATGTAACAACTAAGAAAGCAAATAGAAAATGTAACAACTACGAAAGCAAATAGCAAAAGAAGAAGGTAGAAAACAAGTTCCATTTTTGACAAGAATGCTGAGATGTTATTGGGTATAACTGCAACGGAAGCGATGGCCTGTGACACACAGGTTTGGAATCAAATATTAACGTACATGTTTGGACTTTTCTTTACCGTAGTTGCATACATTTTCTAACACATTTTATAACACACATGAAGGATTACATTGAAGTAAAAAATAAAAAGGTTGAAGATATTGAATTTGTTCTTCGAATTCAGATCAATTTCAAAAAATAAGACTATGAAGTCCAGACGTACATGGTCGTATCCCTTCATGAGTATCAAGGTTTGAACTATACCGTAATTGCAGGAGACAAAACAAAGGTAAAACCATCCACAATATTTCGGATTCAAGAGACAATATGGCAATCATAAAGTTTCGCAAGAAGACACTCATCAAAAAATCCAAAGAGGACAAGTTTGAAGAAAATGTCGACATTGAGAATTTGGAAAATTATTCTTCAGGTAGTGATTAACAACTATGTTAGTGCATCATCTTTTGTTTGTTCATAATAATTATTATTGTAATTTGATGTTTATTTTTCATCTGATCTACTCAGGACGAGATGCAAAGAAGTCAAGGCGCCTTTAAACATAACCAATGATGATGACGAGGATATCGATCAATCAAACGCAAAAGATGGCAAGGATGATAACCAATCAAATGAAATTTAAAGATGCCCAACATATAAGGAATTTTTAGCAAAATATTAATAGTTTATTTCCCAATACAACATTTATTTTATTTTAGTTTCATTATTTGAATCTTGAAGATGCCAAACATTTAGATTTTCTACAACAATAAATTAGTAGTTTCTTTACCATTAGACTCATTTCTTTTATGTAGTTGCAGTTTTTGAATTTTTATAATAACATATTTATTTATTAAGTTTTTTAATATCAGATATTTTAAGTTTTTAAGTTTTTTTCAATCCCAATTGTACTAATCATTAATTAATACAATTTTCATCTTTTAAGAATGAAATAAAGTTTTTGTAATTTACTGGTTAATTAGTAGGTTGAATTCAACTAAATGTTGGATGCAGACGCCGTTCTGTGTCACGAATTTAGCAGATTGAAGATGGAGCATATTCAAGTCGCACAACTTGCGCAGTGGCAGACACACTTCACCATTTGCTTGAATGAGCTTAATGTTTTGCTGCAGCTCGATCCTTCATAGTTGCTTCTTGTGGCAGTGCAGCCTGTGATGGTCACCCATGATAAAACTTATGGGGAGACGATCGCTAGATTGACAGAGAAGTTCACGCATCTCACACAACAAATCCCTGTTGCGCTCGTGCCTTCCAGGTTCCCTTACTTTGATAAAGGTGACAAAAAATCAAAGTCAGCCTTGAGGTGGAGCATGAATCCTTGACTCGATTCTGCCACAGCATTCTGCTACAGCTTCTGAAGAACGGAACCGGATATTGGAGACGAATATCGATGCTTTTGAAAAGATGGCGATTGGTTTAAGTACCAGATTTTTACACAGATCTGAGGTTGAAAGAGGATGCATCAAAAGTGATGATAGGAAGCGTGTATGCTCTGCTTCTTTGTGATAGTTGATTGAAACAAGAGAAATCAAACAGATGCAGAGATTGACTTGTACTTGTCTAGTCAGGATAACCCTCCTTGTCAGACTGATGTTGAGAGGCTGAAAAAGATGATGTGCATTTGGATCCGGAGAAGGCTGGGCTCAACATTGAAGCTGCAAATTCTGAGTAAAGAGCCAAGGGTTATATAGTAAAAGTAAACAATGCTAAATCGGTACTGCGCAGAATGAGATTGCTCAACCATGAGTTGGAGCAAACTGAGTTTGCAAAGCAAGTTGTCAAAAGAAACACAAACTTCTGCTGGGCATTTGTTGAGAGTGATTCAAGGGCTCTGGAGGTCTCTGGATAAACTTTCCAAGAACGTGATCGGTATGATGGACGAGGTGGCGAAAGAAGCCAAAAAGTATAGCTTGAAGCTTGAAGCCAAAGCAAAAACTCAAACTCCTGCTTCTTAATCAAAATGGGAATCATGTTCACCTTTCTAAATATGTTCACTAGACAAAAACAACCATGTTTGCTTTATGTTTCTTTTGGTGCATTTGAAGTTTGTTGCTTTTGCTATAGTTGTATCATGGTGAATTCTGTTGGTTTTTTTGAAATTCGATCGAGACGAGGGTTTGAACCAAAAAAAAAGAGGTTAAATTAAACTAAATTTATTCATATTCTTAATTAAATAATATTTTATAATCTCATGCTTAACCATATATACTAAAAGATCCGTAATTAGGTTCATGCCATATATTAAAAAACAATCGCGCCTAACAACGTAATATACTATGTTAAACTTGTATCAATGGTTCAACTCTAAAATTATGTTGTTAAATGATAATTTGTAGTACCATTTGGTAACATTATTGATGTTTAACATAGTCATATTAGCGTGTTGGATACAATTTATTAAGTATTTCGGAACGTAATATTTAGTCAAATGTATACAATTAAATAAGACGTGCATCGCGCGGCATGACCATCCTAATATATGAAATGAAGATAAGAATTAGGCTGAAAATTCCATATCTAGTGTACTACTACTACTAAAAATTATAGATCAACTGGTTATACATCTTCTTTGTCAAATGACCATGAATTTTTCACTTCCATAAGCTAATTCCAGTCGATGCTTGTTTTGTAAAGATCTGTTTACTTCTTTTTTTTAATTAAAACCACTAAATAGTGGAGTGAATTTTACTGGACTCACTACACCCTGAAAAAATAAAATCTCATAAGGTATCATAGTACATGAAGAAATTCAGACATTATTGAGACATAAATATGTGATATAAATAATTTTAGCTCTAATTTATACCCATGTCAACTTTCGCAAAAATAAATAAATTAGGGATTGCTATGCGAAACACAACTTAACTGACGAGAGGACTCGGAGCTGATTAGTGATCATTAAGAGAAACACAAGTGACAAGTCTTTCCCACATCGTTAAATGGATCAAATTAGTGCCAAAATAAAATTTATAAACCATTACTCGTACTCATACTACAAAGGTAGTAAAGTGGTAATTAAAGGGTTGAACCCCTAGAGAAGGGGGATTGCGTTCTAATCTAATTCTAGTTTAACAAGAGGGGTCTTGTGTGTGGGAGTGAACCACATAAATGTGATTAACAAGAATCTTATGATAGCAAATATGGAGTGGGTTTGACTTATAACCTAACTCTACCTTTGATCATTGACCTTACAAGTAAACACATTCACCATCATCTCCTCCCTTAACTTTTGAGAACATCAACAAGTCTTTTGAGCTTTTGACTCTCTATCGCCACTAAAGTAGCATTGGAGGGAAACACATATCACAACAGTACCCTTATTGATAGGTAACCCTAGAAGCACATCTAGGATCACCTTCCCAATGGATAAGAGTAGGGGACTGGCTAAACTACCCAATTTATGAAAGCATTCATTGTAGCATGTTCATCCTCACCCGGGGGTTCCAATTTTTATGAATTAAGCATGGCAGTGATTTGCTCTAGAATGGATATACGACGCATTCTAACTCGAGTTTTCAATCCGAGCATACAAATCACCCAAATACCTAGAAACTCAATACGGGCTAGGGTTCCACCAATATCTCTCGATGAGCTAAGAGCAATACCATCAAGAGACTAGAGGAATACGTAGATCTAACCATGAAAACATTCATAATCCATGGAAGAATATAATCATGGATCAACAAGAAAGGAGAGAGGATATGAAGATGACGAATTAAGGTCTGACATCAATAGAAATTAGGTCTACATCAACCCTACTACGTAAATGTTATCCTTGGTAGCTCATAATCAAAGCAAAAAATTCAAATGTGTTAAAGACATGAATTCTAGATTTGGAAGATAAAAGAGAGAGAAAGTAGAGGTTTGGATGTTCAAAATAATGAAAGTGGTCTAAAAAATGGGATAAACATCCTTAAATAACAAGGAAAAAGACAAGTCAGATAGTGACAACGCGGCCAAGCGCGTGCGCGGTTCTACTCTTCGACACAACCAGGCGTGAGACACGCGTGAGGTAACTATCTAGCTCGGCCAGGCTCACGCGGCCAGTCGCACATTTTTGAGTTCAGGTGCGCGATTTCGTGGTTAGGCGTGCGCCGCTTGTTCTTCGTTCTTCTTCCCTTCTTGGCTCCAATGGGCTTTTCTTCTTCGTGCCTTGTGCTATCTTGGAGCTTATTCTTCTTCTTGACGTCCTCTCCTCGTGCATACTTTGCAAGCAAACCTCCGATGAAAGCTTAAAGTAATTCAAAGGCAAAAGTAGTGGAAACGACCACAAATACCACTTTTAAGATAACAATGCTTATTAGATTTACCGAATACTACTCAAATACAAGCTAAAAAACTAGTATGAATCGGTCTCGTCAACAAGTTAACCACAAGTAGGGGGTTAAAATAAAACTAAATCAAAATGTGATGTTTAAAACTGAATTAGGCAAGCATGAGAAACATCTTTGATGGAGGGAATTGAGTTTTCCTCACTGTCGATTCATTGTTAGCATCCCATAGTTGCAATTATCTGAGCAACAACATTAGTGTTTAAGCTTGAAATTTGAGCAAACAAATTCAGCATTGTACCATCCAACCTTGTAAAATTTGAGCAGTAAAATCCATTAGTGTACATGCTATTCTTCCTTCTGGATTTAGACAAATAGGAAGATTGCAATTTCTTCATTCATTCACTTGAACCAAACAATTTTCCTATTTCGTAGAACTTTGATTGATGATTAAAACTTCCATGAAATTGAAATTTCTCCATCAATTAAATTTCCGCATGAATCAAACGATCTCTAAGACGGGATGCAAAGACAAAGAAAGAATAATAAATTTCCCACACTTAATTGAGTAAAAAATATTAAAAATTAGTCGTTTGGTGATTGGTTGGGCTTTGCGGGAAGATAATCACTAAAATTTAACGAAAATGTTGAGTTTCTGAAAGAAAAAGAAAATGATACACACTAATTCGAAGTAAATCATTTGGGAAGAAAAACAAATGCTATTTCAATCTCAATTGTGCTTTCCCTGTGCATTTTTGTTGTATATTCCGTGGCGTTGCAATTTCGCATCAAACTTAGTTTTGAAGAGTCCAGAAATCTCAGCATTAATATGTTTGCAATTTTGTAGAAGTTGACTATGTTTAAACTTGCTCTCATGTTTAAACACTTGCTCGTGAAGATCAGAAACCGAGAAACAGTCTTTGATGTGAACTACAACTCAGATGCGATCAAACAAGATATTCGAAAGAATCAAATGATATTTGAAGAATGATTCGGTTCTGATTTTAATTAGATAAAGAATATATTTGTGAGTTGTATTTTATTTAGAATTAGTCTTAAATATGGAAAAAATATATTTCTTATCATAGAGCTATAGAAGTAGAATATAGCTAGAAGACTAAGTGTTGCTGTGATTTGCTGGACGATAGGATCAGCATTGCCGTGATTAAAGGACCGAAAAGATCAACACGGAAGCACAGTCTTGAACTATAAATAGAGAAGAAAGCTGCATCAACATTCATCCATCTTACAAGAAAGTATTATGCCGATCAGAATAGCTTTACAGTTGGAGCAGCTTATTGAAGGGAGTTCAATAGGTCTTTGCCATCGCCAGCAGTCTGGAATCAACACGCCTTAATACTTCAGGGGAAGTGGTCAAGACAGCAACGAGGAGTTGCTGACCGGCAGTGAGGGGATCTCACGAATCCACACGATTAAGATAAGTCCTAGATAGTTAATTGTTTGGAGAACATTGTAACTGATCTTGGTTATTTTAGTGGATGATTTTCAGACTGGGCAAGGCCCCGCAGGCGTAGGCATTTATCACCGAACTGCGTAAACAATTCTTGTGTTCTTTCTTTCAGTGTTTAAACTCTGTCTTATGTTTAAACATACGTGCTAGAATAGAAACATTAGTTAAGGACTTGTGAAACTGATCGATAGTAAATTTCATTTGGTATTAGAGCTTGTCCACTGAGTTGTGCCTTTAACAAGGCCAGTGGAGATCCCTATCGATCATGGCGAACCAAGAGAAGGATGGTTCACTGTACACACGCGCGCCCATGCTGGATAAAAATAACTACGGTTATTGGAAGACAAGGATGAGGCATTACATTGATGCTCTAGATGAAGAATCTTGGTACTGGGTTGAGAATGAGTGGTCACCAGCCAGACATCCACCTACAGCAGGGGAAGCCGAAGGTGTTCTGAAAAACAGAGAAGAGCTGTCGACTCAAGAGAGGAAGGACAAGCGACTAAACAGCAAAACACTCAATTGCATCAACTCGTGTGTTGATCAAGAAGCGTTTCGGTTGATTTCAACATGCTGCACTGCTAAGGATGCATCGGAGAAACTAAAAGCTAGCTATGGAGGAGATGCAAAAATGAAACGACAAAAAATGCATACATTAAAAACAGCATTTGATACTCTGATTATGCATGATAATGAGACGATTACTGAATATAAAGCAAAAATTCAATCATAGTGTCCAAGTGGATCAGCTAACAAAAAGGGGAAAGCCTACAATGCTATGTTTAGTGATGCAGAAGATTCTGATGAAGAGCATGTCAGCAACCATGTAGCATTCGGAGCAATCACTGTTCTAAGTGATGAAGAAAGTGAAGAAGGAACCTATGTTGCATTTGGTGCTACTGTTGTTTCAGAAAGTGAGAGTCTAAACATAGACTCTGAGGGTGTTCATGAATCATACGACAAACTCCATGAACTCTGGATCAGTGTGACTGAACAAAATAAAGTCTTACAGAAAGACAATCATAGTCTGAATGAAGAAATTGAGCAACAACAAATCACTATAGAGGCAATGAGGAAAGAACTGAAGATAGCTCTCATTCGAGCTGAGTTAGCTGAAGGAACCATCACCAAACTGAACAAAGGAACAGCAGCTCTGGATGACATTCTTGGTATGGGAAAAGTGGCTGGAGATCGACATGGATTAGGATATGATGGAATGGAAGTGACCAACAAGACTGAAGGATATCTGAAGGATATTAGTGACTCATTAAAGATCTGAAGGATATTAGTAGCGGAATCCTACTTGAAGATGAACCTGAGCAGCCAATCAGTTCAGATATTGAGTCATCTCTGTCCGATGTTACAACACTGTCGGATGTTATAACACTGCCTGATGTTACAACAGCATCTGATGCTCCTGAGAGTAACACAGTATTTGAAGCTACAACATCTGATCCAGCTACATCTGTCAATCCTCCACCCAGCATGTACAATCTGAGGCAAACAGAACTGAAAGACTACGCCAAAATGAATGATGGAATGCATGTGTTGCAATGCTTTCTCTCCTCCATAGAACCCAAGAATCATAAGGAAGCATTAAATGATGAGTATTGGATTTCTGCCATGCAAGAGGAACTAGAGCAATTCACAAGGAGTGATGTATGGTATCTTGTTCCACGACCTCCAGGAGTCAATGTCATTGGCACTAAGTGGATTTTCAAAAACAAGTTTGATGGAGATGGTAATATCACCAGAATAAAGGCTAGACTGGTAGCTCAAGGATATACTCAAGTTGAAGGTGTTGATTTTGATGCAACCTTTGCTCCTGTTGCAAGTTTAGAATCTGTTCGTTTTTTGCTTGCTATGTCGTGTATTATGAAGTTTAAGTTGTTTCAGATGGATGTCAAGAGTGCATTCCTGAATGACATTGTCAATGAAGAAGTATATGTTGAACACTTTGAAGATCCGTATCTTCTTGATCATGTTTACAGATTGAAGAAGGCGTTATATGGTCTTAAGAAAGCTCCCAGGGCTTGGTATGAGCGTCTCACCCAATTTCTTTTGCAGAAAGGCTATCGACGAGGGGGAGTAGACCGAACGCTCTTTGTGTTTAAACATGCAAAACATATTCTATTTGCCCAAATCTATGTAGATGATATTGTCTTTGGGTCAACATCTCAAAAGTTGGTTGATAGCTTTATAGAGATGATGAAGAGCGAGTTTGAAATGAGCATGGTTGGTGAACTGACATATTTTCTAGGGCTTCAAGTCAAACAACACAAGGAAGGTATCCTCATCAATCAAACCAAGTACACCTTAAACTTGGTTAAGAGATTTGGGATGGATGATTCTAAGAGTATGCGAACACCAATGGCATCTACAGAGAAACTGACTTATGACAAGTATGGAGTGAAGGTAGATATCAAGTTATATAGAAGTATAATTGGGAGCTTACTATATCTCACTGCAAGTAGGCCAGATATTTGTTTGAGTGTTAGACTATGTGCGAGATTTCAATCTGATCCCAAGGAGTGTCATCTATCTGCGGTCAAGAGGATTATCAGATATGTGCATGGAACTGTTACTTATGGTCTCTGGTATTCTAGAGGAAGTCAAGCTGAGATTATTAGTTACAGTGATTCCGATTGGGCTGGGAATTCAGAAGATAGGAAAAGTACTACTGGAGGATGCTTCTATGTAGGAGGGAATCTAGTGTCATGGTATAGCAAGAAGCAGATATCTATCTCACTGTCTACTACTGAATCTGAGTATTTAGCAGTTGGAAGCTGTTGCCAGCAACTACTATGGATGAAGCAGATGTTGAAAGACTATGGATTCAAGCTGGATACTCTAATCATAAAATATGATAATAAGGGAGCCATTGATCTTTCCCATGATCCTGTTGATCATAAGAAGACAAAGCACATAGACATCAAGCATCACTTCATCTGAGACTTGGTGGAAAAGAGGGAATTGACAATTGAATTTGTTCCTAGTGCTGAACAGTATGCCGATATATTCACCAAACCACTGGACTCTGCAACATTTAAGACACTAAGACAACACTTAGGTGTTTGTCGAATTTGAGGTACCTCTGATCGCCTCTTATTTGTTGTATATTAGTGTTTACTGTTTTGTGTCTTTTAATTTTTGTTGAAAAAGAAAAATACAAAAAGAAGTCGGTGTCAAGTATGTTTAAACACTGTGAATCAGTGTGTTTAAACACTGAAGAGTTAGCCAAAAATGAAGTGAATAGTGTATTGGGCCAGACTAGTCAACTCTTTGTAAATGGGCTGAAAGGGTCGACATCAGCGGGCTGATATCTCCATCTGGGCTGAAAGAAAGAGATTTGGGCTCATATTTATTTTATGAGGGGAAATCAGAAATTGTTGAAGAATGGAGGGACTGAAATATATATAGGGAGCTAATTTCTATTTTGGACGTGGATTTGAATTTTGGAAAAGTCGAAAATATAAGAGGGAAAAAGAAGTTTTTTTTTCTGCATGATACTGCTCTTCGTCGTTCCAAATTCCAGCAAGCAGAGATCGTATTCAGCTTCAGCTCAGCTTTCCGATCTCCGATCAAAGCAATCTCGGTCAACTGGTTCAAGGGTTCCCAGTATTCTTATTGCAGAGTTACAATCACAGCGTTTCCACCCCTCTCTTGCCTATAAAGCAAACCGATTGCATGCACAAGGTAAACCCTCGATCTGTGTTCAAGATCTGATTTTTCTTGAGTGTTTGAAATATAGGAAGGTGTTTACGAGGTACACTTTGTTAGTTTCTGCCATATTCAATCTTGGTGTTGTGTTTGAACCTGAGGCAGTGTTTAGACAACTATGGGTAGCTCTAAGTCTGATTCTTTTGCAAATTTGGGAATTAATGATGATGAGGTTGGGGTTGTAGAGAGTTTACTGAGTCTTCAGGGGTACTTGAGTGATGATTCTGCCCCAAAATCCCCAATTTGTGTGCATGAGAGGGTTGAGTTTGAAGAAGGTTCTGTTGGTCCAGAGGTTGAGAATAATGAAGCCACGGGTAATCAAGTTCTAGAGTTGACTCCCTCAGTGCCTGTGTTAATTACTTTTGAGGAGGTGTCTTTACTGGAGTCTGATAAAAGGGACACTGCATCAGGACAAGAGAACGAACTTAAAGGGCCAAGTATTAAGAAGGTCTATCGGAAAAGAAAGGGAAAGAAAGGGTTGGAGATTGGGTATGGTAATGTCAACAATGCTGTTGCAGATCAACCCTCTGCTCAGCAGAAGGTGTTCAACTGGACTTGGGAAGCTGAGAAAAAGTCAGAGAATGAGGATGATGTGTTTTTGTCTGACCTTAAACCTAAGAAGAGAAAGCAGAAGAAGGCTAAGAAAAGGCAACAGAGAAAGAAGAAGAACTTGGATGATCTGCCACCAATCGTTGATGTGTTTCCTGCAGAATCCAAGAAGAGGAAGAAGGCAACAACTTCTGAGGTAATCAAGAAGGGGGCTACTGAAGAATTTCCAGTTTCTGACAGAAATGAGGAGGAGTTCATCAAGACTTCTGATTATGGTGAGAAGAGCAGTGATGAATCTGTACACTCAGATTCTACCAGGAGCAGTGATAAGGTGAAGACAGGAGGGATTAGGT
This sequence comes from Sherardia arvensis, assembly GCA_948330725.1. Lineage (NCBI taxonomy): Eukaryota > Viridiplantae > Streptophyta > Magnoliopsida > Gentianales > Rubiaceae > Sherardia > Sherardia arvensis. The sequence continues at coordinate 39,044,332 of OX415236.1, read as the reverse complement.
CCAAGCTGAGAGTAGGAGATGCTGATCCTTTACTGCTCAGTGCTTTTAATGAGAAGTTCTATTCTCAGAAATAATTCAGAAGCATGCAGAGATGGTGCAGAAGACCTTAAATGTGGAGAAAAGATTGACTGAGCAGTTCAAGAATCCAGCTTTTGTGACTTTCATGAAGAGTATTCGTATGTTTAAACCTGCCAACTCTTGTGTCAATGCCAACAAGGACTTGGTTTATGAGTTCTATTCCAATCTGAGGAAAGGGAATAGTGATCCTAAATCTCCTTGGTTTCGCAAGGTCTATGTCAGAGGCAAGTTGTACAGGTTTGATCCATTTACCATCAATCTGTATCTTGGAGTTGATCAAAGGAGGTGTCCATCTAGTGCTTATCCTGAAGGGTTCACTCTAAACTATGATGTGGTGGCATTGGAGTTATCTGGTGGTAGTTTGGCTGAATGGGGTGATTCACCAACCATTCTGACATCTTCTCTTACCCAAAAGTACTTCTGTCTGTACAGGGTAGTGGCTAATATGTGGACAATGTCCAAGAATGTTTCCAAAGTCACTGAAGAGATGGCAGGGGTGATTTATTGCATTGGCACCAGGAAGCCCTTCAATCTGGGATGGTTTTTATTTGAAAGAATTCACTTCGTTGCCAGGAATTTAAAGTCTGATGAATATCTTATCTATCCAGCACTTATCACTGGGATTTTGAGGCATGCTGGAGTTCAGGATGCAGAGGATGATGTCATAATTCAGTGCCCAGAGGTTCGGGTTAATCTGACAGTGCTGGCCAAGAGAAATGATCTCACAGACCTTATTGAAGATGATTCTGATCAGCCACCTGAAGAAGAAAACTATGCCAAGGTCAGAATTGCAGAGATCAAGGCTCAGCTTAAAGCTCATCGTCTCAAGATTATTGACCTGAAGGAAGAATTTAAAGCTTTGGTTGAATATGATGACAGTGGTGATGAGAGCATTTTGGTTCTCATTAGTTCTGAGTTTCTAAGTTTTTTTTTCTCTCTCTTTTGCACTCTGCTTATATGGTTGAATATTGTGACATTGCTTTTGGGAGTGTATGTTCTGTTTTGGGATTTTTTTTTTTTGGTGCGGCTTTGGCACTTTTATGTTCCCAAGGGGGGAGAATGTTTTGATGATATTTGGTTGGCCATTTATTTTGGATGTTAAGGAAGTTTTTGATGTGTCCAATTTAGTTTTGGAACATAGTTTGACTGTTAGCATGAATGATTGTCTCTATCTACGTCTGGTGAGTAGGGGGAGCTTAGTTGATATTGCATGTTGTTTCTGATAATTGATGCTCATGTGAATGAAGATTGGATTTTTAAATGAAAGGGGGAGTTATGCATCAAAACAAAGGTTATGGTTCCACAAAATGCCAAAGGAGGAGATTGAAGAGTCCAGAAGACTCAGCATTAATATGTTGGCAATTTTGTAGAAGTTGACTATGTTTAAACATGCTCTCATGTTTAAACACTTGCTCGTGAAGATCAGAAACCGAGAAATAGTCTTTGATGTGAACTACAACTCAGATGCGATCAAACAAGATATTCGAAAGAATCAAATGATATTTGAAGAATGATTCGGTTCTGATTTTAATTAGATAAAGAATATATTTGTGAGTTGTATTTTATTTAGAATTAGTCTTAAATAAGGAAAGAATATATTTCTTATCCTAGAGTTATAGAAGTAGAATATAGCTAGAAGACTAAGTGTTGCTGTGATTTGCTGGACGATAGGATCAGCATTGCCGTGATTAAAGGACCGAGAAGATCAACACGGAAGCACAGCCTTGAACTATAAGTAGAGAAGAAAGCTGCATCAACATTCATCCATCTTACAAGAAAGTATTCTGCCGATCAGAATAGCTTTACAGTTGGAGCAGCTTATTGAAGGGAGTTCAATAGGTCTTTGCCATCGCCAGCAGTCTGGAATCAACACGCCTTAATATTTCAGGGGAAGTGGTCAAGACAGCAACGAGGAGTTGCTGACCGGCAGTGAGGGGATCTCACGAATCCACACGATTAAGATAAGTCCTAGATAGTTAATTGTTTGGAGAACATTGTAACTGATCTTGGTTATTTTAGTGGATGATTTTCAGACTGGGCAAGGCCCCGCAGACGTAGGTGTTTATCACCGAACTGCGTAAACAATTCTTGTGTTCTTTCTTTCAGTGTTTAAACTCTGTCTTATGTTTAAACGTACGTGGTAGAATAGAAAAATTAGTTAAGAACTTGTGAAACTGATCGATAGTAAATTTCAAGTTTGAACGTTGATGATTCAATCAAAACACCATTTGAAAGAACCGGCAAGTTGTGTATGAGAACCTATACTCGACCAGTTCTATCATTTCCTATTTGTCATTTTGCTAAGGGATTTGGAAGTTCATTAACAAACGTTAACCATATAAACCAGAACATCAACATTTATTTCCTTGTGCTTCACCCCCCTCCAGATTTCTGCGTTCATGACAAAAATTGGGCATCACAACTTCTTCTCCAAGCACTTTTCCCCGTGATCTTGCACCACACGATACGCAGGAGCCGAGCGATGGACATTAAGATATATCAAACAGAAAGGACCTCATTTTCACGCCAATATAAGATTAGCTCACTAATCAGTTCTAAGTAGACACTAGAAAGTCAGAAAATGGCACCTGGGTTCCTGAAGCCGACTGTATGTTGTCTTTTCATCATAATACTTTCACGGTATTTGGGAGCTCTGTCTCGTGTGATCCATCCTGCTTTATTGATGGATCAGTACGAACAATGGATGATCATTTATGGACGCGAATAAAAGGATTCTGTGGAGAAAGAAAGACGCTTCAACACTTTCAAAACAAATATAGAGTATATAGACTCTGTTAATAGTGCAGGTGACAAGCCCTACAAGCCTGGTGTCAAGGAATATGCAGACCTGACTAACGAGAAGTTCAAAACAGCTCATCTATCACCTGTCATCTTTCCAAAGAGAGTAAATCGTTCAAGCACCGCTCAGAGCAGATATTTCCGGCCCGGAACTTGTCACCGCCGTTGCCAATACTGTCTGTCTTGGTTTCCTTAGAGCCCCCGATTGGGTATTTACACATCATATCCCTTTTAGCTTTAGGTGATCAGTTTCCGGTTTTCAAAGTGATATATTATGTTTCATTAGGTACTAGTTCTTTATATACATTTCAGTATATATAGTGATTTTGTTTTCTATGACATGATTTATGGGTGAAGTTTTGCTAGCTTGGTTTGAGGGAGCAATTCATAACCTTGTTGTTTGATCTGCCAAAGCTCAGAAATATAAGATTTTTTTGCTGAAAATTTGTAGAAAAATGAAGGGCAAAGTTTTTCATCCTAAGGCCATGATCATCCTAAGGCTGATACCTTTTCTAATTTGCAATGGGACTTGCTCAGTAAGGTTTCGGTGAGTTCAGCTGGGGAGGCTTTATTGGGGTCTGATGGTCATGATTTGCTTCACGGGAAATCGAACTCACTATGTATATTGTATGGGAGTCTTGTTCAGGTTTGTTGCTCTTTAGTTGATGTGAGTGAACTCAGTGAAATTGATTGTGAATTGTGAACTCAGCTTCGTAGTTTGATTGTGAATTCTTAGGATGCGAACAAGCGGCATCATCCGCTGGATTTGAACATGCTCAAAGGCCACAACGATGAAGTTACCAGCCTGTGTTTCTCACGGGATGCTAGTTCTCTAGAAATTGGTAATCTAATCGCTTCGCTTCTTGGATATATCTATGTGTGATGTTGCTTTGTATTACTGTTATGGAGTTTTACTAGTTAAATTGTTTTTTTGTTCAGCTTGTGGGGATGGAATTCTGAGGGTGTTTAAGCTGAATGATGCTGCCAATAAAAGTTTCAAGTAAGGCTCCGTTTGATAAACCATTTAAGTGATTAATTAAAATGTTAAGTGTTTGACAACGTAAAACTTGACGTCTGAACAGTTTCAGCGGGTCTGAACTTCGTAGTTCAATTTGACTCCAACAAATCAGCGATTTCCCAATCACTTATCACTTAAATCTGAACGCATTAGAGAGATAAATTTTAAACTGGACGACTATTGCCCCTCTGTTTCGTCTCCCCCACAGACATCTCCTCACCTCATATCAGTCGCAGACGCTCGGGAGCAGGTGGGATTGGAAAGGAATGGATGCGGATTTTATTGTGACAGCTGGGGAAAGCACCACCGTGGAAGAGGTGGAAATAAAATCACATCGCCGGTCTGGAGCAGCTGTGCTTCGATGCAAGAAACCGGCACGGGAACTCTGAAAGACTTGATCAGAAAAGGTGGGCAGCCTGGGCGGCGAGGGTGGCCACGAAGCTGATTGGCCGGGATTGCCGTTACTCCCACGAGCAGAATCCAAACACGATGAGGGTTGATACTATGTCTCCAGCTCAAACAAAGACAAAATCCAGCTCAAGAATACTTATTTAGCTCTTTATAGGCCTTTGGCTGATTGACAGCAGAAGATGATTTGTGCCACATCTGAACCTTCTGATGAATTGAAAGAGAAAAGTTCATCGGAACGTGATCCATATCTGGCACCAAGAGTCTTTTGGATTTTTAGATCTGTTCATTTTCTTTTGATTCGGTTTTGACTGGTGTGGTGCTATTTAGGTTTTTTAGAATTAACTTGCCTCCGGGTGGTCATCCGACCGCGCTCACCTTTGGCAATGATGCTACTTCCATAATAGTTGCGAGTCACACAATGTTAGGTTCTTCTCTTATCATGTATGGAGAAGAAAAATCTAAAGAGAGCGGTGGATCTAAGCCTCGGAATAAGCCATTCTTACGCTATTTGGGACCAAGGCTACCTATGTCAATGTTGATGGAAGCTCTATAGCATTTTCTTGTTCAGAAGGTAGCTTCTTTTTTCCTTTTGGTTCATTTTCAGTCGTTAGTAGATTTTCCATTCTATTTCACAAGCTTGTTTGCCATTGTCACGTCAATTTGGCTTAGTTTAGAGCCAGTTGGGAAGTTATCTAGCTGATTACCAATTTAGTCAGTTTTATGATTATGTATTTATTCTCCTAATTTGGAAAATCAACTCTTTGCTTGAACCATTTGCGCACTACAGATGAATCTAGGAGCTTCATTCACATTCCCACTCAAGTTCAAGGATGGTTACGTTCTTATTCAAGTATTTAAGTACAAGCATAGTTGGATTAGAATTAGTGTAGAATGTTTTTTAGTTAGTGTAGCATGCTATAGTTGGATTAGAATTAGTGTAGAATGTTTTCTAGTTAGTGTAGCATGCTATAGTTGGATTAGAATTAGTGTAGAATGATTTATGAGTTAGTTGTAGAATGATATGTAAATTAGTGTAATAATGTTGTAATGACAATTTGGATCTTTGATATAATTTATAAATTTTGATTTTTTTTATTTTTGATTTTAATTTTTATTAATTTCAGCACCAGATTTGGGGAAATCAAAATTCTATTTCGTTATTAAAATTTGTCTGTTCCAGTATCGGAAGTATAGACTAAAAACAACTTTCTTGGTCCAGCTTCCGGTTCCGTAACCAAGATGGCTTCCGAAACCAGAACAAACTCATCTACACCTCATCGTCACAAGTGTTCCGAATGTGGACCATCTATGTGACGTTTATAAAAAAACACAAATACGGCGGTTCCGACCGCCATAACCTGTGTTCCTTACCAACGGCGGTTCAGACCGCCGTTTCCCGCAGATCCCCCACCCACGGCGCAGCCACCCACGACGCAGCCACTGACGGCGGGCAAAACCGCCGGCGTAGTGGGGCCGACCGCCGCTAATTCGGGCGGCGTCCAGTAGTGAATCTTACTTAAAATTTAAAATTGTTAACAAAAAATAAAATCATTGTTTAGACCCGATGGGCCTGTCTTGAGATTATTTTTTACTAATCTGAAGAAAAAATAAATGCATGGAAAAATAAAATAAGTATGACTAAATTTAGCTAAATTTCATCAAATTATTGAGTCGGGGTCTCTAGAGTGACCGTCTATATTATAGATATAATATAAACCAAAGACTAACTTAGAGTATAGAAAAAAAGAGGTTATTGTTTGCGATTTTGGAAAGAATAAAGTACTGCTCATGCACAATGTTCACATGTACTGTTCACGCACTTACTATTCATGCGTATTGTTCACGCACGAAACTATTCGCACGAGTTACTGTTCAAAAAGCTAAAAACTATGCGGGTTAACCTAAAAACAAAAAAAATTAGACATGCAGAGTCAAACTGATGAAAGCCTACCTATTTACTATGAAAATATGACAGTTTATAATGAAAACCTGACATGCATGCGGATTCTGTCGACAAAACTTTACAAACTAAATTGTTTAACCTAAAAACAAACACTAGTGCAGGAAGGAAGCGCCGACGTCGGTAGATCGCCGGAGGCACGGCGGGTGCAACCGCCGTTACTGGAACAGCCGTGCATCGGCGTTCCAGTTTTGCACGGCGGAAGCAACCGCCGTGCATACTTTTCGAGTTCGAAAGGTGATGGTCTACTTTCTTCGAGTAGAAACATTGTAAAATTGTGTTATTTCACCTGGAAGGAGCAAATTGAAGTCTACGATTCGTAGAAGGATGTTTTGAAATATATTTGACGTCGAATAATATTTCTTCATTTAGACAGAATTTGAATGGTTATTGATTGCATGTTACTCGTAGAAAGATAGGAAGGTGATACATAGATTATGATGCTCTTTTCTACTCGTAAGTAAAAGGTTGCACATGTTTACTCCATCGAAGGAGATTAACAAGATCTAGTTTACGAAAAGTAATATACATGCAGTAAGGTGTGCATTCCATGTTGATCGGGTGCAATTCAGGGTATTAGGAGCCTAGCCTGGATGAGTACTTTCGAATCGAAAGGTAACAGCATTATTTCCATCTTCATTCGAGTCGTAAAACGTAGTATTTTTCAATTATTTTGTTTCTATTCCGGGCGAAAATTTAGTGACAGTTGTCACCTTAGTTTCTATTCGTAAAGTATTTGTGATGTAATCAAAGTTACGATTAGGAAGGAACGTGCATTTGACGTCAAAAAGTTTCTAAGTCGGGTGCTAAATAGGGGATACCTCTGTTTCTTAGTGATAGAATTAGGGGTGGCTTTCGAGTTCGAAAGAGTAAAACTGTGGGAGTTTTCGAATTCGTAATAAGCTTAACTTGGTTGTTGGAAATGATTTCTTTTTAGGGTGAATGTTCTTGTACCCTGGTCCAAATAAATGCAGGCACATTTCGAAATCGTAGGAACATGTATGTTAAAAATGGTCACAAAATGACCCAAATAGAATTTCGAATAAATTGTTAGGCCTAAAAGGCGATATCTAGATTACAACATGTGGCTTTGTAGCCTTCTAACGATAATAAAGTGACGAATGTTATAGCAAAAGACCAACCATGTCTAGGGCTTCATACCCATCGAAAAGCAACCAAAATCCAAAGTTACAATCAAGAATACCAAACAAAGATGGTCACAACCGACATTCTTACATTCAGGCCTTTGAAAGTCTCGACCCTCGGACATTTAGCACATACCCCGCAAAATTGTTAATAACTGTCTTGAGGTCATCAAGTGTGTAAGGAGTTGAGTCCTTCTTGAAAAGCTAGGAGAAGATGACATACAAAACTTATCAATTTTAATACCATGTTTGGTAGAGCGAGTCTAACAACAAAGGGAAGTACAATTGTAGTATGTACACACCGATTCAAAATTATTGTTCAATTTTGCGGAAAAGACAACTTGAAGTGTCGTCGCCATTGTGAAATAGCCGCATTCCCAACAATTTTTTTGCTTCTTGTACTTTTCAAAACACATGAAAAAGTAGTAGTAAGTACCATTGCATACCATGATTTGATGCAACCCGAAGACCGATTGACCGCTGGGATTGACAAACTCCAATGCTTGCTTGACTAACTCAACAATCAAAGGAATCGGTGGTAGGTGTAGAGAATCAATCCATTAAAGTTGTTTAGTTGTCTTGTTGATTGCAACCAAACGCCAATGTCCACTAATCCGATAAAAAATCAAAATAGAAGTTAAACAATGTAGCTAGTCATGAGAATGCAAATTTGAAATATCAAAGAAGCACTTACTTGTGGAGCAATGGCAACAAGAATAGCACTTTAGTAGGATCGCTAAGTCCAACCTTCAAGTAGGAGAGTCGTTCTTCATGAGAATGCACAATCTCTTGATTTTGCTCGGGGCACAGAAAACCAATCCAAGGCCTACCACGACTTTGTGCTACACTATGCAAGAAACTTCATCCATGCCCAAAAAAAATTGGTTACATAATATGGAAGGTCGTGTAATATGTAACGGCGACACCAATACTAAAGTATAAATAGCAAGAATACATACCATTGAAATAGCGACATTAGAGTCTCCGTTATCATGTCAAACCGCCACATGTCTTCAAAGTCCACCCAACACAAGGTTACCAATTACCAACTCCAAAAATTGGTTTAGGACAAGGGAAGTCGTAGGTCCCTAATTGGTTGTGGTCGGCTATCCTCTCAAATAAGAGTCTAACGGAAGGGGGCATGTCATCAACGTCGGTCGGTTTTGGTTGGGTATTTGAATCCATTGCAAAGACACGTTTACCCTTGACTAGTGGTGGTGGGAAAAGATTGGTTGGCTCATCCTCACCTAAGCTCTCGACCCTAATCAACCTCCTAGGCCATAAGAGAAGCAACCCCTTTATTCCCTTAAGCAATCGACATGAGGGATCGGGAATAGGCAAGAGTGCGTTTTCAAAGAAGATATCAAGCACAGAAACAACACCTAAGCCCTCCGGCACATCTTTATGGTGATGTTTTTTAATTGACTCCTCAAAAATTCCATTTGCCAGAACCATGGGGGGTTTTAATGAGCCCATCTCAACATAGAGTTTGCATGCATATGACCCATACCAAAAGAAATGAAAAAAATTAATCTCTAGGTGCAGACTAGCAACAAGTTACGATAATAATACAACTTGTGATAACTATATATTGAAGGGATTATATATAGTACACAAAATGTAAAGAGTATGATTAATTTTAGAATACTAACCATTGATTCACAGGTTGAATGGGGCACACTTTCCTCGATGATTGGCTCAAAAGAATGATCGTATGGCACACCCTCATCCTCGGACTCGATCGGAGATGGTGATATAGGGTCATCCAGAATTTGCTTCTCAATAGGTGTTTTGGTTGTGGTTGGATCCCATTGCATTGTGAGGTCGTCGAGGTTGTTGGGTAAGTGTGTCCCATTTCTTTTAGCAACCATGTGCAAAGCAATGTCACGCTTACCTTGACAAGATTTCAGCTCCTTCACCTCCTCGTACAACATTTTGATCAAACTCTCGTTGGACGGTTTTCGCTTTGTATTCTTGTTCAAGAGATCTTGTGTCGCACATATGAGCCGCACGTCCTTATTCTCCCGGGATGCTCACCACGGCCCAAACTCTCACTTAGGATGTCATACCCCTTCTTGGATGGTACAAAGACCCCATTGTCGTCCTTTTCTTTGTTTGACTCCTAGTAATTGCAACGTAAACAAGAAGAAGTTAGTGATATTCAAACAAGGAGTAACCTACATTTTCAATATGAACGCCACAATGTAAGCAATTAAACTAACAAGATCCGTTAAGAAGGTGGTCATTTCCTCCTTGTCTCCATATCCACCATCTTTCTTCTCTCTTGCCTTGAGGTAGAGCTCAAAGTTCTTAATCTCGTCCACACACATTGGTTGGGTCGTATCCCTTGCCTCAGCCTCCGGCATTCCCTGAGCAATTTTTTCTTGGATTCTTCGTTCCCTATCGTCCCTCACGAATCTATCCACCGCTAATGGCATCCCGCTTCGACTCATTCTATGTGGCAATTTGTTGGCTTGGGCATTCTGCCTTTTTTTTGCATGCGTGCCCTAAGATTGAACATCATGCCAAAAAAGTTAAGTTGTATACTTGTACATGACATGTCAACCAAATCAAAAAAAATTGTGAAGATATTGAAATTGTGTTGTTTACTTACATCATCGACATAGCCTTGTGCATACTTTTTGAAGAACTCCCAACTTTGTTGTGAAATGGTGGTGTATATGAGTCTAGGGTCCAAGTGCTTCTTCTCCCCAAAAACATAGTCTCGAGCTAGCATGGCTCGATAATCTCTTGCAATCTTCCCCAACCGTTGTAGAGTTTTTTCTTGGAGAAGTTCCACGTTGGGTGCATCTATTAGAAATGGTCGCTAAATGATACAAAATTATAAATAAATATGGATTAGAGATATGATGCCATCATAATCAATATGTGTGTAGGATACTACTTACTAATACTCAAGTTGAATATGTATCTTTATTGCCACTAAATAAACAAATTAATTTACCGTGCACTCCCCGAAGAGCCTTTCTTTCATTGAACGAGGAACTAGACGCCAATCGTTGTACTTAATATCAATACGAGTTCTTGCCGTCTTGCCAACCCAACTTGCCCATTTGCTCCTTTCTTTCGAGGTTGGCTCACCACTCTCGTTGAATTCCAATAATTAATGGTGTTAAAAAACCTTTCTTCATCCTTCGCATAAGCTCGTGACAATAAATACGAGGGTGCAAGTTATCTCCACCATCATCGTCGTTCGTGGAAGCCCTAGTTCTTTTCAACGACTTCTTTACTTGCTTCTTCTTTTGGGGAGCCATGTGGTACCTTAGAATTGAGATAGACATAAGCATAGGAGAACAAAACCAATGAATTAAGAATAAACTTGATTCACTACTGTAGGTGTAAACTATAGTAGACTACAATTAGGGTTATGCATTGTCTCCATGAATGCTCATTTATTAAGGTGTACCTAGGGTTTGTATGAATTCACCATGTATTTAATGCTAGGTTTAGGTGTAGGTTTAGACATTCAAGTTAGTTAATTGTAAAAATCATTCAAATTATACTTCAAAACTCAGATAAACTTGACCATAAACTATAACAATAACACGAAGTTATTCTATACTAATATGAAGTTGGAATTACTCAAATCTACAAAACCCTAAATGCAAAGTAAAGAAAAATATATGGTAATGTGAAGAACATGACGACATGATACTTAGTGTAGCTAAATACAAAGTACAATTTAGCACATCGAGTCATTCTCGATTATTTCATTCTCAAAGATTTCATGACGAGAAATGAAAGTTGAAATTACATAAGTAAAATTAGAAAATGGGAAATTATACACATACAAGGAACTAGAATCTCACCCACACAATAGATTGTTCTTGTTGAATGAAAATGATGTTTGAACTTTTGATTTTGAGAGGAATATGGTTGAACTAGATCTATAGATTTGAGAGAAAAAAAAGTAGTGTTGAATAAAGTGGGTGATGAGGGTAGTGAAAAATGTGGGAAATAAAGGTGGGATTCCCGCTTAATAATATATATACAAATGCGTAAATTCTTAGTGACAGTAGTTTTCGAGTTCGCAATCTATGTTATTTAGGAAAAAAATCAAGTATCTTAAGAATCGAAACACATGGGTGTTAGTTTTTTTTGATTAAAAAACTAATGTTTTGGCTCTAACATAGTTACTAAATCGTAACATAAGTGGAAAAAGGGATGAAATGAAATGCACATATTACGAACTCGAAAGAGTAAGAGTAATAAGTTTAATACTCCGGGTGGTTTGTCGGGTATTCCTCTGTTGAAATGCTGAATTTGGAAGATGTCATTTGACACTCGGAACGAACTCGAAAAAAGTGCTACATTTCGGGTTTGCGAATTCGCACAGGTCTAGTAAATATCAGTTTACCATATTACGAACTCGAAAGAGTAAGAGTAATAAGTTTTATACTCCGGGTGGTTTATCGGGTATTCCTCTATTGAAATGATGAATTTGGAAGATGTCATTTGACACCATGTTACGAACTCGAAAATAGTGCTAAATTTAAGTTTGCGACTTCGCAAAAGTGTAGCAGATTTCAATTTACGGTTTTCCGAGTTCGTAAGATTGAGTTAGTGTATAATAAAACCGGGTCAGCCTCAAAGCTATTCAGTACCAACTGCAACAAAAAACCCCAAATCGAAACCTGTAAAAACCTAGATCTAATCCAAGGCATGGCCCGTACAAAGCAAGTCGCCGACAGACGTGAATGTGATCGGGAAATGGTAGTTCCCACCGCTGCTGTCGCTCGCCGGCAGAAAGAGCCTGTCCTTCGGCACCCTGCTAGCCGGAAAAGTAAAAAGCTGGTGACCGACAAGGTTCCGGCTCGTGCTGTGGTGAGTCAATCCAATGATTCGAGCGAGGAGGATGATGGGTCAACGCTGGTGCACAGGAAGAGGAAAACACCCACAGTTGAAGGGAAGGGAAAGAATAAAGTGACTGAGCCAGACACAGAGCCAGAGGAAGATGGAGAGGATTCAGTAGATGATGAAGAAGACTCTGAAGGTGCAGAGGAAGGAGAGGATAGTGATCAAGGTGAAGATAGTGATGATGGAGAAGATAGTGAGCCAGGAGAGGATAGTGAACCAGACGATGAGGAGGAATCAGAAACTCCAGAAGAGAGTGAGGTTCAGGAGGAGCCTGTGAAGAATGTGAAGAAGGGCAAGGGAGCTAAGCGAGTGCCCGCCGACGATGAGTTGCTTTCTGCAGCTGCAAAGGCACCGAAGTATAGGAAACCAAAGCCGAGCAAAAAAGGAGATGAAGATTCCAGTGACTACTTCTTCAGCCCCACCGCGGAGCAGCGATATATTAAGCACATACGTAGGCCTCTAACCGTCACGAAGGTGCTTAAGGTTCGCTCCACTATCGGTAAAACCCTACTCTATGTGCTGGATTACTTTAAGGCGTCGCATTTAGATAAATTGATTACACTGGATGCTCCAGTATACCCTGACATGGTTAGGCAGTTTTATGCGAACTTAGGTAGAAATCCTAGTGAGAGTGAGGTTTCTAAGGTGGCTGGTGTCATCATTCAAGTGACAAAGTATAGTATAAATGCTGCCTTAGGAGTGTCGTGGAGTAGTTATCTAGCTTTGGTTGGGGAGAGTAGCGGTGTTGTTTATGATTGCTATTATGACCACAAGTGGCCTGATGTATCTTAAAAGCAACCCTTAGATCCCGCAGAATTAGGCTTGGAGTTCTTCCATGCAGAGCTTCCCACTAGTGATGGGCCGGGAAGGCAGTGGAGTACGACATTGAGCATTTGTCGAGCGAGCACCGCATAGTATTTGAGTGGATTTGTGGGAATGTGCTGCCAACAGGTGGTCATGCAGCCTACTATAGCCACATGTATGATTTTTTACTACATTGTGCGGGGCCTGCTAGTAAATCCAGGGTACACTATTGCTGAGTACATGAAGAAGTCGGCTAATCACGCTACCAAGCAATTCCCATATGGCTCACTCATTACAAGGCTGATGAAGACTCAAGGCTTTGTCCCCGTCGATGCCCCGATCAGGAATCAACTGTATGACGCGAAATGGCTCCAACACTGTCATCTAGAACTTGACCTTGGTACAAACAAGTACAAGAAGAAGCCAGTGGGAAATGGCGTCGCTGCTAGAGTTGCCAAGAGGAAGAGGGACGCCGAAGACGGAGGTGCTCCATCAATCCCTGAGCGTAAGTATCATGTTTAGGTTTCTTATAATTTTTGACTTGATGATTAAGAATATACCAGTTTTAACTATGTTCTTTGCAGGCATGAAATTGAAAAACATGATGGGCAAATTGATGCGGATGTGGGAATGCTTTAATGATCAGTTGGAGAAGCAAGAGGCGGAGCTCGAAGAGGTTGTAAAAATGCAGGATAAGATTATCGAGGATTTCAAGCTTGATATCGTGTTGTCCCCTGGTCCGGAGCCAGACTTTGGTAGTCTACCGGAGTCTAGCGACGATGATGAGCCACTTGTCAACCAAAACACACCCAACACTGCAGAACAAGAGAAGGATGGTGGTGCGGGTGGTGTTGAAGCTGGTGGCGCTAATGATGATGGTGTGGCTGAACAAGGCAGCACATCGGGGCCAGAACCGAAAGAGAAGGGAATGGATGAAATTCCAGCAAACATGTCTGAGTGAATATGAATTTTCATTTGAAACAATTATTTGATGTAGGGTGTGTATTTTACATTTGTCGTTCCATGTGTGGATTTGTTGCTTTCAGATTATTTAAATTGCAAGTTTCTTGAACAAGAAGTGGTGTTTTATTTTGACATCTGCTCCACTGTTGTTATATCTGTATGGTTGCTTCCTTCTTTCTAAAATGAGATACAACTGAGAAACACAAACAAGTAAATATAAGTGTTTTACGAACTCGGAAATTACATGGATTTCACTAGTTCAAGTATGTTTTCGATTCGTAAGAAAAACATTACCAAAGTTTCGAGTTCGAAAATGGAGCTCCTAAACCATAAACCTAAACCCTGAAAAAACCCACAGACCTAAACCCTAGACCCATGTTCCTGAACCCTAAACCCACATACCTGAACCCTAAACCCAAAAAGCATCGAACTGTTAAAAGTGAGTGATTTTCGTATTTATGAAGTGCAAAGATTGACATAGTGGATCGATACCACAGTTAGACTAAATATAATTAGGGGTGTAAATGAGTCGAGTCGTTTGTGAGAAAATCTCGAGAAGCTCGGTCAAAGCTCGAGCTCGAGCTCGGGTTGACCAAACTCGACCTCGAGCTCGAACTCGTTTGAATATGTAATGAGTCGAGTCTGAGCTTTTAAATTTTATTCCGATAAGCTCGATGAGCTTATTGAGCAAAATATATATATAATCAGATATATAGCTAATATTGGGGTTTCTTTGGAAATAATTAAAAAATATAAAATCTAAATTAAGTATTAGGGTATGCATGACTATAATACAGTTTGTGTATAATCTGTATACACGCTAAACTTTCAATTTTACCCCATATCCAAGTCCAACTCTAACTCTTCCTCTTCCTCTTCTTCCATTTGCGGATTCCAGTAAATCGAGCTTTTTGAGTTAAACGAACTCAATTGGCTCGAATTCGAACTCGAATTTCGATAAGCTTGCGAGTCGGACTCGAGCTCACAAAAAGTTAATGAGTCGAGTTATGAGCACAATTTTTTATGTTAGAAAGAGCACGAGTTATAGCATAAAAAGTGTCGACAAGCACGAGTTATAGCATAAAAAGTTGTCAATGTTTGTGATAATAGTGTACATCAGCCATTCGGTCACATAATATATGAGATCAATCAACATATGTGTAATAAATAAAAATCGATATAGTTCAGACACATTACATATGTGGATTATGTTGAGTACAATACTCAGAGTACATGGAGTAAACAAGCAAGTAACTTTGTGTCAAACAGAAGAAGAAGCACGATGATGATACTTGTATTTATTAGTAAACAATCAAATGACAACAAATTTTCCGAACCATATATATTTGTTGTTTATTGGAATATACAAACTAGACAAGTATGCAGTACATTCTGAATGTGTATTCAGAAGTACTGATGTCTTTGTACCTTATATTTTTCTTATAAACTACTATAATTGAAAGTAGTTTTAATTTATTATAGAAATACTTCAAACAACTATATCCATTAACCCGCTAATCATGGCAATATTATATAAACTCAAACAGCATTTTGAATATAAATAAAACTTTAGTATACAAATAAATTCGGTAACAGAATAAAAAGTGTCGGCTACGATATTTGTAGAGATCGTTAATTTATTTTCACTTTTCAAATGCATTTACATTTTTGTCGTTAATTAATTTTGTCAAGTAATATTTTATAATTATTAATAATTAATTGTATTTCTTGGCTGTAATATGGAATATTACGGTTTCGAAAACTGTATGAAATATGCAAAGTTTCGCCTTCGTAAAGTTAATTTTTATCCATCCATGAAAGTTATATTACGAATCGTAATAAATTTCGATTCATATATGTTATATAGTTTCGAACTCGTAAATTAGTTAGAGTTTACTCTGCATAATAGTTTCGAGTTCGTAAGAATAATACTATATAAGCAAAAAAAACCCGCTTTGACTGTCCATATTCCCAATTCGGGCAAACAAAAGACGGCAGAAGACCAAAAATCCCCAAATCTCAAAACCCTAACCCCCAATATAGCAACCCCATCACTCCCGCATCAAGTTCGAGTTCGACAAAATGGCGCCAAGCACAACCAACGTCATCAGCAAGCGTCCTAAAAATCCATTCAAGAGGAAGCTCATGGTGAGGAGAGGCAAGCAAGGGTACGATCCTGAACTATTTTTCAATAAAGAATGCCATGACAAGTATGTTAGGTACTATCTAGAGGGGAAGATGTTAGAGCCATATGCTGTAGATCCTAACAAGGTAGAAGAGTTAGGGTTTGGTGAGTTGGTTGGTTTGATGAATATCCAGAAAGTGGGGGAGTTAATGGTTAATGATGCCCCAGCCTATCTTCATGAAAGCTGCCAGTTTTATGCTAATTTGACAGAGTTAGATGGGTCGGTGTATAAGACAATGGTGAATGGGGAAGAATTCCAGCTAAGTTGGTGGTCGTTGAATGAGTTAATAGGTTGCGAGTATAGGACAGCTGCTGACATAGACAACAGCAATGGGGATGCCCCTCTGAACGTGTACAACGCCAATGGTTGGGAAGGGCCTGGATTTTCACTTCCAGGTGGTTTGGACAGGCCTGCATGTGCGTCGGCTTACTTTAGGAGACCTCCCAATGATAAGCAAGCTGCCCATTCGTACAATCTGAAATGCATGACTCCATCGCATCGGATTTTGTATGATTTTGTGCATTGCATTCTTGTACCATCTGCCAAGAATGTCACTGAGCCGACAAGCACCACAGCTATAATGTTCTACTATGTGGTTCTCGGTAGGAAAATCAACCCCGGCTACACTATCGTCCACCACATGGTCAATCAGATGGGGATGACTAAGCCCTACTGAAACATACCATACGGAGGCCTCATCACGAAGTTCCTGCTGCAGCAGAAGCCTGGCTTTGTATTCCAGAGCAGCCCTGTCCCCTGCCGACACTACACCGCCCGGTATTTTCAAAATAGAGGATATGACTTGGTTGATGGTAGGTGGATCCAGAAACAGTTAACTGCCAAAAACAAGCGCGCGAAGGGAAATGCAGGTACAACCAATACATTTTTCACTTGTTGGTTCATTTTTTTTAAATCGTGTCAATATATTATCGCAACTACTAATTTATCGATGTTGGATACGTAGTGATGACAGATGAGGAGATGTACTCCATGGCTGGACGCATGTATACTACTATGAAGGACATGACAAGCCGCGTGATTGGTACAAGGAAGAAAGTGCATCATGCCAGGAAGAAACTCTCAGCTATGGAGCGTGCTTTGGCAAACCGTGGCTTTGATCTTGATTTCCAATGAAGACCGGTTATATGCGCCATTTAATTCTGACTAAGTAGTGCCGCATGCAGTTTCATTAGCTTTTGTTTTTGGCCACTTGTTAGGCACTAGCGTTGT
Source organism: Sherardia arvensis (assembly GCA_948330725.1). Classification (NCBI taxonomy): domain Eukaryota; kingdom Viridiplantae; phylum Streptophyta; class Magnoliopsida; order Gentianales; family Rubiaceae; genus Sherardia; species Sherardia arvensis. The sequence goes on along the minus strand of OX415236.1, from coordinate 39,026,860 downwards.
TGCTAGGATTATTTCGCACTCTTTTGAAACTCTCGCGAAATTTGACAAAAGTTGTATGAAACTGTGTATCGGAATTTCTTAATTAATGTCAAATCCTTAACCACACAGTAATGAAACTTCATTTCCAGTCTTTCAATCACTTCAGATCCTTACAATATCAATCACATGCTTCTTCATTGTGTTTTATTAGGTTTTCATGTGAATGTGTATTTCTTTCGAAATCGTAAAATATGTGCATGTCATATATTTACGAATTCGAGCATACCTGCTTCCATCAACTTTCACTTCTTCTCTTACGGGTGGATAATAGAGGATTTCTCTGTTCAAACAAGCAATTTCAAAAACTCAAAGTCAATTCTTTCGAATTCGAAAAATATGTGCATTTCTTTTATTTTCGAAATCGGAAACGCCTGCATCCATACTTCATCACTTCTTCTGTTACGGGTGGATTTTAGAGGGTTTCTCTGTTCAAACAAGCAATTTCAAAAACTAAAAGTCAATTCTTTCGAATTCAAAAAATATGTGCATTTCTTTTATTTTTGAAATCGGAAACGCCTGCATCCATACTTCATCACTTCTTGTAATCCGGGTGGATTTTAGAGGGTTTCTCTGTTCAATCAACCCTTTCAAAAAAAGTAACGGCTACTTCTTACGAGTTTGAAACACATGGCCTCCCCAATCTTTTGACGTCGTAATCATTGAAAGTGTGACTTTCCTAATTCGCTTAATAAATAGTGGATGTCACTGTCCAGTAAACACAAAATAAGACAATAACATGGGTGTTTACGACTAATGTAAAAAAATTTCGTTTTTGGTATTCAAGTTCGCTAGTCTATGGCAAAATGTACATAACACATGTAACCCTAACATGTAAACGATAGGGTATACCGATTCACAATAACACATTTTCAGTTCCAGAGTACTTAAACAAATCGAGTTAGAGCAAACTAATCGAATCATTTGACAGCCTTCTTCTTTCTTTTCACTTTAACCTTTCTTCCCTTACGCGAATTCCCTTTAGCATCAATCCAGACACCCTCGTCATGGTCGAGACGACTTTGAAATCGCTTCAAATTTGCCCTAGTCTCAGACAAGCTAAAACTCTCGCAAAATTCTCCTAAAGGGATATCTTGTAAGTCATGCATTTCTACCTCCTCGTGCTTCTCTCCGACAAAAGTTTTCTTCCCATTTAATACCACTTCTAGACCGCGACTTGCCAAGTCGGGGACGTAAAAAACCTGATCCCCTTGTGTAGCCAGTATGAATGGGTCTCCTCTATACGCCAGCCTTTTCCTATTCACTATGGTCATGCACAATGACTTATCGATCGTCACAGCGTCTGGCTGAACCCAGTCGCACTTAAAAACAACAACTTGTAAACCAACGTAATTCAGTTCCTAGATATCAGTAATGGTCCCGTAGTGTCTGCTATCCTTGTAGGATGCACTACCACCATCCACATTATGCAAAACCAATTCATTTGACATGACTGAGATCCTACTGTTCTGAGATATTCCTTTATCGTCGTGTGCCTTTGTGCCAAACGTGTAACCATGTACATCGTAACCTGTGAAAGAAACAACAGCTTGCTGTGGTCTCGTTGCCAACCATTTCACGCTCTCCGGGTGGTCATCAGTTATCACATGCTCTGCAAGCCAATCATTAAAACTCCTTAAATGTTCCTCTACAACCAGCTCCTCTTTCCAACTAACATGCAACTCCTCGATTTCAGCCATATGTGTGGCAATGTAAGGGGTCACATCAGAGTGATTACGTAATACATACAAGTGTGCAATACTCAAATCATCAGCAGTAGGATTTACCAGCTTACCTCTATTCAACCCGTGCCCGTCGTTCCGGTCGGTATGCCGCCCGTGTGGAATACCAACCGTATCCACTTCACTTGGGAAAGCCATGCAAAATTCTATTGATTACTCTGTGACATACCGCTGCACTATGCTAGCGTCAGGTCGGTACCTATTCTTCACGAAGCATTTGAAAATCTTCATATACCTATCCACCTTAAAAATACGGGACCACACAACTTAACCTCATGAACCAAATGGACTATCAAATGGACCATAATGTCAAAAAAGGAGGGCGGAAAATACATCTCTAGCCTGCAAAGAACGTCAACCACCATCTCTTGGAGTTTGTCAAGCTTGCTACGGCTAATAGCCTTGCGACATATGCCTTTAAAAAAAAGGCATAAACGAGAGATACAACTACGCACATGGGAGGGCAAACTTGCACGGAGTGCGAGAACAATCAACTCTTGCATCAAATTATGACAATCATGCGATTTAAGACCAGCAATTTTGCAGTCATCAACACTTACACATTTTCCTATCTTTGATGCATATGTCGAAGGAACCTTCACATCCTTCAAAAACTGGCAAAACCTAGTCTTCTCAACATCAGACATCGTGTAGCACGCTGGAGGTAAAAACTTTTTCCCATCCATTTCTACTGGTGAAATTGACTCCCTTAAACCCAGTCTGCTCAAATCCTTTCTACTCTTCAAACCATCTTTCGATTTGCCGGGAATATCAAGCAAGGTTCCAATAAGACTATCACAAATATTCTTTTCAATGTGCATAACATCCAGGCAATGTCGCACCCCCAAATACTCCCAATATGGCAATTCAAAGAAAATACTACACTTTTTCCACGGTCCGCATACCTTGCCCTTTTTACGATTCTTGCCAAAGTCATTGTCCATGTCCCTCACTTTTTCAAATATCTCTGCTCCTGATATTGGTACAGGCTCCACCCTGGATTCTTCCTTTCCATTAAACCATTTCTTTGCTTTTCTCAGTATACTATCCTTGCCCAAAAACCTCCTATGCCCTAAATATACCGTCTTCTTTCCATGACTCAATTGACAATGATCTGTATTTTCCTCACATATCGGACACGCCGAATGCCCTTTAACAGAGTAGCCAGCTAGATTACCCAGCGCGGGATAGTCATTGATTGTGAATAACAACACGGCCTTCAACTTGAACCATTCATTCTGATATCCATCATATGTCCAATTCTCCCCATACCACAATTTCTTCAGATCATCAATTAGTGGCGCCAAATAAATATCAATATCATTACCTGGTTGTTTAGGTCCTGATATCATCAATGACAACAATACATACTTTCTTTTCATTGTTAACCAGGATGGCAAATTGTATATCACAACCATGACTGGCCAAGAACTATGGGTGCTACTCATGTCCCCATAAGGGTTCATTCCATCTGTAGACAATCCTAGCCTCAAATTCCGATCTTCCTTACTGAACGGAGGATATAACTCATCTATTTTCTTCTACTGATCACCATCAGAAGTATGTCTTATCACATCATCCTTAGGACAATTTCTTCTACGATACCAAGTCAGGTTTTTCGCATCACGTTTGTTAGAAAACAAACGTTCCAATCTAGGAATGATAGGTAAATACCAAACGACTTTAGCAGGAGTTTGTTTCTTCCCTCTACTCGCAACCTCGGCGCCGACGACTAACTTCTCCTTTTTGGTTGTATACCGAGACTCATTACAAACTAGACACCTATCCAGTTTTTCATTCTCTTCCCCTATATACAACATGCAATCATTAGGACATGCATGTATCTTTTCCAGTTCCATTCCCATCGGACACAAAACTCGTTTCGCTGCATAACTACGATTTGGCATCATGTTGCCAGCGGGGAGTAGTTCTGTCATCAATCCAAGCAAGTCAGTCATTGCATTATCGGAAAAGCCATGTCTAGCTTTCAAATTCATAACTTGTAAAGTCGCACTCAAAACTGTGTGCTCCGAGCCCTTATAGAAAGCAGTTTTCTTATTCATATACATGGCTTCTAAAGCTTCTGGTTTACCAACAAAATGTCGAGCCATATCGTCGGTCAAATCATTTAAATGATCATCACAATCCATTTCACCACTTTCGCCTACATTATCAGAATTCTTAAGCTCTTCCATTGTTCTACCATTACCATTCTCACCCTCACCCCCTACCTCCCCATGCCATACCCAAATTTTATAACTCTTATCGAAACCACGCATAATCAAGTGACCCCTAACAGTTGCAACACCTAAATTGTTTGAATTGCAGAAACTAATTCCGAAATTAGGTGTCCTTGCAGAAACTGCATGAATTGTTTGAATTGCGATTTGTTTGGGTAAATGAAAGACTGAATTACACACACATACCTGCAAACATATGAGTCCAATATGCAGAGGAATATTATCTCGGAGCTCCCAAGTACAGACACAATTTCACACACGCTTAAACACTACGCCGGTCAAATCCTTTTAGTAAACATTGTTATATTTTCGAATTCGAAACTTGAAATACTCACAATATTCCGAACTCGTAAATTCTATACCCCCAGTCTACACTGGGTTTACTAAAAAGAAAACTGAGCATGAAACTGATGGCCATTTGATTCGATTTCGTAACTCTGTGTACATGCTGTTACGGTTTCAAATCATGCTTACATTACAATTTATTACACGTCATCAGATCAAATTCCTTCTCTTGCGTTGTCGTAACAACACTCCAAATAATTTCTTCTAGTACTTAGTAAAACAATATACTAGACACGCTCCATTTTCATGTGACACCACACTTTCTACTCTAAAACTTGCTAGCAATATTCTTTCGATTTCGAACATGTGTATTTGTTCGTTGTTTTCTACTCTGAGAAGAACATCTACAACCATACACAAATAATTTTCAATCTTGTCAATGTTACTTCTACATTTCGATTTCGGAAGGCCATTTTTTAAGGAAGAACTTGAGTTTACGACGTGCAAAATTTTCATGAACTAACTCGAGCTGGTTTCGAACTCGAAAAGCTTTTAGGGTGGTGTAAGCGCCGCACCGCCGTGCAACGGCGACGTCTCCGGCATCATTTCCAGTAGTGAAAAGTTTTTAGACAGGCACAATCTAACAGATGAAAACCTAGCTATTTAATATCAAAACAAAACAGTTTAGCATGAAACCTGACATGCACGCTGAAACTATCGACGTGCTTTAAAAGCTATGTTGTTTAACCTAAAAGTGAAAGGTTTTAGACAAGCACAGTCAAACTGATAAAAAAATAGCTATTTACAATGAAAACCCGACGTACATATAAACCGATAAAAACCTATCTATATACTATGAAAAGAAAACAGTTTAGCATGAAAAGCTGGCATGTACACATAAATTAGAATAAAAAAAGTACGAGGCTTAAAGACGCCAAATCGCATGAGAAACCTTCGCCTTCTCCACATCAGGGAAAAGCTCCAATCGCCTTTAAATATTCGTGAAGGTTCCGCCTGCCACAAATATTCGCGAATATTCTCCAATTTCCCTTCCACTCCGACGATCACGTGGCGATCAAGGAGATCGCAGATTTACTGCGTGGTGTCCACCGGCGACGTTGGCGAGGGCGTGAGGGCACGCAGTCGAGATCTACCCAGGTTTTATGAAGATTTTGTTCCATTGGTTGGGGTATCTTGTTGATGGGCGGGAGATGGATGGGTAGAGATTTCGCCTGCCAGTGGTGACTCTGTCGAAGTTGCAACGACGGCGAGGGTCTCTGAATTGTATCGGAGTGAGCAGTATTTATGAAAAAGGTAATGACAAATTTGTGAAATTAAAATGTGAAAAAAAAGGAAATTTGTATTCATAATTGTTCACAGGTGCGTGATATCAATTTTCACATACTTGCATAATAGAAGAAGTATAAAAACATGTTTGCAAATAATGAGTCGCATCAAAAAGTTTTCGCAAATAAAGTCAATTTATAAATATAGGCGGTCTATTTGAAGACTAATCCAAAATTAGAATAAATGAATAAAATTGAACAAAACTGAATTGCATTGAACTGTTCTAAAATGTTTTTTTCTTTTGACGATGAACTGTTCTAAATGAGAAGGGCGAGAGGAGCCGAAGGTCTAACCCCTATTTCTTATGGCCAAAGCCCTGAAAATTCAATTCCCTTGCCGGTAAAATGTTTTTCACATTTGTAGGATGGAGAAGAAGGATTTCTTGATGCCCAACGCAATCGCGAAAGGACTGCAAAGGCTGGGCTTGTACTGCCAGTTGCGCCAGAAGCCGAGACGCGAACGGGTTCAAGTGCCATTGCTTGAGCGAGTCCAGCCCAGAACCCCAACCACATCACTCAATGTTGCTCTGAAGAGGAGCCAGTACCGCAGCATCACCGCCACCGTGATCTTCATCTCCGATCGCAGGCGCCGCCATGTTCATATGAATTCCACCAAGTGGACCAAATTGACGGATTTTGTTGAGCAGTTGGGGAAGACCAGCAAGTGTAGAGTTGATGACATTGACCGTGATTCCGAGACCTAGGATGAAGAATGAGAGGGCTAGGTCTGATTCAGCTGTTGGCATTCCTCCAGACTGTGAAACTGTTGTGTTCAACACCGCCAAGGTAACTTCAGCTACTAGACTGCAGATTCAGAAGGGATATATGATGGTCGGTCTAACTGATCATATATAATGGTTATCTTCATATTATTAACAATGTGTTACTATAATCATATATCTCATATCCTCATATGATTCATGTAATGGTTTGCTTATATGAGATATTGATGATTTTCAAATTCAGGTTTTGTTGGATAGCCAGCTTCAACAAGGTTATCAGTAGTTAATCCAGCGGAGTCTTTGTGGGCACTCATCAGCCACTGTATTATGTCCATCAATTGAGACTCGGTTGGGGTCACACCGAGCAAATAACACTTGCCGCCATACAACATTGCAGCACCATCGTATCTCACCAAATCCATCATGTTGGGAGACTTGGTTATGATCCCAGTAGGAGAATGTCTGAGAAGCATGTCACACAGCACTGTCTACATTTGCAGGACTTCCTTCTCTGCCTTTTGAGCTGCAAGCTTCAGCTCCATTTGAAGCTGACCTGAAAAGGCCTGGACTAAAGACTGAACAGCCTGGCGGATAATGTAAGGGATGTACCTTGGTGACCTGTGGTGGCAGACTGCGAGGCCCCATAGCTTTGAAGGTGCCTCGTCTTGATTTATGACAATTGCCAGCACCAGCGAGGCAATCGAACCCATGTTGGCCATGTAGCTACTATGACAGTCGTGTGGGGCTCGAAGGCCCGAAGCAACCAAGAGAAGAGGCTTGGCTAGTGTTTCGCTTTGGATGACTTTGACAGGCTCAGCTCTGCAATCACATATCATCCTTACTCGGCTCTGCTTGAATAAGAAGCGAGCTGCTTGTGGAATATCAGTAGCAGGATAGTGCAGTCCAGAGTAATCTTCCATGTTTGACGCTCTAACTAGGTCACAATAGAGCATTCCACAGAGTCTTTGTTGAATAGAAATTCACATGACTTCGGCACGCCACAGGTATGTTCATATTTCAAATTCAAGGGTGCAAATGTTAAGCAATAGCAAAAACCTTGCTTTGTATTTGTGACCTAGTTAGAATTGTGTTCTGTCTTCCCTAGCACTCACTTTAGCTGCAGCTCAGTTCACAAACATCACATGCATATTTAATTAGAGCATTCACAATTGATAAAAACTACTCCATTTAAGAAACACTCTCATTTGTAAGGAAAATCACGTAATTTTGAATTTAGAAATTGGATTTTAAAAATTCAATTTTTTAGGTGTATTAGTCAATTATACGAAACAAATAATCATTCCTAGAAAAGGACGGCTAATCGATCACGCTAAAAAGAGTTTTAGTGGTAATACTCAGGACTAGGGGTTTCAAATGGGCGGGTTTGGGCGGATTTGGATTGGGTTAAAATGGGTTGGGTTTAAATGGGCAAATGCCCATCTATATCCATTAGGCTAATGGGCTTAAATGAGCTGGGCTTAAATGGATAGGGTATAAATGGACAGGGTACCATAATGGATACCATTATGCCCAAATACTAAAAATATAAAATTGATTTTTTAATTTATTGAGGACTGAGGAGTGCTCTTAAAAATTTCATAATATATAAAGAAAGAAAAATACATTTAGTAATTATGAATATGATATATTAATGTACGTAGTTGTTTTATAATAAAAATTCCATTGAGATTTGGGTAGATTGGATTGAAGTTGAGTTGGATGAGATGAGTGGATAAATAAAAACATTTATCATTGAATAGCATAAAACAGACTTGGTTGAATAGATCAATGGTTTGGCGGAGTGGGCTATAAAAATATTTAGCATGGAAAATAGGGTGAGATGAGTGGATAAGTAAAACGGTGTGAAAAAGGATCAATGGTGTTGAAAAGAATGCTGATAAGAATAGTAAAATCGTTAGCATCGTAGAAATATGTTTACCACGAACCAGAAATATGTTTACCACGAACCTTGATTTACAGGGTTTATCTCCGACAGAAAGAAGCGAGAAACCCGATGCATCCATCACAAACAAACATGGTGAAGACACGTATTACATCCGATATGAAGATGGTTGAAGGCGGCGTTGGCTTTCTGAACCTTCATATTAAATATAGATTTTCTGTTGATCTAGTTTTTCAATCATCTTTATCTAGACAATCTATTCTAATCTATTCTAAACTATACAGTACTAGACAGGATAGAAGAAGAAGATGGAGATGACTGATAAGAGGAGAAATGATCGGAATACAAACCTAGCATCTTCAAGTACTATCACAGTTGATAAGGTGGGTTTGGATATTTCAGATGCTCAACTACTTTCTGAGTTTGAGAAATCAGGTGAGTCATTTAATTACAATGCATCGGTATCGATGGTTGAAGGCTCGAATACTATAGACCGTGATGTAATGAGTTATTACTTATCAAAAATTCAGAGGGGTGGGCTAATCCAGCCACATGGTTGTATGATTACTGTTGAAGAGTCTACATTTAAAATAATTGCTTATAGTGAAAATTGCTGCCGGTTATTGGGTTTAGAGGTTCTAGTAGGCATGGTAGGGAGCCTTCTTGGAGTTTCTGTAGGAAGTATATTTACACCTGCTTTTACGTCAACACTAGGAGTGTTAGCAGCAAGATCTGCCGACGACGTTTCTAAGTTAAATCCTTTATGTGTTGAATTCCGAGGCAGGAGTTTTAATGCTATATTGCAGCGAACTGAGGTGGGTATTATGATTGATTTAGAGCCTGCTCCTTCAAATCATGTAATGGTTAACACTATAGTAACACAAAAACTTGCTGAGAGGTCGATATCTAAACTCCAGTCTATGCCAGGAGGAGATATTGGTTCGTTGTGTGACTGTTTGGTTAAAGAAATTCATAACCTAACAGAGTATGACAGGGTAATGGTTTATAAGTTTCACGACGACGAGCATGGAGAGGTTGTCTCAGAAATTAGAGCGTCAAACATGGAAGATTACTCTGGACTGCACTATCCTGCTACTGATATTCCACAAGCAGCTCGCTTCTTATTCAAGCAGAGCCGAGTAAGGATGATATGTGATTGCAGAGCTGAGCCTGTCAAAGTCATCCAAAGCGAAACACTAGCCAAGCCTCTTCTCTTGGTTGCTTCGGGCCTTCGAGCCCCACACGACTGTCATAGTAGCTACATGGCCAACATGGGTACGATTGCCTCGCTGGTGCTGGCAATTGTCATAAATCAAGACGAGGCACCTTCAAAGCTATGGGGCCTCGCAGTATGCCACCACAGGTCACCAAGGTACATCCCTTACATTCTCCGCCAGACTGTTCAGTCTTTAGTCCAGGCCTTCTCAGGTCAGCTTCAAGTGGAGCTGAAGCTTGCAGCTCAAAAGGCAGAGAAGGAAGTCCTGCAAATGCAGACAGTGCTGTGTGACATGCTTCTCAGACATTCTCCTACTGGGATCATAACCAAGTCTCCCAACATGATGGATTTGGTGAGATGCGATGGTGCTGCAATGTTGTATGGTGGAAAGTGTTATTTGCTCGGTGTGACCCCAACCGAGTCTCAATTGATGGACATAGTACAGTGGCTGATGAGTGCCCACAAAGACTCCACTGGATTAACTACTGATAGCCTTGTTGAAGCTGGCTATCCAGGTGCAGCCCTACTTGGAGGTGCAGTTTGTGGCATGGCCACTGCTAGAATAGCATCATCCTACTTCCTATTTTGGTTCAGGTCCAATGCTGAAAAGGAAATCAGATGGGGAGGTGCTGATCAGGCCACAGAGCTTACTGGGAAAATGCATCCTAGGTCTTCTTTTAGGGCATTTCTAGAAGTGATCAGACATAAGAGTTTGGCCTGGGACCCTTCAGAGATTAATGCCATTCATTCATTACAGCTTATAATGAGAGATAGTGATCCCGAGGCACTGATGCATCCCCAACCACTCGATTCTGCTGGCCGGAGCTTTGCTGAGCTGACATCGGTAGCTAGTGAAATGGTCAGACTAATAGAGACTGCAGCTGCTCCAATTTTTGGAGTAGATCAGTGTGGGTTAATAAATGGTTGGAATAAGAAGATGGTGGAATTAACATGTTTACCAGCTAGTAAAGCGTTGGGGAAGCCATTACTTGAAGATGTCATTCACAAAGACTCACGCGCAGCTTTTCAAAGTGTTCTATCCAAAGCTTTGCAAGGTAAATATTAGACACTACTCTATCTAATTTTGTCTCTTTCAATTACTTAATACACCCCTTCAGTTTCATATCATCAACAAGATTACTGATTGTGAGACACTTCAGTTTTAACTCTTGGTTTGTGCATAAAAAATAGACAAGGGAGTTAATTGGTAAAGACTTTCAATCTGAACTCATAATATGTTTCATTTCAATCCATCAAGAAGATTTCAAAAGTTTGGTGGCTCTTTTTGAAAGCTTACTTGTGTTCAATAGGATGTAGGAACTTGAGTTAGACATCAAATCAGAATGCGAAGAAAAGGTAAGAAAATGACTTGTAAGCATGCTACATCTATCTGATAGTGGAATGAAATAGAGAGAACACTTTCACTATTACTACTTTTGTTTTTAAACTTGAAAAGATTTCATCTACAGGTGAGGAAGTTCAAAATATTGAAGTAAAGCTGCAGAATTTTCAGACACAAGCATCAAATGCAGCTATTTACCTCGTAGTTAATGCATGTACAAGCAAAGACTACAAGAATGAGGTCGTAGGCGCCTGTTTTGTGGGCCAGGATCAAACTCCTGTGAAGCTTGTCCGAGATAACTTCATCAGGCTGGAGGGAGATTACAAGGCCATTGTACACAGCCCCAACCCGATGATTCCACCTGTATTTTCTAGTGATGAAAATGGGCGTTGTACTGAATGGAATATGGCTATGGAGAGATTGACTGGCTTTATGAAGCACGAGGTTATTGGAAAACTCCTTCCTTGGGAAATTTTCGGTGGTCTGTGTCATTGTAAGGATAACGCGACCGCCACCAAGCTGTTGACTATTCTACGTCAAGCTGTAGATGGCACTGGCAGTTATATGCAGATTCTAGCATTTGGTTTTTTTGATCGAAAAGGGAAGTTTGTGGATGTGCTCCTGACAGCAAATAAGAGAGTAAACGAGCGTGGCGATGTGGTCGGCTGCTTATGCTTCTTGCAGGACGCTTCAGCTGATGAACAACCACACCCTTCACAACCTCAACAAGAAGAAGCTGGTCCGATACGCCCAGCCAAAAATAAAGAGGTGGATTACATATGTCATAAGATGAAAAATCCATTACATGGCATCCAATATGTCAACAAAATGCTCCTGGAAAAGGCTGCCTCGGATGATGTTAAGAAGCTTCTTGAAACCAGCAGTGCCTGTGAAAGGCAGATGATGTCTTTACTTGAAGACATCAACTTGGGAGGCGTCGCGGAAGGGTAAGTCAATCAAAGTCTTACTATATATGTTCATTCATTTGCATAAAATTTATATTTGCATTGATTTACTTGCCCTCTTTTTAGCAGAAAGAGAAGACTACAATGTGAAGAGTTTATACTTGGCAAAGTTCTTGATGCTGTTGTTAACCAAGTTCAGCTTTTAGTGATTGAAAAAAAACTGCAATTGAGGGTTGATATCCCGGAGGCAACAGAAACACTAGTCCTGTTTGGAGATGGTATAGAGATTCAGACAGTTTTGTCAGATTTGTTGGTTAGCATTGCACATTATACTCCGTCTGACGGCTGGGTAGAAATCAAGGTCTGCCCGGGACGGAAAATGGTACAAGGCCGACACGAGTATGTCCATCTACAGATAAGGTATGTAAAAGCTTATGGTGGTCATTACAGATTTTGGATTATGTTCTAATTTGAACTAGAGTTCAGTTTCGATACGAGGACATTTATGATTCCTACTTATAATCTTTTAGTAGAAAGAGAAATCTTGTGATACCAGTTTTCTAACTTGTTTGTTTTCCCTTTTCGACTTTGCATTGATTCATATTCGTTGGTTTTAAATTTAGATTGACTCACTCTGGAGAGGGCATCCCAGAATGGCTCATTGAAGAGATGCATGGAGACAAAAACAAATGCAGTAGTGAACAAGGTTTGATTCTCAACATTTCCTACAATCATGTGGTCAATTTGATGAACGACGGCCGCGCTTGTTACATCAGAGAACCAGATCAATGCATTTTCGGGACACATAACTAGTATTTTCGAGAACCAGATCATTACCCGATTCGGGACACATAACTAGTATTTTCAGGGTACATGGAATAAAATGCATTTATTTAATATCAATTAGTGATTCCCTGTGTTTGTAAGGTTTAGTTTGATAAAACTAAAGTCTTAAATTTGAAATCTGAAATTTGAAATATGAATGAATAAGTGTTGAATAGTGAAAAATTAAAAATAGTAAATTCACATGTCTGAATTTGAAGTTTGAATGAACGAAATATATGTGCTTGGCGAGAAGCCATCCAAATTCGACATTGCTAATTCTCATACCTTTGGCACCAAGATGGGAAATATTGGTACAAATCTCGCGCCAGGACATGCTATCGAATTCATATTGCCATTTTTCTCTGAAATACACAAATATTTATATGTTTTTTGTGGGGTAATGATATTCATTGTATTGATTTTGATCTCTTTATACCATTCTATTAATATATTGGAGAAGATATTAAAGTTTTTTTTTTGTTTCTCTGTTCTTTTGCTTCTGTTATCAAATCTGGCTGCTTTATCTAATTTGTATGTATTATGGTGGCACCAACGACACATGAAACGTCAACTCCAGTGCAGCAACGGCAAGAGTTTGAGCCACCATAAAAAGACTTACAAGTAAATCATTGACTAAAATTGTTTTAGTTTAATATGAAAGTTCATTTGGCCTTTCTTTTTCTTGTCAATTTGATTCATCATTTGCACCGGGATATATTAAGGTTTTGTAATTAGAATCAAATCGAAAATGTTTTTATTTTGTTTTTAAATAATAATAAATAGTTATTCTCCCGTAAAATTTTGTAATATGTTCATAAGTTTTAGTTTTTTACCCTCACCCTTTTTTGGTTTTAGTTTGGTTTCGATTAAGATTCTATTTCACCCTGAGAGAAAGGTGCATTGATGTTTTGGGAATTTAGTATGGCACTGCATAGGTTTTCTTTTGATTCATAACACTAATTTTAAATTAAAATTGTAGTCAAATTTTTCGCGCATCGCGCGCATTAACCCGTTCTCTGTTTTTCCGAAAGGGAACTAGAGGAGTTATTCTTCCAGTTAAATATATATTAATACGTAGAAGCTAAACGACGTTGTACATAAGAAGCACCGTGCCAGAAGAAGCAGAAACCCCTAGTCCTCTCCCCTCGGCATTCTGAGGCTGGAACCACTGGCGTTGCCCTCAGACCCCCATCTGCTGACTTGCCCGAACTGGTTTTCTCCTCTTATTTCCTTCTATTGTTCTCTTCTTCATCTCATTCTCATTCTTTTCTCATCATGCAGGCACAATGCTTCAGGTTTGAGCTTGCTAGCTCTCCTGGCCTACAATCCCTCTTGTCTTCCTCCTTTACTCATTAGGGGACTTAATGAAGAAATTCGGGCCGAGAGGGAGGCCTCTGGCCAAATGAAGGAGAGGCTGAAGCATACCGAGGAGGAACTAGTGAGACTCCGGGCCTCGGGCGCTTCGGACTGAACGGAGTTTGCTCAGGCTGTGGTGGACAAAGTGTTGGCTAGCTAAACACTAGATCGATGCCTAACTGATTTGTTCAAGTCTGCCAGTGCCTTGTAGTCCCACAACACTTACCTGGAAGTCTGAGGCTGGTTTCCTCTGCCCGTCCGAAGTCAGTTCTGAGACGAATGGTACAATCCCAACACTGGCGCCCAACACCTCCATTCTCTGAAGGCCCTTTAGATGATGTGACTTCGCGGGATCCACATCGCCGCGTAATCCAGACGCCACTGCATCATCCTATGGCAGGTAAACCACGAAACTGCCGCCGGAGAAGGGTTGTCTTAGGGAATTGGATATGGTTTGGGGAACATAAGTCTGTTGGGGTCTAGGAGGTCCCCTTGGTCTGTACGTGTTGTTGTTGCCTTGATTGTTCCTGTATCTGTTGTTGTTCGACGACATGGTGATCGTCCCTTCTTAACGTGTCACTACTCTACACAATTTTAATTTCAATATTTTTGGATCTAATAGGATCGAGTATATATAGTAGTTCGGTTTTGATTTTGTTGAATCTAATCTGAAATCAGATTCACAAACTGAATTGGAATTTAGATACGTATTTTCACAAACTAGATCGTAAAAGGAAATTTTCCTATTCCAAAGTTCATATTTTGGTCTTCTCTACGTCATTACAAAAAGGGGGTAAAAATAAAGTATAGTGAAAACTACTAAAAATGCCAAATCACTAGTGGAAGGGGGGCCTTCAACGGCGCCCGTTAACGGCGGTTTCGCCAAAACGCCGTTATTTTTGAGGTTCCGATATCAGAACCATGGTTGACTGGTGCGGAAAAATAATTAGCGGTGTTTGCCACATAAATGCCGCTTGGTTAACGGCGGATAATAATAAACGGCGCATACGAAACGGCGGTTAGCCATGAACGCCGTCAAGATTATGTGTTCCGATGACGGAAGTCTGGAAATACCTGAGCCTTAGTCACCAGATCCCACCAGTGTCATGAGAATGTTAATATATATGTAAAGGAACACCAACATGATGACCTTCCGGTTAAGGAACATGATTGAATATATAATAGAAACTTATTATAAATTTTAAAATATCATAAAATATCAAATTTTGACTCTTAAACCTGAAGTTTTTTATGATTATGTTAATTTTATTATGTATAATATACTTTTCTTGAAAATTTACTTTGGTATTAACAAAATTGAAGGTACTTGTAGTGAGAATTTAGTATCATGAACCTGAAGAAACATTATTAAGACTAAAACTTTTTATTTAAGTACATATACTTTGGAGACATATTTCCTCCACCATTGTGATCAATTTATTTCCATTTCTAAATGAATTTAAGCTTATTTGAGTGTTACTGATACATTTTAACATAAATTCCATGAAATAGCATTGATATAAACGCTTATTTCTGTAAAAATGTGAAAAATGTTGTAAAACATCAAATTCTGACTTTTAAACATGGATTTTTGATACTTATACTGAATTTATCATGCATAATACACCTTTCATGTGGATTTGCTTTGTTATTAGCTCAATGAGAATATATATGAGAAACACTACTAAGACTATAACTTGTTACTTGAGTATATATACTTTGAGTATTATTTCCACCATAGTTGTGATCAATTTGTTTCTATTATTAAATGAAATCAAGTAAATTTGAGTGTTTCTGAGTTTTTCTAATATAAAGTTTTGAAATTGCATTGATTTATGTTCAGTTCAATAAAATTTTGAAAACGTCACAAAACATCAAATTTTGACTTTTAAAACTTATTTTTTTATGATTATGTTAATTTTATTATGTATAAGACACTTTTTAAAGTAAATTTACTTTGATATTAGTTCAATGCACTAGTGGAAAACATTTAATTATCGGCACCAATTAACGGCGGAACCGGCCAAAAATTAACAATATCTTAAACTGAAAAGGTTGGAGTTATAAAATTAAGTGAATTTATAATTAAATGAATACCGCGGGACGGACATAACCTGTTCATATTAAGAATGTGGTTTGTTGATAGTTTGTCTATCTATTAGGTTTACGAATTCTAAAACCAGTCGCCAATTATGAGTTTTAAAAAAGTTGGACCAAACTTATTTCACTAATAAAATAAACAACATTCAACTCAAGAGCATCGTTTACTATTGCGAAATATATTTTAGGATAGTTTGTATTTTTGATGGATCTGTTTGTATTAAGATATCTCATTGTCGATAGTAATCTGTGTACCTGTTATAGATTCGAGTTCTGAAACACACATATGAGTTCTTCGAAAGATGAAATTATATAGTTTAATTTTTTATCCTACGTTTCGATATCTACATTTGGAAAGGTTCGGAAGTTCATTGAAAAGTTAGAAGTCGCATTCACCGAATAGAATGTAAACCCCCAAAATATATTAGGTTTGCTCAGTTTTATTGCCAAAGTTTAGTCATCTATTAAGTTTAGAGTTTCTTAAACCTAATAGAAACATTTCTATGCCTTGAATACCATAATAGTCGATACTGCAAGTTAGCACGGGGTCTAACAAAAAAAATACAATACTTGATTTTTATAAACACTGAATAAACTGAATGTACAACTAATTGAAGAAAATAAGATTGCTTCACATTAATTAGTTAACTTTCTTTTTCCTCAAAAAAACTAGTATTTAACTTTCTTTAAACAAAATTAAAATTCAATTTAAAATCAAAATTAACTTTATTTAAATATAACTAAATTGCATTTAGCTGATCTTCAATATTTAGTTATATACTTATAATGTTCTATTAAAAATGACAAAATCAATAAATGTAGTTTTCATCAGAAGCAACAATAAGAGACCTAGCGAGGTGGCACCGCGCAATGCGCGGTGAATTTTGGCTAGATATACCGGAAAAGGCAAAAACCTTGACTAAAGGGGGTTGAATTTTTGGTGATACAACCATACCGTGGTGATCTAATATTATTTCAAATAAATTTGGAATACCATTGTCAATGTAAGGGTTGTAGACTTAATTGAATTGATTAATAACGTGGAGAACTTAATTGAACTGACTTAATTGAACCAAAATTAATTAAAAAACTAATCAATGTATTGTTTGAAATAGAATGGATATTGCAACCATGTCCAATGAAAATCTCTATTTAATGGTAGAGAAATCTCCAGTCTCGGCCGAATATCAGTACAATTGATTATCCTCATCGTAACTATCCTCATTTTCACTCTCATGACTTCTAGGCTCACGATCGTCGCTCCCTTCATCCTCATCTTCACCGCCATTAGTTTGATCATCACTTACAATCTCGATGTCGAATTAATCATTTAAATATAAAGTGTTTGTAGCAAAGTCTCTTTAAAAGTCCAACTTTCCTAAATGCTATGGAAGTACCACTAAATGTTTAAACTCAAGTGATACAATTTTGAAACATTGATCGTGTTAAAATAAACATATAGTAAAACATGTTTTAATGCATAAATTTAAGAAATTTTATTTAAAAATTTAAGTGATAAAATATACAGTTCAAATTGAAAGGTACACTATATAAGTTAAAACGTATAAAGACTTTCATGGGAAGTCAGGAAAGTTGGGAGTTCAAGAGATTTTTTGGACCTCTCACATGATTAAGTAGAAGTCTTAAATAGTATCGTTCCCCTCCCTTGGGCTAACAGCTACTAATCGTCCAATAACTTGTTTATTTCTTCTCTTTGTCAGACACCTGTCTGAGGGTATCCATACAAAGTGCTCCGGAAACTCCTTGTATAGTAAATCTAAGGTTTTGGCATCAGCATTAAATTTATTCATCAGGAAGAATTCTGTTAGTCTCGTTCTCTTGGAAAATTCATTTGGTACAACTGTTTCAAGGTCACAATCTTTCCTAAAAGTTATAACATGTTGTCCTGGTAGATGCACTTGCAAGGTGTACACAGCATGGTTCATGTAATTTAGTTTAAAAGTAAAGATTCTAGGCTGCTTCTGATGGACTAATCCAGCGAGCATCTTGAAAATTTCTAATCTCATCAACTGCTTCATTATCCTTGCATTTACCCTTACCATTATCCTTACCAGTTCCAATGCAAAGCTAATTTTGTCGCTCCCTTTGAAGATATACTTGTGGATATATTTGATGAGTTTAATGGTAGAACATATCTCAACATTGATGTGGCATCCATAGGTTGCAAGTAAATATCGATTATACCCTGCTACCCAGTTATTGTCCATCTCAAGGTTTCGTATCCTAACAGTTCTTCCGTTGTCTCTTCTTCTGTACAATGGATATCCATCTTCAGAATGACATGTTGTTTCCTGAAACGGTTTAGGAAATCCAAATTTACACTACCCAGTCTTAATTGTACATGGACAATTTGGATTATACTCTCCACATGGACCGTGCATAATATTTTTTTAACCAGCTCAAATAAGTAGGATTCTTTGTCAGGATCTGGTATCTCGGCACAAACAATTCGATCATATCCATCTGGTCCTAAGGGTTTATTACCAGGTTTTAAAATCACCATCATATGAACATGTGGTAATCCTCTTTTTCCAGATATTCAATGGCATATATAAAGGAATTCACAGGACCAAAAATTTCTCTAGTTACTAAATCCTTTTTCAAATGCTCAATTCTGACTTTAAAAACTCTAGCACACAGAGCAGGTCTATCATTGGCAGATTCTCCATATCCCAAATTCCTTTCAATTCCTGGCCAAGATGGGTTGCAAGTCATTGTCAAAAACACATCAGGCTTACCAATTTTTTGTACGATGGCCATTGCATCAAGGTAACGTTTTCGAACATGTCTAGGACCACCGATTAATGTGGCGGGTAAAACAACACGTGTACCAACCTCATTATCAGTTTCCAACCATGCCTCTACACCATCAGTGATACCTTGAACCATCTCAGTTCTGAATTCGGTTTGTTTCTCTCTCAAAAATTCCAATCTGCTAGTCTCAATTTTGATATACATATCAATGATATATTGTTGAAATAATCTACCAAAGTGTATTAGCATCGTCTTATCATCCTCTCTCATCTGAAACTTGTAAGCATAATATTCTTTGGCAGTAACAACATATTTTTTTTCCAATCTCTCACAACTGATTGGGGAAAAAAGAAGAGTTCATCATTTAAGATATTCCCATTTCTAGGCCACAACTATCTAAATCGAGTATTTTCTTAGAATATAAATATGCATGTATTTATTAGAAAATTAAATTAATTGGAATACCTCTCATTTCTTCATCAAGGAGGCACTCGGGAGAATCAAATTGTATCGTTTTTCCCCTCCTTCTCCTTTGTCCTTTTTCATAACGTTACGATCTCATCCAGGCTGACCGTGAGGAAACATAAGAGGGTATTGCATTGGATCATAGCAACTGTAGTATTGCTTGATAGTATAAGAATTTCCATTTTTACCAGTTCCTTGAACTCTAATGGTTCTTTCTCCATCATCTTTTCCATTATCTACATAAATTTCTCCAACGTGACCAACACTGGGGGGGGGGGGGTTGTATCTTCTGTGATCTAAATGGAGATTCAAATTGAGGATTATGTTTTTGGTAGGAACATCTGGCTCACTCTTGAGTCTTCTGAAAAAAAATATGATATGGATTCTCTTCAAGAGTTTTCATTAAAATCTCCATAGTTTGCTTGTCAAACCTTTTCTTGTCATGCCAATTTCCCACCTCCATCATTTCTTTTAATTCAACATCTCGAAAAAGTAGAGCTGAACTTCAGTCGTACTAAATCCATCATATTTATCTCCCTTATTTTTCTCCAATGGATTCAAATAAAAAAGATATACTTGACCTACATTCGGAAAGTATATATTCCATTTGTATTTGCAGTAAGTGTTTTGTCATACGATGCGCTAAAACTGGTGAAAGCAAGGTTGTTATTGTATGACCTGATATTATTCCTAAATGTATAGATTGCTCTGCTTCTCCAACTAATAATAAACGCAACTTCTCGGGTAACTCATACCCATCAAATTCAGTTTCACCCTTGCAACAACAAAACACAGATGACTCTCCTTTAAACAGTTTAGCCTTGCAGTATTTACAATCAGGAAGAGTTTTAAGGATTCTACAGCAATTTGGAGCACTCTCCCAAAACCCAACATTTTTCTTTCTCCTTTTCTGTAATTGACCTAAATAAAAATTATTTCTTTCAAACTCAGATATTTATAAGAGGGTAATATGTAATTTAAACAATATAACAATTTCAAATCATCATACTCAAATATTAATAAATGTTGCGTATTGAAACAAACCTGTATTGTTATCGATAGTCGGGTTAGCTTCACTCTCTTGAAATCGCTTTTTTTGTTTCTGTTCAGCATAATATTTTCTCCTATTTGCATTTTTTTCAACTTCACCCACAGCATCAATATGAAGTTTAAAATCATAAAGTTAAAATAGAATTATATATTGTACTTGAGTTTCAAAACTATATACTAAGCATCAAGAAAACAATAAAAATATAGTTACTACAATTTATAGTGTCAAACGTTGTATATTTAAACAAACATGTATTATTGTTGGTAGTTGGGTTAGCTTCTCTTTGTTGAAGTGTTCTTTTTTGTTTATTTTTAGCATAAACTTTTCTCCTCTTTGCATTTTTATCAACTTGCCCCCCTGCATCAATATGAAGTTTCAAATTAAAAACACAAAACTATATAACTAAGCATTATTAATTCTAAAGTAACAATAACATTAATTAGGGTAAAAACTTATAAACGGCCCCTAAAGTATAAAAATTGATGATAAACTACAAATTACTTGTAAACAAAAAAAGATCAAACAGCAGCACCGCAATTCAGTTATATATATATATTAAAAAAAAATTAGAAACCATCATAGATGGAGGGATATATATTAGGTTCCCCTGGCCTTCTTTGATCTCCTCAAGGGGAGGCAATTTGAGAGATTACAGAATAAGTTGAGAGCCTAAACTGTATCTAGAGCGCAGTGCTCGCTGTTCCTAAATCTAAAAATTGCAATGAAATACATCTGGACATCCTAAAGTCTAATGCCCGAAAGCATCTAACTATCTGGCAGGTAAAGCATCAGTAACTTGAACCAACCCCAACAATAAAGTCAGAGTCAACCAAGTCTACCAGTCTAAATTAATCACAGAGTCGCCAGAAATACGTCGTCAAGACTATTCTGACTTGGATTTCTCCTGCACTGTTTAACAGAATAGAGACTAGAAGCCTAGGGGATTTTCCATAGCGCGGCTAATCCGTTTACAAGGAAAACAGCAGATAGGCACTGAATACTCGATAAACTAGTCCAGATAATTATACAAAAAGACTCACTAATGCACATATCTCATCTGTCATAAAAATAAAGAAAAAAGAAAGAACCCAAAATTTCCAGATCTACCAGAACTCTTCCGGGAGGCGGCTCGCGACGGCTACTGGTGGCGCGTGCTGCCACGCGCTAGATTGCCCGCGTCCTAGGAGCGGCGCGTGTGTTCGACGAAGCGCGTGAGCGCGATGGGACGTCAATTAGTTCACGCCGCGACGACCCTTCCGGCGCGTGAGAGGCGCCTAATCGCACGTGCTTGCCAGAGCCTCCTGAATTAACCAGATCTGAAGAAAACCTATCTTTTCCGGCTGTTCTCTGTTCATCTGCATCTCAAAAGACGGCACGAGCTCGAGATTCCTCCGGCTTAAACCAGTGGCGAGCGGACATGCTTTCCATCGTTGTCGAAACTATGGCGGCTCCGGCGATATCCTCCGGCGAGCAACCTGTACAGTCAGAAAAATAAAGAAAAATCATAGCTTGTCGGTCGGAAATAAGGGGTTCGGTTTTGGGGTAGATATAGGGGAGGCTTGAAAGCAGAAATATAAAGGTATGGGGTGGGAGGGGTGGGAGGCGGTGGCGAAAGGCGCTGGTCAACGGCCCGAACCACCCCTCCAGAGTTTCAGATCTGGTTTTGGGAAGTGGGCAGGGTGGGAGAGAGAAAGGAGGAAAGGGGGGGGGGGTAACTCTTAAACTTCAATGTGCCACTTGACCGCAATTCAGTTATAAATGTTGTATATTTAAACCAACCTATATTATTGTTGGTAGTTGGGTTGGCAAACATACCGACAAGGGGATCTGTTGTTGGCATCCTCACTAGTGGAAAACGGGACGGAACACGGCGGTTCCGTCCCGGTTGGACGGCGGTTTTGACCGCCGTCCATGGTGGCGCCGTCCAACTGGCGCCACCGTTACTCGGCGGTTGAAACCGCCGAGTAAGGTTTACGAGTTCGGAAACTTACCCGGATGGGTACATTTCCGGACTCGTAAACACCTGCTGCTAGCAGGAGGCTACCCCGGCCATTACGGGCCGGACGGTTAGCCGGAAGGAGTTGTTTGCGCACCCGGACGGTAAGCCGGGAGATTTTCCGGCGGCGGCAGTAATCCGGCCACCGTGAAACGGTGGCGGAAAATATGTACTTCCGGATAGGATTACGGTACCGGAAAGTTAGCCGGACAAGAAGTGTTTACTTAACCGGACGCCTGCCAGGGAAACGTTCGGGAAAATGGGTGAAAAGAAGCCAATTTCGTCCGGCCAGAATTCCGAAACCGGAAACCTAGCCGGAAGTAATTTGAACTGTCCGGCCAGGAATTAAGATGTCGTAAAGGCTATCCGGATAATTCTTTAAAATCTGATTTTTATTTATTTCGGCTTTTGAATACAAAATAGAAAGTATTTAAATGGCGCTAGTGAAGAATTATATGTTTCAAATGGTTGTGATGTATTACGAATGAATGTATAATGTAATAAATCACTTGAATGCGCTAAATACAACAATTGCCACAATACATAATGTGTCAATTTTGAACTAGAGCATGTGCATACGAAGTTACGACAATTGATGCAATAGTACTCCTCGGTCGATTCAGGTCTTCGGGTGAGTAGGGCCTTGTATCCTCTTTGAAAATCTGTGCATTAGCATACACAATTCAATATATGACGCAAACATATGAATATGTGTAAGGTACATGCCTTATAGATTTGGAACTTACGGGCTCAAGGTCTTGGTCGAATTCGTTAAGTCCCGCTACCAATTTGAGCTCATACAACATAACGTAGTACCCGCATTCCCAGCTGCTAACTTGTCTCTTGTACTTTAACACAAAAGGAAGATCACATTGTTAAATACAATCGATCGATGTCGATAATACTAGTGTTATTAATGAGGGAGAAACGTGTAGAGTACCTTGATCTCAGTCATTCCAAACTCTCTCCTAGAGGGATTGACATGATTTAAAGCTTGTCTAAGGAGGTGTTCGAAAGACGGGATTGGCGGACGATGGAGAGGATCTATCCAATAAACTTCTTTGGTTTTTTTGTGGATCAAAACCAAGCTCCAATGTTTACTAAATAAAAAATGCATATCCATTTGTCAATAATGACAACATAAAAGTTAACATGAGATAATAATGTATAGAATTAGTTAATATGAAATGCTTACCCGGAAATGAGTGGTGCTAGGAAGAATAATTTGTCCTCCACACCGAGAGCCTCTCTCATGTAACTTAATCGCTCTGCATCAGTATGACCTAATTCTTGGATTCGCTCAGGGCATAGGAAGCCTATCCATGGCTTCAACCGTTTTTGAACTAATTGATTCAAGAAACTTAAGAAAAAAAATATGAATGGTTAAAACAACGGGGAGAACGGCGGTTGAAAACACACAAGATAATATAGTCTCGACATTAAAATTACTTACAGTTGGAATAAGGACATTAGGGGCTCGGTTACCTTGTCACCCTTCCATAGATCTTCAAAATCACCCCAACACATTACAATTTGCCTTCCAATACCACCAAATAATTCCGTTGGAGCCGGGAATTCGTAGTATCCAAATTTGCAATGTGTAGACAATTTATCATACAACACCTTCATAGGCGGTGTCATAGATTTAACTACAACATCTTTTGGGGCGGTCTTTGGGGCGGTCAAGGGTTGGGGAATTGTTTTTGTAATTTTTGGCTCAACCTTGCGTGCAACGCTCGTAATTGGGTTGTATAGGCTAGCGGGTTGAGTCTCTCCTAAACTCTCGACAACAATTAGCCTACGAGGCCAAAGTAAATACATACCTTCCGCCGGTCCAACAACCTTACACGGGCCTTTGGGTATGGGAATTCGAGCGGTTGAAACCAAAGCTTTTTTCAAGCAAACCTCCCCCAAACCGGTTGTAGGACGGCACAATATGTCCTAGGACGCCTCACCCCCTTTTTTTTAACACCTCCCGCGGTGCTAGGCGTTTTAGAGCTTTTGGGGATTCCTACTACCTTCTTCTTAGGTGGTGCCATAACTCCTCTACAAAAAATAGTTTACATATATTAAATAACCTCACTATCAAGAAAGAATAATTATATGCTAAATTAATGGTAAGTAGTCACTTTAATAATCCTATTATTATCCTATTAGACTAATGGTAAGTAGGGTTTAATTAGGATCCTATTAGACTAATATAAATTGCCTATCACATGATTCACCCTTAATTCTTTGTAATTAAATTAGTGCATACATATATGACATACTTAACCCTAGATTAGTAGTAACATAACTAATCACCATCAAGACTAATCAAGAATATAGCCCATAATCCCAATTGATTAATCAAGAATGTAGCCCATAAAACAAAACTAGTTTGTAGTAATAATTAAGCAAAGCCCATGAACAAATAAGACAAATTAGCCAATAAACAACATTGATTATACAATTGAAGAAATACCTTTTCAAGTAGAATAAAAACCCTAATAGTATGGACAAAGAAGCTACTTTCTTGTTCTAGAACTCAAGAAATGGGGCCAATGTGAGTAATGGTGTTCTTGGTGGTTGGAGAAGAAGATTTTGTTGGTGGAAGAGAGTAAATGGGTGGGAGGAAAGTGAAATTTTCGGAACTAATGTTGAGAATGGGTAGAGGACTAGCTAAGAAAATAGTCTAAGTGTTAGTTATTCTGATTTTTTTGTACTGACCGGCCACGTTTCCGATACCGTGAACCTATCCGGATAATGCAAAAAAAATTAACCTCAACCGGCTAGGTTTCCGAGTTCGTAAAACCTAGCCGGAAGTGTTTATTATAAAAGGGGCAGACGGGTTTTTTTTCCCCAAATCTGCAAACCCTCCCCAAGTTCAACCCCAAACCAGTCCGCCCCTCTCCAAAATTTTCAGTCCAATCTCTCACCATGGTTAGGACTAAAAATCCTTCCACAGGCAAGCAAGTTGCGGAAATCCAACGACAACAAGAGGTGCACTACTCGTCCTCTTCCGAGGAGGAAGGAGAGTCACCTCCAAGAGCCGAAGAACACGTGGGTGGGAGCCGATTAAGCAAAGCCAAATCGAGGAAGACGAAGCGGCAAAGAGGCCATGATAGGCCCCCTGAAGCATCGGCAAGTCGGAATTTCTTCAATCGTAGGGCGGAGGCCAACTATGTGGAATGGTGTGGGCGGAAAACACACACCACCAAGGTGATTAGCCCTACCTCTATTGACACTTTGCATATGGGGTATTTGGTTGCTCATTTTCATAAATTTAAGCAAATATTAATGAATTCATTCATCTACATCGTGCTACTTGACAACATATCAAATACAATATGGTTTCATAAACACTAATAACTAGGAATCAACACGCAAGTTCATATATTATTCAAGCAAATTAGGGACACACATACATATTCATGCTTGAAATTAACAAACATCCGCCCATCAATACTAAATTTAGCGGGAGATTACCTCATCGCGGCCTAGGATTCAGCGAGCCCAGATATTAGGAGATTCTCTGCGTCCTTCAACCCAAAACAAAGATGGAATAGAGTAGATAGAACAAAAGGATCCGTTTCTCGTTTTATAAGATTCTGTTTTAGCTCATCCGGTTACGTTTCCGAGTTCGTAAATCCTGCCCGGCCATTTTTCCCGCTATCCGGACAAGTTTACGGTACCGTAAACTTACCCGGACGACTTTTTGACTTGACTCCACCGACATCAGAACTTTGCCCCGTCGACTTGACCGTCAAAGTCAAGCCGGTCAACGGGGAAAGTTCCGGCTAGCCATTTCCGGTGTCGGAAATGTAGGCTGGTCGGCGGTTAAACGCAACCGCCGACCAAAAATGGCAGTTACACGGCGGTTGCATCACAACCGCCGTGTAACAAGCCATCCGGCTAGAGAACCAACATTTACGAGTTCGTAAATGTAGCAGGACGGCGGTTTCCTTATTTTCCCGCGGAACCGCCGTCCTTGGGCGCCGTTTTCCGAACGTTTTCTACTAGTGCCTGTGGCGCGATTCATGAAGAATATATAATGAGTTCAGTAATTTGAAATAATATATAAAACTATATAGTATAATACTCATAACACATTCTTAAGTACATTAATGAACATGCAAATTACATCAATTAATGGTCATTCACTTGTAAGAATGAATGGTAATTCAAATTGCGAATAACAGGTGGACTTTTATGCTAAACTAAAGAAATTCACTCAACATCTTACTTGCAAGTCTTTTTAGTGTGACTCAAACCCTTGCATTTGCTACATTGTCGTTGAAGTTTCATCTTTGATTTTCCCCCTAATTCTGTCTTTTTTAAACTCCCGAGAAACGATCCCAGTCAAATCTAACATTATCCGTAATACCACTAACAATAATAACATAAGCAAAGAAATAGTGTATTTCTTGAATTTTCACACCTTTACCAGATTCTGTTGAAACACTGTCTCGCTACAATTGAGGGAATCACGATTCCTACACTATTCCTACATCTGCACATTCCCATTTTTTTCCTCTACCATCATTCCACTTGTATATAAAACAATGAACTCATTTATCATAGGAAAAATAACATTAAAAATACAGATCAACACACACTCAAATATACACACACAACAAAAAGACCGAATACTCGAACTAAACTCTAGATATCACAATTTTTTTAATGCCAAGAGATTATAGAACTTACTAATGAAGTTGTGCTAATATCTCCTTTGATTTTTGTCAGGCTAAAATTTTATTCAAAAATAAGAAGGCTTGGCTAAGTGTATGATACGTTGAATATTCTGGGATTATTGTTCCCCTTCTTTTGTTTCTGTCAGACCCCAAAAACCCAGCGTTTTCCCTTGAAATATTGCTTGCTGCAGATTGTTATGATCCTAATCGGATTCTTGTGCCTTGTTCTTCTCAGGATCTCACACTCTTGCTTAAATCTACCCGACAACTTGCTTAAAACTTTCATGGCTACCTGAGTGTTATCTTGAAACAATACAAATTCATGCAAGTTATACAGTGAAGCAAGAACGCAATAAGGAGACTTGGCTAGGTGTATGAGAAGTTGAATATTCTGGGATTGTTCACTTTCTTTCGTTTCTGTCTTTGTTCATGACAATTTCGCACGGTATACAAATATTCGAGCACATAAATTCAACCCCCTTTACTTAAATATTCCTGCCAAATATCACTACGGTATGGTTGAAATCGATTAGGAATAAACTTCTATAAAAAAAAGGTTAAAAATTTGCCCAAGAAAATATGGAGAACTTGAAGTTTGTATAAAATAGAAATCGATCAGGAATTAAGTTTGAAATCTATTAGGAGTTAAAATTTGCCCTGCTACGACCACCAGATACGGGCTACTCTGTTTACTTTGATGCAGGGATTCTCCAATCCAACGCAGGCACTGGTGTGGTAATGTTAGAACCAGGCGGAAAGTTCATGAAGGCTTATGCTCGCGGGTTTCCGAATGTCCAGGAACCAGCGCTGGCAGAGTGTCTAGCCCTTGAAGAGGTCCTTATGATGTCCGCGGAGTTACAACTCAACTCAATAAAAATAATGGGAGACGCATTGCAGGTTATCTACATGGTACAAGGTGAGATCGAATGTGCTGTTAATTGTGGATATGTTATGGTTAGAATAAGGAGTTTGCTAGAACATGACCCTAACACGGGACTCTACTGGGTACCTAGAAGTAATAATCATACAGCTTATTCTCTAGCAAACTATGCTAAGATATGTCCCCTACTTTATAACTCTTAGAACTCTCCTCCGAGTTTCTTTTCTTTCGTTTCTGGACGTTTTCCGGAATCCTGAATGAATGAAAGCAATTTTTTCCTCAAAAAAGTTTGTATAAAAAAAGCTAAAAATTTGCCTAAAAAATAGCGAACCAAAATCTGGTACAAAAAAAAGTGATACCAAAAAAAGTGAGAATAACTTTTTAGTATTAACATAGGGATTTTAGAAAAAGTATTTTGATCGAGACCGATTGTTAAATAAAATTGAGATTAATATTAAGTGGATTAGTTCATTTCAGTCCAGTTCAATTCAATTCAGTTTAATCCATTTCAGTAAAATATAATTTAATGAAATTTAGATAGACTTACTAATTATATTTTACAATACATTAATTAATTTACACTTTATTTTAATTCAATACAGTTCAGTTCAGTGAGAAATAGCCCACAGAAACTGACAACTATAGAATTAAACATTTATGTTCATGGAAATCTTAAGTATCAATAAACTATTGGAATAAATTTCTTAATCTTGTTTGAATCGGGACAAGTCTTGATTCTGGTGAACTGGTTTCATTTGAAACTAACTCCCAATTACTCAAGTATTATCAATTGAAA
This sequence comes from Sherardia arvensis, assembly GCA_948330725.1. Lineage (NCBI taxonomy): Eukaryota > Viridiplantae > Streptophyta > Magnoliopsida > Gentianales > Rubiaceae > Sherardia > Sherardia arvensis. The sequence continues at coordinate 38,998,203 of OX415236.1, read as the reverse complement.
AACTATAATAAATACCGAAATTCTCAAAGGCAAGTCATCTAGCAGACCATAATTAATATGATTTCAGAAAATAAAAATAAAACAGACCATAGTTAATATGATCAGTATTACGACATGTGTAGTGCCGTAATTTCTAGCTGTAGAATAGACTATATGAACAATTTTCTTCAATATATTTTAACCATGTATACCAGCCGTTCAATATCATTTATAATTTTCCATGAATATTCTGAATAGTAAATATACCAAATTCAATTTAATTGAATCAATCAATTATCCAAATGAATTGAAAATCGGGAAATAATTACGAAAACAGGTCTAATTTAATAAGTAAAAATAGTAAAAGAATGATATTATGGTATGATTGGGAGAAAAGTTCTAAGTTAATATAATTAAAATTAAAAAATTAACCACCGATTAAATACTAATTAAATATACTACGAAAATTTGTATTCTTATTAAGGTTTCATATCATAAGGGAAAAAGGATAAAAATTTATCCAAGAAAATAAAGAGAAAAAATAGGGGAAGAAATTTAGAACGAAAGAAAGAACTAAAATTTGGTCAAAAAAGTGAGAATAACTATTTATTATGGATGGAGGACGAAATTTTTATAAAGGAGGAGGAGGAGGAAGAGGGGGAGGATGAAGGAATATGTTAAAAATATATAAGGAATCAAGTTTGAAATCGATTAGAAATTAAATTTCTATAAAGAAATGCTAAAAATTTGCCCAAAAAAATAGGAGAGAAAATAGGGTACCAAAATTTGGTTAAAAAAAATGAGAATAACTTTTTAGGGAAGAGAAGAAGAGAAGAAGAAGAAAAAAAAAGCTACTTAATTACAGCTATATAGTCTTTTTTGGAAATAATAACAAACATATTCCCTGATATAAAAATAGAAATATGATGAATTTGGTTTAATCTGAACCGTTAGCTCTACTCCCTCCATCCCAATCAAATTGTCTGCGGGGATGAAGGCTCAATTTTTAAGAAAAATGATGCGAAAGTAGGAGATCTGGCCAAAAGAATGGTAAAAAACTATTTTAACCCCCATAAGTATGTGATACAAAAAATATATAGAGATTGATTGAGGGTAAAATGGACAATAGACTCTATTTTTTTTTTGCCAAATGAGGAAATATTGAAAGTAAGGGTGTGTTTGGTTCGCAAGGTTTTTGAGAGTCTGGATTTTGTTTTGGATTTTTGAGAGTTTGGGTTTTTGTTTGAGATTTTAAGAGTCTGGTTTTGCAAAATTCTTGTTTGGTTGGGTTGAGTTTGTTAGTATGGAACAAAATCTTTGATTGGTTTTTAAGATTTTGCAAGTCTGGATTTTGAAAAATTTAGTGAATCAAACAAGATTTTACAAAAGTGGACTTAAATAATTCAAGTTTTGCAAAAACTTGTCCAACCAAACACATCCTACAACTTTTTATTGGGACATTCCAAACTAGAAATTAAGACACTTTGGTTGGACGGAGGGAGCACGAAATACAATCTCATCGGTCCAAACAATAATCCCAACCTTATCTCTCCACCGTGCCTCTCTACTCCTCAGTCACCTTCAGTTTCACATCTCGGTCTTCAGCGGCCGTTGCTCGACGTTGGTCTCTCAAATCCATCCACAACCACGGAGGTGGTGTTTAGAGGTGGCCGAGTTCGCCGCCTCGCTGGAGCTGCACTTCGAGTTCAACCCAGTGGAGGGAAGGTCGGGAACGTCAAGGCCTGAGTCAACTCCGGTGAAGCGGTGGGGGGAGGAGCTACGGTGGGCGGAGTTCCGACCGGTGACTCTGGCTGAGAATCCGGCGGCGCAGATTCAGGGAAGGCCTGCCATAAGTCCATATGGTGAGTCATCAATTCATAAGTCCATATGGTGATTCCTGGTATTTTCCTTTGAATTACTGTGTGACTGAGTGAATTGGGGTATCCGTATAGACATTTTTTCAGGAAAAATAAGAAGGTATGGAGAATATAGTCTGTGATCCATTTTAAAAGGGCAAACCATATTCAAAGGTTTGCAGAGAACAACCAATGGGGTGGAGAGGGTTTCTGGGTTTTGAGTACGGAATCGACTTTCAGGTATGGAGATATTACCTCAGTTCCTTCAAGCATTGATTGGAGGCAAAAGGGAGCAGTTACACCAATGCGGGGTGGAACATGTGGTGGTTGGGCCATTCCAGCGGTTGACACCGTGGAAGGGATCACTAAGATAAATACGGGCAAGCTATGCACCTTGTCAGTTCAAGAAATTATTGACTGTGGTGATGGTGGTCATGGCTGTGAGGGCGGGTTTATGGAAGATGCATTTGAGTTTATAAAAGAGCATGGTCTTACTACTCAGAGCAACTACCCTACCACTGTTAGAGCAAGCACTTGTAACACCAACAAGGAGAAAGAGCCTGTGGCCAAGATTAGCGGCTATGAGAAAGTGCCAGGTGACAGTGGCTAACCAACCGGTTGCTGTCACGGTCGATGCTTCGGGTGTGGACTTCCAGTTTTACTCCAGTGGTGTTTTCACTGGAACATGTGGAACTGTCTTAGACCATGGTGTGACTCTGGTTGGGTATGGTGCAACTGCTAGGGGCAATTTGAAGTATTGGATTGTAAACAACTCGTGGGGAACTAAATGGGGAGAGGATGGGTACATGAGGCTACAGCGAGGTATTCTAGCTAAGCAAGGCAAGTGTGGAATAGCAATGGAAGGCATCTTTCCTACTGTGATTTTTCATGCCAGTTTCATGGATAGAATTGATCTTACTCAAACCATAAATGTACCCAAATCTTATATTTAATCAAACTATAAAAAGAAAATGTATATGAGCTTATATGAACAATGGTATAAGTAAAAGAATTATGCAACCATAGGAGTTGGTCTAGGATAGACAATCCTATCAAATATTCTGTACATGTTGAGCCATGAGAGGGCTGAAAACGAACTTGACCACATCCAGTAGGATGAAAATGGGTCTCTAAACCAATTTTACCTAGGTGAGTTTATAAACAGCAGCAAAGGGCTTTGCAGAAGAACTCGATTGGCCAATTAGTCTTCACTGTCAAAACAAATTCGTAGTTATAGAACGATTTAGTATATTGATGCAAAACTCAAAATCTCAAATTAACCAAATGTATACATTTTCTACATTTAAGGGTTTTTTTTACCTGGTAGAGAAGAATGGAGCAGTCTCAAACAATATATCCATCATTTGCTTTTTTGTTTCTTCGGATATCAAAGACTGATCAAGTCTGATCGACATAATTTACATGTATAGATGCATTGAAGAGAACTGAAAGTGCTCGTATCAATGATTCTGGATCAAAAACAATGCCAACTTTTGGGTCTAGAATGGAATCAACAGCAACCTAAAAGTAAAGGACAAAATATGAATTTCAACATGCACTTGAAAAGTGTCAAAATCTTTTGTCAACAGATGACTTTGCAGTAGGGTATGGGGAAACATAGATGTCAGGTTCAAAAAGGGTTTATTATGCATAAATACCATCCACAAAAGCATACTTTTTCTTTTTTTCTTGCGTAATCACCAATAGAGACCGTAAAAGAGCGTAAACATACCACATGCAAGATACCTTGCACAGCCAAAGATTTGGCATCAACAAGAATTTGACCACCCTTTGGTACCAATATTGTATTGATGTATTGATTTGGCTGAAACGAACAAGGAAACTTAATAAGCAGTAGTAATTTCAACCTAGAAACTAATAAGAGTAACACAATTAGGAACACATGCACTTTAAGCTACATTCAATCTACAAAAGCTGAAAAAGGAAAAGCAATATGATCCTCAAATCAACAGTACTACAATGAGATGAGATGCAACACTCATTATCAACCAAGAGATTTAGAGTATCAAAAATGCAAAAAAAAACTCCAAACTTTGTGTTCCATAGATGGGTAATAGTGCCATGTCACTTACACTATTATTAAGACTATTGTGGGGATCACCGTATGTTCGATTTAGTGCATCTGTTATTGCTGTCACAAAGCTAGAAGCAGTAAAGCCAGTAGTTTCACGATCAGGGGTACCATTCAACAACAGCACCTGCCAGTTGGAAGAGACTTAAAGAGACTCAAAAGTTTAAGGGAAAAAAAGAAAGAAAATTCCATCAAAAATGTAGAAGCTAGTGTAGGGAAATGAAGCACAACTTCTGTAGAGCTAAGCTGGATGCTGCTCACTCAAAGAATAGCTTTAATGCGACTAATTATGTCAGTCATGTATTCAAGTAATGTTTACCTTGGGACACGATCTTGATGAGATCATCTCTCCGATTCCACGCAACACCTGAAATTTAAGCAGGAAGGAATAACAAAGCTTAAGCCTATATACCTGTGCGAGGCTGGATATAGATCTATCCAATTCCATAATGTAAGTAAATTTTCTACAATTAAATAACTGAGTTACAAATCCAAATATTAGATGTACTAACAACTCTTTTTAATACAATTAAAACAGATTCTGATACAAAACACCAGCATATGGGTTATGGCCCTATGACCATGAAGAACGAAGCTAGATACTGACAATATTTTAAAGGTGCAATCATAGCAGTGACATGACAAACGGCGTAAGAGATAGGGACTGGCCATATTATCTGATAGCTTCTATAAATGCAAAACTACTACAGTATCACTGATATCAAAGGATCTATGTTGATCCACTAATATCAATCTCAAAGGATAGCCAGCGACTGTGGAACTGCTGGTTCATATAATTGGACAATATATGGTGTCTCAATAAGTGAATCATCCCCATGGGATTCCCACAGCAACACACAAATTAGACACCAAATAATGAAATACTGCCACTTTACCAAAGAGGGGCATAAGGATGTAAAGAGTGATCCCATGGCAAAAATAATGCAGTCAACGCTTTGCAACTTTTCTAGTACAGTTGGATTTACACTTGGAAAAACCTGTAATTGCAATGACCATGTTAGCATACAATTGAGTGATTGATAGGGAGAGAAAATGTGATACACACTACTTCAAAATATGAACAAAAACTTGAAGCAGATAAACAACATAGAGTGCTCCAAAATTATGGCTTCTGTTGCATGATTATATATTTACCATTTCTCAATGAAAGAATGTGACCAAAGTAAAAAGAGCTGTCACAGAATCATTGAAGAACCGACAAATTTCCACATAGTTCACTTAAGTTCTTCCCTTTGCCTTTTCCCACTGTACAAGACTAATGTTGTATGTTTTTGAATACTGCAATACGTATATTCATAATCCCAACAACCTCATAGAAAAAGATACTAGCAATTCATTTTGCCATAAGATTATTTTTTTCAAGTTATGAATTACTTAAAGTTGAAGAGTATAATCAACACTTATGACATACCTCATGCAATAAATTGCAGCCTTCACTAGACATGTAAAATACTCGCTTTAGTCTTGAAGGAAGAGCAGGAACTGAAGAGTTTCCCTACTTATGTTACATTCAGTTGTCAGAAATCAGAGGGATCAAATGTGGGATAACCTTTAAATGAAACTGAATGTTACTGTACACAGTGCACTAGTCATCAACTGACATAAGCATTGGAATCGGCTATGAAAGGAAAGGAGATAAGAGTAATAGCATGTTTTAGACTGTCCTCCCAACTCTTGATATGAACAAGAGATAATACCTACTCTCAAGTATAATTTAAATTATGAGAATACCCCTAATACATATTAATATTACTCTTCTTGAAGCAAGTCAGGGGAGCAAACCATAGGTTTACCTTGTCTATAGCTTGCAGGGATCCATTGTTTGGATGGGATATTTCATTTTGCCCACGGATTATTGTTCCATCCTGAATGCAGCATCATAAAAGTGGATCACAAAATTGTACTGACTCAAACTGCTCACAAAACTACAGGGAGACAAGGTATTGAAGCTTCAAGAAAGGAAACAAGGGTAAGAGCTTTGAGCAATGCATCAATAGTAGGTCAGCATCAGTCGGTAGGTAGATTAAACTCTACTAGCATTCTTTGAAGAATAAGTGTGGAAAACTTGAAAAGAATAATATGGAAGAAAGGGCGAATAAAATACAATAAAATTAAAAGTTTCCTAGATCAACTATAATCAACAAGTCATAGGTAGCCACGGAGATATTTTGTGAAGAAATCAATGTCAAACATTTATGACAAGCTTTGCTCTGGATGGCAACTGGGAGATGCTACAAATTTCAAAACTATTGAGTAAATTCTACAGGCCACATAAACCGAAAATACATCAATCAAAAGAATCAATTGAAACCCTCAAACTATTTCTGCCACGCATATTTCCCTGGATATCTGGTAGATGGGTCAACCAGTCCAGATCATGAGTGCATATAAAATTGAAAAAAACAAATACATACAATTGGCTCAATGCCCATTCTTATACTTTCAAAAATGAATTTATCAGGAATTACATAGCTTCACACCTATTATATAATATGAAAATGGATAACCTTTTACACTCAAATGTTCATTCAAGCAGGACATTCAACATTTCAAGAATGCCATTAAGAGATTATCACATATTAAACATCCTTAAGAGAACACATTGGACAGTGAACATTTCAATACAGGAAATGGTAATCGTACCCATAACTCACAACCTAATGTAAGCCTGTCATTCGTGGATATCACTGGAAGAACAAGACTTTCAGTGGGAATGTCTGAAACACGTGAAAACAGAAAAATTGCAGCATCCAAAGACTGAAAGAATATGCGGGCCCCTGCGAAAAAGAAGTTCCCAATGCTGCAAGTTTGATGAAAGTCAATTGAGACCTTAGAAATAGAATTCCACCTAACTGAGTATAGAGCAACAGAATTTTAGACATAAGAAACAAGTTTATATCTAAATAGAAATGAAAAATACTAATGACTGGTAACTTGTTGAATCATGCAAAGCATCCGAAATGAGAGTTCCATAAATATCAATATCAAAAGTATTTGTATAAAGGGGAACCTGAACTCAATAGACTCTACCTCAACTGTAAGGTACTGAACCAGTTTAATGGAAAAAAAAAGTAAAAACAATTTGCAAGGAATTACCAACTAATTCCTTTAAAGTAAGCATGGTTACAGACATTTATGTATTTGTTGAAACGTCACAAATGATTTTAATGTGTGATTCCTCACATGCAAAAAAAAAAAAAAAAAAAAAAAAAAAAAAAAAAAAAAAAAAACTGATCCTGCCTTATAAGTTAAACATACTACGATCTTTGCATATCAACTGAACTACTACAGTTTGCAAAGAAAAAAAAGCATTAATAATAAAGTACCTTCCATTACTGAAACTAAAGTGTTCATTTGCATGGCGCAGGATCTGAAGACAAAATTAAGCATTGATTAGCTATCTTGCTTTAGTACGCCAGAACTAAGATAAAAGAGCAGTGCTGCTATATTTGAATCAAGATGAAAATAGTTGGAATAAGTGATATGGACTCTGGGCAATGAAGATTAAAAGAATTAGAACACAGGAACTTTATTTTGTTATAAAAGATAAAGTGCATTTGATTACAAAGAAAATTTAGACGTATCTATGCAAATAATCAATATCTTTGAATCACCACACTGGAGAAATATAGAAAATATATGCACTCTTTGCCATGCAGTTATACACACTGAATAGTCTGAGAGACAAAGGAGATGTGTAACAAAAGATATGAAAATACATTGCAATAGAGCATAGGCATGCATTGCACTAGAGCATAAGTGATATATCTCTACAAGAAGAAAGTAAATGGTACCCTAGAGCACTGATGTCAACCCACCTGGTCCTGAAAATACACCAAGAAAGATCGGATAGTTTCTCGGTAGGGTTTTGAGACACCGATCCAGAGAGGATGTTTTCCTTCCACAATATTGTACCTGTAAAATTGAACTTTAAATATGGTATTTCAACTTGGATGAAAGTTTAAAAATCAGAGGCTCAATCTATGGCATTGCAACCTAAGATGGAGAACTCAAACATCTGAGGCTCAAGAGAAGCAATACAGCCACTGTGACAGCAAGTAAAAAAGAAATGAATTTTATAAACCAACAAGTCAAAAAGGCCAAGTTCTACTATGTTTTTGGTTAGGACTGTCTTGCAATTGCAAAAAGAGAGAACACGTAGCTAGGACTTTATTCTTTGACTTTCTCATGTCAAACTCGACTGTCTAGATGAAGTGTATATATGTAATTAACAGTAAAAACACAAATGTTACTTGAGGAGATAATAATACCAAACAAAAGGCCTACTGCTTTAGAGATTCTCTTCAAAGATAAAGAAGCATCACAAAGACCTAAAACCATATTTTCTTAATTTAAATCAACAAAAATACTAACTATTCTTTAACATTCGGCATTTAGCATATGACATTCTCAAGAACCCCCTCCTGCATCCCTTATTGTATGTGCTACTTTCCCAAAATGGTGGTCCTCAAACTCATGTAAACTCAACATGAATTTTTCCACTTCTCTCTTTTTTCCCACTTGATCTTTACTCCATTTGTCATTTCCTACCTTCTTACACACAAAAAACTTACAATTTTTTTTTCTAGTAAGACATTGAATAGGGAACAAAGGGAGTATGTTATCTCAAGAGAAAAGAAAAAAGAAAAACTTCGCCACATGCATTGTTGTTAATGGAATTCTGCTAAATTTTAAGGGAAATAGAGTTTCTGGCAAGAAAAAACTAGAATTCTTCTTATGAGAAAATCATATAGAACCATGTCAATTACTACTACCAGAGCGAGTTTTGACGCATGCTTATAGTTTTGACGTAGGCTAAGGAGTTAATAATGCCTGCAACGATAAAAAAGCATGCTACAGAGTACAGGAATCGTAGAATGGAGGAATTAAACAGAATTTTCTGCTCCATAAATGACAGCTTGTTAAGAAATGTAAGATAATAAATGTAACAGAGACAAGCTAGATGAAGATTCACCATTCTAGTTTAGCCACTTCTGCATCAAGAGGTAAGCGATGACCAAGCAGCACTCGAACAGAAAGAGCCTCAGAAGTGCTTTCATCAGACAATCTCAAACATCTTGAACGGATGTCACCAACAGCAGGACCACCTGAATTTAAATAATCAAGAAAAGCGTAGTAGTTTAGATAAGAGTAAATTTAACTCCAATGCCAAAACAAATATGCACACTAAGTTTCGGTTGATAAAAGATAGGCTAATAAAAGCCCATATCTCAAGGCAACCTGCGCATCATCCTTCATAGCAGATATGTGTGAGTTCAGCAAAGTAGTACCTCTAAACTTAGAACTTAGAACATTTATAGGACTCTAATCTAGCACGAGAAAGATTGGGAGAGATTACACTTCCCCCACAGAAATATATAGGAACAAATGTATATTCATATTTTTGAAATCGAGCTAAACTCATCGTAGAACACAACATGATTTCATTTCATTAAGTCTTATTAGTTCAAAATACATGCTTCAGCTATAAATGGTAAATGTACCTAGAACCCGGACAATCTCAGCAGTACTTCCTCCATCATCAGAAACTGGGAGCACATGAGCAACTCGAGTAGTTAACTTTTTCAGCTCTTCCACCACTCCATTAAATGCAGTTCCACCTAATCAAGTTTTTGTCAGATCCCAATTCATTTCAGACAGTAGCGACAAAACAAAATGCCATCAACACCCAAGATTCAGTTTTGATTTTTCAAATTCGTACCAAAGGGAAAAAAACCCAATAACACTATAGCACCGAAATACTGAGAAATGAGAACCATACCTGAGAATACAAGAAGGGAGGGTTCATAGTGGCGGGAAGACGAGGCGGCGGCGGCGGCGGCGGAGTGAGAGTGGTGAGTGGGGCCATTGGAAGAGCCAGACATCAAAACAGAAAGAAAGAGCGGTTTGGCGGAGAAGGTGAAATTCCGATGAAATTTGGGAATTGGGCGATTTTGAGAAGGTACGAGGAAGGTGGATATGGGGGGTCCCAACCAACTGTCCGCCATATTCCCGCGATTCTCTCTTCTCCCTTTCCTCTAACGGCAACCTTCCTTTCCCCTCTTTCTACTTTGGGACATGTAAATATAGTTATCAGTACATTTCACCTCCCACATATAAAAATTTAAGTGTTGATAGTGTTTAAGGCAGAACTCATGCTGATGGTGAAGCAAGGTTTAGATAACTTCCATGGTCTAAAAATAATATTATAATAGTCTTACTCAAATCGAAATTATAGTATCAAAAGAGATAGAGGTTAAAAAATTATCATATAATACGTACGGCTGATTAATGTTCTCCGACTTCTATTGTTTGTTTAATCGCTTTTATGTGAAATTTCCTACATTACTATAAAAATAATTGACTTTACTAGAGTTATATGTATTCTGTGTGTGGATGATAATCAAATCATGAATCCTTTAATTTGACGAATAATACTTTTACCTTTGTAAGTTTAGTTGGTATACCACATAATTAAGTATAATCTAATTCATCTTATATAGAGCTTTATGAAATGATTCTTAGATCAGTTTGGGCCGGTCCAATGCATTTTGGAGTCCTTTGCAAAAAAAATATTTTGGGCCCTATATTAAAAATTATTCCAAATATATACTTACAATTATTGGGAAATAGGAATTTTTTGGGCATGCAGTAGACTGATGAAGCGGCTCCGAATGTGGAGGATGAGGAAACCAACACTGTTGCTAATGATGTAGCAGTATTTCATGGGAGTAAATCAAATTGACATGTGCTGCGTATAAAGTTCTGTTCACAGGATCAAGTTGATGCATCACAAGCTAGTAAACGAAGGTGTAGTGTTCTAGCACCTTTGGAGATGGTGCTTCAGCCTCTGGATAAGGTAAGGAAATAGAGATAACTTCAGAAGAAGAAAATAACAGGTGTAAGAAGGCGTGTATTGAGAAATCTGGGGTTTTGCAAGTGGTTGTCTCAAAACCACCGCAAAATCAGCCATGACGACCCTTGGCTGGAATTGTAGGGGCATGAAAAGTGTCCCTACACAGTGGATGTTGAGGCGTCTGCAAAAGGAGCAAAAGCCTGAAATTTTGTTCTTGATGGAGACTATGGTTCAAGAGCTATGAAATTAGGAAGTTGCAGTATACTACGTATTCCCCCTTTTCTTTTGTTGTGACTTGTGAGTTCAGTCGGTTTAGTTGGTGGTCTAGCAGTACTTTGGATTGATCACTTTAGTATACAGTGATCGATAGTTGTTTGAATTACATTTTCCTTAAATGCTTGGGCACAATTGGTGTAGAGTGGTTGTAGCTTTTGGTGTATGATCATCATTATTAGAACTTTAGATTGCAAGTTTGGGATAACGTCATTGACTGGTTGCCTGACATTTTGGTTTGTCCTTTGTTTGGTAAATGGAGACTTTAATCAAGTTCTAAATCGGACTAATAAAGAATGAGGGCTTCTGTTTCGTCAGGAAAAATTTTCTGAAATGTTAAGTAGACTCTCGAGGACAAAAACTTGCAAGAAATACCAAACAGTGGTCAATGGCTCACTTGGACGAATGATAGAGAAGAAGGCTAGTGCATTTTCGAGAGACTCAACAGAGCTTTTGCTAATTCAAAGTTCAAGTACATGTTTCCATTAGTGCACACCAGAAAACTTTACCAATTTTTTATATCAAACTATAGTCCTATTATGGTCCAAACCAAACCAATGCATGCTACAAGATTGCATCATATTAGATACGAAGCGTTTTGGGCCAGTACCCAAGCAGCAACTCAGATTGTTCAACGTGTGTGGCAACAATTTCAGCAGACAACTGACCAACAAGGAAATGCACAGAATCTAGACCGACTGCTCAAATATAGTCTAGATCATCTACACTATTGAAGCATACAGACTTTTTGGAATCTGGATAAAAAAAAATCTAGCATCTCACTTAGGAATTACAAAAGTGCAAAACAACTCACAAGTCCTACACATACAAGTAGAAGAGAGACAATTAAGAGAGGAACTGCATGACTTAATGGACAAGCACTTTGATTATTGGCAACAAAGATGGTCTGGGAATAAATGTGTAAACCTAAAACTCAGGTCTGGGAACAGATGTTTAAGCCTAAAACTCAGGGCGGTTTAGGTTTAAAAAAGTCAAAAGACATGAATAGAGCGCTACTGGTAAGACATGCATGGAAAATACTAGCAGGTCCACATAGTTTATTCTCACGGTATTTTACCAAAAAGTATTGCAGAAGGATCCCTTACAAAGATAAAAGGGGTCCTGATACACGCGGGTGGAAATCCATAACGTGGAGATTGGACCTATTCAGAAACAAGCTCAAATCGATGGTGGCTAGAGGAGATATAATAAACTTGCAGGATCAATGGATTTCATGTTATCAAAATTCTTTGGATAAAAATCAGATAGCTCAGTAGATTATTCTCAAGGCAGAGCATCTAATAACATTTCAGAAAGAGTGGAAGCTACTATTGCTCAGAAAAATATTTTCACCTGAAACTATTGCACAAATCAAGAAGATATATATTCCAAGGGCAGATAGACAACATGATAAATTGATACGGGAAGTTTCCTAGGATGGACACTACAATGTTAAAGATAGATATAGAAGTTTGAAACCACAATTCCAGCATCTAGTATCTCAGGTGAACATAAATTGGTCCAAGTTTTGGGGTCTCACTCACTCAAGATAATTACAAGAGTTTGGAAGGCTCTTCAGTTTTGTCTTCCTACAACACTGGGACTCTGATTATAAACTACATAAATACACCTATATGTAAGAGGTGTGTCTTAGTGCAAGAAGATGCAACTCACATCTTCTTGGTTGTAACAAAGCAAAAAGAGTCTGGAGAATATCTAGGCTAGGTTTTGATTTTGTGTCAGCCCCAGCACCAAATCTCAGGTCTTGGTTCTAGAGGTAGTTTGAAATAACACTTTCACAAGAAGGTGTGCTTTTCTACACGTGTCTCATATAGGGCATCTGGAAAGACATGAATGGGGAACTTTTTGACGATAGATTACAGGATCCAACTCAGGTTGTACTGCATGCAAATGAAGAGTTATCCAGAATTCAGACGAGACGACTATAGGAGGAAATTGACGAGGTTCAGTTACCTCAGCAACATCTCATAGCACATGATCCATGTGTGAACACATCACAACAATATTGAAAGGTAAGTTTTGACGAAGTTTTCAAGAAAGAGAGTGGGAGTGTGGCAGCTGCTTTGCTTGGACCTACACAACACACCACACAACTATGATCATCAACATATATGAAGAGGAGATGAAAAGTTCAAAACTTTTTCTCCACTACATGCAGAGTTGTTTGCATGTTGGAAAGCTGTGACGCACATACAACCTCAATTTTTGCAGGTCAGAACAGATTCAATGTTGCTATAGTGTCCTACATGCATAAAAAAAGAAGTCAAGACGCCATGGCAAGTAGTAGACCTAGTACAAGATATTAGGAACTTGATAGTTTCTTCCGTGTAATATATTTCACTAAAGTCGCGAGACAGGTGGTTCAAGGTGATAATAGGTATAATTTCTTTCCCTTTATTTTGTTTCACTCTTTTTAATGATAATACGTATGTTTGTTATAAAAAAAAAATGGGAATCATGTGTGAGATTGTGACTATGCATGCAAAAATAAAATATAATGGATAAAGATAAGAATAAAGTTTAATTTTTGGTAGATTTAAAACCTTTTCTTTTCCTTCCTCAAAAAAAAAAAAAAAAACCTTTTCTTTTCCGGTTCATAAAAAGAAGATATAAACTAAATTAATCTAGTTTGTAAATAAAGTTAGAAATCTTATTTAAATCACCCAAAAAGAAAACAAAGATTTTCAAATAAAAAATCGAATTCTTCTAAATTATTTTATATAAAAATAAAAAGTAAAAAACTTGCACATATAATGCACTAAAAATGTATTTTTGGACCCAAACTAAATTAGGACCGTGCGCAAAGGCGGATCCAGAAATATATATATGGGGTAACAATATTACATATAAAAGTTATATTAACTAAAAGATTAAATAATGTCTTATTACATACTTTTTTCGACACATACTGTCGGCGAGGTTTTATAATTTCAAAATCTTCTATAAGGTATCACAATTTCAGTAGAATCATCTCTTGCTTTTTTTCCCGTAAAAACTAGTAATACGAGCATTCTTTCTTTCAGTCATTTTGAAATTATCCAAAAACGCATTAGAATTCATCACAATTCACACAAATTCATCAAAGAAGAAAGCTAAACATAGCACTTTCACTGTACACCACCAACAAAAGAAAATTTTCTCTAGCACATGCAGATGATTACCCCGAGCTCTGCAATTTCAAATCAACATCACAAATCATGAAATTTATGAAACTCTTTTAAAATCAAAACCCTAATACAACCCTAAAGCTTCCGAGTTCCGAATGTCCAATTTAAACCCTAAATAAGATACATAATACACTTATACATACCACTGGAGATTGCCGACTTGTCAGAAAAGATAAAGAAGTGGAGTATTAATTAGTTGAACACCAAATATGCTGAGGAAAGAGCTGACTTGCTTTGATTTAGGTTTAAAACTGATTTTTTCTTTTCTTCTCGTAAGTAAAATTTTTTATGTGGAGTCGGTGCTTTGTTTTTGTTTTGTTTTTAGTTAAATTAACTTTTCTTTTCTATTAATAGCCTTTTGTTTTTATTAAATCAAATCTTCTTTTCTATTAATAGAAGAGTAATATTTCTTTAACATTTGTGATGCGTATTTGCGGGTTGACTCAATGACTCTGGCGTCTATGTGATTCTTTTTAATTTTTAATTAAATTAACTTTCTTTTCTATTAATAGAAAGGTAACAATTTTTTAATGGGTAACATACATACTAATACTAGGTAATTATTTTTTACTATGGGGTAACAAGTGTTACCCCATGCTCCTAACTGCATCCGCCTCTGATGGTTTGGTGTTGTCAAATATTATTTGACCACAAATGTGTGCGCTAAATGGTTAGTTGGTAATGTTTGATTTACTAGATGATGCCCGTGCTCATGCACGGATTTTTTTATCATATAAAATAAAAACCATCTTTCATATAGAAATTTTTATAAATAAAATTCAAATATTTTGATGACTTCTGGTTTTATCTGTATTTATGCATTAAATCACTATAAATTAATTAAAGTAATCTGTGACCAAAAAAACATTAAGAAACCTCCGTGACAAAAAAAACATTAAGAAGCCTCCGTTATATTTTACCGTTCTTTCTACAGGAAGAAGAGTTTTTTGTGCACTTTATTTCTTGCGCTAATATTTTCTGTAAATGATGAACATGCATACTTTCATCAGATTAATCCACCCAATATTATGCATTGCCATTCCAAAATCTTTATCATAAAAAAAAATTTCTTTATTGTTGAGACCTTCAAACAGTCAAACTCAGCTACTTATTACAAACTAAAATTTTCATATCCTACGCAACAACAATTACTATCGTGTTGCCTTCAATTCCATTCTTGACATCAGCTTTCATCTTTATCGACATCTTCTTTTTCATTTCCCTTAATTACCTTCTTCATGCTGAAAAAGTCATCAACATTACTATATCAGTCAGTGTATATTAGCATTGCTCTGACCACAGCAGAAACATTTACATGAGTTCAGAAGAAGGAAGAACTAAAACACAAAATCAGCTTAAAAGTTTAAGCATAAAATGATTTGTCCAGCAAAATCTAAAGCACATTAGCCAAGTCAAATATCTTGAAGGACTGATTCTGAGCAAAGATCAGAATCATAATTGACAAATCATTATGCTAAACATTCTCAGATGGACTGTACAAAGATGGACTGCAAGTCATATTACTTATTAGGGGAGTCTAAAGTAATTCAGTAAATGAATTATGCAGGATACTTATTAAACAAAACATTTGAGAGATTTCAAGAAAAAACAATTTCAAGAAAAAACAAATTCAAGAAAAAATAGTTGTCAAAAAGGGAGAAAATCCAATCTATGTCAAAAGAGGGAGAGAATCGAACTCAAAAGATTGAGCAGAAGAAGTTGTCAATAGATGTAAATGACAACTAATTTTTTTTTATAAAATATTGTTTTCATGAGACGTATAAAAGAGCTAGAGCTAGAGACACATTCTCAGAATTTTGAATCGGGAAACTGAAGAATGACATAGCCCTTAACACCACCAAACTCTAACAACAATTTAGGGCGAAGTATTATTAGACCTCATAACAAATATTATTATCTGTGTAGTACATAATAGTAATCACTCAACTTGGAACTGAAATTGCTCTAGCAAACAAATCTTATACAGATTATGACTTAAATCTCATATGCAGCAAAGAAAAAAAGAACCAAAAAATCTATTTACTTGGCAAGACCAATTCTAGCAATTCATATTTCCAATAAAAGAAGTAAAAGAAAGGCAGTTAGATCATATACTTACGTCTCTAGCCTTTAGTTGGTGATGTTCTAGTCCAGGCCCATAATCGATATCCCCTTCATAAAAGGAAACCGATTAGCAACATTAAAAAAGCCAAATTCGTAAAGACATACTAAAACAATGACGTTATAGTTCAGCTCATAGTGATTCTTAACTACAAAAGTTAAAATCAAAAGTTTGGGCATGATACAGAAAGCCATTATGCTTTACGAAAATAAGCATATGGGACAGATACTCAGCGATATAAATTCCATTAATGGTCTCCACATGGAACATCAACACATCTAATCTATTGCCAAGAAAGACCTTTCTTAATAGCATGAATTGCAACATCCAAAATAAACAATTAATCAATTAAGAGCAAGCTCAGCTAAATTAGGCCTATCAAAATCAATATTTCAAAAACTACATCTGAATATAATCTGGCGAAACAAAGTATGTAATGACTGCTGAAATGCTTAGTGAGCTAAGAATGAACGAAAGCTTCAATAAACAGTGGTCATAATTTTATATAGTAATCTACTGAAACTTCTTCCGACAAAACATTTAGCTTCAAAAAGTGGCCGTGCCCGACAAAATAATTTATATTTCCTGAAATTTTACTCCCAGTTATTAGCACAAGTAAACACTTATATCATTTGATTATGTTTCGGTTTTTTTTCAATCTTTGCATCAACGTAGACAGTAGACGGTAGAGAAATAGTAAAACAGTATAATTGTGCGAACCTTTAGAAGTAAACAACTCGTTGATGTGCGATGTACTCTCAGAGGTTGCTCTATTAAGTAAACCATGCAAAGTGTGAAGGAAAAATGTAAACACCATACTAAGAACCTTTAGAAATCAATCCTGTCAATACAAAAATACAAAAATCTTCCTAAGAATCACAAAATAGATCCAGCAGGGCATCAAAATAACTCAAAATATATGTAATGAAATCAATAGACAGATTCTAACCCGTAATGAAAAACATGCTGGCAATTCACTAATGATACACATTAAGCTAGCCTTTCAGACAATAAGATCATATATATAAAGACCCAATAGCGCCATTAGGAGCAGTTGCCAATTTAGTACAACATTGGAAATTTCTTTCTGTTGAGTATGTTCGTATTAGAAGATTTTGACTTTGTAAGATCATTACAATAATTTACAATTCTTGAGAATAACCAACTATCAAAAGTAAGAGTTAGATAAACATCACGAAAAATAGAAAAATAATTTCCACTTTAGCACACAAAATATGAACGCATACACAAAATAGAGATAAATTACGTAGCACATGGTTTTGAATGAAAATAATTGTGTTGGGAATTCACTACCTCTCTGCTCTCACCATCATTCCTCCGCAGCAAATGCAGGGGAATTCTACTCCATTTCAAACCTTGACCTGTGCAAAACAATAATTTATCATCAAAGCAAGGGCTGTAAAAAATTACTGCATTTCATCAAAATGGAGAAGAAAAAACAGTACAAATCTACAAATCCGCGCTGCATCATTCAGAAAATCTACAAAGGAAAAAAAAAGCAGTACAAAACACTCACCAGTATTGGCTTCGTGGTGGAAAGGTCGGCTGGGAGGGCCAATAGGTTTCCTGTTGATGATAGTAGCTCAATGTCTCAAAGCTCAAAACCCTAACACCAGAACTAACCGTTCATCCACCAAATTAACAACATAAGCACTCAAAAAACCCCAAATTGCTAAAGCATAAACCTTAAATTTGAAATTTCAGGGAAAAAGAGAGATCAAAATCAAATTCATACCTGGCTGAGCAGCCCATCCTCCTCTCTTGATCTTCTCCGGAGGGCATAATTAACAGTGAGAACGCGGCGGTAGAGCTCGGCTCCGTCCAGTTGTCCACGGCGGCGGAGGCATCCTCGAGCTCGGGGAAGGTGACGAAGCCGAAGGAGTGGAGATTATGGGTGGGTGATCTGGTCCAGGGGAGTCTTGACGTCCTTGATGTCGCCTAATGGGATGAAGGCAGCGTGGAGGATCGATTCGTTTACCTTTTCAGCAAGCCCACCGACGCAGAGCGTGTTCTTCTGCTCTGCCTGGTTCAGCATTATACGCTAAAACGGATTTCGAAAATCAAAACTGCTGAAGTGTAGAATTTTCTAGAAAAGGGACCAGGAGAGAGATAGATCAGAAGAAGACGAAGAGGTAAGGAATTATGAGCAACAATGAATTATGAAGGAGCAGTAAAATTAGAAAGGTGAAAAAGATAATTGTAAAGACAGCCGGTAAAAGAACTGCGCAAAGAAAAAGAAAAAAAAAGAAAATATGTGTCTTTTTTAGGAGAGCTCCAAAAGCTGATGTGGCGCTTTTTTAGGAAAGATTCAAAGGCTGACGTGGCGCAAGGAGAGGAGGTTTGATTTTTTCAAGAGTTGCTGTTTTAATAGTATAGATAGATTATTGCTTTATATATATATATATATATATATATATATATATATAGATTAATTTAACTAATTCCTAAGATTTTACTAATTTAGCTTAGTTATAGATTTTTGTTATTTTAGGTTTTTCGATGCCAAAACGACCATGTGATTTTTTACAAACTTTTATTATTTAATTTAATGGGTTTTTTATGGTGAAATTTCAACCGTCGGATTAGAGTTTCCATCTCTTTCAATATGTCCTCAAGTTGCTCACTACTTGTAATAGGTTGTACGAACACCGTCGTTCGCCTTCAACCTCCATCGATCGAACACCTACCGCCGCCGTACGCCGATCCAAAGGTTCGTAAGGCTTTGAGTGTTTTTTCCCCGGACGGCTTTGATCGACGGATTCAATGAGTTTAGTTGTTTAATTTTATTTTGATTCCCCCGCCCCCTTTTCGTAACCTAGATTTGATTTCTTTTCAATGATAGATGATCGATATAGCTCTATAAGTGTGGATTTTTATCTTTGGTTGCTTGACGTGCAAATTCGAGGACGGATCATTAGTTTGTGTTGTGTAGATTTATTTTTGATTTGATCAGAGGTTCGTGGATTGTACAATTAGGGTTTTTTTCGTGCAGAATTCGAGCGTTGATTTGACTCGTGCATAATCTGTGTTTGTTGAATCAGGATGTCTGGGAATGAGATTTTGGCCAAACAGGAGGAGAAGGAGAAATGCGAGAGCTCAAAAAAATGGCGAATTGGCGTGCAAGAAGCACAGCCTGGCCTATAAGGAGCTCGAGGCAGTGAAGGAAGAATGTGCAGAGAAAGACCGCACGATCCCAGACAGCCTCAATCCATGTATATATCACATCTTTCTGCACATCAATTAATCTAAAAATCTTAGATAGACTCATCATCTAAAGCTGCAAAAAAATTCCCAATTTCAGAAAACCTAACCGTTAAGAAGGTGCACAACTCGACGGAACAAACGGAAGCTTCTGTCTCTGATTCCTCCGGCGATTCTTCTCTGGACGACGATGAAAATCAGCTCGCGGGGTTTGGTGGCTTTCACTGCCTCCATTTCGAAATTCAAAGGGACGATCGCTCAAGAGAGGGCACGACCATGTATCATCCTCCAAAATTTTGAAAATTGTTTCGTGAAAAGCGGAACTATGATACCCCTCCGTGCCAATGTTGTTTGACTTTTCAAAACGTGTTATTTGACTGTTTAAAATTGAGCCGACAAATCTTTAATATTCATTTTATCGGTATTTCATTAATCAGATGATCCTGATACAACTCTTGTCACACTAATAAAAATATGACACGTGCACAATTATAATATTTCTCGTGCAAGATCGAGGTGAACCTCAGGTGTAGGGTTGAATTGCTCGAGGAAGCTTACGCCAAAGATTGCAAGTCTGATGAGGAGCTCGAAAGTGGTACGTGCGTGCTTATTTAAATTCGTGCGATTAATTTCATACCGTGCTACAAAATTAAAATGTTACTTGTTGCATATCTAGTTTTTTATTGTGTTTTTCTATCAGATTTTTATGCTAAAATATATATACAGTTTTGATTTTTGATACCTCTAACATTCCAAAATACGAACATTTGTTGTTTTCATTACTAACTCTTGTATCCCTTTGTGTTTAGGTATCAACGTGACAGATGTTCCTCCGGCTGTCAGGGAAGGAGAACATGATAGCGATGATGAGGGCGACTTAATTGCCGAACATCACATCACTGCTGGTTTTATTATCTGTAGAATTTTACAAGGATTTTATTAGGAATTTGTTTTGTTGTTTGTTGCACACATTCTAGACCTATTTCAGATAAAATTGGCTTTTATAGTTGTTGAACTATACAGGGTTTAATTTTCAAGGCTTCATAATTTTTGTTTGTTTTACACAATCCTAAGTTGTGGTTTGAAGCCCAAAAGTATGTGATTCTTGTTGTGTTTGTTAATTTTCTGTAATATTCGGACGTACATTAACTTTTTTCCACTAATGCCTTTAATTTGAACGTGCATCCGAATATTACAAAAAATATCAACGCGCATCCAAAATTAAATTTTTGTGCACATTGATTTTACGTGCATCTGAATATTCACATAAATCTTGGATCCAAGATTAAATTTCGGCAATATTCGGATGCATCCTAATACAATTTAAACATGCATCCGAATATATATATAACGAAAAATCAACATGCCTCGAAAACCATGCCTTAAATTCACCAAAGATTAAATTTGCCAAGAGAAACTCTCCTGAAAATCCAACTTTCCTGACTTTCCATAAGAGTCTTTATACGTTTTAACTTATACAGTGTACCTTTTAATTTGAATTGTAAAATTTGTTATTTGAATTTTATTAATGTTTTAATGTAAATTCATGAATTTTTGCATTAAAACATGTTTTACAATATGTTCACTTTGATAATATTAATGTTTTAACACAAAATATTATCACTTGACCTTAAATATATAGTGGTAGTTCCATAACACTTAGGAAAGTCGGACTTTCTAGAGACTTAGCTTTTGCCAAAAGGGAAATCCAATTACAGTGATACTGAATGACAAAAACCTGTTGCATTTTGCTGAAAAACCAACATTCTATAGTGACATGTGGCTGGCTACCTAGTGTTATCTTCAACACAAGTCCTTCCATTGAACTGTTTTGCCTGTTTTTTACAGTTTACCTCAATCAATGCCTTCAGACTTAGGCCGCTTCTGTTGTGGAAAAAGGAATGGCCTATATACTTATATTTAACTATGTTTCTATAAGAGTACCCAATCTGGCTCTGAAGAACTCTGATCAGCATTCTCTGATAGCTTGTGTTATCTTCAACACAAGTCCTTCCATTGAACTGTTTCCCAGTTACAGTTTAGGCCCCTTGAGCTCATGTTGTGGAAAAAGGAATGGCCTTTATACTTATAATTTAACTAGCTTGTTTCTATAAGAGTACCCAATCTGGCTCAGAATCAGCCTTGTCTGATGGCAGCACCCATATCGAATTTCCTCCAAACCCATCGAATTCTGCCTCCCCATCCACATTCCTTGCACGGACGCTCTCATCGCCTGACTTTATTTTCAAACAAGATGTGCACAAAGGTCCCTGATGTCAAACAAAGTGAAGATTACAATCATAGGCAAGGCAAAAATTCAGGCTGTAGATGGAGTTAAAGAACACTCATTAAGTAGGAAGTCGATATGGGGGATTTAATAAAGCACACTCATTCCGTCTAAGATTTAATATAGCTCAAGGCAACCTCATCATCCTTCATAGGAGATACGTGTGAGTTCAGCAAAGTAGTACCTTTAAACTTAGAACTTAGAACTTCGAACTTCGAAAATTTATAAGACTCTAATCTAGCATGAGAAAGATTAGGAGAGGATTTACACTTCCCCAACAGAAACATATTGGAACAAGTGTATATTCATATCTTGAAATCGAGCTAAACTCATCATAGAACACAACTGTTAACTTATCTATGAAATGAAGAAGATTTGGGAAAAATTCATGTCTTGGATACAAACATATGAAAACCAAGAATGAGAAGAACTAGAGTATTCTTACTAGTGAAAGGTATACATATATAGGAAATATGAAAATGACGATACTACCCTCTAACTAATAAACACATATGCTAATATCCCCCTCAAACTCACGATGCTACAGTAAGAAGCATTGAGAGTTTGTCAGATAAGAAACGGAAGCGCGCAGGTGAATGAGCCTTCGTGAACAAATCAGCAATCTGAAGGGAAGAGGGAACAAAGGGTAGTGAGATAGTACCAAGCTGCAAATGATGACGCGTGAAGTGACAATCAATCTCAATGTGCTTGGTTCGCTCATGAAACACTGAATTACGTGCAATATGAATGGCACTCTGATTATCACAATGTAGCGGTGTGGGATGAGAAAGCTTAAGGCCAAAATCAGAGAGCAATCAGCTCAACCAAACAATCTCTGCACAAGTCGAGGCCATGGCTCGATACTCAGCCTCTGTAGAAGAGCGAGAGATAACATCCTGCTTCTTACTCTTCCAAGAAATGAGGGAGTCACCAAGAAAGATACAGAAGCCAGTGGTGGACTTGCGATCCTCGGGATCACCAGCCCAATCAGCATCAGAATAAGCACGCAAGTCCAACGACGATGATGAGGGAAAGAGAAGACAACGGAACTGGGTACCTCGAAGATACCTGAGAATACGAAGAACAACACCCCAATGAACTGAAGTCGGAGCAGTGACAAACTGACTAACCACATGAACAGCATGTGCAATATCTGGCCGAGTAACTGTAAGATACACCAAACTGCCAACCACAGTACGATATAGAGTGGGATCAGGCAAAGGAATCCCATCTGTAGAGGAGTAGTGAGCATTAGTCTCAAGTGAAGTGTCAACCGTCTTATTATCCGTAAGACGGGCACGATAAAAAAGGTCAGCAATGTACTTGGACCGAGACAACAGATAACCCTTAGGAGAAGAGGCTACCTCAATGCCCAAAAAATAGCGGAGCACACCCAAGTCTTTCATGGCAAAACAAAAGGCCAAATCACGCTTCAATGATTCAATCCCCTCACAATCATCTCCGGTAATAATCATATCATCAACATACAAAGAGAGGAGAATACGACCCTTACTCGTATGCTTGATGAACAAAGCAGAATCATAGTAGCTAGGACGAAAGCCAAGAGAGATGACCACAGTGGAGAACTTCTCAAACCAAACTCTGGGAGCCTGTTTGAGGCCATAAAGAGACCGCCGAAGCCTACAAACATGCCCGGGCTCATGCGCAACACCGGGAGGAGGTGTCATATAAACCTCCTCAAAAAGATCACCATAAAGAAATGCATTCTTAACATTCATCTGCGAAATCTTCCACTGATAAGCTGAAGCAACTGCTATCAGAGTGCGAATGGTGGTCATCTTTGCAACTGGTGCAAATGTCTCATCATAATCCATCCCATACTCCTGTGAATAACCTTTCGCAACAAGGCGAGCTTTATATCGTTCAACAGAACCATCAGACTTGGTCTTAATCTTATAAACCCAACGACAACCAATAGTGTGCTTTCCCGAAGGTAAAGGCACTAAATCCCAAGTGTGAGTCTGATGTAAAGTAGCGAGTTCCTCAGCCATAGCACGCTGCCAAAGAGGGTCACTAACGGCCTCTCTATATGATGTCGGCTCAGACAAAGAGTGAATAGACACAAGGAAAGAAGCAAATGCAGGAGAATAGGAGGAGTAAGCAAAGTCTGGTTTCTGAGTAGACTTAGAACCCCGAGTGGACCGACGGAGAGGGGAGGATCGATCACAATCTCGAGAGATGGTAGTGGAGGATCTGGGGGCAAATCAGTATCAGGGACAAGAGGCAAATCAGCAGCATGAGGCTCAGTAAGGGGTGCATGAGGCTCTGTGTCTGGAACTAAGTCTGGTGGAACATCATCTCTAACAACATCAAAAGGATCCATGTGAATAAGATCCGACTGAGTCAACTGGCGTGAACTAGAGGGGATTGAGAAAAACGGGATATGCTCCAAAAACACAACATGTCGAGCAACATATAACTTCTGCTTAACAGGATCAAAACACCGATACCCCTTCTGACCACTACCATAACCCAAAAAGGCACACAAAGCTGACTTTGGAGACAATTTAGTGCGTTCAACATGAGGTAGGAGAACAAAACAAGCGCAACCAAATACCCGCAAGGAAGAGTAATCAGGTGCATGTCCATACAATGCCTCAAAAGTTGACAAGTCAGAATTATGTGAGGTCGGGATCCTATTGATGGCATGCACAGCTGTAAGAAGGGCTTCCCCCCAAAATACTTTAGGAACCTCAGCCAACAGCAAGAAGGAACGAGCAGTCTCAACAATGTGACGGTGTTTCCTTTCGGCAACACCATTCTGTTGAGGAGTATCAGTACAAGAGGTCTATCAAATAGTTCCATCAGAAGCAAGCAACTGGCAAAAGGCATTAGAGGTGTACTCACCCCCCAAATCACAACGAAAACACTTAATGACTGTAGAGTGTTGTGTGCTGATAAGAGCCCTGAACTCACGGTAAATCTCAAGAAAATCATATCTATGCTTCATAAGATAAACCCATGTATAACGAGTAAAATCATCAATGAATGAAACATAATATCGAGAACCACCTTTACTAGCCATAGGAGAGGGGCCCCACACATCAGAATGCACAAGATCAAAGGGAGCAAGAGATGAAGAGATGCTTCTCTGAAAAGGCAAGGCAGAAAACTTCGCTAATTTACAACCACTGCAATCGGAGATGTCATGAGAGTGTAACTGACCCAAAACTCCAGTGGATGCCAAATACCTCAAACGGGATGCAGATACATGACCCAAACGAGAATGCCACAAGTAAAAGTCAGAGGAAGATGGACTCAAACGAAAGGAAGATAAGTCCACAGTAGAAGCAACAACATCTGAAACTTTCAATTCATCTAAGACATAAAGTTTCCCTTGCCTACGACCAGTCCCAACCACCTTCTTAGATGGAAAATCCATCACCACACAAGATGAAGAAGAGAACCAAACACCCAAGCCAGAATCACACAATTGATCAACCGAACAAAGGTTAAGTGAGAGACTAGGGATATGATAAACATCACTCAATGAGACATTAGGGGTGACAATCGAACCAATACCCTGTAATGGCATGAGAGTTCCATCAGCAGTCAATACTGAACCAGTAGGTGCAGATGATAGGGTAGTAAAAGAAGGCAAATGAGGAGACATGTGGTTAGAGGCGCCAGAATCCAAAATCCACAAGGGAGGAGAGACAGGTGAGATGGACGATGATGACAAGCCCGTAGAGGAGGACATGACAGAAGGTTGTTGAAATGCAAGAAACTTTTGAAACTGATCAAACATATATGGAGTCAATTCAACACTAAATGACTGAGAACCAAGATCGCTACCACTTTCCATTATGATAGTTCAAGAATCCAAACACACCAAAATCGTCAGACAGCCGAAAATTCTCAACCCACAAAGCCAAACCGAATCCACACCACAACAAACTCCCACAAATCAACACAACTCCAAATCAAAATCAAAACTAAAAATCTCAACACCAATATCACCAATCAAACAACAACTCCAACAACTCCAACGAATCCAACAAATACCTCAAAATCTCAAATCGATGCAATATCAAATCTCCAATTCAAAAGACCCCAAAGTTTATACCAAATCACAACCACGATTCCTCAAAGTCCCAAATTAATACCAAATCCAAGAAACACCAAATTGAGAGTCAAAAACAAGAGCCCATACAATAATTTCATCCAAGAATCAGACTAATAATCGAAGCAAATCGAAACAAACTCACAAAATCCGAATCTGAATTTTTTTTCAAGAAACAACAAAAACTCACAATTCAGTCCGACGAATACTACAGGATTTTCAGAGCTCCAAATCTCGATCCGAACGGTCAAATAGTAGATCCACGTCTTCCGAACAAACTCCCAAAATTTCAGAATTTTCCAACGGTTAGATGAAAAGATAACTCAAATTTCCGACAGCTGCACAGCTAAATCCGAAACAGAGACTCTTTTGACGAAAATTCAAAAAACCACTTCAACCTTGATCTTGTTCAACCCAAAAACCTTCAACCCACAAACACATGAAACCATCCTCTGATACCATGTTAACTTATCTATGAGATGAAGAAGATTTGGGAGAAATCTATGTCTTGGATACAAACATATGAAAACCAAGAACGAGAAGAATTAGAATATTCTTACAAGTGAAAGGTTTACATATATAGGAAATATGAAAATGACACCCTCTAACTAATAAACACATATGCTAATAACAATATGATTTCATTTCATTGTCTTATTAGTTCAAAATACATGCTTTAGCTATAAATGGTAAATGTACCTAGAACCCTGACAATTCAGCAGTACTTCTTCCATCATCAGCAACTGGGAGCACATGAGCAACTCGAGTAGTTAACTTTTTCAGCTCTTCCACCACTCCATTAAATGCAGTTCCACCTAATCAAGTTTATGTCAGATCCCAATTCATTTCAGACAATAGCAACAAAACAAAATGCCATCAACACCCAAGATTGAGCTTTGATTTTTCAAACTCGCACCAAAGGAAAGAAAAAACAGTCCTTCTATACGCAGTCCGTATTTTACTTATTTACAGTCCGTATCTTTTTTAAATAATCATATATACAATGATTCTGATATATAACTGAATTGCAAGTGTATACAATAGAAGTAGTATATATGATGCATATGTCTGATATACATAATTATTGACTATATCATATATATCAAAGACGTATTTTTATTTTGAACGGTAAAGTAAGCAAAATACGGATTACGTATAACATGTCAAAAAAACCCATTAACACTATAGCACGGAAATACTGAGAATCAAACCTGAGAATACAAGGGAGGGTTGATAGTGGCGGGAAGACGAGGCGGCAGCGGGCCATTGGAAGAGCCGGACATCAAAGTAGAAAGAAAGAGCGGTTTGGCTGAGAAGGTCATGAAATTCTGACGAAATTTGGGAACTGTGCGATTTGGGAATTGACTTTTACTAAAGTTAGATCATTGGAAAATAATCTCAGTTAAATTAATCTCAATTCAATTAAATTAAATTTAATTCAGTTAAATTAATCTCAGTCCAACTAAAAAAATTTTAGTTCAATTAAATTAATCTCAGTTCAGTTGAAATAAACTGAGATTATTTGATTCAATAAAATAACTACTTTTACTTTATTTAAACTAGATACAAAACATTGAACGATTTAAGCCATGTTTGCTGGAGTTTATAAGAACAGTTTAGTCCGGTTCAGTTCAGTTCAGTTCAATTCATCTCATTTTAATTCAAATCAGTTCAGTCAATTTACTTCAATTCAGTTCAGTTTACTTTACTTCAGTTCAAATTAGTTCAATCAAAATATAATTTGGCAAAATTCAGGTAAATTTAGGCATACCGATTCTATTTTCAATACATTAATTTTCATTTCAGTCCAATTCAGTTCAATTCAATTCAATTTAATTCAGCTCATTTCAGTTTTGTAAAAATATAATTTGATTAAATTCAGGTGAATTTAGACATAATACATTAATTTCACTTCAGTTCAATTTTGTTCAATTCAGTTCAATTCAGCTCACTAAGAAATAAACTCAAGCAAACCGCCCCTTAGGCCTTATTCATTGGACCTTATCAATAGTTCAGTTCAATCCAATTCAGTTCAGTTCAATTCAATTCAATTTAGTGAAAATATATTTTGAACAAATTCAAGTAAAATTAGACATACTAATTCTATTATTAATCCATTAATTTTCACTTTAGTCAAATTCAGTTCAACATGAAATAAGCTTGGGTAAACAGGCCTTTATTTTAGACATAATATTCTCTTTTTAGTTAAATTAATCTCAATTCAGTTATATTAATCTCAATTAAATTAAATTAATCTCAGTTCAACCAGAAAAATTTCCGTTCAGTTAAATTAATCTCAGTTAAACTAGAAAAATCTCAGTTAAATTAAATTATACTTAGTTAAATTAATTTCAACCCAATTTAACAAAGCGTTTGTGTGTGGATGATAATCATGAATTAGAAACTACTTTGACAAATAATACTTTTTTTTAGGTAAAATATATATTGCATTAGTTAGAACGAGAGTTTATATTACGTAACCTTCTACTTAAACTAGTTGTTAATCTATGTTCAGTTATAAGATAATTTCTGCTAATCTTAATTATTCTAAATTCTAGGAGTGATTTCAGGAGACTACATATGCTGAACACGATTGATTTTATCTCAAGGGGTGTACTATCTGGTTTGTTGATGGATTGTGCTATAATTACTGAGTCAGTTACCAGGTTTATTCGCCGACAACCCTGTCTGATTCACGCTTTCAAGGTTCTCCAACAGGTTTCAGCCTCCGCTTGTAGCGGTGTAACCGCTGTGAAGAAATCCATGCCTAGGCCTGTATGCACGAGTCGGCTGGCCATCCTGGCTTCCAAATTCTCCATCCACCCGTTCCCAGCAGTTCTGATTTTCTAAAGGAGCCATCAAAATTAAGCACACAAGCTTCCGAGAGCAAATGTTGAACATGTCCAAGCTTTATTTGGTCCAAAGAAATATCTCCCATATTGTCGGATTGTTCCTGGTTGTGCCTATCATCATTTCGCCCCCTTCCTGTCTCTAATCTTCTTCTGCCAAGCATGATCTGTCATTCAGCCTTAGCTTGGTCCACACACCAGTGAGCCGGTTGTAGTGATTGATGAAATACCTTATGGTTTCTCTGTTTCAAAATTTCCCATAAGATGACAATAAACTTCATGATCTGTTCTTCCTGTACTATGGAATTGATTAGGTTGAAAACCCAGGAGCTAAAGATGGTGTTCTGATGTTGTTTTGCAAATCCAGTTGTTGTCCAAATTCTTGCCGATTCCGGACAATTCAATAATAGATGTGATTCGTCCTCCACCGAATTATTGCATCCATCACAAATGCCGGAGTCCGTGAGTTTCCTTCTATGTCTGTTTAGTTGTGTTGGCAAACATCCAAACACTGCTTTCCACAGAAAGGTTGAAAGCTTATAAGGTATGTTGATGTTCCAAAGTTTACCCACGAATTTTCTTGCCTGAGATGAAAAGCGAATATTTTGTGTTCCCGCCACCATAGAATTCATAGCAATGTGGTAACCAGTCTTGGTAGTATATTATTTCTAGACCATCTCCAGAATGGTGTATCCTTAGCTTCAGAATCCAAGTGTAATACCATGACATGTGGAATTATATTAGGAGGGAAAATACATCTAATTAATGCCTGCCTCCATGTCTGATGTTGCTGATCAATCAAATGCTCCACCTTTAGGTTAGTGTGTGTAGAAATCACTGCAGTATTAGGTATGGGGTTTTGAACTGTTGGAATCCAATGATCATGGATTCCCATTCGCCACCCTTCAATGTAGATTCTTTATTATCAGCTCTGAAGCCCAAACCACTGATTTCCATCCCCAACTGTCTCCTGCCTTGGTTGTTACTTTCCTCATGGAATCCTTTTTTAAGTACTTGGCTTGGTAGACTCTACTTAGTAGTGAGGATCCCCCTTTGATTATGTTACATGAATGTTGAGCTAGGAGTGCTTTGTTCAAGGCAACAAATGACCTGAGTCCTAGGCCACCCTCCAACTTAGACCTGGATATGTAATTCCAGGACTTCCAATATACTTGCCTTGATTCTAGTGTTCCTCCTCAAGGAAACTGGGTTGTCATTACATCAAGTTTCTTCAAAATGTTCAGAGGGATTCTAAAAATTCCCAAGGGATACACTGCTATGGATTGAAGTACATGCTTGGCCATAGTTGACCTTCCAGAGAAATTCAAGAGTTTTACCTTCCATGACTCATACTTCTGCTTGACCTTTTTTGTATTAAATTCTGGAAGATCTCTGACTTTCTTTGTACAAAAATAATGGTATTTCCCAAATATGTACCTCCTATGCCCTCCCTTTGTATATTCAGTCTGAGTCTCATAAACTGTTGTAACTGAAGTGGGGTATTAGGGTTGAACTTTATAGAGCACTTGGTATGATTCAATTTCTGACCAGAGAATCTGACATATGTATGTAAAATCTCTGCTAGGTCCATAATGGCTTCCTGTGTGCATTTGGTGAATAATATGCAGTCATCCGCATACATTATATGTGAAATCACAGGACCCCTTCTTGACACTTGTATTCCCAGGTTCCTATTATTTGAAAGCCTATGCTCCAGCCATGGTGACATATACTGATGGCAGATTATAAAAAGGTATGGTGACAGAGGACATCCTTGCCCGAGGCCTTTGTTTGGGGAGAATGTTTGTCCGATTTCCCCATTAACCTTAATCTGGTATGTAACAGATTGCACACAAAGCATAATGAGGTCTATTAGAGGTTGTGGAATCTGGATATCACTTAGTGCTTTCTCTAAAAAGCTCCAGGAGACCCTGTCATAAGCTTTGCTCATATCTAATTTGATAGCTGCTAAGCCAACCTTTCCCCCCTTATGTTTTCTAAGATATTCCACCACCTCATGAGCCAGCAAACCACTATCAGATATATTCCTCCCAGGCACAAAACCATGCTGATTATCAGATATTTAAGAACCATTTTGCCTCTTTAGCCTATTTGCAATCATTTTTGCAATGATTTTATACTTCACATTACACAGGGATATGGGCCTGAAGTCTGAAGGGGGTTTTAGGCATTTTAACCTTGGGAATTAGAATAATCTGTGTACAGTTCCATTCTATAGGGAAGGTGTCACCTTGTGTGATATGCAGAATTGCTAAAGATAGTGAGTCTCCAACTAAGTTCCAGTAGTGCTTGTAAAGCCCAGTTGGGATGCCATCCTTACCAGGTGCTCCCCAAGATTTCATGTGTTTGACTGCTTCTCATACTTGTGCTTTAGTGAAAGGAGCCTGTAATTCTTGAATCTGTGCCTCTGAAAGCATCTGAGTATTTGCCTGTAAAAATTCTTGTACATGGATTATGTTTGTGTCAGAGACCTGACTTGGTGTATGGGAGTCCATTTCCTGCTGGTATATGTATACCTCTCTGATATGATTACTCAGAATCTGGACTATCCGTGACTAGTCAGTATTCCACACTCCATTGTTATCCATAATTCCTTGGATGATATTAGCTTGTTTCCTTCTAGTAGCCCATTGATGAAAGAACTTTGTATTCCTTTCTCCAAACACCATCTAGTTAATTTTTGTTCTCTGCTGCTAGTACTCAGCCTTTGCTCCAGTTCCTGTTTCTGTGCAATGAGTCTTCTTATCTGAGTCTGATTCTGATAAAGACATGTTCCTGCATGTGCTTTCTCTAGTGTCTTTGTCAACTGCTTCAACTTTTTGTCCATCTGGCCAAAGGACTGACTGTGCCAGTTGCAAAGATGCATCAAGGATATTTTTAGCTTATTGGACAGATCATTCACAACATCTTACTCCAATTGATTTCCATTCAGTTGCATGCTCCAGACTCTCGAAATAATCTGTTGTGGTGGCTCCATATTTATCCACATAGCTTCAAATCTCTTCATTCTTCTTGCCCTCCTCTGTTGTGGTTGTAAGTCAAGTAGAATATGATTGTGGTCAGACTCAGTGAAAGGTAAGTTACTAACCTTAGCAGCTGGGCACAAGAGTTTCCAGTTTGATGTTTTAAAGGCCCTGTCTAATTTTTCCACTATTGTGTTAGATGGATCCTGATTGTTGGTCCAAGTGTACCATAGACCTGTTGAAGCCACTTCTTCCATTTAATGAGTCTGAAGAAGATTCTGCACCTCTGAAGTGAGATTTGAAGGCACTGGAGCTCCTCCCCTTTTGTCTTGCTGGCTTAAGAGCTGATTGAAGTCTCCAATCAGTATAGTGGGGAATAAAGAAAAATACGGAAAAGTAGAAGGTGAATTCCAGAAAGATGGCCTAAGCGATGCAGAAGGTGGGCCATAAACTATGAGAAGGCACCACTTTTGATCATGCGCCGCAGACACTATACAAGCTATATAATTACTAGCTATTTGATCTACCACTAGATCTACCTGATCAGACCAAAAGAGAGCTAAATCCCCGATCTTCCAAGTGCATTTACTATTCTAGAATTTCTGAAATAGAAATTTTCCTGCCAGCGGACAAAATGGTTTCCATTGGCTTTTGTTTCTAACAGACACAAGAAACCTGGATTATATCTACTAAGCAGCTGGTTGATCGCATTCATCGTAGGAGCGCTGTTGTAGCCCTTACAGTTCCACACAACGCCTCTCATGACTGGTTGGGTGATTGATTTGGTTCAATCACCGGAAAACCATCAGTTCGGGCCTCATCCTCCGCCCGCTGCAGCATTGGTAGTCTTCTGGAGGACACCTCCTCCTCACCAGTGCTGGTTGAAGTGTGTGCGCCATCATCCTTGATCATTTCCATAAAATCCTCCACCTGATCTTCCTCCACTGCATTTGCCTGACCATCATTTCCTTCCAAAGAGGTAGTAGAATTCAATGGCACAATCAGAATCTCTCTATCCATTGCATTGGCTACACTCAGCTGATCATTCCTATCTTGAGCAGCACTCTTTGACTGTTCTGCCACCTCCCCTATGACATGGTTGAAAATGACCTTTCTCCTCTTTGGAGAATGTAGGTCAGACGGAGCGACTTCATCCATGCTGCCACCACCTGTAGAATTAGCTCTCTTTCCTGGGCGTTGCAGTGACACTTGAGTAATTGGCTCTGAGGATGCTCTATGAACTCCTCTCACATTCCAGTTAAACGTGAGATCAACTATTTGTATTACATCCTCTTGCTACGTCATCTCCTGCTGTCCAATCAAGGCCTCTTGGTTAGGTCTCTCCACGGTTTCAATGTTCAGCTTCTGAGATTGTTGTATTGGTTGGAGGTCTACCAAATCCGGCACATTTCTTGATGATTGACCAATTTCAAAGTATGGTCTCCTCCTCCTTATCTGGCATGCCTCTTGCTTCTTTTCTTTCTGCTATTTTTCTGCTCCATCTTCATCTTCTTCGTATCCCTGTTATCTCCATCCTCTTGTTGGAGCCCAGGTCTCTTTTGTATGCGCTGTCTCCCAATGACAATTGCAGGTCCTCTGGTTGATCTTGATGATTCTGAACGGGATTCAGTATCTGAAAAATCCGAGTCACTATCATCCGAAGAAATGACGATGACCTCCGCAACATGACCATCTGATTCCTCCAATTGGAACCCCTCATTCTCCCCATGCAGTGGTGGAGGAGGGATTTCTGAGATAGCACCCCCAAACCTGGGATCGCTGAGGCCCCTCTGACAGTGACACGCAGCTGCATCATGTCTGATTTAGTTTGTAGTGCTGCACCCATAATTGCAATGAGTGCGTCTTCCGCTGCCTCCAAGTTTCTGAGATCAATAGTAACCCTCTCCATTCCACTTTCATTGCTTCTTCCAAACCCTTCTGGTTCCTCACCTATTGTCCTAAATTCTGCTGATCTGAGACCTGCTTTTGGGGAATGTAAGCCTCTGTGTCAATGAGCATATATGTTGGTGGGGATTGAGAATTGGGTGGGGTCTGAGACTGATACTTCACTTGTTCTCCAAACTAAGAATCAAAATTCTGATTCCTTGGTTGAAACGGATTTCCTTCAAGTCTGTCGCCAATGGTCAACCTCCTGTTGTGACTAGGCTCAACTCTCATAGAAATCAAGAAACATTCCTGGACATCTCTGTGCCGCATGTGTCTATATCTCAATCTTCTAGAATCCATATAATCAACTGGGATATTGGTGTTCTTGTGGCGCCTACGATGGTTATATGCTCATACATCCCCAGTCAGCTTGGATCATAAATGATGTCTACTCCCCTCTGCGCAAAGTGAGACCGAACCTTGTCCTCAATGAATTCATCCAGCACCTCATCGTTAACTATCAGGAGTACCGGCCCTGGGGGTGTGCGACCGGTGCGGTCGCACAGGGCCTCAAATTTTAATTTTCCACTAATTAATAATGTGGTAAAATTAATATTTTAGAAATAAATAAAGTGTACTTGTGATTAAATACATAAAAGATTATGGAAAATGATTTGATATATCGATGAAATTTGGAGTGCAGATAACGGTGAGGTGGATAACGAAAGAAAAGCATTTATTTTAGGAGATTAGTTTGGAAAGAGTTATATGTAATATATGGATTCAGGAATTAACAATTGTCAATTTTAATATTTTCCCTCATTACTTGGTAGAAATTAACATATTATTATTCCAATCTCCTTAAAATTAAAAAATGAATATTGTGTAATATACTGTGCTACCAATTTTTTTTTCGATGAGTGCAAAATATTATTTTAAGTATTCTCCCACGTTTAGTTAGAGTATTGAAATTAAAGTATTTTATCACCACTAAAAATATATAATTATATAAATTAAAATTTAATAATATAAATAAGTTAGGGCAACAATTTTACTTTTCGCACAGGGTCTCGGAAATCTCAGGGCCGGCCCTGACTATCAGACATCTATTCATTGGATGGTAACACCATACCTCCTGCAGAATCTGTACAGTCGCTAATACTGCACATCTATCCAAATTCTCATATTCTCCGGCGTACAGATATATTCCAAGTCTACATAAAAACACGTGACCAAAGGTTCTCCCGGCACAATCCACATGGTTGCCCATAGATTAGTAACATTCAACGCCGGATGTGGTTCAATCTCTACATCTATTATATCCCCTGCCATGTTAGCTGCCTTTATCTCCACCATTGGGGCGAAAGCCTCAGCAGGGAAACCATGCAGCTGAACTTTGACCCTACCTTCTCCACCTGCACATCCCGCAAGACTATCCCAGAACCTCATCTCCTAAAAGCCATCATTCCCCCCACCATTGCGTAGGGGCTACGATGAAGGAATGCTAGTGCCTCCTCACGGGATTCAAATTTAACAACGAAAAAACTAGCATGCCTATGAGTTACCTCCACAGAGACTGACCAGTATCTTCTGAAATAATCATCTAGATCCTTCTTTGTAAAGTTTCTGTTATCCATCCAATAAGCAAGAAGACAATTTTGCTCCACCGACACAACATCTCCAATGTTGCTTTTGTCAGCGACATAATTCCTCCCCTCCTGGCTGGCCTTGCAAATGCATCAAAGTCTACCCCCGCCGATGTTGGTTCCCGTCTCTCCTCCGAGTATTCCGATCCTCTAGGTGAGAGGCCCTTTCTACTGTTGTTAGTGACAGGCTATCTCCCATCTTATGACGATAATATTTCTTGAAATTTGAAAGAGTAGGTGTGTGTGTGTTACTGCGTTTATGGTAAAGGAAATTTGGTGATGTGGGTTTGTGAAGAAATGAATATTTTTCTTCCAAGGTATTTATAGAGATTTTCCTCCATAACATCTTCTCATCTTCCTGACATCTAAATTCATCTGAATTGAACTGTTTTGTGGGATTTCCAGCCCTCATGATTACAGGCTTCAGTACCGATGAATTTGTCTATGCCTTATTTATTTCTACCCAATAAGCGAATTAAAGAGCCACTAACCTCGTGCTCGTCTGACGCCTCGGGAAGACGTGAATTTACTGCACCACACAAGCTCTTCTTTTCAGGCAGAAAATGACGCCCTTTCTCTTACAGCCAATCCCTGTGACTTCGACGGTTAATGAGATCGGAGAATGTTTCTATGGCATGTGCTTTCAAACAATTAAGAGCAGTGATTGCGTGTGAAAAAACCTCTTCAAAATTGTACTGCATGTGCGATCAAAGACCGCCAGACTCTTCCTGAGAGGTTGATGAGACAGATCGGTGCTGATTTGATCGAAAATGGACGGAAACTACTCTCTGAGTTTTAAAGAGAGAAAGTATCTTCTTCTATTCTGTTTATATTGTCTTGATCTTTTGGTTTGACAAATAATACTTTTATTTTGTAATTTTAGTTGGTATACCACATAATTAAGTGTAATCTAATTCATGTTATATAGAGCTTTATGAAATGATTCGTAGATCATTTAGGGCCGGTCCGATGCATTTTGGAGTCCTTTGCAAAAAAAAAAAACTATTTTGGGCCCTATATAAAATTGACTAAATATATACTTACAATTATTGGGAATTCTGAATTTTTTGAGCAATGCGGCAGAATGATTAAGTGGCTCCAAATGTGAAGGATGAGGAAGAAAACTTTGTTGCTAATGATGTAGCAGTATTTCATGGGGGTAAGTCAAATTGACATGTGGCCCTTACAGAATCTGTTCATAGTATCAAGTTGATGCATCACGAGCTAGTAAACGAAGGTGTAGTGTTCTGGCACCTTTTGGAGATGGTGCTTCAGTCTCTGAATAAGGTTAGGAAAATAGAGATAACTTAAGAAGTAGAAAATGACAAGTGCAAGAATGTGTGTATTGAGAAATCTGAGGGTTTGCAGGTGGTTGTCCCAAATAAACTGCAAAACCAGGCATGGCGATCCTTAGTTGGAATTGTAGGGGCATGAAAAGTGTCCCTACACAACGGATGCTGAGGCGTCTGCTGAAAGAGAAAAAGTCTGAAATTTTGTTCTTGATGGATACTAAGGTTCAAGAGCAGGAACTGAGGAAGTGGCAGTATACTATGTATTTCCCATTTTCTTTTGTAGTGAATTCAGTCGGTTTAGCTGGTGGTCTAGCATTAATTTGGATTGATCAGATTAGTATGCAGTGAAAGATAGTTGTTTGAATTACATTTTCCTTAAATGCTTGAGCACAATTGGTGTAGAGTGCTTGCAGCTTTAGGTGTACGGTAATCATGATCATAACTTTAGATTGCAAGCTTGGGATAACATTGACAGGTTGCTTGACATTTTGGATTGTGCTTTGTTGGTAACTGGAGACTTTAATTAAATTATTAGTCAGACAAATCAAGAAGGAGGACTTCTATTTCATCAGGACCAGTTTTCTGAAAGATTAAGTAGACTCTCGAGGACAAAACTTACAGGAAATACTGAACAGTGGTAAACGGATCACTTGGAGGAATAATAAAAAAGAAAGCCATTGCATTTTTGAGAGACTAGATAGAACTTTTGCTAATTCAAAGTTCAGGTACATGTTTCCATTAGTACACACCAGAACTTTACCAATTTTTGAGATCAAACCATAGTCCTATGATGGTCCAAACCAAGCCAAAGCATGCTGCGAGATTGCATCATAAGAGATACGATCGTTTTGGGCTAGTACCCAGCATCAACTCAGATTGTCCAGAGTGTGTGGCAACAATTTCAGCAGAATACTGACCAACAAGGAAATGCGCATAATCTAGACCGACTGCTCAAATACAGTCTAGATCATCTACACAATTGGAGCAGACATACTCTTAGAAATCTGGATAAGAAAATAAAGGATCTCACTGATGAATTACAAAAAGTGCAGAACAACTCACAAGTCCTACACAGACAAGTACAAGAGAGACCATTAAGAGAGGAACAACATGATTTAATGGACACGCACTCTGATTATTGGACAACAAAGATGGTAGCATGGGAACAATTGTGTAAGCCTAAACCTTAGGGTGGTTTAGGTTTAAGAAAGTCAAAAGTCATGAATATAACGCTATTAGTAAGACATGCATGGAAAATAATGGAAGAGCCACATAATTTATTCTCAAAGATTTTTCACCAAAAGTATTGCGGAATGATCCCTTACAAAGATATAAAAAGTGGGGGTCATGATACACGGGGGTGGAAATCCATAATGTGGGGATTTGACCTATTCAAAAACCAGCTCAAATTGATGGTGGCTAGAAAAGATATAATAAACTTGCAGGATCAATGGATTCCAAGTTATTAAAATTCCTCGGCTAAACATCAGATAGCTCAGCAGATGAATCTCAAGGTAGAGCATCTAATAACATATCAGAAAGAGTGGAGGCCACCATTGCTCTAAACAATATTTTCACCTGAAACTATTGCACAAATCATGAAGATGCATATTCCAAGGGCAGATGGCAACATTATAAATTGATATGGGAAGTTTCCTAGGATGGACACTACAATGTTAAAGATGGATATAGGAGTTTGGAACCACAATTCCAGCATCCAGTAAGTAACTCAGATGAACATAAATTGGTCCAAGCTTTGGGGTCTCACTCTCCCACTCAAGATAATTACAGGAGTTTGGAAGGCTCTTTAGTTTTTTCTTACTACATCATTTGGACTCTGGTTCAGAAGTTGCATAGATACACCTATATGCAATAGGTGTGGCTTAGTGCAAGAAGATGTAACTCACATCTTTCTTGGTTTTAAAAAAGCAAGAATAGTTTCGAGAACATCCTGACTAGGTTTTGATTTTGTGTCAGCCCCAACACCAAATTTCAGGTCTTGATTCCGGAGGTGGTTTGAAACAGCACAAGAAGGTGTGCTTTTCTACACGCGTCTCATATACATCTGGAAAGACAGGAATGGGAAAGTTGTTGAGGATAGATTACAGTATCCAACTCAGGTTGTACTGACTGCAAATGAAGAGTTATCCAGAATTCAAACGAGACGACTATAGGAGAACATTGATAAGACCCGGTTACCTCAGCAACATCTCATAGCACATGATCCAAGTTTGGACACATCACAAAAGTATTGAGAGGTAAGTTTTGATGAAACTTTCAAGAAAGAGAATGGGAGTGCGGCGGCTGCTTGGACCTGCACACTGCACAACTATGCTCATCAGCATATATATATATATATATAAAGAGGAGAGGACAAGTTCAAAGCCTTTTCTCCGCTACATACATGCAGTGTTGTTTGCATGCATGTTGGAAAGCTTTGACGCACATACAACCCCAATCTTTGCATGTCAAAACAGATTCAATGTTGCTAGTGTCATACATGCATACCAATGAAGCCAAGCCGCCATGGCAAGTGGCAAAACTAGTACAAGATATTAGGAACTTGATAGTTTTTATTCCCTGTAATTTGTTTCACCAAAGTGTCAAGATAAGTGGTTCAAGGTGATAATAGGTATAATTTCTTTCCCTTTATTTTGTTTCACTCTTTTTAATGATAATACGTATGTTTGTTATAAAAAAATATTTTTGGGAATCATGTGTGAGATTGTGACTATTCATGCAAAAATCAAATATATGGATAAAGATAAGAGTAAAGTTTATTTTTTGGTAGATTTAAAACCTTTTATTTTCGAGTTGCTCTCTGGAGTGACCGTCTATATTGTAACTATAATATAGACCAAGGACTACATTAGAATATGGAAGGAAGGAGGTCCTTATTTACAAAAAAAATTAAAATTACTGTTCACGCGCACTGTTCACCGGCACTGTTCACGCGCACTGTTCACCGGTACTGTTCACGCAAATAATATGTACTCAAATCAGCTAATATTTCACATTAAAAGCTACAGTTTTCATAGTAAAAAAACCATATTTCATAAACGAAAGTATTTAGACTAAAATCACATGTTTTCAAAGTAAAAGCATGAGATTTCATGAATGAACACACACAAAATTAAAAGGTTAAGTTTTTAAAGGTAAAGCATGCGATTTCACAAAAAGTAAATAGAGGCAGATTAAAAGGTCAAAATTTTAAGTTAAATACAGTAAATTTCATAAAATTGAAGATGTGAATAATCACTTTAAAACAGACATAATTCACATTAAAAACTGCAGTTTTCAGACTTAATAATCAAGTTTCAAAAACACCACAGTTTTCAGCCTAAACAATCGAGTTTCCACAATCACAGCAGTTTTGAGCCTAAATAATTAAGTTTTCACAATCATCACAGTTTTCAGCCTGAACAATCAAGTTTCACAATCACATCAGTTTTAATTAAGTTTTCACAATCACCACAGTTTTCAGCCTAAACAATCAAGTTTCCACAATCACTGCAGTTTTAAGCCTAAATAATTAAGTTTTCACAATTATCATAATTTTCACAATAAAAATAATCAAGTTTTACAAACACCACAGTTTTCAGTTTAAATATTCAAATTTCACAAACACAGCAGCTTTCAGAATAAAATAATCAAATTTTCACAATAATCACAGTTTTCAGACTTAATAATCAAGTTTCACAAACAAAATAATTATGAAAAAAATGGAGAACATAAAAGAGAAGACAGAGAAAGAGTAAATGAAGATATATTTCAGTACACTAGTAAGCGGGTCCCACGTCCATATCATGATGACATCAGAGGCGGATGCAGTTAGGAGCATGGGGTAACACTTGTTACCCCATAGTAAAAATTGTTACCTTTCTATTAATAGAAAAGAAAGTTAATTTAATTAAAAACTAAAAAGAATCACATAGACGCCAGAGTCATTGAGTCAACACGCAAATACACATCACAAATGTTAAAGAAATATTACTCTTCTACTAATAGAAAAGAAGATTTGATTTAATCAAAACAAAAGGCTATTAATAGAAAAGAAAAGTTAATTTAACTAAAAACAAAACAAAAACAAAGCACAGACTCCACATAAAAAATTTTACTTACGAGAAGAAAAGGAAAAATCAATTTTAAATCTAAATCAAAGCAAGTCAGCTCTTTCCTCAGCATATTTGGTGTTCAACTAATTAATACTCCGCTTCTTTATCTTTTCTGACAAGTCGGCAATCTCCACTGGTATGTATAAGTGTATTATGTATCTTATTCAGGGTTTAAATTGGACATTCGGAACTCGGAAGCTTTAGGGTTGAATTAGGGTTTTGATTTTAAAAGAGTTTCATAAATTTCATGATTTGTGATGTTGATTTGAAATTGCAGAGCTCGGGGTAATCATCTGCATGTGCTAGAGAAAATTTGCTTTTGTTGGTGGTGTACAGTGAAAGTGCTATGTTTAGCTTTCTTCTTTGATGTATTTGTGTGAATTGTGATGAATTATAATGCGTTTTTGGATAATTTTAAAATGACTGAAAGAAAGAATGCTCGTATTACTAGTTTTTACGGGAAAAAAAGCAAGAGATGATTCTACTGAAATTGTGATACCTTATTGAAGATTTTGAGATTATAAAACCTCGCCGACAGTATGTGTCGAAAAAAGTTTTGTAATAAGACATTATTTAATCTTTTAGTTAATATAACTTTTATATGTAATATTGTTACCCCATATATATATTTCTGCATCCGCCTCTGGATGACATGAAGATGCTCTCCTGCCCGCGCGAATTTGTTTTGGACAAAACAAGCGCGTGGGGCGCGTGATATAATTAATATGAAAAACTCTTACAAATTGCATCATAAGGACCTCCTTCCCTTACCCTTTTATTATTTTATCCCTGCTTCCTAATGTTTTTGCAAATAATAGACTCCGTCTATTCCAAAACAAATATTTTATTTTCCGGATCATAAAAAGAAGATAAAAACTAAATTAATCTAGTTTGTAAATAAAGTTAGAAATCTTATTTAAATCACCCAAACAAAAAACAAAGACTTTCAAATAAAAAATCGAATTCTTCTAATTATTTTATAAAAATAAAATGGAAAAAACTTTCTTTATATGATGCACTAAAAATGTTTTTTTTTTTAAAGTTAAAACCATCCAAGTGGATGGTAGAATTATTCACGACTCCTCAACCCTACGTAAAAGCAATAAAATTACATGATTGAATTTTAGTAAACCCAATGACACACATGAAAATGTTTTGGGGTTACTGTGGTAATATGTTGCCCGAAAGCTACATTCCGATCTAATACGGAAGCAAGGTGGGATATACGAGATGTGTCTGAAAATATTACAAAAATTAAATCATCTCTGTATCAATGCCGGTAACAGCATGGATAAAAACAGACTTTCCTCTTTCTTTTGCGTATAGACATCACCAAGTACATCATTTTAGAGCTCATAAGAATTCACCATCCTACTTTCTCACAGCCTAAATAGAAAAATCGGTTCTATTATAATAAATACTCTCTACCTGAACCTCAACCGACCACCCATTGAGCCCGATGGTCTCTTGACCACCGGAAGATAGCAATTCTTTACAAGGTTGGACAGTACAGTAGCATGCATGTAAAGCACACCGAATTATTCCATCTAGCCGTGATACTAATAAGAAAGGTTCATCAATAACCTAACTAGAGATTGCTATAAAGATTTCTCTTATAAGGTGATATTCTATTGCGCATCATCAATAAGAAATTCTCAAAAATCTAAAAAATGATAATATGTAAATTAATATCGGTACTAGAGCAATCCCAACCAATGCTGGTCTGATTGGCTGGTGGCCAAATACTGGATAGAGAAAAAGTAATCTAACACGGTATAAGCTTAAAGCCTAACCGGTCTACAAATCTAGTAGTAATATCGCCAATAGTAGTATTCAAACTATTGTGACTTGGATTTCTCCTAACTGTACTAACTAGATCGGAAGCTAATCAAAGTTTTACTGAGTAAAAGGACCCGTCAGAAAACTAAGATTAACAGATCCCATGCAATCCAATATTTTTAGTACAATCATCAAGAAACATATATCCTAAAAAGACTGAAAATAAATTTTAAAAAGGTAAAAAGAGAAATAAAACCACATTTTCACTTTAATTGTGCCAGCTCCGATGGAACGAATCCAAGCCTATCCGACCCGACCCGCTCTAAAAATTGTGCCAGCTCTAAAAATGTATTTTTGGACCTCAAACTGAATTAGGACTGTGCGGTGTTTTAAATTTTTTTTTTTGTAGTTGTTTGATGCATAAATTAAGGTTGGAACGTGGTTTGGTGTTGTTAATATTATTTGACCACAATTGTTTTTTTTTGTGCTTAATGGTTAGTTTGTAATATTTAATTTATTATTGATTAGTATATTAATATTAATTTAACTAATTCCTAAGATTTTACTAATTTAACTTAGTTATAGATTTTTGTATTTTAAGTTTTCCTATGCCAAAACGACCATGTGATTTTTCACAAACGTTTATTATTTTAATTTAATGGTTTTTTCATTGTGAAATCTCAACCGTCGGATTAGAGGCGCGTCGGATTAGAGTTTCCCTCTCTTTCAAAACGTTTATATATATGTTACGAGGTGCACACATTTTTCTCCCTCTGCAAAACCCAATCCTCCGGCCGCCACACACTGTCGTTCGCCTCCAACCTCCATCGATCGAACACCTACCGCCGCCGTACGCCGATCCAAGGTTCGTGAAGCCTTGAGTGATTTTTCCCTTTTGTTTTTCCCGGGCGGCTTTGATCGATCGGACAGATTCGATAAGTTTACTTGTTTAATTTTCCCCCTTTTCGTAACCTAGACTTGAGTTCTTTTGAATGATAGATAATCGATATAGCTCTATAAGTGTGGATTTATATCTTTGGTTGCCTGACGTTAAAATTCGAGGACGGATCATTAGTTTGTGTAGATTACTTTGTAACAAGATTTTGATTTGGGGTTCGTGGATTGTACAATTAGGTTTTTCTGTGTGATAGACAATCGATATAGCTGCGTATGAGTGTGGATTCATATCTTTTGTTGCTAAAATTCGCGAACCAGATTGATTAGTTTGTGTTGTGTAGATTTAATTTTGATTAGATCAAAGGTTCGTGGATTGTACAGTCAGGGTTTTTTTCGTGCACGATTCGATGGTTTATTTGACTCGTGCATAACCCGTGTTTGTTGAATCAGGATGTCTGGGATTAGTGAGACTTCCACTGTGTCTGAGATTTTGGCCAGACAGGCGGAGAAGTGGGAGAAGGAGAAATGCGAGCTCAAAAAAATCGCGGAATTGGCGTGCAAGAAGCACAGTCTGGCTTATAAGGAGCTTGAGGCAGTGAAGAAAGAATGTGCCGAGAAAGACCGCACGATCAAGAACCTCAGGCGCAGGGTTGAACTGCTCGAGGAAGCTTACGCCAAGGATTGCAAGTTTGATGAGGAGCTCGAAAGAGGTACGCGCATGTTTATTAAAATTCGTGCGATTAATTTCATACTGTGCTACAAAATTATAATGTTACTTGTTGCATATCTAGTTTTTAATTCAGTTTTTCTATCGGTTTTTTATGCTAAAATAAATATACAGTTTTGATTTTTTATACCTCTAACATTCCAAAACACAGACATTTGTTGTTTTCATTACTAACTCTTGTATCCCTTTGCTTTTAGGTATCGATGCGACAGATGTTCCTCAGTCTGCCAATGAAGAAGAAGATGATAGCGATGATGAGGGCGACTTAATTGCCGAACATCAGGCGCGGAAGTGGGCAAGACTAGGGCGCATCTCGACCTAGTTCAGATCACTGGTTTTATTATTTGTTGAATTTTACAAGGTGTTTTCATGGATTTATAAGAAATTTGTTGTTTGTTGTACACATTCTAGACCTAGTTCAGATGATTGGCTTTATAATTTTGTTTGTTTTA
Source organism: Sherardia arvensis (assembly GCA_948330725.1). Classification (NCBI taxonomy): domain Eukaryota; kingdom Viridiplantae; phylum Streptophyta; class Magnoliopsida; order Gentianales; family Rubiaceae; genus Sherardia; species Sherardia arvensis. The sequence goes on along the minus strand of OX415236.1, from coordinate 38,953,595 downwards.
CACAATCCTAAGTTGTGTTTGAAGCCCAAAAGTATGCGATTCTTGTTGCGTTTGTTAACTTTTTGTAATATTCGGACGTACATTTAACTTTTTGCACTAATGCTTTAAATTCAACGTGCACCCAAATATTACAAAAAAAAAATATCAACGCGCATCCAAAAATAAAATTTTGTGCACATTGATTTTAAGTGCATCCGAATATTCCCATAAATCTTGGATCCAAGGTTAAATTTCGGCAATGTTCGGATGCATCATAATACAATTTCAACGTGCATCCGAATATATATTGCAAAAATTCATCGTGCATCCGAGAACCATGCCTTAAATTCACCAAAGATTAAATTTGCCAAAAAGAGAATCCAATTAAAGTGATACTGAAATGACAAAAACTTGTTGAATTTCGCTGAAAACCAACATTCTACTATGACATGTGGCTGGCTAGCTTGTGTTATCTTCAACACAAGTCCTTCCATTGATCTGTTTCCCAGTTACAGTTTAGGCCCCTTGAGCTCATGTTGTGGAAAAAGGAATGGCCTTTATACTTATAATTTAACTAGCTTGTTTCTATAAGAGTACCCAATCTGGCTCAGAATCAGCCTTGTCTGATGGCAGCACCCATATCGAATTTCCTCCAAACCCATCGAATTCTGCCTCCCAATCCACATTCCTTGCACGGACGCTCTCATCGCCTGACTCTATTTTCAAACAAGATGTGCACAAAGGTCCCTGATGTCAAACAAAGTGAAGATTACAATCACAGGCAAGGCAAAAATCAGGCTATAGATGGCTAAAAGAACACTCATTAAGTAGTGGACAAAAAGTACCTGAATACAAGGACTTTTCTTATGCAAATCTGGGAAGGGACACAATTTGCTGCTATCCATCATGATGCATTTATCCTCATTTGTCTCTGATATGGCTTTGGAAACACGATTAGCTGCTGTCTCCTCCATTCTTCCTTTACCTGATCCATTTGAAGGTTAAATTACCACAGGAAAGATGATCATCTAATATATCAAGGTCACAAGAAAGTGTATGAAGCAGAAATGTGTACACGTGAAACTCACCACTTAACTCAGTAGCAACCTTATAAGCATCTAACAGCTCCTTCTTGAGATCGAGATCTGAAAAATATTCTGTATGCGCGGTGGTACCTTGTTCATTGTCAGAAGACGAGATGGATGATGACATCTGGATACTTGGAAAATGGAATTCAAGATCTGCCAAAAGGAGGTCACCCAAATTCTGCACTTGAGCATCATCATTAACATTGCTAGTAAGAGAAACAGTATCTCTGAATCGAATTTCCTCGAGAGAAAATTCATTTTCTACAGCAAGGGATGAATCAGTAGTCTCATTTTCAACAATTTCCATGGGACAGGGACAAGAGAGTCCCTCTCTCGGTCTCTTCTCTTTCAAAGTGTTAATTATACTCTCTGGGAGCATTTCTTCCATCAAGTCTGTACAGAACTGCTTCACACTAGTTCTAGCTGAAACTAACTGGTTTTCAGCATCCTGTCCAAGCAAGCAACCCAACTATTAAATAAATGCATTGAAGAAACTTAGAAAGAAATCCATATCTAATTTGAATATATTCTCTGTCAAAATATGACATTATTCCAATTCCTCATTCATGATTTATCATCAGTTTCAATGTCAAAATACCCATTAATCAAAACTAAGACAAAGGAAAAAAAATCGAAATCAACACTGAGAACCAAGAATACCTGAAATATGATTTTATCAAGGTCTTCACTGAAACTATCAAAAAAGCTATCAAACCTGTCCATAACATTCCCTAACCCAAACCACGATAAAGGGCTGCCCTCCATGACCAAGCTCCAATGATATACCCTTCAGCTGTAAATAAAACAAATCAGTATCCTTTAATAATTGCTACTCGAGCAATCAAATAGAAAGGCCAATTCAAATTTCTCTGAAAAACTAGGAATGAGATTCCAACGAAGCTATGCTTCATTAACACGATTTTGATGAAATCCGACCCATGAATTACTCAAAATTCGTTGAATTCGGCCATCAAATGATTTAGTTATTTTTGCCTGATTTTCATTGAAATTCTGATCACTCAGACATCTTAGATACATCAGCATCATAAACATCATAAAAACGACAAACTAAACTCAAGAATAGATTTAAATTGAAATTAAAAGCTCGTCAGCCACATACCAGTTCAAAAGCACACAAACTTTGTTTTCGATACTGTCGAGGTGGTGATAGATAGCAACAAGGTGTTTAAGGATAACTTGAAAACCCAGAAGGGATTTAATAACAGTCCTACTAAAATTCAACAACCGTCCTTGTTGTTCTACCCTATCCGTTTTTCTCTCAACCTTTTAAACGGCTTGTTTGAATCTGTTTCAACTAGGGTTTTGCTACTTGCTTTTCGTTAATTCAAGTAAGATTAATTTTTTCTATTTAACTTTGTAATTTAAAGTTAAGAACCAATTTTATGAGGTCAGTCACCAACTTTGTTATTAATCTTTCAGTAAATCTTTAACATTTAAATTAAATAAAAATTTCTTGCAATTAATTTTATTGCATTGAGCTGAAATATATATATTTTATATTAGTTTTGGAATAGACCGTCTATATTATACCTTTATATAGACGGCTTATTTCTGCAATTAAAATAGGAAAGGCGGCTCCTCTTTTGCAATTAATATTTACACGGGTCCTTTTTAGTAATATAGGGAAATTGCATCACAGACCCTCCTACATAAATATATATACCATATTTCTAATTTTTATTTTACAAAACTTTCTGTCGTTCCCAATTTCGCATCATCCCCAAACCCTCTTTCAATTTCTGCGCAATCCAACCAATCACTACTAGGAAGGACAGCAATTAAAACCGGTTTTTTTGAGGCATAACACCGGTTGGTTTCACCGACCAACCGGTTTGTATAGGGGGGGGTGTTATGTTGGATCGTTGCACCGGTTGGTGGGCCAGGTATGCCATGTGGCACGCAACGTGGAATATTTGTTAGAATAAATTATATGTAGACGATTGCACCGGTTTGTTGGGCCTGGGCTTTGGGCCTGGGCTTTACTAGTGGGTTTTTCAAGCTTAGCCCACACAGTATGTGGGCTTTAGTTACCGGTGCTATATGTATGTTGAAATGCTAAAGCGTGGGCTTGTCTGCAAAAAGATTGGGCTTCAGTAGGCCCAATATTGGGCTTAACCGCAAAAGTATTGGGCTTTATGCCGGTGCAACATATTTGCAGTTCCGGTGTTATACCTGTAATAGGCCTTGGGCCTTGTACTTGCAAACAAGTGGGCTTTAAGGGGGCCCAGTTATATTCATCGGTGTTATATTTCAGATAAAAGGCCTGTCAGATTATGGTCGTTGTCCTAAATTCCATTCCGGTGTTACCTTTTTGATTTAAGAGGCCCATTTGACCGATGCAACGTTGGGCGTAGAAGCCCAAATATTTGAGGGTTTTGGCCCGTATAAATGAAATTTGAATTTTGGCGCGTAATTGCACAAAATGAAAGACGCGGTGCAATGTAAAAAAAGCGGTGCAACATTTTTATTAGAAATTTAGAAATGCAGAATCTGTTTGTACAGAAAACCACTGCATTTTTTTGCAGTTCCAAAACCACCAACATGGTGGCAAAAATACTACACTACCAGGGCAACATTCATGGCACAAAATATGCAAAAATCACAATGTTTCAGTGTAAATAAAGTTGTTCTACGGACATACAATCCTGAAAGAAGAAGGCCCTCCTAAGCCACAGGATTTACCAATTCATTACCTAACGTTTTTCATCATTTCTCTTTCTGTTTCTTTTCCTTTGCTTTGTTCTGGCGTATGCAATCCTCGGCAATCTGATCCATTGAGTACCGGCAGATGGTATCAACAAGTCCTTCGATCACGCGCATAGGGTAAGCCGATGTATCCGTTGGAAAGACCTGTAACGTGCCATAATAAAGCAAAATGAAAAGCTGCAACACCAAGACAAATGTCTAAAACAACGAATTATAACCTTATTGTTGAACTAACCTGCTCAACATTCACAGTATTATTCAGCAACACCATCTTCTCCACGTAAAGCATAGTGTAGTAGCCACATTCCCAAAGCCCAAGCTGATGTTTATGCTGCAAAAAATGACGGGAAGGGTATTAAATAGCCTTACAGGCCTGTTGTGGAAGCTGGCCATAAACTCAAAAGTATAATAATTGAGATATGTTGTATGCTTACCTTTATATTCACAATCTTCCATTCTAACTTTTGATTTCGAAGTTTCTGGAAGGCCTCAATTTGGCATCATATTCAGCAGCCATGCTAAAATTATAGGAAAATATGTAGGTGTGTGAAAATCCAGACAGTTGGTTATGGAGTAATCAATTTGTGGGAAAATGAATTAGTGTGATAATAGTATACCTCATGAGCATTTCATATTCAAATGGTTTGTCGGCTTCAGTAATTCCCTGATATGCAGAGTCGAGACAGTAAATTATGCTCACTTCTGGTACGATGAACAAAGTCCTCCAATGGAGCCTACAATACCAGTTTATAAACGTCAGTATGTATAAAAAATAAAGTAGTAGTATTTAGTACAAGTTCAGATCAAGATTTACTTACTCGCGAAGAAATGGCACAACATACATTCTGGCTCGTCTCTCCGTGATGAGTTGAAGCATGTTAGTCAAAAAGGTTTGCCTTCCGTCCGCTGGGTTTTTGCTAGAACTGTAGGAGGTGTTGGTATTTACTAACTGCACACGAGCATTATCATCCTCCCTCATCTGTGAGTGTAAGAAGCTACAGTAGCATAGAAGTAGGTTATAAGTTCCTGAATTTTGAAGTATTTAAATAGAGTGAATGATTGTTAACGATAGTGCGCATGTACAGTGTACCTCATCCACAAATCCATTTGCCAATTGTGTATCCATGCCTTCCTGCCAGTATTGCAACTGATCAACCATTTCAGTGTTTCATCCCCGTGGAAGACGGTCTTGTGCTGCACAGAACCGAACACCTCGTGTCCAACCTCAAATCTGAATAAAACACGACCTGATGGGTGCTTCATTAGCTTCACGAGGAAGTCCATGAAGCTCTTTCTCACAGTCGGGTCAAGGACATGGTGTTCAAACTCCTGAAAAAATTTTGTGGTAATATTAGTAGCATTAAACACTACATGTACTGCATTGTTGTGAAGAAACCTACCCACTGAAAAATTCCAGGTTCTTCCTTCATGCGTGGTGGCTCATCAGAGTTTGATGTGTCAGTCCCTTCTTCACTGTCATCACCCCCTAGATCATACTCCTCATCACTGTCATCGTCACTGTCTTCATCTTCGTGACTGACATGCAGGGCTTTCTTCTTCTTCTCAGGCTGGCGATCCTGGTAAGGAGGGTATGTGAATCAGTACAAAATAAAGGACTGTAATATGGTGCTAGTACTAGGAAAGTGAATGGCAATGGTCGACTAACCTCCGACTTTTCTGCCAATACTTCATCCTCATACTCTATCAAGATGTCTGGCCAGCACACATTCCCTCCCACAGCCGATCCAACCGTCTTATAGTGTACATCAAAAAAAGGCAGCGGTGCCTGTGGCAGCACCAAAGGAGGCCTTACCTGTACAAATTGGCTAGCATGCTGAAAAGGTGCATTGGGAGGTTTTTTGAGTACCAGGCCAGCTGCAGCTCGTCTAATTTTGCCAGAAAGGTCCATGATGTTGAGAAAGCATGGTGCGGCTCCCTGAATGTAAAAACCAAAAAATAAAACATACACACTAGGTTAGAAGAGCAGTTCAAAGAGCTAAATACTTAAACCTCTTCCCTAGCTGAATTGACACTAATTATATAAAATACACCGTAATAAAACCAGTTTGAAGGGCAAACCTCATCATCTGAATCTCCTGATTCAGAATCATTAGGAGCTGCTGCTGCCTTTGCTTCCTTCAACTGCTGCCTGTGCTTGTAAAAGTCCTGAAGCGTCGTTGGCCCGTCGTTGCCGCTTCTGGCCATTTCCTTGCCCCACTCCATGTACTCAGCTAGTGTGCAACGATCCATCTTCACAATATCACCATCTTCATCAGGTGAATGTACTGAGGTCCTGTAGGCCGCCTTCTTATCCATCTTCCGCTGGTAATAATGCGGCATGGCTTGTTTGGTTTTTGCTGTGCCTGGACAGCCTCGGTAGCGTCCAGCGTGGTCCTTCTTCTTAGTAACTGTTGTCAGAATGTCTTCCTTTCCTTCGAAGACAAGCTTCCCTGCTTCCTGATCCTTGTTCATTTGGATCTGCATTGTTTAAATGATAGCAAGTACAAGAGTTGATAATGTTAGACTGTTGTTGGATGAGAGAATGTTTAAGGCAGGAGCAATGAGGTAAATAAATGACAATGTGTATCAACGAAATGACAAGTAAACTTACTATTTCAGGTTCAAGATCCCTCACCCAATCCTGCATAATCTCTCCTGTTTTCTTGCACCGGTTTCCCTCGACAAGCACAATGGACCTGTCAATGTAGATCGGCGTAGTCAAAGCCTCTTCCTTTGCCTGTGGCCGTGGCACTCCTTTATTCACCTTCTTGTTCTCTATCTCAGTCATTTTCTCGTTACCCTTGTCAAGGATGATCTTCCTGTAGCCTCCACTTCCACCACGGAAAAAAAACACCTTGTATTCAGCACTAGCCACCCCAGCGTTGCTCAGTACCTGTACATGAAACAGTATAACTGTCAAACAAGCATGATTATACAAGTTTAATGTTTGAGCAAAGTAAGGGGTACAAATTAAAACAATTTCTCAATTTAACTCACCTCAAACGCAGCAGATGTCCTGTAGGCAACAAACAAGTCCCATTCTTTAGGATCCAACCATTTGTACTTGAGAGTTGGATGACCTAGTTTACTGTTTGGCTTGGGCTTTCGAATATATCTCCTAAAAATCTGGGTCCTGAAGTTGCGCATCCTATCAGAAGCGTATGATGTCCAGGTTTTCTTCAAATCCGCGTGCTCATCAGCGGTTAAGGCTGTCCGAAAGTCCCAGCTCGCCTGTAAGGAAAGATATAAATACAACATTACTTATTTAGCAGTGAAATATGTTGCACATATATTCAGATCAATATCAAACTAGGAAAATGGTTGTTGTTTATTACCAGAATGTCAAGCCATGCTTCCTCCTTGACGTCGTCTGGGACTTCATGCCAGTTTCTCCACGTACCAATGCGGATTCGTCTACGAAATGCATAGGCCACATATCCACACCATTTGCCCGGCATTACTCTAGGGCACAAATGGATATCGAACCACATTGGTAGAGGCCTGTTGTGCTTCATAACCAGGACAGAGTTGCAGGTTGCACCTCCCCTTCTTCGCACATGAGTGTCGATGTCAAATTTATCGAAGTTCTCCCCTTCGCGCTTGGCCCCCAGGTCAACAAAGTTGAAATCATGATCGGTTGGTTGATCGATGTCCCTTGGATGTGGTATTCTGGGATTGGCTAACAACAACCTTTGTGTGATTGGAAGCTCGTTAGGATCAACACACCGCCGCTTCCCAGGCTGCTCATCATCAGAATCATCTGAAACCTTCTTTTCTTTTCCTTTTCTGGATCTCATCTGCAACAATTAATGGTCATATTAGACTGATTGAAGACATAAGAATGTCAACAGTCACTACTGAGGTACAAATCACATAGAACTAATGCATGTTTAACAGAGCAAGCTACCAACTTTGTGACTCAGAATCAAATTTGCTGACAAACATTCATCATTGTGCACATCTGGGTCGCTTAAATGTAGCAGCTTCAAAAATTAAACACATTAAACGCAAAAAGACCCGACCTTTCAGCGTTCTTTACACAATTTGACCAAATCAAAGCAGAAATTAGGGTTTCTTATAGGTTTAAAACACATATTTTACAGCATGCAAGTCTTGAATTTGTGAACTAAGGCAGCAGTACAGTAATACTAGATCTAACTGACCTTGACGTAGCAGAGGTGGAGACGGTTTTACCTCGGGTGTAAGGAATCGGTGAGTTCCTCCCAGATAACAGAGACGCCGGGCTTGATCTGGGAGCAACGTCTACCCCGGCGACGTTTGGTGTGAAGGGAGTGGCCGGATCTGACAGTCGAAACGGCGGTGAGACAAGGGTTTTGGGGGTTTTCGGTTGCCAGATATGGGATATTAACCCTGAAAGCTTAATTGTGATGGTTGGAAAATCATGTAATAAAATTCCAAGGTTATATATTTTCATGATAGTGGTTGAGAGTGAGTGCGTGACACAATATAAAAATGATATTGTGTGTAGCACCAGTACAAAAACGGTGCAATATACGTTGACGCTACGACAAAAGGTGACTTTGACTAAGTCAAGAAGTCAACATCAATATTTTATTGACGAACAAGCAGCCACAGGTAGTTGCGCAACGTGGCGTTTATGGCAAACTTTGACCAGTCTGGTTGAATTGGCACATTGAATAAGCTAAGTATGTAGCACCGATAACATACATCGATGCAATATGAAAAATGAAAAATTCGAAACTCCCGCACAAACCCAATTTTTTCCCGGGTCATATATTGTGTCACAATTTCGACCCACACATTATGGATTTTTCACTCTGTGGCCCATTTATATTATCAAACTTATCACTAACACCCTTGATTTGAATTTGTAAAATAGTTTAATTCATGATTGGCCCTTTTTATTTAAAATATTGTCATTCATAACCATGATTAGTGAGGTAATTACCTTTCACCTAAGTATTTCTTCATAATTAGAAGTAAAGCAGGATTTGATGCCGACTAATTAGTGTGGGCTCGTAGGAACAGTGAAAAATAGCTCTCAATGCGATAACATTTAGATTTCTAACATCGATTTTTAGACAATAGAAAGTGAAATGATATATTTTTTGTGGTTACATATTGTGATCATGTATTGTTGAATGTGTCACCATAAAAAACTCCACCATTACCTTTCAAGTCGGTGAATAATGCATGTGATTGTGTAAACTAGGTACAACGTGATAAATCGTACATAATACTCCACTTGTTGGTGAGAGCATAGGACTGTGTCGGTGCATGTATTCCATTCTGCAAAACCATCATTTTGTTCTACTAGAAGAAATGTCGTGACATTACTAAATGTGTACTATCAGGACTTAATTAGTGTAAGTAACCACGAGTACCATCATTTTGTTTTACCAGAAGAAATGTCGTGACATTACTAAATGTGTACTATCAGGACTTAATTAGTTTAAGTAACCACGAGTACGCATGCGTATTCATCAGAGTGTATTCTATGCAGCACACAAGAGCGTGACTTATAAGGTTATGAAGATTTCCGGTGTAATGAACATCAACAGTACATGCGTCCATCATTATGGTTTATTACGTGGCGATTAAGGATGGCTTGATTTGTTTTCTGAGGTTGCTTCGCTAAACCCAATCCCAAACCCATACCCATGGGTCTATACCAATTATGTATGATTAGGGTTTCCAATTGATATATGATGTATATAATTATGCATTGACCGCATTTTAAACAATTCTTTAATAAATAATAATTTAAAATGCAAGATTTGGTGCGGGGAAATTACTATGGATAAGAACGCGTGTTACGAGAAAGCGTACTTGTGATGCGCAACTACTACATCTCTAACTCTGTAATAGCTCTGTAATGGTCCAACTCAAGAGAATGTTAGATTATTATCCATGTTTTGTGGCATTAGAAATAGATGACCATAGTAATTTTTCCTAATTATCATGTATTTAAGTACAACATTAATAAAAAATTCTAATACAAAATAAGAATGAATCTGGACCGTCCACGAATAGGCCAAAAAGTCCAACCTTCTACTTTAGTTTTACCACTACGGGCCGGGCCATTCGACCCTGAAATGAATAATTTATATGGGCCGAAATAATATCACACGTATTTTGGTTATACCGGTGTAATATACGTTGACGCTACGACAAAGGATGACTTTGACTAAGTCAAGTAGTCAACAATATTATTGTATTCACGAACAAGCAGCCACAGACAGTTGCGCATAGTGGCGTTTATGGCAAACTTTGACCAGTCTGGTCGAACTCGGTAGTTGAACCAAGTATGTAGCACCGTCGATGCAACAACTAAAATGAAATTAATAAGTGGGCCAAAATATAATCACCTCTACTTAAAATTGGGCTGAAATATTAAACCGGTGTTATTGTCGATCACCGGTGCAACACCGTAAGTATATAAATCTCCCAAACGAGGGTTTAGCTAAAGCACAGTTTCAAATTGGGCAAAATCAGATCCAACACGATCCAGACGATTCCGGCGTCACATCCTCCCCGTCATCCTCCCCGTCTCCAGGTTTGTTACTGATCAATTTACAGCTAGAATTCAAACATGTGTATAACTAGGTTTGTTGAACACTGCCCATCGATTTTGATTGCTGATTTTGGGGATTTGAAAGGCTATCTTGTTCATATATCATGATGTTTGTGGATGTAACTGATACTTGATTGTGGTGGCATACCTTTTGTTGGATTTAATTAATACATGATTGTTGTGTCAATTATTGTGTCATTAACTGGTTTTATAATGGGATTCACAGCACTTTTTCTTTGAGCTGAGTATAGCATTGTTGTTGTTGTTGCTGTAGCATTGGTGTAATTGGTGTAGCATTGTTGTTGTTGTTCAGGATATAACCACATGGGACCTTCAAAGAGGAAGTTATCAGCTGTATCCAAGGAATCTGCACATGATGATCAGGCTAATGGTGGAGACCCATTTTGCAGCAACGAAGCACGTAGTTACTATCGCAGTTTGCTTAGGAGGACAGTCATTCAGGAGAGAGGTCTTAACGGAACTCCACCCTTCGATTTGTACATCGAAAAGCACGGCTGGGATGCATTCTGTCAGACGCCGGTTGATGCAAATATGACGATGGCCAACGAGTTCTATGCAAATTTCAGGCACCGGGATGAAGGGGGGTACGTAATGTGCAGGGGCAAGCGAGTGCTGATTTCACCGGAGAGCATAAATGCATACTACAGGTTGAGGTCGACCAAAACTCAGTTCAAGGAGTACGACAAGTTGGTCAAAGAAGCAAATATTGACGATGGTGAACTAGTTGGTGATTGGAGCAAGTTGGTCAGAGCCATAACTCAGGAGAAATATGGTCTGCAGGTGATTCTTCCGAAAGAGCGATGGGGTTCGATTGACAAGAAGTTCCTGACAACTGAGATGAACGTATGGTACGCTTTTGTTGCTGCCAGGCTGCTTCCGGTGACGATCAACTCTGAAGTTCAGTGGGAGAGGCTGAGGCTGCTTTACGCACTGAAGAAGAACATGGCTATCCCAGTTGATGGCATCATATTCGGGGCCATGGTTGCTATGTCAAACTCATCTGCCTGCATTGGTTTTCATTCCCTAATAACTGGCCTCTGTCATAGAGCTGGCTGTGAGGACAGGATAGATGATCTTAGCAAGCAGCCAAAGGGAATGCTGACTTTCGACGCTTTCCATAGGCGAGTTGGAGTCCACAACCGGCAGTCGAATGATACCACGACCCCCTCTGCCTCATCCGGTATTACCTTGGAGTCGTTAGGAGCAACAATGGTTGAGCACGGGCTTAGGTTGGAAAAGATGGAGAACTGTATCATGCGACTTTGTGACCAGACCGCCACTATAATATCACAGCTTGGACATGGTCGAGTCCCTGAAGTTCACCAGTCTCCTTCACAGACAATAGCAAGTCATGTTAGTGGCACACAATTAATCCAGCAGGTGAATGGTGATGCAACGGCGAGTGGTCATATTGTCGAGGAGAATCCAGATACTCATGTCGATGTTGGAACGGATGCTTGCTTGACCAAACTTGTTGAGGATAGTGCATGTGACAAGATTGTGGAGTTAGATGGTGATGCTCAGATTCCTGAACCTGTTGCCGAGGTCTTGTGCGAGAAGGCCAATGACTCCCCAAATATCAGTGCCAATGTTGTAGGGATGGTGACAACCGGACCCAAGGACAGTGTTGAAGAGTTGGCACCGGTCACCGCCGACAAGTTGGATCCAGTTCTAAAGTTGCCAGAAATGCAACATTAATTCTGAAACTGAGGGCTTGAAGTAAATTTGTTGTTGTTTACATTTTGGTTGTTTTGTGGAATTTTTAGATTTGGCTATTTTGTGTATTTTTAACATTTGGCTGTTTTGTGGATTTTTTAGAATTTAAACATTTTGGTTGTCCAATTTGAATCAATATTTTTTGTGTCTCCTGCAAAAAAGTTAGTCACCAAAACAGAGAGTAAATGTGCTGTGATTGCAACGTCAGGTAGCTGCGCCTGGCCAATCAACAAATTAAAAGGAAATGCTGACCAGTCTGAAACTGGACAGTGGTGTTTCTAAACTATGCATGCAGCCTCACGCAATAGCCAGTGATAGTTCATCGTAGCATATGGAAATGCTTTAGTTCTGTTTGGCAAATACAGTGGGAAATTATTCTGTATACGCAATGTCAGGCAATTGTGGAACCCTAATCCAGACAAATATCAGGAGGGCAGAGGGTTAGAATACTGTGGACGCTATGTTAAGCAACTGCCGTACATAATCAAAACCAACACATAGCATTATAATTTGGTCCAAACAAGGCAATGTCGTGCAAAAGTGTACCGAGACCCATACCAACTATGAATAGTAATTCAATTTAACAAAATGTCGCACAAAAGAGTACAAAGACCCATAGCAATTAAATTAGGGTTACAACTCAAAATAAAGCAACTAAATGTTTCAAACCATCCACAACCCGGTGCTTAAGAGCTTTTGTCATTCTCAAATACTAGACGTCCTTTATCGTCCACCCACAACCCCTCATCATGAACTCTCCTTGTCCGCACGGCAACCAAGTCTTGTGACATTTTTGGAAAGGCGGATGGGAACTCTGCCTTATCAGGCTGCATCTGAAAATCTATTTCATCTTCGAAGAAATACTTCTTACCTTGTAGCACAATGGACCACTGCGCATCTGTAGGGTCTTTCACATAAAACACTTGCCTTGCTTGGGAAGCAAGGATAAAACAATCATCTTTTGAGTCTTCCTTGCTCAAATCAACTCTTATGAAACCCATGGGATCATTCACATCAATTCCATTCACCACATCCACCCATTTGCACTTAAAAACAACCACTTTAAAGACAACATAATCAAGCTCCCATATTGACTCAATTACTCCATAAAAAGGAGACACGGAGACCATCGGGCGCTTGCCCTTTCCACCTCCGTCTACAACCTGCTCACCATCAACATAGACTCCAGAACACTGCGTCGTACTAATGTCATCTTTCTGTGAAGTCGAAAAAGAATACCCATTCACATCATATCCAGTGTAACATCTAACAGAGCAATCAGGTTTCCGTGCAAAGGCTCTCAAATTACCATCAACCCCATCTTTGTTGCATTGTTCATAAAACCAATCAACAAATTCGTCGTTGTGCACAACTTGAATATCCTTTCCCTTCACACCACGTTTCCTAAGGAGGGACAAATGCTCTTCCACAAACTTCACAGTTTCGCTAGAATTACGTAACACGTAGTGGTGCGCTCTTTTCAACTCAAAAAAGGAGGGTTTATGAAGCTTACCCTTAGATCGTGGTACCCCCATTTTCCGCCCAACGTGCTTATTCTTAGGGACGCCGAAATCAAGACTATTATCGAGAGCGGCTGAACAATATTCTATCACTTCCTCCGTCACATATCTTTCTACGATACTAGCATCGGGACGGTTGTTGCACTTAAAGTATCCCTTAAAGGTTCCCATATGTCGCTCAAATGGATACATCCAATGCATATTCACAGGACCACACAAACGAATTTCCCTTACTATGTGCCCCACCAAATGCACCATAATGTCAAAAAAACTAGGGGGAAAATACAACTCCAACTCTGACAATATTTCGTAGGCCTCCACCTCCATTTGGTCCAATTCGGCACGATCTATGTTCTTTCGACATATCGAGTGAAAGAAGAAACAAAGTCTAATAATACAATTGCGTACCTTTTCATCAAGAACACCACGAAGAGCAACGGGCAACAATTGTTGCATCAGAACATGACAATCATGAGACTTTAGACCTGACATTTTTTCATCGTTCGTCACACATCTGCTAATGTTAGACGAGTATCCAATTGGCACCTTCATGCCTTTTAAACAATCGCACACACTCTTTTTTTCAGCCTTTGACAAATTACATGGCCCGGGAGGCAAATAAACCCTTCTCCCCTTTTCCTCAGGACCCAATTCTGTTCTAATTCCCATCTCAACCATATCTTTTCTAGCATTCAAATGATCTTTTGTCTTGCCTTTGATGTTGAGCAAAGTGCCAATCAAGCTCTCACACACATTCTTCTCTATGTGCATCACATCAAGACAATGTCGCACATCAAGATCAACCCAATACTCCAATTTGAAAAATATGGATCTCTTCTTCCATGGAGATTTGGCATCGGACGCCCTTCTTTTAAATTTCTTTCCAAGGACCACTTTCAACTTATCTTGTTTCGCAAGAATTTGTCGCCCGGACAAAATCTTTGGTGCAACCCTTTTCTCCACTCCAAACAAACCATCCTTCCTATATTTGTGCTTCTTGTGCAAAAATTTACGATACCCAAGGAACACACTCTTTTTACCAAACTTTAATTGCTTGAAATCGGTTGCTTCCTCACACACAGGGCATGCTAGGTGTCCCTTTGCAACGTAGCCTGACAAATTCCCTAATGCGGGAAAATCACTAATCGTACAAAACAACATCCCCCTTAACTTGAACTCACCACCCCTAAATGCATCTTTGACCATAATACCTTCTCTCCATAATTTCTCCAAGTCCTCGATCAAGGGCGCCAAAAATACATCTATATCGTTGCCAGGCTGTCTCGGACCTGAAATCAACAAAGGCATCAACATGTACTTCCTCTTCATACACAAGTAGGGAGGCAAATTGTATATCACCAACATTACCGGCCATGAACTATGCTTAGATGACATATTGCCAAAGGGATTCATCCCATCGGTACTTAATGCCATCCTTAAATTCCTACTTTCATTTCCAAAATCAGGATGCAACCTATCAATTTTTTTCCACTGATCCCCATCGGAAGGATGCCTAATCACATTATCATTTGGTCTTTCTCGATCACTATGCCATGTCATATTTTTTGCATCTTCAACATTTCCAAACAATCTTTCTAATCTAGGGAATATTGGAAGGTACCATACACATTTCGCCGGGACCTTTACATTAGTGCTGATCGCGTCTCCTCCTTCTCCTCCAACTTCCCTTTTTTTTTCTTTTCCCATCTAGAGGTATTACATACCGGGCATTTAACCTCATCATCATATTTCCCCCTATACAAGATACAATCATTTGGGCAAGCATGTATCTTTTCATACTCCAATTCAAAGGGACACAATACCTTCTTTGCATCATAGAGACTCTTTGGGACATCATTTCCATCAGGCAGTATCCTACACAAACATTTCAACAAAGCATCGACACTAACATCACTCCAACCACAAGCCGCTTTCATGTTAAATACTTCCATTAAGCATGATATTACTGTGACACCATCCTTACAACCTGGATAGAAAGGCCTATCACGTTCACCTACAACAGATGCAAGTACCTCTGGATGTCCTTCAAAATCCCTAGCCAAATTTTCATAAAAACTGTCCATTTTTGATTTTTCATCATGACCTCTATCTTGACTATTTCTATTCTCTCCATGGAAATTCCAAACATCATAACCTTCATCAAAACCACTCATAAGCAAGTGCCATCGGATGCCACCCCGATTATCATTTCGCTCACGATTTTTGCATCTTTTACAAGGACATAAGACACACTCTTCCCTACCAAATGCAACATCGAGGAAAAAATCGACAAATGCAATGTACTCATCGCTCAACAACCTCTTCTCGTCAATTAATTTCCTACGATACATTACGTCATTGTGATCGACCTTAACACCTATGAATTACGAGAGAACAAAATCATTAAACTCATAATTCTACATTTAAGAGCAAACTAATTCACTTTAACTCAACATACTTGACACAAACAATAACAAACACTACTTCTCATGTATGATTCAACAATTCATTTAGTTCAACGCTTTCAAAGCAAAATCAAACATAAATTTCACCAAACTTTCCATAAATCAAACAACACACAAATGTATAAATACTTACCTTCCATGTTAACCACCTTTGCTCCACTTATTACCCTCTTCCCTATCGACTACATAAATGAGGAGCCCAACTGCTAATTAATGAAGGAATGTTTTTTCTAAAATTTTGGATCAAATCTGCAGCTAACTTCTGCGGGTTGAATTTATTACAATCCATTGCACCGATTTTAATAACTTCCGGTGCAACAAATACTGGGTAGGTGTAGCATTCAATGCCGTTACTGTGCGCGCCATTTTAAAAATAAAAATAAAATTTAAATAGTTGTGGGGTCTGCGTAACATTGGGCTGAAATATGGGCCCAATGTAACTTGCAACGACCCGGTTACCGGTGCAACAATTCACATCTTATAAAATTCATATTTTTGCCCACGTGGAATTTACGTTTCTCTTGTGGGACCATGTTCTTAACCGGGACCACATAGTTGCACCGACTTTCCGTGCGGTTTAATGATATTTATTAATAAATATTCATCCTGGTCAACTTCTTCCACGAAAACTAAAAGGGGCCCTACAATGTTGCACCGACCGCATCGGTGTTATGTTAAAGTCAGCCAGTCAACTTCCGGTGATACACTATTTTTCCGGTGTAAAGTACTGTACCACCGGCTCTGACCTGGTCAAAATGCGGTTTTTAAACCGGTTTCTTGAAATAACCGGTTTAACAGGCCGGTGCAACGGTCAATCTTTCTAGTAGTGAATCCAACCGTGGTGGAGCCGGTGATTGATCGCCGCGGCGTCGGAGCCGGTGATTGATCCGGATTGGGGATGAGCGTGGTGGAGCCGGTGATTGATCGTCGCGGCGTCGGAGGAACGGCGGCGGAGAGGATTGGATTTGGGGATGAGATTCGGTGTGCTGTGGTGGTGGAGGCTGCTTGAATATATATCGGTCGACCAAATCGGTCGCTACAAGCTGAGCTCACACGTAAGTTTGCGCTTACCATGGATTTCAATGCATTTTGTAGTATAATATTAATAATAAAACTATTAATTACATAAACTGTGATTTGTGCATTTTAGGCTCGCTCGAAAACAGAAGGAGCACGGGTGAAGATTGCTCAGGAGATGTACAAAGAGCTTCAGAATGCTAGGCAAGATGTGGACTCTGTCTTGTTATGAAATTTATGTGTTTAGCTTGAAAATTAGACTGTTTAATGTGGTTTTTGTCTGCATATGAAATTTTATGTGTTTAACTTGAAAACTAGGCTTCTTGATTTGTGTTGAAACTTGATTATTTATTGTGAAAACTGTGGTGTTTGTAAAACTTGATTTTTTAATGTGAAAACTGTGATTGTGAAAACTTGGTTATTAAGGTTGAAAACTACAGTGATTGTAGAAACTATATTTTGTAGGCTGAAAACTGTGGTGTTTGTAAAACTTGATTGTTTAGTTGAAAACTGTTTTTATTGTGAAAACTCGATCGTTTAGGTTGAAAACTTTGGTGTTTGCGAAACTTGATTATTTATTTGTGAAAACTGTGATTTTTGTGAAACTTGATTGTTAAAGTTGAAAACTGTGATGATTATGAATTTTTAGACTGAAAACTTTGGTGAAACTTGACTATACTTGACACAACATTATTTAACCTACACACCCTAGTTTTTATGTACCTAAAATCTGATGTTTATAATATGGAAACTTGTCTTTCTAATCTGAATTCTTTTGTGTTTACAAGTGTTTCAATCGAGAAATTATATTAACTGATTTGTGTACATATTCTTTGCGTGAACAGTGCCGTGAATAGTGCAGTGAATAGTATTTTTACCAAATTTTGCAAATAACGACCTCCTTTCTTCCATATTGTAATTTAGTCTTTGGTCTATATTATGCTATAATATAGACGGTCACTCCAGAGATCAACTCATATATTTTACTATAAATTTACTTTAAAATAAATAATATTTGGACTTAAAATATAGTGTTTGATTTTACAGGTATAGTGGTCATTTAATAATATTTAGGATGTTAGACTTTTAAAAAACTATACCTCAATGATATAAAAAAATTTAAGATTATAAATAAAGTTTTAAATATTCTAATGTTATTATAAAATTATAAAAAAGATTTTACTTAAAATAATACTATATTAAGTACTTGATAAAATTTAATGATTTAGTCAATTTGACACAAATATTCAAACGAAATTGGCGTTAACTTTATTTAAATTTAGTTTGATTTAGCTAATTTCAAATACCGGAGAACATGGCCTATATTTTAGACCCTCTATTTCACTTCAAACTGCACAAATCCGTATTCATTAAGTTAATACGAGTATTTTCAATGTTTAAATTGAAATAGTATTAGTAATTAAATATGATGTTCTTATGATTTCTTTTGAATTAAAAACCATCCTTGGGGATGGAGATTATTTACGGCTCTCCGGACCTTCAAAAAAGTCATAAAAATGGCTAGAATACACAGTGGCGGACCATATGGGGGGCCAAAAGGGGTCGGGCGCACCTTATAAATTTGCTAAGATATAACCTATATATAGTATTATTCTCCCTTTAAATAGTATTTAGTAAAAAAAATAATTGGTGGCCCACTTTACAAAAAGCCAACGTGTACAAATACAAAAGGAGAGTAGAAATTTTACTAAAATTAGATTTCTAATAGAATTAGTGAATCATTAGTAGGGACCACACATCTTGTTAATTTTCTATTAGTATTTTGTTTTTGTTTTTTGATTTATAATCCTTATAGGATTTTATATTAGTAATATTTTTAAAAAATAATATTAGTTAATCCTATAACATATCAGTAATAAGACATACTAATGTCATTAGGATTTGCTTTTTGTAATTTGAACGGGTCTTTTCAGCCATGAAAATTGTGAAAACAAGTCTGCGTAGTCGAATGGAAGATGATTTTCCGCGAGATTTTTTGATGCTATATATTGAAAGAGATTGCGAGACCATTCCCATTTATTCGATTATCGACACTTTTGAGATGATCAAAGAGAGAAGAGTTAGATTCAAATAAATTTTATATTTTCTTTAACAATAGTTGGTCTGTCATATGTATGATTCTTTTATTTCTAAATAAATTACTTTGTTATACCGTTATTTTTATAATGTCATTTATTCTTTCGAATTCAAATTTTTATGATTAGTTCGGCCCCCTTGTCGGTAAAATCCTGGGTCCGCCCTGAGAATACATACCAAATTTGGGCAGAAGAGGATCTAATACCACGACCATGACCATGCTCCAAAAAGATGGTTGTTTAAATAAACTACATCAATTTTTTATACAGACTAGATGAGGTGGTAATCGATTTACAAGAAACCTTTTAACGAATCGACTAAGTGAAACACGGAGCGGCACCTTGTAACTTTTACCTTGTCTCCAAAAAATGCCATGATTGCTCACTGGAAATATGATGATCTTATGAGACATTGTTGAATTTGTTAAAACGTACATAATCATAATATCAAATTTCATCATACATAACTAGGGCTGTACAACCGGGTCAACCCGGCCCGGCCCGGATCCGAAATGACCCGGACCCGGAATATCTAAAAATCTTGGACCGGGGCCCGGCCCGGTTGGACTACTTCTTGAACCGGACCCGGTCCGGAATTTTTCCGGGTTTGACCCGGATCGGACCGGTTGACCCGGTTACAACCTCTATTACATTTATTTTTTACAAAAAGAGTGATTTTGTTAAGAATCGAACTATAGATCATTGTGTTACAATTTCCTTACCACTACACCAAACTTCTTTTTGTCGATAAATTGTATAATTAATAAATATATAGGGATGTGAAATTTATTTTAAAAACAAAACACAAAAGTAATACTTTTGGTGAGATTTGAACTCTGGTTGTATACTCCAAAATAGCAAGTCTTACCACTAGAACAAGATTAAATATGTGTAATAATTGCAAATGTATGATATATAACCGGGCTCCCGGGTTGACCCGAAAAAATCCGGGTTTGACCCGGATCGGCCCGGAACCCGGAATGGGCAAAAATGGTGACCCGGGGCCCGGCCCGGAATGCATAAAATCCGGGTCCGGGTCACCAATTCCGGTCCCGGGCCGGGCCATTTTTCCGGGTTGACTCGGCTCATGTACAACCCTATACATAACTGCATACAAATAAAGATAATGATGATAATAATATTTTTGGTTAATATAAAAATATTAATTGTGAAATTTATGGTGAAACGGAGGGTAATTAAATTGAAGTAAAATTATAAAGTCAGGAGAACCATCTCAATCCTACAAGGGACTAATTCGGTGACCCGTCAAAGAAATCATTTAAATTAGCGCAGTACTGGTTTGATTCCCTCTTCCCGCCGTCCACAAGAAATCTCCGACCCACTTCTCCGTCCCGCCCAGAGGCAGTAGTGAAGAACCCACTTAACTCTGCTTTCAAACAACATTAATGTCGAAATTGGCGGCATTTCGGGAAACAAAATGGGGCTTCTCCATATGCTTAGCAGGCCAAGAGTCACCATTGAATTCCAATGGAATTTGAAAGCATTTCTGGAAAAGAATGATTCTACAAGGCATTCTTGTTCATGTTAAGTGCACAATATTGATGAAGTTAGAGCTTATCAGGTACTACTGCTACTCTTTACTGTTATTGCTCTCATTAGAACTAAGCCTCGAATTCGTTTATATTTTTACGCCCGAGATGTTTATTTGTTTTTTCAATCATTTTGTGTTTTTGTGATTTGATCATTAGTTGTAGTCTTGTTGCTATACCACACCATTATTCACCGGTTGGTGCTACCTGTATGTAAAGTATGTTGCTTTAGGTGTTTTACTTTCCTGGACTGTCATTTTGAGTCACTTTCGCATATACATCTTTAAAACATTGTGCTTGCTGAATATATTGAAACACTGAGTGGTGTCAAGGTCATTTTTTTGGATTGCTTATGTGAAATCGTTTTGTTCTTATGTCCACATTTGGATGTAATCTGATAGGAGTTTTGTTGATTTCCTCTTACAGGTCATTGATGTTGTCAGGCAAAACAAATTCGTGAGTGCAAAAAGGCAACTTTGTATGTACTGGGCGTGACCCATCAATTTGACTGCGTAAAGGTATTAGTTCACCTAATTTTCAGTGATTTTTCTGAAAATTGTACCATTTCCTAAACACATTGTTTATCCGAGAATAGCAGAATAGTAAGCTCAGCCACTGGGATGTTCAAGCCTTAAATATATTAGTTTAGATATGATTATGAAGTATATTTCATTGATCTGTCTTCATTTTCTTTTTGATAATTTGAATCGTGATCTGGTGCCTTATATGTACACATGATTATCTAAAGTTTTTAATTGTGGCTGATCAATGCATGCACCAGGTTGTGGTAGTGTAGAGAAGATTATTGAGCCTTTTCTTTTTGTACCTTGCATATTAAGCATCTCTGGAAAAATTTAGGAGTACTTTCTGTTTTATAGTTTTATTCGTGGTTATTCATGTTGCTGTAAAACGCGCGCACACACACACAAAACCCTTCTAGTACTTGACTTCTTAATTTTCTAATTAACATACTTTCTTCTGTGGTAATTTCCATGCTTGGATGGATGCATTTATTTATTCTACATGAAGTTGGAAATTATTTGCTGTAACAATATTGTTGTCTATGTGTTGGTTTGTTTCTCTGAGATTCTCATCTATTTATTAAATTGTTTTCTCCATTTCCATTTATCAGGTTGATCTAGTCTCCGCATCCAGGACCAATATGCCTATTATTTAAACCAGCTTGGTTTTAAATCTGAAGTTCTACCGGACAGGCAGAGCAGGCAAGCTATTGCATTTCTCTTCGCACCATATCTATGCATCTTTCTAAAATAAAATGAAATTATGATCAGGATAACTCAAGAATGTTTAAGAAGTCTCTCAAGACAAGAAGTATTTGTTGTTGTTTTGATGAAATAAAAAATAGGGATTTTAAGTAACCTCACTTATAACTCACAGATAATGCTTCACAGAAGATATCTTAGATTTTGTAACACTATTAATTTGTAAAATGTAAGCAAATGGCCAAGTTTTGTTCTAGAAATTTTGTATCAGACCAGTATCTAAAACCATCAGTTAATAGGAAGATTATACAAGTTTCTTAGAGGAGTCTCAAGTCATGATAAAACTTCACTCCCCACTTTGGTTAACTCAAGCAGAATTGCAGAGTCAGGCAAGGTAGAGCAACTTGATTTACTGTAGCTAAACTAATACATCATTTACATCAGCACAACCATAAGGCCAATTTCATTATCATTTCCGCATTTATCAGATTCTGATCTATGAATCTAGCTTATGAATTCTTGAAGCCATCTTTTATCTCCTTAAATAAAAAAAGTCTACACTAAATTCATTAATATTAATGACAAGCTTTTTAGCAAGTTCGTAAACTTTACACATTCGTATTATTGTCTCTATAAAGTTAAGGTTTTTCTGTTCATGGCCAGTGAAGATATTTATGTCCATTTCGACCAAAAAAATATTAATTCATAAATTGTGATGCCTCCAAATAATTGATGAGTGGGTCATGCAGTGACTTGTTTCTGTCCTTGCTACAGAAAAGCTATGGTTGTAAAGACTCGGTTGACTGACTCTTTACTCAGTTGACTAGCTTCAACTGCTTCACACCAAGTCTCACAGAAATTGTTACTGTATATACTGGTCTGTAAAGTTTGTCTATATATTTCAATTAGTTTCTAAACACTTAGCTGAGCAATTGTCATAAATACTGCATACTTTAAAATTCATTCTACCAATTATATTAACTTGTTATTTAGCTACATCTTAATACGAAAATTTGAAAAAAAAAGTATATTTATTGTTATTTGGTTAGGGAATATCCTTAAAGAATGGGGATCCTTAAAATTATGTTGTTAGCATATATCTTGTAGTACTTGTTTATTTATATAGACAAATGCATCATCAGCGTTATTCTATATCACATACAAATCCAAATCAAATATATATGAAAATAAAAATATATTTAGTTATTTAAAAAATACGAACTGCAATTATTCAAAATAATGATAATTTTGAAGTTTCAGTTTAAGTATATGTAGTTAAAGTTAAAGTTTAGGTTTTAGTTTAACTTCAGTGCAACCAAATAGGTTCCAGAATTCTTATTATTTTTGAAAAAAAACATGAAGTAAATATATTAAACTAAATTTAGTTGAAGTTAAACTTAACCTTATTTTAGTTTAAGTTTAGCTACATCCCAACCTTGAAGATGATTTAAGTTTTTTTTTTAAACTTAAATTATAACTTAGCCTCCAATTCGGTTGCACTGAAGGAGAACATCAAAGAAGTACTTAGGAATGTTGTGATTTTAATGTTTGTTGCTTTTATCTTATTTATCCATTGCTTGCACTGGTCAGACTTTATTATGAATGCAGCATCTTTCTAAATAGAACATTTATAAGAATTTCAGTTAGCCTTTTCTTTGAAAGCTTTACTAGTATTCATCATATGCAAAAAAAAAATGTTAAGCTGTTCATTCTTTATTATGATTCTAAGTTCTTAATTTCGCTGGTGTTCTTATTGTTGGGAGTTGAGAGAATTATATAAAGCTGTTAATGTTTTTTGTAGATGTTAGTCCAAACTTTTTTGATCTTGCTACCTACATCAGAGGATCAGTAAGTCAGTAAGTACTCCCACATTATCCTGCTACTGAGTTACTGAAACTGGAATTTAGGCTTCTTCTGTTACCATCTTTTACTGCTTCTTTTGGTTATGCATGCTAACTGACAAAATCAAGCAATAACAATCAAATGTTTTAATTGAATTTTCAAATCCAAGTTCGAAGTCTAAACTCGAACCAAAGAAGGGGCAAGAACTTAATGCCTTATCCTGCCAACCTGCACCGGGGAGACAACTTTAAGTTTCCTAAGTCTAGTATGGACAGTAATATCTTGACCAAGACTTCACTTGCAAGCAAAGAAGTAATGCTACTATAAAGTGCAGTATGTAGCTGACTGCTAATTTAAAAAACCTGCAAATTAATGAGCATGGATAAAAATACCTTCTTTTTCACGCTGGTTTTGTTTTTATTTTTTCTTGGAATTTCCAGTGCTTTCAGCAAGAAAAACATAAAAACAGATGAATCTGCTCTTCTTTCCTTCAAATCCCATATTACAGTAGACTCTAATTCTACTCATCTCTGGTCCAACTGGACTGAGGGAACCTCTGCATGTAGCTGGATTGGAGTTCAATGCTCGTCACTTCACAAAAGAGTTGTTGCCTTGAATATTTCCGGCCTTGGACTTGAAGGTACCGTTCCTCCTCATATTGGGAACCTTTCTTTCCTCACTTTTATTGACATCAGCAACAACAACATCCATGGTGAGCTACCATTGGAGATCGTGAAACTCAGAAGGCTCAGATTCATTCAGTTCGGTATCAACAACTTTAGTGGAGAGATTCCTGGGTTTTTTGGCTCCCTACCGGGTCTCCAGTACCTGGATTTGCAAAACAACAGCTTTTCAGGCCGTCTTCCTAGCTCCTTGTTCAATGCTACTAGGTTGGAGCACTTAGAATTATCTTCAAATCAATTGAATGGTAACATTCCTGAAGAACTCGGTAATCTTAAAAATCTACGGTACCTGGATATACAATATAACCAGATTGGTGGATTTCTACCATTGTCAATTTTGAACCTTTCATCATTGCAAGCCATGGGTTTCACACACAACAAATTAAATGGCGAGCTTCCAGTGGATATCTGCTCCAAACTTCCAAATCTCACCGGGATTTTTTTGTCACTGAATAAACTATCAGGGAATATTCAATCAATATTCAAAAATTGCTCACAGCTTCAACATTTATCATTGTCACACAACAATTTTACTGGTCTCATCCCAAGAGAAATCGGCAATTTGACAGGATTGGTTCGGTTGTATTGTGGTGTTAACTCATTTGAAGGTTCTTTTCATTGAGTTTGATATCATTTAACTGGTCACGTAGTTTGCTTTGTTATCTTTTGCCCCATTATATTTGGCTTAGCAACTGTCATGTGCAGGTGAAATCCCTCCAGAGTTGGGCAATCTTCGCAACCTACAATATTTGAGCATTGATGGAACTTTTGTGTCAGGTAGTCACTTTGCAGAGCTGGGTAATCTTTAATAACCTTGAGTTTTTCAGAATTATAGAAACCTGTGTGTTTGACAATGAACTTTTTCTCAATAATTCGATCGAGAATCTTTCATATTATTTAAAACTTTTGCAGGTCAAATTCCTACTGCTATTGGGAATCTTCAGAGATTACTACGATTAACTTTATCTTCGAATAATCTCAGTGGTCCAATTCCTTCATCCATGTTCAACCTATCATCTATGTCAGAGGTTTCACTACGTTTCAATAACCTTATAGGGGGTCTTCCAAGTAGTATAAACCTACCAAATCTCCAAATAATAGACCTTGGATCCAATAGACTAACTGGAACTCTTCCTGATACATTTACCAACCTCACAAAACTATCTGTTGTTCAACTTGCAGAAAACCAATTCACTGGTACATTTCCTATATCACTCGGCAATTTGAGATTCCTTAAGCTTTGGAACATGATTGCAAATTTTCTTACAACTGATTCATTTAGCTTCCTTAATTCTTTGACAAGCTGTAGAAGTTTAGAAGTTTTTAGTATTGGGTATAATCCAATAGATATCCAGCTTCCTCCCAGCATAGGAAATTTCTCAAAATCCTTATATTATTTCGAAGCATCATTTTGTGGAATTAGAGGTAGCATTCCCAGCGAGATTGGGAATCTTAGTTCTCTATTGATATTGTCTCTTGGTGATAGCATAACTGATGTACCTCCCACAATCCAAAAGTTATCAAACCTCCAATATCTAGATCTTGGACATAACAAAATTTCAGGATTACTTCCCAGTTATCTGTGCAATATGAAGCAACTCACTGAACTTTATTTGGGGCAAAATGAATTGTACGGTCAGATACCTAAATGCTTTGGAAATATGACATCGTTGACACATTTGTTATTGCACAATAACATATTAAGCTCCACCCTGCCTGGCCAGATTGGTAACCTGGGAAATTTGTTGGAGTTAGATGTACACTCAAATTATTTGAGTGGTGCAATAACATCAACAATTGGCGGTCTTATTGCAGCAATTGATATAGACTTGTCAGATAATAAATTTTCAGGTAATATTCCCCAGTCGATTGGGGGTCTAGGGAATCTGATCAACCTGTCTCTGGCTCACAATCAGCTACAAGGGCCAATCCCCGAGCCATTCAAAAACTTGCTAAGTATTGAAAGATTGGATCTATCTCATAATAATCTTACTGGGGAAATTCCTGCAAAGATGGAAAAACTTTCCGTGTTAAACTACTTGAATGTGTCATTCAATCATTTCAAAGGGAGAGTTCCATCAAATGGTTCTTTTGCGAATTTCACGGGTGACTCTTTCATTTCAAATGATGGATTATGTGGTGGTCCTCCACAGTTGAACTTTCCTCTTTGCATTACCAATACCCATAAAAAAGGATCTAGGAGAAGGAAGTTGCGCACAGTTGCATATGTCTTAATACCAGTTGCTGCTTTGGTACTTCTAATTTGTGCCACGTTGTTTTGGTTTCTAAGGAAACAGAAGAAGGCTGGTAATCTCTCTCAAGTAGAATTAGGCTCTCCGTTTGAAAGAGTTTCATATTATGAAATTCAACGAGCAACTGATAGTTTCAATGAAAGCAACTTACTTGGTGCGGGGAGTTTTGGAAGTGTTTACAAGGCTGTTTTCAGAGACGGGATGATCCTAGCTGTAAAAGTATTCAACCAGCAGTTGGAGCGTGCTCTCAGAAGTTTTGAAACTGAATGTGAAATCATTAGTAACATTCGCCACCGGAATCTTCTCAAAGTAATCAGTAGCTGCTCCAACCTTGATTTTAAGGCTCTGGTTTTGGAGTACATGCCCAACGGGAGCCTGGAAAAGTGGTTGTATTCTCACAATCATTGTTTGGATTTCTTGCAAAGGTTGAACATAATGGTAGATGTGGCTTCTGCTTTGGGTTATTTGCATCACGACTACTCTTCCCCGATAGTCCATTGCGACCTAAAACCTAGTAATGTGTTGCTTGATGAGGAAATGACTGGGCATGTGAGTGATTTTGGAATCTCCAAACTTCTTGCTGGAGATGAAACCATGGTGCAGACAATGACACTCGCAACTATTGGTTATACGGCACCAGGTAACATTTCACTTTCTAAATTTATTTGTTTTCAATCTTTCAATCACTCTAGTATTATAAATGTTGTGTCTACTTTTATTCAATAAGTGTAGTGTTGTTGTTTTTATTCATGTCAAATGTTTGATACAATATATATACATGATTTGTGTCTCATATACAGAGTATGGATCAGAAGGCCTTGTATCCATGAGGTGTGATGTCTATAGCTTTGGTATTCTGTTGATGGAAACATTTACAAGGAGAAAGCCAACGGATGAAATGTTTGAAGAAGGCTGGGGATTGAGGGAGATGATAAAGGATGGCTTGCAAAATTCTGAAAATAAATTCATTGATCAGAATCTGATTAACACAAAAGACACGAGGACGAACAAAATGGTGAAGTGTGTAGTGTTGATAATGGAACTGGCTCTTAAATGTGCTATGGACTCACCGGAGGAGAGAGCTGACATAAAGAACGTGCTGGTTGAACTGCATAAAATCAAGCTACTCTTTCTTTCCAGCTCTGCATGATTCATCGGTCAGTTTCGATTTTATTTCAAAATAAGTTGTATGATTTTCCTTCATTCAGTTTCCTTTATATGCCATTTGGTATGTTAAGGAATTTAACCGTTAAATATAATGTCAATGATTTGTCCAGCAAAACTCTGATTGTTTTTATCATCTGCTCTTCCATCTTATCCTTTTCCTGTCTGTTCTTCGCTTACTTTATTATCAATGTTCGATATAATGCCTCAAGTAATTTTTCTTTGATATGATAATGCGTTTTGAGGTCCCAAGGTTTTCATTCTGATTTTATACTTGTCATCTGTACCATTCCAACCTTTCTAAATTATCAGTTCAACTTGTAGATATATTAAACCCGCAAGATTTTTTTATAAATTCTTTTCTGTATAATTTTTTTTTCTGTAGTCTTTAGACTTTAGCCTACATCAGTAGGACTAACAAGTATAGAATCTTCCACTGCTTGATATATGTTATAGTTACGGGGATTTCACATTTCTTTAGTCAATTGCAGTGTCCAAGTCTTTGTAATGGCCTTGAGTTTCCTAAAGACTTTGTGTGCAAAAAGAACAGCTATATAAGGAGAATTACCGGAAAGATGGCAGTACCCTATCTGCAATACTTGTAGATTGAAAAGATTACCCAATGCAGGATGAATTTCACCTGCATATAACTAGTTTTTAGGCATATAAAAATAAGGCAAAAGATACTCAGTATGTTATGTGAAAAGGAGACTAACCTAGGAATTCATTGATCCTGTAAAATTATTTATTAACAGAGATGGAACTTGGAGTTTTGAGCAACTGTCAAATCTAGACTGAATCTGGTCTGTGGAGTGATTGTCTGATACTCCGTAGGATCCTCTTGAGTTTTGGAAGACTGGAACAAATATACTCAATGGAAGATGACCATTTAATATATTCACAAGCATAAACCTTTACTCCTGTATGACCTTAATATAGCACTTACAGCTTGAATTTCTTATATTTAAATATTGAACAATAGATGGTGGGTGTTCTTTTCGGATAACCACCGGTACTCCACCTGTCCCGCTCGAAACTGTAAAGAGAGAAAATAAAAGTTGAATTTTGAATTGTGAAATGTACAATAAGATTGAGTTTAAGAAAAATATAGGTGAAATAAGTGTAGGAAAATAAAATAATATTACCACAAAAAAAATGAAAAACTTAAAATAGTACATAAAAAAATACAGCATGCAACTTCAACCGGCACGGAGTAAAAACTATCACTAGCATCCATCTAATGAATAATACTACATGCATCCTAGCCTGAGAAGTATGCTCACGTTTTCACACCATTTTTGGAACACCAGCCGTGAATTATTTGTTTGTTATAGCCTCCAACACCTTTTTCTTTGAAGGCGCAGATTTTGTTTTCCATTGAAATTAGCTAGTAGTACCTATTTACGCCCCTCCAATTCTAACAATTATATTGTTGCATGTTTGCTTTAACTAGTATATCTTTAACAATATCCTCATCTAATATATTTCGTAATAGATATATTTTTATGTATAATTAAATTCAGCTTTAGTTTTGAATTCAAGCCTAATAAGTGTAGCGTTTTAAATATTTAGATTCATCGATGTCGTTTTCATTACAAATAATTGCTAAAACAATTAACATGCCCCTAACAGTAAATATTAAATAAATATATTATTTTTAATAATTTTGAATCTTTCTAAGCGCTTAATAAAAATTTTACGATTATATTGCAGATTGTAATCTAAAATACCTGTACAATTTTTTCAACTTTATTCTTTCAACTTCAGTTTGTGTGAAGCGTTGACAAAGCTTGTCCGAAAATGTTGACTATCTTCTTTTTTTCTTCTTCTTCTAAAGAGAAAGAGCTGACTTCAACTTCATTGCCTAATAAGTCGTTGCCCTAACGATTAGGGGAGACCATCTTCTCACTACATATATATATATATTTAGTGCAATTAGTGAAGAGTGATTCTCAATACTGCAATCAACCATGGACCATTTTACTCATCTTTTCCCACTCTGCTTTCTCCTCTTTTCCTGCATAATTGCCATGAAAACCACAGAAACTGATCAATCTGCTCTTCTTGCCTTAAAATCCCACATCAAAACAGATTCCAATTCCACTCATCTCTTGTCAAACTGGACCGAGGAAACCTCAGTCTGCACATGGATTGGAGTTGAATGCTCCCCTCTCCATAACCGAGTTTTCACCTTGAATATCTCCTATTTAGGCCTTCAAGGCACCATCCCTTCCCAAATTGGAAACCTTTCCTTTCTCAGATTCATCGACATCAGTGGCAACAGTTACAGTGGCCATCTTCCTCGGGAGATTGCGAGACTCACAAGGCTCGAATACATCGATTTCAGCGTCAATAACATCAGTGGAGATGTTCCTGGTTGGTTTGGCTCCCTGCCTCAGCTTACATTTCTAAATCTGATGAACAACAGTTTTTCAGGCAGCCTTCCTAGTTCATTCTTCAACGCCACTAAATTAGGGTTCTTAAGCATAGCTTCGAATCAGCTAAGTGGTTATATTTCTGGAGATTTTAGATATCTTAGCAATTTGGAGTACTTGAACCTTCAGTTTAACCGGCTCGAAGGGTCACTGCCATTTTCCCTTTTCAACCTTTCATCCTTGCAAGTTTTAGGTTTGTCGGGCAACAAATTGAGTGGCCATCTTCCATTTGATATATGCTCCAAGCTTCCAAATGTCAGGAGGATACATTTAGTGGACAATCAGTTCTCCGGCCCTATTCAATCGAGGTTCGACAGTTGCTCCATGCTTGAAATGCTAATACTGTCAAACAACAGATTTACAGGACAAATCCCTCGAGAAATCGGCAATTTGACTAACTTGGTCATGTTTTATTGTGATAAAAATCAACTCCAAGGTTAGTTTCTTTCTTGTACAGTTTCATGTATATTATGTACTGATTTAACGCATGAATTAAAATAAATGAAGGTGAAATTCCACAAGCTCTTGGTAATCTTGTCAATTTGGAAAGACTGAGTATAGCAGGCAGCTCTCTCTCAGGTAAATTCATTTACAACCAGCAACATAAATATAATGTACATTTTCGTACTTTCATACCGTAATTTGAACCACAAGAGTAAAATATTGGATTGCGTATAGCAATACCCTTTTCAATTTGTGCTTTCTCTCTTTTTTTACAGGTCAGATACCAACTGAAATTGGAAATCTTCAGAGACTGTCTGTGTTAGATCTTTCTTTCAATTTTCTTAGCGGTCCGATTCCTCCATCCTTGTTTAACTTATCATCTCTGTCTTGGTTGTTACTACTAACTAATAACCTGACTGGGAGCATTCCACTAAACTTAGGTCAGCAACTACCAAATCTTGTATTATTAGCCCTTGGAGACAATAGACTCACTGGAGTGGTTCCAAACTCAGTTTCAAACCTTACACAGCTAGTTTCTTTGCAACTTCAAAGTAACCAATTCACCGGTTCAATTCCTACATCACTTGGAAATCTTAAACATCTCCAGCTATTTAGCGTTGTCGAAAATTTTCTCACCACGGATTTGACACAGAAATTTGGTTTCCTTGATTCTCTAACAAATTGCAGAAATTTGATTCAACTTCTTTTATATGACAATCCTCTAAATATCACACTTCTTCCAAGCATAGGGAATTTTTCAAGCTCTTTGAAACTATTCCAAGCAGATTCTTGTGGAATTACAGGAGCCATTCCCAGTGAGATTGGTAATCTCAGTGGCCTTTTATCATTGACACTTGGCCACAATAATTTGACTGGATTATTTCCACCAACAATCCAAAAGTTATCAAACCTTCAATTACTAGTCCTTGATCGCAACCAGTTTACTGGTGCTATTCCCGACTTCTTGTGCAATATGAGGAGACTTTCTCTGCTTTATCTTGGCCTGAATCAACTACATGGTCAGGTGCCGGAATGTTTCGGTAATATGCGCTTTTTGACACATCTATATTTGAATAACAATGGTTTGAATTCTACCTTACCTGGTGAGTTAGGAAACCTGAAAAACTTGCTGTATTTAGATGTTAGCTCAAATTATTTAAGCGGTAACATAGCACCAGAAATTGGAAGTCTAACTGCAGCATTATCTATAAGCTTGTCAGGGAATAAATTCTTAGGAAATATTCCACCATCGATTGGAGGTTTAGGGAACCTGAAAATCCTTTTCTTAGATAACAATCAGCTACAAGGGCCTATTCCTGAGACGTTTCGAAACTTGCTTAGTTTGGAAACAGTTGATCTATCTCATAACAATCTCACCGGGGAAATTCCTACAGCACTGGAAAAACTTAAAGAGTTGAAGTTCTTTAATGTGTCATTCAATCATCTCAGAGGAAAAATTCCATCAAATGGTTCTTTCTCGAATTTCACGGGTGAATCCTTTATGTCGAATGATGCATTATGTGGTGGTCCTTCAGATTTTACCTTTCCTCCTTGTATTGCTGACTCACAAGCAAATGGAGCTAGCAAGAAATTACTGCGTATGATTGCATATATTTTGGCACCAACTGCTGCACTTGTGCTTATTTTCTGTGGAATAATTTTTGCCTTGATTAAGAAGAGAAGGAATAATAGAAATGTTGTTCAAGAAGATCAGTTAGCCCCTGAGTCAAAGATCAAAAGAGTTTCTTACTATGAAATTCAACGAGCAACAAATGGCTTTAATGGAAGCAACTTGCTTGGGAGAGGAAGCTTTGGCAGTGTATACAAAGGTGTTCTGAGCGATGGGAAAATCATGGCCATAAAAGTATTCAACCAGCAGAGAGAGGGAGCATTCAGAAGCTTTGAAAAGGAATGTGAAGTTATAAGTAAAGTTCGTCATCGCAATCTTCTTAAAGTGATCAGTAGCTGCTCTAACCTTGATTTCAAGGCTCTAGTATTGGAATTCATGCCTAATGGGAGCTTGGAAAGGTGGCTATACTCTCATAACCATTTCCTAAATTTCTTGCAAAGGCTAAATATAATGATAGATGTAGCTTCTGGTTTGGATTATCTCCACCACGGCTACACTTCACCAATTGTCCATTGTGACTTAAAGCCTAGTAATGTCCTGCTCAATGAAAAAATGGTTGGACACGTGAGCGATTTTGGCATTTCAAAACTTCTTGGTGAAGATGAAATCATGGTCCAAACCATGACACTTGCAACTATTGGATACACCGCTCCAGGTACCTGTTTTAATTAGTGTTCTAAATCATGTCAATTTTATTAATGTATTTTCTCTCCTCCAGCCGTAATCATGACATTCTTTCAATGTATAGAGTATGGATCTGAAGGCATGGTGTCCACAAGTTGTGATGTGTATAGCTTCGGCATTCTGCTGATGGAAACATTTACAAGAAGGAAGCCAACTGATGAAATGTTTGAAGAAGGTTGGGGATTGAGGGAGATGATAAAAGATGGCCTGAAGAGTTCATCAACTGATTTCGTCGATCAGAATCTGCTTACTTCAGAGGATAGAAAACCAGCTGACATAATGCTGAAGTGCATAGTATCTATAATGGAGTTAGCCCTAAATTGTGCTATGAAGTCAGCTGAGCAAAGAACTGATATGAATCATGTTCTGGTTGAACTGGAAAAGATCAAGATGATCTTTCTGAACTCAACACAAGTGAAGATGAGATGAATTTCACTACTTCATATGTGCCTTTTTAATTAGTCCTCTTGTTATATCACTCTTTAGATCAAAGTTTAAATCTAGCTAGTCCTAAAGACTTCCATCATGAAATCACCATATATCTCAACTAAATCAAACTAAATTACAACAAATCCGAAAAGAATTAAAAGTTAGATTTTCTTTTTACAGAAACACAGGCACAGTGCACATATTTTCAGCAAAATGAGTATTAGCCAGTATGTGAAAGCAATAGGGCCAAATCTGGCACTCTAATTCATATGGTGAATACGAGGTCGAACAAAATGGTGAATTTTGTGGTATTGTTAATGAAATTGACCTTTAAATTACTATGGACTCACCAGAGGAGATAGCTGATATAAAAGATCAAGTTATTCTTTGTGTCCAACTTTGCATGAATCATATTAATCAGTTTCAGAATATATAAGTTGCGTCATTTTCCTTCAGCCAATTTCCTTTGGTTTATGCTATTGAAGCAATAGCAACAATATCAAGTTTCTAGAAAGTCCAACTTTCCTAAGTGCTATGGAACTATCACTATATATTTAAACTCAAGTGATATAATTTTGTGTTAAAACATTAATCATGTTAAAATAAACATATAGTAAAATATGTTTTAGTGCGAAAATTCAAGAAATTTTATGTAAAAATTAAAAAAAATTAAATAATAAAATATTCAGTTCAAAGTGAAAGGTGCACTATATAAGATAAAACGTATAAAGATTTTCATGGAAAGTCAGGAAAGTTGGGAGTTCCAGAGACTTTCTCTAGAAACAATAGCATACTTATGACATATTGGATTAATTAATGCGCAATCTGCTATAATCCCGGAACTACATAAGCTTATTCAGGTACTTAAGGTGTTCGATAGAATGCCTGAACTAATCTTCCTTTAATATCATAATGCATATGTAGGTTGCTATGGTTCTTTTCTTATTGTTTGATCAGTTCACTACTTGATGAGGTGTATGTATTTAGTTTGAACAAAATACAAAACAATGAGAATTGCATTTTTCAAGACAGCGTCATGTTTTTTTTTTTAAAGCCGCCATCTATTGATCTCTGCTGGGCCATCACTGGTAAGCACACCCTTCCTTCTGGTATACCATCCCTTATGCCACTGATGCTCTTCAACCCTCCATGTAGGTCTAATTTTAGGCTATCAGGTATATTCTAGGCTCAGTGTAGTTCCATCTGGAATAGTAATTTTGCATACTTATATTCTAAGTGTGAGGAGTTACAGCATAGAGATGCTGCATTGAATGATGTAAACCATGATTTGAGAAATGAGTTACATACGCTCTCTCTGAGGAATGTGAGAAGCTTACATATGATATAGGTCAGCTAGTGATATCATTTTATATGTTTTTTCTGTTTGAGAAGTACCATATGTTCATAACAGATATATTCTGGATACTAAATGATGGCATTAGAAAGAGAAACTTTCATAGATTCCATGTTGATGTTGGAGGAATTTCAAAAGTGGAAAGATGATGAGAATTCAATTTATCCACTGCATTTTGAACTCGGTGTCATTATCGCTTTACCAATTTTACCAAGAGACTGTAAGCTCGAACAGCATAGGATAAAAATTATGAAAGTACCCCTGTGTTTGAAATTAGACCATTTGTGCTGCATCTTGAACAACCTACAACTTAGACTCTGACAAAGTGTAGCTATTTCTGCTGGCTTTGACATATATTTATCAAAATGCAAATGTGTAACTTGAGTATTGTTGGATTTTGTTTAGTTTTTGAAATGAGGAGGTAGAGAAGAAGAAGGTAAAATCAAGGAGAAGCCTGCCATAACAACAAAAAGGGGTGCTGCTATTTTGAATCAATTATGCCCCACTGACCATGTTCTTCAAGAGGTAGTTGTGTTTTGTTTATCATATATGTGTGTGTTGTGCTGAGTAACGTGTGTTTATGTATTTGTGTTTGTTGAATTTTTCATTTTTGTTTTTTTTAATTTTTGTACAGGAATGATGATGTTTATGATGCCAATGATTACCGTCAAACTTCTTCTATAGAACTTTTTGACTATCGAGTATCTCAATTTTCTACAAAACAATGCCATATAATTTAGTATTACATGTCTTTAGAAAACACAATTTACTTGTGAAAATCTAGAATATATATGCGTACTTAATAATAAGAAGAAGCTCGGCGGATTCTGATTGTTTGCAGCACAGTTAGGTGATTGTGTATAAGTAGCTGTGAATTTTTTGAGGCAGTGAGACTTGGTGAAAGACAATCTCCACCATGGCTACACCTCACTGATTGTACCCTGTGATCTAAAACCTAGTCATGTATTGGTCGACAAAGGTATGATTGGGCATGTGAGCGATTTCAAAACTTTTTGGTGGGGAAAGAGAAAGCATGGTAAAAACCATGACCCTAGCAACCGTCGGCTTTACTGCACCAGGTAACTAAATTATATGTTAACTTTCTCAGAATATATGTGCCCTAACAATGTTGTTTAAAGTTTGTACCATGTTAATATGTTTTTATAAGATTGAAGCTGATACTCAAATATAGAGTATGGATCTGAAGGCATTGTGTCGATGTGTATAACTTTGGCATTTTGTTGATGGAAACATTCTGAAGAAGGAAGCCAACTGATGATGTGTTTGAAGAAGGTTGGGGTGGCCTGCGAAATTCGGAAACAGATTTCATTGATCTGAATCTGCTTCGACCAGATAACCAAAGGACAGACCGAGTTGTAAGATGAACAGCATCTGTGATGAACTCGCCGCAGCTGACAAGTAATATGAATGATGCCTTTGTTGAACTGCAGCAAATTAAAAGGTTCTTCATCTCCAGCACAAGTGAAAGATGAAAGGTACTCGTATGGAATAACTTTTAGCTTTTTCTTTAACTTTTGTCTCTCACCTTTCATTTAGCTAATGCATATCTTTAACAGAAATAACTTGTTCACCTTTCTTTATTTATAATTGATTAACTTTTTCTTTATGTTCTAACTTTTTCATCTTAACTTTTTCTCTCAAAACTTTTTCACTAGTGTGTTAAACACATTTAAGAAGACAAGGTCATTTTGCAGAAAGGACTCCTTTAATTAATGGTGGCCACTATTTTCATACCTTTAATTATGGCAATCAGTACATATCTGCTTGTGCATTTTTCAGGACAAAAATATCTTGCCAATTATTTGATACAAACAGAAATATACAGTATAAAATTGCTACTATAAAGCTTTGTTATTTCAAATGATACTATAAATGAACATACAAGATGATGATGGATAGAAACACCATTCTCTCTACTCCCATTTTGTTGCTATTTTTTCTTGTATTTTCCAATGCCTTGAGTAAAACAAGCTTAGAAACAGATGAAACTGCTCTTCTTGCCTTGAAATCCCATATTGATTTAGACTCTAATTCTACTCATCTCTTGTCCAACTGGACTAAGGGAACCTCGGGTTGTAGCTGGATTGGAGTTCGATGCTCCACTCTCCACCACAGAGTTGTCGCCTTGAATGTTTCCTCTTTAGGCCTACGTGGTACCCTCCCTCCACATATTGGTAACCTCTCTTTTCTCACTTCTATTAACATTAGCTACAACAATTTCCATGGCGAGCTACCATCGGAGATTGCAAAACTCAGAAGGCTCAGATGCATTCGTTTTCGTATGAACAACATTTCTGGGGATATCCCTCGTTGGTTTGGTTCTCTTCCCAATCTTTCCTGCCTAGATTTGCGAAACTACAGCTTTTCAGGAACTCTTCCAAGCTCCTTGTGTAATGCAACCAGGTTGGAGTACTTAAACTTGCAGTCAAATCAATTAAATGGCAATATTCCTGAAGAGCTCGGTAATTTGAAAAATCTACTGGTCTTGAATATACAATTTAACCAGATGGAAGGATCGCTCCCACTATCAATTTTGAACCTTTCATCGTTGCAGACCATGAGTTTAACGGAAAACAGATTTAATGGCGAGCTTCCGTCGGATCTTTGCTCTAAGCTTCCATATCTCACTTTGATTCAATTGTCAGTGAATAAATTCTCAGGCAATATTCAATCAAGATTCAAAAATTGCTCACAAGTTCAGATATTATCGTTGTCATACAATCGTTTTACAGGTCTCATCCCAATAGAAATTGGCAATTTGACAGAATTGACTCATTTATATCTTAGTATCAACACATTCGAAGGTTTGTTTCATTGAGGTGTAAAGTCATTTTACTGATCCCATTATTTGTTTTGTTATATCTTATGCCCCATTATACATGCTTATAGGAAGTGTCATATGCAGGTGAGATTCCTCCAGAGCTGGGTAATCTTCGCAACCTAGAAGTCTTGAGCATTTTTGAAACCTCCATCTCTGGTAATCACTTTTG
This sequence comes from Sherardia arvensis, assembly GCA_948330725.1. Taxonomy (NCBI): domain Eukaryota; kingdom Viridiplantae; phylum Streptophyta; class Magnoliopsida; order Gentianales; family Rubiaceae; genus Sherardia; species Sherardia arvensis. The sequence continues at coordinate 38,915,709 of OX415236.1, read as the reverse complement.
CTCAATCATTCATCACATTGTTGCCGAAGGCCTTTTATAAAATTTCTTTGTTTGTTTTCCAGGTCGAATTCCAATTAAAATTGGGAATTTTCAGAGACTAGTTGGATTGTATTTGGATTCGAATCACCTAAGTGGTCCAATTCCTTCATCCATATTCAACCTATCATCTGTGTCACACATAACATTATCTTTTAATAACCTTACAGGAAGTCTTCCACATGATATAGGTCTAAACCTTCCGAATCTTCAAGAAATGAGCCTTTCATCTAATCAACTAACAGGAGTTGTTCCTGAATCAATTTCAAACCTGACAAATTTAGAGATTTTGCAACTTCAAGAAAATCGACTCACTGGTGCATTTCCTTCATCGCTCGGCAATTTGAGATTGCTCCAGCGTTTGCACCTGTTTAAGAATTTTATCACCTCTAATTCATCTGCTTTTCTTGAATCTTTGACAAGTTGCCGAGGCTTAACAGCACTTCAAATGGGCAATAATCCCATAGACATCCAGCTTCCTCCCACCATAGGAAATTTCTCAAACTCCTTACATGAATTTAAGGCAGCATGTTGTAGAATTAGAGGTAGCATTCCCAGTCAGATTGGAAATCTTAGTGGTCTATTGTCATTGTCTCTTGGTAATAGCTTGACTAGCCTACCTCCTCCCACAATCCAAAAGCTAGCAAACCTCCAACTTCTAAATATTGGAGGAAACAAAATTGCAGGTTTACTTCCAACCTATCTGTGCAATATGAAGCGACTCGCTATTCTTGATTTGGAGAAGAATGCATTTTATGGCCGGATACCTGAATGCTTTGGAAATATGACATCACTAATAGAGTTAACATTGTACAGGAATGGATTAAACTCCTCACTGCCTGACCAGATTGGTAACCTGAAAAATCTGTTATCTTTAGATGTTCACTCGAATATTTTGAGTGGTAACATAACACCATCAATTGGAGGACTAACTGCAGCATATTATATAGACTTGTCAGATAATAAATTCTCGGGTAATATTCCCCTGACTATTGGTCTTGGGAGTCTGATCAGTCTGTACATGCAACGCAATCAGCTACAAGGGCCAATCCCGGAGACATTCAAAAACTTGCTAAGCATAAAAAAATTGGATCTATCTCATAATAATCTCTCTGGGGAAATTCCTGCAGAATTGGAATTGCTTGCAGACTTGAACTACTTTAATGTATCATTCAATCATTTGAGCGGAAGAGTTCCCTCAAATGGTTCTTTTTTGGACTTCAAGAGAGACTCTTTCATGCCGAATGATGCATTATGTGGTGGTCCTCCTCAGTTGAACTTTACTCTTTGCATTATAGCTCCCCACAAAAGAGGACCCCGGTGGAAGAAGTTGCGCAGAGTTGCATATATACTAATACCAACTGCTAGTTTGGTATTTTTTATATGTGCAATGGTCTTTATGTTTCTAAAAAGACGGATCAAGGCTGCAACTCTCTCTGACGCAGAATTAGTCTCTCCAGTGGAAAGGGTTTCATACTATGAAATTCATCGAGCAACTAACGGTTTCAGTGAAAGCAATTTGCTTGGTACGGGGAGTTTCGGTAGTGTTTACAAGGCTGTTTTCAATGAAGGGACGATTCTGGCCGTAAAAGTGTTCAACCAACAGTTGGAATCTGCTCTCAAAAGTTTCAAAAGTGAATGTGAAGTTATAAGCCAAATTCGCCACCGAAATCTTCTTAAAGTAATCAGCTGCTGCTCCAACCTTGATTTCAGGGCTCTAATATTGGAGTACATGCCTCATGGGAGTCTGGATAAGTGGTTGTATTCTCACAATCATTTTTTGGATTTCCTGCAAAGGCTGAACATAATGGTAGATGTCGCTTCTGCACTGGTTTATATGCATCACGACTACTCTTCACCCATAATCCATTGCGACATTAAACCCAGTAATGTGTTGCTTGATGAGGAAATGATCGGACATGTGAGTGATTTTGGAATTTCCAAACTTCTTGCAGCAGATGAAACCATGGTCCAAACCATGACACTAGGAACTATTGGCTACACTGCACCAGGTAAACTTTGGCTTTTCTTAAAACCTTCGCTATTGAACTGTTGTTGATTTAGTGCATTTTTTATTCATTTCAAATATTTGATACAGTGTATATGTGATTTGTGTGACTTGTGTAGAGTATGGATCTGAAGGCCTTGTATCCACAAAGTGTGATGTTTATAGCTTTGGCATTTTGTTGATGGAAACATTTACAAGGAAAAGGCCAACTGATGAAATGTTTATAGAAGGATGGGGATTGAGGGAGATGATAATGGATGCGTTTCGAAATTCTGAAACTAAATTCATTGATCAGAATCTGATGAACGCGGAAGACACGAGGTCGACCAAAATGGTGAAGTGTGTTGTACTGATCATGAAATTGGCCCTTAAATGTGCCATGGACTCACCAAAGGAGAGAGGTGATATAAAGGGTGTGTTAGTTGAACTCCAAAAGATCAAGCTACTCTTTTTGTCCAACTCTGCATGAATCAGTTTCGCTCAAAAATAAAATACCACAGGATAAGCTACTCTTTTCTTTCCAGCATTGATCGGTGCTGGATTAAAAAAAGCATTAATGTTGTTCCAAACATAACTGCAGATATTTGAACCTTCTGCTAAACTAAAAATGCTTCCCTATATCCTCCCCATGATCATCCACATCAAATATCTTTCTGCCTCTTTGAAATGCAGGCACAGCTTGGCTTTCATGTTGTTGGTTTCTTGCCTTTCGTGTGTTCGAAAATCTGTTGGATATTTGATTGCTATTCAGCATGATACTAAGAAAATATTTGATGTGGATGATCACGGGGAGGGTATAGGGAAGCGTTTTGATGCAGCGTGCGTGAGACAAATAACAAACTATCAATCAAATCCTTGTTGAATTCATCAAAACAATATTAGAATTGACATGTACGGAGGAAAAACCTCAATTTTCATTCAATATCAAAACCGTCTCACAAAATAACCAGAAAACTGTTTATATACTAAACCCTAGCTGCTACTAATTGTAATAAATAACAAAAAGGTCCTCCCTAACTTAAAATATTATTTTAAGGAGAATAACATTCAATGATCCTGATATAGGCCTTATCAGGCACCAATAAGATAATGACACGTGTACAATTGTACAATTGTAATGTTTTAATTGGTTAAGATATTTTTAGTAAAGTTATAAAACCCTAATTTAGAATGCCTAAACCCGTCTGGGTAATGATTGAACAAGTGGCCAAATCATAAATTAGTTAAAGATGATGTGTCGTTATTTAATTGGTGCCTGATATTGTCAATATCAGGATGATCCTGATATATATTAAACTGTATTTTAAGTATCCAAAATTAATAAAACACGAATTTGACCCTTAAGACAAAGGAATTCGCCCAGAAACTAGTAGTGCTCATGTATAACATGAGTTCTTATTAGAATGGCGTGTCCAATTAGAAAACACTACTTGTTTGTTGAATTCTGAGACCGTGACAAGAAACGTCAGAATCTGCGAAAACTCTTCGGCTGCTCCAACTTCCGCAGGTAAGGTTCATGCCACATCATTCTCTCCAGGACAGAGAAGATTCGTCCTCGAATCTCAAGCCGTGCCGTCACCAAAAGAAGAATGTTCAACACAAGGAACAAGACATTCAACACAATACAAGTATGAATGTGGCTCATCAATTGAACATGACATGGTTTAGGATTAGTCTTCCCCACACTTTCAAGGACACCAAACTTAGTATATATCGGTGAATAACCATGATGTAGATGCACAAACCATACAACTTCTCTATGCTTAGAATGCCCAAAATATGACCCATAAAGCTGCTGAAAAGTATCATTACGCTCAACGTAACCTATATAATGCAATTCCTGAATCAATTTCAAGTAGTGGCAGCAGTCAAGACTGCATAACTGGACACCACACTTCTCAGCAAGAAATCCACGGCAAAGAATCAAAGTGCCACCCACATAAGATGTATCCGACAATAAAATAAACCACTTTCCACCAAACAAGAAAGAATACATATTGGGATGACCATACAAAATCTCATGATCATATTGCCATGGACAACCAAGTACATTGAATAGAGTCAATTCAAAGCTCCTCAAGACACCGTTGGAAACAATAATATCATCAGTACCATTACGAAGCCAAGCGAGCTGAAAAATTTTAGGGTGAGTATCAACAAAAAGGTCCAATTTTAAAACCCCAATCACATAATTCTCATCCTCACAACCACCCAGCTCAAGAACTTCAAGAATGAAGGAGTCAATAGCATCATTATAAACATACCCATCAACAACTTCCTTCTCACAAATGTCATCATCAAAAACATACCCATGAACTAATCCCTCACAAATATCGTCATCGTAAACATAATGAACCACTTCCTCCTCACAAATATTATCATCATAAACAACAGTATTCAAAATAGGGGCATAATCAACTTCACAACCATTAGTATCAAATTGAAAACCTGGAGGTATAGAAATTCCAAGAGTGTTAGAATATGTCTTACAATCAATAGGCTCGAAAACATCCACTTCATCCATCACTTCAATCTCTTCACCAAAAAGATTGGCATCATCATACACCGGAACGTCAAACACATAACCATGCTCGAGAACATCCACTTTATCCATCACCAGAATCTCCTCACTGAAAAGATTCGCATCATCATACACGGGAACATCAAACACTGGAGCAGTAAAGTTGTCATCATCACCATAGTCATACACAAGATCATGATACACCGGAGCAGTAAAGATATCATATATACTCTCATCATCAACAATCTCACTGACTTTGACATGTGATTTTCTCTGACAGACAAGAGCATCCCGTCGCTGGGTCAATAGTTCGAGTTGTCGTCGCATAGCAATAGCTTCATCCTTTCTCAGCATCACACCCATGATCCGTTGCGGGTTCTCTTCGGAGAAGACGGTAAAACTTAGGATTGATTTGGAATCTGATACCACTCCGATGCAGCGTGCGTGGAAGAAACAACGAACTATGAATTAAATCCTTGTTGAATTCATCAAAACAACATTAGAATTGACATTTACGGAGGAAAAACCTCAATTTTCATTCAATATCAAAACCGTCTTACAAAATAACCACAAAACTGTTTATATACTAAAACGTAGCTGCTACTAATTGTAATAAATAACAAAAAGGCCCCCCTAACTTAAAATATTATTTTAAGTATCCAAAAATAATAATACACGAATTTGACCCTTAAGACAGAGGAATTCGCCCAGAAACTAGTAGTGCTCATGTGTAACATGAGTTCTTATTAGAATGGCGTGTCCAATTAGAAAACACTACTTGTTTGTTGAATTTTGAGACTGTGCCAAGAAACGTCAGAATCTGCGAAAACTCTTCGACTGCTCCAACTTCCGCAGGTAAGGTTCATGCCACATCACATTTTGATGTTGTAATTCTGATTCTCAAATTAGCAAACCTCCGTAGAAAGTATGAACTCCAAATTCCATTTTTGCTTATCGGTTCAACATGTCAATATACTATCATTGGGAATTACATTCATTTTAAGTTTTGGGGATCATACCGTCTTCATGCCTCTTTGGTTTTAGCTTTATCGCCAATCCAGAAGTATTTAAGAAAGTTCATGTGTCTAGGGATTCTGTGCCACCATGTGTAGAAACTTCATCTTTCTGCATTTCTCCTTTGCCAGGTGAGCATGATGAAGAAAGTTAATATGATATTTCTTTTCTTTCTCCTCCGGAAGCTCATACTTCCCTTTTATTCATTCACCCTCTTCTGCATCGTTCTTCCTTTGACAATGTTCCTTCCAGAAATTATTCTTTTTCTGTGTCATTCATAGGTTTCCTAAAAGTTACCAATTATGCGGACACTTATGGAGACCAAGTGTTGGTGATAAAATAATTTTTTGTTTGAAGGTTTTTCTTAGCATTTTCCCAGTAGCCTTTGAAATCTTGCCAAAGTTGATGCACTTTTATGATTAAACTTGTTCACAACAAAGGATTTAGAGTCACTTCCCCATCAGAGCAGTGTAAAGCCTTGCGATCTGACCTTAATTTGAATGTGATGAGCTATACCAAAGTGTGTCCAATATAGTTGAGGAAAGGGTTGAAGAATCTAGACATCAGATTAACAAATTTTCCAATATCTAGGATAAGCTAACAAGGTTAACAAATTGACATCAGATACAATCATACGGTACCGTACAAACACGTCTAAAACACAGAGTAAAGTTGACGAAAAATCCATTCAAATAAACAATAGAATAGAATCTAGAACCTTGCTGGTATGACAGATGTCGAATAAAGGAGAGAGGTACATGGGTTATCTTAGTCCTTGGGTCTTATTTCAATTCAGTTCAAACTATTTGCAATCCTTTAAAACTTATGTATTGGAAAGTGCTGTCAGTTCTGATCCGAACCTAATCAACCGACCGAACTGAATGATATTGAATTGATCCAAACTGAATTCAACCTGAGAAAAAATTGTCTGAGACCGAAACCGACCGAAACCGAATTAACCCGAAAACCGATTAGATCCGAGAATCTTGATCCGAACCCAACCAATATATGAATTTGCTCGCACCGAATCCGATTTGCACCGACCCAAAATCAATCGAAACCAAACCATAATTGTTAATAGTAAGTCAAATAAGGATCGATCTCATATTAGTGATGTCTATAAAAAAGTCACATAAGTTCTAGTACTTGTAGAAAATTAAGTGAGATTGATCATTTGATTAGTTACACTCAACTTAGTTAGTCTATATGCATATTTAAACTACCAAAAATTCAAAATTAATACCATCGAACTCATTTTGAACCCGAATCCGAATAGAGCCGATCAACATATGATCGAAACCGAAATGATCCGTTTAAACTTGAGCCGATAGTAATCCAACCCGAACCAATATTAACCGACAAAAGAAAATTTTACCGATTCAACCGAATCATTTTGATCCGAAACCGATTCAGCCGAACCGAAATCGACCGAACCGACCGAATTGACACCATAAATTGAGACACATGGTCATTTTACTGTTCAAATATTCAATTGTATGGTTATAAAATCATCACGTCGCTAGATTCTTTAATATGATTTAGTATTAACGTGCTTAGGCAATGTGACATTTTAAATTGTTCAAATAGCCATAACAAATTACTTTAAATTATAACTTATATATACACATATTTCTCATTTCATGTGTAAGGGTTAAACTGGCCTATTGATAGGGTATGGGCTAATAAGGCCCATACAAGACCAGAAAGCCCATACAAGATCAAGGCCCTCAACCAGTCTTACAGCTCACACATAGTCCACGCACATGACACCCCGTGCCAAACATGTGAAGAGCAAGAGTAAGAGCACAACCGAATCTGTGGAGCTGCACACAGTGAATAAGGCTCCCATCAGGTATATAAGGAAGGGAGTTTCCTCTCTATTTCCTCAGATTCTCTGTACCTACTACTCAGATTTCCTCTCTCTAAAACACCCCAAAACTAACTTGGGTGTCGGAGCGGGCGACGGCTGAACGCCGCCCGCTGGAGCTCACTGTGCTCTTTGTGCAGGTACGAGGAGAAGCACGTCACCTCGTCGGTAGCACGTCACCTTCCAGATCACCCGGACCACACCGGAAATCTCAGACCATTTCATTGGCGCCGTCTGTGGGGAGCGCTGTTCAAAACTCGCTCACGCAGCTCGATTCACTGATCAGAACCCGATGGAGGAAACCCCAGTCGCAGAGGGGACCATCCTCGATGTTACGCCACCGGCAAATCCATCCGTGCGGCACATCAATCAAGAGCCCATGACTCCTGAGATGTTTCAGGCCATGATGGCTCCATTCTTTGCATCCCAGGAGCAGGTGCTGTCAAAACTGAAGTCTTTGGAAGAGAAGGAAGAGGCCCGCCAGCTCGGCCAGAAGATCGCGTCGACGAAGCTGAATTTCGACGGAAAGGAGCAAGAAGTGGCGTCGCACCCTCCGGCGAGGAAACTGATCAAGAAGAAGGGCAACAACAATGACACCGCCAGATCAGATGGGCGCAGATCCTGTAAGCACGGAGGGAGAGGCCACGATCCAGATCTTCACGACTGGAAATCGGGGTACATCTACTCCAATGCCGGAGAAGTTCACGTGGAAGACAAAGGGCGCCGAGAATACGAAGATCGCCTCCTGGAGATCGAGAAGGGGTCGCCGTGGGTAAAGCATTTCTGGTTGGCTGTGGCCGATCCCAAAACCAAGATTCCCTAGAACTTGGGCACATACAGTGGTGTTGTTGACCCCGAGGACCACATGCACACATTCATCACCAACATGTCGACATATGCCATCCCGCAAGCAATCTGGTGTAAGGCGTTTTCTACCACCCTCACCGGAGCAGCGCGTCTGTGGTTCAGGACTCTTCCGGATGGTAGCATCACTACTTTCAAGATGTTGGAGAAGAAGTTCCTGCGTAGATTCATGTAGAGGAAGCAGTTCACCAAGGAGCGGACTGACATCATGTCAATTCGTCAAAATAAAGGAGAAAGCTTGTTCGAGTACTGGGAACGGGCCTCCAACCTGGCCAACCAGGTGAAGGACCTCACCGAGAAGCTGATGATCAACTCTTTTGTGAAGGGGTTGATTCACAAGGAGATGAAGCAGGAGTGCTATCTCCGCAAGGTGAAGACCCCGGAAGAGTTGATGGAGCGCATTGAAAGCTTCTCACGAGTAGACGAGATGAACCTAGAAGAGGATGACGATGATCGTGTCACACGTGGTAGTAACACCGTTCCAACATGCGACCATCGAAGAAGGGTGGCGGCAAGAAGTTCAATAGGTTGAAGGACACCTCCTTCACCCCGTTGGCACAATCACCACGTGAGATACTTAGCTTGGTAGCTGGCAAGAACTTGTTGGATGCTCCGAGCAGGATGAAGAAGCCACCCAATCTGAGGAACAAGGCGTACTACTGTGAGTACCACAACGACCATGGACATGACACTAACGATTGCTACCACTTGCATGCTGCAATTGAGAAGTGTGTGAGATACGGTCAACTTTCTCACCTCACCAAGGAGGCCAGAGCCCACAACATGGCCACTTGGTCGACAGAAGCATCATGACAGACTGATTTCCGAAGTTATACAAGAGGAAAGACTCGGACTCCAGAACCCTCTCGTCCCATCTTCAAGGGGAAGGAGGTGGCAAGAGTAGGGAGGTATTCAGAGGATGATGATGAGCACTACGAGAAGCGACATCACACAGACCGAGAAGACACCCCGGTAACCAGCAGGAAGAAGTCAGCCATTACCAACATTTACACCATCATAGGTGGAAATGCAGGTGGCAAGGCGGAATCCCAAAGGAAGGCTCGGTGTAGGAAGGTGCTAATTTACACATCGAAGGAAAGGAAGTTGGCAGAAAATGAAGTCATCACGTTCAGCTCAAAGGACCCAATTCCAGACCGTCCTGCTGATGGTGACGCGGTGGTAATTGATAGGGTATGGGCCATTGATATGGTTCTGCATTTCCGGTTTAGATTGGACTTCCAGCAAGGTGATGACCTTCTCCCTGTACCTGCACGAAGAGCAACGTAAGTTCAGGCGGGCGGCGTTCGGCCGTCGCCCGCTCCGACGCCCAAGTAAGATTTGGGGTGTTTTAGAGAGAGAAAATCTATGTAACAGGTTGAGAGAATCTGAGGAAAGAGAGAGGAAGCTCTCCTTCTTTTATACCTGTTGGGAGCCTCATCCGGTGTGAGCGTCTCCATGGATTCTGTTGTGTTCCTCCATGCGTGCTGCACGTGTTGAGCACAGGGTCTCACGTGTGTGTACTATGTGTGAGCCGTCAAGAAAGGTGGGGGTCCTCATCTCGTGTGGTATGCTTGACCTTGTATAGGCTTTATGGCCCATACCCTATCAAGTCCCCCTAGTCCTGTCCATGGTTCTCACGGTGCAGGACTATTTGCTGTGTTGTTCATGGGCGTCGGTATGGTTATGGCTTTGTGGAACTCGAGATGAAGCTTCTGAACATGTTGGAGTAATGTGACATGTTGACGTGCTTCATCTTAATAGCAATTTCCTTTGCTTCTGTCTTGGCGGTTCATCTTTTCTGAACGGTCATGTCGCTTTGGCGTGTCTTGGAGAAAGGGCATGTCTTTTTTCGAGAAAAGGCATCATTTATTAGCCTGTTTTTTTCCATCAATCTAGCATTGATGTGACGCGTCTTTTCGTAATGAAAAGGAACGTCTCTTTCCAACCTTAAACTGCCATTTTCAGCTTTTTACTCCTTTCTTCTTACTTCTGTTTTTTCTCCAGAATTTTTCCTTTGTTTCTTTCTCTCCCTCCATGTTGAAGAGCACCATTGAAACCCTTTTCTGTACTACTACCGAGCCGGAGTTGTCACTTCTTCGCTAGCACTGTGAAACTGTGGCCTCTATGCAAGCCAATGCTCTTCTTCCTGAGGAAACATATCCTGTTCAGGTGGATCTTGCCGACTGTTTTGTCTTGCCGGCGGCTGATGTGTCGGCTGACCAAGTTAAGGATGGGTTCTGTGTAATTTACTTGGAGTGCTTTGACCATTGTGGTCTGCATTTCCCGCTTTCCCCCTTTTTCCAATCGGTCCTAGGGTTTTACGATCTGAAATTTTCACTCTTAACCCCAAACTCGGTCCGTATCTTGGTGGGCTTTGAGGTTCTGTGCAGGGTCCACGAGGTTGAACCGACCCACCAACTGTTTCGCGCCTTCTACCATCCATGCAAGGAGCCACCAAGTTGGTTCTTTTTGAAGAATTGGGAGGGTTCCAGGGTGGTGACCGAGTTGCCGACTCGGGTTGATTGGACTCGCAAGTTTGCAATTTGTGAAGAAGTCCTTGGTTTTTGGTGAGAACCCGGGCATCTACCCGCCGGGGCCCCTCCGTAGCCGTACACTAAGTCTCCCGATGAGGGAGAAATGGTCCTTTGGCGTGCTTCTGTCGACTTGCTGAGGAAGAATCCTACTCCTGCTCAATACTTGTGCTATGATGCTCTTTTGCAGGGATCTGGGATGTCCTTCCTTCCAATGGATTGTGAAACAGTGACTGAGCCTTTCATTGTGTGTAAGCATCTCACCTTTTATGTTGTTAATGTCATTGTGCGGTTACTGAATTCTTATCTTGTTCCTTCTTTTTGTAGTTTCCCCTACTCAAGTTGAACCTCCTGCCTCTGCGGGAACCAGGCGTCGGCCATCTCGTCTGAGCCGGGGCCTGGGCAGGGGAGCAGGAGAGGGGTTTCCTGTTGGAGTGATTGACTTGACTAGCGACATACCATCTCATTCCAAGAAGAGGCCCTCATCTTCATCAGATACTGGTGGCAAGCAAGCTCGTGCTAAGACAGAGAAGATGTTGGAGGGGCACAAGGTGCCGAACATGCTGGAAGCAACTAAGTCGGAGGATGTGACGGAGGTGGATCAAGGTGAGCAGCGTCACCTTGCTAAGGATCTTCATCTAGAGGAATGTGTAGCCTCTCTATTAGGTGGACTTAGGCGTGTGTCGGGGGAGGAGCCTTTGGATCCTGCCCCCGAGACCCAGGTTTGGCCTACAGCCTCCCTTCGTCAGCTCCTGTTGCAATCCATCCCTGATGACCACATGCAGTCTTGGCGTGTCAACCCACTCATCAACCTGTCAGGGGTGAGCAGTATAGGAGATAGGATGGCTGCTACAGCTATGGAGGTATCCCCTGACTTTTTTGTTTTTCTTTGTTTTGGTTTTTTTTTTTTTTTTTTTTTTTTGTGTTCTTGTTTTTTACTTTCTTCCTGCTTGTTCCACAGGGTCTGTGTGCTGTTGTTGCTATCCAAGCCTGGGAGAAGGATCTTGAAGGTGACCTTGGCAAGGCGAAGGAGATGTTCGACAAGGCTGATGCCAACATTGCTAGGATTCGTGAGCTGGACAGGGAGAAGGATCTGACTCTTGCTGATAAGAACAAAGAGACAAACGAGAAGTTGAACATGGCAATGGCGGCCAACCAGGATCTGGCGATCAAGATAAAATCTCTGGATGCAGACTTTGAGTTAGAGCGTGGGGTGAGTGCTTCTCTGCGTGGTCAACTGGACCAGCGTGATTCTGTCATTGGGGACACCTTAGGACAAGGGTTTGGCTCAGAGATGAAGGTTTCAGCAAGATCAGGGCCAGTGTGGATCAGAGCCCGGTGGCCATGCGTCTTCTAGATGCGGCCCTAACTGAAGCTGATCACATCATGGCCAATGTGCCAGATGATGCTGAGATGAAAATCCAACTTGCTCGTGTACACGCCCCCTTCCAGCAGTATGACTTCCAGGAATACTTCTCCGCCCTTGGTCCTGACTTGACTTTGGAGGATCTAATGAAGTGGCAGCCAGACCAGCCAGCTTCCTCCTCTTCTGATGGCAAATAGAGGACAAGGTGGTGATGGTATTTTACTTTTCTTTTGCTTTATTTTGGACTTGTTGATGAGCTTGCATGCTCTTTGTTTTATGGCGCTTGTGCCATCTTTTCATTCCCTTTGAATATTTTGAATTCGTATTTCTGGGATATTTTTAATTAGCACAAGCGTTTATTACTTGTTTATTTTTCTTGCTTTAGTAAGCTTTATTTGTTGCAAATTTATGGGCATGATGGACGTCTACATCATGTTGCCCTTTTGCACCATGTAACAAGTTGAATTCAGTCTTCAACTTGTTTTCTATGGTTAAGGCATCATAGGCCCTTTTTTAGATGCAAGTTTCTTTTCTGAAACTGTTTGCACTTATTTTGGGTTCTTTTGTTTTTTTGAACTCCATCTTCTTGCACTTCTCTTTCAAGCTATATTTGCTCTTGTTGTCACTGCATTTTTATAAAAAAGATAGCAAGTAGAAATGACCTCTACCAGTTGACTGGTTCGTGTCAGTGTATAATTTAAAGAAAAAATGAGAAAAGAGGCATCTACCAGATGACTGGTTCGTGCCTTGGGGAGATATAATGAAAAATACCTCTCATTGCATTCATCTTGTAAGTTCTGGGACTACAAAGGCCACCCTCAAGATCATAACCTTATCAGACTGCCTGACCTCTGTTGGGGGCTTTTTTCATTTCATGAGGCTTCCCTCAAGATCATCTTGCAAACTCTAATGAGTTTCATGACCTCTGTTGGGATCCTCCACTGCATCAAAAAGAAAAAGAAGAAAACGAGGGAAAAAATCACAAGTAAGGCGAGGAGACGGGATCCATCTTGCGCCTTACATGTAATACTTGCGGAGGTTGTTCATGTGCCAGGTTCTTGGAACTGGTCTCCCATCCAGGTGCTCCAGCTTGTATGCTCCTTTTTCCAGCGCCTCAACAACACGGTAGGGACCTTCCCAGTTGGCATCCAACTTGAGTTGTCCTTCCACTCTTGATGCTTCATTCTTTCTCAAGGCCAGGTCACCAGCCTTCAGGTTGCGAGGTCGCAGCTTGTTGTTGTATCTTTGCTCCATCCAGGACTTGTAGGTTGCCTCTTTGAGCGACGCTTTCTCTCGCTCATACTCTAACTTCTCCAGGTTCTGCCTCAACCCTTCGTTGTTTCTTGCAGCTGGGAGAGGATCTTCCACTCGCAGGGTAGGTACAAGCGTCTCAGGTGGTATGATGGCTTCAGTGCCAAAGCACAGTCTGTAGGGGGACTCTCCTGTGCTGGTTCTGGGAGTCACCCTGTAAGACCACAACACGCTGTGAAGCTCCTCTGTCCATGCTCCCTTGCGCTGCTCGAGTTTCTTCTTGAGTCCTTGCACGATGGTTCGGTTTGTGACTTCCACCTGCCCATTGGCTTGTGGGTGAGCCACTGATGTAAACTTCTGCTTGATGCCCATGTTGCTGCACCAGTCCTTGAAGACTTCTTTTTCGAACTGAGTGCCATTGTCACTGACCAGTACTTGTGGGATCCCGACAAGTACTGGTCAGTACTTATGCAACGACGTCTTCCTGTTGCAACTGGGAAAGGGCCAACAATATCAATTCCCCACATTGCAAAGGGCCACGGAGACTGTATGGGCGTCAGCTTCTCACTCTGCAGCCTTGGTAGGTTTACATGTGTTTGCCATTTTTTGCAGCTCTTGGTCATCTGTATGATATCTTCCTTCATGCTAGGCCAATAGTGTACAGATAATGATAAAGCGTACCAATGTGGTAGCCCTGACTCTCATATATATACTCAATATTTACATGGAAAAGTCTATACTAGCCTTTACCCTAATACACCCCCTCAATCTTTACGGGGTGCAATTACGGATAGATTGGATCTATGTTTACAAAACAAATCACTAGAAAGACCCTTAGTAAATATATCAGCAACCTGCAACTGTGTCGGAATCGAATGAACTCGGAGACCACCATGGGCAACCATTTCTCGAACAAAATGATAATCAACATCAATATGTTTGCTACGATCATGCTGAACCGGATTGGCCACAAGATATGTCTCAGAAACATTGTCACAATAGAGAGTGACCGGATGACGAAGATAATACCCAAATCTGCAAGCAATTGACGAAGCCAAATAGTCTCCGCCGCAGTGTAAGCAACAGCATGATATTCTGCCTCCGTAGAGGACTTCGACACAGTAGGTTGTTTCTTCGAGCGCCAGGAAATCAAATTCTTCCCCAGGAACACAGCATAGCCTGTGGTGGAGCGACGAGTGTCCGGACAACCAGCCCAATCAGCATCGGAATAAGCAATCACCATCTCCGGAGAATTTGCGGCATGGAGAAAAAGAACAAACTCCATAGTGCCCTGCAAATACCTGAAAATCCTCTTCACAGCATGAAGGTGAGTAGTACGGGGAGCATGCATAAACTGAGAAACCATATTAACAGCATAAGCAATATCTGGACGAGTCATAGTTAAATATTGCAATGCACCAACCATACTACGATATTTAGTGGGATCAGCAAGAAGGTCACCATCAACAGATGACAATGTAACTCTAGAAACACTAGGGGTCCGTACAGGTTTAACTGTGTGAAGATGAAACTTGCGCAACAAATCAGACACATATTTTTGTTGAGACAAAAATAAACCCTTAGGAGTACGAGACACCTGTAAACCTAGAAAATAATGAAGATCCCCTAAATCCTTCATATCAAACTCAGAAGACAGAACAGAGATGAATTTGTGAACCAAGTCATTACTACTACCGGTTAGGACTGTATCATCCACATAGAGAAGTAAGATAAGCATGTGACCTTTAAATTTAAGAACAAACATAGAAGAATCACAACTGCTACATTTAAAACCAATGGATAATAAGAAATTGCTAAATCTGGAGAACCAAGCTCGAGGAGCCTGTCGTAACCCATAAATGGACTTACGTAACCGACAGATGTGATGAGGACGAGAAGGATCAGCAAAACCTGGAGGTTGACGCATAAAAACTTCTTCATTCAAAAAACCATGCAAAAATGCATTTTTAACATCAAGTTGACGGACAGTCCAATTAAGAGAAATAGCAAGAGTGAGAACCAATCGCACAGTAGTAGGCTTAACAACAGGACTGAAAGTTTCAAAATAATCGATACCTGCCTGCTGGTGATTTCCGAAAACAACAAGTCTGGCCTTAAACCGCTCCAATGACCCATCAGAATTGTATTTAATTTTATACACCCATTTACATCCAAGCACATTGCGATTGAAGTCGCGAGGTACCAACTCCCAAGTATTATTTTTAAGTAATGCATTATACTCATCAAGCATAGCCTGTCGCCAACGAGAATCTTTGGACGCTTGTTTGAAATTAGAAGGCTCTAATTCTACAATATCTGATTTTAAATTCATTAACCGACGAGGCTTGGAAATACCAGTTTTAAGACGAGTAACCATGGGATGAGCATTGGAAACCAACGACTGTGAGGAAGGGGCAATGGAAGGCAAAATAGGAGAGGAAACACTCGGATGGATGACCGACTGGGAAGGTACACTAGACGGTGACGGAGAGGAACTAGAGTCAGCAGATCGAAGCTCAGGAGACGCAGATACAACCGGACTATGAACCGGGCTAGACGCAGGAAATCGATAGACAGGAGAGACTGACTTAGTAACCGGGCTAGACAATGAACTCGACCTATCCACAAATTTTGGCAACACAGGATCCATCGTAACTGGAGGTGAGCTAGGAGACAACGCGGAAGAGGGCGAGATAGGATGTGACTCAACAGAACGTACTAGAGACGTGATAGGAGGAGGAGACACTGGAGAAGGAGATGATGATAATAACAGGAATGTTGACTGAGTAGACGAACTAGATCCCGTAGACACCACAGTAGGCGACCAACCCTCAGAAAGATCAAGCGGTGAGGAAAAAGGTAAGCTCGACTGAGAAGGAAGGAGACTACGATAGGGAAATTGTTTTTCATGGAAAAGAACATGACGACTAACATAAACTCGACCAGTGAGAGGATCAAGACACCTATAACCCTTATAATCAGATGCATAACCAATGAAAACACAATGTTTTGATTTAGGTTGTAATTTGTTGATTTTAGGATCCATTAGAAGAGGAAAACAAGCACAACCAAAGACTTTAAAAAATTCATAAGATGGAGAACGATGAAACAATTTTTCAAATGGAGACACGCCACCTAAGGTCAAGCTTGGTAAACGATTAACAGTAAAAACAGCTTGAAACACGGCATCAACCCAGAATTGAGCAGGAAGATCTGACTGAACAAGCATTGTGCGCGCCATTTCAATGAGATGGCGGTGTTTGCGTTCAGCAACTCCATTCTGAGCTTGTGTGCCGGGACATGATTTACGAAAAATTATTCCACATTCAGTAAAATGTTGGAGAAGAGAAGAATTATCAAATTCACGACCTCCATTACTTTGGAAAATCTTAATTTTGCAATTAAACAGATTCTCAACCATCTTTTGAAATTTTTGAAATTGTGAGTAAACCTCGGATTTTCTACGTAAAGGATAAACCCATGAAAAACGTGAGAAATCATCAACAAACACAACGTAATATCGAAAAGACTGATTTGATAATACAGGAGATTGCCAAACATCACTATGAATCATATATAAGGGATATGGAGCAGAATGTTGAACTGGTTCAAAAGGTAAACGATGAATTTTTCCCAATTTGCAACAAACACAATCGTCATGAAATTTCGAAGTACATGAAATTTTATTACTTGAAATCAAATTCCCTATAACTCTAGAAGATGTATGACCCAAACGAGCATGCCAAATATCACCAGACTCCTTAGTGGCTAGAAAAGCAGGTACGGTTGACTGAGGACTCACAAATGCTGGTTGGATTGGATAGACACCATTCTTACTGGCCCCCTCTAGAAGCACCTCCCCCATTTCCTTGTCCTTAACCCAAACAGAAGAATCATCAAAATTCATAATACATGCATTTTCTTTACACAACTTATTGACAGAGAGGAGATTATGTTTAAGACCGGGGACATGACAAACAGAGGATAACCTAAGTGGGCGTGAGGGTGTTTGAATTTCCATTTTACCAACATGTTTAATTGGGAGAGAGGTACCATCGCCAACAACAACAGAACTTGAACCATGATATGGGGCTGTAAAAGAGAGTTTACCTTCTTGATGAGTCATGTGCAAAGCAGCCCCGGAATCCGGATACCAGACAGAGTCATTTGCTTCACCACCAACAGACAGGGCAACGAAGGCTCTAGTAACACTATCTTGACCAGGGGGCACAAAATTTGGATTATATCTGTGAGGACAAAACTGTGCGACATGACCTGGAGTAAGACAGAAACAACAAGAATCGGGAGAGGGAGTAGAGCTAAAATTGCCATTGGATGAATTACTTCCTGCTGAGCACGCATTATTAGTAACACAGTTGGTGAAAGATAATAATGAACATGACAAATCAGAAATATTACTCATACCATTGTTACGATTTCTGTTGTTATTTGCAGCTCCACTAGCCACCGTTGATCCGTCTGAGCGATTTGAATTTCCACGATTATTGTTACCACTACCTCCTCTGTTGCGATTGTTTTTGTTCTTATTTTTGCTACCCCCTGAACTCTTGGATCCAGTAGACGAGGAACCAGATGACTGTAGTGCCACGAGTGCATGGGAAGAAGTCTCAGCAAGATCCTTCGAATGTTTCAGACGTTGCTCATGGAGTAACAACTTGGGACGGAGATCATCGAAACTCAGCTCAAGTGGGTAATGAATCAAAGTAGTCACCAAATGAGCATAATCAGGGTCACCCTCCACGCCAAAGAGTGTTGACTGAACCAAGTCATGATTGGAGACAGGACATTTGATAGCAGCAAGAGAATCCGCTAACATCTTAACATCACGCAAATATTCATCCATAGACTGAGATTCAGCCTTTCTTAACCTAGTTAGTCTACCCTTCAACTCCATAGATTTAGCCATACTAGCTTGCATAAAACGTGACTGTAAACGAACCCAAATATCACGAGAAGTGTGCAGCTCATGAACATCAACAAATACATTACGAGATATCGTAGAAAATATCCAAGTCTTAACTTGTTGATCAACACGTGAGGCGTTTGCTACCACTCTCACTGGAGCAGCGCGTCTGTGGTTCAAGGCTTTACCAGATGGCAGCATCGCCAGCTTCAAGATGTTGGAGGAGAAGTTCCTGCGCAGGTTCATGCAGAAGAAGCAGTTCACGAAGGAGTGCACCGACATCATTGGGTCCGCCAGAAAGAGGAGAAAGTTTGTTCGAGTATGGCTAATCAGGTGAAGAACCTCACCGAGAAGCTGATGATCGACTCTTTTGTGAAGGGGTTGATTCACAAGGAGATGAAGCAGGAGTGCTATCTCCGCAAGGTGAAGACCCTGGAGGAGTTGATGGAACGCATTGAAAGATTTTCACATGTTGATGAAATGAACCTGGAAGGGGATGATGGCGGGTATGTCGCACGAAGCAAGAACAAGAAGAACACCGGTCCCAACACGCAACCGTCAAAAAAAGGTGGAGGTGAGAAGTTCAACAAATTGAAGGACACCTCCTTCACCCCGCTGACACAATCACCACGTGAGATCCTCAATCTGGTAGCTGGAAAGAACCTACTGGATGTTCCGAGCAGGATGAAGAAGCCAGCCAACATGAGGAACAAGGCATATTACTGTAATACCACAACGACCATGGACACGACACCAACGATTCACTTGCGTGCTGCAATTGAGAAGTGTGTGAGATCCGGAAAACTCGCCCACCTCGCCAAGGAGGCCAGAGCCCACAACAAAGCCACCTAGTCGTCCGAAGCATCTGGACGGACGGATTTTTGAAGGGATACAAGAGGAAGAGCTCGACCTCCAGAACCCTCTCGTCCCAACTTCAAGGAGAAGGAGGTGGCATGAGTAGGGAGGTATTCGGAGGACGAGGACGAGCATTATGAGAAGCGCCAGCGTGCAGAACGGGAAGACACCCCGGATGACAGCAGAAGGAAGTCAGCCATTACCAACATTTACACCATCATAGGTGGAAGTGTAGGTGGCAAGACTGAATCCCAGAAGAAGGCTCAGTGTAGAAAGGTACCAGAACCAACACTGAGAGAAAGGAAGTTGGCGGAGGATGAAGTCATCACGTTCAGCTCAAAGGACCCAATCCCGGATCGTCCTGCTGGAGGTGATGCGGTGGTAATCCAAATCCAGATTACAGACAACAAGCTCATTCACAGGTGTATGTGGATGGGGGCAGCTCAGCCGAGGTGATGTACTGGCATTTTTTCACGCAACTGGGCGAGGACATGAAGAAGAAGCTGAAGCCTACTGCCACCCCGCTCATGGACTTCACGGACAGAGAGGTATGGCCAGAAGGTTCAATTTATATCCCCATAACTGTAGGTGAGACCCCATATAGCAAAACCATCGAGGTGGAGTTCATCGTGGTGAAAGCCAGCACTCCCTACAACATGATACTTGGGCGTCCTGCACTAGCGCTCATGAAGGGGATAGTGTCAACTTTGCACCTGTTACTCAAGTTTCCAACCAAGGCAGGAATCGCTACGGTTAAAGGAGACCAGCAGAAAGAAAGGGAGTGTCATTGCATTGCTCTTAGCAACAAAAAGAAGAATGTGGATGGCACGGGTGAAGAAGCAGGTCCAGGTTACCGCCGACGTACTGTGGCCATGGTGACGTCCGCAGCACTACGCGAGGAAAAAGACCCGGTAGGCGAGACTGCACCTGTCGAACCGGGACGCACAGGTTGGAGTGTCTCTACCGGAAGACGTGAAAGAGAGATTAGCCGCAGTGCTAAGGGATTACGCAGACGTGTTCGCATGGGAGTCCAGCGACATGACAGGGGTGTCGGAGAAGATTGGGTGCCACGCCCTCAAGATCTCACTGGACTACAAGCCTGTCGTCTAGAAGAAGTGAGCACTCTGCAAGGACAGGAACGAGGCAGTCAACAAGGAAGTGGACGAGTTGATCAAGTCGGGTATTCTGATCGAGGTGAAGTACCCCACCTGGCTAGCCAACCCCGTCTTGGTTAAGAAACCAAACGGATCATGGAGGATGTGTATTGACTACACCAGCCTCAACAAGGCCTGTCCTAAAGATTGTTACCCGCTGCCGATGATTGATCAGAAGGTGGATGCACTGGCAGGGTACAAGGTGAAGTGTTTCCTTGAGGCGTACAAAGGTTATCACCAAATCCCCATGAAGAAGGAGGATGTGGAGAAGACAGCCTTGCACCATTCGGACTCAGAAATGCTGGAGCAACATACCAACGTGTGGTCGACAAAATATTCAAGGAGCAGATAGGGTGCAATTTGGAGGTCTACGTCGACAACATGGTAATCAAGAGCAAAGACTTCAACACGCTGACTGAAGACGTGAAGGAAACCCTGGAGCACTTTCGAAGCACAGGTCTAAAACTCAACCCTCTCAAGTGCCAGTTTGGGGTCCAAGAAGGACGATTCTTGGGCCACATGGTTACAAACGAAGGGGTACGAGCAAATCCAGACAAGGTCAAGGCGGTGCTTGACATGAAACCACCAAGGACAATGAAGGAAGTGCAAAGTCTGAAAGGAAAGTTGGCGGCATTGAACCATTTCCTGTCAAGAGCAGCTGAGCGCGCACTCCCTTTCTTCAAAGCGCTGAAGAACAGTGTCAACAAGAAGGGAGATATCAGCTGGGGACCTGAGCAAGATGAAGCTTTCAACGACCTGAAGAAGCACCTACATAGCTTGCCTTTGTTGACATCGCCTCAATAGGGTGAAACCCTCTACCTGTATATGTCGGCCGGAGTGGAGACCGTCAGTGCAGCCCTTGTACGAGAAGAAAGCAAGGTATAGAAACCTATATGCTTTGTAAGTAGAGCTTTGCAGGGAGCAGAAACAAGATACACGGGAGAAGAAAAGTTGGCCCTGGCTGTGGTACATACAGCTCGACGGCTCAGACACTACTTCCAGGCGCATCCCGTAGTGGTGTTAACAAACCACCCCATGAAGGCCATCCTCACCAGACCAGAAGCATCAGGCCGGTTGGCTAAATGGGCGGTGGAACTTGGCGAGCACTCCATCGAATACTCACCAAGAAATGCCGTCAAGGGTCAAGTTGTCGCTGATTTCCTAGCAGAATTACCCCCAGAAGTGAAGAAAGCAACATCCTCACCCGAAACCAGTGCAGCTGGAGAAAAAAGGAAGCGAACTCCAAGTGACGAGTGGAAGCTACATGTAGATGGAGCATCCGGTGTAGAAGGTGCCGGCGCGGGTTTGGTTCTGACCGACCCAAGTGGAGTTGAAGTCATTTATGCATTGCGATTCGAATTCCCCGCATCAAACAATGAAGCTGAGTACGAGGCCCTGATTGCGGGAATGGAGATAGCAAAGAAGCTTGGAGTGAGGAATTTGATGGCACATAGCGACTCAATGCTTGTGGCGAAACAATATGAAGGAGATTACCTAGCTAAGGACCCTACCATGATGAAGTTCAGGGACAAGGTGAGATTGTTGGCATCAGAATTCGAGGAATTTGACATCATCAACGTGCCAAGGTCAAAAAACACCAGAGCTGACGCCTTGAGCAAGTTAGCATCCTCAACACGGGCACACTTGAACAAGGCAGTGATGGTGGAAACCCTCATACACAGGTCAACTGACAACAAGATGGTGGGAGCTGTCGACGTTGTTGAGGGAACAAGCTGGATGAAACCAATGATGGATTTCCTTGCCAACGGAGTGGTCCCCGAATGCAGTAAGAAAGCTAGAAAGCTGAAACTCAACGCTCCTAACTACGCGCTGAAAGATGGAGTTCTGTACAGACGGGGTTTTCTAGAACCCTGGTTGAGATGTCTCACCCAGTCAGAAGCAATGCGAGTGGTTCGAGAGGTGCATGCAGGATGTTGCGGAAGTCATCAAGGCGGCAAAGCACTCGCATTGTGGATCACCAGAGCGGGTTACTATTGGCCTCGCATGAAGGAAGATATCAACCAGATGACCAAGAGCTGCAAAAAATGGCAAACACATGCAAACCTACCAAGGCTGCAGAGTGAGAAGCTGACGCCCATACAGTCTTCGTGGCCCTTTGCAATGTGGGGAATTGATATTGTTGGCCCTTTCCCAGCTGCAACAGGAAGACGTCGTTTCCTTGTCGTGGTAGTTGATTATTTCACCAAGTGGGTCGAAACCGAGGCACTGGTGACCATAACAGGGCGAAGGATGACGAGCTTTGTGTGGAAGAATGTGGTCTGCCGCTTCGGGATCCCACAAGTACTGGTCAGTGACAATGTCACTCAGTTCCAAGGAGAAGTGTTCAAGGACTGGTGCAGCAACATGGGCATCAAGCAAAAGTTCACATCAGTGGCTCACCCACAAGCCAATGGGCAGGTGGAAGTCACAAACCGAACCATCGTGCAAGGACTCAAGAAGAAACTCGAGCAGCGCAATGGAGCATGGACAGAGGATTTGCACAACGTGTTGTGGTCTTACAGGGTGACTCCTAAAACCAGCACATGAGAGTCTCCCTACAGACTGTGTTTCAGCACTGAAGCCATCATACCACCTGAGATGCTTGTACCTACCCTACAATTGGAAGATCCTCTGCCAGTTGCAAAAAACGACGAAGGGTTGAGGCAGAATCTGGAAGAGTTAGAATACGAGCGAGAGAAAGCGTCGCTCAAAGAGGCAACCTACAAGTCCTGGATGGAGCAATGATACAACAATAAGCTGCGACCTCGTAGCCTGAAGGTTGGTGACCTGGCCTTGAGAAAGAATGAAGCATCAAGAGTGGAAGGACAACTCAAGTTGGATGCCAACTGGGAAGGTCCCTACCGTGTTGTTGAGGCACTGGGAAAAGGAGCGTACAAGCTGGAGCACTTGGATGGGAAACCAGTTCCAAGAACCTGGCACATGAACAACCTTCGCAAGTATTACATGTAAGGCACAACATGGATCGTGTCTCCTCGCCTTACTTGTGATATTTTCCTTCGTTTCCTTCTTTTTCTTTTTATGCAGTGGAGGATCCCAACAGAGGTCAGACAACTCATGTAGATTATGCAAGATGATCTTGAGGGAAGCCTCATGAAATGAAAAAAGCCCCCAACAGAGGTCAGGCAGCCTGATAAGGTTTGCAAGATGATCTTGAGGGTTGCCTTTGTAGTCCTAGAACTTACACGATGAAAGCAATGAGAAGTATTTTTAAGTATATCTCACCAAGGCACGAACCAGTCATCTGGTAGATGTCTCTTTTCTCATTTTTTCTTTAATTATGCACTGACACGAACCAGTTAACTGGTAGAGGTCATTCTACTTGCTTTGTTTTTTATATAAAAATTCAGTGACAACAAGAGCAAATAAGGCTTGAAATAGAAGTGCGAGAAAATGGAGTTCAAAAAAAAAAAGAACCCAAAATAAATGCAAACAGTTTCTGAAAAGAAACTTGCATCTAAAAAAAGGGCATATGATGCCTTAACCATAAAAAAAAAGTTGAAGACTGAATTCAACTTGTTACATGGTGCAAAGGGATACATGATGGAGACGTCCATCATGCCCATAAATTTGCAACAAATAAAGCTTATTAAAGCAAGAAAAAACAAACAAGTAATAAACGCTTGTGCTAATTAAAAATATATCCCAGAAATACGAATTCAAATATTCAAAGGGAAATAAAAAGATGGCACAAGCGCCATGAGAAAAGAGCATGCAACCTCATCAACAAGTCCAGAATAAAGCAAAAGAAAAGTAAAATACCATCACCACCTTTTCTTCTACTTGTTATCAGAGGAGGAGGAAGCTGGCTGGTCTGGCTGCCACTTCATTAGATCCTCCAAAGTCAAGTCAGGACCAAGGGCGGAGAAGTATTCCTGGAAGTCATACTGCTGGAAGGGGGCGTGCACACGACCAAGTTGGATCTTCATCTCAGCATCATCTGGCACATTGGCCATGATATGATCATCTTCAGTTAGGGCCTCATCTAGAAGACGCCTGGCCACCGGGCTCTGATCCACACTGGCCCTGATCTTGCTGAAACCTTCATCTTTGAGCCAAACCCTTGTCCTGAGGTGCTCCCCAATGATATAATCACGCTGGTCCAGTTGACCACGCAGAGAAGCACTCACCCCACGCTCTAACTCAAAGTCTGCATCTAGAGATTTGATCTTGATCGCCAGATCCTGGTTAGCCGTCATTGCCATGTTCGGCTGGTCGTTTGTCTCTTTGTTCTTGTCAGCAAGACGAGCTACCTCTTCATTTAGACCCAGTTTGGCCTCAAGCAGCTTCTCTTTATCAGACTGAAGTTGGGCAAGAGTCAGATCCTTCTCCCTGGCCAGCTCACGAATCTTAGCAATGTTGGCACCAGCCTTGTCGAACATCTCCTTCGCCTTGCCAAGGTCACCTCCAAGATCCCTCTCCCAGGCTTGGATAGCAACAGCAGCACACAGACCATGTGCAACAAGCAAGAAGGAAGTAAAAAACAAGAACACAGAAAAAACAAAACAAAGAAAAACAAAAGAAGCCAGAGGATACCTCCATAGCTGTAGTCGCCATCCTATCTCCTATACTGCTCACCCCTGACAGGGTGATGAGTGGGTTGGCATGCCAAGATTGCATGTTGTCATCAGGGATGGATTGCAACAGGAGCTGACGAAGGGAGGCTGTAGGACAAACCTGGGTCTCGGGGGCAGGATCCAAAGGCTCCTCCCCTGACACACGCCCAAGTCCTCCCAACAGAGAGGCTACACATTCCTCTAGATGAGGATCCTTAGCAGGGTGACGCTGCTCACCTTAAACTACCTCTATCACATCCTCTGACTTGGTTTCTTCCAGCATGTTGGGCACCTTGTGCTCCTCCAACATCTTCTCTGTCTTGGCATGAGCCTGCTTGCCACCAGTATCTGATGAAGATGAGGGCCTCTTCTTGGAATGAGATGGTATGTCGCTAGTCAAGTCAATAACTCCAACAGACAACCCCTCTCCTGCTCCTCTGCCCAGGCCTCGACTCAGACGAGACAGTCGACGTCTGGTTCCTGCAGAGACAGGGGGTTCAACTTGAGTTGGGGAAACTACATTACAAAAATAAGGAACAAGATAAGAATCCAATAACCGCACAATGACATTAACAACCTAAAGGAGAGATACTTACACACAATGAGAGGCTCCGTCACTGTTTCGCAAGCCATGGGAAGGAAGGACATCCCATATCCCTGCAAAAGAGCATCATAGCACAAGTAGTAAGCGGGAGTGGGATTCTTCCTCAGCAAGTCGATGGAAGCACGCAAATGGACCATTTCTCCCTCATCAGGAGACTTTGTGCGGCTGCGGAGGGGCCCTGGCGGATAGATGCCCGGGTTTTCACCAAAAACCAAGGATTTCTTCACAAATGCAAACTTACGAGTCCAATCAACCCGAGTCGGCAACTCGGTCACCACCCTGCAACCCTCCCAATTCTTCAAGAAGAACCAACTTGGTGGCTCCTTGCATGGATGGTAGAAGGCACGAAACAACTGGTAGGTTGGCTCAACCTTGTGGACCCTGCACAGAACCTCGAAGCCCACTAAGATGCGGACCGAGTTTGGGGTTAGGAGTGAAAAGTTCAGATTGTAAAACCCTAGGTTCGACTGGAAAAAGGGGGAAAGCGGGAAACGCAGACCACAATGGTCAAAGAATTCCAAGTAAATCACACAAAACCCATCCTTAACTTGGTCAGCCGACACATCAGCCGCCGGCAAGGCAAAACAGTCAACAAGATCCACTAGAACAGGATCTGCTTCCTCAGGAAGAAGAGCATTGGCCTGCATAGAGGCCACAGTTTCACAGCGACAGTGAAGAAGTGACAACTCCGCCTCGGTAGTAGTACTGAAAAGGGTTTCAATGGTGCTCTTCATCATGGAGGGAGAGAAAGAAACAAAGGAAATTTTTTGGAGAAAAAACAGAAGTAAGAAGAAAGGAATAAAAAGTTGAAAAAGACAGCTTAAATAGGTTGAAAAGAGGCGTGCCTTTTCATTACGAAAAGACGCGTCACATCAATGATAGATTGATGGGAAAACAGGCTAATAAATGATGCCTTTTCTCAAAAAAAGACATGCCATTTCTCCAAGACACGCCAAAACGACATGACGGTTCAGAAAAGATGAACCGCCAAAAAATAAGCAAAGGAAATCGCCATCAAGATGAAGCACGTCAACATGTCTCACTACTCCAACATGTTCAGAAGCTTCATCTCGAGTTCCGCAAAGCCATAATCAGACCGACGCCCATGAACAACACAACAAATAGTCCTACACCATGAGAACCATGGACAGGACTAGGGGGGACTTGATAGGGTATGGGCCATAAAGCCCAGACAAGGTCAAGCAAACCACACGAGATGAGGACCCCCACCTTGCTTGACATCTCACACAAAGTACACACACGTGAGACCCCATGCTCAACACGTGCAGCACGCATGGAGGAACACAACCGAATCCATGGAGACGCCCACACCGGATGAGGCTCTCAACAGGTATAAAGGAAGGATAGATTCCTCTCTCTTTCCTCAGATTCTCTCGTCCTGTTACTTGGATTTTCTCTCTCTAAAACACCCCATATCTTACTTGGGCGTCGGAGCGGGCAACGGCCGAACGCCGCCCGCCTGAGCTCAAGTTGCTCTTTGTGCAGGAACGAGAAGAAGGTCATCACCTTGCTGGAAGTCCAATCCACACCGGAAATCCAGAACAATATCAGTAATCCAAGTCCAGATTGCAGACAAGCTCATTCACATGGTATACGTGGATGGGGGCAGCTCAGCCGAGGTGATGTATTGGCACTGTTTCACGCAGCTGGACGTGGATACACAGAGGAAGCTGAAGCCGATTTCCACTCCCTTCGTGGATTTCGCAGGAAAGAAGGTGTGGCCGGAAGGTACAATCTACATACCTATAACTGTTGGTGAACACCTATATAGCAAGACCCTAGAGGTGGAGTTCATTGTGGTGAAAGCCAACAGTCCTTACAACATGATACTTGGGCGTCCTGCACTGGCACTTATGAAGGTTATAGTGTCAACCCTGTACCTGTTGCTCAAGTTTCTAACCAAGGCGGGCATCGCTACAGTTAGAGGAGACCAGCAGAAGGCAAGGGAGTGTCACCACATCACTCCAAGCAATAAGCAGAAAAGTGTGCGTGACAAGGATGAAGAAGCAAGTCCAGGTTATCACCGACGTGCTGTGGCGCGATGAAGAAGACCCAGTAGGTGAGACCGCACCTGTCAAATTGAAGCGCAAGGGGACTCAGGACATACAGGTTGGAATATCACTACCGGAAGACATGAAAATAAGATTAGCCGCAGTGCTAAGGGATTATGTAGACGTGTTTGCACTGGAGCCCAGTGACATGACAAGAGTATCGAACGAGACTGGGCGCCTCGCCCTCAAGATCTCACCGGACTACAAGCCTGTCATCCAGAAGAAGCAAGCACTCTGCAAGAACAGGAACGAGACAGTCAACAAGGAAGTGAATGAGCTAATCAAGTCAAGCATCCTGGTCAAGGTGAAGTATCCCACCCGGCTAACAAACCCCGTCTTGGTCAAGAAACCAAATGGATCATGGAGGATGTGCATTGACTACAAGAGTGAAGATTCCGACATGTTGACGGCCGATGAGAAGGAAACCCTGGAACGCTTTCGAAGGACAGTGAAAGAGGTGAAATACCTGAACGATAAGTTGGCGGTGCTGAACCAGTTCTTGTCAAGGGCAGTTGAACGGGTACTCCCATCCTTTAAGGCACTCAAAAATAGCGTAACAAGAAGGGAGATGTCAGCTGGGGACCTAAACAGGATGAAGCGTTCAACGACCTGAAGAAGCGCCTGCATAGTTTACCATTGTTGACTTCACCTCAACATGGTGAACCCTTCTACTTGGCTTTGCAGGGTGCAGAAACAAGATACACGAGAAAAGAGAAGCTGACATCCTCAACCTTGTTATCAACCGCCCACCCACAAGCCAATGATCAAGTAGAAATGACAAACCACAAGCTGGAGCACTTGGATGGAAAAACAGTGACAAGGACTTGGCACATGGAAAACCTCCGCAAGCACTACATGTAAGACGCGATGCGGACCTTACCTCCTCCTACCACTTGTGTTTTTCTCCCTTTGTTTTCTTTTCTTTTTGATGCAGTAGAGGATCCCAATAGAGGTCAGACGGCTCAATAGAGCTCGCAAGATGATCTTGAGGGAAGCCTAATGAATGAAAGAACCCCCAACAGAGGTCAATTTGCTCGCTAGAGTACGCAAGATGATCTTGAGGATGATGCCCGTAGTCCCAGAATTTACAAGTTCATGAATGCAAGGAGAAGCGTTTTTGATATATCTTGCCACGACATGAACCAATCATCTGGTAGCTGTCTTTCTCCTTGTTAAATATAAAATGCACTGACATGAACCAGTCGCCTGGTAGCTGTCTTTCTTCTTGTTAAATATAAAATGCACTGACACGAACCAGTCATCTGGTAGCTTTCTTTCTTCTTGTTTTTCATGTCTAAACAGCAGCAACAACAAAGATAATGCTGCTGACAGGCTCAAAAAATCAACAAAAAGGAGTTCAAGAAAAATGAACCCAGAAAAATGACAAAAACAGGCTTACAACGCTTAAGTTATAAAAAGATGCAAAAATAGTTTCAAAAATAAACTTGCATCAAGAAAGATGCAAAAACAGTTTCAAGAAGAACTTGCATCGAAATCAACAAGAAAAGTGACAAAAACAGGCCTAAAATGTCTAAGTCATAAAGAGTAAGTTGGAACCAAAACCCAACTTGCCACTGGTTGCAAAGAGCCACATGATGGAGACGTCCATCATGCTCATATACTTGCACCAGATAAGCTTGTTTGAGAGGAAAGAAAACCTCCAAAAAACAGCAAGAATAAACAAGTAAGAAACGCTTGTACAAATTGAAGATTATCCCAAAAGATTATCTAACATCCAAAAGAAAATGAAAGAGGGCACAAGCGCCATGAAAAACAAAGAGCACACAGGCTCATACTGATTCCAAGATTAAGCAGAACGCTCCTTGGAAGGACCAGCACCCCCATCATCCTTCTTCTCTTCAGGAACAGGAGGAATTATTTGACCTGGTTTCCACACCATCATGTCCTCCAGAACAAGATCAGGACCAAGTGAAGTAGTCCTGAAAGTCATATTACTGGAAGGGGATATGCACATGCCTGAGTTGATCCCTCATCTCAGCATCATCCTCCGCCGTAGCCACGATGTTATCAGCCTGAGTCAGAGTTTCATCTAGAAGACGCCTAGCTACAGGACTTTGATCCACCAAAGCTCGGATCTGGCTAAAGCCACGATCTCGAAGCCAGTTCCTCACTTTGAGGTGCTCCTCAAAACAGACCTCGCGCAGCTCCACTTGATGACGGAGAAAGGCACTCAACCCACGCTCCCGCTCCATATCCACATCAAAAGTTGCGACCTTGATCGTCAGATCCTGGTTTGCATCCACCATTGCGTTCAGATTGCTAACTAGCTCTTTGTTCTTGTTAGAGAGCCTAGTCACCTCCTCATAGAGAGCCATTTTGGATTCAAACGAACTCTTCTTGACGGAGTGAAGCTGAGCAAGAACAAGGTCCTTCTCTTTGGTCACTCTTTGGTCAGCTCGTGGATCTTAGCAATATTGGCATCAGCCTGACTAAACATCTCCTTGGCCTTGCCGAAGTCGCCACCAAGTTCCTTCTCCCAGGATTGAATGGCAATGGCAGCACACATATTCTATACAGAGAGAAGAAATGAGAACAAAGACGCACAAGGTTACAAAAAGCAACAAAGAAACAAGGTAAAATACCTATATGGCCGAAGCAGCCAACAGGTCCCCCAAGCAACTCACCCCCAACAAGTTGGTAAGTGGGTTAGCATGCCAAGACTGCATGTGGCTATCCGGGATCGACCTCAACAAGAACCGACATAGAGAAGAGCAAGCCTGCACCTCAGCTGCACCTCACTCGCAGCAAGTCAAATGAAGCTCGTAAAGGGATCATCTCTCCATCATCAGGTGATCTAGTGCGATTCCGAACAGGACCTGGCAAGAAAACACCTGGATTTTCCCCAAAAACTAGAGATTTCTTGACAAAGACGAACTTACGGGCCCAATCAATCTGATTGGGTAACTCCGTTATCACCTTCTGGCCCTCCCAGTTCTTTAAATAATACCAGCTCGGTGGCTCCTTGCATGGATGAAAGAAGGCCCGGAACAACTGAGGAGTAGGGTCAACACCGTGGATCCGACACAAAACCTCAAAGCGCAAGATCCGAATTGAGTTGGGGGTCAGAAGTGAGAAATTCAGTTCATAAAATCCTAACACCGACTGGAAGAAAGGGGAAAGCGGAAAACGCAAACCACATTGATCGAAGCACTCCAGATAGAGCACGCAGAACCCTTCAGGGAACTGGTTAGCCGACACATCAGCAGCCGGCAAAGAAAAGGAGCTCGAAAGATTTACATCGATAGGATCCCCATCAGATAGGAGCAAAGCAGCAGCCTGAACCGCTGCAACAGCCTCACAGCGACGACGCGGAAGGAACAACTCCTCCTCTGTAGCAGTACAAAAAAGAGTTTCAACAGCGCTTTTCATAGCGAAAAGATGAAAAGAAATGAGAAAGAAGAATGTTGCAGAGGAAAAGTAAAAGTGAAAAGACCAAAAATGGAAGTTTAAATAGGCAAAAAGGAAGTGTGCCTTTTCTGAATGAAAAGACGTGTCACATCAATGATTAATTGATGAAAAGACGTACCAGTCAAACGACACCTTTTTCTCGAGAAAGGGCGCATTACTTCTCGAACCCGCCAAACAGTATGGCGGCACAAGAGGATATACCACCAAAGAAAAGCAGAGCACCACCAAGACGGAGTACTCCGACATGTTCAAGTGCTCCTACTTGTTGAAGCTAAGCTCAACAAGGCCATAAGCGCCAACTACATCAACCGACGCCCCCAAACAACAGGTTATAGTCCTGCACCGTGAGAACCATGGACAGGACTAGGGGGGACTTGATAGGGTATGGGCTAATAAGGCCCATACAAGACCAGAAAGCCCATACAAGGTCAAGGCCCTCAACCTGTCTTACAACTCACACATAGTACACGCACATAACACCCCGTGCCAAACATGTGAGGAGCCGGAGTAATTGCACAACCGAATCTGTTGAGCTGCACACACTGAATAAGGCTCCCATAAGGTATATAAGGAAGGGAGTTTCCTCTCTATTTCCTCAGATTCTCTGTACCTGCTACTTAGATTTCCTCTCTCTAAAACACCCCAAAACTAACTTGGGCGTCGGAGCGGGCGACGACTGAACGCCGCCCGCCGGAGCTCACTGTGCTCTTTGTGCAGGTACGAGGAGAAGCACGTCACCTCGTCGGTAGCACGTCACCTTGCAGATCACCCGGACCACACCGGAAATCTCAGACCATATCACCTATAAATGTAGCTAAAATAAAGTTTCATTAGATGAGATTTTTGTGAGATATGATTCAAATGCCTTAGTTTGATAATTGATTCAATGTTTCGTCTAATGTTTTTATCTTTTTGCCTTTTCTGTATGTTCCCTTTTCTCCCTTTTTAGGTTTAATCTGGTTTCGATTATGATTCTACTTCTTCCCTTATGTATTTCGATTATGATTTGGTTTCTTAATTCTCCCCTTTTATATATTTGATTATAATCGAACTAAACTCAAACATGAGTATAAATTAATAATTGTCGAGAAATGGAGATTGCAGAGATTTTTATTATAATTCTTTGATATTTTGGGGACAAATTTTGTTACTTTGACATCGATCTCTATCAGCACAAATACGGAAAAAGAAAACCAAAATTTGAATGTCTACGGTGAAAATGCGACCAAGAGTATCAGTTTAAAAGGTTTATAATCCTCTTCTGCTAATAATTTAGCAGTTAGTATTGCCGCAAAAAACCGCGCGGCGCGCGGTTAATCCCATGCTAGTTTTTCAAAAAAGGTTTTACATATTATATTTTATAATAGTTTTTCCTTGAATTTATAAGGTTTATCTTTAAAATTAAAAATATACATTTTTGTACATCTTTTTATATTAAAAAAAGAGGAAATAAATTTTACTCATCATCATTTTAGAGAATTGTTTTTTGAAAAATCCTCCAACCTCTCTAAATAAAAAAAACTAGATCTAGCACAATCACGCTAAATTAACTTGCCGGTGCCACCATTGATCTATGGCGCCTTCCATCCCCTTTCTTTTTAATTTCTATACGCCCTCTTTTTTCCCATCTCCCCCTACCGAATTAGATAGACGGCAAAGATATCAACCTTGGGTTTTAATATCTCTCTGGCGAGTTGCTACTATGAAAAATGTTACCACTCCGCTAGATATAGTTGGAGGATGTGACTTCCTTACTTGGCAGACTCACCAGATCAGGAGCATATCAAAGGGATAACAGTGAACACCTCAACCAAACCGATGGTAGTCCAACCACCGATACTAGCCAGCGACTAGAACCACTAGGTTTTTGAGTCGACCGCAAATTCAAGGAATCGGTTGGGTCAACTTTATATTCTAGCTCACGGTTTTATGATCCAAAACAAGTAATGGGTTGCATTGGTGTTTCATCCCACTAGAGGTCATTAAGCCCAAGAGACTATTACCCCCCCCCCCCCTAAAACCCTAGTTGCTTGGTTAATATAATGCCTAAACTTTCTTATTAAGGTATGATCGACTCACCCTTCTCTCTGCACTATTTTGGCCAAGGCTGACTTAATCATCGGAGAGAGAACCTCTGGCCACCAGGCGGAGTCCTTTTTTACTGGTACATCGTACCGCGGATTTCTTTTTGTAGGTACATCAAACCCAACCGCCATATTCCTTTTTGCAAGTACATCGGAATCCAAACTCTGGTGATCTTTTTTGCAGGTACATTTGAATCCAACCACCAGATTCTTTTTTGCAGGTGCGATCAGAATCCAACCGTCGGATTCTTTTTTGCAGGTACATGGAATCCAACCGCTGGATTCCTTTTTTCTGGTACATCGAAATCCTTACCGGTTGAATTATACAAGATTTTAGGTTTGGTCTGGTAAAGCACTTTACTAGTTGGGAATCGGTCCAACTCATAAACAGTGGTGAGTAATATCAGGGTTGCGAGCCTATTTTGATTTCGGGTCAAATGGGTCACACAAACTCACACATCAAGGTTTAAGGGGTTTCTCTTTCCTTTTTAGTTTATTTTTTTCTTTTTATATTTTATATTGCTAGATGTGGTATATGCTTACATTTGTTTTTTTGCAATTTAAGCTTGACTATTGTGAAGCATTTTTGCCAATTTATTTGTTTACATTCTAACTCAAATTAGTTGAACAACGGAAAAATCGTTTGCCATTCCGATCTATACTCTACACTATATAGGATTTTTTTTACGGTTAAACCACTCAATGGTGGGGGGAATTTATAACAGCTTCCCAGACCTATAAAAAGAATTAAAGACATACAATCATTGACAGGGGAAACAGACAAAATTTGTGGGAGCATAAACCCCAAAAGCATAGTAATGCTTTTCAAAAGTGATAGAAGCCTATACAAGCTCCATACAAAAGGACTAAAATAAGAACTCTCCCTAAAGTCTATTAGAGAATTTCATTGCGAAACTCAAGGCGGCATTAATTTGAGGCTGATTAGTCATGGCAAACCATCCAGTTCAGTTTGACCATCAGGCCATCCATTTGAAGAGTTGTCACTGGTTTGTGTTGTCCAGATTTGGATCCAGGTAGTTTCTGTGTATCAGTTTGAGAATCCTGCTGAGTATCCTTTCTTCTCGGTGCTTTTTCATCTACAATGAAAGCCATAAGAGGAAATGAGAGTAGTGTCTGTTCTAGGGGGATGCAGCCTAAGTGATGGAGTTCCAGACTTATCTAATATATACATACACTTTGTAAGTGGGGGTAATTCTACTGACTGGTGATAGACATAAGAAGTTTTAGATTGCATATCATTCAAGTTTGAGCAATATAGACAACTTTTACCAGATATTTTGTGAATGAAGAATAGACTTGTAGATTTGGTTGATTGGAATTTGTTGTTCTAACCGACTTAGCCAAAAGATATTACACCATAAGATTTTCCGATTTGTCCCATTGCCTTTTATTTTTCTTTGTATGTACGTAAAGGCTTAGGACTTTAAGTACCACCAATTAAATCATAATCCTTACTATTCACTTTAGGTCTACATAAAATATAGCATACAAGCAATATGATGTAATCTTTTTGGCATATTTTAAGCTGTGAAGGTACATATAATTCTCCCATCCTTTTAAATGGTTTCATGTAATTTGTTTTTAAAGAAACTTGCTTTGAATAGAATAGAGGGAGTTTTCATGTAATTTTCTCGATGAGTCATATCTTACTTAAGTTTTCAATCTCTTACACTTATCGTCAAAAAATATGGAAAAAACTTACGGGTACATAACATGCACGTTTAATTTGTTAAAATAATCTTGCATGCACATCATATGCACGCCCAAAGACCAATTTAATTAATCATTAAAAGATCATATATATTTGTCATGTTATTTTAATTTGATAAGATTGTGTAATTCATCCCCAAGGTATATCATTGAGAGCCATTCCCAGACCCAAAAAGCTTCACCCATCGAAATACCTCCTCGTTCATATCGAACATGATCATCTAGTCCTTGCATATCAAACACTGAAATCCACCCCGCTAGATTTTTTTTGATGAATGTGACTTCCTTTAATTTCTTGTCAGA
This sequence comes from Sherardia arvensis, assembly GCA_948330725.1. NCBI lineage: Eukaryota > Viridiplantae > Streptophyta > Magnoliopsida > Gentianales > Rubiaceae > Sherardia > Sherardia arvensis. Next base: position 38,880,521 of record OX415236.1, on the reverse strand, counting down.
CTCGCCAGATGCACGACAACATATCCAAGGAGATAACAGTGGATGTCTCCACCAGATGGGTGATAGTCCAACCACCAATACTAGTGAGCGAGTAGATTCACTGGGTGTTTTGAGTCGACCACAAACTCAAGAAATTAGTTGGGTCAACTAATATTTACAGAATGGGTGTTTCTCATTTCTTAATCTTGGTTATGAACCATATCTATCTTCATTGTCCGATGCTAAAAATCATATTTTTCATAGCATTCTTTAATTTCTGTGTCAAACCCTAGTTCAATCGATTTGATTGAGTATGATTGAGACCTTATTTGAAGTGCATGGATCTAAAATTAGATGGACTGTAACTATGAACTTTGATTTCATATTGTTGCATAGGTATATTGTATGATTAAACTGTATTTGTCTGCCATTATGTGTTTTCTTCTTAAAGGCTGGACCTTGCTTGTTTAAAATATAGCATTGATGTATTTTAAACATTCTAATGCCTTCTTTAATTTATCATTTCTTAATCCAGGTTAGGAGCCATATCTATCTTCATTGTCCGATACTAAAAATCATATATAACCTGTTAAAATAACCTGGTATAAATTTGGATTTAAATAGAAACAATATGGCATTTGAAAATGCACGTATATCGCACGATCACCACTTTTGATATGCACTATTATTCTTTATCAGATGAAATAAACACAATTTCAAAAACTAGCTGTATAAAGTGAAAATGTACTCTTAAAATAAAGAGTTGCACTATTATATACAATAAAATATTTACTTTTAAAATTTTTTGAACTACATACAAATTGATATTTTAATAATTTATGATTACAGTTAAATCTCGATAAATGAATATTCGATAAATGAATAATCTCGCTAAATGAATAATTTTTCCTGGTCCCGACTTGGGCTAAGGGTCTAAATGAATAATCTCGATAAATGCATTAATGAATAAATTGTTTTTAATCCTTAAAGACCCTATGTAAATATAAATGAATAATCACCACTTTTCATAAGTTATATATATATTGAAAAGATTTTTTTCAATCAATGTTCATACATATAATAAATCATTCTCTTACAAAAAAAGGTGTCTATAGGTTTTTGCACTTCTTTCCCACCAAAATTCATCACATCCTTGATTTTTCCTAGCGCAAACAAAATTTCGAGAGTATATATTCTGCTCGTGTTGTAAAAAGTAGTTTTGTAAGGTGGTCATTGCTAGAAAGTAGTTTTGTAAAGTGATCATTACTTGATATGTACTTAGTCCATATACATACCTTAGTTTATAATGTTGGTTAGACACATTTTCTAAGACTCTAGATATTCCAAAAATGCATACCATGTATCTTATTAGTAGTTTTAAATAAAATGCACATATATACATTTTTGTACTTAGTACACATATACATACAATTCATGTAATACTAATATAATTTCTTCAATACTGTCTAAATGAATAATTTATTCATTTATCGATAAATGAATAACCTCGCTAAATGAATATTTTTATGATGGTCCCAAGAGTATTCATTTATCGAGATTTAACTGTAATTAACTTAATTTTTAAACGTGCATGTAATGTGCAAGTAAACCATCAAATATGAATGAATAGTACATGACAAAAATTACAAGGAGATACCTTGGGGATTAATGTTTCTTCTGATTAAACTACACAAGTCATGAAAATCATTCTTTTCTGACATAGTGTTTTATGAATTTATAATTCTCATAAAAAATCTACATCGGTCACCCTGAGCTCCTCGAAGAATTTTCTTGCTTCTTCCATGGAGTTCAAAATCTGTTGATCACCATCTGAATGGTTTGTTTTCCCGGTTCTAAGAGTGTGTTTGGTTGGAGAGAATTTTGAGAGATTAGATTTTAATTTGAGATTTTGGTATTTTGTTTGACATTTTGTAAGTCTTGAATCCGCTGACGATTTGAGTGGTCTATCTTCCCGGCTCTAAATCTTGATCTGCAGCAGAAGCAGACCTGGCAAAACGGGTCTATCGGTCGGGTTTGGGTGACACCCAACGGGTTTGGGTATAGTTCGGGTATATGACTTTTATTCGTGTTTGGGTCTTGATCGGGTTTTTTCGGGTTCGGGTCCCATCGGGTCTTTTGAAAAATTATCGGTTTCGGTTCGGGTTTGGATTTCATTGTTTCGGTTTTGGGTCTCGTCAGTTGTTTTGAAAAAATATCGGGTTTGATTCGGATTTGGATTTTTCCTTTTGGGTTTGGATTAGATTTGGTTTTAGTTTGTTCAATTTCAGATACAATTCGGATACAATCTCTTTTGAGTCGAGTTTGATTCAGATATACTCGGTCAAGATCACGTTAAAACACATTTAATTAAAATTTATTTTATTTTGAACTATAAACTTATAATGACCATAGAAAAATTATTCATCTTAAACATTTGATAAATGTATATTATATAGTAGAATTAAGTTTGTGCCCAAAAGTTTTTTTTATCTAATGTTTCAAGATATATAATGAGAACTTATATCCACAGAGACTAATAAGTAATAACATATAACATTGTAATAAGCATATCATTAAAATAAATTTATTAATTTAAATATATAATAGTTATTAGGTCAATTATAGTTTTAGTATTTTTTTAACTCTTAAGTTATCTTTATAGGTAATGTTGTTACTATATATGTATTTGCAAGTTTATCTTACACAACCAAGATTAGTTGACTTTTAATTCGTGTCAAATTTAGTTACTTTTAATCAATAGAGAGATTTAGAGTTGAATTAAATTATATAAAATGATATGACAAAAAAAAGTAAACATTATTTTATTAATCAAACTGAATTGAAACTTGATTAAACTGAAATATTGAATAAGCCATTATTTTTCTCTTCAACCTATTCGTAGACCAGTTCAATTCAATATAGTTTAGTTCACTTCAGTTTATTTGGTGAATGGTAGCTAGTAGCTACACTAATTATTAATTAGTATAAAAAACTATATTAGTAGAATAGTAATAAAAAGTTAAGAATTAAATATAATAATAATATTTGGGTATCGTTTGATTTAAGTCCAAATTATTGGGCAAAGATCAATTTAGGTACCTTTTGGATCGGGTGTTATTCAGGTTTGGGTATATTTCAGGTTTGGGTTCAGACCAAGTTCGGGTGTTTTTGGATTTTGGGTGTTTTTCGGGTTCGGGTTCGGGTCTGATTCGAGTTTGGGTTCTGTTCGGGTACGGGTTCTATCGGGTTTGAAACTTTTAGTTCGGGTTTGGGTGTATCGGGTGTAATTCAGGTTCGGGTCATCAAACAGGTATCACTATTCGGGTCTTATTTCGGGTTCGGGTTCGGTATAATCGGTCGGGTTTTCGGGTTCGGTAATATTTTGCCAGCTCTAAGCAGAAGCTATAGATCGATATCTAACAAACAAATATTGGACCGGAGATTATGTCACTGTTAGTCTTTCCATCAATTGGTTTGTCTGGATAAATGTTCAAACTAGGGATGATCATGGGTCGGGTCTAGATAGGGTCCAGCTAGATCCATACCCGACCCATGAAAATATAGTCGGGACCCGAACCCGACCCATACCCGATGGTCTAAAAAACTGAGATCCAAACCCATACCTGATGGGTCTACTGAGTCCAGGGTTTTTTAAATGGATCCTTAATAAATTTAATTCGCTAATAAATGTAATATTATAGTAAAAATTTCGAGATGAAAGTCGAATGTTTCATTACCGATCAGTAAAAAACATGAATATGAAACAAATGTTTTCGTTTAAACTTATAGTCTAAGGAAATACATATTTTATTTTCAATCCATAATGTATCTCCAAGAAAAACACAATTTATTTGGAAAAAAATTAGAACATTATTCATACGCCACATATATATAACATATAAAAATATATAATATTAATATTATTGGCATGGGTCTGGGTTGACCCCTGGGTCGGGTCTGGGTCTTAATTTATGAGACTCATATCCATACCATATAATTAAATGAATACCCATACCCGACCCGTACCCATTCGGTCCAAAAAAAAGACCCGTACCAAGCCAATAGGCCTAGACCCACTGGGTTTGGGTCGGGTCCCCGACCCATGATCATCCCTAGATCAAACCAATGGTAGAAATATTTTATTATTAATTACCATCATACAAAGCAATGGTTTTATCATTTTATTCATCTGTGTTATGATTTCCCATGATCTTTTAATGCATGATTAATTAAATTGATTTTTGGGCGTGCATGCAAGATTATATTAACTAATTAAATGTGCATGTTAATTACATTGTAAGTGAAGTAAGTGTGCAGTTATAATTAAGAACTGGTTGAATCATATATGAGAAAATGAGACTGAGGCGAGATACATCGAAATATCTTAACAAGTAGAATCTTTTATTGGCTAAAGTAGAACAATAAAATCTCAATCAACCAAAATTTGCAGGTATATTCTAAATTCACAGAATTATCGGTAAAATGTTGTCTCTACTCAAATTTGGATTTGTCCTACATGTTATAGAGAATACAGAAGAAATCCAAACGATTTTTCTAGAGTCTTATAACTATCTCGGGTTAGAAGGTGAACAAACAAATTTGCAAAGATGCTCAATAATTTAGTCAAGATCAAATTGCCAAAAAATCAAACGAAATATCTAACTATAAAATATATATATTAAAATTAACATAAAAAATAAATACCTTAAACCTCTGTGTTGTGAGTCTGTGACCCAGTTGACACAAAATCAGAATAAACACGCAACCTTAATGTTGATCCATAACTGCTTATGGGTTGAACCGGTTGAAATTAACCCGGCCCATAAAGTGCTAGAGCGGATCTAGTGTGATGGTTAGATCACTTAATTCCGTAATGGTTTCTTCTTATTTTTATGGATCCAAATCTTGAACACATTTTTAGTGACACCAATTTCTCTATAGAAATTCTCCACCACGACTTTGTTGCATTTCACCATATTCCACCCCAGAGTCTTGGCTAAAATTGCTCTCACAAACAGGGAGGATCAGCCCTACTCCTGGAACTCATTACCCTCTACAGTGAAGGGTCTACTAATCCTTGATGCTTCTCAGGTCCCTTCAATTAGGGCTATTTCATGATGCTGGGAGGATGAACTCTCCCTATACATTTTGAATATTTGTTCTCTTGATATAGTCTAGGCTTTTTGTTCCCTTTCCACCCTTCCAATTCCTTGTAACTGTTGTGGCGGCTAAATTGCTCTTCGTTTAACATTGGCTAAAAAGATTCTACAACTCTATTGCAAGTTCAAATTGGGAGAGTGAGGATGACACTTTTTCTGTCATCTAAAGGTTGATTTTTGACAGCCTAGTACTCTAGGCTATGATGGCAACTGTACCAAACTGAGCTCTAAAGCTCCTTATTTTTTGGCTTGGGGTGCCTATAAATTCCTCTCACCTTTATAGGTGACATCAAAAAATATATATATATTCCACCCCAGAGTCTCGGTGAAGGACTACATTCTCTCTTTCTGCACCTTTGTAAAAGTGTCACTTATAATATGATTTAAAACCAAAATTTAAAATTTCATAATTGGTAAAAAATATTTCAAAGGTTATTACTATGAGATTCAACCTTCTATCCCCTTATCCTTTTTGAAGTTTGGTTAATAAAAGGTTCACAATACAATTGATTGAGTTTGTGGCGGTTATTATTTATTCAATTCAATCAATCAATATATATTACAAAAGTTTTTATAATATTGGTAACTTTGCAATCTACTTGAGGGAGATATTTGATTGATTTCTTACTAAAATGAACTAAATAAAACATTATTCTGTTGCTTTTTATTTTTTATTCTTTTACATATTCCCTGTATTTGAACCAAAATCTTTCAACTAACTCATCATAAAAACACTCAAAACTATTACATGTGCATTGTTTCATGCATGCACGTTTAACTAATTAATTAATCAAATCTGACATGCACGTTTGAAAATCAGATTTTAAGGCATGCACGACATTGAAGTCAAGACAAAGCTTTAATTGAGATCGGTGTTAAAACTACCTTTTTACACCGAATAAATCAGTGCCTAACACCGGGTGGAATCACAAATCAGCCTGTATCTATAGCGGGTGGTGAAACTTGATTCTTTGCATCGGTTTGGGTCCCACAAATGTATGTTGACATGCTAACTAGATATGTTAAACGGTCAAATATACCATTTAAACATTGCATCGGTTATGTGCCTAACAGCTAAAGCCCAATTTAAAATTGGATTTGTAGTGGTGCAACAAATTAACTTGTGTTATGTAAAATCCATCATTTTAAATATGCAGCCCATTCTATTTTTCCCATTTGTGGTGCAACATTTGTATATAGCCGCGCCGATGCAATATTAAAAAGTAATGCAGAAAATGCAAAAAAATAAATTCAAATTCATAAATATATAAAATGTACAAAATCACCTCCATAACCAAAATATTATATCCAAATGTTATACTTCATATCAACCATGATTTACTCAAATATTCTAAAGTATCTTATGCACTAACTAAAATATTTGTGACATAGAAATAAAACAAACATTCATCAATCTCTAAGGATTCCATCATCCATCTAAACCCGCAAAAAGAACACACATATATACCATTTATTGAAAAAAAGAAAAGAACATGGAAGAATTGAAAGATATCCATCTTCAAATCATATAGACAACAAAGGGAGAAAAACTAACCACACTTTAACTATCAATGAATGATCGACGATGATAATCCCATCCACATTTAGCAATTTACTTTCATTGATGTAAAAAACAAAGCAAAGGATTCAACCATGTAAATCCCAGTCAAACCAGACACATATTGTACTATCAAAGAATTTTTAGAATTTGGACTAGTTACCCTATAATATGATTGATCGATCTATCTGATGTAAGGATCTCCAAGCATTCCAGATTTGGGCATGAAACAACACAAACACGGACCATATCACTGCAAAATCAACATTATAATACTCTTACTTATTCGATTCACTCTTAAATAAAATAAGTATTGCCAAAACTAAGGAATACAATGATATAAACCCCAAAACTTACACAACAGAATATGATTGCAAATCTTTCCCATACCTTGCTATGTTCCAAATTGAACATGTGCCAGAACCCTAAGCCTCAGCTTCTAGGCCGTGCACCAAACCTTCTTCGGAGCCTCCCGCCACCCATTCGGAGCCTCCCGCCACCCATTGCAAATTCTAGCTGCCACCGGCACTACACCACTTTCCAAAGATTACTATAATAATGCATAATTATCTGTAAATGGCATCTAACAGCCCACCAATTCTATAGCTAAGGGAAGCAAGAGGATCCTGCAGACTATACAGTTCTAGAGATTACTATAATAATGCAGAATTTTTAATCTGTAAATGGCATCTAACGGCCCACCGATTCCATAGCTAAGGGAAGCAAGACAAATTCTGCAAACATTATATACATATACATATATATATATATATATGTAAAGAATTCTTTGATCTATACTATGTCACCAGCTTTTCATGATTCAATAAAGGCTATCAATACTATGTCACCAGCTTTTCATGATTCAATAAACATACTATGTATACACTCACTGAAAATAAACCATTAGCCTAAAAGGATCTTGTTAAAGAGTCTAAAGTCTTTATCTTAAAATTTTAAAAATAATTTGACTGCACATAACAAAATTAGTGGAAGAATATTCGAATTACATAGCCTATAACATAATCACAGATGAAAAAATCATCAAACAATTAGTGAAGTCCATAGCAAAAAATTAAGCATCAAATTTGCTTGTAGGGCATATGAACAACTAATTGCAACCGGGGATCATGCCTTTGGGATAATAAAAATTGGTAAATTAAGTGACATTACAAAACTCTAAATTAAACAATACCTCAATTCAGTAAATGACACCAGTAACGATGGAGAAAACCCAATATTTTCCCCAAGTGGGAATTGACCAGAAAATGGTTATCAGAGAAGGAGCCACGATCGATGAATAGTATCTTCGATTGGGGTAGCAATGTAACTCACCGGAGTAATTGAGGAACCGCTACGATTGCAAACATGGCCCTCATCAACAAACCGGGCCAGGCAAACGGCGGCGTCGCGGTTGTGGTTGTCGAATGGTTAGCTATCGATGGTGTCGATAGAGGATTGATATTTTGATTTGTTCGGGGTTGAAGATAAGATTATAAGATCTATATATGGAAGGTATATGGGAAGGATCATTCACGGCTAAGATCATATCATAAAGAATATCAATGGTTTAGATTGAAAGGTAATTACTATAGTTCAAACATTTTCTTTTCAAAAACATTGTATTACTATTATTATCATTAAACCAAAAATAATATTTTATTTAGGTTTTTTAAGAAGAGTTATTTTAGTTTACAAATTTATAATAGACATTATTTGTGATTTTGATATTTGTATTAACTAACACTCTAGTAGACATCATTTATTTATATGGTTTTAAATGATTTAAATAAGAGTTGATGACTAATTACACAAAATTTATTTACTTATATTAAACCTCAAGTAAACTTATCTTCTTCACTTAGTTACACTTTCGATGATAAGATACTTTGTTTTATTAGTGTTTACATAAAGTCAGATAAGGTTTGTCATTTGTTACTAGTGAATTTTAATTTAGTGTATCTTCATATAAATTCAAGAAAGGTTTGACCTGATAAGTCCATGGTTCGTATTCTGGGGCTCATTCAGTCTCGGACCATAGCCCGAGAAGGGTCATGGGCTCGAGGTACGCGGAGGATGGATCCACGGGTCCATCAATCATGATCCTTATAAGGAATGCGTATATTATGAATGTTCTACAAGGAATATACATCCTCCTAAACATGGTAAATACAGCCATGACTGAAATACACTTCTTCTATACATGGTAATACAACTATTATTCCCATAAGAGTTGTATTCCTACCATATTTACATATTTTGGTGATCTACGGATTGTAGCCATATAAATACCGAAGGTTTGGTAAACCTCTCTATCTCATACTACATACAATACGCCTTACGCATTATACTAACTTGAGCGTCGGAGTGTCTATCCTCATGACATCCGAGGCTTTGTTTTGCAGATCCGTTCGTGAGCAGAGTTCGTCGTCGAGCCGGTGTCCGTCATACATCAAGAGAAAATCCAGAAGGAGAGCAACCTCCCCGAGGACGTGGACATGGCCGACCAAGAGGATCATGAGCACGTTCTACATCAGAACCACCACCAAGCTCTACCGTAGGTGCCGGAAACTCCAATGTTCCGAACTCCTCCGGTCCAAATCCTGTCGTGTCCGGAGCACCCTTCTCTGACCCAAATCCTGCTGCATCCAGAGTACCACCTTCTAGATCAAATCATGTTGTATCTGAAGTACCGAACTCTGGCCCAAGAATTTCGATCCAGGCCGACCTGAATTACAGCGAACGCGTAAACAACTCAGAGGGTCTCGACCGAAAAATTAGGTTGGGATATAGCGGGTCCGACTCAATCTTTTCTGAGGAAAAGAGAGCTCTAAGGGATCGTCAGATCCTTGCAGAAAGACAACAGGAAGAGGCAAGGCAGAGATGCCTAAGAGCATCCTTGAACCAACCTCTCGGACATACAGTCCCTCCTCCTCCAAGCTCTGAACAGCCTTATGTAAACCTTATCTCGGACTCTCCCCCGAGAGAAATCTCTGAGGATGTCCGAGCATTGATGAGAGATCTACATTCTTAATACCCTGATTTTGTAGCATCCCTAATAAATCCGAGCCAACAACTTCGCGCCCAGACGCATGAAGCCCCGAATCCAGTATACATTCTAGGAGCTCGAACAACACTGCCCTCTGATCCTACTCAGCAACAGAGATTCCTGAATGATCTATCTCGAAGCCTGCCTCCATACCACCACTCAAAGACATATACCACCACCTCCCAATCCAGCCAACTATCGCAACGATGGCTCAGCATTAAGCAGGGAGGATGTGCAAAGAATGCGCATAGAGAACATTCAGGAAGAGCTCAAGTGGGAGAAGGGGGAATGGACTTAGAGCGAGTGGAAAACCAGTGCCGATTGGCCTTTTACCCAGGAAGGAGCATACCCTACTCGAGGGAAGTACGAGGTCGACCAAGAGATCAAACGCATCCTCGGACCTAGAGGACAGTTCGCTCGCTCCCCTTTTTCATGACATATTGTAAACCTCCCCTTTGATGGTAACAAGAAAGTTCCTGAACACTTGCCTACCTATGATGGTACCAGTGACCCTCGTGAATTCCTATCGGTCTTTTTAAAGACACTAGAGACCAAGAATTTTCACAAGCTGGAGATATGTAAAATTGTCCCTAGTTATCTCCGAGGAAAATCCCAGACCTGGTTTACCCAAACAAAACCAGAGAGTTTGTTCGACTATTGGGACTTCGCCGAATTTCTCCTCCTTGCTTTCTTCCAGAAGAAGAAGTTTACTAAATCCCTCGGAGATTTAGGGTACGTGCCTCGCCTGAAGGAGAGACAGTGATAGAGCATTATCACAGATATATGGATCTGGCTACAAAATGCTATGATCGAGACGAGATCCTCCTGATAAATATGTACCGCATGAGGATGAAGCTGGCCACCAAGAACCCCACTACCGTCCAGCATCTTCAGGCTATCATGGAGAAGTATGCTAGCAAAGCAGACGCGGTAAATGGAAAGAGACCGCGAGAGCCCTATATTGAAAATAAAGGCAAGGAGCCTAAGATGAAGATACCCAAGGTCGAGAAGACAGAAGGCGCCTCCAAACCAACCTTCGAGTCTTACACTCCTCTAGCTAGATCTCGGGCTGAGATTTTATCCATTCACATGCACCTTTTGAAAGATCCCCCTGCAATGAAGAAATCAGCCGAGCGTCAAAGGTCCCCGAAATTCTGTCAGTAACACTGAGATCGGGGGCATGACACTGAGGAATGTCATCAGCTTAAGAATGAGATCGAGAAGCTGATTCGACAGGGAATTGTGCAACAGATTGCACCCTCAATAGCCGACGACAGCCAGGGTACCCAGAAGAGGTATGGGGGAAAACCCTGGCAGAAGAAAAAGGATGGGCCCCGGAACAACAACAATTACAACCAAGGGGTGGGAGCAACAATCTTCAAGATCCTCATTCACCGTCACCAAATGGAGCCAGCCGAGTCATCAACGGCATTAATGGCTATAATGGAGAAGTAATCTCCCTCACAAAGCTGAAGGATAGTGTGCGGGCCATACCCCACACCGAGCCAATCAACAAGAGGCTCCGCCCCGAGGAAATTATTACTTTCTCGGACGCGGACGCCGTGCCAAACCAGATGCCCCACTCTGACCCTCTTATCATCTCTGCAATGATACAGGATTCCCTGGTGAAGATAGTTTTTATGGATGATGGGAGCGGAGTAGAAGTGATGTTTCAAGACTACTTCCAAAAGTTAGGATTTACCAAGAACGACCTCAAGCCTACGGGCCCGATCTCGGGGTTCACCGGAAATCCAGTCATACCTCTTGGAGAGATCACACTCCCAGTTACAGTAGCAGATGGAGCAAAAATCCTAACCCTCTACTGCACATTCTTGGTGGTCGACATCATCACACCCTTCAATATCATCCTCGGCAGACCTTGGATGTGCCAAGGTAAGGTCGTATGGTCCCCTTACAATTTGATGCTGAAATTTCCAACACAGCAAGGAGTGGCCTCCATCAAGGGAGACCAAGGAATAGCACGTTCCTGTATGATCACGGCCATCCATGATGCTAGAAAGGTGAGCAACATCTCGACCATCAACGCCATCCTAGAGGATTTGATACCCGACCCCGATCTCGAACAACCCTTGGTATTCCACTTCGAGGATGAGACTTGCGACGAGATGACTACAATATGGCACAAGCGAAGCCATCAAACCTTCCAAATAAGAGAACTGGTAATGCCAGTAGGCTCGTGGTGTACCGACAAACTAGAAGGAGCGCTGGAGTCAAGGCCGAAAGGACCCTACAAAGTCTTCACAGCCCAATCCGGTGGATTCTACCTATTACAAACTCGCGAGGGAGAACACTTGGATCATGTCATAATGGCGCCCTTCCTATGCACGTACCTTGGAGCTAAAACCAAGTAGACCTTCTCCAAATAAGGAGAAACTACTTCAATAAGGCCTATGGGCCAAGCTTCTTTTCCTTTTTATCATTCATTTTATTTTTCATGCCCGAGTTCCCAAACTCGGGGTTGTCTTTTCAATTTTACCGAACCTACGGGATCGAAGAATACAGTTTCTCTTCAATATATACATTCCATTTTATTTTAAGCAGTCAATATCCCTCTAAAACAAGGAGACACTATACCTTACAAAGCATAAGTAAAGACTGCTGCCTGAGACTTATACGCTTATAAGCATGTGATTGATGCTTATCTAATTTGAGCTGTTTGAACTACGTGTTCGGACTACAGTCACCTTAGGCTAAAATAAAATAATATACTTATAAAAAGTATATGGTCAAAACCAACATAATATGAGTCACACAAACTCACAAAGTTTGAAACTCGACCTTCCTTATTGTACACCTATTAATGTACATACCAATATTTATTTAGGCTATTAATAAGCCTGATAATCAATCTCCTCAAGGATTGCCTTTATAAAGACCTTTATAAAGGCAAAATTAAAAGTGTTATTCACTATAAAACTTCTTACACCTCGTGAAGGTCCTTAAAAACAGGGGTACGCCCTCGACCACGAGTTGAAGTAGAGTTATGACCTCGATTCCCCTGGAGGCCTCGACCCCAATTACTCTCCTCGGCTATCCTCATCAATTGAGAAGATGTAGGGGATTCCCCTACCTCCTATGGACGCAAATTGAGAAGGAGATTCAAGCGAGCTATGAACTTCAGGAGTAGGTGGCACTCCTCTTCCTCTTCCGCGGGAAATCCCTGCCGGAGGATTAACTATTCCTCTAGACATACCACCTCGGGCAGAAGACCTCATCCCTCGCCCCGAACTCGGAGCTGAAGAAGGCCCACCTACCTCTCTCCTTGAAGATATTGGATGCGTGACAAACACACCTTGGGAATCTAACTCCTTTATTTGGATCCTACAAGCATTCAGCTCGGCCTCGCATATCCTCAGGTCTTCGGTGACAGAGATGATCTTATGATTCACGTTAATATTTTCATGCTGAAGAGCAGAAATACGACAGTCTTTATTATGACCTTCACTCTTGATATCCCTCAAGTCACTCATGGCTTTTCTCCATTCTCGTTTATAATCTTTATTGGCAGCCAGAGCCTTGCCATGATCATCTTCGAGAGCTTTATACTTTTGCTGAAGTTCCTTCAGTTGGTTTTTCAACTCAGCCCTCCGCTGCAGACTTATTGGTTGCTGACAGCGGAGACTGTCACAATCTTCTCGGACTAGGCTACAAAAGCCCCTGGAATCATCCCACTCTTCCTCCAGGTTTTTGCTTTTCTGAAGAAAAGCCTCGTACTTAACCTGCAATTCAGCATAGGCAGCTACGCAACACTGGACATAAAGGAAGACACAGAATTGTCAATTTCATGAAAGAGATTTATTATTTGGAGTACATAAATGCCAAAATTCGGCAGAAAGAGAAAATTCCTAAATAAAGAGTGAATGCTCTAAGGAGTTACAATCTTTTGCTGCCCATCTGAAGTTCTTTGGCCCTCAGTTGAAGCTTCCACGGCCGACTTCTCTACCAAGAATGACAGCTCGGGATACAGACTGCAAAGCTTCTCCTGAAACTCCTCCAGAGTTAAAGCCTTCTCCAAGGACTCCAAACTAGCTAGCAAGCTGGTTTTGAACCCCCCTATCTGGCGAAACCTCACCCGGAACTTCTCTAGATCTTCTGCCACCTCCAGCCAATTATAACCAGAAGCCAACCATCCTTGGTAATCTTCACTAAGGACCCCCTGAAGTAAGACCCACATGCGTGGAAGCTCGTACTTATGATAGAGTTCACCATGCTCTTGACGATGGGCCTCCATCTCGGGGCAATTAGTGCAGATATCCATTATCAACCGAACCAGCCGCCTCTGGTAATCGAGATTGGCATATCGGTTCCTCTCTGCCTCCGCTATGGCCATCTTCCTCCGCAGCTCTTGGAAGGAATTGTCCCTCAATCTCTTCTCCTCCCTTAAGGCCCTAACCTCCTCGTCCAAGGCCTCCCTCATAGCCTTCTCCTGTGCCATCTCATCTTGGAGACGCTTTACCAGCTCAGATGGCTCACTAGATTTCTTGGCCACCTGCGCTCTCAACAGCTCCATTTCAGCCGCCTGCTCCCCCGCGACTTACTCCACAAACTGGCATCGATCGTGCAGTGTCTTGATAGAACCATACAAGTGCTTCATATGATTTAGAGACTGTGAAAGAAAACAAAACAGTCAGGTGATTGAACTTTCAATCAAGTTGAAAACTAAGTTAGGTATACCTGGCTTATCTCAGGACACTCTGAAGCTATCTCGTCCCCGGTCTTCGAGATCTCGGGGGAAGGTAGCACCACATATTTCTCGAACTGTCCCAGCGGTTCGAGATCAAGCCTGGCCTTCTTAGGGGACCTACTAGAGGTATTAGGAGAGTTCCCTGAGGCATCCAGTCCCCTCTTAATTCCTTGGCCCTTTAGCTCCCTTGCCTTGAACAGCTAAGCCAATTTGTCTGTTGCTTTCTCGGACTTAGAAGCAACCACTACATACAAGAAGACCGGCGTTAAAAACAAGAAAAAAGGGACAATAAAAACAAAATGAGTATACATGACAAGAACTATTACCCTCAGGCAACACAACAGGGGATACTACAGAAGCTACATAATTACTATCTTCGGGCCTGCCGAACATAGTACACCGATACTCATTAGTACTGCTGGATTGTGGAGAACAAGGGATCTAAACCTCCTCTTTCCTCGGACATTGAATTAGGGCTGAACCCTCATCTTCTTCCTCATCTGATGGATCTCGGGCAACGGGCACAAACAAGTATTCTGCCTCAACCGATACTTTAGCCTTTGATGGAGTCTCTCTTGACCCTCGAACCAACCTCCTCCGACGATGTCGAGCATCCGGCATTAATCCGTAAACTTCCCTATCCAAAGGAGCTGGATTCTCGGACACCTCATCTCGAAGTGCCCTCTCCTCAACGGCCCTACAGGCCCGAAGCGCCCTGGCTGCACCGACTGGATCCTGATCCATGGATAGAATGACCTCATACCAGTCAATCTTCACACCCTTCGGTTGATCGAAACAACAGAACTTCAGATAGCTACCATTCTTAAGTGTCCGACCGGGCACCTCATACATCCACTCATATGTCTCAAGGGGCCATAACCAACCCATTTGATGGTTTCCTGGCACAAACTTGCCTCCAGCAAGTTTAATCTTCTCCTTCACTAGCTCTTCAGCTATATCCAACAACCTGTGCGAGGACTTCACACCATACTTAGTCTCATTCTTGAGATTCTTATTCCAAAGGGGTACAGGATATTTTGTCTGATCAAAGGTCAACTTCACTCTATCCCACCCCTCGCATTTCGAAGGAAGAGCAAAAGCTCGCCTTATATCAGCATCTCGGACAGACAGAGTTACTGCTTGCTTAACAATGGAAACCTTATACAAGGTTCGTAATAGAGCTAGACTTGGTTTATACTTTTTCCTGGCACACCAAGTCATCAAAGCCATTATGATAACAATTACATTGGCGTGGAGCTGTCCTGGATGAATCTGATAACATTCACAAAAGTCACTCAACAATGGGGGAACGGGAAAAGTCAGCCCATACTGAAGGAACCTCCCATAAATGACACCTCGGGTCGGAGTAACCAAATCAAAGGCAGACTTATCTTCCCCAAAATACATGAGATCACACTATCACAGGGGATGGAATATCAACAGCCCTCTACAAATACATAGGCATCAGCACGGGCTTTCTCATCCTCTACCGACCTCTTACTGCTGCCTTCATCGGGCACAGACGGTCTATCACTGGATGCATGCGCCACCATGGGGCTACTCCCTTCCATCTGAGCCCTTCTTGCCATGGCCATCAATCTCTTCTCTTCATCAGAGGCTTTCTTCTTCAAAACCACAAGCCTCTTCCCACTAGCTACCACGGCTCTATGGCGGTCATGGGAGCTATTCTCCTCGGCCTGAGCACGCGTATACTCTCTCACACCATGATGGGGGACGGAAATCATTTCAATACTACTACTCATGTTTACAGAGAGTATGAGGGGAAACACGCAAGGGAAAAGGAGAAACAGACACAAGAAAATAACGGAAAAAGAAGATAGCACTTACTGATGATTATGGAAGCAGTAATTTGGGGTTTTAGAAATTTGATAAAGCGATGACGCGTCTCCTGAACTCAGAAAAAAGAAATATTGAATAAGGAAGACAATGAGAATGATTAGGGAGATTTAACCCAAACTCAGACGACATTAAGAGAAGTAATTACCTCGATTCTTGTTCCGATGCAAGCAATTGGAGAGATGGAGGACAGACCGCCTCTACTTTCCAATGAATATACGCCACGTGTGTTTCCCATCTGGATTTCAAAAAGAGTTCATCTCAGCCATCCACGTGTCCAGATGGAATGCGAAAGAACTTGAAGCTAGATATTCAAAAGGGTCAGCCCGAGAGGATGGTCCGCGAAGGACACCCCGAGCTTAATACCCCGAGTTATTCTCCCTAGAGTTATTTGTCTTCCCTCGAGAAGCAAGCCTCTCCTTCAGCCATCAAGACGGAGTACTCCAGATTCTGAAGATCTACCTTGGGGCTACTGATAAGTCCATGGTTCGTATTCTGGGCC
Source organism: Sherardia arvensis (assembly GCA_948330725.1). Lineage (NCBI taxonomy): Eukaryota > Viridiplantae > Streptophyta > Magnoliopsida > Gentianales > Rubiaceae > Sherardia > Sherardia arvensis. Next base: position 38,863,715 of record OX415236.1, on the reverse strand, counting down.
TCATTCGGTCTCGGACCATGGCCCGAGAAGGGTCTTGGGCTCGAGGTACACGGAGGATGGATCCACGAGTCCATCAATCCTAATCCTTATAAGGAATGTGTATATTATGAATGTTCTACAAGGAATATACATCCTCCTAAACATGGTAAATACAGCCATGACCGAAATACACTTCTTCTATTCATGGTAATACAACTACTATTCCCATAAGAGTTGTATCCTTACCATATTTACATATCTTGGTGATCTACGGATTGTAGCCATATAAATACCGAAGGTTTGGTAAACCTCTCTATCTCATACTACATACAATACTTCTTACGCATTATACTAACTTGAGCGTCAGAGTGTCTATCCTCGGGACACCCGAGGTTTTGTTTTGCAGATCCGTTCGTGAGCAGAGTTCGTCGTCGAGCGCCGGTGTCCGCCATACATCATGACCTTTGATTGGTAATATTGATATTTTACTCGGTGTTTATACAATGTCAAATAATGTTATATTCAGATTAGTAATACTCACTTTTATTATTATCTACATAAAACCAGATTAGGTTTGGTTATGTGTAATCAAACACTAAATCGAATAGAGTCAATATAGGTTCGATCTTTGATTAGTAATACATGTATAGTTTACTCACCGTTTATAGAATGTGAAATAATGTTATATTTTCAATCAATTATGATTTTATTATATCTTTTGTAACAAACTCTTATTAATAAGTGTTTGTAGTAATTCTAATAAGATTTTGCAATTGAATAGTTATACTTAGATTGGTTACTGCTTATAGAAAGTCAGGCGAGTTTTATCTTGTGATTAGTTGAATTCAATTAATTTATTTTTCACTGAAAGTTAGGAAAGATTCTCTCTTTGATTAGTTATATGGAAATATCAAGTAGTGTTTATAAAACGTCAAAAATAATTACTTCCTCAATCATTTCCACTCTTATTAGATATTGTATATAGAAATTCAAATAAGATTTTTCCTTTTATAATTAATTATATAATATGTCAAAATAAAATGACTATTTGAAATATTTGAATAATAATATAAGTGTTGTCACGATCAATAACATACTAGTACTAAGTTGGGTATCACTGGATTAGATCCATTGATAATGCATCGTGATCCATAGTGTATTAGTGATCATGGCCCATAACTACTTTGCTTGCATTATTCTTCCCTAATATCAATTCAATTTGGAATATACTTATATTCATATAATTGAATGTCATTAGGACCCTTTAACCATTTTTTAATATTAACAATGTCATTTACATAACTTTTTTCATTAAATTTGCAATTTTGTATTTAAATTTATATTATTATTTTTTTAAAATTGAACCGTCATTGACGGGGTTTTGAGGGTGTTCTCCCTTTTTCCATTAAGATCAATAGTTGCCAAAATAGACTTACAATTTGTTTGAGATTAGGAGAAATTCCTAAGGTTATAACAATCTAAATCTTCTCCGTACTCGTGGCGGTAACACCAATGCCGATAACAGCATGAACATGACTCTATGTCATGATGGAAAAAAAGGGGTGAATCAAAAGATCCTAAGGACCAACACTCGAAAATGTTGAAATTATCTTGACTTATATAGCACCTATAAATGTTCGAAACAGTCTACAAGTCTACTCTTCGATCCAAACACAGAATCGCTGGTAGTAAGTTGTCAAAACAACTACCAACTTGGATTTCTCCTCTACTGTGTTTAGAGAGTAGTCCGGAAGCCCAAAGGGTTTTACCCGTTGTCCAGCTAATCCGGGTCAGAAGAAAACAAACAAATAGATACTCCATAAACCTGTCAAGACAATTTTACAAAAGCCCTAATTCAAGCACACATCCCATGAAAGCTAAAAAATCTAAGAAAACAGAAAATAAATAAAATAAAAAGAAAGGAGCTGTAAAACATGAAGCGGAGAACCAAACCAATCTAAGGCGGCGCATCCGATGGAGACACGTACAACCAAACCAATTGACTATGACTAATGAAACAAAATCCACATTTCTAATGCATAGGGGGTCACGTTAGCAAAGATTGACTAAAATTTAGCAACATGGACTAATTGGGCCAAAAATTTTGTTGCACCGGTATAAAATTCGGTTTAACAAAATAATTCATATTTTACAATTTTCAGTCGACCCCACTTTTAATTGAATAAAATTTATTGGAAACCACCAAATTGGGCTCCACTAGATTATATTGCTTTTCCATCCGATGTAATATCAATAATAAAAAGAAATTCATTCTGGTCAACATATTCAACTACAATGATTTGGGTCTCACATACATAACATCGCCTACCCGGTGTTACAATGTGGGTCCAATAAAAAATGTGCGGTGTTACGATGGCAAACCATTGTTACATTGTGGGTTTGTGCAGTGTTGTGGTGATATAGGTGGTGTAATACACATTATACTGGGTTGAACTTGGTCAAACTTGACATTTTACACCGGTTCATTTTAGAAATCGGTGTTATGGTGCGGTGCAATGGCAATTTTTCTAGTAGCACTACTAGGAAGACTAGCCATTAAAACCGGTTATTTTTGGGCATTAAACTGGTTGATTTCACAGGACGACCTGTTTTTATACTAGGGGGTGCAATGGCACTACGTTGCACCGGTTGTGGGTCCACTAGTGAGGCACGATGTACACGTGGCATGCTGACTAGGATGAGTTGACGGAAAATATGTTGTTGCAACGTTACACCAGCTGGTTGGGCCTGGGCTATATATGTGGTTCGTGGGCTTAGGACACGATTGTATGTTACACCACTGGAATGAGCCTTTACTAAAATAGTGGGCCAAGGTGAGCTAAAGCCCATGGCTTGAGGGGGCCTGGAGCGGTGTTACTAATGGTCATCAACTATGTATATTTGAAAATCATAATCCATTTGAAAGTCAGTAATCGTTGTGACGTTGATTGGGCCCTTAGTTGGTGTAATGTTGATGGGCCATAATAATATTGGGCCTGTTGTAGCATGTTTGTCGGTGGTACTGATTCGAATAGGGCCATTTAGTTTGTGAGTGTTTGTCTATTCTGTCGGTGTTATATTTTGCAAAAAAGGCCCATGACCAGTGATTTAACGTTAACGCCAGGTTTTTGTTAGATAGATAGATCATTCAGGTTTAATATATTGAAATTAACACTGAAGCCCATTATGGAATGTCGTGAAATTAGTCTAAATTAGACCCTAAACAAATTTAAGAAGGTGCAAATGGAAAGCAAATTCAGTTTAATGATAATTAAAATGTGGCAAGTGCCACTTTGTTCATACATCCAACCAACCATTGCAAAATTTGTAGTTTGCGAGCACTAACATGGTGGTAAGAAAACAACACTTCCACGACAATATCCCATCTCAAAAACTATCAAATTCCAAAATATCATCAAGACTACAGGTTTCATATATAAAAACGTCAACTGAATTACCAAGTTCAATGACTCGGGCCTGAGGCAGATAGAGCTTGAAGGCTGGCGGTTCTCTTCTCCTTAGCCATTAACTGGTGTTTACAATCATCGGCAATTAGTTCCATGGAGTACCGGCAGAAGGAGTCTACGAGGCTTTCGATCACACGCATAGGGTAAGGCTGTGTATCGTGAACAAAGATCTGGCAACAAGGAAGATGTTCAGATATCTATTAGGTTATAATAGAGCAAAACCCTTTGCTATAAATAGCAACACTAATAATGCTAATATTGTTCAGCTGCTAACCTGCTCAACATTGACACCAGCATGCAACAACACCATCTTCTCAATGTATAACATAGTGTAATAACCGCACTCCCAGAGGAATGGCTGAACTTTATGCTGTTAAAACATTTGATAGAATATGTAAATGACTTAGAGAGTGTAGTTGAGACGGATGGAACCAGAATTACATGAAGTGCTTACCCGCAGATTAATAATTTTCCAGTCCAATTTCTGATGATTGTAATTTCTCCTCGGTCTTATTTTGGCATCATAATCAGCACCCAGGCTACTTTCAAAGTGAAATTTGTTATGTTAAAGTGGAAAAATTAATATTAGTACTACGATTTGAAAGCGTGAGATTAGTGTATAAACCTCATTAGCATATCATGTTCAAATGGTGTGTTAGTGGTTGTAATTCCCGAGTAAATGGAGTCAACACAGTACACTATGCTCAGTTCTGGTACAATGAAGATGGTCCTCCAATGGTCCCTAAATATAACAATTTCAAATGTCGGTAATGTATCGATTTGAGTAGACATATAAAGGGCAAGCATTATTAGTAACACTTACACTCGATGAAAGGGCGCAATGTAGAGCCTTGCTGGTCTCTCCTCCATTAGTGCTATCATCTGTTTCAAAAAGACGGCCTTCTCTGCTACGGGATCAGTTTTACCGTTACAACTAGAGTTGGTGCTTACAAACTGCACACGACCACGGTCATCTTCCTTCATCTGTGTGTGTAAGAAGCTGGAGAAATAGAACTCCATATGAATGATATGGCATTTGGAGAAAACTTTTGCATAAAAAACTGTCCTTTAAAACTTAGAATAACTATAGAGCGTACCTCATCCACATATCCATTTGCCAATTATTAATCCAATCCTTCATGTCAGTATTGCAACTGATCACCCAATCCATGTCCTTAGGGATGTCTATGAAAGTATTGTGAAACACAGTGCCAAAAAATTCAGGGCCAACATCAAATTTGAACACTATACGAGGACTAGGGTGTTTTTGCACCTCCGCAAGGAACTCCAAGTACGTGCGTCTGATATCTGGGTCTACCACGTAGTGTGCAAAAACCTGCATAACATTGGCAGAAAGATGAACTCTAGTGTATGGGGCTTGACAGGCAAACTTGATTTAATTTTTTCAAAGGCAAGAAATCCTTACCCAATCAACAATTGCAACTTGCAAGGATGATGGTATAGTTGTCATGTATTTTGGTTCTTTAGATTTCGACGAGTCAGTCTCTTCATCCTCATCATTATCTTCTGCATCTTCCAGAAGGTCCTCATCATCTTCAATCTCTTGCTCTATTGCTTTCTTCTCATGCTCCTGGTGCAAAATAAAACTGGTAAGTGAGTGCATGAAGTAAGTGCAAAAAATATGAACGAGCCAATGGAGATGTTCAACTTGCCTCGCTTTGCTTGGGAATTATATCATCCTCGTAATCGAGAAGAGTGTCAGGATTGTTGACATTTGCACCCACTGCAGATCCAATACTTTTGTAGTACCCACCGTAGAATGGCAACTTTACTTGAGGCAGCACTATAGGGGGTCTAACTTAGACATATTGGCTAGCATGTTGGTATGGTAGATTGTAAGGTCTGTTGATGACAAGCCCAGCCGCTGCCCGTCTGATTCGTCCTGTAGAGTCTTCAATGTTGAGAAAGCATGGGGTAGTGCTCTAGTGGAAGGATGTGAACAATAAAATATCTTGGTTAGTGTTTGCGTCTATTAAATATGGGAAATCATTTATAAAAGTGTGAAACCATACCTCATAATCGGAATCTCCTGATCCATCATCATTCATTGCTTGTTCTCTTGGCATTCCTTTATTGACTTTTTTATTCTCCACCTCATGCATTCTCTCCATTCCCTTGTCCTGGATAATCTTCCTGTAGCCACCACTTCCACCTTGGAAATAAAATTCCTTGAATCCAGCACTAGTGATGCCAACTTTGCTGAGTTTCTGCATAGGAAGCAAGAAAACCAACACATTGTAAGTATAAAAATATACATGAATACTACAAGAATAAAACTGACAGGGGAAAACAAGGGTATGAAATTACAAGTCATAAATACAAAACTCACTTCAAATTCTTCCGACTTCCTGTAGCTCACAAACAAGTCTCATTCTTTGGGATTAAGCCATTTATACTTTAGGGTTAGGTGACCAAGGTTGATGTTCTTCTTTGGTTTCCTTATGTACCGTCTTAATACTTGTGTCCTCCAGCGTGAAATCTGTCCCTAGCATATGATGTCCATATTCTCTTCAGTTCTGCGTGCTCCTCAGCGTTCAATGATGTCCTGAAGTCCCAGCTCGCCTGTAACAATTAATCAATGGGCTTTAGTACATATTTTGGCAGTACAGAACTAAAACAGAGAATAGAAGCATATATAATGGTTATGGGGTGTGAATGTGAAATTCAGAATGATTTCATTGATACGAGAGTGTACAATATATAATACAAGAGTCCTAAACTAAGCTACTCTAAAATAGGAATTGATATATTTTACAACAATATAAGAATATCTTATAATTAAATCAATATATTCTATTATCCCCCCTCAAGCGAAGCATCGGATTCGAGGAGACGCAAAGTTTGGAACGAAACAACTCGAAAAGTGGACGAGAAAGGCCTTTAGTGAAGACATCAGCCACTTGAAGAGCAGACGGGACATGACTCACACGAACCTTTTTAGAGGAAACAAGCTCACGAACAAAGTGATAGTCAATGTCAATATGCTTGGCCCGCTTATGAGCAATCGGATTTTGAGCCAAGAAAATCGCGCTACTGTTATCACAAAGCAGAAGCGGAGTGGAGGACCGAGGAACTCGAAGTTCACAGAGAAGTTGACACAGCAAGCAAGTTCAGCAGCAGTGTTCGCCATAGCACGATATTCAGATTCACAGCTGGAACGAGAAACAGTAGGCTGCTTCTTAGCACTCCAAGAAACAAGATTGCCACTAAGGAAAATAGCACAGCCATAGGTGGAGCGGCGAGTCTCAAGACATCGAGCCCAATCACCATCGGAGTAGCCAAGAACAGGAAGACCAACAAGCGAAGGACGAAACATCAGTCCATAGTGAAGCGTCCCACGAACATAGCGCAAAATGCGAGTAACTGCCTGAAAATGATCCTCAGTGGGAGACTGCAAAAACTGACTGACAGAATTAGCCGCATAAGACAGATCAGGGCGAGTAATTGTCAAGTACTGCAGCGCACCAACAAGAGAGCGATAGAGCTTGGGATTTGAAAAAACAGGACCAGAAGAGCTGACAAGCTGCGAACCCGGAATAAACGGAGTAGAGACAGATGCAGCATCGGTCATACCAGCTCGCTGAAGAACCTCCATAGCATACTTAGCCTGACCCAAGAACAACCAAGCCGGAGAGCGAGCAACCTCAATTCCCAAAAAGTAATGAAGGGAACCAAGATCCTTAACAGCAAACTCAGCGTCAACACGAGCAACAAACTTGCGGATAAGAGCAGGATCATTGTCGGTAAGGATAATGTCGTCAACATACACCAACAGGTAGAGCACAATCGATCCACGAGAGAACACAAATAAGGAAGTGTCCGTTAAGTAGCACTTGAAACCTAAGAGCACAAGGAAGGAGCTAAACCGCTGAAACCAAGCCTGAGGAGCCTGCTTAAGCCCATAAATGGCTTTCCGAAGACGACAGACGGAATCCGAATGAACAGGATCAGAGTAACCATCAGGTTGTTCCATGTAGATCGGCTCATCCAGAACGCCATTGAGAAACGCATTTTTAACATCCAGCTGATGAAGCGGCCACGAAAACGTCACAGCCAAAGCAAGGATGATGCGAACAGTAGAAGCTTTGACAACAGGACTAAAGGTATGAGTGAAGTCAAAACCAGGAAGCTGAGTAAACCCTTGAGCCACAAGACGAGCCTTGCATCTATCAACAGAGCCATCAGGACGATACTTGATCCTATAGACCCATTTGGAACCAACAACATATGCATCAGCAGGACGCGGAATCAGATCCCAAGTGTGTTGTTGGCGAAGAGCTTGCATTTCCTCATCCATGGCAGAAATCCAACGAGGATCCTTCATAGCCGAGCGAAAACCCCGCGGCTCAGTCTCAGCAAGCAAGGCAGCAATAAGTCCAGTCATCTCATAATCTCCAAACCTACGATTAGCTGTAAGACTACCAGTTTGCAACCGAGTAGTCATGTGTCGCGGAGGAGAGGGCGACGGATCCGCAAAGATCGCAGAAGGAGGAGAAACTGGTGGAGACGAGGGCGGCGAAGTAGAGACCGGTGAGGAACTGGCCGATAAGACGGGAGATGAAACTGGAGTCTCAGCAGGTGACTGTGCCCAAGCCGTGTCGTCCAACGGTGCTGGGGGTTAGACTGTGTCTGAAACATAATCAACCAAATCCATAAAAATCGAAACACCCAAGGTGTTAGGAGCAACATCAGCAGGAGTAGGCGAATCTGTAGCAGATGAAAAAGAGGTCTCATCAAAACGAGCATGGCGAGTGAGGTAGACCTTCTTGGATGAGGGATCAAGACAATGAAAACCCTTATACTGAGCACTGTACCCAATGAAGATGCAAGGAACACTTCTTGGCGCGAGTTTGTGAGGTGCAAAAGGTCGGGTATAAGGATAAACTCTACACCCGAAAGGGTGAGAGTTAGAGTAATCAGGATGACGACCGTAGACCAGAAAATGTGGTGAGACATTGCGAAGTACCGGTGTTGGAAGACGATCGATGGTATAGACTGCAGTAGCAAAAGCAACATCCCAGTAAGATGATGGTAGCTGAGAGTGCATGAGCATCGAAAGTCCCATTTCCGTAATGTGCCTATGTTTCCGTTCGGCTCTACCATTTTGTTCAGGTGTAGCAGGACAAGAAATTTGATGAAAAATACCTTTGTCTGAAAAGTGAGCCTGCAGACGCGAATTTGTGAATTCAGTGCCTCCATCGCTTTGAAAGATTTTTATAGAGCAAGAAAACTGATTCTCAACCAAATTCTGAAACCGCACAAATGTCTCAAAAAAGTCCGACTTCCGCTTCAACGGATAGAACCAAGTAAAGCGAGAGAAATCATCAACAAAGATAGCATAGTATGAAAAACCACTTTCTGATAAAACAGGAGCAGGACCCCACAAATCACAGTGTACCAAAGCAAGTAAAGAGTCAGCCCGTCTGGAATTATCCATAAATGAAAGTCATTTACCCTTAGCTCGTTCACATGAAGAACATAAAGAGGGTTTAGGCGAAAAAGAAACAACCTTAACTAGGTTCAACTTATTTAATAAGGAAATAACAGCTAGGGAAGTATGGCCCAGCCTGGCATGCCATATGTCGAAAGACGCCCTATGTTTATTCGCTTGAATGTAAGCAACAAAAGCAGCACCACCCTGCTCCAACACATACAAACCATTCTCACAACGACCTCGGCCCACGATTTCCTTTGTGACCTTTGTCTGAATAACAAACATATTTTCATCAAAAGAGATCATAGATTTCAAGTCCCTGGTCAGTTTACTAATGGAGAGAAGGTTTTTCGTAATATCCGGAACTACCAGCACATCAGATACATAAAGATTATGAGAAAACCTACGATGATCAATATGAGTAATATTAACAGGTCTACCATTAGCAAGGGCAACAGAACGATTACCGTTATAAGGAGCAATGTTGTCCAGACCAGAAGATGTGGTTTCCATGTGATTGGTTGCACCAGAGTCTACGTACCAGTCAGAAGAGTTGTCGAGAGACACATTGGACTGAAACACATCAGCAAGATTGGACTCTGGCTGGGGATTCATGCATGTTTTGGCGGTGTGACCAAATTCTTCACAGAGCTGGCATTTAGGGTTCCACTTCTTGCGACCACGACAATTGCAACCACCCGAGGACTGACCACCACCAGACCTGCCACCAGAGGAGCCATCACCAGAACGGCGGCGCGTGGCAGCCGACGCGCCAAACGGTGGCGCGTGCTGCCCACGCGCCTGGTTAGGGTTACCAAAACCGTGCTGAGTCGACACAGCGAACGCACCTGGGAGCGTTTCCGGCACCAGTGAAGAACCATAGCCACCAGTGGACATCAATATTTCATGACTGCGAGCCCTAGCGACGATCTCGGCATAGAGCGGGAGAGGATACGATGCAAACTGGACCGTGACAAACGTGTCGAATCCGGCGCCGAGACCCCGGAGAAAGTGCAGTACTTTGTCCCTGTTTGCCACTAGAGTTCCAATGGCAGCAAACCCATCAGTGATAAGTTTGAAACAGCGATGATATTCCATGACAGTGGAGGAGCCACGGCGGGCCGAGTGGAGCTCGTCGTGAAGTTGGATCTCACGAGCATCGGAGATGTTATCATAGGCGGCAAGCAGAGCATCCCACATGGCGGTGGCAGTCGAGCAGCCGATGATCTCCATGACGGAATCATCAGTGAGGGAGGACCGAAGAATCACCTGGACAAGATTGTCTTGTGCGGTCCAGGATTCCGGCGTGAGACCGGAGTCCGACGACGAGGCTAGATCGGCGGGAGCCTTCAGGGCAGCCTGAGGAGAGTCCGACGAGGAGCTTGATATAGCCGGAGAAGCGACGGGAGGCTTGGCAAGAGATCCATCAAGGTAGCCAAACAATCCGGTCGATTCAAAGAGTGTTTGCACCTGCGAACGCCAAGCCATGAAGTTGCCGGATCCAAGCTTGATCGGCAACATATGGATCATGGTGGCGTAGGAAAGAGTCTTCCCAGAATCCATGAAGTTGGCCGGAAAACGAGAAGAAACAGCGGGTGCTAGCAACGGAAGAGCGAGACACCTAGAGTGGAGGTCTAGGGTTTTGATCGGAACACCTAGGACACAGCTGAAACACCTAGGATTTGGATCGGAGACACCTAAAACACGGCGGAGGTGCTAGGATTTGATCGGAAGAACACCAAGCACGGTCGGCGGCTAGGGTTTAAGGTGACACCTAGAGCTTGACGGCTAGGGTTTGCAAGTTAGGGTTTAGGAGCACCTAACAAGAATTTTGGCAAAACTTTTGGAGATCGATAACCAAAACTGATACCATGTGAATGTGAAATTCAGAATGATTTCATTGATACGAGAGTGTACAATATATAATACAGGAGTCCTAAACTAGGCTACTCTAAAATAGGAATGGATATATTCTACAACAATATAAGAATATCTTATAATTAAATCAAGATATTCTATTATGGGGGAATACCAGAATGTCATTCCAAGCTTCTTCCTTCACATAATTTGGAACATCATACCAGGTTTTCCAAGTACCAATGAGGATGCGTCTTCGGTACGCATAAGCTACATACCCACACCATTTCCCTGGCATTACTCTCGGGCACATATACACATCGAACCACATTGGCAGAGGCTTGTTATGCATCATTACGAGGACTGAATTGCAAGTAGCACCTCCTCTTCTTTGAATATGAGCAGTGATATCAAATTTATCAAAGTTTTCCCCTTCTATTTTCGTCCCAAGGTCAACAAAGGAAAACTGATGGTCAATTGGCTGATCGATGTCCCTCAGGTGGGGAGTTCTTGGGTTAGCTAGCAACATCCGATGCGTGATCGGAAGGTCATTAGGATCAACGTGCAGTCTCTTCTCATCATGCTCCTCTTCAGAGTCTTCATAAGGATTCTTATACCTTGCTTTTTTGGGTGGCATCTACAATACAACGGGGAACAGTTAATAGAGAGCAATATTTGAACTTTACACCATTAAACATGCATTGGAAGGTTTAAAATACATCAATGATGTATTTTAAACGAGCAAGGTCCAACCTTTAAGAAGCAAACACATATTGGCGGAAAATACAGTTTAATCATACAATATACATATGCAACCATGTGAAATCAAAGTTCATAGTCACGGTCCATCTAATTTTAGATCCATGTACTTCAAATAAGGTCTGAAAGCCCGGTAGATCTGAATCCCAATGACTCACCGCACAACAAAGCTTGTATGAAGGTTTGGAAAATTCTCTACCACCACTTTTATGCCCAGCGATGGAAGTATTTTACCGGAAGTTGAGATCTTGGTAAATCTTGTGGTGGCGCGGCTAGGGTTTAGGGGTTGTTGTGGGTACAGATAAAGGTTAGTACACTATGGATTGTGAGTTATGATGAATGTGAAATCTTCAAAATAACTTTTCCTTTTATATTTTATGAGGAATCGTTGAGTTTAATTGCGTGACAGAATGGCAAGCACATTAAAGAGGATTAAACCAGCGACCAACCGGTTTAAACCCCGTTAAAGTAACTATAGGCAGTCAAAATGTCACCATAAAACTCAGTTTTGGTTTTTTTAAATTTTAAAAACAATATAAAGCAGTAGCATGGCGCTGCATTTATGAGAAAGTTTGATTTTCCCCTGATTTTTACTAAATTTTGCAATCTAAGTATATTGCACCGGTTTAGTGAGCAGTGTTAGTCGAAAAATGAAAAATTCAAAACTCCAGCACAAATCCAAAACTTCCCTGGCTATTTTTTGGGTATCTATTTTGAGTGTTTATGTCATTGGCCCATTAATATTCCTTTTACCTGCAATTATACCCTTTTTTTAATTAATTAACATTTAGTGACCTACAAATGATTATAGATCTGATGACAACCTACAAATACAATGAAGCTGACACACTAAATTCAAAATCAGCAGTGTCACTGTACTTGCATCAACGTCTGAACAACCTTAGAAGAGCGGATGAACGTAGATAACCTTGTAAATGACCGAACATGATCCTTTTAGATAGTATTCAATTGAACTACCTACCTAGTACTAAATCTTATCAACATGAAACCACAATACATATCCAGTCTGTTATCACTGTTACGACTTCAGTGACCTTGCAAATCATTTGACATATTGAATATGGTACTGTGTGTGCAACGAGTCTCGTAACTGATTGCGGGAAGTCTAACTATATCGGCCGGTAAAAAGGTTTGAATAAATAGAGACGGGTTTCAAGACACATATTAAGTCAGTTTGAAATGTGAAGACTTTAACAATTCTTGCTTTTAGAGAATGGTTAATCACTAATACTAATTGTTTGGTTAGATGTGTGTTCGCCCGTAAACATGGTATTATATATCGTCGTATTGAAAATATAATGTTACATAATACGTTTAATGTACTATATTCAATTGTATAGCAACATATTTAAACATAATGTGACTATACACATGTCAAATTAACCAAAGTTTCCAAATTGAGCTCCTCCTGTTTCTTTCATTTGCTCTTCCATTCTGACCTTATGCTCTAACTTCATTTCAATTTTCTCGGCATGCGCAATCCGCTATTGGAGTGATTCTACTGCCACTGTTAATCCAGGAGCTGCATAAGCTTATTTAGGTACCTAAGGTGTTTGATAAAATGCCTCAACTAATTTTTCTCTAATATCATAATGCATATTGAGGTTTCATTCTCCTTTATCCTTTTGATTTCATACTCCATCCTTTTCATTTCCTTAGGTTAGTTCAGTTTAGCTTTTATTATTGCAATAGGTTTACTTAGTTATTATTGCTTATATAACTTATATTTGTATTTCTACTTATGGATACCTTTTCATTCTCTTCCCGATTTCATAACGTGGTTTTGTATTAGTTTTAAAAGAATATTTTCATATAATATCCATCATATATTGCGTCTTTTATGGTCTTTTTAATTTCTCTCAGCTTTTCTATATTTATGATTTGTCCATGTTTTCAGGCTTTTCAATGAAAATCAGTTGATCAGTTCACTACCTGATGAGGTTGATCATCTTTAATTTGAACAGAATACGAATCGATGAGAAGCATTTTTCTAGACAGCGTCGTGCTTTTTTTCAAGCGGCCATCTATTGATCTCTGATGTGCCATCACTGGTAAGCACACCCTTCCTTCTGGTACACAATCCCTTATCCCACTGATGTTCTTCAACCCCTCCATGTATTTTTCATGATTTATTCTAGGCTGAGTGTGAAGAGTTGTAGCACATAGAGATGCTGCATTGAATGATGCAAACCATGATTTGAGAGATGAGCTACATAGGCGAAGCTTACTTCTGCAAATAGGTCAGCTAATGATATTATTTTTTATATGGTTTAACTGTTTTTGAGAGGTACCATATGTTCATAAGTGATATCTTTAATATATCTGGTTACTTTTGATGGCATTACAAAGAGAAACTTTTATAGATTCCATGTTGGAGGAATTTCATTAGTGGAAAGATGATCAGAATTCCATTTACCCACTGCATTTTGAACACGTGTTCATTATAGCTTTACTAATTTTACCAAGAAGACTGTAAAACCTGATCATACATTTATAAATTTTGTGATTTTAATATGATTTTTGATTAATTAAATGTTAACGTCAAAGTTAATAAACCATTTTATTAAACAAAAAAGTATATTTTTAAATGGAATGAAAGTTGATATGTTGATAACATATACAGACTTATTAAATATGTTTATGTGACATTGTTTTGCTTCTAAGGGACAACTACAACGCTAGTTTAATATTCATGCACCTGACTAACCTGTGAGAAAAGTCTAATATTGAGTCAGCAAAATAATTCTTCAATCCAGAAGTTGACTAATTTAGCAATAATTATTCTGCCAGCTTCAACCAATTGAAATGTGTACTTTTGAAAAAAGCTCGCTGTTGCCATTTTGAGATACTTGCCAATAATTCAGTTGACTCATTGAACTAAGAAAAGTCTTACAATGTGAGCTGCTCTCTTCATAGCCGTTCACATTGCAGAAAGAAAAATGAGAAAAATTATATATTATATAGATAGCAAAAAATGGATGTAGAGTTCTTTTACAAAAGAAGTTGGAAAAAATGAAAAAACATAGTTTTTAAAATGTGCGAGATGAATTAGAACAGTTAAATAAATAAATAAAGTTATGCAGTTTGAACTGGTACGGAAAGTCGGAAAGTATAATCATAATGGAATGACACCAAAAATTGATGATGACTAGTTGTGCTCTCATTATGGAACTGCGTGGACTTTCACTTTTGTTCAAAAGCTAGCCACACAAGGTTAATGACTTCATTTTGATTTGGACAGTATAAGATGTTGCTATAAAGCATTACTATCATCCATATGAATTTCAAATTAAAACATGGATAGAAATACCTTCCTCTGTACTCTCATTTTGTTGCAATGTTCCCTTGCATTTTCCAGTGCCTTTACTAAAAGAAGCATAGAAACAGATGAATCTTCTCTTCTTGCCTTCAAATCCCATATTACTTTAGACTCTAATTCTACTAAACTCTTCTCCAATTGGACCGGGGGAACCCCGGTTTGCAGCTGGATTGGAGTTCAATGCTCCACTATCCACCACAGAGTTGTTGCCTTGAATATTTCTTATCTAGGTCTTCAAGGTACCATCCCTCCCCATATTGGCAACCTTTCTTTTCTCACTTCTGTTGACCTCAGCAACAATGATTTCCACGGCGAGATACCATTGGAGATTGCAAAACTCTGAAAACTTAGAGTCATCCGTTTCTTTGTCAACGACATTAGTGGAGAGATTCCTGGTTTTTTTGGTTCCCTGTCTGATCTCCAGTACCTGAATTTGCGAAACAACAGCTTTTCAGGCAGTCTTCCTAGTTCTTTGTTCAATGCAACTAGGTTGGAGCTCTTAGACTTGTCTTCAAATCAGTTGAATGGTAACATTCCTGAAGAACTCGGTAATCTGAAAAATCTGTGGTTTTTGAATATACAATATAACCAGATCGAAGGATATCTACCATTTTCAATTTTGAACCTTTCATCATTGCAAGCCATGGGTTTCACACACAACAAATTAAATGGCGAGCTTCCACTGGATATCTGCTCCAAGCTTCCAAATCTCACTGGGATATATATGTCAGAAAATCAACTCTCAGGAAATATCAAATCAAGATTCCAAAATTGCTCAGAGCTTCAGGTTTTGTCATTGTCACACAATAATTTTACTGGTCTCATCCCAGGAGAAATTGGCAACTTGACAGGACTGGTTAGCTTGTTTTGTGGTGTTAATCTATTCGAAGGTACGTACTTTGATTTGAGTTTTAAATCATTTAACTGATCTTTTGCCCCGTTGTGTTTGCTTAACGACTGTGATGTACAGGTGAAATTCCTCCAGAGTTGGGCAATCTTCGCAACCTACAATATTTGTCCATTGAAGAAACTTATGTGTCAGGTAATCACTTATGTATAGTTCAGTAACCTTGATAACCTTGAAATTATTCAGCAATATGAAAACCTGTGTTTGGTGTAGTCTTTCATATAACATTTTTCTTTAATATTTTCTTTTTTGCAGGTCAAATTCCAACTGATATCGGGAGTCTTCAGGGATTACTACAGTTAAGTTTAAAATCGAATAACCTCAGTGGTCCAATTCCTTCATCCATATTCAATCTATCATCTCTATCACGGATGTCACTGCGTCAAAATAACCTTATAGGGAGTCTTCCACTAGATATAGGACTACACCTACCGAATCTCCAATCAGTAGACCTTGCATATAATAGGCTGTCTGGAGTTATTCCTGAATCACTTACCAACCTCACAGAACTAACTGTTATTCAACTTGTAGAAAACCAATTCACTGGTGCATTTCCTACATCACTAGGAAATTTGAGACTCCTTCAGCTTTGGAATGTGGCTGCAAATTTTCTTACAACTGACTCGTTTAGTTTTCTTGAATCTTTGACAAGCTGTAGAAGTTTACAAGTTATTAGTATCGGCTTAAATCCAATAGATATCCCGCTTTCTCCCAGCATAGGAAATTTCTCAGACTCCTTATATTAGTTCGAAGCATCATTTTGTGGAATTAGAGGTAGCATTCCCAGTCAGATTGGGAACCTTAGTGGTCTGTTAATACTGGGTCTCTCTGATAATAACTTAACTCTTATACCTCCTCCCACGATCCAAAGGTTACCAAACCTACAATATCTAGATCTTGGAGGTAACCAAATATCAGGATTGCTTCCCAACTATCTGTGCAATATGAAACAACTCACTGAAATTTATTTGGGACAGAATATATTATATGGTCAGATACCTGAATGCCTTGGAAATATGACATCATTGACACATTTGTCATTGAAAAGTAATGGATTAAACTCCACACTACCTATCCAGATTAGTAACCTGAGAAATTTGTTGGAGCTAGATGTTCACTCAAATTCTTTGAGTGGTAACATTACACCATCACTTGGAGGCCTTAGTGCAGCAATTACTATAGACTTGTCAGATAATAAATTTTCGGGTAATATTCCCCAATCAATTGGAGGTCTGGGGAATCTGATCAACCTGTCTCTTGCTCACAATCAGCTGCAAGGACCAATTCCCGAGACATTCAAAAACTTGCTAAGTATCCAACGGATGGATCTATCTCATAACAATCTCAATGGGGAAATTCCTGCAGCGTTGGAAAAACTTTCACTGTTAAACTACTTTAATGTATCATACAATCATTTCAGAGGAAGAGTTCCATCAAATGGTTCTTTTTTGAATTTCACAAGGAGCTATTTCATGTCAAATGATGCATTATGTGGTGGTCCTCCTCAGTTAAACTTTCCACTTTGCATTACCATTCTTGATAACAAAGGATCTCAGAAGAAGAAGTTGCGCATGGTTGCGTATATTTTAATACCAATTGCCACTTTGGTATTTCTTATCTGTGCCATGCTGTTTGTGTTTCTAAGAAAAAAGAATAATACTGCAATGCTCTCTCAAGAAGAATTAACATCTTCATTCGAAAGAGTTTCATACTATGAAATTCAACGAGCAACTGATGGTTTCAGTGAAAGCAACTTGCTTGGGGCAGGGAGCTTCGGTAGTGTTTACAAGGCTCTTTTCAGAGATGGTACAATCCTAGCTGTGAAAGTGTTCAACCAGCAGTCGGAGCATGCTCTCAGAAGTTTTGAAACTGAATGTGAAGTCATTAGTAACATTCGCCACAGAAATCTTCTTAAAGTAATCAGTAGCTGCTCTAACCTTGATTTTAAAGCTCTTGTCTTGGAGTATATGCCCAACGGGAGCCTGGAAAAGTGGTTGTATTCTCACAATCATTGTTTGGATTTCTCGCAAAGGTTGAACATAATGGTAGATGTAGCTTCTGCTCTGGCTTATTTGCATCACGACTACTCTTCACCTATTGTCCATTGTGACCTTAAACCTAGTAATGTGTTGCTTGATGAGGAATTGATTGGACATGTGAGTGATTTTGGTATTTCCAAACTTCTTGCAGCAGATGAAACCATGGTCCAAACCATGACACTCGCAACTATTGGTTATACTGCACCTGGTAACCTTTCTAAATTTTTGTATTTTTTTTGTAATTTCAGCCATTCAGCTGTTCTTGATTTAGTGCATGTTTTAATTGTTTTGATTCATTTCAAATATTTTATACAATGTATATGTGATTGTGTGTCTTGTGTAGAGTATGGATCTGAAGGCCTTGTATCCATAAAGTGTGATGTTTATAGCTTTGGCATTTTGTTGATGGAAACATTTACAAGGAAAAGGCCAACGGATGAAATGTTTGAAGAAAGATGGGGATTGAGGGAGATGATTGTCGATGGCTTGCAAAATTCCGAAACTGAATTTATTGATCAGAACCTGCTGAATGCGGAAGACATGAGGTCGAACAAAATGGTGAAGTGTGTGGTACTGATAATGAAATTGGCCCTTAAATGTGCTATGGACTCACCAGAGGAGAGAGCTGATATAAAGAACGTGCTAGTTGAACTGCAAAAGATCAAGCTACTCTTTCTATCCAAATCTGCTTGAATCATCCATCAATTTCGATTTTTAGATTTTATTTCAGAATAACTTGTATCATTTTTCTTCAGCCAGTTTCCTTTGTTATGCTATAAAACTTGGCCCTTTAATATATTTCACCACAATATGATGACATAAGAAAACAAAACAAAAGCACATTGATTTGGTAGTCTAACAAACATTGATATGGTAGTCTTCCAAAAGTAATTTGGAAGACATTCATGTTCTTCCTATTTCATCTGCTTTTTCCAGGATCTTCCTTTTTTGTGACTTCCTTCGTAAACTTCTGTTCTTTTGAGGGATTTCCTTTGAATTTTTCTGTGTTGGTGCTTTAGTTGTCTATGTTTCAGGTTTTTAAGTGATCAAGCGGCGTGCTTTGTTTTAAGCAACCATCCATTGATCTCTGACACCCTGTTGCTGGTAAGCACCCCCTTCCTTCCTTCTGGTAAGTGATCCATTATCCCACTGATGTTCCTGGAGCCCTCCCTTAAAGATCCATCTGGAATAGTAATTTTTTTTCATTCTATGTTCTATATTCTAGACTGAGTACGGTGAAGAGTTGCAGCATCGAAATGCTCCTTTTAATGATGCAAATGCTGATTTGAGAGATGAGAATGTGTGAAGCTTACTTCTGCTAATGAAACTGATTATTGACCTTTTGATCATTCCTGATTTTTTATCAAAATAAATTGAGTTGTACTAAATTGAAATTATTCACAAAGATAAGACAGAGACCAAATTGCTTCATATATTTGTTAGAGATTCAAACTGTAAATGTTAGGAGGGTTAGAGTATAAGCATCCACAGGGTGCATCTACTATACAAACCATTATCGTATTAGCTTATTCCACTGTATTTACTATATACAGTGCAAAAGCTTGTCCACTTTATTATTCCAATACCTTGATTTTAAGGCCCTAGTCTTGGAGTACATGCCTAATGATGGAAGCCTTGATTCTCTCATTCATTTTCTGGATCTCCTGCTAGGGTTAGACATATGATAGATGTTGCTTCTGCTTTGGATTATCTCCACCGTTGCTACACCTCACCAATAGTACTTTGTGATCTAAAGCCTAGTAATGTCTTGGTCGACGAAGATATGATTGGGCATTTAAGTGATTTTGGCATTTTAAAACTTCTCGGGGAAGGAAAAATCATGGTACAAACCATGTAACCGTGGGCTATGCTGCACCAGGTAATTATATGTTAACTTTATATGAACTAACAAGGTTTTTTGGGCTTTAACCATGTTAATATGATTATATAAGATCGAAGCTGATATCACTATGTACTAGTTAGTTTCAAATTTAGAGTATGGATCTGAAGGCATTGTATCGACAAACTGTGCTTTGGCATTCTGTTGATGGAAACATTATCAAGAAAAATCCAACTGATGATGTGTTTGAACTTTGAAGTAGGTTTTGGGGCTAAGGGAAATGATAGTGAATGGCTTGCAAAATTCAGAAAGCTGTTTCATTAATCCGAATCTGCATAAGCCGGAGAGCCAAAGGACAGATGGAGTTGTGAACTGTACAGTATCTGTGATGAAATTGGCCGGAAGATGTGCTATGAACTCGCCGAAGCTAAATGATGTCTTAGTTCAGCTGCAGCAAATTATAAAGTTCTTTCTTTCTAACTCTGTATGAATCAATTTTATACACAAGTGAAAGATGAAATAGAGATCATTAAATGTATTCATGGAATAACTTATATCATCTCTTGTAAAATATATTAAAAAGCGTATAGATGACACTTAAACCCCCAATGAAGTCCATAGAATCATCATAATAACAAGAAGAGCTAAAAGAGAGCAAAATTGACTACTGCCATGTCATTTTATCACTGTTGTTCAGAAGACAAGAAGCCCTTAACATTATGCACTTAACTAATGGTAGCCACTATTTCAAACCTTTTATTATTGCATATAGAACTTCCCCCTTGCTTTTTTGGACAGAAATGTCTTGCCATTTGCTTGATAAGAAGAGAAATATACAGTATGATGCAACTATAAAGCATTACCATCTGCTTGGTTATTTCATATAATACATACTACAAGATAATGATGGATCTACAGTTAAACCTCGATAAATGAATACTCTTGGGACCATCATAAAAATATTCATTTAGCGAGGTTATTCATTTATCGATAAATGAATAAATTATTCATTTATCGATAAATGAATAAATTATTCATTTATCGATAAATGAATAATATATTCATTTAGGCAGTAGTATTACATGAATTGTATGTATGTGTACTAAGTCCAAAAATGTACACATGTGCATTGTATTCAAAACTACTAATAAGATACTTAGTATGCATTGTATGGAATATCTAGAGTTTACGACACGAGCAGAATACTCCCGAAGTTTTGTTTGCTCTAGGAAAAATCAAGGATGAGATTAATTTTGGCTGGAAAAAAGAGTGAAAAACTATTGACATCTTTTTTTTTTTAAGGGAATGATTTATTTTATGAAAATTATTGATTAGAATTTTTTTAATACACATATATCTTATGAAATGTGGTGATTATTCATTTATATTTACATAGGGTCTTTAAGGATTTTAAAATAATTATTCATTAATGCATTTAGCGAGGTTATTCATTTAGCCCCTTAGCCCAAGTCGGGACCGCGAAAAATTATTCATTTAGCGAGATTATTCATTTATTGAGGTTTAACTGTACCTTGATTTAGTTGCTAGCTTTTCTTGTACTTACCAATGCCTTGAGTAAAACTTTCTTGTACCGTCCCTTCCCATATCGGGAACCTTTCTTTTCTCACTTCTATTGACATGCGCAACAACAATATCCATGGCGAGCTACCATTGGAGATCGTGAACTCAGAAGGCTCAGATGCATTTGTTTCTCTGTTGCGATTCCTGGTTTGTTTGGGTCCATGCCTGGTCTCCAGTACCTGAATTCGCAAAACAACAGCTTTTCAGGCACGCTTCCTAGCTCATTGTATAATGCAACTAGGTTGGAGGCCTTGAAATTATCTTCAAATTAATTGAATGGTAAGGATTAACAAGATCCAAGGATCTCTATCATTATCAATTTTGAACCTTTCATCGTTGCAAGTCATGGATCTCCCATTTAACAGATTGAATGGGGTGCTTTTGCTCCAACCTTCCGAATATTACAGAACTAGCTATATCAGGAAATCAATTCTCAGGCAATATTCAATGAAGAAATTGGTAACCTGAAAAAATTGTTACTTTTAGATTTTCACTCAAATTTTTTGAGTGGTAACATAATACCATCAATTGGATGATAAATTCTCAGGTTATATTCCTCAGACTATTGGAGGTCTTGAGAATATGATCAATCTGTACATGGAAAGCAATCAGCTACAAGGGCCAATCCCGGAGAAATTCAAAAACTTGTTAAGCCTAAAAAACTTGGATCCGTCTCATAATAATCTTACATTCTTACTGGGGAAATTCCGGCATCAAAGGAAAACTTACTGTCTTAAACTACATTAATGTATCCTTCAATCATTTGAGCGGAAGAGTTTCATCAAGTGGCTCTTTTGTGAATTTCACAAGCAACTCTTTCCTGCCGAATGATGCATTATGTGGTGGTCCTCCTCGGTTGAACTTTACTCTTTGCATTACTGATCCCCACAAAAGAGGACCTCAGAGGAAAAAGCTGCGCAGAGTTGCATATATGTATATATATACTACCAACGGCTAGTTTGGTGTTTCTTATATGTGCAACGTTGTTGATGTTTCTAAAAAGACGGAACAGGGCTGCAACTCTTTCCATTGAAAAGAGTCTCATTCTATGAAATTCAACAAGCAACTAACAATTTCAATGAAAGCAATTTGGTTGGCAAATGGAGTTTTGGTAGTGTTTAACCAGCAGTTGGAGAATATGGTCTCTAAAGTTTTGAAACTGAATGCGAAGTGTTATGGTCTCCAACCTGGATTTTAGGGCTCTAATTTTAGAGTTCATGCCTCATGGGAGCCTAGATAAGTGGTTGTATTCATAAAATCATTGTTTGGATTAATCCTCTGATAGATTACTGACATTGTATCAGATATGAAACTGTTGTAAAAATTGTTATTGATATCCATTTTATCTTTTTTGAATGAAAATCACAATATAACGCAAATATAAAAACACATGTAATTTATAATAATAATAACTACAACTGTCAATTACATCGCAGGAAAACTAAACAGAAGACCTCTACTTCTCTTGCCGTTGAGCTTTGTTGATCACAAACTTACATTCCCAGAATCATAAAGCAGTCTGATTGATGAGCAGTTGTTCCACCAGATACTTACACTTTCAGTCCCATGGGTTATTAGATTTCAAACTCACAAAAATCATGAGTCGAATTCAGACCCCACAGACAGTTGCCTGAAACCTCAAAAGCACAACCAAACAACAAGCTTTTGCACAAAATTTTAATGTAGTTCAAAGACAGTTAGTTCTCAGTATATTCAGTTCAGCCGAACGATTCACATCCAAGAATCCATAGATCATTTCATCCAATTATTTGTTTAGTCAAAGGATAAGCCACTTGAAAATACAGTTAACACGAGTTTTCAACAAAGAATAGACAAATAATACATGATGCACAATAGAGAACGGCCGTGCAAATTCATAGCAAAAAAACAAACAGAAATCAAGCGTAGAAAGTGAAGAACACATCTAAAAACAAAGCAGGTTGAAATTATGATTCAGTCCTTTAACCTTTCTACAACATGGAAGCAAAAGTAAGAGTTGTAGAATACATTTAGTAGAATCCAGTGCAAAGTCTAATAAGGATTGTCTCAAAATACTTTGCCCATCACATAGACCTTTAAAGATGAAAAAGAAATCTATTGAACACACACACAATGACACGAAGGGTTGTGTATGCAAATATCTCGTCTTCTCAAAAAGATTTGGACACAAACGTAGTCAAGTTGAGCACAGTGTTTTTACTGGAAATGAGGAAATCACAGTGGTATTATTGTTTCTACTGGAAATGGGGAAATCAATTTATTTATCCATGTAAATATCACTAATGTGAAAGGAAAATGTGGGATGTCCAGTAATGGCAGAGGTAGACACTGAACAAGCAAAGATGTGGTTATCTGGTAAAACACATTGAATCATATCATCTATCGTAATTGAAATTGAAACTCACACCCATGGAAACAATGTGGCCTCCAGCCAAAACAAACATTCAGAACAGAACGCGTAATAAAGTCTTTATATCAAGGATTATAAGAAAAACGATTAAATAGATGGGAGGGGGAAACCACCATTAATTAATGTAAATTTCAAAAAAAAACAATAACCACAACTGACTGGTTTGACCAGATAAGGAGAGAAGCAACAACTCAACAACTTGAGCAACTTAAAACAAGAGAACATAGAAACTACTGGTGTCAACAGCAACTGAAATTACAGTAGCGAACAAACAAAACAACCATCTGATAATGTATATGCCACACACAATACAGCAAATTGCTCCAAGTAAACTACTACACTATCTCTAACAATTATCAAGTAATGGCCACAAATCCACAATGAGCAGATAGAGTGAAGCAGCAACAGATGTATAGCACGCCATTAATCAACGAAAGATGTGTCTGCAATCACTGAATTCACCACAACCACATAAAGCATTTGCTCCAAGCTCTCAAACACCTGAGCATATACCCAAGTACAACTTAATCCATGAATAGAATTCAAAAACAAAATACTGTAAAAGTAAATCATTGCATTTAAAGCTAGAATAAAAATTTTGCAATATCAAGGACCCTGCAGAATAACAAGCATCGACACGTAGTATTATCTACGTGATATCATAAATTCATGGGCAAAAAATGATAGAAACCACACTATGTAGAGGATCACAGAAACCATTTGTGCTACCAAAAGGTGATCCAACAGTTTAGCAACAGCAAAACTCAAAAGAATCAACTTTTTTTAGATAGTATAATCAACTTTTTTAGACAGTATTAAAGCCTACCAGGTAAGGAAAATCAACTAGTTCAAACAAAAATTTCATTACGTAAGATCATACAAAGCAAGTAGACGCCTACAACTTTGATACATTCACAAGTAATCCAAACACAGAACCAAGAACTGAAACTCAGACCAGCCTAATCATCATTAAAGACACGAACGAATTAAGCTCCACAGAAGGTCAAAATCAATTACCTCCATAGTATGGTGGCATTCCCTGGTACGTTCCTCCGATTGGAGCCCTAGGCCCTGTGCCTGGCTGATTTGGCTGAGCAGGATAAGCTGATCCCAACCCATAGTTTCCACCTTCAGGGAATGCTCCGGGATTCTGCCCTCCCATGGAGCTAGGTGGCATCCTATTATACTGGCCAACAGCAGCCGGATAATCACCGCCTTGTCCAGGGTAGTGTTGTCCATAGCCCCCTTGGGCATAGCCACCATGTCCACCTGAGTTCATATGCGGAGGCTGAACCATCCCCTGTGCAGGCTGATGAGGAGGCTGATGCTGTGGTACTCCCTGATATCCATAACCGCCATTGTATCCACCATGACCATATCCACCATCACCCTGCTGATTGGGGATTCCAGTCATACCCAGACCAGCATTCTGTGGCTGCTGCTTCATCTTCTTATTATCAGTAGCAAGCTTGCAGAGAAGCTGGTGTCCATCAATAGTCTTGTTGGGCTCCATCAGAGCACTCCTAGCTCCTTCCTCCGTTTTGTAAACAAAAAACGCAAAACCTTTGGGCTTCCCCGCCTGCTTATCAAACCCTAGCGGCCCCTCCTCGATTTCTCCATACGCAGAGAAGTGGCTCAGCAGCCTCTCGGAAGTAATCTCAAACGGAATGCCCCCAACATAAATCTTCCTGGAAGCTATGTCAGTAGACTGAGAATTGCCGGAATTTCCGGCCGCTGCGAGCTGGGTAACAGTGATCCTCCCGTCGATCTTCTTGTTCGGCTCCTTCAACGCCAGGATTGATCCATCGATGTGCTTGAACGTCACGAACCCGTACCCCTTCGACTTCCCAGTGGTCTTATCGTTGATGACAATGGCCTCCTCGATCTCTCCGAAGGAGGAGAAGACTGATCGGAGCTTCTCCGTGTTGGTCTCCCAGCCGAGGCCGCGGACGAAGAGCTTCCTCTGCGAGGGGTCGGAGTCAGCGACGGAGCGGACGTTCTCGAGAACGTCGGGGTGGCGGAGAATGGCGGAGCGGAGGATTGGCAGCAGCTGCTCCTTGGTGAAGGGGTCGAGGATCTTCGCGATGTCCTCGGGGGCGAGATGGCCGGGCTGCGGCGGCGCTAGGGCGGAACTGAGATCGCTGGAGAGCGGTGGTGGCGTGGTGTATACGCCGCCGTTATCGTCGACTTTGCGCTTCTTCGAGAGATCCATGGGATTCATCTTAAAACCCTAGCTTGTGTGTAAACCTCGTCGATATAGAAAAAAGGGGATTTGTGAGAGAAGAATTTTGTGAACAGCGGCGCTTCTGACGACTATATATACTGGTGGTCGGAGATCTCTTGGGCTTCAACCTTGTGGGCTTTATCACAAGCAATCAATATTCATAACCCTTGCAGGATTCGGTCCCGTAATTGAATCAAAATTACACAATCAAAGTTTTGCTAGGAAAAATACGTTTACCCTCGTCCTACTATGAAACGGACTGCAATTCTAATACTACCATTGATGGCTGATTGTAATTATCCACACACTTCTTTGTTTTGAAAAACAAACCAAGCTTTATTAGACCATATTCAACGGTAAGCTACGAGCATATTCAATGGTACGCTACGAGCATTTTCAACGGTTGCATTTTGAACTTGCTTGTCAATTTTTATAAAATATTTAGTATTAACTTACCATTGTTTTACATTCCACAATAACCAGCTCTAAAATATTTAGCACTAGCTTACCATTGTTAAGATATTTAGAACTAGTTCTTGTGGAGGGTAAAACAATGGTAAACTAGTGTTAAATATTTTATTAAAATTATCAAGCAGGTCCAAAATGCAACCATTGGAAATGCTCTTATTTTCTTCTCCTGAAAAACGTGCGGAATCATTTGATACAAGAAACAAAAAGGTGAATCTCAAGAAGTTATAAAAGAATTGCTAAATTTAGCAAAACGAGCAAATAAATTACCTGAAATATTCCAGAAGCGAAGCACTAAAAAGGCTGCTGATAAGGCCTCCACTGTTGTAGAATGTAACATGGAACGGTGAGAGCTAATCACCCTCCACCATGCTAAATACGCTTTCGGGAGCAACCGAAGACACGGGAATACAAGAATATATTTCTCTATTTTCTTCAAAGTAAGGTAAATTCGATCCATCTTCCACCAACTAAGCAAATCAAAGTTTGGATTCTCATCATCACTTAAGTAAAGAGTCACCTGTCCCTACACATATATCTACCTCTCCTATTTTCTTGTATTGAGCATACTCATCCTCATAAGAATCTGATTTTGATCTTCATCCAGCACACTTGAATGACTTCACTTTTGTTGCCCTCTTACTCTTTTGATACTATTACAAAACTTTCCAAATTTGTTTTAACTTTTGATATTTCATTATCACAATCATCTTCGTACAGTTAGCTGAAATGATACTTCACGCAATTCAGTTTACTTCTTGGATCTAGTACAGTAGTAATTGTCAAAATTCCAATAATATTAGACCGATACTTATCGAACTTCTTAACCATACTTTGATCCATGATTTTAATGGTTTCAACATCACTGTCCAACCATCTCCTAAATTAAAATCGAATCCCGCAAACCTTTGAAGCAATAAATTTGACGTGGGTTGATAATTGCCAGGAAAAAAAAACAAAGTAGTCTTATGGAAAATCTCCAACTTTTCACTGACCAATCATCCTCACTAGGAATAGCTAGCTTAACCTTCGTGTTTAGACGCTTCAATCTAGAAAACACACCCTTAAGTGGGAATGTTGTCTTCAACATCAAGAAAATATAATTTCATCTAGTTTTACAATCAAGAACCAATCTTTTTGGCAGAGAAATATTCTCAAGGCGACAAGCTTCCTCAATGTTTTCCATTTTTTTAGGGGTGGCCAACCAATACACAATACAATCACGAACCTTTTCAATGATTGGATCAATTAAATCTAAACCATTCATCACAACCAAGTTCAAAATATGAGCACTACAAACCATATGTGAAAAAGAATCATATAACATTAGATACCTACTTTAATATTTCCAGCATTGCATTATTTGTCGTTCAATTATCAACTACCTAATAGCTTATTTAGAAGGACAATGAGACAGACAGACCAACAAAATTTTTGCAAGTACGGGTTCTGTATGTGAGGATGGTACAAAACAAAATATGAACAAAAATTTTTTAAAAAAATTAATACTAATGTATATGTTGGATCCAGCAATGAAGCATTAATAGCATATATCGTAATGTAATTTAACCTGAAAAATATACATACCTTAAGGTTTGGTTGCGTAGAACCCATTATTATTAATGAAGTGCGACGTCACGATCATATAACCTTTATTCAGGTTGGAGCCTGTCCACATATCTGTGGTTATAGCACCCTACTATCTTTATGCTCCAACATAACCTTCAAAGTAATTTTCTCGTTGTTGAACAATTTCATGATGTCATTCTTAAGAGTATTTCTCCATATCATCTTTAAATTAGGATGTATGCTCTCCATAAATTCCCGAAAACCAATACGGTCCATAACTCCATATGGACAAATGATAGTCATGCATGATCACTGCTCCAACCAACAGTTTACTTGGAAATTCTTGATCAACTTTCCAACTGATTTTATCCTTGAACTCCAATACTGTAGTCTCGTCTGCTTCAGTTTTTACCTTCAACTTCAACAGGCCCTTAACCCCAAGTCGAATATACCCCCCTTTACATGAATTGTACATGAATGGGAGGATTTGAAGTTCCTTTAAGTCAATTTAGATCTACAATATTTTGCATTGTGCCTTCTTACCACCGTTAACCAGATCGAAAGAGTCTCATACTACAGATGATGTTTGTTTCTTTTCTTGTTGCATTTCTCCAGACTTTCCAATGTCAGCATCTTTCCCTAATTCCACAAAACCTTCTGAATCTTCTTCTTCAATTTCATTTGGTTCCACCATCTCACAAATTTGTGATACTACTATTTAAGATGACATGATAGCGGTTTTTGTAGGTTCCATTTTCCTGTAAAAACAAAAGTATTAACTAAGATCTTAGTTCCAACATATGTAATAAAGTTACAAACTTTATTACACTAGAGTTTTCACTCAAGATTCTGCAAAACATTTTAATGGGGTTTACAAAATTTATGAAAACAAAATTGAAACAATGTTTATGACATATAAATGTACAATATTCAGTAATTATCTCATTGTTCTTATAACTTATTGATACCTTGAATACTTAATTTGCTATCTCAAGATAACAATCGGAATATATACACACATAAAATACATTATAATCACAAGTAATTCTCTAATTTATTCCACAACCAGTAAGATGCAAAAGATAAAGAACAAAACAATTTTGAATGAATAATTCAAAACTAATAATCGGACCATACCAAGGTTATGAATTGCGGAGACAACGAAAGGTTTCAATGATCTGCGGTGACGGTGACGAGAGTTTCAGAACGTGATATGTAGAGTTTTGACGAGGGTTTCAGATCCAGTGACGGTGACAGAGCGGCGATGGTGTGAGAGTTTCAGGGATAGGGTTTATATCGATTGTGGCCCATGTTGGTTTGGCGTCTCGGAGACGAATTTCTAAAGATAAGGATCAAATTTAATAAAGAAGATAGTCCCTTTCCTTATATATAATTAATAATAATTTAATATTAAAATAATATGGATTGATGAACTGTATGTGGATTTTATATCTTACTATCCATATCCATACCTGCCTTATAAATTATAAATCCATATCAATTTGGATATGAAATTTTAGCATACATAGCCATAAAAAAGGAATTTTAATCCATGGATATTGACCGGATTTATAATCCATTGTCATCCCTACCCGTATGACTCAATTGTTGATGCTGACCCCATCTAATGTTCTTTAGTAAAAATGAAAATCTCAATAGAAATGGTAATTCATGGGGTCTCCAACCTTTGAAATTAAAAGGAAATGGTGTTTATGCAAGAATCTATTAAAAGGATCTAGCTAATGAAGTAGCAAATCAATGAACATATGTAGCTAGATGATTCCAATGCAAGTAAGCACACTTTGATCCTTGTGTTAAAGTGCTTCATGCCATTCAACCATATGAATACCATGTGAAGGATGGTATGTTGCGAATGTGGAAGTTGAATGATGGGTTGTTGATTGGTTAGAAAATCTATTGCTCCATTGAATTCAATTGCTTGATTTTCTTTAGAAGAGCCACGATAAGTGCTAAATATTCTACAAGTTTGGAGGTTATATGTCTTAATAATGTGTCGATAGATAATAATGTTTAACCTCAAGTGGATTCCCTCAAATACAACACTAAACTTTTCATGTTTTAATTAAGAGAGTGAATATATGATTTTTATTCTCACTAACAAGTGATAAACACTAGTTATAAATGTTTATAAAATTCCCTCGGCTAGTGTATCTTTTAGTAAAGGAATAGGCTTTTAATTAATTATCTTCACCACTTTTCTTCTTCCATTTCTTAGGAATGGAAATAAACATTTGTTTATATGAGCAAAACCCGCAAAGCATCCATGGCGGAAAGATCTTCAATCGGCGGTTATGTGTGCCCTGGCTGCAACAGGACCATATTCGCTAACCACGGAGACTACCTGAGAGTCATGGCCAATCACAAGAATACACCTTTTGGAGCCTACAAATACTCTGTCAAGAACAATCTGAAGAAGTTATGGAAGAAGCGATCCATGGAGCTCAAGAAATCAAATCAACCAACCCACGATTTGTTTGATTCCCCTGAAACTTTTCATTTGCCCCTTTAATCAATGTTTTGTAATACTCCTAAGTAGTTGTTCTTGTGGTTTTGGTTGATGAACTGCATGTTTTGTTCACTGAGTTGTCTGGGTTCTTTATTGAATTGACTCGGTTTTCGAAGAGTTAACTGAGTTATTCTATGAGTTGACTCGGTTTTGAACTTGGTTATCAAAAAATATTTTGTTTATATCTCAATTTAAGAGTGTATATTGAGATATTAAGAATGAGTTAAAATGTAGTCTTTATATTACTCAATGTCTAACTATTTTGCCACATTATTTTCACCATGTTTTTTCTTCTCTTTCCCCTATCTTTTTTTTTCTCAACACTTTTTCAATCCGACTAAATGCAAAAATAATCAAGACCACCCTTGAGAAATCCTTCGAATAACCTCATATTCAAAGTTGATAGATGGAAAATTGTGTGGATTGCTTTAGGATCACGTGCAAGTGGAATAGACGAGCTTCAATTGTTCTTTGTTCATACACTCTCAACACTTTCATTTTTGATCCACTTACATCCTTCTGACACAGACCGTCTGATCAACTTGATGTTTAAACATCAATTTCCAGTTGTTGTCTCCATGTTGTAACACCTAATCTCACAACTTCCTTCCTTTCTTTTTTTTTCTTCTACACACAAATAAAGAAAAGCGGAACCAAATAAAAGTACAACTATACATAGAGGTAAGGGCTGGTACCTCAAACATGATAAACACCTTGGTGCTGTCTAAGATGCATGGTTTTTGCATTGATATATGCAAAGCTCTTCAATCTTGAACCATGCTCAGCATCCATAAGTTTGGAGCTTCCTCGATTCAATCCTTTCTGGGGCTGAAAGGTGTTGAGTTGCTTATACCATGTCATCGGTGCGTCTCTCCACTTGTATTGATCCTTATGAGGCTCATGTACATCGCTGTTCCATGTATCTCTGTCAAATCTTTCCTGAAACATGTTTTGACTTCTGATCTAGTTAACTCTTATTGGTCGTGACACTAGTGCAAACACCCTCATCCACGGCACGCGTTTACGGCGTTTGGCGCCGTTTTACGTGAAACCGCCGTAAATATATGCTTGCGATATCGTAAACTGGTCAATTTCGTCAGGTAAAACTGGCACGGCGCAAGTATGGCGGGAACACAACGTTTCAAATAACCGTCGTGTTTTGGTGAGTTTAGTTACGATATCGTAAATATATACTTAAGAAGTCGCGATATCTGAAATACAGGTTAAGTCAATAGTGAACTGAACGTGAAGACAGACGGTATCATAAAGGTGCATGGCTTATTTGGGCACAAGTGCGAGATTCTAAACTCTGATAGTGTATGATATCGTAAATGTGACAGCTAGTTTCACGGTATCGGAAATGGAATAAGGAAAATAGTGCGGGAATAAAAAAATATATGATACAAAAGGAGCTTATTAAGAAGCGATACCGTATACGTAGTGATAATGTGAAACAGTTTCGGAACACGGACACGTATTAGTTTATGATATCGTAAGTGGTGGACACGTTCATAGTTTACGCTATCTTTATCACTCAAAGTTTATAAACTAAATCTAATTCAGATCTTGAAATTAGGGGTTTACATGGAAAAATCCCTAATACTTAAGTGTTCTCAAATTCCTCCGGAGAGAAATGTAGCAAACCAACATTATTGGCAATTGTAAAATAGTTTCAATTTCGATAGTGTAACCTATACAAAGTTGATGAACATGGTTCTTTAAATGACTGAATAATCACCGGTTTAAGGTGGACCAATGAATCTTACTTGCCACACATGACGGTAACTCCCTTTTTAAATGATAGTCGTATTCTGACAGTCATCCCTAAGCCAAGATGATAGTCGTGTTTCAACAGTTAATATTTTATTCTAAATTAGTCATATAAGTGACCTTCATCCAAGCCATTAATACTAATTATTTTACTACCCTTTTAAAATCGCTTAATTAAAATGTTAAAATAATTTATTCTTTATACTCGACATTCATATCTTATAACCATATTAAATGAATGCTAATACAACCATAAAATATAAAAAAAGTAAATTAAAAAAGTGATGACGTAATTAAGCACGTTTTTAGTATTATTATTCTAATTATATATAGCTCAAACTCGACTCGGCTTGTTTTTTTTGCTAAGACTCGACTCGTTAACCATTCGAGTCGTTTCGATCTCGAGTCGAGATACATCGAGCCGAGCTTATACCTAGTTTAGACCGAGTCGATCATGAATTACTCGCGACCAAGTAGCACCACTAGGCAGGATATAGAACATGGAACTAAGTCGGATGTAAATCACATTTCTATCAATTGTGCAATGCTGACATATTAACACATTTACAACAATATATTGGTCAAACTACTTACTAAATGGTGTAGTGGTAATGCTAATTGCTGCTACACGTCGAACATGAACGATGTACGTATAGTAATTCTGACATCGTTGGATGCAAGCCTTCGAAGAGTCCGTAAATTTCCATACATGTTATACATGTTTGGAATCAACAGTCTATGAATTATAATTTTCATACGATGGAGTGCTTAACTAAGAAAATAATTCCTATAATGTGGCTTAAATAATTACTAACAGTGATGTTTTACAATTTACGAATTCGTAAACCGAAAAGCAAGTAGACGTCTACCACTTACGATATTGTAACATGTACAGATAAGTAGGTGAAAACACTATTTTTTCAGCTTGGTTGATGGAATATTGGCCACCCAAACCCCCTTTTTTGCGGGTTTTATCATTCCAAACCCCTACCCTCAACCCCCAATTGTTCTTCATCTTCTACACACTCTATCTCCTAAACTCCCTCTTCTCCATTTTTGCTCATCTTCTCCCAAAATTTTTAAGCCGTAAAACCACGAAATCCATAGCCATTTCTTCAAAACCACAAAATCCATTCCATAATTGGTTGTATGTGAGGCAAGTTTGGGTCCTTGGCTAGTTTAGCAACCTTTGGGGATCCATATCCATTTTGCAAAAGGACACCCATCAAGTTCATATCCTATGTGCCACTAACAAGGTTTGTTGTTTGTTTATATGTGATTTTCCATTTTCTTCATTCATGTTTTCGATATTTGTACATTTTGTTGTGCTTGTGTAATGATTTGAGGAAAATATGTTGTTAAAATTATTGTTTTTATTGTGTTATGATAGCTAGTTTCCTGATTTTTATGACAAAACTTTCAATGTTATGATTTAGGGGATAAAACCTAGGTGGGTATTGGGCATTGGGTATAGGGCATTGGGCATTGGGCATTGGGCATTGGGCATTGGGTATTGGGCATTGCTTCGTAAGGTCGTAGATGTAATAGAGAGAAAAGAACACCCTGGGATGGCATTGGGTATAGGTGGGTATGTGACCCAAATAGAGACGTTTGACATTAA
Organism: Sherardia arvensis; assembly: GCA_948330725.1. Taxonomy (NCBI): domain Eukaryota; kingdom Viridiplantae; phylum Streptophyta; class Magnoliopsida; order Gentianales; family Rubiaceae; genus Sherardia; species Sherardia arvensis. The sequence goes on along the minus strand of OX415236.1, from coordinate 38,829,902 downwards.
GGGTAGTATAGGAAGCCACAACCCTCCAAAAACCGTAGTTTGCAATGAGTCAAATTGATAGATATTCTGCTGAGCTTGGGGAGGTTAAGTCTATTGTTAAGACGTTGGCCAATAATAATAACTTCCCCCTACCTCCAATGTTTGGAGATGTTGATGCATATAGGATACCATTTTCTAGGGGATCACAACCTTCTCCTAGGAATGTAGAGGCGGTGGAAGAGAATATAGAGGTCTTATTTTTCATACTAATTTTCTGAATTCTTGTTTAAACTTTAACTTGTGCCTAGAACCCCTATGCAAGTTATATGTTGAGGTATTGTAATTGCATTGCCTCGATATACGCCTGTTTTTTATGTTTTTCGTTCAAATAAACAACTCTGACTTAGTACATATGCATCAAGTCCAAAAGGTAAAGATCACATTGGGAGTGTGGCTACTATAACATGCTTTTTGCTCACAAGTGCATTGAATGTATTGAAACCGATAATTTGAATCTAGAGAAGGTACGTGCACAAAATCATGTCATACATCCGTCTTTTACAATGTCGGGTTGATAGTGACAATATTTTACATGCGTAGGTTTTTGGTTGCGATGTTACCCCGTACAAAATCGTGGAGCTAAATGAGGGAAGGAATAAGATCGCGAGACACTTGGTACATCCCTGCTCAGTACACATTGCACAACCCACCATATAGGTTAACACTTAGTCCATCACTATTATGTAGTTCATCTTGTTGTGTAGTGTAAGGTCTAGAGTATTATGAACACATAGTATTGAAATTTTGTGGATGATCGACTTTGAACTAGTGTTCAACTTTCAATAGAAAGAGATGATTAATGTCATTTGTGCATTAGAATTAGAATTAATGTCACTAGTGTTCAACTGTCATTTGTGCATAACCCATCCTTACTCCGGTCAAACTGCTGAAATTCTCTTTGTGCTTTATCTCGGAGATTGTACTTCCAATGATCCAGTTGAGGTACTTTATAGTTTGGGGACTCATATAGTTTTCTGCACGTAGTAGCACCAACACTATGATTTCTCATTCCTCTAAACTGCTTCGCTTCTGAAATTGATGTTATAACATATTATGGAATCTGCTGCTACACATGAAATTTTGATGTTAAAACATCGTCTGGTTCTGAGATAACATTCCCCGTATCTATGGATCTCATAACAACTCTTTCGTCCAGTAGATAACAATTGTTTGATGATCTAACTCCTTTGAGAACTCCATTGCCATGCCTTGTCGTACACTCCCTCTCATCAAACCACACTTTCAACTTATGATCACATAGATGACTTATGCTTAACACATTTGACATAAGACCTTCAATAAGCAGTACATCACGGAATATAGGAAAACCTTTGATCAAGAGTTCACCCTTGCCTACAACCTTGCATGTTTTACCATCTCCAAATCTGAAAGTTCCACTCCATGGCACAATGTTTTTCAGCAACTTTAAATTTCCAGTCATATGACACAAACAACCATGATCAAGGTACCATGCATTTTTAGAATATGCATTATAACATGTACGCACAATATAGCATAGTGAGTCGTTACGAACCCATACCTTTTTAGACATCCAGGATGAGTCTTTCGAATCTATGTTATAGCATGACTTGACTTGTTTTCCCTTCTTGATATCATTTTGCAATCTAAAACAATATTGGTACTCTAAGTGCCCTTGAAACATGCAATAGTTGCATCTTTTTGTCGTGTTCTTCTTCATCTGAGATGACTGAGGTTTTACTCTAATGGCTTGAGGTAGTCTGCATATCATTTCAGGAATAGCACCATGTCCAAGTAGTCTTTTTCCTTGCTTGTGTCCAGCAACACCATCATATCCAAGTCCATGCCTTTGATTTGCAGTGTGGTTATATCCAAGTCCATGCTTGGCACCTAAGACTTTTCCCATCGTAAGTAAGTCATCTAGAACAATTGTACCTTTGTTCAATTTCTGGATTGTTCCTTCTGCCTCTTCAGCTCGCTTTTTCATGGAGATGAGATCTTGCATTTGTGCTTCCAAGCTCACTAGTAACTAATCCAAATGAGACTTAAATTTTATACATTCTTCTGACAATGCCGCTTTCTGATTCATCAGCTCCTTGTTGAATTCAAGTAACTTCATCCACGACCTGTGTATTTTGTCATACAAGGTATAAATGTCTCCATCATCTTCAGTTTCTGGTCCATCGGCAGTTTTTGTGATGGCGTTGATGTTTAAACATGGTGTGTTGATGTTTAAACATCGAAAATCAGATTCTTCAATCATACTTGCACCGTCAGAAACATACTCGTTGAAGCATCTTTCTGATTCTTTATCCTCTTCATCATAACTACAGAAATCAACGGAAGACGTCTCTTAATGCTCACACCATAACTGCACATACATAGATTCTTGACTTTGTCTCTTGGCTCCATCTTTTTCTGTAGCATCCTCCGCCTTCTGATGGTAAGTCTTCAGATTATCCCATGTCTTCTTCGCTTGAGTACATCCAGATATGAGCTTGAGTTGTTCTTGCTACAGCGCTGAAGATTATATCTAATACCTTGTTGTTCAAGTACTTGTCATTCTTTTCTTCTGTAGTCCATATTGCTTCAAGTGTGGTCTGTGATGGTGTCCGGCCATTTTCTATGTAATACCAAAGATCATCATCATCCGATGAATCAATGAATGCAACCATTCTTGCCTTCCAATACTCATAATTAGTGTCATCTAGAATCGGTGGTGATAAGATTGAATCTCCGAGTTGCAAATTCATCGTTGGTAGATCGGATATCACTCTCCTTGTTAAAGGATACATGCAGTGACCTGCTCTAATACCAACTGAAATTTCTACCAACCTAGTTTATCAAACTTTGAATGCTAATCCCGTGTCTTAGTCTAACATTTAAACCGATGTTTAAACATGGCAGTAGTAATGTTTAAACATTAATACGCAGAACTTAAAAGTAAAAGAACACGAGAATTGTTTACACGGTTCAGTGCTAAAACACTTACATCCGTTGGGCCTTGCCCGGTCCAGAAACCATTCACTAGATAATCAATATAATTACAAAGGTCCTCACTTTTAACTATCTATGACTTGTCTGTCTTGTGAACTTGTGAGCTCCCCTCACGTGCCAGTCAATGTCAAGTTCCTCACTTGACTAGGTCGAGCTCCTCACCCAACTTTCTGATGACTACCTCTCCCGAGGTTTTAAAGCTATGGCTTCTAGACGGCACACCAAGTTGATGATTGGTTATGACCGTGGCTGGACTTTGCTGCCTCTGAAAAGCTAAACCCTGAATGTAGGATTATTATCTCTGTAAAATTTCCAATCTTCTTCGCAGCCGTAGATGTCCTTTTATATCTCTATGACGTGATTCTCACAATCACACACAACTCAATACCCTTATCTATCAGAATTCTATTTCTAATCACATCCTATAGAAAGCAATAATCCTTCTCCAATTCTAACTCTATGCCTAATCTAATTCTTTCCATAATTAAACACAGGCAATATTCTTCAATTAAATCTTTGCATTGGACGAGTTATAATGGAAGTAATCTTCTGTATGAATTCTTCAGTTGTCGAAGTAAATAAATCTTCCATTGCTTTGCAGTCTTCAATTCACACAAATATTCGAAGCCCTTTTGAATCGCTGTTTACACAGAATATAACCCGGATATTCTTCTTCCATATTTACCAAATCATTCACTCTTCATGACTGGATATGTTACACGATTGCATTCAATAATCATGGGATATTCCACATCAAATATGGTATTGCTTAATTCAACTATTCAACACATATGAAGCAAGAACTCATCTTTTGAAAAAATCACACTTTGCTTTCCATATTCTGATATTTTTTGCCAACTATATCAATTCATGTCAATATTCCTTTCTCGTAATTACAAAATTGATCTTGGATTCTGACCACATTAATCCCATGATAATATTTCATTGCTAAAGATAACCAATTTTCAAATACTGTCTAATTTCACAACTTTCCAGCATAGTTGTGAATGTCCACAAAACTGACGACAAACAAAGTCAAGGACTTTACAAGCTCCATAAATGGTTTTGTTTTTTTTGTTCTCAATTTTTGTGTTAATAAGATGGTACATAGTGTGGAATGAAGCCAAGTAAGAAAGAAAGAAGTATTTTATCATAAGAGAGGATTTTTATTTAAAACTCACTATACAAGAAAGAAAGATATTAGAGACGATCCAATTTCGTCTCCAATTCATCATTTGTTGTCTCAAAATCTTTTTGAGACAGCATTGAGACGGTAAAACGACTGTCCCCAATACGGCCGTCTCAAAAGATTTTTGAGACGAAGTTAGTGTCTCAAAAGCTTTTTGAGACAGCATTGAGACGGTATTTCAGGTGTCTCAAAAATAATTGAGACACCCTTTTTCCCGTCTTTAAAAGGTGTCTCGAACACAAATAAGACACCAAAATAGGACAGTCATTTACCGTCTCAAATGTTATTTGAGACGTTAAATTAACACAACCACACTCTGTCCCATTAGAATTTAAGACACCAATGTAAGACAGTCACTTAACGTCTCAAATGATATTTGAGACGCCAATTAAGACAGGCGGTCTTTGTCCCAAATATAATTTGAGACACTCATTTAAGACAACCTGTCTTTGTCTCAAATAAACTTTGAGACGCTCATTTAAGATAGACATATAGCATCTCAATTAATATTTAAGACACTAATTTAAGACAATCAATCTTTGTCTCAAATAAAATTTGAGACGCTTATTTAAGACAGACATATACTGTCTCAATTAAAATTTAAGACACTTATTTAAGACAACTATTTTTCCCAATATAATGCAAGACACTCATTTAAGACAGTCACATAATGTCTCAAATAAAATTTAAGACACTATATAAGACAATTAAAATTGTATCTCAAAACCATTAAAGTAGACACTCTCGAATAACATTAACACCAAACTCAAATACATGATTTTTAAATTGTAATACCAAATATGTATTGATAAATATTCAAATGAAATTCAAAGTGCCTATGATACATAAATTTGTGTTTGTTTTTCAGTGACACCAATCATGTAAAAACATTAAACAAACAAGCTCCACTAATTGATCTTTATTATGAAGTCTCTCATTCCAATAACTAGACTAACCATCCATGATTTCCTGAAAAAGGTAAAATATTGTGTCAACATATTTATATTTTTTTATGAAATACTAGTGTTAAAAAGACAATAGTAATGCATATGGAAAATAAAATCATCAATGACTAACCTCATCATCTTCCATGTTCATAGGGTCACTTGCAATATTTTCAAAATCTTCATCTTCTAATTCTTCATCACGTAGAGTAAACTTGGTAACCTATGTATTTATAGCATATTGAAAACTAGTGTTAAGTGTCAGTTGAAACCAATTACCCTAACAGAAATTGCATAAACATAACAAGTACCTTTTCATTACTAGACTTGGGAGAATGTCCCTCAAGGTGAGATGATGCATCGCCATTGTTTTGTAGCTTCAACTTAAGTCCATCAATTTCTAATTGCATGCTGGTTAAAATCGGGGTCATTTGCTTCTTACACTCTTCCACGGCTTTGTCTACCATCATTTTTACAAACTCATTAGAAGGTTCCCCAGGAAACAATGATTGATCCCGAAAATTTGCCTGAGTAGGACCTAAACCCATAGTTCTAACGTAGCCATGACTTTCTTTTTTCATAAATTTATCGTAAATGGTTGTCCTCAACTCGCGAGTTTGCTCTTCAACGGGATACTCATTTAATTCATTTAGCATGTTATCCTGGGCATCAAAAAGGGAAAAATTAGCTTAAATACTACACATTATAAGATTTAAATATATTAATAAACAAACTTACTATTAATTCAGTATCTTTAGTACCAACAAGGACACCATCCTTTGAACGAGCCTCAATATATACTGTCAATGGGTCGGTATCTTTTCCTTCTGCTGCCATCTATATTATGCACTACAATGTAGTCAACTTAAAAAATAATAATATATATAACATAAAAATTGTATCAAAATACTTACTTTCAACTTTAAGTTCGGCATAGAAATCCTTCCAGTCCTATGTATTGGTCCCACCATTTCTCTATTATCTGAATTTTTCTTTGCAATATTCTAAGAAAAAATATAAAATGGAAAACAAATTCAGTTTTGTTGAAGAAATTCAAATATAAGCATACATATATATATTGTGTAAAAGAAAAACATCAGCACACAGCAATATTGTTTCCAAATTTAATCACATAATACATTTCCTTGAAATCACGTTGTATCTTTTAAGAAACAGAGAGTACATGAGCTTCTTCGGTACTCCAGTACTCGACCAAAATTAGCAATTGCTCGCGTTCAACACGTTCAGGTATGTTCTGCATTGTTTCCTCTCGTGTTTTCCCTTTAAAATGACTTGACTTTATTCTTTTTTTCCACTTCCTCCATTTATCAGAAACAGATTTTAGGCATATTGACCTATGCTCTAAAGGGCCATTAGTTTTCTCCTATCATAAACGCACACAAATATCTGTTATTGTCATAATAGTCATGAAAAGAAATATATGTGCACAAAGAGATGGTAATGGCGAGAACTTACTTGAACTTCATCCCAAATTTCATCTAGAATACGTGTTGGAATGTCCGACCATTCAACATATGTCAAAGGAACTCGATCACCATTTCGAGCTAGATGGCCAAGAAATGTTGCATACTTAGCTGAATTTGGTCCAACTGGTTGATACATGTTATTAAATTCAACTAAAATCTTTTCGCCTTCCTCTAAATCAACACCTTTAGCTGGACCTCTACCTCTTTTTCTTGTAATGAGATTGCTTGCCTCGCCTACAAAATATATAACAAAACAAAAAATAATCAATTAAACAATCACTTACTTTAAATTATAATTTTGGATAAGACTAGAGAGCCATGTATTGTCCCTTTCTCGTCCATATCAAATATGTCAAATAAATATATTAATATATATTACTCACCGGATTCCTCCAAATTAATGGGTTCAGATGAAGGTGCTTCTTGTGTTATCATGTTTCCTTGCAGATCTTTTGGAATGGATGTGGAAGTTGGCTTATTGCAGGTAGTTTTCCTTGGTACCGATGATCTATTTTCAGAAGTTGGTGCTTTACTAATTTGCATATTTTGTTGATCAGCATGCACTTGTTGAATGGATTCTGGAGGTGGTTGGACTGATCTTGTAATTCGCTTTGACACTGTTGATACATTAGATGAACTATTTTCATGCACTTGTGATGAACCACCTCTTGACTTAGTTTTTCCGGCTATTATCATTTCCAACATGGTTGTTCCTCTCTGTTTCTGTGTCACCATCTTCAAAAAAATTTATGTTAGTTTTGTGATAAAGATAAAAAATACAAGCGCATGAACTAGCATAGGTAAATTAGCGAACAAATAATAAAGGCACACCGAAAATAAACAGGGGAGAAAAACGTGGTTTGGGTGTGTTTTATTAGGGCGGAGAGGCGAGGTGAACAAGCGAACATGGTAATAAAATCACAGAAAACTAAGTAATGTTGAATGGACTATATTCTACAGATAATAGCAGTGAAAGCACACAGAAATTTAAGCATGAGAGAAAAACGTAGTCCACACTCCTTCATTCCACAGTTCCACCAATTCTTCGATTAGAGGCTGCAAATACACATCTATTCGATTTCCAGGTGATTTTGGTCCGTCTATAAGAGTAGATAAAATGAAATTTGATTGTTTCATACACAACCAGGGAGGCAAATTGTATGGAATAAGTACAACGGGCCACATACTATGGGCAATCCTCATCGAGTTAAAAGGACTAAAACCATCAGAAGCTAATCCAAGTCTGACATTACGACACTCACTAGAAAATGGTATATGTTTCTCATTAAAAGACTTCCAGGCTTTGGAATCAGCAGGATGCCTCAACACACCATCATCTGTTCTCCCTTCTGCATGCCACCTCATTAATGTAGCATTTTCAGATGTCTTAAAAAGATTTTGCAATCTGGGTTTCAATGGGAAGTATCTCATTTGCTTAGCTGCAATTTTCTTACCACCAGGCTTGTACCGAGGTTCCAAACATATCTCACATTCACTACGTTTTATATCTACACCACAGTATATCATACAATCGTTTCGACAAACATCCCAAGTTTCATATGAAAAACCAAGATTCTCAATTATCCTTTTAGCCTCATAATAAGAAGAAGGAAACTTTGCTTGAGGAAAGACATTCTTCAAGAACCCCACTAACATCGTGAATGAAACATCTGTCCAACCACCAAGAACTTTCAAATGTAATAGATGAACAATGAAAGACAATTCTGTTTCATGAGCAGAACCTTCAAACAATGGACTCTGAGATTCTTGTAAAAGATTGAAAAATCGCTTGGTTACTTTATCCATCTCACTCAAGGACTCATCTTCATCATCGGGATCTCGGCCAACACCACCTAAAAAGATCTTCAACCATCCTAACCATGTTAACATCATCACTTCCAACTGCATGATTAGTAGATGTGTCTTGGCCTGAATTATAGATTTCTCCATGAACCACCCAAACTGTGTACGTGCTTAAGAAACCCTTAACAATAATATGCGACCTAGCAGTACTTTTGGGAACAAGAAATCGATTTTCACATGTACGACATTGACAATAAATTCTGGTTTCAGCAGGTTTATCTCAATAAGCAAATTCGAGAAATTCATCAACTTTGCTTCTGTACTCCTCCGATGATCTATTTTTTGATTGAATCCAACTTCTATCCATCACTAAGAACAAAAAAATAAAATACCTTAGATCCCAAAGTATTTAACTTAATTGTTGTCAAGTTTGTGACTCTATTCTTGATAGTTCCATATATTTATACTATATAATTATTCAAATTCCCAATGGAAATCGAATTATAAAATTCAAATCCCAATGGCATTAGTATGTCTAATTACTGATATTTTACAGGATTAAGAAAATATTACTAATATGATATCCTATGAGGATTATAATAATAAAAAAATTACTAATATAAAACTAATAAAATGTGTGGTCCCTACTGATATTTCACTACTTCTATTAGAAGTCTAATATGCATATATCTGTTAATATATAATTTTTGATACGTTCATTGCTCCAAAAGTTGATAATGATATAATATAATATGCTTAACCAAATAACTTGATTTATATTCGTATTGTATGATGGAATAATTTCTATACATAAATTTTGGATTATTTTTATATTGATTTATTATGTATTATTTACATTTCTTTAATTTAGACGACTCAGTTTTTTATTATAGTAAAAAATATCTATACTTATAACTATAATTATAAAATAATGCAAATTCAACAACATTATTATGCATCATTCAAAGTTAATTTTTATATGGGTTATTACCGTCTTAAAGTAGTGTCTCAACCACTTTAAGACAATGTGTTAATTGTCTTTCTATAAGTGTCTCAATTACTATTTTTCGAGACACCCTGTCTTATTTAATATGTCTCAAATAAATATTTGAGACAATGTGCTAATTGTTTCCAATACTTGTCTTAATAACTATTTTTTGAGACAACCTGTCTCGTTTAATATGTCTCAAATAATAAATTTGAGACAATGTGCTAATTGTCTTCAATAGGTGTCTTAATAACTATTTTTTGAGACAACCCGTCTCATTTAATCTGTCTCAAATAATAAATTTGAGACAATGTGCTAACTGTCTCCAATAAGTGTCTTAATAACTATTTTTTGAGACACCCTGTCTTGTTTCAAATGTCTCGAATAAGAAATTGAGACAATGTGCTATTTTCGTCTCAAAAAGTTTTTTTTGAGACGAATATTTTAAATTGTCTCAAAATTTTGTCTCTAATACCTACCATTCTTGTAGTGACTAAGAAAAAAACATGTAGTAGCATCTATAACAAGGAAGGAAACGAAAAAAGGACACTATCTAACTTCTTTATTTTGATCGTCGCCTCCATCCTCGCAGTTATCATCCTCGGACAAACTGTCGTCCGAGGTGGGATGGGGAGAGGTTCGAGACCGATCCTGAGCAAGGGTATCCTGAAGTTTGTCGCCGGAAGGAGTGGCTTCAGCCTGAAGGTCCCGGGGGTTGATAGAAGTCCGGCATGGTGCAGTACTTGGGAAATTATCATCTTCAGGAATATCTACCCCGGATGGTGGTGGAGGTTTGAGGTGCTTTGGCAGACGAACCCATATATGTCGACCAGGCCCTAACCTCCTCTACGGTGAGGACCTTTTCCTGGAGACGCTCCCATAGGGCAGGAGACAAGCCTTCCAAAACATCATCTAAAGGGCGTTCAGAGAATGAAGGTGTTGGGCGCCAGTGTTGAAATTGTACCATTCGTCTCGGAGCTGACTTCGGACGGCTGGAGGAAACCAGCCTCGGACTTCCAGGTAAGTGTTGTGGGACTGCAGGGCACTGGCAGACTTGAACAAATCAGTCAGGCATCGTTCCAGTGTTTAGCTAGCCAACACTTTGTCCACCATGGCCTGAGCAAACTCCTTTCGGTCCGAAGCGCCCGAGGCCCAGAGACTCACTAGTTCCTCCTCGGTATGCTTCAGCCTCTCCTTCATTTGGCCAGAGGTCTCCCTCTCGGCCCGAAGTTCTTCATTAAGTCCCCCAATGAGTAAAGGAGGAAGACAAGAGAGATTGTAGGCCAGGAGAGCTAGCAAGCTCAAACCTGAAGCGTTGTGCCTGCATGATGAGAAAAGAATGAGAATGAGATGAAGAAGAGGACAATAGAAGGAAATGAGAGAAGAAATATATACCAGTTCGGGCAAGTCAGCAGATGGGGGTCTGAGGGCAGCGCCAGTGGTTCCAGCCTCAGAATGCCGAGAGGAGAGGAATAGGGGTTTCTGCTTCTTCTGGCACGGTGCTTCTTATGTACAACGTCGTTTAGCTTCTACGTATTAATATATATTTAACTGGAAGAATAACTCCTCTAGTTCCCTTTCGGAAAAACAAAGAACGGGTCAATGCGCGCGATGCGTGAAAAATTTGACTACAATTTTAATTTAAAATTAGTGTTATGAATCACATGAAAATTATACAGTGCCATACTAAATTCCTAAAACATCAATGCACCTTTCTCTCAGGGTTAAATAGAATCGTAATCGAAACCAAACTAAAACCAAAAAAGGGTGAGGGTAAAAAACTAAAACTTCCGAATATATTACGAAATTTTACGTGAGAATAACTATTTATTATTATTTTAAAACAAAATAAAAACATTTTCGATTTGATACTAATTACAAAACCTTAATATATCCCGGTGCAAATGATGATTCAAATTGACAAGAAAAAGAAAGGCCAAATAAACGTTCATATTAAACTAAAACAATTTTAGTCAATGATTTACTTGCAAGTATTTTTATTGTGGCTCAAACTCTTACAGTTGCTGCACTGGAGTTGACGTTTCATATGTCGTTGGTGCCCACCATAATACATACAAATTAGATAAAGCAGCCAGATTTGATAACAGAATCAAAAGAACAGAGAAACAAAAAAAAAACTTTCATTTCTTCTCCAATATGTTAATAGAATGGTATAAAGAGATCAAAATCAATACAATGAATATCATTATCCCACAAAAAACATATAAATATTCGTGTATTTCAGAGAAAAAGGGCAATATGAATTCTATAGCATATCCTGGCGCGAGATTTGTACCAATATTTCCCATATTGGTGCCAAAGATATGAGAATTAGCAATGTCGAATTTGGATTGCTTCTCGCCAAACACAGATACTTCATTCATTCAAACTTCAAATTCAGACATGTGAATTTACTATTTTTAGTTTTTCACTATTCAACACTTTTTATTCGTTCATATTTCAAATTTCAGACTTCAGATTTCAAATTTCAGACTTCAGTTTTATCATATGAAACTTTACAAACACAGGGAATCACTAATTGATATTAAATGAATGCATTTTATTCCATGTACCCTGAAAATACTAGTTATGACTTATGTGTCCCGAATCGGGTAATGTGCAAATATTTGCATGCTGGTATTGGACAAGTAAGAGCAAGTCCAATAGTTTCTCCATTCACATTCTCCATAATAGGGAAGCAAACCTCATATTCCCCATATTTTTTCACCTCAAACCCAATAATTTCTCCATTTTTCATTCCCTAAAATTTATTACTAACATTTAATACTACATATTTATCCAATTTTCTTCTATTTTTAAAGTCATATATTTAATAAGTTCAAATAATAATGAACAAACAAATAATGATTTTATTATATAAGTTACAACAACCTTTCATATTTGACATTATTTACTCCATAATATAATATTATAAAAATATATTTTATAAAAATAACACATTTTGAATTACAATAATATAATTTTTGTAACGTATCATGAATAATTAGACTCCTCTCTTTTTAATTATTTATTATAAGTTATTTTTTTCAACCATTAACAATAAAATGTTTGCCAAAAAAAGATTTAGTTTAGACGTTATGACTTATAAACAAACGTCAAAATAAATATATTTATGAACTTAAAATTTAGTAAATTTATTTTGAAAAATAGGTTTTATTTGATTATTAAATATAAATAGATATGTGCATGTAAAAATAGTCATATGAGATCTTATTACAATCGTTTTTTTGCATATTTTTAGAATATGTATTTTTTATAAAATTTTATTTTAATAATTTTAAGATATTATCATTTAAAATTATTGAAGAGAAACAATTAATGAATTAAATATTCAAAAACTTTCCAAGAAATTAAATGTTGGTTCTCCAAAAATTTGTTCTCATTCTCCAAATTTGAGAAATCAAATGTTCTCTCTTCAATTTCCCCATTATGGAAAATAGGATGGAGAATCTGTTGGAGTTCAAAATAAGCACAAATTCTCCATATTTAAGCAAATTTGCTATTATAGCAAAACTGTTGGACTTGCTCTAACAAACTAGGTAGCTCGAGCCGAGTTTTGTTTAACACCCCTAAATTCTACTATTCTAGTCCATTTACATTTGCTTTTTAGTGAAGGGTTTAATTCATACACATTTTACTTGTCTTTTTCATGGGATGTCAAGGCAATGTTAGCTCATACGAACTTAATAGTTGACGGCCCTGTGTGGCAGCACCAATTTTGGGTGGGTTTGGATTTTGGATTTCATTCCAAACTCAGAACTTGTGTGTTACACTTGGTTTTGGTTTTGATTAGAACTTGGTTTTGGTCAAACCTAAAACCAAGTGTTGAACACAACTTTGACTTTTTTAATTATTTTTTAAATATTTTAAAAAATGATTTTTAAGCAATGTATGATAAATTAATACAAGAATAAAATATTAGATCTATAAAGGCTCGACCTAAGAGTATTCCATTTTGTTGGATTAAAATTGTCGACCATACTCGGCTAGTAATAGGATCAAGTGAAAATATTTGAGTGCACTTAATTTAACTTTTATAAAATATAAAATGAAATATTGTTTTAAAAAATAATACCAATCTCGACAGAAAAATTTGACTTGTGTTTAACTATGTTTAAACTGATTAATTTAAGAATAATATTAAATGTATATTTGATTAAAAGTTACTGACCTTTAAATATACAATTTTATAATATACACATGATCTTTAAATATTAAATTTTATAATATAATATTAGCATTTATTAATATTAGTGACTATAGAAAAAAACCGTTTATTTGAATATTTCACACTTCTTTACATTAAACACATTTATAAGTATAGCAACACAATAATATAGTGTAAAAATAATATACATACATAAATTGAATAAAATAATATAATAATTAATTCAAAACTCAAAACCCACTTGTGCATGCCACACAAGATTTTGCCCCAAATCACTTTTTGCAAAACCACATCTCAAACCAAGTTTCAGTTGAAACCCAAAACCCAAACTCAAACCCAAAACTCAACATACCACACATGCCCTAATGTTTGTGAAAACGTTTCATATTTGACGATGCAGAAAACTCGTATGTATATTTACTCGTATCTAAAAGAACAAAACCTCCAGTATGTATATTACAACATTATTACATACAACATGAAGAAAGTTCTTTCAGTGAACTAGTAGTGCATTCAGAACAAACCCTTCAACTTGGTTGGAGTTTGAATTTCAAGATCAAGGCGAAAAAAGCATTGATCTGGTTCTCTGATGTAACAAGCGCGGCCGTCGTTCATCAAATTGACCACATGATTGTAGCAAATGTTGAGAATCAAACTTTGTTCACTACTGCAATTGTTTTTGTCTCCATGCATCTCTTCAATGAGCCATTCTGGGATGCCCTCTCCAGAGTGAGTCAATCTAAATTAAAACCAACCAATATGAATCAATGCAAAGTTGAAAAGGGAAAACAAGCTAGAAAACTGGTATTACAAGATTTCTCTTTCTACTAATAGATTATAAGTAGGAATCAAGAATGTTCCGTATCGAAACTGAACTCCAGTTCAAATTAGAACATAATCCAAAATCTGTAATGACCACCATAAGCTTTTACATACCTTATCTGTAGATGGACATACTCGTGTCGGCCTTGTACCATTTTCCGTCCCGGGCAGACCTTGATTTCTACCCAGCCGTCAGACGGAGTATAATGTGCAATGCTAACCAACAAATCTGACAAAACAGTCTGAATCTCTATACCATCTCCAAACAGGACTAGTGTTTCTGTTGCCTCCGGGATATCAACCCTCAATTGCAGTTTTTTCTCGATCACTAAAAGCTGAACTTGGTTAACAACAGCATCAAGAACTTTGCCAAGTACAAACTCTTCACATTTTAGTCTTCTCTTTCTGCTAAAAAGAGGACAAGTAAATCAATACAAATATAAATTTTATGCCTGATCTATATTGTAAGACTTTGACTGACTTACCCTTCAGCGACGCCTCCCAAGTTGATGTCTTCAAGTAAAGACATCATCTGCCTTTCACAGGCACTGCTGGCTTCAAGAAGCTTCTTAACATCATCTGAGGCAGCCTTTTCCAAGAGGATTTTGTTGACATATTGGATACCATGTAATGGATTTTTCATCTTATGACATATGTAATCCACCTCTTTATTTTTGACAGTGCTTATCGGACCAGCTTCTTCTTGTTGAGGTTGTGAAGGGTGTGGTTGTTCATCAGCTGAAGCGTCCTGCAGGAAGCATAAGCAGCCGACCACATCGCCACGCTCGTTTATTCTCTTATTTGCTGTCAGGAGCACATCCACAAACTTCCCTTTTCGATCAAAAAAACCAAATGCTAGAATCTGCATATAACTGCCAGTGCCATCTACAGCTTGACGTAGAATAGTCAACAGCTTGGTGGCAGTCGCGTTATCCTTACAATGACACAGACCACCGAAAATTTCCCAAGGAAGGAGTTTTCCAATAACCTCGTGTTTCATAAAGCCAGTCAATCTCTCCATAGCCATATTCCATTCAGTACAACGCCCATTTTCATCACTAGAAAATACAGGTGGAATCATCGGGTTGGGGCTGTGTACAATGGCCTTGTAATCTCCCTCCAGCCTGATGAAGTTATCTTGGACAAGCTTCACAGGAGTTTGATCCTGGCCCACAAAACAGGCGCCTACGACCTCATTCTTGTAGTCTTTGCTTGTACATGCATTAACTACGAGGTAAATAGCTGCATTTGATGCTTGTGTCTGAAAATTCTGCAGCTTTACTTCAATATTTTGAACTTCCTCACCTGTAGATGAAATATTTTCAAGTTTAAAAACAAAAGTAGTAATAGTGAAAGTGTTCTCTCTATTTCATTCCACTATCAGATAGATGTAGCATGCTTACAAGTCATTTTCTTACCTTTTCTTCGCATTCTGATTTGATGTCTAACTCAAGTTCCTACATCCTACTGAACACAAGTAAGCTTTCAAAAAGAGCCACCAAACTTTTGAAATCTTCTTGATGGATTGAAATGAAACATATTATGAGTTCAGATTGAAAGTCTTCACCAATTAACTCCCTTGTCTATTTTTTATGCACAAACCAAGAGTTAAAACTGAAGTGTTTCACAATCAGTAATCTTGTTGATGATATGAAACTGAAGGGGTGTATTAAGTAATTGAAAGAGACAAAATTAGATAGAGTAGTGTCTAATATTTACCTTGCAAAGCTTTGGATAGAACACTTTGAAAAGCTGCGCGTGAGTCTTTGTGAATGACATCTTCAAGTAGTGGCTTCCCCAACGCTTTACTAGCTGGTAAACATGTTAATTCCACCATCTTCTTATTCCAACCATTTATTAAGCCACACTGATCTACTCCAAAAATTGGAGCAGCTGCAGTCTCTATTAGTCTGACCATTTCACTAGCTACCGATGTCAGCTCAGCAAAGCTCCGGCCAGCAGAATCGAGTGGTTGGGGATGCATCAGTGCCTCGGGATCACTATCTCTCATTATAAGCTGTAATGAATGAATGGCATTAATCTCTGAAGGGTCCCAGGCCAAACTCTTATGTCTGATCACTTCTAAAAATGCCCTAAAAGAAGACCTAGGATGCATTTTCCCAGTAAGCTCTGTGGCCTGATCAGCACCTCCCCATCTGATTTCCTTTTCAGCATTGGACCTGAACCAAAATAGGAAGTAGGATGATGCTATTCTAGCAGTGGCCATGCCACAAACTGCACCTCCAAGTAGGGCTGCACCTGGATAGCCAGCTTCAACAAGACTATCAGTAGTTAATCCAGTGGAGTCTTTGTGGGCACTCATCAGCCACTGTACTATGTCCATCAATTGAGACTCGGTTGGGGTCACACCGAGCAAATAACACTTGCCGCCATACAACATTGCAGCACCATCGCATCTCACCAAATCCATCATGCTGGGAGACTTGGTTATGATCCCAGTAGGAGAATGTCTGAGAAGCATGTCACACAGCACTGTCTGCATTTGCAGGACTTCCTTCTCTGCCTTTTGAGCTGCAAGCTTCAGCTCCACTTGAAGCTGACCTGAGAAGGCCTGGACTAAAGACTGAACAGTCTGGCGGAGAATGTAAGGGATGTACCTTGGTGACCTGTGGTGGCATACTGCGAGGCCCCATAGCTTTGAAGGTGCCTCGTCTTGATTTATGACAATTGCCAGCACCAGCGAGGCAATCGAACCCATGTTGGCCATGTAGCTACTATGACAGTCGTGTGGGGCTCGAAGGCCCGAAGCAACCAAGAGAAGAGGCTTGGCTAGTGTTTCGCTTTGGATGACTTTGACAGGCTCAGCTCTGCAATCACATATCATCCTTACTCGGCTCTGCTTGAATAAGAAGCGAGCTGCTTGTGGAATATCAGTAGCAGGATAGTGCAGTCCAGAGTAATCTTCCATGTTTGACGCTCTAATTTCTGATACAACCTCTCCATGCTCGTCGTCGTGAAACTTATAAACCATTACCCTGTCATACTCTGTTAGGTTATGAATTTCTTTAACCAAACAGTCACACAACGAACCAATATCTCCTCCTGGCATAGACTGGAGTTTAGATATCGACCTCTCAGCAAGTTTTTGTGTTACTATAGTGTTAACCATTACATGATTTGAAGGAGCAGGCTCTAAATCAATCATAATACCCACCTCAGTTCGCTGCAATATAGCATTAAAACTCCTGCCTCGGAATTCAACACATAAAGGATTTAACTTAGAAACGTCGTCGGCAGATCTTGCTAACACTCCTAGTGTTGACGTAAAAGCAGGTGTAAATATACTTCCTACAGAAACTCCAAGAAGGCTCCCTACCATGCCTACTAGAACCTCTAAACCCAATAACCGGCAGCAATTTTCACTATAAGCAATTATTTTAAATGTAGGCTCTTCAACAGTAATCATACAACCATGTGGCTGGATTAGCCCACCCCTCTGAATTTTTGATAAGTAATAACTCATTACATCACGGTCTATAGTATTCGAGCCTTCAACCATCGATACCGATGCATTGTAATTAAATAACTCACCTGATTTCTCAAACTCAGAAAGTAGTTGAGCATCTGAAATATCCAAACCCACCTTATCAACTGTGATAGTACTTGAAGATGCTAGGTTTGTATTCCGATCATTTCTCCTCTTATCAGTCATCTCCATCTTCTTCTTCTATCCTGTCTAGTACTGTATAGTTTAGAATAGATTGTCTAGATAAAGATGATTGAAAAACTAGATCGACAGAAAATCTATATTTAATATGAAGGTTCAGAAACCCAACGCCGCCTTCAACCATGCCTTCAACCATCTTAATGTCGGATGTAATACGTGTCTTCACCGTGTTTGTTTGTGATGGATACGTGTTTAGTCTTCCGGTTTCTCGGTCATTTGTGTCGGATGGCTGTCTGTTATCTTTTATCCCATACCTACATACATTCAACCCTGTAAATCAAGGTTTGTGGTAAACATATTTCTACGATGCTGCCGATTTTTCTATTATTATCAGCATTCTTTTCAACTTCATTGATTTTTTTAGACCGTTTTACTTATCCATTCATCTCACCCTAATCTATCATCATCTATACACATTTATCTGTTTAATACTATTTCATACATTTTATCTGTTTAATACTATTCCATGCTAAATATTTTAGTCATCTCACTCAGCCTCAATTAATCCACCCAAAACATTGATCTATTCAATCAAGTCTGTTTTATGCTATTCCATGATAAATGTTTTTACTTATCCACTCATCTCATCCAACTCAACCTCAATCCAATCTACCCAAATCTCAATGGAATTTCTATATAAAACAACGTACATTAATATATCATATTCATAATTAGTATTTTTCTTTCTTTATATTATATATTATGAAACTTTTAAGAGCACTCCTCAATCCTGAGTATTACCACTAAAACTCTTTTTTAGCGTGATCGATTAGCCGTCCTTTTTAAGGAATGATTATTTGTTTCGTATAATTGACTAATACACCTAAAAAACTGAATTTTTAAAATCCAATTTCTAAATTCAAAATTACGTGATTTTCCTTACAAATGAGAGTGTTTCTTAAATGGAGTAGTTTTTATCAATTGTGAATGCTCTAATTAAATATGCATGTGATGTTTGTGAACTGAGCTGCAGCTAAAGTGAGTGCTAGGGAAGACAGAACACAATTCTAACTAGGTCACAAATACAAAGCAAGGTTTTTGCTATTGCTTAACATTTGCACCCTTGAATTTGAAATATGAACATACCTGTGGCGTGCCGAAGTCATGTGAATTTCTATTCAACAAAGACTCTGTGGAATGCTCTATTGTGACCTAGTTAGAGCGTCAAACATTTAAGATTACTCTGGACTGCACTATCCTGCTACTGATATTCCACAAGCAGCTCGCTTCTTATTCAAGCAGAGCCGAGTAAGGATGATATGTGATTGCAGAGCTGAGCCTGTCAAAGTCATCCAAAGCGAAACACTAGCCAAGCCTCTTCTCTTGGTTGCTTCGGGCCTTCGAGCCCCACACGACTGTCATAGTAGCTACATGGGCAACATGGGTTCAATTGCCTCGCTGGTGCTGGCAATTGTCATAAATCAAGACGAGGCACCTTCAAAGCTATGGGGCCTCGCAGTCTGCCACCACAGGTTACCAAGGTACATCCCTTACATTATCCGCCAGGCTGTTCAGTCTTTAGTCCAGGCCTTCTCAGGTCAGCTTCAAGTGGAGCTGAAGCTTGCAGCTCAAAAGGCAGAGAAGGAAGTCCTGCAAATGCAGACAGTGCTGTGTGACATGCTTCTCAGACATTCTCCTACTGGGATCATAACCAAGTCTCCCAGCATGATGGATTTGGTGAGATGCGATGGTGCTGCAATGTTGTATGGCGGCAAGTGTTATTTGCTCGGTGTGACCCCAACCGAGTCTCAATTGATGGACATAGTACATTGGCTGATGAGTGCCCACAAAGACTCCACTGGATTAACTACTGATAGCCTTGTTGAAGCTGGTTATCCAACAAAACCTGAATTTGAAAATCATCAATATCTCATATAAGCAAACCATTACATGAATCATATGAGGATATGAGATATATGATTATAGTAACACATTGTTAATAATATGAAGATAACCATTATATATGATCAGTTAGACCGACCATCATATATCCCTTCTGAATCTGCAGTCTAGTAGCTGAAGTTACCTTGGCGGTGTTGAACACAACAGTTTCACAGTCTGGAGGAATGCCAACAGCTGAATCAGACCTAGCCCTCTCATTCTTCATCCTAGCTAGGTCTCGGAACCACGGTCAATGTCATCAACTCTACACTTGCTGGTCTTCCCCAACTGCTCAACAAAATCCGTCAATTTGGTCCACTTGGCGATCGGAGATGTAGACCACGGTGGCGGCAATGCTGCGGTGGCTCCTCTTCAGAGCAACATTGAGTGATGCGGTTGGGAATTCTGGACTGGACTCGCTCAAGCAATGGCACTTGAACCCTTTCGCGTCTCGGCTTCTAGCGCAACTGGCAGTACAAGCCCAGCCTTTGCAGTCCTTTCGCGATTGCGTTGGGCATCAAGAAATCCTTCTTCTCCATCCTACAAATGTGAAAAGAATTTTACCGGCAAGGGAATTGAATTTTCAGGGCTTTGGCCATAAGAAATAGGGGTTAGACCTTCGGCTACTCTCGCCCTTCTCATTTAGATCCGTTCAACGTAATTCAGTTTAGTTCAATTTTATTCATTTATTCTAACTTTGGATTAGTCTTCAAATAGACCGCCTATATTTATAGACTGACTTTATTTGCGAATTTTTTTTGATGCGATTCATTATTTGCAAACATGTTTTTATGCTTCTTCTATTATGCAAGTATGTGGAAATTGATATCACGCAACTGTGAATAATGAATACAAATTTCCTTTTTTCACATTTTAATTTCACAAATTTGTCATTACCTTTTTCATAAATACTGCTCACTCCGATTCAATTCAGAGACCCTCGCCGTCGTTGCAATTTCGACAGAGTCACCGCTGGCAGGCGAAATCTCCACCCATCCATCTCCAGCCCATCAAAAAGATACCCCAACCAATGGAACAATATCTTCATAAAACCTGGGTAGATCTCGACTGCGTGCCCTCACGCCCTCGCCAACGTTGCCGGTGGACACCACGCAGTAAATCTGCGGTCTCCTTGATCGCCACGTGATCGTCGGAGTGGAAGGGAAATTGGAGAATATTCGCGAATATTTATGGCAGCCGGAATCTTCACGAATATTTGAAGGCGATTGGAGCTTTTCTTGATGCGGAGAAGGCGAAGGATTCTCACGCGATTTGGCGTCTTCAAGCCTCGTACTTTTTTTATTCTAATTTCTGTGTACATGTCAGGTTTTCATGCTAAACTAGTTTTCTTTTCATATTATATAGATAGGTTTTTATCGGTTTATGTGTATGTCGGGTTTTCATTGTAAATAGCTATTTTTTATCAGTTTGACTGTGCTTGTCTAAAACTTTTCATTTTTAAGTTAAACAACATAGTTTTTAAAGCACATCGATAGTTTCAACGTGCATGTCAGGTTTCATGATAAACTGTCTTGTTTTGATATTAAATAGCTATGTTTTCATCCGTTAGATTGTGCCTGTCTAAAAACTTTTGTTTTTAGGTTAAACTATTCAGTTTGTAAAGTTTTGTCGACAGAATCCGCATGCATGTCAGTTTTTCATTATAAACTGTCATATTTTCATTGTAAATAGGTAGGCTTTCATCAATTTGACTCTGCATGTCTAAAATTTTTTGTTTTTAGGTTAACCCGCATAGTTTTTAACTTTTTGAACAGTAACTCGTGTGAATAGTTTCGCGCGTGAACAATACGCATGAATAGTAAGTGCGTGAACATTGTGCATGAGTAGTACTTTATTCTTTCCAAAATCGCAAACAATAACCTTTTTCTTTCCATACTCTAAATTAGTCTTTGGTTTATATTATATCTATAATATAGACGGTCACTCTAGAGACCGACTCAATAATTTGATGAAATTTAGCTAAATTTAGTCATACTGATTTTATTTTTTCATACATTACTTTTCACTTCAGTTCAGTAAAAAATAATTTCAAGACAGACCCATCCGGTCTAAACAATGATTTTATTTTTTTGTTAACGATTTTAAACTTTAAGTAAGATTTGGTATTTTTGGTAGTTTTCACTTTCTTTTATTTTTACCCCTTCTTGTAATGACGTAGTTAAAAGACCAAAATATGAACTTTGGAATAGGAAAATTTCCTTTTATGATCTAGTTTGTGAAAATATCTATTTAAATTCCAATTCAGTTTGTGAATCTGATTTCAGATTAAATTTCAACAAACTCAAAACCAAACTTCTATATATACTCCGGTTAGATCCAAAAATATTGAAATTAAAATTGTATAGAGTAGTGACACGATAAGAAGGGACGATCACCATGTCGTCGAACAACAACAGATACAGGAACAATCAAGGCAACAACAACACGTACATACCAAGGGGACCTCCTAGACCCCAACAGACTTATGTTCCCCAAACCATATCCAATTCCCTAAGACAGCCCTTCTCCGGCGGCAGTTTCGTGGTTTACCTGCCACAGGATGATGCAGTGGCGTCTGGATTGCGCGGCGATGTGGATCCCGCGGAGTCTCAGCGCGCCGTGGATCTTCTCAACAAGGAACTGTCTCGATTGCTCAGACTAAACCCCAAAGACTTCTGGAGAGAAGTTGCCACTGATACCTCTCTTCATGCTTTTCTTGAGAGCTTTTTGAAGTACAAGAGCAGGTGGTATGACTTCCCCCACCGTCTTTCTACTCAAGGAAATAGCATTGTCGGAGAATCTCAACTGTGCCGCCGCGTGTTCATGGTTTTGCATCGCGTATCTTCCAATCGGGATCCTGGTGCTCTCAGTCCGAGAGATCACTCCGCTCTTTTGCAGGAAACCAAGTTGCTTGACCTACCAAAGTTGCTGGATATATGTGCTTTGTTTGGTCATGAGAATGTAGATCTGACCAGATCGGTGGTTGAGAATGGCATTAAAGCTCAGCCATGGTTGCATAATGAGTTTACTAAGATTTCCAAGCATTTCCTCAATGTTGTTCATACAGTGTATCAGCGTTGTACCTCGTCATTGGATGGCCTTTCATCATCAACTAAAAATCTGCAGGATCAAGCAGTGAGCCAGCTCCGATCGAACTGTTTAGAGGTGATGGATTTTGTAAATGACACTGTTGTTAACTTGGATGCCTTTGTGCAAGCCTGCAACCATGCCGCGGTCTTCTTCTGCTGTCCTGTAAATATAAGCAACGGAAAGGAAGAGGAACTGCTGGCTACCCTCGCAAAGCTACACGATTCTCTGATTCCAAGTTTACAAAAAGGATTAGGCAGTGATGAACGAGTTTTAACTAGCGCGAGTTTACTATTGAGTAGGATGGTTGAATTTGGTGGGAAGCTACTGAATCTTTGCTATCTTGGCAAAGAGGCATTCCAGGCGGTTTATCCTTATCCATCAAATATGTTTCCAGCAATGACGGATGAGCCGATGGTTAGGACTGAAATTTTGGTGCAGAAGCTAAGAATGATTAGTGGGGAAGATATGCAAGGATCATTTCTGCAGAATATTGAAAAACAGCACCAGATCATCGACAGAATTGATTTCTTACAAAGCATAGGGTGGCTCTCGATTGACGAGGAGCAAAAGGTATCACTTTCTGATATCTTTGGCCAAACCTGGGGCTTAAAATCCAAGGATAAATCCCACATGGGTGGAGAAAATGCAGCCTTTTTCGAAGCAGAAATTAGTCAAATACGAGATCTGTTTCCGGAGTATGGCAAAGCATTTTTAGCTGCGTGTCTTGAAGTATATAAGCATAGCGCGGAAGAGGTTATTCAGAGGATCCTGGACGGGACACTTCGCGAGGACCTGCAAACTCTGGATACTTCTTTAGAGCAAATTCCGCGCAAAAATCCATCTGCAACTCATCAGCCTCAGATCCCATCATCTTCTTCTGCTGGAAGCTCAGTCCATCAACCGGCAGAGCAACCCAAACTCCCACCTGCAGTTGGAAGGTTTACTAGGAAAGCTACATTGCAGGCACTTGATGAAGAAAACCTTGATGTGAAAGATGATAAATTCGCATCCAAGAATTCAGCACTTATCTTACAGATGGAGTATGAAGATGAATATGATGACTCCTTTGACGAGTTAGGCCTCGGTGTTGCTGACTCGGGGACGGGGGATTCTGAAGCTGATACTTCAGCCTCATCTTCCGCGAAATGGAGCTCGCGCAGTAAAAAGCCCCAGTACTTCGTCAAAGATGGTAAAAACTATAGCTACAAAGTACCGGGCGCTGTTGCTGCTAGCAACTACAATGAAGCAGCCTTGGTCCAACAAACACAGGCTGAAAAGGTTCAAGGTCTTGGAAGAGGCGGTAGAAGGGGCACCGAAATTGCAGAGCCCGAGGTTGAGGAAGGTGATGGTGGTGGTGCTAGAGGTGGTAGAGGAGGAAGTGGAAGAGGCAGAGGTGATGATGGTGGTTTTAGAGGTGGTAGAGGTGGCAGAGGAAGGGGGGGAAGAGGTGGTGGAGATGAAAGACATCACCGGAAAAACTTGGCAGCCAAAAAATATAATAATGGAGTGTTTAACTAAGCTCCAACTCCCCAGATGCTTGAATAGTTCTTCAGAAACATAGCTGTAATTTAGTCCTTAGTTGAGAGTATTGCGTTTTTGCTGAATAGAATTAATTACTTTATAATCCCGGTTGAATTGCATTTCACTTATGAGGTAGTCTTGTGAGAGACCGTCTATATTATAGACCGGAGACTGAGTAGTAAAAGTATGTTGGAATAAAAATAAGGAGGTCCTTAATTGCAATTTTTGGAAATTACTATTCACGTGCACTATTCATAACCCAGTACTATTCACACAAGCACTATTCATGCCCGGTACTGTTCACGCGCACTATTCACGGCCCAGAACTATATACAAAACAGAACATTGGGTTTTAAGCACATAAAGTCTACATTATAGTCTCAAACACGAGCATGGACATCTAAACATATTAGCCTAACCAATTTTCACATACTAAACCTCACATCAAGCCATTCATGCCTCAAACAGCCCACAACATTGGGATTTTAACACATAAACTCCACATTTTAACACGAACATCTAAAAAAGCTACACTAACCAATTTTCACAGACAAAAACTCACATATGGCAATTCATACCTCAAACAGCCCAGAACATGGGGTTTTAAACACATAAGGTCCACATTATAGTCCCAAACATGAACACGAACATCTAAACACACTACCATAGCCAATTTTCACACACCAAACCTCACATCTGACCATTTATGCCTCAAACAGACCAGAATATTGGGATTTTAACACATAAGGTCCGCATTATAGGCAGAAACATGAACATGAACATCTAAACATGCTACCCTAACCAATTTTCACAGACCAAACCTCACATATGGTCATTCATGCCTCAAACAGACCAGAACATTGGGTTTTAAGCATATAAGGTCCACATTATAATTCCAAACATGAACACGAACATCTAAACACACTACCCTAACCAATTTTCACATAGCAAACCTCGCATCTGGGCATTCATGCCTCAAACAGACCATAACATTGAAATTTTATCACATAAGGTCCACATTATAGGCAGAAACATGAACATGAACATCTAAACATGCTACCCTAACCAATTTTCACACACCAAACCTCACATATGGTCATTCATGCCTCAAACAGACCGGAATATTGGGTTTTAAGCACGTAAGGTCCACATTATAGTACCAAACATGAACACGAACATCTAAACACACTGCTCTAACCAATTTTCACACACCAAACCTCACATCTGACCATTCATACCTCAAACAGACCATAACATTGAGATTTTATCACATAAGGTCCATATTATAGGCAGAAACAGAACATGAACATGAACATCTAAACGTGCTATTTTAGCCAATTTTCACACCAAACCTCAGATCTGACCATTCATGCCTCAAACAGACTAGAATATTGGGTTTAAGCACATAAGGTCCACATTATAGTCTCAAACATGAACACGAACATCTAAACATACTACCCTAGCTAATTTTCACACACCAAACCTCACATTTGGCCATTCATGTCTCAAACAGCCCAGGACATTGGGATTTTAACACATAAAATCCACATTATAGGCAGAAACATGAACACGAACATCTAAAAATGCTACACTAGCCAATTTTCACACACCAAACCTCACATCTAGCCATTCATACCTCAAAGAGCCCAGAACATAGGGGTTTAAGCACATAAGGTCCACATTATAGGCAAAAACATGAACACGAACATGACCACAAATAAATAAAATCAAACTTCCAGCAGTAAAATCAAACCAAACCAGACAATGCCCATTCAGATGCAAATCGGATGCAAAACACAAGCAAAACAATGCCCAATCACAGGAGCACAGAGTCGCCAATCAAAATCACATTATCAATCAATGAAAGCAACAAATCAACACAATCAAACGAGTTTATCGATTTTTACAATCAGTATAACCAAGAACGCTTTGATTTGCTCTTGAATGCTATGAAAACAAAGAAATCGGGGAGTTTACTTGCTATTGCGCACGGTGGAACTGCCTTTGCTATGTAATTGATGCATGAATCGGAAAACCGACAATTGGGAACGACGATTAGATTTTGGATTTTGGGGGAGGAACTGGGAGAGACGATTATGAATGGAGGAATTCGGAGGAATTGGGGGAGGAAAGTGGGTGGTTATGAATGGAAATTTCAGATTTATATTAATTGTAGTTTAGGCTAATTGCAAACAGACCCTCGCATATTAGCTTTATTTTCAATATAGCCCCCGCACATTATTACCCTTTTTTTCAGTCCCGTCTATAATGTGGACGGTCTCTTTCGAGACTTTCTATTCACTTATTCCTAGTTTAAGTTCACCTTGAAATTAAACTTGTGTTATAACATTTTTACACCTTAAAATTTGGTAAAAGTAAAAAAACCTACATCATATTAAAACGTTATTTTCACACACAAAATGAAGAGTGCTTGACTTTATCGGCAAACTTGTATTCAGATCAACTAAGATCAAATCCTTCAATTTTTTTGGAGTTTAAATCTCAATATCAACACGAAAAAAACATAAATCTTGTTCAAAATCAGATGTAAGAAATTTAAGCAGATTTGACAATAACACTCCCCTCGTATAAGAAGCTTAGGCCAAAATGAAGTAAAACAAAACAAATCAGACAACATTACAGATACAATTTACAAGTATGCAACTGAGCTGAGAGAGATATCAAACACATTCAAAGAGCCTTTGCATATACAATACATGAACACAACATACTGACATACCACTACTTATACAGCTTTGTTAAGCTAGATTATGAGCATGTAAAGCAAATGTTACTGTAACCCTCAGAATGCTCGTTATTCCTGGCAACAGACTCCAATAGCTCGGTAGCTTTCGTTTAGATACTCAAACCTGTCTGCATAACAGCTGTAAAACAACATACTCAAGCAAATTAGATTAGGAAACCAAAATAACTCGACAGAGGCACCAAATTCAGATACCAGTATTGAGTCAAGCAACAATGAATTGACATTAAAGTGTGGGTGCAAATGATTAGCTAATTTTAAAACACATCTGACATACAAGTAAGTTCATCCATAACAGGCAAGGTATATAAAGTGAACTAGAGCCTACAAGGAAATGCAAGATTCATCAGTAAAAATAGTTTAACGAAGAACAGTTATAACAAACATAAGAAACTAAACTCCATCTAACTACAGAGGAAGAGGGAAACATAATAAGGAGAGTTATATACATGTCTTAGATAGTATACAATTCCTGTCCTGATCGTTCATAGGGCCCTAAATATAGGAGGAAATAATAACTTGCGAGCACCAAAATATCTCTTCATTTGACTACAAAAGTTACAGATGGAGGTCCTTCTGTTTGCAATTGAACTACACTACACAACAATGAACCTGGAGATAATATAGATTCGTTTCATGCATAAAAATTAATAGAGTTGCTGCTTGGTTGATTAGCTTCTGAGAGAAATGAAACTAGTTATCCTCTCACAATTGTTTCAATGTTCTCTCCGATCAGAAAAGACGGAAGGAAAGTGCTGATGATCAATTGATGCAAACAGATCGGAAAAAGCCAACACTGTCTAAAAGATGACTACCACACTAAAGGCAAAAATGACTCAAAAATGTATGTAAGTTAATAAAAAACATAAACCATGTCTACTTGGGTATCAAGACACAAAAATCCTACCTCTCACTCCTCTACCTCCTACTCCTCCTCATCATAAGCATCTTCATCATCCCCATCATCACCATCATCACCATCATCACCATCATCATCATCAACATCATCACCATCATCATCAGCATCATCATCATCATCATCATCATCATCATCATCGCCATCATCATCTTGGGTATCAGATCGTTGCTCAGAAAGAGAAGCTGTAAGAGTTTCACCTAATTCCATGGCAGCATTCAAGCTCTCTTGCATTTCTCTCACATTGACCAGCAAAAGCTGCAATGTATTCACCTTGACCTGAATAGTGTCTAACATTTCCAAAAATCTCCTCACCAATTTCTCTGACAGCATTTAAAATGATAAAATTAATTAGTAGACATTAATTTTAAGTAAACATATTTCATCAACATTAAACTCTAGATAGGCCAGATTAGAAATTCAGACATAGAATAGAACCCACAAAAGCCACTGTGATTCAATATAATGAGCAGGAAAATTAGTCACGAACAGCTGGCATAGCTGCATTAGTTAGACAGAATTCCAGCCATTTTGATATTTACCTGATTCAGCACGAGCGTTCTTCTTGTAATTTTCCACATCGACCAGAAATTCACTCATTGTGACCCGCAAAGAGTCAACGATTTTCGAAAGATCTCTCATCAAACCTTTAGCATTCTCTGGAATAAGATTCAAAGATGATGACATATATTAGTAGAGCAGACAGTGCATAATATAGACAGAATTCCAGCCATACAATTAACAAGTGCTTTGAGAGTTTTGAAAAATTAAGCTAATTGACATCAACATGTGTTCTAGTTTATGGTCAAAGATACACCCTGTTCTAGTTTTGAAGAATAGGTTATAGGTTTACTGAACTTCAAACTGTTCTAGTTTCAAACCCAGGAATAAGATTTGAAGGTTTGAAATCTTACCAATGGATGACTCGATGTTGGGAACACCTTTGTAAAGGTGCTTCCACCTTGAGGACAGGATGGATGTCCTGACTGCATACTGTGGTGGTAAAAATGAGAGGATATGACAGAGGATTTCATCAGGAAAATCGCTAAGTGTATCGCCTAGAACTTCAACAACCGTGCTTTCCTCCATGGCTGATAGGTTCAAAAGACCTGAATTCAAAAATATACTTTTAAGTACTAAACCGCCATCAAAATATCTCAGAAGAGCTTGTACATTTTCTACTCCATAAAAATTGACTGAATTAAGTGACACCGATAAGCATGAATGATCAGCAAGGACATAAGAACATAACTCAGAAGGAAAGAAGGAAAAAGGCCACACGAAACGACACGACCGAGAAATGAAATCATCTGAGAATCATAGAAGCAAAAGGCAAGATTGAAAAAACATTCAATTTGTCCTAAAACCCCTAAAGAGCTTAGGCATTTTCTACTCCAAAAAAGAAACTTGACTGTATTGAGTGATTAAGATGAATGTGCAACAACTGAGATCCAATTTCAGTATCAATGAAACCTAACGTCCATTAAAATTGACGTAACTGACTGATTGAGACACAGGCAGTTGCAGCCCACAGTTCGGAATCGGAATGATTAGAACACCGATCAACATGAATGGCCAGCAAGGGCATGAAAATTAAACTTTAAGATCACACGAAACACAAATGACTGAGATGAGAAATAAAATCACCTGGAACTTTCTGCTGGTTATGGATGGGACTTCTTGACGGGAAGAAGGTGCGTAAAGCACTGAGAACGGAGTGTATATATATTTTTGAGGAATTATTATTAGTTATGAAAAAATTAATATTAATTTATTGACAAAAATTAATTTTTATGTCCCCAATATCAAAAGTAACAATTTTTAATCCCAACATTTTAAACACACAATTTATATTCCTAACATATAAATTTGTTCAATTTACAGCACTAAAACTATATATGTTTAAAAAATTAACTTTATGTAAGGATGTTTTAGTAATTTTATATTTATTTTCATTCTTTTTTTTTCAAAACTTAATATCTAAAAATTTAAATAAGCTAAATTAATGTTGGAAAAGTACAATGAATATCTGAAAATTTGTTTTGTGAAAAATGCATATCTTAAAATTAAGTATGTATAATTCTTTTTTATAGAAATTTTCAAAAGAGACTGTCCATAATTTATACTATACAATTTTTAACTAGAAAAATATGAAAGTCCTTATTTGCAAAATACAGAGGACTTAATTGTAATTTTCAAAAACTTACTCTAACCCCTTAGGGTGAGTTTGGTTGGAGAGAATTTTGAGAGTCTGGATTTTGTTTTGCGATTTTGAGAGTTTGGGTTTTTGTTTGGGATTTTGAGAGTTTGGTTTTGCAAAATCTTTGTTTGGTTGAGTGAATTTTGTGAGTATGAAACAAAATCTTTAATTGGTTTTTAAGATTTTGCAAGTCTTAATTTTGGGAAACTTGGTGAACCAAACAAGATTTTACAAAACTAAACTTGGATAGTTCAAGTTTTGCAAAATTTTGCGCAACCAAACACACCCTTAAAATTAAGCTCGCGTGTAAACTGGAGGTCCCACCACATGTGCTTCTTTTTTTCTCCTTCTTGCAAAAATGGAGCCGTAAATACTCGAACATGTGATCTCCTTGAAGTTGATATGACTTTGCCACTGCACCAACATATCCTTAGTGTTTTTTTCTGCCAAAATATAAATATATATAAGGCACATTAAATAAAACCTTTTATTTTAGCTTTAAAACCAAACTATTAAAATTAAAATATCTGTACTTTTAAACTGAAATTTCCTTATTTAAAATTCAAACTTTCTACGTTATATTGAAAACTTCTGTATTTT
Source organism: Sherardia arvensis (assembly GCA_948330725.1). NCBI lineage: Eukaryota > Viridiplantae > Streptophyta > Magnoliopsida > Gentianales > Rubiaceae > Sherardia > Sherardia arvensis. The sequence continues at coordinate 38,798,805 of OX415236.1, read as the reverse complement.
AATCTACATCAATTAAAAACAAACATTATACATTTAATCAAAAACCTCCATATTTTAATCTACAACCTGTTAAAAAAATCAACATTGTATTTTAAATTATAAACCTTCGTATTTAAACTATAATCTATTAAAAATCAAACATTCAACTTTTAATCAATAACTTCCGTGTTTTAATGTGCAATATATTACAAATTAAACATTCCACTTTTAATTAACAACATTCGTATTTTAATCTACAATCTATTAATCAAACATACTACAAATTCCGTGTTTTAACGTACAACATATTATAAAAATCAAACATTATACTTTTAATTAAAAATCTCAGTGTTTTAATGTACAACGTATTAAAATAGTACTTGGGCGTGAATAGTACTGAAATATGAATAGTATTGTGTTGTAAATAGTACTGGATTGTGAATAGTTCACGCATGAATAGTACTGGGCTATGAATAATGCGCGTGAATAGTAATTTTAAAAATTGCAATTAAGTACCTCCTTATTTTTATTCAACCATGTCTTTATTATTTAGTCTCCGGTCTATAATATAGACGGTCTCTCACAAGACTACCTCCTTCCATAAAGAACTAGAAGAGTTATTGTTCCGGTCAATAAATAAATTAATAAAAAATATTAAACTACGTAGTTTTGATCAAAACCAACATAACCACCACAAATCATCGGAAATTTACATAATTGCAGTTTTCCATTTTCATTCCCTCCGGCGCCTACAATATTGATTTCTTCCTTTTTTTGCGTATTTCAGTATAATGATTTATTCCTTATCTTTTTAAATATTGGCATTGATTTTATGTACATGATACATCACATAAATAGATCGTGCAGGATACATGGTTTCCATTCAAATATATTTCATATTATATTTATGTTATTAATATATTTTAAGTGATAGCAAAATGATCGTTTAAACTTATTATATATATTGTCATTCTCAATTCACTCAATCTTACAATCTTTCATTCTCTCAATTTCTCTACATTCAGAAGGTAGACATGAAATACCTCCGGCAAGAAGGCGCCGACCTCAAATAGAGAGTAAAAAGCAACAATGGCGTTGACAATCGGAATTGAAACGCATTGAAGTCAGTCGGCCTAGCTGGGCGATGAACGAGAAGTAGAGAACATGATGATTGCGGTGGCGAGGTTGAAGAAGAGGGCGGCGAATCGGAAAACGAGAATTAAGACGTTGAAGCGGCCGAGCTTCCTCTCGGAGACGGTGGAGAGGAACTGCAGGGCATGGAGGTTCAATTCCAGAATATGAAAACCCGGATGTGCGAAGAGATTCAAACTATCCCAGAGCCAAAAAGATGATTGAGGAGTCACTAAAGCAACAGAAGAAACTTAATGACATATCTGTGTGTGTTGCATAAATCCTTTCTGCAAGAATGACTAGCAATAGTATGAATCACAGTTATACCAAAATTAAAGCGTGCCTCTGGAATCAGGTGAAGTTGATATCCATTTCGAGACAAAGAAGCACCGTGCCACTGCACCACTGCAGAACTTACTTCCTTGCTAGAGTACATGAAAGGAAGTCTAACTATGGACAAGATTAATGCAACTATTATTGATATGCCGTAACTTTGATAATGGTCAATTTTGGAAGAGTAAAATCATACTATTTATTTTAGTCATGTGGTTTGTATTCAGACAACGTAATACTCCACATAATTTACAATATTATTTGGTGTGAACAAATATATTTTAAGGATGGAAATTTAATCTACCCTTTTCAACTTTATAAAATATTTGATTAGATATTTATAAATAGGGCTGGCAAACCGGTATACGGGTAAAATATGGGTCGGGTAAAATGGGTAATATGAAAATATGGGTATGACCCGTTTTTTACCCGTTTTAAAAATGGGTAAAACGGGTTGGATAAAATACGGGTCAGATAAAATACGGATTGGGTAAAAACCTGCGGGTAAAGGTAATATCAAAACGGGTAAACCCGCGGGTTAAACTCATATTTTACCCAACCCGTTTGGACCCGTATTTTAAATTACCCGTTTTACGATACCCTTATTTTACCCGTACCCATATTTTACCCGTACCCACATGGGTAATAAAATAAATTACCCGTTTACCCGCGGGTAACGGGTAAAAATTGCCAGCCCTATTTATAAAATATCATCATGAAAATAAATCCATATAACTGAAGACATATTTGATTGAGTTTATTTTTTATTGAACTGCTCTTATGAAAAGCTCATAAAAAGGGTTTAGTCTAATAATATTACTCCTAAAATACCACGCAAGTAGCATTCCTAATATAAATGTATTGTAGTATTTCTATTTCATAAATAAAGCTTGATATATTCATCCTATTTAGTTTCCTAATTAGTTCCCCAAACTTCTATAGGAATATTCATGGGACATGTACAAGAGAGATGTTTTAATTGGTTAACATAATTTTAGTAAAGTTCTAAATTCATTAGCCTAAATGCCTTAATCCGTCAGGGTAATGATTGAATATGTGACTCAATCATAAATTATTTAAATATGACGTATCACTATTTGATTGGTGCCTGATATTACCCATATCAGGATGATCCTGATATATATTAATCTGAATGTTTACATACTCTAGATCAATGTATTTATTCAAGTATTTTCCTCAAATATATATATATATATATATATATATATATATATATATATATATCACTCAAGTATTATATTACCATTCAAAGTTTCCCGATTCTTACTAATAGTTTTAACTATTTTACTAATTGCCTTTCATTTATGACTCGTGGATACTTTGCTACAATATAAGAAATAGAGAATTTTAGTGAAATTTAAAATTCACATTCTGAATTTAATAATTAATAGAGTAGATTCAATTTGGGTTAAAAGTAGAGGTACCCCTATGTTTATAAGAAAGTGCCAATGTACCCTCGAGTAATTCAAAAGTGCTGATGTACCCCTATAATTACATTGAATAAAGAAGTGTACCTCTAAAACCAATTTTTCAACAGTATTTTGAACTAAAAGACAAATTTACCCTCACTTGTTGGGTTATTTTTTTCCCTGATCCAAAACTCCACGGGCACTAGAAAAAATCGAAGAAATCGATATCACTGAATTACAGAATAAATGCACAGTATTATTGAAAAAAGTTAACTTTTATATCCAAAAACTCAACAAATTGAAAACACTGATGAACTTACCATAATCTCGCTAACTCTATTCTCTCCTTTGGTAATTTGAGCTAGTCACGCAAATTATTACTGGGTGTGGCGGTTTCGGTCCCCCGGCTCACACTAATTTCTAGACACGGTGGTTTTGGTCCCCTCGGGTTCAACCCGTTCATTCCGATGAAGTAACAGAATTGGTTGGGTAATTTTCGTCATAAATTTTTTTACCATTAAATAATAGTGAGGGTATTTTGGACATTTTACATTTGACAAAAGAAAATTCTGTCCAAATTATACATTTGAGGGTATAATGGCACTTTTGAAAAACATAGGGGTACAGTAGTACTTACTTAAACACTTAGGGGTACGATAGCACTTTTTTCATTCAATTTCATTGCAATTAATAGCGTTCCTAATGAAAACTAAATTTCTCAATTCATTCTAAACAAATGTCCAACTTTACTAAATGGTATGGAAGTATTACTATGCATTTATATTCAAACACTATAAAAATATTATTCATTTTAAAATAAATGTATAGTAAAACACGTTTCAATTTAAAAAATGCAAGAAATTTGATATAAAAATTTATAATTTTAAATTATAACATATTAAAGTACAACTTTTTACTTGTAATTATAAAAACTTTCATGAGAGATTATAAAAGTTGGATGAATAGGACCCTAACCCCCTCCATCCAATTTAATTTACTATAGATAAATTTATTATTTAACTAAGAGTAGTGTTTCAAAAATATAGAAAACAATTCTACAAATTTCTTTTATTTAAATATATTTCAAAAGTTATTCAAATATACCGCACAACGTGCGGTTCAATTACACTAATTCTTTTAAGAGAATTTGAAAATCAATTGAATATTAAATATTTAATTTTTCAAATTATCTCTTTTCAACAAAATATGAACTAAAAAATGCAATTTTGGAAAATAATTTCAGATATTTTTGTTATTTTTAAAATATTATTTATGTTTTAAAAGTTTTATTTAGGTAAAATTTTGAAAAAAGAAAATTAAAATATACTGACAATTACAAAAATGTCCTTACAAATAGTTGAATATTGGTTTTAGGGCTATAAATTGATCAAATTTAAATGTTGGAGCAATAAATTATGCAATATATATATATATATGTTGAGGCTAACAGTTGCTTTTTTGATATATGTTGGGATCATAAATATCAATTCAGTCTAATTTATTTGATAATATAATATTATAGTATTAGTTGAATTGAACAGTAGACATATTTTCAGTTCATACTTTATTTTATTTTTTAAGAAAAAAATCGTGCAACAACTTTTTGAGCCCTATAGCAACAGTGAAAACTTGTATTAAACACCCTTAAAAACACTTGTATTAAAAATGTAGAAAGATAAAATTGATGTGAAGCAATAATAAATACATACCATTATTTTAATTCAGTTAAGAAAATATAAGTTAGAAAGAACACGGGTCCTCAACTTATCTGAATTCCAATAGCTTACTCCACCAACAAATTAAAGGGATGTAAAAATTTATTAGCATATAGGCTAACTCAAAAGTTTAATTCATCAATTGACAATACAAGAGTTTATCAAAATTTGGAAATTAAATTAATAAAGAATGAGAATTGAGTATTCTATATAGAGAGAATGTTCTTCAAGACCGAACAATTTAACAATGCAATTCTTCATTTATATGGGTGATTTCTTTGACCCCGCGTGAACCTGTTTGTTTGATCTTATTGGCCGTTATTCTTAATGTGGTTCAGAGGGGACTTTCCTCTACACTACTTAGGCCTTCCCATAACAATTTGTAGATGGGACAAACAGGCTTGTGCAGCTCTGTTAGATAAGACCAGGGCTAGAATGGCTTTATGGTAGAGCAAACATATGTCATATGCAGGCAGGATACACATGATCAACACTATGCTACTCAGTGCTACCAGTTACTGGTCTAACATCTTTAAACTGTCAGAGCCAATACATGATGAAGTTGAAAAGCTATGCAGGGCTTATTTATGGGACAAGTAAGTGGGCAGTAAGCACTTCACACCAGCATCATGGGACACTTTGACCGGGACAAAAAAATGGGAGGTGTTGGCTTAAAAGACCCCTCAATTTAGAACCTTGTCTCTTCATGCAAACACTTGTGGGACATCCAACAGAAGCAGGACATCCAATGGATCATGTGGCTGCAAGCCTATTACCTAAAGGGACAAAGTTGGAGCACATACCAGGCCTCTCCAAGTCAGAGTTGGATTTGGATGCAGGCTAAAACATAGAATGGGGGATAAGCTACATGACTGTGTCAGCAACAATGGTAAATTCTCTATCACTAAAGATTACAATTTTTTGAAAGGTGACAGTGATGATCATTGGGCAAAGTTGGTAGGTCATACCAAACTTCTGCCAAAACATAGAGTTTTTTTATGGATGTTCTTAAAAAGCAAGCTGGCCACTGTGGACAGGTTGCAAAGGTTCAGCATCCTAAGCAACCAACCAAAGTGTTGCCTTTGTGGAATTCTGGAGTTGACTGCAGCTCATCTGTTTGCTAGCTACCTATTCACTCAGGAGATTTTATATTCCATTGGATTACAAGCAATCCCTTCACTGAGACGGGTGAGGATTACATTATGGTGCTGGAGAATACAAGGTAGGACAAAGAAGTTGGCTTTGCTTACCTCTGCATTATAGCATGTTGGAGTGAGAGGAACAAGAGGATATTTCAAAACAAGTTTACGATAGCTGTGAGTTTGGGGAGCAGCATTACAGCAGAGTTTCAGTGGCAACAAGGGTTTTATTCTTAGAAGTGGGCTCTATGTTTTCCTTTTAATACTTGGGTGTAGTTTTTATTTTTGGTACTATGGGCTGGGAGTGAAGGCTTAAATATTGCACCTGTTCCACCTAATTATGAATGAAAACATATTTCCATAAAAAAAATAGAGGAATGTCTATTTAATTTCCAATCTAGTTGAATAAAAATCTTTAACCAATTTATTTATTCCTACAATTACCAAAAAGTTCATAGATTTATCCAGAATTAAATTATCATAATGGAATATTATGATGAAAAATAAAGTATAAATTATTATTTCAGTCTCAAAATACATTCCTTTAAATTGTCTTCTTTTTGGTATTTTATTACCTAAAAGTATTTCATTGCTCCTTCCACCTTTCCTTACATTTTACCCAATTAAATTCTTTTTGATAAATATTTTAAAATGTTCGCAATGCTCCTGGTAATAAGAAATTTGTTTATTCTGTGTTCACAAAGAAATCAGATCTCACCAAATTAATAATATATACTAGACATAAGAAATCAATTTTAGCTCTCGATTTTTCTGTTCTGGGTGGGCTTTGGATCGGGACATGATTTAGGTACGGATGAGCTATCCAAGAGAACCGGTCCACCTAGACGGTATGTGACTAATCACTGTAGAACATATTTTTATTCAATTTATTTTAATTTCTGCTATATATGATATGTTCATTTAAGTCTAGTAAATATATAGGATGTGTTTTCGAGAGTTTTTTAACTAGTGTGTTTAACTTTCTAGATTCATCTTTTTCGATCCCCAGACGCTCCCCTCACCCCGCCACCCAAACCCGATATGTTCCCATCGACGAGGAGTCTCCGGCCGGTGCCCCTCGCCGGCCCGGAGGTGACCTCCCCACCATATACCTAGTCTAGATCTTTTCTATCAATCCATATATACCCCCAAAACCCAGACCCGTTTTAGACTCCACCTCCGTACGGCTTCCCCACTCCCATCCGACCGGCCGGTGACCAGATCGGCGCCGATCTGGGGTGTCCATACCACCGCCGAGTTTGGGGTGAGCCCGATCGACAAATCTGGCTCGACGCACCGTGGAATATCAAACTAGCTTTGATAGAGGTTCGCCGGTAAAGCTAGAAGGAAACAGTGATCGAGACTCATCGGAGTGATGGAAGGGGCGTAAGCTGCGTCGCTACACGCCGCCTCCACCGTCACGCGCCACCACGCCGGAGGTCTCCCTTGGTCACTGCCACTTCTCGTCTGAGATTAGGTTTCTTCTATTTTCCCTTTTTACTTAATTTATTTTATTTAATTTTATCAATATTTTAGAAAGGATCGGTGAATATGTGATTCAATAAGTCATTTTTGTTCAGATATGAGTCGAGTTTAATTGTCTACCAATGGTTAATCTTTTCTGATGGTTAGTTTTTTCTTAGGAAAAAATACTTGATGTTTAATTTGATAACTTGCTAAATTCATGGTTTATCATTTGAGTTTTGTTACATATGTTTCCAATTCGTGACTTTGTGTACATAAGTGTGTTTAGTTTATTGTGGAAGGATACATCTGTTTTTATGTGTTCAATTCTATGTTAATTTATTGATCTATGTTATACTTAATTTAGGCCTTGTTTGCCTGAACTTGTTTCTTAGTGATGTGAACTGAACTGCATTAAATTGAATTGAACTTAATTGAGTTGAATTGAACTGAACTGAACTAATACATTGAAAATTAATGTATTAAAAAATAAAATCTGTATATGGCTAGCTAAATTTACCTGAATTTAATCAAATTTATATCTTTGTTGAATTAAATTGAACCAATATGAACTGAATTAAACTAAATAAATTAAACTGAACTATTCTACTTTGCCACAATCAGGGCCTTAGTATAGAGTCATGCTTGCTACTTATTCTACAAAGGAATGACTTGATTGCTTTACGAATGGAATCAAGTCAGCCTATTTTAAGTGCCTAAAATTTTATGTGCGCGTGACCAAAATTTTACGTGCAAGTTGGAAAATTTACGTGCACGTAATGGAAATTTTATGCAAAAAAATAAATTAATGTGCACTTTTTCGTGCACATAAATATTTTGTGCATCATAAATCAAGAAGTTCCAACACTCATATCCGTTTAATTAGATCATAGGCAATGGTCAAGATTTTGAGTTAAAATAGAACGAAACAAGAGAGTTAACACAGCCCGTCCCATTTTGTGATTATATTTATATATGAAAATATAAATATCACAGACTTCTGACATTGATGAGCTGCATCACGATTTGTTTAGGGCATTTGGTCTTTGTTAAGAGGATGGTTAAGGTGTTATGAGGTGGTTTTACCCAAGAAAGATCTCAAATCTTGTCTTTGATTTCACAAAGAAACCATTGGATTTCTCAAGGTTTTATTTATCAGACAACGTTAATCCTTGTCCCTGCTAATTTAGTCGCGCATTGGGAAACTCAGATTAAGAAGCATGCTAATCACCACCAACTTAAGGTTTATGTATGGAGTGGCCACAGAAAATCCCCTGCTCCTTATCACCTTGCTTGGAATTATGTTGTTGTCATCACCACTGTCACACTCTTGGCTCAAGTCTTTCCCAGAGCTTCACGTTGATGGTTACTAACCGTCACACCGACTCCCAACACCTCAATGCGATTGGTCAGGATTAGATTATATCAAGCGTTGAAATTTGAAGCGAAAAAAAGTGAAAAGAAAAATAGTCTCTTAATCTCATTCCCTATATATACGCACATGTACATAATCCGCACGATATATAATTAGATCGTGCGGATTGTGTGCATAACGTCAATAGCTCGCTGAACTGTGTTAATCAATTAAGCCCGCTCCCATGCATTTGTGTATATATATACATTGTAATTATATAGAATGTTGAAGTAATTAAAATTATTGTTTATTCCTAAAGCTATGTACATTGCTCTCAACGTGCAAGTAAAAAAGAAAAAATCTAGTACAATTATGCTAGATCTACCCTTCTATATCTTGGTGATATGGGCCTCAACCCATATACAGGCCTGAGGAGCGTGCTGGCAAAAGAGAAGGGAGAGTCCAGCCCACCAGTGGTCCTTTCATGACATCAGCTATGTTGGACACACCCGGGTACAAGAAGGACATGAAAATGACCCCCCAACCCCGAGTGTGCGACAAGAGAAGGACCACTTAGCTTAAACCCTCTCTGCTCATTGCCATTATAAATAGAGGAGTGACCAACAGTAAAAGGTATGTTCTATCAGACTTAAATACTCTCTGTATTTATTCATATTCTCTCTCCTCTGCATAAAGCCCTGTCTTCATCATCACGCCGGAGCGTCTACCCTCGGGTGACCCCGGGGGCTTTGTTTTGCAGGACCTAGGTGAGAGATCCACCGCGGGCTAGGATTCCAGCTCTCCCAGGATAGTTCGTACCGGGGCTGGTATCCAGGAGCAGACTGGTAGCATCAGTTGGCACGCCCAGTGGGATACTCTTTGCTTCGTTATGCCACGCGAAGGCTAATCATGCAGAGGGCGGCCCCAAGACAAAAAGGGTTGCAGCTGCTATGGTGGCACGCAAGGCTGCCGAGGAGAAGGAGCGGGCGCGCAAGGAGACTGCCCGTTTGGCTGTAGAGAAGCGTGAGGAAAGAAGAAAGTGTCGGAGTGCACCCTCAGGGAGATGCAAAAGGAGCAGAGGAAAAAGGTCTGGCAGGAGAAAGAGAGGTTGAATCAGGAGACTTTCTCGGAGATGGCGGGGAATCTGAGCCGAAGTATTCTGTGTCCGGGGACGAAACCCCGGGGGAAGATGAGCATGGAGGTCCAGAAACTATCCATACCAACGCTACGGGATTCGGGGAATTTCGAGCGTGGAAGACGGCCCAGGCGGCTGCTCATATCAAGGTGCCCGATGTGGTGGACTTGGAAAAGGACGTGAGAGACAAAGCAGAAGAGGCCGGGGGTCAGCAAATGCCCCCGGGCCAGCAGATACACCCAGAGTGGGGAATGCTCCCGAGCCAGCAGATACACCCAGAGTCGGGAATGCTCCCGGGCCAGCAGGCGTTCCAAGGCGGCCTGAACCCGTAGGCCCAACCGTATTACGGCGGCCAACAGACGGTCGCGTACCCTGCCGGATATAATACCCCATTCAACAGTGGAATCATTGAAGAGCGTTTGAGTAGATTGATCGGAAAACGGGGGATGCACCCTCATTCCCCGTGGGTTCCGGAGGTCCTGAACTATAAGTGGCCGACAGACATCAAGGCACCGGACGGAGTTCCAACATACAATGGGGATGGGGATCCGGAGGAGTTTATTCACACTTGTCTCAGCGTCATGGGGGCCAGGGACATTGACGAGCCGCTGCAGTGTAAATTATTACCCTCGTACCTCCGGGGTAATTGTTTGAGATGGTTTAAGAGTCTCCCCCAGGGATCATTGAAGACTTTCTGGGACTTTGCGACTGTCTTGGTCCATCGGTATGCAGCTTTGAAGACGAACTTTGTGAACCTGGCAACGGTTTTGGCCATGCAGCAGTTGGAGACGGAGTCTACTTGGCAGCACTATGTCCGGTATATCGCCGAGTAGGGGTGTTCAAAAATACCCATCTCGACCTACCCGACCCGTTGACCCGTCGACCCGGCATAAAATAATCGGGCACTTTCTTATATTTTAGGGACGGGTACCCGGCCCGTTAATTTAGTAAATTACCGGGTCCGGGTCACATAAATTTAATTTTCGAGTACCCGGAAACCCGGTATAATATGTATTTATTTAATTAATTATAATCTTAATTATAATTTTACCTTTTAATATTGACATTTTTTAAATTAAATACTAACTCATCTTGACTAGAGTCAACCTCTTAGGTTTCTAGTCCACCTCTCCAACCATTTAGTCTTTTACTTTGATATTGTTACTTTTTCTTCAATATAAGCGCACAATCATATTCTACACTGCATTGGAGTACATCCACTAATTTGTCTCGAATGATAATTATTTCATAATTTTATTGATATTTTCATATTAAATAATATTTAATTAGTTTTCCACTTTTATACCGATAAAGAATATTTATTATCAAATAATTAATTGCATTTTGTAGCACATTTTATAAGTAATAAAATAAGATAGGGTACCCGGTTACCCGACCCGTATAATTGGGGTACCCGGTTGTACGGGTACCCAGTAATTCCGGGACGGGTCACGGGCCGCATTTTCAACTACCCGCATGTACGGGTACCCGGTGTTTGAACACCCCTATCGCCGATTCTATGAAGGTGCAGAACAGGCACTTGCATGAGAAGCCTTGATCGGTAACTTCGTGAACGGGTTGAGGGATGAGATGTTCTACATTGAGTTGATGAAGAACATGACGGGAACCTTCTACCACCTCCAGCTGACAGTGGAGATGCATTGCACCGTGCACGAGGCCAACCATACTCGGATGAACATTGTTGGTTTCTTTGAACAGCGGGTGGTCACGGCCACGGCCACCCAAACTACCACGCTCCGGGCAACTCCCCACCAGGGTGTTCGCCAAGATCCCATGAAACGCCTACCGGCCCAGGGAGTTGCACCTGCGCCGGGGGGACAGATGCTGGTAGTGAGACCAACGTATACTCCACTCTCTAAGACAAAACGGAGATTTTAGCCATTCACCGGGGTCTTTTCACTGACCCCCCGGTTATACTGGGGGTCCCGGCCCCTGCCAATGCGTAAAAGTAGTGTGAATTTCACAAGTCTTATGGTCATACCACGGAGGGTTGTAGAGTCCTGCGCACAGATATTCAGAAGCTGGTGGAGCAGGGTCAGCTCCGGGATTGTGTGGCGGGAGATACACACCCGGTAGCTGCTCCGGCGGGGCAGGGAAGGAAGCGGAATTGGAGGAACAACCGAGGCCAAGGCGGTAACCTCCCCGCGGATGCCAATCCTGCTCCTAACCCCGCCCCACAAGCTCAGAGACCGGGTGCTCCTGGACCTGGGGCGCCTCGGACGATAAACGTGATCAATGGAATAGTGGGAGATGGGGCACAAACACTTTCGGCGGTAAAGGCCAAGAGTAGATATGTTCCCCCGGGGGAGATCCAGGAGAAGAGGTTTAAGCACAGTGAAACGATCACTTTTTCGGAAGAGGATACAGTCCCGACCCAGGTGCCTCACTCTGATCCTATGGTGGTTTCTGCAGAAGTAGAAGGAGTTGTGATAAAGCGAGTCTTCGTAGACGATGGGAGCAGTGTGGAGATTTATGTTCGCTGATTGTTTTGACCAGCTGCACATTGGCCGGCAGAACCTGAAGCCGTGTTTGTCCCTGTTATCAGGTTTCACAGGCCGAACAGTTCATCCTCTGGGTATCATAGCCTTACGGGTAACCCTTGTTAATCACCTGGATATTAACAAGAGGTGTACCGTTTTGTGCAACTTCGCGGTGATAAATGCTTCCTCCCCGTATAATGTGATAATAGGTCGCCCTTGGTTGACACAAGTACGGGCGATATGCTCTCCCTACCACTTAACCATGAAATTCCCAACAGATCAGGGAATTACTTCGGTTATTGGTAACCAAACGACGGCCCGCAGCTGCATGCTAACCGCGATAAAGGATGCTAAGGCCTGAGGAAAGGAGAGGGTGCATGCTTCGGAGCCCTGGGAAACCTCCGGGAAAGAGGATATGGTGGGAGCAGTGCACGGTGACCCGGCATCCTTTGAAGTGGATGACATGGAGGTAGGTTCCTGAGGAAAGGTGAGTGTAGGGAAGCACCTCCCGGGGAATGTGAAGGAGGAGCTCCAGGGGTTGCTCAAGGAATATGAGGATGTGTTCTCGTGGGGAACAGAGGATTTGACGGAAATACCGGAGGAATTCGCAATACACCGGCTGAATGTCTATCCGGATCTAAAACCTATCAGGCAGAAGAAGAGAGCCTTGGCAGCGGATCGGGTGGAGTTCGTCCGGTCAGAGGTAAAGAGAATGTTGGATGCCGGTATGGTTGAAGAAATCACTTACCCGGAATGGATTGCCAACCCGGTTCTAGTGAAAAGCACGACGGATCGTGGAGTAGACTTTACAGATTTGAACAAGTGTTGCCCTAAGGATAGTTATCTGCTGCCGTCCATTGACCAGCTGGTGGAAGTGATAACGGGCTATCAGCTTCTGGCTTTCTTTGACGCACACCGGGGATACCACCAGATTGTCATGGCCCCGGAGGACGGCCAAAAACTTCCTTTATTACTGACTTTGGTACTTTTTGCTACAGGAAAATGCCGTTTGCTCTTAAAAATGCAGGAGCCACATACCAGCGTATGGTAGATCGGGTGTTCAAGGATCAGCTTGGGAGAAACATGGAGGTCTATGTAGATGACATGGTGATCAAAAGAAGGACGCATGAAGCTTTTCTGGTGGATCTCCGGGAGCTATTCGTTGTCCTAAGAAAAGTCAACCTGAAGCTGAGCCCGAAAAAGAGCACTATCGGGGTGGCGGTGGGCAAGTTCTTGGGATACATGGTGTCAAACCGGGGGATCGATGTGAACCCGGAGAAGGTTGATGCGATTCTGAGAATGCCCTCCCCGAGCAAGGTGAAGGATGTACAACGCTTAACATGGTTGATGTATGCCGGACACCAACACTTCGACGACGAACCAGGCTCTCGAACTGATCTGCAAGACAAAGGCCCCGGGTGTCTCGGGGATAGACACTCTGACGCTCAAGTCAGTATATTTGCTTTAGGCGTAAAGTATAAAGTATGAGATTAGATGAGAGGTCTACCAAACCTTTAGGATATTTATATGGCTACAATCCGTAGATCACAAAGATATGTATTTATGGTATGAATACAACTCTTATGAGAATAGAGGTTGTATTACCATGTATAATAGAAGTGTATTTCGGACATGGTTGTGTTACCATGTTTAGGATAGCTGTATTACCATCTTTGAGAAGATGTATATTCCTTGTAGAGCATTCATAATATACGCATTCCTTATAAAGATTAGGATTCATGGACCTGTGGATCCACCCTCCGCGTATCTCGAGCCCACGACCCTTCTCGGGCCCTGGTCCGAGTATGAATGAGGTCCGAATACGAACCATGGACTTATCAGTAGCCCCAATGTAGATCTTCAGAATATAGAGTACTCCATCTCGAAGGTTGAAGGAGAGGCTTGCTTCTCGAGCGAAGACCAATAACTCGAGGGAGAATAACTCGGGGTGTTAAGCTCGGGGTGTCCTTCTAGGACTGTCCTTTCGGGCTTACCCTTCTGAATATCTAGCTTCAAACTCTTTTCGTATTCCATCAGATATATGGACGGCTGAGATTTGCTTCTTTTGAAATCCAGATAATAGATACACGTGTCGTGTCTTCATTGGCAAGCAGAGACGGTCTGTCCCCCGTCTCTTCCAATTACTTGCATTCGAAACAGAATCGAGGCAATTGCTCGTCTTCAATGCTCTCTGGGTTTGGATTAAATTTCCTAAATCATTCCCATTGTCTTCTCTTATTTGAAAATTTCTTCTTTCCAAGTTCAGAAGACGCATCAGTACTTCATCAATTTCTGAAGCCCCAAATTTCTACTTCCATCATCAGTAAGTGCTATCTTCTTTCTCTGCGCATTTTCTTGTGTCTGTTTTTTCCTTTTATCTCTGTGTGTGTATTTCCCCCCATACTCTCTGTAATCATGAGTAATAGTTGTAAAACAATTTCCATCCCCCATCATGATAAGGGAGAGTATGAAGAAGCTCAGGCTGAGGAGAGTAGCTCCCATGACCGCCGCAGAGCTGAGGTAGCAAGTGGGAAAAAACCTATAGTTTTGAAGAAGAAAGCCTCTGAGGAAGAGAAGAGGTTGAGGGCTATGGCCAGGAGGGCTCAGATAGAGAGGAATAGCCCCATGGTAGTGCATGCATCCGGAGGTATAGTATCCATGGCTGGCGAAGGTAGTAGTAGAAAGTCGCTGAAGGAGGATAAAGCACGCGCTGATGCTGCTATCTTCGCAGAAGGTTGTCCCTTCTCAATTCCTTCTAATGCTGACCTCATGTACTTTGGAGAAGACAAGTCTGCAGCTGAATTAGTAACTCCAACCCGAGGGGTCATATATGGGAGGTTTCTGCAGCATGGGTTAGCCTTCCCCTTTCCCCCACTGTTGGATGATTTTCTTCAGCATTATAGGGTGCATCCAGGGCAGTTACATGCTAATGTGATAGTAATCATTATGGCCTTAATAACTTGGTGTGCTCGTAAAGGTTACCGTCCCAGTCCCTCCTTGTTGCGGACCATGTACAAGGTTATTGTTAAACAAAATGTGACCTTGACCTCTCGGGATACCTCTTTAGGTAAGCTTTTTGTGCTTCCTGTGAACTGCGGGAAGTGGGATAAGGTAAAACGAACCTTCGATCGAACCAAGTATGAAGTTCCTGATTGGAATGAAGAGGTCCAAAATGAGATCTGGCATGAAGTGGAGTCGTCCCGCAAACTGCTAAATATAGCTGGGGAGTTGGTGAGTGATAAGATCAAACTTAGAGAGGGTAAGTTTGTTTCTGGAGATCATCAAATGGGTTGGCAATGGCCTATAGAAACGTATGATTGGTTGAATCAACTATCCGGCCGTACTCTTCAAAATTGCAGCTTCTTGAAGTTGACACATTTTGATCAACCAGAAGGTGTTGAGATGGATTGGTATGAGATGGATTTCTACCATAAATCTGAGCTCTCGAAGATGTGGATTCCTCTGAAGGGGTTTCTCAATGAAGAGATTCAAGGATATCTTGCCCTTCCTACACTTGGCCGTAAGTGCCGGAGAATTTGAAGGAGTTTCGGGCGAAGTTTAGCCAGATTGGGGGGTTTGAGGCCAGTCTACTGACTAGCCTGAAATCCTTGAAGAAGGCTTTAACTCTGGAGGAGTTTCAAGACAAGATGTCCAGTTTGTATCCTGAGCTGTCATTCCTGGTGGAGAATCCGGCTACGAAAAACTTCAATTGAGGACCCGAAGACTTCTGATGGGCAGGAGAAGACTGTAACTCCTTAGAGCCTTGTCTTTTACTTCAAGATTTTTCTCTTTTCACCAGATTTTGGCGTTTCATGTATTCTGAACATGTGCTTTGTCTTTGGAATTAATTGGTCTTTACCTTCCTTTATGTCCAGTGTTGCTCTGCCGCATGTGCTGATTTGCAGGTCAATTATGAAGATGTCCTTCAGAAGAACAAGAAACTGGAGGAAGATTTGGGTGAATCCAAGGACTGTTTTAGCATCATGCGGGAAAAATGTGAGAGTCTTCGTGGCGGGCTGAAGATATCTTTAGAGTGGAGAGCCGAACTGAATCAGCAATTGAGCGATCTTCAGAAGAGGTATCTAGAAGAAGCGCTCAACAAGGCTTTGGCCACCAATAAGGAGTATGACCAAGAATGGAGGAAAGTCAGGAGTGACTTAATGAAGGTCAAGGGTGTAAGTCATGAGAAGGATCTTCGCATTTCTACCCTCCGAGATGAGAATATCACTGTGAATCACAAGATTGCCTCCAGGATAGATGAGTTGAGAATGTGCCAGGCCGAGCTTAATGCTTGCAGGTTCCAAATAAAGGAACTAGAAGCTCAAGGTGTGTTTGTCATACCTTCAAGATCTTCAAGGAGGGAGATAGGTGGACCTTCTGGTGTCCCCTATTCAGGACATTTGATAAGGCCTCATGTCCAAGGGGGTGTATCTCGAGGGATCCCATGTGGAAGGGGCAGAGAGATGACACCTACTCCTAGAGCTCGTGGCTCTATTGACTCTCCTGCTCGACCTGTAATTATAGAAAACAGAAGTGGATCCTCTACGTCCTCTCGATTGATGAGGATAGCAGAAGAAAGTAATTGGGGCCGTGGCCTCCTGAGTGTTTGAGGTCGTGCCTCTACTTCTTCTCGCGGTCGGGGTCGTACCCCTATATTTAAAGACCTTCACGAGGTGTAAGAAGTTTCGTAGTGTAATAACACTTTTTTGATTTTGCCTTTATAAATGTCTTTATCTTGCAATCCTTGAGAAGATTGACTCTTTAGGCTTATGAATAGCCTTAATAAATAGTGATGTGTACCTTAATCGGAGTATCACATGGAGAGTCGTATTTCAAACTTTGTGAGTTTGCATGACCCGTATCATGTTGGTCTTTGACCATATACTTTTTATAAGTATATTATTTTATTTTGGCCTAGGATGATTGTAGTTCAGACACATAGTCTAAACAGCTCATATTAGATAAGCATCAATCGTACACTTATAAGCGTATGTATCTTTAGGCTGCAGTCTTTACTTATGCTTTGTGAGACATAGTTTCTCTTTGTATTTAGAGAGTATGGACTGCTTCAAAATAAAATAGAAGATATATATCGAAAAGAAATTGCATTCTTCGAACTTGAGAGTTCGGTAAAATTATAAAAGACAACCCCGAGTTTGGGAGCTCGGGTATAAAAATGTAAAAAGATGAAAAGAAAAAGAGATTGGCCCGTAGGCCTTATTGAAGTAGTTTCTCCTTATATGGAGAAGGTCTACTTTGTTTTAGCTCCGAGGTACCTGCGTAGGAAGGGCGCCATAATGACAGGGTCCAAGTGCTCTCCTTCGCATGTTTGCAAGAGGTAGAATCCACCGGATTGTGCAGCAGAAATTTTGTATGGTCCTTTGGTCCTTGGCTCCAGCGCTCCTCCTAACTTTTTGGTGCACCACGGGCCAACCGGCATTACCAGTTCCCCCACTTGGAAGGCTTGGTGGCGGCGTTTATGCCATAGTGTAGTCATCTCGTTGTAGGCCTCTTCTTCAAAATGGAACACCATGGGTTGTTCGAGATCATGATTGGGGACCAGATCTCCTAGAATAGTGTTGACGGCCGAGATGTTGCTCACTTTTCTGGCGTCACGAATGGCCGTGATCATGCAAGAACGTGCCACTCCTTGGTCTCCTTTGATTGAAGCTACTCCTTATGGTGTTGGAAACTTCAGCATCAGATGGTAGGGAGACCGTACAGCTTTAGCTTGGCACATCCAAGGTCTGCCAAGGATAATGTTGAAGGGTGTGACGGTGTCTACTACCACAAATGTGCAGTATAAGGTTAGGCTCTTGGCTCCTTTTGCTACTATGACGGGGAGTGTGATTTCCCCGAGAGGTATTACTGGATTTCCTGTGAACCCCGAGATCGGACCCGTAGGTTTAAGGTCATCTTTAGTAAATCCTAACTTCTGGAAGCAGTCTTGGAACATTACTTCTACCCCTTTCTCATCATCTATGAAGACTCTTTTTACCAGAGTATCTTGTACGGTTGCTGAGATGATGAGAGGATCCGAGTGAGGCATCTGATTTGGCACGGCGTCCGCATCCGAGAAGGTAATGGTTTCCTCGAGGCGGAGCCTCTTGTTGACTGGCTCAGTGTGGGGTATAGCTCGCACACTATCCTTTAGCTTGGTCAAGGAAATTGTTTCTCCTGTGTAGCCATTGATTCCGTTGATGACTCGGTTGGCTCCATTAGGTGGTGGGGGAGGCGGATCTTGAGGATTGTTGCCTCCGCCACCGTAGTTGTTATTATTGTTATTGTTGTTACGGAGGCCATCATTGTTCTTCTGCCAAGGCTTTCCCCCATACCTCCTCTGGGTCCCCTGGTTATCACTGGTTGTTGATGGTGCAATTTGTTGCACAATTCCCTAACGAATCAACTTCTCAATTTCGTTCTTGAATTGATAGCACTCCTCGGTATCATGCCCCCGATCTCGGTGATATTGGCAAAACTTTGGCGACCTTTGGCGCTCGGCTGATTCCTTCATGGCGGGCGGGTCCTTCAAAAGGTGCCTGTGAATGGATAGAATTTCAGCCCGAGATCTCGCCAGAGGAGTGGATGACTCGAAGGTAGGTTTTGGAGCGTTATCAGTCTTCTCGATTTTCGGTATCTTTGCCCTGGATTCTTTTCTGTCCATAAGGAATTCTGGGGGTCTTTTGCCCGTCATGGCATTTGATTTGCTAGGGTACTTTTCCATGATGGTCTGGAGGTGTTGAATGGTTGTTAGATTTTTTGTTGCCAGTTTCATCCTTAGAATGTCATCATCCATGCTCATCCGGTACATATTTATCAGGAGGCGTTCATCCCGATCATAGCATTCAGTAGCTAGATCCATGTATCTATGATAGTGTTCTATCACAGTCTCTCCTTCGAGGCGGGCCACATACCGGAGACGCGTTACTCTTTGCTAGAGTGTTTACTCTTAGCCCTAGTGCACGTGTCCCGGAGACTTCGCCCGTATTTTCAAGGGCACCCCATAACGGTCCTTACAAATAAACCACTTCGCCAAGTAATGCTGAAACCGGAGGCGTCGGGTCGGATGATGAAGTGGGCGATTGAGTTGGGGGAGCACGAGATCACCTACCAGGCTAGGAAGTCTATCAAAGGCCAAGCTCTGGCTGACTTCTTAGTGGAGATGGCAGACAATGTAGAGAAGGACCCGGTGGAAGATCAGCCGGGGTGGAAATTACATGTGGATGACTCCTCCCATTCCGGGGGAAGCGGAGCCGGGGTTGTGCTGGTCAGTCCCGGGGGGAAGGAGTATCGATACGCCCTACAATTTGATTTCAAGACCACCAACAACGAAGCTGAGTATGAGGCCCTCCTCGCCGGGTTGCGCCTAGCCCGGGAGTTGGGTGCGAAAGTGGTGGACGTCTACAGTGATTCGGCCATTGTGGTGCAGCAAGTCAATGTGGAGTATGAAGTCAATGAAAGGAATTCGCAGAGGTATTTGGAGGCGGTGAAAACAACGATTCAGGGTTCTCTTCGGGTTTCGCTGACACAGATCCCCCGGGAGGAGAACTGTAAGGCAGATGCGCTAAGTAAGCTAGTTTCGTCGAAACTTAAGCCGGACCAGGATCGGAACCTGTTCATGGAGATGGTAACTACCCGGGGATACGAGCACCCCGGTCAAATCACGGTGGTACGGGAAACGAAGTCGTGGATCACGCCACTCCTCGAGTACTTGGAGAAGGGAACGCTGCCGGATGACAAAATTAAAACCCGGAAGATCCGAGTCAAAGCTCCCCGGTACGCTGTCCTGGACGGGGAGTTGATACGAAGAGGGTACCTTCAACCTTGGCTGAAGTGCGTGGATGGGGAGGAAGTCTGACATCTGTTGAAAGACGTGCACGAGGGTCCCAACGGGAGTCATCAAGGTGCCCGGACCGTAGCCCGGAAAATTATGTGTACGGGGTATTATTGGCCCACGCTGTTTGAGGACGCCCAAAAAGCCGTTCGCTCTTGCGAACAGTGCCAAAAATTTGCACCTCTAATCCACGTACCACAGGGGGAGATGATTGGGATAACCGGGACTTGGCCTTTTATCCGTTGGGGTCTGGATCTGGTAGGCCCTTTCCCGACGGCGCCCGGGGGTTTCAAGTATTTGATAGTCGCTGTTGATTACTTCAGCAAATGGGTCGAGGCTGCCCCGCTGACCAACATCAGGGGAAGTACCTGTGTGAAATTTTGTTGGAAGAACATTATCTGTCGTTATGGGATACCCCGGTTCATGGTAACAGACAACGGGGCGCAGTTCGAGAATGACCCCTTCAAATCCTGGTGCAAGGAGTACGGGATCAAACAGAAGCTAGGTCTACCACCCTCAGGCTAATGGGCAGGTCGAGGTCACCAATAGGACTCTTGTCAACGGAATCAAGACGCGTCTTCAGGGTGCGAGGAGAAACTGGGTTGATGAACTTCCAAGTGTCCTATGGACAAGTAGAACAACGGAGAGTTCCGCCACAGGCGAGTCCCCCTACAGTTTGGTTTACGGGGCGGAGGCGGTAATCCTAGCAGAAGTTGGAGTGCCCGGTCTCTTTACGAAGTTCCCGGACGAGCAAGCAAACCAGGATGATCGCCTCCTGGACCTAGATTTGTTGGAGGAGAAACGGGAAAAGGCGGCCCTGCATGAGGCCCGGGTGAAGGAACGAGTCAAAAAATACCACGACAGGCGGGTGCGTAAGGAGCAGTTTGCCCCGGGTGAATGGGTGATGCGCCGGAATGACAAAAGCCAGCAAGTGGCCAGCGGGAAGTTAGCTCCCAACTGGGAAGGACCTTACAAGGTGACTGCAATTCATCCCGGTGGAAGTTACAAGTTACAGGACAAGGCCGGGAAAAAGGTCCTGCGGCACTGGAATATCACAAATTTACGTAGGTACTATGCCTAGTTTATTTCTGTATTTACCGCTCTGGCAAGAGATATGCCTAGGATGGTAGCATGAGAGCGGCATGGGAACCTCTGGCCAGGGTTGAGCCTAGGTTGTCCCATGGCCCGCATTTGCATTTTATTATTATGTTGAAGAAGTTGTTTGCCGAATTGTCTTTTTAATATATCAACTAAACTGGGCATGCTTGAACAAGCGCCCGGGGGGCTAGCATGAAAGTGTTAACCGGGTACGCTTGAACAAGCACCCGGGAGACAGCTAGAAAGTATAACCGGGCACGCTTGAACAAGCACCCCGGGAAGAAGAGAGTTTAAGGTGCTTGAACAAGTCCCGGAGAAAAACATACAAATACATAATATTAATTTGCAATATATAATACAGATACATAATATTAATTGGCAATATACAATCGTGGAAATTTACAACGCACACTTGATTAATAACATCACATACAATCTAGCCTTAAGTATCAGCTCACGGAGAAGGGGGCCCATCCCAACTAATGGGGGATGGGACTTGCTCTTCTTGAGTAGAGGGTTCGCCGGATTGATTAGACGCCCCCGGATTAGGAACTCTAGGGGTGTTCGATCCCTCCCCCGGGGGAACATTAGAAGGACCGACCTCGTCATAAGGATCGAAATCGTCATCCGAGGACGAAACTTCGGGTGACGATGCCCTCCGGGGGGCTCCAATAATGATGGGCCCCTGAGCGCGGGGAGATTTATTCTTCTTAGCAACGACCTTGCGTTTCCCTTTGCTTTTTTTCTCGAGCTAGACGCCTTTGCTCTTTCTTGGCGTCCTCGGAGGCGATAAAGGCTTGGATTCTGGCAGCATCTGCCCGGAGTCTGGACACCCTTCGAGCAGATTCCTCCGGATCAACAGACACGCGGAACCCGAGATACCTCTCGACGGTGAAATCTATGGAAACTCGGCTCGAAATGAGTACCAAGGATGGAGGAAGATAGCTGCCTTCTCTTTGGCGCTGCCACTATGCGGCAGTTTCCTTGAAGGCAGGACTGTACTGGGACTCGGGGTCGTTCCAACCCATACGAAACATACGCACCAATAGCGCCCCTACCTCCCGGGGAAAGTTAGTATATAGCGGGGGTGAAACCCGACCCAGGCGTAGTCCGGTCAAGTGGTAAGCGGAGGCGAAACCCGGCCCAGGCGTAGCGGGGGCGAAACCCAAATTCTCACGAAGGATTAGGTTCCGGGCTGCCAGTTCCCTGTTCTCTCTTTCCAGCTTCAGATTCCTTTTAAGTGGATCCCCTCTCTTCTCCAACCACTTGAGTTTCTCACAATAAAATGGAAGTTCGGACCAAATTAAATGGAACTCATCTTTAAGTCGGGATTTGAAAGCGTCGTGCTCAGCTTGTAGCATGGAGATGGCCTTATCCGCATCAACAACGGTATTTACCCGGTCTTGAGCCAGGGATTGACACCGGGAAAGGGATCCGAACTGATTTGATATTTCCCGGAGCTTTGTCACGAGCGAAGTAACATCTGGGAACTCGTCTATCACCGATCCAATCCCGGACTGGACTAAAAGGTAACGGGTCTGGATACCATCCAATTGCCAACGACTTAGCTGATCTTCTAACTCCGCACACCGGGGACACGACGATTCACTCTCTCGGTCGGTTTCCCGGGGTGATGATCGCGACCCGGTAGGAATAGTACCGAGAAGATTATCCCGGGGCTACATAAACAAGAATTTTCAGATACAAACTTAAAGATAAAAATACATGCATGAATAAACAGACGCTTATAACTTGATAAACCGAATAAATCCACATACATAATTGATAAAAAAAAGAGAGACTCTTACATCGTTGGAGTCATCGCTCTCGTCCCCGGAGCTCTTTTTCCCTCACTGAATAACAAAAGAGAACTTTTCAAGGGAGGAACCCGGGGAAACCACAGTTCAAAAAGAAAGAAATAAAACTTAAATTACAAGGACGAGAATATCTAGACTATACATCTAGGTCGGTATCCTCGTCATCAGCACCGGGTGATCGCTCCTTTTCCCGGTTTGCATCGTCATCCGGGGACTCCTGGATTTCCTCATCTTCCAGGGGGACTTGATCTGCATTTTAATGTGGAGACTTAACCTCCTTACCATCATAATCCTCGCCATCTTCCTCTGCTGACGCCAACGGGGTCTCGATAGCACCCAGGTTGGCTAAGTCATCGGGACCAGGATTTACCCTATCCAGAGGAAACTTGGCGCCGTCCTCGGCAAAAGAAGTGATATCCCCGGGCTCGACACTCTTGGCACCCTCGAAAATAGAAGCCACCCCGGGTCCAATCCCTGCAATCCCTTCCTTCATAAACTGGTCCACAACATAGTTGAACCTTCCATCGGCGTTAGGACGGAACCAAGCATCCCGGAATTCAACCCTCTTCTCCCGTGGAGATACTCCCGGACCGATTTGTATGCCGAGTGCAAGATGGCTTCATTCGAAACGTCGCAGAGACCCAGTAGTTTCTCTTCAAACAATCGGCTCGTAAAGACCCGGACAACGAAGGCCCGGCATAGAGCCTCTTGTGCGGGAGCCAGACCCCGTTCACCAGCGGCTAACATATCCTTCTTGACATGAGAGAGCTCTTTGTGAGCAAAGGAGAGTTCCTTGTAGAGGGAGGCGTTCTGCGACCTCAACTTCTCCATCTCCTGGGAAAGACCAGCAGACCGGGAGTCACAAGCTTCATTAATCAGCTCCCGCATCCCCGGGAAACTGAAAAGGTGGGAAGCATGGTCCTGAACAAGAAAAAAAAACCATATTAAAAAAGAAAAGAAAAGCACACAACAACACAACGAAAACACAAGTATATATACCTGGGAGCTATCCAGTAGGGCAGTGCGGGAAGAAGACCCGCCTTTGGTTTCACTGATGGGCCCCAGCTTGCTTTCGGCAGTGGACTTGTCCAACTGCTCTTTCTTGAGGTTCCGGGACGAGTCCTGGGAGCGGGCATCAGTCTTCTTTTTCTTAACGGGATGACCCCCGGATGACGGAACGGGGAAGGCCAAAGGACGCCGGTTTCCGGATAAAGGACCCCCAGCCGAAAGCCCAACCGTCTTCCCATCATTAGGGAGACCAGGAGCCTTCACATTGGACTCCTCTTCCTCCGCTTTCCTCTTCTTAGTTTCCAGAACTTCTTTATCGTTTCTGGATTTTTCCTTCTTCTGTTTCTCAAAGGGTTTCTTACCCGACCCCTCACCGGATTTCGCCCCGGACGGGACTATCGCTGGTCGGGGGATATAACTGACACAAAAAACATAATCAGCAAACCATATCAAGAAACCAAACACATGGAGGAAAACAAATAAAAGAAACGTACACAAACTCCACTTTGAGTATAGGCGTCAGCAGGTAAACACTTCCGGGGGATATGCCTCCCGGGGAAACTCATAACCTCCTACCATCTGGTAGTCCTTCAAGTTTACGAAGAACTCGGCTAATCGATTATGATTCTCGGCTACCGGGGGAAGAGCACCCTTCATCTCCGCGACCCGTTGCTGATTCCACTTCGGGATAGGATACTTGTTCTCGTCAAAAGTAAAGTAATTGTTCATCCAATCACTTGTTTTGACGGAATCAAGTCTCCCAGAACAGATGGATTTGGTCTTTGTGCGGCGCTGGATGTTAAATACCCCGGGGACCGCGGTGCCGGATAGATAGTAGAAGCTCCGAAATAAAGTGACATTCCCGGTCACTCCACTCTGATGGCAAGAGTAGAGGAACGCAAGCATCGAGTTGATGACGTTGGGATGCACTTGAGCCGGGGAAATGTGGTAATATTCAAGGAACTCAGTAAACAACGGGGGCAGAGGAAAGGTGAGCCCATGAAGGAATAGGTGCCGGGGTACACAAGCCCGGGACTCCGTCTCCCCATCAAACGGCTCGAGCCCAGCGTCATAGGCCAGAGGGACATAAATCCGTTTCACGAGCTCCCGGACAGCCCCATGTACCAGTGTCTCACTGGGATCCTTGGGGTCGGGAGGAACTGGAGCACCATACACAACAGTAACTTTGGACGTCATCAGTCTTTTCCCACCTGTCGAACGGGGAGGGAGATCTTCGATATCTAGTGAATGATCGTCTTCAGTGACGGCAACACTACGACTCATATCAAGCAGA
This sequence comes from Sherardia arvensis, assembly GCA_948330725.1. Lineage (NCBI taxonomy): Eukaryota > Viridiplantae > Streptophyta > Magnoliopsida > Gentianales > Rubiaceae > Sherardia > Sherardia arvensis. Next base: position 38,773,573 of record OX415236.1, on the reverse strand, counting down.
TGGGAAATCAAAGGTAAAAGTGAGGAGCATAAACTTTTACAAACAAAGAAAGGGACAGCGCTTTGTAAGATACGAAGATAAGAATGAAACTTCAACCGATATTTATAGGGGGAGAGATACAAAGAATTTCTCGGAGTTGGAAAAAGCAGACCCATCATTCGAGAAACGCAATAATGAGTATTAATTGAGGGACGAGTTGCGAAGAGACGCACGCGCGAATGACGCAATACTGGCGCGTGGTGACACGGGCGGACAACGCCACAACCTGCTAGACTCCTTTTTAGAGACCCAGCCTCCCGGGTTAAACTCCGGAAACCAGGGTCTCGGGGGGCTAGTGGTGATATGGGCCTCGGCCCATATACAGGTCTGAGGAGCGTGCTGGCAAAGGAGAAGGGAGAGTCCAGCCCACCAGTGGTCCTTCCATGACATCAGCTATCTTGGACACACCTGGGTACAAGAAGGACATGAAAATGACCCCCCAACCCCGAGTGTGCGACAAGAGAAGGACCACTTAGCTTAAACCCTCTCTGCTCATTGCCATTATAAATAGAGGAGTGACCAACAGTAAAAGGTATGTTCTATCAGAGTTAAATACTCTCTGTATTTATTCATATTCCCTCTCCTCTGCATAAATACCTATCTTCATCATCACGTCGGAGCGTCTACCCTCGGGTGATCCCGGGGGCTTTGTTTTGCAGGACTTAGGTGAGAGATCCACCACGGGTTAGGATTCCAGCTCTCCCCGGATAGTTCATACCGGGGTTGGTATCCAAGAGCAGACTGGTAGCATCATATCTCAAATAATCTAGACATTTAAACATAGAATGGTCATTTTAAGTAAAAATCCTTGAATTTAATCCATATGCTAAGGTGTATAATCCATGTGCAAAATCATTCGAATTGCTAGATTCATATGAAATCTGAAAAAAATGGTGGTACACATATGGTGATGGGTCAAAAGTTTGTGTCTCATGCTATAAGATAAAGAAATTGATGTTTTTATTGTTGGGATTGCCGAGCCCACCACAAATCAAACTAGTATGATGTTGTCCGTTTGGGATCAGGTGCGAAACCCGCTCGGGTTGTAAAAAATGGGTCAATTCCTAAAAGATCTCATACTAGTGTGGTGGGACTATTCCTTATAAGGAGAGAAATGACACTCTCCGCCGATGTGGGACTTGGGTTGAGCATACCCAACATTTATAGCTTTCTTTTGTTATCTTGAGTTGAGTAACAATGAAAAGAAAATAAATCAGAAAAAGTATAGCTTTTTATTTACGGTGAAATTGTGATCGTCACAATGGTATTTGAAGTTTATTTCATTTGATTCAAATGTTAACCCCTTCTCTCTACTAGTAAGGCAAGCTCTTAGAACTTGAACTTACAACCAATGCCTTAAACTTGGATGAAGAATCACCTCCTCCACTGGCTCTCCTTGCAATTGTCTCCATATTTTTATACAAACTCTGCTTAACAATGCTCTTCATCATCCTCCTCCCTTCATCCACATCCCTCTTATTTACAGGAGATTCACTGCCAATGGACAGTCTCCCGACTTGCTGCGGCCCCGAGTGGGGCCCCATTCTCCTCTGTCTCTCATCCTTGAACCACTGCAACAGTTTTAGGGCTCTTTTCTGTGCTAAGGGACTCCCTAGCAATGCCACTTCCAGAAGAGCCGGGACAATTCCTCCTTTGGCCATCTTCTGCCTTTGCTCAGAGCTCTGATGAGCTAAGATCATCAGCAAGTATGCTGATAGCTCCTGGCATTTAGGCCTCTCTTCCCATGCTAATATCTCTATCAAATTCTCCGGCACCGTTGGATCGGCTTCCAATGTCTTTCTACCTGAAAACAATGCATACTTGATTTATACATATGTCCTATATAAGAGAGGAAACTGTTTTGAAATCATCCCTTTGCATCAAAAGAACAATCATGCTAGTAAATGTGAAAAGTTTTGTGATATACTAAGTTATTATTAGTACATGACTCTTTTAATAGGATGACAAGAGTGCGGAAAATGAAGTAGTATTTATTATGGTTGGGTCAGCACAGAACGTACTGATCCCACCATAAATCCGCCAGCGTACCTGGTGACGTCACCACCAAGTTGCCAAGTGTTGAGAGGGCCTTTTCTGAAATCTCATCTTCCCCTAATCCTGATGTAGCAAGTCTCAGAAGAGTGGTGATCACCCCATTGCTTGTGGCAATTCCATTCGCATAGTCCAACATTGATGACAGATTCTGCAGTGTGCTCAAGCTTAGCAGTTTGGTTTCAGGGCTGCATTCCCTGGACTGCAGAGTTGAGACTACAAAAGGGATGATTCTTTCTGGAGATCCCTCTGGGAATTGCATGGTTGAAAGGGATGAATTTGATGATGACAGAGACAGCAGCAACTGGGAGAAGTCTTGCCTAGTTGGTTCCTCCATTTGGTCTGTTCTTGTTGGCAGTTTTGACAAGATTCCTGATTCCAACATGATCATCTTGTTCCTGCCAATCAAAACATGCAAAATGATGAGACACTGGCTTTAGTGTTTGAATAGAAAATGAAGGTCATGTCCAGTTCAGATTTATCACGGCAGTTTAGCAGCTAGCAGCTCCTTGAATGATAAATAATATTAACAGTTTTAACGGTTAATTTCATCCGACTTATATTTTTTTATGAAATAAAATGTTTTGGAATTTAAGTATTAAAAAAATTATTAAATTATTGTTAATAAAATATTTTAATTTTTCATAGCTGCATCATGTATAAATTTTCAAATTAAGTAAGCATTTCAAGCAGTTGCATATAGCTCCAACCAGTTCAAACACGTATAACAACTAGCAGCCGTACTGGACATGGGCGAAATGTGGCATTGATAAAGGTGGGTGAATTTCCAGAGATAAGATTATTTGGTTACATATTGGAACATGTTATTTTTATTAAGGTTGGAAAATTGCATTTGTTTGTGGCTGTAACTCAATAATGCTGGGTTGGTTTGTAGTGGGGGAAATTAAATTAAAATAATTTGTTAGTAGGTGATAGTAGGATTCTTGAAATCAAGATATGTGTTTTGAAAATGAAGTTAGTAAAAGGAGGTATTGTTTAATCCCTAGAGATAGGATGATCTCTTGGGAAAGAGTTACAACTTTTGTATATTCTCTTTGTGAAGCTACAAATTATTCTTATGTAACAACCACGTGAGCAAATAATGATTTCAGATTTTTGACATTTTTGAGAAACTAGCTAATTTAAAAGCACTAATATTATTTTATTGATATTTTAAATTACGCTGACTAGAATAATGGAGTGCATATAACATTTTAGAATTTAAAATATATAAACTTTAAATTCGTCTATAATTAATAGCAATTAGCATTTTTAACCAAAATCCAACTGATGATGAGACCTTCATTTTCATTCAGTTTCACAAAGGGTAATAAACCTTCAAAATCGAGGAGTTTGCTTGTAGCAAAACCTAACTCACATGAATTACGAAAAATTAAATTGTGGAAGTCAACTCTCTTTTAACAAATTAATAATATGAATAAATAAAGTAGTTTATCTTCTATATAAAGTTCAACCTTCAAAGTTGCAAGTCAAAAAAAGGGTTTTGTTGCTTCTCCATCGACCTTTGTTGCATCATTTCCACTAACCATAGTGTTTCAATATTTTTCAAATAAATAATATATATAATTCCACGAGAACTAACATACGGAAATAGCCGTTTTATTCCATTCAATTTCATCCGTTAATTTATTTTCTGTTTGATTTTTAATGTGAACTAAACTGTCCCTATACATCATATTTAGTTGCATTTTTATTCTAGACAAATCGATGATTAAACACTTTTTATTAATTAATTTCATAAAATTTATTTGAAAATACTCCACATATTTTGAATTCCATTTACTTATAGGACTTCTATTCATTAATCATAGTGGTCTACTAGGAAGAACACCTGTGTGGAATATATAAAAAGAAAAATCGATGTAAAACAGCCTACTACTCAGTGGTGGACCAAGAGTTCAATAATCAAACAACTGAAGCAATATCATTGACTAAAAAAGAGTCATAATTATCACTTTCGAATCATAATTATCTACTAAAACTCCATAATTATCTACTAAAACTCTTAATTAATCAGGCATTTTTGAATCGTACAAGCAACAAAAACGTATAAGAATTACACATTAGTTATTCACACAGCTAATTTATTCAGCACCAAATAATTAAGAGCCAGCCAAATTCAATTTGAATAAATGAAACCACTAACCATTTCTTACTTGATATTAAACTACTGCTACCCAAATACATTCATACCTACATTCTAAACGAGGACCTCAAAGTAGGAATTCACAAATTTGATCATTTAAATTAGTTGCATTATGTTCTTAAGTGAAAATTAAGAAAATTAAGACACTGTTAGTTGAACAGAAGAAAAATATCATTTAAAACATGGTAAATCACTATTTGTGTTACTCATTTCGACATGTTATTTAGTCAAAAGACAGATGAAAATTAAGACCTTCTTAGCTGAACGGAATGAGTGCCGCTTGAAACATTTTCAGAAATGAAATGTAAGAAAAGTAAAAGTAAAATGATATACAATTGTGATACAAAAGATTCGATGACGTGTATATGAATTCAAGAAGCTTACATGGAGGAGCCATTAGCAAGATGGATCAGAGCTTGAAGAGCCAGGCTCTGCCTCTCCACCAGCTCTGATCCAGCCATGTCAACAAGAGGCTGAATAACTCCAAGCTGAGCCATGGATTTCCTTGTCTTCAAATCCTGCATAGCCAACCTCCTGATCTCCCTTGCAGCCATCTCCTTCTGCTCCCAGCTCCCAAAGTGAAGGCCCTTCACAGATTTCTGCAACACCACCCAGTCACTTTCTTGATTCATCTTACAATCATCACTCTCCATTTTTGCTTTCTTGATGATGATGATGATGATCTTTTACTGTTTATAGTGCTCTGTTTGTTGTTGATGAAGAGCAATATATAAGTAAGGCAGTGATGAAATCTAGGTGGGAGTTAATCTAACTTTGATTTAAATAAAGGGTTTGATTTCTTTGATGTCTGACTTTTTTGGGGAAAGAAAGAAGGGAATCAGGCAAGGACAAAGGGGAAGAGGACTTTGGAGGTGCAAACAAAAATTGCAGATGCACATCACATGCAAAACCATCCCTTGCATATATATAATATTTTCGGTTTTATTTTAATTACAGTGTTCATTTTTCTCATTTCATAATCTAATTAATTGGTGTGTTTTCTTAGAGGAAATAAACACACCAATTAATAATTGGTGCTACGCAAATTACAACCTTACTGATAACCCAAACTTCTACTAATTTTTGAACTAGATATTGAAAGGAAGAGGAACCTTAAAAAAAATTAGATTTCCACAATACTTTTAATGTCGTGTGACACTTATTCCATATATCTTTAAATGCAGTCACCAAAATTACAAATTTCTAAGCAATTATACTTTTTAGGTATTTGTTTTGATGATTGCTTCGACTACCCTCCAACAAATTAACCTCAACTTTAAAGGAGAAGTGTAAACAAAGAAATCCGATTTCATTCTATAAATCGGTTATGAAAAATTGAGTATATGTTTAGTGAACATATTATATTGACAATATTTTTGAAATAGAAAGTACGAGTAAATAAAATAATTGCTTCACTGTAATGTTGCATTATATAATTTTTAATATAGTTTTTTAAATTATTAAATTATAGATATGATATTTTGAATTCAAAGAATGATAATGAATTGTTGAACACAGGGAAGAACCGCTCATGATTTTGCTCTGCTTTGTTAATTTATCTTGAAGACGGAAGGGATGTTCACTGGTCAAATGGGTGTAGATACCAGTATATCATTGTCCATATTCATATAAAATTTTAATATCCATCCTCACCCACGAATCCATGATGGATCTCATTTTGAGATCCATACCCATCAACCTGGATACCTATCCCCACCTGAATATCCATCCCCACTTCGATATCAATCCCCAACTGGATATCCATCCGCTCATTTAAAATAAATCGATACATACTGCTTAATAGTTAAAAAAGTAAAATATATTAATTAAAAGTTAATATTTGTAATGAAGAAACTCATGAAATAATTATCACACATATTTGTACAATTTTCTTAATTTACATACGTAAATATATGCTTTTAAGCGAATGAACTACGGGACTGAAACCTCAAGGGAGGGATTACCAAAGCCGTCAAGGGTTTGGATAGGTTGGTACATAGTATATACTTGTATATAGTGCCTTTTGCCTTTATATTTTAATACCTATTATTTTACACTAGTTTGTTGTACCGCACGTTGTGCGGTATATTATGAACACTTTTAAAAGAATTTAATTTGGCACAAAGTGTAAATTAAATTTTAGGTATGAACTTGAATAGAAGATTTAATCGGATTGAATTTTTATCTTGCATGAAATGAATTTAGTTGATTTTATTTCAAAATATTTTAGTTAATTTTTAATAATATGTTCAAAATACAAAATCAAGCAAAATTTTTAATAATACACGGTTTCTACATAGATATTAATACTTGAAAATCTGCTTGTGCAATTTGAAACACTTGTAAATATTAAATTAAATCTTGAATTAGATAATATTTGCATAAGAGTAAATGTAATTGATCAAACTATTTTTCTCTATCTTTACATAGCGTAGAAGCTAAACTATTGAAAATATAAGTTTAACATACCAAAATTGTACCACACAAAGAATCGTGTAAAATAATAGCATGTAATGCATAACTTATAAGTTTTAGTTTCATAATAGAAAACAAATAAATTTGTAAGAGATTTTGATTTAATGAGTATATGTTTTTCGATAGTGAATGATCCATAAGTATGTGTTATCGTTAGACGTTTTTCCACGTGTTACTATTGTTACCTCTTTTAAGTATTTGTTTATAAAAATAAGAGCAATAGTAAATTGTTATATTTTTTCAAAGAGGTAATCGTCCATTTATAATTTGGTACATCAAATTAGTATTTTTAACTTACTAATGAATCTTGGATTTTTTAACAATGTATATTTGATTAGTTTTATAAAAACAGTGATTATGAGATATAAGTAAGTTTCTATTTATAATTTTGGCGCATCTTATTAATACTTTTAGGTTAGTAATGATTTTTTGATATTTTAAGAGAATTTATATTTGGTTAGTGATACACAAAAGAATAATGATACTTTCACATTTTATAATTTGGTACATCATATTAATTTTTTTTAATTTAGTAATAAATTTTAGGAATTATAACAGAATATTGATTACTGCGCTGAGGATCCTAAAATATCCAATCAAATAATTTAATAAAGTTTAAAAATGGATGTATATATTTAATTTCCATCAAAACTCTTTTAATTAAAAGAAACAAAAAAAAAGAATATATAAAAATGGTAGGCGCCGGAATATGGTGAACTTGCGGTGGTTATATGGTGGTTTTCATCAAAACTACGTAGTTTAATATTTTTATTAATTTATTTATTGACCGAAACAATAACTCTTCTAGTTCCCTTTAGGAAAAGTAAATAATAATTAATAAATTCAATAAAATTATATTAATATATTATATAATAATGGATATTATACGGGTATGGCGCCAGTGGGGCGGGTGGGTATGGGACGGGTTTTAAAAATATCCATACCTACCCTATATCCATCATGGATTTAAAAATTATACCCATACCCGCCCCATCTTATGAATATAATGATTCATGTCCACCTAAATGAGGCGAATTTGGGACAGGTATCCACATAAACCCGCTCCATTGCCATCCCTAGACTAGACGGTGCTTTTTAATTATTATTAATATGACTATAAGTTGCAAATTTGGATTGAATCGGAGATCCTCATAGTGCGGCATGACCTAAATGAGATGGCAAAAAAAGAGGGTTGGATTTTAATTAAACGACTAGTTTGTCAGTTTAATTTGGAGGGAAACCTAACTTTCAGTACCACACCCATAACCATAAGATCCACAAAAACGTGCACCCTAATCAAACCCAACCTTTTTATTATTTCTGAATTCATAGGTCAAACGCATGTATGACTGTTTTGGTCACAATTCACAAACAAGCTACGAATTTTCATTTTTTACTTTCCACAAATATTCCTGCCCTTCTTCTACTAAAAGGCTTTGTTGGATGTCCTAGAAAGTGCTGATCAGTTTCATAAAAATAATTTATGAAAAATTCAAAATATTTATTATATATTTTTACGAATCCAACAACATATTATATTGAAATAATAATTAATGATCAATTTTATTTTTATTTGATCTGAAAGATTAACTAAACACATTTTGGATGGAACCGAGGGAGAAAATATGAAATATCAACCACTAACTGACTGTTCATATATGTATGTATTTGTGGAGTGAAGAATTGGAATTGACATGCATACCTATTAAGTAATTAAGGAAGGGGGTAAGGAATGAAAAACACAATAAATTTACTTTGATAACATGTATTATGGGTACATGAGAGTCGACGATAGAGTGAATGATCTCATGTATTGAATGGACGGCATTAAATAAGTACAATTATTTTGTGTAATCAACTATTGTTAACGAGTGTGCATGGACACTGATTAGAAATAATCACGTTAGAGCAGAAGCTTAATTATGTGGTGTATTTTAATTAATGGACTAATGCCGTTGATCATCATAATATTCCCACCGATGTTGTCCTTGGTTTAAGGGTCTGTCACATGATATTTTAGTAATTTTGGATCAGCTTCAGAATCCTTGCATGCTTTGCAAATCATATGCTGTTGCACAGACAGCTGATATTAGTGCTAATTAATTGAGGTCATGCATAAACAAATTAACTGCAGGATGAGGGAATCTGCCTGAAACATCATGTTTTGTGCCCCCCCAACATCTTGTTTAGTGTTCCTCCCCGTCATGAATAACATGTTTTAATTTCCACAAAAAAAGTCCCTTTGTCTCATAATTTTGCACAAAATAACATTAATAGAACAAAAGGATTCATTTTGCAGAGTGTTTTCACTAGAAAAAGCAGTGATGAATTGATGAACGCCATTTAAGGACACTTCAAGTACAGCCTGCATAAAAAAAAGTCGAACCTACTTATAATTAAGGATAAATATAAATAGTGGCGGAAACTGACGGAAATTAATATAATTGCTGAATGGGCGCATTAATGGTGTGGAGATTGTTGTATATTACAACTCCGTTGTATTATGATACAGTAAATTAATATTTCACCTCTAAAATTGGGTGCTGCCGGCAACCCCCGTTTCCGCCCATACACGTAAAGATCGTCTCATCATAAAATTATCCATACTAATTAATCTATAAGTTTATTAGATTAATTTTTGTTTAAAACCATGGAGTAACATTTTTAACATTCAACTAGATAGAGTTCCATTTTAAATAAACAAGCCAAGATGATGAAAAAACATGAATTGCCTTAAATGAAGACCAAAACGGTATGAATTATATTCCATGTTCATTATAGTTGAGGTAGATGGACTTTTTTTAACATGAAACATTTAGAGTAATTACGATATATTTAGAGATTTAGTAGAAAATGAAAATAATAATGTTCTTTTTTTATTTTTTTTATCACAGCTTGATAGTGAATAGACAAACCGTCTTATCCACCAATTAGGTTTAATTAGTACAAAATTATCTTAATATCCTTGATATTTGTTTGAAGAACCCGAAGTTATGGTGGGCTAGGTTTGAATGGCTTGATTTGAGTGTCCATCTAGGATTTCCACATTTTGAGTAGTGATGACAGCATTTGGTTTGGTTTTATAGGCTTTGTGGTTGATAATTGAGGTGTACTCCCACAATTGGAAGATAAAGTTTATTAGTCGATAGATAATTGTGGTATTTATTCAGATCTTCTATACGCAGTCCGTATTTTTCTTATTTGAAATCCGTATTTTTTTTAAAATAATTATATATACAATGATTCTGATATATAACTGAATTGTAAGTGTATGCAATAGAAGTAGTATATATGATGCATATGTCTGATATACATAATTATTGACCATATCATATATATCGAAGGCGTATTTTTATTTTGGACTGCAAAATAAGCAAAATACGGACTGCGTATAGCATGTCCCTATTTATTAGTCGATAGTTTATTAGTCGATAGCATATCGTCTAATTATTTACGAGACTTGAATTATCCAGTTATTTAGAGCACGCTATGAATGTACAGATATTAGGATATCTGTGGATCGATTCAAATACTCGTCTCATTCTACTTTAAAAATATTTATAGGGCGGGGCGGATATTTGCGGGGCGAGCGGAACGGGGCAAAAGTCTGAATAATATCCATTAAAAAGCTCATGCCCCATAAAATAGTAAATTTCCATTGGCCTATAAAAAATCCGTTGAAACCCCAGTCCTAAACGAAGAGAAAATAAGTGTTTTTGCATATACACCTAGTTCACGCACTCCTGTATTTTTGTGAACATCAATGGCTTTCCCGTTGGTCTTCATGCTCCCGAACTCCAGATTCTTGTTGTGACTCAGGAACCTGGAACAGGAGTCCTGGTTGTAGGAGGATGAACCTAACCACACCAATTAGCATGGGCCCTAGTCCGCCATTTATCTTGCTTCACTACGACGTCGTTTGCTGCGACGATGATTGGGAGGAAACGGTGGAGATCCAAGCAAAAACTATGTGGGGAAAGCATAGGGACAGAGTTTAAACGAAGGAGTAGAGTGGGGCCCGCTCTGCACTTTCGGGATTATTGAATTCTTCTCTTTCGGTTCCCGTGAAAATCATTTACGATGTTTAATTATACTAATTTGTATTGTTTAGATTTTTAACAATTTAAATAAAAAATATTATAGAATTAGATCGATCCATAAATTATCTGCATCACGTGAGTGATTTGCCCCGCCCCGCTCCACGAATAATTTGCCCCACCCCAGTCTCTGCGGATAATTTATTAATGGGACGGGACGGGACGGGACGAGACAGGACGGGACATGTAATAATTACTTGCATGCACACCCCTAGAACATGTAGTTTTGTACTGCTTTGATTGGCGTCATTACGCTCCAGGTGCATGAAGATGTCCAAAGAACGGTGAATTATATGGACATAGTTTAGGGGCATGTGACATCAGTTTGTTAGGATCAAATTACAAGTACGATATCCCGGAACGACTATGACAAAGAAATCTAATCAAAATTGTATGTCTTCCTAAAATATATGACAAAATTAGCCGTTAGAGACATACTAATTTAATTAAAACTGAAAGGCATTTGTTTTTATAATTTTCAACATCGCATAACAAAACTCAAATTTTAGCTCGAAGAAGGGAATGAATGATCCTTCTTTCTTAAAAATTCAATGTCTGTACCAATTTTACTTTATGAGCATCTAGAATCTTGTGTGATTCTCCAAACTTTTGCCACTTGTGTGGTGATTCAAAAGGTTTTGGTATACCTCTTGCTCCAACTAGCTCACATGTATCATAATTAATTTGCATGCATGTGTTAACTCTCCTTGATCCCACATTTGTACCTATCATTTGAATAAAAAAAGCATCAATACTTTGTAGAATTACTTGTTACTATCTAGACATGGACATGAGTTTGCATCAAATATAGCAAGTCCACCAAAAAAATAAATGCTAAAATATGAAATGATTGAGTTATAGCGAGATTCTCGTAAAAGTTGCCCTAGAATAAACCTAATTTTCTCTGCCTCTACATTAGCTGCAAAAATGGTCTTTTAATCCCCATTTTGAAACCTAGTACGTTCTCTCACTTATTTCCCTCCACTCCACGTGTTGACAAGTAAAGGTGATATTTTGTAATACTCACTCGCACATTTCTCTACAACAGTGATGCATTTGGAAATGACAGAAGTCAATGAACATTTTCTGAAAATTTTCCTTATCTTTAGTAGATTGTCATGATTCCATCTATGATAGTGTATCATGAAAGTAGTGAAATCCAACCTTTGCATATGGAAAAATAACACAGATTAAAAAGTATGGCGTGACTCCATGATATCTCTACTCGATGTATCTATCATAAAGTAATAGTAACAACGTTATTTGTCTTAAGAAAGTGTGATGGCTAAATTCTAACCTTAGGATTTACTTTGACTCTAATATAAAGCACATAAGAGGCATAAATCCCTTAAGAATGGTACGTAATATAATTAAATAGACGATTTAACTATTTTTTATTGTCTAATTTACTCTACTACAAGTCTACACTATTTGGCAATAATCAGGTAACCAACGAATATCTAGTAATCATTAAAACTTAGAAAACACCAGTAGCATCCGCAAAATAGTTAAGCTGCAATATAAAGTTATTTAGATACAGTAGCACGTCACATTTGTCACCTGCTGTATTTTTCAGTGAATATATAACGTTGATGATGTGTTGAAGCAGTGTACCCTTATCCCAACCGGAAAGATCTTCCTCGGGTTGTAGCGCTGCAAAAGACCTGACCTTGCAAGTTCTTCCATTGCTCAGCGAGTCAAGCAAATATGGATGTGATGTTGTGGTCTAAATACTATGATGATCATACTCTGGCTACAGGAACCTATCATGATAGATGTGTAAACAACATTGGTGTTTCCAGTGGAAATAAATACTAATGTTGCTCTATTTTAAATTAACGTTACAAATATATAGTAACTCATTTCAGATTCGAAAACTAGATAGAAATTAATTTGTATGGAGTGCAAAACAACATAACCGAATAAAATTATTAGGTTTTCAAAGTCTATATGATTTTGATTTTGGGAGAAAACAAAAATTAGGAAAGGCACCTGAAGTGATCAGTGATGTATAGGGAATTGTCGAAGTGGAGAGCGTAGGCTTCGGCAGGCCCCGCACAGGTGAAGGTTGCAAAAGGAGCAGATAGTCTGTCAAAAACCGGGCAGTAGAGACACCATAGCAACAGTTCATCTCCTAGTTCCTAGGTTCCAAAATGGTTGTGGAGACAGTGCCTTTTGCCATTCTCTGGGTTCTTCTAACATGACCTTTGACAATGAAACTGATCCTCGGGACATGATCTTCTTCTTGTATTATCTGCCATTGAAAAACATGAATGTTACCATAAAATACACTTAGTTTTTGTACCTTTAGCTGAGGTTGCTTATTTTGAAAATACTGGTTTTTGACAGTTTATTTAATACTTAACACAGTGATGAGAAAGATGATAAAATATACACAAACCTTTTCATTTTTGGTTTAGATAAGTGGCTTAACACGATTACGGATGTTGTCAAGCATAAGATCATCCAAGCTAAATAACGGTGGCAACTGATCAAGGACAGAGATACCATGAATGGAGGACATGTATGACAAAAAAAACATATGTAGATGTACAAGCCTTTTTAATCAGATCAAGGCAAAGATAGCGTTTTATATCTCTTCTTAATCCCTCCGGCAAGTTTTGGATGAACTCCTCCTCGTTTAGTCCTCTAGTGATTTCCCATCTCTGAAATTCATGACCGCGAACTCTTCGCTTTGAATGTGTTGGTAGCTGCATGTGCCTCATTCACCATTCTATGTCTTGATATCTCAGCTACATTTTTCTCCTTCTTACCATCATAGCATGCAGAAATCTAAAACCAAGAAATACAAACAAATGAACTTAACATTACATAAGAAACAACATAAGAGACTAAGAATTTACCTGCATATTCCCAATTAACATGGTAAAGAGGCCCAATCCACCTAGCTAGGACCATCACTATGGAGAAGATCACTTCCAAAGTCCGGGTTATCGGTTCAAGATTGTTCCCCCATTGTGCTACATTTGACAAATGTCCAAATCATTACAAATACATTTACATACCACTGTTTTTTAGATTTCAGATTTTTACCTTAGAGCCATGAGTCCCTAGAGATTGGAGTACAGGATCCTAGGCACGAGGGCAACAATAGAATCCTCTTTAAATAGTGGAATGACGAACTCATAGAGACCATAGCGAAACAGTCCACCAGTATCAATCTTCAGACACTTTTACTTTGGATTCTTGATAGAGGTTATGGGAGTGAACATTCTACAGCCTGTGCAACACTTATGCAATATTATCTGAAATTCAACAAGTTCAAAAGCAAATCAACTAAGAATTCGTAAAGACCACAAAATCCCAGATAAAGGTGAACTACAAGTTTCACTCTATAGCACTACATCTGAAATCAAAACTGAAAGGAATGGCAAGTTAGGACATTTATCGAACACGTAACCTGTAATTAAATAATTTGTAAACATACCACTAAAAGGTTACCCAATCAAAATTCTAATGGAGAAGAAGAGTGTGAAGACGGATAAAAATTGTGAATTTCAATTTTGAATACATGAATTTAAAAGGAGTAAGAAAATGTACCATAATCAAAATACCGAAAGGGAAAAAAACAAAAAAATCGGATGTGATTAGAGCTGAATCTTATACGAACCATGAGGATGAATCAGAGAGGTGTGTGTCTAGAGGAAATTCCGAGCTGAAGCCACGTTACCCATGGTGTGTGCAGAGAGACACGTAGCAATTCCAGTTTTCAATTTCGGCGCGAGGATCTGAAGTAACCAATCGATCTCGTACCAGCTGGCTTATGAAGAAACCTGATGTGGGCCTCGTCCAACAAAGCACAGAAGATGGAAGACGGAGAAGAAAAAGTGAAACGGGAAACGGAAAACTTGGGGTATACCAGCCATTCACGCTTTCATTATATGATAGATATAAACGTGATAAATCACAATTGCTATACTCCTACTCCCAAATGAATGTTGATGATGGCCTCATTTCACCTTACCAACCCCAAGCAAACTCCAAAAACAGGCCTAGATAGTTTGAAAGCCAACTACCATTTACTCATTTGATCATGCTTTAATAGACTTTTTTAATAGAGTGTTTGATTGTTAATAATTTTGATTACATACTGTAAATTATAAAAGAAATTATATTTTAAAATATTATGTAACGGAAAATTCAAAACTATATCATATGATTATATGGATATCTATACAGTATTCTAAGTTAATAGTTAACATACAATAGTAAATTGTAAAATAGAATAATATTAGCAGTTGGAGGGAGTTAAATGAATAAATATTTTCACTTAATTATATAATTTAAATTTTGTAAACAAAAATTTATGGGATGATACATGCAAGTCCAATTCACTAATTTTGGACCTTAGGAAAAATAAATTTATCTTTAATTATTTTACATTACCACAAAAATTAAGTCAAAATTAGAACTGAACTAACAAACCAAGTCTAGTTTCTGAAAAACTTATGCACCAAATTGTTAAATTGGACATTAAATATAGATTTGAATGAAATAATCTTACTTTGATACACTTTCTTTTGTTTAACCCTCAATTTACTTTTTTTTTTTTTTTTGAAAAATTTAAACCTCAACTTACTTGGGTATACTCCAAGAGTCTTTTACCTAACTAACTTTATTTCTGAAACTAATTTCCAAAATAACTTTCAAAATTAATTTCAGAACTAATACTCCCCTCCTCTATTTATGCTTTGGCCACATTATAAATTATAAAAATGGTTGGATTAAAACTAATTAATAGTAGCTCCATATACAATACTTAATTTGCTCCAGAAAAATAGAAGACAACAAAAAAAAGGGGAATATATTACAAAAATTGAAAATGCACCAGCCGGGAATCGAACCCGGGTCTGTACCGTGGCAGGGTACTATTCTACCACTAGACCACTGGTGCTCATGTTAACTGAGCATGACAATGATATTTTAATAAATTTATTTTATATTTTAACAAAGACTTCCATTAGTCTGCCACTCTGCCCATTATCCAAAAACTAAAATATGAATTACCCAAATGGTGAATGTACATGGGTATTTTTCAGTTCATGTAAATGTGTACTTTTTATTTTATTGATGTTATAGTATGGGTTGATTGTATGTTACTTCTTTATTGCCAGAGTAACTATTAGTTTTCAGAGCAAATTTTCAGTGATTTTTCTAAAATGACCCCTCCAATTTTCTTTTCTCTTTTCTTCTTTAATTATTTCTTCCTATTCTCATTTATGTGTCACCCCGATGATGATTTACTCCACAATCTCCACTAAAAACTAGTCCGGTGCCGCCTACCTCAGCCAGAAACATCAAGCACGCTAACTCATCAATCCATAATTTACTCTAATCCCTACTTGTTGGGTCCTTACCTTGTTTTCCCTATCCAAGACGTCGAGTACATATACTCGACGACGCCACCTCATGTGGAAGCTCCAACCGCCTGGGGTTTTCGACCGATCAGCAGGAGTGTCTTCTTCGCGATTTATTTAGGTATACCTTTAAATGAAATTTTACCGCGCTGAAAATTGAAGCACCAATATAAGAACGACATATTCATATTCGTCCCAATAGCTTCATAGATTCTCCGACGAGATTCCAAGCATATATTCCACTCCCCTCTGACCATCAGGTTTCAGCCCGAAATCCTTAAATTCAGAGAACAAATCAATCGCAGCTTCTCCAAGGCAATTCTCAGCAAAGCCAGTTATCATAATGTCCCGAGAAGTCAGGTTGTGAGGCATTGCATCAAACAACATCTTCCCTCATGGAACCGCATGCACAAAACATCTCAAGAATCTTATTGTTAACACTTAGGTACACACCGGTATATGCTTCTTTAAGAGATCTATTCTCACCATAGGCTTTTATTAAAGCTAAGTAACGAGGCAAATTAATATTATGTGCCTATTCTGTAGTTTGTTCAAATTTTGATGAATATTTTTTAAACCTCCATTGCCAAAATATGCATTCTGTCTGACTGTACTCTGCTGAAACTCATCCCGCTGCCCATCGCCTGTATAACCCGATGTACCTATATTGGCTGTTGATCACTTCAATTTAATTGTGTAAATTCCGATGAAACGAAACCATCCTTAAGAAATATAAAAGAATAGAAAAGTTAAAATCGATGTTCGAGTTAGATTAAGAGCCGGGCAAGTCTTCGACGACGGCTCCAGAAAAGGAATCGTCCATCAAAAGGTTTGAGGATATCGAACGAAAAATATGAAAGAATCGAAGAGAGAAGAAAAAGAAAAGGGGTGGGGTGGGGGCATTTTAGAAAAATTACTAAAAAATTGCTCTGGAAGTTAATAGTTGCTCTGGCAATAAAAACTCCCTTAATTAAATGCTTTATTTTCATAGTTGATGTAGAGTAAATAACGGTGAAAATTGAAAAAATAACCGATTCTGATGCAAAAAATTATAATGATCATAACATTAATATAAAAGGTTAAAATCAGACGATTTTAGAAACATTGGAACCATCTACGCTAGTTCTTTCTACCACAATTTAATTATTTTGAGTTTTTTATTATTTTAATTTTTGCTTTTACCCTCTTAAGCCTTCATTTCCGAGTATTTAAGGACCTGTAATTAGGGGTATATTATTGTGCAACTGATGCTCTATTTCAAGAGTTCAACTCCAAAGTGAGAAATCAAGGGAAAATTTAGCACTTCATTCATCAATTCCAACCTAAGGGTAGAACTAAATAAATGATGTACAATTACTCACTTCATTTGTATAGTGAAACCTAAAGGGACAAGGAAATGTTTCACACTCGCAATCTGATTCCAATTTCCACATGAAGCAAAACCTCATTTGAACAGAAAGAAATCATATAATCACACTACTCGGACTATAAACACATGCCATGTACATTTACAGAGAAAACCAAAGAGCTCTATTTTCCATACTTGTATTTTCCATGCCATATTTGGATTAAACCATCATATTTATACCATGCAGATGCAGCCAGCCAGATTCAATGAAAGTTACAACCAAGCCATATATGTGTTTTCCTTGGCATTCTGACTCTGATCATGAGGACGAGCTCGAAGACTCAAGATAAGAAATCCTTTGCCTTTTGTTTGGCAACATGATTCGTGGTAGATAGTCAGATGATAGAGTGTACTTTTCCATGATAGAACTCAGAGCTTGTTGAACGGATCTCCCGAGTTGTTCATCATCCTCAGCACTGCTGATCTTCTTGCTTTTGTTCGCCGTGAAGAAAATAACAACCATCACACGACCTTCCAGCGTGGAGATTTCTGATCTGCCTAAAGACACTTGAAGAGCATTGAGTGCCTTTCTTAACTCTGGTAAGAGCCCAGGACTGTAATCACAGCATAGAGATGCTTTGAAAGTTGTTTCTTCTCCTGATAATCTGTCCAGCTGTTCAACTCGCACTTTATCAGAATCTAGCGGAATGAAGAGATCGTCACTGACATGGCTGGCAGTTTTCTGCAATTGTTTCACGTGGCTAATAACTTCAGCAAGCAATGCTGCCTTGTCCATCTGTAAACAGTTAAAAATTAGCGAAATTCCAAAGACAATTGCTTAATAGAAGTACCATGACATGAGTTAGCTTTTAAACTAAAATTTTATTCAACCTTTAGAAAGAGTCTTAATGCTATCCCAGATTCCATTGCTCTCAAAGAGCACAGATAATCACAGTCTAGACATAGAAAAGTAACTTCTTTCTATCATTTGATATTAGATGCTTACTTTGTATTCTAACACAATAGAATGTACTTATTATGGGACAAAATTGAACCTGCAAGATCCCTTTCGGTCATTATTTAGATTTATGTTATGAGCCGGCAGTGCAGAGGTTTGCGTTTCACAAACACCATTGCAGTTAAATAAAGAGGATTATAAAACATATTCAAGATCAATTGTCAGATTACTATATGTGGTTAGCTGTCATCCCATCTAAGCATTTAAAAACAAAGTCAAGACTCACATAAAAAGAAAGCTCATAAATCTCCACATTTGTTGGAGTTGATAGGACTACTTTATAAAACTTCAGGCGGCTGTATCAAGTCAATTTCTCAGATAAGAAGAAAGAACTATGAATGCTCCTTATTCAATATACTGTATATTCGAAGGTCAAAAATGTATGTGGCATCACTACACTCCATGGAACTACTTCTATATAAAAACAAATGTCAAAATCCCAAGTATATTATTTAAACATGTCAACTATTCAGATTACTTCAGCCACCCTAAATCACCAACTGTTGTCAGCCACCTGCTTAGTATTTGATAATGTATGTTAGTTTGGCACATTTTGCTCCAATAATGACATTAAATAAGATTAGCATACCTCAGTTGACAATGATTAACAATCCAACTTGCGTATCAATGTCAAATTACTAATTCATACCAGATGAATCTTAGAATTAGTCTTGATACGGGAAACAGAAGCTAGCACATTCATTCACCTAAATAATTGTTTAAACAGATGTTATACCAGGAACACAAGAATCTCCTCTGCTTTCTAGTTGTGGAAATTCAAACAGCGACCACAATGATGTGTACTATGCAAAAACGTTAGAGATATACATCAGTGAATTTGCACGTTTAACTCTAAATGGCTTTGAAATATCAAATAATGGGACATGATAGTTTCCTCTCAGTTTACCATAATGCTGAAACAAATTTTACCAAATAGCAAAATATATTTCCTTCTCATGATCAGTCATGGATATGGGATTTCACTCAAAACAATCGATATTTCCTAGTTCCTACACAGTAATGACAGTTCTTTCATGTTAATTAACCTACAAACAGAAAAGCACACTCAAGTTTATAAAGGAACGTTAAAAATCACTACTCGAAACTGGAGTAAAATGAATGCAATCAAAAATCCAACTAACCTTGTCACTAGAGGGGACAAGACCACGAAGCGTATCGAGATGAGCATTAATCCTCTCCCTTCTCCTCCTCTCTGCCTCACTGTGGCTTTTCAAAGCTGCCACTGATTTAGCCTCCGATGCATCACCTTTCTTTCCTGCCTTGGAACACTCCTTCACCAACTCACCTCTCTCACTATCCAATACTAAAGATTGCGAAGCCGACATATATACCAACAATCACTCTCCAAAATCTTCTTAAAACTAATACTTTCCCACACTTAAGCTAATTGGGACCTCAAAAACCAGCTCAAACTACAAGAATCAACAATTCAG
Organism: Sherardia arvensis; assembly: GCA_948330725.1. NCBI lineage: Eukaryota > Viridiplantae > Streptophyta > Magnoliopsida > Gentianales > Rubiaceae > Sherardia > Sherardia arvensis. The sequence continues at coordinate 38,753,545 of OX415236.1, read as the reverse complement.
TCGAAGAAACACAAAAGATTCAAACTTTCCGATAGAAGCTTAAGGATCAAGGCCAGGAGGGCGGGTGGTAGGAGCAAACCAAAAAGAGAGCATTGGCAGAATTCTTGAAACAGAATGTAATGCTAACAACATAGTTTCCATTAACAGAGTGAAGTAGAAGTAGAAGAAGAAGACAAATTGGGGAAAAGGTGTGGGTGTATGAATAGGATCATTTATCAGTGAGGAAACAACCACATTTCTTGTTTATGATTGTTCAAGATTTCGATGGATACTCAGGACCCAGTTGGGAGAATCGGTGGAATATACAAAGAAAAGTTTGCAGGAATCAAAGCCCCGGTTGGTGTTTAGTGCGATGAAGAAGCAAAACCAAGAGGAAGGATTATTTCGTACGTTGAATACTACCTTGTACCTTTATGGAAGGTTTGAAGATGGCTGGCTTATTTAACAGTTTAGACAAGAAATCTTTTGGCCTTTTTTATTTTCAACTATGAAATCCTGAAAAGTCAGGCCACTGAACCCACTAATTAATTATAAGTACGTTCTGTCGTGCCAATAGAGTAATTTATTTAAATTTTATATTTTCTATTGATATGTATTTTAGTTCGTGGAAAGTATTTTATGAGATCGATATTTATAGTGAGATTTTAAAAAATAGAGTTCATACACTGTTGTTTATTTATACGGTTGCATGGTTTGTTTCATTTTTATTTTTATTGCTACTAAGGATCAGGGTCGGCCCTGACTATTTGGGGGTTTGAGGCGGAAAAAAGATAGGGGCCCCAACGGCGGCGGCAGACGGCGACTATGAGAGACAACGGCGTGGTTTATTAAAGTAATTATACTTTAATTATGCATAATTATGTTTTTCAGTAACTTTCCCCTATTAATTGTTCTTAATAATTTTCCATAATTATGTTTCCATAATATACTGAACTTCACAACTATATATCAGTAAAAAAGATTTAAAAATTGAGGCCCTAAAAACTCCCAAAATTAAAAATGGGGGCCTTAAAAATACCCAAAATTTGAGGGCCTGAGGTCTGGGCCTCACATGACTCGCATAAGGATCAAAGCAACCATAAAGCACTCACAGGCAATGTCCAGTTCAATTCTTGCAAGCAGTTTTAGTAGCAGCTAGGGGTGTTTAAAAACGGGGAATCCGTACATGTGGTTAGTTGAAAACGCGGCCTGTGACCCGTCCCGAAATTACCGGGTACCCCAATTATACGGGCCGGGTAACCGGGTACCCTAATTTATTTATTACTTATAATAAGTGTTACAAAATGTATTTAATTATTTAATAATAAATATAATTTATCAGTACAAACTTCCAAAATTAACTAAATATTATTTAAATATGAAAATGTCAATAAAATTATGAAATCATTATCATTCGAGTCAAGTTAGTGGATGTACTCCAATCTAATTAGGATGAATTATTATTTAATTTTTAAAAATGTCAATATTAAAAAGTGGTGCAGGCTCAATCAACAAGAAATAAATTGTTTGATAAGGGATCATTACGAGGTCGAATTCGAGGGCGAATTCTGTCCAACCCAGGGAGAATGATGCAGGCTCGAGTTAGAAGATGCAGATCGAGTTCTGGATTCATTGGAATGTTTCAAGAATGGAGGTAGAATGTTGGAAAGCTGGAAGAATTCCCAAAAGGAATAGGGATTTCGGTAAATAAAGGAATAATACATATTATTCCCTTATTCTAAATAGATATTGGTTTTATTTTAAAGCATTCTATTTTGGTTTAGGTATTACTTACGTTTAGAGTTTTGATATAAAAATAGCATTCTGTCATTGTAATAAATAGTTTTTGAATTTTTTGAGTTTTGATTTGTTTGATATAAAAATTTGTTGAGAGTTTTCTCTTTGGAGAGATGAGTTTCGAATCTAAATTCTAGATATTCTCTGAGTATATAGATTTAGAAGGCGTTTTCGACCTAGGTATTCGCAGAATTAAATTAAGTAGATTGATTTCATTGGGTTACTTTGGTTACGTTTGTTATAAGTTTCCGCTACGTCAGTTGGTATCCAGAGTTTGGTTTGTTTTTGGAGAATAATACCACCAAGAACACGACCTATGGGGAAGATTATTCTACAGGATTATGCATTGGAGCAGGAGATGGAGTATTGGGGTTTGGAGCAGTATATCGCCAATGAAGAAAAAAAACTTGATGAGCGATGGTCACGTATGTGGGCGAAAACAATTGAAAAAATTTGAGACGATGTTACAAAATTGCTTGGATCAATATCGCATCAAAAATAATTTTTCTAGAAGAGAAACAAAGTTTGAATAATCTTCCCTATTATTCAGGTTTAGGGATATTTAGGGAAGATTATTCAAACTTTGTTTCTCTTCTAGAAAAATTATTTTTGATGCGATATTGATCCAAGCAATTTTGTAACATCATCTCAAATTTTTTTCACTTGTTTCGCCCACATACTTGACCATCGCTCATCTAGTTTTTTTTCTTCATTGGCGATATACTGCTCCAAACCCCAATACTCCATCTCCTCCTCCAATGCATAATCCTGTTGAATAATCTTTCCCACAGGTCGTGTTCTTGGTGGTATTATTCTCCAAAAACACACCAAACTCTGGATACCAACTAACGTAGCGGAAACTTATAATAAACGTAACCAAAGTAACCCAATGAAAGCAACCTATTTAATTCTGCGAATACCTAGGTCGAAAACGCCTTCTAAATCTATATACTCAGAGAATATTTAGAATTTAGGTTCGAAACTCATCTCTCGAAAGAGAAAACTCTCAACAAACTTTTATATCAAATCAAAAGTCAAAAAACTCAAAAACTATCTATTACAATGAAGAATGCTATTTTTATAGCAATACTCTAAACGTAAATAATACCTAAACCAAAATAGAATGCTTTAAAATAAAACCAATATCTATTTAGAATAAGGGAATAATATGTATTATTCCTTTATTTACCGAAATCCCTATTCCTTTTGGGAATTCTTCCAGCTTTCTAACATTCAACCTCCATTCCTGAAACATTCAAATGAATCCAGAACTCGATCTGCATCAAAAGGTAAAATTATAATTAAGATTATAATTAATTAAATAAATACATACTATACCGCGTTTTCCGGTACCCGGAAAATGACATTTATGTGAGTCGGACCCGGACCCGATAATTTACAAAATTAACGGGTCGGGTACCCGTCCCTATAAAATAAGAAAGTACCTGGGTATTTTATGCCAGGTCGATGGGTCAATGCCCGGGTAGGTCGGGACGGGTATTTTTGAACACCCCTAGTATCAGCTCCAAACAGTTCCAGTAGTTTTAGCAGTTTACTTCATTCGACTTGATTTTTTTGAAAAGAAATAAAGTTTTGAAATTTAGGTACTAAAAAGTTTATTTTAATTGTTGTCAATGAAATATTATTTATTTTAACTTGTCTAATTACATTTAAACCACATACGAATATTCATTCATAAATAATTAAATAATTCAAACAGTTTTAGCAGTTAGTAAGCAGCTCCAAGCATCTCAATTGGACAAGGCCCTACTGAAAATCCAGTTCATCCCCGTCATACATTGTGCTTTTCAATTACAAAAATAATTTTCTATAATATACATGACAAAATCCTACAGATCGAAGGTCTCTTACACGAATTACGTTAGACAGCTAAAAATCTATCAAAACCTCAAGTAATGTCTATAAATGTGATCTTAACCTATGTAAAAGTTACCAACAGTTAGCTGTTTAAGCAACTATGATTTGAATTTCTCCCGTTCAACCATAGAGATACATCATAAGTCAAAAAAGTTTTAATGGATTTAAACCACCAATAAAATCAGTTGGTAGAGATGATTGTGTAAAGGTTGTTTCCCAAACTGACTTGTATCAGATTTTACAATAGGCATATATAGTATATACAAGGGTCTAAGAGTAAATAGCTAAACTCTAACTAAACCCTAGGGACATAATTGCAATATAAAATAGTATAGTCTAGTCAGCAGTTGATTCTTCTATTGTCACACCCCCCTTAAGCGAAGAGTCGGATTGCTCGAAACGCGAAATTTGGATCTGAAAAAATCAAACAAGGCGTGATTAAGAGCTTTGGTGAAGATGTCAGCCACCTGCTGTGACGTAGGAACATGACCAACGTGAAGTTTGCCTGCAACTACCAGCTCCCGTACAAAGTGGTAATCAATATCAATGTGTTTAGCACTCTTGTGCGCAACATGATTCTCAACTAAAAAGATGGCACTGTTATTGTCACAGAGAAGTAGGGGAGAACCTTGCAGTGGGAAGCGCAGATCGCGAAGAAAATGTATAAATCAAACAACCTCTGAAGTTGTATTGGTGAGAGCACGATACTCAGACTCCGTACTTGACCGAGAGACAGTGGGTTGCTTCTTCGCACTCCAAACAACCAGATTTCCACCCAGAAAAACTGCATACACATAGGTAGAACGTCGGATCTCTAAGCACCGCGCCCCGTCTGCATCCAAGTAGGCGAGTACTTCCGGAACACCATCAACAGAGAAATTCAAGCCACAATGTTGCGTGCCACAAACATACGAAGTATCCGAGTCACTGCTGAAAAGTGATCATCACGAGGATCTTGTAGAAACTGGCTCACCGAGTTAACCGCAAAGGACAAATTTGGGCGAGTGATGGTCAGGTACTGGAGAGCACTAACAAGCGAATGGTACAACTTGGGATTGTGAAATAGCCCACTCGTGCTGCCATGAAACTGGGAAAATGGCAGGAACGGAGTAGAAACAGGAGTAGCATCCAACATCCCGGCGCACTGAAGTATGTCCCTGGCATACTTGGCTCTGATAACCTGTAAAGACTATTTCCAAAATGACTTGTATTAGATTTTACAATAGGTATATATTGTACATACAAGGGTCTAAGAGTAAATAGCTAAACTCTAACTTAACCCTAGGGACATAATTGCAATATACAATAGTATAGTTTAGTCAGCAATTGATTCTTCTATTGTTACGAATTGCATCAACCAATACCCAAAAAAAGAGAATCTATTTAAAGCTAGAACCCCAGTAATAATACTGAACCGAAAGAAAAGAAAAAGAATAAAGGATCCGCCCGACCCGTCTCATAACCTACTTATAGAATGGTTGTACGATACTGTTTTTAAAATATCTAATATAATATCACGTCTTCTAGATGTAGTTTAATTTAAAAATATGATAGTAAACCTTTTTATAATACTCGTAATATCTATAACATTTTATCTAATCATGGATTCAGTAATAAAACCACTTGATGTTCACATATGTACCATGTCAAATAAGTGAAATGAAACATTGGCATAAGCAGGCTATCGTTTTCTTCAGTGTCAAACGTGCTATCATTTTCTCCGATGTGTTTCTTTCACCATAATTTTATATGATGGGATTAGAGACTACATCTCCTACCCACACTGGACCATCACCATTAAACTACCATCACAATGTTACCAAATCGGTGACAATCAAGGACAGGTCACATCCTCGGAGTTGAGAGACTTGCCACTTGAATTATTGTCTTTTTTTGTGGGGTAATCTTAGATTTTTATTAATTTACATATGATTAAGAGTTTTTAATCAATTATTAAATGAAGTTGTAGTTATGATTATATGTTGAGTTGGTCTCTGGAGTGATCGTCTATATTATAGTTATAATATAGACCAAGAACTTCATTAGAATATGGAAGGAAGGAGGTCCTTATTTGCAAAATTTGGAAAAAGTACTATTCGCGTGCACTGTTCACGGCACTGTTGACACACACTGTTCACCTGTACTGTTCACACAAGGAATATGTACTCAAATCAGCTAATATTTCACATTAAAAGGTACAGTTTCCAACCTAAACAATCAAGTTTCACAAACACCACAGTTTTCAGCCTAAAAAATCAAGTTTCTACAATCACTGTAGTTTTCAGCCTAAATAACACGGTTTTCACAATCATCACAGTTTTCACAATAAATAATCAAGTTTCACAAACACCAAAGTTGTCAGCCTAAACAATCAAGTTTTCACAATCATCACAGTTTTCAACCTAAACAATCAAATTTCACAAACACCACAGTTTTCAGTTAAAAAAATCAAATTTCTACAATCACTGTAGTTTTCGGCCTAAATAACCAAGTTTTCAGACTAAATAGCCTAAACAAACAATACAACAGTTTTCAGGCTAAATAATTAAATTTTCACAATCATCACAGATTTCACAATAAATAATCAAGTTTCATAAATACCAAAGTTTTCAGCCTAAACAATCAAGTTTTCATCCTAAACAATCAAGTTTCCACAATCCAGCAGTTCTGAAGATTAAACACACAGTTCTAGCATCACAAGCTAGAATGTATCGAAGATTAACGAAGAAAGGATTGACAATTCAATGTTCATCGGCTTGAACACATACAAATCCACACAGAGTTCCAGCATCACTATCAATTTTAGGGCACAAATCTATAGCTATCGAGAAATTAACGTCGAGGAGCAATAATTCAGCAGTTAGGGTTTACCTTGGAGTATAGGTCGTAGATGTTGAAGTAGCGCATGCCGATTAGGCAACAGAGACGCTTGACCTCCGCCGCCACGTCAGCGGTGCTCTTTGTTGGTGCGCCGATCGGATCTGAGCTCTCTGGAGAATTGGGGGAAAGACACGTTGCAAAAAAAAGAAAATCACTATTCTCTCTCACACACACACACACACACATATATATATATATATCCGAGGTTTCAGAATTTGCATAAAAAGGACCTGTCCAAAAGTAATGTGCAAAATGGGGGCCACCTCCAATGTTAATTGGAGAAAGACACCGTCTATAAATTATAGACGATCTATTCCAAAACTAATATTACATTGTTATACCTATGCTCTTTCTATAATCAGTCTATTCCAAGACTAATATTACATTGTTATACCTATGCTCTTTCTATAATCAACTTCATTTTCATATAAAAGCATGTTAATCGAACCCAATCTATCTTTTATGAATTAAATTTAATTGAACTATAGTATAAACTAAATTGAAGTAAAAATGAGTGTACTGAAATATTAATAGCATATCTAAATTAAACTGAATTGTATTAAATTTTATTTTATTAAAAAATTGAAATATATTTAATGATAATTGAGATAAGTTATTAAAAAGCATGCATATAGTCTATTATTATTTTATTAGTTATTATTAGTTTAATATGTATCAATTTTTCACTACATACAAAAGGAATGAGATCACTACATACGTATTAGCTTCACTCTAGTTGCCTTGACATCATCTGCTTATTGTAAACTCTAAAACTACCATCCATTACATCATACAATAGTTTGAGGTGCCATAGTAAAGAACTAAAGACCCTGCCTCGGTGAAATTTAGAATGATATTTTAGATGCAGTCTCTATTATATTTTTTTATAGTTTATATTTTTATTATATAAATATATATAATTATTTTGATATATAATTGATTTACAAATACTTGTTATAGTAATAATATATGTATATATATGATGTATATGTTTGAAATAAATAAATACAGACAATAATATATAATGAATATATATTTTATTGTGAACCGCAAAGAAACAACATACTTACTGCATTCAATTTAAATGAAAAAGTATTATGTTGCACATTTCAAATTAATTCATATAAAATAAGCTATTTTTCAAACCTAAACAACCCGACTATTTTTACATGTCTCTTGAAATGATCGTATAAACTTTGATTGTTATCATTTATTTATTGGAAATCAAACAAATACGCTTTCTCCGATGTGATTGACTGTCAAATGATCGGTTACTAACTGTATAGAAATACTTTTTACTACGATTGGTTGGATACCTTTGGCTGATGTACTCAAATTCGATCACTTTCAGTTGATTAATATTTTTATTATTATAATTAGTAGAAGAAAACTTCTAAAAGTCGGCAACAAGATTAGGCGAAATTCAAACCTTTCAACCAATGAACCTTATTTATTTCTCACAGATTATGACAAAAAAGTACCCTAGGTCCTCAACTACAATTATGAACAATTATCAATTCTTAAGAAAATAATAAAATACGAGCATCTCCAATGAAGTTTTTTAAATGTTTTATGTGTTAATCAACAAATAAATAAAAAACATCCATCATTAAGTGTTTCTTAAAATTCTCTTCCATTATGGATGATAGTTTCTTATTTAGTTTTTATTAAACGTGATGATGTTGTGCTTTTAACCTGATTCTGATGTTTTTAGTTTTCTTAACAATGATTCAAAAACAAAATCTTGAAAACTATACATATTTGGGTTGTTTTAGATAGGTAAAATTATCCGTCTCGCCATTTATCTAATTATTTATGAAATTATGTGTGCACTAACTTACAAATATCTAGATGTAGTTTGTGAAATATAACGAAATCCTACAGATTCTCACTAACTTTAGACATTAGTCTTGTGTAAGACAATGTCAGAAATGAATATATTGATCTTATTTCTTTTTATATAAAAATCGCATTGAAGCGAGGGAGTTTATATTAGATCTCCTAGATCTGTTAATTATTAAAAAGTAAGAAAGTAAATGAATATAGAGCAGTGTCGAAGGGCAAGTTTGTGACAGGCCCGTACCTAAAAGTATGAATAATACTTTTTTAAAAATGATACATATTATAACTCTATACAAAATTAAATTGATCTTATTTGATTAGCTTTGTTCATATTCGAAAATCATGAATCCATTAGTAGATTTTTGAGAAGATTAAAAAAAAAACATTAGAAGATTATGAGTCTTTATAACAAATATTTTGAAGCTTCTTTTCTTTGACTGAATGGCCTCGTGAATCATGATCAATTCTGAGAAACAGACAATGTTAACAGTTTTTTTTCCCATTTCGACTTTGACATTTGCTACTGCTATTTTATATCAATACTTAATTAAAATGTATTTTCTATACCCTTTGACCTTTTTCTTAATTGATTATCTGCATAATCTGTATTAAACGTAAACGTTTCGTGTTAACAAATAATAATTAATCCACAAATTTGTAACAATGTTTTTAGACAAGGCTAGTTTGAGTTTTCATCTAAAAAATTGGGGTCATCTTAATTAGTAGCGTTGGCTTCAGGATTCAGGAGCTCAGACTAAAAAGTATATGAAGGGACAATTTTTTACGTCTAATTTTTTGTGATAGCGAAAGGACAATTTCAACTTTGGATGGATGGATATATATTTATGCTGAAATCGAAATCACATGTTTTTATTTGTAGTTAAATTAGGTTGTTGCTATCCAATATTTTACTCTTATAATCTGAAATACACTATGAATTTATGTATATATTGTTATTTATTATGTTCACTGATAAACGTAATAATATTTAAAAGATGATATTATAATTTTATTGATATTTTGGACTAATAAGTAAAATACCGAATCGGTCAGTTAAATTAAAGCAAATTCTGAGCTCCCACAGCACAACATACATGTACACATCATGAAACAAAACATACTATGCTAATCTTGCCGGTATAACCTCTCTTTCAGTCAGAATTTAGCATTACCACTATTTATTATTCCTAACTTTTATGAACGTTACCTCACTTTTCCGTCTATTTCCCACTGATAACGTCTCTCCAACGGTTACAAAACGATAACTTCCATGGCGGCGCCGCCGCAGCATCGCGGCGGCAACCCCCCAAACCGTTCCTTTTTGCAAGCCCTGACATCCAGACCTCCCCCCCTCTCTGCTGAACTCCCATCCAACCCCGAAATAGTCCCAATCGGCGAGCATAAGGGCAAAATAGCCTGTATTGTCTCACCGGAACAGCAACGCTACTAGCACCTCACTACCAGAATGCCTTGATAGGCAAATTCGAGCGGGGCAAACCATCTATGAAAACCCTCAATGAAGCATTCAAATCGATCGGTTTCTCCTTAAGTTTTCAAGTTGGCTCCATCGACTACCGGCACATCCTCATCAGGTTTCAAAACCAGGAGGATTACCAAAGGTGTTGGCTGAAGGGACAGTGGAATCTTAAAGGTTTTCCAATGAAAGTTCTAAAGTGGACAACAGATTTCACTCCTGGTACTGAATCCTCTATTGTTCCTATTTGGATCACTATACAGTATGTGCCTGTGTTTTTCTACAATACTGCCATGATAAAATTCATAGGAAATCGAGTAGGGAATTTTATTAAAATGGATTCTGCAACTGCTGCTCTCACAAGGCCCTCAGCTGTGAAGATGTGTGTTGAGATTGACTTGTTAAAAAAGCTACACACAGAGATTACAGTGGGAGTGGCTGGATGTATTGTGGACTTGGAAATTGAGTATGAGCAAATCCCTGCCTACTGCCCCCACTGCAGAAAGATTGGTCACACATTTGATGATTGTAGAATGGCTCACCCGAGAGAAAATGAAGATTGGGTCTCACATTCAAAGAAACAGTAGCCTACAATCCCTGCTCATGCCTACAAAAACCCAACCCCTGCCACCAAGCCAAACCTTCAGTATAGACCTCTCCCAAACCCCAAAAATAACCCTCATCCTGCTACAGCTTCTACATCAGCCATGCAAATGCCCCCTAATGGTGAATCTACTGGCACCTCAGCTAAGGAAAAGCAAGACTCATTGCAGCTCAGGAAATCCAAAAGAAGCAATCTTCACCCCTGACAAATGAACCTCCAAACCATACCATGACAAATGACCCTCCAATCCTTATGATCGCTGAAGAAAACACTGAAACTGATCCCTACCCCCCCTCCAACCAGGAGCCAACTGATGCCAGATTAGAATGGAGGCCTAAGGCTAAACTGATCACATATGCTAAGGATGACCTTAGCATCAGCAGCAGCAAGCTCTCCAATTTTTCTCATGTCTATACTGATAAAGTTACTTATTTTTCTCAGGAGAAGAACAGGTCCAATAGATTCCTTCCCCTCCAACACCAAACTGCAGAACCTGAGGAATATGAAGTTATTGATACAGAAAATATGGATCTGGAATATGAAATTCCAAATACATCACAGGAACCTCCAACAGTCACAGCTACTCAAATACTCAAAACTCAGACAAAAAAGATTCAGGTGAGCACAACTCAGGTGAGGCAATCTTCCAGGCTACTTGCCAAATAAACCTCTGCAATTAAACTCAGAACTTATATTACACAGCTAAACCAGATAATGTCTGGTTCAACCACAAAAGACTCTCCAAATATTTCTAATGATTGTTAAAACCCATAATATTAAATTCCTAGTTTGGAACATTAGGGGTATGAATACATCCATAGAAAGACTTGAAGAGTTACACTTAATTCACAAATTTGATCTAATTTGTCTAATTGAGCCAGTGCATGAGACTGATAAATGTGTTGACTTTGCTGCTACCCTTAAATTCACTACTTGTTTAGCTGCCTCAAATGAGAGAATCTGGTTGATGTGGAATGATAGTCTTCAGGTTAACCTTTTACAGGACAATACTCAGTTTCTGCATGGATCCATTTTTAGCACTAAATTAAATGACAAAATGGAGTCTGTTTTTGTTTATGGCCTTAGGACCAGAAAGGAGAGAGAAGCCTTATGGATTGACCTAGAAAAAATTAACCATTCAGAAACAATCTTTATAGGTGACTTTAATGCAATAGCTTCAATTTCTGAATATAAAGGGAGATCCACTCCCAATCTGAGGAGCATTAGAGAGTTCTCACATTTTATAGATAGCTTGCCACTAGAACATATAAATACAGTAGGGAATCCTTTTACATGGACTAATGGGAGGTATAAAAATCAGTTTGATCTTAGCCAGAATGGTAGGACTAAAACACCAACCATTCAAAGGTTAGACAGAGGTTTATGCTCACCATTATGGAAATTAAAATTCCCTGATTCTTCTATTCTAGTCATGAAAAAGGAAACCAGTGATCATTGTCCCATGTTTTTATGTATTGGTAGCAAATTAAAGTCATCATCAAGGCCATTTAGATTCATCAATACCTGGTTTAAAAGGGACACTTTCCTCCAGGTTATTCAGAATAACTGGTCTGCTAATATTCAAGAGTCTGGCATGCTAAAATTTATTTAAAATTTCTCAGACTTAAAAAAGTTTTGAAAAAATGGAACAGAGATGTTTTTGGTAACATTCATCAAAATGTTATTAATGCTGAAGAAACACTTAGACTTCAAGAAATTGCCTATGATTCTGATCAGAGTGAAATAGAACTGACCAGACTCAGACAAGCAAAATCTGAACTCTCTAGGGTAATCAAAGAACAAAGGCATTTTTCCAACCTCCTCTCATCTGACAAGGATCCAGACGCAAAATTCTATTCTCACTTTCTGGCTTAAATTCCCGAAATAATTTCTTATGATATAATATTGAGTTGATTAAACCAGTATCATTAGTGGAGCTTAAACATGTTGTTTTCTCTCTCAATAAACAGAGTAGCCCAGGTCCTGATGGCTTTAATACTAATTTTTATATGAAAGCATGAGATATAATTCACTTAGATTTACTGCATGCTGCAAATGATTTCCTCTCTAGTTCTGAAATTCCTAAGGGCATAGGCAGTACATGGATTGCTTTAATTCCTAAATTAGATACTCCATCATCATTCAGTGATTTCAGACCAATAAGTCTCTCCAATGTTGTTAATAAAATTTTCTCAAAAATCTTGATGGAGAGATTTAAGCCTTTTATGCATAAAATAATTTCACCACATCAAACTGCTTTCCTTAAAAATAGAGACATAGCTGACAATGTGTTAAGGAAATGCTTAGATTTATAGATAGAAAAGGCAGACATCCAAACTGCATTTTGAAGCTAGATTTAAGAAAATCTTTTGACAGGGTTTGCTGGAAATTTTTGTCCAGTGTGCTTATTAAATTTGGCTTTCATGGTAAATTTATTTACCATGTCATAAAAAATTTGTCTCAAGCAAGGTTTTCTGTTTTGTTAAATGGTACACCTGTAGGATTTTTTTAATGCTTCTAGAGGTATCAAACAAGGTGATCCCCTCTCTACTTTTCTCTTTAATATTTTCTCTGAAACTTTTACTAGGAGTCTGGCCTTTATTTATGATAATGGAAGTCTCCAATATTATAATTTGCCAACAGCAGCTGAAAAAATATCCCACCTTACATATGCTGATGATACTATCATCTTTATGCTTGCTAGTAAGTCCAACTTAATTAAAATGAAAGCATTTTTATCTGTATTTGAGTCTGTCTCTAGGAAGAAGATAAATTATGATAAAAGTGAATTTTACACTAGCAAGCATGCAACACAGTCAAAAATCAGAGAAATAAGGGATATTTTATGTATGAGGAGAGGGCAATTTCCCTTTAAATATCTTGGTGTGCCTATTTTAAAGGTAGAATTAAAAATGCATTTTTCCAGCCTATGATTGAAATGATTGACAAAAGACTAAATAACTGAAAAAATAGATGGTTGTCCTAGGGTGGGAAGATGATACCGATAAACTCTTGCCTATATTCACTGCCCCAACATATATGGGCTGTTATGGAGCCTACTGTGCACATCATAAAATGAATTAGAAGAAGGATTTATGTTTTCTTCTGGGGATCAATAGATAATAGGCCAAAAAAAACATGGAAGAAATGGAATGATTTATGCTATCCTATCTCAGAAAATGGCCTTAATTTTAGAAATATATCCACCATAGTGAAGACCTTTTCAGTCAAATTATGGTGGAAATTCCAACTTGCATCTGCTCCCTGGACCACTTTCTTGGCTTCTCTACCACATTCCTTCCAAAATTCACATTGCTGGAAGCGTATTTGTAAAATTTCATTCCTTTGCAGAGAGCCACACTAGAGTTATACATGGAAATGGAGCATGTAATTTTTGGACTGGCAACTGGACTGGTTCTGGTTCTTTGTGTGATATTATTGATCCACATAATTCACTAATCCCATCAGACTGCACAATAGCTTCCTTTATACAGAACAAGCAAGAGTTTCTGAATCACATCTCACATTCTATTGATAATACTCTTCTGTCCTATCTACAGGAATCCTCCCTAAAAATGCATAGAGAGGACAAACTCATTTGGATGCCTGACAACAAGGGCTGCTTCTCCTTTAAAGCTACCTATAATCTGCTCAGGCCCAAAAGAGGCACATCCATGTCTCTTAATAGGATCTGGAACAAGAGGGTGCCAAAAAAAATCGCAGTCTTCATGTGGAAGGTAATGAACTCCATTTTACCATTTGATAATGTTCTTTGTTATTATGGTTTCAACATAGTGTCCAAATGCTGTTTCTGTAATCACTCTGATACATTGGACCACTGCTTTAATGAATGTTATATTGCCTCTGAGGTCTGGTCTGGTATAAATGCTTTTGTAAATATTGTCACACCATCTTTTAACACAATTTGGAACAGAATAAGCTACTACCTTACCAGACCTGGTTTTACTAAGATTCACTCTATTTTAATTCATAATGTGGTACTTTTTACCTGTTGGTGCATCTGGAAGGCTAGAAATAAACTCATCTTTGATGAGATTCCACCAAACCCTAGGCACATCATACAGGAGATCAAATCCCTTGTTTACCTCTCTTTTGCAGCTAGGCCCTTCTTCATTTCCTCCCCCTTCGACATAGAACTGGCTTCAAATGGATACTTCCTTAAACATCTTAGGCCACCTAAACCTGCAGTTGCTGTGGTTAAATGGATAAAACCAGTAGAGGGATTTAAATATAATGTGGATGCCTCATGGAAATCCCCTTCTGGTAATACAGGCCTGAGTGTGGTAGTTAGAAATGAATTAGGCAACTTTGTATTTGCACAATGTGTTTATACACTTTCACAATCCCCATTGCATGCAGAAATCTCGGCTATTGGCTTAGGCCTCTCAGTTACATCATCATACAATCAGAAAGAATTTATAGAGTCAGATTGTGCAGAGGCAGTTAAAATGATCTCTGATCCCCATCAAGCTCACTGAAAGGGGCTGGAAGATGTTAGTGAGAATCAAGGAGAAGATCAAGCCTGAACTGAATAACTGCATCAGGAAGAATGGTACTTTTAGTACCAGAACTGCATATAACTGGTTTAAGGGGGTGCAACAGCAAGATGCCTTCTCAAGAACTATATGGAGGGCAGGCATGCAACCAAGGCATTCATTTTTTCTTTGGATGCTGGTGAAGAAGAGGTTATCAACAGTTGATAGGCTTCAGTCCAAGGGGATGTTGAAGGATCAAAGCAGTCTGTGTTGCCTATGTGGACTGGAGAATGAAAATGCTGCTCATTTATTCCTCCAGTGTCCTTTCACTATAGAGTTACAGGAAAATAGAAAGCTGAATTGGGGAAGAAGCATGAGAGGTCTGAAGAAACTGCTCAGATGTCTTGCAAGTAGAGCTAACAGAGGGCCTTTGTTTGACATTGTGAATTCATTATATCAGCTATGGCTGGAGAGAAATAGGAGAATCTTTCAGAACAGGAGACTGAGTGCTGAAGACTTGAGCAGAAGAACAACTGCTGAACTGGAAATTTGATAGTATAGGAGATTTCTTTATGATTTCCTAGTGCTTAGATGATTTTGTAATGGCTAGGAGTGAAGGCCTAAAGTGTACTTGTTTTGTTTGGTTATTAATGCAATATTATTTCCATCAAAAAAAAAAAAAAAAAAAAAGCTCACTGAAAATTCTTCAATCTAATTGATGAGATCCACCAATCTTTGCATGATACTGTTTTATCTTACTCTTTTAGAGAAGTCAACCAAGTCTCTGATTCACTTGCAAAAAATGCATGCAATATAAAATCCAGTGCCGTGTTCACTAATCTCTCTCAGTTACCTGTTGAAACAAGAGGTTTACTTAATTTAGACAAGATGGAATCACCTTCGGTCAGACTTCATCCTCCCTAGATTCAGCTGCTACGCTCATTACTTGTTGTCTTGAATTTTTGCAGATATCTACAAAGGATAAAACCTCACAGTTAGCTGATCACCTGTATGCTGCCTCACCAGAATGCTACCAGATACTCTTCTTCTATAGTTCTATGGCTTCACTAGCCTGAACCTACTCCAATCTTTTTTGACTTACAGAACATTTCCTTGTGCCGCCTTATGTTTTGAGTTATCAATTCACTAATAGGCTCTAAGAATTTTTGGTTCGAGAAGTCAAATACTTATATTTTTTTAGGTTTTCACATATATAGGTTCCACATTATTCTGGAAGCTCCCCTAGCTTCATGGCTATGTGTAGAGCCGCTATGTCTTTATTCTTTTACCTCTCCACTTCATGTAGCGGGAGTGAGAAAACTACAAACCAAAATCCGATTTTAGTTTTATTTATCTGGTTTGGGGAGCCTTATATATTCCCCCATCCTCAGGATGGTTATTTTCTTTTAAAAAAAGACCTCTCTTTCAGAACCCGTCACTTCCAACATTACGAATTAGTGATACTACGCTTGTTTTGAAAATCATTTTATACATCTTCTCAAAAATCACTCCTGTTTTCATTAACACTCCTATGGTTTTTCTCTCGCTAGTTTTTCCTCTCACCTCTCTCTAGGTTGTAAACACACGCACCACTTAATATCTCTGATAACGTCCTTATTCCTAACCGTTACGAGTGCCAGAAACAAAGAAAATGGTCTGATTATGGAAGAACCATGGCGGATCCGCCGTCCCGGCACGGTGGAGACACCGCCGGAAAATCCTTTCTTCAAGCGTTAGCACCCAAAAGTCAGCCACTCTTCGATTCCCTCCCCTCTAACCCAGAGATCAAACCAATTTCCTTTAGAATGAACGGTAAGGTGGCTTGCATCTACTCGAAGCAGGATGTCCAGACATTTGCAGCCCATTATAGTAATGCTCTAGTCGGAAAGTTCATCAACGGGAAGCCGAACATGGAAGCGATCCACGATGCCTTTCAACTGATGGGATTCGCTGGGAAATTTCAGATAGGTTCCATGGATTACAGACATATTCTGATACGGCTCAAGGACAAGGAAGATTACCAAAGGTTTTGGATGAGATCATACTGCTCAATACAAGGTAAAACGATGAAGATTTTGAAATGGTCCCCAGACTTTTCTACTGATATAGAGTCATCCATTGTTCCGGTGTGGGCGACGATTCACAAATCCCCAATTTCATACTATAATACCTCAGCCATACAAGATTTTGGCAACCAGTTTGGTGTTTTCCTGAAGATGGATGCAGCAACAAGAGCTCTCACAAGGCCTTCTGCCATCAAGGTTTGCATAGAGGTTGATTTAATGAATACACTTCAATCTTCTATTATTATTGGTGATCCAGATACATATGTTGAGTGTCAAGTGGAATATGAGAACATTCCATATTATTGTACTCATTGTAAAAGGATAGGACATGAAGATGTTGCTTGTGTACATCTCCACCCAGAGCTGAAAAGAAAGACCAATAGAATGAATGAGGATGCACCAGTGAGGAGGCAGCAGCAACAATTGAGACCACAAAGGCAACAGGCTCCACAGGATGTGAGCTGGAAACCAGTCACACAACAAACTGGAAAAATGGGAGGCTCTGGATTGTCTAGGGCTGAAAAGGACAACATCCTTGAAATACAAGCTATGAATCATAAACAGCAAAATGAGGTTTTACCAGTCACAACCATATCAGATTCTCCACTTCCTATAGATACCACTCCTTCAATGCCTAGTAACACAGTCCTATATAGCCCTGTTACAGCAGAAGAGCCTCCAATCAGTGTCAAGCCCCTAAACACCTTCTGCAACATGAAAAAGACATCAAAAGTGGCATTCTACTCATATGATGATCTGGAAACTATTAGCATAAGGGAGTGGAAGTTCAATCAAAGGAAGGGCCAATCCATGGCTGTCATCCCATACAAACCACGGACACAGCCTCAGCTTCAGACCGAGACTCTGGAGATTTCTAACCATTTTTAGATTTTGCAGGATCAGGATGGTGATTATAGCTCAGACACTTATGAGGAGGCTCCCAGTGAGTTAGAATGGAAGTCCAATGAGGCTACAGAAAAGGAGGATGAGCAACCAACATGTATATCTCTCTCTCCTGGTAGTTTAGACAATGGAAAAACTGAGACAAAAAGAAAAACAAAAAGAGGTATGCCAACAGGTGGAAAAACTGTTGAACAGTGGCTTAGATCTTCCCAAAAATCTAAAATTGTTAAACAATGATTAGACACCAAATAGTAGGTAATATGCTTGTATGGAACATTAGGGGTTATAAAACTTCTCTTGACAGGCTTAAATTCTTATTATCTGCTCACAAAATAGATATATGCTGCATCATTGAACCTTTGCATCTCAACACTGCTATAGCTAAACTGAAATATGATTTACATTTTACAAATGCTTTGCATGCTTCTGAGGCTAAAATTTGGTTATTCTGGAACAATAAATATGATTTGCATGTAATTTCTCAATCTGACCAATTTATACTAACTTCTATCTCTGATGCATGTGGTAATTTTTTATATAACTCTTGTTTTATATATGCCAAAGTTACTAGAGAATTAGGAAACCTCTTTGGCTTTCTCTAGCTGCTTTGCTTACTCAGCCAACTGTGTATATTGGGGATTTTAACACAGTTGCAAGAGTTTCAGAAATGAGGGGTAGGACTTCACCACCTATGGGTAGTATTAGAGATTTTAATGCTATGATAGATACCCTAGAACTGGTGGAAATACAAACAGTGGGGAACTTATTTACCTGGACCAATAATAGGACTAAGGAGGACCTGTTGTTGCAGAGGCTAGATAGAAGGTTATGTAACTTAGAATGGGAAGATAGATACCCCCACAACTCAATACAGGTACCATCTAGAACCACATCTGACCACAATCCTCTATTACTATCAATCCAGAGTGCAGAAATCTCTCTAGCCAAGCCTTTTAGGTTCCAAAACATGTGGGTAAATAGACCTAAATTTAATACATTGGTGGAAAATAGCTGGACACAGGAATGCTCAGAAACTGGGATGAAAGGATTTGTTAGAAAGCTAAAGAGACTGAAGGTGGCTCTGAAACAGTGGAACTGGGAGGTTTTTGATAATGTAAACAAAAACCTTGTGCAGGCAGAAACTTCAGTGAACCAACTGGAAATTCAGTATGAGACAATAGGAACTGAAGCTGATCTATTAGAACTGAATTGGCAAAGAGCTATTTTGATCATATCTCAACATGAACTGGTGGAGTTTTGGAGACAGAGAGCAAATGTGAAGTGGATTAGAGAAGGTGATGCTAATACTAGTTATTTCCACAATGTTATGAAAGAAAAAATGATAAGGGCAAAGATATCAAAAATCAAGGATATGGAGGGGAACTGGATATCTGAACCTGAAGCAATAAACCAGGAAGGGGTAAAGTTCTTTCAAACCTTGCTACAAGTTTCTGAACCAGACAGGATAGGGCAATATTTGCAGTACTTTCTGGATGAAATTCCTAGAATTATCTCAGATGGGGACAATGACAGCCTATTAAAATTAATAACAATGGATGAGCTGCACTATGCTGTATTTGACTTGAACAAATCCAGTGCACCTGGTGCAGATGGATTTTCTGGAATGTTTTTCACACATTGCTGGGAAATAATAAAGGAGGATCTACTGGTAGCAACACATGAGTTTATGAGTGGGGAGAAGATTCCCAGAGCCATAGCTAGCACCTGGCTAACACTAATCCCTAAAGTACAGAACCCTAGCAAATTCTTAGAATTTAGGCCAATTAGCTTGTCAAATTTTGTCAACAAGGTATTCTCCAAGATTCTAATAGAAAGGATTAAACCTCTCATGCCTAGAATTATATCCCCTGAACAATCTGCATTTTTGCAAGGTAGGGATATTGCTGATAATACTTTACAGATGCGGGAAATGGCCAGACTAGTGTGTAAGAACTCTAGTCAAAATAATATCATTTTCAAGCTGGATATGCAGAAGGCCTTTGACAGGGTGTCATGGTCCTTTCTGAATTCAGTCTTACTGTATTTTGGATTTCATGGTACTGTTGTCAAGGTAATTATGCAAAATATACAATATGCATGGTTCTCAGTTTTAATAAATGGAGTGGCTACAGGCTTCTTTAAATCTGAGAGAGGAATCAAACAGGGGGATCCTTTATCTCCATATCTTTACAACATCATTACAGAGGCATTTTCCAGAGGATTGAAGAAGGTCACTAAAATTGGATATCTGGAACATTTTCATATGCGTAGAGGTGTGGTCCCAGTTACTCACCTAATGTATGTTGATGATACAACAATTTTTACATTGGCCACCAAAAAGAACCTCACCAGACTAAGGAGATTCTCACAGCATATGAGGCTTGCTCAGGTCAACAAATAAATTACTCAAAATCTGAGTTTTTTACCCACAGCAGTCTCTCTGAACCTAAGGTCAAAATTATTAAGAGGAAGACTAAAATGAAGAAAGGAGCTATGCCATTCACATACCTAGGTGTCCCTGTTTTTCTGGTAGAAACAAGGTCTCTTATTATCATCCATTGGTTGAGAGAATGGAAAAGACACTGACCAATTGGAAGAACAGATGTATTACAGTGGCAGGTAGGTTGGTTCTGTTGAACAATGTCTACTTGGCCATCCCTACTCATACTCTAGCAGTTCTGCAACCTCCTGCACAAGTGCTCAAAAGAATGGAGACATTAGCAGCTAAGTTTCTATGGGGAGAGTCAGATCAGGGGCAAAGGAAAATTTGGAGATGCTGGACAAAAATGGTTGTGCCAAAGGAGGAAAATGGCTTGGGACTGAGGGATCTGAGAGCAGTGGGAAAGGCATTTGCTTGCAAGCTCTGGTGGAAAATGCAACAAAACACACTCATCTGGACAGCTTTTATATGGTCTCTTCCCAAGACATACAAGACCTCCCACACGTGGAGAAGGATTTGTCAAGTTACTGAGCATGCTAACTCAAGATCTAGGGTAGTTATAGGCTCAGGTTCATCATCATTTTGGGACTCTAACTGGTTAGGATTGGGGGCATTATTTTACCACTGGCCAGATGATGAAGTCCTCCCTTTCCCTACTTTAACTGTTGCAGCTTTCTGTAATAATAAGAACCAATATATTCCAACTTTGGAGCCATTTCTGGCTACCACTACTTTAGATTTCAGACATAACCATGAAGACAGGCTTGTATGGATCCCAGAAGCTACAGGCCAATTCTCAATCAGATCAGCATACCAGTCCTTCAGGAAAGTCTCTTGGGACTTACACTCAATCAAAAAGGTATGGAAAACTAATTTACCAGCCCAAATGTGTGTACTTATATGGAGAATTACAAATTGCCTCATTCCATTTGATGATATACTCATAAAGTTTGGATTTAATCTGCCATCTAAATGCATGTTCTGTTCATCACAGGATTCAATCGAGCATTATTTTAATAGGTGTTGAGATATTTGACCATATGCATGCTATACTATCCATTCCTACACCACATTTTAGATCTGTCAGGCATAGGATCTGCTATTATTTACAATTTGTTGGAGCTTTCAAAGCTCATGCTAGGGTTTTAGTCACAACTATGGTTTGCAATTTTTGGCAATTATGGCTTAAGAGAAATACATTGATCTTTGAGGGGAATTTGCTATGTAAGGAAAATATTTTACAATTGGTGTCAAAAAAAGTCTCCTTGATTCTCACTGCATTTCCAATAGTTGGCACTACACACAAGCACTCAGATCTTCTAGCCACGGGTTTGGTTCCTTTTCTCAAGAGGAAAAGACTCAAACTTGTTAGAGCTATAAAATGGCATCCACCAGACTTAGGTGTGAAGATCAATGTAGATGGTTCTTTCATAGATGCAGGTAGAACAGGCCTTGGACTAGTTATGAGAAATGGGATGGGGGATGTTTTATGCATGAAATGCAAGGTAGTTACAGCCTCATCTCCATTGCATGTAGAACTCCTAGCACTGCAATATGGCATTAAAACTGCCCTGGATTACTCTGCTCCCTTCATTATTGAATTAGATTGTATTAATGCTATAAAAGGGATCAATAATCCAAACTCTTGCCACTGGAACTTGTTCAGTTTGTGTCATGAACTGAATAACCCTGGAGTCAATATATTTGTAAAGCATATTCATAGGGAGGCTAACATGGTAGCTGATTGCTTGGCTAAAATGAGTGGCTCTCTAAAAATATCACAGGAAATTTTACTCCAAAATGCTACCCCTTCACTGATTGGTCTGATTAATGCAGATAAAATTGGTCTGCATAGTGTAAGATTTCATTAGGATCCGAGCTACTTTTTTCTTGTCTTCTCTCAGATATTCAGAAGCCCCATTGGAAGCTGTCCAATGGGGAACAAGCCATATGGAGCAGTGCAGCAGATGGAACTAATTGGTGGACAACATAAACAACAGAGACAACTACATCATCATCTAAAACTATGAATTTTTGTAATACTCTAGTGATGTAGGAAATCTCCCTCTTCTATCTATCATTTGGCAGATTTTTGCTTCGTTTAACGATCAATAACATGCTCGGTGATTTAGATAGAGGACAGGGATTTTCTTTGCATCCTACACATCTTTACTCCTCAACATTGGATATGTGTAATATTACTATTAGGCCTTTTAATGGTCTTTTTTTGAAAGGTTTGGGGTGCCTAATAAATTCCCCCCACTTAGGTGGTTTTTTTTTTTTTTTTTTAAATCATTTTATACTAGTGATCAAAAGACAGTAACAAAATCACTATTTAGATTGGCGCCCAGCCTTCGAATGTAGGGAGAACTGAGAAATAGAAAAACAGTTTTATCTTGTATGAAATCTGCTACTGAACATTCTAATGGGATGTTTATATCCTGAGGGTTCTGCATGGCAATGAAAAGTCCTTTTCCAGTCCAACTTGAGTTCCAAAAACTGCATATCTCTTTTTTATGAATTACTCTTGAATTTAGCTCACAAAAATGATTGACATCACATATTCTTTTCCAAAATTGTGAAGTCTGAGCAAATTTAGATAGAGAGGCCATAAATGTGGTCCAAGGGGCCTGTGGGTTCTGATACTTTCACCAGAGTTAAGTGGAAAAAGCCCCAACTACAGGTGGGATATTCCTAAACCCTAGGCCATTTTCAGGTATGGGATAACATAGATCATTCTAGTTTCTCCATGTATTTTTTGGTCTATCATCAACTGAACTCCAAAAATAGATATACATTTTTCTCCTTATATGTTTGATGACCGCATAATAGGTTTCATGACAACCCAGAAATGCTGAGGTAAAGAATATAGGCATGAGTTTATCAAAAAACAAATTGTACCAGTAGATAGATTTATTCTTCCAATTATGAACTCTCCTATCTGTCATTTCTAGTAGAGGTTGTAACTAAATATTTTTTAACCTACCAGAAAAAATGAGAACACCTAAATATTTAAAAGGAAATGCACCCTTTTTCATTCCAAAAATGGAGAGTTATCCCCCAATTTTAGACAAAGATGCATGCTTGTTAACATAATAGTTACTCTTATCATAATTGATTTTCTATCCAGAGGCATTTTCAAAAAATGCAAGAAATGATTTCATTTTAAGCAAATTAGACTTACTGGCTTGTATGAATATTAAAGTATCATCAGCATAGGTTAAATGAGATATTAGTGCAGCAGATCTAGGCAAATTAAAGTACTGCAAACTTCCTATCTGGAATATATAAGCAAGGCTTCTTGTGAAAACTTCTGAAAAAATGTTAAAATGGAAAGGAGATAGTGGATCACCTTGTTTGATATCTCTAGCAGCTTGAAAAAACCCTATTGGACTACCATTAACTAGCACATAGAACCAAGATTGTGAAAGGTTTTTTATGATGCAAAAAAATAAACATTCAATGAAAACCAAATTTGATGAGGATACAAGTGAAAAATCTCCAGCACACTCTATCAAAAGTCTTTCTCAGGTCAAGTTTCAATATGAAGTTTGGGTTCCTCTGTTTTTGTATGGGGACCTGCTCCTATTACATCTGGAAATGGATTTTCCTACTATACTCTTTTTCTTGATGATTTTTACATGGTTGTATCCTCTTCGTCACAAGTCGGATTTTGTTGACGTTTATCTTCAATTTGAGGCGTTCGCGGAGAATTAATTTTCTGCTCGCATTAAGGTATTTCTGAGTGATGGTGGTACTGAATTTCTCAATACTCGTCTTCGCTCTCATTTCGCATTGAAGGGAATTTATCACCAGATTTCTTGTCCTTACACACCTGAGCA
The DNA here is from genome assembly GCA_948330725.1 of Sherardia arvensis. Taxonomy (NCBI): domain Eukaryota; kingdom Viridiplantae; phylum Streptophyta; class Magnoliopsida; order Gentianales; family Rubiaceae; genus Sherardia; species Sherardia arvensis. The sequence goes on along the minus strand of OX415236.1, from coordinate 38,729,344 downwards.
GAATGGGCGTGCCGAGCGGAAACATTGTCATGTTATCGAAATGGGGATACTCCTTATGGTCTTCTGTATGGTCGTTCCCCTATTTACTCCAACTTCCATCCTTTTGGTTGTCGAGTTTATCCATATGCTCGTCCGTATGCACCAAATAAACTCTCTCCTAGGAGTATACCTTGTATTTTTCTAGGCTACAGTAGCCTGTACAAAAATTTTTCGGTGCTTGGATCGCAGCACTAGTAGGATTTACACCTCCCGTCATGCTTGCTTTGATGAGACACATTTTCCATTGGCTGCAAATGGGAGTTCATGTTCACCCTTTCCATCCTTGGGTGTTTCTGCATTAATTAATCCAACATCTGTTGATGCTTCTTCGGCTGAACATGCACCCTCCTTGTTCTGGATCTCCTTGTTCGATTTGCTCAAATAAAGTAATAGCTACTACATCCACTCCATGCGTTCCTGAATCTCATTCTCCGCCAGGCTCACCTTCTAGATCATCATCGCCAAGTCTTGTGATTGGATCTTTCCTTCATCTCGTTATATTCGTCTTTTGACTCACCTTCCATGAGCTCTTCTTATATTTCATCGCAGACCTCATCTCCTTCTGCATCACCCACTATCTCTCAGGCTCCACCGCCTGCTCGCTCTCACCCGATGACTACGCGGAATCAAGATGGCACCCGTCAAGTTCGGAAGTTTGATGTTTTGTTATCAGTCTCACATCGACCTTGCTCACTCAGAATGAGCCTCGTGACTACCGTACTACGCATCGGGATCCTCAATGGGTAGCAGCTATGGACGATGAAATGACCGCCTTACGCCAACAACACACATGGGATTTAGCTCCGCGTCCTTCCGATGCTAATGTTGTTAGCTTCAAATGGGTGTTCTGATTGAAATACCGACCTAATGGTACTGTGGATCGTCATAAGGCTCGTCTTGTTGCTCAGGAATATACTCGGCTTTCTAGTTTGACTTTGACCACACGTTTAGTCCGGTGATCAAGGCTGCTACAGTTCGGACTGTTCTTGCCATTGCTACTATGCGAAATTGGCCTCTCCATCAGCTTGATGTCAAGAATGCTTTCTTGAATGGTGTTCTTTATACTCTTGTTTACATGGCTCAACCAGTTGGTTATAAGGATCCGATTCATCCTGATTTTGTCTGTCGACTTCGAAAGGCCATTTACGGGCTCAAGCAAGCATGGTTTGACCGATTCAGTACTTATTTTCCGTCTCTTGATTTTGTATGCAGTTCTTCTGACACTTCCTTATTTGTATTTTCTCGCAGTACTGCCCTCCTGTATATGCTGGTATATGTCGATGATATCATTCTCACCGGTAATGATCCCATTTCCATTCGCCCGTTCATCACCCGCACATATAAGTGATTCTCTATCAAGGATTTGGGGTCTCTAGGCTATTTCCTTGCTTTCAAGGTACCCTCTACGTCGTCAGGTCTCTTTTGGGGTAAGGCCAAGTATGCCCGTGATATTCTTCGGCGGGTTGGGATGATTGATGTTGCTCTTGTCTCGACACCTTTAGTTCCACTCTCTCAGCTTCACAGCAGCACTAGCGTTCCTTTTGCGAATCCTACTCTTTACCGATCCTTAGTTGGTGCTCTTCAGTATCTCACCATCACTCGTCCTGACTTAACTTTTGTTGTGAACTCGGTCAGTCAGTATCTCCAAGACCCCTGGGATGATCACTTTACTACCGTTACTCGAATCCTTCATTATGTTTGCAGCACCCTACATTATGGATTGATTTCAATTCCATGGCTTCTTTAGAGGTACTTGGTTACTCAGATGAGGATTGAGCTCGTTACTTGGAGACTCGTCGTTCCACCTATGGGTATGTTGTATTTCTCTGAGGGAATTTAGGGCCTGTGTGGTAGGCTGAGTTTGGGTTTGATTTTGGGTTTTGGGTTTCAACTGAAATGTTATGCCGGAGTCAACCCCGGTCAATTGGATATAGCTTAGATGAGCTTAGAGAGAATAATTGAGCAATTAGGTTTTGATAATAATGATTAGATAATTGATTACAACCAAATTGTTGAGCTGAGTACACTTAGCTAGCTAGATAGGATATTCTAGAGCATCTTATTAGTATCTTGGCTAATGACTAAAGTACCCTTACTAATTCAAGAGTTCACAACAAACCCTCCCTCTTAAAGACAGCTTGTCCTCAAGTTTTGTCATGCATGAAACTGAGGAAACTGGTTCTTGATGAAGGTTGCCTCCTCCCATGAAGCTTCATCTGCATCCAAATCCTTCCAGAGAATGAGCCATTGAACCACTTGCTTGCCATCCATGATCAACATTCTGCGCTGCAATAACTTGTGTGGTGCCAGATGCTCCAGCTGATCTGCACTGATGTTGGGATAAGAACTAGTCACTCCAGTAGGATCTCCCGGAAACTTTTTTAAGGAGTGACACATGAAACACATTGTGCACTCTGCTAGTGATTGGTAACTTCAACTTGTAGGCCACTGCTCCAATCTTCTCTAAGATCTGGAAGGGGCCATGATATTTTTCAGACAAATTAGACCTTCTTACCTCATTCAATGACTGTTGCTTGTACTTGTTGGCTTTGAGTAGCATCCAATCTCCCTTTTCAAACTTCCTTTCAGTCCTCTTGGAGTCTGAGTACAACTTCATTCTCACTTGTGCCTGTTTAAGGTTCTCCTGCAATTTTTGGTTCACCAAAGCTCTCTGTTGCAGCATATTGTGTGCAACTGGGAATAGAGAATCAGACACCAGTCCTATAGGGAGGTTGAGGGGTTTAACACCATATAGAGCTTCAAAGGGGGTCATTTGTAAGCTAGTATGATAGCTTGTATTATACCAATATTTAGCAGCAGCTAACCAATCCTTCCAACCATTTGTAAATTCACCACAGAAACATCTCAGGAAATTTCCAATTACCTGATTCACCCTCTCTGTCTGGCCATCAGTTTCAGGATGAAATGCAGTGCTATATTTCAGTTTAATTCCCAATTTGCCAAACAATTCATTCCAGAAGTGGGTGGTAAATATTTTATCTCTGTCTGACATTATAGAATCAGGTAGACCATGCAACCTATGTACCTAATCCAAAAATAATTGAGCTATCTGCCTGGCTGAGAATGGATGTGACAGTGCCAAGAAATGACTGTACTTGGAGAACCTATCCACCACCACCAGTATTGTGTCATAACCCTTGGATATAGGTAATTGCTCTATCCATAGTTATGTGTCTCCATGCTGAATTAGGAACTGGCAGTGGCTGAAGCAGGCCAGGGGGTGACAATGCTCAGACTTGTTCTTCTGGCATGGCACACAAGATTTGATTAATTCCATAACTTCACTTCTGAGCTAAGGCCATGTAAAAACACTCATAATTCTTCTGATGGTAGCTCCCTGACCTGAATGACCTCCAAGTGTGGATGAATCCATAGCTGCCAAAATTTCCCTTCTGATCTCTCCTTTTTTTCCCACATAGATCTTATCTCCCTTCTTCAGCACTCCATTCACATATGATATTGCTTCATTTCCCTGTTGGTTGATGGTAGCAGATGCAATCATTTTCTGAGCCTCCTCATCTCCTTCATAGCTCTCCAGCTGTCCAATCCAGTCAGGAACTATAGTGGAAGAGCTTATCCTCATACAATCCCCTTCTTGTCTTTCCCCTCCTTCCAAAGGCCACCTAGATATGGCATCAACAACTACATTAGCTTTGCCACTTTTATACTGAATTTCAAAATCCAATCCAAGCAGCTTAGTTATCCATTTGTGTTGTATGGCTGTGTGTAATTTCTGCTCTAAAAGAAACTTCAGACTGTGGTGATCAGTCTTGATGAATCTATTTCCCACCAAGTAGTGGCTCCATTTCTCCACAGCCATCACAAGTGCCAACAATTCTTTTTCATAGGTAGATAGCGCCATATTCTTCTAACATAATGATTTGCTCAAGTATGCTATTAGTCCTCCCTCATGCATTAGCACTGCTCCCATGCCAAGTTTGCATGCATCAGTTTCCACCACAAATGGTATGTTAAAGTTGGGCATTCTCAGCACTGGTGCTTGGGTGATAACTTGTTTCAGTTTCTGAAATGCTTCCTGAGCTTTAGGATTCCACTGAAATGCATCTTTCTTGAGCAAATCATGCACAGGCCTACATATTACTCCATAGCAAGCAAAAAATCTTCTGTAGTATCCAGATAATCCCAGAAAGCCTCTAAGTTCCTTCACTGTTTTTGGTTGAGGCCAAGCTAGGATGCACTCCACCTTGCTGGGGTCCATTTCAACTCCATCCTTAGTCACAATATGACCTAGGTACTCTACCTTGTCAGCTGCAAAAGTGCATTTGGACATTTTAGCAAATAACTGGTGTTGTTGCGTGATCTGTAGCACTGTTCTGAGAAGTAACACATGCTCTTCCATGTTCTTGCTATACAATAGTATATCATCAAAGAATACTAATACAAACTGTCTCAGTTGAGCCTCAAATATCTTGTTCATCAGTGACTGAAAGGTTGCTGGTGCATTTGTGAGTCCAAATGGCATGACCAGGAATTCAAAATGGCCATGATGAGTTGCAAAGGCTGTCTTTTGTACATCTTGTTCTTTGACTCTGATTTGGTGATAACAAGATCTAAGATCTAGCTTGCTGAACACTTGAGCATTGTGCAACTCATCCAATAACTCATCAATCACAGGTGTGAAACTTATCCTTGATGGTGAGTTCATTTAACTTTCTGTAATCCACACAGAGCCTCCAACTGCCATCTTTCTTTCTTACCAACAGTACAAGTGATGCATAAGGACTGGTACTCATCTGCACTACTTTGTTTTTCACCAAAGACTTGACTTGATTCTCAATTTCAGTCTTATGAAAGTGAGGGTACCTGTAAGGTCTTGTCTTAAAAGGTATGGCATCTGGCTTGAGGTTTATTTGGTGGTCAATACTCCTCTGAGGTGGCAAGTTTGTAGGTTCCTGAAATATCACTGCAAATTCTTCCAGCACTTTCTTAACCTCTCTCATTCCCTTTGTTTCTTCACCTAAATGTGGACTGATCTGATACATTAGACCTTCAATGTGGTTGAAATACTATCTCCTCACTGCTTGATACTCTTCACCCACTCTTTCATCAGTGACTCTATCCACCTTCAAGAATCCTCCCCCATGGCTTTCTGGTAAACGGCTCCTTCCTTGCCATACCATATCTGTGTTGTGCTTGTCATCTATCTTCCACTTTTCCATCATAGCTAGGCAGTTTCTTCTCCTTCTCAGCTATGCCAGTTCCTTGGCTTCCTCTCCCATCATTAGTGCAAATTGTGGTGCATTACAGTTACCTTGTAAGATCCACTATGCCCCTTTGCTAGTAATAAATATTTCATCAGTATTAAAGTCAAATCCAATAGGGATGAATTATGCCATCCAGTCAGCTCCTAATATCATGTCCAAACCTCCTAGCTTCATCACCTTGAAGTTAAACTTGACAAGATGATTCTGCACTCTCCAACTCACCTGAGGGCAATGAGACACTCCTCCCACTCTACTTCCATCAGCAATGGTCACTTGAAATAGCCTAGTTATCACTACATCAAGATTCAATCTCTGTACAGTTCTGGGATCTATAAAACTAGTAAAACTACCTGTATCTAGTAGCAGTCTCACTGTATGCTCATCACAAGCTCCCATGATGGAAATTGTATTAGCTTTAGAGCTCCCTTCCCCAACTGTTTTGAGTTCATACTCCTCTGGTTCCATTTCCAGTTGCTTCATCTCTTCACAGTCTCCATCCACTACCAAAATATCCTTACTCCTATCCTCATCAATTTCTCCAATGCAGTGTACTTGCATATATTTGCATTTATGGCCAGGGAAATATTTCTCCCCACATTTGTAACATCATTGATTATATCTCCTATACTGCTGCTCTTGTGAAGTGATTCTTTTAAAACTTTCAGGCTTTTTTCCCACATCCTTCTTCTCAGTTGATTTCCCTTTCCTGTTGTCACCATAATTCTCTCTTCTGTAATTCCCACTTGGTACATTGTTAGCCACTGGCTGTCTGTTCCTTTTGTTCAATGCTTCTAAATGTTCTTCTTGGTACATTGCCACCTCAATTGCCTCATGCATAGTAGCAGGTCTCCCAGCCTTTACCAGTGGTTTTAGCTCACTTTTTAGACCACTCAAGAAACTGGACATAAAGTATTATTCAGTGAGACCAGGAAGGGACAATAACATCAAAGATTTCAGCTCTTCAAAGTCCTCTATGTATTCTTGCACCCCTCTTTTCTGCCTAATTTGTTGAACTCTTCTATCAAATCTTCTCCACCTTTCCCATCAAACCTTTTTAGTATAGCCCTTTTAAACTCTCCCCAGCTATCAAAACTCTTATAATGCCTCTCAGACTGATACCAAATTTTTGCCTTTTCCTCCAAATACCAAACAGCTGTATCCAACTTTTCTACATCACTAAATTGTTAAATTGAAGTATCTGTTACACTTCCTAAGCCACTCCTTAGTATTATCTCCATTAAACATGCTCAATTCCATTTTGGGGTGTAAGGGGTTGTAAAACCTTTGAGTTCCACCTTTTGTAGCCTGCTCATGAACTAGTTCAAATTGCTTAGTTTCTGATTCAAGCTTGCTCAAATTCTCCTCACTGTTCCCTTTTTCTTTCCCCATGTTTTTACAAGACAAGGGAATGTGACTGTTCCCAATGTAAATTTCATCATATATGGGATTAGTCCTAGTAAAAATCTCATCCACTAGATTACCCTTAGCAGCAAATGTAACAACAGATAGAGGTTTATCATTTCTGGAACTAGAACTAACCTCCACTGGTCTCTTCACCGGAGGGGTGGCTGTCGGGGTCACCTCTTTGTCAGATCTGATGCCTCCTGTCTCGGTTGCTGGCGCATTGCCCTTGGAAATGGTGGTCAGTATCTCCCTGAGCCTCCGATCATCCTCTGCTCTCTATGACTCTCAGTGCTGGCGAGCCTCTTCATCCCGAACTCTTTGCATCTCTGCCAGCTGAGCCAAGCGCTTGTCCAGGTCAGCATTAGCTCGATGTTGGTCGGATCTTAGGTCGGCGTACAGCTTAGCTTGCTCGACTGTTAAACCAGTCACAGCTGCTTCCAATCTTTGCAGATCTGCTTGATTTGCATCCATTTGTTGCTGAAATTGCAGGGACTTGCCCTCTAATTCCGTGAGACGACTGTCAAGGACGTCGGTGCGGACATTCGAGGCCATGGCCGGAGCTCGGACGCTCTGATACCACGTGTTATGCTGGAGTCAACCCCGGTCAATTGGATTTAGCTCAGATGAGCTAGATGAGCTTAGAGAGAATAATTGAGCAATTAGGGTTTCATAATAATGATTAGATAATTGATTACGGCCAAATTGTTGAGCTAAGTACACTTAGTTAGCTAGATAGGATACTCTAGAGCATCTTATTAGTATCTTGGCTAATGACTAAAGTACCCTTACTAATTCAAGAGTTCACAACATGAAATTTGGTTTGGGATGTGATTTTGCAAAAAGTGGTTTGGGGTAAAACCTTGTGTGGCAAGCACAAGTGAGTTTTGAGTTTTGAATTAATTATTATATTATTTTAGTCATTTCATTTATGTATATTAATTTACATTATATTTTTATGTTGCTACACTTATAAAATGTGTTTAAAGTAAAGAATTGTGAAATATTCAAATGAACATTATTTTTTTGTATAATCACTAATATTATATTATAAAATTTAATATTTAAATATTGATTCCAGCTGCAGAATCCCATTTTTGTACTTTTTTAGTACTGCAATTGAAACTCTTCTTGAACTGAAATTTGGTACTTTTTTTTTAAAACGAACTGAAATTTGGTCTAAGGCACAAAATCCACGTCATTGGTGATATTATTATTCTGAAACTGTCAAGATGACTACCTTTGTTAATCTTGCAAAGCGTTTGGCCTAAGGTAACAAAGAGCAGATGCTGCAAAAAAATGTATGAAGAGGAGAAAGCTTGTGTGATCCAATCTGAGAAACTTGCTGATTTTTTGTTTTATTTTTCTGTTGCAGTCAGTTATTATTACTTGTATGTTTTGGCTAATTGTATCTCAATATATTCAGAAGCATGTTGTTAAACTAGGATACTTTACTCTCTTTTTTTATGGCAAATAGTTAAAAGATTGCGAAATTAGTTTTATGTCTCTGTTACTTACATGTTACTTCTCTGCTTCTCCTCTCTACAATGGTTTCATTAGGTTTTTTACTCCCATTAGGGGTGAATTTAGTTGTTCTATTATATTAAATTTGCCGTGCTATGTACGGCGGACATTAAAACTATTATTAATAACTACTAATATTATATTATAAAATTTAATATTTAAAGGTCCGGTGTATATTATAAAATTATATATTTAAAGGTTATCAATTTTTAATCAAATATATATTTAATATTATTTATGTTTTAAACTAAATGATCAATTTTAACATTATTTGACACAAGTCAAATTTTTCTGTCGGGATTGGTATTATTTTTTAAATATATATTTTATTTTATTTTAGAAATGTTACATTAAGTGTAGTCAAATATTTTCACTTGATCATATTCCTATCCGAGTATAGTCGACAATTTCAATCCAACAAAATGCAAAATTAAATATTTAATTTAAATTATATAAATAAAAATATATATGAATCACTTTTAGTCAAGCCTTTATGGATCTAATAATTTATTCTTGTATTAGTTTATCATACATTACTTAAAATATATTTTTTAAATATTTAAAAAATAATTTTAAAAAGTCAAAACAGGGTTCAAAACTTGGTTTCGGGTTTGACCAAAACCAAGTTCTGATCCAAACCAAAACCAGGTATAACAAACAAGTTCTGAGTTTGGGATGAAACCCAAAACCCAAACCCACCCAAAACTGGTGCTGCCACATAGGGCCTTAGGGTGTGTTTGGTTCACAAGTTTTTTGAGAGTCTAGATTTTGTTTTGGAATTTTGAGAGTTTGGGTTTTTGTTTGGAATTTCGAGAGTCTGGTTTTGCAAAATCCTTGTTTGGTTGGGTTGGATTTTGTGAGTATGAAACAAAAATTTTAATTGGTTTTTAGGATTTTGCAAGTTTGGATTTTGGGAAACTTGGTGAACCAAACAAGATTTTACAAAACTGGACTTGGATAGTCCAAGTTTTGCAAAAACTTGCCCAACCAAACACTTAAAGTGTTCTGGCCCTGTGTGTTCTAGGATCTTGGAGGTTTTGGATTTTGGGATTTACTCTCCAAGATTCAAGACCTTGTATGTTTTGGACAGGATTTGGTTTTTGGGATTTACGAGTAAAACCCAAAATCCAACCAAGTTTTGCCACAATTTTTGTTCTATATTAAAAAAATTATTATATTATTTATGTTCTATATTTACTTTTGAAATAAAATTAAAACATTATAAATATTATTATAATTGCCCCGGAAATAATATTTATATATTGAAATATTGTATATAATTATTTAATTTTGTAACGGGTCGGGTTAAAAATTACCGATTTCACTACATTTATTAAAAAAAATCATAGTTCATAATTTTTCAACCCATCCAATTATAATGAAAATTGTAAACTTGCATTGTCCCAAAATGTAAAAAATTAAAATTTTATATTTTTAATATAATTATATATAATAATTTAATTATACTTTTAAAAATTATATTATGATATATTTTTACAAATCTTTGAGTTCATTTGTTCCAAAATAACTACTACAAAAAGAAGGATACAAATATTTTGCATATACTATTATTTTATTAATAAATTATTGTAAAACCCAAAACCAAATCTTTATACCATACAAGGTCTTGCCAAATCTGGATTTTGCAAGATCCACTCTAAATCCAAGGATTTGTACAGTGTCAAGATCCCAAGATCCAAATCTCACAAAAACCCAGAACACACAGGGCAGTCTCTTGGAGTGCCAAGAAACAACTTACTGTCTCCCGTTCTAGTGCTGAATCTGAGTATCGTGCCCTGGCTGATACAGCTGCCGAGGTTGTTTGGATGTCTCATATACTTCGCGATCTTCATTTTCCACTCCATCGGCCACCAATATTATTTGTGTGACAACAACAGTGCTATCTTCCTTGCCCAGAATCCAGTCGCTCATAAACGAGCCAAGCACAGTGACATTGATTATCACTTCATTCGGAACCTTGTCACTTCTAGAAATATTTGTGTTCGCCATGTTCCTACATCTCTCCAGATTACTGACAATTTCACCAAGGGGCTATCACGATCATTATTCGAGTTCTTTAGGTCCAAGCTCAATTCCTCGCTTCATCCGACGTTTCGCTTGAGTGGGGTGTTAAAATAGAAGATATTTGTTAGTTTGGGCCTAACCCATTAGCCTAAATTATTCTAAAATATTATATATAGTCTAGATTCGTTGTATCTTGTACATAAATGAATCCATTTATTCCCTAATCTCTCAATACTCAGATCATGGAGGTTTCCCCTCTATAAAAAATAAGAATAACGAAAAATTAATTGAATCTACTAAATAGCACTTTCTCTCTCTAAAACAAGAGAGCAGTTCTAAACACTTTTTAGGGTTTTCTGGCTTTTCAAATCAAAATCTAGGAGCCGATCTTTGAAATTGAAGGTTCAGAGGTTAGGGATCTATCTAATCGGTGTTTCAGAAGGTCGCCTGTCACACGAAACCGAACATGCAATGAGTTCGGAGAAGGTAATCAAGTTTGGAGTTATTTGGTTTGGAGCGTTGGAAAAGTAAGATTCTCGTTCCGATTGGAGGAAGGAAAGAATGCGGGTTGGTCGGCGTCGGCCCAAGCGCAGCCTCAAAAAAAGAGAAGGTAAGTTTTAGCGCGTAGAAATAAGTTTGGTTTTTACGAAGCTTCAAAAAATACATGCTCAGTGGGATGCTCCTTCTCCCATTGGGAGGTGGAAATAAAGCACAGTAATAAATTTCAATTGCATCGAGAAATCATCATGCCTATCTCTGCTCCCAAGAGGAATATAATGATGAAGGCTTTTACTCAAGGGGAATGTGAAGAGATGGGAATATTTAGGCCCTCTATAAATAAGAAAGGCAGAAGAACTCACCAAAAATATGTAAACCACTTTAGATCTGATTTCGTTCAAAACACTCAAAAAACACCAAAACCAATTCACAAATGGGAGATAGTCATTCCCTCACATCATCAGAAAGAGGGAGAGTTCCTAGAGGCTCAAATTATTCGGAAGAACGACGGGATCCGGCAAGCCTGGGGGTAAATTACGATCTGTTTGCCCGACCAACAAGAAGGGGAGGGGTCATGACACTGACGCAAGCAGATATAGCTGAAGCTGCGCCAGTGGAACAAAATTGTTTGCTGGCATACTGGATGGATGACAGGCCGTTTACGGCGGAGGATCTCGATGAATACTTTGCTCAATACTGGTCAATCCCGGCAGAGGTGATTCACCACCATGGTCAGTTCTTTGTGGTGAAACTTGACTCGAGGGAAGAGGCTCTGGCGGTTCTTCATCGGAGCCCGTATGCACTGGCGGGGGGAATGCTCACGTTCCGCAGATGGGGAGCAGGTATAGTGCTCAGAAACATCAGAGTTGATAAAGTCAAGGTTCGGGTGCAGCTGCATGGTTTGCTAGCTGAGGCTTTCGCCCCAATTGCGGCAATAAAGGTGGCTACAATGGCGGGAGAGGTCATTCTGGTAGATATAGAACCACCGCCGGCCAGGAACGTCACTTATCTGGGAGCGACGATGTGGATTATTCCCGGGGAACCCTTGGTGAAAGGGTTTTATGTCGATCTAGAATATATCCAGATTCCTGATAATAGAATAATCTGGGTTGATGTTCAATATGAAAGACTTTTCAGATTCTGCAGGAGATGTGGGGTTATTGGCCATTTGATGCACAGCTACCCCATAATCAGTGATATTTTGTTGGACGAGCTCATCGAGCGTAAGGTCAGGCGACATTTCAATGAGAGGGGAGTTAAAATTATTTATGATCCAAGGAGAGAGCTTTACACGGACGATGTCAGAGCTTACAACCACAGAAGAGGCCACCGCTTCACCAACATCCCAACAGATTACTATGAGGAGAGGAGACTGAGATATTTACACATGAGGGATGGCGAGATTCAGGAGGGGTTTCTGATCTCAATGAGACTAGAACCTGAAAATGAGAGACAAATTTTGGCGGGAGATAGGCCACGCTAGAATCCGTTCCAGCTCAATCCAATGGTTTTCGACCCTTATTTTGGTATTGAGCGGGAGAATTTAAACAGTCCACAAGCAAGTTCCCCGCGCCTATCGCCAATTCAAACCATACCAACGGACATGCAGATCGATCAACCAATTGCCTCACCAAACTCAAGGGAGAATAGCAATATGAACATGGGAGGCTGGGTCACACAACAGGCACAATTGGAGTCGGCAATGCTTGAGGAAATGAGAGCGGTGACTATTGATCTAAGGGATACATTGGCGGCAGAACAGATTCTCTCCTCGGTGCTGGGAGCTGCGTTTAGGTCAGAGCGTGATATGATAAGCTTGGGAGTCACAGTAAATGGGGTTGCAGTGATACCAGGATGAGGTGGAGCTATTCCTGAAACGCCTCCTTCAGTTACTGAACCAGAAGATGAGCCTTGGCTGGACACAATAAGTAGCCCACTGGAGGAGGAGGTAATCATAGTCTCATCGGATAGTGACTCAGACTCCTCATCAAGCCAGGAGGAAAGCAGTGAAGATAGTGGCCCCAGAGGTCCAGCTATTGTCATTGGTCGAGAAAGGGGAAGGAAGAGAAACAGAATGGATAGTGAGGAAGAAGGAGACCAAAAGAAGAAGAAGGCGAAGGTCTCAACCAAACATAGACGGAGATCAGCAGCAAGGAGATGCAGAACTTTCAAGCTGAGAAGGATCCGACCGGGGTTTGAGATAGGGCAATCATCTGGCGCTACAAAGGAAGCAGAAGATGAGCAGCATCCACACAACTCAAACCCCCATACTCCTCTGGAAGCGGTGCAAGAGGAACAAGCGCAGGAACAGGTTTCTAACCAAAACCAGCAACCTCAGGGAGATCAAGAGGAGAACCAACAAGTAGGAGAAGCTCCACATGAGGTAACCGAGGTAGCGGATCTGGCGTATGGATGGAATGCAAGGGGGATCAGCAAGGCTTACTCAGAGCCAATCAACCAGAAAGGAATGATCCAGGGTGGGAAAAGGTCTAGATCAATGTGTAACAGAACAACTGAAATCCTATACATGCCACTAATGTCCCCTATGAAGAAAAGCAAATTCATACACAACTATGCGCCATCGATCAACCAGGAGCATCGAACACAGGAAGAGGGTGCGGAGAGCAAAATCATAGGAAACCTGGATCAGACTCAGAAGGAGATAGTGAACTCAGCTCAGATTTTGAAGAAGAGGTCTTGACCCCAACCATGGAGCTGGAAAGCAGTGATGGCGAGGAGGAGGTGTCCTCAAGAAGAGTGCCACCACAGCAAAGGGTGACAACAGACAGGCCCTCCTCAGATGGTTTTCCGGTGGTTGAAGCAAATTAACCACCCCAGCAGCCATGACGACCCTAGTGTGGAACTGTAGGGGCTGCAACAACGCCCCTACAATGAAGGCGATCGACCAGCTGTTGAAACAACACAAGCCTGACATGTTATGCCTTTTAGAGACTAAAGCCACAGGAAAGCATTTTGAACGTTGGCTAGAAAATTCTTACTTCAGGAAGGCTCGGTTTGTTGATGCGGTTGGAAGATCGGGTGGCATGGATCTCTTTTGGTCAAGTAATTTGATAGCAGATATAGATTTCGTTTCCAGCAACTGCATTAGTAGTTTAGTCACCACTGCCTCAGGGCATAAATGGTGTTGCATGGTAGTCTATGGTCCCCCTCTAGTTCAGGAGAGGTCAGGCTTTTGGAATAACATATCTAGTTTGCATTACTTTAGCACTTTTCCCTGCATTATATTAGGAGATTTCAACCAATTTTTCCCCAAGCTGATAAAAGAAGGGGGACCATTGTAAATACCACTTCACAAAATGCCCTCCTGAATTTAATCACAACTCACCAGCTAAAAGAAGTTGCATCTGAAGGACTATGGTTTACTTGGACCAACAACCAAGTAAGACCACACACAATTGTGGAGAGGCTGGATAGAGCTTTTGTAAATCAAGAATGGATGAAGATGTGGCCTTCTGCTAAGGTAAGGAATCTTCCCTTTTCTCACTCTGACCATAGTCCCATTCTGCTAAACCTAATCCCAAAAGAGAAAAGGAATAGAAGACCCCTAATATTTGAAGCAATTTGGGCTAATATGAAACCTCCAAGGCGAATCATCAGAAGAGTGTGGGATAGTGACCTTGGGATTCAAGGCCAGACATCAGATGAGGAGATTTTATCAACAAAACTAAGGCTCTCTCTGTTCCACCTACATAACTGGCACAAGAGAACATTTGGAAACCTGGAGAAACAGATTGCTAAGAAAGAGGAAACTCTAAAAATCCTCCAAACAGGAAATGGCCTTTTTAATAATGCACACAGAATCAGGTTGGAAATTGCCCAGAAGGAGGAGTTGGAACACAAGCTATCAGAGTATTGGAAGCAAAGAGCCAAGGTCTCATGGTTGATCAATGGAGAGAAAAATACTAAATTCTTTCACAGATGGGCCACAAGGAGGAAGGCAGCCAACACCATCCAAGGATTCATCACAGTTGATGGTAGCTGGATATCAGAACAAGGCCCTTTATTATAGGAGCTATCAGATCACATAAAAGGAATCTTAATGCAGGATCAACCATCTCTGGATAACACAAGAAATCAGGGAACTTGGAGGATCCTCACACAGGCAAATCAGAAAAAGCTAAATAACGAGCAGGTGGAGGTGCTGAAAAAAGATTTTAACAAAGATGAAATATGGGAGGCACTAAAAGAAATGAAATCATGGGGAACACTAGGAGAGGATGGGATACCAACAGGCTTCTACAAACAATACTGGAATGTGGTGAATGAGGAATTATGTGGAGAAATTTTAAGGATCATGGAGGGAGGAAATTTCCCTGTGCATTGGAATATAACTCAAATTATACTGATACCAAAGAAGAAGCTCCCCAAGTTGGTTACAGACTTCAGACCTATTTCACTCTGCAATGTGAAATACAAACTAATAGCCAAGATGATTGCAAGGAGAATAAAGATACATCTAGAATCTGTCATTTCCACAACTCAGAATGGTTTTGTCCCAGGAAGGAGTATTGCAGAGAGTGTGTTGCTAGCTCATGAAATGCTGGAACACATAAGAAAGTATAATTCTGCAAAAATGGGACTGGCAGCCATTAAACTGGATATGAGCAAAGCATACGATAGAATCTCTTGGCAATTTCTGGAAAGAGTCCTACAATTTATCAGATTTCCACAAAGGCTAGTAGATCTGATCATGCTCTGTGTGCAAACTGTGTCATGTCAGGTGGTGGTTAATGAGGAAATGAGTCCAGTCTTCACACCAATCAGAGGACTAAGACAGGGATGCCCCCTCTCTCCTTACCTATTCATTATTTGCCAACAGTTTCTCACTGCAGTCTTGGAATATATGGTTTCACAAAATCAAGCTTGGGGCATTAAACTATCCAGGAATGGCCCCCAAATCTCTCACATCATGTATGTTGATGACTGTATATTATTCTCCAAATGCAATCAACAGGCTGTTCAGGAAATAAAAGACATTCTTGTAGCATACACTGAAATCTCTGGCCAGCAGCTGAATCATGACAAGTGTGGAATCTTCTTCAGTCCAAACACCTCAAGTGAAGTACAATAGCAGATAAGAAATCAGTTAAATATTCAGGCACAAGGAATAGGGGGAGTATACCTGGGAAATTCCATACTGTTTGACCAATCAAAGTCTGAAATCTTCAGGTACCTCATAAGTAAGTTCAAGCAGAAGTATGACTCCTGGAAAGCAAAGCTTTTAAATCTACCTAGAAGAATAACAATGGCCAAACATGTACTTCAGTCCTTGGCAGTTTACCCTATGGGAATTTTTAGAATCCCATCACAGGTGCTAAGGAAGATTGATGTCATGACGTCAGCTTTCATATGGGGAGGTCATCTAGAGAAGAAGAAAGTACATTGGAAGTCATGGAGACACATGTGTAAATCCAAATCAGAAGGTGGATTAGGCTTAAGGTCAGCATTAGGCATGAACAAAGCACTGGTGGCAAAACATGCATGGAGTCTATTGTCAGACAGAAGTTCACTACTCATGAAAGTATACAAGGCTAAATATCTCAGAAGTGACAACATCCTTCAGGTTAACATCAAAGCAAATGACTCTTGGAACTGGAAATCAATTGTATGGCAGCAGGGCTAATAAAAAAAAATCTATACTGGAGAGTAGCCAATGGGAAAAATATCAGATTTCATGAAGACTGGATCCCTACCATTCAGAACACTATCCAAAACTCTATGGTGGTTGCTACTCATACAAATCTGAAGGTGGAACACTTAATTAATCAGGAAAATGGATCATGGAGACTTCCTCTGGTCAGAACATTGTTTCCCAGCCAAAAAGATGGAAACAATACTCGGCAACCATAGAAGGAAAAGATGAGCCGCTCTGGAAATAGAACAAAAATGGGAAATACTCGGCAAAATCAGGTTATCACAGGGCCATGGGGGAAATAAGAAACAAAGACACACAGGTCAGACTAAGCCCAGAGGCAAGGAAATTCTGGGCAAGGTTGTGGAACTTACACATCTCACAAAAGCACATTATTTTCATCGGGAGAGATCTAACTGGATGTATTGCAACTGGAGCCAACAGAGTAAAAAGAAAGATGGACACAAATGGAGTATGCCAGAGATGTCTCCAAGCCATAGAGGATGAATCACACCTCTTCATCCACTGCATTGCTGCAAAACAGATATGGAACGCAGCATGAATCAATCTACAGGTTTCTGACAACACAAATTTCGCTGTTTGGTTTTTCCAGAGAGTGATGGAGGAACAAGAGCAACAACGAGTAGCCAAACTGATACTGCTGATCTGGGAAATATGGAAACACAGAAATCAGAAGGTTTTTGAGCAGCAAGATGTACCACCAGTGCAATGTGTGCAACAAGTCCAAGCAGAACTAGCCCTGATGAGGAATACAGAATTCTCACGACCAGTCTTGGTGGATGATCGGGATAATCTTCAATCAGACAATCTGCAATCCATCCAATTGATTAGACAGGGCCATTGTGAGGAGTGCATTCCCCAGGCTTGTATGATAAGCTTTGATGGATCATATAGAGACTCAATGAAGATAGGGGCGACAGGCTGGAGGATCTGGAAACTAGGATGGGAAGTCAACACAGACATTATGGGCTCAGATTTCTTCTCGGCAATTTCTCCATTACAGGCAGAATCAGAGGCATGCTGGCGTGCTCTAAAAGCGGGCAGAAGGCATGGTATCCAAAGAGTAAATATCATTACTGATTCTGTTTTGCTTAAACAGTCGATAACAAATCCGACTTCAGCACCAATTGAAGTCAAAGGGATCATCTGAAGCATCAGGCGACTACTGGATTCGCTCATGGAATACGCGGTAGTGAAAGTCAATCGTTCTTTGCTTGCCAAAGAACATACACTGGCCACAAGACTTAGTCGTAATATTTGTAATAGTATTAGAACAATTTCCTTTTCTTAAATTAATGAAATATTGATTATCAAAAAAATTAAGAATAATTATTTAGTATTAACATAAAGATTATATTATAATTCTCAATATTTATAATTATTATATTTTTTATTCAACATTCGGCACATTTGTATTTGTATGTGAAAGCTAACTTAGTATTATCAAAGAACTTTATAATTTGCATCTTTTCGTGCAGGTTTCATCCGCTGTTTTCGATATTCAAGTTTATCATCTATTTGTATTTTCATTCATTACACTCAAATTAATGAGTGGATATGATGGTTCATCATGGGTACAAGACTGACTTGTAGAATTCCAGTACTGAGATTGTGATCGTCGATCAATATATATAGCGATAATTTCCACACGTTATTGGACGTATAATTTACTTCAGTCAAGACTTTCCACGATACAACTACAGTTCTTCTATATGCAGTCCGTATTTTGCTTATTTGCAATCCGTATTTTTTTAAAATAATCATATATACAATGATTCTCATATATAACTGAATTGCAAGTGTATGCAATAGAAGTAGTATATATGATGCATATGTCTGATATACATAATTATTGACCATATCATATATATCGAAGGCGTATTTTTATTTTGGACTGCAAAATAAGCAAAATACAGACTGCATATAGCATGCCCCAACAACTAACACGGACCACATATTTAAACAACACGGATAATTAATTTGTTTAAAATATACATATGCATAACAGTGTACAGGAACAGAGTAAAATTACAAACTATAGATATATTTGGTTGTTCTCATAACCATTTCTGCAACCAATTCATGATGTTAAAGTTTATACCATCAAATATGATATAAAGATTATAAGTACAAATATATATAATTAAATACTAATATAGTGAGGTGGTCCCTTTGCCTTAGCGTGGTTTAGGATGGATTATGAGAATTATGATACTATAAACAACGATTTTCATACGGCACCACTAAAATTACTCAAATTCAAATGATATTTTTTATTGTCGTCTAAATATTCTAATTTCACTAGAGTCAAACACAACATTAAATATTATCTTTTTCTAATTGAAAAGCAATATTATAAAGTAATATACTATCAATTTATAACGCCCATGAGTGTAATCCAACGGTTGGAACATTGGTTTCATTGATTCATGTTTCAAGGTTTGAGTCTAGACAGCGGCGGTGTGTGGATTTCTTACTTGCAAGGTCCCTTGAGGGTATTGAGACAAAAGACGCTGAATGAGTACTGGTTCCGTGATATCGTGGTATTGAACGAGTGGGGCGATGAACGCGAGCGAATGAATTTGCTCCGGACTATCATTTTATACATTCAAATATAAGCCTACTAATCAATGCTTTCAAATTTCTACAAGAAGTTGGAAAAATCAATGGTTTATAATTCTACTAGTAATTGGAAAAATCAATGGTTTAGTCCGTGTGTGGACATGAGAGAGTGATAAATTCGGAAAGTCTACATATCACCTGTCCAACTGCATACGTGTCAACCTCTCATTAATTAAATTAAATTTGAGTAATTAAAAAATTGGAGAATTGACCCACTTGTGCACAAATATGACGGATGTTTTGATCAGGTAAAACATTATATGTATTAATCTAAAAGTAATAAGCTTTAATAATATTTTTGTTTGATTTATAAAATATAGTTTTATTAACTTATAGAGAAATAAATCAAATGAATTTATACTTGAAATTAACGAATTCAACAACAATTATAAACATATCTATCTATCCAAAAATGCATATCGATGTAATCCACTACTAATCGCTACCAATTTTTGCTATGTGTATGAGTTATTTATACGTATGTTCTTTTTCGAATTTAAAATTTCACTATTTCTCTAACAAAATAATTCGTGCGAAACCTTCATTATTTATCAAATTTATTATGCGTGGGATTTTTTTGCTTGTATACTTTTTTTCATAATTTAAATTCCACTATTTTACTAAACGGTTTCTAAGAAATAATAAATTTATAGTAATAATTATTTACAATCATAATTACACTAATTATCCCAAATGAAAGTTGAAAACAATAAACATAAAAATTTGTTACTATTTGATTCGATTATAACTATAACATATATAAGCAATATTTCACTGAAGAAAATCAACCGTATATTTAATCATTTTGACTTTGTAATGGTTAGTATAATTTTGAAACCCGTTTTTTACAAATGAAACGATTACTGTAAAATCTTTATTATCTGATCAAATTTGAAGTTGAATGTTTGAACTCAAATTAATAATAATAATAATAATAATAATAATATTAATAATAACGTTTTTAAGCTAATTTCAGTTGACTTCAATTGATTTAATCTAAGTTAATTTAGTTCAGTTAAACTTGACAAAATTCAATTTATTTAGTATTTATGAAAAATAAAGTAATATTTCACCTCTTGTTAGTTTATTTGACCAGTTTAATTGTAATTTATCAAAGTACAATCTTAAAATAGGGCCCAAGAAGTAGAACCTATTTTCTACACTTTTTCGAGTAAAACTGAATTAATATAAACTAATTTGAACTGAACCAAACTGAAATATGAATGTTTAGTTGATTAGATAAAAATTACCATTAGTGACACGTTTAATTCAAATGAGAATGTAAATATAGGGGAAAAATTGGAAGGTCGTAATTACAGGCATAATTCAATTTGTAGGTACAAGTAGAAGTGTTTATGTCTCCTTCCGCTCAGTTTTGTATTATTTATTAGTCAATAGTCATCTTAATCATGTATTTTCTCTATTCCCGTCGAAATTCATGTCAATCATGTACTTCCTCCCATCTCAATTGAAATTGTAGAGAGAGAAAATAAAAGTTGAATTTTATATTGTAAAGTGTATGATGAAGATTGAATTTAAGAAAAAAGTGGGTGAAATGAGTGGAGAAAACTGAAATAATATTATTATAAAAAAATTGTGCAACTTATATCGAGGCACCCATAAAAAGAAAGTGTGCAATTTCGACTGAAACGGATGGAGTAGTATTAGCAGATTTTATTTTCAATGTAGGTAAGCATCATTTCTTGTGATTGGATTATTATCGTTCGCAATCTTAATAATAATAAAAAATAAACAATAGATAAATAGTATATAAAAAATATATAATACATAATAAATAATATATGCTCTTCTAATGTGAAAGTACAAATTATATAAAAGAACTATTATAATAATTATAAAACTAGTATAAGGTTGAAGGTTCTAGACTGTCCACAATTAATGTGGGAAAATCTACAATATAATTTACTAAAAAATGTAACATATATGAATATCTTTATTCTGTTTTTTTTTTTTTGAAGAGAAATTTATATATTAATTTAGAAAGTTTACATTACAAAGCCTTCTGAGCAAACCATGCGCTAGTCTATGTTCTAACTGAAAACAACTTCTACTAATTTTGATGATTCTAATATCTACTAAGGACTTTATAATATTACAAATACATGATACCACAGACTTGATTTCTAAAGGTGATTTGTTCGGGTCTGTTATTGATTCTGCTAGGATTACCGAGTCAGTCACCATGTTGATTCTTCGACATCCTTGCTTTATAGAAGCCTTTAACGCCCGCCAGCATGTTTCAGCTTCGGCCTGTAATGGAGTGACTGCGGAAAGAAGTCCGACCCTTGACTGCTTATATGCAGAGGCCACCCTAGCTTCCAAAATCTCCATCCTCCCGTTCCCAACCAACGCGATTTCCTAAACGAATCATCAAAACTTACAACACAAGCTTCCTGCAAAAGTTGGGGACAGTTACCTCTTTTCATTTCGTCTAAGGTGAGCTCCTGAATATCAGATTCCTGATTTTGAGATCTCGGAACAATCTCCTGACTCCAGCTTGATTCCACCCTTCCCCTCTCGATCATTATTTTAAACTCAGAGTTTGCGTGATCCACACACCATTGGGGAGATAGCAATTCTTGATTGAAAATCATGTGGTTCCTCTATTTCCAGATTTCCCACAGGATGGCCATGCATTGTACTATCTTCTGCTCGTCCTCTGTGTTGGTGATCAAACAGAAAACCCAAGCATTGAAAACCAGATTCTGCTGCTGTCTTGTGAATCCAGCCATTGACCAAATCCTTACTGATTTTGCACAGTTGAGGAACAAGTGAGCTTCATCCTCCACTGCATTGCTACATCTGCCGCAGGTCGTAGAAACTGTGAGACCTCTCTTCTGTCTATTCAACTGTGTTGATAAGCATCCTGATAATGCTTTCCGGAGAAAGGTGATTTGTTTGTAAGGAACCTTTAAGCTCCAAAGTCTAGCCCAAAATTTTCTTGCCTGAGCTGATAGTCTTCCATTCTGAGTTGTTGGCATGATGGAGTTCATGGCAATATGATAACCAGACTTTGTGTTATATTCCCCATGGTCCATTTCCAAAAGGGGATATCAGGTTCTGCAACATTTGGGTGTATAGACAGAATGTGTGGGATGACTTCTGATGGGAAGATGCACCTGAGTAGTGAATGCCTCCATGTATTGTTCTGTTGGTCAATTAGATGTTTCACTCTCATATTCGTATGTGTTGAAATAGCATCTGAGTTGCGCACTGGATTTTGTATAGTTGGGATCTATTGATCATGGATTTTGAATTGCTTTCCATTTGCAATCTTCCAATGTAAATTTCCTCTGATCAGTTCAGAAGCCCATACTACTGATCTCCAACCCCAGCTATCACCTGGCTTGGCAGCAACTGTTCTCATAGACTCTCTGTTTAGATATTTGGCTTTGTACACCCTACTAAGCAGGGATGAGCCATCTCTGATTAGATTCCAGGAATGCTTGGCTAATAGGGCTTTATTCAAGGCCACAGTTGATCTAATCCCTAGTCCTCCTTCTAGCTTAGATCTAGAAATGTAACTCCAAGATTTCCAATATACCGGCCTAGATTGATCTGTTCCCCTCCCCCCCATAGAAATTTAGCAGTCATTGCATCCACTTTCTTTAAGACAGACAGGGGGATTCTGAAGATGCCTAAAGGATATACTGCTAGAGATTGTAGAACATGCTTAGCCAAGGTTAATCTTCCAGAAAAATTAAGTAAGCCCACTTTCCAAGACTCAAATTTTTGCTTCACCTTCTGAATCAGGATTTGAAATATCTGTGATTTCCTCTGATCAAAGATAATGGTAGTTCCCAAATATTTGCCTCTTATTCCCATTCCTTCTATGTTCAATCTATTCCGAACATAATTGATCATCTGATCTGGGGTATTGGGGCTGAACTTTATGGAGCACTTTGCATGATTTAGGATCTGCCCTGAAAAACTTGTGTAAGTATCCAGCACCTTTTCCAGCTCCAATATGGCCCCCTGTGTACATTTAGTGAATAATATGCAGTCATCTGCATACATGATGTGGGAAATCACAGGTCCTTGTCTTGAAACTTTTACCCCTAAACTCCTATTACCTGACAGCCTGCTCTCTAGCCATGTGGATAAATATTGTTGACATATGATGAAAAGGTAAGGGGATAATGGGCAGCCTTGCCTGAGGCCTTTGTTTGGACAGAAAGTCTGACCTATCTCACCATTGATCTTTATCTGATATGTAACTGTTTGCACACACATCATGATAAGAATTACCAGTGATTGTGGGACTCTCAAGTGGCACAGATCTTCCTCTAGAAACTTCCAAGAGACTCTATCATAAGGCTTATTCATGTCCAATTTAATAGCTGCCAAACCAACTCTACCTCCTCTATGCTTTCTTATATATTCCACTACTTCATGAGCCAGGAGAACACTTTCTGATATATTCCTTCCAGGTACAAACCCATGTTGGCTTTCAAATATCAGAGTGCTCATATGTGCTTTTAGTCTATTAGCAATCATTTTTGCAATGATCTTGTATTTCACATTGCACAATGAAATTGGTCTGAAGTCTGAGGGTGTCTTTGGTAGTTTAACTTTGGGAATAAGTATAATCTGAGTGCAGTTCCAATCAATAGGAAAACTGTTACCTTGCATAATTTTGAGAACTGCTGCTGTCAGTGAGTCTCCTACTATGTCCCAGTAATGTCAGTAAAATCCAGCTGGGATTTCATCCTCAACAGGAGCTCCCCAAGGCTTCATCTGTTTCACTGCCTCCCAAACATGCTTTTTGGTGAAAGGATCTTGTAACCTTTAAATTTGTTCACTTGATAGTATCTGTTGGTTAATCTGTAAGAAATCCTCCATAGAACAACTATGTAGATTATTTCCATCCACAACATTAGCAGCAGACAGACCAGGCTCAGGTTCAGAAAGGCCAGAAGCTTCAGAAAAGCCAGAAGGGCCAGAAAGTCCAGAAAGTTGTCTTTGAAATCCATCCACTCTATCCACCAGGTTTTGCTGATAGATATATATATGTTTGATGTGTTGGTTGAGAATCTGTATCACCTGATACTGGTCATCTACCCACACTCCACTTGAGTCCATAATGCCTTGGATGTAATTTGTTTGCTTCCTTCTGGTGGCCCATTTGTGGAAGAACTTTGTATTTCTTTCACCAAAATTCATCCAGTTTATCTTGATCCTCTGCTGCCAATATTCTGCCTGCCTTTGTTCTAGCTCTTGCTTCTGCAGAATGAGACTTTGGATTCTGGAGTGGTTCAGGAAAAGGCATGTTCCTGTTTGTGCTAATTCCAACTCTTGAGATACCTTCTGTATTTTCCTATCCATGTGGCCAAAGGACTGTTTATGCCAATTGCTCAAGTGTAACAGAGATATATTAAGCTTCTGTGTCAACTCTTGCACTGGATCTGACCCATACTGGTTTCCAGGGAGCAATGTACCCCAAACTCTGTTGACTATTTGTTTTGGGGGATCCATATTTGTCCAAATTGCTTCAAATTTCCTTAGGCCTTTGGTTCTTTTCCTTTGAGGATTAAGATCTAACACAACTGGGCTATGATCTGAAGCTGAGAAAGGTAGATTATTTACCTTGGCAACTGGCCATAACCCCCTCCATTCCTTATTAGCAAAAGCTTTATCCAATCTTTCCACAACTGTATGTAGATGAGTTTTATTATTTGACCAAGTATACCATAATCCTTCTGAGGCAACCTCCTCCATCTGATGTAAGTTCAGTAGTTGGTGCAGTTCTGAGCTGAGGTTAGAAGGCACTGACACTCCTCCCCTCTTATCTTGTTGACTTAAAATCTGATTAAAGTCTCCAACCAGCACTGTAGGGACTCTCTGAAAGTACTGCAAAGATGAAATATGGAATTCCAGAAAAGAGGCCTTGCTGACACAGAAGGTGGTCCATAAACTAGCATGAGGCACCACTTCTGATCAGCTGCCGTCGACAAAATACAAGCTACATAATTACTACTAGACTGATCTACCACTAAATCTACTTGATCAGACCAGAAAAGAGCTATTCCCCCCGACCTACCAGCTGCATCTATTATTCTAGAGTTATTAAAATAGGTATTCTGTTGCCAGCGAGCAAAATGACTCTCACTGGTCTTTGTTTCTAGCAAACACAAAAGACTAGGTCTATACCTATTTAGCAGCTGATTGATCACTGTCATTGTAGGAGAATTATTGCAGCCCCTACAATTCCACACAACACCCCTCATGGCTAATTGGGTGGTTGATTTGGTTCAACCACCGGAAAACCTTGGGGACAGGCTCCTTCTTCCGCCCGTTGCAGCACCAGCAACCTTCTGGATGACACCTCATCATCGCCGGAGCTGGTAGAAGTCTCTTCCTCTTCACCCTTCACCACCTCTAGAATCTCTTCAACTTGTTCCACCTGGTCTGAAGCTTCATGTGCATTTTCTCCTTCTGAGGATTCAGATTCACTTGAGCTGATGACTATAACCCTTTCCCCAATGTAGACGCAGTGCTCAGCTGGTCCTCCTTATCTTGATCTGAAGCTTGTTTGACCACATGATTTAGGATGATCTTTCTTCTCTTCGGGGAATGCATGTCTGTTGGCGAACCATCTTCAGAATCCTTTTCCTCTGCTGAGCGAGATCGTTTCACATGCCTGCTTAAAGATGACTAAAAGATTGGCTCTGAAGCAGCTGTATTGACTCCCCTTATATTCCAGTTGTAAGATCTATCAATCACCTCAGTAGCTAATTGTGCTTGTGGAATATCATTCATCTCACCCAGCGACTCTTGTTTCTCCTCCACTTCCACCCGGACTTCTCTCTCCGCTTCCTGGTCTGCTTGTGCACTTAACTGAGACACATTTTCCAACATTTCTGCTTGACCAGATTGAGGGGATTCCGGCTCTGCATATACAATAGGTTGATGATAGGGACAGGCTGTCTTGAAGACTGGCCGACCTCAAAATTTGGACGCTTTCTTCTCAAAACAAAATAGGTCCTCCTATTTCCCCTCTTCTTTTTGCCTTGGCTTTGATCCACCTTCATCTTCTTCTTGCCCCTACTATCTCCTTCCTCTTGATTCACTCTGCTTCTTTTTGGCCTGCGTTGTCTCCCTATTACAATTGTTGGCCCCCTGCTCTGTCTTGATGATTCCAACTCAGTCTCTTCAGTAGATGCGTCAGAATCACTATCATCTAAAGAGATGACCACCACCTCATGCTCCATATCTGTGCTATGTTCACCCCTTGGTTGTTGAGGTCTGACCTGTTGTATTGGTGGGATTTCAGAGATTGCACCTCCCCATCCTGGTACAGCTGGAGCTCCCTGCACTGTTATTCTCAGCTGCATCATATCCGGATTTTCCTGAAGCGCAGATGCCATAAGTGCGGTGAGGGTCTCCTCCGCAGCTTCTATTTCACGGAGATCAACCGTTACTCTCTCCATTTCCACTCTGAGTTGATCATGCACCTCCTGCACCTCTCCTTGTGTCTGATGTCCATGACCATTGGCTTGCTGATGACTAAGTATTGCCTCGGGTTGTGGACCAATCATTGGTTGATCAATTAGCATATCCGTTGGTGGGGAAGGAGAATTTATGCGCAAAGGGCCTTGACTTACAAATTCAACACCGAAATAAGGATCAAAAGTCTGACTCCTTTGTTGAAACGGATTACCTTGGATTCTATCCCCAATAGTGAGCCTCCTGCCATTGCCTGGTTCGACCCTCATAGAAATCAGAAAGCCCTCCTGTATGTCTCTGTCACGCATAAACCTATATCGCAGCCTCCTTGAATCTATATAATCTGCCGGAACATTGGTGTTTCGATGGTCCCTCCTGTGATTATAAGCTCTGACACCACCTTCATACGTTTGCCTCCTGGGATCATAGACAATGTTGACCCCCCTCTCAGCGAAATGTGATCTGACTTTATGTTCTATTATTTGGTCTAGAACCATGTCACTCTCAATGGGACATCTATCCATTAGATGACCGATCATACCACATCTTCTGCATATCCTAAACACCCTCTCATATCTAACATCCACCCAGATTCTCCTATTCTCCGGAGCCTGGACATACTCCAAATCCACATAAAAACCAGTAACCAGAGGCTCACCGGGCACTATCCACATGGTGGCTCTTAAGTACTTAACGTTCATCGCCGGAGGCGGTTCTATTTCAACGTCAATCACCTCCTGCCATATTTGCTGCTTTGACAACCGCCATTGGACCGAACGCCTCTGCTGGTAGCCCATGCAGCTGGATCCGAACCTTAACCTTCTCGACTAATACATCTCTTAGAACAATTCCTGAACCCCATCTCCTGAACGCCAGCAGTCCTCCCGCCACGGCAAACGGACTACGGTGAAGTATAGCCAGCGCTTCCTCCCTGTTCTCAAACCGAACCACAAACAGATGATCAAACCTGTGAATGACTTCTGCGGCCACCGACCAAAAGCGCCTGAAATATTCTTCAAGATGATCCTCAAAATATTCTCTGTTGTCCATCCAATACGCCAGGAGACAGTTCTGTTCTACCTGCACCGATTCCTGGATATCTTCCCTAGTAATCGAAAGGACTCCTCCCCTTCTTGTCGGCCTCGCCACAACATCAAAATTGACCCCGGCGCTTGCCGGTTCTCTCCTCTCCTCCGAGTAATCAGATCCACGGGGAGACAATGCTATCTCAGCATCATTTAGTGAAGGAGTGTCTCCCATTGTGACAGGGATTTGTGAAGTAGAAATGTTGATTTTAGATTTCTTATTTTGGGACTGATTGTACCAGAAGTGATCTTACCCAGTATTTATAGCAGACTCACATTCCTTTGCCCCTTCAAATTCATGGTGTCTGAATACGTCTAAATTGAATTTACCCTCGGACGATGTGATCGCCATGATTACAAATTCTTTAACTCGATGTGATTGTCGAGAAAAAGTTTAAGCCACCCAATAACTGAATTAGAATGGCACTAACCCTTTCCCAATTCTGACGCTTCAAAATCTTTGTATTACTGCTCCACGCCAAACGTGATCTTGATTGAAGAGCATTCCGTGCTCACAGTATTCAAGCAATAACTCTCCTCCTCCGATGCCCAATGAACGCCAGGGAATCAACCTTTTTCGCTCGCTGCCAAACCCAAGTGATGATAAAAGCGTGTAAAAAAACCCTTTCTGCAACTTCACTGTATGTGCGATTAAATCACTCTACTGTTTGATTGATGAACTGATTTGACAGAAACCCAACTTTATTCTTGAAATGAAATTGAATCGGAACTTAGAATTGGGGGAATTTGGGATGATGAATAGTACCACTCTCTATGTTTTTAGAGAGAGAAAGTGTCCCTCCGCTTACCATCCATGGAAACTACTTCAAATGGAAGTTGTTCGAATATCTTTATTCTTGAAATAACACTAACATTGATACATTAATTTTACGTTGGGAACTGGGCTAGTTTAAGTTGAATCGTGTTTATATAATTAATCTAGTTTAGGAAGATAATTTCCAAAAGTATCCGGTCGTAATGCATAGGCTGTATCTATATAAAATGGGAATTAAGCACCATTTGGTCTGATCCACAAATTGATGAACCCCACACCGGTTATTCCAACCTGCCGTTGAATCCACTGGCTCCCTGATAAATTTAAGTGCATCACAAACCCTGAATCTCTTGCTCAAACACAACGCCCAAACCATATACTAACATTCTTCAATAGTCCTTGTTAAACGCAAGACAACTAGAATGCAAGTTTTTGTTAGATTGAAATTGATCCTGGCAATACTTTTTTTGGCCCTCATTTCTTCTGATGAGGTTAGTTCTCGGAGTACTACACACTGTCAACAGAGATTAATCTGTGATGGAATTGTGTATGATATTCAAGCTTATGACCGAGTCATAAGCGTAAAAGGTGATTCCGAGGATTGCTCAAGAAATCACTTGCAACTAGCTTGCGAGCAAAGTCGCCCTGTGTTGTACAGTGGAAAGCTCTCTGTAACACAGGCTGAGAGGTCTGAAAGATATTATGTAAAACTGGATGGTCAAGAAGTTCATAATGGTGTGGTAAAGTTAAAAGGTCCAATCACCCTCTTGGATCCTGGGTTGCAGATGAACAACTGTTCCACGTTCCCGATCTACTCTTATCAGATCAGCAGTTTCAGCAATATTAATGATTGGGTAGTGTTTGTATTTTGTTTAAATACCGGTTTAATTTAACTATAATTGGATTCGAGATAGTGAACTCGAGATATTATAACAAGGTTGGTGGGGCGGAGTGCTCACTTGTAAAAACAATCTACGAGTTTATGGTTCGAGATAAATATTTATTTATTTATCTATGTGGTTTATATTAAATTGAATTGTTGCATCGATTCAGAATTAGTTCTGAGAATAATATACTTGTATCAATTACCACAGAAGTTACTATGGTTGCATTATGGTTACCACATGGTTGTACTATAGTTACCATATGAAACTGCAGGTTGTACGTACAGTTACTATTGCCTTATCTTTCAAATATTTGGTTGGGTACGTACGCAGTTGTGGAGTTACCGTACCGTTATCTTTTCAGATATGGATCGGTACGAGCATGGCCTATAAATACATGTGATTTATTTTCGGTGCATGATGTGGTTTTACAATGAACTATTAACCATCTATAAATGATGAGGTTTTACACAAAACTATACGTGATGCCTGATGCAGGTAACACTGAAATATATAAACGACAATGAGAAACACAGATTCTCATGTTATACAATCCAGAAACACTAATACTCAAAGGCATGTTCTTGATTCCAGCCTAGAATCAAGAATGCAGCGATAGTTTTATCCTGCGAGGAATTTCGTGCAAAAGCGAGAGTGTCACGTGACTCTATCGTTATCCAGCTATTATCCCAATCACCCTATTGTCCCCATTGTTTATACCCAACAGGTAGTAATATTTGTGAGTTGCAAAAAAGCAGTAAATTCACCTAGATATATAGATACCGCTCCTTGCCTGACCGGACATGAATATTCCGATCAAACTTCTGGGCAAACTTACAGCTATGTAGTGGTCGGGAAAGCAGATCAAATGGTGGCTTCTGATATTGAAGACACCTGCACGATTCACAAAAGCATCAGATCACGGTTTTCAGTTCTTGATAAGATAGATGACAACACCTCATTTCAGGACATCCATGATGCACTGGCTGGTGGCAATGAGCTCTCGGAATTCAGATACACTGGACGTAAGTGTTACATGCATTTCTTTTGTTTATTTTTTTCCTTTTGATTCAATGCTTACTAATTGATTTATAATTGTATAATTTCTGATAGTTATGCTTTTATTTTCCCTCATACAGTTGTTTGGTAGATCAGAATACCACTTATAATCTCAAGTAAGATTTAAGCAATACTTGTGTTTGTCTGCAAGTACACATGATATCCATTGTCTTCATTGTATTCTTACCGACAAATAAAGAATATGACCAGCAATTTCAAGGACGAGTTAGGGAAAGGAGGTTATGGTATAGTGTACAAAGGAAAACTTCAAAGTGGACAATTGGTAGCTGTCGAGATGCTGACATCCAAATCGAAAGCTAATGGCAGACTCTTCATCAACGAGGTTGCTACATTGGGAAGAATCCACCACGTCAATGTTGTTCGATTAGTAGGATTTTGTGCCACGGCCACAAAGAATGCTTTGATCTACGATTACATGCCTAATGGTTCACTGGATAAATTCATATTTTCATAAAGTTTCAAGGATTCAGGGTTGATGAACTCGAGCAAAATATATGACATTGTTGTGGGTGTGGCACGAGGGATGGACTATCTGCATCAAGGCTGCAACATGCAAATTCTGCATTTTGACATCAAACCACATAACATACTTCTCGACGGAAGTTTTATACCTAAAATTTCAGATTTCGGGCTTGCAAAACTACTTCATGTCAAAAATGATGTAGTGACCATGACAGGCGTGAGAGGAACACTGGGATACATGGCACCAGAATTGTTTTACAAGAGAGTTGGTGAAGTTACTTACAAGGCTGATATTTACAGTTTTGGAATGCTACTAATGGAGATGGCCGGAACTCGGAAGGAGGAAA
Source organism: Sherardia arvensis (assembly GCA_948330725.1). Classification (NCBI taxonomy): domain Eukaryota; kingdom Viridiplantae; phylum Streptophyta; class Magnoliopsida; order Gentianales; family Rubiaceae; genus Sherardia; species Sherardia arvensis. The sequence goes on along the minus strand of OX415236.1, from coordinate 38,698,215 downwards.
AAAATAGATGCTAATGCTGAAAATTCAAGTCAGATATACTTCCCTTCGTGGATATATGATCAGTTTCAACAAGGATGTGATCAGGGAGACTTTGGTTCTGATGAGGTTAAAGGGATCTCGAGGAAGCTGATTTTGATTGCATTTTGGTGCATACAAATGACACCAAGTTATCGACCAACGATGAAACAAGTACTGGAAATGCTGTTAGGGGATTCAGAAAACATGCAATTGCCCCCGATCCACCTGTTGTCCCTGATGAGCAAAACTGTATCAGTTCTGTTGATGAGGAGTTGACTGGGAGTTTATGTGAGGAATTGACTAGGAGTTTATGTGAATCAGTGTCCTTAGAAATACAACTAGTAGAATAATTAAGTCGGGGTGATGATACATTAGGTATGTTTAAATGTATGTGTTTGTTACAAAATCGCTAGGTCAGAACTTTGTATTCTTTAGAAGGCAGAATTTTCTTATTTCTGTTGTTCCTGGGTACTGGAAATATTGATGCTGAGCCTTGTTAAACTTTTTTTATTTTTTTCATATTTGAAATGTTAAAAAAATAAGCATTATTGTTGTAGCACAAGAAGCACGAATCGCTGAAGATCTATAACAGGAGACGGCTCATTTTCGTAGAACCAACAAAAGAGCATCTCCAGGAACACTGGAAACAGGTGTACATTTCGGAAAGATATGTATACGGGTAAAACTATAAAATCATCGCTAGTGAAGCCGAAAGAATAAGAAAATGAACTACATTATCCAGAACAAAAGTCATTCACTTAAATTATAGTACGCCATCAAAACATTTAAACTAGGGCAAAATGTTTGTTCAGAAGTTAAGCTTGCTTCAGAGGTCATCCCGAGTTCTTCTGCAAAGGACCCATAATTCCTGATTTTCTACAAGTTGAGACAATATGAATGAGACAGGCACACACTATGACACATTTTGAGAAAGGCACTCACCAATACTACTCAGTAGCTGCATGCCAAAATTAAATGAAGAGCATACACCACATATTGCAGTTTAAGACCACGGTGTTAACTAATATATGCAATGCACCCACACTCCCACAGCCTAGCGAAGAACTACTCAGGACAACAGGGCATAAAATCGAAAGATTTGACATTTACAACCAACCTTGAAGAATAGAACCCAGAGAAAATCTATATTATGTGTAGAGTACCCACTCAAACAAAAATAGGCAACACAAATGTTATACATGAATCCAAACTTACCCAGCAATTATACAAAAACACGAGCCTTTCAGAACCTTCACTCCAACTAATGCTAAAATACTACAACAAACATGTATCTTAGAAGTTAGAACCAATTTAATCTATCTGTTTCATTTTTAACTCATTCCTCTGATCGACAATGTTAGTTCTTTCCTTCTGAGCAGTCAAGCTATTAGTACTACTCAGTAATCTACGCTTTCTACCACATTCCCTGAAGGTTCATGACCCGAATCACATTAAATTTACAGGACTGCAAATAGGCATCAAATTCAAATTACGCTTACAGCTCACACCATTTTCACATAATCCATTCACCAGTACCAATTGATCCTATTGCCGATTCATACAGAAAAGGTCGTAATCGCTTCTTTTCCATACAAACAGAAAATTCTTAATATCACCAAATTCCTCATAGAACAATAACTGGAACAATAAAAAATACAGTAGAAACAAAAAAAAAATCATGAGAACAAATACCTGGTTGATTAGGATGAGCCGACGATGATGTTGTTGATGGGAATGAAAATCAATTTGACGAAGAACCCTACGAATCCCATCACTACGAATCCGATCGCTGTTCGCGTCGCTACCTTCGTAAATTCTACCACACAAAAAAAGATAATTTAATTATCAAATCGAATTGGATTGGGAAAACAAAAAATCTAGCGAGCAGACTCACCTTTGCGATCCGGTTTGTGGCAGCGCTTGACGAGGCGAACACTGTCCTTGGCGAAATCTCGGAGAGGATCGAAAACTGAATCCATGGCGTCCATGCTTAAACTGAGTTCGGAGATCTGAAGTTTGTATACACCTTCCTTAGATTTTTCCCGGCTAAGATTTATACACTCCGTAATAATCAGTTTTATTTCAAGTGTGAAGAGTAGTTTGGATGTCGAATCAGCTAATACCACGTGGAAATTTAAGTACGTGACATGATTATATTGGGTCAAGCTCGTTGGAGGGTTGGTTTGACCCGGAGAATGTCAGCGGTTGACCCATATTTTAGTTACTAAAAATAACGGTTATTTATGATGGAAAATCTTTTTTTTTTAGGTTAAACCATCATAGATGGGGGAATGATAGATTTTTGGTTCCCCAAATCATAAACAGGCCATTGCTGGAATAAGTATCATAAATAGTTTGGATGTCGAATCAGCTAATACCACGTGGAAATTTAAGTACGTGGCATGATTATATTGGGTCAAGCTCGTTGGAGGGTTGGTTTGACCCGGAGAATGTCAGCGGTTGACCCATATTTTAGTTACTAAAAATAACGGTTATTTATGATGGAAAATCTATTTTTTTTTTATTTAGGTTAAACCATCATAGGTGGGGGAATGATAGATTATTGGCTCCCCAAATCATAAAAAGGCCATTGCTGGAATAAGTATTTTACAATCAAAAGCCCAAGCGCAATGCGACTCGGCTTGATAAAGAATAACCTAGGGTGGCTATTCTAAGGTTCTAATACTATAGCTAACGAACACCATTCTCTAACCAAATACTTTGGGGAGCAGATTAGTGATTGATCCAGCAAAGGTCAAAGCACAATTTTACCAACCGAATATTGGTTTCAAGAATGGGATGCTATAGTATTAGTCTAGCCAAAAGAATTGCTAATCTAGTATTTCAAAAATGACTGTACAAAATTACTGCTTGCATTCACTGATGAAAAAGACATCTGAGTTGAACATTTGCTGACAGCAGTGTGGTGGAATTGCCTTAGACCTGCTTGTAAACCTTCATCTGAGTAAACCTTCATCCTGGACCTCAAAATGTCATGGAATTGCCTTAATATTGCTTGTGTGTGTCAAGCTCCCTTCCAGTCCTGTAAAAGAAGAAAAGAGCCAGCAGTACCATATATCTTGATAAACACATTAATGAGTGAATCTAATCTGAGGCATTCCAATTTTATCTAGCAGCATGATAGCTCTTAATTTTGAAGGAATCAAATTGTGTGATAAAGTCTGTGATATCTGCTTCTCAAAGCACATTTTTGCTATAAAATCTGCAGCAGTGTTTCCTTCTCTGATTGTGTGTGAGAAAGTGTGAGCCTGGTACAATTTGTGGAGTTCAGAGCACATAGAAAAGTATTTCCTGACAATTTTGTTAGGGTTTTGAATCCCTGTCCATGCAATATAACTATCAGTTTCAACCTGAAAATGATTAAGTGCCATTTGGATCCCTGTCTTGTACCCTAGTTCTATAGCACATAGTTCAGCATGAATAATAGAAGTACATGTGGAAAATTGCATGCATATTCTCAAAACATCACCAGAAGAGTTTCTAACTATAACACCAAGCCCAATCTGTCCATTAGAATTATAGCTAGCATCCACATTAACTTTAAACCCCATGTCTGGAGGAATCCATTTGATTATTTTGACTGGCTTTGGCCTTTTCCTTTTCAGGAATGGGGCTAAGCCAATTTCAACAATGAAATGGTTCCTAATAGGGTTACCAGTTAGTGGTGATGCTGTGAAAATATTTGAGATTTGTCTAATAATTTGCAGACATAAACTTTGAGCATTAGTATCTAGATTATCATACATCAACTTATTCCTTCTAGTCCATAGGTTCCAAATCACCACCATAGTACTAACCCTGATCACAGTAGTATGTACCTTTGTTAATCCTGAATATGATAAGTAAAACCTAATTCTGTGCCCAATAGATCTAAAATTTGGAACTGTGATTGCAAGCAGTCTGTGAAAAACAGCCCAAATTTCTGTGCTAGACAGACATGAGTTAAAAAAAATGATCTAAATTATCAGAGTTACTGCAAAATGGGGATTTGGAGGGGAGAGACATACCAAATTTGATTAGTGTGTCATCAAATGGCAGTATATTATTTTTTAACCTCCAGATCAGAGTTGAGATTTTAGGGGGGATAGGTTTTCTCCATACCTGATTTAGCAGACGTCCATCTTCCTGTCCTCTTTTTTAAGACTGTTGTAAGCTGACTTTATGGTGAAGTCCCCATTTTTGGCTGGCCTCCAAATCATCCTATGTTCATGAGTGTATTTAATACCTGAAACCTGCAACATAGAAATTATGCCAGGCTGCAGATAATTTTGAATTTGGGCCATGCAGTTATTCTTGTCCTCCATAAATTCAGCCAGACTAAAATCTGGGAATGGCATGGTCCTTCGTTGAGGCCATTTATAACACAGAGCTCCAACTCCTGTCCAATTAGCATCCTAAAAAGAACACTTCCCTTGGCCATAACAGATATATGAATTTTCATTTGCATGTTCTGTCACTTGGCATATCCTTTTCCAGACATGGGAATTTCTATGTGTTACTGGGAGTGACCACAGGAACCTTGTCCATATGGTTTCATTTTTTTGGAGTTTCCACCACATCCTGCATGAGAAGGCATCTACAAATGCATTTATGTCTCTCAATCCAAGCCCATTTTCACATTTTGGTAGAGCAACCCTCATCCATTGTTCCGGCCACGAACACGGACTTCTCTCTGGACAGAGCCGTCGACAGCTAACCTGCAGGTAGACAAGTAAAGGCAAGGTCAGCGCGGGGAGGGCGACAACCGTTCCCGCTCCGATGCCAAAGTTAGCTTTCCGGCAATGTTTCAGATCTATGTCTACAGTAGTGCTTGTGAACTTACCTTGCGTCTTCTCCCTCGTCTTCTTCTTATACCCTCGGTCGAGATACTTCTCCATAGGGTTTAAGGCTGGTCCGTGGACTGATGTTGGGCCTGATTCCTCTTGCCTTTATTCCCCTTTGCCCTTGACACTGACGGGCCTTCTGGACGGCCGCTTGACCCGTCGTTTGGGCCGTTGACCAGATCATCAGGCCCACGATCCTCACAAGTCCCCCCAAGTGCGAGGGCGTGTTTGCCAAACGCAGGCGAAGGACTGAAAATGAGATGGGCCTGACCTTTTGCTCTCCCCTTCGAACCGCTTCAAACTCCCTCTTTAATGCATGTCTAACGCGTGTTTGCCATCCCCATTTCTCGATGGTGCGTGGGCCCGCCTCGATCACGGTTTCCCATCCAATCTTAAATTCGCTGCCTCCCCCTTTTATTTGAAAAAAATCCCTTCTCATTCTCTTCTGTTCACCATTCCAGAGTTTTTTCGTCGCAGCATCTCTCCATCCTCATTCAGGTATTCCTCTTTTTCATCATCTCTTTTATTCCGGCGACCTTCCTCGGCCCTCCGATTCTTGCCCTTCCAATGGCTGATTCTCGCTTGGGTCCCGGCCTGGGAAGCACTACCACGACCAGCAACGTTGAGGGTTTCAGGGAAAAGTGCCGTAACACGGTGGGGCTCGGGTTTTCGGATTTGGAGGCTCAGATCCTCCTTCCCACGGCCGAACAATTGGTGGCGGAGGCCCCCAAGGGTTTCACTGCCATCTGCTGCGAGTACCTCTTCGCTAGTGGCCTCCGTTTTCCGTTGACCAGCTTTTTCAAGGAAGCTCTGGCCTTTTTCGGTCTTTATTTGCGCTACCTGCAGCCCAACTCCGTCAAGGCCTTGATCGGTTTCCAAATCGTGTGCTCTCAGTAGCAGGTCATCCCGTCGCTTCCTCTACTGCGCACGTTCACTTATCCCGCTATCGACAAGGGCTATTGCCACCTCAAATTCCGACCATCCATCGGCAAGTTCTTGCTCTAGAAGAGGCCCAAGAAGTCCGGATGGGGGTCAAAATTTGTGTATGTGGCCGACGAACTGGTGTGGGGTCCCCGCGCCGGTCGGGTCAAGTACCCAGTTGGCGATCCGGCGACCCGCTGGCTCAGGCTGAGCGACGTCGAGGCGGCCGTACTGGACCCAGAGGTACGTAAGCTGAAGAGAGGGACTATGTTGTGGATGGAAGTTAATTTAGACAAGCTCCTTAGTGAGTGCGGCCTTCCTCACTGCCGGTTCGACATTCCTGTTCACCCAGCCACGTCTTCCGAGGGCCCGGAAGGTCGTCTAGTGTTTAAGTTCTTTGCTGTTTCGTCCCTCTTATCCCACTTTAAGATGTTGTTCTACTAATTTTTCTTGCCAACACTAATAGGTTCTGAGGATACTAACGGCGAGGGGGACTTTCAGCCGGACGTCCAAGCCGACCTCCAAACTACCGAAGCACCCATGGAGTCTGATCCGTTCTCGACGTCGCCAAGCCCATTCTTCAACGCCCCAGCATACCGACAGCCTCGCCCAGCCCACGGAGTCCCATCTCAACCTCTCCTTGCCTTCTCCTCACCTTTCCCCCCGTGTCATCGATCTGGATAACGATGACTCGGGTGGTCAGGGGAGGAGTCTCAAGAGGCCGGTGGGCGAGCCGACCGACGACAGTGTCGCTGACGCGTCCTCCCTGCCGCATGCCGACGACCAGCACAGGAGGAAACTTCTCAAAGCAGGGTCATTAGGCACCAGCATGCCGCCCCGTTCTACAGGGCCTGCGCTGACTACTCTGAAAGGTCGTGCCGACTTCCTGGCGACTGTCCTCCCGAAGAGCCATCTCGAGGCGTGGCGCGCTAACACCATGGTCAACTTCCACAACTCAGCGAGTCTTGTGGACCGGTACGACTCTGTCAGCTTAGAGGTACGTCGCCCCCTCTCACCTCTCCTTCTCTGTTTCATCTTTTATGTGCGTTTAAGAGTTGGTTTTGTTTGGTATCCGTAGGTAGCTTGTCTGTCTGCTTCCCTCCGAGGTGAGCTGGGGCGTCTGAACCTCGACGCGGCTCATTCTCGGGGTGAGCTTGTGTCTTGCCAGGCAGCTCTCCAGGCCGCTCGCAACTTGAACCAAAAGCAGGAGCAGATGATCAACGAGTTGAACGAGACCGTCGCCGCCGCCGTCCCAGCCACCGTCCAAGCTAAGGTCGATGACTTGACTGCGGCTCTAGCTGCTCTTCAAGTCGAGAACGGGATTGCCGTCGCTGAACGAGATCTGGTCAACGCAAAGCTGAAAGAGGCCCAGGTCCAGCTGGAGTTGTTCGGAGAGATGCGCCTCAAGCTGCAGAAGGCCGAGGAGGCCCTCGCTGGTTACGATGCTCGGGTTGCCGTTGCCGATGCCAAGTACAAGTGGGTCGTTGAGGTCTGTCTCCCTGACCTTTTCTTGAAGGTAGCTTCCAGCGACAACGCCCGTCGTCGCTTCCATCGAGCCATCTACAGGTCCTTCGACTTGGACGAGATGTACGCAGACGATGCTCCTCGTTTCGACCGCTCCTTGGACGAGTTGTTCTCCGTCTTCAGTAAGTATCCCTTCACGGAATATTTTTCTGAACTGTCTGCAGACATGGGTCTCGAGACGCTCGTGAGGTGGGCTCCTCCGGCCAGGCCTGAACCGCAGCTGCTTTCTGCCGCCTCGACGACCCATCCATCCGACCAGAGTCCGGCCGACGGGGGGCCAAGGCAGTTGAGCCGGACGCACCTGATAATCTGCTGGAAGACCTGACCTGGGAGAAGCTGGGCTGTTGAAGGGCGATCCTGTGACTGAGCCGCCGGCCGAGCATGTTGGCAAGAAGGTGGATGGAAATTAGAGAACTTCTCAAGACCGCCCTGTGTGGCGTAGTTTGTCTTTTTGCGTCGCTTGTGGCCTTTTAATTTCTTTTCGTACTCCTGACAATTTCCTTTCCTTTCTTTCCATACTCTAGACAATTTCCTTTCTTTCTCTACTGGATTTCACACCCTTTTTGCTGCTGTCTTTCTTTTGTCGCCTCGTCGGGCCAACCGTGCCCCGATATGAATTGGAGCGGCCAATTCGGCTAGGTTGGCCAGGACACGAAATCGACTAAGGGCCGTTGTGTGACCGTCAAGCTCTCCGTCGCGGTTGCCGTCGGCCGTGACATCGGGGCGGTTGTCCATGTGGCAACAAGTTTGATCATGTCGGCCCTCGGCCAAAATCAGCTGGGGGTTGCCTCGACCCCTCGTGCCATCGCCGTTGGGCTTACCTGTCCATGTGGACGTCGAGGCAACTGACGTGGCTGAGCCCCCAGGTGGATCTTTGGGGCAACGAACTCGATTATGTCGGCGAGCAAACGAAATCAGTTAAGTATATCCTCGACAACCCGCGGAGCTCGCCATCGGGCTCACCTGTCCATGCGGACGTCGAAGCGACTGATGTGGCTGAGCCCCCAGGCGGTTCTTGGGGGCAACGAGCTCAGTTGTGTCGGCCAGCGAACGAAATTAGTTAAGTGTCGCCTCGACAACCCGCGGAACTTGTCGTCGGGTTCATCGTCGGGCTCACCTGTCCATTTGGACGTCGAGGCGACTGATGCGGCAAAGCCCCCAGGTGGTTCTTGGGGGCAACGAGCTCAGTTGTGTCGGCCAGCAAACGAAATTAGTTAAGTGTCGCCTCGACAACCCGCGGAGCTCGCCGTCGGGTTCATTGTCGGGCTCAACTGTCCATGTGGACGTCGGGGCGACCGACACGGCCGAGCCCCCAGATGGTTCTTGGGGGCAACGAGCTCAGTTATATCGCCCGACGTGTGCGCAGATAACATTCATACCGCTAAACCTGCTTTATATTACTTGCCACAAAAGAACAAAGCGAGTCCCTTGGCGATCATTCCCCCGCCGAGCAAGTGAATGTGAGCAAGATGATGGCGTCGGGAACCCGACCAAAAGTGTTTTCATCGCCCACGGGTTAAGGCTTACTGTCTATATATACATAAATATCCAGGCTGATACCTGGTCATCCGTAGAAGTTTCGGAGATTGCTCATGTTCCAAGTGCGGGGAACGGGTTCCCCCGCCATGGTGTGGAGCTTGTAAGCTCCATCTCCTAGCACCTCTGCCACCTGGTACGGGCCCTCCCATGTGACGTCCAACTTCTTCGTTCCTTCGGCCCGGCTGGCTTCGTTCTTCCGGAGAGCGAGTTCGCCCACCTTCAATGAGCGGTCCCGGACACGGCTGTTGTACCGCTGCTCGACGTAAGATTTTTACGCCGCCTCTGTCAACGCTGCCTTCTCCCTCCGGTGCTTGAGCTCGTCTAGGCCGGCTCGGATTTCTTCCTCGTTCTCCGGTTCGGCCAACGGCTCGGCGAGCCTCGGCGACGGCACGATCACCTCAGGGGGATGATCGCCTCGCTTCCATAACACAAGTGGTATGGCGATTCCCCCGTGGCCGTCCGGGGCGTGGTCCTGTATGCCCACAATACCGACGGAAGCTCTTCCACCCAGCTCCCTTTGGCTTGATCAAGCCGCCGCTTCAGTCCCTGGACGATTATCCCATTGGTGCGTTCCGTCAAGCCGTTCGCTTGGGGGTGTGCCACCGATGTGAACCTTTGCTCGATCCCCAGCTGGGTGCACCACGACTTGAACGGCTCCCCCTCAAACTGCTTTCCATTGTAGCTCACGATGGTTTGGGGCAGTCCGAACCGGCATACGACGTTCCTCCACACGAAGTTCGTCATTCTCTTGCCGGTAATGCTCGCCACAGCCTGGGCTTCCGCCCATTTGGTGAAGTAGTCCACCGCCATAACGAGAAAACGTCTCTTCCCCGTCGCTATAGGGAATGGGCCAACTATGTCTATTCCCCATTTGGCGAAGGGCCATGGGCCCAATATGCTCTTCATCGGCACTCCTAGAGAGTGCAGCACCTTGTCGTGGGCTTGGCATTTGACACACTTCTTCACCAACTCATCAGCGTCGGCCCTCATGTTCGGCCAGTAAAAACCCGCTTGCGAGGCCCTCAGAGCCAACGTCCTCGCCCCTTGGTGGCTCCCACACATCCCCTCGTGCAATTCCGCTAGCAGCCGGCCTGCCTGCCTAGAAGAGATACACCTTAACCAGGGTTGCAAGTATCCTTTCTTGTAGTGAACACCGTCCTTCAAGGCGAATTCCAAGGCTCTCCTCTCAAGCTGTCTTGCCTTGCCAACGTCGTCCGGGGCCTGCCCGCTGAACAGGTACTCCTTGATCGGGGTCATCCAGCTGGGGGGTTCGGTCGAGATGGCCAGCAGTTCCTGGCCTTCCGTCGACCTCGCGGTCAACGTCTCCACTAGCACTCCCTTCGACAGGTGACTGCTGGCGGTTGAAGCCATTTTGCTGAGCGCATCAGCTCGATTATTCTCCGAGCGGGGGACCCGGGTGACGTTGAAGTCCTCGAAAGACGTAGCTAGCGCTTTCACCTTCGCCAAATACTTCTGCATCGACGGCTCCTTCGCCTGATAGGTACCGCCGAACTGGTTGGCCACCAGAGCTGAGTCGCCATACGCATCCAGCTTAATCGCCATTAACTTCTTGGCGATCTCCATCCCGGCTATCGTACTCGGCCTCGTTATTTGTCGCCAGGAACTCGAACCGCAGGGCGTATGTGGTCTCGCGTCCGTCGGGGTCCGTGACAATCAGACCGGCCCCCGCGCCCTCGACACCCGACGCGCCATCCACGTGGAGTTCCACCAATCTGTCCTGTCCTCCCGACGTCGGGTCCGACGTGGAATGTCCACCGCATCCGCCGCCGGGTCTTCGTTTGCGACCTCCATCGCCGAAGGGGTTTCTGCTAAGAAGTCTGCCATCACTTGTCCTTTGATCGCCTTCCTGGGGGCGTACTGGATGGCGTGCTCTCCCAGCTCAACGGCCCACTTGGTCAGTCTGCCCGACGATTCAGGCTTCGCCAAGATCGCTTTCAGGGGCTCGTTCGTCAAGACGACCACAGGATGGGTTTGGAAGTATAATCTCAACCTCCACGCCGAGTGGATGAGGGCGAGGGCCAGCTTTTCCTGATCAGTATACCTGGTTTCCGCTCCTTGCAGCGTCCTGTTCACGTAGTATACCGGGCGCTGCACCTTGCCTTCTTCTCGGACCAACGCTCCGTTGACCACTTCCGCTCCTGCGGCCAGGTATAAAAAGAGGGTTTCTCCGCTTTCTGGGGGCGACAAAGTCGGCAGCACCTTGAGGTGCTCCTTCAGCTCTCAAAACGCTTCGTCCTCTACGAGCCCCCATTGTACAGCTCCAGCTGCGCCGACGCACCCCTTGAGGACCTTCAGGAAAGGTAGCGACCTCTCCGCCGCCCAGATAGGAAACGGTTCATCGCGGCCAACTTCCCGTTGAGGCTCTGGATGTCCTTCACCGTTCTGGGAGCAGGCATGTCCACAACCGCTTGCAACTTCTTCGGGTTGACGTTCAGGCCTCCGTTTGAAACCATATGGCCTAAGAACTTCCCTGACCCGACGGCGAACTGGCACTTGGCCGGCTTCAGCTTCATCCCTATCTCCTTTAGCCTGCCTAGCGTCTCATCCACGTCCTTGATCAAATCGCCGAAACTCTTGCTCTTGATGACCATGTCATCGACGTAGATTTCCACGTTGCGGCCCACTTGTTCCCGAAAGACGCGATCGACCACCCTTTGATAAGTGGCCCCCGCGTTCCTCAGTCCAAACGGCATCATTCTGTAAGCGAAAGCTCCTCTCTCGGTGATGAAAGCGGTGTTATCCACGTCTTCAGGCCTCATCGGGATCTGGTGATGGCCTTTGTACGCGTCTAAGAAACACTTGATCAGAAAACCTCCAAGCGCATCCACCTTCTGATCAATGGCCGGGGTCGGGTAGCAGTCCTTCGGGCACGCCTTGTTGAGGGTCTTGTAGTCGACGCACATCCTCCAACTGCCGTCCTTCTCTTTGACCAAAACAGGGTTGGCTAGCCAGACTGGATACTGTACCTCGACAAGAATCCCTGTGTTGACAAGTTCGTTGACCTCCCTGTTGACCGCTTCGTTCCTCTCGCGGCACAAGGGTCTTCTCTTCTGAATGACCGGCCTGTGCGAGGGATTGATATTCAACGAGTGCATCCCAAGTTCTGAGGAGATCCCGGTCATGTCCGACGGCTTCCTCGCAAACACGGCCCCGTGTTTCTCCAGCACCTTGACCATCGACTGCTTCACCTCCTCGGGAATGTTCACTCCGACCTGTATGGGCATAGCTTAGTCCCCATGTAGGTATACGGTTTCTACCTCGCTCCCCAGTTCTTCGATGATGGTTCCTTCCTTCGGGTTGACCATTTGCACCCTTCGAGCCGACGTTCTACTAGATGTCTCGCCCGACGGCTGTCCGGAGAACTCCTCGGGGTTCTTCCTCTTTCTGAGAGCCACCCGATGACATTCCCTCGCTTCTGCTGATCGCCCCGCACCGTTGCTATTCCTTCCCTCATGGGAAATTTCAATAAGAGATGGAGGGTGGACACGATCCCCTTCAAGGCTGCCAGTGCCGGCCTGCCGAGTATCAAGTTGTATGGGTTGTGCGCCTTGATTACAATGAACTCAAGGTCGACGATTTTCCTGCAGGGGGTCGTCCCGACCGCCACCGGCAAGGTGATGATTCCCTCTGGCCAGACAGTCCGGTCCGCAAAGTCTACCAACGGCGTGGCCGTCGGGGCCAATCCCTTGCGCGTGTTTCTCGTCCAACTTCTCGAAACAATGCCAATACATGATCTCCGCCGAACTGCCACCGTCGACGTAGGCGCGGTGTACCAACTTGTCCATGATTTGCACTGTGATTTACACTCGGTGATGAAACGCTCGTAGTAGTCCATGAGCGATTCGCCTGACCGTTGCCTGATCCGCAGCACATCCTGTGTGGTGAGGGCGAACTTATTCTTCTGCATAAACCGCGTCAGGAAAAGATCCTCCAGTTTTGTGAAGGTAGAAATGCTGTCGTTTTCTAGATTGGCAAACCATAGCCTCGCCGCCTCCTTGAGGGTTGTGGCAAACGCCCGGCACCAGATTGGCTCGGGGGTGCTGTATGTCGACATGGATGTCGTGAAGGTGTGGATATGGTCGGCCGGGTCCGTCTAACCATCGTATGACCCCAAGTTTGGGGGGATACAAATCTTTGAGTCGGCTACGAACTCCATCACCGACCGGGTGAACGGGCTTCCTCGGAGCTTCTCTCCCTCCGGCGGGGTCCAATTCACGGCGAGGCGCCGGTGAACCGGAACTCGCAGTGGGACTTTCGGCTTGTGAATGTACGAGGTCTCCCATACCTGCTCTGGATCTTCATCTCCCCCTGAGTCCTCATCTTCTTGGGTGACCAGGATGAGATTTGTCTCCGCGCCCTGCGCCTGCTGTTCTGACCCGTCGGGTACCTTCCGCTTCATCACGCTGACACCCTGGAACAGGCGCTTCGGGGTGATCTTTTCCGCCCTGGCGCTTAGACTCTGCAACTCGTGGATCTGGTTGGTCATGCGCTCTTGGGAGTTGACGATGCGCTGGAGCAGATCCATGCTCTCCTTCATTTCCCCCAGGCCGGGGTTCGATGTTGACTCCGGTCCCACCACTTGGCTCGATAGCCGGCGAGTGGCAGAATGCTTGACCGAGTATTGGTCGAGTTCTTCATCTTCGTCGTCCTCGCGCCCCGTCGGATCGGTAGGGGCGGGATCTGACTGCTGGTTTCTCCACTCATCGATTGAGTGCGTGAGCTGTAAGAATAACAAGGATCCCCACAGACGGCGCCAATGTTACGGCCACGAACACGGACTTCTCTCTGGACAGAGCCGTCGACAGCTAACCTGCGGGTAGACAAGTAAAGGCAAGGTCAGCGCGGGGAGGGCGACAGCCGTTCCCGCTCCGATGCCAAAGTTAGCTTTCCGGCAATGTTTCAGATCTATGTCTACAGTAGTGCTTGTGAACTTACCTTGCGTCTTCTCCCTCGTCTTCTTCTTATACCCTCGGTCGAGGTACTTCTCCATAGGGTTTAAGGCTGGTCCGTGGGCTGATGTTGGGCCTGATTCCTCTTGCCTTTATTCCCCTTTGCCCTTGACACTGACGGGCCTGCTGGACGGCCGCTTGACCCGTCGTTTGGGCCGTTGACCAGATCATCAGGCCCACGATCCTCACATCCATTTCCTCCAGATCTTTCTTTGACCATAGCTTGACTCTCCCCAATAGAATCTAATTGCTATTTTTTCCATTTGTTTGATAACAGTTTTAGGGGGCTTCAAGACAGAAAAATAGTGTACTGGAATGGCTAATAAAACATGGTTTATTAAAACCATTCTGCCAGCACTTGTCAGCCAGTGGTTTTTCCAATTCTGTGTGGCCTTTTGCATCCTCTCCAGAATAGGCTGATAATATAGTACTTTGTTCCTGCCTCCAAAGATTGGAATTCCAAAGTACTAAAAAGGCATTTTCCCTATTTTCATTTCCGGAATCTCTTTTATTTGGTTGACTTTATGTCTTGTGCTAGCTGGGTGTATGAAAAACTCAGATTTTGAGAAATTCACATTTTGCCCTGAGACACACTCATAAGCCTCTAAGAATTTCTTAACTCTCCTCAAATTCTGTTTGTTAGACCTAATGAAAAGTGCAGTGTCATCTGCATACATTAAATGAGTAGTTGTGGCTACACCTGTTGGCATTAAAAATCCCTTAATGTACCCCATACAAACTAGTTTTCTAATTCCTCTAGAAAAAGTTTCAGTAACTAGATTGTATAGAAATGGGGACATTGGATCTCCTTGTTTCGTCCCCCTAGAAGATGGAAAGAAACCTGAGGCCACTCCATTTATTAAAACAGAAAAATGAGCTGCTGCTATATTCTGTAAAATTATTCTGGCAAAAGTCCCATGAAATCCAAAGTTCAGTAAAATAGAATTTAAAAAGCACCATGATACTCTATCAAAGGCTTTTTGCATATCTAATTTAACTATCAAATTATTGTTTCTTTTCTTGCACATTAGTCTGGTCATCTCCAACATCTAAATAATGTTATCTGAGATATCTCGACCTTTTATGAATGCTGACTGTTCATTGGATATTAGCTTACCCATGAGTGGTGTGACCCTTTCTGCCAAGAGTTTGGAATATATTTTGTTTAGAAAATTAGATAGACTTATTGGTCTAAATTCTGAGAAAGATGAGGGGTTGGGTTTCTTAGGGATTAATGTGAGCCATGTACTTGAAATTGGTTTTGGGATCAGTGCACCTCCCAGAAACTCATTTACTGAGTGCAAGAGGTCCTCTTTGATAACTTCCCAAGAATTTCTGTAAAATGCACCAGAGAAACCATCAGAGCCAGAGGAACTGTCCTTACTTAGGTCAAAAACTACCTTTCTGACCTCATCCATGGTTGCCATTTTCATCAAGTTTCTATTTTCCTCTTTTGTTACCAACTTTGGTATTTGGGAGGTGAACAGGTCAAGATATGTTCCTGCCTCTTCATTTCCTGGCTCAGTTAATAGTGACTGATAAAAATGCACCCCTTCCTCCTTAATTCTGGTAGGATCTGTAGTCCAGTTATTGTCCCTATCCTTTATCTTACAAATCCTAGCTTTCCCAATCTTTTCTTTCACTGCATTGTGGAAGAATTTGGTACTTGCATCCCCCTCTTGTAGCCATCTAATATTTGATTTCTGTTTCCAGAAAATATTTTCCTCCTTAATGGCTCTTTCAAGCATAATCTGCCCTCTATTTAACTCTTCCAGGTCACTCTCAGTTCCTGTTTCCTGAAATCTCTCTTCCAATATGGCAATCTTCCCATCTGCTTCTAATAAATTTCTATGCACATTACCAAAATGTTCTAAATTCCATGCCTTCAGTGCAATCTTCAGCCTCTTGAGTTTATAAACCATGTTGGACATTCCTTGGAAAATGCTAGGTTGTGTCCAATTTTGTTCCACTAATGAGCTATATTCAGGTCTGTTCAGCCACATTTGCTGAAACCTAAATGGTTTAGGGGTGTGCTCACTGGAATCTTGGATGGATAGCAGCAAGGGATTGTGGTCTGAGGTTGTCCTATTCAAGATTTTTATGGAACTGTGAGGGTAAAGAACATTCCAGGCAAGGTTACTTAGGCCTCTATCTAATCTTTGGAGCAACAAATCTTGGCCAGCCCTTCTGTTTGTCCATGTAAATCTATTTCCTTCTGTGGTCACCTCCTGTAGAGCCAGACTATGTATTAGCTCATTAAAATCAGATATACTACCTAAGGGAGGCCTTGTTCTACCTCTCCTCTCCTCTATTGATGTGACTGTGTTAAAGTCCCCTATATATAGTGGGAAGAGGAGGTAATCT
This sequence comes from Sherardia arvensis, assembly GCA_948330725.1. Lineage (NCBI taxonomy): Eukaryota > Viridiplantae > Streptophyta > Magnoliopsida > Gentianales > Rubiaceae > Sherardia > Sherardia arvensis. The sequence goes on along the minus strand of OX415236.1, from coordinate 38,682,035 downwards.
AGCTAAGTCATCCCATAGAGGTTTCCTAAGCCTTCTAAGTACTTTAGCATATATAAAGACAGCATACCAGTCAGTCATAGTAGAAACATCAGTAATTTTTGTCAGCACATATTGATCACTCTGATCCAAAATATTAACAGAGAAATTGTTTTTCCACAAAATCCATATTTTTGCATGTTCAGCAGGGTAAGCATGTTGGAAGTTTAAAACATGTTGCAAAGTTGTAATCATATTGATTTCATGCATTGGCTCAATGATACATATTAATGAAATATTATGTATTACCACCAAATTTTGTAATCTATCAATGGAGGTTCCTAAACCTCTTATATTCCAAATGAGCATATTTCCTATGCTTTTGTGACATTAAACAGAGTATTTGACTTTTTGCTTTGGTCTCAACAACCTACTAACACTGTCACTAGTATTAGCACTTGCTTTTTTGGATTTTTTCTTTTCCTGTGTCAAGATTTCTCTGTTTAATATATTATCAGATATATGCATATCTCCATCCAATACTGTTCTAACATGCATATCAGGTTCATACATATCTGAATCAGTAATTTTCTTAGTCATGCCAGCATTCAGTTCAGTAGATTTACCTTCCTTACCTGAGTCATTAGTATGACTTGGAGCCATGTTTCTGACATTTCTGCTGTCTGGCTCATTCCCTGTAATTGGTTGGCTATCTTCCAGTGGTGTGAGAGTTTCCTCTTCACTGTCATCTGAACTAAAATCAGATTCCTGCAAAATAGAGAAGGTATTTGATACCTCAAGAGGTGAGTGGTAAGGAACAATATCCAGTTTTGGGGATCCAATCCTATTTTTCATTTGAGCTTTAAATTTATTGATATGTTGATCATCATAAGCATAAAAGGAAACAAAAGATTTCCCCCTTTCTGCCTGGCCAGAGAGCAGGACAAAAGTTTGTGACTGAGCTGGTGTTTCCTGCATTTTTCCTGCCTGCTCATGATGTTTCTGAAAAATCACCATTTCATTTGAGGCCTCAGTAACTTTCTGCTGTTTGGCTCCTTTTTCTTTCTCTGTTGTAGATAGCCCTGATGTTCCAGCCTCAGTAGTCTGAGTCTCTTTCTTCCTCCAAGCCCTTTTCAACTCAGGATGAAGATGCACACATACAGTGTCATCATGTCCTATTTTCTTACAAGATTTGCAATAGGAAGGCAATTGATGGTACTCCACTGGACACTCCTTATAGCTATCAGTTCTACCTATAGGGATAGAATTGATTCTCTCTTCTTTCAGATAAATTTCAATGCACATTTTGATCACTGATGGTCTAGTAATGCCACTAGTTGCTGAGTCCATTTTAATAAATTTTCCTAGCTGACTAGCAACATCTTGTATCAAACTCTGGTTATAATAATAATTTGGAACTTCTTTAACTGAAACCCATACCGGTGCGATTGATGATTCCAGATCTGGGTTGAAGTCTTGGGTCCATTTCAGCACCTTCATTGTTGAGCCTGCAATTGACCAGTACGGCTGGATCCTGAATTTGTTGTAGTCTTCCTGGTCTTTGAACCTTATCAAGATATGTCGGTAATCGAGCAATCCAATTTGAAACTGGGACTGGAAACCGATGCTGTTGAAGGCTTCATTTATCTTCTCCATTGGTGGCTTACCTCAATTGAATTTACCAATCAAAGCATTATCGTAATGCGCAGCGAGAATATTGACGGAGTCCGGATCATACAGGCATGTTGGGCGTCCGTTTAGGCGAATGATTGAAGGTTTGATCTCTGGATTAGACGGAAGTTCAGTGAAAAGTGGTGGTTTTTTGTTGGCTAGGACTTGAAGAAAGGATTTTCCGGCCATTATTCCGCCAGGGTTGGGCGGCGTCACCGCCATGGAATGGCAGTTTATTGTTGTTATCAGTGGCTAATGTGACCGTTTTATGGAGATTTATTGTTTTCAGGGAGAGGCAGTGGCATTATTGTAATAAAGTGTTTGGCCGGAAAACTAGTGAGAAGTCAGAGCATAAAATCTAGAGAGAGAAAATCAATTGAATCTTCTATTATGGAAAATCCTTGGTTGAGCTTATGTAATTTGATGAACAACTTTTTTTCAGCCAATTAAAAATACTTGGATAATTCCCGTGTAGATAGACGGATATGTATTTAAAAGTTATTATCATTTAACAAACATAATATTTTAATTTATAAATATTTACGAACCAATTTTGAAAATTGATTAAATTTTTGATGATTTATGTATTAAATATTTGTTATACAGATTAAAACTTTTAATTTTAAAACATAATATCATGGTTTAAATTATAATATGATAGTTTTAGTATATTGAAATAAACGTTGCATTTATTTTTAATCAATTGCAACTCATATAAAACGAAATTGAAAATAAGCGACCTCCCTCCTCCCTTCCCAGACCTAAAAACCAGATCTATGCCCGAGGAGGCTCCGGCTAGCGCTCCTCGCCGGTCCGGAGGTGACCTCCCCACCCCTACCAAATTATATATCCCAAACAACCCCCTTCTCAACCCCAAACCCGGAAAACCGACCAACATCGACAAGTTATGTCCCCCCCCCACCTTATGATCTTCAGATTCACTTTCCGGCTGCCCCGTCGCTGGTGAATCGCCGGCTTCAGATTCCACTGCGGCGGCGATCGAACCTCATGGATCTGACGTCGGATCCCATTACCTTTTGCAGTTTAGAGCTCCTTCTCAACGGCGGAGCTCGAGGAAGGGGATTTCAAAGAGTTTTCAACGAGAAAAGGAGGCGGCCACGCGCCACCACGAAGCACGGGATGGGGGAACTCTGTCAGACGCGCTGGACACGTGGGGGAGTCCCCCACACGCCGCCGCGACCGCGCGTGCAGGTCACGCGCCGGTCGCAGGTTGGCGCGTTCATTCACGCACCACCAGTCGTTCGTCCCAGGACCTGCTTTCTTGGGAGCTCTCAACCGATCAGTTCTTCCTTTCTTATTGCATTTATTTCCTGTTTTATTAAACTTACATATGAATAATGGGGTAGGAACTTTGATCTGGTACTTTGATAGAGTATTGGTTTAGTATGTTGTCTGCCAGTGTATTTTCTGACCAGTCCTTTGATTGGAAAATATGTTGGTTTCTTATCTGATTTAATAGATAGACAAGAGAAATTCGAGACAGGGGAAGTTTTTTACTCTCCCTATGGCGACGCTGTTTGACTTAGATTTGTAGTTTATACAGGTAGATATGTCTTTTGACATCTCTACTTGATGCGGATGGGCAGCATACTGACGTTCTGATAATGTGTGAAGAAACTAGAAAGTCTCTTACTGTCATAGAGAGCCACACCGCGAGAAATGAGATTGTCTTACTTTAGGCTATTACCGGCCTGATCATAGCGAGGAATGTGACAGTTTTTTACTGGGAGAGCAAGGACGACAGTGTATAGCGAGGATTGAGACTTTCTAGGGAGTGGCCATATTGTTTGGGATGTTGATCCAATACTATGGTCAATATGCATTCGGCAAGTCAGAATGGGACTTTCCGAAAGTGCTGCTGATTACAACCATGACTCTTTTGATAGGCTATTACCTGCCTTTTGATATGGTATTACCATGACTCTTTTCACATTCTTAGGAAATTCTCTATAATCATACAAATAGGGTATGGAGGAGGCTCATAGATAGACATAACTTTAGATTCTCCTCATAATTCACAAATTGCCTCCAATTTGGAGATGATTGTACTACATGTTTTCAGGGTGTGGTGAGCCATATATTTCACTCCACCATGGTATGGTTTAATTTCTTTTAAAAAAAACCCATATAAAGGAAACGTGTCAATGTACTACATTTTGTAACTTGAAACAAATCGAGAACACAATTCCGAAACAGTTACACGTTCAAGAAGAACGGTAATTCATGGTTTAATTTGAACTTCTCAAATCATAAACATAATTTATTATAATTTAATGAGAATATTACGAATTTCATAGAATTTGTAAATAATTAATATTTTTGATGATTTATTTATAGAATATTTTACATATATTAAAATTTTTATGTTAAAGTATAATATCATGTTTTAAATTTATAATATGATAGTTCCATAATATTTAAAATGAATACTTATTTTATTTTAAAATCGATTGCAACCCATAAAAGGCACTGTCAATTTACTACATTTTTCAGCTAAGAAAAACCGAGAACACAATTTCTAAACAGTTGTGTGAGCCATCATCAGACAAGTCCGAGAACTAATTCACAGACTAATTTGAACTTCTCAAACCGTAGACCAAACTTTATTATAATTTAATACATGTAATCTGTACTATATTTTAAAAGAGGATGAATCTGAATTTTCTCAAAATTTTGATTTATTTCTTGAAGTAATCAGATAATTACACGTCAGCTGGATAATTAGCACCGTTCTTCTTTTTTTTTAATCTTCTTCTAAATTACCTTCACCGCCGATTAATTTAATCGCGTCCGTTTCACCTGTTTCCCCTTGACTCCTGTCCTCAATAATTTCCCAGGACTTCTGGACTTCCCTTTTATCTGCACAAACCTCAATACGTTTCTTCGTATTCGCTGACAAATCCCCCTCCTTTCAGCTCCTCGAAGCCATACGCTTCATCTTGCCCTCGCTCATCCCCGCAGAACCAGAATCCGATCACCGCCCTCCCAAGCTCTGGCGGAGAAGCAGCCGGAGGGATGGGAATTTCCAGGTCTTTGTCGAGCCTCTCGCCGGAACCGCTGTCAATTTCAGCTTCTTACAAGCACCGGGAAATCTCGGTTTCTGCAATGACGATCAACAAGCTGTTCAGGAATCTGGCGGAGCTCGCCGACGAGTCCGAATTCGATAAAATTGTCTCCGACGACGGGTTTATCTCCAGCTGCGGCTTCGGTTCTCTGTTCTCCGGTGAGTTTTCGGTCGTGATTTTTGCTGATTTTGGAGTTATTTTTTGCGGTTATTTTAACTTTCATTTTGCAGAAGCAGTGCTCGGAGTACATGTTCCTGGAACTTATCAACTCTGAACTTATCAACTCCAGAGTGGGGAAATTGAGTGGTTTTCGATACTATACTTTATAAGAGGATGAATCTGAGAAATTGAGTGGTTTTCGGAGGGTTTTTGCTCAGCTGCTCCGATTTTCTTCTACGGAGGCATTGCTAAACCTGAAGCTAAGGTATGGATAATCATATGCAAGCAAAATGTTAAGTTCTTTGCAAGCCTTGATGTATTTGTCTACCAAACAAGTTTGACTTAAAATTGATAGAATGACAATATTATGTGTGTAATTTTGTGCAGGGAGATACTGTCTGCATCTACCAAGGATGTGGACCTGCTGTTAAAGTAGTGATGTTGGAAATTAGTAACTTGATTCCTATGGTCCTGTTAGAGCTGCTTCTTGTGGATCTGGTGATGTAATTTCTCAGGTATAAATAATCCATTCTTTGCATTTTGCAATTATCCTATTTTTGGTTCTTCTTTAAACTGATTGGTCTGGAAATCTGTCATAGTGCTATGCACCATCAATTCTTAGTTTTTTCTGATTATCTACTATTTTACTTCATTTTATGCAATTGCTTAAGATACCCTTTTTAAAGGGTGGTTCTAAATGCAGGTCCACTTTACTTATGCAGGTCCAAATTAAATCAGAAATGACAATAATGTCCCTCTTAATTTTTTATTATAATTCACGAAAAGTAATTTATAATTTGGACACGTGTTCAATCATTACATAGACGGGTTTATGCATTCAAGGTTAGGGTTTTAGAAATATATTTATAAAAATTAATAAACGAATGAAGGATAATTATGGTATTTTCCCACTTTCATTGGACCTGCAGTAGCAAACAGACCTGCATATAGCAAACACCTTTTTAAACTACCCTTTTCAAATTTATCTGGAAATCCAAGTTTTTTAGGGCTAATTTATCATCCTACATTGTGTTCTTAGGACCTTTTTTACACCTTTTGTGTGTGAAAATGGTGTGTGCTTGAGGAGGAAGAAGAAGAAGAAGTAGTCTGAAAAAGGTTTCCCTTTTTGAACTACCCTTTTCAAATTTATCTGGAAGTCCAAGCTTTTTTAGGGCTAATTTATCATCCTACATTGTGTTCTTAGGACCTTTTTTACACCTTTTGTGTGTGAAAATGGTGTGCTTGAGGAGGAAGAAGAAGTAGTCTGAAAAAGGTTTCTCTTTTTGAACTACCATTTTCAAATTTATCTGGAAGTCCAAGCTTTTTAGGGCTAATTTATCATCCCACATTGTGTTCGTAGGGCTTTTTTTACACCTTTAGTGTGTGAAAATGGGGTGTGTAGCTTCCAGGATTGAAGAGGAAGAAGAAGTGGTTTCAATTTGCAGGGAAAGGAAGCGCCAGCTGAAGCTTGCTGTGGAGAGGAGATATGCTCTTGCTGATGCTCATTACAGATACTGTCAATCCCTTTACGGAGTTTCTCCTGCGATTCGCCTGTTTGTGGCTCGCCATCCCTCCCTTCCATCTCCATTTATGATCACATTCCCACCACCATTTCCACCTGCTGTTGTTCCATCTTCTCAAACAACCCTTTGTTCCTCCAGCAAACCCCCGTGGAGGCCACCACTTCCACCAAAGAAGCTGCCCTGCATTGTGAGTCATGTAAATCATCAACAACTGAGTCTGATTCGGAGGAGAAAGTGGAAGAGGAGATGATAATGGAGGAGAAGGTGGTGAAGCAGACACAAGAGCCATCTTCATCTGGGTATTTTTACATGGAAATGCCTCAGTCTCAGCCACTGCCAATGGCAATGCCATCTGCCCATAGGGATTTTGGGTGGGATTTCTTTAACCCTTATTTATAGCACTATGAGGCCTGAGATTTTCAACGGCGGGTATAATCGAATTTTCAAGGAAGATCTGAAGGCGGTTAGGGAGCAGAAAGGGATCCCTGAGCTAGAGGAGGAAGGCACAACCCTGCAGGCGAAATTCAACTTCCAAACACTTTCAATGGATTATCAAAATTCCAGCACCAAGTCACACATCAGAGCTTTCTGTGTTTTGGACAACACCAAGCATTTTCCGAACGAATATTTTTTAGCAGAAGCAAGATCTCGTACAATTTGAGCAGCTAAAGAATGAATCTTACTGCCGAGAAACTATCACTGATCCAATGGTCAATTGACAGGGCCAATGTGTGCAGAAATCTAGCATCTATCTCAACTTTATTCACATTAAACTTCAATAACGCACTAAAGCATCTGTGCCTTGAATTCAATAAAAAGCACCATATTTGTGCCTTGAATTCTCAGGGATGACGAATATTTATCTTCTACAGGGGTTTCCCTATTTGCAACCCAAACTACACTTTTGAACCCAATTGCTTATTTTACTTCATTCTTATGAACAAAAATATTATTTTTATACTTAATAATAATTTTCAAATAGACCTTCCGTGCATCGGCACGAGTATTATACTAATACTCTCTTATTTATCAATGTTTACGCGTGATAAAATATGATTTGATAAAACATAGTTTCATCAGTTATAACAATGCATTGATTTGTTTTACTTAATTCAGTTCAATTAAGTTCATATCAGTTCAGTTCAGCATGATTCCGTTTAACAAGCCATATCCAATTTTTAAGTTCAGTTCTGATGAAAATTTGTTTTTAAAAAATATAACTTAATTTGGTTATATCGCAACATGAATTTGCCCTTAATTCAGTCACACTCAGTTCAATTCTGTTCAGTTTAGTTTAACTTTGTTCTATTAAGTTCATTTAAGTTAATATAATTAAGTTCAATTTAGTTTATTAAGCTAGGTTCGGTTGATTAATTCATATATGATGAAATATGATTTGATAAAATATAGATTCATCAGTTATATCACTACGTTGATTTTGTTTTCTTCAATTTAGTTTAGTTCAGTTCTGTTTAGCATGATTCGGTTCAATTCAGTTTAATAAGTCATGTTCAGTTTCTTAAGTTCAGTTCTGATGAAAATATGATTTGATAAAATATAAGTTAATATGGTTATATCAGTACATGAATTTTCTCTTAATTCAGTTGTGCTATGTTCAATTTTGTTCAGTTTAGTTTAGTTTAGTTTGTCAAATAAGTTAAGTTCAATATACTTTAGTTTAGTAAGCTAGATTCATTTTGTTAATTCACATACGATAAAAAAATATGATTCGATAATATATAGCTTCATCAGTTATATCAATGCATTTATTTTTCCCCTTCAATTTAGTTCAATTAATTTCAGTTCAGCTCAACATGATTCTGTTTTGTAAGTCAGGTCCAATTTCTTAACTTCAGTTTTGATGAAAATATGATTTGACGAATATAACTTAACACTAGTGGAATAAGGGACGGAACACGGCGGTTCCGTCCCAAAACCGCCGTCCATGGTGGCGCCGTGCAATTGGCGCCACCGTTACACGGCGGTTTCAACCGCCGTGTAACGTTTCCGAGTTTGGAAACTTACCCGGATGGGTACATTTCCGGGTTCGTAAAACCGCCGTGTAACGTTTCCGAGTTTGGAAACTTACCCGGATGGGTACATTTCCGGGTTCGTAAACACTCGTGACTAGCAGGAAGTTGGGCGCTGGTTTCACCGGCCGTTACGTGGCCGGACGGTTACCCGGAGGGTCCTTTTTACGTTGCCGGAAGGATAGCCGGGAAAAGTTCCGGTGCGGGCAATAATCCGGCCTCCATGAAACGATGGCGGATAAAATTTAGTTTCGGCTACATTTCCAAACTCGGAAAGGAAGCCGGCTCAATTAATTCCTAGGCCGGATAGCTATCCGGGAACCCTTCGGGAAAATTGGTGAAAAGGGGTTATTTGTTTCCGGGACTATTTACGATACTGGAAGTATAGCCGGAAGAATTTGTTGCTGTCCGAGTATGTTTAAGAACTCGGAAAACAACTCGGATGATTAATTTAAAAATCAAAATCAATTTAATTTTGGTTTTTGGAATACAAAATAGAATGTATTTAAATGGTGCTAGTGAAGAATTATATGTTTCAAATATGTGTGATATATTAAGAATGAATGTATAAGATAATACATCACTTGAACTATATTAAAGGCGCTAAATACACTAAAAATTGTTAATAACTCAAACATGTGTCAATTTTTAGTTAGAACGGATTCATGCGAAGTAACGACAAATGTTGCAAGACTACTCCTCGGTAGATTCAGTTGTTCAGGTGTGTAGGGGTTTGTATTCTCTTCGAAAATATGTGCATTAGCAGACACAATTCAATATATGACGCAAACATATGAATATGTGTAAGGTAGATGCCCTTATAGATTTGAAACTTATGGGCTCAAGGTCGTTGTCGAATTGGTCAAGTTCCGCTACCAATTTGAGCTCATACAACATAACGTAGAAACCGCATTCCTAGGTGCTACTTTGTCTCCTGCACTTTAACACAAAAAGGTAGATCACATTGTTAAATACAATCGATGTCGATAATACTAGTGTGATTATTGAAGGAGAAACGTGTAGAGTACCTTGATCTCAGTTATTACAAACGCCCTCCCAGAGGGATTGACATGATTCAAAACGTGTCTAAGGAGGTGTTCGGAAGACGGGATTGGCGGACGATGGAGAGGATCTATCCAATGAACTTCTTTGGTTTTGTTGTGGATCAAAACCATCTCCAATGTTTACTAACAAAAACTAGCTAGGTATCATCGCGCGTTGCGCGATATGTTTGGAAGATTTGAACAACTAACACACTGGATATGAGTAAAATTTATTTAATTCAGTAAATAAAGGAATAATATATATATATATATATATATATATATATATATATATAAATTCTCTATCCTTGCTTCAGGTGAAAGTATAAATTTAAGTTTGGGAAAACTAATTAAATTATGATTGTATCATGAAAAATTAACTAATTAAGAAGTCGTATCAAGTTAACTAAGTTAAAGATCTAGTGTCAAGTTACATTTTAACTTAACATTATTAAAATTATAATGGTAAGTTACATTTTAACGTATAGAGATGTAGATTTTATATGTTTTTTTCTTGAAACTTGTTTTATAATGCGTTTGCATAAAAATGACTAATGCTTAATTTCAAAATACATTTTTTGTGATTAATGTGTAGTGATAGTTTCATAACCAGGAAAATAGAAATTTTAGGAGAATTTAGATTTTTAAAATGCACTAAATTCTCATTATAAAAGTAATTTCCTGTGATTTGATGTGTAATAATTAATTTTAAGAATAAAATTAATAATACCCGTGTATAGGAAATATATTAAGCTTTCAAATATTTCTTTAAATAGGTAATTGAATGGTGAATAATGGGTATAAAATAAAAATCTGCATGTTTAGATCGAATGCTTTTCAAGTGATATATATCTTTTAAATATATTTTTGTTGACCATAATGATATTAATATTTCTCAAATATCTTACAAAATTTTCTTAAATCTCTTACGTAACAAAGTTTTCTCAAAGCTTTTACAGAATAAATGATAAACATTGAAGGTAAGAGAATATTAATATAGACATGCCTATTTTATAACATTTAATCTGCTCCAAAGATTCTAAACCTAGAAAATTCCCAAATAATTATTACCTAAATAGCTAAATAACCAAACTTTGTAATTTGCTCTAAATAAAACTACATCAATTATCATGAATTAATCTGCTCTAAATAAAACTACAATTATCATAAATAAAACGTGCACATATATATATGTATGCTTTTGCAGACACTGTTTAGGTAAGTATTTGACTAATTTGATATTTTGAAATCAATCACCATATGTTATTACTTATTAATGTTATGATACTCACATTGTCATCATACGTAAGAAATTATGCATCCATTGTTTGACATCAAACAAATAACCACATAACATCTGTGCAACATTTTAAGGTAAATAATAACGTAACATGATATTTATAAATTACTCTAAAAATTAAAATTTGGCAGGTGAAAATTTTGGATTTGTAGATCGAACCGTTATTTGTCTATATATGTACAGCTTTACGGAGCAATCAAAACATGAGTGCACCTTTTTATTTTTGGTCTTCTTATCTTTAAATATATTCACTCATGTTAGCCGTTCCCTTATGTGGTATCACTTTGCCATACTTTTTCCATTTACTTGAGAGAAAAGACTGTTCGTTTGAGATCATAAGCATCCAGATCAACAGAAGATTTGTCAAGCTGTATATTATAATCCTTTTGCTGAGTTGCTGGCAACATAATTTGCATTAAATGACTTCTCTTATGTGTATGATTTTCTGGAACTTTATTTTCTTCCCTTTCTACTCAGCAGTCTAGACTTTTTTCAGGTTGAAGTACCAAAAAACCGAGGTAACAAGAAAATGCAACGGTATTACTTCAAATCCACATCCACTATGATCGTAAGGATTTGGTCTTCATGCCTTGTGCACCAGACGTCTGAGCCATTTGATTTCGTCTTCCTTGATTCTCCCGATGAACGAATTATGGAGCATATTCCCTTATTTGATGTAGTTGTCCTATCCTCTGGCCATTTGTTTGCAAAGCAGTCAGTATATATCCTTAACAATGAGATTATTGGTCTGACAAATCGAGAAAATGACTATGAACAATGTTGAAGCTTTTGGAGTGTCTTTGGAGGAGCACTGGCTCAACATCCAAATCATACTGGTATAACAATATTGGAGGCACTGGAAGACAAGTGCCGGCGAGTCTTCTCCAGAAATACTCTCTCTTTCTCAATCCTCTTGCTGTAAGATTCTACAGGACAGTTCCACACACTCAAAATACAGTGTCAATACTCGAGAATGTATAACAAGAAAAGCTTACAAGACAGTTTTAATGCATCAAAATTGAGTCTTGGCAACAAATATTAACACACGCACACACACAAAATACAGTGTCAATACTCCAGAATACACAACAAGAAAAGGTTACAGGACCGTTCTAGCTAGATGCATCAAAATTGAGTCTTGGCAACAAATTTTACACACACTCAAAATACTCGGCGGAGAGGTTTAGTCTGTTTAGATATATATAGTAACATAGAAGGACGCCTTTTAGGCCATACACTAGTACATGTATATGGAAACCGAAATATACATATACTATGCATATAACATTGAAGTATACAAATTCTAATTATACCATAGTTTCATATAACCGTAAAGGAAATGGATGGTAAATAACAACACGTAACGAACAATAAGGAAAGTTACATCGAAATATATAATCATTTTGACATCAAAATAAGATATATTAATACCATATTATATTATGTTACCGTAAATAAATGTGCCGTGTATAGACATACCAACTAAGAGCAGGAAAATAAAATATACAGTTTCCATATATGTACAAATACACTTTATAGACAAAATATAATTCTCTAAACAAAATATAAGTAAGAATATTTTTTAAAAAAGTGAAAAATATGTGTATGAAATAAAGACCGCTGGCTACTTAAATATGATAATATTTCAGCAATATTGAAAAAACAAATAAATAAAAAACCAGTGAATTGTGGTGGTTAAGTGGTAGTTCTACGGTGGTCTTAATCAAAACTATGTAGTATAATAATTTTTATTAATTTATTATATTACCGGAGCAATAATTCTTCTAGTTCCCTTTAGGAAAATGCATATCCATTCGTCAATAATAACAATATAAAAGTTAACTTGAGATAAGAATGTATAGAATTAGGTAATATGAATTGCTTACCCGGAAATGAGCGGTGCTAGGAAGAATATTTTGTCATTCACACCGAGAGCCCCTTTCATGTAACTTAAACGCTCTGCATCAGTATGACCGAATTCTTGGATCCGCTCACTCGCTCAGGGCATAGGAAGCCTATCCATGGCTTTAACCGTTTTTGAACTAGTTGATATAACGAAATTAAGAAAAATAAAGATGAATGGTTAAAACAACGGGGAGAACGGCGGTTGAAAACACACAACTTAATATAGTTGGTTAAATCAATACATTAATTTTTCCTTAATTCAATCATGCTCTGTTCAATTCAGTTCAATAGGTTAGAATCAGTTTATTAATTCTGTAATTCATACATGATGAAATATAATTTGATATAAAATATCTTCATCAGTTATAATAATGCATTGATTATTTTCGCCAATTCATCATGATTCAGCTTAATAAGTCAGATCCAATTTTATGTACTTCGGCTCAATTTTGTTTATTATCTAGGTTCAGTTTAATAAGTTCGGTTCTAATTAAATATGATTTGATTAAATTTAGCTAATTTAGTTATATTAATGCATTGATTTGTTTATTCAATTCAATTCAATTTTAGTAAGTTCAATATAACTTTATCATCAATGGCTTGTTTTGTAATCAAAAATATAAATGTATTTTTATCAAAAATTAAAATGAATTTTAGTTCATTTTGATTTCAGTACTTTTCAGTTCAATATAGTTAAGTCCAGTTCAACTCTGGCGTATTCAACACGCCCTAATTCCGATTATGATCATTTGATGATTAATGATTTTTTTGTTGATGATTGAATGAATTTGATGATTGTATTGATGACAATAATGAGTTGGTGACTGAATATATACGATGAAAACGAACTGAACGATGTCATGTTATGATCCAACCCACGTATCTATGAGAATCTAATTTGACGATTTGATTATGAATGTATGACCCCGTTTGAGAGCTAGCGGTTAGCTGTTAGCTGTTAGCGGATTATACTAGTTATTAGCTGTTAGCAGATTGTATTAACTGTTTGACTAGCTGTTTGTAAAATGAGTGTTTGGTAAAAAATAAATAGCGGATAGCTATTTGTAATGCTAAATGACAAACATGGACACAAATAAATAAAATTTATCATTAGTTTTATAAATTTAGTGTGATCTTATTTTGAAGTAAGGAAAATATTTTTAATACTTATTTTTTATATTTATTAGAGATAATTAAAATTTATTGTTTTAGAAAATAAAAACAATTATAATTTATTATAAGGTTTTTTTAAGTTTGATTAGTGTGTGATCTATTATTTTTAAAGTACGGAAAAACATGTCTAATAACTGTTGTATTTTTATTTATTTTGAGGTATTTTTGATTAACATAAATAAGATTTTTATATGTTTTTACTTAGTTCAAAAAACGCTCCTCAATTTCTGAAAACGCTCTCTAAATTTTAGCACCATTCACTGTTCACAAATCCCCAAACTTATGCCCGTTTTCCCCTTTTCCGACCAGCCCCCACCCCCAACGACTACCTAACGGTCACAAAACGGCAAATCCTATGGCTGAGCCACCGCATCCCCGCGGTGGCGCCGCCGCCGGAAAGTCTTTTCTCCATGCCCTGACCAACCGCACCCCTCCTCTGTCAACCAATCTCCCATCTAACCCAGAGATTGCCCCCATCACTCAATTCCGAGGAGAAATCGCATGTATTGTGACAAGAAATCAAGCAGAATCTTTGGCTTCTCACTACACCAATGCGTTTATTGGCAAGTTTGCCAGGGGAAAACCAGCGATGGAGAGGCTCCATGATGCTTTCAGAACTGCTGAATTCAACGGCAAATATCAGATCGGCAGCGTCGACTTCAGACATATACTGATACGCTTTGATGATATGGAAGACTATCAACGCTGCTGGATGAAGGGTTATTGGATGTTTGCAGGTGCTCAAATGAAGGTGCTCAAGTGGACCATTGATTTCTGCCCTGAGGAAGAGTCTTCAATTGTCCCAGTCTGGTTAACCATCCCTAAGGTACCATTTTACCTACATAACGATACAATGATTCAAGCTATGGGTAATCAAATAGGTAGCTTTATTAAGATGGATGCTGCAACATCCTCCTTCACTAGGCCTTCAGCAATTAAGATGTGTGTTGAGATTGATCTCAGGAAGAAGCTTCAAACCTCAATTAGACTTGGTATAGAAGAAGGTCCATCATCCCCCCAGAAACTGAAGAAAGGACCTCACCCCCTGAATCAGAAAATCAATCTGAAGGTTCAACTCAGAAACCAAGTGAAGGTTCCCACTCAAAGAATGGAGGCCTAAATTTTTGAAATTTTTTGAAAATCACTAAAATCACTATTTTTGAATATTTTTTGTTAACTACATTGGAGAGACTAATTGGCCTAAAATCACTAAAAGATGAGGGAGTGTCAATTTTAGGAATTAAAGCAATCCATGTACTACTAATACCCTTAGGAATTATAGAACTGGAAAGAAAATCATTTGCAGCATAAAGCAGGTCTAGGTGAATTATGTCCCATGCCTTCATATAAAAATTAGTAGTAAAGCCATCTGGACCAGGGCTGCTTTGTTTGTTCAGAGAAAAAACAATCTGTTTAAGCTCAATTAATGACACTGGTTTAATTAACTCTAAATTATTTTCATATGAAATTAATTTAGGGATTTGAGACAGAAAATGAGAGTAGAAATCTGGGTCTAGTTCCTTGTCAGATGAGAGAAGGTTGGAGAAAGAGGACACAGCCTCTGACTCCAGTTCAGACTCCTCATCAATCCACTCACCAGCAGAGTTCAAATTTTTTGTAATAGACATTCTGCTCTTTTTTTCCCTCACAGAGTTATGAAAATATTTAGAGTTATCATCACCATCTTTAAGCCATTTAATTTTTGCCTTGTATTTGAAAAAATGTTTTTGTTCCTTAATAACCCTAGAAAGATCAGATTTAGCCTGTCTGAGTCTAATCAGTTCTATTTCACTCTGATCAGAATCATAGGCAATTTCTTGCAGTCTAAGATTTTCTTCTGCTTTAATAACATTTTGATGAACATTTCCAAAAACATCTCTGTTCCATTTTTTCAAAACCTTTTTAAGTCTGAGCAATTTTAGGTAAAATTTAAGCATGCCAGACTCTTGAATGTTTGCAGACCAACAATTTTGAATAACCTGAAGGAAAGTGTCCCTTTTAAACCAGGTGTTGATAAATATAAAAGGTCTTGGTGATGACTTTAATTTGCTACCTATACATAAAAGTATGGGACAGTGATCACTGGTTTCCTTGTTCATGATTAATATAGAAGAGTCAGGGAATTTTAATTTCCATAGTGGAGAGCATAAACCTCTATCTAACCTTTGAATAGTTGGTGTTTTAGTCCTACCATTCTGGCTAAGGTCAAATTGATTTTTATACCTCCCATTAGTCCAAGTAAAGAGATTCCCAACAGTGTTTAGATGTTCAAGTGGCATGCTATCAATAAAAAATGAAAACTCTCTAATACTCCTCAAATTGGGAGTGAATCTCCCTTTATATTCAGATTGGGAGTGGATCTCCCATTAAAATCACCAATAAAAATTGTCTCAGGGTAATTTATTTTTGCTAGATCAGTCCATAGAGTTTCCCTTTCTTTTCTAGTTCTAAGGCCATACACAAACACAGACTCCATCTTATCATTTAGTGTGGTGCTGAAAATAGAAACATGTAGAAATTGAACATTGTCCTGGACAAGATTGACCTTAAGACTATCATTCCACATCAACCATATTCTATCATTTGTAGCAGCTAGGCAAGTAGTGAATTTAAGAGTGGCAGCAAAGTCAACATCATTTATGAGATTCATGCATTGGCTCTATTAGACAGATTAGATCAAATTTATGAATTTTTTGTAGTTCTTCAAGTCTTTCAATTGATGTGTTCATGCCCCTAATATTCCAAACTAGGAATTTAATTTTAAGGGTTTTAACAATCATTAAAAGCATTTGGAGAGCCTTTAGTAGCTGAACCAGACATGATCTGGTTTAGCTGTGTAAAATAGGGTCTGAGTTTAATTGCAGATGATTGCTTAGCAAGGAGCCTTGAAGATTGTCTCACCTGTGTTGTGCTCACCTGAGGCTTTGTAGACTGAGCTTTTAGCATATGAGTGCCAGTGGAAGCTGCATCTATCTGTGAGGGTTCAGATTCCTGATTCTTTTTTTCAAAAATTGTTTCTTCATTTTCCATGTCTCCATGTTCTGCATTTCCAGCATTTTCCATCTCTTCATTCTCTACATTCTCTGTATTTTGGTCCTGGAGGGGAAGGAATCTGTTTGACCTGTTCTTCTCCTGAGAAAGAAAGATCAACTTATCAGTAGAAAAATGAGAGGGGCTAGGGTGTTTGCTGCTGTTGATGCTAAGGTCATCTTTGGCATAGCTGGTCCTTCTGGTTTTAGGCCTCCACTCCAATCTGTTGTCTGATGTGTCATTGACTGGGGGGTTAGGTTCAGCCTCAGTGGATCCATCTTCTGAGATGGCAATAACTGGATGGGAGTTATTCATGCTTGGAAGTTCTTCTGGCAGCAAGGAAGACTGTTTCTTATGGAGTTCCTGGGCAGCAATGAGTCTTGCTTTTTCCTTTGCTGAGGTACCAGAAGTTTCTCCATTGAGGGGACTATGTGTAGTAGTAGTTATAGGACTTGGCTGAGAGAGTTTAGGGGCTGATATAGGTCTATACTGAAGGGTTGGTTTGGGGACAGGGGCTGGAATTTTGGGGACTTGAGAGGGTGTTGAGTTAGGGTGCTGCTTCCTCCAATCATCATTCTCTCTTGGGTGAGCTATTCTGCAATCTTCAAATAAGTGGCCTATCTTTCTACAGTGATAGCAATAAGCAGGAATTGGCTCATATTCAATTTCCAGATCAATGGTTGAACCAGCAACTCCTACTGTAATCTCAGTGTGCAGCTTCTTTAACAAATCAATCTCAACACACATCTTCACAGCTGAGGGCCTTGTGAGTGCAGCAGTGGCAGAATCCATCTTGATAAAGTTACCAACACGATTCCCAATGAATTCTATCATAGCAGTATTATAGAAAAACACAGGAACATGCTGTATAGTGATCCAGATAGGGACTATAGAAGATTCTGTACCAGGAGTGAAATCCGTTGTCCATTTGAGAATCTTCATAGGGAAGCCCTTCAGATTCCACTGCCCCTTGAGCCAGCATCGTTGGTAATCCTCCTGGTCCTGAAACCGGATGAGGATATGCCGGTAATCTATAGATCCAAGCTGAAAACTCGACGAAAAACCGATCGACTTGAAAGCTTCATTCAGGGTCTCCATTGCCGGTTTTCCTCGCTCAAATTTGCCTATCAAGGCATTCTGGTAGTGGACTGCAAGTTGATTTGCCTGTTCCGGCGAAACAATGCATGCTATTTTTCCTTTGTGTTCTCCGATTGGAACAATTTCGGGGTTGGAAGGGAGTACATCTGAGAGAGGGGAAGGTCTGGATGTTAAAGCTTGCAAAAAGGAGCGGTTTGGGGGGTTGCCGCCGCGGAGCTGCGGCGGCGCCGCCATGGGAGTTACCGTTTATTACCGTTGAAGATACGTTATCGGCGAGATTTGGTCAGAAAAAGAGGAAAAGTACATAGAAGTTAGGGATAATGAATAGTATTAGTACAAAAATCTAGAGAGCATTTAGGAAAAAGAGGAGCGTGAATGATGTTATTCTAAATATACAATTGATATAAAAACAAGGATTTGTACGAAAATTGATTTTTTAAAATATATTTGATCAATTATTGAAATTATATTAAAATTAATAGATTAATATGCAATTATTAAATTTGCATGTTGCCATAAAGGCCACATATAAATATTGCGTCAATTTCATCATAATAAGTTAATAAAAATAATACTTTAATTATGACTTTTTATAAAAGTTTTATATTGCATGATCTGATCCGTCAATTATTTTTTCCCTACTTAATCTCAGTCGTTTGATACTTCCCTATATAACCGAATGTCTGAATCTTATCCTCCCTTATCTTTTCTTATCTGTGCGAATCTGAAATCACAAACGCCTCCCTTCTACGCCCTCTCCAGATCCGCCATGAAATCTCCGGAGTGATGGTACTACAGGCAGTCCCGAGGTTTTATGGCGTTCTCCGCCGCCCATTACAAGACTCCGGCAACCTTTACTTACTCTAAATCCCGACAAGACGCCGACCTGCTCGATCCCGCCGACGTCATCTCCGTCCCCAACTATTCCCGTAAGTTCAGTTCATCCCCAATTATTTTCCCACTCTCTAATCATTACTCCCTGTCTGAACGGAAGATTTGATTTTGTCCAGGATGGTACTCCCGGGACGAGGCTCACAAGTGCGAGGAGCGATATCTGCCGGAATTCTTCGACGGAAGATCACCCTCGAAGAACCCTGAAGTTTACAAGTATTATAGGAATGCCATGGTTCGCAGCTTCAGGGACAATCCGACCAGAAGGATTTCATTCACCGAGTTTCGCAAGTCCATCATCGGCGACGTAGGTTCCATTCGCCGCGTTTTGATTTCCTCGAAGCTTGGGGCCTCATTAACTACTTCCCACCTCCTTCTAAGTCCCTTATCATCCCAGACACCCCCGCCACTCCCTCCGGAGATGCCGCTGCCGCTGCCAACAATTCCCAGCCGCCGCCAACAATATCCAGAATTCAAGAAGCGTGTTTGCAGCGACTGCAAATGTGTCTACCCCTTTTCTTGTTTCACTTATGATTAATTTAATTTATAATTCCCTTATGTGCAGTAACTTGTCTTTTAATAACACTTAATTTGTATTATAGGCAAGACCATGGCACCATGGACACACCACAAGAAATCTGTCCGTGCCTTAAGCGCCTCATCCAAGCGAGTTAGTTTTTGTCCTACATTTGGTTGTTGCTTTTTGGTACTATTATTGTGTTCTTGTTTTTCTTACTGGCTTTATTTCATGTTACAGGGAAGCCTTTGCTTCTGCATCAGCTGACAATACGAAAAAATTCAGGCTTCCCAAAGGAGAATTTATGCACAACATGCTGTGAGTACATCTCATTCTAGTGAAAACTCGTGTGTTCTAATTTATCGTATTAAGAGTTATTCAGACAGCTAATGGTTTTTTTTGGCCGTGCAGCTCTCAGCAGAAAACTATCCTAAACACGCTATGGCAGTAAATGACAATGGTGTGCTGGCTAAAGCAGGTGAGAGTCTGACTTGAATACTAGTTATGCTTATTTGGCTATAATGTTTTTACTTCATTTTTTTTAATTATTAGCTTCTGATGGTGATCTGCTTGTTATGATGAAGGTGATAATGGAAGTTTGTGGTTTTGGGATTGGAATAGCGGTCACAATTTCCAGCAAACTCAAACTATTCCTCAGCCCGGTATGATATTCTTGAACTATGTTCCCTGTAAAATACTCTCTATTTTCTGCATCTCTGTTTGACAGGATCATTGTCTTTGTGTAATTATATCTTATAGTAACTAGATGTGTGTTATTGATTTGTGCAGCTTGACTTGACGTTGATGCTTCTTGAAGCAGTTATGCATTATGGAAGAAGGTGGCTGATAGAATCCCTGGTAAAAATTACAAGGAGTGCGTGGCTCGTTTTCTTAAGCTTCCTTTTGGCGACCAGTTTGTTGGAGCTCCTGACTCAACTGACATGGAGTATGACTTTGATTCTAAAGACTCATCCTTTTCGAACAAAAAGATGAGGCTCACACCCCTTGCGGATGCAAGTAACCCTATAATGGCCCATGTATAATGACCAGGTATAATATGTATTCTTTTAATCTCTCCTGAGCAATTTTTAACCTGTAATGTGGTTGGTAGTACTTCCTAAATTATTGTGCATTACTGATATATGTGAATGAGCTTTTGTATGTGGCCAATATGTCATTCTCTCTTTGGTCATAAGCTAATAAAAGTTTCTATGTATATGAATGGTTACAGGGATGAAATTGCTTGTTGCAGCGAGAAAGCTTATGACAGTCTGTCATTGGTGGATTCCTAAAAGATGTTGTTGTTCTCTTTGGATGCAGAGCTCTTGAGTGAGAACGTCAAGTCATTACAGAGAGATGGAGGAGGTATATTGTTGAGTCCCCCTTTTATTATTCTCAATTTCTTAGTTTTTGGCATTTGATATGACCATGACTTGTGAAAGTCTGTATGTTAAGACATTAGGGATACTGAAAGGAGTATAATTTTGAAAAGCTACTAATTTGTAATATGATTTGAAGTTAATTTGAAAGCCTAATTTTGTCACAGGTGGGAAGTAAAGTCGAGGAAGTTAATGCATGCAACTGCATTCCAACAAACTCCACTAGCCATGACAATCCTTGGACCTGCTGAGAATGTGGGAAGATCACTCGGCGGAATACTGAGGATTATGATTCTCGAAGACGAAGAAGGACATGATTAAGCTGATGGGAATACCAATGATGTATTCTTCCCCTCTTGGTAATCACTCTTTCTTTTCTTGATTGATCTGTTTCAATGTATAATCATTGATTGTGTTGGCCATTTTTATTGAATTCGTTGACATTGTAATGGTTTTAGCTAGGTTCAACATGTAGTAGATATAACATTATGGTTTTATATGTAAGTTAGAAAGGATTTTTGGTCAGTGTAGGATGATATAGATTAATGTTATGACATTGGGTGTAACATTCTTGATTTTTAATATATTTTTATTAATTTTTAAATTTATCTCAGCAATTTTCTATTTTAATTGCCCATTTATTTATAATATTTCAATAAAATAAACCCAAAAATTGGTTTCACTGTGAGAGCGGTAAACTAAAATTTCAGTCAAATTGGGGAATTTTGAAAATTCAAAATTTTCAATTCTCCATTTTTTTTTATTTTTCAATATTCGAACGCATCAACGCTTCTAAGATCCGCTGAAAGAGGTTGATGCCGAGTCACCTTTGCCAAGTCATCATTGCCAACGTGTACATAGTGGGCCCTCCATTTGGTCTTTCAGCGCTCCTTATCATAGCGTTTCACTGGTCACATGGACAACGCTACCTTATCATAAGAAAGCGCTGAAATATATGCATAATACCGCTGAAAAAAGGGGTCAACTTTCTGATAGTGTAAGATATATGGATAAAATATTGCAAAGTCTTTTGAAAGACCAACTTTCCTATATGATATGGAACTATTACTATGTATTTAAATTTAAATGATAAATAAAAATATATACATATATATATGTATATATATTTTAATGATAATCCACCATGGAGATGGAGAGCTTGTATTTGGGTGGTCTATATCTGAAGGAAAAGAAAAAAACGATTGTTTGTTACATAGTGTTCAAAAACGGGAAAAACTATTCTAGACCTAAGCACTGGATGTACAACACTTACAAAAAGAATGAGGTGAAAAATCACCCTCATTGGTAGAATTTGTTATACCAAGTTGAAACCAAGGAATCCTGTTAACCAACGTTCAAAAACGAAGATCAAATCGGACGCCCTAGTTACTTGGTAAGACAAACATGGCAATGGTATATACAAAAGAATGATAAATTTTATGGAGACATAGTGAAATAAGAGAGGAAAGTAGCTGGCAGGAAGGGGTGATTGGCTGTGGAAATGACCATGTACTTGTTGATTTTTGTTAACATAGCCATAGTAGTGTGGTGACGAGTGACCATGAGAAAAAAACATTCAGGCAGCATCTTGGATTTTGAGAGAAGGGATGTTGAGTGAGTCAAGCATCATCAAGCCTCTGACTCTGTCTGGGAGTGAGTTCATGTGAAAGAGTTATCTTGCTTGGTGGCCTTTATGTATTTTGCAAGCTCATCTGCTGGTAGATTTGCTTGCCTGAGTACATGGGATATAGTTTCTTCTCCAAGCAAAGTTGATATGTGGTCCACCTGTGTCAGGAATTCCCAGTGCCTCCTTTCTGGAAGGTTTACCATCTGAACAACAATTTGACAGTCAGACTCCAAAGAAAAAGGGGGAATCGGTAGATTTACCTTTTGTCACTCCAGCTTGTATGGCATGGATTTCAGCAGCAAGGGGGTTGTCTGCTGTGATGTATGATCCTTCTGCTGTAATGAACCTTCCACAATTATCTCTGATTATAGTAGCAATGCCGGCCATTCCATTCTCCCATGCAGCATCAACATTTATTTTGAGACCCTATGATGGACAGATCCATGCAACTTTAATGATAAGTGGCTTAGGAGGCTTTACTATTGGAGGAACATATCCACTATCAGCAAGTTCAAAATCAATTGGCCTGGATATAGGGATTGGGTGAGCCAGTAAGGAGAGATAAATCATATCTTTAAGGGATTTTGCTAGTAAGGACTGACATGGATCTATGTCTTCATAGAGTTTCTTATTTCTGACATTCCAGAGTAACCACCATACATATATGGGAGCATTGTGATTTATATTGGTATTAAGTTAGAGAAGCCCTTAAAATCCCAGCATGTGGCAAGTTTGTCCCACAGATTATCAAATTGGAAGTATAGAGATGCACAAATTTTGTGCATTTCTTTCCATAGCATGGAAGACAAGCTGCAGTTATTAAAAAAATGCTGTAGTGTGTTTATTTCATGGATCTATGTTCATTTAGAAGAAAGGTTAAAACCAAACTGAGCAAGTACATCATCAAAAGGTAAAGTGGCATTGAGTAGTCTCCACATAAAGGCTGAAAGTTTTTTATGAACCATTTTGGACCAAATCTTGGATAAAATTGGGAATTGTTGCTTTGGTACTCTGAGCTTGAGGTAGGCTTATTTAAAAGTGAAATTTCCAACCTTTTCTGGTTTCCAAATCAATTTGTCAGGTCTGTGTGGGTGTATTGTGGACTGTTGCAGAAAGGAGATGATGTCTGGGGGAAAATGAAGTTGAACAGAGGGATCAACTCAGATTTCCTTTTAAGAAATTGGCTCATTGTAAGTTTCAGGTTGTTAGTCTGAGATGGCTGATATGTATCTATTAATGGGCCATAACCTGTCCAGTTGGACTCCCAGAAATTACACAACCCCTGACCATTTATGACTTTGGAGTTGGCCTCAGCAAATAAATTTATTTTGCAGATCCTCTTCCATATCAGTGACTTTTTCTTTGAGACAGGTAGAGAGGCCATGAAATGTGTCCACGGTGCTTTACCTATCTGATACTTCCACCATAATTTGCATGAAAATGCATCAATTATGGTGGTTGGTGATCTCATACCTAAACCATTATGGTTAGTGGGATAACAAATTGAATCCCACTTCCTCCAAAAAAATTTAGGTCCAGATTCTATGCCCCAGAAGAAGATAGAGAATTTCCTCTCTATCTTTTTAATTACATGTCTGGTTGGGGCCATGACAGCCCATATGTGCTGAGGGAGTGAGTAAAGACAAGATTGGATCAAAGTTAGTTTTCCACCAGTAGAAAGCCATAAATTTTTCCAATTTTGAAGTTTCCTTTCTATCATTTCCATAACAGGTTGAAATGTATATTAAGGGTTCTCCCAGTGAATATCTGTACTCCTAGGTATTTTTTGAACGGAGTGCTAAATATTCTACAAGTTTGGAGGTTATATGTCTTAATAATGTGTCGATAGATATTAATGCTTAAACTCAAGTGGATTCCCTCAAATACAACTCTAAACTTTTCATGTTTTAATTAAGAGAGTGAATATATGATTTTTATTCTCACTAACAACTAACAAGCGATAAACACTAATTATAAATGTTTATAAAATTCCTTGGCTAGTGTATCTTTTGGTAAAGGAATATGCCTTTATTTAATTATTTTCACCACTTTTCTTCTTCCATTTCTTAGGAATGAAAATAAACATTTGTTCATATGAGCAAAACCCGCAGAGCATCCATGGCGGAAAGATCTTCAATCGGCGGTTATATGTGCCCTGGCTGGAACATGACCAGATTCACTAACCACGGAAACTACCTGAGAGTCATGGCCAATCACAAGAATACACCCTTTGAAGCCTACAAAGATTCTTTCAAGAACAATCTGAAGAAGTTATGGAAGAAGCGATCAATGGAGTTCAAGAAATCAAATCAACCAACCCAAAATTTGTTTGATTCCCCTGAAACTTTTCATTTGCCCCTTTAATCAATGTTTTGTAATACTCCTAAGTAGTTGCTCTTGTAGTTTTGGTTGATGAAGTGCATGTTTTGTTCACTGAGTTGACTGGGTTCTTTATTGAATTGACTTGGTTTTCGAAGAGTTAACTGAATTATTCTATGAGTTGACTCGGTTTTGAACTTGGTTATCAAAAAATATTTTGTTTATATATATCTCAATTTAAGAGTGTATATTGAGATATTAAGAAGGAGTTGAAATGTAGACTTAATATTACTCAATGTCTATCTATTTTGCCACATTATTTTCACCATGTTTTTTCTTCTCTTTCCCCTCTCTTTTTCTTTCTCAACACTTTTTCAATCCGACTACACTTTTATTGCTATAATTTGATGATAATATTTCCATGAGTGATGAAGACTTTGAATTGGTATTGATGTTGTTCAAAATCATGTTCAATAATCTAAAAAGACTAAATCTTTTTGACCAATACACACTTAAAATAATATGACATGTAAAAAAGTAACTACATTGATCAAGTAGCATTCATCAATTCCTTAAACATTATTATCCAAGCGTTCCTTATTTTATGCTTAAGTCATACTCAAGTATAAAAAGTTCAATGCTCGACCATGGTTAAAACATTCAAATTTAAATGATTAAAAGTATGGATTAAGCGACGCTCCGTTCATTGTAAACTATTCAAAGATATAATTGTTTGCACATAAAAACACATTGGGTGGCCTCAAGAGTACACATGCTTAGGAGTTAGGGGTTTGGATTCATTCTTTATAATATTAATATTATAAAGAATTAATCAATATTAGCTCAAATGGAAACTTCTTTATAATATCACCTCGTAAACGCTGACTAAACAAATTGAAGAAAAAACCATTTTGCCGGCATCATGATAATTAGTCAAGAATTAGTGACATATATTATTTCGATTATAGATTTATAAAATACATATTAGCTCAAGTTAAATTAACTCAATAAATCATTAAACATCAAAAAATGGAAAATCATGATATTCTCTTTAGGTAGCTGAAAAATAGATTATTCAATTGGAGGAATAAAGGCTACGTTATTTAAGAGATCGTTGTTTAGGGCAAATGTAACTAATTTGAATGGTGTGCATATAGATAAATGATGGTCTTAGCTCCATAAATATTTTTTTTGTTATCGATATTTGGTGTTAATAAGATGGTACGTAGTAGGCGGTGGAATGAAGCCAGGTAAGAAAGAAAGAAAGTATTTTATTATAAGTGTGGATTTTTATTTGAAACTAAGAAAAACACGTAGTAGCATCTATTACAAGAAAGGAAACGAAAAAGGAGACTATTTAACTTCTTTATTTTGATCGTCGCCTTCATCCTCGCTGCTATCATCCTCGGACAAACTCTCGTTCGAGGTGGGATGGGGAGAAGCCTGAGACCAATCCCGAGCAGGGGTATCTAGAAGTTTGTCGCCCGAAGGAGTGTCTTCAGCTTGAAGGTCCTGGGGGTTGATAGAAGTCCAGCATGGTGCAGTACTTGGGAAATTATCATCTTTAGGAATATTTACCCCGGATGGTGGTGGAGGTTTGAGGTTCTTTGACAGACGAACCCATATATGTCGACCAGGCCCTAACCTCCTCTATGGTGAGGACCTTCTCCTGGATACGCTCCCATAGTGCAGGAGACAAGCCTTACAAACCATCATCTGAAGGGTGTTCAGAGAATGGAGGTGTTGGGCGCCAGTGTTGGGATTGTACTGTTCATCTCGGAATTGACTTCGAACGGCCAGAGGAAACCAGCCTCGGACCTCCAGGTAAGTGTGGTGGCACTGCAGGGCACTAGCAGACTTGCACAAATCAGTTAGGCGTCGATCTAGTGTTTGGCTAGCCAACACTTTGTCCACCACGGCCTGAGCAAACTCTTTCGGTTCGAAGCGCCTGAGGCCCGGAGTCTCACCAGTCCCTCCTCGGTATGCTTCAGCCTCTCCTTCATTTGGCCAGAGGCCTCCCTCTCGTCTCAAACTTCTTCATAAAGTCCCCCAATGATTAAAGGAGGAAGACAAGAGGGATTGTAGGCCAGGAGAGCTGGCAAGCTCAAAGCTAAAGCGTTGTGCCTGCAGATGAGAAAGGAATGAGAATGAGATGAAGAAGAGGAGAATAGAAGGAAATGAGAGGAGAAAAATATACAAGTTCGGACAAGTCAGTAGATGGGGGTCTGAGGGCAGCGCCAGTGGTTCCAGCCTCGGAATGCCGAGGGTAGAGGACCAGGGGTTTCTGCTTCTTCTGGCACGGTGCTTCTTATGTACGACATCGTTTAGCTTCCACATATTAATATATATTTAACTGGAAGAATAACTCCTCTAGTTACTTTTAGGAAAAACAACTAACGGGTTAATTCGCACGATGCACGAAAAATTTGACTACAATTTAATTTAAAGTTAGTGTTATGAATCACATGAAAACCTATACAGTGCCATACTAAATTCCCAAAACATCAATGCACATTTCTCTCAGGGTGAAATAGAATCTTAATCGAAACCAAACTAAAAACAAAAAAGGGTGAGGGTAACAAACTAAAACTTACAAACATAATACAAAATTTTACGAGAGAATAAATATTTGTTATTATTATAAAACAAAATAATAACATTTTCGATTTGATTCTAATTACAAAACCTTAATATATCCTGGTGCAAATGATGATTTAAATTGACAAGAAAAAGAAAGGCCGAATGAACTTTCATATTAAAATAAACCAATTTTAGTAAAAGATTTACTTGTAAGTCTTTTTATTGTGACCCAAACTCTTGCAGTTGCTACACTGAGTTAACGTTTCATCTGTGGTTGGTGCCCACCATAATACACACAAATTAGATAAAGCATCCAGATTTGATAACATAAGCAAAAGAACAGAGAAAAAAAAAACTTTCATTTCCTCTTCAATATGTTAATAGAATGATATAAAGAGATCAAAATCAATACAATGAATATCATTACCCTACAAAAAACATATAAACATTCGTGTAGTTCAGAGAAAAAGGACAGATTGAATTCTATAGCATGTCCTGGCGCAAGATTTGTACAAGTATTTTCCATCTTGATACCAAAGATATGAGATTTAGCAATGTCGAATATAAATGGCTTCTCGCCAAACACAAATACTTCTTTCATTTTGATTTCAGATTCATACATATGAATTTACTATTTTTAGTTTTTCAGCATTCGACACATATTCGTTCGGATTTCAAATTTCAAACTTCAAATTTCAAATTTCTAACTTTTATACTTACAAGCACAGGGAATCACAAATTGATATTGAATGAATGCATTTTATTCCATGTACCCTGAAAATATAAATACTAGTTATGTGTCCCGAATCGGGTAATGTGCAAAAATTTGCATGCTGGTATTGGACGAGTAACAAACTAGGTAGCTCGGGCCGAGTTTTGTTGAACACCCCTAAATTCCAGTCCATTTACATTTGCTCTTTACTCTTTAGTGAAGGGTTTAATTCATACACATTTTACTTGTCTTTTTCATCGGATGTCAAGGCAATGTTAGCTCATACGAACTTAATAGTTGACGACACGATTTCTTAATGTTTGTGAAAACGTTTCATATTTGACGATGCAGAAAACTCGTATGTATATTACTCGTATCTAAAAGAACAAAACCTCCAGTATGTATATTACAACATTATTACATACAACATGAAGAAAGTTCTTTCAGTGAACTAGTAGTGCATTCAGAACAAACCCTTCAACTTGGTTGGAGTTTGAATTTCAAGATCAAGGCGAAAAAAGCATTGATCTGGTTCTCTGATATAACAAGCGCGGCCGTCGTTCATCAAATTGACCACATGATTGTAGCAAATGTTGAGAATCAAACTTTGTTCACTACTGCAATTGTTTTTGTCTCCATGCATCTCTTCAATGAGCCATTCTGGGATGCCCTCTCCAGAGTGAGTCAATCTAAATTAAAACCAACCAATATGATCAATGCAAAGTTGAAAAGGGAAAACAAGCTAGAAAACTGGTATTACAAGATTTCTCTTTCTACTAATAGATTATAAGTAGGAATCAAGAATGTTCCGTATCGAAACTGAACTCCAGTTCAAATTAGAACATAATCCAAAATCTGTAATGACCACCATAAGCTTTTACATACCTTATCTGTAGATGGACATACTCGTGTCGGCCTTGTACCATTTTCCGTCCCGGGCAGACCTTGATTTCTACCCAGCCGTCAGACGGAGTATAATGTGCAATGCTAACCAACAAATCTGACAAAACAGTCTGAATCTCTATACCATCTCCAAACAGGACTAGTGTTTCTGTTGCCTCCGGGATATCAACCCTCAATTGCAGTTTTTTCTCGATCACTAAAAGCTGAACTTGGTTAACAACAGCATCAAGAACTTTGCCAAGTACAAACTCTTCACATTTTAGTCTTCTCTTTCTGCTAAAAAGAGGACAAGTAAATCAATACAAATATAAATTTTATGCTTGATCTATATTGTAAGACTTTGACTGACTTACCCTTCAGCGACGCCTCCCAAGTTGATGTCTTCAAGTAAAGACATCATCTGCCTTTCACAGGCACTGCTGGCTTCAAGAAGCTTCTTAACATCATCTGAGGCAGCCTTTTCCAAGAGGATTTTGTTGACATATTGGATACCATGTAATGGATTTTTCATCTTATGACATATGTAATCCACCTCTTTATTTTTGACAGTGCTTATCGGACCAGCTTCTTCTTGTTGAGGTTGTGAAGGGTGTGGTTGTTCATCAGCTGAAGCGTCCTGCAGGAAGCATAAGCAGCCGACCACATCGCCACGCTCGTTTATTCTCTTATTTGCTGTCAGGAGCACATCCACAAACTTCCCTTTTCGATCAAAAAAACCAAATGCTAGAATCTGCATATAACTGCCAGTGCCATCTACAGCTTGACGTAGAATAGTCAACAGCTTGGTGGCAGTCGCGTTATCCTTACAATGACACAGACCACCGAAAATTTCCCAAGGAAGGAGTTTTCCAATAACCTCGTGTTTCATAAAGCCAGTCAATCTCTCCATAGCCATATTCCATTCAGTACAACGCCCATTTTCATCACTAGAAAATACAGGTGGAATCATCGGGTTGGGGCTGTGTACAATGGCCTTGTAATCTCCCTCCAGCCTGATGAAGTTATCTTGGACAAGCTTCACAGGAGTTTGATCCTGGCCCACAAAACAGGCGCCTACGACCTCATTCTTGTAGTCTTTGCTTGTACATGCATTAACTACGAGGTAAATAGCTGCATTTGATGCTTGTGTCTGAAAATTCTGCAGCTTTACTTCAATATTTTGAACTTCCTCACCTGTAGATGAAATCTTTTCAAGTTTAAAAACAAAAGTAGTAATAGTGAAAGTGTTCTCTCTATTTCATTCCACTATCAGATAGATGTAGCATGCTTACAAGTCATTTTCTTACCTTTTCTTCGCATTCTGATTTGATGTCTAACTCAAGTTCCTACATCCTACTGAACACAAGTAAGCTTTCAAAAAGAGCCACCAAACTTTTGAAATCTTCTTGATGGATTGAAATGAAACATATTATGAGTTCAGATTGAAAGTCTTTACCAATTAACTCCCTTGTCTATTTTTTATGCACAAACCAAGAGTTAAAACTGAAGTGTTTCACAATCAGTAATCTTGTTGATGATATGAAACTGAAGGGGTGTATTAAGTAATTGAAAGAGACAAAATTAGATAGACTAGTGTCTAATATTTACCTTGCAAAGCTTTGGATAGAACACTTTGAAAAGCTGCGCGTGAGTCTTTGTGAATGACATCTTCAAGTAGTGGCTTCCCCAACGCTTTACTAGCTGGTAAACATGTTAATTCCACCATCTTCTTATTCCAACCATTTATTAAGCCACACTGATCTACTCCAAAAATTGGAGCAGCTGCAGTCTCTATTAGTCTGACCATTTCACTAGCTACCGATGTCAGCTCAGCAAAGCTCCGGCCAGCAGAATCGAGTGGTTGGGGATGCATCAGTGCCTCGGGATCACTATCTCTCATTATAAGCTGTAATGAATGAATGGCATTAATCTCTGAAGGGTCCCAGGCCAAACTCTTATGTCTGATCACTTCTAAAAATGCCCTAAAAGAAGACCTAGGATGCATTTTCCCAGTAAGCTCTGTGGCCTGATCAGCACCTCCCCATCTGATTTCCTTTTCAGCATTGGACCTGAACCAAAATAGGAAGTAGGATGATGCTATTCTAGCAGTGGCCATGCCACAAACTGCACCTCCAAGTAGGGCTGCACCTGGATAGCCAGCTTCAACAAGGCTATCAGTAGTTAATCCAGTGGAGTCTTTGTGGGCACTCATCAGCCACTGTACTATGTCCATCAATTGAGACTCGGTTGGGGTCACACCGAGCAAATAACACTTTCCACCATACAACATTGCAGCACCATCGCATCTCACCAAATCCATCATGTTGGGAGACTTGGTTATGATCCCAGTAGGAGAATGTCTGAGAAGCATGTCACACAGCACTGTCTGCATTTGCAGGACTTCCTTCTCTGCCTTTTGAGCTGCAAGCTTCAGCTCCACTTGAAGCTGACCTGAGAAGGCCTGGACTAAAGACTGAACAGTCTGGCGGAGAATGTAAGGGATGTACCTTGGTGACCTGTGGTGGCATACTGCGAGGCCCCATAGCTTTGAAGGTGCCTCGTCTTGATTTATGACAATTGCCAGCACCAGCGAGGCAATCGAACCCATGTTGGCCATGTAGCTACTATGACAGTCGTGTGGGGCTCGAAGGCCCGAAGCAACCAAGAGAAGAGGCTTGGCTAGTGTTTCGCTTTGGATGACTTTGACAGGCTCAGCTCTGCAATCACATATCATCCTTACTCGGCTCTGCTTGAATAAGAAGCGAGCTGCTTGTGGAATATCAGTAGCAGGATAGTGCAGTCCAGAGTAATCTTCCATGTTTGACGCTCTAATTTCTGATACAACCTCTCCATGCTCGTCGTCGTGAAACTTATAAACCATTACCCTGTCATGCTCTGTTAGGTTATGAATTTCTTTAACCAAACAGTCACACAACGAACCAATATCTCCTCCTGGCATAGACTGGAGTTTAGATATCGACCTCTCAGCAAGTTTTTGTGTTACTATAGTGTTAACCATTACATGATTTGAAGGAGCAGGCTCTAAATCAATCATAATACCCACCTCAGTTCGCTGCAATATAGCATTAAAACTCCTGCCTCGGAATTCAACACATAAAGGATTTAACTTAGAAACGTCGTCGGCAGATCTTGCTAACACTCCTAGTGTTGACGTAAAAGCAGGTGTAAATATACTTCCTACAGATACTCCAAGAAGGCTCCCTACCATGCCTACTAGAACCTCTAAACCCAATAACCGGCAGCAATTTTCACTATAAGCAATTATTTTAAATGTAGGCTCTTCAACAGTAATCATACAACCATGTGGCTGGATTAGCCCACCCCTCTGAATTTTTGATAAGTAATAACTCATTACATCACGGTCTATAGTATTCGAGCCTTCAACCATCGATACCGATGCATTGTAATTAAATGACTCACCTGATTTCTCAAACTCAGAAAGTAGTTGAGCATCTGAAATATCCAAACCCACCTTATCAACTGTGATAGTACTTGAAGATGCTAGGTTTGTATTCCGATCATTTCTCCTCTTATCAGTCATCTCCATCTTCTTCTTCTATCCTGTCTAGTACTGTATAGTTTAGAATAGATTGTCTAGATAAAGATGATTGAAAAACTAGATCGACAGAAAATCTATATTTAATATGAAGGTTCAGAAACCCAACGCCGCCTTCAACCATGCCTTCAACCATCTTAATGTCGGATGTAATACGTGTCTTCACCGTGTTTGTATGTGATGGATACGTGTTTAGTCTTCCGGTTTCTCGGTCATTTGTGTCGGATGGATGTCTGTTATCTTTTATCCCATACCTACATACATTCAACCCTGTAAATCAAGGTTCGTGGTAAACATATTTCTACAATGCTGCCAATTTTACTATTATTATCAGCATTCTTTTCAAATCGTTTTACTTATCCACTCATCTCACCCTATTCAACTTAATCTATCATCATCTATTCGACACATTTTTCTGTTTAATACTTTTCCATACATTTTATCTGTTTAATACTATTCCATGCTAAATATTTTTATAGTCATTTCATCCCACTCCGCCAAACCATTGATCTATTCAACCAAGTCTGTTTTATGCTATTCCTTTATAAATGTTTTTACTTATCCACTCATCTCATCCAACTCAACCTCAATCCAATCTACCCAAATCTCAATGGAATTTTTATTATAAAACAACTACGTACATTAATATATCATATTCATAATTACTAAATGTATTTTTCTTTCTTTATATATTATGAAATTTTTAAGAGCACTCCTCAATCCTGAGTATTACCACTAAAACTCTTTTTAGCGTGATCGATTAGCCGTCCTTTTTAAGGAATGATTATTTGTTCGTATAATTGACTAATACACCTAAAAAATTGAATTTTTATAATCCAATTTCTAAATTCAAAATTACGTGATTTTCCTTACAAATGAGAGTGTTTCTTAAATGGATCAGTTTTTATCAATTGTGAATGCTCTAAAAAAATATGCATCAGAATTACTTCTCAGCAGCAACCATCCGTATGATGTTTGTGAACTGAGCTGCAGCTAAAGTGAGTGCTAGGGAAGACAGAACACAATTCTAACTAGGTCACAAATACAAAGCAAGGTTTTCGCTATTGCTTAACATTTGCACCCTTGAATTTGAAATATGAACATACCTGTGGCGTGCCGAAGTCATGTGAATTTCTATTCAACAAAGACTCTGTGGAATGCTCTATTGTGTCCTAGTTAGAGCGTCAAACATGGAAGATTACTCTGGACTGCACTATCCTGCTACTGATATTCCACAAGCAGCTCGCTTCTTATTCAAGCAGAGCCGAGTAAGGATGATATGTGATTGCAGAGCTGAGCCTGTCAAAGTCATCCAAAGCGAAACACTAGCCAAGCCTCTTCTCTTGGTTGCTTCGGGCCTTCGAGCCCCACACGACTGTCATAGTAGCTACATGGCCAACATGGGTTCAATTGCCTCGCTGGTGCTGGCAATTGTCATAAATCAAGACGAGGCACCTTCAAAGCTATGGGGCCTCGCAGTATGCCACCACAGGTCACCAAGGTACATCCCTTACATTCTCCGCCAGACTGTTCAGTCTTTAGTCCAGGCCTTCTCAGGTCAGCTTCAAGTGGAGCTGAAGCTTGCAGCTCAAAAGGCAGAGAAGGAAGTCCTGCAAATGCAGACAGTGCTGTGTGACATGCTTCTCAGACATTCTCCTACTGGGATCATAACCAAGTCTCCCAACATGATGGATTTGGTGAGATGCGTTGGTGCTGCAATGTTGTATGGTGGAAAGTGTTATTTGCTCGGTGTGACCCCAACCGAGTCTCAATTGATGGACATAGTACAGTGGCTGATGAGTGCCCACAAAGACTCCACTGGATTAACTACTGATAGCCTTGTTGAAGCTGGCTATCCAACAAAACCTGAATTTGAAAATCATCAATATCTCATAAGCAAACCATTACATGAAATAAATGAGGATATGAGATATATGATTATAGTAACACATTGTTAATAATATGAAGATAACCATTATATATGATCAATAAGACCGACCATCATATATCCCTTCTGAATCTGCAGTCTAGTAGCTGAAGTTACCTTGGTGATGTTGAACACAACAGTTTCACAGTCTGGAGGAATGCCAACAGCTGAATCAGACCTAGCCCTCTCATTCTTCATCCTAGGTCTCGGAATCACGGTCAATGTCATCAACTCTACACTTGCTGGTCTTCCCCAAGTGCTCAACAAAATCCGTCAATTTGGTCCACTTGGTGGAATTCATATGAACATGGCGGCGCCTGCGATCGGAGATGAAGATCACGGTGGCGGCGATGCTGCGTTGGCTCCTCTTCAGAGCAACACTGAGTGATGCGGTTGGGACTGGACTAGCTCAAGCAATGGCACTTGAACCCGTTCGCGTCTCGGCTTCTGGCGCAACTGGCAGTACAAGCCCAGCCTTTGCAGTCCTTTCTCGATTGCGTTGGGCATCAAGAAATCCTTCTTCTCCATCCTACAAATGTGAAAACATTTTACCGGCAAGGGAATTGAATTTTCAGGGCTTTGGCCTTAAGAAATAGGGGTTAGACCTTCGGCTACTCTCGCCCTTCTCATTTAGATCCGTTCAATGCAATTCAGTTTAGTTCAATTTTGTTCATTTATTCTAACTTTGGATTAGTCTTCAAATAAACCACCTACATTTATAGACGGACTTTATTGGCGAAAACTTTTTAATGCGACTCATTATTTGCAAACATGTTTTTATGCTTCTTCTATTATGCAAGTATGTGGAAATTGATATCACGCACCCGTGAATAATTATGAATACAAATTTCCTTTTTTCACATTTTAATTTCACAAATTTGTCATTACTTTTTTCATAAATACTGCTCACTCCGATTCAATTCAGAGACCCTCGCCGTCGTTGCAACTTCGACAGAGTCACCGCTGGCAGGCGAAATCTCCACCCATCCATCTCCAGCCCATCAACAAGATACCCCAACCGATGGAACAATATCTTCATAAAACCTGGGTAGATCTCGACTGCGTGCCCTCACGCCCTCGCCAACGTCGCCGGTGGACACCACGCAGTAAATCTGCGGTCTCCTTGATCGCCACGTGATCGTCGGAGTGGAAGGGAAATTGGAGAATATTCGCGAATATTTGTGGCAGCCGGAACGTTCACGAATATTTAAAGGCGATTGGAACTTTCCCTGATGTGGAGAAGGCGAAGGATTCTCACGCGATTTGGCGTCTTCAAGCCTCGTACTTTTTTTTATTCTGATTTCTGTGTACATGCCAGCTTTTCATGCTAAACTGTTTTCTTTTCATAGTATATAGATAGGTTTTTATCGGTTTATGTGTATGTCGGGTTTTCATTGTAAATAGCTATTTTTTTATCAGTTTAACTGTGCTTGTCTAAAACCTTTCATTTTTAGGTTAAACAACATAGTTTTTAAAGCACGTCGATAGTTTCAGCGTGCATGTCAGGTTTCATGCTAAACTGTCTTGTTTTGATATTAAATAGCTATGTTTTCATCTGTTAGATTGTGCCTGTCTAAAAACTTTTTTTTTTGGGTTAAACAATTTAGTTTGTAAAGTTTTGTCGACAGAATCCGCATGCATGTCAGGTTTTCATCATAAACTGTCATATTTTCATAGTAAATAGGTAGGCTTTCATCAGTTTGACTCTGCATGTCTAAAAGTTTTTGTTTTTAGGTTAACCCGCATAGTTTTTAGCTTTTTGAACAGTAACTCGTGTGAATAGTTTCGCGCGTGAACAATATGCATGAATAGTAAGTGCGTGAACAGTACATGTGAACATTGTGCATGAGCAGTACTTTATTCTTTCCAAAATCGCAAACAATAACCTCTTTCTTTCCATACTCTAAGTTAGTCTTTGGTTTATATTATATCTATAATATAGACGGTCACTCTAGAGACCAACTCAATAATTTGATAAAATTTAGCTAAATTTAGTCATACTTATTTTATTTTTTCATACATTAGTTTTCATTTCAGTTCAGTAAAAAATAATCTCAAGACAGACCCATCCGGTCTAAACAATGATTTTATTTTTTTGTTAACAATTTTAAATTTTAAGTAAGATTTGGTATTTTTGGTAGTTTTCACTTTATTTTATTTTTACCCCTTTTTGTTATAACATAGAAAAGATAAAAATATGAACTTTGGAATAGGAAAATTTCCTTTTATGATCTAGTTTGTGAAAATATCTATTTAAATTCCAATTCAGTTTGTGAATCTGATTTCAGATTAAACTTCAACAAACTCAAAACCAAACTTCTATATATACTCATGTTAGATCCAAAAATATTGAAATTAAAATTGTGTAGAGTAGTGACATGATAAGAAGGGACGATCACCATGTCGTCGAACAACAACAGATACAGGAACAATCAAGGCAACAACAACAGCTACAGATCGAGGGGACCTCCTAAACTCCAACAGACTTATGTTCCCCAAACCATCTCCAATTCCCTAAGACAGCCCTTCTCCAGCGGTAGCTTCGTGGTTTACCTGCCACAGGATGATGCAGCGGCTTCTGGATTGCGCGGTGATGTGAATCCCACGGAGTCTCAGTGCGCCGTGGATCTTCTCAACAAGGAACTGTCTCGATTGCTCACACTAAACCCCAAAGACTTCTGGAGAGAAGTTGCTACTGATACCTCTCTTCATGCTTTTCTTGAGAGCTTTTTGAAGTACAAGAGCGAGTGGTATGAAAAAAAGTAGATTTTTCTTGTTTCATCCCCATAATTGATTTTATTTGTCTGATGCAAATCTACTAACAAAAAAATCACCTTTTTCAAAGTTACTTTTTTGTCCTGCGGTAGACTCAAACACAACAAGGAAGGATTTGATTCTGATAAGGTTCTGTCTAGAGGCTCTGAGAATATGACAGTGTCATATGCATAACTAAGGTGGGATATATTGATGGAGTTTGGTGGCAGACTATAATATTGCAGTTTCCCAGTGTGAAAAATATATGCTAGACTTCTAGTAAAGGATTCAGAGAAAAGATTGAACAGAAAAGGTGACAAAAGATCTCCTTGTTTGATCAGGTTTGCCATTTATGAGAATTGAGACCATGCATCAGACAAATTTTTGAGGATACAGTTAACAAATCTACTTTCAAAGCCCATTTTTAGGAGAATATTTGTAGGAAATTCCAACTGACTCTATCAAATGCTTTCATCAAGTCAAGCTTAAAAATGCAGTTTGACTCTCTTTCCTTTTTATTGAGAAATCTAAACATTTCCCCTAGGTAGATAACATTATCTGAATTGTCTCTATGTTGAAGTAAAGTTGACTGGTGAGGGGAAATTAATTTAGGAATCAATGGCTTTAACCTCTCCATTAACAGTTTGGAAATTTTTTTATTGGAGACATTAGAGAGGCTAATAGGTCTATAATCATTGAAACTAGTAGGAACTTCTTTTTTTGAGATAATGGTTATCCAAGTACTGGAAATTCCTCACTAGTGGACATGCATAGGATGCAAGGCGGTTGCATCACACCAAGCAAGGCGTTTCCAAAACGCCTTGGTTGGTTGTGCCTTAAAAGTGCCTTTTTCTCGACGGTTCTGAAAACACCGTGAACCAGGCGAATTCATGTTACGAACTCGCCAGCTGGTGACGCCTGGTGTCAGTGATATCATACTGGGCGGTATCGCCAGCTTCATTTCGCCTGAAGATTCGAAATCGCTCGTATCTGTCGCCTATGAAGTGGTTACGAGACCGCCGCTTCACTCGCTTGCATTTTGGACAATTATTGAATGGCGGGAATTTCAAAAATCTCAATGGTTACGATATCGCCTAAAAAATAGCCTATTGGAGAAATTAGCGGGCGATATCGCCTCATGTAACAGGCGAAGCTCCGTGCGATCTCGTTTCCAGAAACGGTAGACAGACCAGAGAGATCTAGGAGAGATTATATACGATACCGCCACCAGGGAGCGAATGCGAGGCGATATCGGTTTCACACTCGCCTCCTTACGTTACCAGGAGGCGAAATCTGAAGTTAGATTCGCCTGTGTAGGCGATGATGGGGGCGAATTCTGAAATTGAAACGGTCGTGCCAATAGAGAGTCACTGGCGAATGGCGTGGCGGATTCGCTTGATTAGGCGAATTTAAAGGCGATACCGTATTTGTGCACGGTTGTAGAATGTAGAGCATGAAAAATATGGTGGCGAATACGATTGTTAATTCGCCTGTAAGCGAATTTGTGGTTACGATATCGCCCACAAGTACTGTAAAATTGGCTATTATTTGAAAAAAGTGCCCCGTTTCTTTCGAAACATGATAACCTGCCAAATTCCAATCACCGCCCTATACTAAAGAGGCACAACCTCATAATTCAAGTGCACATAAGTGCATTACCAATGGCAATTCCTAATAAAAACAAGCTAATGAAATGGACCAACACCTTGTCACTTGGTAGGTAGTTTCGGGAGTTGTGGCCTTGCAATGGTATAAGCATGGATGTGGACTAGGTGGCCTGCCAATTGGTCTCTTCGATTGTTAAGTTCTTCCAAGGAGAAAGGCGTGGTATCATCCACGAATACCTATGCATGAAAGAAATGTGCATAAGAATGTTGTGATTAAGAGAAACTGAATTAAATTGTAGAAGGTTACCTGTAGAAGATCTAGCATGTTGATTTGAACACCATCTACCACCATCAAACCAAACAGCATCGTGTAATAGCCGCATTCCCAGTCCGATGATTGCTTCCTAGACTACAATATATGCCATGGTTATAGCAATGGTTTAGGCTTAAAAAACGCAATTGAAATTACGTGATAGCATAATCATAAATAGTTACCCTAATGTTCATAAGGTGAAAGTCGAGGAGTGTTTTGTCGTTGACTTGATGAAATGCATTGTCGAGGAGATCGGCGAATGTTTGGGATGGAGGGCGGTGGAGTGGGTCTATCCAATACACTTGCTTGATAGCGGGTATTAATGCAACAAAGCTCCAATGATCACTACAAATCACATGAAAGAATCCAAATGGTCATATTTGTTTGTAGAAACATAAAATTGTAGAAAAGCTTAAAGAATAGCCAAAATTGCAAGGTTTACCCCTCGATATATGGTCCAATGAATATTTTCTTGGATTTGTCCGAGAAAGTAGAAGTCAGGTAATCCAGTCTTTGCCTATTGCCCTCCATACTCGCTTGCATATGCATTCGATGCAAAAAACCAATGCAATGCTTCCCCCGATAATAGGCATAGTGATGCAAGAAGCTGAGAATGTGGTAGACAAGAATGTCGAGCGAGTAAACATATTGTTTGATAATGGGGTATTTCATGGAAAAAAACATAATAATTGCTTACATTTGATTGAGGCAAAGAATGGTGGCGGGTAGTTCAGTGCAATTCCAGAAATATTCGAAATCACCCCATGGTACGATGATGTCCTTTGTCATTCCAAAGCACCTTTCATTTCCGAGAAAGGCATAACTTGCATCCTTGTTGTCCGAGGATATCAAATCATACAATACTCAAACTAAGGGTGGGAGGGATTTGAGAAACTCCACGAGGGGCGGGTCATATGTTTGTCCAGCAATAGGAACAGTGGGGACCGGAATTTGAGGAGTTTGTCGAGTTTGTGGTTTCCTACGGGGTATGGAGGTGGATTTTTCATCAAGCACCAACCATTTTGGCCATAGAACATGGAAACCTTTACCCTCTTCAACTCTTACCATCACTTTCTCCTTCACAGGAAGCATTTCTAGTTCTAGCAAAACTTGGGTAATGCGAATGCTATAAAATCCGGTGGGGATGTCACTACGATTGTGTTTCAACGCATTAGTGTCGCATGTGCCATTGGCGACATGGAGTGGGGTTGAATTGGGACCATGCGACACATATAGCTTCAAGGGGGGTTCTATCATAAATAAAAGCACAAGAAAGATAATCATCTTACTTTTCTAATAAAGACATTATACTAAATGTAGTTGTAAATTATAAAATTGATACTAACCTTTTCGACTTGTCGTGAGGGAGCCATATTCAACTTGATGGGAGATGAAGGCGGGGATTGGGGCACCTTTTGGACTTGTCGTGAGGGGGCCACATTCAACATGATGGGAGATGAAGGCGGAGATGGAGGCACTAGTTCCTCCTCCATTTCCACATTCTCACCCCCATCCTCCACAATTTGAGGCGAGGCTTGAGAAGCCTTAGAAGAGGGTGGAAGATGACCTTCCCCTAACCTCTCGATATAGGGATAGTGGGTGTGTTGTGCTATATCTCTCACGACCTCCCTCAAGTCGTTCATTTGCACCTTGGTCGCTGCCAACTCGCTCAAAACTTGTTGAAGTTTTGATGGTTTAGGATCGCTGCAACTTCGCCTAATCCCAAAAACCTCAACTTGAGTCGCATAACCCCCAACACCTCATGCTTTTCCCGGATGTTCCTTCTTATTTTCAAGAGCTAAAGCCGCACTCAAGACATCATTCTTCCCACAAGGGACAAATGTACCCTCTTCTTTTTGGCGCTCTAGAAGTTCCTATTATATAAAAGAAGACAAGTATAAATGTAAGTGACTACAATATGTATTGTGGTAAGTAAGAAATACTTACCACCCTCTTTGCACATTTTTCGGCCTCATCCGTTGTGAATTTACCATCCTCTTCCCTAATTCGACCCAACACGAAGAGTCATTCTCTAGTGTAATCTTCGGCATCCTTTTCCACGATGACGTACCGAGCCTCCTCCTCGTCCATCCCCCCTAATACCAACTCCTTCACTTGTTCCTTCTTCTCCCTAAAACCCTCCTTCTCACCAATACCCAAATAGCCCGACCTACCACCGGTGTAAGGCATTGTTTGTGAATTCGCGGATATGACCTTTTTGTCCCATTGCCCATATGCACAAGTAGTTAGCACAAGTAGTTAGGGTATCACATGGGGAACACAAAATATACTTGTATGAAGAAGACTAGGTTAATATTAATGAATTTGATATT
This sequence comes from Sherardia arvensis, assembly GCA_948330725.1. NCBI lineage: Eukaryota > Viridiplantae > Streptophyta > Magnoliopsida > Gentianales > Rubiaceae > Sherardia > Sherardia arvensis. The sequence continues at coordinate 38,640,623 of OX415236.1, read as the reverse complement.
TGTTAATCACCTTGGACTTATTCTCAAAGGATGCTTGCTTGAACGCCTCCCACGTATCGGTTGTGATATGGTTGTATCGGTCCCTTGGATCACGACCTAGCCACTTTCCCTTCTCATACAAGTAGTCTTTTCTTAGACTATACTTGTGCTCGCGAAAAGTCTTTGAGACGATGTTGAATGCCTTCACCCTTACCACTTCCATGTCTTGAGCTTCTATTACAAAAGGTTGCTACAACAAGTGATAGAAGAAAATATTATATATACATGTTATCAAGACATTTAATATATACTAGCTAGATAGATACTTCATTGAATGGTAAAGAAGAACTCACTTGGCATTCCACCCACACTGTCTCTTTCTTCTCTTGTGGTACATGTCTCCAATTCTCGACCGTGATTTATTGCCTTCCTCACGTGTCGAGGCAACGATCCTCGTAAAGCAATTACATTAAGCTTCTGCATAAGATTATGACAGTCGTGCGACTTCATTCCTGCTAGCTTCAATTCTTTAGTATTCACACAGCTACGAATGTTCAAAGAGTAACCTGTTGGAACCTTAACATACTTCAGAGCATTACAGTAACGCTTCTTCTCCTCCATTGACATGGTGTAACAAGCAGGAGGTAAATACGATTTACCTTCTTCCTCTATGGGGGCAAGAGATGAACGAATTCCGAGCTGTACAAGATCTTTCCGCACTTTCAGACCATCCTTTGTCTTTCCAGGGGTATTCATCAGTGTAACTACAAGTGCTTCACATACGTTCTTCTCAATATGAATCACATCGAGACAGTGACGTACGTCCAAATGCTTCCAGTAATCTAGTTTGAAGAAGATCGAACACTTCTCCAACTGCTATTCAACGCCTTCTTCTTCTTCTTTCCCTTACCAAATTCATGATCCATCCCAGTAACCTTTTCTAGAACCTCCTCTCCAGTTAAAGGGATTGGGGAGGGATCATGCTCTTCTCTCCCGTTGAACCAATTCTTCGCTCGCCTCCAAGGATGTCCCGTCGGAAGAAATCTTCTGTGCCGAGATACACCGGCTTACCACCGTGTTTCAATTGACAATGACTAGTCTTGCTCTCACATATAGGACATGCAAAGTGACCTTTCACTGAATAACCGCCCAAGCTACCTAATGCTGGAAAGTCATTTATACTCCACAACAACATTCCTTTCAGTTCAAACTTCTCATCACCTCGACTGCCATCAGGTATCCAGACACCGACATCGAATAACTTCTGCAAATTTTCGATCAAAGGCGCTAGGTACACGTCAATATTGTTGCCCGGTTGCTTGGGACCAGATATCATCATGGACAATAACACATACTTACGTTTCATCATCAACCACGATGGCAGATTGTATATCACAACCATAACTGGCCGACAACTGTGGGTGCTAGACATGTTACCAAAGGGGTTCATGCCATCAGTGGATAAACCTAACCTCACATTCCTGGGTTTTGCAGAAAATTCAGGGTTCCTCTCATCCATTTTCTTCCATTGATCTCCATCTGAGACATGTGAAATAATATCATCGTCCTCCCTAACCCTATCTGCATGCCATGTTAGCAACTTTGCATCCTTAGGATTTGCAAATAACCTCTTCAGTCGAGGAATCAGTGGTAGGTAATAAAAAACTTTAGCCGGCGTTTGGCATCTAGACGGTGTCACACTCTCGCCACCTACCTCTACGGTCCCCACCTTTGACTTGTATCGAGGCTCATTGCATACTCGGTACATATCCCTTTTCTTGTCATCTCCCATGTACAACATACAATCGTTAGGGCATGCATGAATCTTCTACATCTCCATTCCCATAGGGCATAATATCTTCTTTGCAACATATACTCGACCAGGGCACAAATTGTCAGTGGGTAGCAACTCTTTCACCAACTCTAACAATTCAGTCATCCCCTTGTCAGATATTCCATGTCGAGCATTTAAATTCATCAACAACAACGTAGAACCAAGAACTGAATGTTTACAACCCTTGTACAATGGTGTCTCTTGATCATTAAACATCGCCGCTAATATGCTCGGCTTTCCTACCCAATCCAAAGCCACGTCTTCCGCCATTTCATCAAGACAACCATCATAACGCAATTCTTCCGAGTCAAGCCAAACATCAAACTCCGCATCGTTATGCTTGCACCCTCTCCATGCCAAACCCATTTTGTATATGTAGGATCAAAACCTCTACAAATCAAATGTTCTCGCACTACCGCTACATCCTCATAGATCGCGTTGTTAAGGCAATCTTTGCAAGGACATCTTAGCCCTCCCATTTTCTTTTCTACACAATCCCTCCAACCAAAATCAATAAATTCTTTGATCAACTCCATATAATTTTTTGAAAAATGCTTCTTCTCCAACATGATTTCACTACGACCCATGCTTAACACGATACTATAAAAAACCGTTTTGCTAGAATCACTAAAAAAATCCCCAAACTTAGCACTCTAACAAACTCTACAAAACCATACAAACAAGCACACACGCATGTCACAAACAAGTTTGCCCATTCCAAAAACAATCAATAACAATTCACAACCACATACCTTTGCAATGATGGGCAAAATCCCGGCATGAAAATGTGAGCTATCTTGGAGAAAAACCACAAGGAGAGTCCTCTTATCTTGTTCTTTTATTTTTCTTCCCGCAAAAAAGACTGCTTTTATATACCCAGTAAAAACATTCCTACGAATTCGCTACCCAATTCGCCTGTAGGCTTATCTAGAAGCGATATCACCAGCTTATTTCGCCTGCAGGCGTTCATAACTGGCGAACTCGCTACCAGACAAGATGCCAACAACTACTAGCGAATAACTTTTCCAACCTCTACCGGGTCCTATAGGCGATCTCGCTTCGTCGGGCGCTTATTAGCGATTTTGGATCGATATCGCCTGCCCTACAACATTTTAAGGCATTTTCAAAAACGCCTTCTATTCAGCTAGAAGACTTCGTTTTTAATTTTCAGCCCTAGGCGAGAGGACCAAGGCGAACTCGTAACCCTTCTTCTCGGCGGTTGCGCGTAATTTTGGCTAAAACGCCTTGAATGTGGTGCCGAGAAAGGTATGCACACCTTGATAGAAAATCATTTGATGCCTCTAATAAATCTTGACAGATAATGTGCCATGCTTTAATAAAAAAGGCAGCAGTGTAGCCATCAGGCCCTGGACTACTGGTTTTATTAAGGCCATAGACTACATGTTTTAGTTCCTCTAGTGTGACTGGTTTTAGGAGGGACTCATTTTCTTCTGCAATTACCATGGATGGTATCTGAGAGAGAAAATGGTCAGTAAATTGATCATTTAGATTTTGAGATTGATTGGACAAAAGGTTTTGATAATATTTTACAGCTTCCTGTTCAATATCATCAACCTTATCCAACCACACACCCTCAGAATTTTTGATCTTTGTGATGTTTAATCTACATTTTTTTTCCATCACAGAATGGTGGATTTTTTTTGTATTTTCATCACCCTCCTTTAACACTTAACCCCAGCTTTTTGTTTCCAGAAATGTTTTTGCTCAGTTAAAATTTTTGTTGGTTAAAAGAGCCTTTGCTTCATTTAGCTTCACAAGTTTGATAAGTCCATGGTTCGTATTCGGGTTTCATTCATACTCGGACCGGGCCCGAGAAGGGTCGTGGGCTCGAGATACGCGGAGGGTGAATCCACAGGTCCATCAATCCTAATCCTTATAAGCAATGCATATATTATGAATGTTCTACAAGGAATATACATCTTCTCAAAGATGGTAATACAGCTATCCTAAACATGGTAATACAACCATGTCCAAAATATACTTCTATCATATATGGTAATACAACTACTATTCCCATAAGAGTTGTATTCATACCGTAAATACATATCTTGGTGATCTACGGATTGTAGCCATATAAATACCCTAAGAGGTTTGGTAGACCTCTCATCTAATCTCATACTTTATACTTTACGCCTTAAGCAAATATACTGACTTGAGCGTCAGAGTGTCTATCCCCGGGACACCCGAGGCCTTTGTCTTGCAGATCAGTTCGAGAGCCTGGTTCGTCGTCGAAGTGTTGGTGTCCGACATACATCAATTTGACACGCCCGGTGGGACATCTCACACTCATTGGCGACGTCGCCGAACCTTGTTTCCGATCTGGTCTAACGCATCCGAAGAATCAACTTCTCTAACAACATGTCTGAAGCCGAGCAACCTAGATGAAGCGCCTGTGTGCTAGGGAAAAATCCGGAGGAGAATCCAGAAGCAGAAGAACCCCCCCCCCAAGGACGAAGAACGAGGACGAGGACGAGGACGCGGTCGACCCGGAGGATCTCGTACACGCTCCACCTCTGAATCACCATCAGGCTCTACCGTGGGGGTACGAAACTTCAACGTTCCAAACTCCTTCGGTCCAAATACTGTTGCATCAAGTGTTCCACTTTCTGGATCGAACCTTGTTGAATCTGAAGCACCAAACTCTAACATGGGTACCTGAAACTCCAAGGTTCCGATATCCTTCAACCCAAATTCTATTGGGATAACACCACCAATCTCTGGTCCAAATCCTGGTGTATTTAGAGCACCTCCTAGATCGAATCCTATCGCATCCAGGATTCCAGCATCCAACTCAAATCCTGCTGCATTCAGAACCCAATCTCTTGAAACAAATCCTGTTGGATCTAAAGTACCAAATTCAGGTCAAAGGGTTTTCATCCAAAACAAGGAGAGTTACAGCACGAACGATAACAGTTCAGATGGCCTGGATCGGGAAAATAGGTTGGGATATAATGGTCCCAACAATAATTCCCTGGTTGGGAAAAAAAAGAAGAAGAAGGATAGTTCCCGCAACAATAATAACCAAGGTGGCGGAAACAACAAAGATCCCCCCCACCACCATCAAATGGAGCCAACCGGGTCATCAACAGCATTAATGTCTATACTGGAAAAGCAATTTCCTTAACTAAGCTGAAGGATAGTGTATGGACCCTACCACATACTAAGCTAGTCAACAAGAATCTCCATTCCGAAGAAGCTATTATTTTCTCAGATAAGGATGACGTACCAAATCAGATGCTTCATTCCAATCCTCTCATAATCTCGGCAACCATACAAGATTCTTTGGTAAAAGGAGTCTTCATAGACAGCGGGAGTGGGGTAGAAATAATGTTCCAGGACTGCTTCCAAAAGTTAGGATTTACTAAAGATAACCTTAAACCTACGGGTCCACTCTCGGGGTTCACAGGAAATCCAATAATACTTTCGGGGAAATCACACTCGCCGTCACAGTAGCAGAAGGAACCAAGAGCCTAGTGGGATATGAAGTTCTCAACACCACAAGAAGTAGTTTCAATCAAAGGAGACCAAGGAGTGGCGCGTTCTTGCATAATCACGGCCGCCCGTGACCCCAGAAAAGAAGATGACGGTTATATGTCAAAGCATCCTCCAACTCGGGGGAAAGCGGTACTAAAAGTTTCACTAACCAACCCCGAGAAAAAGGACCATCTGTGGGTTTCTCACTTCAATCTCCAAGTCACCAGTAATGAAGTCGAGTATGAAACTCTCAGTACCAGACTAAATCTAGCTAAAAACCTGAAAGCAGAAGACCTTGAGATTGAGGACCTCAAAATCTTCAATGACTCACAAATCTTGGTTCAACAGGTTAAAGGCGAATACGAAACTCGAGAGTACAGTCTCCAGAAATACCTCGGGATAGTTAAGCCTCTCATGAATCAATTCCAACATTATGAGTTGAATCTTGTCCCCCGAGAAGGTAACCACAAGATTGATGCACTTAGCAAACTTGCCTCCTCGGACCTTAACATAAGGTCTTCTCAAGAATTGCTAATGGAAACCCTGGTGAAGAGAAGTTATGAAGAGAGTAGCATCATGGCTGTTGACACCTCAGACACATGGAGGAACCCCTATATCGAATACCTCCAAACGGGTACCCTTCTCAAGGATAAGCACCTGGCATGGAAGGTCCAAGGAACACCTGAAGAAGTCTACGGTAGCTATCAAGATCCATATACCATTATGCAAAAGCTCCTACAGAAGAGTTATTTTTGGCCTATGATGCTACAAGGCGCCAAAAGATATATCGATTCTTGCCAACAGTGTCAGAGATTTGTTAAGATGATCCACATGCCACAGGAAAATATGATTACCATCCAAGAATCCTGGCCATTTGTTCGATGGGGCATAGATCTTGTAAGGCCTTTTCCCACGACCCCTGTTATCAACTTCTGCTGGAAAAATATTGTGGGTCGCTATGGCATCCCGAGATACATAGTGACCGATAATGGGGCACAAGTTGCTAATGATCACTTCAAGAAAGGGTACAAAGAATATAGGATGCACCAGCAGCTCGCCTCAGTATATAATCAAAAAGATAGCAGCCTCACAAAGCGCCTCGAAGGAGCCAAAGGAAACTGGATCAAAGAATTACCAAATATGATCTGGACCCATAGAACCACACCAGCTACAACAGGAAAGACTCCTTATAGCTTAGACTATGGGTCCGAAGCGATCATCCCCAGGAAGATTGGGGTCCCCTCTGTCCGTACCTCTCAGCCAGATGATGAAAATGGCAAGGCCAACGAAGAAAACCTTTGTCTCGACCTTGACCTCCTAGAGGAGAAGAGAGTAAACGCTACTATCTACAAAGCCAAGGTGAAGAAAAGATTCAAGCGCTATCATGATAGAAGATTCCGCTTGGCCACTTTTGTTAAAGGAGACCTTGTCATAAGGTTAAATGAGAAAAGCAAGAGAAAAGTGGAAGGGAAGTTAGCCCCGAACTGGGAAGGTCCATATCGAGTCCTAGAATCCCATCCAGGGGGAGGCTACCTCTCGGAAACCATGAAGGGGGAACCTATACCACGAAGATGGAATGTGATTAACTTATGAAAGTATCATAGAAGATCCAAAACTCAAGGGAGAGCCTCACAAAGGTTCGAGACTATCAAGAGCGTCCGAGAAGCCTCATCAAGGTCTGAGACAAGTACACTCTAGCACAAACGGGTACTCAAACTCAAAACTCACTATTTACTTTACTTCTATTCTTAAAGTTAAAAACTTAGATTGAAGTTATGATATTTTTATACCTATCCTTATAATAAGCAATCTTTAAATTCCTTTTCTAAAAAGATGATTGTTGTCTTAGGTATAACATTGATTGCTGTTCAAAACAATATACTTTATAAAGTATATGATTGGTCAACTTATAAGTTGTTTGGATCCAATATTCAAATACCAATCGTTTTGAATAAAAGAGATAGGTTCAAGATAAAGTACTTCAAAAAAGTGCTTGATTGAGGTCAATAGACCAAAAGGGCAGACGTGCTCGAGAATCAATCATCTCAACATAAAGAGGAGAAACCTCAAAAACAAAAGTTGAAGTTCATATCAAAGGTGTTATTACATCAGAATATGATACTTCTAAAAAAGACCCTCAAAAAGGGCACACATAGAGGAAAAACCTCAAATCTAAAAAAGACCCTCAAAAAGGTCACACATAGAGGAAAAACCTTGAATCTAAAAAAGACCCTCAAAAAGGGCACACATAGAGGAAAAACCTCGAATCTAAAAAAGACCCTAAAAAAGGGCACACATAGAGGAAAGACCTAGAATCTAAAAAAGACCCTCAGAAGGGCATACATAGAGGAAAAACCTCGAACACTGATAGATCAAATCAAAGGTGTTATTACATCTAAATATGATATTTCTAAACAAGACCCTCAAAAGGGCACATAAGAGGTTAAACCTCGAACCTAAGAAGGACATATCAAAGGTGTTACTACATCAGAATATGGTACTTTTTAAAGTTTCCCAGGACTTCACCAGAAGTGACACTTGAGAGATGGGCTATTGTCAACTTTTCTACATGCTGTGACATTAAAGGCCTTGGAAAAAAATGTCCGAGGAAGAAGCCCAATAACATCAAGTACGCAGGGTGTTCATCATGGACAACTGCGAAGACCTGATCCCGGAGTATCTCAGCTTGGCATAAGCTCCTATCCAATAAATCATGAGACCAAGGTTCATGTGCAAAGGAGTTCAGACTTTGAAGCTGACGAGGTGATGCCGAGACTAATCCACCTTATTCATGGAAGAACTAGAAATCACCTCTTCAAGAGAAGGTAATTCAGGATACTTAGCTTTAATAAGCCTTAGTAAATCTCCTGAAGTTACTATCTTCTCGGAGGGATCCAATGCATCCAAAAACTCGGCCCCAGGGATCTAGCGTTTTGCAGTTAGAGCAGAAAGCTTATCAGCAGCATCAGGGTAAGAGAAGATTTCCTTCATCATCTCCACCTCTTTCTCGGACTGACATAGATGCAAGACGCTATCCAAGATCCCATGCAGTTCAGAGGAACAGAGTAAATCCCCATACTCCTCCCTGTGGCTCTGAAACTCAGGACTACAAGCAAGGAAAGCACTCCAAAGCTTGAGAAGCCATTTAGCTTCCTCTGAATCCTTCTCCTCGGGCTGATTTTGCGACAGCTTCTCGACAATATCTCGATAAGTCCCCAGCTCTTTCTCTTGAGACTTTCTCGCCGACAGCAGGTCCTTATTTTCGGCCTCCAGCTGCTTCACCCTGGTTTCTAGTTGAGTCACATCCAATGGAGCCTAAACGGGTGGATTAGAATCAACAGACTTAGCAGTCACAGATGAAAGGGCAGCCTCCATTTTTACCTTCTCAGCCTTGAAGAACCGGCACTTTCTATGTAATTCCATCATGGAATCAGACAAGTGACAAATCACATCATTAGCTCGAGGCCCTACCGTTGACAGATCCGCCATCAGCTGTGAAATAAAAGGAATATTAAAACCTGGCATTCAAGATATCTATACAGTATGATAAGAAAAATAAACACCTCGAAAACGAAGGGATATTTCTTAGAAGACCTCCGAGAAGCCTGACCATCCTCTTCCTCTGGGCAGCTCAGATAGTACTTTAACTTCTTCAAAAAAGCATCCTCAGAGTCCACCAACTCAAGGTCAGATTCATCATCTTCGGAGGACTCCTCCGCCACCGGTTCCTTCTCATCGGACTGCACTTCCTCGGATTCCTCTGCTTCCTCCTCTATGGCCCGGAGTATAGCCTTCCCTTTCTTGATCTTTTTCTTTGGAGGAGATGCTGTACATATATAAAGATAAACCTCAGTATATAACACAAGAAAGACATATTATATGACAACAGTATATGACTAGAAAAGTTACCTGGAGAAGACCGACTAGAAGAAGATTCACCATGATTCCGAGGAGACTTTCTCGGACCCCCTTTCCTGGCCTTCTTCTTTCTTTCCTGGATTTTATCAGGGAGGGCCCAATTCCGATCAGGCTTTAAAAAGCTGGAAGTAGATTTCGACCGAGGAACATCCAACAGGTACGAATAAGTGATACTAGGCCACTGCCACGCAGAGCCATGTGAGCCCAGAACAAAATACTTTCTTTGAAGGGTAATGTCCTCCTTTAGGAGCTCCTCAATGATGCCCTTCAAGTGATCAGGGATGATGAAACCTCTGTCACGAGCTATAGCATTCTTCGGATGGGGAAGCAAATCAGGGACCTCGTACTTGCTCCGGTCGAAAGTGAAATAGTCTGCCTCCTACACATCACTGTTATCAGGAAACATGATGGGTTAACTCTTCCTCGGAGTAAGGGTGATGTACTCTTAAGTCTCAAAAGAGAATAACGTATACAGACTCCTGAATAAATCCAGGCTTGGATCGTAGTTCTTCCGAGCGCACCAGGAAATCACCGCCATGATCAACACTACCACATTGGAATGTATTTGGGTCGGATGCAGTTGATGATGTTGTAGGAATTCATGAAATAAAGGGGGAAAGGGAAAACTTATCCCTTGCTGTAAAAACCTCCCATAAAGTACCCCTCTAGTGGGGCTCACCAGATCTTTGATAGGAACTTCTCTATCCTCGAGCTTCAAGCCAGCTTCAAGAGGATATGACAGCCAGCAAGACCGCAGATACTTTAGCGTTCTTTCATCAACCACTTTGGTGACACCATTCACACCATCAGAGGCCGGAACTCGTTTATCAACTTGGGGCTCCGCATTAGGGTCCATCCCTGACCTAGAGGCATTATCATCTGCCACTACAGTTACCGCCTGCAGCGGTGAGGCGACAGTAACTTCCATCAGCTCCCTAGCTAAAACTTCCAGAAACAAGGTACTCAAGTCACGGTCAGCTGGGGCTCTGTTTTCAACAACATTCTCCACATTGCCAGGGGGAACGCTGGAACTTGTTGAAGTCATGGCAATATAGAGAATGGGGGGAAGAGAATATACGAGGAAAAGGATGAAACTTGAAGGAAATTTCTTTGGAAACTTGAAATGCAGAGAAGGAAAATTATTGCTTGGATGAAGATTGAGGATGAAAGGAAAATATTACTTGGTTATATAACCAGTAATTAGCAAGCATTTAAGTGGAGTAATTACCTCGACTCGCGAAACGATACATGCAATTGGAAGGTTGGTCATCCTCACCGCCAGAAGATACAATGAATCAAGACCACGTGTCAGTCTTCTCAGAATTCAAGAAGGCGGATTTAGATCCAACCGTCCATGTGTCCTAATGGAATACGAAAGAACTTGAAGCTAGATATTCAGAAGGGTAAGCACGAGAAGAGAATCCCCGAAGGACATCCCGAGCTTAATACCCCGAGTTATTCTCCCTCGAGTTATTGGTCTTCCCTCGAGAAGCAAGTCTCTCCTTCAAACCTTCGAGATGGAGCACTCTATATTCTGAAGATCTACCTTGGGGCTACTGATAAGTCCATGGTTCGTATTCGAGCTTCATTCATACTCGGAACCAGGGCCCGAGAAGGGTCGTGGGCTCGAGATACGCAGAGGGTGGATCCACAGGTCCATCAATCCTAATCCTTATAAGGAATGCGTATATTATGAATGTTCTACAAGGAATATACATCTTCTCAAAGATGGTAATACATCTATCCTAAACATGGTAATACAACCATGTCCGAAATATACTTCTATCATATACGGTAATACAACTACTATTCCAATAAGAGTTGTATTTATACCGTAAATACATATTTTGGTGATCTACGGATTGTATCCATATAAATATCCTAAGAGGTTTGGTAGACCTCTCATCTAATCTCATACTTTATACTTTACGCCTTAAGCAAATATACTGACTTGAGCGTCGGAGTGTCTATCCCCGGGACACCCAGGGCCTTTGTCTTGCAGATCAGTTCGAGAGTCTGGTTCGTCGTCGAAGTGTTGGTGTCCGGCATACATCAAAGTTCATCAGTTGGACCCTGGAGCTCAAATGCTATTTCCTGGAGTCTAACTTTTTCTTCTGCTTTAAAAAAATTTCATTTACATCCCCGAAAACCTCTTTATTCCATTTTTTCAGTATTTTTTTGAGGTTGTTGAGTTTATGAAAAAGTTTATACATGCCCCTACCCTCTTAAGGACTGTTCCAATGGAGATTAATTAGCTCCAACAGTTCAGGCCTTTTAAACCATTTGTTAATAAATCTACACGGCCTAGGTGCATAGATTATGTTTATACCTACTCTTAGGAGGAGGCAGCAATGATCAGAAGATAGTTTACTAAGGATCTATATGGATGATTGTGGGAATTTCGCTAACCAGTGAGAGGTACATACATCTCCGTCTAGTCTTTCTACAATTAGGTATTTCCCTCCTTCTTTATTTTTTACCATTGGTCCAAGTAAAAAAATTACCTATAGTGTAGATGTCATACAGTGCCATACTACTCAAGAAAGTATTAAAATCACTAATACTCCCTAAACTAGGACCATCTTTACCTCTATATTCATTAACACTCATCATGGCATTAAAATCTCCTATATGTAGAGCATAGTCTAAACATGGCATTTTAAGATCAGACCATAGTTCTTTTCTCTCATTCCTAGATCTAAGTCCATGTATAAAAAATGAGTTAAAAGTCTCATCCATTGCTTGACTATAGATCTGTACTAGGAAGAATTGGTTATGGTCTAATAACGGAGAGATGGAGACTTGTGAGTTCCAGAGCAACCAGATTTTACAATTACATGCTGGTATACAGTATTGAAAGTGGAGTTTCCTCCTATATGTATCACACTCAGTATTGTCATGTTGTGGTTCAATTATACATAGAATATCTAGTTTATGGATTCTAATAAGCTTCTCAAGTCTAAGCATAGAAGTTTCCATTCCCCTTATATTCCATACCATAACATTTAAGCCTAGAGTCTTGTCTACCATTTTTTACGGGGATTAATGCTTTTTGTCAAAATATATTATATTTGTGTTAAAACATTGATCATGTTAAAGTAAACATGTAATAAAACACGTTTTGATACAAAAATTCAAAAAAAAATGTATACAAAAAATGAAAATTTTGACTAATTTAATATACATGATATAAGTTAAAACATATAGCAATAGATATACACGTTTTCATAGCAATAGATGTATGGCGGACACCGGCGCTCGACGACGAACTCTGCTCACGAACGGACCTGCAAAACAAAGCCCCGGGTGTCCCGAGGGTAGACACTCTGATGCTCAAGTTAGTATGATGCGTAAGGCGTATAGTATGTAGTATGAGATAGAAAAGGTGTACCAAACCTTTGGAGTATTTATATGGCTACAATCCGTAGATCACTAAGATATGTAATATGGTATGAATACACCTCTTATGGGAATAGCAGTTGTATTACCATGTATAAAAGAAGTGTATTTCGGTCATTGCTGTATTACCATGTTTAAGAAGATGTATATTCCTTGTAGAACATTCATAATATACGCATTCCTTGTAAGGATTAGGATTGATGGACCCGTGGATCCAACCTCTGCTTACCTCGAACCCATGACCCTTCTCGGGCCATGGCCCGAGACTAAATGAGGCCCAGAATACAAATCATGGACTTATCAGTAGCCCCAAGGTAGATCTTCTAAATCTGGAGTGCTCCATCTCAAAGGTTGAAGGAGAGGCTTGCTTCTCGAGGGAAGACCAATAACTCGAGGGAGAATAACTCGGGACCTAAAGCTCGAGGTGCCCTTCTTGGATTATCCTCTCGGGCTTGCCCTTCTGAATATCTAGCTTCAATTTATTTCGTATTCCATCCAAATACATGGACGGTTGAGATTAGCTTCCTTTGAAATTAAAATGGTAGATACACGTGGTGTGCGTTCATTGGGAGATAGAGGCGGTCTGTCCCCCGTCTCTCCAATTGCTTGTATCAGAACCAGAATCGAGATAATTGCTCGTCATAAATGTTGTCTAGGTTTGGATTAAATCTCCCAAATCATTCCCTTTGTCTTCCTTATTCAAAATTCCTTCTTTCCAAGTTCAGAAGACGCGTCAATATTTCATCACTTTCTGAAACCCCAATTTCTGCTTTCATAATCATCAGTAAGTGATATCATCTTTATTCGTTGTTAATTTTATTGTGTCTGCTTTTTCCTTTTCCTCTGTGTGTGTATTTCCCCTCATACTCTTTGTGATCATGAGTAATAGTAGCGAAACGATTTCCGTCCCCCATCATGATGAGGGAGAGTATGTACGTGTTCAGGTTGAGGAGAATAGCTCCCGTGACCGCCGTAAAAGCCTGAAGTTTTGAAGAAGAAAGCCTCTGAAGAAGAGAAGAGATTACTGGCTATGGCAAGGAGGGCTCATATAGAGGCGAATAGCCCCATGGTAGTGCATGCATCCGGAGGTAGACTATCCGTGAATGGTGAAGGTAGTAGCAAGAGGTCGGTGAAGGAAGATAAAGCGCGTGCTGATGCTGTTATCTTCGTTGAAGATTGTCCCTCTTCAATTCCCCATGATGTTGATCTCATATATTTTGGGAAGGATAAGTCTACGTCAGAATTAATAACTCCGACCCCGGGGGTCATATATGAGAGAGTTTTACAGCATGGGCTAGCCTTCCCTTTTCCCCCACTGTTGTGTGATTTTCTCCAGTGGTATAAACGGCATCCATGGCAACTGCATGCAATGTGATAGTAATCATAATGGCCTTGATAACTTGATGTGCCCGTAAGGGTTATAACCCTAGTCTTGCTCTGTTGCGGACCTTGTATAAGATGTCTGTTGTTAAACAATCTGTGGTTTTGTCTGTACGAGACACTTCCATGGGTCGGGCCTTTGGGCTTCCTTTGAAATGTGGGAAATGTGATAAGGTGAAGCTAACCTTTGACCGGACAAAGTATGAAGTACCCCATTGGAATAAGAAGCTCAGGAATGAGGCCTGTGATGATGTTGAGTCCTCCCATAAATTACTGAATATAGCTGAGGAGTTGGTGAGCGAGAAGATCAAACTTAGAGATGGCAAGTTTGTGTCAGGAGATCACCAAATGGGTTGGAAATGGCCTGTCGAGACGTATATGTGGTTATACCAAATGCCTGGCCAAACTCTTCAAAATGGCAGCTATTTGAAGTTTTCTTGTTTCGATCAGCCGGAGGGTGTAGAAATTGAATGGTATGAAGCCATTCTATCCATGGAGCGGGATCCCATTGGTTCAACTAGGGCGCTTCGGGCCTCTAGGGCAATAGAAGAGAGGGCAGCTCGAGATGAGGTGTCCGGGAATTAAGCTCCTTTGGATAAGAAAGTTTCTGGACTGATGCCTGATGCTCGGCGTCATTTCAAAAGGTTGGTCCGAGGACCCAAGAAGACTCGATCGAAGGCTAAGGTCCTTAATGAGACAAAGTGTCTGTTCGTACCTGTTGCCCGAGATCCATCAGATGAGGGTTTAGCCCTAGTCCGGTGTCCGAGAAAGGAGGTGGCTCGGACCTCTAGTTCTCCGCAAACCATGCTCGGCAGGCCCGAGAATGATGAGTCTGTAGCTTTTGTAATAGTCTCTGATATGTTGCATGAGGATACTTCTTTTTGTTATGTATGACATTCTCGTCTACACTATATCATTTTTTCTGTTGCTAACTCCATTCCTTTGGTCTGCAGTGGGTGCTTCCAAGACCGAGAAAGCAACAAGAAAGTTGGCTCAACTATTCAAGGAAAGAGAGCTTCAGGGCCAAGGAAATAAGAGGGGGTTGGAGACCTCAGAAAATTCCTTTGATATCTCTGGCAGGTCTCCCAAGAAGGCCAAGCTTGATCTCGAACCACTGGGACAGTTCAAGAAATATGTGGTGTTACCTGCCCCCGAAATCTCGGAGGAGAGGGCCGAGATGGCTTCAGAGTGTCCTGAGATAAGCCAGGTATACCTAACTCAGTTTCTAAGCTTGATTGAAAATTCAATTGTCTGATTGGTTTATTTTCTTTCACAGCATCTGAATCATATGAAGCACTTGTATGGTTCTGTCAAGACACTGCACGATCGATGCCAGTTTGTGGAAAGTGGCAAGGGAGTAGGCAGCTGAGTTGGAGCTGCTGAGAGTGTAGGTGGCCAAGAAATCCAGCGAGCCATCTGAGCTTGTGAAGCGTCTCCGAGACGAGATGGCGCGGGAGAGGGCTAAAAGAGAGGCCCTAGATGAGGAGGTTAGGACCTTGAAGGAGGAGAAGAGATTGAGAGATAATTCCTTCCAAGAGCTGCGGAGGAAAATGGCTATAGTGGAGACAGAGAGGAACCGATATGCTGACCCCGATGCCAAAGGCGGCTGGTTCGGTTGATAATGGATTTTTGTATCAACTGCCCCGAGATGGAGGCCCATCGTCAAGAGCATGGTGAACTCTATCATAAATCCGAGCTTCCACATATGTGGGTCTTGCTTCAGGGGATCCTTAGCGAAGATGACTAAGGATGGTTGGCTTCTGGTTATAATTGGCCGGAGGTGGCAGAAGATCTGGAGAAGTTCCGGTCGAAGTTTCGCCGGATAGGGGGGGTTCAAAACCAGCTTGCTAGCTAGCTTGGAGTCCTTGGAGAAGGCTTTAACCCTGGAGAAGTTTCAAGAGAAGCTATGCAGCTTGTACCCCGAGCTATCATTCTTGGTTGAGAAGCCAACTATGGAAGCTTCAACTGGGGGTCAAGAAATTCCAGATGGGCAGCAAAAGATTGTAACTCCTTAGAGCCTTCACTCTTTATTTAGAAATTTTCTCTTTTTGCCCAACTTTTGGCATTCATGTACTCCGAATAATATATCTCTTTCATAAAATTGACAATTCTGTGTCTTCTTTTATGTCCAGTGTTGCGTAGCTGCCTGTGCTAAATTGCAGGTTAAGTATGAGACTGCTCTTCAGAAAAACAAAAAACTGAAGGAAGAGTTGGATGATTCTAGGGGCTTTTGTAGCCTAGTTCGAGAAGATTGTGATAGTCTCCGCCGTCAGCAAGCAATAAGTCTGGAGTGGAGGGCTGAGTGGAATAACCAGCTGAAGAAACTTCAGTAAAAGTATAAAGCTCTCGAAGAGGTTCATAGCAAGGCTCTGGCTGCTAATAAGGATTATGACCGAGAATGGAGGGAAGCCAGGAGAGAATTGATGGAACTCAAGAGCGAGAGTCATCATAAAGACCGTCGTATTTCCACTCTCTTTGGAATGAAAATATTGACGTGAAACACAAGATAGTCTCTGTCACTGAAGACCTGAGGATATGCGAGGCTGAGCTAAATGCTTGTAGGATCCAAATACAGGAATTAGCAGCTCAGGGCGTGTTTGTTACGCCTCTTGTTCCTTGAAGAAGAGAGGTAGGTGGGCCTTCTTCAAGTCCGAGTTCGGGACGAGGAATGATGCCTTATGCCCGAGGTGGTATGTCTCGAGGGACAGTTAATCTTCCCGTACAATCTTCAAGGGGAGGGGGAAGAGGAGCATTGCCTACTCCTGGAATTCATGGTACAATTGGTTCTCCTTCTCTACCTGTACCTGTAGAAGGTAGGGGGAATCCCCTACATCTTATTAATTAATGAGGATAGCAGAAGAGAGTAATTGGGGTCAAGGCCTCCAGGGAAACCGAGGTCGTGCCTCTACTTCTACTCGTGGTCGAGGATGTACCCCTGTTTATAAAGACCTTTACGAGGTGTAGGAATTATCATAGTGTAATAACACTTTTTAGTTTTTCCCTTATAAAGGTCTTTAATCTTTGAGAAGATTGGGTATCAGGCTTATTAATAGCCTAAATAAATGTCGATATGTACCTTAATAGGTGTACCATAAGGAAGTTCGAGTTTCAAACTTTGTGAGTTTGTGCGACTCATATTATGTTGGTTTTTGACCATATACTTTTTATAAGTATATTATTTTATTTTAGCCTAAGGTGACTGTAGTCTGAACACGTAGCTAAAACAGCTCATATTAGATAAGCATCAATCACACACTTATAAGTGTATAAGTCTTAGGCAGCAGTCTTTACTTATGCTTTGTAAGGCATAGTGTCTCTTTGTTTTAGAGGGATATTGACTGCTTAAAATAAAATAGAATGTATATATTGAAAAGAAATTGTATTCTTCGAACCCGTGAGTTCGGTAAAATTGAAAAGACAACCCCGAGTTTGTGAACTTGGGTATAAAAAATAAAATGAATGATAAAAGGGAAAAGAAGCTTGGCCTATAGGTCTTATTAAAGTAGTTTCTCCTTATTTGGAGAAGGTCTACTTGGTTTAGCTCCGAGGTACCTGCGTAGGAAGGGCGCCATTATGACATGATCCAAGTGTTCTCCTTCGCGAGTTTGTATGAGGTAGAATCCACCGGATTGGGCTGTGGAGACTTTGTAGGGTCCTTTCGGCCTTGACTCCAGCGCTCCTTTTAGCTTGTCGGTGTACCACGGGCCTACTGGCATTACCAGTTCTCCTATTTGAAATGTCTGATGGTGTTGCTTGTGCCATATTGCAGTCATCTCGTTGCAAGCCTCATCTTCGAAGTGGAATACCAAAGGTTGTTCGAGATCGGGGTCTGGTATCAAATCCCCTAGGATGGCGTTGACGGTCGAGATGTTGCTCATCTTTCTAGCATCACAGATGGCCGTGATCATACAGGAACGTGCTACTCCTTGGTCTCCCTTGATGGAGGATACTCCTTGCGGTGTTGGAAATTTCAGCATCAAATGGTAAGGGGACCATACGGCCTTATCTTGGCACATCCAAGGTCTGCCGAGGATGATATTGAAGGGTGTGACGGTTTCGACCACCACGAAGGTGCAGTAGAGGGTTAGGCTTTTCGCTCCATCTGCTACTGTAACTGGGAGTGTGATTTCTCCAAGAGGTATGACTGGATTTCCGGTGAACCCCGAGATCAGGCCCGTAGGTTTGAGGTCGTCTTTGGTAAATCTTAACTTTTGGAAACAGTCTTGGAACATCACTTCTACTCCGCTCCCATCGTCCAGAAAGACCCTCTTCACCAAGGAATCCTGTATAGTTGCAGAGATAATAAGAGGGTCGGAGTGAGGCATCTGGTTTGGCACGGCGTCCGTGTCCGAGAAGGTGATTGTTTCCTCGGGGCGGAGCCTCTTGTTGATCGGCTCTGTGTGGGGTATGGCCCGCACACTGTCCTTCAGCTTTGTGAGGGAGATTGCTTCTCCAGTGTAACCATTAATGTCGTTGATGACTCGGTTGGCTCCATTTGGTGGTGGCAGTGGAGGATCTTGAGGATTGTTGCCTCCACCCCCTTGGTTGTTATTGTTGTTGTTGTTGTTGTTCCGGGAGCCATCCTTCTTCTTCTTTTGCCAGAGTTTTTCCCCATACCTCTTCTGAGTACCCTGGCTGTCACCGGCTATCGAAGGTGCAATCTGTTGCACAATTCCTTGTTGAATCAGCTTCTCGATCTCGTTCTTAAGCTAATAACACTCCTCAGTGTCATGACCCCGATCTCGGTGATATTGGCAGAATTTCGGGGACCTTCGTTGTTCAACTGATTCCTTCATTGTAGAAGGATGTTTCAAAAGGTGCCTGTGAATTAAAATCTCAGCCCGAGATCTAGCTAGAGGAGTGTAAGACTCAAAAGTTGGTTTGGAGGCGCCTTCTGTCTTCTCGACCTTGGATATCTTCATCTTAGGCTTCTTGCCTTTATTTTCATTATAAAGCACTCGCGGCCTCTTGCCAGTTACCGCGTCTGCTTTGCTAGCTTACTTTTCCATGATAGCTTGAAGATGCTGAATGGTAGTTGGATTCTTGGTTGCCAGCTTCATTCTCAGGATGTCTCATCTACACTCATGCGGTACATGTTTATCAGGAGGATCTCATCTCGATCGTAGCATTCTTAGCCAGATCCATGTATCTGTGATAATGCTCCATCACAGTCTCTCCTTCGAGGCGGGGTACATACCCTAAATCTCTGAGGGATTTAGTGAATTTCTTCTTCTGGAAGAAGGCGAGGATGAGAAATTAGGAGAAGTCCCATAGTCAAATTAACTCTCTGGTTTTGTTTGAGTAAACCAGGTTTGGGCCTTCCCTCTGAGATAACTGGGAACAATCTTACATATCTCCAGCTCGTGAAAGTTCATGGTTTCCAAGGTCTTGAGGAAGACTGAGATGAATTCTCTAGGGTCACTGGTACCATCGTAGGTAGGCAAGTGCTCCAGGACCTTCTTGTTGCCATCAAAGGGGAGGTTCACGATGTGTCGTGAAAAAGGGGAGCGAGCGGACTGTCCTCTAGGTCCGAGAATGCGCTTGATTTCCTGGTCAACCTCATACTTCCCCCGAGTAGGATAGGCTCCGTCCTGGGTAAAATGCCGATCAGCACTTGTCTGCCACTCGCTCTGAGTCCGTTCCCTCTTCTCCCGTCTGAGTTCTTCCTGAATGCTATTAATGCGCATGCTTCGCACTTCTTCCCTACTTAGCCCTAGGCCTTTATTATGGTAGTTGGCTGGATCGGAAGGCGGCGGTAGGTTTCTCTGAGTGTTGTATGGAGGTAGACTCCGGGACAAGTCATTCAGGAATCTTCGCTGCTGATTAGGATCAGAGGGCGGTGTTGTTCGAGCTCCTGGAATAGATACTCGATTCGGGGCTTCGTGCACCTGGGCACAAAATTGTTGGCTTGGATTTATCAGGGACGCTACAAAATCAGGATATTGAGAATGTCGTCTCTCATCAATGCTCGGAAATTCTCAAGGATTTCTCTCGGGAGGGGTATCCGAGACAAGGTTGGCATAGGGCTGTTCAGAACCCGGTGGATTATGACGCAAGGGTTGATTCAAGGATTCCCTGAGGCGTCTCTGTATCTCCTCTTCCTGCTGTCTTTCTGCGAGGATTTGTCGATCTCTTTGCGCTCTTTCTTCCACGGAAAAGATTGAGTCGGGTCCGCTATACCCCAACCCATTCTCTCGGTCGAGGCCTTCTGAATTGTTGATGCGCTCGCTATAGTTCATGTCAGTCTGGATCGAGATCCTTGTTCCTGAGTTCGGTAATCAGATATAACAGGATTCGATCCAGAAGGTGGTACTCCGGACGCGACAGGATTGGGGTCGGAGGAGTTTGGAATGCTGGAGTTTCCGGCACCTATGGTAGAGCTCGGTGGTGGTTCTGACGTGGAATGAGCTCGGGATCCTCTGGGTCGGCCGCGTCCGCGTCTTTGGGGAAGTTGCTCTCCTTCGGGATTTTATTCGAGGTTTTGCCCTTGGTTTCGGGCGCTTCGTCTAGGTTGCTCAGCTTCAGACATGGCGTTGACCAAGAAAATATACATCCTCTTAAACATAGTTTTACAGCCATCCTAAACATGGTAACACAACCATGTCCGAAATATACTTCTATTATACATGGTAATACAACTACTATCACATAAGAGTTGTATTCATACCATAAATACATATCTTGGTGATCTACGGATTGTAGCCATATAAATACCCTAAAGGTTTGGTAGACCTCTCCATCTAATCTCATACTACATACTTTACGCCTTAAGCAAATATACTGACTTGAGCGTCGGAGTGTCTACCCCTGGGACACCTAGGGCCTTTGTTTTGCAGATCAGTTCGAGAGCGTGGTTCGTCGTAGAAGTGTTGGTGTCCGGCATACATCAATTTGGCAAGCCTAGTGGGACATCTCACACTCATTGACGACATCGCCGAACCTTGTCTCTGATCTGGTCTAGCGCACCTGAAGAAGCAACTTCCCCAACAACATGTCTGACGCCGAGCAATCCAGACGAAGCGTCCGAG
The DNA here is from genome assembly GCA_948330725.1 of Sherardia arvensis. Lineage (NCBI taxonomy): Eukaryota > Viridiplantae > Streptophyta > Magnoliopsida > Gentianales > Rubiaceae > Sherardia > Sherardia arvensis. Next base: position 38,619,590 of record OX415236.1, on the reverse strand, counting down.
TACTAGGGAAAAATCCGGAGGAGAATCCAGAAGCAGAGCAACCCCCCCAAGGACGAGGACGAGGACGCGGTTGACCCGGAGGATCTCGTACGCGCTCCACTTTTGAACCAGCGTCAGGCTCTACCGTGGGCGCAGGAAACTCCAACGTTCCAAACTCCTTCGGTCCAAATCCTGTCGTAGCCGAAACACCCCTCTCCGGTCCAAATCCCGCTGCATCAGGAGTGCCACCTTCTGGATCAAATCCTGTTGGATCTGAAGCGCCAAACTCAGGACAGAGAGTCTCGATCCAGGCTGATATGAACTACAGCGAACACGTCAACAACCTAGACGGCCTTGACCGAGAGAATGGGCTTGGATATAGCGGATCTGATTCGATCTTTACCGCAGAAGAACAAGCACAAAGGAATAGACAGATCCTCGCAGAAGGACAACAGGAGGAGGAGAGACAAAGACGTCTTAGGGAAACCTTAAACCAAACTGTACGACATAACCCGCCAGGCTCTGAGCCACCCTATATCAACCTTGACTCGGACACCCCTCCGAGAACGATCCTTGAAGATGCCCGAGCACTGATGAGAAACTTACATGCCCAGTATCCTGATTTCGTTGCATCTTTGATAAACTCAAGTCAACAACTCTGTGCACAGACGCATGAAGCCCCCAACCGAGTATCTTTCTCAGGAGCTCAAACTACACCACTTGCTGATTCTACTCAACAGCGGAGACTCCTCAATGATTTATCTAAGGATCTACCGCCTTATAATACTCAGAGCAGTCTGCCACAACCTCCTAATCCATCTAATTACCAGAGTGAATGTGCCAGATTAAGTAGGGAGGAAGTGTGGAGGATGCGCATCATCAACATCGAATAAGAACTCAGACGCGAGAAGAGGGAGCGAACTCGGAGCGAATGGCAAAATAGTGCCGATCGGCCGTTCACCCAAGATGGAGCCTACCCTGCCCGGGGTTGATCAAGAGATCACGCGTATTCTCGGACCTAGAGGACAATCTGCTCGTTCCCCCTTTTTGCGGCATATTATAAACCTCCCCTTCGATAGTAACAAGAAGGTCCCAAAGCACCTGCCCACATATGATGGAACCAGTGATCATAGAGAATTTCTTTCGGTCTTCTTCAAAACTCTGGAAACCAGGAATTTCCATGAACTGGAAATATGTAAAATCGTCCCCAGCTACCTTCGAGGGAAGGCACAAACATGGTTTACTCAGACAAAACCAGAAAGTTTATTCGATTACTGGGATTTCGCTGAGTTCCTTCTACACGCTTTCTTCCAGAGGAAGAAGTTTACCAAGTCCCTCGGAGATCTGGGATATGTGGCCCGCCTTGAAGGAGAAACTATGATAGAGCACTATCACAGATACATGGATCTAGCTACCAAATGCTATGATCGAGATGAACGCCTCCTGATCAATATGTACCGAATGAGCGTAGATGATGACATTCTGAGAATGAAGCTAGCAACAAAAAATCCAACAACCATTCAACATCTCCAGGCCATCATGGAAAAATACGCTAGCAAATCAAATGCCGTGACGGGCAAAAGATCCCCAGACTTCCTTATGGACAGAAAAGAATCCAGGGCGAAGATACCGAAGGTCGAGAAGACTGATAACGCTCCCAAGCCTACCTTCGAGTCATACACTCCTCTGGCTAGATCTCGGGCTGAAATTCTATCCATTCATAGACACCTTTTGAAGGACCCGCCCGCCATGAAAGATTCAGCCGAGCGCCAAAGGTCACCAAAGTTCTGTCAATATCACCGAGATTGGGGGCATGAAACCGAGGAGTGCTATCAACTCAAGAACGAGATTGAGAAGCTGATTCGCCAGGGAATTGTGCAACAAATTGTACCTTCAACAACCAACGATAATCAGGGTACCCAGAGGAGATATGGAGGAAAGCCCTGGCAGAAGAAGAAGGATGGCTCCCGTAACAACAATAACAACAACCATAGTGGCGGAGGCAACAATCCTCAAGATCCTCCTCCCCCACCGCCTAATGGAGCCAATCGAGTCATCAACGGCATCAATGGTTATACAGGAGAAGCAATTTCCTTGACCAAGCTGAAGGATAGTGTGCGAGCCATACCCCACACCGAGCCAATCAACAAGAGGCTCCGCCCCGAGGAAACCATTACCTTCTCGGACGCGGACGCCGTGCCAAATCAGATGCCTCACTCTATCCTCTCATCATCTCAGCAACCGTACAAGATACTCTGGTAAAAAGAGTCTTCATAGACGACGGGAGTGGAGTGGAAGTAATGTTCCAAGATTGTTTCCAGAAACTAGGATTTACCAAGGACGACCTCAAACCTATGGGTCCGATCTCGGGGTTCACAGGAAATCCAGTAATACCTCTCGGGGAAATCACTCTCCCAGTCACAGTAGCAGATGGAGCGAAGAGCTTAACCCTATACATTCGTGGTAGTCGACCCATCACACCTTTCAACATTATCCTTGGCAGACCTTGGATGTGCCAAGCTAAAGCCGTATGGTCTCCCTACCATCTGATGCTGAAGTTTCCAACACCACAAGGAGTAGTTTCAATCAAAGGAGATCAAGAAGTGGCGCGTTCTTGCATGATCACGGCCATCCGTGACGCCAGAAAAGTAAGCAACATCTCGGCCATCAACACTATCCTAGGAGATCTGGTCCCCGATCCTGATCTCGAACAACCTATGGTATTCCATTTCGAAGAAGAGGCCTACAACGAGATGACTGCACTATGGTATAAACGCCGCCACCAAACCTTCCAAGTGGGGGAACTGGTAATGCCAGTTTGCCTGTGGTGCACTAACAAGCTAGGAGGAGCGCTGGAGCCAAGGACCAAAAGACCATAAAAAATCTCCGCAGCACAATCCGGTGGATTCTACCTCTTGCAAACACGCGAAGGAGTGCACTTGGACCCTGTCATCATGGCGCCCTTCCTACGCAGGTACCTCGGAGCTAAAACCAAGTAGACCTTCTCCATATAAGGAGAAACTACTTCAATAAGGCCTACGGGCCAAGCATCCTTTCTTTTCATCTTTTTATCTGTTCATACCCGAGCTCCCAAAACTCGGGGTTGTCTTTCATAATTTTACCGAGCTCTCAAGTTCGAAGAATACAATTTCTTTTCGACATGTGTCTTCTATTTTATTTTGAAGCAGTCTATACTCTCTAAATACAAAGAGACACTATGCCTTATAAAGTATAAGTAAAGACTGCTGCCTAAGATCCATACACTTATAAGTGTATGATTGATGCTTATCTAATATGAGCTGTTTAGACTACGTGTCCAAACTACAATCATCTTAGGCCAAAATAAAATAATATACTTATAAAAAGTATATGGTCAAAGACCAACACGATATGGGTCATACAAACTCACAAAGTTTGGGACTCGACTCTCCACGTGATAATCCTATTAAGGTACACGTCACTATTTATTCAGGCTATTCATAAGTCTAAGAGTCAATCTTCTCAAGGATTGCAGTACAAAGACCTTTATAAAGGCAAAATCAAAAAGTGTTACTACACTAAAAAAATTCTTACACCTCGTGAAGGTCTTTAAATACAGGGGTACGACCCCGACCGCGAGAAGAAGTAGAGGCACAACCTCGACCACTTTGGAGGCCACGGCCCCAATTAATTTCTTCTGCCACCCTCATCAACTGAGAGGGTGTAGGAGATCCCCTTCTATTTCCTATAATTACAGGTCGAGCAGGAGAGTCAATTGAGCCACGAGCTCTAGGAGTAGGTGTCACCTCTCTGCCCCTTCCACATGGGATCCCTCGAGATATACCCTCTTGGACATGAGACCTTATCAACGGTCCTGAATATGGGACACAAGAAGGCCCACCTATCTCACTCCTTGAAGATCCTGAAGGTATGATAAACACACCTTGAGCTTCTAGTTCCTTTATTTGGAACCTGCAAGCGTTCAGATCGGCCTGACACATCCTCAACTCATCTATCCTGGAGGCAATCTTATTATTCACGGTGATATTTTCATCTCGGAGGGTAGAAATATGAAGATCCTTCTCGTGACTTTCACCCTTGACCTTCATTAAGTCACTCTTGACTTTCCTCCATTCTTGGTCATACTCCTTATTGGCGGCCAGGACCTTGCTGTGCGCATCTTCTAGATCCTTATACCTCTTCTGAAGATCGCTCAACTGCTGATTCAGTTCAGCTCTCCGCTCCAAAGATACCTTCAGCCCGCCACGAACACTTTCACATTCTTCTCGCAGATGCTAAAACAGTCCTTGGAGTCATCCAAATCTTTCTCCAGTTTCTTGCTCTTCTGAAGGACAACTTCATACTTGACCTGCAAATCAGCACAAGCGGCAGAGCAACACTGGACATAAAGGAAGGTAAAGACCAATTAATTCCAGAAATAAAGTATGTGTTCAGAATACATGAAACACCAAGATCTGGCGAAAAGAGAAAAATTTTGAGTAAAACACAAGGCTCTAAGGAGTTACAATCTTTTCCTGCCCATCGAAAGTCTTCGGGTCTTCAATTGAAGCCTCCACAGCCGGCTTCCCCACCAGGAATGATAGCTCGGGATACAAACTGCACAGCTTGTCCTAGAACTCCTCAAGAGTTAATGCCTTCTTCAAGGATTCCAAGCTAGTCAGTATAATAGTCTCAAACCCCCCAATCTGGCTAAACTTCGCCCGAAACTCCTTCAAACTCTCCGGTACTTCCGGCCAAGTGTAGGCAGGGGCCAGACATCCTTGAACCTCTTCGCCGAAGAATCCCTTCAGATGAATCCACATCTCCGAGAGCTCAGACTTATGGTAGAAGTCACCATACTTTTGGCGATGAACCTCCATCTCTGGACAGTTGAGGCAGAAATCTATTATCAACTGAACTAGCCGCCTCTGGCTAATTGGATTAGCGTACCGGTCTCTCTCCGCTTCCACCAAAGCCATGTTCCTTTTCAGATCTAAGAAGGAACCATCAGACAGCCTTTTTGCCTTCTTCAAGGCTTGGTTCTCCTCTTCCAAGGCCTTTATTTTGGCCTTATCCTGAGCCATCTCATTCTGGAGGTGCTTCACCATATCGGAAGGTTCCTTAGACCTCTTGGATATCTCCTCCTTCATCAGTTCAAGCTCAGACGCCTGCCCTTGAGAATGGTTATACAGTGCCCGAATGGAGTCGTACATATACTTTATTTGACTCACAGACTGTGAAAGAAGATAAAAACAGTTAGCTAACTACACAACTAATTTTATTGAGAGCTAAGATGATCATACCTGGCTAATCTCAGGACAGCCTGGTACCATCTCGACCAGAGCCTCGGAAGGAGGAGGTGACACATACTTCTCGAACTCCTCCAATGGTCCGAGTTCGAGCCTTGTTTTCTTTGAAGACTTGTCCGCAGAGCTCCCTGAGGCCGCGAGATCCCTCTTCTTCTCATTACTGTTCAACGGCCCCCTCGATTCAGCTATCTGAGCCGACAAAATTTACTGCCATGTTCGCCTTAGAAGCACCCACTGCATATAAAAGGAAGGAAGTTAGCGTAAGAAGCGATTGGCACATTGTGGACGAGAATATAATACTAACCAAGAAGAAATACCCTCTTGCAACGCATCCGAATCTACTATAGGAGTTATCATCATGACTTCATCAATATTATCAATCATGGTTGGGAGGACACTAGAAGTCCGAGACACTTCCTTTCTCGGACATCGAACTACAGCAGAACCCTCATCATCTTCCTCATCTGATGGATCTAAAGCTACAGGAAAAAATAGGCAATTTGTCTCCTCAATCACCTTAAGCTGCGATTGAGTCTTTTTGGGTCCTTGAACCAGCCTTTTGAACCGACGCCTATGTCGAGCATCTTTCATCAGACCCGAGATTTCCTTATCTACTTCTTTCTCGGATACCTCATCTCGAGCAGTTCTCTCTTCTAATGCCCTAGAGGCCTACAACGCCTTAACTGCACCAACTGGATCCTGCTCCATAGACAGAAGGGTTTCATACCAATCCATCTCAACACCTTTTGGCTGATCAAAATGTGTCAACTTCAAGAAGCTGCAATTTTGAAGAGTCCGGCCGGACAGTTGGTTCAACCAGTCATACGTCTCAATAGGCCACTGCCAACCCATCTGATGATCTCCTGATACAAACTTACCCTCTCTAAGTTTGATCTTATCTCTCACCAGCTCCTCAGCTATATTGAGCAGTTTACGGGAGGACTCCACTTCATGCCAGATCTCATTTTTGACCTCTTCGTTCCAATTAGGAACTTCATACTTGGTTCGATCGAAGGTTAGTTTTACTTTATCCTACTTCTCGCAGTTCACAGGAAGCACAAAAAGCTTACCTAAAGAAGTATCCCGAGAGGTCAAGGTCACATTTTGTTTAACAATGGAAACCTTATACATGGTTCGCAACAAAGGGATACTGGGACGGTAACCTTTACGAGCACACCAAGTTATTAAGGCCATAATGATTACTATCACATTGGCATGTAACTGCTCTGGATGCACCCTATAATGCCGAAGAAAATCATTCAACAGTGGGGGAAAAGGGAAGGCTAACCCATGCTGCAGAAATGTCCCATATATGACCCCTCGGGTCGGAGTTACTAATTCAACTGCAGACTTGTCTTCTACAAAGTACATAAGATCAGAATCAGAAGGAATCGAAAAGGGACAACCTTCTACGAAGATAGCGGCGTCAGCGCGTGCTTTATCCTCCTTTATCAACTTTTTACTACTACCTTCGCCATCCATGGATATTCTACCTCCGGATGCATGCACTACCATGGGGTTATTCCCCTCTATCTGAGTCCTCCTGGCCATTGCCCTCAACCTCTTCTCTTCCTCAGAGGCTTTCTTCTTCAGAATTACAGATTTTTTCCCACTCGCTACCTCAGCTCTGCGGCGGTCACAGGAGCTACTCTCCTCGGCCTGAGCTTTTACATACTCTCCCTCATCATGACGGGGGAAGGAATTTGTTTTACTACTATTACTCATGATTTTAGAGAGTATGGGGGGAAATACACACACAGAGAGAAAAGGAAAAAACAGACACAAACAATTTTACAGAGAAAGAAGATAGCACTTCCTGATGATGGAAGCAGAAAGCAGAAATTTGGGGCTTCAGAAATTGATGAAGTGCTGATACGTCTTCTGAACTTGGAAGGAAGAAATATTCGAATAAGAGAAGACAATGAGAATGATTTGGGAAATTTAATCCAAACCCAGACAGCATTGAAGACGGCATACATCATTTAGTCATAAACTTGCTACATTTTAGAAGTAGTCATGTATAGGTTCCACAATTTTTGGAAGCAATATTCTTGCTTCATGGCTGTGTGTTGAGCAATTATGCTTTTATTCTTTTGACTCCCACTTTATTTAGTGGTGACTTCCTATAACTATAGCCAAAATTTATTTTGGCAATTTTCATATGGTTAGGGGAGCCAAATAAAGTTTCCCCATCTAAGGATGGTTCCATTTAAAAAAAAAACTTTCATAGCAAGTCAGAAAAGTTGAAAAATTTAGGAGATTTTCTCATAAAATATTATACTGGTTGCGCCACGCAATGAGTGGCGTTTTTAATTATCATTATAGATAGTAACATTTAAATACAAATACAGATTGTAAAAGTGTGTTTTAGAATAGTATGAGACTTGATTAATTAATTATATATTATATATGTTTTAGAATAGTATTAGACTTGATTTGTATCATAGTTTAAGTTCCACGAAAGTTGAAGGTCCATATTCAAAATCCCGAAACATTAGTCAATTTTATATTATAATTTCAAAAATCTCTCTCAGACATTTTAACAAGGGTGGTGATATTGCCAGACCAGTTATTAGCTGCCAGAGCAAAATTTAACAAATTTTCCTAATATACCCTTTCTATAATCTGATTTTTTCATTAATTTATTTTTCTTCCTCTGTTCTCCACTATCAGAAAAACACAGGCTCGTTTCAACGAACTGTAAACTTTCCGTTGATATGTAGCGCGTTTCAACGGTTATCACTGTTCATCACTCGAATTTTCATGGGTCAATAAAAATCTTTCAACTGACCAAAGGAGACTTGCTGACATGGCAGAGTTGACTGAAAGGAGAGTTGAATTATTTGATGGTCCTAAACTAATTTCAACGAATCTGATATCAATCGTTGATATTCATAAGTCTGACCAAGGCAATCATTCAATATGTTGACTGGGCTCAAAAACTTTTGTGGGGTTTGATGGGTTTTGAATAGCGGGCTTTTGCAATGGGCATGGCCCAACATATATTTCAACATTCTTTACCGTTGAAATGAGATTGGGCGCAAAATAGCAATAGTAAGCAACTGCGATGGTCAATTAAATTTTGCAATTTGTTTGACCCCGTGGGTTCCACAGACCTCACCAAAATATTGTTTCAACTTTTCAGGTCGTAATTCGTTGAAATAATAATTTGGGTTTTTGAGTATGTTGATCGGCCTCATTTTGAGACCAGTAATTTTGGATTCTTAAGTGGGTTGGTAACGGACTTTTGTGCGAAAAAAGCCCAATTTCAAATTTAAACACCTGTCAAGTTGAGAAAGAGCCACGTCGCTCTCGTTTCAACGATATAGTTAGCGTTGAAATGTATAAAAAATTGAAAATGGCATAAAACATCAATTTTTTACTTTTAAAATTGATTTTTTTAATGATTATGCTAATTTTAGGTGTTTGCTATATGCTGGTCATGTTTGCTTCTGCAGGTCCAATGAAAGTGGGAAAATACCATAATTATCCTTCATTCATTTATTAATTTTTACAAATATATTTCTAAAACCCTAACTTTAAATGCATAAACCCGTCTATGTAATGATTGAACACGTGTCCAAATTATAAATTACTTTTTCGTGAATTATAATAAATATTTAAGAGGGACATTATTGTCATTTCTGATTTAATTTGGATCTGCAGAAGTAAAGTGGACCTGCATTTAGAACCACCCTAATTTTATTACGTAAAAGACACTACTTAAGTAAATTTACTTTGGTATTAGTTCAATGAAAGGTACGTGTGGTGAAAATTATAGTATCAAGAATCTGAGAAGCACTACTAAGACTATACCTTGTTATCTAAGTATGTATACTTTAGAGTCATATTTTCACCATAGTTGTGATCAATGTACTTTCATTACTAAATATGTTTAAGTATATTTGAGTGTTTTGGAGACATTCTAACATAAGAGTACATGAAATAACATTAATATGAATGTTCAATTCTATATAAAATTGAAAAATAGCATAAAACATCAAATTTTTACTCTTAAAACCGATTTTTTTACGATTATGTTAATTTTATTATGTATAAGACACTTTTTAAGTAAATTTACTTTGGTATTAGTTCAACGAAAGGTACGTATAGTGAACATCGTAGTATCAATAATCTGAGAAGCACTACTAAGACTATACCTTGTTACCTAAGTATATGTATTTTAGAGTCATATTTCCACCATTGTTGTGACCAATTTATTTTATTACTAAATGCATTTAGGTATATTTGAGCATTTCAGAGACATTTTAACATAAGTGCCCCATGAACTAGCATTGATATATCAATGTCCAATTCATCATATATTGAAAAATTGTCATAAAACATCAAATTTTGACTTTTAAAACTGAATATTTTGATGATTATGTTACTTTTATTATGTATCAGACTGTTTTTATGTAAATTTACTTTGATATTAGTTCAATGAAATGTACTTGTAGTGCAAACTTTTGTATCAATAGCTTGAGAAGCACTATTATACTAGAACTTTTTTACTTAAGTAAATATACTTTAGAGTCATATTTCCGGTGTGATCAATTTATTTCTATTACTGAATGAAATTTAGTATATTTGAGTGTTTCTGATACGGTCTAACATAAATGTCCATGAAATAGTATTGATATGAATGTTCAGTTCAATAAAAAATTTAAAAAATGTCATAAAATATCAAATTTTGACTTTTAACCCACATTTATTATGACTATGTTAATTTTATTATGTATAAGATACTTTTCATGTAAATTTTCTTTGGTATTAGTTCCAAATAAACACAAGTAGTGAGAAATTTAATTAGTATCAAGAACTTGAGAATCACTACTAATGATATAACTTGTTACTTAAGTGTATAAATTGGAATCATATTTTCATCATATTTTTGATCAGTTTATTTCCATTACCAAATGAAATAAAGTAAATTTGAGTGTTTCTGAGACATTTTAACATAAAGTCCATGAAATTGCATTGATAAGAAAGTCCGAACATTCATTATCAAGCGTATAAGTCACATTTTATATTGAAATCATGGTATTTTCAATGCTAATATCTCATTTATGATGTGCTAAAATCAAATATTTGTACTAAAATAATCCTCATTATGTGTGTAATGTTCACATTATCATTTCTAAATGACTTAAAAAAATTGTAGGGGTAAATTTACAATTTTAACAAAATTTCAGTTGAGAACTTTCCGTATCAATGTTTCCATTATGTTCTGCCTGAATCGTGTTATTTGAAGGAGAGAAAGTCTTCCGAGAGTCCAACTTTCCTAACTTTCCATAAGTGTGTTTATACGTTTTAACTTATACAGCGTACCTTTTAATTTGAACTGTAAAATTTATTATTTGAATTTTATTAATGTTTTAATGTAAATTCATGAATTTTTGCATTAAAACATGTTTTACTATATGTTCACTTTGATACTGTCAATGTTTTAACACAAAATAGTATCACTTGACCTTAAATATATAGTGGTAGTTCCATAACACTTAGGAAAGTCGGACTTTCTAGAGAGTTTGCCTTTGAAGTATACAACCGATATCAATGTTGGATACAAATCATTTGTGTTTATAATAATTTTTTTATAAAATACATCCATTATTAAAGTATATAAACATTGTTGGGTTAATATGCAATTTTTAAAATTTATATGTTGCCATAAAAGCAGCTTGTAGCGGCTGCGGATTTTTCATAAAAATGTAATATTAATTCGAATTTTTTATAACATAATTTATTTTGTATTGATCTGATCCGTTAATTACTTCAATCATGTCAATCTGAACCGTTGATTCTTTACCTATATAATTTTAGGGTCTGAACCTTATATCCTTCCTTATCCTTTTTGAATCCGCAATCCCTCTTCCGACCCCTCTTCCTAAATCTTGCAAATCCCTCTTCCGATCTAAGTCCCGCCACCTCTTCAACCCTCCGTCGCCGTCTCCAAATCCACAGCGCCGAGCATCCGAATCAACGCCCAGCCCTCAGCTGATGCGGCGGTGCAATCCCTCTTCCGACGCCGAAGATCAATTTCTCCGAGCCTCTCCCGATCCGTCATGAAATCTCTTGAGCTGATGCGGCGCGTTATGGGCTTGCGACGGTGGCCGAGTTCTGGCGTTAGAGATTTTCGGCGGCATTGATTATTGGAGCCGTCGATATGTATCGGTGAGGCGACGGTGCTTCTCTAACCCGAGCTGACGAAGGCACAAATCCCCCTTAAACAGGTACGAGATTGTTTTTCTGCTTCAACAAAGTTACCACGTTTTGCTTTCTTTCTGAGTGAATCCGCTCTTTTAATGGTTTTTCTCTGTGTTTTTTTCATACCTGTAATTCTTTATCTGATTGGTAAGGAATAGGGACGAAGAAAAGGGCCTTTTTTACACTCCAGTTTCACCTGTCTATTTTGTGTCCTTGTTTTTGGACTAAACCATGTTTTGGCACTATTGTTTATAGCCTCTTGTTTTCTTGTATTGAAGAATATTCAGTGGATTTTTGTTCTTTTTTTTCTGGTGCATAGGTTGATGTTGACCCGTTTGGGATTGGTGATGTGCTGCTACCAAACTCTCTTGAGATCTTAGCTGATGGTTAACCAAGGCCGCTTGCTTCAGCACCACATCATACACCCTCTGCTCTGAAGTCAGAGCAACTTCTGGGGTAGCTACCGCACTGGAAAGCACAGCCACTTTCCCAGTGTTCCCCAATCTTCGCCTGGAATATCCTAAATCGGCATTAAGGCATCCCGAACACCATTTAGCTTGCTTTCGCTGGCTGACTCTACCTTTGTAGGCAAATCTGGATGAACCAAGAAGCATGTTTCCCTCCCTGAGGGGTTCTGAGACAGCAATGCCATTTGTGGTCTCATAACTAGGAGAAACAACCCACAACAGAGTAACAGACATAGCTAATCAAAAGAGGTTAAACTAATCAAGATTTTGTCCTTTTTTACTTGTTTTCTGCTAAACAAATAACTTGTTTAGTCCCACTTGACTCTTCCTAGGATGAAGGTATCAAAAAGTTCTCAATTACATTAAGGCTTTCAGCAACTTCAGACAGCAAGATTTACTGAATTCCGGGCTTACAAAATCGGATTGATCTGCTCAAGAGTTATAATTTCATTCTCTACATTCAGGTATCTGCAAATTACTTTGTTTTGTTTGCAACGATAACTGTTGTTTCAATTATGAAGTCTTGATCTTTGAATACATTTGGTTTAGAATTATAAAGTTGATGATGGCCCAAGTTTAAGTGGTGTTCCCTGTGGTGGTATGAGCTTGCAGACAGTTGATGTATCAGTGCTATACCTCGAGGCGACAGTTTCAGTGGAGTCGAAGTGGGTCGATTGTGGGAAGGCTCGGAGGTAGGAGCATTGGTTTGGAGCTCCAGAAATTAGGTAAAGTTCTATTCTTTCTTAGCGAGTACGAGTCAAGTTTGTAAGGCGTTGTTCAAGGCAATTTTTTGCATGTTTGATTTTGGATGGAACAGGGCAGAGAGCCTGCGGATATGGACTTCTGTTACCATTGATGGACTCATGAAAGTCCTAACAATGATATTCTTGGTATTCTTGGTATTCTTGGTAGCTCATTTTATTGAATAATATGGCTGAATTTTGAAAAGGGTTTGTAATATTGGCCTTTGAGTGGATCTGTGTATGAAACTTGATGGTTATGTGATTTTTTGGCTCAAACTTGTTAAGTAGCTCATCTTATCTTCATCTGTTATCGAATTATATTGTACTTCATTTATATTAAAGTCAGTCAGTCAGATTTGCACTTTTGCATGAATTTTGATGGTATCTATGTCTTGAAACAGGACTGGCTTCGGTGGACTTCTGGCTCTGGTCTGTTCTTTGTAGGTTACGATTTTTGGTCTTTCTAGCAGGGTTAGATTAGAATTATAATAGAATTAGTATATAATGATTGTGAAGTGTAATGAGTTCTGTGACATTTGATTTTTAATATAATTTATAAATTTTATTTTTTTATTTTCAAAATTTCTATTTTATATTAATTTTTTGCAGCATATTTGGGAAAATCAGATTCTTTTTTTTTTTTTTGTTTCGATAATATATACGTTTCAACGAATCACAGTTTGTTGATATGCTCTATGAGTGGAATGTCTACTCAGATGCAAACGTGGAATGCGTGGTCCCCTTAAAGACGTTTCAACGCAAATTTCAAAAAATGAGCGATATCACCGTCGTTTCGACGGTTGTTGACTAGTCAACAGCCGTTGATACACCTAAAAAAAATTGTTGAAACAGACGCGTTTTTTCTGATAGGACTCCTAATATATTGCTGAGAGTTTAAAGGGAAAATTTAACTTGAAGACTTGTGTTCCGAATTCGGAACCTGCTAGAATATCAGTAAATTGCTCGCTACTCAGCTGTTGATGCAAAATCGGAAGAGTGGGGATCGAAATGTCTCGGCGTGGATGGTTGAAGTCTATCCCCGAAACGAAGAAGATCCAGAAATTATTTAAGTACCCCCTGCTTCCTTGATTTGGAATGGACAAGAAAATCCGATGAACGCAATAAAACATGGCAAACTGAGCGAATATCAACAGGATGAAGGGCTTGCTCTATTGCTCTCTAACTAATGATGCAACAATATGTGCCCTAGTCTTGAGATGGAGTTTTATTAATTATGATATCATTGCAACTTGCAAGTGGAAATTTCCAATCAATCTATCGGTTTTTTTGCCTTCTTTTTGCTTTAGAGAAGGTCTTGAAACTCCATTTCTCACACTTTTAATTGGCTGATCATGATCATCACTGGCCTTGTTTTGGCTCAATTTCTGCAATCCAGGAAGTATGGAAGCCAAGGTTGATGTTCAAGCTCTGATAAAACAAATTCCTATTCATAAATCCTTTCAGCTCCTGATATTCAAGCTCTGATAAATTCCTGCTGATAACTCCTTCGACCTCCTCGTGTTCCTCTTCCTCATCATGTTTTAGTCGCCATTTTCGCACTCTCTTCACGTTCCTCTGGTTCCCAATATGGATACGCGGAATTTCATCTTCCTCTGATTGACCGAAATATTTTATGAATATGGAATTAATAACTGCCATTTTCAAAATCTTTTTCGCGCCCTCCTCGTGTTCCTCTCGCTCTCATTCATGCAATGATAAAAGCGTGAAACCAAAAATGACGAACAGATTGAAGAAAAATAAATTAATAAAAAATCAGATTATAGAAAGGGTATATTAGGAAAATTAGTTTAGTTTTTCTCTTGTAGCTAATAACTGCTCTAGCAATATCACCACCCTTTTAACAAACACTTTCATGCACAATTTTCATTTCTCGAACACCAAATTTGAATGTATATAAAATCAAGAGGAGTTAAATATCTTTTTCAGAATCAACAAACACTTTACAAGCCAAACCATTTCATTCGGTACCCATGCAATCTACAATCTGATCGTGCGATAAATTGAGAGTAATCTCTCAAATGGTTAAATAAAAAATATAATAATTATAAATGTTGAGAATTATAATATAATATGTCAAAATAGTTGTTACTTAATATGAATGATATTGAGTTAAACTTGAGATTATATTATAATATTTACTTATAAAATATTAATCCATTAAGTTTATTCAACGTACCACTTAACCAGTAAATTATAGAAACTTTATTTCATCATTAACCGGTGAATAAAAAAATATATTAATTAACAATGAGTGTCGTATCTAGTATATTTTTTAATACATATGGTTTTAAATATATAAAATGGAATTAAATATTTTCGATTTAACTTGTTTTGGATGATAGTGTATTATACGGAATTTGTTTAGTAGTAATGTTTATATCTTTGTAGACAATTTGTATGTCCAACTAAACTTCAAAACAACTCAAACTTTATCAACATTATGATCAATATAATACATTATTTTTAGTATATTATTAATAGGAAATGTTAATACATGACTCTGAGATGAAATGTTATGTCAGTAATTTTATTTTTATATGATGTCCGTTTTAATTTACAAATTTTTAGTTCAAGTTTAATGTTTGGACGATTAATTTTTATAACCCAAAGATTTTTTTTCCCTTGTTTTTAAGCACACTATCACAAGGACTAATTGATGTTTCGTTTTCGCTTTGATTGTTACGTGAAGGTAACTAATGTCTCCCCGGTCCCCACAGACAATTTAGATCCATATGATACGGCAGAGGACTTGCATATTCCGTTTTAATAAGGTTTGAGTAAGAAATTAATTATTTTATTCTCGGTGCTTAAGTGTAAGTGGTGTAGAAAAGTATGGACTATATTTCAAATCTCAAAAATTAATACATAAAGCTCCCAAATCATCTTCTTCTTCGCATCATCTTTCTCTTCCCAAATCATCTTTTCCTCCCATCATCTTCTTTACCCAGCAGCCGTGACTCCAACCAATTCTTCCTAGGAGGGCGTGGGCGGCGTTGCCTCGATCGGAGATGTTAATTGGAGATGTGGAGCGGCGGGCGAAGTGAATGTATTGAGCCGTCGACTGATCAGTAGGAATCAATAATACCACCGGGGCTATAACCAGGATCGGTAATTGACGGAGCACAAGCGAAGGAGGAAAGCTGTCGGCGGAATGACAGAGATCTGTATGGAGGCCCGACGACACTATCACTTGAACCGCTGAGCTGAGACATTTCAGGCGCCGAGGAGTAGTGCTCATCCGAGAATGACACAAATTGCTCCAGAATTTCATGAATTTTCGCCCGAATCTCCTTCGTTTTTTGATAATTTCTATTTCATAATTCCGATCTAATGATGATGATTCCAATGGTGGTCATTTCGATTTGATAATGATGATTTCAATTTGATAATACCAATTTGATGATGATTTCAATTTGAGGATTCCAACACAATGATTTATTGATGATGATGATGCTAGTAGTGGCGGCGGCGGCTGGTGGTGGTGATGCAGTGGTGGATTGGTGGTGGAGTGGTGGATTAGTGGTGGCGATGATGATAATTTATTAATTGATAATGATGTATGATTATGATACTTTATTAACGATGATGATTTATGATAATGAATTTAGTGCTAACGTTGATGATGATTAATGGTGGTGATTTTGATAAACAATGATAATTGATGTTGTTGATGATGATGATTGATGATCGGATGTTAAGAGCCTGTTTAGTAAATTTTATCTGAATATCTTTCAATTCAGTTCAATTCATTATTTTTCAGTTCAGTTCAGTTCAGTATTTTTCAGTTGAGTGTATTAAATTATTTATTTATTTTTTTTAAAAATATATATTAATCATTCAGTTCAATGCAGAGAAAATTTAATTTTAATTCAGTTGATTGAAGTGAAACTATAATTTAATGCTTATAAATTTATATCGAAAATTCATTCACTTCAGATTAGTGTAGTTACACGATTACGGTGATTATATTTTTTCCCACACGATCGATTAGTTAAAAAGGTTAAAATGAAAATAAAATTTCTTATTAGATTCTTTTTCTATGATTAGTGAAAAGGTTAAAATGGGATGCTCGAAGATCTGAATACGATCAGACACTTTCTCTCTCTAACAGAGAGTAGTATTTTCCGATCAATTTCACAGTCCAAATCGGCAACCTTTCAATCATTTTCTTCCCAAATTAAATTAGGGATCGGTCTTATCAAGCCTCCAGAGATACAATGGAGGCATTAATTCTCACATGCATAAAGGTCTGGTTTTAGGGTTTCAACACGCGAAGTAGACTTGACAGAGGTTGGCAGTATTCGGAAAAGCAAGATTCCCCGTCCGATTGGGTATCTGGCTTAACACTGATTGGGGGGCGAACGGAAAAATCACATCAGGCGTCTAAAAAGGAGGACTTGCGTGTGACAGTGAACTCGGCGAGTCCCAAGGCGTCAGAAAGTTTAAAGGTACGTGCGAAATTACTCTCGTTAATTGGGCGTACTTAGTTTAATTTATAGACAAGTCCATCGATCTCCGAGAAGGATAATCATGAGGGGTGGGGGCTCGAGGAATAAGTTCAATTCAGATGGATTTAGCCGAAGAGAAGATGAACAGATGTTATGGAGAAAAGACTCTATAAATACACTCCATAAGTTTAGTTCAGTATATAAAACACAACAGAGTCTCTTCCCTTCTGATACTGGGAAACAAAGTGGTGTAAACAAGTACCCTGTTATACCCAAATATCCCAATAAATCCAACATGGGAGATAGCCAGTCAATGAACACGGAGGAACGAGCTCTATCACCGACGGGCTCGGACTATTCTGAGAAACGGAGGGAGCTCAATGCAGGAGGAGTTAACTTTGATATGTATGCTAGGCCGACAAGGAGAGGAGGGGTGCTGACGTTGACAAGAGAAGACATTGAAGCGTCGATCCCGGTGGAACAGAATTGCCTGCTGGCATATTGTCTAGACACAAGAAGCTTTACGGAGGAAGCTGTGGAGGAGTACATTGGAAACTTCTGGGCGATCACGGTTGAGGTGATTCACAGGTACGGGAACTTTTACGTTGTCAGATTTGATTCACGGGAGGAGGCGCTGGCGGTACTTCACCGGAGCCCCTATGCCATGGCGGGAAGTCTGCTTGCATTCCGACGCTGGGGAGCTGGAATCGTTCTCCGAGATGTACGGGTGGAGAAGGTGAAGGTGAGGGTGCAGTTGCATGGTCTCCCAGCAGAGGCGTTCGCACCGATGGCAGCCATAAAAGTAGCAAATATGGCGGGAGATGTTATAGATGTGGAAATCAAACCGCCGCCGGCAAGAAATGTCTCCTACCTCAGGGCCACAATGTGGGTGGTGCCCGGTGAGCCTTTAGTCACAGGTTTCTATGTTAATCTGGATTATGTGGAGAATCCAGATAATAGGAGAATCTGGGTAAGCATACAGTATGAGAGGGTTTTTAGGGTTTGTAGAAGATGTGGAGTTATTGGGCATTTGATGAGCAGATGTCCCTTAATCAGTGATGAAGTACTGGATGAGTTCATAGAGCACAAGGTTCGCTCTCATTTTGAGATAAGGGGAGTCAATATAGTATACGATCCTCGGCGCCAGATGTTTGCCGGTGACATCAGGGCATACAACCATAGGAGAGAACACAAGAACACAAACATCCCGGTAGATTATATGGAAACCCGTCGTCTGAGATATAGGCACATGAGGGATAGAGATGTGCAGGAAGGCTCTCTGATCTCAATGAGAATGGAACCTGGGGAAAACAGGCGCTTCACGATTAGAGACAGATTGGAGGGCTTTCCATTTCAAGCTGGAAATCAAGTATTTGATCCTTATTTTGGGGATCAATACAGAGAACCACAAAGACCAATCCCCAGACAGGAGTTCTCGCCCTCTGACATGCTCATTGATATTGATACAAGTAACCAGCCCCTTCTAGATGTGGAAGTCCAAGATCTAGGAGCTTGGGTAAGAAACCAAGAGGAACTGGAAAACAACATGAGAGCGGAGCTGGAAAGAGTCACAGTGGACCTGCGCAATCTGGAACAAGCTGAGAACGCTCTAACGGCGGTAATGGAAACGGCCTTGCAAGGAAATTCGGACGGAACGCACCTACGTGTCACGGTGAGAGGGACCTCAGCCATCCCAGGATGGGCAGGAGCGATCTCTGAAACTCCCCCGTCTTTGCAACAGGTCCAGTGGTTGGAGTGCATGCCAGACAGAATGGGAGAAGAGAGTCATATGGAGAATGAGGTAATCGTCATCTCATCAGATGAGAGTGATTCAGATGACTCGTCCCTGGATTCGACTCATGAATCCTCCAGGCAAACCAGGGAGCCAGCGATTGTCATTGGCCGCCAACGGGACCGGAAAAGGTACAGATCACAGGCGGAGGAAGATGAGGATAAGGGTAAGAAAAAACAGAAGTTAGTGCAGCCAGAGAAAAGGATCAGAAAGCGACGAGGCTTCACGAAATTTGTACTGAGGCGGAGGAGGCCTAATTTGAGGCGGGACAGTCATCCAGACCACTGCAAGACCTCACAGCGAGTCACCCAATCCAGCAAGTGCAGAGACTGAATGAGGACATTCAAGAGAGAGAGCATAGGGAGAGGCCCCCTCTTCAAACAGATGTGGTGCAAAATGAAGTGGAAAATGAGATGGTGGAGGTGACATACAATTGGAACATTAGAGGAGTTAACAGAGCATCATCAGAACCAATACATCAGCTGAACATTCACCAAGACAGGAAGAGAGCCCGCTCGGAGGAGCCACTACCAGATTTCAAAAGCTCACCCAAACGCAGGAAGATAATACTGAATCACATCATCAAGGACGCTGAGGAGCAGCGAGTGGTACCTGACTCCGATCAAGAAGAACAACTCAGTGGTGTAGTGGGCACCGGAAGGAAGATCCTGGTAGTCCAAGCAGAAGGAAATGACAAGGAGGAAGTGGAGTTGGACAGCTCAGATGAAGTTGGAGAGGACCAGGTGGAAGATATCTTGGAAATTGCAAGGGAAGACATTGAAGACACTACAACCAGCACTGGAGGCGAGGAGGTGTCCTCAGCAAGACTGCCAGCGCTCAGGGAGGCTGAAGAAGGAACCTCCACTGCAGGTTTTCAGGTGATTGAACCAAATCAATCACCTCAGCAGCCATGACGACATTAGTGTGGAATTGTAGGGGATGCAATAATGCCCCTACAATGAAGGCGATCAACCAGTTAGTCTCAAGACACAAACCTGACATGCTGTGCTTAATAGAAACTAAAGCCACGGAGGATCATTTTGACCGTTGGCAGGAAGGCACTTACTTCAGGAACTCCAAAGTCGTTGAGGCAACTTGGAGATCAGGTGGTCTGGCTCTCTTTTGGTCAAATAATCTAGTAGTTAATGTAGAAGTAGTAACTAGCAATTGCATGATTAGCTTAGTTACAAATGCATCTGGGAGGAAATGGTGTCAGATAGTTGTTTATGGCCCTCCACTAGTGCAATTAAGGCCAGCATTTTGGAATAAAATTAGTAGTTTGCATTATTTTGGGAGTTTCCCTTGCATCATGTTAGGAGATTACAATCAGATCATCTCTCCAGATGATAAAAGGGGGGGGGGGGGGGTAATCCTGTACATATAACCCCTCAGAACTCATTGACTAGCCTCATCAATCAACATGGATTGAAGGAACTGGACTCTAGAGGGCTTTGGTTCACATGGACAAACTCACAGAAACAGCCACATACTATTGTGGAGAGATTGGACAGAGCTTTTGCAAATGACAGATGGAAAACAATGTGGCCAGATGCCAAGGTAACAAACTTGCCTTTCTCTCATTCAGATCATAGCCCTATTCTGTTACAGTTTCAATCAAAAGAACTAAGAACTAAAAGGGTAATGAGGTTTGAGTCTATTTGGGTCAGAATGGATCCTCCTCTTCAGATTCTGAGGAAAGTTTGGTCAAATATGCACTGCATTCAAACACAGTCTAGTAATGGAGATGTATTTTCAACAAAACTGCAAGTCCTATTAGTACATCTCACAAATTGGCACAAGAAAACTTTTGGAAAGTTGGAAAAAGAAATTGCTCATAAAGAGGAGACACCGAGGAAGCTGCAACAAGGAAATGGCATGTTCATACATGCTGAGAGGATCAAAGAAATAATAGCACAAAAGGACACTTGGAACAACAATTGTCAGAATACTGGCAACAAAGAGCAAAGGTAAACTGGATGAAACAAGGAGAGAGGAACACTGCATTCTTCCATAAGTGGGCATCAAGAAGAAAAGAAGTAAACACTATACAGGGACTACTACTACAGGATGGAACCTGGATTTCAGATCAATGTGGAATGTTACAGGAAATGACTAATCATTTGAAGGGCATTCTCACAGAAGGCTATGGAACACAAGGAATAAACAATGAAGACCCTGACTGGCAGTTAATGACACAGGCAAACACAAAGGTGTTATCACCACATCAGGTGTCAATGCTAGGAAAACCATTTTCTAAAAATGATATCTGGGAAGCACTGAAGCAGATGAAGTCATGGGGTGCTCCAGGAGAAGATGGATTCCCTGCTGGTTTCTACAAACACTACTGGGGTCAAGTGGGACAAGAGCTATCTAATATGATAATAGAGGTGACAAATGGAGGAACATTCCCAGTTCACTGAAACAAGACTCAAATAATTCTGATTCCGAAAAAGAAGTTGCCAAAGACAGTGGGAGATTTCAGACCAATCTCACTCTGTAATGTGAAGTACAAGATTCTGGCAAAGGTGATTGCACTAAGGCTAAGATCCCACATGGAACACCTCATTGACTCATCCCAAAATGGCTTTGTCCCAGGCAGAAGCATATCAGAGAGTGTTCTTCTAGCACATGAAGTTATGGAGCACATCAGAAAATACAAAACTGCAAAGAAGGATTTGGCTGCAATTAAACTTGATATGAGCAAAGCTTATGATAGAATTTCATGGTGCTTCTTGGAAAGAGTATTATCTCACATTAAAGTCCCCTCTCATCTGATTAACATTATCATGTTGTGTGTACAGACTGTATCATATCAGGTGGTGGTAAATGGAGTAGCCAGCCCATCTTTCTGCCCTAATAGAGGATTGAGACAAGGTTGTCCTCTTTCTCCATACTTATTCATACTATGTCAACAGTTCCTGTCTGCTGGTTTGGATAATTTGGTGCAACACAACAAATCAATTGGGGTAAAGGTTTCAAGAGGGGGTCCTCAAATATCCCATGTCATGTATGCAGATGACTGCATATTGTTCACAAAATGCACAACTGAAGCAATACAGGATCTGCAACACATGCTCATATCTTATACAACACTGGCAGGCCAAAAACTGAATAATGATAAGTGTTCTATCTATTTCAGCCCTAATACTCCTACTGCAGATCAGAGGAATTTGAGGGAGAAACTTCAGATACAAAACCAAGGAATTGGAGGCACATACTTGGGAACTTCTATACTGTTTGATCAGAGTAAGTCAGAGATCTTCAGATACTTGGTGAGCAAGTTTAAGCAGAAATATGACTCCTGGAAATCAAAACTGCTAAGCCTTCCAGGCAGAATCACATTGGCAAAACATGTCTTACAATCTTTGGCCATTTATCCACTAGGAATATTCAGAATTCCTGTTGGAGTGCTAAAGAAATTAGATGCCATGACAGCTAAGTTCATATGGGGAGGTAAAATGGAAGGTAAGGTAATGCACTGGAGATCATGGTCTTATATGAATAAAGCCAAAACAGAAGGAGGTCTGGGACTGAGATCAGCACTAGGCATGAATAAAGCACTACTGGCAAAGCACAGCTGGAACATCATCACCAACAATCAATCCCTCCTCACTCAGGTACTCACAGCAAAATATCTTAAGAATGATTCACTCCTCACTGTTACACCAAAATCTGGAGACTCCTGGGGTTGGAGATCCATTGTTTGGGCTACAGAACTCATCAGGAAAAACTTGTGCTGGAGGGTGGCAAATGGCAAGGACATCAATATATATGATCAATGGATACCAAATTTTCAGAATCCAGTACAAAACTCAAGCTTGGTCTCAACACACACCAACCTTAAGGTCTCCCATCTCATAGATCAACAAAATGGGACTTGGAGATCTCCACTCATCAGAATCATGTTCCCACAACAGATAGTGCCACACATCCAGACACTTCATCTGGACATTGAAGGAAAAGATGAGCCATTATGGAGATGGAACAAAAATGGAGCTTACAGTGCAAAAACAGGCTATCATGCAGCAATGGAGGAGATTAAACATAACACTACACAAAGACTGAGCCCTGTGGCAAGAAAATTCTGGGCAACAATCTGGACACTCAAGATTCCACAAAAACAATTAGTTTTCATATGGAGAGCTCTCACAGGTTGTTTGGCTACAGGAGTCAACAGGTACAAACGCAAACTACAGAATGATGGAGTGTGCCAAAGATGTCAGCAGGCTCCAGAGGATGAAACACACTTGTTCCTCCACTGTAGAGCATCAAGAGTACTATGGACAGCTGCAGATATCATATTGAGCTTGCCAGACAATCCTCCATTTAGCACCTGGTTCTTTCAGCTGGTAATGGGGTCAACAGACTCTTCAAAGCTAGTAAAGATGATTGGCATGCTATGGGGCATATGGAAGAGCAGAAATAACACAATCTTCAGACAGCAGGACATGCAACCAGTCCAGTGGGTGCAACAGATTCAGGCTGAGACACATGAGGCTCTTAATTTATACAGCAGAGATCCTAACCTAGACATGCTGGAACCAGCAACAGCAGTACAGCCCAACCAGGTTCAGGATTTATCTGTACAAGAAATCAGAAGAAATGCAGCACCAGAAGGAATTCCTCAGGCATGTGTGATAAGTTTTGATGGTTCATTCAGGGACAGACATAAGATAGGAGCAGCAAGTTGGAGATTATGGAAGCTAGGCTGGGACCTAGAGACAGACATATCAGGCTCTGATTTCTTCATTGCTTCTTCACCCCTCCAGGCAGAAGCAGAAGCTTGTTGGCGAGCTCTTAAGGCTGGGAGAAGGAATGGAATGATCAGAGTCAATCTGGTCACAGACTCAGTTCAGCTTAAAGAAGCAATCATGAATCCTTGGTCGGCTCCGATAGAGATCAAAGGAATTGTAAGAAGTATAAGGCGTCTAGCAGATTCTTTACTAGAATTTGCGGTCATAAAGGTAAAGCGTTCCTTACTACACAAGGAGCATAAGTAGAAATGTCTGTAATAGTATTGTCAACGCTACATCACCTTTTTAGATTTAATATATTTGGTTTTCAAAAAAAAAAAGAAGGTTAAAATGGATAAAAAGGAAAATTTGGTACAGAACGATGCTCTTCCTAACGTTTTGAAAACCAACGTTTTCATTCAAATAGCTTGTTGAGAAAAGCTATTTACCAAATACAGTTAGTAGTTGTTTGACCAATCAAAAATTTATTTTTGGCAATCAAAATGCTATTGCGAAAGGGGCATGTGTATGAACTAATCTTTTCTATCTTTTGTTTTGGGAATTTATTTTCGGATTGTACCTAATATATATTAATTTTTAAAAAGTTTTAGGAAATTGTTTCATGATAGAGAATCGAATACCATATTTAAAAAATATATATTAAAATTCAATTCAATTAAATGGATCAAAAATTACATAATTAATCAAAACAATTGAAAATCACGAAATTATTACGGAAACGGATCTAAAATAATAAGAATGATACATGTAGAGTTAAAAAAAATCATAAAAAAATATAACTAAAAATTGAAAAAGAATAAAATTATTGTATGATTTAGAAATTTTTTTCGAATAAGTACGACTAAAACTAAAATTACTTATATAACCATTAATTAAATCATAATTAAAATCTAATTAAATACACTACAAAACATCGTATCCTTATTAGAGTTTGAGAAAGGAATAAATCACAGGCGGTCCATCGAAATTTCTTATTAACTTTTCAATGTCAAGCATATATAACTTTGATTATTATTTCATTATTATCATATAGTATATTTTTAGATCTATGATCTATCATAACAAATATTTTCAAAAATATTTTATATGCTTAAATCCAAATATTAGTAGTCATAATTACCTCTGTCCAAGTTTGAAAATCCAAAACATCAAAGAAACTAAATAATAATAAAAATTTATGCAATCTTCCCGTTTTCCCAACAATTATTAATTTACACTTTTTTTTTTTTTAAAGATAAAACCACCAATGGTGGGGGAGGATTGTTATAGGGCTCCCAAACCTAATAAGCCATAAATAGCCAAAAACAGCATGAATGCTTAAAATGCACTTTTGTACCTAAACTAGCCATCTAGAAATTGCTATCTGTCAAAACCAAAACATCAAACTAATCCAAAGCCTGTTAGCGAATTGCCGAGGCAAAACACAAAGCGACCTTAAAAGGAGTTTGATATCTTGTTACAGAGATAAGCAGAGAAATTGGAACTAGCTAGAAATATGGTAAGAAAGAGAACCAAGGACTAAAGCCTCAGTGATGGAAGCCTGGATTGGTCTAAGAGAACCACAGCTTTAATAGTGTTTGGGAGGATATCCCAGTTGAAGACAGTTGAAAGCTTGTGAAGCAGGGACCATTTGGATAGGGCATCAGCAGCTTGATTCCCTTCTCTCAGGGAATGGATGATCTGAATCTGATCTGTCATTCTATGAATCTCATCAGCAAGTCTGAACAGCTTCCAATGTGCTGTTATGGGATTTAAAACCATAGAAACTCCCTTCAGGGAGTCAGACTCAATAATGAAATTGTGATTTCCATAGAAATAACCAAAAAGGTAACCTGCATATATTGCCTTGATCTCTGCATGTAAGGGGCTGTCAGCTGAGCAGTAAACGGTTTTTGCTGAGATGCAATGACCTTGAGAGTCTCTGATTATCAATCCTATCCCAGTGAAAGAATCGTTCCAAGCTGCGTCTACATTAATTTTCACACCAAATCAGGAGGCTTCCAGCTTATGAGTCTTAATCTAGGCTTTGGGGGTTTGTGAAGCACTGGAATGAAAGCAGCAGCAGCAGCAGCAAATTCCTTGTCTGATGAGCTTGAGATGGAGATAGGATTAGCTGCCAAAGAAAAATACATAGTTTCTCTGATTTCTCTAGTAATTGCAGCTCTGGAAGGCTTGATATCATCATGAATCAATCTATTTCTGGCCTTCCACAGACTCCAACAGACTATTGGACACAACATTTTAATCAGCTTTGCATGAAAGCATGAAAAACCTGTATGTGTGAAATAGTAAGAGAATCTGTCCCATATTGTTTCAAAACTGCAATCCAGAATTCCCAGGGTAGAGAACATCTCATACCATATCATTTTTGTAAAATTGCAGCCATTGAAAAAATGGTTTATAGAGTCAGAGGCAGGGCATAGCAGACATTTGGAGACCATATTAAAACCATGAAAAATTAAAACTTCATCAAATGGCAAAAGACAGTTGAAAAGCTTCCAAGTGAAGAAAGTTATCTTTTTGGGGATCTTTATGTGCCAGAGTTGTTGTAAGGAGGAGTGTGATGGTCTATAGTCTTGAATGGTGAGATAAGCTGATTTAAAGCTAAATTCTCCAGTGATGGAAGGTTTCCATATAATTCTATCAGCTCTGTGGGGCAATATACTGACATTCTCTAGGAAAGTATAAAGCCGGGGGCAGATCAAACCATATAGGGCTGGGAGAAAATTATTTTTATGTATCACAAACTCTGACAAGGAGCAACTCAAAGGGATGTGAGTGAGATTCTGAGGCATATGATCAATTAGAGGTCCCATACCTGAGAAATTGGAGGTCCATAGATTGCACAGTCCCTTTCCATGAATAACCTGAGTGTAGTGCTCTCCAATGCATGTAACATCACAGATCCTTTGCCATGTCTGAGAGGATCTGGAAGTTGATGGAAAGGATTGGATCAGATGAGTCCAGAGGGCTTCAGCTTTCTGGAATTTCCACCAGAGCTTGATAGAGCAGGCCTGAATGATGTATAGCAAGGATCTGAATCCAAGGCCATTCTGTTCAACAGGATAACACAACTTAGGCCATTTCCTCCATTTTTTGTTAGCTTTGACTGGTGTAGAGCCCCAAAGGAAAGTAGCCATTAGTTTCTCAAGAGTATGGATGGTGTGAGCAGTTGGGATCATCACTGTAAAAAGATGCTGAGGGATAGCATATAGAACAGATTTAATCAGAGTGATCTTCCCTCCAGCTGATAGCCACTTGTGCTTCCAGAGACTCAGTTTCTTCTGGATTTGCTGTATAAGAGGATGGAAATGACAGTTGAGAACTTTGCCTTGAAAAATTGGACAGCCAAGGTACTTAAAAGGCATGGTGCCTTCTTTCATTCCCAGAATGGATTTTATTTGATTTTTCTTGGCTATAGTGGCATGTTTACTTGTGAAGAAGTCACTCTTATCGTAGTTAATTTTCTGTCCAGTGACTACCTCAAAAGTGGCCAAAAAAGCCCTTAGATTAATCAAAGTGTGTTTGTTAGCAGTGATGAAGAGTATAGTATCATCTGCATAGGAGAGATGTGAAATTGTCATAGCATTTCTGGGAAGAGAAAAATAAGTGAGTTTCCCATTTTGAAATACATATGCTAAGCTTCTGGAAAATGATTCAGAAAAGATATTAAACAATAGAAGGGAAGTGGATCCCCTTGTTTAATTCCTCTGGAAGCTTGGAAGAATCCCACTGGTTTTCCATTAATTAAGACTGAAAACCAGGCCTGTGATAGATTCTTTAAAATGCAAGCAATAAAATGAGGCTGAAAACCAAACTTTGTGAGGATTTTACTGAGAAATGACCATCTAACTCTATCAAAAGTTTTTCTCAGGTCCAACTTAATGATGCAATTTGGGTCCCTGGCTTTTTTGTTAAGATGTCTAGTCATTTCTTTCAAATATAAGACATTATCAGAAATGTCCCTCTGTTGCATAAATGCAGTTTGATTAGGGGAAATAATACCACTCATTAGAGGTTGCATTCTGTTCATAATGATTTTAGAGCATATCTTGTTTATAACATTTGATAGGCTTATTGGTCTAAAATCATCAAAAGAGACAGGAGTATCCTTTTTAGGTATAACTGTGATCCATGTGGCAGCTATACCTCTTGGTAAATCAGCTCCTGTTAAAAAATCATTTACAGCCTCTAGTAAGTCAGCAGAGATTGATTCCCAGGACTTAATGTAGAAAATAGATGAGTAGCCATCAGGGCCAGGGGAGCTGTTCTTATTGAGTGAAAATACAGTCCTCTTAAGTTCATCTATTTCTACAGGCTTAAGCCAAGCAGTGTTCTGAGCCTCAGATATAAGAGATGGGATTTGAGATAGAAAATATTCACAAAAATGGTCATCTGATGGATTATGCTCATTGGATAGAAGATCTGAGTAGTACTGAATAGCTTCAGTCTCAATCTGGGAAATGTCATCTATCCAAATCCCTGCAGCATCTCTTATTTTTGTGATACTCAATTTTGATCTTTTTTCTTTCAAGGAATTATGAAAGAATTTAGAGTTTACATCCCCCTCTTTCATCCATTTCAGATTGGCTTTATATTTCCAGAAATGCTTTTGCTCTTTTATTGCTTTTCTAAGTTGGGCTCTCTTGAGTTTCAGTATGATTAATTCTGAATCACATTGATTGTGATAAAAAATGATCTCCTGAAGTCTCAGAGATTCCTCAGCCATTTCTACATTTTTGTGGACATTCCCAAAAATCTGTTTATTCCATATTTTTAGTTTCCTTTTCAATCTCTGGAGTTTTAAATAGAATTTTAGTAGTCCAGAGTGAGTCATTGGGATCATCCAATTCTGATGTACAAAGTCCTGAAATTCAGGTCTTTTATACCAAGTGTTTATGAATCTAAAAGATTTTGGGAATGTTTTAATGGCTGTATCTATTCTAAGAAAAAGAGGACTGTGGTCTGAATTATCCCTATTGAGGACCAAGATTGAGGAATTAGGGAACTGAGTATTCCAAGAATGGGTACACAGTCCTCTATCCAACCTTTCTGTTGTTGGATTTCTCAGCCTTTTGTTAGTCCAGGTGAATTCATTCCCTACTGTATTAATGTGGAGTAAAGACATACTGTCTATACATTTCTGAAAATCCTTCATACTACCAAGTGGTGGATTAGAAGGACCATTGTAATAAGATATAGAGAGCATGGCATTATAATCTCCTATAAAAAATGTATCAGAATTAGGAATGGCCTTAAGATCTTCCCATAAGGCCTTTCTCCCTTTTCTGGTTCTTAGACCATATACAAAAACACCATTCATGTACAGATTAGTATTTTGATGATGAATCTGAGTGTGTAAAAATTGAGGCATGTCAACAATTAGTTGGATAGATATAGGATCTTTCCAAAATAACCATATTTGACCAGACTGTGCATGCATGAAATGTTGAAAGTGCAGAATTCTCATATAGTGGTCACATGTAGAATTATCATGCTTAGGTTCTATGATGCATAACAACTGAATATTATTATCAGATCAAGTTTGACTAGTCTATCTAGTGTAGTTTCCATGCCCTGAATATTCCAGACCATACAGTTAATTTTATGAGTTGTACTAATCATAAAAACCTTTTTTAGAGCTTTTTGATGCAGACCTTGATATGGACATGGTTCTATTTATCTGAGTGAAAAAAGATTTAATAGAACTTTTATTGGAGGAAGGGACCTTACTGTCATTTACCTGACCTTTAGGGACAGAGGGGTCATCATTCTGAGCCTTGTCATTGGAGTCTTCATGCATGTGTGAGAGTGGGGAGAACCTGTTTCTGTTTCTTTCTTGAGACAAAAATAGAAGATTGTTAGCATGAAATGTAGGAGGAGAAATGTTGTTTAGACCTGAGGGGATGGAGGTATCATCTTTGGAGTATTGTCTTCTGAGCTTGGCTTTGTAGGAGACTGTGGTGAACTGATCCTGGTTAGATGTCTTGGAGCCTTCTTTTTTTCTCCATGTTGTCCTTCTCTGGTTCAGGTAGATATTGGAAGGCCAAGGTGGAGAGGTGGGATTTGACTGTGAGCTGAGATGCTTGGATTGCACAGGTGAGGAAGGAGCAGAGTTGATAAACTCCTGAGCTTCCACAAATTCACCCTCTGAGTTGGAATCATCTATAAGCACTGGGCTCTCAGGGATTGGGAGCAAGATAGGAGATGATTTGGGAGGATCATATGCCTGAGGGTCAGTAATTGCACTAGTTGTAGCTGTAATAGGTTTGAGGCCTGTTTTCATCTGAACAGGGACATCACTAGAGCTGGCTGGCAGTGGTATGATTTTAGGTGAAGGCTCTTGAACAGGTTTAGGCTTGTAGGGAATGGGCTTATCTGGTTTCTGTGAAGAAGAGGGGATATCTGGGAGGGGTAGTGAGACCTTGGTGTTGGAGATGTTGGGGGTGACAGAACTATTTGGCTGAGCAGCCTGAGAGGTGTGAGTTTTGGCACCATTTGGAGGGGCTAGTTGTCTGCAAATTCTGTCATCATGC
This sequence comes from Sherardia arvensis, assembly GCA_948330725.1. NCBI lineage: Eukaryota > Viridiplantae > Streptophyta > Magnoliopsida > Gentianales > Rubiaceae > Sherardia > Sherardia arvensis. The sequence goes on along the minus strand of OX415236.1, from coordinate 38,589,352 downwards.
CCTACTTTCTTACAGTGAGAACAATAAGTAGGCAAATTATCATACTCCAGTCTAACTTTTTTGCAGTTTTGGGTGGAACCTATCCTTATATCATATGGGATTGGTTGCATCAGATCAAGCTCAACATAGATCTTAATGGCAGAGGGCCTAGTGATAAGCTGGGTGGCTGAGTCAATTTTGATGAAACTACCTATGTGATTGCCCAACTGCTCAAGAACAGATTCATTATAGTAATACATAGGAGGTTTGTAGATAGTTACCCAAACCGGAACTATGGAAGATTCCGACTCTGTTGAAAAATCAGGTGTCCATTTCAGCACTCTCATAGGGAATCCATCCATAGACCATGTAGCCTTCATCCAGCATCTCTGAAAGTCCGATTTGTTGGTGAAGCGGATCAGGATGTAGCGGTGATCGATGGCCCCCAATTGGTATGTGCCGGTGAAGTCGGCAGCCTTAAAAGCAGCCTCAATTGCCGGCATTGAAGGTCGACCCTTGCTAAACTTGCCAATCAGTGCGTTTCTGTACGGTTTGGAAAGGATTTCAATCTGATCTGGTGTAAAGATGCAAGCTAATTCACCTTTAAACTCGGAGGTGGCTCTGATATCGGGATTAGATGGAAGGGAAGAAAATAAGGGGGGAGATTTGGCTTGGAGAGCATTAAGGAATGACATTTGGCCGCTAATCGGCAGTGACCCCACCATGGAGGCGGGGCGGAGGATTGGGATTTTTGTGACCGTTCACGGTGGAGATTCGGTGTAACGGTAATGTTGTCGGAGAAAGTTAGGCAGATTTGGTTCAGAAATCTAGAGAGAAGGAGGAGCAAAATTCCATGAGAGGCAACTGATTAATTTACACTCAAATACACTCCACAATTTCATATTAGTAGTTAATAATTACCTCTGTCCAATTATTAATTTTCAAACTTGAATTAGAGGTAATTATGACTACTAATATTTGGATTTAAGCATATAACTTGGATTTATAAATCTAATCACAATTAATAATTGTTGGATAGAGATAAATTAATATTAGTAGTTAATAATTACCTCTGTCCAATTATTAATTTATAAACGGATAATTATAAATACACTCCACAAAAGAATTTCATAAGATAGTATTTACAGATTATAAATTCACACACTAACAAATAAGGTTTTGTAAAATTATTATAATGTGTTAACAAAAATCCGGATCACTTTTTGTCTTCAAAAAATAAAATAAAAAATCCAGACCTCTTTCAAATTCCCAATGCTTTGCATACAAGTCAGAGTTTTGCAAAGAGTTTTGCAGGTAACTGATTTCACTCCTATGTTAGTATTCAAAAGTTATTCTCACTTTTTCTTGTCCAGATTTTAGAATTTGTTATTTTTTAGCTAAATTTTTAGCATTTTTTCATACAAATTTAGCTCCTAATATATTCTTAATTCCTAGTTGATTTCGAATATATTCATTCGTTCATAAAAGTATTTCATCCACCTCATTTTTTTGGGTAAATGTTTTATCTATTTTATATAAACTTAATTTCTAATAAATTTTTGATTTTTTAATATATTCTACTTCTTTCCTTTTGTATTTTGATTATGATTTGGTTCATTAGTTCTATTAGTTCTCCCTATATTCGATTATAATGGAATTGAACTGAAATATGAGTATAAATTAATAATTATTGAGAAACCGGGAAGATTGCATAGATTTTTATTATTATTTAGTTTCTTTAATGTTTTGGGACATTCAATATTTGTTACTTTGATCTCGATCTCCATCGACACAGATATGAAGAAATATGGCTAAAATCTAAATTTTGCCAAGAGTATCAGTTTAAGTGATTTATCATCTTCCCATGTTAATAATTTAGCAGTTAGGATGTATCGAATTACACATAAGTATTACTTTAAAGAACCGCAATGCGCGGTTAATCCATGCAAGTACATGTGAGCTAAAATTCCATTTAAAAAGAAAAACTGCAAAGATAGAACTAGTGTAAATGCAAATTATAATCCGGGATATTTTAACCCAATAAAATATTTTACTAAATGCTAAAATTGTAGTCAACGATCAACAAATCTCTCGTACTAATACTATTTACATTTAGTAATAGGAAGATATTTCAAAGATGCGAATAATCCTTATGCAAATTAAACGATGGTACTCTCACATGCCAATATAAATAACTGATATAATCTGAACATATATTACATCTGGCAGTGCAAAATGAGAGCATATCATATTTTGTGCATTTTTCTATTCCTTTTTCCAAACCTCTCCCTCTCATCTAATCAAGATGATGGGAGAATTGTACCCAATCCAACTCCATATTACATTCTAGTCGTAGCAAACGATCTACCAGACAATTCAACCGCAATGCAGATTCATCGTCAGTCAAAAGACGATGATCTTGGATATCGTTATTTTTATAAACGTGAGTTTGCTCATTGGGAATTCAAAATGAATTTCTGGAGAACTACGTTACTGTCATTTCTTGTGGAAGGATCAAGAAACTTCATTTACGGTGATGGATATTTCATTTGCTAAGAACTACTGTGGTTTAAATCCTCACGGAAACATGTGTTGGTGGGCTGTCAAAGAGGATGGATTTTATTTTGGTCATCATTTGTATCCTGAAGAAAATGAACTTGAAAAATTACGAAATTGGACTGGAAATTGATCATGTATTTTTGGTCAATCTGAAATCAATTTGTGCCGTTTGAGATGGGGCGGACGGAGTAGTTTTATGATTCATTTTTACCTTTACCTTTACAGTAGAAAAACAAATACAAAAACCATTGTTTTCAGTACTTGATTCAAGTGGAACCTGGAACTCATTTGCTTTGTATGAACTTGGCTTTTACCTGTTGTAGTTTTGCCAATGCAGAATTTATATCAATTCTGTCCTTGACGAGTTCAACTGTGCATCTCACGGCCAATTCCATGATGTCTGATATACACTGCACAAGTGTCTCCAAACTAGCGTTGTCTTGAGTATTCATCAGATTTTTGTCGATGAAATCTGCAGATATATTTTTCAATGAATCATTCACCCACTCTCTCATTCCCCAATCTTCCCCGAACATATCATGGCTAGGTTTCTTTCTCGAAAACGTTTCCATCAACAAAATGCCGAAGCTGTACACATCACAGCTTGTTGAAACCTTACCTTCAAACCCATACTCTGCACCAAAGGTTATATAAAAATGTGTCATGGTGTGTTTTGATTAACTTCATATAAAAGAACAATGCATGTTTTTTACATAAATCAGAAACCTGCACATTAAAATTATAACACGTAACAAACCCAAATCTGCAGTGGTAATGTTAAAGGGAATGATAAGAACTTGTGGTAATTTTAAAGTCACCTGGTGCCATATAGCCAATTGTTGCTAGTGTCTTTGTTAGTGCCATGCTTTCATCTCCGGAAACAAGCTTTGCTATGCCAAAATCGCTTACTCGGCCTGTCATGTCTTCATCAAGGAGAACATTTCCCGGTTTGAGATCACAGTGCACTATAATCGAAGAGTAGCCATGGTGAAGATAAGCTAGTGCAGATGCCACATCGATCATTATGCATACCCTTGTCAAGAAATCTAAGGAATTGTTGTGCGAGTACAACCACTTTTCCAGGCTTCCATTAGGCATGTACTCCAGAATTAATGCTTTAAAATCAAGGTTTGAGCAACTACTAATGACTTTAACAAGATTTCGATGCCTGACATTTCTAAGAACTTGACATTCTCTATCAAAAGTCGTGGGCGATCCTTCCATGAATATATCCATATCAAACACTTTAACTGCTATGACTGTTCCGTTCTTTAACACTCCTTTGTATACTGAACCAGAACTTCCAAATGCAATTATGTTGCTTTCGCTAAAACCATTAGTAGCATGCTGAAGTTCACGGAATGAGATTCTCACATCCAATTTTGAAGAAATCAACTCAATTTGACCTAAAGGATTCTTAGTTTCTGTTCTATTCTTTAGGCAGATGAAAACACTGCATACACCCACAAAGAGTACAACCAATACAGGAATTAGTACATATGCAAGTATGCGCCACCTTTTTGCGCGGTTTGAGTATCTAGGACAAGATGGAAATTGCAAGTGAGGAGAGCCACCACAGAAAACTCCATTTGACATGAAAGATTCATAGGTGAAGTTCTTGAACGAACCGTTGGATGGGATTTCTCCTCCAAGCTTGTTGAAAGACACATTAAAATGCTTCAACTGTAGGAGTGAAGCCAGAGATGTTGGAATATTTCCTGTTAGATTGTTGTGAGAAACATCAAACAATTCCAGGTTTAGCATGTTGCTTAATTTCTCGGGGATGGAACCCTCCAGTTGGTTGTTGGATAATGAAAGGTTTATCAGGTTGTTTAAACCTCCAATTGACGCGGGAATCAAACCTGAAAAATGGTTGTCTGAAAAATCTATGGTTATTGCAGCTTTCATGTTTCCGATTACTCGTGGTATATCACCTCTCAAAGAGTTTGAGGAGACATCTAAGTGCAGCAAGTCCACTAGTCCTCCTAGAATGGTTGAAGAAATGGTGGAATCCAATTTGTTGGAGTAAATAAAGAGCAGCCTAAGAGAAGTCATGTTTCCAAAACACTCGAGAATCCGACCTGTGAACTGATTTCCACCTAATTGCAGAAAAGCTAACTGTTTGAAGTCACAGAAATAGTTCGGAATTGGACTCGATATTCCATTACCACCAAGATCCAAACTTTGAAGCTTTCTCAGGTTTTGGAATTCCATTGGGAGTGGTCCATTCAGATTCAAATTTTTCCCAAGATCCAAGTCTACCAATCCACTCAGATTACCAATCTCAGGAGGGATGGATCCCTCAATTTCACAAAAGCTGGCATCAAAAGACTGTAGACTACCTGAAAACCGGCCAATGCTCCTCGGGAGAATGCCTTTTATAGGATTTCTTGATACATACAACTCTTTTAAATTGCTGCAGTTTGTCAAGGACGTTAAGAAGTCCAATTCTTGCGAAGAATCTACACTTAAATGGTTATGGGCTAGATTGAGAAGATCAAGGAATTTTAATTTACCGAGCGACAGAGGAACTAGACCAGTGAACTGATTGTGGCTGAGTTCCAGAATAGCCAATTTAGTCATGTTGGAGATGGAATCAGGGATAAGACCAGTTAATCTATTATCACCAAGGGTTAAAGTTTGTAGATTTTGAAGGCCAATAAAAGGCGGAAGATCTCCTGAAATCTTATTCTGGGTGAGGGCCATGATTGTGAGGGATGACATATTAAGAATAGACACTGGAAGAACTCCACTCAGACTATTGGTATTCAGTCCCAGTCTAACCAGCTTATGAAGATTACCAATTTCTTGAGGAATTTGCCCTGCGAAAAATGAACACAACTGTTTCACAAAGAAACACTCAAAAACACATCACAATATAACATATATGTTTGATATGTATAGTTTTCATTCAACACACATGCAAAGAAAGATTGAGCTGGAGGCCGGTGGCTTACCAGTAAGTCCATTTTGTTGAACATCAAAGTATTCCAGGTTTAAGAGATTGCCGATCTCCCGGGGAAGTTCACCTTAAACAGAGAAGATATGGCAAAATTTAGACCATAGGAGTAATTTATAGATATGGGTAAATGATCACTAAACAAACCTGTAAAGTTGTTGGCCCCTAAAGCTAGGGCTAATAATCTGGTAAGGTTTCCAATCTCTCTTGGTATTTGTCCAGTGAAGTTATTCAAAGAAAGTGACAGAGTCTGAAGTTGGGAGCAATTACCAAATCTTGATTGGATTTCGCCCGAAATCTCGTTAAATGATAAATATATGCCCCAAAGATTTGGAAGCTGAGAGCAAATGTTGAATGGAAGGTCACCACTCAGCTTATTCCAAGTGAAGCGAATTGTTTCCAAGGATGTCAGGTTCAATATACTTGGTGGTATAGATCCTGAAATCTGGTTTCCATTCATATGTAAGAACTTCAAGACACCATTTCTCGGAATCTCGCCACGTATATTTCCACTCAGACTATTAAACTGAATGCTCAGATGCTCCAACTTGGAAGCATTGAAGATGGAGATGGGAAGGGTGCCTGTGAAGCTGTTATTCGACAAGTCGATGGAAACAAGATTTGGTAGAGAACCAAGCCAGGATGGAACAACTCCACTAAAAGAGTTGTACATAAGACTGATGTACCTTAATCTCCGTAAATGCACTATCTCCTCAGGCAACTCTCCCTGTAAACTATTCCCTCGGAAATCGATGTAAGTCAGGAAAGACAGATTAACAATTTGTGGGGCAATAGAGCCTTCAAGTCCTACATAAGACAGGTTCAGGGACACCACTCTTTGGTGGCGTGGCGAGCACATGACTCCAGTCCAGTTGCAAACTGGGATTGAAGTAGGAGAATTCCAGCTCGAAAGCACGTCTGAAGGATCAACAAGATTGGATTTCAAGGCAAGAAGTGCAAAGTGATCGGTCTCAATGTCTTGTTGCAGAAGGGCTACGGATATTATCGGAAGACAATGAAGAATGAGCAGCATGCTTGAAAGATTAAAAAGAGAAGCCATATGCATGCTGATATATCAGGAGGAAGGGAGATGGAGACTAATTTCAGCAAAACTTATCCGAACATACATACATGACCTTGATAATTATAACAGATAATGATAATTTAAAAACCTTGACTAAGCATCCCTTAGCTTAAATTGTTTTCAAACTGTATGATGGAGGCCTGCAAATTTTGATTTTTAAAATGTCAGACATGACAAATGTCCGTCCGTAATCCAAATGATAAATTAACTAATATAGTACGTACAGATTAAGGCACAAAGACCCATGACCTACTTTAGACCAACTTGAATCTAATTTGTTATTTAAAATATGATCATTCTTTGACTGAGCAGAAATTATTAGCTTCTTGAGGATTGAGATAAGAATGATAAGAAGTTGTGCTATTTTATAGTTACCTGGTGCAATATAGCCAATCATTGCTAAAGTTTTTGTTTGTGCCATGCCATCTCCAGCAAAAAGCTTTGCTATGCCAAAATCACTTACTCGGCCGGCCATATCTTCATCAAGGAGAATATTGGCCGGTTTGATGTCACATTGAACTATAACCGAGGAATAGCCGTGGTTTATGAATTCCAAGAAATAGTCATGCGAGTACAACCACTTTTCAAGGCTTCCATTAGGTATGTATTCAAGGACTAATGCTTTAAAGTCAAGGTTTGAGCAGCAGCTAATGACTTTAACAAGATTCCGATGCCTAACATTTCTCAGAACTTCACTAGGCCTGGAACCTGAAGTGCAATAAATCTACTAATCCTCCTACCAGGCCTCTGAAGGCAAGGTGGAATCAAGTTTGTTAGAGAAAAGGTAAAGAGATCGAAGAGAATTCATACTTCCAAAGCATTCTGGAACCTGACTTGTGAGCTGAATTCTAGCCAAGTTTAGAATAATTGAAGTCACTATAGCTGGGAATGGGACCTGTAATTTTGTATCCGCCAAGACCCAAACTTTGAAGATTCAGTAACTTCTGAAATTCCATTGGAAGTGATATTCAAATTCCAATTTCCCCTAAGGTTTAAGTCTAAAATTCCACTTATATTACCAATCTCTCGAGGGATGTTTCCCTCAAGTTCACAGTAGATTGCGCGGAATATTTTTAGACTAGTAGAAAATTTTCCAATGCTACTCGGGAGAGTTCCCTTTATAGGATTTCCTGACATAGAAAACATGTCTAATTAACTTGCTGCAGTTTGTTAAGGAGGTTAAAAAGCTTAGTTCTCGAGAAGAACCCTTGGGTAAACTGTTTTGTTCCAGGTTAAGAAAGGTAAGGGATGTTAAGGTACCTAGTGAAACAGGAACAGAACCAGTAAGCTGATTTAAGCTGAGTTCTAAAATAGATAGTTTAGTCAAGTTGGAGATGGAGTCAGGAATAATACCATTTAATCTATTATCAGCAATACCGAAATGAGAAATGAGTGTTATGGATGACACGTTAAATAAGGATGATGGATATTCACCACTCAGGTTATTGGTAAATAGTAACAATTCAGGCAGTTGAAGATTCCCGATTTCTTCAGGGATCTTCCCTGCCAAAAATGAAGAGTAATTTTCATGATTCTATTCAGCACATGTACTAGAAAACACAATGTACGCGATTTACCAGCGAGTCTTGAGAAGAAAAATCAACTTCAACTACTCCAGTCTCACGTAAGAACGTCCTTCAGGATATGAACATATACAACACAAAGAATGAATTTGGGAAACCCAGTATATAAGAGAAAGTCTCCTGAAAATTCAACTTTCATGACTTTCCATAAGAGTTTTTATACGTTTTAATTTATACAGTGTACCTTTTAATTTGAACTGTAAAATTTGTTATTTGAATTTTATTAATGTTTTAATGTAAATTCATGAATTTTTGCATTAAAACATATTTTACTATATGTTCACTTTGATACTATCAATGTTTTAACACAAAATAGTATCACTTGATCTTAAATATATAGTGGTAGTTCCATAACACTTAAGAAAGTCGGACTTTCTAGAGACTTTGCAATATATTGAATTCATAGTCCAAACCGAGAGGGAGAGAGTTTTAAGAGTATATGTTCTATTCTTCCTAATTAGATAGATATAATACAAGAGACAATAATAGAATGACTAAAATATCCCTACCATTACATCAATATTACTAACATCCCCCCTCAAACTCACGATGCTACAGCATGAAGCATTCAGAGTTTGTCAGATAAGAAACGGAAGCGCGCTGATGAATGAGCCTTTGTGAACAAATCAGCAATCTGAAGGGAAGAGGGAATAAAGGGCAGTGAGATAGTACCAAGCTGCAAATGATGGCGCGTGAAATGACAATCAATCTCAATGTGCTTGGTTCGCTCATGAAACACTGAATTACGCGCAATATGAATGACACTCTGATTATCACAATGTAGCGGTGTGGGATGAGGAAGCTTAATGCCAAAATCAGAGAGCAGCCAACGAAACCAAACAATCTCTGCAGTAGTCGAGGCCATGGCACGATACTCAGCCTCTGTAGAAGAACGAGAAATAACATCTTGTTTCTTACTCTTCCAAGAAATGAGTGAGTCACCAAGAAAGATGCAGAAACCAGTGGTGGACTTGCGATCCTCAGGATCACCAGCCCAATCAGCATCAGAATAAACACGCAAGTCTAACGATGATGATGAGGGAAAGAGAAGACAACGGAACCGGGAGCCTCAAAAATACCTGAGAATACGAAGAACGGCACCCCAATGAACTGAAGTCGGAGCAGTGACAAACTGACTAACCACGTGAACAACATGTGCAATATCTGGCCGAGTAACTGTAAGATACACCAAACTGCCAACCACAGTATGATACATAGTGGGGTCAGGCAAAGGAATGCCATCTGTAGAGGAGTAGTGAGCATTGGTCTTAAGTGGAGTGTCAACCGTCTTATTATCCGTAAGACGGGCACGATCAAAAAGGTCAGCAATGTACTTGGACTGAGACAACAGATAACCCTTAGAAGAAGAGGCTACCTCAATGCCCAAAAAATAACGGAGCACACCCAAATCTTTCATAGCAAAACAATAAGCCAAATCACGCTTCAATGATTCAATCCCCTCACAATCATCACCGATAATAATCATATCATCAACATACAAAGAGAGGAGAATACGACCCTTACTCGTATGCTTGATGAACAAAGCAGAATCATAAGAGCTAGGGCGAAAGCCAAGAGAGATGATCACAGTGGAGAACTTCTCAAACCAAACTCTGGGAGCCTGTTTGAGGCCATAAAGAGATCGCCGAAGCCTACAAACATGCCCGGGATCATGCGCAATACCGGGAGGAGGTTTCATATAAACCTCCTTAGAAAGATCACCATAAAGAAACGCATTTTTAACATCCATCTGCGTAATCTTCCACTGAGAAGCTGAAGCAACTGCTACAAGAGTGCGAATGGTGGTCATCTTTGCAACTGGTGCAAATGTCTCATCATAATCCATTCCATACTCCTGTGAATAACCCTTTGCAACAAGGCGAGCTTTGTATCGTTCAACAGAACCATCAGACTTGGTCTTAATCTTATAAACCCGACGACAACCAATAGTGTGCTTTCCCGAAGGCAAAGGCACTAAATCCCAAGTGTGAGTTTGATGTAAAGCAGCGAGTTCCTCAGCCACAGCACGCTGACAAAGAGGGTCACTAACAGCCTCTCTATATGATGTAGGCTCAGACAAAGAGTGAATAGACACAAGGAAAGAGGCAAATGCAGGAGAATAGGAGGAGTAAGCAAAGTCTGGCTTCTGAGTAGACTTAGAAGCCCGAGTGGACCGACGGAGAGGGGGAGGATCGATCACAATCTCGGGAGATTGTAGTGGAGGCTCTGGGGGAAAATCAGTATCAGGGACAAGAGGCAAATCAGAAACATGAGGCTCAGTAAGGGGTGCATCTGTGTCTGGAACTAAGTCTCGTGGAACATCATCTCTAACAACATCAAAAGGATCCATGTGAATAAGATCAGACTTAGTCAACTGGTGTGAACTAAAGGGAATCGAGAAAAACGGGATATGCTCCAAAAACACAACATGTCGAGCAACATATAACTTCTGCTTAACAGGATCAAAACACCGATACCCCTTCTGACCACTAGCATAACCCAAAAAGGCACACAAAGCTGACTTTGGAGACAACTTAGTACATTCAACATGAGTAGGAGAACAAAACAAGCGCATCCAAATACCCGCAAAGAAGAGTAATCAGGTGCATGTCCATACAATGCTTCAAAAGGTGACAAGCCAGAATTATGTGAGGTCGGAATCCTACTGATGGCATGCACAGCTGTAAGAATGGCTTCCCCCCAAAATACTTTAGGAACCTCAGCCGACAGCATGAAGGAACGAGCAGTCTCAACAATGTGACGGTGTTTCCTTTCGGCAACACCAATCTGCTGAGGAGTATCAGTACGAGAGGTCTGTCGGATGGTTCCATCAGAAGCAAGCAACTGGCAAAAGGCATCAGAGGTATACTCACCCCCCAAATCACAGCGGAAACACTTAATTACTGCAGAGTGTTGTGTGCTGATAAGAGCCCTGAACTCACGATAAACCTCAAGAAAATCAGATCTATGCTTCATAAGATAAACTCATGTATAACGAGTAAAATCATCAATAAATGAAACATAATATCGAGAATCCCCTTTAGTATCCATAGGAGAGGGGCCCCACACATCAGAATGTACAAGATCAAAGGGAGCAAGAGATGAAGAAATGCTTCTCTGAAATGGCAAGGTAGAAAATTTCGCTAGTTTACAACCACTACAATCGGAGATGTCATGAGAGTGCAGCTGACCCAAAGCTCCAGTAGAGGCCAAATACCTCAACCGAGATGCAGAAACATGACCCAGACGAGAATGCCACAAGTAAAAATCAGAGGATGATCGACTCAAACGAAAGGAAGACAAATCCACAGTAGAAGCAACAACATCTGTAACTTTTAGTTCATCCAATACATATAGTTTCCCTTGCCTGCGACTAGTCCCAACCACCTTTTTAGACTGTAAATCCATAACCACACAAGATGAAGAAGAGAACCAAACACCCAATCCCGAATCACATAATTGACCAACCGAAAAAAGGTTAAGTGCGAGACTAGGAATATGATAAACATCACTCAAGGAGAAAATAGAAGTGACAATAGAGCAAATACCCTTCAATGGCATGGGAGTGCCATCAACGGTCAATACAGAACCAGTAGGTGCAGGTGATAGTGTAGTAAAAGAGGGCAAATGAGGAGACATGTGATTAGAGGCACCAAAATCAATAATCCACAAAGGAGAAGAGACACCTGAATTAGGTGACATAGGCGATGACAAGCCTGTAGAAGATGACTGAAAGGCGAGAAACTTTTGGAACTGCTCATACATATATGGACTCAAATCAACACTAAATGTCTGAGAAGCAAAATCAATACCACCTTCCATGATGATACCTCAAGAATCCACACAACCAAACAAAATCGAATCCAAATACACCTCGACATCCAAACCCAAACACAATTGAATCAACACAACAAATCAAAACAACGCCAAAGAACTGATGCAATCGAGCCTTGAACTCCAAGAATAACTCCAAACCACAAACCCGACAATCTAAACCACAACACCAAAAGATTCAAAAATCTCAACAAGATTTTTCTCGAAAGAGTACAACAACCCAATCAAAAATTACCAATTTCAATCCCAACAAGTACAAATGCTACAAAATCTGAGAAACAATATCCAAATCCAAAACAAATCCAAACCCAATGCCAAGCCTTCAAATGAGCATATTCATCAAATTTATCCAAATAACTCCAAAATGATAGAAGAAATAAGATAACCCATACATTAATTGCACCAATAAATCAAGAAATTGAGTCGAAATCACCTCACAAAAATTTCTGAATTTCACCACCCAGTAACTACTGTTCTGACGCCGACTGTAGCATTTCCCGACATCCAATACCAAATCCAACCGTTCACTTTATAGATACACAAACTGTGATCATAAATCCAAAATGTCAGCCAATTCCAACGGTCAGATCATGAGATAACTCCAATCTACCAAACCTGGTCCTGCAAATTCGAAAAGTTCCTAAATTTCTTCTTAACCTCCACCAAGTTCAAAAATTTGGGAGTTCAACCTTCCTTAATAACATAGAAATCTGCTTTGATACCATATGAACATATACAACACAAAGAATAAATTTGGGAAACCCAATATATTGAATTTATAGTCCAAACCGAGAGAGAGAGAGAGAGAGTTTTAAGAGTATATGTTCTATTCTTCCTAACTAGATAGATATAATACAAGAGACAATAATAGAATGACTAAAATATCCCTACCATTACATCAATATTACTAACACAGGAATCATACGTACTCACGCTGTATGATTCCTGAAACAGATGGTATTACTCTCCCTGTGCGTTGATAAAATACCGATCAGCGGTTGACATACAAAGCATTGAAATCACATTTTCATGACTCTTACCGCAAAAGTAGTCAAAATCCAGCTTCTGATTGAAATTATAAAGTAAAGCTTGTGTAGTCTTGGAGAAAAGCTGAACGTTAGCCACCACCTTCACACCAAAACTTCATTAAAAGTATACAATACTTCAAAGTATGGCTTAAACTAGCCCTTCCATCTACAGTATAAAACTCAAAAGTTGTTTTTCAATCAACATTCGAATACTCGAAGAAAGACAAGCCATGATCACAAGATCACATTTGAAATTATAGTACAATCTGATGAACTAATTATATGTTCTATATCTATGATTGAACAAGGCTCCAACATATCCTTTAGTAGAACTGAACCGTTGCTTCCATCTTTTCTAAATATGTTCGTGTGTAAACCAATCTCATTATATTTTGTAATCTAAACATATACCGTTCTCTCCCAACTGCAATAAAACCTAATCAATCACTGTAAAAGGCCTGAGTGTATATAGTAGGCGATTTATCGTGATGCTTTTTGGAATTACTGCATTAAACTTAACTGTGTATTATGAAGTTAAATTGATTGCAGCAATTCGAAGAACATCACAAATTTCACAATATACCACATACTATGTAAACTCGGGCCTTCTTGCTTGTCTATAGAAGTCATGGAGATTTTACTCTTAGTGGTAAAAGAAAAAAACATCATGCCAAGCAAGCAATCAATATGAGGTGCCATAAATTTTGATTGAGGACCATGGTGATGGTATTTACAAAATGTGACCTTAATCTGGCATATCGTATTTATCTTACAAGTTCTGCTAATTTAGTTTCTTTTTGTTTTTTGTTTAGTGTACCCAGATGCAAGAAGTTGTCTTCTCTGGCTTTTGAGCTACACAGATCACAAAATAGTTCTGTGGGCATAGGTGGATGTGCCACTAATTCTTTAAGCCAGTCGAGCTATTGTCACTCGCAGAAGAATCACATGCTGGTGACAGTTTGCTGCTGATACCTGGGTGCATTATTCGGTAGTGAAGCACCCGAGTGTACATCTCCAAGTGATAGATTAACCCCTTCCACAATATGATGCCTTCCATTCATCCCTTGCAAAAGAATGGATTGTCTAAACTGCCTACCTTCGACAGAAGGTATGTTGTTCAAGAGCTTGGATTGATCTTGTTCCCATTGAGATGTATACTAAAGAGAATGCTAAGATTTTATAGAATAGGGAGTAAGGATTAAAGGCACACAGATTTTCGAGTGAGCACTTACCCGCTGTTATCTTTCTAAAATACATGAATGAACTATAGCTGTAATAAACAATCAATTGTTCCATTTTCATCATATTTAGCCTGTAAGAACATGGCAGTTCAAAGGTATTATTAAGTGACTAACAGTTCAAAGTAAGTTTTCGTTATACATCAAGAGGTATAGGGGTACCTGGATAATTAGTGTTGCGTGATCTCTGCAATGACCTTAGGCATGTTTTACTACGACTTCTCCTCGGTGAATTACCTGAAAAGAAAGCTAATAAGATAGATAAATCAAATGCAGAATGAGTTGTCCTTTTGTCAGCAAACATGAACGCCTATTCTATAGCCTATTGTAGATATGTGCTGGAGTTCATTTTCTACATCCTATTCTATGAATACTATTCATTTTATGTTTGGATTAGGAGCATTGCTGTGATATCTATTTCTTTTCATCATTTCCTTCTACAGGAGAATGCAGATCCAAATCAAGAAAGGGAAGACAACTCATCTTTCTTCATTTGATTTTCCCTCAATGATGATGGTGGGAATTACACATCTAACAACCATGACTAATAGGAAGAAAAAATTTTGGCTTTGCGTTTAGAAAAGAGTACAAACATATCATCTTTGTCAGCCTCTCTGGTGACATTTGCAGTTACTTTCTCATTGGCTAGTGCGGTACCCTCCCTCTAAGTCCAGGTTTCAGCTCTTTCTGGGGAGGCACTGATCTATCTGAGCACAAAACCTAGATAGTTAAACAAGCGAAAATGATATGCTTTCAGAAGCAAACAGCTTTCGGAGCGAAAGATTTACCTTCACTAATATACATGAAACTTCCTATGAGCAATCTTCTCTACCCTTACTCTTCCATATCGGTCTGTAAGAGGCACAACGATTATATGTTTCATCATGTAAATATAATGAATAAGGAATCAGTTCAGAAACAATTCACTGGAGAATTTCATCCTCTTTGTGGAAAGATGAAGGTTTATAAAGGTGTATGAATTGAAAACAAAACCAAACAGCATTATCTATTGTAGTTGCTACCATTGTTGCTATTTTTATCTAGCAACATAACAGATTATAGTCCACTTGAATTAATTTGCTTAATAAAGACCAACCAGAGATTTTATAATTCAGGGTTCATTTTTTTCCCTTTCAAGCAATGATCCTATATCTTCTATGCTTCGTGACCTCACAAATCTAAGCAGCAGAAACTTCTATATTTAATGATACACAGCTTTGTATGACAATGACTAAAACAAAGTTAGGGGTTCTAAAATATTTTAAGCATAAAGTACTGATTTGTTTGCAAACATGTGATATGGAAAAAGTGTAAATAATCACAGAATATTTTACACATATAAATCATGAATTGATACCTGTTTTTCTCAAATGCTTTATGTATAGGATGTTCTCAGTTTTGTTACGGTAGCAATCCATGAAGATCTGCAGCTTACCATATGCATAATTAGAGAGCTTGTGTGCGATAACATTTAGTAATACATGCCTTGTTTTCAAAAGAAATTGAGATAAAAACTACATTGAATTATAAAACAACAACTTACAAATTGGATGGAAATCAAAAGCTATCAAAGGTGATGTTAGGAATATGAGCAATTTTGTGCCACTCTGGACCATCTTCTTTGGCGTACTTCTCTTTCAGAAGGGGACAATCGTAAAATTCTAGAAACTTTAGGTTTGAAAGGCATTTTAATGCTTAAGTTGAGGGAAACTGCTTCAGTTTCTCGCAGTTTGTAATTTTTAATGATTCAAGGCATTTCAAATTACAAACCCATTATGGAAAAACCTCCAACCCAAAACTGTATATACATAGACTCCTCAGTGCTGTTAGATACTGGATTTGATCAGGAAGAGCTGTAACTTCTGGCCATCCACGTAACCGCAGGGTTGTAAGCGAATACTGTATAGCCATGAAAACTGAGCAAGGAAAAGGGAAGGAATCAATTCATTCTGATAAATTAGAACTACATAGGTGTAGTGACTTCAAGTTGATCAAATTGTGCAAATCTTTGGGCCAGAAATTAACATTGCCCAAAATAATCAGTTGCTTCAGTGCTGTAAGGTTTTTCAAGCTGCAGAGTGGTGCCACCAACTTGTCACAATTGAAGATGCGTAAATACTGGAGATAATGGAGTTCTGGATTGTTATGTGTACGGAGATCAGCAAATGAATTTGCCAATGTAGGCCTATTCCAATTGGGTGGAATGGCCAAATTTGAACAACTGTCCATCATTAATGCTCGAAGACGTGGAAGGCTACCCAAATTTGGAAAAGAACTCAACTTCGGTAAACTATTAATTGACAGGCAGTCCTAAGAAGGAAATGCCTTAACTATTGAATGTGTTGAAACGAACACATCTGAGAACTCTTCAAGAATTTCCATGTTAGATAAACAAAACTCCTTCAATGCTGGAAAGAGAGTAATTTCCGCCCCGTTTCTCGCATCTGACCAGCCATAAAAATCTTTTCCGATGCATTTTAGATTCTGTAATCCTTTTATACTAAGAATTTCAAGACACTGCAGGTCTCCTAATGATGGGAGTTGTTCACATTTATCCAAATTCTCTAAGATGACTCTCTTGAGAAAACGGAGTAGTACCATCCAGGAAGAGAAGTGTGGGCTTTGATAACCATCAATTTGCAAACTTTTCAAACTAGAATGAGGATTTAAACCCTCCATAACCTCATTGTCATCGCAAACATGTTGGCGCTTGTCCCATCGAAGTACTAATGAGTGAATTCCTTACTTGTTTGACAGTTTAGATCTTACAACGGATTCATAACTGCTCACATTATCAAGGCCATAAATATTCAGTTCTCCTCTAAGATTGCCCAGATACTCCAACTCTTCAATTCCGTATCCCTCAGATTTGTCAACCTTAAAGTAAGGCACCATTTGGATATTTGTGAAATGGCTCAGTTTGGGTATTAAAAGACTACTAGATGACCTTCCACAAAGATGCCTCAAGTTGATTAAATTCGAAAACCCCACAGGAAACCTGCTCAGAGTTATATATATAAGGGTTTCCATATAGTACAACTCCTTGAATGACTTTGGAAGCGTACATACGCTAGTATTCCAGATATCAAGAAATCTTAGGTGCTTTATCTCGCTTATTTCCTCGGGTAACATTTCTAAAGATCGTACATAAATGGTCAAGGATGTGAGATATCTGAAGTTTTCAAACCAATCATGAAGCTGGTGAAATGTATTACTGTGAAATGAACCTTTCAAATTTAGACTTCTCAACTTGGATGAAACAACACTTTTGACACTCTTCTGCAGTCTCTCTTCACTACAGTTGGTGACACTTAAATTAAAGGCATTAATCATATCACTTCCAACCTTAACATTTCTCATATCAATGTGACAAGTTTCTGAAACCTGTAATGCAAGTTCATGAACGAGGTCATGCATCTTGCAAAAGACTCCATTATTCCCTGGATTTTTAGCATCATGCAACAAGAAATTCTTCAAAAGTACATTAAAATAGTCATTCCCCAAGTCTTCCATCATCAATCGACTATCCTTGGGATTCAGAAACCCCTGCGCCATCCAGAGTTTGACTAACATGCTCTTTTGTAACGAAGTATCCTTAGGGAAAACCGCACAATATGCAAAGCACTGCTTTAGTGGTGGTGGCAAATTATCATAGCTTAACTTAATGGCAGAGAGAACACCACTACCTTCGATAACAACTCGCTCCTTTCAATCATTGACCATTCTGATTCAGAATCTTTTGAGTACAACAAAGCAGCCACAGCTTTAATAGCTAGGGGTACACTCCCACACCTTTTTAGAATCCTTTTAGCAATGGCGACCAATGCTGGAGTTTTGATAGCACCGCCTTCTGAAAATGCACATCTCTCGAATAAAGCTAAACTCTGATCATCTGAGAGTATCTGAAGCCTATGGTATCCAAATGTACGCATTGGAGAAGCGACATCCTCACTGCGTGCAGTGGCCATAACTTCGCTCCCAACGGAACCCCTAATTTCCAGCAAACAGTTCATCATTACATCCCACTCATCTCTATTTTTATTCCAGACATCATCAAAAACCAATAAATATCTTTTACCACTCAACCGCTCCTTCAGCTTGTTCACCAAACCTTTTACATTGGTTAAGTTGCAAGGAGTTCGAGTTAGAGACTCTAGCATCTGAGCCAATAGCCTTGTCATATCAAAATCGTCAGAAACACAAATCCAAACTTTCTCCTCAAAGTAACTCCCCACCTTTTCATCTTTGTAAACAACCCGAGCTAGAGTTTTCTTGCCTTGACCACCCATTCCTATGATGGAAATAACATACAAATGTTTCTCGTACTCAGGATCAGTAAGCATCATTACTACCTCTAAAGCATATTATCTCTCCCCACAATTTCAGATTCCTCTACAAAATGAAAAGTTAATCTGTTTCCCTAATTAAGGTCGGGGAGCGAGCTTATGAGCTCAACATGATTAAGGCCAATTTGTTTTGCTTCAGCATAAACATTATCTAAGGATGATAGAACATCCCTTATCTTATGACCCATCTTAGGACGGAAAACAACGGGATTTGAAGATGAAAAGAACTGAGTACCTTCTCCCTCTTGCGGCACAGAATTTTCTGCTGAAGAACTTCATAAGCATAATCATCCAACACGATCCGAGCATCGAGGGCAATTGGCTTGAGCTTATTCAGCCAAACTTCGACAACATGGCCATGGAGCTGCTTGCTCTGAGCACCAGACAGCAAAGCTTGAGTCAATGCCAACTTCACAGCAAGCTTTTGAAGCTCTTTCTTGATCCCCAGTGACAGGCTGATCTCATCAGCAGCAAGCGAAAGAGCCTTTCCCAACAAAGCCTCAGTAAGAACTCCAACCACAGCAGCATCAGCCATTTTCACAAAAAGTTGCTTTAAACAAATGGTGAAGAGTGCAAAACAAGTGGAACTCTTCTACAATAGCTCAATCAATAAACCCGAAAAGTGTAGGTATAACCGTAGGTTGGTCCAACCGCCTACGTGCCAGCCTCTGAGAAATTCGATCAATTTAGTCATTATTTTAGGGGCATATTGGATGCAGTCCGTATTTTGTTTATTTTGCGGTCCAAAATAAAAATACGTCTTCGATATATATGATTTGGTCAATAATTATATATATCAGACATATGCATCATATATATTACCTCTATTGCATACATTTGCAAATCAGTTATATGCCATAATTATTATATATATGATTATATAACAAAAATACGGACTGCAAATAAGTAAAATATGGACTGCATTTAGCAGGTCAGTTATTTTATTGATGGTCAGTTATTGTCTTCAATGTATTGAAGACAATAATATGACTAAATTAAACTGATATTGATCAGTTTACATTGGTACATAATTGAAATATACTCTATTATAATTTTAATTGAATTAAATTTAACTGGCTCTAAAAATATTCAAATATACGATTAAACCACTGGCGTACGAAGATTGCTCCATTTCGTCATATTCACAAATAATAATCTTGCATTAATCTTGTAAACACTAATTGAATCTAATTATAACTAAAGAACACATTAATTATACGACTGAATGAAACTGAAATTCATCAAAACTTAATTGATCTGATTTAAACAAAACTAGACTTCTTTGATCGAACAAGATTTATGGATTTTGAAATGCTAAAATAATAATAGTACAACTACATTAGGTCGTATAGTATAAAAGATTAAAAAAACTGATTTGAACTGCTAAGATTGAACAAAAAGTATTTAAACTGAAAATAGTATAACTGAGTTTTTTTGGATTGCAACAAATCACATTAATTATTTTAATTGATTGATCTGGTTTGAATAGAAGTGGATACATCTAGATTGAACTGAACTGAAAAAATTGTAGAGAGTTGTAATTAAAAATATAGAGGAAATGTACTAAATTGAAAAAATTGAATATATTTATTAGAACTGAATTGAACTGAAAAATATAATAATATTTACCCTAACCGAAATGGAAAAAATTCCTCAAAAAAAACTGAACTGGAAAAAAAAATACTGAACTGGATTGAAAAAATGTAAATATAGTGAATTAAACTGAAAAAATATATAAAAATATTGTACTGAATTAAAAAAATATAAGTATAAAAAACTGAACTAAAAATACAAATATATTGAATTAAACTAACATGCATAACTTATTTGGTGAAAAAGTAAAAAAAAAGTTATGCATTATGACTCACACCACCGATTGGGACAACCGGTGCTTATATGTAATGCTCCCCAAATAAACCAGACATAAGTAAGTGATAACGTAGGACCATGGCTTCTATTGAGCAACATGTTTTACAGATGACTTTCACTGACAAAGTCCTAGGGTGTGTTTGGTTCGCAAGATTTTTGAGAGTCTGGATTTTGTTTTGGGATTCTGAGAGTTTGGGTTTTTGTTTGGGATTTTAAGAGTCTGGTTTTGCAAAATTCTTGTTTGGTTGGGTTGGATTTTGTGAGTATGAAACAAAATCTTTGATTGGTTTTTAGGATTTTGCAAGTCTGGATTTTGGGAAACTTGGTGAAGCAAACAAAATTTTACAAAACTGGACTTGGATAGTCCAAGTTTTGCAAAAACTTGCCCAACCAAACACACCCCTACTTCTTACATGAATCCTATTTCATTGACAAAGTCCTATTTCATTGACTTTATGTATTTCTGAAACATGAATCCTGATTTCATAACATTTTAAATCATGTAGTCCTACCTACTGTACACAAAAACTACTTTACTTTTTCTCATAAATTAATCTGAGGATGTAAATTATGAGTAAGAATTAAGTTAGAAGTGAAATTAACATCGATAAGGGGTAAAAGAAGAAGGGCATGCTAGATGCAGTCCGTATTTTGCTTATTTTACAGTCCAAAATAAAAATACGCATTCGATATTTATGATATGGTCAATAATTATGTATAGCAGATATATGCATCATATATATTACTTTTATTGCATACACTTGCAATTCAGTTATATATTAGAATCATTGTATATACAATTATTTTTTTAAAAATACGGACGGCAAATCACACGGAGTGGATCCTTACTCCTTAGCCTTTAAATCATACGGAGTATTTAAAGGTATTCATACTTCAGAGTGACTTGACGAGACGATGGGGAGATTTTATATTTCATCCGTTTGTTTTCATTTCAACAAAATGCTTCAGGAAAATTCAAATCTGAACTCATAAATTAACACAAAACCAAAGGTTGGGCGAGTAATTGCCATCAAGAGAATAAGTGCTTCGTGTTTTACGCTTACTTCCTAATCTGCCTCATTTCGGATTGCCCTTTCCTCATCTCATAGTTGATTTGCCCATCCTGCAACAAACATCCTAGTTATTTTCAATAAACAAGAAGGTGCTGTAATCACATTTTTTTAAAATATTAACAGTAAATAGCATTGCCAATACACCGAAGAAAAAATGAAGCCTTAGCTGTACCCAAATTTGGAAGCCCAGCTTTTAGTCAGGTTTCCGATATCTCTTGGTATTTCTCCATTGAAGTGATCAACAGCTATAGAAAGAATCTGAAGCTGGGAACAATCTAATTACCAAACACTGAATATATTGGGCCTCAGAGTTGATTGTTCTCAGATAAATACACGCCTTGAAGCCTAGGAATCTTAGAGCAGATTTTGAGTGGAAGGCTTCCACTCAATTTATTTGCAGTAAAACCAAAAGATTCCAAGACTGTCAAGTTCAGAAAGCTTTCAGGTATAGATCCTGTAATCTGGTTTTCATCAAAATTAAGGTATCTCAAGACTTGGATGTTGAGGTATGTTGCCCTGCAAGATATTCCAACTTGGATGCATTGAGTAGGGAAGAAGGAATGGCACCTGTGAAGCTGTTATTCGCAAAATAGATGGAACATCTCCACTAAAGGAGTTGTACATTAGATTGATGTATCTTAATCTTCTCAAATGCATTATCTCCTCAGGCAATCCCCCATTCAAACTATTACCTTCAAAATTCATGTAAGACAAAAAAGACAGGTTCCCTATTTGAGGGTGAATGGAACCTTGAAGTCCTACATAAGACAGGTTCAAGGACACAGACTCTTTGATGGTGTGTGGAGCAAATGACTCGAGTCCAGTTACAAACTGGGATTCTAGTACTAGAAGGATCGAGAAAGTTGGATTTCAAAGCAAGAAGTACAGACTGGTCTGTCTCATTATCCTGTTTTAGCTGGGCTGTGGAGATTGTCAGAAGACATAGAAGAGATGGTAAAAGGATTGAAATAGTATATAAAAATGAAGCCATACTTCACAAACTACACAAGGGATGGATGGTTGAGTTGTTATCATTAGTCTGAATATATATAGTAGCCTCCAATTAGTTGCAATTAAGGCACAATAATATTGATTGAGACCAAGTCTCAGTGTGTAATTTCATCAGATTCTCAGATGAAATTGCAATAGAATAATTGTGATACTTAATATGATCATATGGCGCACCAAAAGCTACATTTTGTTATGATAAAATCCAATGATAGATCAACAACTATGAAGAAGAGTGATTAAAGAGGTTGTGACGAAATCCAGCGTTTAAACATGGCTAGACATTGTTCACGCTTGTATATAGGAGCTGTGTGACCTGCTCCCTGTTGCATAAACCAATACATGATTACATTTAAGTTAGATCAAAGCCATGGAAATGGACTTCTCATTTTTTACCTTTACTGTTGCAAATGTCATTTCATTGGCATAAGTTCTTGCATATCTGTGTGAGAGAGAGAGAGAGAGAGAGAGAGAGAGAGAGAGAGAGAGAGAGAGAGAGAGAGAGAGAGAGAGAGAGAGAGAGAGAGAGAGAGAGAGAGAGAACAGAACTTCAGGTAAATCTATAAACCAAATTGATTAACACTGAATCAAGAAACTACATTTTTGAGCCAAACTTAAAGAAGAAGCATTTCAATCTTACCCGGCAACTTGGCCTCCGACAATCCATTGTCTCCAATCATCAACGATTTGGTAATTCAGAGATTTTATCCATTCTTGAGTTTCAATATGTGGCATAACCATATCATGATCGCCACTAAATCCCCATTCCCAAATTCTACTGTTAGTAGTTCAATTGATCCACACAAAAATGCCAAATCCAATACTTACGTATACATAAATCTAACCTGAATACAAGAGATCGGTAACCTTCAACGCTGAGATTCACATGATATGGTACAACACTGCTCAGCGAGTATGTGTATAATATCTTTTTGTTACACCGAGTCCACCCAACAACGCTACCCTAGATGCATTCATTATGACACTCATGCATACAATATTGAATTCAGTATATGTGAAATTGAGGATGATTTACCTTTCTTACATGGAGTGCCTCCTGGACAGTCTCATCATTAGCCCAGTAATCAACTAGTCCTAAATGTTCATCCTGCCATAATCATAACACACACGGTGGCATAATTTGCATTAACCGGAGAAGGGATTAATATTTGATGATAATGCATGGTATCTTACGAAACATTTAACAGGAGTAGGGTCTTGAAACATTTCCATGGTAGATGTTGTATTGTCACCAGATTTCTTGGTTGGTTCTGGCAGAGCAGGAGGACAAACTGGATCGAGGATATTATCAGTATTGATGCCGCTAATCAACTTCAAGAAGCAAATTAGCATACAATTTAGCTCATTCTTTAGTTTTAGTTCTCAAAACGGAAAAGAATTAAATTCTTCCTAGTCATGTTACAAAGTATAATCTTTAGAGGAAATGGTTTCTTTACCTGATCGTATATCTGCATTGATTGTACGCAGAGAAAATTACTGGGATCCACCCTTTGATATTGACCTTTGCAGTTATGCTTCAAGGACTGCAAGATAACGAAGATTTAGTAACAAGACAAAACAAAGCCCTAAAGAAAATAAAAGATCCTCGGACCTGATAGAGCTCATCAGATATCAGCCCCATCCTATGAGCATAGGGTACTTTGTGGTTTATGCACCCAAGACAAGTCATCGGATTTCCTTCGATGTAACCCTGAAGAAATTCCCCAGAAGCAGCAAAAACTCAGACACACAATTCACAAAGCATCGCGCATGACTTTTATGATTTGAGTGCAGTGCAAACAAGAACCATGTGGAAAATTGAAGCTGCTAAACAAAATGAGCATCGTGTATTCTTCCATAACTAAACAAGATCAAGGAAAGTAATACAAACCTCTAGAACAATCCGTGGCTCGAATCCAGCTGCATTTCCTGCATTTTTTCTCATTGTACAGTTAGTAAACATCATTACAAATGCTCAACAAGAAATAACTAAATAAAAGCATGCAGTGAGGCCTGGTACGAAGTTTAAAAACCAAAACATGAAGGAGAAATGCCAAGAAATTAATGGTGCTTCATTCGTTGAACCTTAATTTCCTAGAATGGAGCTCTGCAGGCCGCCAAGGATACAGAAAACCATAATCTAAGATGAGATTGTTGGTGAAAACTAATGTGCATATTTAGCACCATTAAGATTTTAGCTCAAAATACAAAAACCAATGATATTTTAGAAGTTAGAAGCATACCATCTGAAATAAGCTGAGTAACAAGTGGAACGATGAATCCACCATATGAGATTCCACCAATGTAGACTGAGTTGTTGATGAACTCCGGATGCTCAACCAACCACTGCAGAGTAATCATGAATGGTATCATATTGATTTAGACAATCAATCAGACACAGCATGATCATCAAATTTACATTCAATAATTTGAATCAAGGATGTGATTACCTTTCTAAGAAATTCATAGATTTGATGAGAGGCTTGGAAATCAGAAGAATGGGAAGCATTGACAGTCCTGGCATGAGAAAATCCAGTTCCTACAGGCTGGTCCAAGAAGATAATGCTAGCAACCTAACAAATTTAAACCCGAATTGAATTCTCATTTACTGACATGACATCAGTGGAATATGAGAACGTAGGATTTCACCTTGCTCCAAGAATATGGATTTAGCGTCAACTTGGGCAAACTCCCATCGTACATAAATGGCTCAAACTGTAATGGCCCTGAAATCATTAAAAGTTTGTGAATTTGGTCTTTTCTGTAGAAGAAAGAATTATCAGAAAATAGAGATGCTGACAGAGAATCATACCAATCCCATAAGCAATATCAGAAATTGCAGAGCAGCCAGGTCCTCCAACTAACCAGAGCAAAAGAGGGTCGGATCCCGGGTCGGAATCGGACTTGATGAAGTAGTAGAACAACTGCACATCCTCTGATACATCAACACCTACATACCTGAATGTAGCGAGAATAAATTTTACATGTGAGTAGGAAGTTAAGCTTTCTAGTTTGTAGTGATTACCCAGTTTCCAGTTGAAAAGGCAAAGGCTCTGGATATCCTGGAAGATACTTTACTATTGAACCTGCCTCACCAAATTTACAAGCTTTCTGTACCATCAAAATAACCACCATTCCCAGAATGATGTTGCACACATGCATTCCCAATTTCATTTTTCCCACGTGTTATAAAGAAATACTCCTTCCAATTCACTCCATTGTCCTTGAACCCTCATTTTATACTCCTACTGTATAAGATATTTGGAATTCTTCAAATTCGTCAATCATTTATTCATTTTTAAGACAATGGACACATCATATTGAAATGACCACAAACTGTGCCCACACTTGCTGTCAAGAATTTAAAGACAACTTAATAATATATAGGCTGTAGGGTAAGTGCTGTTTAAACTTTTATGTTGCATGTGGTTTGGCTGCTCCATTCAAATTTATAAAAAATTGGTTTTATTTAGTCCCACTCCTTTTGTATCATACACCATTCGTGTTCACACTTCACTGTTTAATACTATTCATTATCTAATTTTGATTATATATATATATCTAGAATCATCGCAATGTATATAATTCAAAATGTCCCTGTAGACTGCAACTCAATCCCTCAGAAAGGCCTTCATTGTGTTGTAGCATTTAGGGAAGGTGGTTTTAAAATTACATATACTCTATGACCTAGGTTCAGATACATAGTACAATCATAACTTAAGAACATCGTCAGAACCTTATGTATCCGGAATCACATATCTAGGTAGACTTTCTAATTCTGGACTTAATAGCTGCCGAATCATAAGTTCTATTCAGTTTGATTTGAGGTAATGTTTTAATTTCCAAGTCAGCCTAAGTTAATTTCCAAGCAAATTAAATGATGCGGGCTCTAGCTAACGTTGCAACCACACACATAATATTCAAGACTTGAATAGATTTGACAGTTTCAGTCTCCATCTTTCCAGTTTTTCAACACACTGCAGTCTGCACCCTTGAACAAGCATAACAATCAAATCCGAATGGGTGAGAAGAAGCCAGGAAACCAAAAATCTAATTCCTCTTCACTTGCTTAGTAGTGAAGTGAAGTAAAGTACCTTATTTTAGCTTATGATTTAAATATTAATTAGATTAGTTTTACAGATCAAACCAGTAATCCACTGAACATCCCTCTTTCCCCCACCTAGGTAGGATCCAGAACTTATTCAATCTTCAACAACTAGATCTTGAAGCTAAGCTCAACTCCAAGCTCTTTTTGCAGTATGTGGCAACTTTATTCTCTCTACTTGTTGGCATCTAGTTATGGTCAGGTGCCAGAATGCCTTTGGGGTATGACATCTTAGTTTGAACTCTACACTGCCCGCTGAGCTTGCTATTCTAAGAGATCTATTGGCATTACGTATAGACTTGTCCGAAATATGTTGACCACGACTACTTTCTTTTTCAAGTCTTTCGTTGACCAAGACTTGAGACTTCAGCTGCACGCATTACAGAAATGCCCTTTAGCATAATGCTTTATATATAACTTAGTATGTAGATGCTTCACCTGCAATAAACTAAAGATGTATACAAATAATCACCTCCTGTTGCTATGTTTCATCGTGCTTTCCAGTAGAATATTATCCCTGGCCAATTTGTGGCTTTGATAAATACTAAATCCAATCCACCACAGAATTGTGTGGACAGAAATATATTGACCAAGACTCCTCAGTTTTCCAGGACACCAAAAAACCTGCAAACTAATGATGGATAGATATATTCTCCTCATGTTGCTGTGTTTCCTTGTGCTTTCCAATGTCATGGCTAAGAAAAGCATAGAAACAGATCAATCTGCCCTTCTTGCCTTCAAATCCAGTATTACGCGGGATGCTAGCTCTCATCATTTGCTGTCAAACTGGACTGAGAGAGCCTCAGTTTGCAGCTGGATTGGAGTCGAATGCTCGCCTCTCCACAACAGAGTTGTTGCCTTGAATGTTTCATACCTTGACCTTGTTGGTACTATCCCTCCACATATTGGTAATATATCTTTTCTCACATCTTTCGACATTAAAAGCAACCATTTCCATAGCCAGCTACCCATGGAGATAACGAAACTCAGAAGGCTTGCACACTTTAGTGTCAACTCAAATAAAATAAGTGGAGAGATTCCAGGTTGGTTTGGTTCCCTGCCTCATCTTTGGTACTTAGATTTGAGCAACAACAGCTTTTCAGGCAGTGTTCCTACTTCCTTTTTCAATGCTACCAAATTGCAATTCTTAAACCTATCTTGGAATCAATTGAGTGGTTATATTCCAGATGAAGTAGGTGTTCTAGTCAGCATTAGGACCTTAGATATAGGATATAACCAGCTCAAAGGTTTTCTACCACCATCCATTTTCAACCTTTCATCTCTGAAGTTTATAGATTTCACGGATAACAGACTAACTGGTCATCTTTCATTTGATATTTGCACCAAGCTTCCCAATCTTGTAGAGCTGAACCTATTACAAAATCGATTATCGGGCCAGGTTCACTCAAGATTCAACAATTGCTCCAAGCTTCAAGTTCTATCCTTATCCAACAATAATTTTTCAGGGCCGATCCCCAGAGAAATCTGCAATTTGACGAGGCTAGTCAGATTGGGTTGTCAGAATAATGGATTTCAAGGTACACTAAGCTTCTTTGTTTAATTAGTTATCTTAAGGCTCTACTTTACTTTTTGCTGCACCAGAATGAAGTTGGTTATGCTTTCTCAGGTCATATTCCTTCAGATATTGGTGAGCTTCAGATGCTATCATTCTTGAATATTGGGGTTAATTTTCTGAGTGGGCCAATTCCTCCATCAATTTTCAACCTCTCCTCTCTTTCTGACATTGGACTACATTTCAACAACCTTACTGCAACTCTCCCACTCAATATAGGCCAACAACTTCCAAATCTTGAACGATTACTCCTTGAAGATAATAATATAGGTGGAGTTATTCCCAGCTCAATTTCAAACCTCACAAAACTAACTGTTTTTGAAATTGGACACAACCAATTCACTGGTTCGTTTCCAACATCCCTTGGCAATTTGAGATCTCTCCAATATTTCATTGTGAAGGAAAATTTTTTGACCACATATTCTTCTATGGAATTTGACTTTCTTGCATCTTTGACTGCCTGCACAAGTTTAAAATTTCTTTCTGTAGATACTAATCCGCTAAACATCC
Source organism: Sherardia arvensis (assembly GCA_948330725.1). Classification (NCBI taxonomy): domain Eukaryota; kingdom Viridiplantae; phylum Streptophyta; class Magnoliopsida; order Gentianales; family Rubiaceae; genus Sherardia; species Sherardia arvensis. The sequence goes on along the minus strand of OX415236.1, from coordinate 38,560,604 downwards.
CACTTTCTCCAAGGATAGGCAATTTTTCAAACTCATTGACAAATTTCTATGCATATTCTTGTGGAATGGGAGGCCACATTCCCCATGAAATTGGTAACCTAAGTGGTCTATCAGTTATTAGTCTTGGCGACAATAACTTCACTGGTCTACTTCCACCAACGCTCCAAAACTTGTTCAATCTCCAGGGATTATATCTTCGGGGCAATCAAATTACAGGATTCATTCCAAACACATTCTCCAATATGAGGCAACTTGCTGAGATGGAATTAGGGGAAAATCAGTTTTATGGTCAAATTCCAGAATGCTTTTGGAACATAACTTCTTTGAGACTACTTTATTTGGACAATAATCGATTGAGCTCCACGCTGCCTGCTGAGCTTGGTATTCTGAGAGATCTGCTAGAATTTGATGTTCACTCAAACTTTTTAAGTGGTAACATAACACCAACAGTTGGGGCTCTACATGCAGCACTATATATAGACTTGTCGGGAAATAATTTTTCGGGTGATATTCCCGAGTCAATTGGTAGTCTAAATAACTTGAACTGGCTATCTTTGGCTCACAATCAACTACAAGGACCCATTCCTCTGACATTCCGAAACCTGCTAAGCCTTCAAGCATTAGACTTGTCCGAAAATAACCTGACAGGGGAAATTCCAGCATCACTGGAAATGCTTACAGAGTTGAAGAACCTTAATCTTTCATTAAATCATCTCAGAGGAAGAGTTCCATCAAATGGTTCATTTCTGAACTTCAGTCGCGAATCATTTATGTCAAATGATGCTCTATGTAGCGGTATTCCGGATTTGAACTTTCCTCCATGCAATGTTGATTCCACTGAGAAAAATGCTTCTAAGAAGAAAAGGTTGCAGATTGTTTTATTTATTTTGGGCCTAACTGCTGCACTGGTGATCCTTATATCTGGGGTTTTTGTCTGGTGGATCAAAAATCGAGATAGGACGACTGGAGCTCTTCCTCTAGTATCCTTAACCCCTTCCACTTCGCTCGAAAGAATTTCATTCTATGAAATTCAACGAGCGACAAACGGCTTCAGTGAAAGCAACTTACTTGGAGTGGGAGGTTTTGGTCGAGTCTATAGGGGGGTTCTCCGAGATGGAACATATTTGGCTATAAAAGTATTCAATCTGCAGTTGGTGGAAGCATTCAAAAGCTTTGAAACAGAATGTGAGGTTCTAGGCAGCATTCGTCATCGCAACATTGTTAAGGTCCTCAGTTGTTGCTCCAACCTCGACTTTAAGGCCCTAATCTTGGAGTATATGCCTAATGGGAGCCTTGAAAAGTGGCTTTATTCTCACAATCTTTTTTTGGATTTCATGCAAAGGTTAGATATAATGATAGACGTTGCTTCTGCGTTGGACTATCTCCACCACGGCTTCACTTTGCCGATAGTTCATTGTGATCTGAAGCCTAGCAATATCTTGCTCGGTGAGCAAATGAGTGGGAACGTCAGTGATTTTGGTATTTCAAAACTTCTTGGTGGAGAACAAAACATGGTGCAGACCATGACTGTGGCTACTATTGGCTATGCTGCACCAGGTGAGTTTCCAACTATTTTCAATCTAATTTTCTGTCTTTCTCATGGGCGTGGTTACTGTAAAAATGTGGTCATTTGCTTAACACATTTATGCATCAGAACCTGATCAGTAATTATGTTTATGTGTGTTTCACAATGTGTTTTCTGCTGCAATAGAGACTGCTTATGGCTCAATTTGAGGTTTTAATTAGTTTATTTTCCTTTTCTTTACTATCACTTATTCTTCAACTCTTCCAATGTAGAATATGGATCCGAAGGCTTAGTATCCACAAGCTGTGACATCTATAGCTTTGGCATTCTTTTGATGGAAACATTTTCTAGAAAGAAGCCAACTGATGACATGTTTGGGGAAGAATGGGGCCTGAAAGAGATGATAATTACCGGTTTGCAGACTTCTACTACAGATTACATAGATGATAATCTGATAAGCACAGAGGAAAGAGACTCAGAAATAAAGGTTAAATGCATAGAATATCTCATGGATTTGGCCCTAAAGTGTGTTGTGGAATTACCTGAGAAGAGAATTGATGCAAGTCATGTTTTAGCTAAGCTGCGAAAAACCAAACTGATCTTTCAATCCAATTCTGGGAGAATTAGTAAGTGAATATGTCTTTATGCATAACATAGTTTCCATGATTATAAATAACATAAATTGCATTAAACTGTTATAATTTTGCATACCAAACTAAAGAAATATGATCAACACACTGATGTGAACGTACAACAGAAACTACAGAATAAAGGAATTGGTAGTATCCTAAATAATCATGCATGTGAAGAGACCGTGACAAATGCTGCAGGGTATGTTTTTAAATGGTAATTTTTTTGTCATGGAAAATGGTATACAGTGGGATCATCTCTGAGAAACAAGTTTCAAGTTCAAATAGGATGTATCCTTTTTAACAAAGCTGCTCCTCGAGTCTTTGATATTTTTAATTTATTCTACGTTTAGTTTTTACTTGAGGGTAACATCATACTCCAACTTTGTCTCAGGAAACAGCGAAATTCTATCACACTGAACACAGAAGTGACGTGATCAGAGATGAAGCCTCGCTATATATATTGCATTACATATATTATTGTGATTTGGTAGCATATTGTGACCCTACTTTCTTTGTCCACTGCAAGTCTGCATTTGTAGACAAGTCTACTGCGATTTGAAACCTTTTAGTGTGTAATATTTTCTCCACCCATCGGATAATTTTCCAGTTTACAAAATGCATATGACGGAATGGCATCCCCTAAGTTGGCATTTGTTGACAGAAACATTTTCGAGAAAGAAACCGACAATTGAGGGAAATGATAATGGATGGTCTTCATAATTCAGAAAAAAATTTTATAGATCAATATCTGTTAGACCTAGAGGACAAACACTCCAAGATAAACCTTAAGTGCATACTATCATGGAATTAGCATTAAAATGTGCTGTGGAATCAACTTTTTTTTTTTTTAAGGCTAAACCACCAAGAAATCAGTGGAGGGAGTTTATATTTGGCATCCCCAGACCGTAAATGACTGAAAAATAAATACAGATAACTCCCAAAAACAGGTGGCAACTAGTGCGATTACAAATAGAGTTATAAAGACTCTCTCTGTATCCTAACGAAAAGTACTAAGAGCCGGTAATAGGCCATCTAAATCCTACCTAAAAATGATGAAAAAATACAAAGGGGGTATTAAACATGTGAATATAGTCGTCATCAGCGGCTCTTTCGACCAATCCGGGTCGAACTGGCAGACTACAGACTGATAGTGATATCGGACGATCCTCTAAAACTCCAGTCGCTCCCAGGTCAGTCTCTTTAAACGTTGATGATACCCCCTCGGGCCAGTAGGAGACCTTCCCGGTTGCTTCTAAAGAATCAGGGCATCCGTATGATGCCTAACGCGAACCAGAGTGGATAATCAAGTGATGATCCAATCCCTCCTGTCTACAAATCTGATTACAATGAAATCGCCGGAAAGAAAGTAGAGTACTACTAACCGACTTGGATTTCTCCTGTCCATATACACCAGAAAAGTGATGGGTGCATGTTACAATTTTGCAGAACTACAGAGCACCACAAATTTGTTTCTTCAGAACTCTTGAGAGAATTAGTAAATAAAAAGATGCAAGCATATTACATAATTTCCATTATTGAAATGTGCTGCAACTTTCTGCAATAGTTTTTAAACACATGCGTTCATATTAGTAATGTAATTTTTGCCTCATGAAGTCTTGCATTTGGAACTGCAAAAGGAATTTTGAGTATGGATATGATAGGGGTCCCTTCACTCAGATTAAGTTAGGGCAAGTTACTGCAGTCTTGCTGGTTTTTTTTCAGGTTTAGAAGACCCGTTGAGAGTCATCTTCTCAATAGGAGACGATGTTGAACCATTACTAAGCAACAACCTGGAGTTAATTGACAGGCACAAAACAAAAAGGGGAATATTAACAGATGGAAGAATCTCACTAGGTAGAGACAGTATGGAAGTTGTCTGTGGTGATATGGGCTCTGGCCCATATCTAGACTCCGGCCCAGAGAGTAGTCCGGTCCATATGACGTCAGCTAGAATGACGCTATCCAGGGACAAAGGGGACATGAATATGACCTGTCCCTGGGTAAGGACAAAAGGACAGGACCACTGCCTTTGGGCTTGAGTCTGACCACTCACACCTATAAATACAGTTTTGGACTTGTGGAGAAAGGTATGTTCTATCAGATAAAAACTCTCTCAATATATCCTTATTCTCTCTCCTACTCAAAGGCCCCTCTTTCATCATCACGCCGGAGTAGCTATCTTCGGGATACTCCGGGGCGTTGTTTTGCGAGAGTGCGCGGAGCACGGACAAAGTTTCATTCGGACCGGAGACTACCCTCATATCCGGACGGTGACTGGAAGCTGGTAGCATCAGTTGGCACGCCCAGCGGGATCTCACATCCCCATTCATAAATTGCGTCCATGCTGCGCGGACGGCCAAGGAAGAACCCTCCCCCGCCGTAGGAAGAAGCGGGCGGAGGGCCAAAAACTAGAAGAGCCGCAACCGTCAGAGCCCAAAAGTTAGCGGCTGAGAAGGAGCGGGTTCTCCGAGCCAAGGAGGCAGCGGCGGAGGCGAAAGCTGCAGCTGAGGAACGTCGATGACAGCGATTGGCAGCGGAGAAAGCTAAAGGAAAAAAGACGACTCCGGAACGGACGCTGGCTGAGATACAGCGTGAAAACAGGGAGCGACTACGGGCCGAGTGGGAGGCGCAGAGGCAGAGGCAGTTTGGAGACCATGAGGAGTCGGAAGGGGACACTGATCATGTGGAAGGAACGGCGGATCCGGGTAATCCGGAAGAGGAAGACTCGGATGATATGCAGGAGTATGATTCGGAGGATTACGATCCGAAGGATTACAGCACGGAAGAATATGACGCTCAGAGTCGATCGGGCAGGAATCGAGTAGGGCGGAAGGCCAGAACGGAGGAGCGTAGGCGCCACGATTCTAGATTTGGGGGCAATATTCTAAGAACGAACGTGACGGAGTACCAGCAGTTCCAAGCATGAAAAGCAGCTCAGCAGATTGCGGCAGATAAGCTCCCTCCGGAGCAATAGAGAATGCCGAACCCGAACCTGTTTCCGGGCGGGAACCAACAGCAGACCGCTGGCTTGAATCCAAATGCACCACCCTACTGGAGAGCACAAACTCAACAAGGCTATGGGATGGGTTCACCCAGAGGTCAGCAGCAAATGATGGTCGGAATGCCACCTGCCGGAGGAGAATTTCCCGAAAGTTTTGGATTTCAGACGCCTTTTTGTCCGGATTCCATCGAGGATCGTCTAAACCGCCTCATCGGATGAAATGGGATCGGACCTCAGTCACCTTGGGTTCCGGAAGTATTGAGTTTCAAATGGCCATCCGGAACCAAGGCTCCGGACGGACTCCCAACCTACAACAGAGAAGGATACCTAGAAGAGTTTGTCCACACTTATGCAAGCATCATGTATGCTAGGGACATTCCGGAGGAGTTGCAGTGTAAGATATTGCCTTCGTATCTAAGAGGTAACTGCCTGGCATGGTTCAAGGGTCTGCCAAACGGTACACTTCGGCATTTTTGGGATTTTGCCATTGCTCTGGTCTGGCGCTATTCCGCCATGAAGCACACGTTTGTGAACCTTGCCACGGTTTTAGCAATGAGGCAGCTAGAGACGGAGACCACTAGGGAGTTCTACACCCGGTACATAGCCGCGTCGATGAAGGTGGTGGACCGACACCTGCAGGAGAAGGCTATCATCCACAACTTTGTTAACGGGCTGAGAGACAACACTTTCTACATCGATCTCATGAAGAACATGCCGACATCATACAATCACCTCCAGTTGGTGGTGGAGATGCATTGTACGGTGCACGATGCCAACCAGGCCCGGATGACCATTGTGGGCTTTTTCGAGCAAAGGTCTCTCACGGTGACAGGGACCTAGACCACTGCTGCCCGGGCTCCGGCCCGGACCGGTCAGGCCAGACGCTTACCCGCTCCGGCGGCAGCAGTCCCAGCATCGGCAGCAGTTGCTCGGCCAACCTATACCCCTCTCTCCAAAACCCGTACGGAGATCCTCGCTGTCCACCGAGGTCTGTTTACGGATCCGCAACCTATTGTTGGCGTACCGGCACCAGCAAATGCGGACATGTGGTGCGAGTTCCACAAGTCGCACGGCCATACCACGGAGGGATGTAGGGCGCTCCGTTCGGACATTGAGAGGTTGATTGAGCAGGCCAGTTGAGGGACTGTGTAGCAGGTGAAGCACGATCAGCACAAGCCCCGGCCGCCGAGGCCGGGCAGGGGCGGAAGAGGAATTGGAGGAACAATCGCCCTCGAGGGGGAACCAGGCTAACTCGGCCAATCCGGCTCCGAGACAAGTTGCGCCAGCACAAGCCCCGGCTCAGCCCCGGATGATCAATGTGATTAACGGCATAGTTGGAGATGGGCTCAACTCCATCACAGCAATCAAGGCCAAAAGCAGATATGTGCCCCCGGGTGAGATACAAGAGAAGAGGTTCAAGCCAAGTGAGACTATCACCTTTTCGGATGAGGATCCGGTACCTCCCCAGGTTCCTCACTCTGATCCAATGGTGGTGATTGCCGACGTGGAAGGAGTACTGGTCAAACGAGTGTTTGTAGATGACGGAAGTAGCGTGGAGATCATGTGTGCAGAATGCTTTGATCAGCTCGGAATCGGACGACAAAATTTAAGACCATGTCACACCCCCTTATCAGGGTTCACCGGACGGACTGTCCATCCGCTTTGTGTCATCCCTTTGAAAGTCACATTGACAGATTTCCAAGATCCGACAAAGCGGGCAACGGTGGAATGTAATTTCGCCGTTATTGATGCGGTTTCTCCTTACAACATGATCATTGGAAGACCATGACTATCACAGGCCCGGGCTATCTATTCGCCATTCCATTTGATTATGAAGTATCCAACCGAGAATGGTATCGCATCGGTCCGAGAACACCAGCAGACAGCCCGGAGTTGCATGCTGACCGCCATCAAGGATGCCCGGTCTGGGGAGGGCCAGTCCAAGCTATTCGCTTCTGACAAGGGAAAAGCCAGAGCAAACTTGGTAGGAGCCATTCATGGAGAAGCACCATCATATGAAGTGGAGGACATGATGGTCGGCCAGAAGGGAGTAGTAAGCGTGGGAAAGAATATGCCGGATGATGTGAAGGAAGAATTGCGACGCCTGTTGGCGGAATACGAGGATGTGTTTTCATGGGGGACGGAGGACTTGACAGGCGTTCCGGAAGAAATCGCCGTTCACAAGCTCAACGTTTTTCCAGAACTGAAACCTATACGGCAGAAGAAGAGACCCCTCACTCCGGAACGCGTGGAGGAAGTCCGAGCGGAGGTGGGAAGATTGTTAAGCGCCGGAATCGTGGAGGAGAATCCTACCCGGAGTGGATAGCTAACCCAGTTCTGGTGAAGAAGCACGATGGCTCACGGAGAATGTGTATTGACTTCACAGATCTGAACAAGTGCTGCCCGAAGGATAGCTGTCCGCTCCCCTCCATCGATCAGCTGGTCGAGACCATTACTGGTTACCAAGTGTTGACATTCTTTGATGCGCACCGAGGGTATCACCAAATCACAATGGCCAAGGATGACCGTCCCAAAACATCTTTTATCACTGACTTTGGTACTTTTTGTTACAGGAAAATGCCTTTCGGACTGAAAAACGTAGGTGCAACGTACCAAAGGATGGCGGACAAGCTTTTCCGGAAGCAGATGGGGCGGAATCTGGAGGTTTATGTAGACGACATGGTGGTTAAGAGTCGGACTTACGAGTCTTTCCTGTCAGACCTCCGGGAGATGTTCGACGTGCTCCGGACGGCGACCTCAAGCTCAGTCCTGGGAAGAGTACCATTGGAGTCGGAGCAGGGATGTTCCTTGGTTTCATGGTGTCAGCTCGCGGAATCGATGTCAATCCGGAAAAGATATTGGCACTCATGGAGATGCCACCTCCGAGGGGGGTGAAGGACGTGCAGAAGCTAACCGGATCGCTGGCCGTTTTGAGCCGATTCCTCGCTCGGGGGGCGGAGAAGCAGCTCCCCTTTTTCAACATACTTCGAAGGGCCAGACCATTTGAGTGGACGGAGGCGTGCGATCAGGCGTTCACGGACCTGAAGGCCCACCTAGCAAGCCTCCCTACCCTGTCCAAGCCACTGCCCGGAGAGGAGCTCTTCTTATACATAGCTGCAACGGAACATGCTATAAGCTCTTCCCTGGTCCGGGAGGATGGTAAAGTTCAACGTCCGGTTTACTTTGTAAGCAGGGCCCTACAAGGTCCAGAGACGAGAGGTACACTGCTCTGGAGAGATTGATATTGGCGTTGGTTCATGCCTCCCAACGCCTCCAGCCATATTTCCTTAGCCATCCGATCACGGTTCTGACAAATCACCCGATGAGGCAGATCATGTTGAAGCCAGAAGCCTCGGGTAGGATGATGAAGTGGGCAGTAGAGCTTGGAGAGCACGGGATTAAGTATCAGCCCCGGAAGGCCATCAAAGGACAAACCCTGGCGGATTTCTTGGTAGAAATGACTGAACCCTCGGGAGGTCCGTCCGGATCAGAACCACCCTCCGATATATGGAAGCTGCATGTAGACGGATCGTCTCATACAAGTGGAGGTGGGGCAGGGGTGCTGCTCACCTGTCCACAAGGAACAGAACACAAATATGCCATTCAGTTCGGCTTCCGTGCGACAAACAACGAGGCGGAGTATGAAGCGCTCCTAGCCGGACTCCGACTGGCGTTGAAGGTGGGGGTCACGGACGTTGATGTATACAACGATTCTCAGATAGTCGTCCAGCAAGTGAACGGAGAATACGAGGCGAAGGAGCGGAGCTTGCAGAAGTACCTCGAGGTGGTCAAGCCGTTATTGGCCAAGTTCCGTAGCATTACCGTGACGCAGATCCCCAACGAGGATAACGGCAAGGCGGACGCCCTGAGCAAACTCGCTTCCTCTGAAATCAAGCCAGATCCGGAGAACAACCTGATGATGGAAACCCTGTCCGCCCGAAGCTACGACATCCCTCAGGTGGCAGCAGTGGAAGTTTCGAAGGAATCATTGATGATGCCCTTGTTTGAGTACTTGCAACACGGAAAGCTCCCGGAGGATAAGGCATTGGCACGGAGAATCCGACAGATAACGCCGCGATACACTGTTGTGGACGGAACCTTGCTCAGACGGGGACACCTCCAACCATGGTTAAGGTGCATGGACTCGGACGAGGCAGGTCGGATTGTGAAGGAGATGCATGAGGGGCCGAACGGCAGTCACCAGGGGGCTCGGACCATCGCGAGGAAGATAATGTGCACGGGTTACTACTGGCCGACCCTGTTTGAAGATGCACAAAGATACATCCGCTCCTGCGTACAGTGCCAGAGGTTTGCTCAACTCATCCATGTTCCTCAAGAGAAAAGAGTCGGGATCACTGGCTCATGGCCTTTTGACCGATGGGGCATTGATCTGGTGGAGCCCTTTCCCTCCGCTCCGGGAGGATTCAAGTACTTGATAGTAGCGATCGACTACTTCAGCAAATGGGTGGAGGCGAAACCCCTCACAAACATCCGTGGCAACACTTGCGTCAAGTTTTGTTGGAAGAACATCATCTGCCGTTACGAAATTCCCAAGTATATTGTCACGACAACGGGGCTCAGTTTGAAAACGACCCGTTTCATTCTTGGTGCAAGGAGTATGGAATCACACAGCGGCTCACCTCCATCTACCATCCGCAGGCCAACTGTCAGGTTGAAGTTACGAACCGGACAGTGGTGAACGGATTGAAGACCCGACTGCAGGGAGCGCGAGGTAACTGGGTGAACGAACTGCCAAGTGTCCTTTGGGCATACAGTACGACCGAAGGATCCGCCACGGGCGAGTCACCCTACAGCTTTGTATACGGAGCGGAGGCAGTCATACCAGCTGAAGTAGGAGTTCCCAGTCTCCGAACCCTTACTTGGGATGAGGATCAAGCCGGGCGGAGCTCTCCACTCGGATCGAGCAGGCTGTTGGACTTGGATCTTTTGGAGGAAAAGCGAGAGCAAGCAGCGCTGCACGAGGCCAAGGTGAAGGAACGGATGAAGCGTTATCACGACAAACGCGTCAGGAAAGAGTCATTCGTCCCCGGAGATTGGGTGATGCGGAGGAATGATAAAAGTTTGTAGGAGGCTACTGGCAAACTTGCACCAAACTAGGAAGGGCCATACCAAGTCACAGCTTCGTTTCCGGGCAGGAGCTATGAACTGGCAGATCAGTCTGGCCGGGCTATCCCTAGAAGGTGGAACATCACTAATCTACGGAGGTTTTACGGAGCATTCTGAGTAGGTATGCCTTCCGATAGAATTTCTCTTGGCTTGTTTTTCGATAAGAGTATGTAGTTCCGGGTCCTCTGGTTAGGGTTGAGCCTAGACCCCGTTTCGTTTTGTTTACTATGTACTCGACTCCGGCCCCTAGAGGCAAAGGGTATGTCCGGCCGGAGTCCACTTGGTTTAATGAAGGGAGAATTTGCAAATTTTATACTTGATCATTTTTCAATTTCGCATGAGTAAAACCCTCTGTATCGTTTGAACAAACTGACGGGGATGAGCAAAGGCAAAAACACAAGTAAAACCATCCGGATCGTTTGAATAAACTGACGGGGGTAAGCAAAGGAAAAAACGAAATAGTTTGATCAAACAACAAGATGAAGCGCCTGAATAAGCTAAATCTTAAAAGGAAAGAGAACACATTTGAATAAATGATACATCCGAATAAATCAAGTCCGAACGGACTGGTATACAAACACAACATATACAATGGTGCTGCCTAGCACGTCCGAACGGACTAAGATACAAAAGAATAATAAAACCTATCTACTTGGGCCAATCTATGTCCCAATTGATAGGAGGAGACGTGGGCTCCGGAGTAGGAGGCTCCGGAGAGGGTATCATGGCACCATTCTCCGGAGAAGGAGGCTTCGAATCTTGGACTCCATCTTGGTTTTCGGTGATAGGAGTCTGCTCCGGAGTGTCATGATCAAGATCTTGGACTATGGCACCACTGGTCTGACCCACCGGGCCCAGGTACGGAAAGGGAGGAATAGGCGGAAGTTCTGATGGACCTGCTGCATCCGGATCAGATTCGAATATACCATCGGAGTCAGAATCGGAGGATTGCACCTCTTCCCTCGTGACTTTAGCCTTTTCTTTGCCTTTGACCAGGGGCCCGGCCCTCGACTGGTGGAACGGGTTCGGGTTCGGATACCGCGATGGAGAGCGAATCCGGACAGGGACCTGGGGACGGCGCGCTTGTTGAGTACCTCTTCCTCTCGCCATCCTATTGAGTAGATAGTTGAGGTTCCGACTATTCCCGCGACGGGCATCTTGAACATCCCTCTGGATTCCCCTCCTCCCCCTGTCAACACCCCGGCCCCGGATACAAGCCTGCCGCCGCCTCGCCAATTCGGCTAACTCCCTAATGATAAAGGGACGGATGATTGAAGCATCTCGCCAAAACCGCTCCACGCGACGAGCAGACTCCTCCGGATCAACAGATACTTGAACACCATAATATCTCTTAAAAGTGAAGTCCAGTGCCACTTGACTCGGAATGAGCACAAGTGAGGGAGGGAGAGAACTGCCGGCATGCATCCGTTTCCATCATTCGATAGCTTCCTCGAATGCTGGACGGCATCGGGACTCCCGGTCGTTCCATCCCAACTTGAACATCCAGACGATCAACACACTCACTTCACGAGGAAAGTCGCGGTATATGGTCGGAGCTACAAGACCGAGCCGTAATCCGGTTAAATGGTATGATAGCTGCAAAGTCATCAGATTATCCCTTAGAACCATTACCCGGCCGGCCAACTCGCGGTTCTCCTCCTCCAACCTCAGATAGTCTCGCTGGAAGTCCGTCCGGCTAGCCAACCACTTCAACTTCTCGCTATAGAAGGACAGCACGGACCACACCAGATCCAGCTCGGTTTTTAACTTACCTTTAAAATCTTCATGCTCGGCCTGCAACATGGAGATCGTCTCATCCGCGTCAAGGGTCGCGCTGATCCGTTCGCGAGCAAACTCTTGGCACTGAGACAAAGTACCAAACTCTCCGGATATTTCTCGGAGGCAAGCAGCCAATGACAGAATATCAGGGAACTCTTCCATAAGAATCTCCATTCCGGAACGGGCAAAAAGCTCGCGAGTCCGGTTCCCATCCATCGTCCATCCGGACAGTTCAGTCTCCAGCTCCACACATCTAGGACACGGAGGGCTCGTCGAATGAGAACTAGCAGGCGAAGGACACTCACCTGCACCTCCGGTTCGGAGCACCGGACCCTGACCTCTGGGCTGCGGACACAGAAACATATAAATAAAAAGAAAAAAACACGAGATGGAAGTAGGAAAAGGCTCGTCTTATAAAGAGGAGAAGATTACATCACCCGAAGGGTTGTCATCCCCATCCGAGTCGTCGCTACCGTTCTTCCTACACTAAACAAAACAAGATCAGATATAGCGGGACGGAAGCAACTACAAAAGACTGCAAATAAAAGCTAAGGAGTTATTCTACATTTGTCTCCTCGCTATCCGTGCCGCCATCCTGATTGGCATCCCCATCCCTGCCGCCATCGTCCTCATCAGTTCTTTCTTGATTATCTTCCATGGCGTCCGCAGAGGGAAACATCCTCAGCACGTCCAGATACTTGGCCTTGACGGGCGATTCAAGGGCAGTATTCTTCTTGGGCGGGGGCACCGCAACACTCAGGTTTACCAGCCCCTCGTTGAAAGCGCGGATGGCCTCGGCTGACACCAGCTTCGGACTCTCCTCGGGGTCCTCCTCGAAAACCTCAAGCACGGAGGGCTTCATCTTCTCAACTCCGCCTCAGTAGAACTGATCCACATCATAATTGTACTGGTCAGCGGCCTTCGGGTTATAGTAGCACTTGGTGAACCGATCCCTCTTACTCTCCAGGACCCAACACCTCATGTTCTGGTAAACTTGGTGAGCGGAGATCCGGTTGGAGGAGCGCAGAAGTCCTGTCAGGTTATCCTCAAAAGCCTGACTCCGAAGCACTTTGTCGGCAAAAGCAACACATAGCTCCCGCTGAGCGGACAGAGAAACCAGACTCTCCAGCTCCTTGATCCGGGCATCCGCCTCGGTGGCTCGGACCTTTGCTGCTGCAAGTTCGCGGGTGAGGTTCCCATTGCTCCTCTCAAGTGAACTCATCTTTTGAGCGAGCCTCGTATTCTGGACGTGGTAGGCCTTGTTGATGTCCTCGGAAACTCCAAGAGAGGCGATTAGATAAGCAGCAAAGTCCTAAGCAAGAAAAGGGAAAACTTTAAACAAAATACGAAACAAACAAAACCGAACCGGAGAATGAAGTACAACATACCCTGCCAGTTTGGCTCCGGCTGCTGCTATGAGTGGCCTCCTTGTGCGCTTCACTGTTGGGGTCGGCCACCTGCCTGTCCGCGGCACTCTTCCCCTCTCCGTGATGATCGCCTGCGCGAGAATGCTCACTTCTATCCGGCTTCCGAGGCGTGTTGGGTATCTTGAGCTTTATACGCTTATGGGAGCGAGTAGATTCCCCCTCATCCTCTTCGGAAGAGGAAGGAACCGGAACGTGAAGGGCGGCGGCCCTGTTTCCGGCCGAATCCGCGGTGGTATTAGCCTTGATGGCAGTCTCCTCCGCCCTCTTGGCCGCAATTTCCTCTGCCCTCTTGGCCGCGATTTCCTTCACTTTCCTAGCCGCGACCTCCTTCTCTTTTTTGGTTTTATCCTCATGCACACGCTTCCTTTTCCTCTCCGTTTTGGTTAGTTTTTCTTGTGGTGTTTTCATGCCGGTCACCGAACCGGTTGGTGGCTTATCCGCCTTGTTTGCCTTGGGCTGTCCGGACTGTCCGGCCGGAGGATCGGCGCCATCTTCTACCACAGGATACACTGCATACATCCAAAACGGATAAGATACATATGAAAGCCAGGAAAAGAGCAAGAGAGAAAAAGGAGGGATAGAAGCACATAATAACTTACGAGACGGATCCCTGCTGACGTAGAAGCGACACTTAGTAAATACTTCCGGCTCGTATGCCCTCAGCGGGAAGACGTACTTCCCCTTCCAGAATAGATCTAAGTCGAGCTGATTGAAGCTCAGTTTCGCGATGTTTTCCTCCTGTCCCTCCGGACTAAACATCGTCTTGTCTTCTTTCACGGCATCATTGTTCCAGCTAGGGCACGGATACTTCTTGGTGTTAAAGGTAAAGTAGCACTTCTGCCAGTTGGAGTAGTTGTCACGCCGACCCCTGCAGCAGTCCTTTACTCCCTTCCGTCTCTGAAAGGTAAATATCCCTTCATCCTTAGTACCATCCAAGTGATAGAAGGTCCGGAGCAGATCTAAAGACGGCGTCACCCCGCATCGATAACAGTTAAGTAGGAATGCCCGGACCACGGAGACTCCGTTAGGCTGCAACTGGGCCGGAGAAATGCTGAAGTGATGAAAGATGGAAGTAAAAAGAGGAGAAAGAGGGAAAGTTATCCCATAAAGGAAGTGGCATCGGGGGATAGCTACCACTGTGATAGGATCACCCCCAAATGAGCTCAGCAGGGAATCAATGGCGAGCAGAACCACCATCGCCTGAACTAGCTCTCTTACGGCCGGAGTGATATCCACATCATCACCCTCGACTGGGTCGTCAACCTCCGTCTCCGGATTTATGCCCACCTACACTTCCCCGCCGGTTAAACCTTCATTCTCGTTGGCCATATGGTGAATGAAGGAAATATGGAGATAAATATGACAAGGAAAGAGAGTATGAAGGTGAAAGCACTGGAAAACGAGAAGAAGAGAACGAAGGAATGAAAAGTGAAAGTGATTGGAATGACTCGCTATTTATAGAAGCAGAATTAGAAGAAAAAGGGGGGCCGACTCCCAAGGCAACATGATTGGCATTTTGAATAAATAAACAGAATTTCTCGAATAGACAGCTCATTTATGACAACGCAGCACGCTTCATAAATGCGCCTGCAAACACGCGCACAGGAAACCCAAGCGCTAAGCGCGTGCTCACACGCACTCAGAACGCATAACCCAGGAACAAGGCTCCAGGTCGGATTGCATGCCTCCGGGCAGATCCTGATGACAAACTTAGACGTGATGAGATACGGGATCCTTCCTCCGTATCGGTTACCTCCGGACGGATCCCATGTCTCAGGGGGCTAGTGGTGATATGGGCTCTGGCCCATATCTAGGCTCCGGCCCAGAGAGTAGTCTGGTCCATATGACGTCAGCTAGAATGGCGCTATCCGGGGACAGAGGGGGCATGAATATGACCTGTCCCCGGGTAAGGACAAAAGGACAGGATCACTGCCTTTGGGCTGGATGCTGACCACTCATACCTATAAATACAGCTTCAATATATCCTTATTCTCTCTCCTATTCAAAAACCCTTCTTTCATCATCACGCCGGAGTAGCTATCCTCGAGATACTCCGGGGCGTTGTTTTGCAGGCCTATTAGGTGATAGCGCGCGGAGCACGGACAAAGATTCATCCGGATCGGAGACTACCCTCATATCCGGACGGTGACTGGAAGCTGGTAGCATCACTTTGTTCTGGGAAGTTTTGTTCCTTGAATTTTAATAGCAACCACAGACCCAGAACTGAATCCACAGATTGCAGCAGATATACAAGATCAGTGGAGTCTTAGCAGGAAATGAAACTCCCATCATTGATATGCGTGTTGATCACTAATGTGCTCCTTAATATTGATTTGGATGGAGATTTCATCCATAATTCCTTTGCTAAGAATATATCTCTTACAAACTTCATTTATTCACTCTTTTGAGAAGCGCTGGAGCTTCTGAGGCTCTATGCTACCAATTTGTAATATTTTAAACTCACACAAACATGCTTTGGTGCATTATGGCTCTGTTTGAGGTTTTTGATTGCTTGGGGAGCCAAATAAAATCCCCCACCATTCAGTGGGTTTTAAAAAAATTTAAAAAAATATCAAGTCTTTGAACAAGAAGTTTGCATGCTGCTTTGTATGTCCTGGAAGAGTACACAGTATTTAGAGACAATTACTATAGCATTTCTGTTATAAAAGTTCAGTACTATTTAAGTGATGACGTTTCTCACTGGTTCTTCTTTGCATGTTGCTAACAGAGATTTATCTGAGAACAATTTTACAGGCTCGTTGTATTATTAGTCATTTCGAATTGTGAAAGCTTAGTTTCTGTACCTGATAGAGATGCAAAGAATTTCAGGATGACTGGAATCACCAATATACTAGGGCGTCATGTTCACTTCGAAGTGACAAGACATTTATTTTTTCATAAGCATTTTGGGCTGGTAGCAATTAGACTGGAGTACTCTTCCACTTACAGGGTTCATTCCCGACTCTTTCTCCAATATGAGCCAACTTTTTGAGCTATACTTTTGGAACAAATCAGTTTTATGGTCACATTCGGGAATACTTTTGGAACACGACTTGTTTGAGAAAACTTTATCTAGATATTAATAATCAACTGAACTCCACACTACCCACTGAGCTTGGTATTCTAAGAGATCTGCTAGAGTTAGATATTCACTCATACTAGCGATGTTATAGCAGAACTACAAAAGACCAAGCTGACCTTCTTTTAAACTCGGAGAGTTGCTTATATGATGAACACATGAAGAGACAGGATTGCATATGATTGATATTTCATTTGATATTCAATATTTGTATTTCAAACTAGAAATTGTAGGATGAATGAAGGGAAGGGAATACATCAAGAATGATAGAAGTTTATATGTTGAAGGAAATATTATTTGTTGATTACACATTTTATATAGATAGCATTCTTTATGAGGATTATAAGATTTGACCTAATCCAGGCGAATCATGGAATCTTCGGATTTAAAGTTCATTCATTGGTACTAGAATCCAGTGCAATCATTTTGTAAAAGTGAGGAAAGAGGTCAGTGTTGACAATAACCATACTATGATGGTTTTACAAAATATTATAGGCAAAAGTTTCACAAGCTCATCAGAAAAGATTAGATTATATTCTCCTACTTAGGCAAGTTCCAAATAGGCCAAGTTACTAAAGATTTAGACTTTGCATTATATATTTATCTTTTGAGAAAGTTTCTAAAAACAAAAGTTATGTAAGTATATTAAAATATTTTAAACCAGCCATTTAAAACAAAAATTTATCATTCATATTATTAATTCTATATTCAGTTCTACATTTAGCCTCATTCAAATGGTACAGGAACCAATGAGTAAGTACAAACAAAATTAAGGCATACTGTATATGAAAATAGTCCGAGCACATCAGAGACAATGTGTAAGAAACAGGTTTAATGCCAGAGGATCATTGGAGAAGTATGATAAACCGTCAAACATTCAAAGATCTAAGCAACGATGCTACGATTTTCAACACAAAAATGAAACATACCTGCAAATACGATACACTTTGAAGAAACTCAGTAGCCAACATAAACGGCTGCATTCACGATGCAGCGTTCTTCGTTCTTATCGCCCATCTCCTAAACAAGCAGGGCACTTGAGCATAGGTGTTCACCATCCACGACTTCAACACTTACACTTCTGAATAAGACAGGAGGCAAGCCATTAGTATGTTTCATAAGCATGTACCTCAGATTTGTTTTGATATAAGGCAATCTTCAAGAGGCTTGAGATACTTACTCAGGGAAAACTGACTTGACTTTCTCAATATCCAGTGAATTTTTGAGTGCTGAGGAACTCCTAACTTTGTCTGTAGTTTCATCTCATTGAATGAAACGCCATGGAACCTGCATTAAATCACAAGCTATCTTCAGTTCTCTAAATTATTTTCAACACTACAGTCACTACTACATATAAAACCAACAACAGCATACAACGTTGAATTCTAAATTCAGACCTCTTCGACCTTATTATCAAATTCTATGCAGAAGACGAAAAATACTGAATGAACAGAACAAAGGGGTGAAACACATAGGATTGTAGTGCAGATTGATGCTTATATTAAGCAAAAAATTAATTATCTGAAGTTCTCTAAAATGTTTTCAGAACTAGTACACGTAAGCCAGCACTTTGACGATTTAGAATTCTTAACGGAACTAAAGTTGATGGTATTTTCAGACCTCTAAGTGGTCTAGATTGTTGAAATGCTAAGAATTGTAGAGTGTTTGATAGGTGGTCAATAAACAATTCTGATAAGAAACAGGTTTCTGTAGAACAATATGATGATGCATTAAATTTTAGCAAATGGGAAGCAAGCACAATGATATCACAAGAAACTCAAGCAGGTCTCTAATTGTAATGCTAAAGATAATATAGCTATATAACATCCCAAGGAAGTACCTGGACGGCTCATCAATCCAATGTCAGTATATATCCAAACTTTCATTTACTCAAAACCAAAATGCTCAAGAATTTATTCCCATTAAAAAGATGTAATCTTTTTTACAATCCCAGAAAAAGAAAACCCAGCATTCGAGTAATAGTGCTGAAACCAAAATCACACTTTTAAAGAACATAATAAAACAAGGTACCCGCGTTGATCGAATCCGGCAGAATTCATCTGTCGCTCGCCGGTGAACAACCTTCAGAACTTGGAGGGTCGTCTCTTTGCCCACTTGTTTCCTTTTATTCTGATGTGGGCACCTAAATTCTTGAAATGCTACACTTTGACCCCTGCTGCTGTACAATCCGAATTAAATATTCTACCCCTACAAAATTAAATTCAATCTCTCTTTTTTCTTGGCTACCCATGAAATTTGATGGGCAAGCGTTTGCAGAGTGCCAGCGTCCAATCATACGAGCTGTGATCCAGGTTAGCGAATTCAGGGTTTTCTGTTTTGTTCAGTGACTGCATTCTTTATTTTTGTCTAAAGGAATGTTCTTTATTCCCCTTCCTGGAGGTCAAGAATCTGCTGTGAAAAACTGCTCAAGAAAGCTTTAACCCATAAATCCTGTGCAACTTTAATGTATTCTGTGGCACTTTTACATATGGGAAGAGCATAGATACTGATGAACTCTTCTGGCCTTAAAATCCAGTATTACGCGGGATGCTAGTTCTAGTCATTTGTTGTTGTGTGCAGCTGGATTGGCCATAACAGAGTTATGGCCTTGAATGTGTCTTGTCTTGCACTCGGTGGTACCATTCCTCCACATATTGCTAACTCGGTTCTTTTGACATTCATAGCAACCATTTCCATGGCCAGCTGCCTGTCTTTTTATGCTGTGTAGTCTCCAAAATCTTAAATAATTAGCCCTAAAGGTGGAGTTATTCCCAGCTCAATTTTAGACCTCAAAAAAGTAACTCTTTTTGGAATTGCACTAAGTCAATATAGTGGTCCATCTTCAAGTATTCAACTTTTTCGAATTGGAGTGAATGACATTTTTGAAAATCTGCTTTTCGGAAGAAATTCAACTTTTTTCAGTGCATGGTAGCCATCATGGAATTGTCCTTAAAAGTATTCTGTGGAATCACCAGAAAAGAGAATTATTGCAAGTGTTGTTTTAGCAGATCTGAAGAAAATCAAACTCACCTTTGGTCCATATTTACTCAATCTCTCTGCTAAAAAACAAAGGTGCATACATATTACTTAATTACATTGGCTGCATTTTCCTGTAATAATTTTACAAGTATTAATCATCACAAGTACAGTCAAGTACCATGAAACATGGTTGGGCTTTTTATCTAGGCATTTGTGCTCCTGTGCTCAAATTAGTTATATAGTTGATTTATAACTACTGCCATTTGGAACTTGAAAGTGCAAAGCAAACTTTTAGGGCTATATTGCAAGTGATCAAGTCTCTGAAGGTGATATTGGAAATATGCTACAGTCAGGAAGTTTGCATGCATGGTTGCTGATCAGTGCTGATTTTCAAAAGTTCAGTTCTGGTAAGTTTTTATGTTTCTTCTAGTTCTAGTATTCATGTTGGGGGGGTTCATGAGGAAATTTTTAGTATTATTTGCATTGATGCAAAGAATTTCAAGCATATTTTCCACCTTCAAGTGAGCAGAAGATTAATATATTTCATTTTTTTAAAGCATTTTGTGGGCTGACAGCAATTACATGAAAGCTCGGTTAGAAACTTAGAATAGATAGAAGTGCAGTTTTATTATCGAAATATTCTTCATGAAAGTAATTACAAAGGATCAGTTAATTTACTTAATATTAGGGCACAAGTTCTGCATTGTTTCTGTCCAGTACTTAGCTAGCCACCATGTCTGAAAGGAGTTGGTTCCTTTTCCATGATTGCTTTTTGGAAACAAAAACTTATGATATATCTGCTTACCTGATCAAGTTAGTAGTAATCAACAAAAAGAGGACCTTTTAAATATGATAAACTGTTGTTTAGCTCTGAAGTACTTGTCGAAACAGTCATAAGTTCATCGCATCTGTTCTCGACCTAGTCACCGTATCTGAAAGAAAAAAATCGTGGACATATCTTCTTCTTTTATATCTGTAATTATTTGTTGGACATGAAAAAAAAACTAGGAAATGATACTGGTAGAAACCCTTAGGTAGATATGGACTACTACTCCATCCCATGATAATCTGCACAAAGAGAACGAGACTTAAAATTTGGGTGGAGGAATGTTGAGTTGGAGAAGAAATTGGGTGATATGAGTGGATGAAATTATATAAACTTTACTATAAAAGGAAAGTGTGCAAATTAAGATGAGACAAACAAATAAGAAAACTGTATGGGAATATTTAATGTCAAGGAGAGTGACTTGTGAGGTCAGCACGGCCAGTAACAACAGATCAGAAATGGTCATATGATATAGTTGTAAAATGATCCCAGATAAGTTTAAAGCTTTGGTTAAATGATCAAATTGTACTAGTATATGCCAGTTGACCCCTACCAGTTACAATAGGTCATAGTTTAAACCATATCAATAAACCTTTTAACTTATTCACCCACATTGTGTTGTACAACTTTAATACATTCACTGAATGAATGGCCAAATTTGAACTAGATAAAAGACTTAGTTAAAAGACTTAAAAGGAACAAGTCAAACAGAAATATATATTATATGGAACAATTGTTTGTTGGAAACAAAAAGTTATTAGTAACTGCTTACCAGGTCAGACTAGCAGATATCAACATCTTATTATAAATATTAGGTGAAATTTTGTTTTTACTTTTAAAGGGAAACACTTGACTTGAGAGCTCTTATTAAGGTCCACCATTCTCACCTAGCAAATCATAGAGCATTACATTAAATTATGGTACTGTACCCAGGTCCCATACTTCTGACCTTTGGTTCCTGTCTATTTCATGTGTTGAAAATTCTATCTTAAACAAATCATGGTTTCACAAGCAAGATCTTTGTTGGTTCATCCTATATATCTTCAACAAAGCTATACAATGCAAATGTAAATCTTGCCTGAGAGTTTCTTAGACTTGCAGATAATCATGGGTTGTCAAAACGCTTCCATTTCTATACTTTGTTTGTTGATATATTTTTCAATATTCTTCTGTGCATTTGCTAAGGAAAGCTTGGCAACTGATGAATCCGCACTTCTTGGTTTGAAATCTAGCATTCAATGGGATTCTAGTTCGAGTCGTCTGTTGTCGAACTGGACAGAGGGGACCTCAGTCTGCAGCTGGATTGGAGTTGGATGCTCGCCGCCTCTGAATGACCGAGTTGCGACCTTGAATATCTCTCATTTAGGCCTTCGAGGTACCATCCCTCCACATATTGGCAACCTTTCTTTTCTCAACTCCATGAACCTTGGAGGGAACAATTTCCAAGGCCAACTTCCCCAAGAGATTGTCAAACTGACAAGGCTTGCAAACTTTAGTCTCAATTCCAACAGCATTAGTGGTGAGGTTCCAGGTTGGTTTGGTTCACTACCCGAACTACGGAATTTGGATTTGGGAAACAATAGTTTTTCAGGCAGTCTGCCTAGCTCCTTGTTCAATGCAACCAAATTGGAGGAGCTGAACTTGTCTTCAAATCAGTTGAATGGTTACATTCCTGAAGAAGTTGGTAACCTTGGAAATCTTCGCTCTTTATATATGGCTTCGTGGCATTCTTCAGTCGAATCAACTATGCCACTATCAATTTTCAACCTTTCATCATTGCAACTCATGGATTTCGCAAACAACCGGATAAAGGGTGAACTGCCTCTACATATCTGCTCCAAGCTTCCAAATCTTACAAGAATATTCTTGGAAAAAAATCAATTCTCTGGGAACATTCAGTCAAGATTCAGCAATTGCTCCAAACTTCGCACTCTCTCTTTGACAGCTAATCAATTTTCGGGACAAATTCCACGAGAAATCGGCAATTTGACTAGCATGGTCTGGTTGTCTTATGGCGAAAACAAATTTCAAGGTACGCTTCCTCAGTCGATTTCTGACATAATGCATTATTTGAGATCAAAATAAAAGCTGTCTTGCTTTTTCCATTTTGGCAGGTCCAATTCCATCTGAGATTGGTAATCTTCAGAGACTATCATACTTGGATTTATATTCCAATTTTCTTAGTGGCCAAACTCCTGCATCTTTATTCAACATATCATCTCTATCTCAAATTATACTTACTTTGAATAACCTTGCTGGGAGTCTTCCGCTTAACATAGGCCAGCAACTTCCAAATCTTGAAGCTCTGCTAAGTGGAGCAAATGAACTTGGGGGGCCTATTCCTCAGTCCATTTCAAACCTCACAAATTTACTTATGTTGGACCTTCCACAAAACCAATTTACTGGTTCAATTCCTACATCACTTGGCAATATGAGATCTCTTCAGGTTTTTAGTGTGTATGCCAACTTTCTCACAGAATTTGAATCTCTGACATCTTTAACAAATTGCAGAAGTTTGGAAGAAGTTAATGTGGGCTATAATCTATTAAACCTTTCATTGCCCCCCAGCATAGGCAATTTTTCAAGCTCCTTAAGAGAATTCCACCTGACTTCTTGTGGAATTAGAGGCAACATTCCCGATGACATTGGTAATCTTAGTGGTCTAAGAGTACTAATGCTTGACTACAATAACTTGACTGGAGTACTTCCTCTTTCAGTCCAGAATTTATCAAGCCTTGAAGCACTAAGTATCTATAGCAACCAAATTACAGGATTCATTCCCAACTCTTTCTCCAACATGAGCCAGCTTTCTGAGCTATACTTGGGCAAAAATCAGTTTTATGGTCACATTCCAAAATACTTATGGAGTATGACTACTTTGAGAAAACTTTATTTGGACAATAATCGATTGAACTCCACGCTGCCTGCTGAGCTTGGTATTCTGAGAGATCTGCTAGAATTTGATGTTCACTCGAACTTTTTGAGTGGTAACATTACACCAGCAGTTGGCGCTCTACGTGTAGCAATACGTATAGACTTGTCGGGAAATAATTTTTCGGGTGATATTCCCGAGTCAATTGGTAGTCTAAATAACTTGAACTGGCTATCTTTGGCTCACAATCAACTACAAGGGCCCATTCCTCTGACATTCCGAAACCTGCTAAACCTTCAAGCATTAAACTTGTCCGAGAATAACCTGACAGGGGAAATTCCTGCAGCATTGGAAAGGCTCTTGGAGTTGAAGCACCTTAATCTGTCTTTCAACCATCTCAGAGGAAGAGTTCCATCAAAAGGTTCCTTTCTGAACTTCAGTCGCGAATCTTTTATGTCAAACAATGCATTCTGTGGTGGTATTCCAGATTTGAACTTTCCTCCTTGCATTGTTGATCCCCCTGAGAATGAATATAAGAAGAACGGAAATAAGAGGAGAATTGTTGCAATAATTTTGGCCCCAACTGCTGCATTGGTGATTCTCATATCCGGGATTTTCATCATATGGAAAAAAAATCAGGATAAGAAAACTGGAGCTCTTCCTCAGGTAGCCATAACCTCTTCCACTTCACACGGTAGAATTTCATTCTATGATATTCAACGAGCTACAAATGGCTTTGCTGAAAGCAACTTACTTGGAGCAGGAGGTTTTGGCCGTGTTTACAAGGGGGTTCTGAAAGATGGGACTGTCTTGGCTATAAAGGTTTTTAATCTGGATTTAGAGGCAGCGTTCAGAAGTTTTGATACCGAATGTGAAGTCATTAGTAGCATTCGTCATCGGAATCTTGTTAAGATCATAAGTACTTGTTCTAACCTTGATTTTAAGGCCTTAGTCTTAGCGTATATGCCTAATGGAAGCCTTGACAAGTGGTTGTATTCTCACAACCATTTTTTGGATTTATTGCAAAGGTTGAACATAATGATAGATGTAGCCTCTGCCTTGGACTATCTCCACCATGGCTACACTTCAGTGATAGTCCATTGCGATCTAAAACCTAGTAATATTCTGCTCGATGAGCAATTGGTGGGACATGTGAGTGATTTTGGCATCTCAAAACTTCTCGGTGGAGGTCAAAATATGGTTCAAACCATGACAGTGGCTACTATTGGCTATACTGCACCAGGTGACTTTCTAAACTTTCTAATTTATGTCAATTCTTTGTTGTTTTTTCTCTCTTCATTACATTTCTGAATATAATGCAGGAAGTTTGACTCCAGTGTGTTGTGTTAGAAGTTCCCACCACTGACTGTGTTACTCTTCTTATGTAGAATATGGATCGGAAGGCTTAGTGTCAACAAGCTGTGATATGTATAGCTTTGGCATTCTCTTGATGGAAACGTTCTCAAGAAAGAAGCCAACTGATGAGATGTTTGGTGAAAAATGGGGGTTAAAGGAAATGATAATGGCCGGTTTACATAATTCATCAACGGATTTTATAGATCAGAATCTCTTGAACGCCGAGGACAAAAACTCAGAAATTAAGGTCAGATGCATAGTATCTCTCATGGAGTTGGCCTTAAATTGTGCAGCAGAATCATCAGACAAGAGATTTCTTGCAAGTGAAGTTGTAGCACAACTACAAAAAATCAAGCTCACCTTTCTTTCAAACCCTGAGAGTCAGAAAGTCATCAAATGAATACATAGTTTTCATTTGCTGCATATTCCTGTAATAGTTTTGCTTACATGATGAACAAATGATGAAAATAGATTTTACACTTTATAATAAATGTAAAATGATGAAACTAATATGTACAATTTCCACAATTAACGTGCTATTTGTACATAATAAAACAAGATTTTTCACACATTTATATACACACAGACAGGGCTAATCCAATATATTTGGAAACCAAATTAATAATAATTCGGTTCAAGCAATAATAGGATAAGAAGCATCCATTGCAATACCACAGAGTCCCTCCTTAGCAGCAACGTCTCTCTTCATCCTTATGTACCCGTTCTCGCCCCACCCGCCTCCCCAAGAGTTCTTCACCACCCAATACTTCGATCCGTCTGCCGCTGTCCCGAACCCCACCGCCGTGACGCCGTGATCCAGCATGGTCCCACACGCGCCGTCGAATACGCCGCCGGAGTAGAACTGAAAGTCGTAGCCGCCGGCGTCGATGGCGACGGAGACGGGCTGGTGAGCAACGGCCTGCAGGAGGGCTCTCTCGTCGTTGGCCGGAACGTCCTCGTAGCCGGTGATCTTGGCGGCGGAGTTGGCCGTTTTCTTGGTGTTGCAGGTGGCGTCTTGGCCGGAGTAGGGGTAGTTTGACTCAGAGGTCAGGCCTTTGTTTTTGACGATGAAAGAAAATGCGTCGTCCATGAGGCCGCCCTCGCAGCCCTGGTCAATACCATGTACGTCGCAGTCAACGAGCTCTTGCTCGGAGAGGGAGATCAGTTTACCGGTTTTGAGCTTGTTTATGCCTTCCATGGCTGCAACTGCTGAGAAGGCCCAGCAACATCCTGCGTAAGTGCAAAAAAGAATTTTCTCCTCAAAAATGACAAAAAATAACAGTATTTTGTAAGCCTAAGAAGATCCCAACATTTATTAGTTTCACAAACTTAAGCCCGGAATAAACCAATTTAAATTACTCCTACATATACTATTTGAGCTTAGATCGATCGTAATATAGTTCAGTTTAATTCAGCATTCACCAAGCATTAAGTTTTAAAATGAAAACATAAGTTCCTAGTTCAGTTTAATTCAATATTCACCAAGAATTAAGTTTAAAAAAAAAAATTAAGCTTACATTGTTTGACTTGAAAGTATTAATATAAAATTATCACTTCAAATTGTTCACTTAAAATAGTATTGTTCCGCCACACCCGATTTTTCACACTTTTCAGTCAATTTTATAAAGAAATGTTTGATCATGAATAATTTCATATACATTTATGAATTATATATAAAAATTTGATGACTTTAAAATAGAGTGCACTGTGATTCAATAATATATTAAATTATGATATTATTAATTGAAAATTATGATCAAACAAAGTATAAAAAAATTTACTGAAAAGTGTGAAGAATATGCTACGACGGAGTGGTACTTACATGGAGTTTCTTGTTAGACCGTCTAATAGTTTGATATTAAAACGTTGTGGGGTATATATACATATCCATTTTGTTAGTTGATATGTATCCATTTTGTAGGAATATATAATATCCATTTAAAACTATATATTAATCAGTGAATTATGCATGCATGTTTACGTACCACAGTTTCCTTGATCCTTAACGGCAGTCACAGCTCCGTTCTTTCTCCAATCCATACTAGCCGGAACCGCAGTAACGTTGCCATACCTAAAACCAGTACTCCGTCTTTCACCACCCAACAACGTTTTCCTCTGCCCTATATACCCATTTCTCCCACGAAACTCCTCATTAGTCAAGTCCGCAAATTGGTTCACTGCTAGCCTGTACCCCTTTTCCAACCCCGCACCGTTGTTGAAAGCTTCGATTCTCTTCACGTTTTCCTTAAACACCCTGAACCGCTCGGTCTTCTCGTTCTCGTCGAGGTAGGACTTCCCATGTTGAGTCATCCATGCTTCGTGCTGTTGCACCATGGATGATTCAGCATCGTCGGGAATGCCTCGAGAGGACGATTGGGAGGTCCAAACACCCAAAGCAATGATGAAAATGATTAATAGGTTAGATGAGGTGAGATATTTAGGGCAAGACATCTTTTTAGGGCTTGATCAAGTGAGATTTTGTTTAGTTATTTTCGATGAATCATACATGCATAGGGTATTTATAGGGGAGAATTAAGTTCCAAATTAAGTTGGCCATGGCGTCTTAGTAGTATTGTACGTGGTTCGTTGGAACTCATGTAGAAAGAGACATGAGTAGTATACCATATAACGTGCCTTGAACAATATTCTGACTTAGACCGGGCGCACTTATATAACTAATTATCAAAACTCTAATAATGAGAGTTCATAGTCTCGTTCACATTCAAGTAGTGCCCTGGTGAATTAGTTGGGAGCATAAACATGCATGGACGTCTTAGCGGACACTCAATCAGACTACCGTCTGTATCATTACAGATTTAAATGTAATTTAATAAAATGGCAATACTGTTATTAGTTACATATTAATTTATTATCGCGAAACCCACTAAAACTGTTGAGTAAAAAAAAATCTCATGCATCAATATCTATTTCAAGCATAGATTTGCTTAAATTGTAACAGCACTAGTCCACAGAAACGTATGCTAACACCTTGAAAGAAACAAATTACAAATGGATATATACACCGTCCGTAAACCAGATCTAAAATGAAACATGACATGTAAATCAAATCAAAAGTAAGATATACACGACATTTACAATCATGTCGAGTGCAAAAATATCGACTTCAAAAGTCAGATCAAGTATTGTAGACACACGATCTAATCAATTGAATAATAATATAATATTATTCAATGGCAAAATTAACAAATGTGGATAATTATTCAACATATAAACTTAAATAATGGTTGCTTGAAGAAGATGAATAAATAAAATGGAGGGTTTTGTGGTTTGGATTTAATTAGAAAATTTTGTACCAGTCAAACTAGTGGGGGTAAGATGATGCAATAATATAAAGCTTTAGCACTAGTAAAGTAAACTAGAAAAAAGTCCATTTTGGCACTCAATTAATTTATTCTGAATTTAGAGTATCTAATTTGTGCCAAAACGTACCCAAACTATCATTAACCGATTAACGTACGTTCTAAATTGATGATTTTGTGAAGTGTGATAATTAAACAGCAGGTTAATAGCAGTTTAAAAGTGGGTCATTTTCACCGCCATACAAAACGGTATATATCTAGCTTGCTATAATGCTCTATCTATACGGTATATATCAAAGTTTTACACTTGCCAATGTGAAATCAAAGCGGGGTCGTTTATCAGATTAGTTCATGGGTTTCGTTTCGAATAGCTTGTGCTCCAACACAACTCGTATGACTTCCTGATTGCAGTTTATTGTTTCATACATATTTTTGATTGGGTGAAAGGACTAAGGATGAAAATGGTTTGAAAATGATAAACGATCGTATGTATGGATACAAACAAATCTTCCGCAATCAAGAAAAACAAAGAATGCTATAGAGATTCAAGATTCCTTCAAGTTTTTGAATACCTAATCGGACATTAATCCTCCATCGATCTTCTTCATTATGGGATACGTATCAATTAGATTGGTTTCTGTCAGGTCAAATCGGTTTCGCATCAAAATGGTTCGATCGGTTGATTAGTAAAAAAAATTCGTCGGTTTAATATCGATCGGATCGGGTTACTGCTCCCTCCATCCCGGACTATATTGCACAAAGGGTAAAATTTGAGAATATTAAGGATTGTAAAATGAGTGGATGAGATTGAGTTTGAGAAAGATGTGGGTGAAATGAGTGGAGGAAAATGAGTGGGGTTTACTAAATAAGAAAAGTGTGCAATTTAAGATGAGACATCCATATTAGGAAAGTGTGCAGTTTAGTCTGGGACAGAGGGAGTATCGGTTAAAGTTTAAACGGATCTATTCGGGTTCGGATCATTTCAGATTTGGTCATATATTGATTGATTTGATTCGGGTTCGGGTTCAAACTGAATTAGATGATATTGATTTTGTATTTTTGGTTGTTTAAATTTGCATATAGACTAATCAAAATTGAGGTTAACTAATCAAATGATCAACTTTACTTAACTTTCTACAAGTGCTAACTAAATTGAAATCAAAGATGATCTCTTATATGACTTATTTTAGATATCAACTAAATTGAGTTTAACTAATTAAAGATCAATCCTTAATTGACTTTCTATTAAGGACTTTTGGTTTGTTTTTGATTGATTTCGGTTATTGATCGGATTCAGATATAGATTCTCCGATCAAGTCGGTTTTCAAGTTGAGTTCAGTTCGGGTCGATTTTGGTATGAGTTGATTTTTGCTCAGGTTGAATTCGGTTCAGATCAATTCGGTATCATTCGGTTTGGTCGATTTATCCGATTCAGATCAGAACTGACAGTATGATATACGATCCACATAGTAAAAATATTGGTAATTAGTTTTAATTTTCGTTGATTCTTTTAATCAACAAGTAGAATTCACGTTTTTATTTTTATTTTTTCAACCGTTCTACTTAATCTCCATAACAAATTGGTCCAATGATTAACAAAATATTAATAATAACATATATAAAAAGAATCAATTGAACCTAAAAGAATCGTGCAAGCTTAATCCTCTCATCCCATTAGAGATACCAAATGATGGGCCAAACAAATAGTTTATGTGGAATCTTTTGATTTGATAAGTGGCCAAGATTGTCACGCAAATTTGTTCTTGTTAAATTTTTTCGGCAGTGGTCGATATGGCTAAAATGACCGAGCAAATTTATACAAGTAATTGGTTAGTGTCATAACTGTCATCAAGACCTTACTTGTCACTGATATTATTGCATTCCATTATTTTTTAAAAAAATTTAAGCATTTTTAAAGCTGCTGATTGGGTTGAATTATAAAACATAATAAAACTACACTGCTGCAGAGATCTGATCAATATGTCTAAAATAAGAGGAGCCCTAGTTAACTAATCCGACTCGTGCTCGCATATAGCTGCACTATGCTTATAAACATGGCAACCGGAGCAAGAGAGAGATATACTAAACTAATTCTTGACTATCAAAAGGCTGGCTAATACAAACCAGTCAAAATGTACCCTTGTCTAGTCGACTTTTGTGCAGCTGAAATGCAGGAGTGATATATTTGCCACAACTGCAACGCATGCCTGCCCAGTTAAAAGTCCCCAACTTTGCTTTGCATCCCATGCACATGATCTTATCTCCCACACAGCCATACTGTGCCACTGCAAAATCAAAGACAAATGCATAAGGATATGTACACACACAATGAGAGCAAGGGAGTTAGGCGCTGGAAAAGACAAGAGAAAATGACTAACCTGATTCCATCCAGTTCATTGGTTCCACAAAGATAGATGAGCATTCAGGTTGCTCTGCTTCATTGCCTCTTTTACTAAAGCTATTTTTCCTACCATGGTTGAAACACTTTTGTCCTTCCCCACGCTCATGAGGGACAACAAGATCTTGTGTTGCCACAATTCTTCTGCACTTTCTGCAGCGATATATCACTGGTGGGATCGCAATATATCCCTGATCTTGATTCTCTTCTTTGTCCTCAGGAGCTTCCAAATGATTCTCTACTTTATCTTCAGGGACTTCCATATGATTCTCTACTTCATCTTCAGGAGTTTCCATATGATTCTCTACTTTGCCTTCAAGAGCTTCCATACTAGCGGCCTATAAATACACACCACTTCAAATCTCAGATACAAATGAAAGAACACGAGAAAAAAGCATTACTGAGAAACTGCAATTTGGGAAGCTAAATAGTTTGATAAACAAAGTGCTTTTAACTGATGAAAATATTCAACTCTAAAGCAAAAAAACACAAGCAGCATACTCTACGTATTAGTATTACAACATACAGTAAGTTACTAGTACATCATAACTGCATTAGCAGAGGTGTATATCAAATCATCATCAAGCCCATTCCCATTTTGGGCAGAATAGGTCTCTACTAATTATTCGATTTCAGATAGTAAGAGCAAGTTTGAACTAAGAAATCGACTATAGGAGCTAAAATAGGGTATTCTGAGTAATTGCAATCCAAAAGAAAACACATGAAGAGGAACTCCTCCAGCGAATTCAGTATATTGCTTTACTCGACTATTCCTCAATGTCAACATATCCAAAAATAGATGATGTGGAGAGAAACACAACTGAGACAAAAAATGTAGAGACTTCCAAAAGTGGTTTGTTACATTACTGTTAGCTCTGAGCTTGAACAGCCCATAAGGAAATCCTATCAAAAATAAATATTTGACCTAAGACCAGCACAAACAAGCTACAAATTATATAGATACCTAAACACAATGGCGCTGCATGTGATTGATTTATTGCTATTTCTTTTAGTTAAGTATATATAAACAAAATATTGTACTCAAATGTGTCTTTTCAACATAACACTTTTCAAACCCAAAGCACTCTTAAAAATAGATACATATACACCCATCGTTTTCGACTTCAAAACTTTATGACAAAAATAAAATTCTAGTACTCAAAGTTATTGTACAAGCTATGAACAATTTTATTTCTGCCGTCAAATAAGCAAAAATCCTTCAGTATTATGACAGCCCAATTGTCAATTAAAAGTGGAACTTTAAACACGTTTTTACATATCAAGAAACCAATAAACTGAGCTACTAACAGTCCAATTTGTAGCAAGGAGAGCTAAATTCAATCTCTCTCCCTCTCTCTCACACACACAAAAACAGCAAAATGGTTTATGAAAGTAAACTCGGAAGAAGAAAAGTTCAAAACTTTTCCAAAACCAAATTAAAATACAGCAAAAGGGCCCATAATTCACTACTTACTCCACTAAATATTTAATTAAAAAAACAGATTACATCTTACAACTGAACACTATGCCACCCAAAATATGAATCAACACTACCACTTTCATCCTTATTATGACAGATAAAGTGGAACTCTAAACACATGTTAACATAGCATTAACAAACCAACTAACTGAGCTACCAAAAATCCAGTAGAAAACACAGTTACATTCTGTCTCCCAAATAACAAAATTGTTTTCGAAAGTAAAGCTCAGAATAAGAATTCCAAACTTGACCAAACCAAATCAAACTCCAGGCAAAGGCTTGTGATTCACCAAACTTTACTCCATTGTTTTTTATTTTTTTTAAAAAACAACAGATTACACCTCACAATCGAAGTAGAATTAAGCGAACTTTCCAACCAAAGTGAATCAACACAGCCCCTTTTAACTTAGACTTTGTATGACATTGACTGTTTCCTGATAAATATCAGATCAGAATATTGAAAAACGGGAGAATAAATTTAAACTTGGAGAAGTTCAGCAAAAGTAGTTCCAGGAGTTAACTTGGAGAAGGTCAAAGAAGCCAACAATGCTGGCCTACATTGCTCCAAAATAGGCCTGATATTAGCTTGGCCAGATCAGAAGCCCAAGACTATGTTGCACGGGTACGGCGGCTAGGCCGAGTACCCGTCCCGGAACCGTCTCGGAGACGGGGACGCCCACGGGGACGCGTCGTAGACGTCTCCCTGGCGTCCCCAAACTGACGGGGACGGCTGACCGTCCCCGATGAATAATTGACCAACATTCGGGACGTACCTGGTACGGGAGAAGGCCGAAGAGTCCCGTTTTCCTCGATAATTATCCGCAGTTATGATTTGGGAAGGCGAAGAGATCTGGAAGAAGGTGAAGAGGATACTAGGAGAGGACTCTTATAATATATTTACTTTCCTTTTTTTTAATCTCTTATTTAATTCAAGGTACTCCAAACCAAACCAAAATTTATTATTTACAACTAGCAAGATGCACCGCGTTGCGCGGTATGTTAGAAGTAGTTTCAATAATATAAAGTGTGCTATTCTATCTTAATTAAAACTGCCTGACTCTTTCAAATTGATCAAAACTATTTGTTACGAATTAATATTTTTATTTATACACATTCTGCAAAATTGACTGTATGTCCTTTGACATCTTCTTCTTCATCTGTTACAATTTTGACCCAAATTATGATAAATTTTATAACCATGAAAATAGAACTTTTAGGAGAATGTAAAATTTTAAAATGCACTAAATTTTCATTTAAAAAGTAGCTTTATGTGATTTAACGTGTAGCAATCCATTTAAAAAATAAATTTAATATTATATGTGTATAGAAACTTATTTTGGAGCAATATTTCTTTAAATAGATGATTGAGTGGCGAATAATAGGAATAAAAAAATGTACATGTTTAAAAATCTGATTTTCACATATTATTTTTTTCAATATTACTTCTATCTTTTCCTATAATATCGATTTTTCACCATTTTTCGCCGCGTGCATGTTTTTCTTTTATCTTTTGCATATATTACTTTTGATTTCTTTTCATATAATTGTTTTATACATATGATATTATTATTTCTTGACTATAATATACTTTTGCCGGATCATCTATGCATATTTTTCGAAACCTGATCCTATATAATAATAATACTGCTCAAATCTATCCACTTTACCCAAAAAATTGGACTGAAATTTAAGGTATGATTAGGATTACTTAATTTACTAATTTTGTTGATGAATTTGAAATTCTTATTTGCTGTTTTTTAAGTCCCTTAATTGATCCAGTTTCTGAAAGATCTAGTTTTGGTAACCAGGGGTGATATATCCCTCCAGAGAACACTATCATTGTAATATTTATCATCCTTAATTAATGATAAATCTTTCTGACTATTAATTAGTTTAACTATTAATTTCTGACTGTGATTGAGTGGAAAAATCTTTCTACATATCACAGTATGTTTCATATATATGGAATGCTTTTGATTACAATATTATTATTGAATATTACATATTTTATTCAATCAATTTAATTCTTTATTAAGATCACAAGAGATCCCCTATATATATAATCACTGATTGAAATAGGAAATTTAATTTGGAGATTAAACACAAACCAAATAAACAAACAATGCCCAGGGCATGTTCTCCTGAATTTAATTCTTGTAGAAATGAACTGAATTAAATTAAACTAAATTAAATTAAATTAAATATTCCATCAATTTCTGCAATGAGAATGAGGTTTTGAAAATAGTGATTGATATTCGGGGGCAGAGGATTACATGTAGCGTAGTTGGATTTCAAATATTGCAATAAGTGTCCCAATATTGTGTTAAGTCATTTGGAGTATCCTGTGAATGGGGGAGGTCCTTTGATGGCTATTATATATATCGTATTTTCAAAACTTTCAAAATTAGTTACGTAAAATTTTATAAAAAGAATTTGAGAGTCGAATGAATATTAGATATGTAAGTATATTAAATTTTTTCAATATAGTTCAGTTCAAATAAATGTTTAAATTTATTTCGGCTTTGTTCAATCAAATATATATATATATGTATATATATATTTAATTTAGTAAGAAATAAACTCAAAATAACACGACATAAATAGATTTGATCAAATAGAGAAATAGAATCAAATGCAATATGTTAAAAATATTTTTCTTGATCCTTACTAAACGTCAAATCCTCTGAAAATATAATACGAAAGTTATTCAAGTAAACATCGTATAAAAAATAGTTTGTAATCATAGATTCATAATTAATAAGTTTGGTATTATCATATGTAGAAAGGTAACTTATTTCAAATTAATCAAGTTCAGTTCAGTTTGATTAAGTGAAAACATATTATTTACTTTTGTTTAGGCCTAAATGATGCACAGGCTCCAAATGCACCACACCCTCCAACTTTCATGGACACAGCTCCACTTTTCTCCACTTCATACTGCACCTCCTTTACATTATCAGATACATTCTAGGAAACAAAAGAGGAGGCATCACCTTCTCTGTTCCTTTGATAACAAAATAACCACCAGGATCGAGTGGGCACTCGCCTAGAGCAAATTGTATCTAGAAGACTCACCAAGCCTATATATATAACAGAAGACTCACCAAGCCTTGATATGTATTAGAGAGAGTGGTAAGTTCACTTAGGTTCAAAAAAAAAAGTCTAAGCATTGTATCTAGAAGACTCACCAAGCCTTGCCAACTCTTCGTCATCCTTTCCATGCAAACACACAGGAAGAACTTTTTA
Source organism: Sherardia arvensis (assembly GCA_948330725.1). NCBI lineage: Eukaryota > Viridiplantae > Streptophyta > Magnoliopsida > Gentianales > Rubiaceae > Sherardia > Sherardia arvensis. The sequence goes on along the minus strand of OX415236.1, from coordinate 38,525,557 downwards.
ACATGATAGGCATTCTCCCAATAATAACATTTAGCTGTAAGCACAAAATTTAACATCACTAAAATTTAAGGCATGCAAAAGCTAACTTTTGTTCCATATATATGCGGTTGCGTTCCGTTCCGACAGTTCCCTCACATGGAGCAACCGTGAACACATCAAATTCTCGCGCTTTTAGAGTAACGGGTGAAGGTACACCAATTCACCTGCAACTGTAAACATTGGTTATAATGAAATCCAAGTTCATTTAAAAGCTTGAAGTCGTGTTGCCCGGGTGGGGCTTGTCACTGAAAATCAAAGCCACGAATGTAATGCAATCAAACAATGAAAAATTATCATCGGAATTTTATCGAAGTCCACACACCCTATTTTCATACTTATATATATTAAAAATTAACTTATATATTAAAAATTAAAAAAACAACAAACTTGTATGCTCCATAAATTTCACTACCAGAACCATTACTGCCGAGAGCCATCACTGGAATCACCTTGAGTAATTTTGTTCCAGGACTTCTATTGCGCAGATCATGTACAGGAATGTCCTGCTGATGGAGATGAACCCACCAAGAGCATTACAAAAGAGTCCAAAACATATATGCGCACCTAAAGCCACAAGATGATATCTTCCGTCGCGATTACCACTCTAAACCTTAAACTTGTGATAAATGTGGTAGCAACACATGATCATAGCTTACCACTGGGTGAGCGCACTGGGCCACCGGCCACCATGGAAGAGGGCTGGTTTGAAAAAGAGATATTCCGGTTGTTGCAAAAACCGTGAGGATATCAACATTAATGATAGTTAAGTGTATAAATTTTATTAATCACCGCAAGGGTCACCGTGAAGCTCTAGACGCTTACCTCAAACACTATGGTAGAACTGATGAAAACGTTTACCTATATCATCGGCCAAAGTGATATAGGTGGGGGATCGAGTAAACAAAAATCCTGCATGAATAACTAAGAAACATGATGGCTACGCAGAACTCTTGGAGATGTATATCTTTGGGATGACCAACCTCTGATATGTAAGAAACAACAGTAAGACAGTATAAACATACTCTTCAAGATTGCCACTGAAAACACCTGACTCCCTTTGTTCCATTTCCTCTTCCCGGAGCTTGTCTGCATCATTTTTCTCTCGATACCTCTTGTAGAAGTCCTGCAAGCGCTCAATGTCCAGGCTTCTATCAATGCCTCCACCATCCCGTTTTGCTAATTTTTGCTGCAAAAATCAACAACAGTAGTTAAGAGACAATAAATGTGTACAAAAAAGGCCTACAGAATCGAAGCCATTGCCACTTAACAGCAAATGAACATGACATGAACCATTTAGATACCTTGATAACAGACATCAACCCAGTCTTGAACTGCAACACACCTCTTCCCTCGCTGTTGGGATCTAAATTTTGTGCCAGCGAATAGGCATGTTCACACACTGCAGTCATAACAAAATTTTGAAACAAATCAGATGATATTCTACCTTAATCTAAGCTTCACGTTATTGAAAAGTAAGAGACCATTTTTAATAATCTGGGAGATGAAATTCTACGCCTGTTTTTGCCATTTGTCAGTGCTATAATTCAGCAAATATTATATGGCATATCCATATGATGCCTTTATAGAAACTGAACCACAAAAATTGCAAAGACAGGTGATGGAGACTTACAGATTCTCGACACGCTCGGATCTTCAGTCTGAATTTCATCGGCTGCTCTCAAGATGTCATCGATGTCTCTGTTGTTTGCAAGAGAAGATGGTACGTTTGCAAGAGAAGATGGTACATTAGCAGCAATTCCACCATCCGCTCGACCATACGCGCCAATTCTTTGCCTGCTGCGCAGAGCTGCGCTCACCAGGCGCTCCCACAGCTCCTCAGCTGGAGACATCTGCGCTAAAGGGAGGCGGTCAAAAAAATACTAAGATTGAGCCTCAGAATTCAGTTTATGTAATGTTATTTTGGTATCAAATTATAATATACTAATACTATAATCACGTTATATTGTTGGAAAGAAATATATAACACTGTATGTGGTGTGTACAATAAAAGGAAATAATTATATATGATTGAACATTTAAAAATATATTGTACGGTGGATGCTATATAGATGTACACAAAAGAACCACATAAATATATAAAAATTGTAGGCACCGGAATATGGTGATCTTGTGGTGGTTGTGTGGTGGTTTTAATCAAAACTACGTAGTTTTATATTTTCTAATTCTTTTTTAAGTTTATATATTGACCGGAGCAATAACTCTTCTAGTTCCCTTTAGGATAAAATTAATCAAAACCAAAAATTAGAAAGGAATATATGAAAATTGTAGGCGCCGGAATATGGTGATTTTGTGGTGGTTATGTGGTGGTTTCAACCAAAACTACGTAGTTTTATGCTTTTTATTAATTTATATATTGACCGGAGCAATAACTCTTCTAGTTCCCTTTAGGAAGATACCATAGCCGTTAAACTGCAGAAAAGATCTGTTCTCCCAACTTTTATAACCGTCTACAGATACCAACTTCTAGTCTTCTTTTCTGCCGTGACCCGTAAGTAATTAGATTATATCTTTTTCGTTTTTGTCATACTTTTTTTTTTTTTAATTTATAGTATTTGATCTTTCTGAATTTGATTAAGCGTGAACACAAAGCCAACCATATGTAGGATTCGTGGCATATATGATTCATGTGTTCATGGTTGATAATTGTGTTTTTGGATTCATGTGATATTGTGATTTACATAGATAATTCATGATTGGCTTATATTTATATGAAAAGTGAAATCTTGTATTGATATATTGTATATTTCGATGTTTGTATTGAGTATTGAATATATTTGGAGGCATTTAGATTGTTTAAACGTAGGTCTTAGGGGAACATATTTGCTCAGAAACTAGATAAATAACAAAAGGAATTACATTAAATTATTACCTGAACTGGAATCGATGATTAATTGCTTTTAGACTAATCCGTCATCAATCATTTGATTAAAGTTTATTTTATATTGTATCTATATAGATCATGAAATCACAAAGTGGGGGTGCAAGCGACTCCAATCCACCTCTAGTGACAGAAAATATTGATAATGATGCCGGTCCTTTATGGGGATATATGACCAAGATCCAAAAGGGAAAAGGAAGAACCTGGAAATTTTCTTGGAACTTTTGTTCTTTGGTCCGATCAGACACTTATTCTAGGGTGAAGGCACATTTGTGTCACAAGAAAGGACAAGGTATCCGACCTTGTTTGAAAGTGAGTTCTTCTCAGGCGCAAAACTTTTTGGAGGAGGACAAAAAGTTTGAAGAGAAAAATGCACCACCCAAACATGTTCCATTGCCAGCAAATGCGCCTGAAGTGGAAGATGATGATCATTTTTCTTCTAAGAGAAGAACAGAGAATCCAATTACTAGAGCACTGGATATGTCTGCCCGAGTTCAGTTGGATCAAATCATTGCTAGGATGTTTTATACAAGTGGATTGTCATTTAACTTTGCAAAACAATCTAGATTATGTGAGGTCATATGTTTTTGCTCCTACACATAACATATCTGGATATATTCCTCCTGGTTATAACAAGTTACGGAATTCGTTGCTTCAACAAGAGAAAAATAATGTTAACAGACTGCTTGAACCACTGAATGGAACTTTGAGGGATAAAGAGGTGTCAATTTGTAGTGATGATTAGAGCGATCCTGGAAGGAAGCCACTGATTAATTTTATGGCTACAAGTGGCAAAGGTCCTATGTTCCTCAAAGATGCTAAATGCTTTGGTGAGGTCAAGGACAAATTCTTCATTGCACATTTGATGAAAGAAGTTATTGCTGAGGTAGGTCATGATGCAGGTTATTACAGTTAATGTCGCTTTGTAAAGCGGCTGGTGAGCTTATTGAGAGTTTGTATCCTCATATCTTTTGGACCCCATGTGTTGTCCACACTCTATCTTTTGAACCTCATGTGTTGTCCACACTCTGAATCTTACTTTGAAGAATATTTGTGCTTTTAAGGAAATGATTACCAATGAGTTAACATATGAATTGTGCAACTGTATTAGTGAAGTTTATGGAGAGACCATGCAGATTAAGAACTTCATTGTGAATCACAACATGAGGGTCGCCATTTTTAATAAGTTTTATTCTCTTAAATTGCTCACGGTTGCTGAAACTCGATTTGCATCTGATAAGTCCATGGTTCGTATTCGAGCCTCATTCATACTCGGACCAGGGCCCGAGAAGGGTCGTGGGCTCGAGATACGCGGAAGGTGGATCCATAGGTCCATCAATCCTAATCCTTATAAGGAATGCGTATATTATGAATGTTCTACAAGGAATATACATCCTCTCAAAGATGGTAATACATCCATCCTAAACATGGTAACACAACCATGTCTGAAATATATTTCTTCTATACATGGTAATACAACTTCTATTCCCATAAGAGTTGTATTCATACCATAAATACATATCTTGGTGATCTACGGATTGTAGCCATATAAATACCCTAAAGGTTTGGTAGACCTCTCCATCTAATCTCATACTACATACTTTATGCCTTAAGCAAATATACTGACTTGAGCGTCGGAGTGTCTACCCCCGGGACACCCGGGGCCTTTGTTTTGCAGATCAGTTCGTGAGCAGGGTTCGTGATCAAGTGCGGGTCGTAGACATCCATCAATTTGGCACGCTCAGTGGGACCCGCATGCTTATCTTGATATATACGACCTTCAAACTCATGGCTGATCTGGCTGAAAACCTTCGTGAGATTACACGAATCCGTTTCTCGGTCCCGACAGGAGTAAGAAGCATCAACAACGATGAGACGAGCCATGCCAACAACCAGGGAGCAGCCATATCAGCCTACACAACATGGTAGCATCAACAGCTGGGATTGGACAAAAGTAATCTCACGCCTACTAGCCCTATCTCAGGATTTACTGGCAATCTTGTCACTCCTTTGGGAAAAACTATTTTACCGGTGCAAGTGAGAGACAGTTCTCGGAGTATAACCCTGCATTGCACCTTTAAGATCATCGATTCTAGAGCGCCATACAACATAATCCTTGGAAGACCCTGGATGTACCAGGCAAAGGCAATCTGGTCCCCTTACTATTTGGTGATGAAGTTCCCCACCAACAAAGGGATTGCCACAGTTCGAGGGGATCAACAATTAGCTCGAATCTGCACAATTCAAGCTATCCGAGAACCAGAAAAGGAGAATCTTGAACTAGCCAAGTACTCCAAGTCCGAGCCGATGCAGCTCGGAGAATCAAGAACCGTTGAAGTCGGAACTCTCCTCCCCCAGAGATAAAAGCCAAACTACGAGATCTTCTCAATCAGTACATAGATGTCTTTTCCTGGGACACCAACGACTTGGTGGGAGTATCCCCTCGCCTAGCGGAACATTACCTGAATATCAATCCCTCACAAAAACCCATTAAGCAGAAACGACGTATCTTCGCACTAGATCGAGTTGAAGCCATTGGTGATGAGGTAGACAAGCTACTTAAAGCCCGTCTAATCGAAGAAGTGTAGTACCCAGAATAGATAGCTAACCCATTAATGGTCAAGAAGCCAGATGGGAAGTGGAGAATGTGCATCGACTTCACTAACTTGAACGATTGTTGTCCTAAAGATAGTTATCCCTTACCCTCGATCGACTGATTAGTTGAAGCAATCGCGGGATACCAAGTACTAGCCTTCTTTGATGCCTTTAAGGGATATCATCAAATCCCTATGGAAGAGCAAGATAAAGAAAAAACCTCCTTTATAACCGACAGAGGAACTTTCTGCTACAAGATGATGCTTTTCGGGTTGAAAAATGCCGGAGCTACTTACCAGCGACTGGTAGACAAATTATTCATATCTCAGATAGGGCGCAACCTCGAGATTTATGTGGACGACATGGTAGTAAAGAGCCGCAGCTACGATGCCTTCTTTGAAGATCTAAAGGAAACCTTCGACACGTTACAGGCCTCCAACCTAAAGCTGAACCCCGCTAAATGTACCATAGGCGTTGGAGCGGGAAAATTCCTGGGATATATGTTATCCAATCGGGGAATCGAAGTAAACCCCGAGAAGATAGAGGCTTTGCAAAATATGCAACCTCCAAAAACCGTCAGGGATGTGAAGAAGCTGACAGGGTCCCTTGCAGCCCTTAGCCGTTTCCTATCCAAAGGAGCGGAAAAACATCTACCCTTCTTTAATATCCTTCAGAAGGCAAACCAGTTTGAGTGGTCGCATTAGTGCGGAGAAGCTTTCCAAGAACTTAAAAACTATCTTCGACAGCTTTCGACACTGTCAAAGCCAGATAAAGGAGAGACTCTTTACTTATATATATCTGTAGCCCAGCTAGCCATCAGCGCTATATGGTCAAGGAAAAGGAGGGATCGCAACATCCCATATACTATGTAAGCAGAGCCTTGCAAGGGCCCGAGACCAGATATACTCCTCTCGAGCGCTTGATATTAGCCCTCGTGCATGCTTCTAGGCGGTTGCGACCATACTTCCAAGCACATAAAATAGTCCTTCTAACCAACAACCCGATTAGGCAAATCCTCCAGAAGCCTGACGCTTCGGGACGGATGATGAAGTGGGCCATCGAGTTGGGAAAACATGACATACAGTACAAATCTTGGACAGCCATCAAGGGCCAGGCCTTATCTGATTTCATAATGGAGTATGTTGAACCAGTAGAGATCGACAAACCAAATCCAGCTCCGGACTCCGGAAAATGGCAACTATACGTGGATGGATCCTCCAACTCGGGGGGAAGAGGTGTTGGAGTCTTACTCACCAGCCCCGAGGGAAAGGACCATCCTTACGTTCTCCATTTTGATATTCGAGCCACTAATAATGAAGCAGAATATGAAGCCCTCATTACGGGGCTAAAGCTAGCAAAGGACCTTGAGGTCGAGGACCTCGAAATCTTCAGTGACTCACAGATCATGGTTCAACAGGTTAAAGGCGAATACGAAACTTGAGAGTACAGTCTCCAGAAATATCTCGAGATAGTTAAGCCTCTCCTAAATCAATTCCGACATTATGAGCTGAATCATATCCCCCGAGAAGGTAACCATAAGGCTGATGCACTTAGCAAACTTGCCTCCTCGGACCTCAACATAAGATCTTCTCAAGAATCGCTAATGGAAACCCTAGCGAAGAGAAGTTATGAAGAGAGTAGCATCATGACTGTTGACATCTCAGACACATGGATGAACCCCTACATTGAATACCTATAAAATAATAATAGTGTAGAATGTTATGTTGTATTGATGAACGAGGGTACAACCTTTATAGGCAGAGTACAAAGATAAACTAAGTAGATATATCTATATACACTAATACACAGTCATAATCCTGCTAGACACACAGCTGTAACTTCCTAATTTATATACAATAGAATATTATCACATCATAACAGAATATCCTAATACTCCTACTCAAGTTGGAGCGTGAAGATCCAGAATGCCCAACTTGCCAAGTAATTGTTGAAACTGATGTTTTCCAAGAGGTTTAGTGAAAATGCCTGCAGGCTGGTCCAAGGTACGAATATGATACATAGCGACGGCTCCTGACTGAATAAGGTCTCGAACAAAGTGGCAATCCACTTCAATATGTTTTGTCCTCTCATGAAACACCGGATTCGCTGCAATGTGAATGACAGCTTGACTATCACAGAAAAGTCGCATAGGAGCAGAATGTGTAATTCCTAAAGAGGACATAAAAGACTTGAGCCATATAAGTTCATAACAAACAACAGCCATTGCCCGATACTCCGCTTCAGCAGATGAACGAGAAATGGTCGGTTGTTTCTTCGTTTTCCAAGAAACTGGTGAATCACCAAGCATAACAAAATATCTAGACAATGAACGACAAGTAAGCAGACAAGCTGCCCAATCCGAATCACAATAAGCTTTCAATTGTAGAGAACTACGAGTAGACAGAAACAAACCCTGCCCAGGATGACTCTTCAGGTAATGCAGAACACGAACAGCAGCCTGCCAGTGAGGAACACACGGCGCCTTCATAAACTGAGCCAGGGTATGAACAACATAACTAATCTCAGGACGAGTTATGGTCAGGTAAATCAAACGACCAACAAGATGTCGATAATGCTCAGGATTTTCATACAACGGACCTTCAACACGTGCCAAGTCATGATGTTGTTCCATCGGAAAATCAGTAGGTTTGGAAGCTAATAATCCCGTGTCGGAAAGAATATCGAGTGCATACTTCCGCTGGGATAAGAACATACCTTCAGTGCTTCTAGCGATCTCAATCCCAAGAAAATACTTCAACGGACCAAGATCTTTCATATGAAAACAAGAGCTCAAATAAGTCTTGAACTCGGTCAACAAGGTCTTCGAGCATCCAGCAATGATCAGATCATCCACACAAACAAGAACATGTAATGTAAGAGCCCCACGGACATATGTAAAAAGAGAGTAATCAGCCTTACTCTGAACGAATCCAAAAACTCGCAAAGCCGAAGCCAACTTAGCAAACCAATTCCGAGGAGCTTGCCTCAAACCGTATAATGACTTCTGGAGCTTACAAACAATACCAGAAGGAACAGGATATCCCTGGGGTGGACGCATATAAACCTCCTCCTCAAGATCACCATGGAGAAAAGCGTTATGGACGTCCATCGGATGAACTTCCCAACCCTTAACAACAACAGAGAGAACCAAACGAACAGAAGCCATTTTGGCAACTGGTGCAAATGTCTCAGTGAAGTCCTCATCCTCAATCTGACGATTACCAAGCGCAACCAGCCTGGCTTTGTATCGTTCAATGGAGCCATCAGATTTATACTTGGTTCTAAAAATCAATTTCGAACCAATAGCCTTCTTGCCCGGAGGAAGGGGCGAGAGAGTCCAAGTGCCATTACGTGCAAGAGCACAAAATTCCTCACCCATAGCAGTCCGCCAGTGAGCATGCTTAGATGCTTCTGAATACGTTGTAGGATCTGTACTAGATGTTACGACACACAAAAATCTAGTATGCAAAGCAGAAAATTTATTACAATTAACATAATCAGTAATAGGGTATGGAATACCTGAAGACAGTGATGACGGCGAAGTGGAAGAAGCAGTAGTGGGGGGTTTATTAGCAGCAGTGACAAAACAAACAAAGTCATTCAGGTATCCCGGTCATTTCCTTTATCGTGTGCTGAACCGAACAGGACCAGTAGGGACGGTAGTGGGGTCTGGAGATGATGAATCGGTAGGTGCATGTAGGGGTGACATGCTAGTAGGCTGATGAGTAGGTTGTCATGATGAATCATCCACAGTAGGAGGCTCAGGAGAAAGCGTCACAACTGGAACTGCAGGTAGCATAACTGGTGGATCATCATAAATGGCAGGGGGTGGATTTGTTGGGGAGGCATCAGTCAAAGATGAGGGAGTTGGCTCAACAAACAGAAATTTGTCTTCGTAGAACACAACATCTCTACTATGAAAGAAAATATCCGTTTCCAAGTCATACAAGTGGTATCATTTCTTCCCAGAAGCATATCCTAAGAAGACACATCAACGACTTCTTGGTGCAAATTTATCTCGAATTCGCGGAACTTGAGAGGCAAAGCAGAGACATCCAAACACACAGAAAGACTTGAAATCAGGAACACTACAATGTAGTAACTCAAAGGGTGTACGACCTTCAAGAAGTGGTGTTGGTGTGCGGTTGATCAAATAAGCGGCTGTAACAACACTTTCACCCCAAAACTTGATTGGTAAATTAGCTTGAAACGAAAGAGCACGAGCAACATTCAACAAGTGTCTATGCTTGCGCTCCACTCGTCCATTCTGCTGTGGTGTGTCAACGCAGGAAGTCTCAAACAGGATGCCAAATTCAGCAAAGTAGGACCGTAGAGGTAAAAACTCAGTTCCATTATCAGATCGAACACGACGAACATGTCGACTAAACTGGGTACTTACTATAGCACAAAAATGTTTAAACCTAGAAGCCACTTCAGATTTCGCAGCAATCAAGTGAACCCAAACAGCTCTAGAATAATCATCGACGATGATTAAAAAATAATAAGCACCACTAGTAGAAGGAGAGCTATAAGGCCCCCAAACATCACAGTGTATCAAGTCAAAACATTCACGAGCTCTTGAAGAACTCACATGAAAACTATGTCTGGTCTGCTTTGTTCTATGACAAACGGTACAGGAAGCACTCACTTTATTATTACCAGAAGGAAAGAGAGAAGATAAAACCGTGAAGGATAGATGTCCAAAACGTTGATGCCAAAGATCGGAAGTAGCAGACACAGCAGCGGCGCGATTCGGCTCCAACAGCGATGCATAGATACTATTGGTCATGGGCGGTTGATCCCCACCATCCAATGTGCGAAGCCAATAAACCCCACCATACTGCTCACCCACACCAATCACTGTCCTCGAACTGATTTTCTGTATTATGCAAAAATCTTCCGTGAGCAAAGCAAGACAATTTAATGAGCCAAGCAATCTAGAACATGATAATAAATTGCAACGTAATTCAGGTATATAAAGTACATGGGGAAGCTGAATTCCACCAAAAGTAAGATTTCCATATTCAATAGCAGAAGAAATCATTCCATCAGGTAAGGCAACATCAATAGTATTATCAGCAGTAACTATATCAGATAGAGCACACTTAACACCAGTCATGTAATAGGAAGCTCCCGAATCGAGTATCCAAGGTAAAACAAACTTACCAGATATATTGGCAGAATAATTATTCATATTAGTAAAAAGCTTTATGACCATATTCCATTGTTCATCAGTCAAACAATAACCAATAGATGATGGATCAAAACCAGAAGGAATGGCGGCTGAAGCAAATCCTGGTGGTGGTGGAACGATCGATGGTGCAGTGACTGAGCCACTGAACGGTGTCCCCGGTGGCAGGCGGCGAAACATGTTCGTATGAGGCAGCTGGTTTGAATTAACAATCACCTTATGCATGGAAAAAACAACGAATACTTTTTTTTTTAGATCAGATGCTTCACGCGCAAGAGAAAGGTGGCAAAAGCCCTGAGCGCGTGATGACACGCACAAAGCTAAAAGGGGGCAGAAAGCAGGGCGCGTGGTGACACGCGCAAAACAAGAACTGGGAGAAAACAGGCGCGCATGAGGCTGGTGTAAATCTGGGCGCGTGCAAACACGCGCCTGACTGGCGAGTGGATCTCGTCGCGGCTGGAGATTCAGAACAGAGGCGAGACAGTCGAGCTTCAGAGCAGCGGTAGAGATTCAGAACTGCGGCAGTCGGCTGAAGCTTCGTGCTCGGTATCAATCGGTCGATGTGAATCAAAGTAACAGGCGGTGGTACGGCGGCGGCGGTCAACGGCGGACAAGTTTAGGGTTTATGCAATAGTATGAAATCAATAGTATAGGTCCAGGAAAAACCTCTGATACCATGTAAAATAATAATAGTGTAGAATGTTATGTTGTATTGATGAACGAGGGTACAACCTTTATAGGCAGAATACAAAGATAAACTAAGTAGATATATCTATATACACTAATACACAGTCATAATCCTGCTAGACACACAACTGTAACTTCCTAATTTATATACAATAGAATATTATCACATCATACCAGAATATCCTAATAATACCTCCAAACGGGTACCCTTCCCGAGGACAAGCACCTGACACGGAAGGTCCGAGTTAAAGCTCCGAAATATGTCATCCACGACAGCATCCTATACAAGAAATGATACCTCCAACCTTTACTCAAGTGTGTTGGGCCTTCCGACGCTAAGCACTTAGTACAAGAAGTACATGAAGAAGTTTGCGGTAGCCACCAAGGTCCACGCACCATCACCCCCGAAAGCTCTTACAAATGGGTTATTTTAGGCCTACGATGCTTCAAGACGCCAAAAGATATATAGGTTCTTGTCACTAGTGTCAGAGATTTGCTAAGATGGTCCACGTGCCACATGAGAATATGATTACCATCCAAGAATCCAGGCCATTTGTCTGATGGGGCATAGATCTCGTCGGACCTTTTCCTACGGCCCCTGGTAACTCAAGTACCTCATTGTGGCCATTGATTATTTCTCAAAGTGGGTGGAAGCTGAAGCCTTGACCAACATAACTGGCAAGACAGCTATCAACTTTTGCTGAAAGAATATCGTGTGTCGCTATGGCATCCCGAGATACATAGTAACCGATAATGGAGCACAATTTGCTATTGACCCCTTCAAGAAATGGTGTAAAGAGTGCGGCATACACCAGAAGCTCACCTCGGTATACCATCCAGAAGCTAATGGCCAAGTAGAGGTTACAAACCGAACCTTGGTAAGCGGTATCAAGAAGCGCCTCGAAGGAGCTAAAGGAAACTGGATCAAAGAACTACCAAGTGTGATCTGGACCCATAGAACCACACCAGCCACAGCAACAGGAGAGACTCCTTACAGCTTAGTCTAAGGGTCCGAAGCGGTCATCCCCATGGAGATTGGGGTCCCCTCTGCCCATACTTCTCAACCAGATGATGAAGATGGCACGGCCAACGAAGAAAACCTTCGTCTCGACCTTGACCTCCTAGAGGATAAGAGAGAAAATGCTACGATCCACGAGGCCAAGGTAAAGGAAAGAGTCAAGCGCTACCATGATAGAAGAGTCCGCTTGGCCACTTTCGTTAAAGGAGACCTTGTAATGAGGTTAAATGAAAAAAGCAAGAAAGAAGTGGAAAGGAAGCTAGCCCCGAACTGGGAAGGTCCATATCGAGTCCTAGAATCCCATCCAGGGGGAAGCTACCTCTTGGAAACCATGAAGGGGGAACCTATACCACGAAGATGGAATGTGATTAATTTACGAAAGTATCACGGAAGATAAAAACTCAAGGGAGAGCCTCACAAAGGTTCGAGATTATCAAGAACGTCCGAGAAGCCTCATCAAGGCCCGAAACAAGTATGCTCTAGCACAAACGGGTACTCAAACTCAAACCCACTATTTACTTTACTTCTATTCTTAAAGTTATAAACTTAGATTGAAGTCATGATATTTTTATACCTATCCTTATAACAAGCAATCTTAAATTCCTTTTCTAAAAAGAGGATTGTTGTCTTAAGTATAACATTGATTGCTATTCAAAACAATATACTTTATAAAGTATATGATTGGTCAACTTATAAGTTGTTTGGATCCAATATTCAAATACCAATCTTTTTGAATAAAAGAGATAGGTTCAAGATAAAGTACTTCAAAAAGTGCTCGATTGAGGTCTATAGACCAAAAGGGCAGACGTGCTCGAGAATCAATCATCTCAACATAAAGAGGAGAAACCTCAGAAACAGAAGTTAAAGTTCATATCAAAGGTGTTATTACATCAGAATATGATATTTCTAAAAAGTCCCTCAAAAGGGCACATAGAGGAAAAACCTCGAACACAAATAGTTCATATCAAAGGTGTTATTACATCAGAATATGATACTTCTAAAAAAGACCCTCAAAAGGGCACACAAGAGGCTAAACCTCGAACCTAAAAAGGTCTTATCAAAGGTGTTATTACATCAGAATATGGTACTTTTAAACATACCCAATAGGGTTTTCTAGGACTTCACCAGAAGTGACACTTGAGAGATGGGCTATTGTCAACTTTTCTGCACGCTGCGACATTAAAGGCCTTGTCAAAGGACACCCAAGGAAGAAGCCAAACAACATTAAGCTGGCAGAGTGTTCATCAAGGATAATTGCGAGAACTTAACAACCAAGGCTGGTGCTCCTTTCCAGTAAATCACGAGACCGAGGCTGACGAGAAGATGCCAGCAAGTAAGGTAGCAAACCTGCTGGGATTACTCAACCTTACCAGTGGAAGGATTAAGCACCTCTTCAAGAGAAGGTAATTCAGGATACTTGGCTCTAATAAGCCTCAATAAATCTCCTGATGTTACTATCTTCTCGGAGGGATCCAATGCATCCAAAAACTCGTACCCAGGGATCGAGCGTTTAGTAGTCAGAGCAGAAAGCTTATCAGCAGCATCTGGATGAGAAAAGATTTCCTCCATCACCTTCACCTCTTTCTCGGATTGGCATTGTTGCAGGACGCCACCCAAGATCTCATGCAGCTCAGAGGAATGGAATAAATCCTCATACTCCTCCCTATGGCTCTGAAACTCGGGGCTACAAGCAACAAAGGCACTCCAAAGCTTTAGGAGTCGTTTGAGCTCCTCTGGGTCCTTCTCCGCGGTTTGATTTTGCGCCAGCTCCTCTGCAATATCTCGATAAGTCTCCAGCTCTTTATCCTGAGATTTCTTTGCCAACAGCAGGTCCTCTTTCTCGGCCTCCAGCTGTTTTACCCTGACTTCCAGTTGAGTAACCTCCAATGGAGCCTGAACAGGAGAAGTAGGCGCGGCAGACTCGGTTTCCATAGTCAAAAAGGCGGCCTCCATCTCCTCCTTTTTTGCCCTAAAGACCCGCCACTTGACATGTAACTCCATCACAGAATCAGACAAGTACTGGATCACATCATTAGCTCGACACCCCAACATGGACAAATCCGCCATCAACTGTAAAAGTGGAAGACATATAAAAACCTGATATCTGAGAAACTCGTATAACATAAAGGGAAAGATAATTACCTCAGCGACGAAGGGATACTTCTTAGAAGACCTCCGAAAAGCCTGACCATCCTCTTCCTTTGGGCAGTTCAGATAATACTTCAGTTTCTTCAGAGAAGCATCTACGGATTCCACCAGATCAAGGTCAGATTCATCATCATCTGAAAACTCCCCAACCTCCGGTTCCATATCCTCTACCTCCTCATCTATGGCCTGGAGATTGGCCTTCCCTTTCTTGATCTTTTTCTTTGGAGGAGAGGCTGTATACATAAAGAAGAGCGTAAATATGCTAAGTAGAAGAAATATACCAGACAACTATGATGTTTCGAAACAGAAATTACCTGAAGAAGACTGACTAGAAGAAGATTCACCCTGATTTCGAGGTGACTTCCTAGAAGCCCGTATCCTGGCCTTCTTCTTCTCTCCCTGGATTTTATCAAGGAGGGTCCAATCTCGATCCTTTTTCAGGAAACTAGACGTGGATTTGGATCGTGGAACGTCTAGCAGATAAGAATAGGTGATAGCAGGCCACTGCCACACCGAGCCATGATCCCCCCGCACAAATCCTCCCTCTTGGAAGATGATCTTCTCCTTCACGAGCTTCTCAACGATGCCCTCCAAGAGAGCGGGAGTCTCAAAGACATCAAGAGGCACAACATCCTTCGGATTCGGATTCCAGTCAGGAACCTCATATTTGGTCCGATCAAAGGTTAGCCGAATGTCCTTCCACCCGCCGCAATTGTCAGGAAACGTGAAGACCTTACCATGCCGAGGAGTGAGGGTAATATGCTCACGCTCCTTGAAACAGAATAGCTTGAACAAGCTCCTAAACAGATCCAGGCTTGGCTCATAGTCCTTCCGGGAGCACCAGGAGATGAAAGCTACCATTGTCACCACAACATTGGAGTGAATCTGACAAGGGTGAAGCCGATGAAACTGTGAAAACACGGGGGGAAAGGGAAAACTCAAACCCTGTTGCAAGAACCTGCCATATACTACCCCTCGAGTGGGGCTCACAAGATCTTTGACCGGAGTGGTCTTGTCCTCAAGTCTTAAATCAGCCTCGATGGGGTACGACAACCTGCATGACTTCAAAAATTGCAGGGTATTTTCGTCGACCACCTTGGTGACATCATACATGCCACCGGCGACCAGAACCCGTTTATCAACTTGGGGCTCCGCACTTGGGTCCATACCCGACCCAGAGGCACCATCACCCACCGCTACAGTTACAGCTTGCAGCGGTGTAGCAATGGTCACCTCCATCAGCTCCCCAGATTCGACCTCCAAGAACAAGGTATTCAAATCACGAGCAGCTGGGGCTCTATTTTCAGCAACATTCTCTACATTGCCAGAAGGAATACTGGAATTTGCAGAAGACATGGCAATATAGATAATGGTGGGAAGTGAATATATATGAAGAAAAGAAGACAAATTTTAAGAACTCTTTCTGAAGGCGGAAACGCAGAATACTTGGATGAAGATTGATGATAAACACAAGGAAAATTACTTGGTTATATAACCAGTAATTAGCATGCATTTAAGCGGAGTAATTACCTCGACTCGCAAAACGATACAGGCAATTGGAAGGTTGGTCCTCCTCACCGCCAGAAGATACAATGAATCAAGACCACGTGTCAGTCCCCTCAGAATGCAAAAAGGCAGAGTCAGATCCAACCGTCCATGTGTCCTGATGGAATACGAAAGAACTTGAAGCTAGATATTCAGAAGGGTAAGTCCGAGAGGAGAGTCCCCGAAGGACACCCCGAGCTTAACACCCGAGTTAGTCTCCCTCGAGTTATTGGTCTTCCCTCGAGAAGCAGGTCTTTCCTCCAACATCTGAGACGGAAAATTCTATATTCTGAAGATCTATCTTGGGGCTACTGATAAGTCCATGGTTCGTATTCGAGCCTCATTCATACTCGGACCAGGGCCCGAGAAGGGTCGTGGGCTCGAGATACGCGGAAGGTGGATCCATAGGTCCATCATCCTAATCCTTATAAGGAATGCGTATATTATGAATGTTCTACAAGGAATATACATCCTCTCAAAGATGGTAATACAGCCATCCTAAACATGGTAACACAACCATGTCTGAAATATATTTCTTCTATACATGGTAATACAACTTCTACTCCCATAAGAGTTGTATTCATACCATAAATACATATCTTGGTGATCTACGGATTGTAGCCATATAAATACCCTAAAGGTTTGGTAGACCTCTCCATCTAATCTCGTACTACATACTTTACGCTTTAAGAAAATATACTGACTTGAGCGTCGGAGTGTCTACCCCCGGGACACCCGGGGCCTTTGTTTTGCAGATCAGTTCGTGAGCAGGGTTCGTGATCAAGTGCGGGTCGTGGACATCTATCAGCATCTATTGTCATTGTGCTTAAGAGGTTTAAACTGATTAGGCGGGGTCTTGAATTAATGGTCATGAGTGATGAATGGAGTTCATATAAAGAAGATGATGTGGTAAAGGCTGACTTTGTGAAGGAGAAACTTGTGAGTGATGTTTGGTGGGATAAGGTGAACTATATCATTGATTTCACAAGACCAACCCATGACATGATTAGGTTTTGTGATACTGATAAACCATGTCTTCACTTGGTTTACGAGATGTGGGACTCAATGATTGAAAATTTGAAGTTGGAAATTTACAAGAAAGAATAAATCATTGTCTGGATTTAGTTCCTTTCATGATGTTGTTCATGATATCCTTATTGCTCGTTGGACTAAGAGCTATACTCCTTTGCATTCTGTTGCACACACTACTAGAAAAAACAGGACATTTCAGCGGTTATCTCATGTCCTTTCAGCGGTTATTTGAAATCAAAAAACCGCTGTCTATGCTCCCGGTGGAACGTCATAGTCCTATCAGCGTTTTGCCGACACTGGGACCCGTCAGTGTCATGTGGCAATGCTGAGTTGGATTGGGCCTAATTGAAGCCCATTACATTTCAGCGATTAATAAAAACAGCTGAAACGTTTAAATATTAAAAATAAAAAATTAAAATATTTGAATTTCCAAAATTCTCAATATTCTAAATTGAAAAATTGCAAAAATGAAAATACAAAATATCAAAATTATATTAAAAATCAAGAATGTCAATCAAATGTCATAATACTAATTCATATCATTCTATACACTAATACATATTGTTCTATACACTAATACACATGAATTGCAGTATAAAGAAGCACCTGGTTTCTCCATTGTGTTCGAGATCTCGACATACAAATCTCCTTCTCAATGCTCTTCTCAGTCCACAGGTAGATGGGGGTAGCTGATGAACTCTTCACAAGGTCCTTGATCTTCATTTCTTCTAGATACTCCATCTGAAAATTCAGAAAAAACCAGATACAAAACTAGTTCAGTACTCCATCCATACAGCTGAGGTCTTTCAGTGCCTTGAGATCAGTAGTGCTGCTTCCAGAAGTTGCAGCTGCCCTAACTTGCTCGAAGAAGAGAACCTGAACCACCACGTGTAAAGGAAGCCTCTCATCTTGGACAACATGCATACAAGCTTCAACAGACAGCTTCTTACAGTCCATGAGCCTGCAAATCTTCTTCCTTTCGCTCTTACTAATGCTACGATGCAACTATTTATCATAAACAAAATATCATGAGTATCATATTGCAAACATGAGAGCTTAATTACACTAAAAGTATGCAGGATGATATGTTGAAAACTGATTCACATTAATGCAATGATGGTTGCATTCATAGAAAGTATGATACATGATAAGTTAAAATGATATTCACATTGGTATGGGAGGGACATCTTACTTTCATGTACATGTCGAAAAGCCTGAAATCATCTCAGCAAGGTTGACAAAAGCTGACAGAAGTAGATGACGATCCTTGGCTCAACAAGGTACAAATCAATCAGCTTTGCAACCATCAGCTTTGAGGCTCCAGACAAGATCCCAAGGCGCCTAATTTCCTTAATCTCTTCACCATTATGGTCCAATCCCGACGCATCATTCTGGTCCCTTGTCAAAAACTCATGGAGAATCTCACGAACAACCTGGACATCATACATGGATGTGTCCTTATCTTGGGATGGGATCAGGAGATCACTCACATAAGCCTCTTCTTATAAACACATCTATGCAATTCTACGTAAAAAAATGTCAAACCAACTAATCAATATCACAAAAAAGGCACAAAAAAGTAGCACAAAAAGGGCTTTTTACACTTGGTAGAAGTTAAAGCACAAAAAACCTCCCAAGTCCTACACAGCCACCCATCCTAGAACGGAAACTTATGCAAGCGCTAAAGACGACTCGGCTAGAAATTGATTTAATCATACAGACTTCTATCCAAGGGATCATTGGGTGACATTTTCTTCATTTTCTTATGCACTAAGCATCAAATTTATAAAAGATCACAGTTTTCAATGCGTTTACACTGATCAAGCCAAATGCTTCAAAATGCAACCTTTAGGTACCATGACCAAAATCATGTAATCAATTTCTTAGCTCCATGTAACTATGAACAACCAAAATTTTGATTTTTTATACTACACACAACTACCATCAGACAAAACAATTAATATTACTACCAAAACACTAGCTAGGTCAAAACTCAGCAAGAAACCATACAATCAGGAAAAGCCAAGAACAAACTTACCACCATACAAAAATTCAGCGCCAGGTCTCCATGACGCTTTTGACCTTAGGAGCATAGAGGGAATACACTAAACTTGGAGCTGAATTCATTTTTCATCTTGGAGCATTTTTCATCATTTTTCTGTAATAATGAGCAAAGAGATTTCAATCAAAATGCATTATAGCTTAGAGAAAAAACATGTACTAAGAGCACATCACAAATCACAGATTTGAACTTCAGTTGTTTCTATACCTGCTTATTAACATCAGGGTGGAACTTGAGGGCGAGTTTTCTGTAAGCTCTTTTGATTTCATCCGGAGTTGCAGACGGAGAAACCCCCAACACCTCGTACGGAGACTCTCTCGTGCTCGCCTTCGCTACCACGCTTCTCCTCCTTCCTCGTCCATTCTTAATCTCTTCGAACCGCTAGCAATTTCTGCAGCTCAAACTCTGCGAAAATCCCAATGTTTTTCTCCACTCGATTATCTTCAGATTCGGGAGAAACCCACTCACAAATCTGCAGACTGGAACCAAAAATAGGGTCTGAGTCTGGGATAATGAATTCAGATGAAAAATGCTTGGATGATAAGCCTCTTGGCAACTTGGAGCTGGGACTTGCCTTCTTGAATGGCGTCGAGATTGAGACGGGATCGACCAGATTCTTATTTTCCCTGAAAACGTCCATGGACCGCCGCATCCACCTTAATATCAGAATCTGTTCTTCTTAAAGATTGAAGAAAAAAAAACTGAAAATCAAATTGAAGAAGAACCTCCCCAGGAAGACCGTGACAAGCCTCCGTGCGCTCCCCGTCACGAGCCAGGCGCTGTTCGGCCTCAAGAGCGACAAGTCCAGCGGCGGGAGGATCAGCTGCATCCACAAGGTGAAGCTCGTCACTCCAGAAGGCGAGATCGAGTACATCTGCCCGCCGGATGTTTACATCCTCAACCATTTCGAGGAGCAGGAGAATGATTAAACTTACTCCTGCCGCGCCGGATCTTGCTCGTCCTGCACCGGAAAGGTCATCTCCGGCATCATCGACCAGAGCTTCTTGGACGACGAGCAGATCGAGGAGAGGTGAGGATCGGCATTGAGAAAGATGTGGGATGAAAGATGATTCAAGATTTAGAGGATAAGGTTTAATAAATAATTATAGCGTCAACGGTTCAGATTAGATTAGATTAAATTAATTGACGGATCAGATCTATCTTTTTAAGAAAATGCTATAAGCAATTCAGAATTAATATTTCATTCTAATTATATTCATGAAAAAAAACTATGCAGCCTTTACATGTTCTTTTTTGACAACATACAAATTTTAATAACTGCGTATTAACCATCAATTTTAGTATAATTTTAATAATATATTAAATATTTTGTTAAAAATTCAATTTCAATACAAATTATTGGTTTTTAACATTATACCAATTGTAAATTTCGAATAATACAATTCTTTCAGAAAATAGTGAAAACACGGGTAAAGAAACCTCTTAGTTGAAATTTTTATAAATTTTAAATTCACCCCTGTAAAAAATTTAATTCATTTTAAGATGATATTGTGCACATTACACGCTTTATGAATAATGATCAGTACAAATACTTTATTTTAGTGCATTATAAATGGAATATTAGCAGGGAAAATATAAAATATAACTTTTACACTTGATAATGAATTTTCGAACATTCTTATCAATGTTATTTCATGAACTTTCTGTTATAATATCTCAACTTCAGTCAAATATACATAATTTCATTTACTAATTGAAATAATTGATCACCACATGATGGAAATATGACTCCAAAGTATATCTACTTAACTACAAGTTATAGTCTTAGTAAAACTTCTCAGATTCTTGCTACTAAAGTTGTCACTACACGTAGTTTTCATCGAGTCAATACCAAAGCAGATTCACATCAAAATTATATTATACATTATAAAATTAACATAATCATAAAAAATTCATTATTAAAAGTAAAACATTTGATGTTTTGTGACATTTTCAAATTGTTACTCAATTGAACATTTGTAACAGTGATATTTCATGGACTTTATGTTATAATGGCATAAATACACTCAAATATACTTAATTTCATTTATTATTTGAAACAATTTGATCACGACTATGGGTGAAATATGACTGCAAAGTATATATATACTTAACTAAGTTGTAATCCCAGTAGTACTTCCACTACTGGGAACCTTCTCGCAGAAGTCGCCGTTGCACGTCGGTGGTCCCTAAACGCCGCTCTCAAAAGTTTTCGACTTCGAAACTTGGTCGAGCATATCGTTCCAAAAAAATAACAGCGTATATTTTGCATACAACGTAAATTTGTATTTTCGAATTTGAACGAATTAGTTTTTGCAAGATTTTCATAACTACTGAGGTTGACATACGAGTCCGACTCGTAAACAATGATATGCATATTTCTGCGACAAATTTGACTGCTATTTTGAAGCTGGAAATTTTGAAAAATTAACCGTTCGAACTCGAAAGATTCGAAAAGGTGGTTGTCCGAAATCGAAACTTTTGACAAGATTATGGTTCGATCTCGGAAGGTTTATGAAGCTGATGGTTCGATCTCGAAGTGTTTATGAAACTGATGGTTCGAAGTCGTAGCTTGAAAAGCTGAGCAGTTGATTAAATTTTCATTAATTTCGAGGAACGATGCAGTACAAAATAGCCTTGTTTCGTAGTCGTAAGGCATGTTAGTTTGAGTTTGAAAAGGTGTTTGAAGTATTTGAAGGAATTCAGAGCATGTTTCGAATCCGAAACCATGCTTCAGTAACTGTCCAACTGAGTTAGCATAACTTTCTCTTATTTCATTGTCGTATAGATGTTGCATGCAATTAGGAGATTAATAGTTTGACTTTACTTTATGAAGAATATATTCAAAGATTATGCATATTGAGGTGAGGTATGACATTGCCTTAGTACGTCTTGATTTTTAAACCAAAACAAATATTTGCCAGTTTTTTTTGGTTTTCGATCGGCAACGCGGTGCACCCGGTTTCGAAATGTACTGGAAGATATCAGGAAAACATGGTTCGACCTCGAAAATTAAAGATTGATTTGGTTTAGACTTCGAAGACCTAGAGTGACAATCATATTAAATACTCCTACTTTGCTTAGGAATGTGTAATGTTACATTGAAAATGCTTTTCGAAATCTAAAGGACTATCAAATTATTATTTTGCTTCTGTTTCGAATTCAAATCCTCATAATTTGGTGCAATAATTCTAAATCAATAAATTAATTATTAGTAAAAAAAATTGAATTATAAATTAATTATTAGCATTGTAATAAATAAATTATAAAATCATTTCCAAATAGTTATTTTAAATTAATTACAATTTTAAACCACATTCTTTTAAGATAATTCTTGCTAATTTGAATTAAATTTAATCAAAATAAATAAAATAGTATAACTAAATCAATTATAGTCATCAAATCATATTTTTATTGAATTAGACGGTTTTCTAAGAAAGTAATGAAACTAATATACTAATAACTTCACAAGAACAAGGCCTTAGAAGGTCAGCATTACTCAAATAACTATAATCACTGATTAAATTGAGTATAATTGATCAAAGAGAATCACATACTTTACTTTCTATAAATACTAACTGCAAATGATCCCTGTAAACATATTATTTGACGTTCTATAAAGACTAAGTAAGATGACGTTCAGTTAAACTAAGTAATATGTTTTTGAAGACAAACTAACTAAGTATAAACATTAGTTATACTTATTTGACGTTCATTAGTTATACTTATTTATAGAACGTTCGGACGTTCTATAAATACTTGACTTTTTTGTACACTACATAATTAAGTTTAGGTAAATTGAGCTTAGTTAATGAAATATACCAAATCTCAGCTTGAATCTATGTAATAATATCTAACATTCCATGTATACTAACTTGTACAACTAATCAAAATAAGATCATATTACTTGAATTTATATGAAGAATAACGAGTAATCACAGTCAAAGATAAAATCTTTACTGACTTTCTAAGGAAATTTACTAAATCATACATCAAACCTTAACTTTCTAGGAACACTAATAAGTATAACTAATGAAATGTCAATGTTATTTGGTTTTCTATAAACACAACAAAACTGAACATAGTTATTTGACATTCGATAAACACTAACTAAGATACATATAACTGATTAAATGTCGTACGGACAATCTGCAAAACCGTTTCCAAACGGAATATAATTGACTTTATACAAAACAAACTAAATTGAGTATAATCAATCAAAGGTCAGACCTTGATTACTTGACTTTCTGTATATACTAAGTGAATTGAGTGTAATTAATCATCGATCACACATTGATCACTTGACTTTTAGTAAATACTAACTAAATTGAAAGTAACTAACCGAAGGTCAAAACTTATTTGAATTTTCATAACTACTAACTAAAGAGTAAAACTAATTAAAGAACACAATGTTACTTGATTTTCTATAAACACTAACTTGTATAGATCATATAAACACTGTTTCTAAATGATTTTTCTTATTGATCCTGAATTAAACTAAATCAAAATCAATGCAAATATATAGATCGTATAGTTCAAAGTAAGAAGTATGACTTAATCAAAGTACAATTCATCAAATCATATTTCATTGAACAAGATTGTACCATGATTAACTAAACTAATGAAATATCACGAGAATACCTTAAAACGTCACCATTACTCAAATAAGTACCTACAATAACTAACTAAATTGAGTATTACTAATATACAAAATAACATTGCATTACTTTCATACACACTAACTATTACTGATCATATGAACATGAGATTACTTTGTAGAACATTACTAACTTTACTATTAACAATATCTAAATTAAGCTTAATTAAAGAAAGCACCAAATCAAACTTGAATTTATGTAATATTATGTAACTTTTTTATTAATACTAACTTGTATAAATAATCAAGTAAGATACATTACTTTAATTTGTACAAATACTAATTTGTAACAAATTAATAGTCAAAGATAACCTTTTTTTCATATTCTATGGAAACTAACTAAATCATACGTCAAACCTCTACTTTCTACAAAGACTAATACACCAAGTATAATAAAAAAAATTCTTTTTGAAAAAAGTATAATTAATGAAATATCAACTCTTATTTGATTTTTTGTAAACACTAAGAAAATAGAGTATAATAACTAATCAAATATTATTGGACACTCGATAAACACTAACCGAAATGCTATAACTTCGATATAAAAGGTCGTATAAATTTTTGGCAAACAGTAACTAAATTGAATATAATTAATTGAAGGTCAAATCTTATTTGACTTTCTATAAAACAAACTAAACTGAGTATAATCAATCAAAGATTACACCTTGATTACTTGACTTTCCGTAAACACTAGATAACTAAATCAATGTCAAAACCTTATTCGACACTAACTTAATCGAGTACAACTAATTAAAGAAGTTAAAATTACTTAATTGTATATACAGACTAACTATTATCGAGCATATAAACATTATTCGACTTTTAATAACACCACTCGACTTTTCTATGAACACTACTTATATTTATGCTAATTGAGCTTACTTAATGAAAATACCAAATATTTATTGATTTCCTTATCAATTTAATATTTATAAATATTGATGTCAGCCTATCATTAAACTATTAGCATTAATAAATCCTATGCTTAGAATGTAAGAATATTTAGTTACCTATTATATAAAGCAAAAATCAGAAAGATTTCGAGGTCGTAATACTTAAGAATAAAATGCTACATTAATAAAAAGGTTAAAAATTACATGTACATCTAAACCATTAATCTTTCATGGCAAACAAATCTCAGCCATCAATACTTTTATTTATATAAGGCATAATCTGATCTTATTTGTATTTTCCAACTCTCATTCTTCCGTAATCTTATCCTCATCCTCCCAACTCTCATTCCAAAATCTGAACTTCCCGATCTGAGGCCGTGTTCTTGGTGACGAGCGGTGATGAATCATGTCAGTGAGGTGGGGATTTGAGTGACGCGGGTGATATCGCGGTGGTGATCCGGATGATTGCGATGAGGCGGCAATTTGGGCGTGGATCGGGATGATGACGACGTCGTGACGGCTTAGAGCTTTGAAGATATAGCTTTCCGGCTAACGTGATGTCAATGCGGGCCTCCCGAAACTCGCCATATTTCTGAGCTCGCCGTGAGATGGGGATTTCGGTCTAAAAGTGAGCCTCTCGAAACTCGCCGTGAAGGTGGAGGAGATAGGATAAATCGGTACTTACAACCGTGTAATCAATGGGTGAAGTCAGACGCTGACCGCTGTTCAATTCCCCTCGTCCCTCGCGGTAATACGAAAAGGTATAAATGTTTTTCCCTCGAGTATGTTTGCAATTGTTTTTGGTGGTACAACTTATATGCTACAGAGGAAATAGATTTCCTTGCAGTTTCTGGACAAGGATTTGGTAGAAGAAATAGGCCATGACCAAGAAAGCCTTTGAAAGATTTGGAAGTAGAATTCAGTTCATAAGCCTTTGCAACATGTATTCATTGAATCTGATAAAATTCAGCTATTGTATTTGTTGCAGAATTCCATCAATGAAGCTTCTGAGGAGCACTGGTGAAGAATTTGGCGATACTTTCTCAATCTTGTAACCTCTACTCCTTCTGCACCATCCCATGTCGGTCTTTTTCACCTCGAATACTTCTTCACCTTCTTCAAAACCACCAACGAAGCGGCAGCGCCACAGCAAAGCTGCAAGAGTAGCACGGTCTCAACCCCAATTATATCCAAACCTTTCCCACCTTTGTAAAGTTTCCAGCGCCTTGTCTATGAGTTCATCATTAGTTGTTGTTCCAAGGCGAAAACAGATACAGAAGAAGTATATCAGAAGCATTTGGCATGCTTATTTTTCCGGCCAGTTGGCCGGATATTTTTTTGGCAACCGACGAATAATTTTCGAACTCGTAAGTTGTAATACTCTATGCTAAAATAAAATTCGATCTCGGAACAATTGATGTTCATGATACTTCTTTTCGATATCGGAATTCATTGATTTTGGAATAGAATTGTGATAGACTTTCGATTTCGAAATCTGGACAGATCATATAATTTTGTTTCAGTTTCGTAAGAATGTTGTTTTGAGACAGGAAATAGTCTGCAAACTTTACGAGTCGTACCAGGTATACAAAAAGGTTTCGACTTCGAAAACCTTGGACGGCGGGTCCTTCCGCCGTGCAAAACTGGACCGCCGATGGACGGCGGTTCCAGTAACGGCGGGTCGGACCGCCGTATAACCCACGATCTACCGACGTGGGCGATGTCATTCTCCAGTAGTGTTCTTCGGTTCTTTCTTCTAAAGTTCTCACTAAACGTACCGAAAATTGAGTCAATACCAAAGAAAATTTACATTAAAAGTGTCTTATACATTCTAAATTACCTTAATCATTAAAAAAAAATCATGTTTAAAAGTCAAAATTTGATATTTTATGACATTTTTCAATTTTATATACCAAGAGCAGCAGTTAGTTGTTGCTATGCATACGTGGAGCAGCCATTAGTTGTTGCTATACATACGTAGAGCAACAGTTAATTGTTGCTATGTATACCCAGAGCATAATTTTTACATGAATTCGGTCCACCAAGTCAATATTTCAAATTCATTTGTCGTTAATCACGCCAAGAAACTATCGTATACATAATAAAATTATCATAGTTATAAAAGAACTAGTTTAAAAGACAATATTTGATGTTTTATGACAATTTTATGACAAGATTTGATGTTTTATGAATAGTTTTCATTACACATATCATTTATTGAACTAATAGCAACGTAAATATACATTAAAAGTGTCATATGCATAATAAAATTAACAAAATTATCAAAAAATTTAGGTATATAAGTTAAAGTTTGTTTGTTTTTGACATTTTTTCAAATTTGTATTCAACCTGACAGTCTATCAATGCTATTTCATGGACTTTATGTAATAATGTCTAAAAAACACTCAAATATACTTAATTTTATTTAGTATTTGAAACAATTTGATCACAACTATGGGTAAAATTTGACTGCAAAGTATACATACTTAACTAAGTTGTAATCCCAGTAGTACTTCTTAGGTTCTTGCTTCTAAAGTTCTCACTAAATGTACCAAAAATCGAGTCAATACCAAAGAAAATTTACATTAAAAGTGTCTTATACATTCTAAATTACCTTAATCATTAAAAAAAATTCAAGTTTAAAAGTCAAAATTTGATATTTTATGACATTTTTCAATTTTACATACCAAGAGTAGCAGTTAGTTGTTGCTATGCATACGTGGAGCAGCCATTAGTTGTTACTATACATACCTAGAGCAACAGTTAATTGTTGCTATGTATACCCATAGCATAATTTTTACATGAATTTGGTCCACCTAGTCAATATTTCAAATTCATTTATCGTTAATCATGCCAAGAAATTATCGTATACATAATAAAATTATCATAGTTATAAAAGAACTAGTTTAAAAGACAATATTTGATGTTTTATGACATTTTTATGACAATATTTGATGTTTCATGACTAGTTTTCATTACACATATCATTTATTGAACTAATAGCAACGTAAATATACATTAAAAGTGTCATATGCATAATAAAATTAACAAAATTATCAAAACTTTTAGGCATATAAGTAAAAAATTAGTTGTTTTTGACATTTTTTCAAATTTTTATTCAACGTGACAGTCTATCAATGCTATTTCATGGACTTTATGTAATAATGTCTAAAAAACACTAAAATTTACTTAATTTCATTTAGTAATGGAAATGAATTGGTCAACTATGGTGGAAATATGACTCCAAAGTAAATACTTAAGTACCAAGTAGTAGTCTTAGTATTGTTTCTCAAGTCTTGATACTAAACTTTTCACTACACGTACCTTTCAATGAGTTAATATCAAAGCAAATTTACACAGAAAGTGTCTCATACATACTAAAAGTATAATAATCATTAAAAAATTTGGTTTAGAAGTAATAAATTGATATTAAATGATTTTTTTTCAAATTTTCATACATTTCAACGCTTTGAAACAAGCGTTGAAACAAGAGAGACGTGGCTCCTCTCCTTCATGACACGTGTACACATTTTGCAATTGGGCTATGGGTGAAGTCGTATAGAGATAACCGCTGAAATGGTTGTTTCAGCTGTTATTTTACACGTTATATCAGCGGTGTGTGCAAACACCGCTGAAACGGCTCCGTGTTTTTCTAGTAGTGACACTCATTGAACCCAAAGTATTGTTAGCTTTCACACAGATAAGCTGAGAAGAGGAGAAAGAAGAACAATGATGTTGTGCCGAACTCCTTGCGTAGACGTTGTGCCGTGGCCTCACGCACTCGATCCACGCCGACTCGCATCATCCGGATTGCCTCCCAAGCTTCGTGTGCCGACGTTTTGATAGCTAGCGCCGGTACCATCTCCGGTGGAACCGCCCGAATCAAAGCCGAGAGGGCCGCCATGTCTTCCCGTTCGGACGGTTCTCCAACGCCGGAAGTGGCCTCCCATAAACCTTGTGCTCGTAAGTTTATCTTCATCACGAGGGCCCATTCGATGTAGTTCGTTGCCGTCAACGTGGGGTACACAATGTTGGCGCCAAGGTTGGTACGTTCTTGGATGACACGTTCGTGGATGACAACTTCGCCGCCGTTGCCGCGTCGTGGCCTGCTGCGACCTCGTCCTCCCCGTGGTTCCGTTCGTGCCGGTGATCTCGATGCGTCCGCCATAGGATCGTTGAAGCTCTTGATACCACTTGTTAGCTTTCACACAGATAAGCTGAGAAGAGGAGAAAGAAGAACAATGATGTTGTGCAGAAAACTGGATACTGCTTTTCTATTCATATCATCCTTTATATACACAAACTCTGAAAGAAAAATATCTACTTCCTACGGATGCTAATTAGCATCTTTATTTTCTAGAAATAGCTGCAGAAAATAAACAAACAAGGAAAAGAAAGATGACTAGAATATCTCACAAATCACCCCCATAATCTTGTCATCACTTTATCTCTGCAACTCCGATTCTGCCCCTATGTTCTTGAAAACGAACTCGTCCGAGAGGCTTTGTCAGGATATCAGCGAGCTGAGCTTCTGTGTTGATGTAGTCGATGTCAATATCGCCCTGCTCCAGATAATCTCTAATCAAATGGTAACGTATATCAATGTGTTTACTTCGATCGTGAAACACAGGATTTCGGCTAAGATCGATTGCCGATTTGTTGTCCACCAGTAACGTTGGTGCTTGTGGCTGTTCACCTTGCATTTCACCAAGCAATCTACTAAGCCAAACACCTTGGCAAGCGGCAGTGGCAGCTGCAATATACTCGGACTCGCACGAAGAGAGTGCCACCACCCGTTGTTTCTGTGATTGCCAACTCACCGGAGATTGACCTAGGAAGAAAACTAGCCCCGTCGTGCTCTTCCTATCGTTGACGTCTCCGCCCAAATCAGCATCACTATAACCTGCCAAGAGTAAAGGTCCAGCACTTTTTCCATATGAAACTCCAAACTCTAGAGTTCCCGCCACATAGCGTAGAATATGCTTCACTGCTGCCATATGCTCAACTCTTGGCTGCTCCATGAATCGGCTAACATAACCAACTGCAAAAGTAATGTCTGGCCGAGTATGAACTAAGTACCTGAGGCTTCCCACCAAGCTGCGGTAGTCCGTGGCGTCCACCGGTCTCCCGTCTCCCGTCTTGCTTAGTTTGAGTCGTGCCTCCATTGGTGTCGCACATGGATTGCACTCTTCCAGTCCGGCCTTTTGTAAAAGCTTCTTTGCGTAAGATGATTGGCAAAGAGTGACCAAACCCTTCCGTTGTTGCACTTGGATGCCGAGGTGGTAACTCAGTTCACCGAGGTCGCTCATCTCAAATAGATTCGTCATCTCCTTTTTGAACTTCGTCAGTTCTTCGATTGAAGTTCCGGCGATAATCAAGTCATCAACATAAACTCCAACTAGCAGTTGCTCCTTCCCGTTGCTCCGGCGATATACCGCGTGCTCGGCTTCACATCGTACAAACTCCAAGTCGCGAAGACTCTTGTCAAGTTTGGCATTCCAAGCCCTCGGAGCTTGACGTAGTCCGTAGAGAGCCTTCTTAAGCCGAAGAACCTTGCCTTCGTTGCCTTGAATTTCGAAACCCGGCGGTTGCTTGACATAAACCTCCTCAATCAGATCACCGTTGAGGAACGCGGTCTTGACGTCCATGTGGTGGATTGGCCACCCGTGGTGTGCAGCGAGCGCGATCAGAACCCGCACCGTCTCCATTCGCGCAACTGGAGCGAATACTTCCTCGTAGTCCACCCCCTGCTGCTGCACGTAGCCCTTTGCCACTAACCGCGCCTTTCGTTTCACCATCTCCCTGTTCGCGTCCTTCTTGAGCTTGAAGACCCACTTAAGTCCGATGGTGCGGTGTCCCGGTGGTAGATCGGTGAGGCGCCATCCTTCGTCCTTCTCGGCTTCAGCTAGGCTCGTTGGTTCGTCGACTGTGAGAAGACAAAACTCCTCATCCTCAGCTTCAATCTTCTCGGTGGCGTTGAGAAGGTCCTCCATGGTTCGATACCGTCGTTGTGCCTCAACTCCGGAGGGTGGTTCCGATGCGTTTGCCGGAGGTGACACAAATTCCACGTTGGGTGGTGGTGATGCACTTGGGGTTCGTGGACTTGACACCGAAACTTCACTTCTAGGCCTGCTTCTGGTGAAACTCTCATCGTCTGAACGAAGGATTTTCTGGGCTGGTTCGCTATCTACACCAAAAGAGACAAAACGGTCGAAGTTGGAACCCTCACCATGCCCGTGGTTTTGTTGCTGTGTCGATGTGGTCCAGTCCCATGCCGTGTCTTCATCAAAGACGATGTATCGTGATACTTTCACCCGGTCTGTGGTAGGGTCGTAGATGCGGTACACCACAGTTCCAGTTTCATACCCAAGTAGCACCATCGGCTTGCTCCGGTCCTCCAGTTTCTTCAGCCCTGGCTGCGTGGCCTTGACATGGGCGACACACCCAAACACCCGGAGATGGCTCACACTCGGCCGGCGCCCGTGCCATGCTTCGTAGGGTGTCTTGCCGCTGACGCTCTTCGTGATTCCCCGGTTCAGAAGGTAGACCGCCGTTGTCACTGCTTCTCCCCAGAATCTCATCGGCATGCCTTTGGCCTTCAAGAGGCAACGTGCCATGCTAACCACCGTTTGATTTCGTCGTTCGACCACGCCGTTTTGCTGGGGCAAGTATGGCGCCGTTGTTTGTCGATGCACACCATGGTCGGCAAAGTACTCGCTGAGTTCTTGAGACGTGAACTCACCTCCACGATCGGTCCGCAACGTCTTCAACTTGCACCCGCTTTGTCGTTCGGCTGCTGCCACGGTCCTTTTGATGGCTTCCGCCGCTTGATCCTTCGAGGTCAACAAGACTATCCACATATATCTACTAAGATCATCTACCATTAGTAGAAAGTATCGTTTACCTCCAGGAGTTTGTGGCTCGATGGGTCCACACAGATCGGTGTGCACGAGCCCAAGGCGTTCGGTCGCTCGGTTCTTGGCTTGGCTTGGGAACGAGCTGCGTTTCTGCTTCCCGGCCAGGCAGGCGTCACACAAGCGCTCAACGTCATCGGGCAGCGGGAGTCCGTCCACCATCTTGTTCCTGGCCATGCGTCGAAGGGCCTCGAAGTTCATGTGGCCGTATCTCGCGTGCCATCGCCACCCATCCTCGCACCCATGCACCGCAAGGCACACTGGTCGTGCTAAACTCAGATGAAGGAGGTAAAGGCGCCCTTGGCCTCTTGGCACCCGTGCGAGCAAGCGTCCGCCTTGATCCCGTAACGTGAGCCACCCGTGCTGGATCCTCGTGTCGTAGCCGTCCTCATCCAGCTGGCCGAGTGAGATGATGCCGCTGTGGAGCCGTGGTATGTAATACACATCGTCCAACTTTAGGTGCTCGCCGTTCCGGCACGTAAAAAGGATCGTACCAGTGCCTTCTATTTCCACGGAGGTGTCGTCTCCCAGTTTGACCGAGCCTCGTACATCCGTGTCTAGCTCGGAGAAGAACTCCCGTCTTCCGCACATGTGGGCACTCGCACCGGAGTCAAGGAACCATGCCGTGTCACTCTGCCCGGGCTCCTTCGTTGACCGTGCTTTAGATCGCGTCTCGTTGAGCAGGACGTGCTCCTTGGTGGCTGAGTTCCCGATCGTGAGTGAGTGAAGCCTTGCTACGAGGAGCGTCTGTTCGTCCACTTCAGCTTGCACGAGGTTGGCACGTCCCTTTCGTTCGCGCCGTGGCTCGGGGCAGTCCTTGGAGATGTGGCCAGCGTATTTGTTACAATTGTAACACTTCAAATTCGTCAAGTCTCTGTCACCGCTCACCGCCCGTTGGCTGCCGTCTCCCTTGTGGCTCGGTTTCTTCCCTTTCTGAAAACCCTTGCCTTTGCCTTTGTTCCCGGAGCTAGAGCTCGGTCCTCGTGCGATCCACTCTTGCTCCGTGAGCAAAACTTGGCCGTTGGAGTTGTTCGTGGTGTTGATGGAGCACCGATCTGCTGCTGACCTAAGCCTGCCGATGAGTTCCTCCACTGTCATGCCATTCAGATCGAGCAACGTTTCGATCGAGCAAGCGATTTGGGCGTACTGGCTCGGCACCTCCCGCAAGAACTTTTGGACCACTTTGATCTCTTCTAGAGATTCACCTAAAGAACGAAGGTTATTGACGATACCTGTAATCCGCATGCCGAAGGCGTCGAGTGACTACCCGTGCTTGAAGGCGATTTGCTCGAACTCCTTGCGTAGACGTTGTGCCGTGGCCTCACGCACTCGATCCACGCCGACTCGCATCATCCGGATTGCCTCCCAAGCTTCGTGTGCCGATGTTTTGACAGCTAGCGCCGGTACCATCTCCGGTGGCACCGCCCGAATCAAAGCCGATAGGGCCGCCATGTCTTCCCGTTCGGACGGTTCTCCAACGCCGGAAGTGGCCTCCCATAAACCTTGTGCTCGTAGGTTTATCTTCATCACGAGGGCCCATTCGTTGTAGTTCGTTGCCGTCAACGTGGGGTACACAATGTTGGCGCCAATACGTTCTTGGATGACACGTTCATGGATGACAACTTCGCCGCCGTTGCCGCGTCGTGGCTTGCTGCGACCTCGTCCTCCCCGTGGTTCCGTTCGTGCCGGTGATCTCGATGCGTCCGCCATAGGATCGTTGAAGCTCTTGATACCACTTGTTAACTTTCACACAGATAAGCTGAGAAGAGGAGAAAGAAGAACAATGATGTTGTGCAGAAAACTGAATACTGCTTTTCTATTCATATCATCCTTTATATACACAAACTTTGAAAGAAAAAAGGAATACGAAATAATCTACTTCTACGGAAGAAGGAAACTAAATAATCTAAAATATCTCACAAGTATGTAGTATGTACGATATTATCTTTCAATTAGTTTATTTTTATTTCATTCTCTTATATGTGATTTGTTTTTAAACTATTTTTGTGAAGGTTTTATAGTCAAGAATGGCTTCTTGAGGATTCTAGTAGGCTTGCCCCTCACAAGGATGGTGAAGTATCTCATGAGAGAAAAAGGGTCTTTCGTAGATTGTTTCCAAGTAACGAGGAGTTTGATCAAGTAAAAGACTCCACAACAATAACTTTTGTCGATGACAGTTTCCACAGATTCTGAAATAAAAATCCTTTTAATAACATCATCCTCAGACCACAACAATCAACTGATAAATAATATGCTTCCACTGCATTTTTGCCTAAAATTTACTTCTCCAACTCTTAAGTGACCACAATTCATAAAGCATTACAAGAAAATAGAAGTTTCAGACCATCAGAATACATTGAGTCTAAAGTATATGATTATTCAAACTTCAACTCTAAATTTTAGGCATACAATACATTAATTCACAGATTCAAAGAGTACAACAACTATGAAGAGCTAAAATAAACTATCGAGATGGGCCCATGAATTCATAAGCATATATATATATAGTGCACAGAGTTTACGGCGTTTTACCTGTGCTATTCGGAGTTCCAGATCTGAGTATAAATTTCCCTTATGCAGTGAGCCGGCAGGATTTAATGGGCGGAACTGCGGAACCTAGTTGTGAACACTGCGAAAATTAAAGAGCATAATTTGCCCTTATATTGCTTGGATTTTACCTTTTACCCCATGGAATATGAGCATAATGAAAACATAATATATGAATAACTCTCTGCACTTAATACATGTTTATAATTTGGGAAGACTATTTCTAATTCATTATCTTACTATAACAATAACATAATAGATAAAATTAGCAAATTACATATTACTTCTTTTATATAAACTACACTGTGGTGTGTGCACTTTGTGCAACATCAACCCGGACTCTGGATTAACATATGAGGTTTATAATGATATCAAAGAAGTGATATTTACTGAAATAACGAATATGGAAGCATATATTAGGTAACTATGTAAAATTTGGGGAAAACAACAACATTACATGAAGAAAATCAATAATCATATCCGAACTTTTTGATATCCCAGATGACATAGTTAGTACTCCTGATTTTTGTTTCTTTGAATTCCTTATTTTCATGACTGGTATAATAAATTTACATGTTTAAATCTATGTGTTTTGTGCATTATTCTTTTATAGAAAATAACAACTGTAATTGCATATGAATATTAAACACATTTATTTGATTTGAATGCATCATCCTGCGGAAATCATACTAACATCTAAACACTTGAAATCCCATTTCCTTGGCAGAGTTTGATGAACCTTACCTGCGGAAGTTGGAGCAGCCGAAGAGTTTTCGCAGATTCTGATGTTTCTTGTCGCAGACTCAGAATTCAACAAACAAGTAGTGTTTTTGGATTGGAAACGTCATTCTAATAAGAACTCATGTTTTACATGAGCACTGCTAGTTTCGGGGCGAATTCCTTTGGTTTAAGGGTCAAAATTGTGTTTTATTATTTTTGGATACTTAAAATAATATTTTAAGTTAGGGAGGACCTTTTTGTTATTTATTACAATTAGTAGCAGTTAGGGTTTAGTATATAAACAGTTTTCTGGTTATTTTGTAAGAGGGATTTTGATATTGAATGAAAATTGAGGTTTTTCCTCCATACCTGTCAATTCTTCAGTTGTTTTGATTCATACAACTAGGATTTGATTGATAGTTTGTTATTTGTCTCACGCACGCTGCATCAGAGTGGTATCAGATTCCAAATCGATCCTAATTTTTGCCGCCTTCTCCGACGAGAACCCGCAACGGATCATGGGTGTGATGCTCAGAAAGCATGAAGTTGTTGCTCTGCGACGACAACTCGAACTGTTGACCCAGCGACTGGATGCTATTGTCTGTCAGAGAAAACCACTTGTCAAGTTCAGTGAGATTCTTGATGATGAGGGTGAAGATGAAATCTTTGCTGCTCCGATGTATCATGATCCTGTGTATGACGATGGTGATGATGACAACGTTACTGCTCCAGTGTTTGATGTTCCCGTGTATGATAAAGCGAATCTTTTCGATGAGGAGATTCTGGTGATGGATAAAGTGGATGTTTTCGAGCCTGTTGATGAAGTGGATGTTCTTAAGCTTGCTAATGGTAAGACATCTTCTCTTGGAATATCTCCACCTGCTGATTTTCAATTTGATCTCAATTCTTGCGGTCTCTTTATCAATGATGGTTATGAAGTTGATTCTTCCCCCATTTTTGATGCCCCTGTTTATGATACCTATGAAGAGGATGTGGATGATGGTTATATTTGTGATGATAGTATTTGTGAGGAGGAAGTGGCTCATTGTGTTTACGATGAGGATATTTGTGAGGGGATAGTTCATGGGTATGTTTTTGAGGATGATATTTGTGAGAAGGAAGTTGTTGAGGGGTATATTTATGATGATGCTATTTTCTCCTTCATTCTTGATATTCTTGATCTGGGTGGTTGTGAGGATGAGAATTATGTGGTTGGGGTTTCAAAATTGGACCTTTCTGTTGATGCTCACCCTAAAATATTCCAGCTTGCTTGGCTTCGTAATAGTGATGATGATATTATTGTTTCCAACGGTGTCTTGAGGAGTTTTGAATTGACTCAATTCAGTGTACTGATACTTGGTTGTCCATGGCAATATGATCATGAGGTTGTATATGGTCATCCCAGTATGTATTCTTTCTTGTTTGGTGGAAAGTGGTTTATTTGGTTGTCGGATAAATCTTATGTGGATGGAACTTTGATTCTTTGCCGTGGATTTCTTGCTGAGAAGTATGGTGTCCAGTTATCCAGTATTGACTGCTGGCATTACTTGAAATTGATTCAGGAATTGCATTATAAGGGTTATATTGAGCGTGATGATACTTTTCAGCAGCTTTATGGGTCATATTTTGGGCATTCTAAGCATAGAGAAGTTGTACGGTTTGTGCATCTACATCATGGTTATTCGTTGATATATACTAAGCTTGGTATCCTTGAAAGTGTGGGGAAAACTAATCCTAAACCATGTCATGTTCAATTGATGAGCCACATTCATACTTGTATTGTGTTGAATGTCTTGTTACTTGTGTTGAAGATTCTTCTTTTGGTGACGGCACGGCTTGAGATTCGAGGTCGAATCTTCTTTGTCCTGGAGAGAATGATGTGGGATGAACCTTACCTGCGGAAGTTGGAGCAGCCGAAGAGTTTTATCAGATTCTGATGTTTCTTGTTGCAGTCTCAGAATTCAACAAACAAGTAGTGCTTTTTGATTGGAAACGTCATTCTAATAAGAACTCATGTTATACATGAGCACTGCTAGTTTCGTGGCGAATTCCTTTGGTTTAAGGGTTAAAATTGTGTTTTATTATTTTTGGATACTTAAAATAATATTTTAAGTTAGGGAGGACCTTTTTGTTATTTATTACAATTAGTAGCAGTTAGGGTTTAGTATATAAACAGTTTTCTGGTTATTTTGTAAGAGGGATTTTGATATTGAATGAAAATTGAGGTTTTTCCTCCATACCTGTCAATTCTTCAGTTGTTTTGATTCATACAACTAGGATTTGATTGATAGTTTGTTATTTGTCTCACGCACGCTGCATCAGCCTTTGATGCATGTATCATCAAATATTGAGTAAGCAAAACCAAAAATTCGTCATAACTTTTACATAATTGTAGTTGCTAACGAGCTGCACAAAGCACCATGTTTGTGACCTTTAGCAGCAGACACAAAAAAAAAAAAAAAAAAACAGAAGTACAAAGCCTCCATGGCAAATGCAATGGAAAAAGGCCAATAGAAGAGAGTAGCTTGGAATAAAAACGTGAATGAAGTTAAATAAGTAGTGTCCGTTTATACCTACACTACCTTGGTTCTCATGCAAGAAAGCAATGTGATGATAAGGGCTGGAATATGGAAAACCGTTCAAACCCATGGAGAAATAAAACTGATGTGGTTTACACGAGAAAAGAACATTTTTCCAATTACATCTCGGGAATAATTTCAGTTGTCCAAACCTTTAATAGCATTATACAATTAAAGTAAATGGGAAGAAAGAATATGCCCTACAAGTAGTTAAATCCACTTATCCTCCAAAATCATAAGCATGATTTACCATAACAAATGATTTTAAATTAACCGCAGTTTGTAATCAGCATCTTTTATAAACTTATTGGCTAAATCATGGATAACTGACAAGTTTTGAATAAATAAGCTTTTGTAATTGCATGGAGCTGACATGATAGTAATTTAGACACAAAGTTATTATAAGCTTATAATTAGTAAATCTGAAGATTTAGCCAAGTCAGTAAGCAGAAAGCGACGGATTGTAACATTGAAACTGCTCATTTTCATGACTATATCGATCATGTTCCCTTCAGGTTCCTAATGCCTTTTCGTTAAACTAATAAAATTTGTTGTATAGGCTATCATGTCTAGACATGTGCATTTTACCATCAATTTTGCTCTTAATAATCCAATCCAGTGAATCCTTACAAAAGGCAGCACTGTATTTTACATTATTGAAACAATATTTGTATGTTTCTAGTTCAAAACAGGTATAGAGCCAACCAGCCTACTCGTTTACAACATGATGAGAACAATAGTGAGGAATTTTGTATTACGGATCAGTTGTCTATCTACCTGTTCTCATTGTCGACCATATATGTATCCCCTATTTCTTTTTCCAGAATTAAACGATCCCTTAGTCTTACTCTTATATATATTCCCTATTTCTTTGCCATAGGTTTGGCTGAATTCAACTTGAAATAATATGCATAGAGGTCCTAAAGCTCATAACATACAAATGCCTAATTTTAACTGATAAATGCACCCTACCAACTGATTTAATTGGGCTTGAAATAACCTGTTAGCAGAAAAATCCACCCAATCTTACATGTATCCCTTTTGAAAAAGTTTGTGGGAGATACACCTACACAAACATCACCTCATCCACTCACGTGGAAGAAGATTGTGTCATTCTGAAGCCAGCTAAGTTACTTCAATGAACAATCTTCAATACAGTTATACAGGTACCAAATAATTAAATAGCTTTTCTCCCAAAAGTCTATATTTTTAAGTTCTAATCTTACTTTTTTCCTTGGTCTTTATTGAGTTTAATTTGATTTCGATTTAAATTCTATCTCTTTTCTTTTGTATTTGTTCTTGTGTTGAATTTGTTTTGGTTAAGATTCTAGTTCTCCCCAAAAAAAAAGGTGCGTTGATGTTTTGGGAACTCAGAATGACACTGTATAGATTTTTATTTAATTCATATAACACTAATATTAAATAAAGTTTTAATCAAATTTTTCACGTGTTGTGCGAATTAACCTTACTAGTAATAACAAATATGTATCTTTCATAACACAAAGTAATTTTGGATCCACATTTTTTTGAATTTGTATGCCATATATTTCTATAGATATTCGTAAATTATTACCATTGAGTTTTTGATGCAATGTTTAAATATGAGAAGTAAATGAACACAAACGTTGGTTGCCACTTCGGTAAAAAAATCATCTACATTTGCTGACCTAGCCGAATTAAAAAATAATTCACTAGATAATTAATTTATATCACAATGAGATGCGCTTTCTATTTATGAGAGAATTATGTATGTGAACATGCGAGCATTCCCATTGTCAACCGAAAACCCATTCAATCTTTTTTAGTTTTGGATTAAACAACACGCGCTTACTTCTCAAATAACATTCATACATTCATTATTACTTAATTCAAATAACACAATCTTACTTCTCAAATAACATTCATACATCTTTACAACTTAATCCAAACAACATAACCTTACGATAGTGATATAATTAAACCCTTCAACTCTTAAGCATCTAACGTCATCCTCTATTCCCCATCTTGAACTCACCTAGTATCAAAACGAGTGAAATTCGAGTTAAATTTATCGTTATCCACAAACATAGAATGAACATGATAATTTTATATATATGAAATAAAAGCTTACCAAAGGCAAAATGCCTTAAATTTCTCCATCTTAGGTGCCTTTGGTGCTCTTCTTCTTTGACTCCTAAGGATCTGTCTCTTCATTGCTCGTTGATTTGGATAAAGATTCGGATGGAGGAAATTTCCTTCCCATCTTCTTTCACTCCTTAGGACCCGTCTCTTCCTTGCTTGTGGATTTGGATGAAGATTCGGATGGAGGAAATTTCTTTCCCATCAGCCTATTCAGGTCCGGTTTGACATGCACGACAATCAAGAGTGTATTGAGTTCCGGTAAAGATTCAAACAATATTTCACCACATATGGAACATGTCCATAGCTTCCCCGAGTCATCTCTTCTACTCATGATGAAAAGTGAAAAATTGTGGTGATAAATGGGAGAGAAGTGTGGGAATGGATGAATAAAGGAGTGAGTGAGGATAAATAAAGGTGTGTGTATTTATAGATAGAAAGGAGGGTTTAATTGCAAATTGTAGAAATAAAATAGTTGGGGTTGATATATAAAGGGTGTTTATATATCCAAGTTTAGTTCCTAGTGAAATTCATCCAACAATAATATTCATGTTTAATCTGACTATTTTTCATTTCAATTTAGTTTAAATCAATATGATTTATCTGATTATTTATTTTTAGTTTAAGTTAGTACAAACTATTTTGATTTAGTTCACTTCAGTTCTACTTAAATAGTATGATGAGAACTATTTATATTTTCTTTTTAACTCAACATTCGATAGAGAAGATCTTCACCGTTTATCTGAATTTTGTCGATATTTCAGTACAATTTTAATCACTTTAGTTAAGTTCTATTGAAACATGGTTTGATAAACATTTAAATTTAATTTGATCACACCAATATTATTTTAATAAATTAGTTTTTACCATCGTACATTTCATTTCAAGGAGAACACGGCTGCATAATATTGGTTAAACCAAAATGATTATCATTATCCAACTTTTAATAATCTATAAAGAATAGAAATGATATGCATGAAGCAAACACAAATTTTGTCATCCGAGCGTCTTATTTTTGTCAAGATAGTTCCATGTGCCATTGCATTATTGTATTTGTTGGGTTGGGTCAACTTTTCATGTGCAGTGTACTTCATATTTTATGTCATTTTTACCACTCTTTTATTTTGAAATATTTGGTGAAGAAAGCCATGATTTCCATGCATGTCAGCACATAATTATACAAATATAGGTATTACTAGACAAATTAGTACTCTTATGCAACACATTATTTTTCATTAACATATGTGTGCAATGAATGTTTATAATTTTATTATCTATGGCTATGAACATAATGATATGGATTAGGTGATGAGGAATGGAAACAACTATTTTCCAAAACTATTCATGAAAACTGAATTTTAGTTTGGAAAGGATTATATTTGTTTTCGTTTTAGTCTTAGAATAGAATTAGGACAAATATTATTTTCCTATTTTTCTTTTACTTTCATAGGTATATATATTGTAATCCTTATAGAGAAAAGGAGGAGAAGAGATTATTTTGATATTAATAAAATTCAGAGTTTGAGTTTAAGAACTAGTTTTTCCCGGAGGTGTGATTGCCAAAAGATTTATAAATTTTGTTACAAGTTCTTTCCCAACGCACGATTCATCAACGCACGAGCACTACATCATTTTTGGTATCAGAGCAGGGTCGAACATGGTGAACTCGGAGTGGCTACACAGTCATGATCCTTCAAATTTTGAGGGTGAATTTTTCCCTCGAGTATTTGAAGATGATTCTTTATTAAATCTTAGCAGAAGGATTTCTAGTGCCCCGACAATAATTTTTCAGACTACAGTGAATTGTGGGAGGGAGTACAGAAAACTCATCATTGATAAAAGTAGCAGTATTAATGTTGTTTCAGAAAGTACAATTGAGAGACTTGAACTACAAACCGAACCACATCCTGAACCATACAAGATTGCTTGGATAGATAATACTGCTATTCTGATAAACATAAGATGTTTAGTACGCCTGAAATAGGGTAGATACTCAGATTCTGTTTGGTGTGATGTTGTGCCTACAAGAGTTACCCATATTCTCTTAGATCGTCCTTGGATGAATGATCATAATGTTTTGCATAATGATCATGCAAACACTTACTTTTTCGACTTCAACAATGAGCATATTGTTTTAAAATCCTTGAGTCCGGAAGTTATGAAGAAGCTAACGAAGCCAACCAGCGCTGCGGGGGTAAGGATCGAGAAGGTTGAAGAAGTGAAGGACGATAAAAATGAGCATAATTCACCATCATCTGTGAAGGTTCAACAACAGAAGCCATCCTCACATCAAATGGATGATCCATCATAACATTCACAGCTAAAGATCGAGCCACATCAACGATTGGAAGATCAAATTCCAGGACACCATCAATATCAAGATATGGAGGTGTTTGATCGAAGATCAATCGAGCATATTCGACCAAGGATGAAATGTATACATCAGCGTTTGATGAAAAGAGAACTGAAAGTTCATAAATTCATTGTTAGACCTTTTGATGGGTTTGGGATTCAAGCATGTCTTTTACGTTGGAAGTATCTTATTCATTGGAAAGGACATCCACGCTAGGAGTCAAGCATTGGTTCAGATTAGCAGAGTTCTTCCACGAAGATTATTTGTTATAATTCGTCGGAGTCGAACTTTTTCAAGAGGGGGAGAATGATGAGGAATTGGAAACAACTATTTTCCAAAACTATTCATGAAAACTGAATTTTAGTTTGGAAAGGATTATATTTGTTTTCTTTTTAGTTTTAGAATAGAATTAGGACATATATTATTTTCCTATTTTTGTTTTACTTTCATAGCTATATATATTGTAATCCTTATAGAGAAAAGGAGGAGAAGAGATTATTTTGATATTAATAAAATTCAGAGTTTGAGTTTAAAAACCAGTTTTTCCCGGAGGTGTGATTGCCAAATGATTTATATATTTTGTTACAAGTTCTTTTCCCAACGCACGATTCATCAACACACGAGCACTACATCATTAGGGTAAGGGGATAGGAAAATGTTGGAGAAGAATGAAAGTAATGCAGTGACATAAAAGAATAATGACATACGTAGCTAATAACAATAACTATCTACTCGTTTTTATCGTTTTTACCTCCATTAAATAAGTAATTGAATTACATTTATCGAGACAGACTCATCTGTTCGATGTGCATTATGATGGAATATCAATATTTGTTAACTAGACTCATGGGCACTCGTTAAAAAAAACGTTATTAATATCATTATTTAGGATTTCCAATCTATATTTTCACGTTCAGTTAGTTTTATCTGATCCTCATGCTCTTCCCAACTTTTTTTAAAGTGATTGCATTATTTTACCAGAATGATTAATAGCAATTTGGAAAGGTGTTTGCTATATGCAGGTCCAATTTACTTCTGCAGGTCCAATTAAAGTGAGAAAATATCATAATTACCCTTGACTCTTTATTAGTTTTGACAAATACATTTCTAAAACCCTAACCTTGAATGCATAAACCCGTTTGTGTAA
Source organism: Sherardia arvensis (assembly GCA_948330725.1). Lineage (NCBI taxonomy): Eukaryota > Viridiplantae > Streptophyta > Magnoliopsida > Gentianales > Rubiaceae > Sherardia > Sherardia arvensis. The sequence goes on along the minus strand of OX415236.1, from coordinate 38,482,413 downwards.
TGACTGAACACATGTCCAAATTATAAATTACTTTTTTATAAATTATAATAAATATTTAAGAGGGACATTATTGTCACTTCAGATATAATTTGGACCTGCAGAAGTAAAATAGACCTGCATTTAGAACCACCCTTTGGAAAAGTACATAGTATGGGCTATGACATGCACCTTAGGTGAAGAACATGTTTTACAAGAAAGATGATGATCAAGTGGGACACATAGATATGGACTATGGACTAGTACATCAAAAGAAATTATTGAAGTAACAATAATTTTTGTGTACTCTATAATAGGTCTAGATCAATAATGTTTGATAGTGTCAAAATAATTTTTGTGTACTCTATAACTGGCCAATATCAATCATGTTTGATAGTGTCAAACGCGCTCCCCTGTGAAACTCTCTCCATCTGCCTTTTTTTTTGGCTATCTATATGAGACGTGTAAAATCATAATAATTGCATTAAAATTTAAATATGTAATATAATAATTAACAAGGTTTTTGATACTTTAGTGACAACTTAAACATGTTTATTAGTATTGTTGATTAGTTACACTGAATTTATTAGTATTTATAAAAATTCAATTATGATTTGACTTGTGATTAGTTAATTAAATTTATTTAGTTTTCATAAAAGTTGAGAAAGGTTTTATCTTTTTCTTTGATTAGTTACAATAGATAGTATATATAGATAATCAAATAATGTTATCCTTTTTATTAGTTATACTCAATTTAGTTAGTAATCAGTTGCTTATTTTACCTTCTAGCTAATTGCAATAATAGAATTTAATAGTATTAGTAATTGCAATCGGTTTAGGAATTTAGTTAGACATTCCCATTCAACTTTCTCACCACAATCCCATTCATACAAAATATGATATTTTGATTAATTAAGTTCAATTTACTTTAACATTAATTAACTAAGTAGTCTTATACAATCTTTAACAGTTAGTATTTATAAATAATCAAGTTATGTTATCTTCTTTGATCACTTATATTTAATTTAGTTAATGTTTATATATAATCAAGTCATGTTATTATCTTCTTTGACTAATTATACTTGTGTTTATTGATAATCACTTAATGTTATCTTCTTTGATCATTTATACTTAAATTAACTAGTGTTTATAGAAAGTCAAATAAGTTTTGACTTTGGATTGATCCTCAATGAGTTCGTGTTTAAAAAAAGGTGAAGTCATGAAAGTGTGACATTTTATTACATGTACTCGATCGAGTTAGTTATATTTTACAAGAAGTCAATTAGTAATCAAGATGTGGTATTAGTTACATGAATTGAAGCAATCAGGATGTGACATTTGATTGGTTATTGATTTGTTATACTTAGTTACAGAGTCGAGTAATTGAGGTACGCCATTCGATTATAATTCACACAAAGTCAGGTAATGATGACTTTTGATTGGTTATACTTCACACGAAGTCAAGTAATCAAGGAAGTGTGACATTATTACGTAGTTACATAGTCGAGTAATTGAGGTACGAATACACTCATTTTAGTTACTTTTTATTCGAAAGTCAAATAAAATTTGATATTTTTTTAGTTATACTCAGTTTCATTAGTGTTTACAGAAAGTCAAATAACCTTTGACACTTAATTAGTCATACTCGGTTCATTAGTGATTATAACAACTCATGATAATAAAACTTGACTTATGATTATTTGAATTTGATTTAATTAATTATATGTAAAATCAATTATGATTTAAGTTATTCATTAATAAAACCCAACTCATTACAAAACAAGTATATAAGAGTAAACTTTCATTAGTTATAAGTATAGATACAATGCCAAGTAATGGTTGAACTTTGATTTGTTAGTTACAAGTGTTTGTAGAATGAAATCTTGATTCTAAACAAGAGTTTTTTTTGCATAAGCAATCTTATTTTTGAAACTAAATTCCAAGAGTTAATCACTGTATTATTGCTTCCATAAAATAGAATCATTGATTTTGAATATTCATTTCCTTAACTATTAAGAAGTAAACACATATTCTTTCGCGTCTCAATTCTCTAAAACCGTTTTTCAACCATATTTTGTTATTTTCCGATCGTCGTCTCCAACGGTCCTCCGTGACAATAAATTTGTCATCGGTTATAATTTACCATCTCCAACAGTCCTCCTTGTGTCATGTGTCATAATTCATAGTCCCACATTATTTATTGATTTGAAACAAACTATTACTGTTCCAAAATAATATAAATATTCTATAAAAATAGATATAAAAATAAGTTTGGTTTGGGGGCGGCTAGTGGTATACTGAGCTGTGCTCTGGGGCTTTGGTTAGGATGGGTCATGTCCGGCCCGCTAAGAGTATGAATGGCATAGAGTGTGGAAGGTTGGTTTAGGAAGGTGAATCACTGAACGTGCAAGATTTGTTCAGCCTTATACAATTGTATTTTAATTTCACTTGTGATATATATCTCGAAGTGGGAATTGGGTAGCAGCAGTCGAACCTCCCCAAAGATCACGTGATCGAATCCAGCCAATAACAATTTATAATTCAAAAATGTTAATTCCTTGCCTGAGCTTGGCATTTTCCTCTTCAAAACTGAACCGGCGCCGGCCGGAAAACATGGTGGCGCTTTCAGGTGTGGCGGAGGAACTTGAAGGGGTGAATGTGGTGGGCCGCCGATGAGCCACCGTTGGGCCGGAAAGTATGAGGACGGCGGGCTGGGATTTCTCGACGAGCTCCAGTAGAGTTTCACGACTTATTTCAATTTCATGATCACCACTTGAATTGCAGTAACTAATTTATAAGCTTGCTAATTGCACCAATTAGTTTGGACAGAGAAAACCACATCTCCGGCCGTTCCATCTCGTCCTTAACTAGTGAAAAGCTTGGCTGATAATCACAGAAAATTAAAAATATTGAAATTGAAGACTAAATTTCATACTTTAATTTCAAATATGTCAATGGTAAAAATGACAGTTCGACAAGTTTGTCTACTTTAATCCTGCAATGTGAATTAGGGTTTGAAAAAACCATACTACTTGTTTTCATCATGAAAATGATTTATCACGATTCAAGGTTCCGTTCATCATATATTTACCACTTATACGGACTTGTGATTGAACTGTTCAACAATCATGAATCGTCTCGAACATCTGCAACGCGATCCGCTCCCATTCTTCCATGTCATCGAATCTCTCTACGGTGGTGGTGACATCATCGTCTCCACCGTAATGCCGCCGTGCTCAGCCTCCAATAGCCACTATCTGATCATCTTTCTCGTTCTCCTTCCCAAGATCTACCTTCATAACCTGGTTTGAGTCCGATGTGCGAATTCTCGGTGTCGATTGAGGTGCATGCGCAGGCAGGTTACAGAAAGAGTAAGGAGTTGGAGATTTGCATCATTTTCGGAGCTTTCCTCCGAGAACAGCTGACAGAGTTAGTGAAGAAGAGATGATGGTGATGATGACTTCAGTATCGGAGCTGAAAATTGGAGAAGAATCAGAAGATGATGATAACTTTAATGTGAGTGTAAGGGTTTGTACTACTGTTTCCAATAGTCAGATTTGATATGGTGTGGCCGTCGTTGCCTTGCAATAGTCGAGTTGATAGGTGAATTATTTGTATAATATAATTTTGAAGTTTTGAAATTTAAATCTTTTTAAGATATATATTAATATTGTGATTCTGTGAATTCTAAGAATCCTTAAGGATTAAAAGGCGATGTTCAAAACGTGAATTGCGTTACATTGATGAATGTAAATTGCAGAATTTTATCTTTAAAATTCGTCAATCATCTTGGACCTGAATGTCTCTATTTATACATTCATCACTTTGCACAATATGGTTCTTTCTATCCCCAAACTCTTCAATATTCAAACAATAACTTGGAGAAAAAGGAATAAGTATCAAATTCCCAATTCAAAAACTACATAAAAGAAACATTATCTATTTAACTTTTCTTGTTTGTGGACATGATCTGAGTTTGTCCATAAATTTCTAAATATATTATCATGGTATAGTCTCTGTGAATAAAATATTAGTCTTGTAATACACCGTCTATAATATAGACGGCCTATAGTCTATAATATAGACGGCCTATTTCTGCAATTATAATTTGAAAATGGCTCCTTTTTTGCAATTTAGAAATACGCATGTCCTTTTTAGCAATTAGAGAAATTGCTAAAAAGCCCTCCTCCGTAAATATATAAAGCAATTTCTATTTTTTAATTTCTCATATTTCACTCTGCAACCCACCGTTCCCAATTCCAAACCCTCTTTTCTGAAACCCCCAGTCGCGTCCGAACCGTCGCAATCCAACCGGCGCAGCGCAATCCAACCGGCGCAATCCAATCCAGGTATCGATTTAATCCAGGTTTTGTTGTTATTTAATGCATTTTTTGGTATCGAGTTTTGATTGTGTTCTGATCTGCGTTTTCGTGTACTGCAGCGTTCGTCGCTCAGTTGTTAATCGATTCGGTAATATTCCAATCTCTGAGTCAGGTATGTTAATCCGACTGTTCATGATTCTGTTCATGATTGGTGGATGTTCATGATTCTGTTGTGTTTTATGTTTTGTGATTCGTGATTCTACTTTGTGCTCTGCAGATCTGAATAAAATGAAGTCATCTAAATCAGTGGAAGAAAACAAACCAGTGGGGGTGCAGAGAGGTGATACTTTCTGTCGCTGTGTTTTCCCGCTTTTTTGTTGTTTTTTTGATCTTCGCACTAGTGGAGAACTAATTAAATGTCGGCGGGCAATTCGGGTGTATACGGCGGAATCAACCGCCTTAGCCAGCCACGCCGTATATCCTATTCGCGGCGTTTTTCTTCCGCCGCAGATGATTTTCGACTTCTGAAACACAATAGATTGGGGATTCAGAAAGCGTAAACGCAAGTTGTCCAGTTTTAGGATATTAGGTTTACGACTTCTGAAATAATAGATTTAGAAATCGTAATGTCATTAGTTTGGACGAAACTATTGCCCATGAGAACCTGGAAGTAGAATAGAATAGTTTCCCCGTTACCGGAAAATAGTGGTCGGAAATCCTGGTGAAGATGTCGGAAATACAATAGTTTACCATATACAAATTCTCAAACTCAATAGTTTACGGCAATCTATTTGCATTTGATACATCTCTAACGACCAAGATACAATATCGAATTAGTAATCGATGAAATGGTCTAATGAATTAGAAATTCTGAAAAGTGGATAGATTACTTTTATCAAAATATAACAAATCTCAGTAGCGACGTAGTATTTCAAATAGATTGACTAGAATTCGAAGTATTGAATCTGATAGATTAATATATGATATCCACTCACAATCAAAATTGTGCTCTCAATCTACTTCTACATCCAAAAAAATTAACAGCCTACACTACACTTCTCACCAGCCACTCAGCCATGCAAAACGGCATTTTCCCACATCTTGTGTTTCCTTGGCGTAGCCATAAGCTAAGAGATAGATTGCTAGTGCCTCTTGATAGATCTCCTAGACATCTCTTTTGATATCTTCAAAATCTGCTTCTCCATAGAGCAACTAGGAAATCATCAGCAGTTAGTGTATTTATCAAATGAAGAGGCAACTCAAATAAAATACACATGAATACTGAATACAAACTGACCTGCTTGTATTTCTGGATGACTTCATTTGCTGCCTTGCTTTTGGCATCCTTGTCTTCTACTTGCATGGCTGAACTCGTATCTCTTATATAACCACTATACCTTATCCTCCAAAGGCTCACATATTTTTGGAGGATGACAACATCAAGACATTCCAGTTTCCAAATATCTAATGCAACAAGAGGATCAACTAAACTGAGTATCTGTGTAAACTACACACGTCATAAACAGAGTAGAATATTAATATTTACCTCTTGAGTAGAAAATCACAGCAAGAGCACTTCCAATAAATTTCACCTTTACACCGTCATATTTTGCACCTAGGAAAGTTTACCAGACAGCCAAGTCTTTAGTTGATGAAAGTAGATGGAACATACCTTTGGATGTGTGATTTAGATACTTGAGTTTTCATAAATAACCTAGTTGCAGAAAACAGTGCTGATCAGAAAGCATTTAACTTCAAAATCACTCGATACAATGATCTGAAACACAACATAAACACAATCTCAGCTTCTAATACTAAGCAAAAACAGGCCTGTATTTGATAGCATTCTTGAAGCTAAAAACACACCAGTAAACAAACGGAATGAATCAGGGAAGTCCCTCTTCTGAGTGGCATAAAACACCTCGTTATCCTCAGACAGATACAGTCCAGGATCAACTATGATTGGTTTTAATTTCTGTGACCTACAATAACCACAAACAAACATCTCTACGTTTCAATAATCCATATACCAACTTCCAACACTTTAAAAGTCTTACGCACAATCAACATCCTGACTCAATCCATCCAATATAGCTCGTATGGTTCACGAAATTGAGCTCCCTTGGCAAATACAACAATATATGCAGAAGATCTGAAAATCAAGTAACCACCCCACATTACCATTACAATTTTCACAGACTCGACTCTTCAAACGGAAACAACTAAGCTCCAAATTTTTGCTCAAATAAATCAACTTTGTAAAGATAACAGAAGGTCGTGCAAAAACAGTAAGAATTTAAAATTCACCACTTGAGTAGCGAGGGGATAATCAATTTCCACAAGCTTAAGATAACCATCAAGCTTAACAATTTAAAATCAAACAGCTAAGCTCCATTCTAAAGCAACTTCTTATAGATAAGAATCATAAAAACAATCTAAACTGGAGTGCAAAAATAGTAAAGAATCAGACTTTATTACCATCTTGCGAGACAAGGGGGTAATCATCAACCGAGAGATTGGTGAGCCAGTCCCAATTACTCGAAACCCTGAGCATAATCTAAGCTCCATGGAGCGCGGAGGAGACAGACGACGAGGCATCTCTGTAAACCGCATCAGACGACGAGCCTTCCGGAGAAGACAGATGACGAGCCATCTATGTAATCCGGATCAGACGACGAGCCTTCCGGAGAAGACGGCGAGGAGGAGGCGGAGGAGACGGCGAGGAGGAGGCGGAGGATCCGGGCGGTGTCGTTGGAGGATCCGGCGAGGAGATAGGCAATCGAGGGCGGCAGCGGGGTGGCGGAGAGGAAGAGGAGGCGGTGGGAGGACGAGAGCAATCCTCTGCCAGACGGAGACTGTATATTCGTCGTCGGATTTTGGGTCGATTTGGGATTTTGGAGCAGGGACTCGGACAGGAGATAATGTCTGAGAATAGGATTTCTTTTTCTTTTATAGCCACATACATAACTGGTTGAGATTAAATCATGAAATTCTGTTTAACGGTTCAGATTCAAATGAAATCAGTTGAATGTTAAATCAAAATTAATTTTCCACAGCTTCTTAATATTGCTTTTTTGGCAACATGCAATTTCTTTTATTTCACATTAATCTATCAATTTTAACAGAATTTGTATGAGGGACTAAATTGTTTTTTAAAATTCAAATAAAACATAAATTATTAGTTTTCAATATTATATTAATTTTATTTTAAAAAATGGTATTAATTTTTTATTTTAAAAAATGATATGAATTGTATAATTCGAATAACAAGTGGCACAAAAATTGGCTTTTAATATTAATTTAGCTTTTATTGTTCGTAAATAAGTTTGACTTAAATTAGTTGAATCAACTTAGTTAGTGTATATAAAAATTCAATTAAAATTTACTTATTGATTTAAATTAGTTATTATTATTCATGGGAAAAAAAAAGTTAAGGGAGTTTAGTCTCCAAAGTATATATAACTAATTAAGTAACAAGTTAAAGTTGTCCATGAAACAGGATGAATAGGTTAAAGCAACAGAAAGAGTCGTATAGATGTTCTTTCACTAAACCATAGGTATTGGGCCCAAAAAACACACTTCCGACCCAATTCACCAACATTCCAAAAAAGAGGTAACCCATATTGTTGGGTCGGGGGCGTCTCCGCCTCCGGATCCCCAAGGCCAAGGTGCGCTCCGCCCCTGGATCCCCCACTCGCTGACCGGTCAGCGAGACCCCGTGCTAACTCGATACTGATGTTATTAGTTTCTCAGATTCTTGATACTGATGCTATCACTACAAGTACCTTTCATTGAGCTAGTACCAAAGTAAATTTACATGAAAGTTGTATTATACATAATTAATTTGATGTAAGTATACAAAATCCATGTTTGACGGTCAGAATTTGATATTTTATGACATTTTTCAAGTTTTTACTGAACTAAACGTATATATCAATGCTATTTCATTGACATTATGTTAAAATATATCACTAACACTTTAATAAACTTAATTTCATTTAGAAATTGAAATAAATTGATCACAATTATCGGGGAAATATGTCTCTAAAGTATATATACTTAAGTAACAAGTTTTAGTCTTAGTATTGCTTCTCAGGTTCATGATACTAAAATTCTCACTACACGTACCTTTCATTTTGCTAATACCTAAGTAAATTTACATGAAAAGTGTATTATACATAATAAAATTAACATAATCATCAAAAATTTCAGGTTTAAGAGTCAAAATTTGATGTTTTATGACATTTTTCAAGTTTTTACTGAACTAAACGTATATATCAATGCTATTTCATTGACATTATGTTAATATATATCACTAACACTTAAATAAACTTAACTTCATTTAGAAATGGAAATAAATTGATCACAATTATGGTGAAAATATGTCTCTAAAGTATATATACTTAAGTAACAAGTTTTAGTCTTAGTATTGCTTCTCAGGTTCATGATACTAAAATTCTCACTACACGTACCTTTCATTTTGCTAATCTCCAAGTAAATCTATATGAAAAGTGTATTATACATAATAAAATTAACATAATCATCAAAAAATTCATGTTTAAAAGTAAAAATTTGATGTTTTATGATATTTTCGAAATTTATAATACGTTTCTATTAGGTTTAAGAAACTCCAAACTTGATAGATGACTAAACTATTGGCAATAAAACCCAGTAAGCCTAATCTATTTTGGGGGTTTACTTTCTATTCGGTGAATGCGACTTCTAACTTTTCAATGAACTTCCCAACCTTTCAAAATGTAGATATCGAAACGTAGGATAGAAAACTAAACTATTGAATTTCATCTTTCGAAAAACTCATAAGTGTGTTTAAGAAGTCGAATCTATAATAGGTACACACATTACTACTGACAATGAGATATCTTAATTCAAACAGATTCATCAAAAATAAAAACTATCCTAAAATCTACTTCGCAATGGTAAATGATGCCCTCAAGTTGAATATTTTTTATTTAATTAACAAAATAAGTTTGATCCAATTTTTTTAATGTATGTAATTGCCGACGGGTTTGAGAATTCGTAAAGCTAATAGGTAGACAAACTATCAACAAACCACATTCTTAATATGAACCGGTTATGTCCGTCCCTCGATATTCATTTTATTATAAATTCACTTAATTTTATAACCCCAACCTTTTCAGTTTAAGAAATCGTTCATGCGATAGTTTCTTTTCCACTTAATTGCCGACGCATTTTAGAACTCTGAATTCGAATATATTACTAATCTATCAGACTCACCCTGTCGTAAACTCAATCCTGGGGGCAGCAATTTTCAATTTCATTTATTTTTAAAGTCGCCGACATTAATTTCAACAAATATGACCGTTAACGACATCGGACATCCAGCAGATGAATTACCCTTTTGAGAAGTAGATAACGTAAACCTAATAGATCCATTTTAGCATTCTGAATGTCATTCGGGTAAAAGTACATTTTACAAACTCACATGCTATTGGTCCATTTCAGAATTCTGAAATCTCAATCGAATGGCACTTTCATATTTCCGCCGTTTTTAAATTTCAAAACGCCAATCTATTGGCTTTGAGAACTCATAAATACGGTAGAATGGCGTTTAGGCATTTTTTACGTTTTACCGCCGCTATTTATTGCCTGATTTGGCCTGTTTTCCACTAGTGTCGTGACTGCTTTGGTTCGATTAAACTGTTTTGGTTGAATTTTTATGTGTTTAGATTGTAAACTGGACTGTTTAATGTGTTTTCTGTGTGCATGTGGATTTTTTAGTTTTTAACCTGAAAACTGTGGTGTTTTGTAAAATTTGCTTGTTTAATGTGAAAACTGTTAATTTTGAAAATTTGATTATTAAGGCTGAATACTACTGTGTTTGAAGAAACTATATAGTTTAGTCTGGAAACTGTGGTTTGTCAAATTTTATTGTTTGGAAACTTTTTTTTGATGGAAATAATATTGCATTAATAACCAAACAATACAAGTACAATTTAGGCCTTCTCTCCTAGCCATTACAAAAACAGTTAAGTACTAGGAAATCTTAAAGAAAACTTCCTATACTATCAATCTTCATTTTCAGCAAGTATTCTTCTGCATAATTCTTCAGCATTCAATCTCATGTTCTGGAAAATTCTCCTGTTTCTCTCCAACCATAACTGATACAATGAACTCACAATGTCATGCATAGGCCCCTTGATGTTTTTGGAAACTTTGATGTTTAGAAACTTGATTTTTTATTATGAAAACTATAAAAATTGTGAAAACTTGCTTTTTTAGAATGAAAACTAAAGTGATTGTAGAAACTTGATTTTTAAATGTGATAAATGTTGTTTTGTAAACTACATTGATTGTAAAACTGTATTGTTTAACCTGAAAACTGTTGACTGTAAAACTTGATTGTTTAGTTTGAAAACTGTGTTTTTTTGGAAACTTGACTGTTTAATTTGGAAACTTGACTACACTTAATACAACATTATTTAACATAAACACCCTAATTTTTATGTGTCTAAAATCTTAAGTTTATAATATGAAAACTTGTCTTTCTAGCCTGAATTTTTTTGCTTTTACAAGTGTTTAAAATTCAAAAATTATTATTACTGATTTGAAAAATATTTCTTTGCAGTACGTGTAGTGTATAACACGCGCTCTACGATTGGGGCTGAGCCAATCAATGAGGATCAGAGCGACAGCCAGAATTTTGCTGATACTGTTTTGGAATCCATTGTTCCACAAATCAATGAAGACAATGTTGAAGATGATGTTGAAGAGCAGCTCCATAGAAAAGGAAAAAAGGGAAAAGAAGTGGCTACTGCATCCACATGCACTCATGGTATAATCTTGTTTTCCTTGCAATTTTAATGTAGTTTTTATCTTATGTAGTAGATTTTTAACATGTACCAATGATTATTTTGTTTTTTAATACAAGCAAGAGGAATTTGCGTAAAAACAAAAAATGCAGGGACTGTCCATCTACGGAGAAGAAACCTCCCCGTGCAGTGGAGAAGAAAGTTGCTGCTGAACCTGAGAAGAAAGCTGATGCTGAACCTGTGGTGAACAAGAAACGTTAACAGAAGAAACGTGTAAAGAAGATTTTAGTTGCTGCCTCGTCCCAGTCCAGCACTGTCGAGCCCGAGGGCACCACTGATGAGCTCCAGTCCAGCACTGTCGAGCCCCATGTCAACGTGCCTGAATCCCAGCCCCAGGTCAGCGAGCCCCAGCCTCGGGTTGATCAGCCCCAGCCACAGCAGCCCCTGTTCAACATTCCCTCTGACAAAGAGGTCCCGCTCGAGGAGTCCCAGCCTCAGCCTCAGTCCTCCCAGCCCCTGTTCGAAGAGGTCCTTAAGGAGTCCCAGCCTCAGTCCCCCTTGTTCAACCTATCCCCCTTCCAAGACATCTCGCCCCTACCCCAGCCCCAGGTCAGCGAACCCCAGCCTCGGGTCGATCAGCCCCTGCCACAGCAGCCCTTGTTCAACTTCACCTCGTTCAAAGAGGTCCCGTTCAAGGAGCCTCAGTCTCAGCCTCAGCCCCCCCAGCTCCAGGTCCATTCCCAGTCCACTGTCCACGATGTTCCTCCCATAAGCACAGTTAAATATGCTGCAGGTGGTGTTCCAACTGACAAACGGAAGAAGAGGAAAAATGTGGAGACAACTGATGTAGGTGAAGTAGTGGAAAAGAGGGCCAGGAAAAAGTCGCAGCATGTTTGCATTGTGGAAAATGATGAAATTAAGTAAGTTTTAAATTTAATTTTAGTTTTTTATATACTAACATTCGATAGTTTCATTTTAACTGATATTTAAACGTTTATTTTGCAGACTGGATAAGGGCGTGAAAATAGCCTGCCATTTAAGCATTGTTGCCAAGTTTTTAGCAAAACTGACCGAGGCTCAGAAGGCTGCTGTTGAGACAATTGGTTTTGGGGGCCTGTTGAAGGTGCAGATGAGCAAGTTTCCGCTGGAAATCATCCCATTCTTGATTTCCAGTCTAGATGGCCATGTAAATCAAACCATAGGGTCAGTGACCTATAAGATAGGGGTTGATGAGGTTTTTGATGTGTTGGGCTTGCCGATAGGTGGAGTCGATGTACCTGTTGGTTCATTGTCTGGGAACATCGGCGCTGATAATTCTGAGAAGATTAAGCGGGAGAGGCTTGCATGGAAGAGGAGGTTCAACGTGAATGACGATCCTGACATCCATCTGGATGCTTTGGTGAGAGAGATGGAAGCCCTTCCAGATGGTGGTGAAGAGTTTCTGCAGTTTTTTGTGCTGTTTATGCTCAGAAACTTTGTCAATCCTCTGCAAACCAGGTAGATGATTCTGAAAAATTGTGTTTTTAATGTGTTTTCTAATGCTTTAACTTTGAAAACTTGTGTATTTAATGTATTTTTCTGTCTGGCATGGTATCTTTCTGTGTATATAAAATTTAGGAATGTCGATATGAAGATGATCCAGGCTGTCACTGACGTGTCTGAGATAGCAACCATGGATTGGTGCAAGTATCTCTTGGAGCAGCTACTGAAAGGGATGACCAACTTCCACAAACGAAGCAAGAAACACACTGCTCTTGGGGGTTGTGTGTATGTAGTTCTGATCCAATATCTTCAACGGTCGCCATATTTAGGTATGATTCTGAAAACTTGTGTGTTTAATGTGATTTCTAATGCTTTAAGTTTGAAAACTTGTGTGTATAATGTGACTTTTTTCTGTCTGACCTGGTATTTTTCCGTGTGTTTAAAATTTAGGTATGCCGGAACCTATTACAGTCCCTCTTGCTCAGCACTGGCCTCAAGATAAGGTGGCTGCAAGGGTTAGTTGGCTCCAAATGAATGGCTTTGACAAGGTCCTCGTTGAGACCAGGTTGTACCCACTGACTCGTGCCGGGAGGGTTATCAATGCTGCTCATGGGGATAGACCAGCCAATCAGTTTAATGGCAGCTTCGACCTTCCAGGAACTGGGGAGTTTAAAACTGATCAGAAGATAGCGGACCTTGGTTTGAGTGTAAGTTTTACAAAACGTTTTGGCTTTTTTTATTCTGAATTCCTTCTAACTGTTTATTATTCTTCTACAGAATTCTGAACAAGCTTATGAGATTCTTAAAAGGGATATGGGACTTGTCACTGCGAAGTTATTTGCAAGACTTAACACTACTGGAGGTTGATGGCCCCAACGGCGGTAATCCGGGGTATACACGGCGGTTGTACCCGCCGTTACTGGAACCGCCTTCCATCGGCGGTCCAGTTTTGCACGGCTGAAGGACCCGCCGTGCATACTTTTCGAACTCGAAAAACCAATAATGCAGGGGTTTACGACAAGAAAACTTAAAACATGGCGTTATGGTCCCCGAGCTGAAGTAGAAACTTTCGAGTAGAAAACATACACACTCACGATTTCGAAAAAGAACATGTCATCAAATTTACGAGTCGCAAAGTTTGAGTACATAGTATAGTGTTTACGAGTAGCAAGTTAAGTGTTTGCGGAGGATTAGATTTCGAAAACTATTGAATATGCCCAACTGAAGTTGACCATTATTTGCTACATATTTACGAGGTCGTAGTATTTGTGTATGATGAGCACTTTTGATTCATTCTCTAGATATCGAAAATAATGCGACATGATAATATTTTCGGTGTCTAAAATAGGTTGAAGTTAGGTTGCAAAAGTTTCATAACAGGGCTGCTAGTAGGGTGTGTGGGTTTCATTTATTTCGATTTCGAAATTCAAATTGAGAACCCCGTCAATTTTCGAGTTCGAAAGAACTTATTTTAGGGTTTTTATTGTTATGTTTCCGGTAGTGTAATAGAGTAATGAATTATACATTTTTCGAGTTCTGAAGTTAGTTGACTATTTCATTTATGTTCGAGTTCGAAAAACTGGTTATTTTAATGTATGTGGTCGGTTTTATCGGGCTTAAAATAGGGGATGCCACTGGATTGGTTCTCTGGAGTGTATCTTGTTTGCGAAATCGAAAACCTAGGGAAGCAGATTATTGCGAAATCGAAATGGTGGTGAATAAATTTGTTTTTCTTTTAGGGTGACTAAAATAACGATGCCGGAACCGTGCAATTTCAGAATTGGATGATGCAAAACCCAAAAATTACGTAATAAAAATGACTCATATTTAATCAAGCCAACCATTGGCGATATCCAAAATAAATAATGCACCATAGCATCTAATGATCAAAAAATGACCGTTATTGTAGCAAAAGATCGAATACTTGTAGCGCATCATGACCATGGGAAGGGAAAAATATTCAACATTACAAACAAACCACCACACAATGTACGTCACACGCCATGTTCTTACTAATGCTATTTTGAAAGTCTTGAACCCCGAACATTTAGCACGTACGACGCAAAGTTGTTGATAACGGTCTTCATGTCATCAAGTGTGTAAGGAGTGGAGTCCTTCTTAAAAAGCTAGTCAAGAAATGAAGCATAAAAATTAAGTTTAACAAACATGATCGGGCAAACAAGTATAATAATACAAGTTAGGAATAATATAGTAAGTACTCACCGATTCAAAGTTATTGTTCAACTTAGCAGAAGAGACAACTTGAAGTGCCGTCACCATGGTGAAATAACCACATTCCCAACAACTATTTTGCTTCTTGTACTAGGGAAAAAAAATCACTTGTACTTAGCATTGGTAGGCATGTGCATTCTAAATCAATGAAATAAATTAGTAGCGTAAGGCAACCTTGATTTCATGAACCCCGAAAGCCGATTGACCCTTGGGATTGACAAACTCCAACGCTTGCTTTGCTATCTGAACAAAATAAGGGATGGGTGCATGGTGGAGAGAATCAATCCAATACACTTGTTTTGTTGTCTTGTTAATGACAACCAAATGCCAATGTCCCCTAATTCAACACATTAACAACATAATTTAATAAACTAGGGAGCCTTGTATTGAAAGCAAAATGTAGACCATTTAGGTTTCACTTACTTGTTGAGTAGGGCAACAAGAAGAGTAATTTAGTAGGATCACTTAGACCAACTTTCAAGTAGCCTAGTCGTTCTTCGCGAGAATGGACAACCTCTTGATTATGCTCGGGGCATAGAAAACCAATCCAAGGCCGACCGCGACTTTGTGCAATGTTGTGTAAGAAGCTTCATTCAACAACATGAGCAAGGATTGTTAATTGACATTTGGGGTTTGATAAATTATAAAATAAAGCGACCGACAAACAAACATTATGAACTAGAAAACGTACCATTGAAATAGAGACATAAGAGTCTCCGTTATCAAGTCAAACCTCCACAAGTCTTCAAAGTCCACCCAACACAGCGTAATAAGTTTGCTAACTCCGAATATGGGTGTAGGAGAAGGGAAGTCGTACGTCCCAAGTTGGTTGTGGTCGGATATCTTCTCAAACAATAGTCTAAGGGAAGGGGGCATGTCCTCCACATTGGCCTCTATTGGTTTCTTAGTTGAATCAATAGCAAAGATGAGTTTACCCTTGACTAGTGATGGTGGACATAGATTGGTCGGCTCATCCTCCCCTAAGCCCTCTACCCTAATCAGCCTCCTAGGCCACATCAAAAGCATTCCCTTTGTTCCCTTTAGCAATCGGTTTGATGGTTCGGGAATAGGCAACAAAGCATTTTCAAAGAAGATGTCTACAATTGAAACAACACTCAAGCCCTCAGGCACGTCCTTATGGTGATGTTTTCTAATAGACTCCTCAAAAATTCCATTTGCTACTAAAAAGGGGGGGTTTCGAATTTCCAAGGTCAACGTAGAGCAAGCATGCATAAGATCCCTTGAATATAACATCAAAACATTTAATACTACTTCATAAATATCTAATTATGTACTTATATGTTGTAGTGATTAAAAGAAAGTACTTAAACATAATTAGATTAAGGATAGTTTACTAACTATTGATTCACGGTTTCCTTCATGGACACTTGGGTCGATGTAGGGTTGAAAAGGAACATCGTCGAGCACATCCTCATGTTCATCTTCTATTGGAGAAACGGGTAAAGGGTCATGATGAGATGGTTCACGAAGAAGTGAATCGGGCTCGGTCGGTTCCCAACGTGTGGTGATGTGTTCGAGGTCCTTGGGGAGTTTAGTGCCACTGCTTTTAGCAAGCATGTGCAGGGCAATGTCTCGCTTCCCTTGGCTTGCTTTGAGCTCCTTTATCTCCTCGTACAACTTTTGAATCAAGCTATCGCTAGACGGCTTCGATTTCTCACTCTTGTTAACGAGATCTTGCTTTGTGACGTAAGAGCCGCAAGTCCTAATTCTACCGGGATGCTCACCACGACCCAAACACTCACTCAAGATGTCAAACCCCTCCATTGATGGTTCAAAGACCCCTTTATCGGCCTTATCCTTGTTTGACTCCTAGCAAAGTAAAGGCCAAAACAAAATATTAATTGTAACTATAGAAACAGTGTAGATAAAATAACAACTCCAAACTAATGCAACTAAACTTACTAGATCTCTCAAAAAAATGGCCATCTCCGGCTTATCACCGTATCCACCACCCTTCTTTTTCCTAGCTTTGAGATATAACTCGAAGTTCTTAATCTCGTCAACACACATCGGTTGGGTTGTATCCCTCGCCTCCGCCTCGGGCATCCCGGCCACAACCTTCTCTTTGATTCTTCGCTCACTATCTTCAATCACAAATCGCTCCACCGCTAATTGCATCCCACCCCGGCTCATTCGGTGTGGCAATGTGTTGCATTTAGCATTCTCACTATTAGTTGCATGCAACCCCTGATTTGTAATGTCAACATAAATGTTGCACATGTTAGTTCCATGTCAATTTGTAGATAAACAAATATCAACTTGTAAGGGAAATTTTTTTTATTCAAGTACTTACATCATCATAATATCCTTGGGCATACTTCTTGAAGAACTCCCAACTTTGCTCCGGAATTGTTGTGTATATGAGTCTAGGGTTCAAGTGCTTCTTCTCTCCAAACACATAGTCTCGAACAAGTATCGCACGATAATCTCTTGCAATCTTCCCCAACCTTTTCATGGTCTTCTCTTGGAGAAGTTCAATGTTAGGTGCATCGATTATAAATGGACGCTGCTGCATACATAAGCATTAAGGTTATGGTGTTAGTTGTTATTTATGAACATATATAATACATGGCATTTCTTAAAATAATTTGCAGCTTACCATGCATTCGTCGACAAGCCTTTCCTTCATAGGCTTAGGTACTAGACGCCAGTCGTTATACTTAATATCTATACGTGTTCTCACCGTCTTTCCCACCCAACTTGCCCATTTGCTCCTCTCTCGTGAGATTGGCTCGCCAAGTTCATTGAATTTCATCGGTGTTAGAACACCTTTCTTCATCCTTCTCGTTATCTCGTGGCAATAAATCCTTGGTCGCGACGTAGATCCATCTAGTGCTTCTTCCGATTCTCGAGCCGCTTGTGCCCTAGCCCTCTTCGCCGATTTTTTTTGAACCTTCTTCTTTAGGGGAGCCATTCGACACCTTAAACAAAAGTCACTACATATTAGACTAGTGCATTTGGTTTACATGATAACAATACGAACTAGTTTGCAAGATTAGAAGTAGTATACATGTATCTAGGGCACACTAACCTAACATAAATGCATAACATTAATTGAAACCTAGGGTTTTACTAGAAAATTTCATGTCATTCATGCTAGGGTTTTAATGAAATTGTTTCATATTTAATTGAAAATTAACATGTAAGGTTTATGATTTCTAGCAATATAGAAACTCGAACATATGCATTTGATAGAGTTTGATATGTATAAAAAAAATTACCCATAACCAACTAAGCTAGCAAAACAAAAAAAGTAGTGCAAAAACTTGAACCTACTTGCATTTGAACACAAGATTCATATAAATTCCATGGCATGAGCTAGTATGATATGGGAAGCACAATGAGATCTACATACACACGACATTACTTAAATCTATGAAATTTGTTCATATCTAACCCACATATAGTGTTGAACAAAATAAGATACATTAAATCTCACTCACACAATAGTTCCAAATCTGAATATGTGAGATGGTGAGGGTGTGGGTTTGGGATGAAAGATTGGTGTAGGAGAAGTAGATATGAGATGTAGTATGTATGGAATAAAGTAGGTTTGATGAGATATAGAAATGTGAGGGAAATAACCTTCTCATTCCCGCTTGGAGACATTTATATACACGGTGGAAAATTCAAATATCCTTAAGTTTTCGAACTCGAAAACTTACTGTATTTGACATTTCATGCTAGGTTTTCGATTTCTAAACCTTTCCTTAACAATACTTTTTATTAAAGTAATTCAATATATCCCCTACCACGTTTTCGATGAATAAAAAACTGTGCAATTACACAAACTGTGTAGTGCTTGTTTCTAAATAGAATACCATTTCTGGCATGAGCTCTAGAACTCGAAAACAACATACATTTGATGCACAAAATTATATCTAATTAGGGCTATAACACGGGGATTGCACTGGTTGTAATTGAATCATACGCACTGGTTTTCGAAACCGAAATCCAAAGGCAAAATGTTTTTAATAAATTATATATTTAAGTTATATATTTATTGAAATTTAATGAAGAAATTTTCTCCAACCAAAGCTTCGAGTTCGCACCAAAGTTATAATTCTACTTTCGACCTCGAAAATATAATGTTGCTACAAAGTTATTAAGTTCTCCTTCGGGTGCTAGGTCGGGGATCTCACTGGTTGGATATACACAAGATAAAACACGTTTAAGATTACGAAAACAAAATGTATATACAAGTTGCGAAATCGAAACTAGGGTAAAATCAAATATGTTCTAAATAGGGTGGATGATCGGGTATTGCTCTGTTGAAATGTTAGTGTGTTAAAATTCTCCATTTAATCTTTTAGAATTCGAAAATAGGGTAAAATCAAACTTTTGCTCAATAGAGTGTATGATCGGGTATTGCAATGTTGACATGCTAGAGAGTGTAAAAATTATGTATGTCTTGTTGTCGAATTCGCAAATTGGATGTTTTTGTTGGATTCGAGTTCGAAAATTCAGAGAATATTATTTACCTGATGTGTGCGAGTTCGAAAACAAGTTCTAGTATAAATAAAAATCGGGTCGACCCAACTTGTTCTACATTCTCTCTTGCAAAAAATCCCCAAATCTCTGTCTACTGAAACCCTAACCCATCACAAAAGCAGACCGATCTGCCCATGGCTCGCATGAAACAGGTCGCAGGGAGGCGTGCTAGTGACAGACGGGAAGAAACGGCACCGCCGCCGCCGCCGCCAATGCGTCGACAGAAGCTACCTGTTCATAGCCACCCAGCTAGCCGGAAAAGCTCCAAGCTTGTCATCAACGACACACCCACACGGCCAACCACTGTAGAAACCAATGAGGAGAGCGAGGAAGACGTCGGTGCTAGCCTGTTGAAGAGGCATATGAAAACAAAGGAGATTGCAGGTAAGGGGAAGGGTAAGCAACCAGTTGTTGAGTCTGAATCTGAGGAGTCCAGTGATTCTGATGATAGAAGTGAGGATGATGATGAGGATGAGAACACGGAAAAAGTTGATGAGTCTGAGGAGGATACTGACGGGGAGGCTGATTCTCAGCAGTTTGAAGAGGAAAGTGGAAATGATGAACAGGTGGGGAAGACTGGAAAGCTAAGATGGCGGCTGAAGAGCGGAAGAAGAAAGGAAAGGCACCGTTGAGGGTCCCTGATGATGATGAGGTGATAGGGGCTACTCTGAATGCCGCAAAAATGAGGAAGAAAAAGCATAGCAAGAAAGGCGATGAGGAGGAGTGTAGCTATTTCTTCAGCCCGGAGGCAGAGGAGCGGTACATCAAGCAGATCAGAAGGCCTTTGACAGGGACCAAGGTTTTGAAGCTTCACACCAAGATCGGTAAATCTCTTGCCTATGTGCTCGATTATTTCAAACCTTCGCATTTGGATAAGTTAATTATCCTAGATGCTCCTGTGTACCCCGATGCTGTGAGGCAGTTTTATGCGAATTTAGGGCGTAACCCGAATGAGCGTGAATATAGTAAGGTAGCTGGGATTATTATACCGGTGACAAAGTATAGCATAAATGCTGCTTTAGGAGTACCTTGGAATAGCTATCCAACCTTGGTCGGGGAGTCTAGCGGTGTAGTTTATGATAACTACTATGATCACAAGTGACCCGATCCCTCAGACAAGCAACCTATAGATCCTGTAGAGCTTGGTTTGGAATTCTTCCACGCAGAACCACCTAAGGGTGATGGAGCTGGGAAAGCGATGGCATACGACATCGAGCATCTGTCTAGTGAGCACCGGATCGTGTTTGAGTGGATATGTGGAAATGTGTTGCCGACAGGTGGACATGCTTGCGAGCCAACAATAGAGACGTGCATGATTTTATATTACATCGTTCGTGGCTTGCTAATCAACCCAGGCCATGCAGTTGCCGAGTACATGAAGAAGACGGCAAAGCACAGCACCAAGCAATTTCCATATGGTTCGTTGATTACTAGGCTCATGAAGACTCAAGGCTTCGTCCCAGTTGATGCAACGATCATGAATCGAGTGTACGACGATAAGTGGATCCAGCGTTGCCACTTGGAGCTTGATCTGGAAACGAACAAGTACAGGAAAAGGGCTGTTGCTAGTGGCGTGGCTGCGCGAGCTGCAAAGAGGAAGAGGGACGCCGAAGATGGTCCTGCTCCTTCACTTCCAGAACGTGAGTATCGCTATCTCAATTATTGTGAATTTGTTTTACGCTAGTTTTAACATGATGCCTAACATTGACATGTTTCTAGGGTTGAAGCTAAAGAAGATGATGGGGAAGTTGATGAGGATGTGGGACTGCTTTGATGAGCAGCTAGAGAAGCAAGAGGAGGAGCTTGACGAGGTTGTTCGTATGCAGGACAAAATCATCGAGGAATTCAAGCTTGACATAGTGTTGTCACCTGGTCCCGAGCCTGATTTTGGTACTCTCCCGGCGTCGAGCGATGATGAGGAACCCCCGGTCAGCCAACAGAACACCAAGAATTCGGTAGAAGAAGATGGTGGCTTGACAAGAAATGAGGAGGAGGAGAGGGAGTCCGAGACTGTTGCAGGTGACGGGCACGACATGCTTTCCGGCACTGGGCAGGAAGTACCTATACAAAGTGGAGATACCAACCTGGAAGGGAGCTTGTCCGACAAATCATGAATTATTACATTTGTTTAAACTTTGGATTGATTTTATTTGTCACAATCAACATTATTCTGTTGCTTTAGTATTAATATTTTCAGGTATTTTTCATTCAAGATGTGTGTGATTAAACATTCAAATGCATGTGTAGTTGTGGTTGGCTCTAAACTGCCTTATCATAACATCTAGGGTACGAGTCTCGGTTTCGAAAACTTGTTGATTGTAATATGTTTTAGATGTCGGAAATAATGGTTTGTAAATTTTGGCTCTAAGCCTTCTATTTAACACTGATTTCGAAATCGTAAATTATTCCTCCTCAGATTTAAAAAGCCACTCACTAAACCCCTTAACACTAAGCCCTAAACCCAGAAGATGAAAAACCCTAAGCCCTAAGCCCTACTTGTCGAATTCGAAACAAATTTTATCAATCTTTATATCTGTGCAATTTTTACATTTGTTTTACATTTTATCAATGTGTAGATTTCATCAATCTCTAATACAGTAAGTCACTTACCATACCTGCGTTAGTACTATAGTTACAGTTACACGTGTGACATGCTTAGGGGTGCTAATCTATCGAATCGATCGCGAGTACTGCGTAACTCGACTCGACTAGAAAACTATATTAACCATGCATGTTCGACTCAACTCGGCAACTCGGGAGTGTTAATGGTATCATGTTTAACTCGAACTCGTTATTATATATCGATTATCGACTCGAATCGCGAGTTTGAACTCGAATTGTGTTTTCCCTATTCAAATACAAATTAAACTATTTTATCTACAAATTAATAGCGTATTTTAAATTATTCAGTAACCTTCATCCAAACCATTAATACAAAGTATCTTTTTGTATCACTTAATTACAAATGATAAAATAAAGATTTTGTATGTTAGACATTAATATATTTTATACCACCATGAAAAATATACAACAAGTAAAATGCCTAATTAAGTGACCTATTTTGATAGAGTCTGTACTATGCAAATTTCTAATTAAATATTTGTCTTTACATATACGTAATGAAATTATTATTGTAAATACCAATGTAAATATTTATTTTGTTCAATGTTGAGTATT
Source organism: Sherardia arvensis (assembly GCA_948330725.1). Taxonomy (NCBI): domain Eukaryota; kingdom Viridiplantae; phylum Streptophyta; class Magnoliopsida; order Gentianales; family Rubiaceae; genus Sherardia; species Sherardia arvensis. The sequence continues at coordinate 38,459,921 of OX415236.1, read as the reverse complement.
AAATGAAAACTAACTAGATTAGATAATTGAACTAATATAGTATAACCTTATAATCTTATAAAACTATAACTAATTACACTTATCGAGTTTTTCGAGTGGAGTAGTTAGGTTTTCCTAGAACTCGACTTGTTAACCTTTCGAGTCGAGTCGATCTCGAGTCAAGCTAAATCGAGTCGAGTTTTGACTGAGTTTTGACCGAGACAATCTCAAACTACTCTCGAGTTGAGGTACGGGGTCAATTAGCACCCCTTGACGTGTCAGCTAATGTTCCCTGCATAATGATAATGTATAATGTTCGGATGTCTATGTGATAGTAACTGCAACCATTCTTATATATCGCTCTTGTTGAAACCGTTGCTTAGTTAACAGAAAGCATTCGTCTATATCGAACCGTTTATACTTGTTGTTGTATTGTCATACTCAGATAATCTATATGAATCACATAATGTGCACACCCGTTCACTAATATTTATTGAATAACGTTAATGTATGGATGGTTGGTTTGTATAAATTTTTATTAGGCGAACATATCCTCGTTGACAGGCAAGTTGTAAAAAAAAGAAATTAAATTATCTTTATTTTTATTTTAACAAATCTTCATTGATATAGTCTGGTTGTATATTTCGAATTCGAAAATATACTGTAATCACCAAGTTTTCTAAACCTAAAGGTATTTCATCATTGTAACCCATGAGCTAAACCCTAAACCCATGTGGACCAACTTTTCGCTTTCGAAAACTAGCCTTCTTACTCTTCATTACATTTTTAGTACTCAAACAATTATGGTTTATTTCGAGTTCGAACAAATTAGTTATTGTATACATAGTTTCAGAACTCGAAAAAGAAGCAAAAAACTTACTTCTAAAATCTTTATGTCAATTCAGGGGTGTATGTTTTCGATATCGAAAAAATCTTATAGTTTTTTCAAGGAATTTTTGAAAGAGTAAAGTACCTAGACTACACAAGTTGCAGTATTTTTGAGTTCGAACGTAATACAGTATATATGACAAAAAAACTCCCAAAACAGAAACCCCAATTCACAAAAGTCCCAATTCGTAAAACCCTAAGCCCCAAATCCCCAAATCACAAAACCCTAAGCCCCATACTCACAGATCTTCGACGTCGGCAAGATGGCACCCAGCGACACCACGGCGGCGAAGGCACGGCCGAAGAATCCGTTCAAAAGGAAGCTCTTGGTTCGCAGAGGCAGAGAAGGGTATGATCCCAAACTATTTTTTGATAAGGAATGTCATGATAGGTATGTTAAGTATTACCTAGAGGGCAAGTTGTTGGATCCATATGCTGTTGATCCTAGTAAGGTAGAAGAGCTAGGGTTTGGAGAGTTAGTTGGTCTGATGAACATCCAGCAGGTAGGGGAGCTAATGGTGAATGATGCGCCAACTTACTTGCATGAAAGCTGTCAGTTTTATGCAAATCTAACTGAGGTTGATGAGTCTTTGTATAAAACTATGGTTAATGGGAAAGAATTCCAGGTTAGCTGGTGGATTCTGAATGAGTTGGTAGGCTGCGCTTATAAGACGGCTGAGGATATAGAGAATAGCAGCGGAAATGCTCCTTTGAATGTGTACAATGCAAATGGATGGTTGGGCCCGGGATTTAGCCTGCCTGGTGGTGTAGATAGATGTGCATGTGCTTCTGCCTACTTTGGAAGACCTGTCGGTGATAAAGAGGCCGCACATGTGTACAACCTGAAATGCATGACGCCGGCACATCGAGTTTTGTATGACTTCGTTCATAGGATTTTATTTCCTTCTCCGAAGAATGTGAGCGAGCCAACAAGCACCACTACTATCTTGTTCTACTATGTTGTTCTCGGGCGAAAAATCAACCCCGACCATACAATAATGAAGCACATGTTGAATCAGATGGGAGTGACCAAACAGTATTGGAATATCCCTTACGGCGGCTTGATAACCAAGCTCCTCCTGAAGATGAAGCTGGACTTTAAGTTTCAGAGCCCTCCCGTTCCCTGCAGGATCTACGGGCTTCAGTACTTCCAGAACCGAGGCTATGACTTGGTGGATGGTGCTTGGATCACAAAGGTCATCCCGGTGAAGAACAAGCGTGCAAAAGGTAACGCAGGTAAGAAACTTTTTCTAAAGCCTAGTTTTCATGTGATTGAATAGGCTTGATGAGTTTATTACTAACTATTTTGTGTTTAATGTCTCGTCGCAGTGACGACCGATGCTGAACTGTACTCAATGGCTGAGCGGATGTATGGCAATGCTAAGGAAAAGACTAGTCGTATAATGGCAACGAGGAAGAAGGTCTTCCATGGAAAGGTCGTTGTCAAGTCGCGGGTTTGATCTCGACTTCCCCTGAGGTTGCCGGCTTGGTTAATTCAAGTTATGTGGGCAGTTAGTAATAGTATACAGTTTTGCATGCTTTTGTTTTTGGCCAATTGTAAACTAGTTGTAATGTCGCTAGGGCTACATCGCAATCTTTTGAAACTCTTGCGATAATTGGCAAAAGTGTGCCGAAACTGTAATTCTGAATCTTTTCTTAATGTTAAGTCATTTAATAGCCAACTATGTCAAACTCTTCCATTTTTATTTTTTTTATCATATTCACACCTTGTTTCGAAGTCGTAAGTTGTAATACAAATACATGTTTTCGAATTCTAAACATATTACATCTTTATTTTCGAGTTCTAAACTTATTAATATACAAAATTTTGCACATTTCATTGTTCGGGTTCCATATAGGGTATCCTTCTGTTCAATTGACCGTTTAACTAAACTATACAAAAACTATGTTTTCGAATTCTAAACATATTACATCTTTATTTTCGAGTTCTAAACTTATCAATCTACAAAATTTTGCACATTTCATTGTTCGGGTTCCATATAGGGTATCCTTCTGTTCAATTGACCGTTTAACTAAAGTATTCAAAAACTATGTAGTAAGCTACTTTTCGAATTCTAAAATACCTGGTGTTTTAGTAATTTCAGTTTCTAAAACGGGTGACATATAGGGGAACCTACTGTCTAGCAAAGTACTTCAGTTACATGTGTTTAGAAGTCGTAAACCTTCGGGCGATTATGGTTTCGAGTTCGGAAACATAACTACAGTTTTACAAACTCATAAAACACTACAAAAATCCACAATCAAACTACCAAGTAGTATTAACACCAAATTTGAGATTATTTGTGCAACTTAAATTCAGAATCAAATTAAACTTAACAAAGTTCAAAATCATTATTTTACAACATTCTTCTTCCGTTTAACCTTCAACTTTCTTCCTTTACGCACATTTCCTTTATCATTTATCCAAACACCCTCGTCCTGATCCAACCGGCTTTGATATCTCTTCAAGTTCTTTCTAGTCTCCCGCGGGTTAAATCCCTCACAAACATCTTCTAAAGGTATATCAGTTAAGTCAGCATTTTCTACTTCTTCTTCTGCGTCACCGACATACGTTTTCTTTCCCTTCAAAACTACCTCCAACCCGCGATTAGCTAGATCCGGGACATAAAAAACCAGATCGCCTTGCGTTGCAAGTATGAATGCATCTCCTTTGAACGCACGTCGTTTCCTGTTCACGAGGGTGATGCAAACTGAATCGTCTTTAGACACCGCATCTGGATGAACCCAGTCACACTTAAAAACAACAACTTGTGTACCAACGTAATTTAACCCTCAGATTTCGGTAATGGTCCCATAGTGTCTGCTATCCTTGTAACAGGCACTCCCTCCTTCGTCACTTTGAAGGAAAATTTCATTTGAAATTACTGAAATTCCACTATTCTGAGAAATTCCCTTGTCATCTTGTGCCTTTGTTCCAAAAGTGTAGCCGTGAACATCGTATCCTGTAAAGGAAACAACTGTTGGATTCGGCCTACTTGATAGCCACTTCATATTCTCCTCATGTTCACCTGATTGTACATGCTCTTCTAACCATTCACCAAATGTCCTCACATGTTCCTCTACAACTTGCTCCTCTTTCCAATTACCATGTCGTTTCTGAATTTCATCAATGTGTTTGGCGATATAAGGGGTCACATCAGAGTGATTGCGTAACACATACAAATGAGCGATACACAAATCAATAGCACTTGGATTTAACAACTTGCCTCTGTTCAAACCGTGACCATCAATTCTATCATTATGCCTCCCCTGCGGAATACCAACCGTCTCTGATTCACTGATGTAAGCCATGCAGAATTCTATCGACTCCTCCGTAACATATCGCTGCACTATGCTAGCGTCTGGTCTGTACCTATTCTTCACAAAACATTTGAAAATCTTCATGTACCTTTCAAAAGGATACATCCACCTTAAAAATACAGGCCCACAGAACTTAACCTCTCTTACCAAATGAACAATCAGATGGACCATAATATCGAAAAAAGAGGGAGGAAAATACATCTCAAGCCTGCACAGTACGTCCACCACCATAGCTTGTAGTTTGTCCAGCTTTCTGCGGCTTACTGCCTTGCGACATATGCCTTTAAAAAAAAGACATAAGCGATTAATGCAGCTGCGCACATGCGAGGGCAAACTCCCACGGAGTGCGAGAACAATCAACTCCTGCATAAGATTATGACAATCGTGCGATTTCAAACCAGCAATTTTACAATCTTCCACACTCACACATCTGCCTATCTTAGAAGCGTATGTCGTGGGAACTTTCAAATCCTTCAAAAACTCACAAAACCTTTTCTTCTCAACTTCAGACATATTGTAGCAAGCTGGTGGTAAAAACTTTTTCCCTTCTACTTCTACAGGTACAATCGACTCCCTTAATCCCATTCTGCTCAAATCCTTTCTACTCTTCAAACCATCTTTTGATTTACTTGGAATATCGAGTAAGGTGCCAATAAGACTATCACAAACATTCTTTTCAATATGCATAACATCCAGGCAATGTCGCACCCCCAAATACTCCCAATATGGCAATTCAAAAAAGATACTACACTTTTTCCACGGTCCACATACCTTGGCCTTTTTATGGTTTTTGCCAAAGTCATTCTCCATGTCTCTCACTTTTTCTAGAATCTCCGGTCCAGAGATGGGAACAGGTTCATCCCGTCCTTCAAATTTTCCATCAAACCATTTCTTAGCTTTTCTCAACGCATTATCCGTAGGTAAAAACCTCCTATGTCCAAGATACACTGTCTTCTTCCCATGACTTAGTTGGCAATAACAGGTGTTTTCCTCACATACCGGACAAGCCAAATGCCCTTTCATTGAGTAGCCAGCAAGATTACCCAGCGCGGGATAGTCATTGATAGTGAATAACAACACAGCGTTCAATTTGAACAATTCATTCCGATATCCGTCATATGTCCAATTCTCCCCGTTCCACAACTTTTTCAAATCATCGATTAGTGGCGCCAAATATATATCAATATCATTTCTTGGTTGTTTATACCCTGAAATCATCAAGGACAGCAACACATACTTTCTTTTCATTGTTAACCAAGAGGGAAAATTGTATATCACCACCATGACTGGCCAAGAACTGTGCATGCTACTCATGTCCCCGTAAGGGTTCATTCCATCGGTCGACAAGCCTAACCTCAAATTCCGATCTTCCTTACTAAACGGAGGATATAACTCATCTATTTTCTTCCACTGATCACCATCAGAAGTATGTCTTATCACATCATCCTTGGGACGATTTCTTCTACGATGCCACGTCAAATTTTTTGCATCACGTCTATTTGAAAACAACCGTTCCAACCGAGGAATGATAGGTAAATACCAAACAACTTTAGCAGGTGTTGGTTTCTTCCCTCTATTCGACACCTCTGCTCCCACGTCTAACTTCTCCTTCTTTGTTGTGTACCGCGGCTCATTACAAACTGCACACCTATCCAGTTTTTCATTCTCCTCCCCTCTATACAACATGCAATCATTAGGACATGCATGAATTTTCTCAAGTTCCATTCCCATTGGACACAACACCCGTTTAGCTGCATAACTGCGATTTGGCATCTTGTTGTCAGCAGGGAGTAGTTCTGTCATGAGTCCTAGCAATTCCGTCACCGCATTATCAGAAAGACCGTGTTTAGCTTTCAAATTCATAACTTGCAGAGTCGCACTCAAGATTGTGTGACCCGAGCCCTTATACAACGGAGTTTTCTTATTCATGTACATGGCTTCTAAAACTTCTGGTTTGCCAACAAAATCCTAGCCACGTCGTCTGTCAAATCAGTCAACTTATCATCACATTCCATTTCACAACTTTGCCCTCCCTTCTCAGCATTATTTTGTTCTTCCCTAATGCCCCCATCGTGATTCTCGCCATGCCATACCCAAATTATATAGCTTTTATCAAAACCATGCATAATCAAGTGACCCCTAACGCCAGCAACACCTAAATTAGCATCATTCATGCAGTTTCTACAAGGACACCTAATTCCAGAACAATTTTCACTTCTCGCATGTTCTGTTGCAACATCAATGAAATGTTCAACCAACCTCCGGTATTCAGGACTGGTACGCGCATCCTCTTCAATTATACGAGCACGATCCATATATATATATGTGTATATATATATATATGTATATATATCTATGTGTCGAACAAGGCACAAGCAATACAACCTAAACAAAACCAAGCAATCCAGTCAAAAAATGTGGTTGCACCATGCACGTAACATGCAAATAAGACCTAACCAACCAGTATCCAATAACCCATTATACTACACATCCACAATCTTACAATTACAAAACAAAATCAAGGCAAGTGGCCTCGCATACACCGATGTCATCAAAGATACATACATGTCGATAATTGGGATTTGAGAGGGAATCAAAGACCAAGATTTACACACAAATACCTTCACAAATCAGCTCCCAAACTTTGGGGTTGAATATAGGACCTCCAAAGATTTTAACAAAAGTTGCTAACAGTTCAAAACATTCAGCCCGTCAGACCATTTTAGTAAATCACAAAAGGTTTTCGAATTCGAAAATCCTATGCAGTCAAAACTTTCTACCTACTTTCAGTACAGCATAAACCACTCTTACTAACTTTCGAATTCGTAAACTGTACAGCCAACCCTTTACAAATCAAGCATGTGACTTTAATTATAGAAAAACTGCTTTGATTCTAATTCCTATATTTACGATTTCGCAAATATAAAAATATCAAAGAAAACATCCACGTCATCACAATATGGTACATTACTTTCGATCTCGAAAGATTTGTTTTACACTTTCCGATTCCTTAAACATCACACCTTGAAAATGAAAGATGGTACTAGCAAGTGTCTTTCTTTTTACTAATCTTAAACTTGACCTTATTAAGGTTTCGATTTCTAAACTTAATAAGGGTACATTTCTTTCTAATCTTAAACCTTCACCTACACTTAAACACTTCAAATTGATCAACACTCTACTACAATCATCTTCATTTCGAGCTCGAACATTGTGTCAAACGGCGTTTTCAATATTTACGCCGTCTGAAATTTCTAACAACTTACCCGAGGGGTTTTCGAACTCGAAAACCTAGGTCACCGGCGTTTTGATCCGACCGCCGTGCACCGGCGACGTCTCCGGTGACATTTCCAGTAGTGTAAGTTAGATAAAGCCGCTGCCAAGGCTCAAAGTCAGAATGCAGAAGAGCGTCGAACTCAACCACAAGAAGCTGAACCTGTGTTGTCGCAGCAGCCAGTAGCGAGCCAACCTGAAGATGTATGGGAAAGTGAGGAGTTCTGGCAGGCGCCCGAGCTGCACAAGTGGTTTGACGAGGTAGTGAAATCTGCTATGCCGAAGGTCAAGGAAGCAATGCCAAGTTTTGATCTTCACATTGACGATTATGAATTTTGGGGAAATTCATAAACACCTTGGTTAGGATATCAAATTTTAGACCAGTATGGGATATTATTTTTTAGTTTTTCATGTTAAATAGTGCACTTTGGTTGTTAATGACTCTTGTTTTAGTTATATGAAAGTTTGTTCAGCTTTACATTTTCTATCTTAAGCATTCAGTTTTTAACTTAAACGCAACAATATTTAACCAGAACACCATAGATTTCATAACAGCATAAGCTGGAAACAACTTTCCATGTAAAGTTTGTAAGTTCCCATGTCCATCTTAAACACAACAGTCTCTATCTTAAAAACAACAGTTTCTAAGCTAAACACCTTAGTTTAAATTATAAAATAAACACATTAGATTTTAGTCTAAACAAACTAGTTTCATTACTAAACACACAAGTTTCCAACCAACTTAAACTACAAACACCATTTTGAATTCCCATTTCTATCACCACTATACACAAATATTTCCCATGTTCATCATAAACACAATAATTTTCATCTTAAATACAATAATTTTCATCTTAAACACAACAGTTTCCATGAATGTTGTTTTGAGATCTTACACACAACAGTTTTCATCTTAAAAACAACAGTTTCTAAGCCAATCACCTTTGTTTAAATTATAAAAAAACACATTATATTGTAGTCTAAACACACAAGTTTCCATTTTCCATCTAAAACACAACAGCTTTCAACTATAAACATAAAAAGCACAGTTTTCACTATAAACACCACTCTTTGTAACACAAACACCCTTATTTTTAACACAACAATCCAGCAGTTTCAAATCCCAATAACATAACTCAATTCAAATCTCGACGGTACAATGTTTGTCTTTACCAAAAATCAAGAAAAAAACAAAGATGGAACTTAAAATAATCGCGGCTTTGGAGTATATGATCCAAACTCATTTGTTGGCTTTGCTTTAGGGCGCTCGATTGATGACTTGATTCTTTTACCTCTCCCTTTGGTGTTTGCTTTGTCTGGATCTTCAATTGCAAACTCATCATCTTCTTCAATTGGAGCAGCAGTACCGGATGAGCTCTTTGGATCTGTGACTTCTTCTTCTTCTTCTTCTTCTTCTTTTCCTAGGACTTTTTAAATTGAAATCGTTTGCCTCTTTACCGCATCTTCTAATAGTTTTCTAGCTTCCAGATTGTCTTCACTTTGGGTAACCAGATGGTAGAACTGCCCTGTGATCTGATGCCACCATGGAATTGAGTCCTTCAATTTCTTACCTGCCTCAGCATTCTTGTCTTCTTCAAGAAACTTATCCCAGATTTGCTTTTTCACATTCTTCGTCCATCTGCACACAATGTACTGTGGTGGAATCCTCATTATTGACATCATGTGCAATATCCTGATCATGTGGTAGCATAGCAAGCCTGTTTCTTCAAACATTCTGCAAGACTCTTCACCTGCAAGGGATTGTCACCATAACTTCACCTGCAAGACCTTCTGTAAATACACCAGTTTTCAAAACAAATACACCAGTTTCTAACATAAATACACCAGTTTTTAACCTAATGATTTCAGTTTTTAACCAAAAGACTCTTCCTTCTCAGTTTACGTTCAAGAACCTAGCATGTTTAAGAATGTGAATACTAGAGTGTTTAGTTTTTAAACTAAACATTCTTAAACATGCTAGTATCTATTCTAAACAACATATTTTTTCACTTGTTGCTAATACAACCGTTTTATAGTCAAACACACCAGTTTCTAACCTAAAGACATTAGATTTCATCCAAAAGACTATTATATCAAAAAAGAAATTAGTTGTAAATAAAAACAAATCTGCTGTATCAGGATCTGTTTCTAAAGTCACTACAAAGCATCTGATGTATCCACCATTATTCAGCTTGGATTCAGAAATCGATGTTGCCATTGCCCATCCAAATTCTCGCTTGAATTCCTCATAAATCTTGAGTGTGTAGACTTCGGACGCATGCTTCAAAAGGCCCCCTTTTGCTGACCGAGGTAGAAAACGTAGGCACCTACTTTCCTCTTTCTGTTCGTTCTTCCTCCATTTTCTAATCATTTTTTCAAAAGCCTTCTCAAACTGAGTCAACGATGTTGTTTTTGAGACCTTCACCTTGATAGCATGGTTTGCACTCTCACATCTTTGTGTAGCTAGTGTCCTAGCAGAGAAGAAATCTTTGCTGAACACTGTACACCACTTCTCGCGCAAATTATACAGCCGTTCGAACCAGTCATCACCTTCCAAGTTGAACTCAATGAGCAAATTTCTCCAACAGTCTTCAAATTCTTGCTCGAACGAACAGCCGTATAAGCATCGCTGGAATGCTGACTTGAAAGGCCCGTCCTTTTTCAGCTCGCCAAAATGGGAAATTGCATTCTGCATAAGGTGCCACAAACATAATCGATGTCTCGTCTCAGGGAAAACCTGTTTTTGTTACAGAAGATTTATGTCATTAATTAGGCCAGGACAATATTAAAAACATGTTAAACATGCAGTATTAAGACACTACCTTTTCGATCGCATTTGTCATCGCAATATCTTGATCTGTAAACAATGTTATCGGTGCTTTGCCCCCCATACTTTTCTTGAATGTTTTAAGTACCCACTCAAACGTTTCACTTGTTTCATCAGACATAAAAGCACAAGCAAACATCACATTACCTCGGCTGTTATTCATTCCAAGTATCATAGCAAATATCAGATTATACCTGTTTCAGAAAAAAAATTCTGTAAATACAACAGTTTTTAAAGTAAACACACCAGTTTTAAATATAAACACACCAGTTTCTAAATAGTCAATACTGTAGTAAGTTCCAAATGTCATTTATAAGATTTAAACCTATTTCATAAAACATTCTGTAAAGACTATAGTTTTCAATGTAAATACACTTTTTTATAATATAAACACACCAATTTCTAAACAGTTAATACTAAACAGTTTTCCACTAGTTGCAAACACAACAGTTTTCTAAATAAACACTCTAGTTTCTAACCTAAACACATCAGTTTTCAATTTTACCTGTTTGTTTTGAAGGTAGTGTCGAGTATTACACAGTCGCCATAAATGTTGTAATTTTCATGCATCATAGAATCCCTCCAAAACACAGCTTTCAACCTGTTTTCATCTTCCGTTTTCAAAGCTCTGTAGAAAAAACCTTCTTGGTTCTTATTTTTTTCCTCTAGAGTTGCTATTAATGTTTTTGCATCGCCCTTTTCAATCTCTTTCATTCTGAGTCTTCCGACAAAATTGATTTGGTCCCTGAGTTCATGACCCACTGCCTCATCTCCTCCCGCCAAATATGTGAGATAGTTGTATCCATCAGTTGGTTTCATTCCGGCATCTTCCATCCCCGTTATGACTTGAAACAAACACAGCCTCACACAGTTTTAAAAAATAGCAATCTGTGCTAAACATTTTTACGTTGAAACTATCCTATTTTACCTTGGCTATTGCTGGAGTGATTCGGCACTCGCTTCTTGCAAACTGCATCCATTTGGGCCTAAGCAAAGCATGATTATGCGTCAGGATATGATGTTTGACATGGAAAATTCCATCAACCAGCTTTACACGAAGTGAAGCCTTGCACTCTGTCATGGTTATCGGATACTCCATGTGCTTTCTTTTTCTTTTCTTTGATGTTGAAATTTCAGGTTCATCTAACAGTAGGACTTGGGTAGGCGGTGTTTGGGTGGTTTCTTTTTTAGGTTTTCCTGCACAAGAGCAACTAAAATATTGTTTGCAGTGAACGCCTTGATGATTTCTCCTACTTGTTGATTTTCTATAGCAAAAACCAATTGCTTTAGCATGCAGCTTCTAAAGTGCTTCTAGCTCTTCAAGGGTTCTAGCACTGAGTCCATCAAAACTCTGCATAAGATCAACGTCCTCCAAATCAGGCAGATCAGCATTGTTACCTAGTTTTCATGCTAAAAAGTTCAGATTCCATCCTAAGCAGGGCACTTTTCACAAGCTTGCATTTCAAAAAGTATTATTTCATGGTGCTTACAATTTCAAACCCAGTTTTCATGCTAAACTTCATCAGATCACAACCTAAACAGTCCACTTTCCACAGACATGCATTTCAACAGATATCCATGATGCTTAGACATTCAAATCCAGTTTTCATGCTAAACAGTTCAGATTCCATCCTAAACAGCCCACTTTTCACAAGCATGCATTTCAAAAAGTTTTATTCATGGTGCTTACAATTTCAAACCCAGTTTTCATACTAAATACATCAGATTTCATACTAAACAGTCCACTTTCCACAGACAAGCATTTCAACAGATATACATTGTGCTCACACATTCAAATCCAGTTTTTCATGCTAAACACATCAGATCCCAACCTAAACACGACACTTTTCACAGATAAAACAAACTGAAAACTAAAACAAACAGAACTCCAGTATTTACCTATTGCTAATGAAGATCGATCTTCCTTGTCATCTACGCATGATCCTAGATCGGTAACAGCAGAATCTACAGCTTCTTCGCCACTTATTGAAAGCTGTGGTTTAAAATTAAAAAAAACATCAATTAGCAAGGATTCGATGCATTGAATTGTTGATTTATACATCAAAATTGATCGGAAATTCAATTTGGAACTCACCTTGCTTTGGATCTCCATTCCCGTAGCTTAAACCATAGTGAAATCCAGTGTTTTTTCTCCAAATATATTCCTCGCGTTTGCCGTTCTGATCTGCGTTTGAGTTCTGATCGGTCTCCTGATCTGTGTTTGCGTGTGCGGGGTTTTCGATTTATGAGGAAACTGATCTGCTTCTTTGGTTAATTGGCGCGTTTGTGGCCGAAAATGCGTTTGTGGCAAATGGGTGTGTTTGTTAAGACCCAATCCGGATCCACTTTTTTGACCCGCGAAATTGTACATATATTTACTATATTTGCAGCGTGGTCCCTGGTCTATATATTGCTATGATATAGACGGTCACTCAGGAGACCGATTCGTGAATAAATTACTCATGAAAATAAATAATTAAAAGTATTATAGCTAGTAAGAGTCTATTAAAATACACAAACTATGAGTTTATTTTTAATTAATTTATGATAATATTATATATTTTATTTTAAGGACGTCTAGAATTAAATTTTCGCAGCGTTGGAACGGCTAAGAGAGCAAAAAATAATTAATTATGTCATGTCTAAAACTAATTAACACAAACTAAAATCACAAGGAAGACACGAACCTTAGTGAATTTGATTTAGAATTTTAGATGATCAGAGATAGAGGGAGAAGTTGGTGAGAGTTTCCGAAGGATAGGTCGTACTAAGCTCTGAAAATAATTTCAATTGAAATAATAAACGTTTAAATGAAGAGTTGGTGTCTTGAGTGACCGTCTATATTATATCTATAATATAGACTAAGGACTATATTACAATGGAAGGAAGGAGGTCCTTACACTACTACAATTTTGCAGCATTTAAGGCGGTTGGTCCTTCACGTTTCAAGGCAGAAGTCAAATGCCTTCTCTGGTATTGCCTTAAAACCTGAAAAAGCTTTAAGGCGGTTCCTCTTCCGCCTTAAAATATTTCTGTTTTAAGGCATATCTTCCGCCTTATAAGTATGTCACTTCCGCCTTTATGACGTGTTGCGAGCTTGCAACAAATACTAAAATCAAAACCTAACTGACCAAGTTGCGAGCTCGCCAGATTTAACGCAAGGATGAAATTATGGTTGAGTCTGACTTGTTACGACGGCTGTTGGCGAATCGCTAAACAAAATGTAGCGAGTTCGCTACACTACATATTAGACAGGGTTTTTGGTCTATGGTTTAGGGCGTCACTTGATTAGTTGCGACACCAACAAGCGATCGCAAGTAAAATTCTTGCGAGTTCGCTAGTTTGCCTGGACAAGATGTTAGATAGTGAACGAGGGTACTAGCGGAGTCGTTTGAGGCTCGCCTAAAACTGTCCTAGCGAGCTCGCTACGCCATCTCTTATTATTTTGTAGCGAGTTCGTAAGTGTACTTTCATGCATGATTAGACGACGTCGTATTACCTGAGATTAGGCGACTTTAGTAGTTTATTGGCGAGCTCGCTAACTTGCTCGGCAGGCTTGACGAGCAGACTAGCGAGCTCGCAGGGTCGGAGACTGGAGAGGCAGTGGCTAACGAGCGACAGAGTTGCGAATACGCTAGTAAACTGTGATTGGGGTTGATTTCTGATGATTTGTGGCGAGCTTTCTTGTATATTTCACTAGGCTTGACGAGTCAGGTTGCGATGGCGTTAGACATAATATTGGTGAGACAGAGTTCAACCTAGCGAGCTATGTGGCGAAACCGCCACCTGCGCTTGACTACTTGTGAGTACGCATGTAACTCGCATAAGTGATTTGGTGTTTAACGAGAAAGGTAACGAGCTCGCCAGGAAAAAAGCCTAGTACATTAATTTTTGATTTTCGGTAAATTTCCCGCACAAATAGTATAATTGGCATATCTAAACCTGTCAATTGCAAGATATATGTAGTCCACTAAATGGAAAACAAAAAGAACTCATAAATTATAATCCTTTGCATGTATAACAAATGTAGAAATACGACTTAGGTTTTACATGCATCCTTACGTGGTACGTGTGGTCTAGATATGAATCGAGCTCTAACGATGACCAAGTGCTTTGCAAATCTATCTCTCCCCAACTCTAGCTCTTTTTTAGTGTATGCCGATTGATTTTCCTTGAGTATCTACGAATGAGATACATTTATTAATACAAACTAAGGTAATTTGTAGGTAATAAATAGAAACTTTCATATTGTAAGAGTACTCACGCGATGTAGTTCCAAATTGTCACTTGTAAGGGTCTCAATGCACTCGTAGGCATACAACATCATGTAGTATCCACACTCCCAGTTGGACAATTGCTTGCTGTGCTGAAATTGAAGTAGTTTAACATATGGTATGTAAATGTATTTAGCTGCAAATACGTAATAAAGGAGTCGATATTTTAACCTGAATTTGAATAAGTTCAAAGTTAAGGAGTGTGTCGTCATTCACAACATGCATACCAATCTCCGATAGATCGGCGAATTTCGTAGATGGAGCGAAATATAGTGGATCAATCCAATAGACACGCTTCAATGATGGAATCATTGCAACAAAACTCCAATGACAACTATATATTAAACAACATGCACCTCAGACTATAACATAGATTATGTAGATTATGTGCAGTTGAAACTAATATCTACTAATCAAACAATTAGTAAATACATACCCCTCTAGGTATGGCCCAATGAAAATGGTTTTACTCTTGTCGTTTAGTAACTTTGTAAGGTAAGCAAGCCTCACATTATTACCTTGTTGGGCTTGTTGCAAGCAAGTCGGGTGCAAAAAACCGATGAATGTCTTGGTCACGCTCAAAGAGACGTATTGCATGAATCTACAACAATCTTAGAGTATAAAGTATCGGAAGAGGTATATAAATACGGACACAATAAAGTAACACATAAATACCACTAGGTTAAACAATAACACTTACATTTGATGTAGGATTAGTATAGTATCGGGAAGGGTTTGTTTGTGCCAAAATAGGGCAAAATCTTCCCAAGGAATAACCACTTCCTTTGCCTCGCCAAAAACCTTGGAATTGGCTACAAAATAGTACACAGATTCACGGCTATGATGACCTAGCATGTCAAATAGTGTGCGAACAAAACCCGGGAGAGCTTTCATGAAACCCACACACTCATTAGAGAGAGGAATCTTAGGGATTGGGAAATTAAGGTCTGCAATCTCTGTTGGTTGCTTTGTGTTCTTGGGGATGCATGTTGAATTAGCATCTACAACCAACCACGTGGGCCATACAAAAAAAAATCCCAAACCTTGACCAACTGTTGTGCATTCATCATCCTCAGTCACCGGCAACAAGGCATCTTCTACATACACCTCAACTATGGATACCCTTACGAAACCCTTAGGGACTTTTGATTTGTGATGCAAAGTCATATGAGGATAGGAATTCCCATTAGCAACGTGTATTGGTTGAGAATTATTACCTCTAACAACGTACAACTTGCAAGAATGAGAAATCTACATTCAAGAAAAAAAAATTAGTTTGTTATTATAGTATTTTCAAAAAGGAGTAGATGATTAAGCGTAATTAATTTGAATGTAAGGCTTAGACTAGGGTGATAACCTAACCTTTGCGGTTGGTTTGGGAAGTTGTATATCAACTTGAGGTTGGCTAGGAGCCAATGGCGTGCATATGTCGATGTGGTCGAATGGAGGATTTGGTTGGTCAACCTCAGTTTGGGGCGGGGATGGATGGGAGCCTCTGGATGATGGTCCATTACCTTGATTTGTTAGACACAAATCATCGGGAATAGGAAAATTCACAAAAGCACAAACATTGGCTAAGATGGCTTTCAAATTCTTGACATCTTGCTCGGATTTTTTAGCTTGGCTTAAGGCTACTTGGAGTTTAGAGGGTTTAGGATTTTTGCTACTACGTTTGATCCCAAAAGCTTCAATTTGGGTCGCATATCCACCTATCCCCTTTGCTCTTCCAGGATGTTCATCCTTACCTAGTGCTCTATGCAAGACATCATGTTTTCCCACCGGGATGAATAAACCCTGTTCAACTTCAAGCCCTACCTCAAAACAATAATAATCAAACAAATTGGTTGTCGTATTTTAAATACACTATGACGTTCTATTTTAATTTTAGTAACATTAATAGTTTTGAGAAGTATGTAAACTTATATAACACGTACCACTCGTCCGGCAATTCTCTTTGCCTCGTCGCTTGAGAATTTTCCGTCGGCCTTAATTCTACCAAGCACGAATAACTGTTCTCGAGTATATTGTGTTGGGTCTTCGGCCGCGACTTGGTTTTTTGCCTCTTCTAGGGGGGTGCCACCATCTACTAGTTCCTTAACCTCTTTATCGTATATGTTTTTAGATGTCTTCTTCCCCACACCCAAATATCCACACCGTCCACCGGTGTAGGGCATATTATTAGCAGCTGCTGCTTTACGCTTATCATCACCCACACCCTTTATGAATTTTATTGGTTAGTAAGGATAAACTAATTTAGGGAACAATTAAAGGTGTATAGGAAAAAATATAAATTAAGCAAATTGAATGTTAGTACTAACCTTTAAATCATTTTCTAGCCATCGTGCCTTGAATATCTCCCAAGTGAGTGGGACAATGTGATTGTAACGATCCTTAGGATGTTGACCAAACCTTATGCCCTTTGGGTTTATGTACTCCTTGGCAAGAGTATATTTATGCTCGCGATGCGACTTTGATGCAATTTGTAATGCCTTCTTCTTCACTTGATCGTACGATTTGGCTTCGATCACAAAGGGTCGCTAACATTGATATAGTATAGATGGTAAGTCCTATTAATAAGGTATTACTAAATGGAAAAAAATAAAAAAGTGAATTTCACCTTGCATTCCTTCCACACACCCCTTTTAATAGCGGGGTCTAGAAGCCTCCAATCCGTAGTGTCTAGCGGCTAATGAGTCCTACCTATTTTCCCACACCAACTAGACCACCTCTGGCATCATCGTAGGGCGCAATAGCTACACCGATGTCATTAAATTTGACATGTGTTAGAATTTTATTGTCGATTCGTGTCTCTATCTCGCGACAATGGGTCCTCATTTGTTCTTCTTTTGAAGCGCGACTAAGCTTCCTTGTTTTACGTCGTCGCGAATCGCGAACAACATTTTCTCCACCACTAGATGAGTTGGAAGAATTCGAGTTTGTTGGTTCACTCATTGTCCTTCCCTACGTTTAGAGACCAATTTGTTAGTGGAAATGACAAAACATTTATATAGTCCAAATTCCCCAATTAATGAATGCCTACAAACATGGTCATGAATATGCATTTACACACAAGTTAAGTATAATTTTGTTTACCTAGACACAAGTACCTAAAACAAATAAAATGTAACAATTTAAATGGACCTAGTGGTGATTAATTAATGATGAATCATAACTTTAACACTCCAACGAATATATAAACCCTAATGACCCTTAAAACTCACAAAATAAGTGTAATCAACTAAAAACCCATACCTTTGCAATTATCAAATAGGTAGATGTAGAATTGATTGTAGTGTTGAGGATGGGTCTACCTTGTTTGTCCTTCTCCTACCCACATAAATTGTGCTACTAAATTCCAAAACAACAAGTACAAAATCATAAAGACAAGCATATGGGTAGAGAAACAAATAGTGAAGAAGTAATTGAAAAGCTTAGCAAATTGCTTACACTTTGGATTGACCCACTTGAGATGTAGTTGAATTTATGGAAGGGTTTGTGTAGATTTGATGGAAGATTGATGTGGAAAGAGTAGAGAATATGTGAAAAGAGAAGAGATTTGGAAGAAAGATTCGACCATGAAAAGTGATAAGATGCCAAGTTTGTGGTCTTCTTGGCTTGGAATTATGCTATTGACGACCAGAGGCGGGCCGTGTTGCGAATTCGCTAGTTATACGCTTTGGGTTTCGAGCACCATGCGATCTCGCTAGTAATGAAACTCATGCATTCAATACCTTCACCATTGTGACTTGCGAAATCGCAAGAACTCCAGTTCATAAATTTGGACCCTTGCGAACTCGCAACTGTGGATGCATGATGTAATTTTCTCAATCATCTGTCATTCAGTTTGATAATACACTTGTTAATTACCACGTCTAAGAAGGTATGAAAGTGGTGACTTGAACATAAAAATGACATTGAAGTTATTTAATTAGTTTCGTTATGGTAATTAACGCGGAATAAGGTGTATATCAAATATATTTCGGCGTTGCGAGTATGTTTGATAATACACTAGTTAATTATCACGTGTAAGAAGGTTAGCGTAATATTGAAGTGGAGGTTAATAAATTAGTTTCATTATAAATAAGTGTGAAATAAGGTATTTAATTACTTGCGACTTTGGCATGCAGTTATCAATCTATTATTTGCAGGTGTATATATGTATGACTATTGAAAAGCATATCGTACTCTGAACTCCCAAATGTTCATCGTATATTCAAAAGTTGTTATGAAATAGCTTGCCAGGTACTAGCTGGTTGTGACAACATTAATGTGAATATAAGTGTGGAATAACGTAGTCATGGAGTAATCATTCGATTAATTGCAAGTGTATATATGTATGACTATTGAAAAGCATATCGTACTCTAAAGTCCCAAATGTTCATCGTACATTCAAAAGTTGTTATGAAATAGCTTTCCAGGTACTAGCTGGTTGTGACAACATTAATGTAATTAGGTTGATGAACTTGATAATCAATGGGAATATATTATGGTAACCATCGAATCATGTAATGTAAAAAAAGAATTAGATCATCCTCATTAACATTGTTGTTGGTAAATACTGCGTAAGTGTTCATAACCAGTAGTCGTCACGTACATGTAATTTAGAACAAAGTACTATTATTGTTGGATGTAATAAATGTACAGTAATGACTAATTAGTTCAAATGAAGTCAAAAATTAAAGTAAAAACATAACAAGTTCGACAACTTTTGAACGTAACTTTGGCTATTAAATCGCTCCTGTGACATAAGATGAAATGATTTTACAAACATATATGTTTTTCACTTCCACAACTCAAGTTTCATGGGCAAAATTATATTAAATTAAAGTAAACAATAAACTATTTCATAAATGTTTATGTTACAAATATATATAGAATATGTACAATTAACAAAAATGATTTGAGATAGAAAATTTATACATGAACCTGAGTGCTTGCGAGTTCGTTAGTGTCAAGGTTGGTAGTATAAACCCTAAACCCTAAGCCCACAAATGAACTGGCGAGTAACTTTAGAGCTCGCTAGATTTAAACCCAAAAACCCTAAACCCAAATTATTGACCCTCCATGTGCGAGCAAGTGGCGAACTCGCTAGTGTGTATAACCACCGAAAAAATTTGGGGGTTGGGCCTTAGTCATTGATGGGCTGTAGGTGGTAGTATAGTGCTGTATATAGTATGGATTGGGCCTACTTGGCCTGCATATCAATGTGTGTGTTTCATGTTCAGTTTGCGCGGGTCGGCGAGTTATCGAACCATTCAGAAAACTTGAGCAATATATACTGAAAAACTGACTCTTGATTTGGCGATGTGGGAAAACTTCAAGCGAGCAGGGTTGCGAGTTCGCATGTAGTAAAATTAATTTTACAACCAAGCGACTAAACTGGCGAATTCGCAAGCATGTGAAGTATATAAAAATAAGCGAGCATGGTTGCGAGTTCGCAAGTACTGGAAATTAATTTTAACAACCAAGCGAGTCAACTGGCGAATTCGCAAGCATGTGAAGTATATTAAAAAAATTAAAGGTCAGGCAAAATTAATTTAGCCCCAAATTAAAAACCCTAGCCGAGCCCTCTGCGATTTCGCCGGAGATCTAGCAATGCCGCCCAAAACCAGAGGATCAGGCCGTTCGCAGGGGAGTGGGAGAGGCCAGGCCGGTGCCGGATCCAAGAGGAAGCGAGTGGACGGTGAGGAACAGGTCGAGCCGCCATCCAGAGGTGAAAACCGAGGAGGAGCAAGTGCCCGCCGACCAGAGGAAGAGGTGACGGCCGGAAATCCGCCGGGACAGGGCGGCGAGGAGGTGGAAAATGCCAACGACGAGCCACAGTTCTTCAATGACAAAGCAAGAGCTAGGTATGCCCGCTTACAGTCTCGTTCTGTAATTCACAATAAGGTGTTTGATAGTACCACTGTGCCTACTCTGAAGTTTGATTATGTACTAGACTATTTTAGGGAACAAAACCTAGATCACCTTTTACAGCTTCCCGACCCCATCTACTATGAGGAATTCTTGCAATTTTATGCTAATTTAGGGTTAGAGGAAGGAGTCGATGAAGTAACCACCATAGTTAGAGGGGTTAAGTTTAAGGTTGATAAATTCATGATAAATAGTGTGTTGAAATGCCCCTACAAGAGCAGTGAAGATCTTAGACCAACTAAGCCCGATGGCCCATACGAGGTTTACTATGAATAACGTTTTCCAGCCACTAGCCCTAGACAGCCACTGAATGTAGTAGAGATGGCTCAAAAGTGGTTTAAAAGGACCTCGAATAGAGCGGGTAGAGCTAGGGCATACCCAGTGTATAGACTAAGCGAGGAGGCTCGGTTAGTCTTTGAAATGATATGTGGGAATGTGCTGCCTACTCTAGGCCATGCCTGTGAGCCATCGATTGCTTCTTTGACGCTGTTTTACTATATCATGGAGAAGATAAAGATCAATCCCGGCTTCACGATCCTTAGCCACATGATGAAGATGGCAAGGCATAAGAAAGCTACAATTCCGTATGGGGGTTTGGTGACTGCCTTGATCAGAAAAGCCGGTATCTTCCCAAGGGGTAGGCCAATGCAGATTGTTTATTACGACAATGATTGGTTGCGTAATAAAAGGCTGGAATTGAAGGCGGATGGGAAGTACAGGAAGAAGAAGGAAGCTGAAGCGGCAGCGAGAAGAGCTAGGGGTGGTGTATCAGGTAATAAAAATTTTAGCTCGTTTTAAAAACAGTTGCATAAGTCCATTCATAACTGATTCTATGTTTTATTAATTGCAGACACAGTGTTTGAAGCTCGTGGTCGGTTGATAGTCAAAATTGGCAAGCTGGCCAATGAGATTGAAGTAGCGCAGCAACGTTCACGGGCGAACAACGACGCACTCAATCGACTTCTTGAAAGCGGAGCCATCGACTGCGAGTTGAGCGATTCTGAAGACATCCCAGATTTTTTACAGCAGCTGCGTGATGAGGTGAGCGCGCTAGGGGTAGCGAGGATAAAGGGAAAAGCAAGGCCACAGATGGCTCTGATGGAAAGGTTGCGGGCCGAGAAAAGGATGATGAGGTTGATGATAGTGACGATGACGATGATGAAGAGGATGACCTGTCAGATGGCGAAGACGCAGCGGAGAAGGCTGAGTTGCAGAGGAAGGAGGCAAGAATAGCAGAGGAGGCGACGTTGGGGATGAAATCGACAGCTCAAGAAGATGCTGGCACAAGTGCCACCAATCAAGTCGAAGGGACTCAAGACATTGCCAAACCGCAACCTAACACCGATGCTTCGCAGAACATAACTAGTGAAGAACTACATGATCTTTTAGTTAATGGGTTGTGATTTAGTTTAGTTTTTGTTGTGATAAAACATTGGCCAAACTATGGCCTTTTTTAAGTACAATTTGTGTAGTAACAGTTGTGGTAGTATTTGATGAAGAATTATGAATGAGATGATCCTAGTTAGGCATCTGTTTTGGTTGAAATATGCCATCAAATTTTGCTCAAGTTTTTTTTTTGTACCTAGATTACCGTGTTGCGAGCTCGCCAGAACAGGCGACCACAGCTGACGAGCTCGTTAGTGACTTGAAATCTTCAACAGAGCCTAACATCAGTTAGACTTGCGAATTCGCTACAGTCTCGCCAACCCCTGACGATTTCGTAAGTAACTCGCAATATTCAAATTTGCAAAATATGAGTTACACTTGCGAGCTCGCTACTCTCTCGTCTAGAAGCTGACGATCTCGTAAGTGACTTGAAATCTTCAACAGAGCCTAACAAGAGTCTCACTTGCGAGCTCGCTAGTAAGCTGACGAAGAGGCCCTAAATACTCACGAGTTCGCAAAGTTACAAGCTAATATGGAATAAGAAGGCTTCTACCTGACGAGCTCGTTAGTGTGATGAGAAGTGTGGCGAAATCGCTACATTTAATATTCATCCAACAGAGCTTAGGTTGACGTGTAACTAGCGAGCTCGCTTGAAGTTTGAGAAATAAGTGGCGAGCTCGCTACATTTAATATTAAACCACCAGAGCTGAGTTGACGTGTAACTAGCGAGCTCGCTTAAAGTGCGAGATATAAGTGGTGAGCTCGCTACGGTTAATATTCAACCAACAGAGCTGAGTTGACGCGTAACTAGCGAGCTCGCTAGCTCTTGAGATTACTGTGGGGATTTCGGAAGCATTTATCACAGAATTTAATTGAAAAATTAGATTAAAACGACAACGTTTTGACAGTAGACGAGCAGTGTGGCGATATCGCAAGCATGTTGTAGTATAAAAGTAACAAATCTGTGCAGTTCTATCCCAAACGCGATCCCCAATTTCAAATCAAGGAAAAACCCCCAAATCTAACCAAGCCCAAATTTCCCAGTGATTCCTATCAGCCATGGCAAGAACAAAGCACCAAGCCCCAAATCCATTTGGTTCCAGTCGCAGAGAGGTAGCATCGTCTTCCACCAATCAAGCACCGGCTTCCTCAACTGCTTATGACAAGCAAAAGTTGTAAGTTTACTTGCTTCTGATGCGTATTCTGACCTAATGAAGCATGCTACGCTGCTAGATTCCTCAACTGCTACGCATGCTACTATGGAATACTTTCAGAGGAAAGGTAAATGTGAGCTGGTGGATGGTTCTTGGCAGGCGGTGGAAGATTCAACCAAAAAGCCGTTGGTGCTCGACGAGGGAGAGGTCAGAAATCAAGTTGAAGGTACACTAATTTAGTCATGATGCATTCTAATTATGTCTTCCAATATGCTATTGTATTGTAAGATCTTGTATGTAAGTAACATTTGCTTCCAATGTTTGATCAGAGCTCCAACCGGAAGCATACTACAGAGGCCTAGAGGACACAGTCGACCTTATGAGAGAAAAAATCGCGCATATTAATCAGGAATGCTGGTGTACCGAAAAGGTGATACGTGGAATTGAAAGGGCACAAGCGAGTAAAAAGGCCAAGAAGACTGTTCCGTCTCCAACACCACCTACTGAAGGATAGATTAGTGTTTTCTGTTTTTTTGTATATCACATTGGATGCTAAGTTCACTTGTACGTTGTGCGCTACAATTTGTTTCCTTCTTTTGAAGTTTTTGTTGGATTTAAATCGAATTTATTGTCTTCAAAAATTACTCTATACATCTCCCTCAATTATTCAACAGTATTTTAACATTACTTTGTTGTCCACTGTAACCAATAATTATGAAATTTGAAGCTGAATATTGCAAAATGACACTAAGCGAGTTAGTTAACGAATTCGCAAGATCTAGGCGAGTCAGGTAACGAGATCGCAAGCTTCCAAAGTCATTTCAATACTATAATTTTGAAAACTCAATGATAGAAATTGGCGATCTCTCAAGACCCTAGCTTGGTTCTGGCGATCTCGCAGGTAGCTAGAACAGAGTGACAGAGCTTAGCAGGTGAAATTTGAATCTCTTCTCACGATATCGCTGTGTGTAATGCTACCTTGCGGGTTCGTAACCTTCCTCGTCTGCATCTGCGTGCAAATTTGCGATGTCGCAACACGCCTGCACAGTTACCTAAATTTATGGTAATCATGTGAATCCAAACAATTTATATTAGCCAAAACGTACCATATATCCAATCAATTTATTTTATTTTACACACCATACAAAATAGAAAAACTACAAATGTATTGTATACGCTTATTAGACCTCCTCATCTTCTTCCTCCTCCTCTTCTTTATCTTCTTCTTCTTCGTCAGTTACTAACTTCTTATTCTTCTTCTTCTTATTCTTCTTCTTCATAGTCGCCTTCTTATGCTTCTTTGATTGCTTCCTCTTCCTTTTAGTAGTTTTTCCTGCGGGGTTAATCCACGTTCCTTCATCGTGGTCCATCCGACATATAATTCGGGCAACTATGTCATCATCGTCTTCCAATGTCTCATAAATCGACAATGGAATGTTCTCACTAGAAATGTTGCAGTCATCGTCAAACAAACCATCACCATAAACAAACGTTTTCTTTCCATCTACCACGACCTCCCAGCAACAATCTACTGGATCTTTAACATAAAACACTTGATGAGCTTGTGCGGCCATTATGAAAGGATCTTCAGTTGAGCCTTGCATGTCTCTGTTCACTAGAATCATCCCCAACTCCTCCAGACGCGTACCTTCTGCTTGATCAACCCACTGGCATTTAAACAGTGCTATTTTTACGTGGACAAAATCCATTTCCCAGATGTCAGTGATTGTACCAAAAAAAGCATTTTCCCCATGCAAACCACCCTCTCCGGGTACTGATACACCACTATTTTGTGTCGCCGATCTATCATCACTCCACTTTGTACCAAATGTGTAGCCATTTATATCATACCCACTAAACGACGTAACTGTGCCCAGTGGTCTCTTAGCCAACCATTTGACGACTTTTGGATGCTCATCCCCATTTTGCACATGAATTTTCAACCAACTAGTGAAATCTTTACAATGTAATTCAAAAGCCCGGGGTCCTAACAAACCGGGATGCGCGGCCATAATCTCTGCTAGGTGAACTTCGACATAAGGACTCACACCAGAATGGTTGCGTAGGATATACAGATGGGCTTTAGATATCTCAACTGAGGAAGGGCTGAACTTTGACCTATGCCGTAGTCCAACACCATCAGCTCTCCCATCGTGCCTAGCAATTGGTAGCCCTATTGTTGGTACATCCTGTAAGCAGGTGGTGCAGAATTCGATCACCTCTTCGGCCACGTACCGCTGTACAATACTTGCATCTGGACGATATCGATTCTTGACAAAATGTTTGAAAATACTCATGTACCTCTCAAATGGATACATCCATCTTAGGTACACGGGACCACACAACTTGACCTCCCTTACAAGATGGACTATCACATGAATCATGATGTCGAAAAATGAGGGGGGGAAATACATCTCAAGCCTGCACAACACTTCTACCACCATGGTTTGCAACTCATCCAATTTACACCGACTAACCTTCTTGCGACATATCTGCTTAAAAAAAAGCATAGCCTTGCAACCGCCTTCCGAACGTGTGTAGGCAAGCATCCACGGAGAGCGATGACATTCAAATCCTGCATCAAATTGTGACAGTCGTGCGATTTCATTCCAACCAATTTCAATTCAGCAGTCGATACACAACTACTGATGTTTGAACCGTAATTAGAAGGAACTTTCAATGACTTCAGAGTTGCACAAAAACTTTCCTTCTCTTCAGATGATAATGAATAACAAGCAGGTGGTAGGTACGTTTTACCTACTTCTTCTTGCACGGGGGCAAGGGATGTCCTAATGCCAAGATTCACTAAATCTTTCCTCGATTTCAATCCATCCTTACTTTTCCCGGGAGTATTCAACAACATCCCCACCAAAGCCTCACATACATTCTTCTCTATATGCATCACATCCTGACAGTGCCGTACATCCAAATGCTCCCAGTAACGAAGTTTGAAGAATATAGAGCACTTTTTCCAAATGGAAGGTTGTTTACTCTTCTTATGACCCTTGCCTAAAACATATTCTATCCCAGACACCTTGCCAAAAAATTTTGAACCCGAGAGTGGGACAGGGGCTGCACCGTTTTCTTCCTCACCGTTAAACCACTTCTTAGCACGCCTCCATGGATGACTAGCAGGCAAAAAACGTCGATGACCCAAATAAACAGGCTTTCCTCCATGCTTTAATTGACAATGACTAGTATTATTCTCACATAGCGGGCATGCAAAATGTCCTTTCACCGAGCACCCTCCGAGATTTCCAAGCGCCGGAAAATCATTAATGCTCCACATAAGCATTGCTTTAAGTTTGAACTTAGCATCCCCACGACTACCATCGGGAATCACCATACCTATCTCAAATAAAGATGATAACTCTTCAACAAGAGGTGCTAGATAAACATCAATGTCGTTGCCAGGTTGCTTAGGGCCTGAGATCATAGTGTTTAAAAACACATATTTTCGCTTCATCATCAACCAAGAAGGGAGATTATAAATAACAAGCATAACAGGCCATGAACTATGGGTACTAGACATGTTACCAAAAGGGTTCATGCCATCCGTTGATAGTCCGAGTCTCACATGTCTAGGTTCATTAGCAAACTCAGGGTACCTAGCATCCATCTTCTTCCACTGATCACCATCTGAAGCGTGAGAAATAATATCATCTCCCTCTCGAACTCGATCGGCATGCCATGTTAATAGTTTCGCATCACTTGCATTTGCAAACAAGCGCGCCAATCGTGGTCTAAGAGGCATGTACCACATTACCTTAGCAGGACTTTGCTTTGTCGATGTTGTCACTGTTTCCCCACATACCTCAACTCTACCTTCCTTTTTTTTCCACCTTGACTCACCGCACACCTTGCAATTATCCCTCAAAGAATCATCTTCCCCTCTATAAAACATACAATCATTCGGGCAAGCATGGATCTTGGTAAACTCCATTCCCATGGGGCATAAGATTTTCCTAGCAGTATAAACCCGATCTGGACACAAGTTGTCCTGAGGAAGCAACTCTCTAATTAACTCCAACAACTCAGTCATTCCTTTATCTGAAATCCCATGCCTAGCCTTAAGGTTCATCAACAACAATGTTGCACCCAACCTTGAATGGCTTGAGCCAACATATAACTTTGTCGCTTTATCAGCATACATAGCCTCTAGCATACTTTTTTTTCCCACAAATTCCATAACAACATCGTCGCACATATCCGACAATTGATCGTTATACTTTAGCATTTCCTCCTCGTTTCCCTCATTCACCTCCATGTTCTCACTCCCATAATTGCCCTCACCATGCCATACCCATTCAGTGTACGATTTGTCAAATCCTCTACAGAATAAATGTTCACGCACAACAAGAATATCTTCATATATAGCGTTATTCCTACAATCCCTACATGGACATCTAACACCACCTATGCTCCTCAGCTTACAATGTCGCAACCCAACTCTTAAGAATTCTTCAACCAAATCTAGATATTATTTCGACAACCGAGCATTCTTATTCATGATGGATTCACGATCCATAATGCACGACACGGCGCAAACTCTAATCAACTTAGAAATCGTTGAACAAAAAAGCTAGCCCACAGTGGTATATCACTCACAAACCTACAATCAACATGAAACTATCACAAAATCATCACAAAAACAACAACTTTTTAAGAACACAACAACAACAAACAAACAACCACATGGTAAGGCGGAAAATAGCTTACCCACCACCTTGCAAACGATCGGAATTTCAAAAAAAGAGGTTACCTAATCAATCTTATGGTAAGCCAAGGGAAAAATGATACATACAACCTTTCAAATGTCTAATTTGTTGTTTACAAATCCGCTAGGAGCTGCTGTTTTATTATATAGTCTTCACTCTTGCAAACTCGCAAGTATTCACGCATACCTACTCATTTGACTAGCGAGTTCGCTACACATATGTCAACACTTAACTTATGGGTGGCGAACTCGTTTCATAAGCAAATTTTTCCATGATATTAGTGGCGAGTTCGCAACAACATCAGCGAGCATGCATGCGATCTCGTGACCAAAATGAGTTTATTTACTTTCTCATCTACGAGTTCGCTAGATCCTAGCTTGCTAAAATAACCCTAAGCATTCATTACATGCGAGCTCGTAACTATTACGACTAACCTAACTTACTTGTTGCGAACTCGCAACAACTAACAGGTTTTTAAGGCGGAAATGACATTTCCGCCTTAACTCTTCATTTTTAACGTCACATACGACTACCGCCTTTTAAACGGTCATTTCCGCCTTTAAACGTGTTTTTAAAATCTAGCGAGTGTGGCTTGCGAATTCGCAAGTAAGTAGTAAGGCGGAAGATTTTGAACCCGCCCCAAACGCCTTAAACTTGTGCCTTAAATGAAGGTGATTGTAGTAGTGTTATTTGCAAAATTTGAAAAAGTACTATTCACGACATTATTCACGGCACTGTTCACGCACACTATTCACGGCACTGTTCACGTAAAGAATATATATACAAATTAGCTAATATAATTTATGTATTTTAAACACTTGTAAATACAAAAGAATTCAGGTTAGAAAAACAAGTTTCCATAAAAACTAGGGTGTTCAAGTTAAATAATGCTGTGTTAAGTATAGTCAAGTTTCACCAAAGTATTCAGTCTAAAAATTCATTTTTTCACAATCATCACAGTTTTCAACTTAAACAATCAAGTTTCACAAAAACCACAGTTTTCAGCCTAAAAAATCAAGTTTCTACAATCACTCTAGTTTTCAGACTAAATAATTAAATTTTCACAATCTTCACAGTGTTTACAATAAATAATCAAGTTTCGCAAACACCAAAGTTTTCAACCTAAACAATCAAGTTTTCACAATAAAAACAGTTTTCAACCTAAACAATCAAGTTTTACAACCACCACAGTTTTCAACCTAAAAAATATAGTTTCTACAGTCACTGTAGTTTTCAGCCTTAATAACCAAGTTTTCACAATCACAGTTTTCACATAAAAAAATCAAATTTTACAAACACCATAGTTTTCACAATAAATAATCAAGTTTCAACACAAATCAAGAAGCATAGTTTTCAAGTTAAACACACAAAATTTCATATGCAGAGAGAAACCACATTAAACACTCTAGTTGTCAAGCTAAAAATATAAAATTTCATAACAAGATAGAATCCAGAAAAAAAGCAAGCTAGCTAAACACCGAACAACTGCATCAACATCACATATATTTGCATCAAACAACACAGCACATAAATAACTGCACACACATATATAAGCACCCCAACACAACACATATAGATGCCTCACGGCAATTGCATAATCAGAAACCACACAACACATATATTTTGCATCAAACAACTGCACATACATATATAAGCAACCAACAACACACATAGAGATCACAGCAGCAGATCAACAGTTAAAACAGCAGATCCTAACATAATCACAGCAATCAGAGCATAAAAATATCACAACAATCGAAATCACAGCAATCAGAGCATACATAGACATCACAGAAACAGCAGATCCTAACATTATCGGAGCAATCAGAGCATAAATCGGAATACAAATCATCACAGCAATCGAAACCACAACAATCGAAACCACAGCAAATCAGACACGAGAAGTTACCAGGAGCCGGAGCCGATCGGAATACGAGTTGAACGCCGACCGGAAGACGAGTTGAAACGATCGGAAAACGCCGAGTTGAAGCGCCGATCAGAGCTCTGGAGAATTTTGGGGAAAGGGGAAAACACGTTTCAGAATTTGGGGAAAAATGGAATGTTCACGTGTATATATATTTATTAGGTTTCGGAAATTGTATAAAAAGGACCTGCCCAAAAGTAATTTGCAGGATGGGGACCGCTTCCTATTATTGTTATAATATAGGCGGTCTATTACAAGACTAATATTTAAATTAGCGGTACTTTATGTGTGCAATTAATATTAATCATCTCAATATAGGCTGTTAATTAGCACGTGTAATGCACGCAATCAATTATCATCGTGCACGCACACGAATAAAGTTTTTGATTATTATCCGTTTGATTTACAATCATCTAATCTTAACTACTCTTGGCTCGCGAAAGAAATATAATTCGTGCATTCATACATATTCATTATATTGACCTCTCTTTTTATCTCTATAAGAACATCATCATAGAAAGACTCTATTTGGTTTGGTGGTAATGTTTGTAATTCAAGTTATTTTTACTGAGCCGGACCAAGGGTGATGAAGAAATGACTGATTTGCAATTACTTAAAGATTTGCTGGTTATATTAAGTGCAAGTAGGAGGGGCATTTTGGTCTTTCCATGAGCTTAATGAGCCAACGTATAAATTCTGGCGGTAAAAGCCATTGCAACTGATTTGGTTCGGCCAAACTTCCATCTGATCTGCGTTAGGATATCTCCTCAAACCCCAAATAGAATGAAAAATGATGATGTGTTATTTTCTTGTTATAGCCCAATAAGATTGAGTTAGGGTTCAAGAGGAAGTTTAGTATAAATATTATATATTTAGCTAGAGCCTCCATATTGGCTAGGGTTTTGAGTTCATGAGTTTGTGAGTTTGTGAGTTCGAGAATAGGGAGGATAGAAGAGTGTTGAGAGACATTGTGTGTTGAGAGATAGAGCATACACTGTAAGAACTCCTCTATTTTTCTAGTTGATTGGTCGTGGTTTTTCCCGATTTGGGTTTTCCACGTAAATTGGTGTGTTTGTTCTTTTCTTCTTTGATTTTATTTGTGTTGATTGATATTTTATTCGAGCGGTGAGGGATTTTATCCCAACAACTGGTATCAAAGCTAGATTGAAGGGATCAACACGATCCAAAGACCTAAAATTGAAGAGGAAATTTTCGGATTTCAAATCTCAGTTTTGGTAGAACTGTGTTTGCGCAATAACCGACCGTTGGATCCTGTTGACATTCTGGCAGCGTGTTCCTGATTTGTTTGTCTAAATTTTGAACGGTGGAGATCGGCAGCTGAGTTTTGGAAGTGCTTCTGCCGGAGTCAAACAGTAGCTGTAAATTGGTGACTTTTCTCCTCTTTTATTATTTTTTCTTGGTTGTGGTTGTGGTTATTTGAATTTCTTGAAAATGTCAGAAACAAAGTTTTATATTCCTCTTTTCGATGGAAAGATGGATTTCACTGTGTGGCAGAGTACGATACTAGATGTACTTGTGAGGGATAATCTCGATCAAACCCTTGAGGACGAGAAACCTGAAGGAATGACTGATCGTGCTTGTGCAAATATGAAGAAGAAAGTTGTTGCCACGATCCGATTAGCCCTTGCTCCAGAAATCAAATATGGTGTCATGTGGGAGGCAACACCGAAGGGTATTTGGGATAAGTTAGAGAGCGTTTATGCTTCCAAGTCAATGACAAACCGGTTGTGCATGAAGATGGATCTGTACACATTGAAGATGGAAGAAGGAGGTAATCTTCTTGATCATATTAATAATTTTAGTCAAGTAGTGTGTCGACTTCAAAACGCCGGTGAGGATATTAAAAGTGAAGAACAAGTTGTATTGTTGTTAGCTTCTTTAGCACCTTCCTATGGCCCTGTTAAGCAATCTATGTTGGTTGGAAGGACCACTCTTAAGTTTGATGATGTTGTTGCCAAATTGAGAGATAATGAGAAGATAATGGGAAAGAGCAATGTACCCACTGGGAATGAAATACTAGCCACTACACCGATGTCGAATCGAGGGAGGAGCCGTTCTATTATAAAAAATGACTTTGGTGTAAGATTCCAAACAGACCTTAGTAATGTTGAATGCTATTATTGTCATGATATGGGCCATTTTCAATCCAGGTGTCCAGTCATGATGGATGATTTGAGAAGTTTCCGGCAGATGAATAACAAAGGAAAAGAGAAAGTTGAAAAGAGTGGCAACTCTGCGAATCTGGTAACTCATGATGATTCAGTGTCTCACGATGATTTGTTTGTGATGAAGAGTAATGGATCGAAAGACTCAGGTTGGGTGTTGGATTGTGCATCTTCAATGCATATCTGTCACGATAAATCTTGTTTTGAGACTTTGCAGGTCGATGGGGATCTTGGACATGTTACTGTTGGAAATGGTGAGAAGATGAATATCAAGGGTGTTGGCATTGCACGCTTCAAGGATCACAATGGTGTTGTTAAGAGATTGGCTGATGTGAAGTATGTACCAAGTTGTGGTGATAACATCATTTCATTGAGAAAGTTATGTTCTCGTGGGTGCAGATTTACTGGCGACAAGAATGTTTGCAAAGTTTTCAAGGGAGATTATTTGATCATAAAAGGAGTGAGAAGTGATCATAATCTCTTTTATGTTGGAAGTTCAAGGAATGGATCTTGCGCTAAGTTTGGCATTCACAAAGATGAGGAGTCTAAACCAAAGATGAAGATGCAATTTGCACGCGTCGAAGATATTGTATTTGGGTCTTTGAGTCGAGGGAGGAATTGTTAGGATATCTCCTCAAAGCCCAAATAGAATGAAAGATGATGATGTGTTATTTTCTTGTTGGGCTAAGAGAGTTAGGCCCAATAAGATTGAGTTAGGGTTTAAGGGGAGGTTTAGTATAAATATTATATATTTAGCTAGAGCCTCCATATTGGCTAGGGTTTTGAGTTCATGAGATTGTGAGTTTGTGAGTTCGAGAATAGGGAGGATAAAAGAGTGTTGAGAGACATTGTGAGTTGAGAGATAGAGCATACACTGTAAGAGCTCTTCTATTTTTCTAGTTGATTGGTCGTGGTTTTTCCCGATTTGGGTTTTCCACGTAAATTGGTGTGTTTGTTCTTTTCTTCTTTGATTTTCTTTGTGTTGATTGATATTGTATTCGAGCGGTGAGGGATTTTATCCCAACAATCTGATCAGTGGCTATAAACTTTAGTCTGTTAGATCAGATTTGATATTCTTATTATGGAGAATCATCCCATTGTAATTTTCCTTTTAACTAAAATCACATGTTTTCGGTCCTAATTCTGTTAAAAACGCTTTTCCCCAAATTGCTTTTCCGATCAACTCCGGTGGAGCCTCGCCGGAGCATAACAAATTGGTGTCAGAGAAACCGATTGCCGGACGGTGATGCCCAACAACGCTCGTTTTTCGGCAATGGATGCAGAGTGGAAGAAGCTCAAATCAAGGGTCAACTTAATTACTGTTGGCGGAGACTGCCGATCGGATCAAACAGACTGCTGATTTGAACCGTTTCTTGCAGGATATATTGGAGCAAGCGGTCGACGTCAATCGTGGCCTACAAGTCCGGCTAGATCAGTCCATCTGCTCACAGGAAAAAGAATTTCGAGCGATTAGAGACCAGATGTTGGAATTTTAGAGAGAAAACCGCGATCTGAGGGAGTTGATCCGACAATAATTTCAGGCGGCCAAGGATCACGCTTCTCCGGCTATTCCGCATTCGCATGACGCAGGCTCTAGTGGCATTATTCCCTCGCCGGTGCACGATAATTTTTATGAACAGGTTAATCCTTCACTGCGTAGTTCAGCTTATGTGATTTCCAATCCAAAATGTATGCTTGAGGCTAGAACTGCATATTGTGAACCTGTAATAAGGCATAATCCAACTCAATTTGCGAAATGTGATTCAAGAATTGAGACTGGAATCCGTAGAATTGGCCAGATGGACAAGAACTTTCTAGAACCTGTTAACACATAGATAATCAAGCTATGAGGGATCAGAGAGATTGGAGGGACATATTTGGGAATGGGGTGTAGCGTGCTAGGGTTGATTTGTCAAATTTTGGGGGAAATAATCCCAAGGATTGGATCAGTATATCATGTAGTTTAGTCTATTATCACGTAGGTTTTCTCCAGTTTTGATAAATAATTGAGAGTTGAAAATAAAATCATCAACTCACTGATCACTTATTTAGTCAAATACATACAATTCAATAAGCTGTGCACCGCGCGGCATGACTAACCTAGTAAGAGTAAAAGAAATTTGAATTTTGCAAATTTTAATGTAAATTAATATTATATATCTAACTAACTTTGAAGCGTCCTTGTTTGAGACGATTTTATGTTTAATCTCTTCCTCACACCCTGTACAATGTTTTGTAGTCTAAAAAATTAGAAATTAACTAGCGATTAATTTTGTAATTTTAATTCTAATTGTATGTACTTGAAATATTGCCATCATTTGCTGTTTCGCTATTTTAAGTTCAGTTTAATATATATCAGGATCATCCTGATATTGGCAATATCAGGCACCAATTAAATAACGACACATCATCTTTAACTAATTTATGATTGGGGCACGTGTTCAATCATTACCCAGACGGGTTTGAACATTCTAAATTAGGGTTTTAGAACTTTACTAAAAATATCTTAACCAATTAAAACATTACAATTGTACACGTGTCATTATCTTATTGGTGCCTGATAAGGCCTATATCAGGATCATCCGGATGAATGTTTTTCTCTTTTAAGTTATGATTTTTACGAATTTGTTTGATTCTACATATATCATTCATATAATTTTAGACCCGTTTTCGTAAATTGTTTATCATTTTCCTTGATTTTCTCCGATTTTCAATTGTGTTGGTGAATTTCGTAATTTTGGTCCATTTAATTTAATTTAATTTTGGTATGTCTTCCTTAAACATGATGTTTTCAATTCTTTGTTACCATATCATAAAATTTCCTAAATCTTTAAAAATATAATATAAATATATACATTTTTTTTGACAAAATATAAATATATACATAAACCTTTATAAAAAATATGTATACAATTTCTTATACCTTTTTAAGAGATGAGACTCATCGTGAATGAATAGAACGTCAATTAATAAATTTTTCTATTCGCCAATTACGAATGACTTACAGTTTCTATAATTTATTGGCCAAGTATTGATAGGTTTAATTAAACTAAACAAACTAATATTTTATAATTAAATATGATAATATAATCACAAATTTAATTAAGTTAATATCGTTCATTCATATTAAGTAACAACTATTTTGACGGCCTAAAAAAATCTATTTTGACATATTATATTTGACATTTATAATTATTATATATTCATATAAAGTTCGGTGCAATGCATCGAAATCTAACCTAATTTTTTTTAAATGGCCATTCAAATTGAAATATTTTGTCCAATAAAATTTGACTCATTATTAATCTCATGTATAATATTTTGACATATATATAATTAGAATGTTTTTTATTTAACGTGTTGCACTGAAAGATAAACTTATTAATTTGGAAAATATTAACATCTTTGCTTAAATTTCAAATAAAAATCCCAAACTCACTTACTTGTACACATATATATATATATGAAGCAGAACAACAAAAATCATATATTCAGGCTTCAAACACAATGGATATGCGTGTACATCATGATAGCTATTTAAAGTGAAATGAATTGAACGAAATTATTTAATTAATCAAAGAATAAAAGACGAATAATGTGGGATTTTTACTAACTAAATTTAATTGTCGTAATTTTGTAGTGAGAAAATGATGAACAAAAGTAAAGACGTGCATGGTGTAGACGTTCCATTAACTTGCGCGTGTCGGTTGCGTGCGCGTGTATTGCACGCATGATTATCTAGTGCACGTCTAAATATAGAGTAAAGTTCGAGACAAAGTCTCTAGAAAGTCCGACTTTCCTAAGTGTTATGGAACTACCACTATATATTTAATGTCAAGTGATACTATTTTGTATTAAAACATTGATAGTATCAAAGTGAACATATAATAAAACATGTTTTAATGCAAAAATTCATGAATTTATATTAAAACATTAATAAAATTCAAATAACAAATTTTACAGTTCAAATGAAAAGGTACACTATATAAGTTAAAACGTATAAAGACTCTTATGGAAAGTAAGGAAAGTTGGACTTTCAGGAGAGTTTCTCAAAGTTCAATGATAATATTAACAGTCATTTAAAGTAGACTCTCGTCATTGGCATATACTCTTAAGGGTACAGGATTATCTACGCAACTTTCTCTACGCAAACCGTACGCCACAGTCATAAATTTGGTAGTTTTTGTTTCCTATTGTAAATATATGTATGTTTTGCGTTTATTAAATTTTTCACTGAGTTTTTTAACGATTTCATTCTTACATAAATAATATTTTATTTTTTTATAAATTATTTCATAAATTCTTATTTTATTGCCGTCGTTTTTTCAAAAATGAAATTAGGTAGGTAAAATATCTATTTTTGTACGTTATTTTAGAAAAAAAAATTAAATTTGTGAAACATACAATTGCAATTCAATTTTTTTATAATAACTGAATTTAATATTTTATTTTGATATTGTTTATTGGAATTTCAGTTCGAACAGTTTCATAAATAATTTATAAAACAAAGCTATCGAGTAGGATTTGCTTATATAGTTATATGTATATGAGAAAAGTTTTTTTTATTTAAAACATATACATGTAGATCAATTTTATAGTCGAAATTAATTTTTTATTACATTATACTCATTTACGAAAATATAATTTTTTATTATCAATATATACAATTTAATTTTATACATTTACAATTAAATTTACAAATAACCAGTAATTAAATTAAAATTTAAGATATTGTAGATTAACATTTACGGAACTTAACTTCTTTCTTGAAAAAATGACGGTAATAAAAGACAAATTTAAATAATTTATTAAAAAAATATGTTTTACGTAAAAACGAAAATGGTTAAAAATTACTTTCAACTGATAATCCAACGACATGAACAGTGGAGGATATAATTAACGCAAAACAAACGTATCTTTACCAAATGAAACAAAAACTACGACGTTTACGAGTGTGGCGTACTACTTGCGTAAAAGAAACTGCGCGCAGAGGATCCTATCCCCCAACCAAGTGAAAGACACGTGCTTGTATTTATTTTGAAAATTTAACTCATATAGTAAATTATATTTATATATTGGTTTAATTCAAAGTTAAATTTTACTCTGAAAAAGTCAATTGTGCTATTGATCTGAGATGCAGGATGTATGATATTTATATATAATGAAGATGTTCAATTATTTTTCTACTTTGACTATTCACAGTTAAAAGTATCCCAATCACTGAAAAATTTAATATAGAAAACAAAAAATGAAACTAGTTAGATGGTTACCTCTATAATAGGGTTTGTCACACCTTTGACGCCAGTCTCGTCTTTACCATCCATATAGTACATGTTACAAACTTTCAAGAAAAAACTAATAAATTTTCATGCATTTGGATGGATAAGTAAAATAAACAACTTTAGGAAATTAATCAAATAAAAAATAAAATATTTTGATAGTGTATAATGGCCCAATAATCTATCAACACTATAAGCTACCGACCTTATAACCGGCAAATATTATTTTATAATAAAAATTTTAAATTTTAGAAAACATTATGAGATAAAAAATACAGTTTAATATATATCAGGATCATCCTGATATTGGCAATATCAGACACCAATTAAATAACGACACATCATCTTTATCTAATTTATGATTGGGCCACGTGTTCAATCATTACCCAGACGGGTTTAGGCATTCTAAATTAGGGTTTTAGAACTTTACTAAAAATATCTTAACCAATTAAAACATTACAATTGTACACGTGTCATTATCTTATTGGTGCCTGATAAAGCCTGCATCAGGATCATCCAGATGAATGTTTTTCTCTAAAAAATAACACGGAACAGAATGTCAATAAGATCCATAGCCACTCTAATAGGTAAAAACAATCAAGCACGCTGCAATTTATGAGCGTGCAATACTCGTGTGTTGGAATAACAGTGCACATATTGTGCATTTTATAATTTGCAAGGTCGTATAATTGTCTACACATAATTATTATACTAGTACAAAAATGTATGTAATCAGATAAATTATGTTTAGTGCTCATATTTGAATTGAAATATTAAAAGCATGGAGAAATATCTAGCATATGAAACTTGGAGAAATATATCAATGACACTTGAACGAATCTTGTGAACCACATTGCTAATTGTGAAAAACAAGCTCCCGCAAGCATATGCACCGGCTAATTAAGCAAAAGACGTGCACAAAAGACACGCGCGTGCATGCATCTGAATTCTCTCACGCGCTATTGCAGATGTGTAGCAAACACTGTCGGAGATCGGTCTAGATCTAGACAGTAAGAATGCAGAGACATAAAAATGTTTTATTTTGATTTCATTAGTTCTTTTGAATTTGACTTTTTAGAATCTTACTGAAGTGTAGTAGTAAGTTGATTAATACTCATTTTATAAACAGGATCGATTCAGAGAAGATCTTTAAAAGACAGTTAAGAGATAAGATGAAAATGTTAATATATTTTTCATGAAAATATTTAAATACCAATAAATAACAAACATCATAATGATCATTCAGTCCATTTGGAAAAATAAGATCTAGCCAATTCCAGCTGATTGACTTGCAAAAATCAAACCGAAAATTCAAACAAACACTAATTTTTCTTTTTTTTGTTAAAACCATCAAGGATTGAGGGATTATTATATAAGGCTCTCCTAAGCCAAGAAAACCACAAAAGTGGAAAATTACAACATCAGAGTAAAGACTAAGATGACTAATTAATTGAAAGCTAGATTAGGCTAAACTTCTAAATGAGGATTAAATCCCCACTCCACTCAACAAAAGCCTCAATAGAATAGTTGGTGATTTAATAGTGAATTGTATGCAAAACACAAAACAACCCCCAACTAAATTGAGAAGAGTGAACTCAAAATTAGCACTATCTAACTGTTACTATCTTACTAGGAATAAGGGGAGGAGTAGACTCAACCAGCTGGATCAGATAAAGGTCCCTTGTGAATCCTAATAGTGGGGATTACAGAGGCATACAATGCTAAAAGTTCCTTGGTAGAGGAATGGAGGTCTGATTCTGTGATGAGTCCCTGTGACTGATACTGAGCAGCCCATCTAAGCAGGGAGTCAGCTGGGTAAATTATCCTCTCTTAGAGTGTGTATTAGCTGGAATGGATGGAGAGTGGTGTAGATGGAATCCAGCAACTGAGAAAGTTTCCTTTGCCTTTTGGAGGGGTTGAGAATCATAGTGATGGCCATTAAACAGTCATACTCCACTGTGATATCAACAGGGCTGAGTTCTTTGCCCAGTTCAATTCCAGGCTTGATGGCTAAAATTTCCGAGTCACTACTACAAAGGGGTGGATGCAAGGCACATATTTAAGGCGTTTGATGGGGCGCGTTTTTTTACGCCTTGATGGTATGTAGCGAGTTCGCTACCTCTTCAAGTTAGCAAAAAAAAATTACAGTTAAGACGGAAAGAGGCAGTTAAAGGCGGAAATGGGTTTTGACGTTAAAAAATGCTTGATCAAGGCGGAAAAAATGTATCCGCCTTAAATTGAATTGGTTGTTGCGATCTCGTAACCTTTGTAGTAATATAAACGTGTCTGTAGCGATTTCGTAGGTTAGCTCGTTAGTTGTAGGTTTGTGCGTTGCGATCTCGTAAGCTTTGCTAAACCCTAATTTTAGCAGGCGAGGATGTGGGAGATGTCGTAACTGGGACGGTAGCATATTGCGTTTGATGTTACGATATCGCTTCTGTGCACGTCAAATTTGTCATTGTTCAATGTACAGTGCATGTGAGGGTGATTGAAATGTTACGAGTTCGCAGGCTATCCAAAGGTGTTAGCGACGTTTTAGCGATATCGCAACGGCGTCTGTATGGGTCACAGATTTAAGCTGAACTTGCCGTTCTAACTCCAAAAACAAAAACTAATAGAGGATTTAGGCATGACTCTAGTTAATAGAGGAATTCTAGGGTCTAGGGATGATCCATTCATCTTGGCGGCTCAAGCTCATCAGGTATTCTATGTGGAAGATCCAACTGATGCTCGATGGGAGATCGTTGTTGATGGTAAGAAAATATTCATCTATGGTGACGGCTTGTTCGACGATGACTCCACTGTTTCTACCGACACCATTCCGCCCTCGGTGTATGAAACTCTGGAGGAGGATGATGACATTGTTTGTGCGTCGGTGTGCAGAATGGATCATGAGGAAGGCATGTGGATTAATCCTGCGGGGAAAACTACAAAGAGGAAGGGGAGGCAACCAAAGAAGAAGAAGACTAAAAAGAGTAAAAAACAAAAGTAGCTATTTGATAACCATTGTTTTTGAATATTATGCTGTATTTCATGGTTCATGTAGTTAATTTTTGATTTAATTAATTTTAGTACACTAAATCTTCTAATTCTAAAAAATTTGTACACTGCTGTAGACGTGGCGATACCGTAACAAAACACGCTAGCAACCAATGCATGTTAACTTGTTTCTTTGCGAGTTCGTAACATTGGCGAACCGGTTACGCTCTCGCAACAAAAAGCTGAAATTCGCAGATGAGCTTCTGTCTCTTGAGTCTGACAGGTTACGATCTCGCTTGATGGGAACAACTTTGTATAAATTTGATTAACTTGAAACTAGCGCAATCGGTAGTAGCTCGCCAGGTGAGTAACGTGATAATAGCGAGTTCGCTAGTATAAATCCACATACCAAAAAATTAGATTTAACTCCTTAGTAAAGTGGTGTTACATTTTGCAATAATTTGGCCACACTAAATAAATAATGGAAGTTTAAATAATCAAATATACATAATAAAATATATGACATTCAAATTCAAATATTCTTCGCAATGTTGTTAGAGAAACTGATAAACACAAATTGAAAATTAAATTGTTTGGATTTGAGTACAAGTACTAGCCAACATGAACGAATGCAAATCTAATCATCATTGCTAGGAGGTGGTGTCTGTGATGGTGCTGGTGGATCCCCCTTCGATTTTTTCCTCGCACTAGCCCTTTCAATGCCACGTATCACCTTCTCCGTTAACCAGTTTTCGTGATTGATTTTGGCTACTTTATCCCTGAAAAGGTCGACCGTGTCTTCTACACCCTTGTAGTATGCCTCTGAGGGTACACCTGTTCATGTAAGTGAAACAAAAAAAGGGTCAGTATAGAAAATAAATTGTATAAAACAGAAATTAAACTGTAGGGGTTTAGTGTGGCTAACCTTCGACGTTCTCTCTGACTTCTTCAGGATTAAACTGTAGCGGTTTCTTGGGTCCATCCGCTACTTTCTGCCACACACCATCAATCAACTCAAACTTACCTTTCCTCTCAAAATATGACATCGTATAGAAGCAACACTCCTGGGCTATTGGAGATAATTTTATCTTGGGATGCACTGAGGTGAGAAACATGGTTATAAAATTACCGTAAGGGAGCTTCTTGACTGTCCTATTATTTTCGACCACACTTTGTCTCATGTGCTCGAAAATGACATGGCCCGGGTTCAACTGTATCTCCTCCATGACGCAATAAAATATGCTCACAGTAGTATAGTTCATCTCGGTGATCCAACCACCCTTAGGCACGACACTCCTAGCGACCATCTCATAAACATTCCTCTCCTCACCACTAAGTTTATCCAACTTATAAGATCTAGGCACCCCTAAATCGTCAGCATCTCTATCAAAGTACTTCTTAGCATACTCTACAACTTGAGCTCGATCCAAAACCCCATACTCAGGCCATTGTTCTCTAATGTAAAACCCCGGAGGGGGTTGGTTGCTATAGTCCTCGTTAATAGCATAGGTCACGTTCAATGCCTTGTTAAAAAACTCCTCCCCAATCTCGTAGTCCTTCTTATTAACCCTAGTGAACCACCTACCCGTCTCCTTTTCTTCCTCAATCAACTGGTGAAAATTAGCATAGAATTGGGACGTCTCATCCTTATGTGCCGGATAATTCAAACCTAACAAGTCACCCAACTCATGAAATTGAAATATCTTTAACACATTCCCCAAACCTAGTTCTTCTATCTGATTAAAATCAACAACATAACAATCTAGCAATTGACTATGCTCCATGTAATTAGAATAGGCCTGGGATGCATCAAAACTTACAAATCTTTGCTTATCATATTTGGTTGAACTTGTTCCCGCCGTCGCCCGTGGCTGAGATCCCGAAGCCCGACCTTCATCACGTCGGGCACCCTGCACAAACAGATTGGGTGCCAAATTCTTCGTCCTTGCCATTGTTCTTGTCGGATGGGTATGTGAGATTTTGGTTGGTTTATTTTTTCTAAGCTCTGAGACGTTCGATCGATGCTTGAAATCAGAAGATCCCAAATTTGATATTTATAGGTTTGCGGCTTACGATATCGTAACTAACAAGCCAACTTATATTCAAGTTGGTTGCGATGTCGTAAGTTTCCACGCACAAAAGAAAACGACGCCGTGTAACATGCTGCGAGGGTTTAATTCTCAGGAGTAATACTAGCGACATCGTAACTAATTAAATTCATATTATATTAATAATACGCAGTACTACTAGCGAACTCGCAACTAATTGTATTCATATTAACCTAGCGAGATCGCTACCATTCCAGTCATAAGTTTTGTTGTTCTATGTGTCAATCTTTGTTGTTCCGAATTCGCAAGGGTAGACAACGTACGCTGCGACATCGCTACAGATTCTCTAACTAGGCTCTGTTGACTGAATACGGCTTGTTGCGAGATCGTAAGGACCTCGTAAACAGGTGCTAGTTAGTTGCGAATTCGCATGGTGTTCTGTTCATAATAAATCATCATGAAACGTGACAGTGACGATATCCCTATGTCCACGCACTGTACAAAAAGTGAATGATTTTGCTGATATGATATGGGCTCTTAGGATGAATAAATAAAATGTAAGGGACAATATATCAAAACAAGAAAAAATAAATTGTAAATGTGCCAAAATGGAAAACACAACTTCATTACAATCGAAACAAACTGGTGATGCAAAAATACATAGTAAAGAACAAACAACTAATACTAGTAGATGATTCGTTCACCGAGTACATGAAGCAGTTCCTGATCGCAAGTGCATGCATCACAAGTGATGTCCGCCAGATCAAGGGGCAGCCAGGGATCGTACCTCACAAACTTATTGAGGCCAGCATGCGGAATGCAGCAGATCGGCCTAGGCCTAACTGCTGCTTTTGAGAAGTACCTGAGGTAGTGTGTCCAACCCCAAGCGTATCTCAGACCTCTTCTGACGCGTTGCCTAGCTAGATGGAGGCCCTGTTTGTCGGTTCTCTTCATGGTTGTGATGACATTCATGCCTCTTTGAATGTCACCTTCGCAGATTGCAAAAACAGCCAACACATAGGTCGACGGTGTGTGACCTACTGCAGAAGTTTCGGTGAGCCACTGTCGAGCCCACTCGGTCGCTCTTCCGCTCACGTAGCGACGAAGAACCCAGTCGAACTCAGCACGAATCAATACCAGATTTATCATGTCATCTGGTAGGGAGCTGAATAGAGACACATCCATTGGAAGCAGAAGGCAAGGAATATGAGAAGGCAGAAGGGAATGTGGGAATGAAGGGTCTAATGAGGTTCTAAATGGAGAAGGGGTTGATATTTAAAGGGTTGAGGTGCTCTATTATTCAAAAATCTGTCAGAGTTCCTAGACAAAAAGCAGTCATTATGGTATTAATGGAAGGAAAATGTAAAGGCATTCTCACCTTTCCATGGACACCCCATGCAAACCCCCAAAATAAATTAATTACTGATGGAATTTCAAAGGTTTTTACTGATGTCACAGGTCAGACAAAGCCCAATAATTATACTATCACTACTACTACAGCCCAATATACAACCAAAAGCCCTTATCTCGTTGCGATATCGCTAGAGAATCGCCAGCTAGGCTCTGTTGACTGAATACGAGCTGTTGCGATATCGTTAGGGCCACGTAACCTATAAGCGAGTATGTGACGATTTCGCTAGTGTTGATTCTACTAATAACCGTGACATTGACGATATCGCTAGGAACATGCAAAATAGCAACAGTAAATGATTTTGCATAAAAAGTAACGTTTACGATGACGCTAGTGATTTAGCGAGCGATTTTGCTTAAAAAATAACCGTTACTGATGAAAAAGTAAAATGTAAGGGACAAGGTTTCAAAACAAGAAAAGCTATTCAATAATTAAATTAATGAGCCAAAATGGCAGACATAAATTTATTACAATCCAAACAAATTTTACATAAAAAACAACAGAATAAAATAAGAAAGAAACTACAACATCCAAAGTGGCGGAGGGGTTATAAGGACGTGAAGCACTTCCTGCTCGTAAGTGCATGCATCACATTCGATGTCCGCTGGATCAACCCTCGTGTAGCGCCGGTACCTGAAGCCGTGATTGAGGTCAGCATGTTCTTGGCAGCATCTAGGTCTAGGCACTACTACATCGAGGTACCCCAAGTAATGCGCATTGCCCCGGGCGTAAGCCAATTCGAGGGTGACGCGATCCCGAACTTCCTTGAGGCCTTTCTTGTCGGTTCTCTTCATCTCGGTGATGACATCCATGCCTCTCTGAGTATCACCTTCGCAGATTGCAAATATAGCCAAGGCATAGGCCGACTCTCTGTGACCTATTGCAGAAGCCTCGGTGAGCCACTGTCGAGCCCAATCGGTCGCTTGGAAGCTCACATACCGACGAAGAACGTGTCTGAACGTAACACGAATCATTATAAGATGAATCACGTCATCAGGGAGGGCGCTGAAAAGTGTCAAAGCCATGGGAATAAGAATGCAAAGAATAGGAGAAGTTTGAAGGGAATATGGGAATGAAGGCTCTGATGGGGCTCTAAAGGGAGAAGGGGATGACTTTTATAGGTGTGAGGTTCTACATTTGTCAAAAACATGTGAGAGTTCCGAGCATAACATTAGTAATTGCTGTATTAAAAGAAGAAAAATGTAAAGGCATTCACACCTTTTCATTGACCAACTTGGCATCCCCAACCAAAATAATTACTGATGGAATTTCAAAGGTTTTTCGTGATGGGTC
Organism: Sherardia arvensis; assembly: GCA_948330725.1. Taxonomy (NCBI): domain Eukaryota; kingdom Viridiplantae; phylum Streptophyta; class Magnoliopsida; order Gentianales; family Rubiaceae; genus Sherardia; species Sherardia arvensis. The sequence continues at coordinate 38,415,068 of OX415236.1, read as the reverse complement.
CGTATACTGTAGCGATATCGCTACTCTCCAAGCGCTACAATTGTTTGCCAGGTGTGTCAAGCTTTGTCGTTAAGAACTCGCTAGAGAATCTCAAGCTAGGCTCTGTCTAATGAGTACGACTCGTAGCGAGTTCGCTACAATAAGTTACACAGCTATCGAAGTCGTAACAAATATCGCCAACATTTGTCCCACATCGGCTGATTAGAAGGTGATTTTTCATTTTATATACACTTACATTTCACAAGGGTTCGATAAGTCGCCGACCAGCGCAAACTGAACATGAAACACCAAGGCTAAGGCCCAATACTTACATAGGCTAAGGCCCAATACTTACATACTGAACATGAATACGACATGTTGTGATATCGTTAGGACCTCGTACACAGGCGCTTGTTAGTTGCGATTTCGCTTGGTGTTCTGTTACTAATAAATCATCATGAAACGTGACAGTGACGAAATCGCTTATTAATAAAAATTAATAAACTTACATAAAATGTAAAGGACAAGGTATCACAAAAAAAACTTATTAAATAATGAAATGTGCCAAAATGGCAAACAAAATGTTATTACACTCATACCAAATTTGGGCAAAAATGGTAAAAATACATAATCAAAAATACTAGAACATTTAGCCTAAACGAGGACCGAGGACGTGAACCAATTCCTGATCGCAGGTGCATGCATCACATGAGATGTCCGCTGGATCAAGTCTCTCCCAGCGATCGTACCTCACTCTGCGATTGAGGGCAGCATGTTCCACGCAGCAGATCGGCCTGGGCGTGACTACTCCATCTCTGAGGAACCTGTAGTAGTACGCCCAACCCCAAGCGTTACCCAAACCGGCTCTGATGACGCGTACTCGAGCTTCCCAGAGGCCTTTCTTATCGGTTCTCTTCAGGGTGGTGATGACATTCATGCCTCTCTGAATGTCACCCCCGCAACATATTGCAAATAGGGCCAAGACATAGGTCGAGTCTGTGTGACCTAGTGCAGAAGCGTCGGTGAGCCACTGTCTATGCCATTCTGTCGCTGTTCCGGTCACGTACGCACGAAGAACCGAGTCGAAGTAAACACGAATCATGATTAGATTTATCATGTCATTTGGGAGGGCTTCGAATATAGACAAATCCATGGGAAGCAAAAGGCAAACAATAGGAGAAGGGAGAAGGGAATGTTGGAATGAAGGAAATTTATAGGGTTCAGGTGCTCTATTTATGAAAAAGATTGTAGAGTTCCTAGTAAAAAAATAAAGGCATTTTTACCTTTTCAAGATATCCTCATGCAAACCCCAAAAAAAAAGTTAATTCCTTATGGAATTTGAAAGGTTATACTGAATTGTTTTAAATGTTATTTCATCAAATCAAACTAAACTAAATTGAAAGTATTGAATTCGTTTGTGGGTTCGTGGGTTTATGGTTAGGGTTTAACTGTGATAACGTGCACACTAGCGATATCGCTACCATACATGCTACTTAGCGATATTGCTACAATAAGTTACATCGGTAGCGAGTTCGCTAGTGAGGCGCCAACTTGGCTCTGTTGACTGAATACGACTTGTTGCGAGATCGCTACTTTTCAGTTACACAGTTAGCGAGTTCGCTAGTGAGTCGCCAACTTGGCTCTGTTGACTGAATACGACACGTAGCGACCTCGCACGTTACACGTAAATAGGAGCGAGGACCAAGCGATTTCGCTAGGAGCACGCACTATACCAAAAGTACTTGATTTTGCTGAACTGAAGTAACAACTCTAAAAATAATTGAACAACATACATCTAAAAATTGTTGAAGTTATTGACCATATTCATGTAACCAAAACGGCATATTTGGTGACGCGTACACAAGTGATCATAATCCAAAAACTAGTTAATATTCAAAAAAGTAAATGTTTAAACCAAACTAAACTACGAAATCAGAGGCCTGCGACTAACATATCATGCAAGTCATCAACACACATCTTGTCACTGCCTTCGGCCTTCTCCCCCGAACTGCCTTCTCCCTCTTGTTGCTTGTCTTGCTCGTTCTGGCCAGCTGGTTGAGCTTCAGTCTCGATGCAGGTGTTCTCTTCTTTGCCTTGGCCCGGTTCAACATCATCGTCGGGTTCTCCGATCAGCCTCTCTTTCCTAATCATCTCATACCTCGCCGACTCATCTTCTGCATCAGAGTCGGTGTCAGGATGATCACCATCATCACCATCATCACTATCCGCATCTTCATCCCTTACATGATCAGCAAAAGCTTCCCATCGGATGTCTCCTTCCGGCTGGCTGTCGCCAAATCTTCGCTAGGACCCGCGGTGTCTTTTTGCTTGGGAAATGTGGTGCGGAAATCAGGTACCTCCTCCTCATCGCTCAGATCGCACTCCACTACCCCGCTGGAAATCAGTTCGCCGAGCCGTTCGTTGTTAGCACATGCCCTTTTCTCGGCCATTTCAATCTCATTCAATAACTGGCCCATAGACACCACAAGCCTACCACGGGCATCAAAAACAGCATCTACACAAACAAATCAAGGTTGATAAGAACCAAACATTAACAAATTAAACAACTAGAACCAACTACAGTTAATAACAAGCTAGAATCATACCTGATACTCCCATCCTACCCCTTGCCCTTCTGGCTGCCTCTTCAGCTTCTTTCTTTCTCGCGTACTTCCCATCGGCCTTCAAATCTAACCTCTTGTGCTTGAGCCACTCCTTGTCGTATTTGCCGAGCGGCATGGGACGGCCTCTTGGAAAAATACCCGCTAGCTACAATCAAATTGCCATACAGAAGCGCGGCGTTCTTGTGTCTGGCCATCTTCATCATTTGGGTAAGAATTGTGAAGCCGGGGTTGATTGGAAGCTTCTCCATGATATAGTAGAACACCATGAGACTGCAAACTGTGGGCTCACATGCATGCCCTAGGGACGGGACCACATTACCGCAGATTAGCTCAAAAACTAATCTCTGCTCCTCGGTAAGCCTGTGGATCGGGTAAAACCTAGCTGTACCCGGCCTATCAGAAGTCCTTTTAAACCACTTCTGACCCATCTCACCGGCCTTCAACGGTTGCTTGGGGCTAACAGAAGGAAACCTCTGCTCGTAATGTACCTCGTACGGACCATCCTTTTTGGTAGGCCTCAGCTCGTTACGAGTCAGATAAGAACATTTCAGAACTTCATTGATGCTAAACTTATCGACCGTAAACTTAACACCCCGCACCTAAACTTAACACTTATCTACTATGCTGTTGTCTCTAAAGGTAAGCGATGGATAGCGTTTTCAAGCGTACACATGATGTGTAGAGTTTCTTATTGTCTTACAATTAAAGACTAAGTTTATTAAAACTCTTTCAAATTATGTAATTGTAGATTAAGTGACCAAATCCCTATCCCATTCTACATGAGCATACGACGGAACAAATGTAAATTATTCTTAAAATAGAATGATTAGTGTCTTATACCATCATTTCGTTTAAATCGTGATTTAAAAATGTATGAGTGCATTAAAAAAACAAAATAAAATCTTAAGGAGGGTTCTAGCGAGCATTTGTAGCGAATTCGCAACATCCTAGGAACATACTTTATGTCAGCTTTTCAGTTACGATGTCGCTAGAAGGATAAAGTAGAGCATAAAAGGCAATCACATGAGCACGTAACGACTTTGTAAATAGCCACGTCAGGCGTAACGAGAGATTTCCGAGTTCGCAACAAGGTAAGCTAGAATAAAGAAAACACGTTATAGAACAGAAAAACCCTACACTTTTGGCATCTTATCCATCACTTCTTACGGGTTTCATCTCCAAAAGTTCAAACTTTTGCACATCTTCTCAAATCTCCTCAACTTTCTTCACATCAAATCTCCATTACCCATCCCATACATGTTGGACACATCAATTGTGTCAAAACAAAGTGGAACTAGCCACTAATTGCATCCAAAAGATTGGTAAGTTTTGCAATAAATTCTCAACCACATTTTTGCCTATAGTTTTTGCAATTAATGTCAATCTTTATTTGTTCTTGTTCAATTTGGTAACATCCTTTGTTATGTGTAGGAGAGGGACAAACAAGGTAGACCATCCCCAACCAAAATAATCAATTCCACCGACACAACTTTGTCATATACCAAAGGTACGATTTTTTTCATTCTTATATGCTAAAAAATTGATTTTCTTGTACATGGTGCCTCCATTTATCATGTTATTACTAAATATCATGTCAGAAGCATGTCCTGAACGAAAATCAAGATTTTCGTTTAAAATTATCCATAGCTAGCTTAGCCCTAAATTTTAGGATTATGAAATATAATGTTTTTACTACAAAGTACAACTTTGATTTATTAGTATTGTGTTATTCATTAACTAAATTCAATATACAAAGGAAAGCTTAATGGAGAGCCCTTCAAGTTCCGTTAACTCCGACTCAAGTGGGGGGGAAAATGTTGTTGGCGGTTCAAGTGAGGTTAGAAGACAACGAGAAGTGACTCGCGCATCGAAAGAAGCTCAACTCCTCACACATTTTCGCGAATTAGAGATTAGGATCGATAACAAAATACTAACACATGTCAAGTTTAATGACATTGGTGTTGCTATTTCACCCGACGATGATGCCGCGCGATGGTCGAGTTGGTGTGCTAAGACGGGTAGGATACGCACACCATTAGACACAACGGATTGGAGGCTACTAAGCATCGACATCAAAAAGGATATATGGAAGGAATGCAAGGTTAGTGTGGTACTTGTTATTTTTAATTTCAATTGAAAATTGTGAGTTTGACTATTTTTATGATCACATTTGTAGCGCCCCTTTATTATCGAGGCAACATCCTATGATCAAGTGAAGAAGAAGGCTCTTCAAATCGCATCAAAAGCTCATCGAGAACACAAATATACCCTTGCCAAGGATTATATCAAACCGAAGGGCACGAGGTTTGGGCAAGATCCAAGTACGCGTTACAATCACATTGTAACCCTTACTTGGGAGGCATTCAAGAAACGATGGTTAGAAAATGACGCAAAGGTTAGTTTACTTACTACATCTTGCAATAATAGTTTCATGCAAATTAGCCAAATATTTTTGTTTCGGTTAGTGCTTTATTCCTAAAATAACATAGAATTTTTAAAAGGGTTTGGGGGATAAGAAGCTCACTCCCGGGATTCCTTCGCACGTTTTATGATCTGGTGGGCCACCATAGTCGGGATTCTGTTTACTATTTCTACTCCAATAAATAGATGTTCGGCGAAGCGAGGGAATTAGTCGTTCCATGGGAAGACTTTGCCCTTTTCTGGCACTGTAAAACCCTTCCCGAAACAATCCTTATACTACATCAAATGTAAGCTACTTGATCTCATCTCTTCTATCGTATTGCAAGTTACGAATTTTCATGTACTTGTGCACTATTATACGTTCATATCCCATCTATTGTTTATTTAGGTACATGCAATGCCTTGCTCTAAATGCAAAGACTTTCATTGGGTTTTTGCACCCAATATGCTTGCAAGAAATGAATGAAAGTAATCAATCACGACTTGCTTATCTCTCTAAGATCCTTAGTGACAAGACCAAGACAATTTACATAGGCCCATATCTAGAGGGGTTAGTTTTCTTTGTTACAATTGGATATTTGCACTTCGTAAACATTATAATCTTCGAGACGGGTTCTTACATTTTCATTTCTTAAAATATGTAGCGGCCATTGGAGTTTTGTAGCTATGATACCATCGTTGAAGTGAGTGTATTGGATGGACCCGCTACACTTAGGTCCATCTACAAAATTTGCAGATTTATTAGAGGTTGCTATGCATAGTGCACATGACGACACACTACTTCCCTTCAACCTTATACAGATTTAGGTGACAGTACAAATCCAATGCTCATTTATTTCCACTATGATTTCATTTCAAATCATTTGTTATACTTCTTCACTTTCAGCATCGAAAGCAATTGTCAAATTGGGAGTGCGGTTACTATATGATGTTGTACACAAGCGAGTGTGTAGCAGGCCTTGTTCAAGATAATTTGGAATTACATTGCGTAAGCATTCTTATAACCTACTTATTGTACCTATTACTATCTACGTTGCATTCAATATATAGTATTAAAAACACATTTCATATTCTTAGATTATCGAGGAAAATCATGCACCGTACACCAAGAAGAAGTTGGAGGATGGTAGAGATGCATTGGCTAGACACTTGGTCCTTATTAGATCTCGGTACATCTCTAGGCCTCACATTCCCAATAAAAGCTAGTTTCTTTTTTTGTCAAATGGATGCATATACTTTTGAGTTCCATTACTTGCATTAGTTTATAAAGTGTGGCTTGATAGTGTTTCATGTTCATCTTTTGTGCTTAGATACCATGCATCTTGCAATTGACAGCTTAGACAATTAAAATGAAACCCAATTTTAGTGGAAGTGGGTGGAAATGGCTCAAATCCTATAATTTTGTGACACTTACGACTTACCTGCGAGATCGTAACTTCTCTCGCCCGTAACATTAAAATATTTGCGATCATCTTGTACTATCGCTACTTCAATCGCCGGGATTATATTTCTGAGCTTAGTTTTTGCGCACTCGCTACCCAATCGCTCGTTCTTTTCTGCCTCTCCAGTCTGATCTCTGTCGAGATCGTAACAATACACGCCAAAACCAGGCGAATGTCTAGCTTACTCGTAACGTCATTTTTTTTTTCTCGCTCACCCGGTGGTAAAACATCGTCGTTTATTGGTTCTTAGCTTAGTTTTTGCGCCATCGCTACCCAATCGCTCGTTCTTCTCTGCCTCTCCAATCTGATCTCTGTCGAGATCGTAACCATACACGCCAAAGCCAGGCGAATGTCTAGCTTACTCGTAACGTCTTTTTTTTCCTCGCTCACCCAGAGCTAAAACGACGTCGTTTAACGGTAGCGAGATTAGTAGCGAATTCGTTACTACACACATAAGCGATTTTACTTACGATATCGTTAACTCTCTCGAACCAACAACTTTTATTATATTTTTATAATATCATTTTCACAATTTTTACATTTTTATGAAAAACAATTGTTCGGTTGCGACCTCGCTACGGTGTTGCTAGCGAGTAGCTAGTGGGTGTCGTAACATGGCTCGTTTTGATTAACCGGAATTGTTTAATTTGGCTTGTAACGAGATCGCTACCTATGACCGAGCGATTCGCCTCTGTTTGTCGTAACCAGTCTCGTCAGCAGATAAATATATGACAAACTAGGTTCACTTACGAGCTTGTAACTACTGGTAGCGATCCGCACGGTGGAAGTCGTAACCAGTCTCGTACACATTCATAACAGTCTAGGCTTTTCAATGTAGCGAACTCGTTAGTATTTCATCTGGCGATCCGTAAGCTGCTGTCGTAACATAACAATCAACTATTTGTTTGGGACAGGCGTTTGCTTGTTACGGTTTCGCAACGAGCCAATTAATATCATACAGACTTTCACGCTAGCGAGTTCGTAAGCGTTTAGCTAGGCGTATAAGCCTACATCCAAGGCGGAAACAAACGCCTTAAACCCAAAAACATCTAAGGCGGAAGAGGAACCGCCTTAGATGATTTTTCTCATTCAAGTCACTACCAGGGAAGGCATTTGTTTTCTGCCTTAACACATGAAGGATGAACTGCCTTAGATGGCTTGATATTCTAGTAGTGAGTGTAGACGATCTGAAGCTTGTATGATCAGAGTTTTGGCTTTTATGAACTTCCCACAGTTGTTTCTGATCGCAAGTCTAATTCCAGCCTTTCCTTGTTGCCAGGATGCATCTACATTGATCTTGAATCCCTGAAATGCCTTGCTCCATGTAACTGTAACTATATTGGGTTTAGGATGGATGTATGGTGTAGGAACTGTGCCTGTGAGGGCCAGCTCAGAGTCCACCTTGATAAGTCCATGTTTCGTATTCGGACCTCATTCATACTCGGACAAGGGCTCGAGAAGGGTCGTGGGCTCGAGATACGCGGAGGATGGACCCACAGGTCCATCAATCCTAATCCTTATAAGGAATGCGTATATTATGAATGTTCTACAAGGAATATACGTCTTCTCAAAGATGGTAATACAGCTATCCTAAACATGGTAACACAACCATGTCCGAAATACACTTCTATTATACATGGTAATACAACCTCTATTCCCATAAGAGTTGTATTCATACCATAAATACAAATCTTGGTGATCTACGGATTGTAGCCATATAAATACCCTAAGTGGTTTGGTAGACCTCTCATCTAATCTCATACTTTCTACCTTACGCCTTAAGCAAATATACTGAATTGAGCGTCGGAGTGTCTATCCCCGGGACACCCGGGGCCTTTGTCTTGCAGATCAGTTCGTGAGCAGGGTTCGTGAGCAGGGTTCGTGATCAAGTGTGGGTCGTAGATATCCATCAATTTGGCACGCCCGGTGGGACCCGCAGGTTGATCTTGCTATACGATCTTCTAACTCATGGCTGATCCGGCTGAAAACCTTCGTGGGAGTACACGAATCCGTTTCTCGGTCCCGACAGGAGTAAGAAGCATCAACAACGATGAGACAAGCAACGCCAACAACCAGGGAGCTAGAAGGAGCATCAATGGTGTGCATCGATCGGCACAAGAAGCCTCTCCCTGGGAGTGGGAGAGCAAAAGATCTCGCTCGGACGGAACTGTTACTTTTTCATCTGAAGATACAGTTCCTAATCAAATTCCCCATTCAGATCCCCTGGTGATTACAGTTGACATAAACCATAACAAGATCAGAAGGGTCCTGGTGGATGGAGGAAGCGAAGTAGAAGTTATGTTTCTCAGTTGTTATGAACAGCTGGGATTGAACAGAAATAACCTCACGCCTACAAGCCCTATCTCGGGATTTACTGGCAATCCTATCAACACTTTGGGAAAAATTATTCTACCGGTGCAAGTAAGAGATGGCTCTCGGAGTATAACCCTACATTGCACCTTTACAATCATCGATTCCAGGTCACCGTATAACATAATCCTTGATAGACCCTGGATGTACCAGGCACAGGCTATCTGGTCCCCCTACCATTTGGTGATGAAGTTTCCTACCAACAAAGGGATTTCCACAATCCGAGGTGATCAACAATTAGCTCGAATATGCACAATTCAAGCTATCCGAAAATCAGAAAAAGAGAATCTTGAACCAGCCAAATACTCCGAGTCCGAGCCGATGCAACTCGGAGAATCAGGAACCGTTGAGGTTGGAACTCTCCTACCCCCCGAGATAAAAGCTAAACTACGAGATCTTCTCAACCAGTACATAGACGTTTTTTCCTGGGACACCAACGACTTGGTAGGAGTATCCCCTCGTTTGGCGGAACATTACTTGAATATCAATCCCTCGGAAAAACCCATCAAGCAAAAACGACGCATCTTTGAAGCCATTAGAGAGGAGATAGATAAGTTACTTAAATCCCGTATAATCGAAGAAGTGCAGTACCCAGAATGGATAGCTAACCCAGTGATGGTCAAGAAACCAGATGGAAAGTGGAGAATGTGCATCGACTTCACTAACTTGAACGATTGTTGTCCTAAAGATAGTTATCCCTTACCCTCGATCGACCGATTAGTGGAAGCGATTGCGGGATACCAAGTACTAGCCTTCTTTGATGCCTTTAAAGGATATCATCAGATCCATATGGCAAAGCAAGATAAAGAAAATACCTCCTTTATAACCGACCGAGGAACTTTCTGCTACAAGATGATGCCTTTCGGATTGAAAAATGCCGGAGCTACTTACCAGTGACTGATAGACAAATTATTCAAATCTCAAATAGGGCGCAACCTCGAGATTTATGCGGACGACATGGTAGTAAAAAGCCGCAGCTACGATGCCTTCTTTGAAGATTTAAAGGAAACTTTCGACACATTACGGGCCTCCAACTTGAAGCTGAATCCCGCTAAATGTACCATAGGCGTGGGAGTGGGAAAATTCCTGGGGTATATGGTATCCAATCGAGGAATCGAAGTAAACCCCGAGAAGATAGAGGCTTCGCAAAACATGCAACCCCCTAAAACCGTCAAGGATGTGCAGAAGCTAACAGGGTCCCTTGCAGCCCTTAGCCGTTTCCTATCCAAAGGAGCAGAAAAACATCTACCCTTCTTTAATATTCTTAAGAAGGCAAACCAATTTGAGTGGTCTCGTGAATGCGGAGAAGCTTTCCAAGAACTTAAAAACCATCTTCGGCAACTTCCGACATTGTCAAAACCAGATAAAGGAGAGACCCTTTACTTATATATATGTGCATCCCAACTAGCCATCAGTGCTGTATTGGTCAAAGAAAAGGAGGGATCGCAACATCCCATATACTATGTAAGTAGGGCCTTACAAGGGCCCGAGACCAGATATACCCCTCTCGAGCGCTTGATATTAGCCCTCGTTCATGCTTCTCGACGGTTGAGACCATACTTCCAAGCGCATACAACAGTTCTCCTAACCAACTACCCGATCAGGCAAATCCTCCAAAAGCCTGACGCTTCGGGGCGGATGATGAAGTGGGCCATCGAGTTGGGAGAACATGACATACAATATAAATCTCGGACAGCCATCAAGGGCCAAGCCTTATCCGATTTTATAATGGAGTCTGTTGAACCAGTGGAGATCGACAAACCAAACCCAACTCCGAACTCCAGAAAATGGCAACTATATTTGGATGGATCCTCCAACTCGGGGGGAAGCGGTGCTGGAGTATTACTCACCAGCCCCGAGGGAAAGGATCATCCTTATGTTCTCCATTTTGATTTTCGAGCCACCAATAATGAAGCAGAATATGAAGCCCTCATTACGGGGCTAAAGATAGCAAAGGACCTTGAGGTCGAGGATCTTGAAATCTTCAGTGACTCACAAATCGTGGTTCAACAGGTTAAAGGAAAATACCGAAACTCGAGAGTACAGTCTCCAGAAATACCTTGAGATAGTAAGGCCTCTCCTAAATCAATTCCGACATTATGAGATGAATCATATCCCCCGAGAAGGCAACCACAAGGCTGATGCACTTAGAAAACTTGCCTCCTCGGACCTCAACATAAGGTCTTCTCAAGAATTGCTAATGGAAACCCTGGCGAAGAGAATTTATGAAGAGAGTAGCATCATGGCTGATGACATCTCAGACACATGGATGAACCCCTACATTGAATACCTTCAAACAGGTACCCTTCCCAAGGACAAGTACCTGGCACGGAAGGTCCGAGTTAAAGCTCTGAAATATGTCATCGACAACAGTATCCTATACAAGAGAGGATACCTCCAACCCCTGCTTAAGTGTGTCGGGCCTTTTGACGCGGAACACTTAATACAAGAAACACATGAAAGAGTCTGCGGTAGCCACCAAGGCTCACGTACCGTCACCTGAAAACTCCTACAGATGGGTTATTTCTGGCCTACGATGCTACAAGACGCCAAAAGATATATCAATTCTTGCCATCAGTGCAAGAGATTTGCCAAGATGATCCACGTGCCACAGAAAAATATGATTACCATCCAAGAATCCTGGCCATTTGTTCGATGGGGCATAGATCTCGTCGGAACTATTCCTACGGCCCCTGGTAACTTTAAGTACCTCATTGTGGCCATCGATTATTTCTCAAAATGGGTAGAGGCTGAAAGACAGTTAATTATTTCTCAACATAATTAGCAAGACAGTTATTAACTTTTGCTGGAAGAATATCGTGTGTCGCTATGGAATCCCGAGATACATAGTTACCGATAATGGAGCACAATTTGCAAATGATCCCTTCAAGACATGGTGTACGAAGTATGGCATACACCAGAAGCTCACCTCGGTATATCATCCAGAAGCTAATGGCCAAGTAGAGATTACGAACCGTACCTTGGTAAGCGGTATCAAGAAGCGCCTTGAAGGAGCTAAAGGAAATTGGATCAAAGAACTACCAAGCGTGATCTGGACCCATAGAACCACGCCAGCCATAGCAACATGAGAGACTCCTTATAGCTTAGTCTATGGGTCTGAAGCGGTCATCCCCATGGAGATTGGGGTCCCCTGCTGGAACTACTCAATTGAAGGATTAAGCACCTCTTCAAGTGAAGGTAAGTCAGGATACTTGGCTCTAATAAGCCTCAATAAATCTCCTGATGTTACCACCTTCTCGGAGGAACCCAATGTATCCAAGAACTCGGCCCCAGGAATCCAGCGTTTCGCAGTCAGAGCAGAGAGCTTATCAGCAGCATCTGGATGAGAAAAGATCTCCTCCATCAACTTTGTATCCTTCTCGGATTGGCATAGTTGCGAGACGCCACCGAAAATCTAATGCAGTTCAGAGGAGTGGAATAAATCCCCATACTCCTCCCTATGGCTCTGAAACTCGGGGCTACAAGCAATAAAGGCACTCCAAAGTTTTAGAAGTCGTTTGGTCTCCTCTGGATCTTTCTCCGTAGCTTGGTTTCGCGCCAGCTCCTCTGCAATATCCCGATAAGTCTCCAGCTCTTTATCCTGGAACTTCTTTGCCAACAGCATGTCCTCTTTCTCGGTCTCCAGTTGTTTTACCCTGGCTTCTAGTTGAGTCACCGCTGATGGAGCCTGAACAGGATGAGTAGGTGCTGCAGACTCGGTCGTCAGAGTCGAAAGGGTGACCTCCATCTCCTCCTTCTTTGCCCTAAAGGCCCGGCACTTGACATGTAATTCCATTACAGAATCAGACAAATTCCGGATAATATCATTAGCTCTAGGGCCCATCGTGGACAGGTCTGCCATCAACTTTAAAAGAGGAGGACACATAAAAACCCAATATCTGAGGAATTCATATAGCAGAATAGGAAAGATAATTACCCCAGCTACGAAGGGATACTTCTTGGAAGATCTCCGAGAAGTCTGACCATCCTCTTCCTTGGGGCAATCCAGATAATACTTCAGTTTCTTCAGAGGAGCATCTTTGGATATCACCAGTTCAAGGTCAGATTCATCATTATCTGAAGACTCCCCAGCCTTAGATTCCACCTCCTCTACCTCTTCATCCATGACCTGGAGATTGGCCTCCCCTTTCTTTCTCTTTGTCTTTGGAGGAGAGGCTATATACATAAGAAGAGCGTAAATACGCTAGATAAAAGAAGTATATCAAACAACTGAGATGATTTTAAACAGAAATTACCCGAAGAAGATTGACTGGAAAAAGATTCACCCTAGCCTCGAGGTGATTTCCTAGAAGCCCGTTTCTTGCCCCTCTTTTTTTCTCCCTGGATTTTATCAGGGAGGGTCCAGTCTCGATCCTTTTTCAGGAAACTAGACGTAGACTTGGACCGTGGAACGTCTAGCAGATAAGAATAGGTGATAGCAGGCCACTGCCACACCGAGCCATGAGCCCCCCGCATAAAACCTCCTTCCTGGAAGACAATCCTCTCCTTCAAGAGCTCCTCCACGATGCCATTCAGGTGAACAGGCATCTCAACGACATCAAGAGGCACAGCATCCTTCGGCTTCAGATTCCAATCAGGAACCTCATATTTTGTCCGATCAAAGGTTAGCCGAATGTCCACCCACTTGCCGCTATTGTCGGGAAAAGTAAAGACCTTGCCCTTTCGAGGAGTAAGAGTAATGTGCTCGCGATCCTTGAAGCAGAACAGCTTGAACAAGCTCCTAAACAGATCCAGGCTTGGCTCATAGTCCTTCCGGGAACACCAGGAGATGAACGCCACCATTGTCACCACCACATTGGAATGAATCTGACAAGGGTGAAGCCGATGATGCTGAAGAAACTGTGAAAACACAGGGGGAAAGGGAAAACTCAAACCCTGTTGCAAGAACCTGCCATATACAACCCCTCGAGTGGGGCTCACAAGATCCTTGACCGGATTGGTCTTGTCCTCGAGTCTCAAACCAGCTCGATGGGGTACGACAACCTGCATGACTTCAAAAACTGCAGAGTATTTTTGTCGACCACCTTAATGACATCATTCACACCCTCAGCGGCCGGAGCCCGTTTATCAACTTGGGGCTCCACATTAGGGTCTATCTCTGACCCGGAAGCACCGTCGTTTGCCATTATAGCTACCGCCTGCAGCGGCGTAGCACTGGTAACCTCCATCAGTTCCCCAGACTCAACCTCCAAAAATAAAGTGCGTAAGTCACGAGCCACAGGGACATCCTCTCCATTGCCAGAGGAAACGCTAGAATTTGCTGACGACATGGCAATACAGAGAATGGGGGGAAAAATGTTATGAGAAGAAGACGATGAAGAAAGACAAGAGTTTGTTTGAGAATTTTTGCAGAGATAAAACGAAAAATACTTGGATGAAGATTGATGATAAAGACAAGGAAAAATTACTTGGTTATATAACCAGTAATTAGCATGTATTTAAGTGGAGTAATTACCTCGACTCGCGAAACGATACATGCAATTGGAAGGTTGGTCCTCCTCACCGCCAGAAGATACAATGAATCAAGACCACGTGTCAATCCCCCAGAATTCAAGAAGGCAGATTCAGATCCAACCGTCCACTTGTCCTGATGGAATACGAAAGAACTTGAAACTAGATATTCAGAAGGGTAAGCCCGAAAGGACATTCCTAGAAGGACACCCCGAACTTAACACCCCGAGTTATTCTCCCTCGAGTTATTGGTCTTCCCTCGAGAAGCAAGCCTCTCCTTCAAACTTCGAGATGGAGTACTCTATATTCTGAAGATCTACCTTGGGGCTACTGATAAGTCCATGGTTCGTATTCGGACCTCATTCATACTCGGACCAGGGCCCGAGAAGGGTCGTGGGCTCGAGATACGCGGAGGGTGGACCCACAGGTCCATCAATCCTAATCCTTATAAGGAATGCGTATATTATGAATGTTATACAAGGAATATACGTCTTCTCAAAGATGGTAATATTTCTATTCTAAACATGGTAACACAACCATGTCCGAAATACACTTCTATTATACATGGTAATACAACCTCTATAAGAGTTGTATTCATACCATAAATACATATCTTGGTGATCTACGGATTGTAACCATATAAATACCCTAAGAGGTTTGGTAGACCTCTCATCTAATCTCAAACTTTATACCTTATGCCTTAAGCAAATATACTGTTTTGAGCGTTGGAGTGTCTATCCCCGGGACACCTGGGGCCTTTGTCTTGCAGATCAGTTCGTGAGCAGGGTTCGTGATCAAGTGCGGGTTGTAGACATCCATCACACCTGTCTAGTAAGAGGCATAGGCTTCCTGACAAAAACCCAGTAAAGTTCATGTTTAACCTCCTTTAACATTTGTTGCAGGGATGGTTTGCTATCTTCAAAGAGCATTTTGTTCCTTGCTTTCCAAAGCAACCAACATCCCAGAGAGGGAGCAATGCAGTTGATTCTTGTATGTATGGAAGAGAGACCTGAGAAAGCCCATAGTGTAGCCTGCCTATCCTATAGCCTGTCACTATCAAAAAATGTTGAGAAGCACAAATTATGCAATATTTTCCATAATTCAACCGAGATGGGGATATTGTTAAAAAAGTGTTGAAGGGAATCTTGGGAGTTGCAGAAGCAGCATTTGGAGGCAAACTGGAATTCTGAGAAGCTGAGTATATCATCAAAAGGTAGAAAGGCATTAAGGAGTTTCCACATGAAAGTAGAAAATTTCTTTTGAAGATGTGGAACCCATATAATTTTTAGAACATGCCTGATTGGAAGGGGGGCCTCAGTTTCAGGTAGGCTGATTTTTCAGAAAAGGAACCTATTAAATCAGGCTTCCAAATGAGTTGATCTTCTCTATGTGGTGAGATAGTGAAGTTCTGAAGAATCTGGGTGATATTTGGGGGTAGGTGCGGTTGCAGAGTAGGCAAAAAGGTTGATCTGTTATGGAAAATATTTGCAACAGTGTCATGTAGAAACTCTTCTGAGGGTGGCTCATAGTAATCAATAATTAGACCTAAGCCAGTCCAATTAGATTTCAGAAATTACATGCACCAGAGCCTACAATCACTGTTGAATTTGATTCTGCAAAGTTATTCACCCTACGGATCCTTTTCCAATTTTGTGATTTCTTATGTGTATCAGGTAGGGATGCCAAGAAATGTGTCCATGGGGCACTCCCTAATTGGTATTTCCACCACAATTTGCATGAAATGGCTGTAATTGTGGTGGAGATAGACCTGAAACCTAAACCTTTCTGAGTAGTAGGGTAGCATAAAGCATCCCACTTTCTCCAGGTTTTTTTGGTCATTTTTCAGTTGAGCCCCAAAAAAATATTGAGAATTTCCTCTCAATCTTTTTTATTATTTGTTAGTTGGATCCATAACTGGCCATATGTGCTGTGGTAATGACTGTAAGCATGATTTGATTAGAGCCATTTTTCCACCTGCAGTTAACCAAATGTTTTTCCGGTTTTTACTCTCTTATCTATAGTTTCCAGAATGGTCTGAAAATGGATGTTGAGAGTAAATATTTGTAATCCTAAATATTTGAATGGCAAGCTACCTTTTTTCATCCCTAGTATACTCAAAACTTGTCTTTGTTTATTCTGTGGCATGTATACCTAAAAACACTTCACTTTTTTTTCAAAATTTATTTTCTGACCTGTGGTCTCCTCAAATTTGACCAGAAAAGCTTTGATCTTGACTAAATTAAGTCTAGATGCTTTTAGAATATGACAGTGTCATCAGCATATGAAAGATGTGAGATGTTTATGGCATGAGGTGGAAGGCTACAGTAACTCATTTTTCCTGTTTCAAAAACAAACGCCAGACTTCTGGTAAAAGTTTCAGAAAAGATGTTGAAAAGAAATGGGGACAGGGGATCTCCCTGTTTATACCCCTGGAGGCTTTAAAAAACCTACTGGCCTACCATTAACCAAAACAGAAAACCATGCATCAGCTAAGTTCTCGAGTATACAGTGAATAAACTTGTCATCAAAACCAAATTTTCGGAGGATTTTCTTTAAAATAGTCCAGCTGACCCTGTCAAATGCATGCCTTCATTAAATCTAGTTTAAGAATGCAATTTGGGTCCCTAATTTTTTTATCCAGAAATCTGAACAATTCCTTCAAATAGATGACATTATCAGATATATCTCTATTTTGGAGGAAGGCAGATTGTTGTGGTGAAATTAGTGTTGGCATCAAAATTTTAAGTCTTTCCATTAGGATTTTTGAGAAAATTTTGTTTGATACATTGGAAAGACTTATTGGTCTATAATCACTGAAAGTAATAGGGGTCTCTTTTTTTGGTATGAGAGTGATCCAAGTACTTGAGATGCCCCTATGGATGTGTGATTTAGACAAAAAATCATTTGATGCCTCTAATAGATCTTGGCAAATGATGTCCCAGGCCTTAATATAAAACTGATCAGTATAACCATCTGCACCTGGACTGCTAGCTTTGTTAAGACTGAAAATAATATGCCTCAGTTCCTCTAAAGTAACTAGCTTAATTAATTCCTCATTTTCTTCCACAGTTATCAAGTTTGGGATTTGTGAGAGAAAATGAGAGGCAAAAAGCTCATGCTCAGGATGTGGCTCATCAGATGACAGTTCCTGAAAGAATTGAATTGCTTCATTCTCTATATCAGTACTGTCATCAAGCCATATCCTAGAGCCACTTTTTATTTTGGTGATTTGGAGTCTACATCTTATTTCCTTCACAGATTGATGGAAAAATTTTGGGTTCTCATCACCCGTCTTTAAGCCATTTTACTTTTGCCTTATTTTTTCAGGAATGTTTCTCTTCTTTTAGTGATCTAACTAAAAGAGCTCTTACTTTGTTTAATTTAATTAACTCGTCAGTTAAGCAATTAAAATCAAAAGCTACTTCCTGAAGTCTCAATTGTTCTTCTGCTTTAACTATATTATCATTTATGTTGCCAAAAATGTCTCTGTTCCATTTTTTAAAATGTACTTTGAGATTATTCAGCTTGATAAAAAGTTTAAACATTCCACTGGCCTCTTGAGGTTCATTCCAATGCAATTTAATTAAATCCATGAAATGATCTCTTTTGAACCATGTGTTTATGAATCTAAAGGGTCTAGGGGCAGAAGGAATTTCACTACCTATTCTCAAAAGAAGAGGACAGTGATCAGAAGTTAGTTTATTTAGGACTAGTACAGAAGACTGTGGAAATTTAGCTAACTATTGGAGAGAGCATAGTACTCTATCTAATCTCTCAATAATCAGATCTTTTCCATTGTCTTTTTTTCCTGCCATTTGTCCATGTGAAAAAATTCCCTAATGTGTTCAGTGTGTGCAATACCATAGTGTTTATAAAATCACTGAAATCCTGGATACTACCTAACTTAGGAGATGAGGGTCACTTACATTTTGAAATAGTAGTCATGCCATTAAAATCTCCTATGTATAAAGCATCAGCTAGATTTAAATTTGTAAGCTCAGACCATAATTATTTTCTGCCTTTCCTTGATTTCAAACCATGCATAAAAACAGCCTCCATTGACTGATTAAGTACATGGCTTGTTATCTGTACTAGTAAGAATTGATTATGATCAAGCTTTAAATTTACTTCCAGATGATCTTTCCACATAATCCGTATTTTACATAAATTTGAGTGCATGCAGTGTGTGAAGTGGAATTTTTGACAATATTCTACACATTCATGATTTTGGTGCTGATGTTCAATAAAACAGATAAGGTCCGGTTTATGAATCCTAATTAGTTTATCAATCCTCAAAATCGATGTATCCATGCCCCTAACATTCCAGACCATAAAATTAATTCATAGGGTCTTATTAATCATTTAAAACGGGGTTTTATGCTTTTAGTGGCTGTCCTGGTAATAACTCTATTTACTTGTGTAAAGTAGGTAGAGACAGTATCCTTACCTGGATCAGTGACTGGCACTTCATTAGTCTAAGATTCTGGTTGAGTGGCTCCATCTTGTTCATGAGTGACGGGCACTTCTGTAGGTATTTCAGGTTGCTCATCATCTGACATGATCAGATCCATGTCTTCTCTTTCTTTTATTAAAGGCAAGAATCTATTGGATACTTGTGTAGGCTGAGAGTAAAAAGCAAATTTGTCAGTAGTAAGATAGTTATGACTTAGAGCATGTACATTGGTTGGGACTCATTTGAGTCCCAATCTCTTCTCTCTCCTCCCAACAGTTTCTACCCCACAATCATCCAGTCTTATACACATCATCCAGTCTTGTCCACGTCAGATTTTAGTGGTATACTATTTCCATTCATTTCTAACTCATTCTTTTTATAGGTAGATTATTTATTGCATTATAATAAATTTACTCATATTATTAATTAAATGAAGATTTAATTTTGCATTCACATAAACAAATTAATTGTTTTATTTCACAATTATTTATTTATTTAAATATTACAAATTAAGGGGTATTGGAACATAATAAATGAGAACCATTTATGATTTTTTAAATCATTATCAAATACAATAATTAACAAAAGATTAAATATCCTCAAAATATATACAATAGTAATATTTAAATGCAACTTTTACATAAGTAGAAGTATAAGTGCATATTACAATTTTCAAAATAGATTCGGAAACACAAAAAATAATTACTTTCTTGAAACGTCTATCAAACATATGGCAATTTTGGGCTCTATTTATAGACAAAATTAAAATATAGTCGTTGGAAAAAAAAGAAAAAAAACCAAGAAATATATGATGAGAATATTACCGTTAAACTAAAACTAGAAGAAAATAAAAAGAAATAAACGTGGCCATTGGAGGAATATAGAAAGGGAGAGGAGGAAAAACAAAAAGAAAAGAATTGTTTGGATGCCACATCTGCGTGTGGGGCCCACTTCCAAGTCCTAAACCAAGACTTCATACATCCAGCCTTGGGAATGCCATGTGGCAAATTTAAGACTTGGGACTCAACTTGGGACTCCCATTGTAGAGAAATTTGGTCCCGAGTGTATGAAAAGTTGGGGTTTGGGACTCCCATTGTGTATGCCCTTACCTGGAAGCAAAAAAATATTATTTTTGGCAAAATTGGTGATCTTCTTGGGGGTATCCAATTCAAAAACCTTAGCTAGAGGTGAGCCTGGGGCCTGAGTGAGTATGGGGTTGTTGTCAGGTTCATTGTCTTTTATTTGGGGGGGGGGGAGTGGGGCGGTGGGGTTCCAATTGTTGTCAGGTTCAAAACCTTTAATCATTAATTAATACAATATCAATTAATACAAATTTCCCCGTTTATAAGGATGGAACAAAGTTTTATAATTTAATGGTTAATTTTGGTAAGTTGCATATTAAACTAAAGGTTTTGATATTTTTAATTAAATATTATATTATAATCTCAAATTTAACTCAATATCATTCATATTAAATAATATCTATTTTTTTGATATATTAAATTATAATTATCAATATATATTTATAATTATTATATTAATATTCAAAAGTTCGGGTCGAAAGCTAACATAGTAATAAATATTAAAGAATAAAATCACTATAGCCAACTATTTAAAGATGAATTTCATCAAAATATTTTAAACTTTGAATTGAATTTATTCCAGATAAGTTTAAGAAGATCTAGAACCTTAGAATAACCGACATTATTAATGATAGGATGAATGGATTCTCTATATGTGTTTGTAACATTTATTTGCGGTTGTAACTCAATTAATTCAATTATGTTTAAATAAAAACTAGCAAATGAAGGAAAGTACAATAAAATTAAACTAATTCCACAAAAAACTAATTCCACAAAGGCAAGAAAACTTCCTATTTTTTAAAAAAGATTTGTTGGGTTGAACTTGAGGCTGTTAAAAAATTATTTTACGTGTGTATGGGCACGCACGCACACGCACACGCACAGACCAAACAAAAACACACGCACATGCATATTATTAGGGTTATTAATATCTTTTAATAAGAAGAAGAATATACCTCAGTTGTTAAATTTTAATAAGAATCTCTATCCTAACATAAACTCAGTGCGATGAAGAATTTAAGAAACCAACATTATGACCAAAACTACCAAAAATCATCAGCAGAGATGGTTTCTTCAGTTGATGATCTCTTGATGCAGATTCTATTAGGCATTTCCACGAGAAAGCAGGTGATATTCCAAAACATGAGGATGGAATGTCTTTACTTGTGTTGAGCATATCTCGCAAGGTGATCAGATTTCATTTTAAAGATGGAGTTTTTCAAAGTCGTGCGAATTTCCTGCTACAAACGATCATACACAGAGGCTTTCAATCCCATAATCGACGGAAAAGATGAAGTCAGCAAACACTTGGTCACAAAAAGTAACTGACAACGAGATATGAAAGTTACCTATGTGCTTCTTGAATGGCCGCTTTGTTCTGAGGTTCCAGAGCCAAAGCCTCAGAAAATGCTTCCGCTGCCTGCTGAAACTGTGGTCCCACATGCACGCGCACCAGGCGTCAAACAGAAAGACACGCGCACGCATGTTATTAGGGTTCATGTAAAATATTTAGAGAGATTGGATTCGTGCAGTCAATAATTTGAACTGTCTATATATATTATAAGCTATATTAGTCATAGTTGTATAATTTACTTAATCCATACTAGATCCTTGCCGAGGGTCATGCGGCCAATGTCATGTCATATGCCTTAATGTCAACAACCCTCACATTAGCAGTAAATTCATGATCCTGCGCTGTCAACTGCAACTTCTTGGATAAAGCCAAAGACCATACGCAGCGGCTTGGCATCCACAAGCTTGCTTCCCACGTGCTTCACTAGAGAAGTGTCAATGGAAGCTATATTAGCCTGGGTAAACAAATACGCATCTTTTCAATTAATTTTGTAAACAGGACATAAATATTTAAGTACGGCAAAGACTCTAGCTACTCTGATCTCTCGGTTTTAAATGATATTTTGCTGATAATTAATAAAAACGGCTAGAACTTCCTACTTTATCAATAAAAAATATTTGTTGAGTTGAACTTGAGGCTGTTTAAAAATTATTTTACCTGTGCATGGGCACGTGCGCACACGCACCGACCAAACAAAAACACACGCACATGCATATGATTAGGGTTATATGCCGATCCCATAGTCGACGGAAAAGATGAAGTCAGCAAACACTTGGCTACAAAAAGTAACTTAAAATTATGAAAATTTTAAACCTAAGTGCTTCTTGAATGGACGCTTTGTTCTGAGGTTCCGCATACAGGCAACTGAACATAAACACTCAAGACTTACAACATGCCACTAAGAAATATCTGGAACATCTCAACCACTAGGGATTCATTAATCCTGTTTGATCTTTGGCAACATGGCCTAGAATCCTTGTAGCCTTATCAAAATATCGACCGGTACCCAGTGATAAGTGCTCAAATGACTTGACACTTTCCTCATAGATTTCCTGCACACCATTCAGGATAAACATGCATATTCTATACACGTACTACCATGGACCTTCATTGTTTCATCTTCGAAGAATGCATTTGGTGCTGTTATTCGTATCAGCTCGTGTAAGCATACCAAAGATGAAACTTTGACATCAATATTTGTGTTTAATTTCAAGCATTTTTTTCGCAATTAACTCCTCCTTGGCAAGCGAGAGGGAATGTAAGACTGGAAAAGAGGGCTTAATTTTCTTGCAGCCCAGAGAAAGGGCCTTCAACATTCTAAGATACAAGGCAAAACCAAGGATGGGGCAGATTACACTGCTTCCGCTGCCTACTGAAAATTCTGAGGTTCCACGGGCACGCACGCGCACCGGCGCCAAAAACAAAAAACACGCGCACGCATGTTATTAGGGTTAATATTTCTTGGCTACAAAATATTTAGAGATATAGGGATTCGTGCAGTCAATAATTTGAACTGTCTATATCATTAGCTATATAAGTCATAATTGTATGCTTTAATTAATCCATACACAATTAATCAAAGCACATAACATGCACATCAGAGGCACGTACGTCTGCAATGGAGGACATCTTGTAGCAGGTATCCTCGAGGTCTTAGTAGTAGAATCCTTCATTTTATTTTATCAATTATATCAGTATGATATCTAATCTATAAAAATTATTTAATATGTAAATAATATATTAGCGTTGCAGTAGCTATTATTTCTTCCTCGAAATTTCGGATATGGAAGTTTGAATAGCTGTAGTTTATATACACACATTAGGGTTTCAACGCTCCAACAAGCAAAAACAAGAGAGAGAGAAAATGGCGGACGCCGTCGCCACCCGGCCAAAGCGCCGCCAGAATTCATCTTCTTCCGACACGAGTTCAGTCGATCGGATAAGCGAGTTGCCTGAACCCCTCATTTCCTCCATCCTTTTCTCAATTCCACAAAAGATGCTGTTGCAACGAGCTTGAGCTGGAGATTCCGATGGACTACAGCCACGAGCCTCCATTTATATAACCTGGTTCGGGGAGACATGGATTTTGAGGATTTCATCAACGTTGTTCAGCTCAAAAACAATGAATCTATCGAAAGGTTTATTCTCAGGTGGGACTCGGAGAAGCTCCCTCATGATTTCTCAGGCATATCTGGACCAATGTGGCGATTTCGCAACACGTCAGAGTTCTGGTGTTGGATTCTTCTGGAGATGATGGTAAGTTGTCGATTTCAACAGCGAATGGTGAGTACTATTTGCCTTCCACATTGTACACTAGTGGAACCCTCGAGGTTTTGTGCTCCATCAATATTCGTTTGGTTTTCACAGTGAATGGATGTGTGTGGCTGTGGTGATATAAACGATTTGGTTAAAATTTTGGTTTTCTCATATTTAACCACGTGCTAGCTGCCTACGCACAATACAAGCACACGCACGGAGTACACATGGCGTACGTGCACATTCTAGTAAATAAATATTTATTACAATGTATATAATATTAAATAAATAGATAATCCCTCTATTCGTCAAATTTTTATAAGTGTGTAGGTAAATAAAACGCGAGATTATACGTAAGAGGTTAATGTTTAGTATGCATGGAAATTAACATCGATTCATTTATGCCGAACTCATAATGCTTTTTCGGAGAGATGAACATTTGGAGAATAGGGATCAGACATTTATTAGTTTCCTAATAGTATTTTGTTTTTGTTTTTTTATTTATAATAAGGTATCATATTAGTAAAAAAATTGAAAGAATATGAGTAATATTTTCTTAATTCGATAACATATCAGTAATAAGACATATTTATATGTATGATTATTTTATCTATAAACAAATTATGTTATTATGCCATTATTTTTATAATTTCATTACTTCTTTCAAACTCATTTTTATGTGATTAGTTCGGCCCCCTGGTAGGTATAATCCTGGATCCGTCCCTACTTCTCTCTACCCCTTTCCCCCAAACACATGCTATTTCCGATAGAAATCCCTAATTTTCCCGTTGCCGACACTAGCCCCCACCAGAAACGGTAACAAAATGGCTCCTTTCATGGCTGAGCCACCGCAGTTTCGCGGTGGCAACGCCCCGTTTCGGTCCTTAATTTGCACAAACTGTATATGCCAAACCACCTCCAATCTTCCCCCTTCTTCCCACAAATCTACAAATTCAGCCAATAGGAGAATCTAAGGGCCAAATCGCTTGCATAGTTTAGCCGGAACAGGCGTCGCAATTAGCCGCTCTCATTGGCAAATTTGACAACGGCAAACCATCAACGGAGGAGCTCAACGAGGCTTTCAAATCGATAGGTTTCACTTCAAAGGTACAGATTGGCTCGCATGATTTCAAACACATTCTCATAAGATTCCAAGAATCTGAAGATTACCAGAGATGTTAGCTTAAAGGGACATGGAGCTTCAAGGGTGTGTCAATGAAGGTGCTAAAATGGTCAACAAATTTCGTCCCTGGTACAGAATCATCAGTGGTCCCTGTCTGGGTAACAATTCCGAACGAACCTATTTTCTTTTATAATGTTGCTATGCTGGAGTTCATTGGTAATAGAATAGGAAAATTCATCAAAATGGATTCTGCCACCTCATCCCTCACCAAACCCTCAGCTGTTAAGGGTGTGTTTGGTTCGCAAGGTTTTTGAGAGTCTGGATTTTGTTTTGGGTTTTTGAGAGTTTGGGTTTTGTTTGGGATTTTGAGAGTCTGGTTTTGCAAAATCCTTGTTTGGTTGGGTTGACTTTGTGAGTATAGAACAAAATTTTTGATTGGTTTTTAGGATTTTGCAAGTCTGGATTTTGGAAAACTTGGTGAACCAAACAAAATTTTACAAAACTGGACTTGGATAGTCCAAGTTTTGCAAAAACTTGTCCAACCAAACACACCCTAAGTTGTGCATAGAAATAGATTTGCAGCAAAAACTCCACTCAGAAATCACTGTAGGTATTTCAGGCCTATTAGCTGATTTAGAAATTATCTATGAAGTTCCTCAAAAAGAAAAAGAAATTATCTATGAACAACTCCCACCCTATTGTTTTCACTGTAAGAAACTGGGACATTGTATGGAATACTGCAAAATTGCACATCCTGAGCTTAGAATCCCCACTGGAACAAGAACCCCCATGGAAAGTGACACTAGACCTGCTGTAACCAAGCCCCAAACCAAAAATAACCACTCCCTCAAAACTAAGGAAGGAGGCTCTGGTTTGAGCGCTAGTGAAAAAGAAATGATGCTTAAGTCTCAAAACCAAATGGTATATGTGAGAAAGCAGCAACAACCAAACCTACAGAAGATTTCCATACCAGACAAGGAGAAGGACAAACTCATTCTGATTGCAGATGAGGATAACAGCACCAGCAACTCCAACTCTGAAGTACTATGCTCCCCATCCTCACAAAAATGAATCTATCCCACTCACGGAGAAAGCTAAAATCATACCAGAAGAGGAAGCATGGCTTCTGAGGAACCAAAGCCCTAGATCATATACCAAGGATGATGCTTCAATGCCATCAGACAAGAAATACTCAATCCAAACCTCACCTAGTCTTACTAGCAAAGTTTCATTTTTTTTCTCAGGAGAAAAACAGGATGAATAGGTTTTTACCTTTGCAGGAAATGATACAGGAAGAGGAGGACAATTTGCAAGACTTAGAGGAGGAAAATGAAGTGCTACCCCAACAGGACACTCTACAAACCACTCCACGAGATACTCCACTGAACACTCAGAAGGCAGGAGATCAGGTAAGCACAGCCCAGGTGAGAAAGTCAACTAGACTCCTAGAAAAAAACACACCTGTGATCAAGCTCCAAACTTATTTTACCCAACTTAATCAGATCATTATAACTAGTTCTGTTACAAAAGTCCTGGTAAAAATTCCAAATGAATATTACAGCCCTAAATGATAAATTCCTAATATGGAATGTAAGAGAGATGGAAACTTCTCTGGAAAGATTACATGAACTAATTGCTACACAAAACTTTGATATTATCTGAATAATTGAACCTTCGCATGAAAACACTAGATGTAACCATTATATGACAGTACTAGGTTTTCAAAACTGCATTTTGGCACAAAATGAACAAATTTGGGTTTTCTGGAGAAATGACATCCAACTGCATTTAATTTTAGATAACCCCCAACTTCTTCATGTCTCAGTCCATAGCCAAAAACTTAATGCTTCAATGGAAGCTGTTTTTGTGTATGGACTAAGAACAAGGAAAGAGAGGGAGCAAATGTGGATAGATCTTCAGAAAATTCAGAATCCTGAGACCATTTTCAGTGGAGATTTTAATGCAATTATTTCAATCTCTAAGTACAAAGGCCGTTTAACTCCAAACCTACACAGTATCAGGGATTTTTCTAAATTTATTGATGATATGGCTTTGGAGCACATTAATACTGTAGGTAACCCATTCACTTGGAAAAATGGTAGACACCAATTCCCTATTCATCTTATTAAAAGTGGTAGGAATAAAAAACCCACTATACAGAGATTAGACAAGGTTTTGTGCACTTCTTAGTGGAACTCAAAATTCCCTAATTCTTCCATATTAGTAAATTATCTAGTGATCACTGTCCCTTATTGTTGAGTGTTGGCAGTGAAATAAAGTCAGCCCCTAGGCTTTTCAGATTCCTGAATACATGGTTTAAAAGAGATTTATATCTAGATGTAATTCAGGAAAACTGAGAGCCTAGCACAGACAGCACAAGAATGTTAGGATTTTACTTGAAACTTCTTAAGTTCAAAAAATGTTTGAAAATTTGGAATAGAAAAGTTTTTAGTAATCTGCATTCAAATGTTGTAGAAGCTGAAGAGAAACTGAGACTCGTAGAAATTACTTATGATTCTGATCAAAAGGAAATACTTTTGGACAGTCTAAAAGAAGCAAAATCACTTCTAACTAGAGCCATTAAAGAAAAAAACCATTTCTGGAAATATAAATCCAAAGTTAAATGCCTCGAGGAAGAAGATGATAACACAAAAATTTTTCACAACTCAGTCAGGGAAAGGAAGAGAAGATTGTCTATCACAAAAATCCTAAATTCTGATGGTCAATGGATTGATGATTTCACAGAAATTGAAAATGAGGCAATCTCATATAATTCTGATCTGCTTACTGTTGAACACAATCCTGATCAAAGAATATTTTACGCTCATTTCTTATCCCAGATCCCTACACTGATTAGTGCTGAAGATAATGAGAACTTACTAAAACCTGTTTCATTGCAGGAATTGAAGAGTACAGTTGGCTCCCTGAATAAACAGAGCAGCCCTGGACCGGATGGTTTCACTGCACAATTCTACATCAAAGGTTTGGATATTATACATATTGATTTGTTAGAAGCTGTAAATGATTTTTCTCCAGCACTGATATTCCAAAAGGAATAGTCAGTACTTGGATAGCCATCATACCAAAAATTCAAACCCCATCATCTTTCAGTGACTTTAGACCCATCAGTCTTTCTAATGTAGTTAATAAAATTTTCTCAAAGGTTTTAATGGAAAGACTGAAACCACACATGAATAAAATTATCTCCCCCCTATCAAACTGCTTTTATGAAAAATAGAGATATTAATGATAATGTTCTCTACCTTAAGGAGATGGTCAGATTCATAAACAAAAAAGGGAGCAATCCAAACTGCATCTTAAAACTGGGCCTAAGAAAAGCTTTTGATAGAGTGTGTTGGAGATTTCTCACTAGTATACTTATCAAGTTTGGTTTTCATGGTCAGTTCATTTTTTACATCATCAAAAAATTTTCCCAAGCATGGTTCTCTGTCTTAGTTAATGGTAGCCTTGTTGGATTTTTTCAAGCTACTAGAGGCATCAAGCAAGGTGATCCACTCTCTCCTTTCCTTTTTAACATATTCTCTGAAACTTTTACGAGAAGTCTTGCCTACATATTTGAGATTGGAAGCCTCCAATACTATAATCTGCCCAGAACTGCATCTCTCATTTCTCATTTATCTTATGCTGATGATACTGTCATTTTTATGCAAGCTAGCAAAGCTAATATCACTAAAATGAAATCATTTTCTTGCTGTTTTTGAAACTGTCTTTGGACAGAAAATCAATTATGACAAAAGTGATTATTACATTAGCAAGCATGCTTCTCTGGCTACTATTAGGGAAATAAACACAGTAGTTTGAATGAAAAAAAAATCCTTTCCTTTTAAATATCTAGGTGTTCCAATTTTCTCTGGTAGGATCAAAAACATATTTTTCCAGCCACTAATTGAGATGATAGACAGTAGACTTTTGAATTGGAAAAATAGATGGTTGTCATCTGGTGCAAAATTAGTACTTATTAATTCCTGTATATACTCACTGCCTCAGCACTACTGGGTTGTGATGAAGCCTACAGTACATGTCATGAAACCGATCAGAAGAAGAATCTCTATATTCTTCTGGGGGTCAGTAGATGATAAGCCAAAAAAAACATGGAGAAATTGGAATGACTTGTGCTATCCAATTGCTGAAAATGGATTAGGGTTCAGAAACTTAAAATCTATTGTAACATCCTTTTCAGTGAAACTATGGTGGAAATACCAATTAGCATCTGCATGGACTGTGTTCATTGCATCACTTCCTAAATCTGCCCAAACTTCACAAACTTGGAAGAGAATTTGTGAAGTTAATAGATTTTGTGAATTGAACTCTAAAGTCATTCATGGACATGGTACATTGATGTGATGGTTATATGTTGTTTATTCAGGATTTTATATTGTGCTTTACGAGGTTAATGTGCACTTAGGTGTGTTTTTTATGCAGATTTGGTTGATGGAAGAAATTGAAGCTAAATGCACAAAGGATGCGGTTATAACAATTTTTGGAGCAATTGGAAGCTGAAAGGATGCAAATCCAGTTAAACCTTATTTCGGAATCTTTCATTTGGCAGAGTTGTGCTTCGTGTAACGATCACTAAATTGCTCGGTGAAGTTGATCACCCGGACTGAGGTGAAACTGAATGAGGATTTGGAGCCTAAATGAAGTGGATTCGCTATACTCTTTTTTCCCACCGGGTTTTTAACGAGGTAGAGATCCAATATATTCAAAGAGCAGCAATAATAAGCTGACAATATTGAAGCATTAGAGTGAAGACATTGAAAATTTTTAGTAAATTTGCATGGGCTGAATTATTGCTAGTTTTATATTATTATTATTATTATTATTATTATTATTATTACTATTATTAGTAATGTTATTATTAGTTTATAAATGGGCCTGTGCGTGTGGTTTTGGATTTGGACTTTTCCTTGGCTGAGTATATATACTGTGTGATGAAGGAAGCATTAGGCATTAGGTTTAGTTTAGATTAATATATAATTTAGTCAGGGTTTCGATGATATGTTATTGGAGACCGACGGCCGTACGGGGCCTGGGATTTATTCAAGGTTTTGATCGTTCGACCAATGAAATTCAGCTTAATTTTTTATTTCTTTTATTTTATTATTATGTTTAGCTAATTTTTTGTTCGACGTAGAATAATAAATTGCTATTTTTATGATTTGTGAGATATAATTGTGTTTATAATGATATTCTTGAATTCTTGATTATTCTTGTATGAATTTATGCCCGATGTTTCGAGTTTGATCAACTTGAATACTTTTAGTTTATAGCTAATTTAAGTAGCGAAATTCGTGTCTATAAAATAGATAACTAATACAGACTATATAATAACAGGGATGTGGAACAATTAAGTGAACAAGGCATTACTTATGAATACTTGGGTCATTGTTTATATTAGGTTCTTTTCGTGCTTCATGCTATTGAGATGTGTATCTGGTTTAGCGAATACTTTCTGGGGACATCTTAATAAGAGAAATAGTGAGTTCAGCAAATACTTGTCTGCTATCGAGAATGTAAGGAAGGATTGGGATGGTTTAGCAAATACTTGTTGTCCTATAACTGATAGATTCATGGGTGTTAATTTATTTCTGAATCAATGATCGATCATAATAACTAGTGAGGAATTATTCGAAGCCGAATGTCTTTCGTGTGGTTATTTGCTATTTTACTTTAGTAGTTAATTTAGTTTCTTTTATTTGATTCTATTTAGTAGTTAATATAGTTTATTTTATTTCTTAGTTATTAGAAAATCAATCTTGAACTATAAAGTGTGGTGACTACACCAAGTTTGATCTTAGGAAATTGAATTTGATTACTCCATTCTCTATGGGATTCGACTCTGCTTACCATTGTGCTAGTTTATTATATATTCTTAACGTATTGCAGGAATTATTTGTGTGAGTTAAACGACGCGCGCCAAATTGACTATCACTTCACAGTAGCAACAGACTTGAGGAAGCCTATTTGGTTGAACGCGGCCTTGTAGTGGATGAGCGGAACTTGGAGCCTAATGCAGACAGCCTCTGTTTGCCAAAACAGATCCTTGTTCATGAACCGTCGACACCAATCCATACGGAGTTGGACTATGCTCTTGAATTTGATGATAATTATAGAGGATGATGAGAACGATGGGACTGATTTGGTTGCCTTAGAGCACAGAAAGGCTCAGTCAGGTCAAGAATACATGGAGATGGACTTGGATTCAAGAAGTTATCTTGAGGATTTTGATAGAGTGGAGATGAGCAAAGAGGAAACCAAAGAAGACACTCTAAATTTTCAGTCTATAGTAGAAATCTCCAGTAAAGAGAAGCCAATAAAAGTGTTCAGCCAAGGCCAACTTGATATAACTCTCACTCATCCTACATGTGAATTCATCATGCCTGATGCTGCCTGCCTGGTCGGTCCGGATAGGCCCCTGATCCCTGATCCAATACCTGGTCCTGCAAGACAGAACCCCGGGAGGTATCCGAGGGTAGACCCTCCGGCGTGATGATGAAAGATAGATCTCAGGAGAGAAAAGGGGTAATCACTTGAATAGTGAGAAGATACTTACTTGGAATAGTGCTGAGGAGCACTATTTATACAATAACCCATGCTTCCCGAGTGGTCCATGTTCCGAGTGTCCTCTAGTGTGTGTCGCTGTCCGAGTTGTACGAACCCGGATACTGCCAAACTAGCTTTATCCTGTGACGGGCCAAGCCCATATTATCAAGAGGTATTTGGGCTTGGGCCCGGTATCATCACTAGCCCCCCGGAAGCCGATTCTTCCGTCCGAGGGTATGAACTCCTCTGATCCGAGGACGGGAGGATTGGCTTTTTGTATTCGCCCCGGCCCGACAAAAATGAGACGGGCGCGCTCTCTTCAAGAACAATTAATGGTTGTCATCATTGTTTTCTCGCGTCCCAAACCCATTTAATTGTTGCTTTTTTGCCTTCCTTTTCTTGCTTTCTATAAATAGGCCTTTTTCCCCAATCATTTTCACAAATCGCTTTCAACTTTCCAAAACCTTGCTGCCATTTTCTCTCCAAATCTTCATATTCTCTCTCCTCTCCAATCACTATGGCATCCAACAATGCTCAGTCCTCCAATGACAATCAGACCAATGCCGTTGTGACTTACTCTCTTCAGAGTACTGCTCCTCCCGCTTCAGCTTCCGTTGGCTCGTCGGCGTCCTACAAGCCGATTCATCTTTGCAGCAACGTCTCTCCATCTGGTCCCATCTTCAAACGCTCCAAGAACCGGGAGCAGAGGGAAATAGAAGACGCCCGAAAGGCTGAACTGACGGCTGACGTCTGGACCACCAAGTGTCTCAGCGGCATGGGGGTTCCGATACCCTTGAACGCCCAGATCTCCTCTGTTTCAGCCGAGGAGTCCGTGAGGTCTGTCCGGTGCATCCCCCGGATTCACTTTATGTGGGGTTTAAGTCTTCCCTTCCCCTCGTTGTACTCCCGGTTTCTGGAGTTCTATACAATCTCGCCGTGCCAACTGCATCCGAACGTGATTGCGGTGATGATGGGCTTTCTGGTCAGGAGCCTCCGATGCAAGATTGACCCCTCTTTCAATCTGTGGAGGTCTTTCTATATGCTTATTAAGTGCCCGGGTAAAGAGATGATCTATACCGTTCAAGCACGGCCCGGCGTCCAGGACTTCATCCTCGGCAAAAAAGACTCGACGAAGAACTGGCAGCATAAGGGGTATGTGAAGGTCAACCCTGAACTCTTCCCGGTCCCCGGCTGGAATAACAACGTCGTCGTCGACGCCCGGGAAGCCTTCCTTCCTGATACTCAGCTTGCGCATCATACTGCCCTGGCCTCGGACACTCTCAACCTTGACCAATACTGGCTTGCTGGCAACTCGCTGTATCTCTTCCCCCGCGCTATATACCCGGCCAGTGCCTTCCGGGACAGCCGTTGGGTCGTCACTTGGCCTGTTTCGGGTAGATCTCTTAACTTCTACCTTTTTCCTTGCTTCTTCTTAATTCAAATTCTAATCGACTATCTTCTTCCTTTCAGCCCCTACTTTGGAAAATAACCCTGAGGTGCCGATCCCCAAGAAGAAAGGCCGGAAGGTCACCCCAACAGGAACTGGGGCCGACCCTGAGCCAGCTCCATCGGAGAAGAAAAAGAAGGGTGGCCCGCACAAGAATGCGCAGCCGGATCCCTTAGCCGAAACCAACCCGCAGCCGAAGGGTCAGCAGGTCAAGGATAAGAACAAGGCAGGGGGCGATCAGGACCGCCATGTTGGTCCTGACTCGCAGCAGGGGCGCCAACAAGATAAGAACAAGACGAACGAGACCGTTCAGACTCCTCCCCTTGGCTCGGGACCCCTCAACCTTAGTCCTATTGAAATCATTGATATCACACCCGAGCCTGAGGTCAGCCGAGGGCGTCCGGAGGTGCCCGTGGCCGAAGCGACAGCTCAGCAGGAGTCCATTCGAGATCCTATCGAAATCAATGCTGTTGTTGTTCCAGCCGGAACCCTAGGTACTCCCGTGCTTATCCCGGGGCCACCTCTTGGCCGAGGGATGCCCCTATGGCCCCCGGCTGGAGATGGCAGGTCACCTGTGTCTAGGTACACCACCATCCCTGCCCCTGAAATTCCTCCTCCCCCCCCCCCTTCGTTCCCGGCAAGCGGAAAGGGGAGAGCTCCGATCATGGCAGGAAGAAGCATCGGATGAGTGGATCTCCAACCCCATCATCCTCTGTCAATACTCCCCAAGTATCATCTGCCAACCCTAAGGTATCTTTCCTTTACTGTCCTTCTCTCTTCTTTTTTTTTTTTTTTTTTTTTTAAACTCATCTATCCTGCAGGTTCAACTTCTCAGTTCTGAGTTTGCTAACTCCCCTGCTTTTCAAGCCGCCCTTGCTTCCTTCCTCGGGCATCATCTTGAAGGAAAAGAAGAAGAACTGAGGGCCGAGAAGGAGAACGGGCTTCGGGCCGAGAGAGAGGTCTCGACTCAACTTCGAGCCAGGGTGAGTGCCCTGGAGAAAGAATTGGAAGCTGCTCGGGCGGTGAACTACAAGGATCGGCTGGAGTTCGCCGAAACCGTTGTTGACAAGGTTCTGGCAAGCCAAACCCTGTCACTCCGTCTAACCGAACAGAACATGGCCGCCAACGCCCACCACTTCCATAATACCTACATGCAGGTTCGGGGCTGGTTCCCTCCTTCAATCCGAGCGTCGTTCAAACGGCAATGGTATAACCCGAACGCCGAGGACCAACAACTTCACCTGGTGAACACCCTCCAGAAAGGTGGCATGAAGGGCCTCTCTCCGAAGCTATGGGATGCGTTACGGGAGAAGCAAATGTCGACCGAGGATGTCCGAAGCTGGTCGACTGATTTGGTTCGGCTTCCTGGCCCTCTTCCCCCTGCTCCAGTCCCCGGAGCCGATCTGCCCGAAGATGAGAACTTCCCTCAATACTGCACCATATATGGGCATTACAGGGGACTGTTCGATCCAAAGGATCTTGAGGCTGAGACCTCCTCATCCCCAGAGGCCGGCCAGGCAAACCCGGGGACCGCCGAGACCCCTCTTTCTCCTCCTCTACTTTCTTCCGACGACGATTCAGACGGTGACAGCAGCGATGACGGGGACAACCAAGGGGGAGCAACTCACAATGTTAGTTAAATTTATACCTTTTTCGTTTTCCAGTTTTGTAATTTCCTTCCCGGGTCTTGAACTCCGGACCCTCATTCTAATAATTAACACTTCCTTTGCAATTTCTGTCAGCGCTGGCCTTGTTTTTACTGTATATATTTTTTTATGTTCTGATTCCATCCTGTTGCCACCAGGATCCTTCCCGAGTCCTCAGCCCCCCAGTTCCTTCCCAGGTTTCAGCTGGAGCCGGTTGTCCGAGTCTGATTGACCTTCTATCCGAGGGGGGGCTTGGTCTCATGATCTCAGAGTTTTCCGACGCCGATTGCTTGATCACATGCCTGCTCCAGATTCAAGAGGACTTCGGTTCCCTGCCGAAGTGCTACAGGCTCGCATTTGAGAGCATCAACAAAGTCCTCGAATTCGACCTTGTCCTATCGGAGCAGGAGGCCCAGCATCGCAATTTCCAACTTCGGATCCAGAAGGAATTGGATGAGGTATGGCACGATCTGCGGCTGTACTACAACAAGTGTATGAGAATGCAGAGTACAACCGATCTTCGGAAACATGCGACCAAACTTGAAGTGGAGAATGAGAAGCTCGCGACCAGGAACCGGACTCTCCAGCAGCGGCTTGTACTAGTTCACTTATCATATCATCTGCTCGGACTGCGTCAGGGAGTGGTTAGCATTCCCCTGCTGACCGACGTTCCCCGGGCAGTTGACGATCTGATTGCCTGGATGGAGAGCTCTGAACGGACCTCTGGCGTCTGGGCAGCGGCCTATCAAGCCGCAATTGATTGGAGGATGAACATTCTGAACCGGATTGTAGTCCCTCCCTCTGTGTCTCAGATACCTCCTCTTGAAGATATTGATTTGGCTTATGAGCGTTACGAGCATACTCCTGAGCTCCTGGATCTGGAGGCTTCTGAACGACGCTTAGCCAGACTCCGAACCATTGCTGCCCGGTTCCGCGCTCAGTTTCCTCCTTCGGAGAGTACTCCAGCTCCTGATCAACCTTCCGGTCCCCCTTCTGCCTCGGGCTCTCAGTCGGCTCGAAATGACAAAGGGAAACAAAAAGCTATTCTAACTGGGAGTAACTCAACCAGACCGCGAGCGGGGCAGCCTCCAGTCCGAATAGGGGGCCGAGGTGGTCATGCTGGCGTTCCCCAGCCTCCAGTCCGAATAGGAGGTCGAGGTGGCCGTGCCAGCGCTCCCCACCCTTTAGTCCGAGCAGGAGGTCGAGGTGGTCGTACCGGAGTTCCCATCCCTACCTCCAGATCAACCGCCGAGCCGGGGGGTGATGGAAGCGAGAATCCAGATCTTCCCCGGGATCAAGACGAGGAACAACGCATGCTGGAGCAGGTTGTCCAGCGGAGCCGACGCAAGACCCGGGGAGGTCCTCCCGGCGAAGCCTCTTCGTCGGGGGCCCGTAGATAGGATCGGACTTCATGTCCTGTTGTAACCTTTCATTTCATTTCAGACATGTATAATAATTCTCATTTTATGACATCTCTTTCAGTTTTAAAACTCTAATGCGCGCATTCATTTTTTAACATCGGTCAAAAGGGATTTACCCTTGTTACAAAAAAGTCTCTACTTCCAGGACACTTCCTTCCTACCCTTCGGTCATCCGACCTCTAGGTTTCTATCCCGGGCTCCTACTGCCGGGGATCTACCCTACCTGGGCATCTAGTGCCAGAGGCTATTCTACCTAGGCATCAAGTGCCAGAGGCTATTCTATCTAGGCAACAAGTGCCAGAGACTATTCTATCTAGGCAACAAGTGCCAGAGACTATCCATAGAACCGCCTGAGGTTTGCTATGTTCCACCTTCGGGGGACTCCCTTCCCCGCTGGATCTTCCAGCACATAACTCCCGCCCGGGTGGGCTTCTATCACCCGGTACGGTCCTTCCCAGTTGGGTGCCAGCTTGCCTTCCGGCTCCTGGTGAATCTTGTCGTTTCTTCTCATAACTCTGTCTCCTACCTTGAACTGCTCCTTCCTTACTCTCCTGTCGTGATACTTCTTAACTTTCTCCTTCACCTTAGCCTCGTGCAAGGCCGCCCTCTCTCTTCTTTCCTCCAGTAGGTTCAGATTTGTCCTGATTTCCTCCTCATTCTTTTCTTCGGGGACCGGCTCGGCTGTCCGAAGACTGGGGATGCCAATCTCGGCCGGGATTACCGCCTCGGATCCATACGTCAGACTGTAGGGGGATTCTCCGGTTGCCGAACTTTCCGTAGTCCGATGAGCCCACAAAACACTCGGGAGCTCGTGCACCCAGTTACCCTTTGCTCCCTGTAGCCGGGCCTTAATCCCACTTACGATTGTCCGGTTCGTCACCTCCACCTGGCCGTTAGCTTGCGGATGATAAACTGACGTCAGCTTCTGACTTATCCCGTATTTCACACACCAAGACTTGAAAGGATCATTTTCAAACTGCGCTCCATTGTCGGTTACTATGGCCCTCAGAACTCCGAACCTGCATACGATGTTCCTCCAACAAAACTTCACGCAGGTAGACCCCCGGATGTTAGTCAGGGGCTCGGCTTCCACCCACTTGGTGAAGTAATCGATAGCCACAATCAGGTACTTCAAGCTGCCGGGAGCAGTAGGAAAAGGTCCGACCAGATCCAGTCCCCATCTGCTAAAAGGCCAGGCACCTGTTATCCCCATCATCTCTTCCCTGGGTATGTGCACTAGCGGTGCGAACTTCTGGCACTGAAGGCATGACCGAACCCTATCCTGCGAGTCTTCAAACATGGTAGGCCAATAGTACCCCATCCGTAAAATCTTCCGGGCCACAGTTCTAGCTCCTTGATGACTACCATTCGGGCCTTCATGAACTTCCCGGACCAGGTACTTGCCCTCCTGCTGTTCCACACATTTCAACAATGGCTGGAGATAGCCTCTTTTGTACAGTGCCCCTTCCTGGAGTGTATACTTCGGCGCCTTGACCCGGATTTTTCTAGCCACCACTCGGTCGGCTGGGACCTCTCTTGTCAGAAGGTGCGCTCGGATCGGAGCCATCCAAGAGTCTTCTGGCACCACCTCCACTGCCAGGATCTCATCAACCTGTTCATAACTTCTCCTCTCCAGTGTCTCCCTTCTGAGAGGCGCTTTTTGCCCTGGCTTCAACTTCGAAGATGCCAACTTGCTCAACGCGTCGGCCTTTTCATTCTGTTCTCTTGGCACCTGCTCCAGGCTAAAACTATCGAACTGCCGGATCATGGGCTGGACCAGCTCCAAGTACCTCTGCAAACTTCTCTCCTTTGCTTCGTATTCACCATTCACCTGCTGAACTACAATCTGAGAGTCGCTGAAGGCCCGGATCTTTCCTATCTTCAATTCCCGAGCCAGTTTGAGTCCTGCTACCAACGCCTCATATTCTGCCTCATTATTTGTGGTTCTAAAGTCGAAATGTAATGCATAGTGGTACTCCTCTCCTTCCGGGGATGTCAACAATACCCCGGCTCCACTGCCTCCTGCATGCGCTGACCCGTCGACATGCAATGTCCATCCCGGGCTTGCTTCAGGCTCTTCCTCGGCGACCGTGTCTGACCCGACCATCTCTGTCAGGAAATCCGCCATTGCCTGGCCCTTAATGGCTTTCCTCGGCTGATATGTTATCTCGTGTTCCCCCAACTCTATGGCCCACTTCATCAAACGTCCCGACGCCTCTGGCTTGAGCATCACCTGCTTCAGGGGGTGGTTGGTCAGGACCACAACCGGATGAGCCTGGAAATACGGGCGCAATCGTTTTGAGGCGTAAACCAGCGCCAACACCAGCTGTTCCAAACTTGTGTACCGAGTTTCCGGACCCTGTAATGCCCGGCTGACAAAGTATACCGGACACTGCCTCCCGTCTTCTTCTCGGACCAATACCGCACTGACAGCCGATGCGGATGCGGACAAGTATAAGAGCAAATCCTCCCCCTCCTTCGGCTTCGAGAGGGTCGGGAGCCGGCTCAAATGTTCCTTCAGATCCCCGAACGCCTTCTCACACTCCTCCGTCCACTCGAACTTCTTTGTCTTCCTTAATATGTTGAAGAAGGGAAGTTGTCTCTCGGCACCTTTTGACAGAAATCGGCTCAAGGCTGCCAGGGAACCCATCAGTTTTTGCACCTCCTTTACGTTCTTTGGCGACTGCATCCGGCTTATCGCCTCCACTTTCTCCAGATTGACGTCAATCCCCCGGCTAGACACCATATATCCGAGGAACTTCTCAGCCGCTACTCCTACCACACTCTTCTCGGGGTTTAGCTTCAGGTTGACCTTCCTTAGAATGCCGAACATCTCTTCCAAGTCTTCTAAGAAACCTGGGTAGCTTCGGCTCTTCACCACCATGTCGTCAACGTATAGCTCCATGCTTCGGCCCAGCTGATTTCGAAATATCGAGTCTGCCATCCGCTGGTACGTCGCCCCCGCATTCTTCAAGCCGAACGGCATCCGCCTGTAGCAATAGGTTCCGAAATCCGTGATAAAAGCTGTTTTCGGCTTGTCCTCTCCCGACATTTGAATCTGGTGATAGCCCCGGTATGCATCGAAGAAAGCCAAAGCCTTGTACCCGGTGATGGCTTCCACCAACCGGTCGACCGGGGAAAGAGGGTAACTGTCTTTCGGGCAATATTTGTTAAGATCAGTGAAGTCGATACACATTCTCCAGGATCCATTGTGCTTCTTTACTAACACCGGGTTAGCCAACCATTCCGGGTATATAATCTCTTCTACTACCCCGGCTTCCAGCAACTTCAACACCTCCTGTCTCACCACCTCGGCCCTATCCCCTGCCAAGGCCCTTTTCTTCTGTCGAATCGGCTTTAACTCGGGGTATACATTCAGCTTGTGGAGAGCTAACTCCGGGGGTACGCCTGTGAAGTCCTTCTCTTCCCATGCAAACACATCTTCATATTGTGAAAGGAAGGATCGTAACTCTTCCTTCACATCGGTCAGCATTTTTCTCCCGACCTTGATCATGCCTTGGCTCCCCACCTGCATATCTTCTACATCCCCCAGACCTACTTCTCCCTGCACTGCTCCAACCGGGGCCTTCCTAGCCTCCTGAAGGGCTGTGAGCATGCAACTTCTGGCCGTGGACTGGCTTCCTCGAACTGTCGCCACCCCCTGACTGGTTGGGAACTTCATGGTCAAATGGTACGTCGAGCAAATGGCCCTGGCTTGAGCCATCCACGGCCGTCCGATGATGATGTTGTATGGGGACTGAGCGTCTATAACCGCGAAGTTGCACCGGACCGATGTCTTCTTACTCCTGTCCATGTCGTCGACCACTGTTACTGTTAAGGACACCACCCCCAAGGGATTCTCTGTGCGGCCGGTAAACCCTGACAAAGGAGAGGTACTCGGGCGAAGGTTGTGGCGGCCTATTCCTAGCTGGTCGAAGCAAGAAGCAAACATGATTTCCACACTGCTTCCGTCATCAATGAACACTCGCTTGACCGTGAATCCTTCTATCTCCGCCGTGATCACCATCGGATCCGTATGGGGCGTTAGACTGGGCACCGGATCCTCATCCGAAAAGGTGATAGCCTCAGTGGGGCGCAGTCTCTTTTCCCTGTCCTCACCAGCCGGCACATACCGGCTCCGGGCCTTAGCCGCTGCGTGGGACTGGGCCCCCCCTACTTCTCCATGTATGACATTTATCATCCGGGGAGGGACCTGATTAACCGGTTCCGGGGCCATAACCAGAGCGGCCGCACCCGGCTGGGCAGCCGGTGCCGGAGCCCCTCGCTGGTTATCA
This sequence comes from Sherardia arvensis, assembly GCA_948330725.1. Classification (NCBI taxonomy): domain Eukaryota; kingdom Viridiplantae; phylum Streptophyta; class Magnoliopsida; order Gentianales; family Rubiaceae; genus Sherardia; species Sherardia arvensis. The sequence continues at coordinate 38,375,119 of OX415236.1, read as the reverse complement.
TTCCGCGGCCTGTTCCTCCAATTCCTCTTCCTCCCCGCTCCGGCCTGCTGCCTAGCCGCCGGACGCTGGTTCTCCTGGCTCACACAGTCTCTTAACTGCCCTCTCTCGATCAACTTCTCAATCTCCACCCTTAAGCTTCGGCAACCATCTGTTGTGTGTCCATTAGACTTGTGGAAAGCACAATATTTAGCTGCATTCGCTGGAGTCGGATTTCCCGGTATGGGGGCCGGGTCTTGAAACAGATTTCGATGAATTGTCAGGATTTCCGACCGGGTTTTCGTCAGGGGAGTAAACGTTTCAGCCCGAGGGGGGTCTACCCTCGGCCTCACTGGAGCCGGGCCCGCTTCCCTCCTGACAGGATCAGCGACCCGAGCCTTATCACCTCTTCCCATCCCCTTGTCCTCGAAGTACCCTTCCTCCTTCCTCTTCTTGCTCCCTTCGAGAAGCGAACAATACATCTCCACCTCAAGATCCAGCTGATGAAAAGTGGTCGGGATATTCTCCATGAGCTTTGCCCACAACACCTCATCTCTCAACCCTGCAATGAATCCCGCTATCAGGGCCTTCACTTGAGCATCTCTGTCGATCACCTTCATAGAATCGTCCATGTACCTTCTGTGGAAACCCCGAACTTCCTCCTTTGCCGACTGCCGACTATAAGCCACCTCGGCCAAAGGGAGGTACTTCTTCCTTTTGGTCTCATATCTGTGCATCAGAGCCCTCGAAAAATCATAGTAATTCCTAAAACTTTCCGAGGGTTGCGCCTCAAACCATGACAAACAGCTTCCCCTCAGATACGAGCTCACCAGCTTGCACATAAGCTCCTCCCGGATATCGCGTGTTCCCATGACGTTATGATACGTCCTGACAAACTCCTCTGGATCTGTCTCCCCACTGTAGGTCGGCACCCCCTCCGGGACTCTCATTCCCATCGGCCAAGGGAAAGTGCTGATGTAACCTATCCAGGGGGAGGTAGCCTTCCTCCATTCCTTCCTATCAGCCGATCCAACCTTTCCTCCACCGAGTTTAGAGCCGCCGGGGCCCGATCTACAACCACCGGGTATGTGCCATAGGTTCCTGCGACTGGGGCCGGCTGAGCCATGGCATATCCGGCCATCAGTGCTTGGCTCTGCATCCACACCGGTCCTTGTATCCCGGGGGCCCAGCCCCCCGAGGCTCCAGGGGGTTGGGCGTAATACCTTCCTGGTGCCGGGGGGTACCCCTGATATCCGTGTTGAATCATCCCGTGTCCTGGAGCTCCATATCCGGGATAGCCCCCACCTTGGTCATATCCCGGCACCATTCCGACTAGTTGCCCTACACTCCTGGCCTGCCTTTCCAAGTCTATCACAACCGGAGGCCGAAGACTCTCCTGTCCGTGAACGGCAGGGGGTCCTCGGCTGACCACCTCCGCTGCCAATGGAGGTAAACCTGCAGGAGGTCCCATCGGGGTCGGATTAGATCCTGAACCGGGCTGAACCGGGGGTACCCGGACCTCAGTCACCGGAGGGTTCGACTGTTCTTCAGTCGGTTTCGTCCCCGATCCCGATCCCTGCTTTGCTGCCAGCCAACGACGGTACTCCTCCTCCTGGGTGGCAGCGAACTCTCTTCTGTCACGATCCCTGCTTTGCTGCCAGCCAACTCCGTATAGATTGATGGCGATGGTTCTGGAATAGGGCTCTGTTTGGGCAAACAGAGGCTGTCTACACCAGGCTCCAAGTTCTACCGATCCACTATAAGACCGCGTTCAAACAAATAGGCTTCTTCCAGTTTGCTACTTTGAAGACCTAATGATGCCAACCTATCTTCAAAACTTTCAATCTCCTCAATAGAGCCATAAAATAGAGACTTTGGCTGATCAAACAACTCCTTGTGTTCTTCTTCCATTTGAGTTCTTTCTTGGCTCCTCTCATTCATGCTTTCCAGCAAAGCAAGCATCTCATCCAACTTCTCATACACTGAATTCTCATCTTGCATTGGTTGATGTTGAGAATGTTGGTAAAAATCAACCTTCGGAAAATCCTGGTCATATGATGCTTCTCCGTAAATCCCCACAACCTTCATACTCTCCATAACCTTCATTGAAGACTGTATCTTTCCACAAAGTATCACATGGTGGAGTGGGGTATTGAGGAGCATAGTTACATTCATAGCTCCAATGTCCATAGTAACGGCAAGTACTGCAGAACCTTTGAGATGGATGGTTTCCATAACATTCCCAATAGCTCGCTATAACAACTCGATCGATCAAGTGACACATCCTCAATATATTATGCATAGCCGACAAGCTCAATCTGGGCAAACTGAGGGTCTGCAGAACCTGTTTACACAAAACAAAGGTAACCGAGGTCAATAGGAAAAAGAAATTTAAACTAACAACCGTTCCCCGGCAGCGGCGCCAATTTTGGCTGAGGTATATATATACCTTGTCCAGCCGTGGACAAGGGGGCATTAGGTTGTTAGGTTAGTTAATAAATATTAGTTTAGGGTTTAGCCCTTCGGGAGGAGGCCGACGGCGGCGGTAATTCGAAGGTTTTGATCGTTTTTCGGTAATGCAATTCGGTCTGATTTATTTTCTTTATTATTTTATTATTATGTTTAGCTAATTGTTTGTTTGGCGTAGAATAATGAATTGCTAGTTTTATGGTATGTGATATCTAAATGTGTTTATAATGATATTCATTTATTCTTGATTGTTTTTGTATGAATTTATACCTGATGTTTTGAATCTGATCAACTAGAAAACTATTAGGTTAAAGCTAATTAAAGTAGCAAAATTTCTGTCTATACAATAGATAACTGAGATGTAATAACATGGATGTGGAACAATTAAGTGAAAAAGACATTACTTGCGAATACTTGGGTGATTGTTTATATTGGGTCCTTTTCGTGCTTCATGCTATTGAGATGTGTATCTAATTTAGCAAATACTTTCTAGGGACATCTGAATAAGAGAAATAGTGGGTTGAGCAAATACTTGCCTGCTATCGAGAATGTAAGGAATGATTGGGATGGTTTAGCAAATACTTTCTGCCCTATAACTGATAAATTCATGGGTGTTAATTTATTTCTGAATCAATGATCGATCATGATTACTAGTGAGGAATTATTCGAAGCAGAATGTCTTTTGTGTTATTTGAATCCATTTTTTTATCAAAAACAAAACAAAAAAATCTGAATTTTCTGAAAAATACAAAAACATTTCTGAATAATCTGAAAATACAAAATAAACACTTCACAATACTTTATTGACATATATTTAAGGTCCATGCGTAAGAAATCCTGATGGGGTTAAGAGACCTGTCAGTAAACTGGGAGATGTAAACTCAAACATGATAAAGACCAGAGAGGTTCAGCACACAAACCTATTGATTTTCCATCATAAAACCAATTGGATTTATGAGGAGTGACCCACCAAATTTATACACTGAACTTTTAGGCACACCGTTTTCGATGTGGGTTTAATCTCAACACCTCTCCCAAGTATAAGGCCCACGTAGGTGAAGTATTGTACTTGGCAAGTAAATGTGCAAGACCCATTCAGAGGAAGTATTGCACTAAATAAAGGCCCAGAACAACCATGGGCTATGATACCATGTAAGAAACCTTGTCGGGGTTAATAGGCTCGTGATTAAACTGGGAGGTGTATACTCAAATAGGGCACAAGGCCCATATATGTTTAGCATACAAATTCAGTGATATTCCATCATAAAATCAATTTTTTATATTAGGAGTGACCCACTAAATGTATATACTGAACTTTTAACCACAATGTTTCCGATGTAGGTTGAATCTCAACACCTCCCCAAGTTTAAGACCCACAAAGGGAAAGTATTGCACATGACAAGTATACTTGAAAGGCCCCATTTTGGGGAAGTATTGCACAACATAAAGGCCTATGCCAACCATGGACTCAAATACTAAGTAAAAAACCATGACTGGGTTAACAAGCCCAAGAATAAACTGGGAGGTGTAAATTCAAACATGACACAAGGGTAACATAGATTTAGCACAGAAGTCCAGTAATTTTTCATCATATAATAAACTGGTTATGTGAGGACTATTGACCCACCAAAATACTTTTATAATGAACTTTTTCCCACACCGCGTATGATGCGAGGTTTATCTAAACACCTAGCCATTCTAGAATTGTACAAAAAATTATTTTCTTAGCGTAGAAGGCATAATCCAACATTAGAACATGGGCATGATTCATCTAATCATAACACACACTTTACAAGAGTACTCATGTTTTTTTATTCTCCTTTATTTTCTTTTTTGAGAGTATCATTTTTAACTTCAATTCAAATTCAAAACAATCTAACAATACATAGCTTCACTTGCTCCCTTGAATATAGAGCATGCCAAAAATACCAAATATTAAGAAAGCTTCACCATTTAGCCCCCTAATATATCTAATATATAGATGTCGTTTGGTTTGAGGTACAAAATGGTGGAATTTTAAAATCCCATGATTTTAGATAGGTTCGTGTTGTTTGGTTTGCGTAATTGAATAGATGTGGAGGAATATAGAAATACGTAGAATTTTAACTTCCCACAGAACATGAGATTTTTCTTACTGAGTCGAACCTAGTTAGTTTACAATTCCATCGTTGTTTACCCGTATGATTACCAATTTATCCCATATGTGGCGCCTGAATTTTTGTTTCCCTTCATCAACAACGCGCACAATTTTTCACTTCCCTCCACTACCTCACTACTACAAAGGGGTAGATGCAAGACACATATTTAAGGCGTTTAAGCCTGGCGCGTTTTTTTACGCCTTGATGGTATGTAGCGAGTTCGCTACCTCTTCAAGCTAGCAAAAAAAAATTACATTTAAGACGGAAAGAGGCAGTTAAAGGCGGAAATGGGTTTTGACGTTAAAAAATGTTTGACCAAGGCGGAAAAAATGTATCCGCCTTAAATTGAATTGGTTGTTGCGATCTCGTAACCTTTGTAGTAATATAAACGTGTCTGTAGCGATTTCGTAGGTTATCTCGTTAGTTGTAGGTTTGAGCGTTGCGATCTCGTAAGCTTTGCTAAACCCTAATTTTAGCAGGCGAGGATGTGGGAGATGTCGTAACTGGGACGGTAGTATATTGCGTTTGATGTTACAGTATCGCTTTTGCGTTTGTAGTGTTCTCTGTTGACTGAATACGGCTTGTTGCGAGATCGTAAGGACCTCGTAAACAGGTGCTAGTTAGTTGCGATGTCGCTTGGTGTTCTGTTCATAATAAATCATGTGAATTGTGACAGTGACGATATCCCTATGTCCACGCACTATACAAAAAGTGAATGATTTTGCTGATACGATATGGGCTCTTAGGATGAATAAATAAAATGTAAGGGACAATATATCAAAACAAGAAAAAATTAATTGTAAATGTGCCAAAATGGAAAACACAACTTCATTACAATCGAAACAAACTGGTGATGCAAAAATACATAGTAAAGAACAAACAACTAATACTAGTAGATGATTCGTACACCGAGTACATTAAGCAGTTCCTGATCGCAAGTGCATGCATCACAGGTGATGTCCGCCGGATCAAGGGGCAGCCAGGGATCGTACCTCACAAAGTCATTGAGGCCAGCATGCGGAATGCAGCAGATCGGCCTAGGCCTAACTGCTGCTTCTGAGAAGTACCTGCGGTAGTGTGTCCAACCCCAAGCGTATGTCAGACCTCTTCTGACGCGTTGCCTAGCTAGACGGAGGCCCTGTTTGTCGGTTCTCTTCATGGTTGTGATGACATTCATGCCTCTTTGAATGTCACCTTCGCAGATTGCAAAAACAGCCAACACATAGGTTGACGGTGTGTGACCTACTGCAGAAGCTTCGGTGAGCCACTGTCGAGCCCACTCGGTCGCTCTTCCGCTCACGTAGCGACGAAGAACCCAGTCGAACTCAGCACGAATCAATACCAGATTTATCATGTCATCTGGTAGGGCGCTGAATAGAGACACATCCATTGGAAGCAGAAGGCAAGGAATATGAGAAGGCAGAAGGGAATGTGGGAATGAAGGGTCTAATGAGGTTCTAAATGGAGAAGGGGTTGATATTTAAAGGGTTGAGTTGCTCTATTATTCAAAAATCTGTCAGAGTTCCTAGACAAAAAGCAGTCATTATGGTATTAATGGAAGGAAAATGTAAAGGCATTCTCACCTTTCCATGGACACCCCATGCAAACCCCCAAAATAAATTCATTACTGATGGAATTTCAAAGGTTTTTACTGATGGCATTCACACCTTTTCATTGACCAAGTTGGCATCCCCAACCAAAATAATTACTGATGGAATTTCAAATGTTTTTCGTGATGGGTCCGTATACTGTAGCGATATCGCTACTCTCCAAGCGCTACAATTGTTTGCTAGGTGTGTCAAGCTTTGTCGTTAAGAAATCGCTAGGGAATCTCAAGCTAGGCTCTGTCTAATGAGTACGACTTGTAGCGAGTTCGCTACAATAAGTTACACAGCTAGCGAAGTCGTAACAAAGACCGCAACCATTTGTACCACACCGGCTGATTACAAGGTGATTTTTCAGTTTATATACACTTACATTTCACAAGGGTTCGATAAGTCGCCGACCAGCGCAAACTGAACATGAAACACCAAGGCTAAGGCCCAATACTTACATAGGCTAAGGCCCAATACTTACACAGGTTAAGGCCCAACACTTATACGCCCAATATAGACCCAAACCCAAAAACCCTTTTTAGATGGGTTCTTACCATGTAGCGAACTCGCTTCATGCCACGGCAATGTTGAGTTTTTTTTTTGTCAATCTTTGTTGTTACGATCTCGCTACAGAATCTCTAGCCAGGCTCTGTTGACTGAATACGACATGTTGCAATATCGTTAGGACGTCGTACACAGGCGCTTGTTAGTTGCGATTTCGCTCGGTGTTCTGTTACTAATAAATCATCACGAAACGTGACAGTGACGAAATCGCTTATTAATAAAAATTAATAAACTTACATAAAATGTAAAGGACAAGGTATCACAAAAAAAAACTTATTAAATAATGAAATGTGCCAAAATGGCAAACAAAATGTTATTACACTCATACCAAATTTGGGCAAAAATGGTAAAAAAACATAATCAAAAATACTAGAACATTTAGCCTAAACGAGGACCGAGGACGTGAACCAATTCCTGATCGCAGGTGCATGCATCACATGAGATGTCCGCTGGATCAAGTCTCTCCCAGCGATCGTACCTCACTCTGCGATTGAGGACAGCATGTTCCACGCAGCAGATCGGCCTGGGCGTGACTACTCCATCTCTGAGGAACCTGTAGTAGTGCGCCCAACCCCAAGCGTTACCCAAACCGGCTCTGATGACGCGTACTCGAGCTTCCCGGAGGCCTTTCTTATCGGTTCTCTTCAGGGTGGTGATGACATTCATGCCTCTTTGAATGTCACCCCCGCAACATATTGCAAATAGGGCCAAAACATAGGTCGAGTCTGTGTGACCTAGTGCAGAAGCGTCGGTGAGCCACTGTTTATGCCATTCTGTCGCTGTTGCGGTCGCGTACGCACGAAGAACCGAGTCGAAGTAAACACGAATCATGATTAGATTTATCATGTCATTTGGGAGGGCTTCGAATATAGACAAATCCATGGAAAGCAAAAGGCAAACAATAGGAGAAGGGAGAAGGGAATGTTGGAATGAAGGAAATTTATAGGGTTCAGGTGCTCTATTTATGAAAAAGATTGTAGAGTTCCTAGTAAAAAAATAAATGCATTTTTACCTTTTCAAGATATCCTCATGCAAACCCCCAAAAAAAGTTAATTACTTATGGAATTTGAAAGGTTATACTGAATTTTTTTGAATGTTATTTCATCAAATCAAACTAAACTAAATTGAAAGTATTGAATTCGTTTGTGGGTTCGTGGGTTTATGGTTAGGGTTTAACTGTGATAACGTGCACATTAGCGATATCGCTACCATACAGGCTACTTAGCGATATCACTACAATAAGTTACTTAGTGACTCACTAGTTACATCGGTAGCGAGTTCGCTAGTGAGGCGCCAACTAGGCTCTGTTGACTGAATACGTCTTGTTGCGAGATCGCTATGTTTCAGTTACACAGTTAGCGAGTTCGCTAGTGAGTCGCCAACTTGGCTCTGTTGACTGAATACGACACGTAGCGATCTCGCACGTTACACGCAAATAAGAGCGAGAACCAAGCGATGTCGCTAGGAGCACGCACTATAACCAAAAGTACTAGATTTTGCTGAACTGAAGTAACAACTCTAAATAATTGAACAACATACATTTAAAAATTGTTGATGTTATTGACCACATTCATGTAACCAAAACGGCATCTTTGGTGACGCGTACACAAGTGATCATAACCCAAAAACTAGTTAATATTCAAAAAAGTAAATGTTTAAACCAAACTAAACTACGAAATCAGAGGCCTGCGACTAACATATCATGCAAGTCATCAACACACATCTTGTCGCTGCCTTTGGCCTTCTCCCCCGAACTGCCTTCTCCCTCTTGTTGCTTGTCTTGCTCGTTCTGGCCAGCTGGTTGAGCTTCAGTCTCGATGCAGGTGTTCTGTTCTTTGCCTTGGCCCGGTTCAACATCATCGTCGGGTTCTCCGATCAGCCTCTCTTTCCTAATCATCTCATACCTCGCCGGGTCATCTTCTGCATCAGAGTCGGTGTCTTGATGATCACCATCATCACCATCATCACTATCCGCATCTGCATCACTTACATGATCAGCAACAAGCTTCCCATCGGATGGCTCCTTCCCGCTGGCTGTAGCCAAATCTTCGCTAGGACCCGCGGTGTCTTTTTGCTTGGGAAATATGGTGCGGAAATCAGGTACCTCCTCCTCATCGCTCAGATCGCACTCCACTACCCCGCTGGATATCAGTTCGCCGAGCCGTTCGTTGTTAGCACATGCCCTTTTCTCGGCCATTTCAATCTCATTCAATAACTGGCCCATAGACACCACAAGCCTACCACGGGCATCAAAAACAGCATCTACACAAACAAATCAAGGTTGATAAGAACCAAACATTAACAAATTAAACAACTAGAACCAACTACAGTTAATAACAAGCTAGAATCATACCTGATACTCCCATCCTACCCCTTGCCCTTCTGGCTGCCTCTTCAGCTTCTTTCTTTCTCGCGTACTTCCCATCGGCCTTCAACTCTAACCTCTTGTGCTTGAGCCACTCCTTGTCGTATTTGCCTAGTGGCATGGGACGGCCTCTTGGAAAAACACCCGCTTTCCTGATCAGAGCTACAATCAAATTGCCATACGGAAGCGCGGCGTTCTTGTGTCTGGCCATCTTCATCATTTGGGTCAGAATTGTGAAGCTGGGGTTGATTGGAAGCTTCTCCATGATATAGTAGAACACCATGAGACTGCAAACTGTGGGCTCACATGCATGCCCTAGGGACGGGACCACATTACCGCAGATTAGCTCAAAAACTAATCTCTGTTCCTCGGTAAGCCTGTGGATCGGGTATAACCTAGCTGTACCCGGCCTATCAGAAGTCCTTTTAAACCACTTCTGACCCATCTCACCGGCATTCAACGGTTGCTTCGGGCTAACAGAAGGAAACCTCTGCTCGTAATGTACCTCGTACGGACCATCCTTTTTGGTAGGCCTCAGGTCGGTACGAGACAGATACGGACATTTCAGAACTTTATTGATGCTAAACTTATCAACCGTAAACTTAACACCCCGCACCAATGTAGTTATTTCCTCCACCCCTTCCTCTAAACCTAGGTTCGCATAAAATTGGAGAACCTCCTCATGGTAAATAGGCTCAGGCAACATAAGCAATGTATCTAGATGTTGTGCCCTAAAATGGTCTAGCACGTAATCTAGTTGCAGCGAAGGCACCACAGTACTATCAAACACATTATTATTGACAAGTTTCCGAGAGGAACAACGCTCATACCTAGCTTCTGCGGTGTTGTTGAAGAACTCAGGAGTGTCCTCCTCCTCACTGGAACTGTTGTGCCCTTCCCCACCATCGTTTCCGGCAGCAGCAGCGGCGGCAGGGACTTCTGGAACTTCCGGCGGCGGCGGGGCGACTGGACGCAGCGGCGGGGCGACTGAAATCTCTGCCTGAACCGCAGGCTCCTCAGTCCGATGCCGTTTACTTCCCACCGCCTGACCACTTCCCCGTCCACTGTCTGAGCCTCTACCACCCCGTCCTCGCACAGCTCCTCTGGTCTTTGGCCGCATTTTGTCGGAGAACTTACAGTTTCGTCGCCGGAGAAGGGTTTTTCAATTTGGGGCTAATTAATTTTAGCCCGATCCCTTTTTTTTTTATTTATAGTAATAGTACTTGCGATATCGCTAGCTGATACGCTTCTATATGTTGCGATATCGCTAGTTCACACGCATCTGTATGTTGCGAAGTCGTTAATAACTCGCTCAAGCCTGAGTATCTAGTAGCGAGTCTTAAAAAGTCTCACCAGGCAAGCGTGTGAGTAGCGAACTCGCTACAGAAGAATCATTCTAATTAGTAGCGAGGTCGTAACCCAAAAAGTCTTTTTTTTATTTGAACTACTAACTAACGCTATCGCAACCCCGTCGCCAACTGGTTTTCTGGGTTAGCGGGTTTGTGGGTTTAGGGTTTAGGGTTTAACTGTGGTAACGTGTATACTAGCGAATTCGCTACTACACAAGCTAATTAGATTGTAACTAAAAAATAAAACTTTTTAATTTTTTATTAGCAATTTTTACATTCTAACATATATATATTTTATATAGATGCAGTACAATACTCTATTTGTTAAATATCCATCATGATATTCACTCAGGTAGAGTACATCTTTGTACATAAGCAGAATGACATAACTCTATGTAAAACATCAATAATTCGGTTTAAATTTTTAAACGCAATATCATATTCTTAAATATGTACATTTTATATCCAAACAGTATAATACTCAATTTGGAAAATATCGAACATCACATTATGTCAAGCAGAGTACATCTTAGTACATCAGCATGCAATGTTATTAAGCGATACTCGGTAGTATGATTAGTGATGACAGTTGGTGAGTGAACGTGTGCATGAAACTTTGTTTAATTCAATAATCGTGCTTGTAATCACATAAATGAGTTGTAATAAACTAAGTATCTCTAATGAAATGCACTTGAACTGCGCATATATATATATATGTAGTTCATGTGTGAAGCTCTACTATGCTGTTGTCTCTAAAGGTAAGCGATGGATAGCGTTTTCAAGCGTACACATGATGTGTAGAGTTTCTTATTGTCTTACAATTAAAGACTACGTTTCTTAAAACTCTTTCAAATTATGTAATTGCAGATTAAGTGACCAAATCCCTATCCCGTTCTACATGAGCATACGACGGAACAAATGAAAATTATTCTTAAAATAGAATGATTAGTGTCTTATACCGTCATTTCGTTTAGATCGTGATTTAAAAATCTATGAGTGCATTAAAAAAACAAAATAAAATCTTAAGTAGGGTTCGTGGGTTCATTTGTAGCGATATCGCAACATCCTAGTAACATACTTTATGTCAGCTTTTCAGTTACGATGTCGCTAGAAGGATTAAGTAGAGCATAAAAGGCAATCACATGAGCACGTAACGACTTCGTAAATATCCACGTCAGGTGTAACAAGAGAGTGCCGATTTCGCAACAAGGTAAGCTAGAATAAAGTAAACACGTTATAGAACAGAAAAACACAACACTTTTGGTATCTTATCCTCACTTCTTACGGGTTTCATCTCCAAAAGTCCAAACTTTTGCACATCTTCTCAAATCTCCTCAACTTTCTTCACATCAAATCTCCATTACCCATCCCATACATCTTCTCACATCAATTGTGTCAAAACAAAGTGGAACTAGCCACTAATTGCATGCAAAAGATTGGTAAGTTTTGCAATAAATTCTCAACCACATTTTTAGGGTTTGGTTTTTTCAATTAATGTCAATATTTATTTGTTCTTGTTCAATTTGGTAACATCCTTTGTTATGGGTAGGAGAGGGACGAACAAGGTAGACCATCCCCAACCAAAATAATCAATTCTACCGACACAACTTTGTCATATACCAAAGGTACGATTTTTTTCATTCTTATTTGCTAAAAATTTGATTTTCTTGTACATGGTGCCTCCATTTATCATGTTATTACTAAATATCATGTCAGAAGCATGTCCTGAACGAAAATCAAGATTGTTTTTTAAAATTTTCCATAGCTTGCTTAGCCCTAAATTTTTGGATTATGAAATATAATGTTTTTACTACAAAGTACAACTTTGATTTATTAGTATTGTGTTAGTCATTAACAAATTTCAATATACAAAGGAAGCTTAATGGAGAGCCCTTCAAGTTCCATTAACTCCGACTCAAGTGGGGGGGAAAATGTTGTTGGCGGTTCAAGTGAGGTTAGAAGACAACGAGAAGTGACTCGCGCATCGAAAGAAGCTCAACTCCTCACACATTGTCGCGAATTAGAGATTAGGATCGATAACAAAATACTAACACATGTCAAGTTTAATGACATTGGTGTTGCTATTTCACCCGACGATGATGTCGCGCGATGGTCGAAAACAAAAAGGATATATGGAAGGAATGCAAGGTTAGTGTGGTACTTGTTATTTTTAATTTCAATTGAAAATTGTGAGTGTGACTATTTTTATGATCACATTTGTAGCGCCCCTTTATTATCGAGGCAACATCCTATGATCAAGTGAAGAAGAAGGCTCTTCAAATCGCATCAAAAGCTCATCGAGAACACAAATATACCCTTGCCAAGGATTATATCAAACCGAAGGGCACGAGGTTTGGGGAAGATCCAAGTACGCGTTACAATCACATTGTAACCCTTACTTGGGAGGCATTCAAGAAACGATGGTTAGAAAATGACGCAAATGTTAGTTTACTTACTACATCTTGCAATAATAGTGTCATGCGAATTCGCCAAATATTTTTGTTTCGGTTAGTGCTTTATTCCTAACAAGCTAGTGGATGGGGGCATGGACGCGGAAGTGGCGAACAAGCTAGTCATTGCCGAAGACCCTACAACATATAGTAGACAACAATTATTCGTCTTGGGTAGAATTAAAAAAGACGGGACTTTCTCAAGTGATGAGGCAAAAAGGGTGGCAAATCGAGTGGTACGCTTAACCTACTACGCCATACCATGTTCCATTTTAGTATCTACAATCAAACAATCAAACACAACAATTGATTACGATAATAACTTTTCATTTACTATACTACCTTTTTAGGACGAGGTCGAGCGTGAAGTTGAAGAAGGCTTGTTAATCCCTGTCGGTAAACACGATGTGCTACGTAGGGCACTTGGGAAGGCCGAGCATCCGGGAAGAGCTAAGGGAATTGGTGGTTATGTTACTCAAATAGAGGCGTTTGGTATCAAACGTAGTAGCAAAGACCCTAAACCATCCAAACTCCAAATAGCATTGAACCAAGCCAAAAAATCCGACCAAGAGGTCAACCTTATACAGATTCAGGTGACAGTACAAATCCAATGCTCATTTATTTCCACTATGATTTCATTTCAAATCATTTGTTATACTTCTTCGCTTTCAGCACCGAAAGCAATTGTCAAATTGGGAGTGCGGTTACTATATGATGTTGTACGCAAGCGAGTGTGTAGCTGGCCTTCTTCAAGATAATTTGGAATTACATCGCGTAAGCATTCTTATAACCTACTTATTGTACCTATTACTATCTACGTTGCATTCAATATCATTAAAAAAACATTTCATATTCTTAGATTATCGAGGAAAATCATGCACCGTACACCAAGAAGGAGTTGGAGGATGGTAGAGATGCATTGGCTAGACACTTGGTCCTTATTAGATCTCGGTACATCTCTAGGCCTCACATTCCCAATAAAAGCTAGTTTCTTTTTTTGTCAAATGGATGCATATATTTACTTTTGAGTTCCATTACTTCCATAAGTTTATAAAATGTGGCTTGATAGTGTTTCATGTTCATGTTTTGTGCTTAGATACCATGCATCTTGCAATTGACAGCTTAGACAATTAAAATGAAACCCAATTTTAGTGGAAATGGGTGGAAATGGGTCAAATCCTATAATTTTGTGACACTTACGAATTGCCTACGAGGTCGTTACTTCTCTCGCCCGTAACATTAAAATAGTTGCGATCATCTTGTACTATCGCTACTTCAATCGCCCTAATTATATTTCTGAGCTTAGTTTTTGCGCCCTCGCTACCCAATCGCTCGTTTTTCTCTGCCTCTCCAATCTAATCTCTGTCGAGCTCGTAACAATACACGCCAATGCCAGGCGAATGTCTAGCTTACTCGTAACGTCAATTTTTTTTCTCGCTCACCCAGAGCCAAAACGACGTCGTTTACCGTTAGCGAGTTTTGTAGCGATATCGTCACTACACACATAAGCGATTGTCTTACGAAATCATTAACTCTCTCGAACCAACTACTTTTATGATATTTTTATAATATCATTTTCACAATTTTTATGAAAAACAATTGTTCGGTTGCGAGCTCGCTACGGTGTTACCTGCGAGTAGCTAGTGGCTGTCGTAACCTGCCTCGTTTGGATTAACTTGGCTTGTAACGATTTCGCTACTTATGACCGAGCGATTCGCCCCTATTTGTCGTAACCAGTCTCGTCAGCAGATAAATATATGACAAACTAGGTTCACCTACGAGATCGTAACCAATATTAGCGATCCGCACGCTGGAAGTCGTAACCAGTCTCGTAACCTGTCTAGGCTTTTCAATGTAGCGAACTCGTTAGTATTTCATCTGGCGATCCGTAAGCTGCTGTCGTAACATAACAATCAACCATTTGTTTGGGACTAGCGTTTGCTAGTTACAGTATCGCAACGAGCCAATTCATATCATACAGACTTTCACGCTAGCGAGTTCGTAAGCTTTTAGCAAGGCGTATACGCCTACATCCAAGGCGGAAACAAATGCCTTAAACCCAAAAACATCTAAGGCGGAAGAGGAACCGCCTTAGATGATTTTTCTCATTCAAGTCACTACCAGAGAAGGCATTTGTTTTCTTCCTTAACCAATGAAGGATGAACTGCCTTAGATGGCTTGATATTCTAGTAGTGCCTCCGTCTTTTCGTTACCTCCTAGTAGTTAGAAGTTTTCAACCAAACAACATCACGTAAAGTAAATCCTAGGAATTCTAACTTCCCACGTCGCTAACCAAACAAGTTTTGTAAAAATCTGAGTATTTTAATAAAGTAAAACAATTCATGGGAAGTAAGAATTCCTGTAGGAATTTAACTCCCACATGAACCAAACAAGGGCACAGTTTGCATTCCTTCTATAAACATTGTTTATGACCTCTGAAAATAGAAATGTATTGCTTATGTCCTCTTGAATACATACCATATCATAAAAAAGGCGATTCGCTCGCCCTGAGCGCCCCACCCGCCCGACACCACAGGTTTTGGTAGAGAGATAAGTCACAGTAATCCAGAGCCAGGACCCATCGAGCATCCTTTGTCTCAGCGGGCGCACAAGGGACCTTGCAAGCAAGAATTCCCCACACTGCCACTGCCGAGACTCGAACCTTGAACGATATCACAAACAAACCAATGTACCAACCGCTGGGGTACACCTAGTGGCGGAGGGAGACCGGGTCTGGCGGGGACTCAAGCCCCCGCCAAAGTCTCTAGAATCACTGAGTACGTAAAGGTATAATCTTTTATTTAAAGTTTAGTTCCGTTAAAATTTTGCTCAGCCCCCGCCAGAGATCGCGGAGGAATATATTATATATATATTCGAGCTATATTTTATGTGTGTTATTTACCAAAACCTCAAATTTCCCAAACGTATACGCCGTACGCAGTATCAGTGACAGTTAACATAACAATACCTAAGAGTTCTTGTGTTGTCTTACACGTTCCAGAAACCCAAATTTCCCCAACTCGTACGCCGTACGCAGAGTATCAATTAATCTGGCATACAGAGTATCAATTAATGTAACA
This sequence comes from Sherardia arvensis, assembly GCA_948330725.1. NCBI lineage: Eukaryota > Viridiplantae > Streptophyta > Magnoliopsida > Gentianales > Rubiaceae > Sherardia > Sherardia arvensis. The sequence continues at coordinate 38,359,133 of OX415236.1, read as the reverse complement.
ATATCTAAGTTCGTGTATTGTCCTTCTGCGTTCCAAAACCCCTCAATCTCATGTGCATCGGCGGTTTTGAGTTGGTAATGATTTTCGTTTTAATCTAATTCTCTTGTATATGATGTTATTTGTTTTGTGTTCCTATCCAACAATATTAAGTTTTCATTTTCCATAAGTTATGTTTTGTCGGCTAATTGTTTACTCGCATTCAACTGCAAGTGACTGTATATTAGTCAAAACTTTGTACAAAGTTTTACCAGGTTAGCATTTTAATTCATTCTATAAATTCAACTAACTATAGGTAATAGATGTTTATATAACTTGTAAGTACATAAATTAATATTTTAATGATAGCTTTCGATTATTAGTTTAGTTTTAAAGTGATATTAAGTTAATGCCACAATCACTTGAATCACATGATCTGTATATTAAAATTTGCTTCGAATAATTTTTGTATTATGTTAACTTGTTAACTTTGCTTTTGTGAAAATTTTGTTTAACTATTAGCCCCCGCCAACACGAAATCCTGGCTCCGCCCCTGGGTACACCCGTGGATGTCGCCCTCTTGAATACATACATATATATATATATACATATATATATATATATACATGTATATATATATATATATGTATACATATACATATATATATATATATAGTATTAATGGCACCTAAAAAACTTTTCGTTAAATCATTGACTACTCTTAAAGGTATTTTAGTAAATTCAAATGTTTATAATAGTAAAAACTAAAAAATTTAGAGAAAGTATTGATAATGAAATCAGCATAAGGTCACCATCATCTTTATTGGGTATAAGTGTTTGGCATGGTGATCTTAAGGTGAGAAATCAAAATTGAAATCTGATTGAAAAAAGTTGAGCGCCATCTGATCGGGCTTAATAGGGTTCTACTGAAAGGGCAAACGGTCGGCTGGAAGGTGACGATGAGGGGTAGCGGAAATTTATTTATTTGTTAGAGAAATAGTATTAATTTAAAGTATAACTCTTTGTAACAAATATATAATTTAATAGAGAATGGTAGACTAAAAGGAAAGAAAAATATCATAAATTGAACGGCATCGTTTTGCATTTATAGAGTTTAAAATACTTTAAATGCCTTGAGAGAAGTTGTTGTACGATACCCCTGTTATACCGTTTAATGTAAATTATCTTAATTATGAATGTGCATCATCACACTAATAAACGTGCATTCCAAATTTCAAATAAGAACCCAACAATGCACAAATATGAAGAATTCAATTTATACCCTTTCAGCACTCTAACCTATTGCAATTCAAGACTGAAATTTTGCTCAAAACTCCCATTTGATATTGAAACTGATTTCAAGCTTTATGGGAATTAGATTGGAAAGAATTCATTTGATGGTGGGACTAAAATCTAGCTAGCTAGTTTTGTGGTTTTAAGAATTGAATTGAGAACAAACTCATTAAATTAGGTTTAATTTCTAAACTCTCTCCTTTCTGTTGATGGAGAAACCTAATTATTAGTGGAGTTCAGTTGAAGTTGCAGAAGTGTAGGAGAGAGAATAAGGATTGGGGGCAGAGAGAGACAATCCAATCCATCTCAAGATAGAGAATCAGTTCTTTTTGGTCATTTTTCCCTAATTTCCTTTACTCTCACATCTCCTCTGCTACCATTGAAACCACATAAATCCAGAGAAGCAGTAAACTTTCCTCTTAACCCCAATTGGATACCATAACTATTGCTAATTGTTATGGTAAAAATCCCTCGATGACCAGTAAACCAGTAAACCCTCGATGAAAGAGATTCCGTCCAAAGATATATAAGAATAATTTTTTAATCATTGCTAATTAATGTATAGAATTTTTGAGAAACTTGAAATGCCGTTAGGAAACTAATTCCGTCCAAAGATATATAAGAATAAGTTTTTTTTCTACCAAGATTAATTATTTCACTTCTTAACCATTTGAGTAGAAATTAATTCAAAATTTTGATTTGGTATTTAATTTGACGTGCATCCAAATTAATTAGAACAATTAAATCTCAAAAAGTGCACACGATATATATGCACACTTCTTGCACACAATCTTCAATGTTATTTAGAGAATATTATCAATATAGCAATGCTTCCTTTTTATTTTTTTATAAATTTATTTTTTCATTGAACATTATTAATTTTTTATTGTAATTATTAAAACGATACAATTTAAATAGTGCACACAATAAGCACAAATATTGCACGTGTTGTTTTTCTTATATTAGTTGATACAAACTAAAATTATTAATCTTATAATTTTCTGAAATTAATTGGTGATTTTAATTCTACTAATCCTGATTATTCAAATATAACAAATTAGTGAATCAAAAATATTATATGAAAAGGTACTTGACGTGATTTGTATTCAAACAAAAAGCTGAAACATCTTTTTGAAGGTCACCATGTCGGTTGTGCATCATTTTTTAATATTTATATTTTATATTGGGTGTGTTTGTTTTGCATAGAATTGAGCCATAATATTCAAATTCTATGACATTAATGCAATTCTGCTGTTTGGCTGAATAAAAGTTTTGGCAAAGAATTGGTTTTCGAAAATTATGAGGCCTTGAATTCTATAGATTGAATTAATTTGATGGAGCAAAGTTTTCAAACACCAATTGCATGATATTTGCAAAATTTCGCGGGACTTTTCCGGGTCAAATTCGGGTTATAACAATAATTCGGGTCATGTATATATAATCCCTTCTTCGCTGCACATCTTCTTTCGGCTTTTTTCTTCTAGCTTCGCCGTTGTTCCAGCCGTCGTCTTCCACCAACATCATTGCTTCTGCACTGTTTCTGCCATCAACACCACCGCATATGCAATCTGCGCGGCATGGGTAAGTGATATCTTCAATGTTTTCGCCATTTTTCTTAAATCTTTATTCTGGTTTTTCTGGGATTCAGGTTCCATTACATTCTGGTTTAAAATTCTTCATTTTTTGGCCATGTAAGTGATATAATGGCTGATATAGGTTATGGGTCTTGCTCAATCTCTAGGATTTGCCGATTTTTTTTTGTTTGTGGGTCTTGCTCAATCTCTAGCAAATAGCATCAAGGTTAGGCCTTTTTGGCTCAATCTTCTCACTGTAAACAGACCTTGTTTAGCTGTATGTGTTGTAGATTTAAGGTGGGCTTCTTGTATTTCTACATTTTGTTCAGCTGTTAACATGGGGAGTGTGCCTTTTGGATTGTTTGTTTTCTGCCCTTTTTCGCGTGATTTTCAACATGTGACAAAATTATATGTTAAAATCTGAAAGCATGTATTTCTCTCAGTGTAACGATATTCAAGAATCGATGCGACTCTTTCACCCTTTCTTGTTGGCTACCCTCCATCTCATACAAAATGGTTTTCGTGATCTTTTCAAGAATTGAAAGATGGATGTTTTTTGTCTAAGTTTTGATGATTTTTCTCAACTAATTCTGAGATTATGTTTGAGATTGTAGGTTAAAGATTAAAAAAAGGGCACTTGAGATTATTCATGTGAAGAAAATAGTAGTTTTGATGTTCTTTCATGAACTGAACTTGATGCTTATTTGAATTCAATTGTTATTATGTGTTTGAATTTCATGCTAAAGCTCCCTGTTTGTTTGGTCCAGGTGATAAAACTATTGCAGAGACTATAGTCAATGTGCTTACTTCACTTCCTTTCATTGCTCTTGGAATGCAAAGACTATAGTCAATTTTTGGTTTTTTGCATCTCTAACTTATTTGTCTTTTCTGATTTTGTAGGAAAAATGATAACTGCATGATGTATGCTAACTCATTAATCGGAGTTGGTGTCACCTCCAGTTTGTACCATGCTTCTAGAGGATAGATAAGGAAGTATTGGAGATGGGATGACTACACGATGATAGCCACAACAACAGTGGTATGTGAAAAATAATACCTCTTTCATGAATTTGGGACTTGGGCAAACTGTTTAATATATTTGTTATGAAATATTCTAATCTTCATGAATTTCTATGTTTATGTCAGAATTAGAAAGAGTATGAAAGCAACGAGTCAGACTAGATTATCTGTGTGATCTGCTAATTACCTGTTGTTACTGCCTAATAGGGCTTTGATAGGGCTTCTTAAGCTGTTTAAGGCTTTCAGGTGTTTCCATGTAAACTTTGTGTAGAAAAAGAATGGTTTGGAAGATAAAAGAAATTGTTGAAAGCCTATGAGTTCAGAATTGTTGAAAGCCTATAGTAGATAACTTTCACACCAGTATAAGAAATTATTGAAAGCCTATAGCAGAAAACTTTCAATTTTTCTTAGTTCAGAATTATGTCGTTGCTTTCCAATCTATCGTCATAGTTCTAGTTAATCGCTTTCTGTTGTAAATTGGTTACTGTAAAATTGTTCAAGGCAAATTAGTGTCAGTTGAAGTCACTGTCATCTTATACATAAGAGATTAGTGCAGAAAAGTATGGTTTGATTACAGTGATGGATGTCGACAGTTCCACTGTTTTGATCATGGCTTTGAAAAAAATGTTAAATTCTGATATCTGAAAGACCTTCAGAGGTGTGTTTCCAGGTATAAAAATATGCTGAAAGGCTGATCGATAGTAGATAACTTTAAGAACTGAGCTCAACAACATATGCTTGATTGTGTTTTAAGCATATTTATAGCATAACTCATATGCTTGATTGTGTTAGCATATTTAATAAGTTAGGTTCAATATTCTCATTTTTCAGTCTCATCCCACTGTTTGATGTTTGGACAGTTGTGATATCAAGCATTCCAAGTAAATTTCTGAATCCATTTTGATCAGTATTCATTTATTTTCCCTCCACCATTGATTATCAGTGAAAGAAGTGGAACATGTGGTTCAAAGTGGTGCCATTTTTTCAAGCATTCAAGAAAATGCGGTGAGAATGAGAAAGCGTTTGAGCTCTTTGATCATATGAATGAAGGAGGGATTGAAGCAAATATCATCACTCTAAATACTATCCTGGATGGAATGTGCCGAAGTGGTCAAGTTGGTAGTGCCATGAACTTCTTCTATCAGATGCAAAATAAAATAAAGAATGGAAACAACATTCGCTGGTCAAGTTGGTAGTGCCATGAACTTCTTCTATCAGATGCAAATATCATCACCGCATAAAATAAATTTAGTGAAATTTAACTTAATTGAGTTTGAAACCAATATTTTGGTAATTTTAAAAAATTCAGATTAGTTTAGTTTAAATGAATTGAATAGAATACAGATATTTGAAAATTGGAACACTTTCTAGGACTATATCAGACTAAATTCACTAAGGCGTGTTTGGTTGATAGAATTGGAATTGGTATTCTAATATCATAGAATTGAAATAGAGAATTAGTGTTCAAATATTTTATAATTCTAGTGTTTGGTTAACACTAGAATTATTTAAGAATTGAGATTGTAATTCCAATTCTTATGTTTGGATAATTAAAATATTGACATGGAATTAGAATTGGAATTGATATATTTATTTTCTTTTATTTTCCATTCTTTGAAAAATAATAAAAAGGTCATATTTATTAATTTGACAACAAGTTTATTTTAAGCAAACTGGGTAATAAAATAATTTATCTGATACATGAGTTCTAAGTGCACAACAGAAGAAACTCAGTTTTATCAGTCTGAACTGAACCCTCAAAAGAAAACAGTGAAATACAGAAGTTTAGAGCACAACAAGAGGTCTGAAGGCCGAAGGGTGGTAACTCCCTAGAACTACAACATAAACTAATCAGATGGAACGGGAGGGAGGTGGCAAATGGTGTTTTCTATGAATCAACATCTTAGCTAGCTGGCTGCTGGTTCTCCTTCTCACCTTCGTCTTCACTGCCACTATCATCATCATCTTCAGCATCGGCCTCATCAGCCAGCTTGGTGAGCTCATCCTGGATCATGAGCTTGATGCTAGGTATCCTCGGGGTGAGATCAGTTTTGAAACGCACCGCTGAAAACCAAAGAACATCACCGTTTGAGAAATAAACAAAAGAGAGAATGCAGTATATTTTTACCAAACTAGGAAGAATAAGTAGAGTATCGAAAACATACCAAGCTGCTTCAGGATATCATAGGTGGCCTGCTCCAGTTGTAAAGAAGCACAAGGTGAAATGTTAGGAACAAGTTAGAATGTGAGTTGCCATCAATAAAAAGGTCAGTTTGGCCCTCCCCTTGTCCATCCCTTTTGCAACCTTGTCCATCTCTGCAACCAGTCACAACAGAGTTGCAGTTATCAACATATGAATTTTTAAAGTACATCACATCTGATGCCAAAAACTGGAAAAGTGCGGAGATTAAAAACAATCATTTTCTTTGTGCAGAGATTGAAAACAATCATTAAAAACTAGCATGAACACAATTTGACAGTTGACATTGAACTGTCGTCAAACTGTCGTATTTTCAAACTGTAGGTCAAACTGCTTGTTTCTTTGTGTGAGAGAGCTTAAGAATTCATCAAATTCATAGTAATCTGAATCCGTCAAATACACAGTGTATAGTAGAAAATCTGAAATGCACCAAAACCATCTCAAACTCCACAATCAAACATAACAATGGTGCTCTGAAGTACTCTACAAACACATAAAAAGGTTCAAGAACTCATCAAACATTGGATTTTTAAGTGCAAGAAAACAGAATTTCACAGCAATCTGAATCATTCCATGTTAATTGCCAGAACTAGGTAGCAAATGCAACAGTAGGTTCAAAACAAAAGAAAAGAAAGACTGAATAGGTACTATTTCTTTCTGGCGAACAAGCTTGTCTATATCCTGCTTATTGATAGCCTCTCTTCCTTAGCTCCTACTCCTTTTCCATCAACTTCCTTTTCTCAACTTGAAGACACATCAAACTATTAGCCATTATTGGCCTTACCATTATCTGATTACTGACACCAACAGCAGATAAGAACAACTTAAAACTGGTCCGATAACAAATTCAATGGGAAATTTATGATACCAATCCCCATGAAAAACCCAGGAAAACCCAACAAGATATTGTTTGTTCAAACACAAACCTTTGTTTTATTGATCATTAGCTACATATCTAAGCATGGATTACAGTTTTGTTATCGACTCGACCCTTAAAATAAAACCCTAAACTCAAAATTGTAAGACACGATTTCGAGAATTAAACTCAGAAAGTGGAGAAGATCTTACTCGTTGTCTTTGGGAGAATTTTTGTCGCGCCATAGTCAAATGGGCTCAGAAATAGCATCGTCAATGGAGTTGAAAGGTCGAAACTCGAGAGGACGAAGAAGAAGACGGGAAGGTATAAAATAGATGTCCAGACTCATTTTTCTTATAACCCTAAAAAGACCCGGAAATGGACCCGCAAAATTTTGAGAGCACAGAATTGAGATTGGAAAACTTTTGTAGGATGAAAATATTCAAGTCATGGGATTCAAGATAACATAATATTGCAATTCCAATTCTTTGCCAAAACATTTGTGTAGCCACAGCAGAATTGCACCAATACCATAAAATTTGAATATGTATGGTCCAATTCTATGCAATACAAACACATCCTAAATTTATTTTTGTTGAATTGAGTTGTGATGACTAAACATTCTGATAAAGTAGTGATAACATGACCAGATGGACATTAGCTAAAAATCTAAATAAAAACCTTTCTAAATAAAATATAGATTAAAAATATATGATGCCCTTAATAATACATATTTAAAAGTTACGTCCTTTTTTGTAATTTTTATATTTTCTATGCCCCAAATAAAAACATTTCCCATTACGTGCATGGCTTTTGGATATGTAAAATACTTATTGCAGAAACAGTTACAACTACCACCCGAATTATTTTTATAATAATTCTAGTTTATAGATATTCAAAAGTTAGGAATATCTCGCTTGACTTTCATAATGTAACCTTTATTTTTTTCACTTAGTTTGTAAACTTATCTGTTAATGGTAAAACAATTTCACTTTTAACCTGTGAAAGTTAAAAATATTTTAAAATAAAAACAAGCACACGTTTTAATGAGTTTTGTTCGTCAAAATTAATCAATGGTCCACATTCATTTATTTCAAAGAATTCCGATATACCTGGTGAAACGAAAGATGTTCATGTTTCATTTTGGGCCTAACCAACAGATTTTGGATGTAAAACGATAATGGGCCAAGTTACTATTGGGTCAATTGCAATCCTAACTTGAATGTTTAACCACCAACATTTTTCGTGTGAGTGAAGTGTTATGACGGATCGTGGAATAATTTATAATATAAAAAAATAAGTAAAGTTTAATGGCAAAGTAATCTAAAATTTTCAAGGGGTTGTGATCACTTTTCGCAATGAGACACGATTTCTCACATGCAAGTATGTGGAGTTAAAATATTGAAAATCTACTTTCTTGGTCTATGTGACTATATATGAAAATGAGATAGCAGAGTACTGTAGAAGGTGCCAAGGAAAGTAGTGTGTTTTATCAGGCCCCTGCGTAAGAAACCCCGATGGGGTTAACAAACCCATCAGTAAACTGGGAGGTGTAAACTCAAACAGGGCACAAGGTCCAGATAGATCCAGCACACAAACCAATTGATTTTGTTTTATGAGGAGTGACCCCCCAAGCTTGTACACTAAACTTTTAGCCACACTGTTTCCGATGTGGGTTTAATCTCAACACCTCCCCCAAGTGTGAGACCCGCGTAGGTGAAGTAGTATTGCACTTGACAAGTGAACATGCAAGACCCACTTCGAGGTAGTATTGCACAACATAAAGGCCCATGCCAATCATGGACTATGACACCATATATGAAACCGTGACGGGGTTAAGATGCCACTGAGTAAACTGGGAGGTGTAAACTCAAATAGGGCACAAGGCCCATATATGTTTTGCACACAAATTAAATGAGCTTTCATCATAAAAGTAATTGATTATGAGTAGTGGCCCACCAAACGTATATACTGAACTTTTAGCCACAATATTTCCGATGTAAGTTTAATCTTAACTCTTCCCTCAAGTTTAAGGCCCGCGTAGGGGAAGTATTACACTTGACAAGTATACTTGCAAGGTCCACTTCAGACAAATATTGCACATCACAAAGACCAATACCAACCATGGACTCAAATATACTATGTATAAGAAATCATGACTGGGTTTACAAGTTCGAGAGTAAATTGGGAGGTGTAAACTAAAACAGGGCACAAGGGGTAGATAGATTTAACACACAACTCCAGTGAGATTTCATAATAAAATAAATTGGCTATATAAGGACTAGTGGCCCACCAAACTTTTATACTGAATTTTTAACCACACCGTTTATAATGTAAGTTTTATCTCAACACTCTGCCATTGTAGAATTGTACAGAAATTATTTTCTTAACGTAGAAGGCATAATCCAACAATAAACAAATAAAATATGACATGATTCAACTAATCAAAACACACACTTACAACAACAGTCAAGGTTTTTTTCCCTTTTGTTTTATTTTTTGAGAATGTGATTTTTCATTTCAAATCAACTTCAACAAATCTAACAAACATAGCTTTACTTTCTCCTTTGAATCTAAAGCATGCCAAAAATAACAAATATTAAAAAAGCCCCTAAAATATGTAATTTATGTGTTCCTTCAATAAACATTGTGTATGCCTGCTTATGTCCCCTTAAAATATAATATAGTATTCATGGCCCATAAGTAACTCTCTGTTAAATTACTCTTAAAGGTATTTTAGTAAATTCAAGTGTTATAATAGTAACAACTAAAAATTTAGATAAAGTATTAATAATGAAATCAGTATAAAGTCACCATCTTCATCATCGATTCATGTGAATTCTACTATTCCAAGACCAGTTTACACATATAAATATGAAATCTCGGGGTCAATACATATCCGCTTCTCTGATTTCGAAATTGGGCATAAGTGCTTGGCAAGCTGATCTTAAAAAAGGTGAGAAATCAAAAATTGAAATTTGGTTGAACATAACTGAGGGCCATCTGATCGGACTGAATAGGGTTCTATCGGAGGGGCAAACGGGTTGGAAGGTGGCGACGAGGCAGCGGGAATTTCTTTATTTTAAAGTGAAAAAGTATAACTTTTTGTAACAAATATATGATTTAATAGAGAATGTTAGACTAAAAGGAAAGAAAAAATATTTGAAATTGAACGGTGTCGTTTTGCATTTGTAGAGTTTAAAATACCTTAAATACCCCGAGAACAGTTGTTATATGATACCCATGTTATACCGTTTAATGTAAATTAACTTTATTATGAACGTGCATTATCACACGAATAAACGTGCATTTCAAATTTCGAATAAGAAATCCAACAATGCACAATTATGAAGAATGCAATGCACATCCTTTCGGTTTGAAATTTTGTAGCTAATAACTTATAAAAGATACAAAATCCAAAATTTCTCTGTACGATCAAGAATCAAAGAATTAAATCGAAAACCAATTCAAAACATTTCAACAGTAAGATTACAGATTGGTAGAGGAAGATAACGTCGAAAGATAATAATATACAGTTCAAATTAAAAGGTACAATGTATAAGTTAAAACGTATAAAAATTTTCACGAAAAATTAGGAAAGTTGCGAGTTTAGGAGATATTCTTTCTCCTAAATGAAATATTGGAGGAGGAAATCATTGAAGGAAAATTTATTGTTCCCCATTTTCAGCTAATCAGAGAAACCCTAATTAATTAACCTCCAAATCCACTAGTCATCCGGCAACCGGCAACTTGAAATGCCGTCAGCTTGGCTGAGATACAGTAATGTTATAGAAATCCAAGTTTGGAACTAACATTTCCGTCCAAGGATATATAAGAACAATTATTTTCTACCAAGATTAATTTTCACTTCTTAACCAGTGAATTTAATTCAAAATTTTGATTTGTAATTTAATTTGGCGTGCAATTAATTTTGATCCAAATTAATTATTACATTTAAATCTCAAATAGTGCACACAATATGCACACTTGTTGCACACAATCTTCAATGTTATTTTTAATAAATATTATCAATATGGAAATGCTTCCTTTTTATTTATTTTTTCATTGAACAATAGAGCTGTATATTAATTTTTATAGCGCACACAATACGCACAAATATTGCACGTATTATTTTTGCTCTTATATTGATTCATACAAAATGAAATTATTAATCTTAAAATTGTCTGAAATTATTTGGTAACTTCAAATATAAAAAATTAGTGATTCAAAAATATAAATTGAATCATTATTTCGGATATTCATGAGATAAACTTAATTTGGCATAAAATAACAAAGAAAACGTAATTTATGTGATTTGTATACAAACAAAAAGCTAGAAACAGTTACAACTACCACCCGAATTTTTTAATAATTATTCTAGTTTATAGATATTTCTTAAGACCTTAAAAATGTATAATACAGTCATTGTATATTTATAAAATCTATAAATTAGATGAGAATCTGTATCAAATATCGTAGAAAATGAATGACTGTTTTCTGATGGATCTATGATATGTCATAGCAAATTAATTTTTTATTATCTATCTGTTGGTATTTTGTTTGAATACCGGTTTAATTTAAATATAATTGGATTCGAGATAGTGAACTCGAGATGTTATAACAAGGCTGGTGGTGTGGAGTGCACACTAGTAAAAACAATCTACGAGTTTATGGTTCGAGATAAATATTTATTTATTTATCTATGTGGTTTATATTAAATTGAATTGTTGCATCGATTCAGAATTAGTTCTGAGAATAATATACTTGTATCAATTACCACAGAAATTACTGTGGTTGCATTATAGTTACCACATGGTTGTATTATAGTTACCATATGAAACTGCAGGTTGTACGTACAGTTACTATTGCCTTATCTTTCAGATATTTGGTTGGGTACGTACGCAGTTGGGGAGTTACCGTACCGTTATCTTTTCAGATATGGATCGGTACGAGTATGGCCTATAAATACATGTTGTTTGTTTTCGATGCAGGGTGTGGTTTTACAATGAACTATTCAATCATCTATGAATGATGAGGTTTTACACAGAACGATACGTGATGCCTGATGCAGGTAACACTGAAATATATGAACGACAACGAGAAATACAGATTTTCTGATATACAATCCAGAAACACTAATACTCAAAGGCATGTTCTTGATTCCAGTCTAGAATCAAGAATGCAGCGATAGTTTTATCCTGCGAGTAATTTCGTGTAACCCAGGCTGATAGGGTCGAAATATTCTCAAAGGAAAGCGAGAGTGTTACGTGACTCTATCGTTATCTAGCTATTATCCCAATCACCCTATTGTCCCCATTGTTTATACCCAACAATCTTTGAGAATATTTTTCGTTGATTGTGATAATGGAATCGTACTTGTAACAAACTAATGATGTTTGTAGTATGATGAATTTGGGTTGGATTGATACGAGATAGAGTGATTCCAAGAGTATTGTTTTGTAATATTAATAATATATATTGTATGTGGTGTGTATCTGGCACACTTTAAGGATGCAAAGTTGGTTTCTCTATCAACGATCAGTGAAGGATGAAAAGATAAGTGTTTGCAAATTTTATTTAGTTATGTTTATCTGGAGTCGATAGTTAAATTTCGCCTGCATGATTTCTTAAAATTAAATAAATCATGTTTGAAGCAACGTTTTAATTTGTATGCATCAATTATACTTGATTCCATTAATACGAATGAGATGGTATATATTCGAGTGATAACTAAATTGCATTGTAAATTATTTGACTATGGTTGAATGGTATATGTATGAATGTTTTTTAATACAGTGCATATCTGTTTACTATCAGATATGGTAATCAAAATGTTTACTTTGTGGCATTCAATTCAGATGTATGTCTAAAGACAGTTGTTATATATACTCGGATAAACATGGGAGTATGTGACTTTTAACGTGTTGCGTGCATATAGTTGTATCTTGGATGGTACGTATGACTCACAGTTTGATACTGTAATGTTAAATATACCTAAAGATGGGAGTATATGACAATTAATGTGGCGCATACAGTTACATCTTGGATGATATGTCTGTTTAATGCTGCAGCGTTGAATGTTAAATATAAATACATAGTATGTGGAATCTTACAGAATTTCTGTAGGGGAAGATAACATGAACATGACTGTTTCGAAAGGAAAATATTTTGTTAGTATGTAATTTGATATTACAAGATGTTATACTTGTGCAGATTATCAAAGGATTGAATTGCTCTCTGTGTATTTATTAGAGCAATTTGGTGTACACTAGCTAAATGGAAATTAATCAATTTAGTTCGGTGTTGAGTGCACTTGATAATCTTGATGAAATATTTAAGCATGATTCACATGATGGAATAATATTATTATAATAAAATAATGCATATTGCATAGTTTGAAATTATGTAAATCTGTATATATGTTGGCTTGATTAAAATTGCTGAATTAATTAGTGGTTTATGTACATTGATTTGTCCATGCAAAATAAATATAAAATAAAATAAATCAGGGATTACTTGATTTTTGGAAAGTTTATTTATTTAAAGGTTAGACATTGAGTTTCATTGAAATGATATGTGGATTACTCATCTTTCTTTGAATGAATGGACATGCATGAAGATCATTATTTGTACTAAATAATTATTTTCAATGTCAAAGTTGCATGTGGATTGATTAATTAAATTTGAGGATATGTGATTAGCCCATATGATTTCAAATGTACTTATACATATTTGTGTATGAGTGAGTACAATATTTATTATTTGATTCATGAGTCATGAATTCACAGAAAAGAAAATGATGGTCTTGGTTCATTTTGTGGTCAGTAATTATGATGTTTACATATTGTAAATTGCATGATTTTGTGAAAAATTGTTATTTGAGCAGTTGTGTTTGATGTGATCAAACTCTAGTAAAAGTACGGATCATCTTATCGATTTAGGCATAATTAAAATGCCGAGAATTCATTTTTATTAAATGAATTGGTTGGTTGATCCGGGAAACTGTCAGACTTGATCACTTATAATTAAGTTAATATTATAAGTAACTTGGTATGTGAAACTGCTTGTCGAATCTTTTAATTTTATGTAATAATACATGATATTTATGCATGAAAGAAAATGACATTTTCTTGATCAAATTGAATATATTTGATGATATCTTGAATGGATATTAATTTTCGAAATATGTTGAAACAAACATAGAGCACGAGATATGTATTTTTGGCAATCTTGGATTGCAAGATCAAGAACAAATGTGTTGGTCACATTTTTTGGTTATAGCATATTGTAACCTGGATCTGGATACATGTGAAAAATAATATGTTTACAAGCATGATATGTATGTTGCATTTTGTAAACCAAATTGAGTCTTTTTGGTTTGCCGGCTAATCAATTAAGTAACTTTGTTATTAATAAAGGATGACTTAAGGTAGTATTGCATGATATCTAAATTAAATAATTTAGTATATTGCTGGTGTTCGATATGAATTAATTATTGGTATTGAAATTGCATGCAATGTGATCAGAATGCACGAGTAATATAATTCGATTATATGGTGATGCATGCTTAATATAAGTTAAGTGAATTTCACTAAAATTGCATGTGTGAAATTAATCAAAATTAAGGGAAAAAGAAATGATTTTGTCAACTTATATTGACTGGCATTTGTATATTTTCCATGGAGGATGACTAATTAAATTAATTTGTCAAGAGTATGGTTTATGGTGTTTATTTGTACTAGTTTTTAAAAGTGACAGTACATCATGATTTATTATGTATGGAATACATGTGAATGAAAATTATGAAAATGTTTTCATATCATTTATAATTTGTGCAACCATGAAATTTTACCGGATTAAAGCAAACAAGAAATTGTGGTGGGTAAAATGAACTAATTAATTTGCCAATTATACTTGGAGCAATTTTATTCATAAATAATGATTTTTGAAAGAGAAATTTTTTGAATTGGTAAATTGATTCCATGATATTTTGGCTTGAGTTCATCATGTACATGGTAAATGTGTTGATGTTAGTGTCATTATTATGTGATGATAAATTATGTGGAAATTTCTTATTAAGGGATGACACGCTATTTGACCATAATAGTTTGTGCAAGCAAAATACTTGTGATTATTAATGTATATCCTGGAAAATAAGAAATAGTTGATACGGAAAAGAATCATGATTTCAAGAATATATGAAAATTCTTGGGAACAAAATTATGATTTGTAGGGAAAATCTATTTTTTTGTTGAGATGTAAAAGGTTTGAATAACCTTTGATTTTGTGAATTGTTTTGGGGTTCGAGACAATTTGAAAATGGATAGATTTCTTTGTCGTTGATTTTATTCGACAAGGTTCCATTTTTATGGAAGGATTTCAAGTTCATCTTGAAAATAAAAGAAACTATGTCTCTTGTAGAAGACGGAAACCATTTGTGATTTGCGCATATCAAATGGTAAGTTTAAAGATAAGATGGAAGTCATTTGTGATTTTGCACATAGAGGTAAAAATCTAAAGGTGCGAGAATGACAAGTCTAAGGTTAAGTTAAGAGACTTGGAATTATTATAAAAGTTTGATACAATTTAGCAGACCACTTGACGAAGTGGTTTAGCTAGGGACTTACTAAGAGTCGGTTATCGGGATGTTTAAGCTTATTTAAATCTTTGATGGTGGTATACCCAATTTCGCTCTAGTACGATGCTAGAGTTAAATTCAATGTGGAAGGCCCATTGTTTAAGATTGAAACATATAATATTATATCTCAGAAGTATATGTTTGGACATGCATGAGAGACCAGAGGTTGAAGTTTAACTTCTTAATGAATCTTTTGACAAAGTACATATGCATGTGTACGATTAAAAAGATTCACCTATATGTAGTGCGAAGTGTAGCCGCTTCAAGAAGCCCGGGCTTGGCTTTGTATGCACTCATGAACGGATATGGACACATGGCTTGTATAGTGTCGATTTAGCTTTTGAGCTGTTTTGAACTTGTGCGTGTTTTATCTTCAAGTGTTCAAATGGGTTGAAGGGTTCAATCTTTTAGACACCCCGATTCTCGAGCATTTGGAATGTGTAATTCACTAAGATGAAAATTCAATCTATAAGACATTTTCATTTATGCACTTGTTTGGTTTTGATGGATTGTTGGATTTTCCGAGTCAGGGATTATACTTAAATGGGGGAGGATTGTTGGTATTTTGTTTGAATACCGGTTTAATTTAAGTATAATTGGATTCGAGATAGTGAACTCGAGATGTTATAACAAGGTTAGTTGTGCGGAGTGCACACTTTTAAAAACAATCTACGAGTTTATGGTTCGAGATATATATTTATTTATTTATCTATGTGGTTTATATTAAATTGAATTGTTGCATCGATTCATAATTAGTTCTGAGAATAATATACTTGTATCAATTACCACAGAAGTTACTGTGGTTGCATTATAGTTACCACATGGTTGTATTATAGTTACCATATGAAACTGCAGGTTGTACGTACAGTTACTATTGCCTTATCTTTCAGATATTTGGTTGGGTATGTACGCAGTTGGGGAGTTACCGTACCGTTATCTTTTTAGATATGGATCGGTACGAGTATGGCCTATAAATACATGTGGTTTGTTTTCGATGCAGGGTGTGGTTTTACAATTAACTATTCAATCATCTATGAATGATGAGGTTTTACACAGAACGATACGTGATGCCTGATGCAGGTAACACTGAAATATATAAACGACAACGAGAAATACAGATTTTCCGATATACAATCCAGAAACACTAATACTCAAAGGCATGTTCTTGATTCCAGCCTAGAATCAAGAATGCAGCGATAGTTTTATCCTGCGAGTAATTTCGTGTAACCCAGGCTGATAGGGTCGAAATATTCTCAAAGGAAAGCGACAGTGTTACGTGACTCTATCGTTATCCAACTATTATCCCAATCACCCTATTGTCCCCATTGTTTATACCCAACACTATCTACTAAGCTAAACTTTACACATACTAGATACTATTAGTACTTGGTCATGTAAAATCACGAGGAACTAGAAAAATAGATGAAATGTCTACAAGAAATTTGTAAAAAAATAAAACATTTTTACTACAAGATTGCCTTAAATATAGTAACCGGCTCGATTGTTCTAAAATAAATAATAATATATATAATTTAATTAGTTTTGGAAGTGACGGTCACTATATAGTGACAGGGTTTATATGCAAAGAAGTTTTGGGACGGGGTTTTTTCTGTAATTTATGTAAATTGCATTCACGCGCGGGGTATTTATGCAAATTGCATTCAGCATGCTTGAATTTCACACTTGAATGCTTATTTTTTAGACCAAATATGTTGTTTTTTAGAACATGTTTGCATTTCACACTTAAAAGGTTGTTTTTTAGAGAATGCTTGCATTTCACAGTTAACAGGTTGCTTTTTAGAGTTCATGTATTTTGAAGCAAAAAAAGATGGTTTTATAGAGCATGCTTGAATTTCACCCTTGAATGCTTGTTTTTAAGACCAAACAGGTAGTTTTTTAGAACATGCTTGTATTTTACGCTTAACGGGTTGTTTTTTAGAATAAAATGTTTGTTTTTTAGATTGTGTGGTTATGTTTGCTAACGTCTATTTTTATACTAAAATGCTTGTTATTTAGATTAAATGAACAGTGCGCGTGATTGAATAGCGCATTTTGTCAAAATTGCAAATAAGGACCTTCTTCCTTCCATATTCCAATATAGTCCTTCGTCACTATATAGTGACCGTCATTCAAGAGACCAACTCATCAATATGCACTTTGAATATATTATCAAAGGCAATTATTCAAGAGAATGATTACAATATTTATAGGTCTAGACAGCAGCCTCTAGGCTGTCCGTAACCGATGTGGTATAACTATAATACAGAATACAATAGGAAAAAGGATTAATTCCTACACAAGAAAGGAGCTAATGTCCATAATTAAATATCGGAATTCCTATTTGCAGGTTTTGTTTTACTAATACAGTCTGTATTTTGATTGAAACTGACAAGATTGTTCTTATTGATTTATCTTGTTCATACTTTACCCACTTGATCGAGGGTGTATTAATCTTTTCTGAAAATAATACGGAGTGCAAAAGTAAAATACCCCACCTCCGCGATTCCAAAAATAAAAAGTATTGTGTTGGGCATTAGGTAAGTACTAGGCTATATCTTGAAATTCACAATACTAAAAATTAGCGGCACGTTCTTGACTCACGAATATAGGTCGACTAATTGTTTATGCTGAAATATTTGTAATGATGCTTTCTCAATATTTTAATTGATATAAATTATGTTGTGATAAAAAAATGATTGTATAGGGATAACTAATTTTCATTACGGTATGGGTTTAGGAAGAAGGGAATTAAAACCGCAGGTGATTTAGATATGTACCCCATTTTTCATTCTCATTAAAATTTTGTTCCCTTTGACGACTAGCTATTAATCGTTAGTTGTTATGTATTTTATTAATTGTTAGCTTTTTTATAAGGTTGTATGAGCTCTTTTGACAACCTGTTCTGACTAACGGTTTTCTGATAATTATTTAGTAAATGATCAATAGTTGTTACCTGTTTTGTTATGTTAAATAACAGAAAAAATATCATATAATTTATACTTTTTATATTAAATTTAGTGTGTTATCTTTTATTGAAATATAGAAAAATATTTCTAATATTTACATTTATATTATTTTGAGATGATACTCATTAATATTTATTTATATAAATTTGTTAAGTTACTTGAATTTAGATGTATCAAAACAACACGTAAAAGATTATGTACTCTGAAATTTTAAAGTCATTATCTAAAAATTAAAATTGTAAAAATTAAAAGTAGCACAAACCAAAAATATTAAATATGTACAAACGGAAAAGATTAGATACTGCGTAGTACGTACAAAATAATTTTTCAAAAAAAAAAGAAGAGTTATGTATAAATGAAAGGATAAAAGAAATTTGTTTGGGATAAAAATGAAAACTTTTACCATTTATTCGGTTAATAACACACTTTTCCATCGTTTTGAAAGTAAGCGTTTTCATCCAAACATTTCATTGAAAAATGTTTCTCACCAAACACACATAATAACTGCTTGACAAGTCAATAGATATTTTTGATAAAAGAAAATGAAAAACGCTGCTTCAAAATGCTACTGACAAAATGGGCCTTTGCCAACTAAAAAGATATGAGATACTCTCTGGTAAGGCAGCCTTACGGTAAGGCAAGGGGTGTAGGGTTAAGGGAAAAAATTCTTTTGGAGTTGTAATATAAATATTAATTTTTCGGTGCACATACAGTAAATATTAATATAAATCAGGGACCATTTTGAAATAAGAATATATACCACATTTAATCTCCCTATTAACCGTTACCATCATCAATCATCAATATTAAATCATCAATCATCAAATTATTATCGTTCATCATCAAATCTTCGTTGTTAATCATCAAATCATCAAATGTTTGTCGTTCATCGTCAAATCTTCATCGTTTATCGTCAAATCATCGTTGTTCATTATCAATACTTCATTGTTTATCTTCAAATCTTCATCGTTTATCATCAAATCATCAATCAATAAATCATCAGATCCACCGTCATCATCAATCATGTCATAACCATCATCAATCAGAAACATAAAATCATCAACTAAAATACACACATGATCAAAAATTGTCAAATCGGGAAACTAGATTCTCGTAGATCATCAATAAAAAATCATCAATCATAAACATCAAATTATCAACTAAAATATACACATAATCAAACCGTCAAATCGGGAAACTAGGTAGTCGTAGAATCGTGGCTCGGATCATAAAATAGACCTCGTTTTCGTCATCCTCGTATATATATATATATATATATATTATATACATACATGAATATATATACATGTATATATATAGATACTCGGTCACCAACATTACTCATCCTCGTCATCAATCTGATCGTCAACTCCTTTCTATCATCGGAAAATATTCATCAATCAGAAACATAAAATTATCAACTAAAATACACACATAATCAAAAATTGTCGAATCGGGAAACTAGATTCTCGTAGAATCATCAATAAAAAATCATCAATCATAAACATCAAATCATCAACTAAAATAATACACATAATCAAACCGTCAACATTACTCATCCTCGTCATCAATCTGATCGTCAACTCCTTTCTATCATCGGAAAATATTCATCAATCAGAAATATAAAATTATCAACTAAAATACACACATAATCAAAAATTGTCGAATCGGGAAACTAGATTCTCGTAGAATCATCAATAAAAAATCATCAATCATAAACATCAAATCATCAACTAAAATAATACACATAATCAAACCGTCAACATTACTCATCCTCGTCATCAATCTGATCGTCAACTCCTTTCTATCATCGGAAAATATTCATCAATCAGAAACATAAAATTATCAACTAAAATACACACATAATCAAAAATTGTCGAATCGGGAAACTAGATTCTCGTAGAATCATCAATAAAAAATCATCAATCATAAACATCAAATCATCAACTAAAATAATACACATAATCAAACCGTCAACATTACTCATCCTCGCTGGTCACCAACATTACTCATCCTCGTCATCAATCTGATCGTCAACTCCTTTCTATCATCGGAAAATATTCATCAATCAGAAACATAAAATTATCAACTAAAATACACACATAATCAAAAATTGTCGAATCGGGAAACTAGATTCTCGTAGAATCATCAGTAAAAAATCATCAATCATAAACATCAAATCATCAACTAAAATAATACACATAATCAAACCGTCAAATCGGGAAACTAGGTAGTCGTAGAATCGTGGCTCGGATCATAAAATAGACCTCGTTTTCGTCATCCTCGTATATATATATATATATATATATATATATATATATATATATATGGTCACCAACATTACTCATCCTCGTCATCAATCTGATCGTCAACTCCTTTCTATCATCGAAAAATAATCATCAATCAGAAACATAAAATTATCAACTAAAATACACACATAATCAAAAATTGTCAAATCGGGAAACTAGATTCTCGTAGAATCATCAATAAAAAATTATCAATCATAAACATCAAATCATCAACTAAAATATACACATAATCAAACCGTCAAATCCGGAAACTAGATAGTCGTAGAATCGTGGCTCGGATCATAAAATAGACCTCGTTTTCGTCATTCTCGTCTTCAATCTAGTTTCACGATTTGACGATGAGAATTCAGTTTCACGATTTGACGATTTGATCATGTGTACAATTTAGTTGATGATTTGATATTTATGATTGATGATGGTTATGACATTATTCATGATAACCGTGGATCTGATGATCGATTGATAATTTGATATTGATGATTGATGATTGATGATTCATGTCAGTTATATTGTTTTGATGATTGATGATTTTATAGTGATGATGAGGATGATGATTTGATGATAAATGACTGATGATTTGATGATGAACAATGAGGATTTGATGATGATCAACGATGATTTGATGATGAACGATGACGATTTGATGATGAACGGTGATAATTTGATGAACAACGATGATTTGATGATGAACGTCAATGATTTGGTAATGAATGTCTATGATTTGATGATGAGCGATGATGATTTGATGATGAAGGAGATGATTTTTAGTTGATGTAATTAATTGATATGAAAATAACTAAAATATAATAATTATGATTTGACCCCAAAACTTTTGTATGAACCATATGAGGTCCCTTTGCCTTACCTTAAGGCTGCCTTATCTAATTGTTTCTCAAAAGATATAGTTGGTTTCTTTTTTTAAAATTTTTAATAAAAATATTATTATTATACTTGTTAGAAATTAATGCAAAAATATTTTTATTAATGATAATTTAATTGTTATACCATTCTTAATATAACAATTTATATATTACACATTACATTGTATATATTTTAACAATGTTATTTGTGAATTACAAATATTATCACAATATTTACTTCTGAAATATGCAATTTTAATTTAGAAAAGGCACATTTCTTCTATACAAAATGCATCCCGGTGCACCGTATCATTTACCATGGTAAAACATTTTCCCGAGTCTTATTTTACCTTTTGTTTTTATATTAGTCTTGTAATAGACCGTCTATATTATAGCAATAATATAGACGGCCTATTTCTGCAATTATAATTTAAAAAACGGCTCCTTTTTTGCAATTTAGAATTACGCAGGTCCTTTTTAGCAATTAGGGAAATTGCTAAAAAACCCTCCTCCGTAAATATATAAAGCATATTTCTATTTTTTAATTTCCCAAATATCATTCTGAAACCCACCGTTCCCAATTCCAAACTCTCGTTTCTGAAACCCAGTCGCGTCCAGTCGCGTCCAATTGAACCGTCGCAATCCAACCGACGCAATCCAACCGGCGCAATCCAATCCAGGTATCGATTTAATCCAGGTTTTGTTGTTATTTAATGGTGATTTGATCTGCATTTTTGGTATTGAGTTTTGATTGTGTTTGATTAGCGTTTTCGTGTACTACAACGTTCGTCGCTCAGTTGTTAACCGATTGGGTAATATTCCAATCCCTGAGTCAGGTGTGTTAATCCAACTGTGTTTTTGATGTTCATGATTCTGTTGTGTTTTGTGTTTTGTGTTTTGTGATTTGTGATTGGTGATTCTGCTTTGTGTTCTGCAGATCTGAATAAAATGAAGTCGTTAAAATCAGTGGAAGAAGGCAAACCAGTGGGGGTGCAGAGAGGTGATACTTTCTGTCGTTGTGTTTTCCCGCTTTTTTGTTGTTTTTTTGTACTTCGTGACTACTCTGGTTGGATTAAACTGCTCTGATTGAAATTTTATGTGTTTAGATTGTAAACTAGACTGTTTAATGTGTTTTCTGTGTGCATGTGGATTTTTTAGTTTTTAACCTGAAAACTAGGCTTCTTGATTTTTGTTGAAATTTTCTTTTTTATTGTGAAAACTGTGGTGTTTTGTAAAATTTGCTTTTTTAATGTGAAAACTGTTATTTTTGAAAACTTGGTTATTAAAGCTGAATATTACTGTGTTTGAAGAAACTATATAATTTAGTCTGGAAACTGTGGTTTGTCAAATTTTATTGTTTGGAAACTTTGGTGTTTTAGAAACTTGATTTTTTATTATGAAAACTATAAAAATTGTGAAAACTTACTTTTTTTAGAATGAAAACTAGAGTGATTGTAGAAACTTGATTTTTAAATGTGATAAATGTTGTTTTGTAAAAACTAGATTATTAAGGCTGAAAACTACATTGATTGTAGAAACTGTATTGTTTAGCCTGAAAACTGTTGACTGTAAAACTTGATTGTTTAGTTTGAAAACTGTTTTGTTTTGGAAACTTGACTGTTTAATTTGGAAACTTGACTACACTTAATACAACATTATTTAACATAAACACCCTAGTTTTTATGTGTCTAAAATCTTAAGTTTATAATATGAAAACTTGTCTTTCTAGCCTGAATTCTTGCGTTTACAAGTGTTTAAAATTCAAAAATTATAATTACTGATTTGAAAATATTTCTTTGCAGTACGTGTAGTGTATAACACGCGCTCTACGATTGGGGCTGAGCCAATCAATGAGGAGCAGAGCGACAGCCAGAATTTTGCTGATTCTGTTTTGGCAACCATTGTTCCACAAATCAATGAAGAACATCCCGACAATGCTGAAGATGATTTTGAAGAGAATGAGCAGCTCCCTAGTAAAGGCAAAAATGGAAAAAAAGTGGCTACTGCATCCACATGCACTCAGAGTATGATCTCGTTTTCCTTGCAATTTTTATGTAGTTTTTGTCTTATATAGTATATTTTTAACATGTACCAATGATTATTTTTATTAATACAGGCAAGAGGAATTTGCGTAAAAACAAAAAATGCAGGGACTGTCCATCTACGGAGAAGAAACCTCCCCGTGTAGCGGAGAAGAAAGTTGCTGCTGAACCTGTGGTGAACAAGAAACGTCAACCGAAGCAACGTGTAAAGACGATGTTAGTTGCTGACTCATCCCAGTCCAGCACTGTCGAGCCCGAGGTCACCACTGATGAGCTCCAGTCCAGCACTGTTCAGCCCCATGTCAACAAGCCCGAACCCCAACCCTAGGTCAGCGAGCCCCAGCCTTGGGTCGATGAGCCCCAGCCACAGCAGCCCCTGTTAAACATTCCCTCATTCAAAGAGGTCCCGCTCAAGGAGTCCCAGCCTCAGTCTCAGTCCCCCCAACCCCTGTTCAACCTACCCCCGTTCGAAGAGATCCCGCTCAAGGAGTCCCAGCCTCAGCCTCAGCCCCCCAGCCCCAGGTCAGCGAGCCCCAGCCTTGGGACATTGAGCCCCAGCCACAGCAGCCCCTGTTCAACATTCCCCCATTCAAAGAGGTCCCACTCAAGGAGCCTCAGCCTCAGCCTCCCCAGCCCAAGGTCCATTCCCAGTCAACTGTCTTTGATGTTCCTCCTTTAAAGACAGTTGGATGTGCTACTGAAGGTGGTGTTCCAACTGACAAACGGAGGAAGAGGAAAAATGTGGAGACAACTGATGTAGGTGAAGTAGTGGAAAAGAGGGCCAGGAAAAAGTCGCAGCATGTTTGCATTGTGGAAAATGATGAAATTAAGTAAGTTTTAAAATTTAATTTTAGTTTTTTATATACTAAAATTTTATAGTTGCATTTTAACTGATATTTAAACGTCTTTTTTGCAGACTGGATAAGGACGTGAAAATAGCATGCCATTTAAGCATTGTTGCCAAGTTTTTAGCAAAACTGACCGAGGCTCAGAAGGCTGCTGTTGAGTCAATTGGTTTTGGGGGCCTGTTGAAGGTGCAGATGAGCAAGTTCCCGCTGGAAATCATCCCGTTCTTGATTTCCAGTTTAGATGGCCATGGAAATCAAACCATAGGGTCAGTGACCTACAAGATAGGGGTTGATGAGGTTTTTGATGTGTTGGGCTTGCCGATAGGTGGAGTCGATGTACCTGTTGGTTCATTGTCTGGGAACATCGACGCTGATAAATCTGAGAAGATTAAGCGGGAGAGGCTTGCCTGGAAGAGGAGGTTCAAAGTGAACGACGATGAGGACATCCCTCTGGATGCTTTGGTGAGAGAGATGGAAGCCCTTCCAGATGGTGGTGAAGAGTTTCTGCAGTTTTTTGTGCTGTTTATGCTCGGAAACTTTGTCAATCCTCTGCAAACCAGGTATGTCGACATGAAGATGATTCTGAAAACTTGTGTTTTTAATGTGGTTTCTAATGCTTTAACCTTGAAAACTTGTGTATTTAATGTGACTTTGTTCTGTCTGACCTGGTATCTTTTTGTGTATTTAAAATTTAGGTATGTCGATATGAAGATGATCCAGGCTGTGGCTGACGTGTCTGAGATAGCAACCATGGATTTGTGCAAGTATCTCTTGGAGCAGCTACTGAAAGGGGTGACCAACTTCCACAAACGAAGCAAGAAACACACTGCTCTTGGGGGTTGTGTTTATGTAGTTCTGATCCAATATCTTCAACGGTCGCCATATTTAGGTATGAATCTGAAAACTTGAGTTTTTAATGTGGTTTCTAATGCTTTAACCTTGAAAACTTGTGTATTTAATGTGAATTTTTATGTCTGACCTGGTATCTTTCCGTGTGTTTAAAATTTAGGTATGCCGGAACCTATTACAGTCCCTCTTGCTCAGCACTGGCCTCAAGATAAGGTGGCTGCAAGGGTTACTTGGCTCAAAATGAATGGCTTTGACAAGGTCCTCGTTGAGACCAGGTTGTACCCACTGACTCGTGCCGGGAGGGTTATCAATGCTGCTCATGGGGACATACCAGCCAATAAGTTTAATGGCAGCTTCGACCTTCCAGGAACTGGGGAGTTTAAAACTGATCAAGAGATAGGGGACCTTGGTTTGAGTGTAAGTTTTACAAAACGTTTTGGCTTTTTTTATTCTGAATTCCTTCTAACTGTTTATTATTCTTCTATAGAATTCTGAACAAGCTTATGAGATTCTTAAAAGGGATATGGGACTTGTCACTGCGAAGTTTTTTGCAAGACTTAAGTCAGATAAAGCCGCTGCCAAGGCTCAAAGTCAGAATGCAGAAGAGCGTCAAACTCAACCACAAGAAGCTGAACCTGTGTTGTCGCAGCAGCCAGTAGGGAGTCAACCTGAAGATGTATGGGAAAGTGAGGAGTTCTGGCAGGCGCCCGAGCTGCACAAGTGGTTTGACGAGGTAGTGAAATCTGCTATGCCGAAGGTCAAGGAAGTAATGCCAAGTTTTGATCTTCACATTGACGATTATGAATTTTGGGAAAATTCATAATCACCTTGGTTAAGATATCAAATTTTAGACTAGTATGGGATATTAAATTTTAGTTTTTCATGTTAAACAGTGCACTTAAGTTGTTAATGACTCTTGTTTTAGTTTTATGAAAGTTTGTTCAGCTTTACATTTTCTATCTTAAGCATTCAGTTTTTAACTTAAACGCAACAATATTTAACCAGAAAACCATAGTTTCCATGTAAAGTTTCTAAGTTCCCATGTCCATCTTAAACACAATAGTTTCTATCTTAAAAACAACAGTTTCTAAGCTAAACACCTTAGTTTAAATTATAAAATAAACACATTTGATTTTAGTCTAAACAACCTAGTTTCATTACTAAACACACAAGTTTCCAACCAACTTAAACTACAAACACCATTTTGAATTCCCATTTCTATCACCACTATACACAAGTAGTTCCCATGTCCATTATAAACACATTAATTTTCATCTTAAACACAATAATTTACATCTTAAACACAACAATTTCCATGAATGTTGTTTCGAGATCTTAAATACAACAGTTTCCATCTTAAAAACAATAGCTTCTAAGCCAATCACCTTAGTTTAAATTATAAAATAAACACATTAGATTTTAGTCTAAACACACAAGTTTCTATTTTTCATCTAAAACACAACAGCTTTCAACTATAACATAAAAATCAAAGTTTTCACTATAAACACCACTCTTTTTAACACAAACACCCTTATTTTTAACACAACAATGCAGCAGTTTCAAACCCCAATAACATAACTCAATTCAAATCTCGACGGTACAATGTTTGTCTTTACCAAAAATCAAGAAAACAAAACAAAGATGGAACTTAAAATAATTGCGGCTTTGGAGTATATGATCCAAACTCATTTGTTGGCTTTGCTTTAGGGCGCTCGATTGATGACTTGATTCTTTTACCTCTCCCTTTGGTGTTTGCTTTGTCTGGATCTTCAATTGCAAACTCATCATCTTCTTCAATTGGAGCAACAGTACCGGATGAACTCTTTGGATCTGTGACTTCTTCTTCTTCTTCTTTTCCTAGGACTTTTTGAATTGAAATCGTTTGCCTCTTTACCGCATCTTTTAATAGTTTTCTAGCTTCCAGATTGTCTTCACTTTGGGCAACCAGATGGTAGAACTGCCCTGTGATCTGATGCCGCCATGGAATTGAGTCCTTCAATTTCTTACCTGCCTCGGCATTCTTGTCTTCTTCAAGAAACTTATCCCATATTTGCTTTTTGACATTCTTCGTCCATCTACACACAATGTACTGTGGTGGAATCCTCATTATTGACATCATGTGCAATATCTTGATCATGTGGTAGCACAGCAAGCCTGTTTCTTCAAACATTTTGCAGGAACAGTGAAACTCCACGGACTTTGTTTTGCAGGGATTGTCACCATAACTTCACCTGCAAGACCTTCTGTAAATACACCAGTTTTCAAAAAAAATACACCAGTTTCTAACCTAAATAAACCAGTTTCTAACCTAAGGACATCAGTTTTTAACCAGAAGACTCTTCCTTCTCAGTTTACGTTCAAGAACCTAGCATGTTTAAGAATGTGAATACTAAAGTGTTTAGTTTTAAATGTTTAGTTTAAAAACTAAACACTCTAGTATTCACATTCTTAAACATGCTAGTATCTATTCTAAACAACACATTTTTTCACTTGTTGCAAATACAACAGTTTTATAGTCAAACACACCAGTTTCTAACCTAAAGACATTAGATTTCATCCAACAGACTATTATATATATATATATATATATATATAAATAGTTGTAAATAAAAACAAACCTGCTGTATCAGGATCTGTCACTAAAGTCACCACAAAGCATCTGATGTATCCACCATTATTCAGCTTGGATTCAGAAATCGATGTTGCCATTGCCCATCCAAATTCTCGCTTGAATTCCTCATAAATCTTGAGTGTGTAGACTTCGGACGCATGCTTCAAAAGGCCCCCTTTTGCTGACCGAGGTAGAAAATGTAGGCACCTACTTTCCTCTTTCTGTTCGTTCTTCCTCCATTTTCTAATGTTTTTTTCAAAAGCCTTCTCAAACTGAGTCAACGATGTTGTTTTTGAGACCTTCACCTTGATAGCATGGTTTGCACTCTCACATCTTTGTGTAGTTAGTGTCCTAGCAGAGAAGAAATCGTTGCTGAACGTTGTACACCACTTCTCGCGCAAATTATATAGCCGTTCAAACCAGTCATCACCTTCCAAGTTGAACTCTATGAGCAAATTTCTCCAGCAGTCTTCAAATTCTTGCTCGAACGAACAGCCGTATAAGCATCGCTGGAATGCTGACTTGAAAGGCCCGTCCTTTTTCAGCTCGCGAAAATGGGAAATTGCATTCTGCATAAGGTGCCACAAACATAATCGATGTCTCGTCTCAGGGAAAACCTGTTTTTGTTACAGAAGATTTATGTCATTAATTAGCCCAGGACAATATTAAAAACATGTTAAACATGCAGTATTAAGACACTACCTTTTTGATCGCATTTGTCATCGCAATATCTTGATATGTAAACATTGTTATCTGTGCTTTGCCCCCCATACTTTTCTTGAATGTTTTGAGTACCCACTCAAACGTTTCACTTGTTTCATCAGATATAAAAGCACAGGCAAACATCACATTACCTCAGCTTTTATTCATTCCAAGTATCATAGCAAATATCAGATTGTACCTGTTTCAAAAAAATAAAATTCTGTAAATACAACAGTTTTTAAAGTAAACACACCGGTTTTAAATATAAACACACCAGTTTGTAAATAGTCAATACTGTAGTCAGTTTCAAATGTCATTTTTAAGATTTAAACCTATTTCATAAAACATTCTGTAAAGACTATAGTTTTCAATGTAAATACACTTTTTTATAATATAAACACACTAGTTTCTAGACAGTTAATACTAAACAGTTTTCCACTAGTTGCAAACACAACAGTTTTCTAAATAAGAACTCTTGTTTCTAACCTAAACACATCAGTTTTCAATTTTACCTGTTTGTTTTGAAGGTAGTGTCGAGTATTAAACAGTCGCCATAAATGTTATAATCTTCATGCATCATAGAATCCCTCCAAAACACAGCTTTCAACCTGTTTTCATCTTCCGTTTTCAAAGCTCTGTAGAAAAAACCTTCTTGCTTCTTATTCTTTTCCTCTAGAGTTGCTATTAATGTTTTGCATCGCCCTTTTCAATCTCTTTCATTCTGAGTCTTCCAACAAAATTGATTTGGTCCCTGAGTTCATGACCCACTGCCTCATCTCCTCCCGCTAAATGTGAGATAGTTGTATCCATCAGTTGGTTTCATTCCAGCATCTTCCATCCCCATTATGACCTGAAACAGACACAGCCTCACACAGTTTTAAAAAATAGCAATCTGTGCTAAACATTTTACGTTGAAACAATCCTATTTTTACCTTTGCTATTGCTGGAGTGATTCGGCGCCCGCTTCTTGCAAACTGCATCCATTTGGGCCTAAGGAAAGCATGATTATGCGTCAGGATATGATGTTTGACATGGAAAATTCCATCAACCAGCTTTACACGAAGTGAAGCCTTGCACTCTGTCTTGGTTATCGGATACTCCTTGTGCTTTCTTTTTATTTTCTTTGATGTTGAACTTTCAGGTTCATCTAATAGTAGGACTGGGGTAGGCGGTGTTTGGGTGGTTTCTTTTTTAGGCTTTCCTGCACAAGAGCAACTAAAATATTGTTCGCAGTGAATGCCTTCATGATTTCTCCTACTTATTGATTTTCTATAGCAAAAACCAATTGCTTTAGCATGCAGCTTGTAAAGTGCTTCTAGCTCTTCAAGGGTTCTAGCACTGAGTCCATCAAAACTCTGCCTAAGATCAACGTCCTCCAAATCAGGCAGATCAGCATTGTTACCTAGTTTTCATGCTAAACAGTTCAGATTCCATCCTAAACAGGGCACTTTTCACAAGCATACATTTCATAAAGTATTATTTCATGGTGCTTACAATTTCAAATCCAGTTTTCATGCTAAACACATCAGATCACAACCTAAACAGTCCACTTTCCACAGACATGCATTTCAACAAATATCCATGATGCTTACACATTCAAATCCAGTTTTCATGCTAAACATTTCAGATTCCATCCTAAACAGGCCACTTTTCACAAGAATGCATTTCAAAAAGTTTTATATCATGGTGCTTACAATTTCAAACCCAGTTTTCATGCTAAACACATCAGATTCCATACTAAACAGTCCACTTTCCACAGACAAGCATTTCAACAGATATACATAGTGCTCACACATTCAAATCCAGTTTTTCATGCTAAACACATCAGATCCCAACCTAAACAGGGCACTTTTCACAGATAAACAAACTGAAAACTAAAACAAACATCCAGTATCAAACAGAACTCCAGTATTTACCTATTGCTAATGAAGATCGATATTCCTTGTCATCTACGCATGATCCTAGATCGGTAACAGCAGAATCTACACCTTCTTCGCCACTTATTGAAAGTTGTGGTTTATAAATAAAAAAACATCAATTAGCAAGGATTCGATGCATCGAATTGTTGATTTATGCATCAAAATTGATCGGAAATTCAATTGGGAACTCACCTTTCTTTGGATCTCCATGCCCGTAGCTTAAACCACAGTGAAATCCAGTGTTTTTGCTCCAAATATATTCCTCGCGTTTGCCGTTCTGATCTGTGTTTCTGATCTGCGTGTGTGGGGTTTTTTATTTATGAGGAAACTAAGATGCTTTTTGGTCAATTGGCGAGTTTGTGGCCGAAAATGGTGCAAATGGGTGTGTTTGTTATGACCCGATTCGGATCCACTTTTTGACCCGCGAAATTTTCAATATATATACTATATTTGCAGCGTGGTCCCTAGTCTATATATTGCTATGATATAGACGGTCACTCAGGAGACCGATTCTTTGTTTTTATTTATTTTATTTTAATTTTATTAACTTTTTATAATTGAAGCGAGGAGAAAATATATTTTTTTTGGTAAAACCATCAGAGATGGAGGGGATTATATTAGTCTCTCTAAGCCATAAAAAACCACAAAAGTTGTGCAAAAACAAGATCAAAATGAAGAGTACAGACTATCTAAAATATGCTAATCCTAAAGAGTTAAGTTCTAGGGGAGGATTAGATGTCTCAATACACTTGTCAAAACCCCATGAAAAATTGGTTACTTATAAGTGAATTTCTAAGAAAAACACTAGGCAGTCCCCAATTTAACATTAGTCAAGTGTAGTACAATATAGCTATCCTAGAAAGACAAAAGAATCAGCAGCTACTGGATGAAAAAGGCTCAGTCTGGAGCAACCATAGTTGATGATCTAATAGTTGGGTAGATTGAAGCATCCAGATTTAGTAAACCTTTTGTGACTGAGGGGAGATTGGATGTAGTGAAGGTGCAGCTTGATTTGTGGAGCAGAGCCCATTTTGCTAGGGAGTCAGCAGGCTGGTTCCCTTCTCTGAGAGTATGGCAAAATTTGAAAGGAAGTGTCTGAGTAGAGATTGAGTCTAGCAAAGGTATGAGTCTCGACTGTCTCTTTGAAGGATTAAGGATCATGTGAACTTCTTGAAGACAATCAGATTCCACTGTGATTTCTGAATGTAGTCCTTTTGCAGCTTCAGCACCAACTTGTATGGCCATCAGTTCAGCCAGGAGAGGGTCAGAAGCTTCAGTGAAGAGAGTCTTTGCTGTGATGAGCCTCCCAGAGTTGCACCTAATTATGATACCAATGCCAGCTAGACCATTCTGCCAGGAGGCATCAACATTGGCCTTCAATCCAAGGAAAGTTTTTTTCCATACCACCACTGTAAAGTATGGCTTTGGGGGAATATAAGGTGTTGGAATGTTACCAGCTGAAGCCAGCTCAGAGTTCACCTGAGTTCTAAGAGGCATAGGGTGCCTGATCAGAGCCCAGAAAAGTTATTGTTTAAGGTCCTTTTTCAGCTAAACCAATGAAGGGGGAGTTTCTTCAAAGAGTTTCTTGTTCCTTGCTTTCCATAGTAGCCAGCAAACTATTGATGGAGCAATATAGTTGATTCTTGTATGAATGGCTGATAACCCTGAAAAAGCCCAACATGTGGCAAGTCTGTCCCATAGATTGTCAGTAGAATTTTTTTTTGAAAAGCACAGAGTATGCATAAATTTCCACAGTTCAAGATATATAGGACACTGGGAGTAGAAATGATGCAGAGAATCTTGGCTGTTACAAAAACAACACTTTGAAGCAGACTGAAAACCAAAGTGTGTTAGAATATCATCAAAGGGTAACATGGCATTAAGTAGCTTCCACATAAAGATGGATATTTTTTTTCTGAAGTTGTGGAAACCGAATATTTTTAAGAGCAGTCCTTATAGGAAGAGAAGGTCTCAGTTTCTGATATGCAGATTTAATGGAGAAAGAGCCCAAAATGTCAGGCTTCCAGATGAGGAGGTCCTCTCTATTTGGGGATGTGGTGCAGGACTGGAGAAATAGGAGGATATCAGGGGGAAGGTGCTATTGCAGAAGAGGCAGCAGGGTACGTGGATTTATTGAGAATAAAATCTGCAACAGTGGCATTTAGTATTTGTTCAGAAATTGGTTCATAGTTATCAATTATTGGACCAAAATCAGTCTAGTTTGATTTCCAAAAATTACAGTTACCAGAACCAACTATCACCCTTGAATTTGATTCTGCAAAAATGTTGACCTTGCAAATCCTTTTCCAGTTTTGGGATTTTTTATGTGTATCAGGCAGGGAAGCTAGGAAATGAGTCCAAGGAGCACTTCTCATTTGGTATTTCCACCACAGTTTACATGAGTATGGTGTAAGAGTGGATGAAAGAGACATGAATCCTAGTCCTTTTTGTAAAATGGGATAGCATAAGGCATCCCATCTCTTCCATATTTTTTTTGGACCTTTTTCAGTGGAGCCCCAAAAAAACATTGAGAATTTCCTCTCAATCTTTTTTATTATCTGTTTAGTTGGCTCCATGACTGCCCAAATGTGCTGAGGTAATGACTGTAAACATGATTTGATTAAAGTCAATTTACCACCAGCAGACAACCAAATGTTTTTCCAGTTTTTAACTCTTCTATCAATTATTTCCAGAATAATCTGAAAATGGATGTTCAGAGTTCTACCAGAAAAGATTTGTACCCCCAAATATTTAAATGGAAAACTACCTTTTTTCATGCCTAAAATACTCAAAACTTGTCTCTGTTTGTTCTCTGTGGCATGTTTCCTCAGAAAGACCTCACTCTTTTCAAAATTAATATTTTGCCCAGTGGTTTCTTCAAATTTGACAAGAAAAGCTTTGATCTTGACTAGGTTGAGTCTAGATGCTTTTAGAAAAATCACTGTGTCATCAGCATATGAGAGGTGTGAAATATTAATGGCTTGGGAAGGAAGGCTGTAGTAAGCTAGATTTCCAGAATCAAAAACAAAAGCAAGGCTTCTGGTGAAGGCTTCTGAAAATAGGTTAAAAAGGAATGGGGATATGGGATCTCCCTGTTTGATTCCTATAGAGGCTTTGAAAAATCCTACAGGGCCACCATTTACAGGTACAGAGAACCAGGCATCAGCGAGATTTTTGAGTATGCAGTCAATAAATTTGCCATTAAAACCAAATTTTTGGAGGAATTTTTTCAAAAAAGACCAGCTAACCCTATCAAAAGCCTTTATCAAAGCTAATTTCAGAATGCAATTAGGGTCTCTGATTTTTTTGTCCAGAAATCTGAACATTTCCTTCAAATAGATGACATTATCAGCTATGTCTCTATTTTGAAGGAATGCAGATTGCAGTGGGGAAATTAATTTAGGCATCAGAATTTTCAGTCTTTCAATTAGGATTTTTGAAAAAAATTTGTTTGATATATAAATTTTGTTTGATATAGGCGAGGAGAAAAATCTGGCGAAGCGGTGAAAAAATAATTCACTAATATATAAACAAAAGTCTCCGCAGCAGACGACATTTGAGAAGCAACTCCCCACGGAACGCTATATTTAATTATTTAGTATCATGTATAATTTTTCTATTTACTAACGGTAAAATAATTAATCTTTGTGTATTTTAATTCAATACAAAGTCTTGGGTGAGACCATCTCACCTCATATGAGACCGTCTCACCTCATATGACCGTCTCACCATAAGTTTAAGGTAGGGCCAATTATGATAAGGAAATATAAGCATGCTGACGAACAAATTCGTTTCACTAGAAAGAATATCCCATTATTGCAAAAAAATTTAAAGATAAACTTTTCTAAGTGTTATGAAATCACTAGTTATTTAAACTCGAATCATACATTTTTGTGTTAAAGGTTTGATCCTTTAAAGTAAACATATAGTAAAACACATTTTATGCAAAAACAATTAAGAAATTTAATTTATAAATTTCAAGTAATAAAATATACAGTTCAACTTAAAAGATACACTGTATAACGTAAAAAGTATATAGATTTTTTTGAAGTGCTAAAAAAGTTTGAAATTCAAGAGACTTTCTATTTGGTGATATGGCCTTTAGCCCATATGATGGCTCCGGCCCAAGTGGTGGTCCGGTCCTGGAATGACGCCAGTCAGAATGACGTTATACGGGGACACAAAATACATGACTATGACCCGTCCCCGGATGAAGACAAACAGGCGGGACCACTTTGCTTGGGTTGGGTTCTCATCACCTCATACCTATAAATACCACCTTGGACCTATGGAGAGAGTTGTATGTTCTATCAGATCTAAAATCTCTCAATACACCCTTATTCTCTCTTCCATTCAAAGACCCCCCTTTCATCATCACGTCTGAGTAGTTACCCTCGGGGAACTCCGGAGCGTTGTTTTGCAGGCCTCATTAGGTGAGAGTGCACGGACACAGACACAATCTTCTCTAGACCGGTGGCACAATCGGACTACGGACCGGGACTAGAAGCTGGTAGCATCACTATTCTACAATTATGATTACATTTAAAAATTATAGTGGAAGCGAGGTAAAAACAGTTTAATGACTGCTAATTTGAATATGAATTGGTCATTATGTATTTAATTTAATTGGTTTGTCCAGTATACATTATAAAATAAATATTGAGAATTCTGAAACAATATACTATGGACATCAAATTTATTTAGGGAAGAAAGAGAAGGAAAATGCATGGAATTCTTTTCCGAGTTTTTTTTCATTCGATTTTGGACGATTTCCAGAACAATGAAATGAAATTATGTTGTGTTTAGGGATAAAACTAACATTGAGATGCGATATCAAATTATAAAGCAATCCAATTCAATATTTTAAAAAGAAATCTGGATATTAATACCCAAGACTACATACCCACGCTCTTTTCTCTCTGCAAAAAGAAAAATCTCACATTTTCAATACATGTGTGTCTGTCGCACCTCTCACTGGACCAGTCACCTCCATAACCCCAATCTGGTTGTAACCCTTCAGAACCCCCAAAATAGAACCATTGTTCTTATATAAATTATCAATTTTTCTTGTCGATGCCAGAATTTTAGCATGGAGTTACAGATCACGTCCATTAACTGAAGAATATTGCAATCTAATGAGTTCTCACACGAAGCAAAACTGGTTACCATCATTGATTTGATTTACCTCCATGTTAGAACAGTCTCAAGATCTTTCTACAAAAGACATGATTTGAAATAGAAGATTCGGTTTAAGACATGCTGCCACCGCCACCATCACATGCTGCCGCCGCCATCATGTAATATTCAACTCAATTAAGACATAATGGTCACTCGCTGATCGCGTGCCGCCGCTACTGGCACCATTGTCATGTGTTGTCGTCACCGCTGCTCCCATCGTCACGTTTCACCATCACCACTGCCCACGTCATGAAAAGCTCGGCCTGGCCACGCACCAACCATATGCCGCTGCCATTACCGCCATCGTCTCATGCTGTCGTCACCGCACCATCGTCATGTACTGCCGCCACCGCCACCATCGTCACGTGATGCTGTCACCGCCACCACCATACGTGCCGTCATTGCCGTTACCATGATGTGCCTCCACAACCGTCATGTAAGATTCGGCTTATGACGGGTTTTCCACGCGCCGACCACGTGCTGCTGCCACTGCCACCATCGTCACATGTCGCCGTCACCACCATCACCATCACGTGTCTCTCCACCATCATGTGTTACTGACATCGTCACGTGCACATACAGGTGCACGGGTCTCACTAGAGTCAGACTATATCTTTCATCTAATGTTATCCCGCCACATCAACCTGATTAAAAAGTTAGAAATATCTCGCTTGACTTTCGTAATGAAAACTTTAATTTTTCTCTTTGTTTGCAACCTATTTGTTAATAGTGAAACAATTTCACTTTTAACCAGTGAAAGTTGGTAATTTTTTAAAATAAAAACAAGCACACGTTGTAATGGTTTTTGTGTGCCAAAACTAATCATTGGTTCACATTCATTTTATTTCAAAGAATTCTTACATATGAAAAGTAATCATGTTTTTTTTTGGACCGAACCAACAAATTTTGGATGTAAAATGATAATGAGCCAAATTACTATTGGGTCATTGGCAATCTGTACTTGAAAGTTTCACCACTAACATTTGTCGCATTAGTGTAGTGTTATGATATGGATCGTGGAAAAATTTATAATACAACAAAAATGAGTAAAGTTTAATGATAAAGTAACCTTAAATTTTCAAGACCATTATTGATTAGATCCAACACACAAACCAATTGATTTTTGTTTTATGGGGAGGTACCCTCAAACTTATACACTGAACTTTTAGCCACAAGGTGAGTTTAATCTCAACACCTCCCTCAAGCGTGAGGCCCGCGTAGGTGAAGTAGTATAGCACTTGACAAGTAAACAAGCAAGACCCACTCCGAGGAATGATTGCACAACATAAAGGCCCAGGCCAACCATGGACTATGATACCATGTATGAAACCCTGAAAGGGATAACAGGCCAGTGAGTAAATTGAGAGGTGTAAACTCATATAGGGCACAAGGCCCAGATTTGTTTAGCACACAAATTCAATGAGATTCCATTGTAATACTAATTGGTTATATGAGTAGTGGCTCATCAAATGTATTCTCAAAAAAATACAGTGTTTTTCATGTGAGTTTAATCTTAACATCTCTCTCAAGTTTAAGGCCCATAACATAGGTGGTGATATGGGCTCTGGCCCATATCTAGACTCCGGCCCAGAGAGTAGTCCAATCCATGTGACGTCAGCTAGAATGACGCTATTCGGGGACAGAGAGGACATGAATATGACCTGTCCCCGGGTAAGGACAGAGAGGCAGGACCACTGCCTCTGGGCTGGAAGCTAACCACTCACACCTATAATTAAATACAGCTTTGGACTTGTGGAGAATGATATGTTCTATCAGACTAAACTCACTCAATATATCCTTATTCTCTCTCCGATTCAAACCTCTTTCATCATCACGCCGGAGTAGTTATCCTCGGGATACTCCTGGGCGTTGTTTTGCAAGTCTATTAAGTGAGCGCGCGGAACACGGATGAAGCCTCATCTGGACCGAAGACCATCCTTGTATCCGGACCGTGACTGGAAGCTGGTAGCATCAGCTGGAACGCCCAGTGGGACCCTCACATTCCCAGTCAGAAGTTACATCCATGCCGCACGGACAGCCAAAAAAGAACCCTCCTCCGCCGGAGGATGAAGCGGATGGAGGGCCAAAGACTAAAAGGGCAGCCACAACGATTATGGCTCAAAATTTAGCGGCCGAGAAGGAACGAGTTCTCCGAGCCAAGGAGGCAGCAGCGGAAGCAAAGGCTGCAGGTGAGGAACGTCGACGACAGTGCTTGGCAGCGGAAAAGGCCAAAGGAAAGAAGGGAACTCAGAACGGACGCTGACTGAAATACATCGTGAGAACAAGGAGCGACTGCGGGCTGCAAGGGAGGCGGAGAAGCAGCGGCAGTTCGGAGACTGTGCGGAGTTGGAATGAGACATTGATGATTTGGAAGGAACGGAGGACTTGGGGAATCCGGAAGAGTACGACACGGGGGAAGAGTACGACGCGGAGGAAGAGGACGCTCAGAGTCGGGTTGATCAAGGTGGAGGGCCGGCACGGAGGAACGTGAGCGCCATAACTCTAGGATTAGAGGCAGTATCCTAAGAACAAACATGGCGGAGTATCAACAGTTCCAAGCGTGAAAAGCGGTTCGTCAGGCCACAGCTGGACTACATATGCCTCCTCCGGGACAACAGGGTCAAGGACCAAATCCCTTTCCGGGCCAACCACAAGCAAACCAACAGCAGACCACCGGCTTGAACTCGAATGCACCACCATAGTGGGGAGCGCAAGCTCAACAGGCCTATGGGATTGGTGCTCTAGGAGGACCTCAGCAGATGATGGTCGGAATGCAACCTTCCGGAGGGGGATTTCTTGGAGGTTTCAGATTTCAAACGCCTTTCTGTCCGGACTCCATTGAAGACCGTTTGAACTGCCTTATTGGACGGAATGGATTCGGACCACAATCACCTTGGATTCTGGAAGTGTTGAGCTTCAAATGGCCATCTGGAACCAAGGCTCGGGACGGACTCCCAACCTACAATGGGGAGGGAGACCCGGAGGAGTTTGTCCATACTTATTCAAGTATCATGTATGCGAGGGACATCCCCGAGGAGCTGCAGTAAAAGATGTTACCCTCATATCTAAGAGGGAACTGTTTAGCATGGTTCAAAGGTCCGCCAAACGGCACCCTCCGGCATTTTTGGGACTTCGCCATTGCTTTGGTACGGCGCTACTCGGCTATGAAGCACACGTTCGTAAACTAGGCAACAGTTTTAGCAATGAGGTAGCTAGAGACGGAGACAAATTGAGAGTTCTACACCCGGTACATAGCAGCATCGGTGAAGGTGGTGGACCGACACTTGCAGGAGAAGGCTATCATCCATAACTTTGTGAACGGATTGAGGGACAACACCTTCTACATCGAGCTCATGAAGAACATGCCGACATCGTATTATCACCTCCAGTTGGTGGTGGAGATGCATTGTATGGTGCATGATGCCAACCAGGTCCGAATGACCACTGTGGGTTTCTTCGAGCAGAGGACCCTCACGATGACAGGAACCCAGACCGCGGCTGCCCGGACTCCGGCCCGAAATGATCAGGTCAGACGCTTACCTGCTCCAGCAGCAGCGGTCCAGTCTCCGGCAGCAGTTGCTCGACCTACTTACACCCCCTCTCCAAAACTCGTACGGAGATACTCGCTGTCCATCGAGGTCTGTTTACCTGTCATTGGCATACCGGCACCGGCGAACGCGAACAAGTGGTGCGAGTTTCATAAGTCGCATGGCCATACCGCAGAAGGGTGTAGGGCGCTCCGTTTGGATATTGAAAGGTTGATTGGCCGCACCAGCGCAGGCACCCGCTCCGCCCCGGATGATTAATGTGATCAGCGGCATAGTTGGGGACGGACTCAACTCCATGACAACGATCAAGGCTAAAAGCAGATATGTGCCTCCGGGCGAGATACAAGAGAAGAGGTTCAAGGCAAGTGAAACCATCACCTTTTCGGACGAGGACCCGATGCCTCCCTAGGTTACTCACTCCGATTCGATGGTGGTGGTTGCAGACGTGGAAGGAGTGCTGATCAAGCGAGTGTTTGTAGACAATGAGAGCAGCGTGGAGATCATGTTCGCAGGATGTTTTAATCAACTCGGAATTGGGCGACAGAACTTGAAACCGTGTCATTCGCCTCTAGGTTCACCGGACGGACCGTCCATCCACTCGGTGTCATCCATTTGAAATTTACTTTGACGGATTTCCAAGATCTGACGAAGCGGACAACGGTGGAATGCAATTTCGCCGTCATTGACGCGGTTTCTCCTTAGAACATGATCATTGGAAGACCATGGCAGTTACAGGCGCGGGCCATCTGCTCTCCATTCCATCTGATTATGAAGTTTCCCACGGAGAACTGCATTGCATCGGTCCGGGGACACCAACAGACCGTCCGGAGTTGCATGCTTACCGCCATCAAGGATGCACGATCTGGAGAGGGCCAGTTGAAGCTGTCCGACCCAGATAAGGGAAAAGCCAGTGCACGCCTGGTAGGAGTAATTCATGAAGAGTCACCATCATACGAAGTGGAGGACATGATGGTCGGTCAGAAAGGAGTAGTAAGTGTGGGAAAGAACCTCCCGGATGACGTGAAGGAAGAGTTGCGTCACTAGCTGGTGGAATATGAGGATGTGTTTTCTTGGGGAACGGAGGACTAGACGGGTGTTCCGGAGGAAATCGCCATTCACAGGCTCAATGTCTTTCCGGAACTGAAACCCATATGGCAGAAGAAAAGACCTCTTGCTCCGGAGCGCGTGGAGGAAGTCCGAGCGGAGGTGGGAAGATTGCTGAGTGCCGGAATCGTGGAGGAGATATCCGATCCGGAGTGGATAGCAAACCCAGTTCTGGTGAAAAACCACGATGGCTCATGGAGAATATGTATTGACTTCACAGATCTGAACAAGTGCTGCCCGAAAGACAACACCGCTCCCCTCCATTGATCAGCTGGTCGAGGCCATTACTGGTTACCAAGTGTTGGCATTCTTCGATACGCACCGAGGGTATCACCAGATCACGATGGGTGATGAGATGTATTTTATACATCTAAATATGTGATTTTATAAGTCTCTTTTACCATTTGATGTGCACGGAGGTGTGTTTTTGTGCAGGGTTTATAAGAAAAATGGTTTAATACAATCAAATGGAGGATTGCTGGAATTTATACTAAAAGAGACGAAATAGAGGACTTTTGGAGCTGATGGAGAGGAGCTATACACTACACTCTTTTTCCCAATGGGTTTTTAATGAGGTAGTGTGCTACGATGGATAATGAATCGTTAATATTCATTATACCGGCGCTGAAGAGAAGAAACTCAAGGAAGATACAAGTTAAAATAATATGCAATTCCTAATACTGATTTTCTCTACGGGCAGCTAACTTGTGCTTCGCGGGTCGATCACTAATCAGCTATACGTTTTGAAGGAATTCAGTATTAGACTTAAAATGTTGCATATATTGCTTGGATTAATTGAACACAATAAACTCGGAAGAATATTATGAGAAAATTGGGCTTAATTGGGCTACGTGAAGAAGAAGATGAAGAATTATATTAAAAGCCCAATTTAGTTATTATAATAATTATTTAGTCCAATAAATATTTTCCTTATATTATTTAGATTAGGTTTTATTTTGTAATAAGGTTATAAATATCAAAGAAACCCTAATTAAAGGGTGAGGCCACCCGTAAGGGTTTGTGGAGGTTTTCGGCCGCCGGGGTTGGATTAACGGATTTGCATGCAATATGGGGTTTGGCCAGTACTTTGATTAATTCGTTTTCATATTCATTCATGATCATTGATTAATTAGTTGCATATTGTTTTAATGTTTGTTTTTTATATTAATTGTTGATGTGTTTTCATGTTTAGTAGCTAGTTTGTTTTCGGCGAGAATAATGAAACTCTAGTCATGAGAATTTTGTGAGATCTAATTGTGCTTAAATTGATTGCTGTGAATTTTGGTTTGTTCTCTGTGCATATTGTTGTATCTGCCAATTAGTACCACCAATCCGTAATTGTTGGAAAGGGCTAATTAGTGGTAAAGCTATCGTTTAGATAGTGAAAATAAACTGGTAGACAGGTTAATACTTGCGTTCTTGGTTAATGTGTCTAAACTGGGTTCCTTCATATCTTAATGCTATCAAACAATTTAGAACTGGTGTTACCAACTAGATTTGATTTGATAAGAGAAATAGTTAGTTTAAGCGTCTCTTGCTAGCTATCGATAAAGTAAGTAGGAACTGGGGTATGTCCACTGCATTCACGATACACTATAACTGGTTGGTTCATGGTTGTTAATTATATCTTTGCATCGATGATCGAATATATGATTAGTGTGGATTTATTTGAGCCGATTTGCATAATTAATTGATACACTTGCATTTAGTTTAGTTAATCATTCTGTATTTATTTTCGTAGTCTTAATATATATAAAACTCTCAAGTGAAAAGTTGGTAACTATAAACCAAATCTGATCTTTAGAGAAGTTAAGTTAATAATCTGCTCCTTGTGGGATTCGACCCTGCTTACTTGCTATACTAATCTATATTCTGAGCATTGCAGAAATATTTTGGTGGTAAACGACGACCACCAAATTGGCGCCGCTGCCGGGGAGCAGTTTTTATATATTTTCTTTCTTTTCCTATTGATCTCGGTTACTTCTATTTGTGGTTGGCAGATTCTGAAGAGGTACCATGTCAGGCTATTGGGATTACTATGCACCTAGAGGGCCGTGTGATATTTGCCATAACTATGGTCATTGGAACTATGAGTGCAATTGCTCTCCGCAGTATCCGCATTATTCCCCTACACCTTACAATTCACAGTGGGAAGAGCCAAGTTTTTATCATTATTATGAGGATGATCGAGGAGCACCGTTTTACCGTCCTTCGTTAGAAGACCAGCTCAATCAACTAAACAGAGTCTGAGTTCTCACCGTCCTTCGTTCGAAGACCAGCTCAATTAATTGAAACAGAGTTTGACTTCACATCAAGAGATGATGAGTGAGTCGATTAGTGAATTCAAAAACATGGCGGAAGAGATGAAGCAAAGGGGAGAGAAACATAACGAGTTGTTTGATCAGCAAATGCGTCGATTTTATGCACCCAACGAGGAAGTCAAAGAAGATGAATACGGCCTGGATTCACCAGCTCAATATATACATGAAGACCATACTTTGGAGTGTGAATCAACAAGCCTTCATGCAGCGAAAGAGGACCCTTTTCCAGAGCCATTAATGCCTAGCTATAACTTTGATAATTTTCTTGAGGTTGATGAAACTGAGTTAGTTCAGCAGCATATGGAGATTGATTCAACTCAAGA
Source organism: Sherardia arvensis (assembly GCA_948330725.1). Taxonomy (NCBI): domain Eukaryota; kingdom Viridiplantae; phylum Streptophyta; class Magnoliopsida; order Gentianales; family Rubiaceae; genus Sherardia; species Sherardia arvensis. Next base: position 38,315,996 of record OX415236.1, on the reverse strand, counting down.
AAACATAGAGACTGACATGATAAATGGTTTTGATGACTCTGATGGGGTGGATATAAGCGAAGAAGAGACCAAAGATGCTACTTTATGTCTTCAGATCATAGAGAAAATATCCAATCCTCTGCCGGTGGATGAATTGACCAAACCGTGCATGCTCGTTGTACCACCAGCTAGTCCGCCAATGGTTGTTTTCAAGTCACCTACATCGTCTGAACCATCACATGACTCTTGGCATCAAGATAAGGTGAACCTTTCAAGAAAAGGATGGGACGAGAGTTTGGATGATTGTACATTGGTGTATCCTGAGGTTTTTATTGATTCAGCTGGAAAATCTTCTCGTGAATTGGTGTTCTGGGAGTTTTATCACTTGCCTATTAAATTAGAGCATCGAAGTGATTGGTCTAAAAAGAAGAAGAGTTTGATAGAACACAAGTGTGGGGAAGAGATGAGAGTCTCTACTGTGGATTTTGGCACTGACCGGCTTGAAAAACCTGACATAGTCACTTGGTACAAGGATCGAGGAAAATAGAGTTTTCAACATTTCTGCTGAGTGCATCTGACAGTCTAGCCAAACACTATAAATAAAAGCGCTATTGGGAGGCAACCCAAAATTTTCTTGTTTTCTTCTCAATTTCAATTGTTTTATTTCTAATTCAAATCACCAAAAAAATCGAAAAAAAAATCAAAAAGAGAAAAAATATGTATTTACTGTTTTTTTTCATTGTTGATTTTCTAATGATTTTGTTTTATATGCTGTTTCAACAGGTTCCAGAGCTGAAATGGAGTTGCATTATGAATCCTAAAAGGATGGGCAAAATTGCGGGATGAAATTACAGTGGGGGGTTAAAGAGCAAAAAGGAGAAATTGATACTGCACGGTGGCTGAACAGTTTCGCTCTGCGAAATCAGTTCACCGAGGAATTAGATACGGTGGAGGACCAAGTCCAGTCCATCACCATTCATCACCTCTGTACCTCCACCTCCTCACCACTCAGTCACCGTGCTATCATTGATCGCCGGAATCCCCAAAATTTTCCCCATCTTATCCGGCCACCCATCACCAACACTCAGTCGCCGGAGTCCCCATCCATCTTCTCGGGACGCCATCAATAACGGCCTTCACAACCACCGCCGGAATTCCCAATCTGTTCAACCTTCACCACCGGCCACCAACACCCACCAGTACTATGTCACCGGAGTTTCCAGTCCAATCACCACCAGAACAACGGCGGTTTCCCCCAATTTTCCCCAATCTCAATCGGCAGCAACCATCTCACCTCGTTGAGCAGTGCTTGATATTGACAATGTTAATTTCCGGGGAGCTACTGTGATTTGTGGTCGCCGGAATGTTTTCCAGAGAACTTCCCGATCTCATTCATGGCTACAAGAAGTTAGCTTTCTCTCACTTTGACTTTTGATTGTTTATTGCTTGAATGTGTGAGACTTTCTTGTTTGGTTTTGGTGTGATTATTGAGATAATATATGTTAATTATTTGCTTTGGGACTAGCAAATTACTAAGTGTGGGGAGAATATATACTATGAATTGCTTATTGTAATTTTCTTGTATTTTGCTATAATGTCTGAAATTTTGAAAAGAAAATACAATATTGGTTTGTTTTGGATGAAGAGGACATATTCAATGAATTGAATTGAGCTGATTTCACTATGGAACGGGTTTGTGGTAAGATGGATGTTATTCCCCTTTGTGAAAGAGATCATGTAGTTCTTGCATATATTCTAGGATGACGAACGTGCGATAAAATATCTTTCTAAACCTAGTTATATTGTGAGGAATTTGAGCCCAAGAAAGAGCAAAGGCCAAGACAGAAACAAATAGGCACTAAATTTAACAGCTCTTTGTCTTTCTGAGTGATCATATGTTGGTATTCTTTCTTGGATTGTTTGTCATGATGCGATGCCGTTGAATGATGCTTGAGCATGAAAAATATAGGCAGATTAGGATTACCACACAGCTTAAAGAGCCTACCTTTATATTATACCTAGTTAACCCTTTGAAGCCTTGACTATTTTTCTTTGATAAACTCCACTATATATATAAACCAAAGCCTGTTATATCCCCGTCTTCACCCTATTATGCATATTCTTGAACTTATCTAAATTCATATATGATACAAATTTGATTACATGGCATTGTGAATCATTTGGAAGAAGTTTACCCATGAAGAAAGTTCTGAAATTCATTATGAAGATGGGTACTATGTAGTTGAAGAAAGACCTTGTACTGAAATTTTATGTGTATGATCTAGCTAGATTGATTGAGTTGATGAGATATGAAACTAGATTGATGTAATGATCTCATTAATTCATTGTGATTGCTTTGTATTGCTCAAGAAAGGTGCTGGAAAAAAAAAATCTGTTCTGATAAAAATTTCTGAACAACAAAAAAAAAAAAAAAAAAAAAAAAAACCAAAAAAATTCAGAAAAATTCCAGAAAATAGCACCAGGTTTTGTGATGATTGGAGAATTATTTGGCTACTTCTTTAGCCTTGGATCGAAATTTATGAAGCATGCCTACTCTATGTGAATGATGATTTTGTGATGGAATGTGCATAATATATTTTTGTTACTATTTGAACCTAGAACCCATAGGATCATACCTTATTGCCTTTCTCCCTAAGCCTACCTTTATAAAGTCCTAAATTAATTTTTGCTCTTGTGTTTATTGATGCGGTGGAGATAATGACACTTCAATCCTGTTGAATGGAATGCTGGCTATGATATGAGTGACTGTCCCAATTTTTGAGAGATATTGAGTGACCTTTGTGAGGCTGAATTTTGTTGCATATTTTTTATTAGAATATAAGGATGAAGTGACTTTATAAGCAAAGGGGAATGGTTTGTGGTAAGACGGTTGGTTCCGTAGTGAATGTTGCTTGCTTCAATTTTGTGGAGATGTTTTATTTGCCTATAATATAATGATTACATACTTGAGGGCAAGTATGAGTTAAGTGTGGGGATATTTGATGAGATGTATTTTATACATCTGAATATGTGATTTTATAAGTCTCTTTTACCATTTGATGTGCACGGAGGTGTGTTTTTGTGCAGGGTTTATAAGAAAAATGGTTAAATACAATCAAATGGAGGATTGCTGGAATTTATACTAAAAGAGACTAAATAGAGGACTTTTGGAGCTGATGGAGAGAAGCTATACACTACACTCTTTTTCTCAATGGGTTTTTTAATGAGGTAGTGTGCTCCAACGGATAATGAATCGTTAATATTCATTATACCGGCGCTAAAGAGAAGAAACTCAAGGAAGAGACAAGTTAAAATAATATGCAATTTCTAATACTGATTTTCTCTACGGCGGCTAAGTTGTGCTTCGCAGGTTGATCACTAATCAGCTATACGTTTTGAAGGAATTCAGTATTAGACTTAAAATGTTGCATATATTGCTTGGATTAATTGAAGACAATAAGCTCGAAATAATATTATGAGAAAATTTGGCTTAATTGGCCTACGTGAAGAAGAAGATGAAGAATTATATTAAAAGGCCAATTTAGTTATTATAATAATTATTTAATCCAATAAATATTTTCCTTATATTATTTAGATTAGGTTTTATTTTGTAATAAGGTTATAAATATCAAAGAAACCCTAATTAAAGGGTGAGGCCACCCGTAAGGGTTTGTGGAGGTTTTCGGCCGCCGGGATTGGATTAACAGATTTGCATGCAATATGGGGTTTGGCCAGTACTTTGATTAATTCGTTTTCATATTCATTCATGATCATTGATTAATTAGTTGCATATTGTTTTAATGTTTGTTTTTTATATTAATTGTTTATTTGTTTTCATGTTTAGTAGCTAGTTTGTTTTTATGTTTAGTAGCTAATATATTAATTAAGGTTATATTAATTAGTTTAATATGATCATTACTGGCTAAGTACCGTAGCATAACCGTGACGCAGATCCCCCGTGAAGATAATGGCAAGGCGGACTCTTTGAGCAAGCTTGCTTCCTCGGAATTCAAGCCAGGCCCGGAGAGCAACTTGATGATGGAGACCTTATCCGCTCGGAGCTACGACATCCCTCAGATTGCAGTAGTAGAAGTTTCTGTTGGGTGTGGTCAACCCAATTCCCACATCGGAAACGGAGAGTGTCATTCCTCTCTTTATAAGGAATAGTCATACCACACTAGTATGAGGCCTTTTGGGGATTGACCCATTGTTTAAAACCGTGCGGGTTTGGTACATGGCCCAAAGCGGACAATATCATACTAGTTTGAACTGTGGTGGGCTCAGCAGTCCCAACAAGTGGTATCGGAGCTTGGTTACGCTCGGGACGGGACTGCCTTTGTCGCCTGATGTGGAGAAGACCCTCATTTATTCCCTTGGAGAGGCAAATTTGTCCCTTGTATCGAAAGTCTGTCTAACCAAGGGTTTGTCAGGCAGCGTGTCCCGCAACTGTTTGGCGGCGGTGCAAGACGGTCCAAGGTGAAGGACACTTGTTCATGTGGTCCTTGGTTTGAGGGGGAGATTGTTGGGTGTGGTCAACCCAATTCCCACATCGGAAACAGAGAGTGTCATTCCTCTCTTTATAAGGAATAGTCCTACCACACTAGTATGAGATCTTTTGGGGATTGACCCATTGTTTAAAACCGTTCGGGTTTGGTACATGGCCCAAAGCGGACAATATCATACTAGTTTGAGCTGTGGTGGGCTCGGCAGTCCCAACAGTTTCAAAAGACTCATGGATGAAAAAGCTCCCGGAGGACAAGGCATTGGCACGGAGGATCCGGTAGAAGGCACCACGATACACCGTCTTGGACGGATCCTTGCACAGACGGGGATACCTCCAACCATGGTTAAGATGCGTGGACTCGGACGAGGCAGATCGATTGGTAAAGGAGATGCACGAGGGACCAAACGGCAGCCACCAGGGTGCACGGACCATCACGAGGAAGATAATGTGCACGGGTTATTACTCACCGACCCTATTTGAGGATGCATAAAAGTACGTCCGATCATGTGTGCAGTGTCAGAGGTTTGCTCCGCTCATCCACGTGCCTCAGGAAGAAAGGGTAGGGATCACCGGCTCGTGGCCTTTTGACCGATGGGGCATTGATCTGGTGGGACCCTTCCTCTCCGCTCCGGGAGGATTCAAGTACTTGATAGTGGCGATCGATTGCTTCAGTAAATGGGTGGAGGCGGAACCCCTCGCAAACATCCGTGGTAGCACTTGCGTCAAGTTTTGTTGGAAGAACATCATTTTCCGTTATGGAATTCCCAAGTATATAGTCACGGACAACGGAGCTCAGTACAAGGATGTTGGAAGAACATCCCTGTATCCTATTGATGCATCCTTGCATCAATAGGGGAAGTATTGCAACTGACAAGTATACTTGCAAGGCCCACTTCGGACAAGTATAGCACATCAAAAAGACTCATGCCAACCATGGACTCAAATATTATGTAAGAAACCATGATTTGGTTAATAAACCCGAGAGTAAACTGGGAGGTTTAAAACTCAAACAGGGCACAAGGGACAGGTAGATTTAGCACACAAGTCCAGTGATATTTCTTAATAAAGTAAATTGGCTTTACGAGGACTAGTGGCCCACTAAATATTTATACTGAACTTTTAGCCGCACAATTTATAATGTGAGTTTTATCTCAAATACCTTGCAATTCTAGATTTGTACAGAAATTATTTTCTTAGCGTAGACGGCGTAATCCAACAATAAAAAAAAAAAAAAAAACATGGGCATGATTCATCTAATAAAAAACACACACTTAAAATAGCACCCATATTTTTCTATTTTCTGTTTATTTTCTTTTTTTGAGAATACCATTTTTCATTTCAAATCAACATCAAAACAATCCAACAATACATATATAGCTTTACTTTCTCTTTGAAAACTTCACCATTTAACCCCCTAAAATATCTAATATATAGGATGTGTTCCTTCAATAAATATTGTGTATGCTCTCTAAAAAATAGAAATGTAATGCTCATGTCCCCTTAAAATATAATATAGTATTAATGGCCCCTAAGTAAATTTCCGTTAAATTACTGATTTCTCTTAAAAGTATTTTAGGAAATTCAAATATTATAATAGTAAAAACTATTTTTTAGATGAAGTATTGATAATAAAATTAGCATAAAGTCACCATCATCTTCATCAAGTCATGTGAAATCTACTATTGCAAGATCATTTCCACAGTTTAAATATGAAATTTCGGGGTAAACACACATTTCGCTTCTCTTATTTCAAAATTGGGTATAAGTATTTTGGCATGCCGATCTTATAAAAAGTGAGAAATGAAAATTGAAATTTGGTTGAACAAAGCTGAGCGGTGAGCGCCATATGATCAGGCTTCATAGGGGCAAAGGGGCGGGAAGGTGGCGATGGGGCAGCGAAAATTTCTTTATTTTATAGAGAAAAAGTTTAACTTTTTGTAGCATATATATGATTCAGTAAAAAATGTTAGACTAAAAGGGAAAGAATGAATACCTTAAACTGAACGGCGTCGTTTTGCATTTGTAGAATTTAAAATAGTTTCAATACTCCATGAAGGCGTGAACGGTTGTTATATGATATCCCTGTTGTACCGTTAATTTTAATTATCTTTATTATGAACGTGCGTTATCACACTATTGCGCGTCCATTTAAAATTTCAAATAAGAACCCAACAATGCACGATCATAAAGAATGCAATGCACACCTTTCAATTCGAAAATTTTGTACTCCTTCTAGCTAATAATTTACCCCGAAAAACATGTTTCTCAACTCTGAGTATTACAACAATAAATAACAAAAACAAAAGAAAAGAACACATAGTTTCATGCTGCAATCTCAGGTTGAAACTCATGTCCATAAACCAGTTTAACCACCGCGGCTTCGCTGGAAAGTTGCTCCAAACATATTGAACACTCATCATCAGAATGGCACCATTTTGTTGTTGTGGTTGTTCATGGCGCTCCATTTTTCGATTATGATCTCCATTGCCATCAGTTTTGGGGGCTCATTTATTGGACGAGACGCGATTTTCACCGCAAAATTGTGAATTTTGCTCACCAGTTTCCCATGCTCTTCAGTAGGAAGCTCCAGGCCTTGCACCTTCTGATATAGGGTGTTATCATTTCCAGCAGCAGAGAGCATCTGATCGCGTCGCACAGAGAATAGTTTTTCTACAGGGTCATCTTTTGATGGCGCGAATCACATCATCACTCACGATCATTCAGTAGGAAGCTCTAGGTCTTGGAATGATACCATTTGCACATCTTTGGAGATTAAAAATTTCAGGGTCCAAAGAACTTTCATATACTGGGGAAATGGAGTAGAAAATAAAATAAAATTTTGATTTTTAATTTAATTTGGTGCGCGATATGTGTTGATCCTAATTAATTAAGACAATTAAATCTTTTGTCAAAAAAAAAAAAAAAAAACAAGACAATTAAATCTCAAATAGTGCACACAATATGCACACAACCTTATATAGCAATGCTTCCTTTTTATTAACTTTTTAACTATTTTTTCATTGAACAATAGAGCTATATATATATATATATTAATTTTAGATTGTAATTATTTATAACTATGCCATTTTAATAGTGCATATAATATGCACGAACTATTTTTTCTTATATTAATTAAAACAAAATCAAACTATTATTCTTATAAGTGTATGAAACTAACTGGTGATTTTAAATCTACTAATTCTGATTATTTAAAATATAACAAATTAGTGAATCAAAAATCAGATATTATGAGAATAACTTGATTAGGCCTAAAATTACAAATAAAGGTAATTGGTGTGATTTAATTGTATTTAAACAAAAAGCTAGTAACAATTTGAGGGTCACCATATCTGTGGTTTATCATCTCTTTAATATTTATATTCTTTACTAGTATAATCCCCGTGCCGATGCACGGATGTCTATTTTAAAATTATTTTATATACATGATGTCTATTTAAAATAGAAGAATAACATTCATCCGGATGATCCTGATATATATTAAACTGTTTAGAATAATATATTTAAAGTTGTTGGGGGAGAGGAAATAGGTTAATATATTAAATTTGTATATTTGATTGTGTTCAAAACCATACTAATTTAATTGATCTACTTTTCGTTAACACATTCTAAAATGAGAGTATAGATAAAACAATGGTTGAAAAATTCATTCATGCATTCGATCTACTTAACTTATTATAATTTAATTAAATACTAAATGATAATAAAGGTTAAAGGAATCTTATGAGAACTAAAACTATGAAGGAAAATGAGAATTTTCTTAAAACTCTTATTAGAGTAGTATAGGATGAGTTTCCACTCTATATATAAAAATTGTCCAACGTCTATAAATCAATTCTAAGAATTTCATTTCAATTTTGATTCCATCATCATCTACCAGGCACTCATTACATTCCAATCAACTCCGATTTAGATTTCGATAACTTTCATTGATCCTTAATCCTTCTAAATTTAAGCTTTTACTAAACTGAACTTCAGTGGTCTTACTACCATGGCTGCCTTTTTTTTATCTTCCATAAGGTTAAAAGCCCCTCCAGCCAACTTTACAATTTAGCTTCAAATCTTGGTATGCGATGATCTGCAGCTGAAGAAAATAGCTTTCTTAAATAATCCAAAATCCCAAACCGTATATTTACATAATAAAAAGGTACACAGAGCAATATTTACATGATTCTCACAGAAAACGAACAACCATAATTATGGATTACAGATTAGATATACCAGAGTGGAATTATCATTCAATAACAATTATATTACAGAAGAAGAATAACATAAAGGCCTAATGCATAAACCTTCTTTCGGTATACTAAACAACCTATGCTTCACACAATATGAAAAACAGGAATGAAAAAACAAAATAATCTAATTCAGCTGCAAATCAACTCTTCCCAGGTTCTACTACATCAACAACATATTCATATGCAGCAGAAACACGTCATAATTTGGACCTAGAAAACTTAACATTTCACATTTAAAAGCAATGATCAATTACTTCTCTAATAAATAGATGTGAACCGATACTTGAACAAAATACATGTGCAAGAAAGATATCAAATCTTATGATGCAAGTTCCCTTAGCACATTGTCCATTATCTCAAGTGCTTGTGAATTGGTCTGAACATTGTGAAGTTGGCTATTCACTCGAGCAACAAACTTATACTCACTATAAATTTTGGCCAACTAACATTATTAATAAGAAGTTAAGAACTCATCAAATCATCCATAACTAATGAGAGACATCTAACGAAACCGAAATCAATAACAACTCCTTACTTTGTGATGCTTTTGAGCTCATCTGAAGCAAATGGAGAGACATCTCCATGTAGTTTCACCAAGATGGCTTTGTTCAATGCTGAAGCATATCTTTCCGGAGATTTACAAACCTGCATGGATTATAATTTCAAAATCATTAGCCAATACTATAATTAACACAGCAAGTCACCATAAAAAAAAACATTGTAATTGCAAAGTTCGTTTATGATATCTCAGCAATGAGAGCAAGAGTTCCAAAACAGGCCAAGAAAAATTTAAATCGAAGATGCATTAGTTGATGCAATATGAGGATGAGATTCAATTAAGCCTGCACAGTAAGTTTTGAATATCGATGATCGGGCCGATGCACCCTTAAAATCCACCATGTTGCTTAAAGCTCATGAAACATTGATCCTCACCTATATAGCACCTGTCTTCATCTTCTTGTTAACTGCCTCGCTTGGCCTAGCACGAACGACCCCCTCGACAGCAACCACATACTCAAGCCTCAAGTCACTAACTGTGGAATGAGCTTCAGGAAACTTTTCCGGAAGCGTAGTAATCTACAAATCATCATAAATAACCAAATGAAACACAAAAATAAAATCTAAAAACTTTTGCTCAATGACAATGTCTCTACCAAGAAGTAAAAGATTGATACTTTATGCTCAAAAAACACTTGTTTGTACCTGAAAAATACCAGTATTTATGAAGATGTCATGTCTGCATTCATTCCCAAACGGTACCAATGTATAGAACTCTATGAATGATGCAGTTACACAAGACAAAGCTGAAGAAAAGGACTTTAATGGAGATAACCAAAGCCATGAGACAAGCTCAGACACTTCACAGGTATGGGAGGTAATTTCTCCTTTAACTATAGAAGAACAGAATATGATAGCACAAGTTTCACCCATGCCTAGGTTACAATGGTCACAGGAAAAAAAGGCAAAAGAAGATGGAGATTTTATTTTAGAGCCTATTGACCAGAATAGATTTAGTAATTTAATTACTGAATCAGGTATAGAAAATAGTACACAGATCCCTAATACTAAAAAGAAAAGGACCAAGAAAGATTATACTGGCTCACAAAAGACTGTGTTTACTAGATCCCAGATAGACCCTAAATCCCTAATTTAATCAATGATAGACATAAGTATCTGTTTAATGATATATAAGGTCATTCCCTTATATATTTTGTGTTTAATTTTTGCCCAATTCACTTTAATTAACCTTTTATTAAAGTGAAATTAATTGAACTAAATATATTTAAATAATTAAATAATTAAATTACTATAACCACCTATTTAATTAAGATGAGTTTCTCAACATATATATATATATATATATATATATATATTTAAATTAAACCACCTGCAGGTGGGGGGTGTTCATTGGTTCCCCAGACCATGATCAAAATGAGGGTTAAACCCAAGTTTGTTACAAAAGGTGAGTCACCTCTATATACAGCCAAGCATGGCCCAAAAGAATATAAAGAATAGAGTGACTGAGCCTTAAAGGCCAAAAGAGGTTGACACTGCAAACCCTCCGAGCATCTTAGTGAATCATTAGATGAAACACAGGTCTGCCAAGAGGGTGAGTGATCTAACCTATACTGTCAAGATGTCTCCTGGATCCATTTCTATGTTGGCTTTGCTCTGTTGTCATTGTCCCATTGATCACCCTCAATTGGTCTTCATTAACCTGAGGAGAAAACAAAAACAGTAGTTTCTGCAGTAGTAGTGCTCAAGAAGTTCTGATATTAGGGATTCCCATTTTTTCTAATAATATAGAATTTCTAAAGATGGGGGGTGCATCAGCAACATAGAAAGGACCTGTAATTGAGTGTTCAAAAGCATACTTGGAGAGTAAATCAGGAATGTGATTTCCCTCCCTAAAAACATGTTTGACTGTTAAAACTGGAAGATATGCATGCAATTCAGAACAGAGATTGTAGAACTCCCAGTTGCAAGAAAATTGATTGTGTATTGCCCTAACTGCCTGGAGACAATCACTCTCTATGATACAAGATTGTGAGATACTTAAGCTATATTTTATCCCTAGTTCCAGAGCTAGAAGTTCAGCATGTAGAGGCGATTGGGCATTACAGTGTTTAAGCTCCATATAAGTAACCTGGCCAGTAGTGTTTCTAGCTATAAGACCTAAGCCTGCACTACCCTGTGAGAAAGAGGCATCAATATTAATTTTAATCCCCACATCAGGAGGGATCCATCTGATAGATCTTGCCATTTTTGGCCTTTTCTCTCTCATAAAAGGAACCAAGCCTGTCAGTAAAAGATCTCTATGTTTTTCTGCCCTACCAGTTAGAGGAAAAGCAGTAAAAATCATGGATACTTTTTTAGCTATTAGGAGCAGCATATCAGTGTGAGAGGCCAGCTTGTCCTCAAATAAAATTTTGTTCCTATTGCACCACATAAACCAAAAACAAGTGATCATAGTGGAAGTGAACACAGTGGTGTGTGCTTTAGATGTCCCTTTATAAGAAAGATAGAAAGAGATTCTATGCTTTACAGACAACAAGTGTGGTACTGGCACTAGGAACACTGCATGCATTAGGTTGAAAATGGCTTTATTAGAGATACACCTGTTAAAGAAGTGGTCAATAGTATCTAAATTACCACAAAGAGGGCATTTTGATGCTAAATTGATCCCAAATTTAATAAGTGTATCATCAAATGGCAGTATAGCATTAACAATCCTCCAAATAAGAACAGAAATCTGTACTGGGATGAACTTGGTCCATACCTTTTTAATTTGATGTTGATCAGAAGCTGCTCCCTCAGAGTTTTATAGGTGGATTTAATAGTGAACTTTCCTGTCACTTCAGGCTTCCAGATAAGAACATCCTCATGAGCATATCTGATCTGAGCCTCCTGCAATTGGTTTAAAAGTATGGTAGCCAAGTGAGGCTCCAATGCAGGCATGACCTGCATTTTGTTAGCACGGAAATTGAAAACATTTAACCTAGGAAAAGGAAAAGAAACCCCACTAGGCCATTTGTAATAGAGAGCACCATTTCTCATCCAATTTGCATCCCAGAAAGAAGCAGAACCCTTTCCTATCAAAACTTGAGAGTGTTGGTTAGCCCATTCAGTAACTCCAAAGATTCTTTTCCAAGTTGGGGAGATTCTGTAAATTGAAGGAGCAGACCATAGGAAGGCAGTCCACTGTGTTTGGTTAAGTTGCATTTCCACCAAAGTTTACAGGAGAAAGCTTTGATTGTTGCTCTGATATCCCTAAATCCAAGACCATTCTCATCTCTTGGCAAGGCCATTCTTCTCCAGTTTCTCCAAATTTTTCTCTGCCCCTTATCAGACTCACCCCAAAAAAATTTTGAGGCCATAACTTCCATTTTCCTTATCACTCCTAGTGGTGGCTGCAGAACAGCAAAGTAGTGTACAGGGACTGAGAGGTAAACATAGTTAAGGAGAATCATCCTTCCAGCAGCTGTAAGCCATTTATTTTTCCATCCATTGAGCAAATTGTCCATTTTTTCAAGCAGAGGTTGGTAGTAGTAGATTTTGTTTCTCCCACTAAAGATAGGAGCTCCTAGATACTGGAAAGGCAGTGTACCCTTTTTCATCCCCATCTTTCTCTTTATCATTCTGGTTCTAACAACAGTGGCATTTTTGTGCAAATAAAATTCAGACTTGTAAAAATTTATTTTCTGACCAGAACTGATTTCATATGCATGGAGAAATTTCTTGATTCTTCTCAAATTATTTTTGGATGCTCTTGAGAAGATAACAGTATTATCAACATACATGAGGTGTGAGCTGGCCTGAGTTCCTGTTGGCATTATGAATGCTTGAATATACTGGCTGTCAATTAACTGTTTCAAACCTCTTGTGAAGGCCTCCGTAGCTATGTTGTACAGGAAAGGGGATAGAGGGTCTCCCTGCTTTATGCCCCTTGTGGATGGAAAGAAACCAGTGGCTGCACCATTTATGAGCACAGAGAACCAAGCTGCCTTAATATTCTGTAAGATAATCTTCACAGTTAAGCCATGGAAGCCAAATGCTAGCAGAATTGAGTTGAAAAAGCTCCATAAGATCCTATCAAAGGCTTTCTGCATGTCTAACTTGAAGATGATATTGTTACTGGAGGGGTTCCTGTTGAGAATTCTGACCATTTCTTGCATATAAAGGATATTTTTTTTTGATGGAAATAATATTGCATTAATAACCAAACAAAACAAGTACACTTTAGGCCTTCACTCCTGGCCATGACAAAATCAGTTAAGCAATAGGAAATTCTAAGGAAAATGTCCTATACTATCAAATTTCTAGTTCAGCAATTGTTCTTCTGCATAATTCTTCAGCACTCAGTCTCCTGTTCTGAAAAATTCTCCTGTTTCTCTCCAACCATAGCTGATACAATGAATTCACAATGTCAAACAAAGGCCCTCTGTTAGCTCTGCTTGCAAGACATCTGAGCAATTTTTTCAGACCTCTCATACTTCTTCCCCATTTCAGCTTTCTGTTTTCCTGAAAATCAATAGTGAATGGACACTGGAGGAATAGATGGGCAGCATTTTCATTTTCCAGTCCACATAGGCAATACAGACTACTTTGATCCTTCAACATCCCCTTGGACTGAAGCCTATCAACTGTTGATAACCTCTTCTTCACCAGCATCCAAAGAAAAAATGAATGCCTTGGTTGCAGACCTGTCCTCCATATAATCCTTGAGAAGGCATCTTGCTGTTGCACCCCCTTAAACCAATTATATGCAGCTCTGGTACTAAAAGTACCATATTTCCTGATGCAGTTAATCAGTTCAGGCTTAATCTTCTCCTTAATTCTCACTAACATCTTCCAGCCCCAACTCAGATGTGGTGAGACATCATTGTAATCCAGAAATGCCTTTTTCTTCAGGTAGTAAGCTTGTATCCATTTCACCCATAACACATCTTTTTTGCTTGCCAGGTCCCAAACCAACCTACATAGAGAAGCTTCATTCCATATAGATGGATCTCTCAGCCCTGCACCTCCTCTATTTTTAGCAATGCACAATGTATCCCAAGCTACTGGAATTAGCTTTCTTGTGCCCTCTTTTTTACCCCAAAGATAGTCTCTGCAACACTTGATGATTCCCTGATGAATGCTTTCAGGGAGCAAAAAAGCATTTGCCCAATGGCCAGCCATACTGAGCAATACTGAGTTAATGAGCTGAATTCTCCCAGGATAAGCCAAGTTTCTGCTGCCCCATGAGTGGATCTTCCTAGTAATCTTATGAACCAGCAACTCACAGCTCTGCCTAGACCACCTCCCAGTAGTGATAGGAATCCCTAAATACTTGACTGGGAACTCCCCTAATACAACATTAAGTGTAGTTGTTAGTAGGTTAGTTTCCAGCTCAGGCATTCTAGAGAAAAACACTTCTGATTTGGCTTCACTGATAGCCAGTCCAGTAGTCCCCTTGAATACTTCCAACACCTTTTTCACTCCAGCCATGGATTTCTGATTAGCCCTGCAGAAAATGAGTAAATCATCTGCAAACATGAGGCTTTGTATTTCAACCCTCTGACACCTCTGATGATAATCAATCTGTTTCTGCTTCATGGCCAACTTGAGCTGCCTAGTCAAATATTCCATTCCAATCACAAATAATAAAGGTGACATGGGATCACCTTGTTTTACCCCTCTCTTCCCTTCAAAACAATTTGTGTAAGTTCCATTAAGGGAAATGCAAAAGTTAGTGTTTAAAACACACTTTCTAATCCACTCAATGAACTTAGGTGGAAATTTTAAGATAGCTAACCACCTGAATAGGAAGCTCCAATCCAGAGAGTCAAAAGCTTTCTGGATGTCTATCTTTACCATGCAGCTAGGCACTAGATCCCCTTCCACCTTATATTTACTTAGCAGCTCCTGAGTCAATAAAATATTGTGAATGATACTTCTACCCTTCACAAAAGCCCCCTGATTGCTGTTGATCAGATGAGGTAGCACTTCTCCAAGCCTATTACTCATGATTTTAGTAACCACTTTATAAATCACTGAGCAACATGAAATTGGTCTGTAATCTTTTGCCTTTTGTGGTTGACTTACTTTAGGGATGAGGGTAAGAACTGCCCTATTAAATTCACAGGGAGGATCAACTCCAT
The DNA here is from genome assembly GCA_948330725.1 of Sherardia arvensis. Lineage (NCBI taxonomy): Eukaryota > Viridiplantae > Streptophyta > Magnoliopsida > Gentianales > Rubiaceae > Sherardia > Sherardia arvensis. The sequence continues at coordinate 38,300,613 of OX415236.1, read as the reverse complement.
TGAAGAAGATCCTAATTCCAGTATTAAAATCATCTCCTAGAATAGGCCATGCTGCTTTGAAGAACTGACTTGAATATCCATCAAATCAAGGACTTTTAGCTGAACCTATACTTGTAAGTGCACACCAGATCTCCTTGTCTGTAACATCATGGATTAACTTCACCTGCATTTCAGCTGTCAGTACTGATCCTTGCTGCACCACTAGGGGGTCAATACTCATTTCAGGCTCATGGCAAACTCCCAACTGTTCTTTAAAATACTGTACCAAATGTCTCTCCACCTGCTCCTGACCTGCAATCACTGAATCACCATCCACCAGAGTTACAATATGATTGTGATATTGCCTTCTTTTCATGGATGAGTAAAACAATTTTGTAGGCCTATCACTCTCTCTGAGCCATCTCTCCTTTATCTTCTGCTGCAAAAACAAAAACTCAGCATCTGCCAGCACTTCTGCCCTCTTTCTATCTTCTTGCTCTTTTTTCTGAAGCTCCAGGTTTGATGGATCCTCCAGCCAATCTGCATAACTCCTCTCCCATTTTTCAGAAGCTTCCATGGACCTTTTACCAATCTCAGAGAATTCTAACTTGTTCAGTTTGTTAAGACTCAGTTGAAGAAGTCCTAATGCCCTGTACAAATCAGAAATTGAATTAATTGTATTTTGTCTCCAACTCAGCCTAACTAAATTCAGAAACTGTGGTGAAGAGATCCACATATTAAAGAATTTAAAAGGCTTCTTCTGTTTCTTCTCCTTTTTTCTCCATTGTAACAGCAAAGGCATGTGGTCTGACATCATATGAGTTTTAACCTCATAAAATAAGTCAGGCATTTCTGTCAGCCAGCATTCATTCACAAAAGCTCTGTCAAGCTTACTATGTATGAGATCTCCCACCTCCCTCCTATTACTCCATGTGTAAAATGAACCAATACACTTCATAGGTTGGATCTGGGCCTTTTCTACTGCACTCCTGAATTTATGCACTTCTTCCAACCTCACAGCATTGCCTCCCATCCTATCTTCCATCTCCAGAGGACTGTTAAAATCCCAAACCACCAGCCAAGGTAGGTCCTGGTGATTAATTCTTTTTAACTGTTTCCAAAGCTTTCTCCTCAGCTTCTCATCATTATGTGCATATATGACAGTCACATAGCACTTCTTACCATCTTGCTTCTTCTGACACAGACAGTCAATCAACTGATCACCACATCCCAGTATCTGAATGTCATAAAAATCTGACCTCCACATAAGCCAAATTCTCCCCACTCCAGCCTCTTTACAATTTGTAACTAGCTGCCAACCAAGCCCTAGTCCATCCCACACCTCTTTTTGTCTTTTCTCATTTACTTTGGTTTCCAGTAGACCAGCAAAGCCTACATTATGCTGTAGACAGAATTTTCTGCAGCCAAGCTGTTTCTGCTTTTTATTTAACCCTCTGACATTCCATACAAGGATGTTACTTCCCATCAGGAGGGTCTGAAGGTTTAGTAAATTTTTCTCCTTTTCCCATGGCTAAGCTGGCCCCAGCCATGGCTCTTGTAACAGGCTTTACCTTCTGAGGGACAGGTTTCTCCACCATTTGCTCTTTTCCTTCCCTGTGTGGTACAATGTCTTTAGATGCTTCCTTACTTGTTGAAACAATGTTAACTGTTGGTTTTGGAGCTATGGTTGCCTGCTGCTGACTGGCTGGGTTAGGATTGGTTGGAACTGGCACATAGTGTTTAGTAACCACTCCCTCCCTTCCCTTCCTGACTGGTCTAGGCTGCCATGTACAATCTTCCATTGAGTGCCCCATAGTGTTGCATTTTGAACAATTAATTGGCTTCCATTCATATATGATTTTCTGATGCTGCACCACTTCATTCTCATCTATGAATGCCAAATTTTCAGGGAGATTTGAGCCTACTTTCATTTCTATGAGCACTCTAGCATAGTTCATTCTGTCCAGCTCTTGAGTTGCCTGATCCAGTCTCAGAGGTATGCCCAATGTACTCACCAACCTACATAAGATGCTAGGCTCCCAGTACAACATATCTAAACCAGGAAGCTGGATCCATACAGGGACTGAGTCTGGCTCATCAAAATCAAAGTTTTGCTTCCATTGTTTAACAATAACTGGCTTACTGTCTAAGAACAACATACCCCTTTCTACAGCATCATCCCTGTGAGCCCTACCTATGAATTTTACCATGAAAATCCCTTGTTTGACCTGCCATACCTTCTCTACTTGATTTTTCCAGTTTCTTCTAAAGAATGCCTCAGCAATTAACATAGGAGGGTGACCCCCAAGTACCTTACAGACTACTACATTCTCCCATTTTTTCAAGCTATTTTCAACTTCTATCTTAGGGATTTTGGCCATCAGAATTCCACCAACTAAGGAGGGTTGATAGAACTTTACCTCAGGCTGCTTCTCCAAGAACAAGTTCACCCATCTTGCCTCTTTCTGTACTTCCACTTCAGTTTCCTCCACCACAGTTGCATCTGTCTCCAGATCCACTGGTTCTGCCTCTTCCCTGTGCTTGCTTCCACTTGCCTGTGTCTGATGGATCCTCATCACAGCAGTACTTTGCTGGTGCTGACAAAGATCTTTCAAACCAGCTAGCTCCGCATCTCTGTGAGCTAAGAAATCATCCCTTTCTTGTTCTGATTCCGAAAATTGATCTTCCAGGTTCTTGTTTGCTCCCTTCGCCACGATCCCCCGTCTACTAGTTGATTGCTTCTTCTTGAGAGACTTCCCCATGGTGGCAGATCTGGTTCACCGGATCACCGGCCACTCAATTGAGAAGACCTTGCTGACAAAATTTGACAGACTGATAGGTCTGAACTCAGAAAAAGAGCTAGGATTCTGAGTTTTTGGTATAAGGGTCAACCAGGTACTGGCCATTGCCTTTGGCATACAAACTCCATTTAGAAATTCTTGGGCTGCAGCAAGCAAGTCCTCTTTAATCAATTCCCAACAATGAATAAAGAAATGTCCACTATATCCATCTGAGCCAGGTGCTCCATTCTTATTAAGGCCAAAAACTGCAATTTTTAGCTCCTCACTGTCCACTGGTTTTAGCATATACTCATTGTCATCTGCATTAATAAGCCTAGGAATGAGATCCATTTAATAATTGAGATATTTCCCTGAGTAGTCTGGGCTGTCATCATTTAGCAATGACTGGAAAAAAAAATACACCTTCTGAACTGATCTGCACTGGGTCAGAAATCCAATTTCCTTCCCTATTCTTAATCTTTGTAATTCTAGCCCTTCCTTTCTTCTCCCTGACCACATTGTGATAGTATTTAGTATTTGCATCCCCCTGTCTGAGCCATTTTACATTAGCCTTCTGTTTCCAAAAAACTGCCTGTTCCTTCTGAGCTCTGATTAGAATTGCCATTCTTTTGTTAAGCTCAATTCTATCACAATCATCCCCAGTATCCTGATACCTTGTTTCCCATTCTTCAACCTCATGCTCAGCCTTTTCCATATTACTTGTTACATCACCAAATTTCTCCCAGTTCCATTTCTTGAGTTCCAACTTTAGCCTTTTTAGCTTGGCTACTATTTTCCTCATTCCATATTCTGTGCAAGGTTGGCTCCAACTGTTGTTCACCACCTCCATAAATTCAGGTCTGGAGGTCCACATTTCCTGAAATCTAAAGGGTTTGGGGGCATTGATTTCAGATGACTGGATAGATAAAATTAGAGGATTATGGTCAGAGGTGGTTCTATGTCTAACTTGGATTGAGCTATGTGGGAATATATCACTCCACTCCCCATTGCAAAGTCCCCTGTCTAACTTGAAGCAATCTATCCCCTCTAGATCTATTATTGGTCCAAGTGTATCTGTTACCAACTGTATTAATTTCCATCAAATTTTGCCCAGCAATGAATCCTGAGAAATCTCTGATACTCTTGGCTGAAGGGGGGTTCCTCCATTTTCTTTCATTTGAAGCTGCAATAGCATTGAAATCTCCAATAAAAACAGTGGGAGCACTAGGTATGATTTTTAAATCTTCCCATAGTGCTTCCCTCAAACTTCTAAGGACTTTAGCATACACTATACAACAGTTCCATACTATACTACACATATTTTTCTGTACAGAAATGAGTATGAATTGATCAGACTGTGAAATGAGTTGAATATGCAAATTATTTTTCCAAAATAGCCATATTTTAGCATGTTGAGCAGGCATTGCATTATGAAACTGTAAGTCAAATTGCAGTTGTGTGATGTCAGAACTAAGGTGCATTGGTTCAATAATGCAAACTAGGTCTATATTATGTGTCCTAATCAGTGATTGTAACCTAATAAGTGAAGTTGTGTAGCCTCTTATGTTCCAAACTAACGCATTACCATATATGTTGTAACTAATCATTAAACAAGTTTTTTAGATTTATGTGATGACCTAAGCCATTGTTCAACAGTTTTACCACCCTCTATACCTCTCCTAATCCTTTTCTTTTCAACAGGTGGTGTATTAGTAGAGGGAGTACCTGTAGGATCATTGATTGATGTAGACAGCTCACTGGATTTGAACTCCAGCTCACTGGTGGCTTCTTCATAGTTGCCTGAACTACTGTCATCCTCATAATCCTGTAAAATGACAAAAGTGTTAGTAGTAACCACCTCTATAGGTGGGTGGTAGGGAACCATAGCTAAGTTATTCTGGACTCTAAGGGAGTCAATGGATCTGTCTTTGTGTAAGTTCATGTCATCAAAGGAGTAGAAAGGTAAGGCTGATGGAGCTTTCACTAGATTTAACAGGTCAAAAGGCTGGGCCTTGCTGCCTATTTCCACTAGTGGTTTGGGGGAGATAGCTGGCTTGTTTAGCTTTGGTAAGCTCAATGTGGTATCATTTGGTTGTTCAGGGCTGAGAATCAGATCTATAAGCTTGTCAGATGGATGAGAGATGTGGTGAGCTTCACTGAGAGTTTGTGCTTCCAAGACCTTGTTTTTTTGAGGTCTAGTGAGTCCAGAAGTGCTGGCTGGAGCAGCTTTCTTCCATTGTTGACCATCTGCTGGCTCCCTATGAAACTGCTTCCTTCCATGTGCCTTTTTAAGTTCAGGATGCAGAAAACCGCATCTCTTATCATCATGCCCAATCCGCTTGCAATATGTGCAATAAAAAGGCACGTTTTCGTACTCAATCTCACACTCCACATATTTGTTGGGCGCACCTATGATTATCGATGTTTGAAGAGGCAGCATCAAATCTATCTCCACGCAAATCTTGATTGCTGAAGGTCGAGAGAGTGTTGCCGTCGCCGCGTCCATTTTGACAAAGACACCAATTTGATTCCCGAAGTCTTCAATTGCAGAGTTGTTGTAGTAGAGGATTGGCGGCTTTTGGATGGTAGCCCATACCGGAACGACGGAAGATTCAGTGTCGGTGGAAAATTCCAGCGACCACTTAAGGATCTTCATCGGCTTGCCGTTGATACTGCAAACCGCCCGCATCCAGAACTTGTGATAGTCATCTTTCTCCTCCATCCTTATCAGAATGTGTCTGTAGTCTAAGGATCCGATCTGGTAGTTTCCGGCAATACCCATGCCCTGAAAAGCTTTGTGAATCTGCTCCATCAATGGTTTCCCACTGGTGAACTTGCCGATGAGCGCATTACTGTAGTGAGCAGCAAATGTTTCGATGGCCTCCGTTGCATAGATACAGGCGATTTTTCCGTTAACTCGGTGAGATATGGGTTTTATTTCTGGGTTAGAGGGTAGGGTGTTTGATAGGGGTTGCCTTTTTGGGGTTAAAACATCACGGAAAGATTTTCCGGCTAGATCTCCGCCGTCTCCCGGCGGTGGAGCCGCCATGGGAGAGACGTTGAGGTGACCGTTGTCTCTGTCAGATAGCTGATACGGTTGAAATATGGAAGTTTGGGTGAATTAATTGCGGCGCGTGGGTTTCAGTTTAGGAGAGAGATCGGAGCGTTTTTTCCAAGTGGTTTTTTGTGTACTTTTCATCGCTCAACATATATTTTAATTAAACTAAATTGAACTAAATCACTATAATTAACCACCTTAGAATACTAAGGTATGTCAAATTAAACTCAATTTTTTTCTAAGACATGTTGTAATATTTTAAAGAATAACCACTAGGCACAAGTTTAAGGCGTTCACCGTCCAGCGGTTTTCCGCCTTACGGTAAGCGCTTTTGATACTGCAAGCCATCTCCATTCGCCAATCAACCAAAAACACAAGGCTTGGATTGTGAACTTATGATCGATGTTAGCTTCATTATGGTCTTTCTCGGATGTGATATTTTGCATTATTTCTTTTCGGATGTGTAATCTGTACAGATAATGATAAAAGCGTACCTATGTGGTAGCCCTGGCTCTCATATATATACTCAATATTTACATGGAAAAGTCTATACTAGCCTTTACCCTAATACACCCCCTCAATCTTTACGGGGTGCAATTACGGATAGATTGGATCTATGTTTACAAAACAAATCACTAGAAAGACCCTTAGTAAATATATCAGCAACCTGCAACTGTGTCGGAATCGAATGAACTCGGAGACCACCATGGGCAACCATTTCTCGAACAAAATGATAATCAACATCAATATGTTTGCTATGATCATGCTGAACCGGATTGGCCACAAGATATGTCGCAGAAACATTGTCACAATAGAGAGTGACCGGATGACGAAGATAATACCCAAAATCTGCAAGCAATTGACGAAGCCAAATAGTCTCCGCCGCAGTGTAAGCAACATCACGATATTCTGCCTCCGTAGAGAACTTCGACACAGTAGGTTGTTTCTTCGAGCGCCTGGAAATCAAATTCTTCCCCAGGAACACAGCATAGCCTGTGGTGGAGCGACGAGTGTCCGGACAACAAGCCCAATCAGCATCGGAATAAGCAATCACCATCTCCGGAGAATTTGCGGCATGGAGAAAAAGACCAAACTCCATAGTGCCCTGCAAATACCTGAAAATCCTCTTCACAGCATGAAGGTGAGTAGTACGGGGAGCATGCATAAACTGAGAAACCATATTAACAGCATAAGCAACATCTGGACGAGTCATAGTTAAATATTGCAATGCACCAACCATACTACGATATTCAGTGGGATCAGCAAGAAGGTCACCATCAACAGATGACAATGTAACTCTAGAAACACTAGGGGTCCGTACAGGTTTAACTGTGTGAAGATGAAACTTGCGCAACAAATCAGACACATATTTTTGCTGAGACAAAAATAAACCCTTAGGAGTACGAGACACCTGTAAACCTAGAAAATAATGAAGATCCCCTAAATCCTTCATATCAAACTCAGAAGACAGAACAGAGATGAATTTGTGAACCAAGTCATTACTACTACCGGTTAGAACTATATCATCCACATAGAGAAGTAAGATAAGCATGTGACCTTTAAATTTAAGAACAAACATAGAAGAATCACAACTGCTACATTTAAAACCAATGGATAATAAGAAATTGCTAAATCTGGAGAACCAAGCTCGAAGAGCTTGTCGTAACCCATAAATGGACTTACGTAACCGACAGATGTGATGAGGACGAGAAGGATCAGCAAAACCTGGAGGTTGACGCATAAAAACTTCTTCATTCAAAAAACCATGCAAAAATACATTTTTAACATCAAGTTGACGGACAGTCCAATTAAGAGAAATAGCAAGAGTGAGAACCAATCGCACAGTAGTAGGCTTAACAACAGGACTGAAAGTTTCAAAATAATCAATACCTGTCTGCTGGTGATTTCCGAAAACAACAAGTCTGGCCTTAAACCGCTCCAATGACCCATCAGAATTGTATTTAATTTTATACACCCATTTACATCCAAGCACATTGCGATTGAAGTCGCGAGGTACCAACTCCCAAGTATTATTTTTAAGTAATGCATTATACTCATCAAGCATAGCCTGTCGCCAACGAGAATCTTTGGACGCTTGTTTGAAATTAGAAGGCTCTATTTCTACAATATCTGATTTTAAATTCATTAACCGACGAGGCTTGGAAATACCAGCTTTAAGACGAGTAACCATGGGATGAGCATTGGAAACCAACGACTGTGAGGAAGGGGCAATGGAAGGCAAAATAGGAGAGGAAACACTCGGATGGATGACCGACTGGGAAGGTACACTAGACGGTGATGGAGAGGAACTAGAGTCAGCAGATCGAAGCTCAGGAGACGCAGATACAACCGGACTATGAACCGGGCTAGACGCAGGAGATTGATAGACAGGAGAGACTGACTCAGTAACCGGGCTAGACAATGAACTCGACCTATCCACAAATTTAGGCAACACAGGATCCATCGTAACTGGAGGTGAGCTAGGAGACAACGTGGAAGAGGGCGAGATAGGATGTGACTCAACAGAACGTACTAGAGACGTGATAGGAGGAGGAGACACTGGAGAAGGAGATGACGATAATAACGGGAATGTTGACTGAGTAGACGAACTAGATCCCGTAGACACCACAGTAGGCGACCAACCCTCAGAAAGATCAAGCGGTGAGGAAAGATGTAAGCTCGACTGAGAAGGAAGGAGACTACGATAGGGAAATTGTTTTTCATGGAAAAGAACATGATGACTAACATAAACTCGACCAGTGAGAGAATCAAGACACCTATAACCCTTATAATCAGAGGCATAACCAATGAAAACACAATGTTTTGAGTTAGGTTGTAATTTGTTGATTTTAGGATCCATTAGAAGAGGAAAACAAGCACAACCAAAGACTTTAAAAAATTCATAAGATGGAGAACGATGAAACAATTTTTCAAATGGAGACACGCCACCTAAGGTCAAGCTTGGTAAACGATTAACAGTAAAAACAGCTTGAAACACGGCATCAACCCAGAATTGAGCAGGAAGATCTGACTGAACAAGCATTGTGCGCGCCATTTCAATGAGATGGCGGTGTTTGCGTTCAGCAACTCCATTCTTAGCTTGTGTGCCGGGACATGATTTACGAAAAATTATTCCACATTCAGTAAAATGTTGGAGAAGAGAAGAATTATCAAATTCACGACCTCCATAACTTTGGAAAATCTTAATTTTGCAATTAAACAGATTCTCAACCATCTTTTGAAATTTTTGAAATTGTGAGTAAACCTCGGATTTTCTACGTAAAGGATAAACCCATGAAAAACGTGAGAAATCATCAACAAACACAACGTAATATCGAAAAGACTGATTTGATAATACCGGAGATTGCCAAACATCACTATGAATCATATATAAGGGATATGGAGCAGAATGTTGAACTGGTTCAAAAGGTAAACGATGAATTTTTCCCAATTTGCAACAAACATAATCGTCATGAAATTTCGAAGTACATGAAATTTTATTACTTGAAATCAAATTCCTTATAAATCTAGAAGATGTATGACCCAAACGAGCATGCCAAATATCACCAGACTCCTTAGTGGCTAGAAAAGAAGGTACGGTTGACTGAGGACTCACAAACGCTGGTTGGATTGGATAGACACCATTCTTACTGGCCCCCTCTAGAAGCACCTCTCCCGTTTCCTTGTCCTTAACCCAAACAGAAGAATCATCAAAACTCATAATACATGCATTTTCTTTACACAACTTATTGACAGAGAGGAGATTATGTTTAAGACCGGGGACATGACAAACAGAGGATAACCTAAGTGGGCGTGAGGGTGTTTGAATTTCCATTTTACCAACATGTTTAATTGGGAGAGTGGTACTATCGCCAACAACAACAGAACTTGAACCATGATATGGGGCTGTAAAAGAGAGTTTACCTTCTTGATGAGTCATGTGCGAAGCAGTCCCGGAATCCGGATACCAGACAGAGTCATTTGCTTCACCACCAACAGACAGGGCAGCGAAGGCTCTAGTAACACTATCTTGACCAGGGGGCACAAAATTTGGATTATATCTGTGAGGACAAAACTGTGCGACATGACCTGGAGTAAGACAGAAACAACAAGAATCGGGAGAGGGAGTAGAGCTAAAATTGCCATTGGATGAATTACTTCCTGCTGAGCACGCATTATTAGTAACACAGGTTGTGAAAGACAATAATGAACATGACAAATCAGAAATATTACTCATACCATTGTTACGATTTTTGTTGTTATTTGCAGCTCCACTGGCCACCGTTGATCCGTCTGAGCGATTTGAATTTCCACGATTATTGTTACCACTACCTCCTCTGTTGCGATTGTTTTTGTTCTTATTTTTGCTACCCCCTGAACTCTTGGATCCAGTATACGAGGAACCAGATGACTGTAGTGCCACGAGTGCATGGGAAGAAGTCTCAGCAAGATCGTTCGAATGTTTCAGACGTTGCTCATGGAGTATCAACTTGGGACGGAGATCATCGAAACTCAGCTCAAGTGGGTAATGAATCAAAGTAGTCACCAAATGAGCATAATCAGGGTCACCCTCCACGCCAAAAAGTGTTGACTGAACCAAGTCATGATTGGAGACAGGACATTTGATAGCAGCAAGAGAATCTGCTAACATCTTAACATCACGCAAATATTCATCCATAGACTGAGATTCAGCCTTTCTTAACCTAGTTAGTCTACCCTTCAACTCCATAGATTTAGCCATACTAGCTTGCATAAAACGTGACTGTAAACGAACCCAAATATCACGAGAAGTGTGCAGCTCATCAACATCGACAAATACATTACGAGATATCGTAGCAAATATCCAAGTCTTAACTTGTTGATCAACACGTAAGTATTCAGAATATTGTGAATTTTGAATCATACTCCCATTGGCATCATAAATAAAAGGAGTGGGGAGAGACATAGTACCATCAACAAAGCCGAGTAGCTGGTGTGATACCAAAAGACAAGTAATCTGAGTCTTCCAAAGCAAGTAATCTTCTGGAGATGACAGTTGAATCATGACTAAATTGGATGGATTTGGAGCAGACAAGTGTGGAAGGGAGAAACCTTGCTGGAGTTGTTGAGACGGAACAGCTACAAACTGATTCTGCTGAAACAGAGCGGCTACAAACTGATTCTGCTGAAACGGAGCGCCATATGAGTTCTGTTGAACCGGAGCCGAGCCGGCGCGTGTAACCCACGCTCCAGAAGGTGGCGGCCCGTCGGCGCGTAGAGCCCACGCGCCTGGAGGCACGGCGGCGCGTGCATTCCACGCGCCAGGGATGAGGGTCTGGTCTGGGGCGCGTGTATCACACGCGCCTGGTGGTCTGGGCGCGTCAGCGCGTGTGTCCCACGCGCCAAAGCCGAGTGAGGCGTCTGGAGCGCGTGTCGTCCACGCGCCAAAACTGTGGGCTGCGTCTGGGGCGCGTGAGATCCACGCGCCTGACGCGTGGGCCGCGTCTGGGGCGCGTGAGATCCACGCGCCCGACAACCCTGGGCCTTCTGGGGCGCGTGAGATCCACGCGCCTGACGCATGGGCCGCGTCTGTGGCGCGTGGGATCCACGCGCCGTCTGGTCTGGGTGCTCCCTGCGCGTCTGGTCTGGTCTGGCCTGATCTGAAGGCGCCGCTTGGAGGCTGGACAGCCGAGGTTGCACCGCTTGGAGGCTGGATAGCCGAGAATCCTGGCGATGCTGGCGGCGCAGAAACGGCAGATCGAGCCGGGGTAAACATCGGTGACACCGATTGAAGCAACGACGATGAAACGGTCAGAGCCGATTGAATTGGAGACGTCGCAGCGGCAGCGGAAGTTAATCGGGTGTCACTGGGCACTGCTTCAGCCTGATGAAGAGAACCATCGACAGGCTGATTGAACGGCGGCAGGCCTGATTCATCTCTCGACGGGATGTTTTCCATCGGAGAAGTAAAGAGAATAAAAAAAATCGGGTTTTGTTTTTTTTTTCTTCGAAACCTAAGCTCTTGATACCATGCACAGATAATGATAAAAGCGTACCAATGTGGTAGCCCTGTCTCTCATATATATACTCAATATTTACATGGAAAAGTCTATACTAGCCTTTACCCTAATACTGCTAGTGACAATTGGAGTTTTCATTTTGTAATCAATTTTTTTCAACAAGTAACAAGATCATATTTTATGGAAGATTGTAGTGCTAAAAGAATAGGGATAATTTGTATGTGATGTATGACTCATAAAATGATCAAAGGAGAAAATTTTTGATGCTAAATATAAAGTTGCAGATGTGTAGGATGAAAATAAAATTAAATGAAGCATTATACGATTATATTGATAGGTTTGAAGGATCCAAATCAGAGATGATATATACAGTTATTACCCTAGAGATAAGATGTTTGTGGATATATTATTTATTTTGCTATGTCCGAACTTTGAAAATTTTGTAACATGGTTTGTGAAAATGAGGATCTTGAAACTTTGTAATTAGTGGATTTATGAGATTTATTGTGTGACTATAAACTATTATTCAAGTTTATTGACCAAACGATACGACACTGACTTATCAGTTATCACTCTCCTTTTATACCTTTTCCTTTTTTATAGTTGGAGAGAATTAGGCCAATGGAGTACTTCTACATTTCAATTCAAACATGCATTCAGTTTAATTTAGTTCAATTAAGATTAATTTAATAAAAATACTATAACTTAATATATAATATTTATGGAGTATTACTATTATTATATTGATGATCAGTTAGAAAGAAGTATGATATAAGTACTAATATGCATGCGTTCAGACCTGACCAACACATGAACCAAGTGAAATCTACACTTCAGGCTCTTAAAATATGAGCTAAAAAAGACTCATTTTTTTAAAAAACGGACTAAATAGGGTCCATTTTTAAAAAAACCTCAGATTTAGGGGTTAAAAAATTGGTCTTTTAACCCTTATATTTTCTAAAATTGGGCCAAAATAAGGGCCACATTTTTAAAAGAAATTCATGATTTAAATTCTTTTGATTCATTTTCTCCAGAACCTCTATTATGATCTTTATAAGAAAAAAGATTCGGTTCAGGTGTCCAAATATTTAGTCCCGATCCTGCATGCGTTTTCGGTCCTTGGGTGCTAATATGTTTCTAAATTGTCAAATATTATATAAATGTAATCATGAAGTATTTGATATGACATCTTCTTGGCCAAACTCAATTTGAATTCAGAAAAATATTCCTCAATGGTTGTGTCAAATTTGTTGGACATTTTTACCATGTTTACTTTCTTCAGGCAGTCAAACTCAAGTTATATAAGATTCATTTGTCTAATTTAGCGGCTAGTAGACAAAGGCTCTACAAAAAAGAATTCTAATGAGTGATCATCAACAAGTACTTGATCGGATCAAACGCAACCCTCAATATCTTAAAGATATAAAAAATGTCCATCAAATTTTACCTAGAATTTTTTCTTTTAAATCGATTTTTGGCAAGGGAAGAAGAATTCACATTACTCATCAATTTTAAAAATTCACATTACTGAATGGGCTAGCACATTTTACACATAATGAGGCTATATAATGAGGCTAGCTTCACATAAAATATTCACACTTCTCTCCAGGTAATATTTCTCCCCTTCTTCTTATTCTCTCTCCACTATGCAAGTTTAAATTCAAAATTCTAACTCTAATGCTCTTCTTTTGTTCATAACAATATTTAGTGAGGCAAGAAGAGCAAGATATGTATTCTCTCCATACAAGGTTAGCTCATGAAAGTGTGTTTGTTTTTCTACAGATGAATTTTATCATTCTAACACGTGTGAATAAACGTGTGTATTTCAGGCAGGCATCAATAGAAATAGCTGGTGCAGGACTCACTCACGTCTCCTTCTGCAACGTGTCATGGCTCTGGACTAGGAGATAGCAGCAGCATACAATGGCGGTGATGTCCAAGCACAAGAGGCGGAGAAGAAAGAGTTGGAGTCTAGGATTCAGATCGGCACAAGGCTGGGGCTGCGGTGATTGACAAGAATCGGGCCACGATAATGGATGGAGCTCAGTACACAACTCTGATCGTACCACAAGATTTCGATCTCTGTCGCGTCGTTCCAGCGGGAGATGAACACACACATGTGTAGTTCATCGAGAGGACTCTAGAAAAGATTAACAGTAAGTGAGGCATTCAGATTATCATCCGGCATTAGTGAGATTAGTTCTTCGCATTATCAAAAGTAGACGAATTAATACTAAAAATTGCATAAAGAGAAATTGGATCAAATTTACGAAGATAATCCCAAAATTACATTAAATTAAAAAAAAAACAAAGGAAACCGCGGGAAAACGGTACATTACATTAAATTGGATCATCTTTCTTCACTAGTAGAAAGAGGCCGGAAAACGGCGCCGGAGGACGGCGGTTCCGCGGGAAAATAAGGAAACCGCCGTCCTTCTAGATTTACGAACTCGTAAATCTAGTTTGTCTAGCCGGATGGCTTGTTACACGGCGGTTGTGATGCAACCGCCGTGTAACTGTCATTTTTGGTCGGCGGTTGCGTTTAACCGCCGACCAGCCTACATTTCCGACACCGGAAATGGTTAGCCGGAACTTTTCCCGTTGACCGACTTGACTTTGACGGTCAAGTCGACGGGGCAAAGTTCTGATGTCGGTGGAGTCAAGTCAAAAAGTCGTCCAGGTAAGTTTACGGTACCGTAAACTTGTCCGGATAGAGGAAAAAATGGCCGGGCACGATTTACGATTTCGGAAACGTCCCCGGATGAGCTAAAACAGAATCTTATAAAACGAGAAACGGATCCTTTTGTTCTATCTACTCTATTCCATCTTTGTTTTGGGTTGAAGGACGCAGAGAATCTCCTAATATTTGGGCTCGCTGAATCCTAGGCCGCGATGAGGTAATCTCCCGCTAAATTTAGTATTGATGGGCGGATGTTTGTTAATTTCAAGCATGAATATGTATGTGTGTCCCTAATTTCCTTGAATAATATATGAACTTGCGTGTTGATTCTTAGTTATTAGTGTTTATGAAACCATATTGTATTTGATATGTTGTCAAGTAGCACGATGTAGATGAATGAATTCATTAATATTTTCTTAAATTTATGAAAATAGGTACACAAGTGTTATGGAACGTAGTAGGATTATTAGGGAGAATCGTCGGACCTCACCAGAGTATATGGGACTGGTTGAATATTTCATTGATGTTGCTTCTGATAATGCAAGAGTAGAAAAATCAGTCGGCCATGCGGTGCCCTTGTAAGGATTGCACTAACGATGTGTATTTAGGAGTTGAAGGTTTGCATGAACATTTGATTGTTAGGGGTTTCCAAAATTCCTATACCACGTGGGTATGGCATGGGGAAGAATGTAGCACTGTTGTTGTTAATGAACCAATGGAGGTTGTAGGAGAAAACGAAATGGTTGGTAATTATGACGATAAATTGGATGACTTGGTAGATGATGTTGCCATGCATTTTTTTGGAAAACCAGAGGCGCTTGAAGCGATGTATAATGATAAGCAGACCCCTTTGTATGAGGGGTCAATCCACACTATTTTAAGCGCGACCTTATTGTTGATGAATTTAAAAGCCAAGCATGGGCTTTCAGATAAGGCATTAACAGAGGCGCTGGAGTTGATTAGACAGCTGCTTCCCACTGATAATTTATTGCCTGATAGGGCATATGCTGCCAAGAGGGTACTATGTCCAATGGGTATGGAACTTGAGAAAATTCATGTTTGTCCTAATGATTGTATGTTGTTTAGAGGGGAAGATGAGATGAAATTGGAAAATTGTAGCGTTTGTGGCGAGTCACGATACAAAGCTGTGAAACAAAAAGTGGATGTGGGAGGAGATGTTGTTAAGGAAACCAACAAACGTGTTCCCGCAAAGGTCATGTGGTATCTCCCCATTATACCTAGGCTTCAAAGGTTTTTTGCTAACAAGGAAGAAGCTAAGAACTTGACATGGCATGCAGATAGAGAGAAGGTTGAAGATGATGATGTGATTGCACACTGTTCAGATGGTGATCAGTGGAAGAAAATTGATGAATTGTATCCTGAATTTGGGAAGGAAGCTTGGAATGTATGGTTGGGTTTATCCACTGATGGTATGAATCCGTATGGAGATTTGAGTAGTACACACAGTTCTTGGCCTGTGATGGTTGTTATTTACAATCTACCATCGTGGTTGACCATGAAGAGGAAATATGTTATGTTGGCGTTGATGATAGCAGGGCCAAAGCAGCCTGGTAATGACATTGATGTGTTCCTAGAACCTTTAGTTGACGACCTTCAGAAACTGTGGTTCGAAGAGAATTGGACGTGGGATGAATATCGGCAGGAATGGTTTAAGTTGAAAGGAATGTTGTTCTGTACTGTGAACGATTTCCCTGCACTTGGTAATCTAGCTGGTTATTCAGTCAAAGGTCATCTAGCTTGTCCTGTTTGTGAGGAGAATACTAGTTTCTCTCAATTAAAACACGGGAGAAAAACTGTTTATCAAGGACATCGTCGTTTCTTACCATGCAGTCACGAGTTCCGTAAGGCTAAGAACTGGTTTAATGGGAAGGAAGAGAATGCACCGCCCCCTCCTATCAGTGGCGAGGAGGTATTCGAGAAAATCAAGGATATTGAAAATGATTTTGGGAAAAACCGTAGGAAGATGCCCATCCCCGGCCCTTGGAAGAAACGATCCATTTTCTTTGACTTACAATATTGGAAGCACTTGGCTGTCAGACATTGTTTAGATGTAATGCACATTGAGAAGAATGTCTGCGATAGTTTGCTTGGTACGCTGCTGAATATTCCTGGAAAAAGCAAAGATGGACTTCAAGCACGTAAAGACTTGGACAGAATGGGTATTAGAAAGGAACTGACTCCTGTAATCGAGGATGGGAACACTTTCTTGCCTCCAGCTTGCTACAATATGTCGTCAGCTGAGAAGACAAAATATTTGCAGTGCCTGAAAGATTTGAAGGTACCCTCTAATTTTTCCTCAAACATTGGTAACTGTGTCAATGTTAAGGATCAAAAATTGATAGGGTTAAAATCACATGATTGTCACACTTTGATGCAAGAATTGAACATAATTGCCATTCGTGGTTCTCTTCCAAGCCACGTTAGGATGTGCATCAGCAAGCTCTGCTTATTTTTTAAGGGAATTTGCCAGAAAACAGTTAGCCGTCGTAAGCTAGATAAGCTGCAGACAATGGTGGTTGAAGTATTGTGCCAATTGGAGATGTATTTCCCCCCTTCTTTCTTTGATATAATGGTGCATTTGATTGTCCATCTTGTGCGGGAGATCAAGGAGTGTGGTCCGGTGTTCCTCCGGTGGATGTATCCTTACGAGAGATACATGAAGATATTTAAATTCTTTTCGCAGAATAGGTACAGGCCTGACGCAAGCATTGTATCTAGATATGTCGCGGAGGAGGCGATTGAATTTTGTACGGCTTACTTTGATGAGGTTGACACGGTTGGACTACCCACCTCGAGGCATGATTTTCGTTTCAACGGGCATGGAACTAGAGGCACGCTGCATAACCCGCCAGCGGTCGATTTGCAGGCTGCTCATCTGTATGTGATGCGAAACCATGAATCGGTTCGCCCTTACGTTGACATTCATATGGAAGAATTGAGAAGTCTATACCCAACCCTAAAGCCTTTCCAACTACATGATGAACATATTAGAACCTTTTGTGAGTGGTTAAGGGACACGGTAGAGATTGGTGACCATCCCGAGGACGTGAAATGGCTATCCAGACGGCCCCTTACGACGGTTATCAGCTACAGCGGCTATGATGTGAAGGGTTACTCGTACGGGACCAAACAGAGCGATGCTAAAGGTGTTTCGCAGAATAGCGGTGTGACTACATTTTCCGAATCAATCGCTTTGTCGCGGAAGAAAAATCCAGAAGGATCCTACTCATTTGATAGGTATTTCGGTACCATTGTTCAGATCTGGGAGTTAAAATATGTGGCATTGAAGGTGGTTGTATTCAAGTGTCAGTGGGTTGATCAAAAGACAGGAACTAAGACCGATCCTTTAGGGTTTCAATTGGTTGATAGGAAGAAAGTGGGATCAAAGTCGGATGCGTTCATACTTGCTGCTCACATTTTTGTGCCAACGAAGAAAGACGCGACTAATATGGAGGAAACAGAGGAAAACATGTCAATATATCGCGCAAGATCCGATCACGCCGAACGCATAGTGATAGACAGCAAAGGAAACGAACGGAAGAGGAAGTTGATTTTCAAAGTTAAGCCGAAGACTAAGTTGAGGCGTTAGTCGTTGATCTTTTTGTGTTATCAGTTATTCATAATACAACTAGTCCGAACTTAGTTTGAATATGTAATTCATGTAAACATTTGGTTGCACCTTTGTTTGATCTATCCAATAGAATAAAAGAAAGTCGACGAATTTCAATTTTTAACCTATCCGGGTAGTTTTACGGTATCTGAAACATTACCCGGATAGTGTAAAATTAGGGTTTACCTACTTCCGGCTAACCATCCGGATAAGCAAATGTTGAACAAGCCTGTCCGGCTAGATTTTCGAGTTCGGAAAATAGTTACCCGGAAGTTTTTTGTTTTGGCAAGGCATTTTATTCAACTTCCAGACGGGTTCCCTGGTTTTCATCCGGTTTATAATGATAAAATGACTTATCCGGCTAGAATTCCGAGTTCGTAAATCTAACCGGAAGTGTTATATTTAGGCGAAAACTAGCGCGCACTCACTAATCAGTAGTTATATAAAATTGATACTGCAAACAATTGTAGGAATTGTAAATGCACAAACATTTGATCAAAATCCGTAGCATTCAAACGTTAGTGAAATACAGTTAAAATGTAATATTATTCGATAAGGCAAATCAATACTTAACTAAAAATTCAAAACAAATTACACTAAATCAAGGCCCCATGTCATAGTCGGTGTCATGATCACCGCCACCATGTCCCTGCGAGGTGTCCCCACTTGTGGAAAATCCTTCTGCACGCTTGAGGGCTCTCAACTCCTTCCTTGCCGCGTAAGCGTCCTTCCTAACGCCAATCAATGTGAGCACCTTAGATTTCATGCAAGCGTACATAGCTTTCATGTTGGAAACATTTCCCGAAGGCTCTCCATCGGGCACCTCCCTACCTAAAAAATGAAAATTCATATTTGAATTAAACTATGATAAAAAGTAGCATAAATTGTGAATAAGGAGGTGAAGATGACTTACTTCTTGATTCCCTAGCCCGCTTAGCATTTTGTTGTGGAGGCGCCACAATCCATTTTCCATCGGCCTATGGTTTTCAAAGTCGTGGTAGTCGTATGGCTTGCAAGGGGTGGGATCATCTTCAAATCGGAAATTAGGGTCCAATTTCAAGAGCAACTTAGTGATTAGGCTCCCGTAGGGTAGGTTTTTCTTATGTCGCTCGTTAGCCCACGCAGTTCTCATCCAATTACATATTGCATACCCGGGATTGATAGGAACCTCCTTCACGACATATTAAAATGTCATAACCGTGGTAACATTAGGCTCGCCGACATTTCCTCCTGTGGGGATGAAACTTCTATGCACCCACTCGTACACAATGCGATCATCAATGGGGCAGAACGCCATTTTGCACCCATCGGCTGAACTTTCATCATATGGGTCCCGACCAAAGTAGTGATGTCCTAAATTCAGATAATTCAAGTACGGGAGTTTAATCATATGCGTTCCCGGCCACGCATTAGCATAGAAGATATCAAGTGGCCCATCCTTGAGCTTGGGATAAAGGTCCTCATCGGATTTGATAGGAATCCCCAACAACTCATTCATCACCCAACAATCAAACTCAAACCTTTTCCCATTAACCATGGTAGTGTACTTAACATCACTAGGTTCATCAAAATTAGCATAAAATTGCAACACCTCATCCTTATAGGTGGGATCACTAACATCGAACAACAAGGCATCACAAGTTTGAATAGCAAACTTCTCAACCATAGGGCCTAAACCTAGTGCCTCAACCCGATCTCTATCCAACACATATGAGTCTAGTACTGTAGCATTGTTAACAAGAATACCATAATACTTATAAGCATCGAGACTAATAAACTTGTTAGCATCATACCAGTTTGGATTCGACTTCCTCGCCGCGATCTTGCTTCTTGGTGCCATGGGTTGATCGGGAATTGGTTGTGGTGGAACTGATGGAGAGTTTCGTCCGGGTAGGAGACGGGATTTCCGAACTCTGAATTGGGGGATGTGGGGGAAGTTTGTGAGTTGTGATCTGAAAAAAGTCAATCACCCATATATATAAACCCGTTTCCGAACTCGGAAACCTAGCAGGATGGAAAATTAAGCTTATCCGGGTAAGTTTACGATGTCTGAAAGTCTAGCCGGAACTATTTAATTAAAATTCTCATTTTTTGGTCAATTTTCCCGAAGGTTTCCCTGATAGCCATCCGGATAAGTAAATTACCCATCCAGCTAGGTTTCCGAGTTCGGAAAAATAATTAACACTATCCGGATAGTGTTTCAGAACTCGGAAATCTACCCGGAACTACACTTAAACAGATTTTCACCATCATATTTGCCTCTTTATCTAAACAAAATTCATGTACAAAATAAATGAAAATAGATTGAAGCACTCAAATCATTAAAATCGACCAAGTTTACATCCATATGAATAAGGTACTAGAATAGATTAGTTTCACAAACGAAAAGAACAAATTCGATGTTTAACAAGAACAAATTCGATGTTTAACTAGAATAGAATAAATTATTAACTAGAAACAATGCCCTACTCTCCAGTCGCCCTACTGCTGGATGGTCCCCCGGCCGCATCTTCTTTAGCCGGAGACTTGTCCGGTGAAGCATTGCTACTTCTTCTCTAGCCTTGTCGACTTGTCCGGTGAAGCATTCCCACATTTTTGAGAGCTTACGCATCCACCGGCCCTCCTTACCTACAAAACAAACAAATGATTAGCTTTCGAAAACAAACGCATTTACACCTGCGAAACTAAACAATAAAGGGAAAATATATATTCACTTACTTGTACCCGATGAACTCGCACCTCTGGCTTCTAGTTTTCTTCGCCTCGCAACTCTTCCTGCTGCGCCCGGAGCTAAGGCCTTCAAGACGTACCTTTGAGTTTCTATATCCAGTGCAAAACCCTTATGATCAAACCAATCACCATCGTAGTACTCACTACTAGAATATCAAGCCATCTAAGGCAGTTCATCCTTCATGTGTTAAGGCAGAAAACAAATGCCTTCCCTGGTAGTGACTTGAATGAGAAAAATCATCTAAGGCGGTTCCTCTTCCGCCTTAGATATTTTTGGGTTTAAGGCGTTTATTTCCGCCTTGGATGTAGGCTTATACGCCTTGCTAAACGCTTACGAACTCGCTAGAGTGAACGTCTGTATGAAATGAATTGGCTCGTTGCGAAACCGTAACTAGCAAAAGCTAGTCCCATACAAATGGTTGATTGTTATGTTACAACAGCAGCTTACGGATCGCCAGATCAAATACTAACGACTTCGCTACATTGAAAAGCCTAGACAGGTTACGAGACTGGTTACGACTTCCAGCGTGCGGATCGCTAATATTGGTTGCGATCTCGTAGATGAACCTAGTTTGTCATATATTTATCTGCTGACGAGACTGGTTACGACAAATAGGGGCGAATCGCTCGGTCATAAGTAGCGAACTCGTTACAAGCCAAGTTAAACCAAACGAGCCAGGTTACGACAGCCACTAGCTACTCGTAGGTAACACCGTAGCGAGGTCGCAACCGAACAATTGTTTTTCATAAAAATTGTGAAAATGATATTATAAAAATATCATAAAAGTAGTTGGTTCGAGAGAGTTAACGATTTCGTAAGACAATCGCTTATGTGTGTAGTGACGATGTCGCTACAAAACTCGCTAAAGTTAAACGACGTCGTTTTTGCTCTGGGTGAGCGAGAAAAAAAATTTACGTTACGAGTAAGCTAGACATTCGCCTGGCATTGGCGTGTATTGTTACGAGCTTGACAGAGATTAGATTGGAGAGGCAGAGAAGAACGAGCGATTGGGTAGCGAGGGCGCAAAAACTAAGCTCAGAAATATAATTCGGGCGATTGAAGTAGCGATAGTACAAGATGATCGCAACTATTTTAATGTTTCGGGCGAGAGAAGTAACGATCTCGCAGGCAATTCGTAAGTGTCACAAAATTATAGGATTTGAGCCATTTCCACCCATTTCCACTAAAGTTGGGTTTCATTTTAATTGTCTAAGCTGTCAATTGCAAGATGCATGGTATCTAAGCACAAAACATGAACATGAAACACTATCAAGCCACATTTTATAAACTTATGGAAGTAATGGAACTCAAAAGTAAATATATGCATCCATTTGACAAAAAAAGAAACTAGCTTTTATTGGGAATGTGAGGCCTAGAGATGTACCGAGATCTAATAAGGACCAAGTGTCTAGCCAATGCATCTCAACCATCCTCCAACTCCTTCTTGGTGTACGGTGCATGATTTTCCTCGATAATCTAAGAATATGAAGTGTTTTTTTAATGCTATTGAATGCAATGTAGATAGTAATCGGTACAATAAGTAGGTTATAAGAATGCTTACGCGATGTAATTCCAAATTATCTTGAACAAGGCCAGCTACACACTCGCTTGCGTACAACATCATATAGTAACCACACTCCCAATTTGACAATTGCTTTCGGTGCTGAAAGCGAAGAAGTATAACAAATGATTTGAAATGAAATCATAGTGGAAATAAATGAGCATTAGATTTGTACTGTCACCTGAATCTGTATAAGGTTGACCTCTTGGTCGGATTTTTTGGCTTGGTTCAATGCTATTTGGAGTTTGGATGGTTTAGGGTCTTTGCTACTACGTTTGATACCAAACGCCTCTATTTGAGTAACATAACCACCAATTCCCTTAGCACTTCCCGGATGCTCGGCCTTCCCAAGTGCCCTACGTAGCACATCGTGTTTACCGACAGGGATTAACAAGCCTTCTTCAACTTCACGCTCGACCTCGTCCTAAAAAGGTAGTATAGTAAATGAAAAGTTATTATCGTAATCAATTGTTGTGTTTGATTGTAGATACTAAAATGGAACATGGTATGGCGTAGTAGGTTAAGCGTACCACTCGATTAGCCACCCTTTTTGCCTCATCACTTGAGAAAGTCCCGTCTTTTTTAATTCTACCCAAGACGAATAATTGTTGTCTACTATATGTTGTAGGGTCTTCGGCAATGACTCGCTTGTTCGCCACTTCCGCGTCCATGCCCCCATCCACTAGCTTGTTAGGAATAAAGCACTAACCGAAACAAAAATATTTGGCTAATTCGCATGACACTATTATTGCAAGATGTAGTAAGTAAACTAACCTTTGCGTCATTTTCTAACCATCGTTTCTTGAATGCCTCCCAAGTAAGGGTTACAATGTGATTGTAACGCGTACTTGGATCTTCCCCAAACCTCGTGCCCTTCGGTTTGATATAATCCTTGGCAAGGGTATATTTGTGTTCTCGATGAACTTTTGATGCGATTTGAAGAGCCTTCTTCTTCACTTGATCATAGGATGTTGCCTCGATAATAAAGGGGCGCTACAAATGTGATCATAAAAATAGTCACACTCACAATTTTCAATTGAAATTAAAAATAACAAGTACCACACTAACCTTGCATTCCTTCCATATATCCTTTTTGATTTAGACCATCGCGCGACATCATCGTCGGGTGAAATAGCAACACCAATGTCATTAAACTTGACATGTGTTAGTATTTTGTTATCGATCCTAATCTCTAATTCGCGACAATGTGTGAGGAGTTGAGCTTCTTTCGATGCGCGAGTCACTTCTCGTTGTCTTCTAACCTCACTTGAACCGCCAACAACATTTCCCCCCCCACTTGAGTCGGAGTTAATGGAACTTGAAGGGCTCTCCATTAAGCTTCCTTTGTATATTGAAATTTGTTAATGACTAACACAATACTAATAAATCAAAGTTGTACTTTGTAGTAAAAACATTATATTTCATAATCCTAAAATTTAGGGCTAAGCAAGCTATGGAGAATTTTAAAAGAAAATCTTGATTTTCGTTCAGGACATGCTTCTGACATGATATTTAGTAATAACATGATAAATGGAGGCACCATGTACAAGAAAATCAAATTTTTAGCAAATAAGAATGAAAAAAATCGTACCTTTGGTATATGACAAAGTTGTGTCGGTAGAATTGATTATTTTGGTTGGGGATGGTCTACCTTGTTTGTCCCTCTCCTACCCATAACAAAGGATGTTACCAAATTGAACAAGAACAAATAAATATTGACATTAATTGAAAAAACCAAACCCTAAAAATGTGGTTGAGAATTTATTGCAAAACTTACCAATCTTTTGCATGCAATTAGTGGCTACTTCCACTTTGTTTTGACACAATTGATGTGAGAAGATGTATGGGATGGGTAATGGAGATTTGATGTGAAGAAAGTTGAGGAGATTTGAGAAGATGTGCAAAAGTTTGGACTTTTGGAGATGAAACCCGTAAGAAGTGAGGATAAGATGCCAAAAGTGTTGTGTTTTTCTGTTCTACAACGTGTTTACTTTATTCTAGCTTACCTTGTTGCGAAATAGGCACTCTCTCGTTACACCTGACGTGGATATTTACGAAGTCGTTACGTGCTCATGTGATTGCCTTTTATGCTCTACTTAATCCTTCTAGCGACATCGTAACTGAAAATCTGACATAAAGTATGTTACTAGGATGTTGCGACATCACTACAAATGAACCCACGAACCCTACTTAAGATTTTATTTTGTTTTTTTAATGCACTCATACATTTTTAAATCACGATTTAAACGAAATGATGGTATAAGACACTAATCATTCTATTTTAAGAATAATTTTCATTTGTTCCGTCGTATGCTCATGTAGAACGGGATAGGGATTTGGTCACTTAATCTGCAATTACATAATTTGAAAGAGTTTTAAGAAACGTAGTCTTTAATTGTAAGACAATAAGAAACTCTACACATCATGTGTACGCTTGAAAACGCTATCCATCGCTTACCTTTAGAGACAACAGCATAGTAGAGCTTCACACATGAACTACATATATATATATATGCGCAGTTCAACTGCATTTCATTAGAGATACTTAGTTTATTACAACTCATTTATGTGATTACAAGCATGATTATTGAATTAAACAAAGTTTCATGCACACGTTCACTCACCAACTGTCATCACTAATCATACTACCGAGTATCGCTTAATAACATTGCATGCTGATGTACTAAGATGTACTCTGCTTGACATAATGTGATGTTCGATATTTTCCAAATTGAGTATTATACTGTTTGAATATAAAATGTACATATTTAAGAATATGATATTGTGTTTAAAAATTTAAACCGAATTATTGATGTTTTACATAGAGTTATGTCATACTGCTTATGTACAAAGATGTACTCTACCTGAGTGAATATCATGATGGATATTTAACAAATAGAGTATTGTACTGCATCTATATAAAATATATATATGTTAGAATGTGAAAATTGCTAATAAAAAATTAAAAAGTTTTATTTTTTAGTTACAATCTAATTAGCTTGTGTAGTAGCGAATTCGCTAGTATACACGTTACCACAGTTAAACCCTAAACCCTAAACCCACAAACCCGCAAACCCACAAACCCACATAACCCAGAAAACCAGTTGGCGACGGGGTTGCGATAGCGCTAGTTAGTAGTTCAAATAAAAAAAAAGCTTTTTGGGTTACGACCTCGCTACTAATTAGAATGATTCTTCTGTAGCGAGTTCGCTACTTGAACGCTTGCCTGGCGAGGCTTTTTAAGACTCGCTACTAGATACTCAGGCTTGAGCGAGATATTAACGACTTCGCAACATAGAGATGCGTGTGAACTAGCAATCTCGCAACATATAGAAGCGTATCGGCTAGCGATATCGCAAGTACTTTTACTATAAATAATAAAAAGGGGATCGGGCTAAAATTAATTATCCCCAAATTGAAAAACCCTTCTCCGACGATGAAACTGTAAGTTCTCCGACAAAATGCGGCCAAAGACCAGAGGAGCTGTGCGAGGACGGGGTGGTAGAGGCTCAGACAGTGGACGGGGAAGTGGTCAGGCGGTGAGAGGTAAACAGCGTCGGATTGAGGAGCCTGCGGTTCAGGAAGAGATTCCAGTCGCCCCGCCGCCGCCGGAAGTTCCAGAAGTCCCTACCGCCGCTGCTGCTGCCGGAAATGATGGTGGGGAAGGGCCCAGCAGTTCCAGTGAGGAGGAGGACACTCCTGAGTTCTTCAACAACACCACAGAAGCTAGGTATGAGCGTTGTTCCTCTCGGAAACTTGTCAATAATAATGTGTTTGATAGTACTGTGGTGCCTTCGCTGCAACTAGATTACGTGCTAGACCATTTTAGGGCACAACATCTAGATACATTGCTTATGTTGCCTGAGCCTGTTTACCATGAGGAGGTTGTCCAATTTTATGCAAACCTAGGTTTAGAGGAAGGGGTGGAGGAAATAACTACATTGGTACGGGGTGTTAAGTTTACGGTCGATAAGTTTAGCATCAATGAAGTTCTGAAATGTCCGTATCTGTCTCGTACCGACCTGAGGCCTACCAAAAAGGATGGTCCGTACGAGGTACATTACGAGCAGAGGTTTCCTTCTGTTAGCCCGAAGCAACCGTTGAATGCCGGTGAGATGGGTCAGAAGTGGTTTAAAAGGACTTCTGATAGGTCGTGTACAGCTAGGTTTTACCCGATCCACAGGCTTACCGAGCAGCAGAGATTAGTTTTTGAGCTAATCTGTGGTAATGTGGTCCCGTCCCTAGGGCATGCATGTGAGCCCACAGTTTGCAGTCTCATGGTTTTCTACTATATCATGGAGAAGCTTCCAATCAACCCCGGCTTCACAATTCTGACCCAAATGATGAAGATGGCCAGACACAAGAACGCCGCGCTTCCGTATGGCAATTTGATTGTAGCTCTGATCAGGAAAGCGGGTGTTTTACCAAGAGGCCATCCCATGCCGCTCTGCAAATATGACAAGGAGTGGCTCAAGCACAAGAGGTTAGAGTTGAAGGCCGATGGGAAGTACGCGAGAAAGAAAGAAGCTGAAGAGGCAGCCAGAAGGGCAAGGGGTAGGATGGGAGTATCAGGTATGATTCTAGCTTGTTATTAACTGTAGTTGGTTCTAGTTGTTTAATTTGTTAATGTTTGGTTCTTATCAACCTTGATTTGTTTGTGTAGATGCTGTTTTTGATGCCCGTGGTAGGCTTGTGGTGTCTATGGGCCATTTATTGAATGAGATTGAAATGGCCGAGAAAAGGGCATGTGCTAACAACAAACGGCTCGGCGAACTGATATCCAGCGGGGTAGTGGAGTGCGATCTGAGCGATGAGGAGGAGGTACCTGATTTCCGCACCACATTTCCCTAGCAAAAAGACACCGCGGGTCCTAGCGAAGATTTGGCTACAGCCAGCGGGAAGGAGCCATCCGATGGGAAGCTTGTTGCTGACCATGTAAGTGATGCAGATGCGGATAGTGATGATGGTGATGATGGTGATCATCATGACACCGACTCTGATGCAGAAGATGACCTGGCGAGGTATGAGATGATTAGGAAAGAGAGGCTGATCGGAGAACCCGACGATGATGTTGAACCGGGCCAAGGCAAAGAAGAGAACACCTGCATCGAGACTGAAGCTCAACCAGCTGGCCAGAACGAGCAAGACAAGCAACAAGAGGGAGAAGGCAGTTCGGGGGAGAAGGCCGAAGGCAGCGACAAGATGTGTGTTGATGACTTGCATGATATGTTAGTCGCAGGCCTCTGATTTCGTAGTTTAGTTTGGTTTAAACATTTACTTTTTTGAATATTAACTAGTTTTTGGGTTATGATCACTTGTGTACGCGTCACCAAAGATGCCGTTTTGGTTACATGAATGTGGTCAATAACTTCAACAAATTTTAAATGTATGTTGTTCAATTATTTTTAGAGTTGTTACTTCAGTTCAGCAAAATCAAGTACTTTTGGTATAGTGCGTGCTCCTAGCGACATCGCTTGGTACTCGCTCCTATTTACGTGTAACGTGCGAGATCGCTACGTGTCGTATTCAGTCAACAGAGCCAAGTTGGCGACTCACTAGCGAACTCGCTAACTGTGTAACTGAAAAGTAGCGATCTCGCAACAAGTCGTATTCAGTCAACAGAGCCAAGTTGGCGCCTCACTAGCGAACTCGCTACCGATGTAACTAGTGAGTCGCTAAGTAACTTATTGTAGCGATATCGCTAAGTAGCCTGTATGGTAGCGATATCGCTTGTGTGCACGTTATCACAGTTAAACCCTAACCATAAACCCACGAACCCACAAACGAATTCAATACTTTCAATTTAGTTTAGTTTGATTTGATGAAATAACATTCAAAAAAATTCAGTATAACCCTTCAAATTCCATAAGGAATTAACTTTTTTTGGGGGTTTGCATGAGGATCTTGAAAAGGTAAAAATGCCTTTATTTTTTTACTAGGAACTCTACAATCTTTTTCATAAATAGAGCACCTGAACCCTATAAATTTCCTTCATTCCAACATTCCCTTCTCCCTTCTCCTATTGTTTGCCTTTTGCTTCCCATGGATTTGTCTATATTCGAAGCCCTCCCAAATGACATGATAAATCTAATCATGATTCGTGTTTACTTCGACTCGGTTCTTCGTGCGTACGCGACCGCAACAGCGACAGAATGGCATAAACAGTGGCTCACCGACGCTTCTGCACTAGGTCACACAGACTCGACCTATGTCTTGGCCCTATTTGCAATATGTTGCGGGGGTGACATTGAGAGAGGCATGAAAGTCATCACCACCCTGAAGAGAACCGATAAGAAAGGCCTCCGGGAAGCTCGAGTACGCGTCATCAGAGCCGGTTTGGGTAACGCTTGGGGTTGGGCGCACTACTACAGGTTCCTCAAAGATGGAGTAGTCAAGCCCAGGCCATCTGCTGCGTGGAACATGCTGCCCTCAATCGCAGAGTGAGGTACGATCGCTGGGAGAGACTTGATCCAGCGGACATCTCATGTGATGCATGCACCTGCGATCAGGAATTGCTTCACGTCCTCGGTCCTCGTTTAGGCTAAATGTTCTAGTATTTTTGATTATGTTTTTTTACCATTTTTGCCCAAATTTGGTATGAGTGTAATAACATTTTGTTTGCCATTTTGGCACATTTCATTATTTAATAAGTTTTTTTTTGTGATACCTTGTCCTTACATTTTATGTAAGTTTATTAATTTTTATTAATAAGCGATTTCGTCACTGTCACGTTTCATGATGATTTATTAGTAACAGAACATCGAGCGAAATCGCAACTAACAAGCGCCTGTGTACGACGTCCTAACGATATCGCAACATGTCGTATTCAGTCAACAGAGCCTGGCTAGAGATTCTGTAGCGAGATCGTAACAACAATGATTGAAAAAGAAAACTCAACATTGCCGTGGAATGAAGCGAGTTCGCTACATGGTAAGAACCCATCAAAAAAGGGTTTTTGGGTTAGGGTCTATATTGGGCGTATAAGTGTTGGGCCTTAGCCTGTGTAAGTATTGGGCCTTTGCCTATGTAAGTGCTGGGCCTTAGCCTTGGTGTTTCATGTTCAGTTTGCGCTGGTCGGTGACTTATCGAACCCTTGTGAAATGTAAGTGTATATAAACTGAAAAATCACCTTCTAATCAGCCGATGTGGGACAAATGTTGGCGATTTTTGTTACGATCTCGCGAGCTGTGTAACTTATTATAGCGAACTCGCTACGAGTCGTACTCATTAGACAGAGCCTAGCTTGAGATTCTCTAGCGAGTTCTTAACGACAAAGCTTGACACACCTGGCAAACAATTGTAGCGCTTGGAGAGAAGCGATATCGCTACAGTATACGGACCCATCACGAAAAATCTTTGAAATTCCATCAGTAATTATTTTGGTTGGGGATGCCAACTTGGTCAATGAAAAGGTGTGAATGCCATCAGTAAAAACCTTTGAAATTCCATCAGTAATTAATTTATTTTGGGGGTTTGCATGGGGTGTCCATGGAAAGGTGAGAATGCCTTTACATTTTCTTTCCATTTTCCCTACCAGATGACATGATAAATCTGGTATTGATTCGTGCTGAGTTCGACTGGGTTCTTCGTCGCTACGTGAGCGGAAGAGCGACCGAGTGGGCTCGACAGTGGCTCACCGAAGCTTCTGCAGTAGGTCACACACCGTCGACCTATGTGTTGGCTGTTTTTGCAATCTGCGAAGGTGACATTCAAAGAGGCATGAATGTCATCACAACCATGAAGAGAATCGACAAACAGGGCCTCCGTCTAGCTAGGCAACGCGTCAGAAGAGGTCTGAGATACTCTTGGGATTGGACACACTACCGCAGGTACTTCTCAGAAACAGCAGTTAGGCCTAGGCCGATCTGCTGCATTCCGCATGCTGGCCTCAATGACTTTGTGAGGTACGATCCCTGGCTGCCCCTTGATCCGGCTGACATCACCTGTGATGCATGCACTTGCGATCAGGAACTGCTTCATGTACTCGGTGTACGAATCATCTACTAGTATTAGTTGTTTGTTCTTTACATTGTATTTTTGCATCACCAGTTTGTTTCGATTGTAATGAAGTTGTGTTTTCCATTTTGGCACATTTACAATTAATTTTTTCTTGTTTTGATATATTGTCCCTTACATTTTATTTATTCATCCTAAGAGCCCATATCGTATCAGCAAAATCATTCAATTTTTGTATAGTGCGTGGACATAGGGATATCTCGTCACTGTCACGTTTCATGATGATTTATTATGAACAGAACACCAAGCGACATCGCAACTAACTAGCACCTGTTTACGAGGTCCTTACGATCTCGCAACAAGCCGTATTCAGTCAACAGAGAACACTACAATTGAGAACCAACACGGGAACAATGAGACCTCCGAGAACACTACAATTGATCACCCTTCAATACCCACCTGTTTAGACCCTTTTAAAGTTTTTGTTTCTGGAGTTAGAACGGCCAGTTCAGCCTAAGTCTGTGACCCATACAGACGCCGTTGCGATTTTGCTAAACGTCGCTAACACCTTTGGATAGCCTGCGAACTCGTAACATTTCAATCACCCTCATATGCACTGTACATTGAACAATGACAAATTTGACGTGCACAAAAGCGATACCGTAACATCAAACGCAATATACTACCGTCCCAGTTACGACATCTCCCACATCCTCGCCTGCTAAAATTAGGGTTTAGCAAAGCTTACAAGATCGCAACGCTCAAACCTACAACTAACGAGATAACCTACGAAATCACTACAGACACGTTTATATTACTACAAAGGTTACGAGATCGCAACAACCAATTCAATTTAAGGCGGATACATTTTTTCCGCCTTGGTCAAGCATTTTTTAACGTCAAAACCCATTTCCGCCTTTAACTGCCTCTTTCCGTCTTAAATGTAATTTTTTTTTGCTAGCTTGAAGAGGTAGCGAACTCGCTACATACCATCAAGGCGTAAAAAAACGCGCCAGGCTTAAACGCCTTAAATATGTGTCTTGCATCTACCCCTTTGTAGTAGTGCATGTCCGATCTGATAAATCTAATAGAATTTCTAATAGATCTAATAAAAAAACTGTTTGGTCATTTAATTTTACATAAAAAAAATGTTTAAAAATTGCAAAATTGTTCAAATAATTAACCCTCAAATTAATTGCTATTAACAATAACGATTTATTTGGGATTTCTTCTGGAAAACAGTACTAGCAGTAGCAGATCGTCTCCTGACAACGGGTGACGATTAAGTTTCTTTTCAAGTATATCTCACCGGAAAGCTCATTGCTACGCCGGCCGTCTGCCGTACTACTTGCAGGACTCCATCGTCAGATTTCTACATACAATGGCTTCATTGATGAATTCAATACTAAGTCTTGTAATCTGAAATTCAATGTCACCAAAGTCTTATTATATATATTAAATTCAAGTTCTACCAATTTATTGATATAACAATAAATTCAATCTCCTAATATATACCTGCGTAAATAAAATATTAGGTTGAAGTTGTTGATCATCTCTATTCCAGAATATGTTGTGTTACGTACAAGTTACAACCAGTGGCATCCAAAACTTCATAAAAACAGAAGAATTTAACAATCACAGTAGATCTGGAGTGATTAGTTCTGGATCTAGTCGGGGAAAAAAACATGGAGTATCTTATTCGATCTAATACATTGTTCCACTTCTTCTCCGAAAGAGCAATCCGGGAACACCTGGATGGCCTATAGTCGGAGAAGGCATCCATTTCATCGGAAAACTTCCTCCGGGATCGAATGCAGAGCTGCTTTTTTTGGGAGAGAAAATGGCAATCTGAAGATTCTCATGTTCCCTGAAGATCACGATCAATACCGAGAAATATCCCAGATTAGAATTGTTTCTGATCCTTTCATTCTCGTTGTGAAAGGGGTATTTTCTTCGTTCATCGATTTTCCTGGGACAGCTTATCGCCGTTCAATTAAAGGCGGGGAAATGTTTCGTTCGGAGCTTTAAGGATCATACGGGACAGAAGACGATCTTTTTCAAAAATATTATGTGCAATTTATAAAGAGTAGGAAATAAGGAAGTTTCTTGGCCAACTTTTATACACCACATAATTTCTTGGCCAACATCATTTTGTCATATATTGAGCTAATATAGTGTGCAAATTATGTGGTGTATATACATATTTTTAGAAGTTAATTAGTCCAATAATAATTCAGTTTGGTTCTGTTTATTTGGCTATATCAGTTCAGTTTAATAAAATTTAGTTCAGTATACCATCTATAAAATAGTTTTAATTAGTATAAGATCGATAGGGTTGGGTCTTTTGATAGCTTGTATTCATGAAGAAAAAAACATCCCGATAAATATATATTTATCTGCTCTTATGGAGAACCTATGTTGCTCTGACATGCCAGTTTAGTGCCGTGTCTCCTTGTTAGATATGTGTTAGACACGACATGACATAATATATAACATGACAGTTTAGTGTTATTTTGTCTATATTATTTTAAAATCTCCATATCCCCATATTTGATATTGGAATAAGACACGATACGCGATCCGTGTCTGAGTAATATAAGGTAAAACTATCTAATGTTGCCGAAGAGAATCAGATAATTTTGCTGTATTTTGGTGGCTATGATGCAAGGTATTTATACATACAGGACTTGACAGTTTTGTGAAATATTTTAAAAGAACAAAAGGTTGCATTGTTAACCGACCTGGATTTATTCCGGTACCAAGGTAAAATTCGTCGGTGACCACACCATCACCAGCCAGCATTGAATCGCGTGCATGAAGAGGAATAATTGCCGGAAACCGAAAAATCGTTTCTTTCCACACAAACGTCCGACGGGATTTGAAAATATGATTTAAAAGAAGAATATCTATATCTTTCTTATTCAAAAAGTAATGAAATACATATCCAGTGTACTAATATAATTTGTCATCATTAGCAATAACGATAACAAATACAAGATTTAGTAGCAAAAAAATCAAAATTCATAGTTAATGGAACATCGTGCCAGTAATTAAGTTTAATCAAACTCTTAATTAGAATGTCGAAATAATGGAGGTGCAAATTTTAAGGATATTCTATATATATATATATATATATATATATATATATATATATATATTTAAAACATACATGAGATATACAAAAATTCAAGAGCAACCGACATACAGCAGGTTAAAAAAAGTATAAATAATTAATGTGAATGTTAATTTTACATATATAATTGACATACACAAAAATACATCTCTAAACCACATTCAATTATGATTGTCACTTTTACATGAAAGAATTTAATGTGACAATATCAAATGCACTACGTACCTATGTTACGATACAATAGAAAACGCACAATAGAGCTACTTTGTATAATATAGGTACAATTTACCCTCTCAAATGCACCGCCTGTTTTATGAGGCTCAGAGTGAAACACACAATAGAGACGTACAATAGAGATTACAAAGTATAGGTGCAATGAGGTTCAATTTACCCTATCTAGACACTTTGTTGAAATTTCTTCCAAAACTAACCTATGTTCTGAAACTAATTATCAAAATAATACTTTTTCAAAACTAATTCAATATTGAAACTAACTTATTCTCTTTCACTCTCACATATACATTCCATTCAGTATATGTGAATATTTCTTATTAACACCCAAATAGATCGATTCTTCAAAATAAACGAAAAATTAAGTTCATCTTCCTTTGTTCATCAAAACCTTCATTCGTCGAAGCATTAAAACAGCTCGTTAAACCAATACATGAATGGTGATCACATTATCAACTAATAATAGATTCCAACTGTGATATGCCCACCCTGAAAACCTTCACAACTACAACAAATAGATATAATAGGTTCCAAAAGAACTCAAACCAAAGATTATGTTAACAAATTATTCTTTCGTTCTGCTTTTGTGATCGATTATGTTAGTTTGTCAATGCATAATTTTTATTTTGAGGTTCAAATTTGACTGGGCTAAACAATTGCGTATCATGTTTTGAATTTTTTTGTTGTGATTGTGTAGTTTGGGATTTGTGGAGAATATTGCTGAATGCAAAAAAGAGTGCCAAGGCATCCAGTAGGAATTTCAATAAGCCTAGGGCCGCTCTAACCAAAAAACGACGAGAGGCTAGACTGGCCAGTCCTTCAAATAAGGTCATTGAAGAGGAGGCTGAACCTGAAGAGGTCATTGAAGAGTAGGCTACTCCTGAAGTGGTCATTGTTGCCATCAGGACAATGCACGATCAAAAGCTGGAAACAGTCAAGTCGGGATTAGGTACCCCATTGATGACTATTTTCAATTCTAGTTCTATTAAACAGGGAAAGACAGTGTTTTATTGTTTTAATTGCAGGTTTGGAGATCAGTGAGTTGACAAATAAAGCTGCGAAATACCTTTCAGTCATGGTTGAGAACTAAAAGATGCATAACGTGCTTTAAGATTTAAAAGGAAATACCAGAGTTTATTGTTAGATTATGTGGTTTTTCACAGGACACACCATTGTTGAGTATGTTGGTGATAACGACAAACTTGTTGTTGTCAATCCAGATAAACCAGAAATGGGAGGTCGTTGCTCAATCGAATTCAATAAGGTCTATGGTCCAGCCTCAACCCAAGGTTTGAATGTTTACGAACTATTCTTGTATACATTTTGCAGAAGACGTTTTCCATAGAGTTTTTGAAAGTGCTCAATTACATCTTTTGCATTGGCTTGCAGCTAAAATATTTTGATACACGACCCTAAGTACAGTCAATTATAGATAGTTTTAATGTGTGCATATTTGCTTATGGTCAGATTTGCTCAGGAAAAACCTATACTACAATAATGAGGAATATCCACCAACTAAACCTCTACTAGATAATACAAGGGACATGCTGATTTATGCAATGAATCAACTGGTTTCTCTCAATCCGTCTCACTTCATCCAACCAGTCATCGACCCACCACATGAGCTATGTAACTCTTTCCATGAGGAGTTTCATCATACCATTATAAACTATTTTAAAAATCCAAATTCGGTGACTCCAAAACTTGTTACATCTAGAAGATTTGCTCATGCTTATGTTTAGATGATTTTAATGAATGATTTATAAACAACTTACATGGAATGTTAAAGGAGTACTCAACTCACTAGATAGATTGCAGATCTAATTAGAAAATATAGAGTGTCAATTCTAGTGATTGTGGAAAGTAATTAAACATACTAATAGATTAGAATATTTTAAAGATGTTTTTGGATTAAAGTTAGCATTATCTTCTCTTTATGGTGATACCAATGTTATTTTAATCCAGACTAAAGACCAATTCACTCATTTTTCTATTCTCATCCTCAAATTGATACATGTTTTGAACTGTTTGCTATTTATGGATATCATAATAAATTTGATAGACTTGACATGTTTATTTGCATCAGTGCTCAGCTTATTACATGCTAATTGTCTACACTACAAGAAAAACAAGCTTTAGCAACGAAATATATACAACGGGCCAAAATAGTGTTGCAAATACTAATAACTGCAACCAGATTATTTTACTTGGTTGGAAATTATACGATTGGCCCCACATGTACCCCTTCCCTCAATAAATTTACATCTTCCCGCCCTCTCTTTCCCACAAAATTGCCTTCCCGCCTCTTTTAATATACAGAAGTTGGGCCTTCATTTTAATATTCAGAAGTTTGGCCCACCACTACTATTTCTAACAAATGAGATCATTAATTATGATGAAATAAAAACACAAAACATAGGATTCAATCCTTAGACATTTTGGAAGGTATTCAAACTCCATTAACCAACTCACCCACCAAGATTACGTGTCAAGTTTCACGATTTTACAGATATATTGTATAACATAATCATTCTTAGAGTAAAATTCATTTCAAGTAATTATCAAAATGATTTATATTTGAATTTATGGTGACGTTAAGTTAATTTATTTAACTAATCAAAACTCATTACACTTTTTATGAATTAAAAACTAATTTAACTTATATTGTATTGAAATTAGGTTATTTGTACATATTCAACACATAATCAAAACTCATTTTTTCTATACGAACTCTAAAAATTGATGTTCGTATTGACTAATATAGGGTCAACTACGATTTGACTTGGTATAAACACTGATAACTGAGACATCTTTTACTATTCTATAAAATTCTAAATTCAAACTTTTACTTGTTTTATATAATATTATACTTCATATAGATATATACCAAAATCAAATACTATTTTACTTTACATCTATTACATGAGATTTTATTATAATAATAATATGCTAACTTTATCTAATCAATTGTCAACACCGGCTTACTTTTTATAAACCAAACTTCATATAAATCAAAGTCAAACATTATCAACCCTTACTTAATTTTCAATAAACACCAATGCCGCGGTTGACATTATTTAAATATAAATTAAGTCTTATGCTCTATCCATTTTGGTTGAACTTAAAGTTAATGAACTGAACTGAAAGGTGTTGGGAGGTGTTTATTATGTGAAACAATAAGTTGCTGAATTGAACTGGACTAAAAGCGTTGAAAATAAGTGAAGTCGATGAATGAGTTGACATTAAGTTTACTTTTTATTTACAATAGTAACATATTCAAGTTTAAATCACGCATATTTACAAGACACTTACTGTTGGTATATGTTTTGATTGTTGTATTAGCCGCTACTGCGAGTTAGCATGAGATATTGCTAACCGGTTAGCGAGTCGGGGCCCTGGGATCCAGTACTGAGGGTTTATTGAAAGACTCTTTCTCTTGCTGTAACTTATTAATTCTGTTTTCTGCGCATTAGACGATAGGAACATATTGTA
Source organism: Sherardia arvensis (assembly GCA_948330725.1). Classification (NCBI taxonomy): domain Eukaryota; kingdom Viridiplantae; phylum Streptophyta; class Magnoliopsida; order Gentianales; family Rubiaceae; genus Sherardia; species Sherardia arvensis. The sequence continues at coordinate 38,263,382 of OX415236.1, read as the reverse complement.
ACCTGTGTATATATCTAATGCAATCCGTCTCCAACCCGTGGATGTAGCCAATCATTGGTGAACCACGTAAATGTTTGTGTACTTATTTTTCTCTTTACGTTATTTTGCTATTTTCTCATAAATTCCACAACACTTACTAAATTAAATTAACCCCTACTTGATTTTTTGATAGAAAATAATTAAATCGAATTTGGCTAATCCAATGTCAAATTCGACTAGATAATAGATATCCTTTAAATGCATACATAATTATATTGTTGACCTTTTGAATAATTGAATATATTTAGTATTACGATAATAATATATAATTGTTTTAATATGTATAAGTTACTGCTTTACAAATGTGTTTTTGGTAAAAGTTAATATTTTTTTTGAACGTAAAGTTAATATTTTAAATAAAACAATGATGTTATTGTATTTGTGTAAAATAATACAAGTTAATTCTGAAATAAAAATTAACACAAATGCATTGAATTCATCTTAACCGTCGATTGATATCTACCACTTAATCTCAAACCGTTAATAATTCCCTGTATATAAAAAAAGAAACCATTTGGGAATTGGGATATCACTGCTGAATCAAAAACCTTATCCTCCCGGTCCTCTTCTTCAGATTTCACGGCATCTAAATCATCATCTCGCCGCCCCTCCACCTCTTTTTTCTCCGCAGCGGCGGGCGATTAAATCCCCGAAATCTAGAACTACCCCTCAACGTTCTTTGCCAGAGCACGCCATCGGTGAGAAGATGCACCGGGCCGCCACAGTTAGGATTCACTTCAGTTCAAAAAAGTCCAAGTTTTGTGTGAGTTTCAACTTCCGGTGGCAGCCACACAAGAACAGGCCATGACTCAGAATTCCTGCTGTAAGTTATCCAAACTCTTCATTCATTGATTCTCTCATTTGTTTATGCACAAAGACTGTATCTTTATTACAAAGATTCAATATTTTTGTGGCTAAATAGGTTAAAGTTTAAGGCTTTAGGATATGGGGATATCCGGGGGTAAGAAGAAATCCCAAAAGGCATCTAACAATCCCAAGAATCAAGCTCCCAGTGGGGATAATAACCATGCTGTTGTTACTGGTGCTGTTGATTTGGACTCCTTCCATATTCTTGAAAAGAGCCCATGTACTCAAAGAAGAGGGCAATAAAAGGTTTGCTGCCAAGGATTTTGCAGGGGCCCTTCAAGAATATGATGCTGCCCTTAAGCTTATCCCCAAAACCCGCCCAGAAAGAGTTGTTTTTCACAGCAACAGAGCTGTCTGTTTGATGCAGATGAAGCCTATCGTCTACTATGGTGATAGGCACTCCAATCTTATATTCCTCTTGTGGCACGATGATCGTATTCGGAGGTAACTTCTCACTTTGTTCTTTTAATCTTCATTAGGGAATTTGTGATGAATCTTTTGGTGCTAGTTTCACTTGTTGTTTCAGAAGTGTAGATATTGCTATGAATTGTTTGGTATTGGTTTCAACTATGATGAATTGAATGTTGATGCTGATATTCAAACTCAAATATGGGTTTATAGAAGTGCTTTGGGATTTGACTAATTACTTCTGTTTCTGGATTAGTATCCTGGCTAGGAGATACTAGCCTTGTTTGAACACAGTAATAGATCCAGACGTGTGTTTTTTATGTAGTTTTGATGGGAATATATCTATAGTTTTGATGGGAATATTGAATAATGAGTATTGCTTCTTTAACTTGGTTTAGGTTTTTTTGTTTCGTTTTAGTGCCTTTTCTGAGTCTTTTCTTTTTATTTTCTAAAGGTTAAGTCTTTCTTTCATCTCTTTCTGTGAATCAAAGTTGTGTACTTGATCCAAGTTGTTGTTGACTGTGATACTATTGCCACATTGATTGTAGTACTCTACATGTTTAAGTTTGAAAAACATTGACGCACTCTTGACTGTTAATGCTTTAGAATATTACTGCTGGCCCTAATTTAGGGTGTGTTATTAGTTGAAAGCAATTTATTTGATGCTTTTAAAGGAGAAGTAAAGGTCTCTTGTGTTGTTCAGGGACCGGAGGAGATGAAGCTTATTTTGCAATTGACAGTTTTAAAAGGTGAGAGTAGTGACATACAACACTATTCGCTGTATTGGTCTTTGATCTTCTTTTGTACATTAACTTCTTTGTTGTACCAGGTATGACAAGTATTCACAGAATAAAGGGTGAAGTTTGAGGTCCTCGATAGCTTGTGTTATATGGCACACAAATTGCTATTTGGGAAAAAGCACAACATTGAAGACAATTCCAATTTGTGTTATCGTGTGTTTTCAGGAAGCTAATGCATCAATAATCGGAGTTGGTGTGTATGGAAAATTAAAATTTGAAAGCGGGATTCGTAGGTTGCAATCTAACACTTCTATTCAAAGAATGCCATTCTTCTATGTTAAAATATTGACATTTTGCTTCTTCTTTAGCGATTTCCTATGACAAAAATTGGAACATGTTCACAAGTGTTGTATCAGTTGCAATACTCCCTCAGGCGGATCAGGTAATCACTAAAAGCACTATCTTGTTTGATTGACATAATTGAACCGATTTGTGTACTTTGTTATCCAGGTTTAAAAATTGAGTACCATGTTTGTATAGTAATTGATTCTGGGCATTATATGCCGCAAATTATGGTTGTTTACATTCTCTATCTATTATTTCAGCAGGTAATGAGAGATGGAATTCGATTGCTTAAAATTGCGGAGATTTTGGACTTTCTTCACCTGAGGTTAGTGTTTACTACTTTCTAGTTGTACTTAAGTTGTTACACTCTAGGGTATGATTATTGATTATTATGAGCAAGTGAGCAAATATGGAATAACTTATGTACATGTACTCATATTTGAATTTTAATATTTAGTGTTTCCTTGTGAACTTGTTTTCATCATTACACAATTTCTGTTAAATATTGTAAACTTGATAATCTTGTATTGAATGTGAGTAAAGTCTTGATCAATATGCATATATATAATCTAAAGTGATTCTATATTGTGATGCAGGAGGAGATCTAGATTTGTTGCTATTGAAGTGGATGATTTGAGTAATTTAGGCAAATGAGAAGGACTGAAGAATCAAGTAGAGCAGTAGTTGAAATTTTTGGTTTGTAGATTATGCATTGAATATTATGGGTTTTTCTGAATTTCTGAAGATTATGTATGTATTACACATTTAAATCAATATATGATTTAGTTTTGGTTGATCCAATTTTGCAATAACTTCAGCTTTTTTAATTATTATTGTTTACAATATTATTAATTAAAAATATTATTAATTATGATATTTGTGATTAATTTATCAGTGAATATAATAATAGCAAAAATCTGGTCAGGATTTAAAATATTACGACAACAAATACGGCTGTAACTTATAATTTACAGCCGAACCATGTATCACATCGTAGAGTATTAGCAACATCAATTTTCACGGTTGCAAAGTATCAATTACAACGGGGTGAACCATTAGCAAGGGAAGCTATACCAACCCCCACCTAGACGGTCGTAAATGATCATTTACGATGGGAAATGCACCTATTGCAACCAAATTCGCGGTTGCTATAGCTGTTTTTTCTTGTAGTGCTACTATAATGACCAATTAGTCTTTCTAATTCTTCAAACTAATTTTTCCCTAAGATTCTGTCTAAAAGATTGACCCCACGAATTGGTAAGTACATTTCAAAAGAACAGTCTATTTTATTTCATGGTAGAGAAATATACGACAACATACTCATCATGTAAGAACCGATAAGAATCTTGACAAGTTTAATCCGGGTTTAAATTCAATTGCTAAATTAGACAGGTCCAAAACTTTTGATAGCTAGGGTCTTGTGGCCAATGCTAAATTTATTATTGTTCTGGTATGGTTTTCTTGGTTACCTTGTTGCTATTATCATGAATAATTCGAAACTGCTTGGTTTTTAGTTTTAGTCATCATGTGGATTCTTCAAAGAAACTAGGGATCTCAAATAGGGTAAATTTGATACAACACTATCAACCAGTTAGTTAATTTCACAAAAAAGTAAACCTCATATGTAGGGAACAAAACAAGCTACATTAGAGAGGCAATGATTAGTGAAAATTACTTTTATGGTTCATGGACCATTCCCATTTCAATATTTAGGGGTGTCCAATTTAAAAGGTAGAAAGTTAAGTATATATTTTCAGCTTCTAATAGTCTCAAAGTGAAGGAAAAAAAAGGTCAAAATCAAGTGAAAATAAAATTCGTCAATGTTAGATCAGTAAATCTCTTTCTCATCCCTTCCCCATGTGATTTTTTGAATTTGAGAATCTCTAATTCACTACTTTTGTTATTGCTTTTCATATTCAGTAAAGTTCAGTTCAATTTGAAATGTAATTTAATAAAATTCATTTTAGTTTAGCCATTTGCATTTTCGACACAGTACTAATTTTAATTTCAGTGCAGTCAAATAAAAATAAGTTGAAGGAACATACCCTGATTTTCGTAATCATTATTTTATGTGTACATTAAGTTAATTTAGTTTAATTTATATTCAATTCGGTTAAGTGAAAATATAATTTGACAAAATTCAATATAATTACTCATACTATTTGTTTATTAAAATGTTTACTTTAATTCAATTACGCATGCCACCGAAATCGAAACCTTGCATACACTATACGATGTCCTCCGTACATTTGAATGATGAGTAATATTCATTGATGTGAATATAATAAAACAAACTAAAGAGTGAACCCAAAGTCAAATACAGTGTACGCAAAGTCAAATACACTGTCAAACGGGAAGTTGATTTCACCGTATATGATGATGATGAAGATAATAATAATATAATAATAATAATAATAATATAATAATAATAATAATAATATAATAATAATAATAATAAAACTAAAACTATATATCTAATTAATTATCTCAAAATAACTCCAATATTTATAGCCTTACTTTCCCTCAAATGTTTTGTCTTTCCTAAATTTGATGACAAAAGTGGTATGCGATATTGATATTGATACCAACATTTTTAAGTACCTTCAAATCAAATACTAATCCGACCAGACCCGACTCGACCCAACCGACACAAACCAATAAATTGACTATTAGCCATCCTAACCCGGTGCATTTCAGCCAGGCCGTCTCAACCAAAAACCCGAATCTGAACGATCAATCTGACTTGAGAGCACTAAAAATTGTCATACTTGCTTTGATAGCTATTTGCCAATATTATTCCGCTGATTTAGACTAAAATAAAATTAAACCAAACTATATAACTAAATACTAAACATGTTATATATAAATATATACATTGTAAGTAAGTAACCCATTTCTAATCTAGCTAAAACCCTTTGAAAACAGTTCAGATGGACATGTAAAATCACATAAGCATGGTAAAGTAAGATGATCATAAAGTTTTGCAGTATTTTGAAATTCAAACCCATAACCAATAATTGTTGGGAACATTCAAGTTTGAAATATTCCAACTTCATTTCAGACTTTCACCATCTCTCTAATTATTATGGAGGTATGATTGAATTTCAGGAAAATAGATGTAACATTATATTGTACAAAATTTATTCTCAACATGTGAAGAAAGAGAAACATTTTGCAGTCATTCAAATAGGGAAAAGCAGATGAAGGTGAGAAAAAATAAGATGCAGTCATTCAAGAAGAAAAGGACATCTATTGATCTTGGGAATATGCATATACATCATACCTACGCACATCTATTTTGCTAAAATGGAATTTTGCTTAGTCGATACTTTATTAACAGCGCATTGAATATCAGATTAGTATGAAACAAAAGCAAACATGTGAATAAATTTATACGCAATCTGATATTTTACCTTCACATGTAAAATACGGTATGAATTTATAAAAATATACTCATTTATTATGTTTATTAAAAAATTTAACAATATAGAATGATATTATAATTTTAATCATATTTGAAATTGTAAAGTAGAATATCGGACTGCCTATATATATTTTCAGTAAATTTACTATATGCATAAAAATAATAATAAGGAACAACTCTTTTTCTGTGTGTAGAAAGTAAAAAACATTCAACAAATAATGAATATAAAACATTCATTATCACATGGGTATGATGCGATTTTCAAGGCGAAAACTGTAATTCACCAATAATTCAGTCACTAAAAAACGATATATATAATATGATTTTGACCGTATTACATGATTTCGGATCACATAATCTATGTAATTGTACTTACAAATATTTCTTTCTACAGTTAATAAAACTAATGTCAGCAAAATGACTTTTTGCTTTTGGACACTAATTAAAGTAATCTTAGTTTTTTTTTAATCTTAAGCAACCTTACAAATATGCATGAGAAAATGGCTCCAGTTAATAAGAAATGATTTTGGAATATTTAGTGCTTCCTAAACCCTAAACATTGGTCACTTTTGGACCATTCACAACTTACCAAAATCTATTTTTGGACCACTAATGATTCTTCTCTCTCTTAGGGCCAAAAGTAATAACTAAACTAAGTAGCATGAGCATGAATAGAAGAATGATTTGATAAACCATTAAATTAGCTTTAACTACAAAAGAATGACTGGCCCTTAGTCCTTACAGTTTAACAAACACAGTCATCTAAAACAGTCAAAACAGTCTAAATATTGACAACTTCTTGACTTAACCTTTTGCAAAATTTTATTCTCTCTTCTTAAATATACTTAAACCGTCACACTATTTATACTGTTTGATTAGATGTGATGTGATGGATAAAATAAAAAATAATAATAAAAAAAAAGAAAAAAAGATGTGATGGATAAAATCAATTTATACTTAGTCATGGTGTGGCTCTACTCATACCAAAAATCGATCGACTAGTTTAGAACTATTAATCTACACAATTTTTATCAGCTTTTCAATGGTGTTAAGGCATACTTAAAAACTTTTCTAGATTCGCCACTGAATGTATTTGAATACATTTCACAGCTATAGTTTACATGATGGAAAAACAATTTTTGACTGTCTTTTATTGATTTCTGTTTATAAATAAGCGCGGATCTCCATACGGAACTTTTAGATCTTTCAGATCTAAGGTTTTAGTTTTTTTTTTTTGACAAATCATTCTAATCGCAAAACCTACCGATCTTGATAACCGGAACCTTGATTCCGTCTATAATTAGATTGAGACCATTTAGATTCGGTTATCTTAACTAAATATGATTAATTGAATGCTTTGTTTTGTGTTTTTCATGCATCTATAGTTTTATTACTAAATCGAATTCTTATTTCTATTAATATTACTAGTCTCAAAATTCTCAACTTTTCAAGTAAAAATAATACTTAAATGCAATTCTTCTTTCAACTAAATTAAACTAAGTGAAGGAATAAATGGTCAAACTCAAGTGAATAAATTTCAGCTGCGTCAGATGAGAAATTCTATCTCCTCCTTTCCCCTCCATGTGATTTTTTTAATTTGATATGAAACTTTTTTCTTTTTTTCTTTTCATTTCCAAGTGTTTTACGTGTAGATTACTACTTGGACTTAGGGGTGGAGTGTTAAAAGTTACGAGATTTCGTTAAAAAAAGATCAGTTAAATTATATATCAGATCGTTTATTTAATAAATCATTTATGATTAAAATTTTAAATTATTTAATTAATCAATAATCAATAATCTTATTCACTACGAATCAATTATAATCACAAAAAGATTAATAAGATGATTGATCAATAGATTAATCAAAATCTATCAATTTTTAAATAGATTATTACGAAAGAATGGTAAATCAAAATCGATCAAGTTTTAAATAGATTTTTAAACGAACTGCTTCTAGATGCAATCTGAACATTTAAAATTCGAATTTAGTTGAGGCATTGATTTTAAAAGAGATTATTATTCTTGCAGTGGTAAAATATGAGCTTCATTGGATCCCTTCTCCTCATATTGTGACAAGGGAGTGGGTAAAAAACTGTACCATTCAACATCTGCCCATCTTGTAACTATGACCATCATTTCAACTTTTCCTAGAAATGGAAAAATAAATTTTATTTCATCTTTTCCCATGTTTAGCCATTTTAGTTTGAATTCAAATATTTGCCCCCATTTTATTTTGAATCAATCATAAAATTTATTGAATACCCTAATAATTAAAATGTGGTTATAATTTTAGCAATCGGTACAATAAACGAGTACATATATAACACGTTAAGAGAGTATAACTGGGTTTTAATTAAGCAAAAGTTAATAGGTGAGTAGAGAACCTCAAAATTAACCCTAAAGTATAGGGTAATTATGATTTAAAACCTCAAAAAGATGTAAGATTTTAAGATTTGTAGGTACAAGTGAACTCCCCTGCTGACAAACGCGTGGTGATATGGGCCTCAGCCCATACACTGGCCCGATAAGCCAATTGGCAAAGGAGAAGAGAGAGTCCAGCCCATCAGTGGTCCTCTCATGACATCAGCTATCTTGGACCTACCCGGGTACAAGAAGGACATGAAAAGGACCTCCCAACCCCGAGTAGGCGACAGGGGAAGGACCACTTAGCTTAAACCCTCTCTGCTCATTGCCATTATAAATGGAGGAGTGACCAACAGTAAAAGGTATGTTCTATCAGACTTAAATACTCTCTGTATTTCTTCATATTCTCTCTCCTCTGCATAAAGCCCAATCTTCATCATCACGCCGGAGCGTCTACCCTCGGGTGATCCCGGAGGCTTTGTTTTGCAGGTCCTAGGAGAGAGATCCGCCGCGGGCTAGGATTCCAGCTCTCCCCGGATAACTCATACCGGGGCTGGTATCCCGGAGCTTACTGGTAGCATCAGTTGGCACGCCCAGTGGGATCGCATTCTGCTTCGTCATGCCCCGCGATAGGCCTAAAAAGACTGGGGGAGAACCCCCCACGAAGGCTAATCAGGCAGAAGGTGGCCCTAAGACAAAAAGGGCCGCAGCTGCCCAGGAGGCACGCAAAGTGGCTGAGGAGAAGGAGCAGGTGCGCAGGGAGACTGCCTATTTGGCCGCTGAAAAGCGCAAAGGAAAGAAAAAGGTGCCGGGACATACCCTTAGGGAGATGCAGAAGGAGCAGAGGGAAAAGGTCCGGCAAGAGAATGAGAGGTTGAACCATGAGACCTTCGGAGATGGCGGTGAATCCGAACCGGAGTATTTTGATTCCGGGGAGGAGTATCTGGACGAAGAGGAACGCGAGACCCAGAAACCATCCATACCAATGATGCGGAGTTTGGAGAATTTCGAGCATGGAAAGCGGCCAAGGCAGCGGCCCATAACAAAGTACCTGATGTGGTGGACTTGGAAAAGGATGGGAAAGGAGGACCCGGAGACCAGCAAGTGCCCCCATGTCAGCAGATGCCCCCGGGTCAGCAGGTTCCCCCTGGTCAGCAGATGCCCCCGGGTCAGCAAGTTCTCCCAGGTCAGCAGATGCCTCCGGGCCAGCAGCTTCCCCCGGATCAGCAGATGCCCCTGGGTCAGCAGACGTTTCCAGGTGGTTTGAACCCGCAGGCCCAACCGTATTATGGCGGATACAACACCCCGTTCAACAATGGTTCTATTGAAGAGCGGCTGAGTAGGCTGATCGGAAGGCGGGGGATGCGCCCTCATTCCCCGTGGGTTCCAAAGGTTCTGAATTATAAATGGCCGACGGGTATCAAGGCGCCCGATGGAGTTCCGACGTACAATGGGGACGGAGATCCGGAGGAGTTTGTTCACACATATCTCAGCGTCATGGGTGCCAGAGACATTGACGAGCCGTTGCAGTGCAAGTTATTACCTTCGTACCTCCAGGGTAATTGCTTGAGCTGGTTCAAGAGCCTCCCCCAGGGTTCGTTGAAAACTTTCTGGGATTTTGCTACTGTCTTGGTCCATCGGTATGCAGCGATGAAGACGAACTTTGTGAACCAGGCGATGGTGTTGGCCATGCGTCAGTTGGAGACGGAGTCTAGTTGGCAGTACTATGTTCGGTATATTTCCGAGTCTATGAAGGTCCAGGATAGGCACTTACATGAGAAGGCCTTGATCGGCAACTTCGTGAACGGGTTGAGAGATGAGATGTTCTATATTGAGTTGATGAAGATAATGTCGGGAACCTTCTACCACCTCCAGCTGACAGTGGAAATGCATTGCACCGTGCATGAAGCTAACCATACTCGGATGAACATTGTTGGCTTCTTCGAACAGCGAGTGATCACGGCACGGCAACCCAAACTACCACGCTCCGGGCGACTCCCCACCAGGGTGTTCGCCAGTAGCCAGTAAGGCGCCCGCCGGTCCAGGGAGCGGCACCTGCACCGGGGGGACAGACGCTGGTGGTGAGACCGACATATACTCCACTCTCCAAAACAAAGACGGAGATTCTGACCATTCACTGGGGTCTCTTCACGGACCCCCCCAGTTATACAAGGGGTCCCGGCCCCGGCCAATGCCCAGAAATGGTGTGAGTTTCACAAGTCTTACGGTCATACTACAGAAGGTTGTCGTGTCCTGCGCACGGATATTCAGAAGTTGGTGGAGCGGGGCCAGCTCCGAGATTGCGTAGCGGGTGAAGCACACCCGGTAGCTGCTCCGGCAGGACAGGGAAGGAAGCGGAATTGGAGGAACAATCGAGGTCAAGGCGGTAATCGCCAAGCGAAGGCTAATCCTGCTCTTAACCCCACCCCACAAGCTCAAAGACCGGGAGCTCCTGGACCCGGAGCGCCCCGGACCATAAACGTGATCAATGGAATAGTGGGAGATGGGGCACAAACACTGTCGATGGTGAAGGCTAAGAATAGATATGTTCCTCCAGGGGAGATCCAGGGGAAGAGATTCAAACACGACGAAACTATCACCTTTTCAGAAGATGATGCAGTCCCAGCCCAGGTGCCCCATTCTGATCCCATGGTGATTTCAGCCGAAGTAGAAGGAGTAGTGATAAAGAGAGTCTTTGTGGATGATGGGAGCAGTGTGGAGATCATGTTCGCTGATTGTTTTGACCAACTGCACATCGGACGCCAGAACTTGAAGCCATGTTTGTCCCCGTTATCAGGTTTTACAGGCCGGACGGTTCATCCTCTGGGTGTCATAGCCTTACGGGTAACCCTTGTTGATCACTTGGACATCAACAAAAGATGTACCGTTCTGTGTAACTTCGCGGTTATAAATGCCTCCTACCCGTATAACATGATTATAGGCCGCCCCTGGTTGACGCAAGCACGGGGATTGCTTCGGTTATTGGTAATCAAATGACGGCCCGCAGCTGCATGCCAACCGCGATAAAGGATGCTAAGGCCGGAGGATCCGAGAGGATACACGCCTCGGAACCCGGAGAAAGTTCCGGGAAGGACAATACGGTGGGAGCAGTGCACCGTGACCCATCATCTTTTGAGGTGGAGGACATGGAGGTAGGATCCCGGGGGAAGGTGAGTGTCGGGAAGCATCTCCCGGGGAACGTGAAGGAGGAACTCCGGAGATTGCTAAAGGAGTATGAAGATGTGTTCTCATGGGGAACAGAAGACTTGACAGGAATACCGGAGGAGTTTGCGATATACCGGCTGAATGTCTATCCGGATCTGAAACCTATCAAGCAGAAGAAAAGAGCCTTGGCAGCGGATCGGGTGGAATTTGTTCGGTCAGAGGTGAAGAGAATGCTGGATGCCGGCATGGTTGAAGAAATTACCTACCCGGAGTGGATTGCTAATCCGGTCTTGGTGAAAAAACATGATGGGTCTTGGAGGATGTGTTTAGATTTTACAGACTTGAACAAGTGCTGCCCTAAAGACAGTTACCCATTGCCATCCATTGACTAGCTGGTGGAAGCAATAACGGGCTATCAACTCCTAGCCTTTTTTGACGCACACCGGGGATATCATCAGATTGTCATGGCCCAGGAGGACCGGCCAAAAACCTCTTTTATTACTTATTTTGGTACTTTTTGTTACAGGAAAATGCCATTCGGTCTTAAAAATGCAGGAGCCACATACCAGCGTATGGTGGATCGGGTGTTTAAAGACCAGCTCAGACGAAATATGGAGGTCTATGTGGATGACATGGTGATCAAGAGCAAGACGCACGAAGCCTTTCTGGAGGATCTCCGAGAGCTGTTTGTTGTTTTATGGAAGGTTAACTTGAAGCTGAGCCCGGAAAAAAGCACAATCGGGGTGGCAGCACGCAAGTTCTTGGGGTATATGGTGTCAAACCGGGGGATCGACGTGAACCCGGAGAAGGTTGATGCAATCCTGAGCATGCCTTCCCCGAGCAAGGTCAAGGATGTGCAGCGCTTAACCGGGTCCCTGGCGGTATTGAGCAGATTCTTAGCACGGGGGGCGGAGAAGCAGTTGCCTTTCTTCAATATTCTGAGGCGAGCAAAGAAGTTTGAATGGACTCCCGAGTGCGATCTAGCGTTCAAGGAGTTAAAGGAACACTTGGGGAAACTCCCCACCCTGTCCAAGCCAGTCCCGGGGGAAGAGCTATTCCTATATCTGGCGGCCACGGATCAAGCTATAAGTGCAGCTTTAGTTCGGGGGTCCGGGAGGCTGCAGAGCCCAGTATATTTTGTGAGCAGGGCACTTCAAGGACCGGAGACGCGTTACTCTTCACTAGAGCGTTTGCTCTTATCCCTAGTGCATGCGTCCCGGAGACTCCGTCCGTATTTCCAAGGTCATCCCATAACAGTCCTCACAAATTAACCACTTCGCCAAGTAATGCTGAAACCGGAGGCGTCGGGTCGGATGATGAAATGGGAGATTGAGTTGGGAGAGCACGAGACCACTTACCAGTCGAGGAAGTCTATCAAAGGCCAAGCTTTGGCCGACTTCTTAGTGGAAATGGCGGACAATGCTGTAAAAGACCCGGTGGAAGAGGAGTCGGGGTGGAAACTGCATATAGATGGTTCCTCCCATGCGGGGGGAAGTGGAGCCGGGGTTGTGCTGGTCAGTCCCGGGGTGAAGGAGTATCCATATGCCTTACAATTTGATTTCAAAACCACCAACGACGAAGCCGAGTAAGAGGCCCTCCTAGCCGGGTTACGTCTGGCCCAGGAGGTAGGTGCAAAAGTGATGAACGCCTACAGTGACTCAGCCATTGTGGTGCAGCAAGTCAACGGGGAGTATGAGGCCAAGGAAAGAAGTTTGTAGAAGTACCTGGAGGTGGTGAAGACGATGATGCAGGGTTTCCTCCGGGTTTCAATGAAACAGATCCCTCGGGAGGAGAACTACAAGGCGGACGCATTGAGCAAGTTGGCTTCGTCGGAGCTCAAGCCAGACCAGGATCGTAATCTGTTCATGGAAATGGTAACTACCCGGGGATATGAGCACCCCAACCAAGTCACGGTGGTTTGGGAAACAGAGTCTTGGATCACTCCCCTTCTCGAGTACTTGGAGAAGGGAACACTACCGGATGACAAAGTTAAAGCCCGGAAGATCCGAGTTAAGGGCCCCTGATATGCTGTCCTGGACGGGGAGTTGATTCGAAGAGGATACCTTCAACCTTGGCTGTAGTGCGTTGATGGAGAGGAAGCTCGCCACTTGTTGAAAGAAGTGCATGAGGGTCCCAACGAGAGTCATCAAGGGGCCCGGACTGTGGCCCGGAAAATCATGTGTACAGGGTATTACTGGCCCACGCTGTTTGAGGACGCCCAAAAAGATGTTCGCTCTTGTGGGCAGTGCCAGAAGTTTGCACCCTTGATCCATGTGCCGTAGGGGGAGATGATTGGAATCCGGGACCTGGCCTTTCATCCGTTGGGGTTTGGATCTAGTAGGCCCTTTCCCGACAGCGCCCAGAGGTTTCAAGTATTTGATAGTGGCTGTTGACTACTTCAGCAAATGGGTAGAAGTCGCTCCCTTGACCAACATTAGGGGAAGTACTTGTGTGAAATTCTGTTGGAAGAATATTATCTGCCGTTATGGGATACCCCGGTTCATAGTAACGGATAACGGGGCACAGTTTGAGAACGACCCTTTCAAATCCTGGTGCAAGGAGTACGGGATTGAGCAGAAGCCCTCAGGCCAACGGGCAGGTCGAGGTCACCAACAGGACCCTTGTCAACGGAATCAAGACGCGTCTTCAGGGAGCGAGGGGAAACTGGGTTGATGAACTCCCAAGTGTCTTATGGGCAAGCAGAACAACGGAGAGTTCCGCCACGGGCGGAGCCCTACAGTTTGGTCTACGGGGCGGAGGCGGTAATCCCGGCAGAAGTTGGAGTGCCCAGTCTTCGTTCGAAGTTCCGGGACGAGCAAGCAATCCAGAAGGAACGGCTGCTGGACCTAGATTTATTGGAGGAGAAGCAGGAAAAAGCAGCCCTGCACGAGGCCCAGGGCTTCACAGAATCAAGCCTCCCGGAACAAATAGCCTTCGTTTTGTTCCGGCGCTGAATGTTGAATACCCCTGGGACAGCAGTACTGGATAGATAGTAAAAACTACGGAACACAGCAGCAGTCCCGGTCACCCCTGCCTGGTGACAAGACTAGAGGAAGACGATCATGACACTGAAAGCATTAGGATGCACTTGGGCCGGGGATATGTTGTAGAAGTTCAGAAAATCAGTGAACAATGGAGGGAGGGGAAAAGTAACACCATGAAGGAAAAGATGCCGGGGCACGCAAGCCCGGGACGCCATGTCACCACTAAACGGCTCAAGCCTCGCGTCATAGGATAACGGAACATACATCCGCTTGACGAGGTCCCGGACCGATTCATGTACCGGGGTCTCGCCAGGATCCTGCAGGTCAGGAGGAACGGGAGCACCATAAACCACCGTCACTTTGGAAGTCATCAATCCTTTCCCGCCTGTCGAACGAGGGGGAATATCTTCGATGTCTAAGGAGTGATTGTCTACGGGGACAGTGGCGCTACGACTCATATCAGATAGATGGGAAAGTGATAGATAAAAGAAGAAATTTTTGAGAGCAAAGAAAGTGACAGCACTTTGTTGATAAGAAGGTAAATATGAAATTTTGATCAGGTATTTATAGAGGAGGATACAAGGAATTTCTCGAAATTGGGAAAAGAAAACCCAACATTCGAGAAAAAGCAATAATTAGCATTAATTAGGTAGCGGATGACGAAGAGACGCACACGCTAAGAACGCGCAATTGGCGCGTGGTGATACGGGCTGACAACGCTGTAGCCCGCTGGGTTTCTTTTTAGAGACCCAACCTACCGGGCCAAGCCCCGGAAGCCAGGATCTCGGAGGGCTAGTGGTGATATGGGCCTCAGCCCATACTCTGGCCCGATAAGCCTATTGGCAAAGGAGAAGAGAGAGTCCAGCCCATCAGTGGTCCTCCCATGACATCAGTTATCTTGGACCTACCCGGGTACAAGAAGGACATGAAAAGGACCTCCCAACCCCGAGTAGGCGACAGGGGAAGGACCACTTAGCTTAAACCCTCTCTGCTCATTGCCATTATTAATAGAGGAGTGACCAACAGTAAAAGGTATGTTTTATCAGACTTAAATACTCTCTGTATCTCTTCATATTCTCTCTCCTCTGCATAAAGCCCAATCTTCATCATCACGCCGGAGCGTCTACCCTCGGGTGACCCTGGGGGCTTTGTTTTGTAGGTCCTAGGTGAGAGATCCGCCGCGGGCTAGGATTCCAGCTCTCCCCGGATAACTCATACCGGGGCTGGTATCCCGGAGCTTACTGGTAACATCAACGCAGTCCGTATTTTATTTATTTGCATTCCGTATTTTTGTTAAATAATTATATATATAATGATTATGATATATAATTGATTTGTAATTGTATGCAGTAGAAGTAATATATATATATATATATAATTCATATGTCTGATATACATAATTATTGACCATATCATATATATCGAAGACGTATTTATTTTAGACTGTAAAATAAGTAAAATACGGATTGCATCTAGCATTTCCCCTAAGTGCATTATAATAATTTCTTAGCAGGATTCATGCTTTTGTCTTGTGTTTCTTCCTTCTATCCTCTGTGTCTGGAAATAGTGCGGTGATAATTAATAATAACAACGGCTTTATTTCTTGTCAGTTAATCAGAATGATCAAAATGACGTATATTTTGTTTCTTGTGTGGGGAGAACCTTTGGTTAAAATATGTACAAATACCACAATGATAAATTTACAGGACTTCTATACGCAGTCCGTATTTTGCTTATTTGCAGTCTATATTTTTTTTAAAATAATCATATATACAATGATTCTAATAATATAACTAAATTGCAAGTGTATGCAATAGAAGTAGTATATATAATGCATATGTATGATATACATAATTATTGACCATATCATATATATCGAAGGCGTATTTTTATTTTGGACTGCAAAATAAGCAAAATACGGACTGCATATAGCATGCCCCTGAATTTATCTTTAAGACTATATAAATACACAACCACTCCCCATAGCAGCTAGCCAGCTACACAGAACCATGCACGATCTGCAAGGCTGAAATGTATCACCATCCACCACTATAAATACATCGTGATGATGAATCTAGAAAAATGGATCTAGAAATTATTACGTTGAGTATAGTTGAATAGAATTGAAAGCGATAATATTGACAGACTTATAAAATGAAATAGATAAAAGTTTTCACGACTCAATAATTATGACTCCGTAACCGATTAACAAATATAAATAGATAAAAATCTCCACATCTCAATAATTAGGCGTTCCATAATTTTTGGTATGGCTTTCTATTCCGTTCAGTTGTTTTTTACACTTACAACACATTTGAGTTCAGCAATTTATTCTCTCACATTTCATCACTCTTTCAAAACCTTTCAGTTTTATTCAATTGTATAAGATCTTACACTACTACAAAGGGGTAGATGCAAGACACATATTTAAGGCGTTTAAGCCTGGAGCGTTTTTTTACGCCGTGATTGAGAGTAGCGAGTTCGCTACCTCTTCAAGCTAGCAAAAAAAAATTAAATTCAAGACGGAAAGAAGCAGTTAAAGGCGGAAATGGGTTTTGACGTTAACAAATACTTGACCAAGACGGAAAAATAGTATCCGCCTTAAATTGAATGGGTTGTTACGAACTCGTAACCTTTGTAGTAATATAAACGTGTATGTAGCGATATCATAGGTTAACTCGTTAGCATGTACTTTGTGCGTTGCGATCTCGTAAGCTTTGCTAAACCCTAATTTCAGCAGGCGAGAATATGGGACATGTCGTAACTGGGACGCTAGGATGTGGCGTTTGATGTTACGGTATCGCTTATGTGCACGTCAAATTTGACATTGTTAAATGTACAGTGCATGTGAGGGTGATTGAAATGTTACGAGTTCGCTGGCTACTCAAAGGTGTTAGCGAGGCATTAGCGAGTTCGCAAGAGATTCTGTATGGGTCACAGATTTAAGCTGAACTGGCCGTTCTAACTCCAAAAACAAAAACTTTAAAAGGGTCTAAACATGTGGGTATTGAAGGGTGATCAGTTGAAGTTTGCTCGGAGGTCTCATTGTTCCTGTGTTGGTGTAGGTAAGGTTTAACTTGCGTAATGTACTGGCTAGTCTCTTGATTTTGGTTGATTTTATGCATAATTTTTGCTTGCATTTTGGTTTATTTTGGTTTTTTTGTTAATGCAGTGTGTAGTTTATGTGTTGATCATCTCAAGTAAGTAGGTTAGTAGTATTGTGTAGCTGTTTGTCTGATTTGTGACTTATGGACCGCGAAAGAATAATGAAAGAGAATGCTCGATTATCGAAGGAGTATTTAGATTTGGTTGAACATTTCTTAGATGTTGGGTTTGTGACATTGTAGACAGAATAGCATAGGAGGGGTCAGATGTCCATGCAACAAGTGTAGAAACAACTCCATATTTGAAGATATTGTTGTAGTGCGTGAACATTTAATTTGTAAAGGTTTTGACAAATCCTACACAGAAGTGGTTTGGCATGGGGAAGGCCATTATGGAAGTGACCAGGTTGAGATGGAAGAGGGAAGCGCCGAGGAAATCCTCCAGTATAATGAGCAGCTTTCAGATTTGTGTGACGATGTTGTTATGGAGTTTGTTGTTAAGAAAAGTATGCCGCGGGCAATGTATGACGATAAAAAGACAAGCTTACATGTTGGGGCTAGCCATTCTAGACTGGGAGCAACATTGTTGATAATGAACCTAAAGGCAAGGCATGGTATTTCTGATAAAGGAATGACGGAATTGCTAGAGTTGGTTAAAGAGTTACTTCCTCAGGACAACTTATGTCCTGACAGGGTTTATGCTGCGCGGAAGATATTGTGTCCTATGGGCATGGAGTTTACTAAGATTCACGCATGCCCGAATGATTGTATGTTGTATAGGGGGAGTGTTGATTCTTTGAGGGATGATTACAAGGTATGCGGTGAGTCTAGATGGAAAAAGGAGGGAAAGGTCGAGGTATGTGGAGAAACAGTGACAACATCGACAAAGCAAGGTCCTGCTAAGGTGATGTGGTACATGCCCTTGAAACCGAGATTGACGCGTTTGTATGCCAATCTAGTTGATGCAAAATTTTTAACATGGCATGCCGATAGGGTTCGAGAGGAAGATGATGATATTATATCTCACGCTTCTGATGGTGATCAGTGGAAGAAGATGGATGTTATGTACCCAGAATTTGCTGACGAACCTAGACACGTGCGCTTAGGACTATCTACTGACGGAATGAACCCTTTCGGGAACATGTCCAGCTCCCACAGTTCATGGCCAGTGATGCTTGTTATTTATAATCTATCTTCATGGTTGATGATGAAACGAAAGTATGTGCTTTTGAACACTATGATCTCGGGGCCTAGGCAACCTGGTAATGACATTGATGTATATCTAGCGCCTCTTGTTGAGGCGTTGGAATCCTTATTTAAGCATGGAATTCATATTCCTGACGGAAGTCGAGGGGACGCGAAATTCAAACTTAAAGCCATACTGATGTGGAGCATCAATGATTTCCCTGCGCTGGGTAACCTTGGAGGGTGTTCTATGGAAGGTCATTTTGCATGTCCATTATGTGAGAGCAATACCAGCCACTGTCAATTAAAGTACGGTGGTAAGCCTGTGTATCTAGGTCATAGACGATTCCTGCCTAGCAGTCATCCGTTGAGGAGTGCTAAGAAGTGGTTTAACGGTTAGGAAGAGCATGGTGTTGCCCCTGTCCCATTATCAGGTTCTGAAATATTTGAAAAAGTATCGGGTATGGAGAACGTGCTGGGAAAGGGAAAAAAGAAAAGCACTCAAACTACGATTTGGAAGAAATGTTTGATATTTTTCAAACTCGGTTATTGGGAGCACTTGGATGTGCGCCACTATCTATATGTCATGCATATAGAAAATAATGTATGTGAAACTTTGGTTGGGACGCTCTTGAATACACCGGGAAATAGTAAGGATGGATTGAAGACTAGAAAGGATTTAGTCAATCTTGGAATACGGACGTCACTTGCTCCCGTGCAAGAAGAAGTAGGTACGACATACTTACCACCTGCTTGTTATTCCTTGTCATCTGAGGAGAAGGAGAGTTTTTGTAGGACTTTGAAATCAGTGAAGGTGCCTTCTAAATATGGTTCGAACATTAGCAGTTGTGTATCCACTGCAGAGCTAAAATTGGTGGGAATGAAGTCGCACGATTGCCACAATCTGAGAGGTTGCTTGCCTTCTCACGTTGGAGACGCGGTTGCCAGGTTTTGTTATTTTTTAAACAGATATGTCGCAAGAAAGTAATTCGGCGTAAGTTGGATGAATTGCAGGATATGGTAGTTAAGGTATTGTGCAGGCTAGAGATGTATTTTCCACCTTCCTTTTTTGACATAATGATTCATTTGATAGTTCATTTAGTGCGGGAGGTGAAGCTGTGCGGACCGGTATACTTGAGATGGATGTATCCATTCGAGCGGTACATGAGCATTTTGAAGCATTTTGTTAAGAATCGTTATCGACCAGACGCCAGTATAGTGCAGCGATATGTTGCGGAAGAGGTAATAGAATTTTGTACCAACTATTTACAGGATGTACCTACTATAGGACTGCCGGTCTCCAGACACGATGGTAGGTTGGATGGTGTCGGCCTACGCCATAAGTCTAAATTCAGCCCTTCTTCCAATGAGATATCTATAGCCCATCTGTACATTCTGCGCAACCATCATGCAGTGAGTCCTTATGTTGATGTTCACCTTAATGAGATTGGGTCAACACAACCGAGCTGGTCGGAACCTAGGATTCTAGAATCTCATTGTAGAGACTTTTCTAGTTGGCTCAAAATACATGTGCAGAATGGCGGTGAACACCCCGATGTTGTAAAATGGGTGGCCAAGAGACCCCTCGGCATAGTTACGTCGTTTAGCGGGTATGACATCAATGGATACACGTCTAGTACTAAGTGGAGTGATGACAGATCTGCAACCCAAAATAGTGGCGTGTCAGTACCTGGAGAGGGTGATAATTATTTTTTTAGTACCATTACTGATATATGGGAAATGGACTTTGTTAATGTCCGAATCGCATTGGTTAAATGTGAATGAGTAGATGAAGGTGAAGGGGTGCGCTCAGAGGGTTTAGGCATGACTCTAGTTAATAGAGGAATTCTTGGGTTTAGGGAAGATCCATTCATCATGGCGGCTCAAGCTCATCAGGTATTTTATGTGGAAGATCCAATTGATGCTCGATGGGAGATCGTTGTTGATGGTAAGAAAACATTAATCAATGGTGACGGCTTGTTGGACGATGACTCCACTGTTTCCACAGACACCATTCCGCCCTCGGTGTACGAAACTCTGGAAGAGGATGATGACATTGTTTGTGCGTCGGTGTGCAGAATGGATCATGAGGAAGGCATGTGGATTAATCCAGCGGGGAAAACTACAAAGAGTAAGGGGAGGCAACCAAAGAAGAAGAAGACTAAAAAGAGTAAAAAACATCAGTAGCTATTTGATAACCATTGTTTTTGAATATTATGTGTACTTCATGGTTGGTAATTACAAGTGTAGTTAAATTTTGATTTAATTAATTTTAGTACACAAAATCTTCTAATTCTAAAAAAATTGTACACTATTGTAGAAGTGGCGATACCATAACTAAACACACTCGAAACCAATGCATATTAAGTTGCTACATAGCGAGTTCGTAACATTGGCGAACCAGTTACGAATTCGCAACAAAAGGCTGAAAATCGCAGATGAGCTTCTGTCTCTTGAGTCTGACGGGTTACGATTTCGGTTGTTGTGTATAAATTTGTATATATTTGCTTAACCTGATACTAGCGAACTCGGTAGTAGCTCGCCAGGTGAGTAACTTGATAATGGCGAGCTCGCTAGTATAAAGCCACATACCAAAAATTTAATTTTAACTCCTTTGTAAAGTGGGGTTATAATTTGAAAATTTAGCCACACTAAATAAATAATGGAAGTTTAAATAATCAAATATACATAATAAAATAGATGACATTCAAATAGAAATATTCTTTGCAATGTTGTTTGAGAAACTGAAAAAAACAAATTGAAATTGAAATTGTTTGGATCTGAGTACAACTACTAGCCAACATGAACGAATGCAAATCTAATCATCATTTCTAGGAGGTGGTGTCTGTGATGGTGCTGGTGGACCCCCCTTCGCTTTTTTCCTCGCACTAGCCCTTTCAATGCCACGTATCACCTTCTCCGTTAACCAGTTTGCGTGATTGATTTTGGCCATCTTATCCCTGAAAAGGTCGACCGTGTCTTCTACACCCTTGTAGTATGCCTCTGAGGGTACACATGTTCATGTAAGTGAAACAAAAAAAGGGTGAGTATAGCAAATAAATTGTATAAAACTGAAATTAAACTGTAGGGGTTTAGTGTGGCTAACCTCCGACGTTCTCTCTGACTTCTTCAGGATTAAACTGTAGCGGTTTCTTGGGTCCATCCGCTACTTTCTGCCACACACCATCAACCAACTCATACTTACCTTTCCTCTCAAAATATTGCATCGTATAGAAGCAACACTGCTGGGCTAGTGCAGATAATTTTATCTTGGGATTTTCGGAGGTAAGAAACATCGTAATGAAATTACCGTAAGGGAGCTTCTTTACTGTCCTATTATTTTCGACCACACTTTGTCTCATGTGCTCGAAAATGACATGGCCCGGGTTCAACTGTATCTCCTCCATGACGCAGTAAAATATGCTCACAGTAGTATAGTTCATCTCGGTGATCCAACCACCCTTAGGCACGACACTCCTAGCGACCATCTCATAAACATTCCTCTCCTCACCACTTAGTTTATCCAACTTATAAGATCTAGGCACCCCTAAATCGTCAGCATCTCTATCAAAGTACTTCTTAGCATACTCTACAACTTGGGCTCGATCCAAAACCCCATACTCAGGCCATTGTTCTCTAATGTAAAACCCCGGAGGGGGTTGGTTGCTAAAGTCCTCGTTAACAGCATAGGACACGTTCAATGCCTTGTTAAAAAATTCCTCCCCAATCTCGTAGTCCTTCTTATTAACCCTAGTGAACCACCAACCCTTCTCCTTTTCTTCCTCAATCAACTGGTGAAAATTAGCGATATCGCAACTAATTAAATTCATATTAAATTAATTCTCAGCAGTACTACTAGCGAGATCGCAACTAATTTTATTCATATTAACCTAGCGAGGTCGCTACTATGCCATTCATAAGTTTTGTTGGTTCTATGTGATCATGTGCAGTAGCGAACTCGTAAGAAAGCTCGCCAACATTTGTCCCACATCGGCTGATTAGAAGGTGATTTTTCAGTTTATATACACTTACATTTTACAAGGGTTCGATAAGTCGCCGACCAGCGCAAACTGAACATGAAACACCAAGGCTGAGGCCCAATACATACATAGGCTAATGCCCAATACTTACACAGGCTAATGCCCAATACATATACGCCCAATATAGACCCAAACCCAAAAACCCTTTTTTATGGGTTGTTATCATGTAGCGAACTCGCATCAAGCCACGTCAATGTTGTGTTTTTTTATTGTGTCAAAATTTGTTGTTACGAATTCGCAAGAGTAGAGCAAGCACGCTGCGAGATCGCTACAGATTCTCTAGTAATTACGAATTCGCAAGAGTAGAGCAATGCTCTGTTGACTGAATACGACATGTTGCGATATCGTTAGGACCACGTAAACAGGCGCGAGTTAGTTGCGATTTCGCTTGGTGTTCTGTTACTTATAAATCATCATTAAACGTGACAGTGACGAGATCGCTATGACCACGCACTATACAAAAAGTAAATGATTTTGCTGATACGATATGGGCTCTTAGGATGAAAAAGTAAAATGTAAGGGACAAGATATCAAAACAAGAAAATCTATTCAGTAATTAAATGTGCCAAAATGGCAAACACAAGTTCATTACAATCGAAATAAACTTGTGATACAAAAATACATAATGAAGAACAAACAAACTACTACATGTAGATCGTTCGTGAACCGAGAACATGAAGCAGTTCCTGATCGCAAGTGCATGCATCACAGGAGATGTGCACTGGATCAAGGGGTTCCCAGCGATCATACCTCACCCTGTTATTGAGGCCAACATGCGGATTGCAGCAGATCGGCCTAGGCCTGACTGCTCCGTCTGAGATGTACATGATGTAGTGTCTCCAACCCCAAGCGTATCTCAGACCTCTTTTGACGCGTTCCCGAGCTCGACGGAGGCCCTGCTTGTCGGTTCTCTTCATGGTGGTGATCACATTCATGCCTCTTTGAATGTCACCTTCGCAGATTGCAAAAACAGCCAAGACATAGGTTGACGGTGTGTGACCTATTGCAGAAGCTTTGGTGAGCCACTGTCGAGCCCATTCGGTCGCTCTTCCGCTCACGTACCGACGAAGAACCCAGTTGAACATAACATGAATCATTATTAGATGTATCATGTCATCTGGGAGGGTGCTGAAAAAAGACAAATCCATGGGAAGCAGAAGGCAAAGAATAGGAGAAGGGAGAAGGGAATATGGGAATGAAGGCTCTGATGAGGCTCTAAAGGGAGAAGGGGCTGATATTTATAGGGCTGAGATGCTCCATTATTCAAAAATATGTCAGAGTTCCTAGACAAAAATTAGGGTTTAGGGTTTAGGGTTTAGGGTATAATTGTGGTAACGTGTACACTAGCGATGTCGCTACTACACAAGCTAATTAGATTGTAACTAAAAAATAAAACTTTTTAATTTTTTATTTAGCAATTTCATATTCTAACATATATATATATATTTTATATAGATGCAGTATAATACTCTATTTGTTAAATATCCATCATGATATTAACTCAGGTAGAGTACATCTTTGTACATAAGCAGTATGACATAACTCTATGTAAAACATCAATAATTCGGTTTAAATTTTTAAACGCACTATCATATTCTAAAATATGTACATTTTATATATAAATAGTATAATACTCAATTTGGAAAATATCGATCATCACATTATGTCAAGCAGAGTACATCTTAGTACATCAGTATGCAATGTTATTAAGCGATACTCGGTAGTATGATGAGTGATGACAGTTGGTGAGTGAACGTGTGCATGATACTTTGTTTAATTCAAGAATCGTGCTTGTAATCACATAAATGAGTTGTAATAAACTAAGTATCTCTAATCAAATACACGTGAACTGCGCATATATATATATAGTTCATGTGTGAAGCTCTACTATGCTTTTGTCTCTAAAGGTAAGCGATGGATAGCGTTTTCAAACGTACACATGATGTGTAGAGTTTCTTATTGTCTTACAATTAAAGACTAAGTTTCTTAAAACTCTTTCAAATTGTGTAATTGCAGATTAAGTCAACCAATCCCCATCCCGTTATACATCAGCATACGGCGGAACAAATGAAAATTATTCTTACAACAGAATGATTAGTGTCTTATTCCATGCCATCATTTCGTTTAAATTGTTTAAATCGTGATTTAAAAATGTATGAGTGCATTTAAAAAAACTAATTATCTTAATTAGGGTTCTGGCGAGAATCAGTAGCGAACTCGCAACAACCTAGTAACATACTTTATGTCAGCTTTTCAGTTACAATATCGCTAGAAGGATAAAGTAGACCATAAAAGGCAATCACATGAGCACGTAACGACCTCGTAAATAGCCACGTCAGGTGTAACGAGAGAGTTCCGATATCGCAACAAGGAAAGCTAGAATAAAGTAAACACATTATAGAACAGAAAAACACAACACTTTTGTCATCTTATCCATCACTTCTTACGGGTTTCATCTCCAAAAGTTCAAACTTTTGCACATCTTCTCAAATCTCCTCAACTTTCTTCAAATCAAATCTCCATTACCCATCCCATACATGTTGGACACATCAATTGTGTCAAAACAAAGTGGAACTAGCCACTAATTGCATGCAAAAGATTGGTAAGTTTTGTAATAAATTCTCAACCACATTTTTCCCTATAGTTTTTGCAATTAATGTCAATCTTTATTTGTTCTTGTTCAATTTGGTAACATCCTTTGTTGTGGGTAGGAGAGGGACAAACAAGGTAGACCATCCCCAACCAAAATAATCAATTCTACCGACACAACTTTGTCATATACCAAAGGTACGATTTTTTTCATTCTTATTTGCTAAAAAATTGATTTTCTTGTACATAGTGACTTCATTTATCATGTTATTACTAAATATCATGTCAGAAGCATGTCCTGAACGAATATCAAGATTTTCTTTTAATGTTGTCCATTGCTTGCTTAGCCCTAAATTTTAGGATTATGTTTTATAATGTTTTTACTACAAAGTACAACTTTGACTTATTAATATTGTGTTAGTCATTAACTAATTTCAATATACAAAGGAAAGCTTAATGGAGAGCCCTTCAAGTTCCGTTAACTCCGACTCAAGTGGGGGGGAAAATGTTGTTGGTGGTTCAAGTGAGGTTAGAAGACAATGAGAAGTGACTCGCGCATCGAAAGAAGCTCAACTCCTCACACATTATCGCGAATTAGAGATTAGGATCGATAAAAAAATACTAACACATGTCAAATTTAATGACATTGGTGTTGCTATTTCACCCGACGATGATGCCGCGCGATGGTCGAGTTGGTGTGCTAAGACGGGTAGGATACGCACACCATTAGACACAACGGATTGGAGGCTACTAAGCATCGACATCAAAAAGGATATATGGAAGGAATGCAAGGTTAGTGTGGCACTTGTTATTTTTAATTTCAATTGAAAATTGTGAATGTGACTATTTTTATGATCACATTTGTAGCGCCCCTTTATTATCGAGGCAACATCCTATGATCAAGTGAAGAATAAGGCTCTTCAAATCGCATCAAAAGCTCATCGAGAACACAAATATACCCTTGCCAAGGATTATATCAAACCGAAGGGCACGAGGTTTGGGCAAGATCCAAGTACGCGTTACAATCACATTGTAACCCTTATTTGGGAGACATTCAAGAAACGATGGTTAGAAAATGACGCAAAGGTTAGTTTACTTACTACATCTTGCAATAATAGTTTCATGCGAATTAGCCAAGTATTTTTGTTTCGGTTAGTGCTTTATTCCTAAAATAACATAGAATTTTTAAAAGGGTTTGGGGGATAGGAAGCGCAAAGCCACTGTTGATAATGTTATGCCTTACATCGGGGGTAGGGCGGGGTACTTGGGTGTGGGGAAGAAGACCTCAAAAAAAAACAAGAAACCAAGGTGAAAGAGCTTGTGGATGGGGGCATGGACACGGAAGAGGCGAACAAGCTAGTCATTGCCGAAGACCCTACAACATATAGTAGACAACAATTATTCGTCTTGGGTAGAATTAAAAAAGACGGGACTTTCTCAAGTGATGAGGCAAAAAGGGTGGCTAATCGAGTGGTACGCTTTACCTACTACGCCATACCATGTTCCATTTTAGTATCTACAATCACACCATCAAACACAACAATTGATGACGATAATAACTTTTAATTTACAATACTACCTTTTTAGGACGAAGTCGAGCGTGAAGTTGAAAAAGGCTTGTTCATCCCTGTCGGTAAACACGATGTGCTACGTAGGGCACTTGGGAAGGCCGAGCATCCGGGAAGAGCTAAGGGAATTGGTGGTTATGTTACTCAAATAGAGGCGTTTGGTATCAAACGTAGTAGGAAAGACCCTAAACCATCCAAACTCCAAATAGCATTGAACCAAGCCAAAAAATCCGACCAAGAGGTCAAGAAAATGAAAACAATGTTGGCCAATATATGTTCTTTTATAAAGTATCCTCTTCCCCATCCGATTTTTGTGACACCGATCCAATCAATGGACCCTCGTCTAGAGGTTCACATCCTTCCCCACCACAACATGAGGTTGCCAACCTATTTTTGACCAACCTATTGTTGAACCCAACAAGGAAATATGCACACCTTCGGCCCCTATCAAAGAGCAAGTTCACATACAACCATCCGATCCCAAACCAAAGATACGTTAAATTCTTGCAACTCAATCAAATGAATAATTCTACACAACTCATGATTATTGATATTTTTTAAATATACTCTTCCTACATATGTCTAATTCGACCTAATTAAACATGCCTTATTTGTATATTAGAACTCCCCTTCTTGCAAGTTGTACGCTGAATGTGGGATGAATTCTCAACCCCGCCACGTTGCAATGGGAAATTCATATCCTGACATGGCACTACATCATGAAGCCAAAGTCCCTATTGGTTTCGTTAGGGTTTCTATACTACATGTGTTAGTCGAGGATGCGTTGGTACCGGTCGCGGATCAAGAGTGCACGACAGTGGGTAAAGGTTTGGGCCGTTTTTTTGTGTGGCCCAAATGGTTGGTCGTTGATGTGAATTCTAATTCTATCCCAATTAATAGAAACACACCTTCACCCATCGTAGACCCACTATATTTTCCGGTAACTAAGAAACCGATATCGGTGGGAGAAGTTGGATTCATAAAATCACTCCCGGGATTCCTTCGCACGTTTTATGATCTGGTGGGCCACCATAGTCGGGATTTTGTTTACTATTTCTACTCCAATAAACAGGTTTTCGGCGAAGCGGGGGAATTAGTCGTTCCATGGGAAGACTTTGCCCTTTTCTGGCACTATAAAACCCTTCCCGAAACAATCCTTATACTACATCAAATGTAAGCTACTTGATCTCATCTCTTCTATCGTATTGCAAGTTACAAATTATCATATACTTGTGCACTATTATACGTTCATATCCCATCTATTGTTTATTTAGGTACATGCAATGTCTTGCTCTAAACGCAAAGACTTTCATTGGTTTTTTGCACCCAATATGCTTGCAAGAAATGAATGAAAGTAATCAATCACGACTTGCTTATCTCTCTAAGATCCTTAGTGACAAGACCAAGATAATTTACATAGGCCCATATCTAGAGAGGTTAGTTTTCTTTTTTACAATTGGATATTTGCATTTCGTAAACATTAGAATCTTCGAGCCGGATTCTTACATTTTCATTTCTTAAAATATGTAGTGGTCATTGGAGTTTTGTAGCTATGATACCATCGTTGAAGCGAGTGTATTGGATGGACCCGCTACACTTTGGTCCATCTACAAAATTTGCAGATTTATTAGAGGTTGCTATGCATAGTGCACATGACGATACACTACTTCCCTTCAACCTTATACAGATTCAGGTGACATTACAAATCCAATACTCATTTATTTCCACTATGATTTCATTTCAAATCATTTGTTATACTTCTTCACTTTCAACACCGAAAGCAATTCTCAAATTGGGAGTGCGGTTACTATATGATGTTGTACGCAAGCGAGTGCGTCGCTGGCCTTGTTGATGATAATTTGGAATTACATCGCGTAAGCATTCTTATAACCTACTTATTGTACCTATTACTATCTACGTTGCTTTTAATAGTATTAAAAAAACATTTCATATTCTTAGATTATCGAGGAAAATCATGCACCATACACCAAGACGGAGTTGGAGGATGGTAGAAATGCATTGGCTAGACACTTGGTCCCAATACATCTCTAGGCCTCACATTCCCAATAAAAGCTAGTTTCTTTTTTTGTCAAATGGATGCATATACTTTTGAGTTCCATTACTTCCATTAGTTTATAAAGTGTGGCTTGATAGTGTTTCATGTTCATGTTTTGTGCTTAGATACCATGCATCTTGCAATTCACAGCTTAGACAATTAAAATGAAACCCAATTTTAGTGGAAATGGGTGGAAATGGCTCAAATCCTATAATTTTGTGACACTTACGAATTCCCTGCGAGATCGTTACTTCTCTCGCCCATTACATTAAAATAGTTGCGATCATCTTGTACTGTCGCTACTTCTCTCGCCAGAATTATATTTCTGAGCTTAGTTTTTGCGCCATCGCTACCCAATCGCTCGTTCTTCTCTGCCTCTCCAATCTGATCTCTGCCGAGTTCGTAACCATACACGCCAAAGCCAGGCGAATGTCTAGCTTACTCGTAACGTCATTTTTTTTTCTCGCTCACCCAGTGCTAAAACGACGTCGTTTAATGTTAGCGAGATCAGTAGCGAATTCGTTACTATACACATAAGCAATTTTATTACAACATCGTTACCTTTCTCGAACCAACAACTTTTATTATATTTTTATAATATCATTTTTACAATTTTTATGTTTTTACAATTTTTATGAAATACAATTGTTCGGTTGCGACCTCGCTATGGTGTTACTAGCGAGTAGCTAGTGGTTGTCGTAACCTGGCTCGTTTTAACTAACCCAAAATGTTTAATTTTGCTTGTAACGAGTTCGCTACTTATGACCGACCGAATCGCCTCTATTTGTCGTAACCAGTCTCGTCAGCAGATAAATATATTACAAGCTAGGCTCTCTTACGAGATCGTAACTAGTATTAGCGATCCGCACGGTAGAAGTCGTAACCAGTCTCGTACACATTCATAACAGTCTGGGCTTTCCAATGTAGCGAACTCGTTAGTATTTCATCTGGCGATCCGTAAGCTTCTGTCGTAACAAAACAATCAACCATTTGTTTGGTACTAGCGTTTGCTAGTTACGGTATCGCAAAGAGTTAAATCATATCATCCAGACTTGCATGCTAGCGAGTTCAAAAGTATTGAACAAGGCCTATAAGCCTTCATCCAAGGCGGAAACAAACGCCTTAAATCCAAAAACATCTAAGGCGGAAGAGGAACCGCCTTAGATGATTTTTCTCATTCAAGTCACAACCAGGGAAGGCATTTGTTTTCTGTGTTAACACATGAAGGATGAACCGCCTTAAATGGCTTGATATTGTAGTAGCGTTATTACTTTCTCTGTTTCTCGTCAAGGGAAAAATGGAAGATTTGTGGTCCAAAACTGACAAAAGTTTAGGGTAACTTAAGAAATACTAATGTTTGTGATTACTGAATCATTTTTGTTTGAGTTGGTTCCTGAATAATGGTTCAGTTTTCAAACATAATTAAGCAACCTCGAAATTTAGAAGTACATGTTTTATTCAATTCAGTTCAAATCGCTTTAATTTAATTTAGTTTATTTAATTCAGTTCAATAAAAAATTTTTTACTCAAATCAAATAAAATTTTGGCATGTTAATTCTAGTTTTTAATATACGTTAATTTTCGTTTCAGTTCAGACCAATTCAATACGTTAATGGAGTTTGTTTTGTTCCCTACATATTAGGTTTACTTTTTTGTGAAATTAACCAATGGGCTGACAGTGTAAAATTCACCAGATTTGCAAGATATTTCTTTGTGGGCTTAATAAAAATTACAGTGTCATCGGCATAAAAGAGGCACGTGATCTGCATGGCTCCTAATTGTATGTTTAATTTGTCTATAAAACCAAAATGAAATATGCATTTAAGACCTCTATTTAGTAGTTTTGTGATGAAATAAAAAAGGATAAGAAAAATATGATTTTCCTGTTTGAGACCCCTAATTTCTTTGAAGAATTCACATGGTGGCTAAAACTGAAAACCAAACAGTTTCGAATTATTTGTGATAATTAAAACAAAGTAACCATGAAAATCATACCGGAACAATAATGAATTTAGCACTGGCCACCAGACCCTAGCTATCAAAAGTTTTGGACATGTCTAATTTCGCAATTGCATTTAAACCTTGATTAAACTTGTTAAACATTGTTACCGGTTCTTGCATAATGAGTATGTTATCATATATTTCTCTACCATGAATAAAAATAGACTGTTCTTCTGAAATGTACTTACCAATTCGTGGTTTCAATCTTTCAGACAGAATCTTAGGAAAAAATTATTTTGAAGAATTAGAAAGACTGATTTGTCATTAAAGTAGGCAATGAGCATGTAATAAGGTGAGCACTAATGCAATTAAACATGTCAAGTCTATCAAATTTATTATGATATCCATAAATTGCAAACAGTTCAAAACATGTATCAACTTGAGGATGAGTATAGAAAAATGAGTGAATTTGTCTTTAGCCTGGATTAAAATTACATTGGTATCACCATCAAGAGAAAATCATGCTAACTTTAATCCTAAAACATCTTTAAAATATTCTAATCTATCAGTATGTTGTTTACTTTCCACGATCACTAGAATTGACACTCTATATTTTCTAATTAGATACTGCAATCTATCTAGTGAGTTGAGGGCTCCTCTAACATTCCATGTAAGTTGTTTATCATTCAGTAAAATCATCTAAACATGAATAAGTATGAGTAGATCTTCTAGATGCAACAAGTTTTGGAGCCACCGGATTTGGATGTTTCAAATAATTTATAATGGTATGGAAACTCCTATGAAAAAGAATTACCCAGCTCATGTAGTGGGAATACGAAAAAACTTGAAACTAGATATTCAGAAGGGTTAGCCCGAGAGGTTAGCCCTAGATGGACACCCCGAGCTTGATGCCCCGAGTTACTCTCCCTCGAGTTATCGGCCTTCCCTCGTGAAGCAAGTCTCTCATCCAACCTTCGAGATGGAGCACTCGAAATTCTGAAGATCTACCTTGGACTACTGATAAGTCCATGGTTCGTATTCTGAACCTCATTCAGTCTCGGACCAGGGCCCGAGAAGGATCGTGGGCTCGAGTTACGCGGAGGACAGATTCACGGGTCCATCAATCCAGATCCTTATAAGGAATGCGTATATTTTGAATGTTCTACAAGGAATACGCTTTCTCCTAAACATGGTAATACAACCATGATCGAAATACACTTCTTCTATACATGGTAACACAACTGTTATCTCCATAAGATTTGTATTCATACCATAATTACATATCTTGGCGATCTACGGATTGTAGCTGTGACAATAGAAGAAGAATCCGATTAGGGTTTTGTTTGTGTTTATTGTGTTTATTGTATATTGCAGTTACTTTTTTCTTCTCTCTCTCGGCCGTACGCCTCCTCTAGGCTACCGACCAAAAAATTCTTCCTCTCCAGTCATCAAAATCTTTGCTTTCTGTATTTTTCCTGCTCTACGATGGCTTCTAGTGGACGTCATGAAAAGTTTTCCATCAACACGATGATTCATATGCTTTATACTAAACTTGATGTTACTACGTATCTGCAATGGAAGCAAAATGTCCAGTATGTTCTTCGTCCCCAAGGTCTGTTTGGCCATCTTGATGGCTCTTCTCCCTGTCCTGCTCTTCTGGTGCCTGTGCCACCGTCCTCCTCCACCGTTCCTCCCGATGATGCTGCTATGTTGAAGGCCAAGGAGGCCTATGATGCTGCCAAGGTGGCGTATGATGCCTGGATGGATGATGATCAGGCGATTTGTGGTGTTTTGTATTCTTCGCTTACTCCAGAAGCGAAGAATGAGGCCTCCCAGTGTCACACTGCCAAGGCGATGTGGGATGCTTTTGCGAAGGCCTACCAGCATGGATCTGCGGTTTCCAAGTTCAGTCTCCGTCAACAGGCTGCCGCAATCAAGAAATCGGGTACCGTTCATGAGCTATATCTTACTTTTATGTCAATTTTTGAAAAGTTGAATGCTATGGGTGATCCGGTTGATAACCGGGAGAAGTTGATTTGGTTTATGAATGCTCTGGGACTTGAATTTAGTTCCTTTAGTGCCCCTATTGCCTCTAGAGATCCTGCCCCCTTGTATCAGCAGGTTGTTGATGAGGCACAAGCTCATGAAGCGTTTTTGGACAATGAAGCGTTTTTGGACAATTTAAGGGGTTCTACTGGTCCAAATCCAACTCCGGCAGTTTTCATGGCAAGCTCACAACAGCAGGGATCCACTGCCGCTGCCGCCGACCCAGCAGCAGGCGGCGCGTGGCCACACGCGCCGGCAGAAGACGCGCGTGGGGGTGGCGCGTGGGCCCCACGCGCCGCCGGTGCTGGCCGGTCCGGTCAGCGGCGAGCGGCAGGTTCTTCGGCGGGTTCTGGGCGTGGTCGTGGTGGTCCGATTCAGTGTTATACCTGTGAAGATTATGGTCATGTGTCCAAACAGTGTCCGTCGTCCACTCCTCGTCCGGCATCTCAGAAATCTCAGCCCTATGCTCAGTCCTATGTCCGGCTATATGCTCAGCCGCAGTTTCTGCCTTTTGTTGCTCAGCCAGGTCAAATTCAGCGGCCTCCTCAGGCTAATCTTGTCCAGATGCAACCATATGCAGTACCTCAGCAGCCAGCGCCGCAGTATGTCATGTATTCTCCTCAGCAGCCCCGGCAATACTTGACATATCAAACTCAGGGATCTACTCAGTATCAGGCCTCTTTTGCTGCTTCATCCTCTACTACTCCGGATTGGTACATGGACTCTGGAAGCACGAATCACATGGGCTCCTCTGCATCGAACTTGTCCAGCATCACGCCTTATAACGGTAACACTCTTGTCTCTGTTGGTAATGGTGCGGGTATTTCTATTACTGGTATTGGTGATGCTCGTGTTAGTCCTTCTTTGCATTTATCTGATGTGTTGGTTGTGCCTGCTATTACTAAGAACTTGTTGAGTATCAGTAAGCTAACTAGGGCGCTTGGTGCTGTTATAGCATTTGATGATCAGTCTTTTCTTATTCAGCACAAGGCCACCAGGGCAATTCTGGGTCGGAGCAGATGTGAGGATGGTCTCTATGTTTTGGATCATGGTGAGGAGGCATTGCTGTCATTTGTGGTGAAGAATAAGAATAGAGCATCGTTTGAGACTTGGCATGCTCGTCTGGGACATGTTTCCCCTAGTGTTATTTCCCTTTTTAATAAGACTGGTTGTTTGTTACTTACTTCTTTGCTCCCTAGACCTGGTGTTTGTGAGTCTTGTGCTATGCTAAGGGACATAAATTATCTTTTGTTGAGAATTCTAAGCGTGCTGCTCACGTTCTTGATTTGATTCATTGTGATTTGTGGGGACCTTCTCCTGTTTTATCTGGTAATGGCTTTGCTTATTATGTTGTGTTTGTGGATGATCACTCGCGTTTTACTTGGTTTTATCCCTCACGTAAGAAGTCAGATTTTGTTGATATATATCTCCAGTTTGAGGTGTTTGTTGAGAATCAATTTTCTTCAAGAGTCAAAGTCTTTCAGAGCGATGGTGGAACTGAGTTTACCAACAAAACCCTAATCGGATTCTTCTTCTATTGTCACACTCCGGGTAAACATCACCCATCACTTCAACAACCACCTTGACCAAACCACTGAAAAATCCTTCATCTGCTTTCAGGATCTCGTTGCTATAACGAACTGCACGACGTAGAATGCGCCTCAATACAAAGTCCCGACCATCATTATCCGGATAACATCCATCAGCAATGGCGAAACAAACAGTTCTGATGTGGTCTGCAATGACCCTGTATGCCATATCTATATTTTCCACATCATCATCACCAACTAGACTAGAATATGGCCTAGCTCCAGTGGCCTGTTGAATGGCCTTAAACACTGGTAGGAAAACATCAGTATCGTAGTTGCTCATCTTTCCCTGGAGAATAGAAGTCAGCCTCTCAAAACCCATCCCAGTATCAACATGGCTGGCAGGTAAAGGCTTCAAAGAGCCATCAGTCTCCCTGCGGAACTGGATAAAAACCAGGTTCCATAGCTCGATAACAGTAGGATCATCTCTATTCACCAGCGATGCAGCATCACGATTCCCAATCCGATCAAAGTGTATCTCAGTGCAAGGTCCACACGGGCCGGTGTCTCCCATCTCCCAGAAGTTATCCTTACTCCCAAAAGCAAGAACTCGTTCATCTGGAAGATGCTGAAGCCAGTGGTCCCTGGATTCATGATCAGCAACACCATTATTACCATCACCACCAAAGTATGTAGCATAAATTCGATCCTTAGGCAGGTGATAAACCTCAGTGAGAAGCTCCCAATCATAATCAATGGCTTCTTTCTTGGAGTAGCTGTTATTAAAGGACCAATTCCCTAACATCTCAAAGAAGGTGTGGTGGTAAGTGTCATTGCCAACACCATCAAGGTCGTTGTGCTTGCCGCATGCGCGGATGCACTTCTGAGTGTTGCAAGCGCGGTTGAGCTGGCTCAGGGAAGTGTTGGGATCAGCCGTGCCGAAGAAGATTGGTTTGTACTGATTCATCCCTGCATTCGCGAAGAGGAGGGTTGGATCAGCATGAGGAACAACTGAGCTGGATTTCCAATTGACATGTTGCTTGCTCTCGAAGAACTTGATGAAGGTGCCTCGAACTTTGTTGCCCGGCCAAAGCTCTTCTCCAGTCATGATTCACGAATATGCAGAAAAATGGTTGAAACTTGAAACCCTAGAATTTCAGTTTGGATATATATATATATATATATATATATGGAAGATGGAAATTTTAGGCAAACCTAGGATTGGTAAAACAAGAGTTTTTTCCCGTAATAATCTTCTTTGTTAAACTAATTACCAAAATTATAGTCTCTGAAAAATAATAACCATTTTATATAACTCTTATATGCCATATCAGCGCCAAACCATAATTTAAAATAGAAACGGAAAACGGTTCAATTCCGTTTCGAAAATGGAAATAGGAAGTAATTTTTCATCAACCATTATGATTTATGATGGGAAAATATTAACGTCTTGAAAAATAGTACTCCCTCTGTCCCACTTGAATCTGTACCTTTTTTCACGAATGTTTCGGACCATGTTTGACCATAAATTTCAATAAGTACATTAGTAATAATATCATCATGTAAGATATTGTTGGATTCACAATGCACTCTATTTTTGAAGTATTAAATTTTTAGACGTTGTTGATAAACGTAAATAAAGTTATCAATGCTCAAACATGTTCTGAAAAAAATGACCAAAAAGTGTGCAGATTCAATTGCGACAGAGGGTGTAATAGAGTAGGTTTAAAAAATTCTTTATTTGATCATATTTTATAAAAAATAAATCGAACCAAAAGTATTAAAAACAGTAATTATATACGGTAAAAAATAAACGGAAATAAATTAAAACAATAAAATGAGGAAAGTCCAATAAATTTCAGCAACGATACATGCATATCGAAATTTTACTCTACTTCATCTTGCATAGAATAATGAGTTACAACATAAACAATTTTTTTATTTTGTTTATAATTAATTTTAAATTTCTGTAATTGATTTTGGAAACCTAGAGAAATAGAAAACTAGAGACAAATTTACTGGGATTCGGTTTCTTGAATTGAATTGCACACATAATTCGTTTTTGTGAGTTCTAATATGTTCACTAAGGATATGTTTCTTAATATTTTCTCAATTCATTTCAATTTAATATTTTCAATTCAATTCCATTTTAATGAGCAAAACTTTGAATTAATCAAGCAAGTTACGGTTCAATTGTTTTATAATAATAAATAATTTTATTCAATTTTATTTACCTCTTGAAATTTCAATTTGACATTTTTCAGTTAAATAATTTACGATTTTATAAATTGAACAGTTTCAGTTCAGATTAGTTAAAACGGACATTGTTTAAAACGAAGTAGTGCTTGGGCTGGCATGTTTCGGCAAATGAAGTTTTATACACATTACAAATGAAGTTATTGACGGATTAAATGATGTTGTGTATAGTTATAAATATTGTATAATCATAAAGAACTTCTAAATTTTTAATGGGATTTTAATGTACCTGATCTTCAAACTATTATATTGTATCAAAATTACTAAATTAAATACAACAATTTATCAAAGAAACGAGTGTACAGTGTACACATCATGTTTGCGGGATTCGCTAGACACTATTTAGGTTAACTATTTGATTTATTTAATATTTTAAATCAATTATAATATTAACCACTATTATGAATGCTAATTATTAGTTAATTAGTTTATATTGTATGGTATTCTTTAATTTAGTGTTTGTTAATCAATGAAGAGCACTCTTTTTAAAAACATATATATATCTTGCTAAATTAGGGGATGTTCTCCCAGTCCCAAACTTGTTTTTTAACCTAACTTATTTTTATTTAATTATACTGAACTGAATTATAGTACATTGAATTGAATTATAAATTAATGTGCTAATTAAAATAACAATGGTATATTTGAATGAAGTAAACTTTATGAAACTATATATCAGTAAAATGAATGGAAAAATAACCCCAAAAAATCTGAGAGATCATAGATTTTTACTGTGTTTACATGGATGGAGATTGAAGAATGGAGTTTACTTCCTGGAATGGTAATTATATTGTCCAATTATACATGGTATATTACATCGAATGGTAAATTATATTTTCCACATATAATAGTATAGATTTTGGCATTATTAGGGTATAAATTGGGTCATAGCTTAGTTTCTATAAATAGAGTGAATGGTTATTTAGTTGAACCTGTCATTGCCCCGTTTGGGAACTACCTGATAACTGTTAACTGTTAGCGGTTTGTATTAGCTGTTTTAACTAACTGTTTTGACTAGCGGTTTTTAGATTGTTGTTTGGTAAATGATAAATGGATAATAGATGTTTGTTATGTTAAATGACAGAAATGGACATCAACATAATTTAAATTATAAATTTTATTTTTGTGTGACTTTTATTTTGAAGAATAGAAAAATATTTCTAATACTTGTATCTATATTTATTTGTATTTCTTTGGAATGATATCACTAACATATATAAGACTTTATATTTAATTGTTAAATTGTATTCTAAAACTTTAAAATAATTATTTAAAAATAAAAGTGATAGAAATAAAAATTAGTACAAATCAAAATAATTAATTATGTACAAGCAAAAATGTTAGATATTACGTAATACTTTCAAACAAAAATTTCAAAAATAAAGTTACCTACAAAGGGAAGGATAAAAGAATATTATTTAAGATAAAAGAAAGGGTAAAAAGGAAAATTTGTAATATTTATACAATTAATAACAAGAGGTTTCATCCAAAAAGTTTCCTTTTCGAGCGTTTTGAAAACAAGAGTTTTCATCCAAAAAGTTCAATAGAAAACGCTTCTCACCAAACAAGTAAAAGGGCTGTTTGACCTGTCAAAATATATTTTTAGCAAAAAAAACAAAACTCTCCTCCAAAACATTGTTGCCAAACGGGGCCATTATATATTTTCAAGATAAGGATTAGTGCAAATCGAGCGAGCACTATGGTGGTTCTTTTTCTCTTATTCGTTCTTCTTCTCTCTTTGCTGAAGATGATAGCGGATCTTCAAGTGAAAGAGGTGAATAATTTATATTTGTATCTTACTATTTAATTAATGGTGAATGTATTTATATGTTTTGATGAATTAAAGTATAACTTTTAATCACGTAGGATCGCCTTACCCAACTCCCTGAAAATGTTCAAATCTACATTTTCTTTTTATGTCCAGAGATGAAGCTTTCATGGCACGCACTCGCCTTAGATCTCCAGATATTGGAGGCACCATTGGTTGTCATGTGTTGATGAGTTTGATTTAATACTTCTGAACTGATTGAACCACAAGATTTGGAATTAGAAGACATTATAGCCTTGAAGCGCAAGTTTTTTAAATTTATGAATAGGGTTCGAAGAGGTCAAAGATATCACGTGAAGAAGGAGGTGTTTGTTCTTAAGAAGTTAAGAATTCAGTTTCCATTGTATATTGGACAACAACACCTGAAGATGATTGATAAATGGTTGTCCCATGCATTTGAAGGGAGAGTGCAAAGTTTGTAATTGGACTTGAAATTATATTCCAATCCTGAAGTTTATTTTGGTTATGGTTTTCCATCTACATTTGCTTATATGAGTTGTCTCAGATCATTGAGTTTATCAGGTATTTATGTGTCCAAAGAAGACATTGATTCTATCCTGTTCAATTGTCCTCTTCTCCAACGTCTCAAAGTGTGTGGTGCGAATAAGTTGAAAAGTGTTGAAATTTGCGGTTCATCCCTTGCTCTAAAATATCTAGAGATAAACTACTGCGGTTCTTTAGAACTCGTCATTGTGCGTGATTCATGTCTGTTCTCTCTCATGTTATCTAGTGTGAGCAACTTAGTAGTAGAAAAAAATGCAAATCTGCTTTCTGTATGTGTGTTTACATTGGTACTATTGGCATGGCTCAACGCTTCAAATGCTTTCCAGTTGCCTATCAAGATTGCGATTTCTTACCTTCTATCTTGGATATGATCATGATGAGGTTAGTCTCTCTCTCTAAAATTAAACTTGATTAAAACATATTTGGATTGCAAATTAATTTTTGTTTCTCTCTGCCTTAAGGTTTTTGATCAGGTTCCCCAATTAAATAGGTTGAAGAAGCTAACTTTGGTGGCTAATTTACTCGTGGAAGATGTAACATTTCGTTTACCTACTATGCTAAATTTATCTCCCAATTTGGAGAAGTTGGTGTTGGATCTTGTAAATCCGGTGAGTGGATTTATTTTCATTTTGTTTAACTACTATCCTAGATTTATGTCCCAATTTGGAGAAGTTAGTATTGGATCATGGAAGACCATTGGGTATATTTTATTTATTTATTTTGTCTTTAAAGCCCTGTCCAGTTTAACTTATTTGGTGTTGTGCTGTGCTGATGAGTGCTGAGCTGTACTGATGAGTGTTGTGCTATGCCGATCAGTGTTGTGCTGTGCTGATCAGTGTTGTGCTGATCTTGTGCTGAATAGTACTGAAAGTGTTGAATAATGTTAATTTGAGTTGAATAAAAAACATATAATGTTAATTACTCAAGAAATAACATTTTACTTAATTAATATTAATTTTACAAAACATAAAAATAGTGTCCATTGGGGCTTAAATGTGCTGAGCTGAACAGTGTTGTGCTGATAAATGTTGTGTTGTGCTGATGAGTGTTGTGCTGTGCTGATGAGTGTTTTGCTGTGCTGATGAGTGTTTTGCTGTGCTGACCAGTAATGTGATGTGCTGAAATGTGCTGCAATAAGTTGAACTGGACAGGGCCTAATTTCATCTTTTTGTGGCTCCGGCTTAACTGCTCCCGTAGCGCTTTCACGCTCTATGCTACCACCTACACTAATATTAATTCTTATATCCACTACTGATTGTCTATGCTTTTCAGAGGTTGGAGGAAACTATAGAATACAAAGAATATCCAAAGGTTCATCTTCGACATCTTAAAGTTGTTGAAGTGCATGGATATTGTGGAGAGAAAGCTGAGGACAAACTCTTCATGTATGTGCTCGAACACATTCAGTCTTCCATAGAAACAATAATCTTTGATCCTCATAATTTGAGGTCGGTGAATAATGTGGATAAAGCTCGGTTGCCAATTCAAAGTATCCGTGTAGAACGGTTTAAGAGAACGGTGCCATCATCTGCTAAATTCGTCGTAGTGTAATTTAGACGTTTTTTTATAGTTTCTTCATGTTGGTGATTGTATTTTTTGTTAGCATAATATAATGTGTCGATGCAAGGATGTTAGTTTAAAACTATTATAATATATTAGTTTAGTGAAAATAATAGTTTCATTCATTTATGATTTAAAATTTAATGATTTTTAATTATAAAATATTGTGTAGTGTGTCGAAGATGTTAAAAAAAAGCCAAACAAAATATATGTATATAAAAGTATAATTTATCTGATAATATGAACTTTGAGAATAAAAAATTAAATAAAATGTTTATTCTTCCCATTCCAAATTTAATTGACAACCTTTTTTAAAACTCAATTGACAAACTTTTTCTAGTGAAAACAATTCATATGAATAATTAAAACGGGTGGAATTTGTTACATAATGAATAATGATGCATATGCAAGGCGCACACACCACTGAAATACTACTTGCTACTTACCTAGTACAACTCTATTTTGCACCCTGCCCCCTTCAAATGTGGTGTGTGATTATGGTCAAATGTCAAAGTATATAGGTTAAGGATTTTTTAACTATTCACATCTTTATATTTTATTTTTGTAGTTTAAAACACTTTATAAAAGTACAAAATTCCTGAATTTTTACATAGTTCTTATTATAATCCGTCCCATATAGATGTAAAGGAAATATCAACATTTCTATTGAGATCATATCAGTTCATATAGTTTCTGCAAATTCACAGTCATTAAAAAAGTGATCAATTGAATCTGAATGACAGTACATTAGGCATTTAGATGCCAGATTAATTAAAACCATAATAGTGAAGCACCTCATCAAAATACACTCGTTTACCAAGAACAACATATGAAAACAAAAGGAGGAATACGATGCAGAATGAAATTTACTATCGATCAGTTTCAAATAGTTCTTAACTATTCTTTCTAAACTACCATGTATGTTTAAACATACGACCAAGTTTAAACATAAAAAGAAAGAACACACAAATTGTTTACGCAGTTCGGTGATGAACACCTATATCTGCGGGGCCTTGCCCAATCTGAAATCATCCACTAGATAATCAAGATACGTTACAGAGTTTCACACAACAATTAACTATCTATGACTTATCTCTTGTATGGATTCGTGAGATCCCCTCACTGCCGGTCAGCAACTCCTCGTTGCTGTCTTGACCACTTCCCCTGAAGTATTAAGGCTGTTGATTTCAAACTGCTGGCGATGGCAAAGACCTATTGAACTCCCTTCAATAAGCTGCTCCAACTGTAAAGCTATTCTGATCGGCAGAATACTTTCTTGTAAGATGGATACTTCTTGTCGCAGCTTCTTTGTCTATTTATAGTTCAATGTTGTGTTGCCTCGTTTATCTTCTCGATCCTTCAATCTCGGCAATGCTGATCTCTCATCCAGCTAGTCACAGCTACATTTAGTCTTCTAGCTATATTCTACTTCTATAGCTAAAGGATAAGAAATATCTTCTTTCCTTATTTAAGACTAATCCTTTCTAAGATACAACTCTATTACATATTCTCAAACTAATTCAATCAGTACGAAATCAATCTTCACTTATCATCTTGATTTCTCGAATATCATCTTTGATCTCATAAGAGTTGTACTTTTCCTTCAATACTCTTGCTTAGTTTCTGATTCCAGTTCAGCAAGTGTTTAAACATAAACATGTTTAAACATGATAACTTCTACAAAATAGCCAATTATATTATGCTGAGTCTTCTGGACTCTTCAATCTCCCCCTTTGGCATTTTTTGGAACCATAACACTTATTTTGATGCAGAGACAGTAACTCACTCCCCCTATCACATAGATCTTCATACTTCAATCATATTCGCATCAATCAATCAGAAACAATATATATATGACTTCAAAGCTCCCCTATCAACCAGACATAGATAGAGCTCATAAAAATTTCACAGCAGTGTTCCAAAATAAATGGACACACCATCCAAAATAAATGACCACCAAGGCATCAAAAATAATCACAATATTCTCCCCCTCGGGAACAGAAAATGTGCCAAAGTACCAAATATCCAGAAAAAAAACAAAACAATCATCCAGAATGTATCAAATTACTGAGTGCAAAAGAGAGAGAGAAAAATAAGAACAATAGATCTCAGAATGCATCAGAACCACTGGTCTCATCCGCAGTCTCTTCAAGAGCTTCCAGCTCCTCTTGAAAGTCCAGCATCTTCTGTCTATGATATCGGATTAGCCCACGAAGCTCCTTCTTTCTCACCACAGCATAGTTGACGTCAGCTGGTTCCTCCTCTAAGTCTGCCTCTTCTTCCTCAGCCACAGCAGGTAGATCATTCCTCTTTCTGAGAATGGACTTGTTAACTTGTAAGTCATCACAGAAAGTGATCTTATCATCTAGCCCATCAACTAATCCAACATGATATAGCAAGCCAGTTATGAGAGCAGGATAGGTGATGTACTCATCAGATTTCTGATGCTGAGCTACTAGCAGAACCCTATCATAGATAAACCATCCCAGGTTGAAAGGTCTTCTGGTGCCAATACAATACATCAAACATGCCATCTCCTCAGTCACAAGAGATACATTGGTAGACATGGCCCAAAGATCAGCAACAGCCCTGTACAGACAGTAATACTTTTGAGAAAGATAAGCTGCCTTGAGAGTCTTGTCTGCACCCTATTCTCCAAGTGTGCCCCCTGTCAGCTCCAGTGCTACCACATCATAATCCAGAGTAAAACCTTCTGGATAAGCATTATTTGGGCAGATGGAATCATGTCTCCCTGTTCCTAACACCTGATTGATTAAAAGAGCATCAAACCTATAAAGCTTGCCTCTGAGATAGACTTTTCTGTACCATGCAGAATCTGGAGCACTGTTTGTTCCTCTCAGGTTTGCTTAGAATTCCAGCACCAGAGAATGATTTGCCTTTATGTAGAAATTTGCTGGTCCAAACATATGAATTCTCTTCATAAAAGCCACAAAACCAGGATGTTTAAACTTCTCAGTCAATCTCTTTTCCACATGCATCTTCCTGTTGACCAGCCCTTCATACACAGTCATAACCTTCCTGGAATAAAAGATATCATCCCAAGCATTTTCCAGCAGAGGATTGTCATCTGGAAACACTAATGGCATCTCATCTGGCTCATCACCCTCCTCAGGCTCAGATTCAGAGCTACTACTCACATGATCTTCTGCAGCTGGCTCAACTATCTCATCATCCTCCTCAGACTCAGATTCAGAGCTATTACTCTCATGGACTTGTGCAGCTGGCTCAACTGTCTCACCATCCTCCTCAGACTCAGATTCAGAGCTACTGCTCTCATGGACTTGTGCAACTGGCTCTACAGATGGTACTTCTGGTAGTGGAACTTCACCAAAGCTCAGATTAAACTCTGGAACTTCAATCCTCATCTGCTCACTAGGAAAAACTTGAATAACTGGAGGAAGAGACTTCTTCTTCCTCAACTTCTCCCTCTTCAACTCCTGTAGCTGATTAAATTTTACAGTTAAAGGATGGCTATCCTCACTGTCTGGTGCTGTCTCTGTCAGTGGCTCCATCATAATTCTGACATTCTCCAAAATCCTATCCACATCCACAGCCTGCTCAGCTTCATCAGGCTTTTCCTGTGCCACACTTCTTTCCACTAACGGCTCACCTTCAGCAGTCTCCTTCTGTACAACATTCCTTGTACTAAACACTCCATGTCCTCTCTTTCTCTTCCTCTGATAAACTTGCTTGACTTCTTTTCTTGATGCTACCCTTTCTGAACTCAAAGTCTGCTCAGACTGATCATCAATTTCTGAACTTTCATAGAAAATGTTCAAGTCTGGTCCCCCTTCAAATTCAACCCCTACCCTAAATGTAGGATTAATCTCATGAGCCACAGATTCTGGTGTGGCTCTAGTGACATTCAGACCAAGATGTTCAGCCAGCAGTAAATCTTCCCTAGTGGGGATAGAATCAACAGGCAGGTTGGATGGAAGATTGCCCATGGTGATTTAGATACAGC
Organism: Sherardia arvensis; assembly: GCA_948330725.1. Taxonomy (NCBI): domain Eukaryota; kingdom Viridiplantae; phylum Streptophyta; class Magnoliopsida; order Gentianales; family Rubiaceae; genus Sherardia; species Sherardia arvensis. The sequence continues at coordinate 38,218,855 of OX415236.1, read as the reverse complement.
AGTAGGTTGAAACACACAACTATTCACAGAAACCTCACAAATCCCCAACTATCCCAAACCTTAGGTGCGGCAAGCACTCTAACTACTAAATCAACTAGAAAAACTCAATCTTTAAGTAGTTAAAGCTAAATACCTTATGCATGCACTGATTTGGGGTCGAAACTCCAGTCGGCCAGAAAAAAAAAATTTCTTGTTCTTGAACTCTCGATTTTACAATGTGTTGCTCAAGCCAGATTTCGGTTGCGATGAGAGCCGATCGAGGCACTAGTTTGATGGTGAGATTTGATCAATCGCCGGAGGAGGTTGTCTTGAAGTGGGAACGACGGAGCTACAGCAATTATGAGAAAAAGGGATAAAGATTTTCCCTCTTATATTTAATATTTTCAGAAATTCAAATCCAAACCCAAATTGGAAAATAAATCCACAATTGCACACTTGTCCCCAATTTTAATGGAATCACTGATTATTCCCCATAACTATGTAGTCACGATTATATCCTCAGCCCGTATGGATATTTTAGCCCACTGCTATCAACTTTTTCAGCCCATTGACTAGTCAGGCCCAATAGACATTCCTCTTCATTTTCGGCTAACTCTTCAGAGTTTAAACACACTGATTTCTCAGTGTTTAAACATACTTGACACCAAAAGTAAAAGAACACAAAGCAGTAAACACTAATATACAACAAATAAGAGGTGATCAGAGGTACCTCAAATTCGACAAACACCTAAGTGTTGTCTTAGTGTCTCAAAAGTTACAGAGTACAGTGGTTTAGTGAAAATATCTGCATACTGTTCAGCACTAGGAACAAATTCAATGATCTGTTCCTTATTTTCCACCAAGTCTCTGATGAAGTGATGCTTGATATCTATGTGCTTTGTCTTCTTGTGATCAACAGGATCATGAGAGAGATCAATGGCTCCCTTATTATCACATTTTATAATTAAGGCATCCTGCTGGAATCCATAGTCTTTTAACATCTGCTTCATCCACAGCAGTTGCTGGCAACAACTTCCAGCTGCTAAGTACTCAGATTCAGTGGTGGACAGTGAGATAGAATTCTGCTTCTTGCTGTACCATGACACTAAATTCCCTCCTACATAGAAACATCCTCCAGTAGTACTCTTCCTGTCTTCTGAATTTCCAGCCCAATCCGAATAACTGTAGCCAATAATCTCAGCTTGACTTCCTCTATAATACCAGAGACCATAATCAGCAGTTCCATGCACATATCTGATGATTCTCTTGACTGCAGACAGATGACACTCCTTGGGATCAGACTGAAATCTTGCACATAGTCCAACACTCAAACAAATGTCTGGCCTACTTGCAGTGAGATATAATAAGCTCCCAATTATACTTCTATACAACTTAATATCCACCTTCACACCATACTTGTCATAGGTCAATTTCTCCGTAGATGCCATTGGAGTTCGCATATTCTTAGAATCATCCATCCCAAATATTTTAACCAAGTTTAAAGTATACTTGGTTTGATTGATGAAGATACCTTCCTTGTGTTGTTTGACTTGAAGCCCCAAAAAATATGTCAATTCGCCAACCATACTCATCTCAAATTCACTCTTCATCATTTCTATAAAGCTATCAACCAGCTTTTGAGATGTTGACCCACACACAATATCATCTACATAGATTTGGGCAAACAGAATATGTTTTTCATGTTTAAACACAAAGAGCGTTCGGTCTACTCCCCCTCGTCGATAGCCTTTCTGCAACAGAAATTGGGTGAGACGCTCATACCAAGCCCTAGGAGCTTGCTTAAGGCCATATAACGCCTTTTTTAATCTGTACACATGATCAGGCAAATACAGATCTTCAAAACCCTTGGGTTGTTCCACATAGAGTTCTTCCTTGACAATGCCATTTAAAAATGCACTCTTCACATCCATCTGAAACAATTTGAACTTCATAAAACAGGACATAGCAAGCAAAAACCGAACATATTCTAACCTTGTAACCGGAGCAAAGGTTGCATCAAAGTCGACACCCTCAACTTGAGTATATCCTTGAGCGACCAGTCTAGCCTTGTTTCTGGTGATATTACCATCTCCATCAGACTTGTTCTTGAAAATCCACTTAGTGCCAATAACATTGACACCTGAAGGTCGTGGAACAAGATACCATACATCACTTCTGGTGAACTGCTCCAGTTCCTCTTGCATGGCAGAAATCGAATACTCATCAGTCAATGCTTCCTTATGATTCTTGGGTTCTATGGAGGAGAGAAAACATTGAAGTACATGCATCCCAGTATTCATTTTAGCGTAGTCTTTCCGTGCTGTCTGCCTTAGGTTATACGTGTTAGATAGAGGATTGACAGATGGAGCTGGATCAGATGTTGTTGCTTCAGATACTATGGTGCTTTCAGAATCATCAGATGATGTTGTAACATCAGGTAATGTTATAACATCTGACAGTGTTGTAACATCAGAAAAAGGTGAACCAATATCTGAACTGATTGGCTGATCAAGTTCATCTTCAAGTAGAATTCTGTTGCTGATGTCCTTCAGATCTTTAATGACAACATTGTTGGACTCCATCATGACATTTGTGCGATTATTGAAAACCCTGTATGCCCTGCTATTTGGAGAATAACCAAGGAAAATACCAACATCAGCCCGTTTATCAAACTTACCGAGAGGTTCACGATCTCTGAGAATGTAGCATGCACTCCTAAATACATGGAAGTAAGAGACGTTTGGCTTCCTCCCTTTCCAGAGTCCATATGCAGTTTTTTGAGTGAAGGGACGGAGATAAACTCTATTTATTGTATGACATGCAGTATGAACTGTCTCAGCCCATCATTTCTTTGGAGTATCATTTTCTGCCATCATAGCCCTTGACATGTTGATGATAGTCCTGTTCTTGCGTTCAACAATACCATTTTGCTGTGGTGTGATTGGAGCAGAAAACTCATGCTTGATTCCAAGTTTCGCACAGAAATCCATCATAGTAGAGTTTGCAAACTCCCTTCCATGGTCACTCCTTACTCGAACCACTTGAAGACCGTCATGTGATCTTTCAGTATTAACTTGTGTAATGAGCTCAATAATTATTCCCACAGCATCAGATTTTTCTTTCAAGAATTTTACCCAAGTAAACCTGGAAAAATCATCTACACATACAAAGATATATTTCTTTCCCGAAATATTAGCTGGACTGACTGGCCCCATCAAATCCATATGCAATAGTTCAAGACCATGGGAAGTAGTGATTTCATGAAGTTTAAAGTGTGGGGACCTAACCTGTTTACCTTCATGACATGGTGGACAGTTCAACTCCTTTGTATAAGAGAGTAATGGTACTCCTCTTATTGCATCAAGCTTTGTTACTTTAGCCAGTGTTTTCAGGTTTGCATGACCAAGCTTCTTGTGCCACAGAAGAGTATCGTCCACACTTACTTTGAGACAACTTATTGACTCATCCAGAATATAGCAGTTATCTGATGATCTAGTGCCAATAAAAACACCCCGTTCATCTTTCCTGACTGTGCATACTTTATCATCAAATAAAACTGTTAGTTTGTTGTCACATAAGTGACTAATGCTGAGCAAGTTTGCCTTTAGTCCATCCACCAAAAGTACGTCTTGAAATACTGGAAAGTTTTTGACTTGTAACTCCCCCTTTCCAGTTATTCTACATTTCTTCCCATCTCCAAATCTGACAGTTCTAGTCCATGGAACAATATTGCTCAACAACTCAGGAGTACCTGTCATATGTCTAGAACAGCCACTATCGAAGTACCAGGAATCTCTGGCATATGAGCTATAACATGTATGAACACCATAGCAGTGATTGGTTTTTGGAACCCATACCTTTTTAGAGTACGGAGAATTTTCTGATTGTTCCATGTTGTAACCTGCTCTAGTGTTGTAACTTGCTCCTGTGTTATAACCTGCTCCTGTGTTGTAACATGCTCCATTTGTTGGTCCTTGCATCAGATCTCGTAGAAGAAGAAAGCAACGTCTCTTATAGTGTCCTGGACGTTGGCAATAATTGCACCTTGCCTCCCACCATGGTTGAAGCATGTTTTGCTGATGATGAAAGAAGGGTTTATAACCTAAACCAAACTTTGGAACGTTGGTAGAGTTGTTTGAAGCTCTAACAGGTTGCTCTCTCCTTACTTGGCTTGAAATAGATTGGGTCACCTTCTTGTTCAACTTCCCTTTTGACTGATCAGTCTTGTTAGTTACTTCCATTTCATCATATCCTAATCCATGTCGATTTCCAGCAACTTTTCCCATACCAAGAATATCATCCAAAGCAGCTGTTCCTATGTTTAGTTTGGTGATGGTTCCTTCAGCTACCTCTGCTCGAATGAGAGATATCTTCAGTTCCTTTCTCATTGCCTCAATAGTTATCTGTTGTTGCTCAATTTCTTCATTCAAACTATGGTTATCTTTCTGTAATGCCTTATTCTGTTCAGTCACACTGATCCAGAGTTCATGGAGTTTGTCGTAAGATTCATGAACCCCTTCAGGGTCTATGTTTGAACTCTCATTCTCTGAAACAACAGCAGCACCAAACATAACATAGTTTTCTTCTTCACTTTCTTCATCGCTTTGAACAGTAATTGCTCCAAACGCTACATGATTGCTGACATGCTCTTCATCAGAATCTTCTGCATCACTAAATGTAGCATTGTAGGCTTTCCCCTTTTTGTTTGCTGATCCACTTGGACACTGTGATTGAATATGCCCGTACCCTTCGCATTCTCGACATTGAATTTTTCCAGCATGTTTAAATGCCGGCTTGGGTTCTGCTTGATCATTATTTGCTCTTCTACTCATACTTGAACTCTGCTCCCTTCCTTCATTTCTCCTATTTTGAGATTTCCTCAGAACTTTTGCAAAGCTCCTTGATATGTGAGCAAGCTCATCCTCGTCCATTTCTTCATTGCTGTTTCTGGTAGAGTGTTTAGACATGGAATTATGTTTAGACACTGAGTTTTGTTCAGCTGTTTTATGTGCAGCTGCAGTAAATGCCATATCGCTCTGCCTTACTGTTGCTAACTCCTTCATTTCAAAGGCTGAAAGTGCTCCCATGACTTCATCAACTGTCATCTCAGATGTATCATGTAATTCCTCTATTGCAATAGTTTTTCTTTGAACCTTGGTGGAAGAGACCTCAATATCTTCTGAACAATATCATCTTCAACAAATGGTTTTCCCAACTGATATGCTGTGTTGACAAGATCCCTGATTTTTGCATTATAGTCAGTGATCGTCTCATTATCCTGCATAATCAAAGTATCAAATGCTGTCTTCACTGTATGAATTTTTTGTCGTTTCATTTTTGCATCTCCTTCATAGCTTTCTTTTAGTTTCTCCCATGCATCCTTAGCAGTGCAGCAAGTTGAAATCAACCGAAACGCTTCTTGATCAACACACGAGTTGATGCAGTTGAGTGTTTTGCTGTTTAGTTGCTTATCCTTCCTCTCTTGAGTTGACAGCTCTTCTCTGTTTTTCAGAACACCTTCGACTGCCCCTGCTGTAGGTGGATGTCTGGCTGGTGACCACTTGTTCTCAACCAAATACCATGCTTCTTCATCTAGAGCATCAATGTAATGCCTCATCCTTGCCTTCCAATAACCGTAGTTATTTTTATCCAGCATGGGTGCACGCGTGTATATTGAACCATCTTTCTCTTGATTCGCCATGATCGATAGGGATCTCCACTGGCCTTGTTAAAGGCACAACTCAGTGGACTAGTTCTGATACCAATTGAAATTTACTATCGATCAGTTTCAAATAGTTCTTAACTATTCTTTCTAAACTACCATGTATGTTTAAACATACGACCAAGTTTAAACATAAAAAGAAAGAACACACAAATTGTTTACGCAGTTCGGTGATGAACACCTATATCTGCGGGGCCTTGCCCAGTCTGAAATCATCCACTACATAATCAAGATAAGTTACAGAGTTTCACACAACAATTAACTATCTATGACTTATCTCTTGTATGGATTCGTGAGATCCCCTCACTGCCGGTCAGCAACTCCTCGTTGCTGTCTTGACCACTTCCCCTGAAGTATTAAGGCTGTTGATTTCAAACTGCTGGCGATGGCAAAGACCTATTGAACTCCCTTCAATAAGCTGCTCCAACTGTAAAGCTATTCTGATCGGCAGAATACTTTCTTGTAAGATGGATACTTCTTGTCGCAGCTTCTTTGTCTATTTATAGTTCAATGTTGTGTTGCCTCGTTTATCTTCTCGATCCTTCAATATCGGCAATGCTGATCTCTCATCCAGCTAGTCACAGCTACATTTAGTCTTCTAGCTATATTCTACTTCTATAGCTAAAGGATAAGAAATATCTTCTTTCCTTATTTAAGACTAATCCTTTCTAAGATACAACTCTATTACATATTCTCAAACTAATTCAATCAGTACGAAATCAATCTTCACTTATCATCTTGATTTCTCGAATATCATCTTTGATCTCATAAGAGTTGTACTTTTCCTTCAATACTCTTGCTTAGTTTCTGATTCCAGTTCAGCAAGTGTTTAAACATAAGCATGTTTAAACATGATAATTACTTCTACAAAATAGCCAATTATATTATGTTGAGTCTTCTGGACTCTTCACAGAAATTGACACACAATAAAAATAAAACATGTGATTGAAAATGTCTGATAGTATGATTGCATATATTTGATGAACGGGTTGTGGATCACCACCTCCAACTCTGTGGTGCAAAACATCATCGAGCAATTTAACTCTGTGGTGCAAAACATCATCGAGCAATTTAAAATACTAATCTTACCCAGTCTTTCTTTCAATTCGATTGCATCCCGTTGGCTTCCCGGAGACGAAATATGTGATGAATTCCGATGTCGGGTGAAAGATAGACTGGGACGTGTAATTTACGAGGACGTCGGTGGCATGCATAATTAAAAATTGAAGTAAAGAATTTATATTAAAAAAATAGTATGAGTAATTTTTATTGAATGTTATCATATTATATTTTTACTGAACTAAATTAAATATAAATTAAATTGAATTAACTTAATGTACAAATAAATTTATTTGAAAATCAGAGCATGTTTACCCAACTTATTTTTGTTTGATTGCACCGAAATTAAAATTAGTACTGTGTAAAAATGATGACTAAACTAAAATGAATTTTATCAAGTTACATTCTAAATTGAACTGAACTCCATTAAATATGAAAAACAATAATAAAAGCAGTGAATTAGGTGTAATTTAAATACTTAGAGATATTCAATTTCAAAAAATCACATGGGAGGGGAAGGGAATGAGAAAGACATTTTTTTATCAAAACGCTGTCGGATTTTATTATTTTCATTTGACTATGACCTTTTTTTCCCTTCACTTTGAGACTTGTTATATATTAATAATAAAAATATGAAAACTTATTAATCTTCATTTTCTTTTGTTTCACAAATTCCATAAATGAATTTTCTCTCTAACTTTTTGCTGTCAGAAAACAAAATGTAATAGCACATGAAATTGCATAGAGCTCTTCATTTGTGAAAAAACTTTTGTGCCTATGAATTGCATCAATTGATATGATAAACACTTTGAGAAACAATTTTCAATTTTCAATTTTGTTCATAAAAATCCGATTAAATCCATAATTTCTAACACTTTAACAATAATAACTAGTTGATCCTTTTTCAAAGCTTCACTCGTGGACATTTGTTTCACTCTTCCTATAAATTTAACTTGGATGTCTCAAAAGAGATATTATTATATTACCCGACATTGCTCCATTCTATGATTTCTACTGACGTTGTTTAAAATTATGTAATCTGTATTGACACACTATTTTATATTCTTTAATTATAGTATTTTACTCTATCTCGCACCACATTTATCTCGCATTCTTCATTTCCTAGGCCTTGTATTCTACCCTCTCCGATCCATTTCCGATCAAGGTTGTGAAGAACATGAAGAAGAATCACCGGAAAAATGAACAGGTAGATTAAATTTACGATCCCCGAGAAGTTCATCTTAAACGTGAGCAACATATGTATATGGACTTGATTGAATGCTTTGAGGTGGAGATCGACGTTCGTGAGGTGGTTGCGGATCTGAGTGGCTGATATTTGGGAGATGGTGGTGCGGTGGTGGTCGGGCGGCGGATGATCCAGGACGTCATTTACGTTTGTCGAACAATGGCTTTAGATCACCTTTGTGAATGAAAATAGATCCAGATCGAGATCGAAATTGAACAAACTTGATCAAATCTAATCGGAATTTAAAATAGCAATAACATAATCTAATCTTGCAATCAGGATCCGCCACTGATAGTATGACACTTTGTACGCTAAACTGATAAACCTGGCCTGGGAGGATCGTATCGCTCCGAGTCGTTCATGCAAGCGTAGCCTATCCTCTCCTGAAACCGCATCACGTTTCGTTCCTGGCTCTGTGATAACTACAGATTGATCTGTGAGTCAGTCAGCCAGAGCGTGGAGTTCGCGGTCCAAACGACGGCGTTTCCTGGTGCTCCGGCCATGAGAACGCCGACCGCGCAGACTCTGTCGCGAAGCTTGTAGAAACCGAAGGCGTAAAGGCCTGAGGGGCAGAGCTGCTAAGATGAGGGGTTTCCGGTTGGTGTTAGGAAGGGTTTTGGCCTATGATGTGGTTTTGGTTCAGTATTTTCTGAGCAAACTGATATATTAGTACTGCCTAATTTCGAAAGCCAAATTTTATATTACCATGTAAAGTAAGGAAGAAATGATAAAATTCTATAACCATTTTTAAAGAATTCTATATAAATAAGTATCAATATAATATTTCCATCACAAATAATCAAACAAATAATTAGTTTGTAACTTGAATAAAAGCATCATCGCTTGACTTGAGATGGCTAAACTCCGACCCCTTTTTTTCATCCTCTTTTTGATGATTTCATCGGCGCACCTAGTTCCTGCAAGTTTTCTTGGTAAAATGTTCTCTTTCTTAAATCTCTATGTTTACCTTTTACTCGAGGGGGGAAATGAATTAAAACTAGGGAAATATTGCCACTCTTTTCCTCTAAAACTGATCATTTTGCATCTATTCGAGCATTCGTATATTTCCGCGTGAACCAAACGGCTCCTAATTTGTTGATAATTTGGTGCAGGCATAGGCAAGAAGAAACATCTTGGTACAATTTTTTCTATACATCTTAATATGATCATATATATATACATGAATCGACCATAATCTGCTGTGTTCATAAAGCCAAAAATCCTTGCGTGTACAACTTCCATGGTGGTTGCATCCCCAAACCTAATGATAAGGCAGCCTGCGGCACCCAAATACCACCTGAATTCGGGGCACGCTCAAGGATAAATAACACCCACACTGTGCCGGCGATGACTGTATATGTGACTTTTCCGGCGAGGTGTGTTTTCATCTGCCCCGCATATCATAACTTAGTAACTCCTTAGTAATTTTTTAAATATCATTGATGATATATATAATATATTCATCATATTCTTTATTTTAATTTTATTTATTTTGATGATCAGATGATCAGAACCACATCTGGGAATCATCTGTTCATCGTCGATCGGGGATGGAATGAATTATGTACTATACATTCTTTCATTTGCTTGTAATAATAAACGCACATATTGTATATATATATATGTTACATATATATATGTATGTATGTGTGTTTGTTTGTTTTACTTTTGATTTGGTTGTTTGTGATTGTATTATTATTATATATAAAAATATATAATATATGCGCATGTGATTGTTATTATATACTCACCTCCTAAATCGGAAATAGACAATCGTTTGTTTTTCATCTTTAATATTATTAATGAATATTGTCAATATATTAGGTAATTTCATTAAAAACAACCACGGTTAATTAAATTGAAGTAGTATACGCAATTCAATATACTCAGTATATATAGTTTCAATTACCGTTGAAATTAAAATACCGTCCCCTAAATACTGTAAAATTTTCTAATAAATTTAATAAGTGAGAATATTTTCATATATTCATACTTTACTTTGAACTATAAAAATAAATTACAAATATATCAAATACATTATCATATGCTTCTTTATGGTGCACGTAATTTTATGTATTGTTTGATCAAAATATATTAAATTAGATCACACAACCCGTTTAATTTCAGTAATATTTATAGCTTAACTAGTGAAAAGATTTGCACCAGCGAATTTTTCCGGCAAGGCCTTTTATTCTATCCTCTCCGATACATTTCCGACCAAGGTTGTGGAGAACATGAAGAAGAATCACCGGAAAAACGAACAGCCAGATTAAATTTGCGATCCCAGAGACAGTTCATCTTGCACGTGAACAATATTAGGTAACAAATTTCAGTATTCTTTATTTTATGCATTTTTTTACATTGGAATGTCACTCAAATTGGTCACAGTAAAACGGCCATCAAGACAAAAACTGGAGAAAGTTTTTAATTGACAACCATATTTCGTCACTAGGGGTCATTTGAGTGTAGTGAATTAGCTATGTTGAGTTTAAGAATATTAATAATTAACGCATGTTTAGTTAGGCTGATTATACAATATGTGTGCAATGCTTAGCTTTACTTGAACCTAATTAAAAGGTGAAGAGCCATTTACGTAGGTGCGTGTGACCTAATCCCGAAAGGTAGATGGTAAATTATCTGGTAAAGTAAATACGAGAGAAATAATTGTAAATAAAATTGGGTGTATGATCTAATTTCGAAAGACATATGATAAACTATCAATCCAATCGATGGCCAACATCATCACCATTATAATCAGTGCTCAAACTCTCAATTAGGGTTATATAAGTATAGTTATATTTACCTAAATTCACTAATTAATTTATGTAAGTGCATTCTCAGTCCCACTAACAAAATTTTCTAGATCCTTCACTAATTATAACGGTGATATTTTGTAACGAACATAGATGAGCACATTGCAGGTGGGAACTTAATCTACAATGTTCGAGGCGTAGTGATGCTGCCCGCCTGGTCGGTCCGAGTAGTCCCCTGATCCCCGATTCAATGACCTAACCCTGCAAGACAGAGCCCCGGGAGGTACTCGGGGGTAGACCCTCCGGCGTGATGATGAAAGATGGATCTGGGAGAGAAAAGGGGTAATCACTAGAATAATGAGAATATACTTACTTGGAATAGTGCTGAGAGGCACTATTTATACAGTGATACATGCTCCTAACGTGGTCCATGCTTTCTATGGTGTTTAGTGTACCTGTCCTTATCCGAGTTGTACTATCCTTGATGCCTCCATATTAGCTTACCTCATCATGGGCCGAGCCCGAGCTACTGCAGGGTAGTTGAGCCTGGGCCTGGTATCACCACTAGCCCCCCGGAAGCCGGTCCTTTCGGCCGAGGAGGGAAACTTCGCTTGTCCGAGGGCGGAAGGGGTGGCTTTCTGAATTCTACCCTGCCCGACAAAAATGGCACGTGGCCGCGATTTTCGAGCATCATTGATTAACGCCTGCACTCCTTTCTCGTTTCTCGAAGGCAGTAATCATTGCATTCATTTACCTTTTTTCTCTTCTTCTATAAATACCCGCTTCATTTTCGTGTCGCTTTCAATTCATTCCTTTTCTCCTCTTTTATTTTCAAATCTCAAATATCCATTTCGCCCCTTTCGCTTTCAAATATCCGATCTTCCTCTCAGATCTTTCCTCATCGTCACCTATGGCCTCTGCCGATGTGAACGCCAATGTCCACGACGGCACCCAGCCTCCGTCTCCGATTTCTTACACCCTTGTTAGCACGTCGCGCGAGAACTCTCCTCCCCCTCCAGCGGGCTAGAGGCCACCTTCTCCCCTCAGGCCCGTGTACTTGTCTCGGTCTGTGACCCCTACTGGACCAAAGTTTAGGAGGTCTAAGAATGCAGAGCAGAGGGTTTTGGACAACGCTCGGGCGCACTCCTTATCGCTTGATGATTGGACTAAGAAGTGCCTCGGTGGCATGGGTGTTCCGTTGCCGGTCGACGCCCAGCTCGTGGCGGTCTCTCCGGATGAGTCAATCAAAGACGTCTGGTGCATCCCTCGGATCCACTTCATGTGGGGTCTGAGCCTGCCTGTCCCTCGTCTGTACTCCAGATTCATGGAAGTGTACCAGCTTTCTCCCGCCTAGGTCTATCCCAACGCCGTAGCGGTAATGATGGGTTTTCTTGTTCAATGTGCGAGGTTCAAGATCGTTCCATGCTTCAACCACTGGAAGTCCTTCTATCTCCTGATCAAGTGCCCTGGCAAAGAGGAGATATGCTCTGTCCAGACTCGGCCTGGTGTTCAAGACTTTATAGTGGGGAAGAAGAATTCAACCAAGAACTGGCAGCAGAAAGGGTACACCAAGGTGAATCTGGAGCTGTATGAGGGTCCCGGGTGGAACAGCAAGATAGTCCCGGACGCCAGGGAAGCCTTCCTTCCGGACAAGCATCGAGCGAACCATACCCTCCTGTCCTCCCAACCCCTGAACTTGGAACAGTACTGGTTGGCTAACAACTCTATCTACCTCTTCCCCGCCGATATATACCCGGCTGATGTTTTCCGGGTTAGCCGGTGGGCCATGACCTGGCCTTTGCAAGGTTCGGATCTGGCACCCTGTCTTTCCTTTATGTTTATTCTACTATTGCGATTTTCTTTCTTAATCTCTATTTTCTCAGCTCCTACTGTTGCCAACGATCCTGCCGCCCCCGTCCCAGAGAAGAAGAAAGCAAAGAAAGACGGGACTGAAACGGCCGAATCCACCAACAGCAAGCCTGGCGGCCGGAAACTAAAAACTCCGATGGTTAATACTCCGCCAAACAATTCTGATGCCCCTACTCCGACTGCCAAGCCTTTGCAGCCTGACCATAAAGAACTCGACAACCGGATCCCCGAAGTGGTGGAGGTTGACTCTCCGATCCACGAGGGCATCCCAGAGGCGACTCCTGCTATCGCTTCTGATTTAGCTCTTCGGAATGCCCAAATGAACCCTCTCGGGTCCCTGCCTCTTCTCGAACCTTCTGTACCCTCCTCTGGAGCACCGCCGGATGTTAACCGCGATATTGGGTCTTCCGGTCGCGGAAGGTTTATTTTCCGTCCCTCGTCATCGGCAGATACAAGGTCTCCTAATGCCAAGTACACCACCCTGTCTGCTCCTATCATCCCCATCCCTCCGTCATACTCGAACAAGCGGAAGTCTGGGGAGGTCCCCGGTAAGGATACTAAAGAGCCACGAGACAGCGGGTCTCCGTCTCTGACGCTGACCGCTGCTAGCGATCATCCTGCTACCTCTTTTAATCAACAGGTAGCTGTTATTCCCTTTTCCTGTCCCTCTTTTCTTATACACATTTTTTTTAAAATATCTCCATCTTCTCTCGCAGGTTCAACTGCTGAACTCCGAGTTCGCCAACTCCTCGTAGTTCCAAACTGCCCTCTCGTCCTTCCTTTCTCGTCAGTTAGAGAGGAAGGATGAGGAAATCAGGGCCGAGAGGGAGGGGTCGGCTAAACTTCAGGAGAGGATAAGTCATTTGGAGGAGGAGCTGGCCGAGGCCAGGGAGTCAGGCTACCAAGACCGGCTGAACTTTGCTGAGGCCGTTGTGGACAAAGTCCTGGCAAGCGGGACCCTATCTCATCGCCTAACCGATCTCAATCTGGCTGCCAGCTCGCACCAATGCCACAACACCTATATGGAGATCCGAGGTTGGTTCCCTCCTTCAATCCGTGCTTACTTCAAGAAGCAATGGTTTAATCCCAACTCTGAAGCTCAGCAACTTCACTTGCTGGAGGTTCTTCAGAAGGGGGGGATGAGAGGCTTGTCTCCTGTGCTTTCGGAAGCTCTGCAGAAGAGTCGTATGTCTACCAAAAACGTCCGGAACTGGTCATCAGACGTGGTTCGGCTGCCCGGAACTCTACCACCTGCTCCTTCCTCCGGATCAGACCTTCCAGAGGACGATAGTTTCACCCCGTATTGCACAATGTATGACTTCTACCGGGGCCTATTTGATCCGAAGGATATTGATGCTATTGGCTCTCCATCTCCCGACCCTGGTGCTGCTGCTAACACCGGTGCTGGACCAATCCAATCCCCAGACCTAGTTTTCAGTTCTGAAGATGAGTCCGAGCCGGACTACAATGACGATGACGGGGGGAAGGGAGACTCCAACAATGTTTGTTAGGCTATTCCCCTTTCTGTTCTTGCTTTTCTTGTATTCTGTCGCCCGGTTCTCCGGTTTATCAATGAACAACTTTCTTTTTCTACTCTCGATTCGCCTCTTTTTACTTGATCTTTTTTCTCCTTTTTCCTGACTTCGCCTCTTAACTCTGATTTTATCATGATTAGGGGCTACCTCTTAACCCTTCCTTCCCGGCTCCTTCCCCGAGGCCAACCAGAACCGGCTGTCCGGGGCCGATGGAATAGTTATTTGAGGGAGGGCTCGGTTCTCTGATATCAGAGTTCCCTGATACCGATTGCTTGCTTACTTGCCTCCTCCAAATCCAGGAGGATTTCGGGTCTTTGCCGAAATGCTACAGGTTGGCCTTCGAAAGCATCGACCGAGTTTTAGAGTTCGACGAGATTATGTCGGAGCGGGAAGCCCAACATCACAACTTTCAAGTCAGGATCCAGAAAGAGGTGGACGAGGTATGCCACGACGTCATCCTATACTATAACAAATGCATGCGGATGCAGAACCAGACCGAGCTCCGTAGGCAGGTTACCACACTGGAAACCGAGAATGAGAGGTTGGCCATGAGGAATCGGACTCTGCAGCAGCATCTAGTAATAGTTCACCTTTCTTACCATTTGCTGGGTCTCCGCCAGGGGGAGGTCGACATCCCTGTGCTGACCGACGTTCCTCGGGCAGTCAATGATCTCATTGCCTGGATGGAAAGTTCCGAACGGTCGTCCGGCAACTGGGCGGCTGCTTATCAAGCGGCTAAGGACTGGAGGAAGAACATTTTAAGTCAAAAAATCCTTTCCGAGTCCTTGTCGCACATCCCCTCTCCCGAAGACATCGATCTGGCCTATGAACGTTATGAGCACGCCCCTCAACTCCTAGACTTGGAAGCTTCTGAGCGGCATTTAGCCAGGCTCCTGACGGTCACCGCCAGATTCCGCGCCCGATACCCTACTCAGGGAAGAACTTCCGATTCTACTCAGCGAACCGACCCTCCGCCTCGTGGTAATTCGCGCCCGACTCGAAATGACACAAAAGGGAAAAAGAAGGTACTAGGTTCCGGAGATGCCCAGACTAGACAAAGAGCTCCGCGGCAAACTCCAATCCGAATTGGGAGTCCTGCTGCTACCAGCAGGGTTCTTGTCCGTACACCCAACCCGGTAATGGAGCCAGAGGGTACGCCTGATGAAAATCCGGACGCTCCACAGATCCGGATGAGGAGCAACGGATGCTAGAGCTGGCTGTCCAAAGGAGTCGGCATGAGACCAAGAGAATTCATCCCGGCGAGGCGTCTACCTCCCGGGCCCCGGAATAGGATAACTTCTTACTATGTAACTCTTTTGTGCATGTAGCGGCCCTGACCTGTAAACAGTTACCTTTTGATTCCGACTTTCTATTTTTTTATCTGTTTTGTGCATAAGCATTTTCATTTAATAACAGTTTTCATAAGTTTACAATACACGCGTTCATAGTTTTTCTTTAGATCGACCAAAGGGCATGCCCATTTTACAAAAATTCCCTAGGCGTCTAGCACCAGAGGGTCCTCCTACCTACCCCTCGGTCATCCGACCTCGGGGCTTTACTCTCGGGCATCTGAAGCCCGGAGCAATTTCTACCTAGGCATCTAGTGCTAGAGGCTATCCTACCTAGGCATCTAGTACCAGAGGCTACTCTATCTAGGCATCTAGTGCCAGAGACTAACCATAGAACCGTCTGAGGTTTGCTATGTTCCATCTTCGGGGGACTCCCTTCCCCGTTGAATCTTCTAGCACATAACTTCCGTCCGGGTGGGCTTCTGTCACCCGGTACGGTCCTTCCCAGTTGGGTGCCAGCTTGCCCTCCGGCTCCTGGTGACTCTTGTCGTTTCGCCTCATTACCCAGTCGCCTACCTTGAATTGCTCCTTCCTTACCCTCCTGTCATGATACTTCTTAACCTTTTCCTTTACCTTAGCCTCATGCAAGGCCGCTTTCTCCCTCCTTTCTTCCAACAGATCTAGATTCGTCCTGCATTCTTCTTCATTTTTATCTTCGGGCACCGGCTCGACCGTCCGAAAACTAGGAATGCCGATCTCAGCCGGAATCACTGCCTCCGATCCATACGTTAGACTGTAGGGGGATTCCCCGGCCGGCGAGCTTTCCGTAGTCCGATGAGCCCATAGAACGCTCGGGAGCTCGTGTACCCAGTTCCCCTTTGCCCCCAGGAGCCGAGCCTTAATCCCACTCACGATCGTCCGGTTCGTCACCTCTACCTGACCGTTAGCTTGCGGATGATATACTGACGTAAACTTCTGGCTTATCCCATACTTCACTAACCAGGATTTGAAAGGGTCATTTTCAAACTGCGCTCCATTGTCGGTTACTATAGCCCTCGGCACTCCGAACCGGCAAACTATGTTCCTCAGGCAGAAATTCACACATGTAGCCCCCCGGATGTTGGTCAAAGGTTCGGCTTCCACCCACTTAGTAAAGTAATCGATAGCCACAATCAGGTACTTTAAGCTGCCAGGAGCGGTGGGAAAGGGTCCGACCAGATCCAGTCCCCATCTGCTGAAAGGACAGGCACCTGTTATCCCAATCATCTCTTCCATGGGTATGTGCACAAGTGGCACGAACTTTTGGCATTGAAGGCACGAGCGAACCCTGTCCTGCGAGTCCTCAAACATGGTAGGCCAGTAATACCCCATCCGTAAGATTTTCCTGGCCGTTGTTCTGGCTCCCTGATGACTACCATTCAGACCTTCATGTATTTCCCTGATCAGGTACTTGCCTTCCTGTCGTTCCACGCACTTAAGCAACGGTTGGAGATATCCTCTTTTGTACATGATGCCCTCCTGCAGTGTATACTTCGGCGCTTTGACCCAGATTTTCCTGGCTACCACCCGGTCGGCCGGGACCTTCCCCGTCAGGATGTACGCTCGGATCGGGGCCATCCAGGAGTCTTCCTGCACCGCTTCTACTGTCAGGATCTCGTCACTCTGCTCGTAACTCCTCCTCTCCAGTGTCTCCCTTCTGAGAGGTGCTTTCTGACCTGGCCTCAACTTCAAAGATGCCAACTTGCTCAACGCATCGCCCTTTTCATTCTGCTCTCTTAGCACCTGCTCCAGACTGAAACTGTCAAACTGCCGGATCATGGGCTAGACCAGTTCCAGGTACCTCGGCAAATTTCGCTCTTTTGCTTCGTATTCCCCGTTCACCTGCTGCACTACAATCTGCGAGTCACTGAAGGCCTGGATCGTTCCTATCTTCAACTCTCGGGAAAGTTTGAGTCCTGCCACCAACGCCTCGTACTCTGCCTCGTTATTTGTAGTCTTGAAGTCGAAATGCAGCGCATAGTGGTACTCCTCTCCTTCTGGGGATGTCAGCAACACCCCGGCTCCGCTGCCTACTGCATGGGCTGACCCGTCCACGTGCAACATCCACCTCGGGCTTGGGGGACCCTCGGTAGGTGGGTCCGGCCCAACCATCTTTGTCAAGAAATCCGCCATTGCCTGTCCCTTAATGGCTTTCCTAGGTTGGTAGGTTATCTCATGTTCCCCCAATTCTATGGCCCACTTCATCAAACGCCCCGATGCTTCTGGCTTAATCATCACCTGCTTCAAGGGGTGGTTGGTCAGGACCACGATCGGATGAGCCTGGAAATACAGGCGCAACCGTTTTGAAGCATAAACCAGCGCCAATACCAGTTGTTCCAAGCTTGTATACCAAGTCTCCGGACCTTGTAATGCACGACTGACAAAATAGACAGGACACTGCTTCCCGCCTTCCTCTCGGACCAGCACCGCGCTGACAGCCGACGCAGACGCGGACAGGTACAAAAGCAAATCCTTCCCCTCCTTTGGCTTTGAGAGGGTCGGGAGTCGGCTCAAATGTTCCTTCAGATCCTCGAACGCTCTCTCACACTCCTCAGTCCACTCGAACTTCTTTGCCTTCCTCAGGATGTTGAAAAAAGGGAGTTGTCTCTCCGCGCCTTTTGACAGAAAGCGACTCAAGGCTGCCAGGGAACCCATCAGCTTCTGCACCTCCTTCACATTCTTCGGCGATTGCATCCGGCTTATCGCCTCCACCTTCTCCGGATTGACGTCGATTCCTCAACTAGAGACCATGTAGCCGAAGAACTTCCCGGCACCGACTCCTACCACACTCTTCTCGGGGTTCAGTTTCAGGTTAACTTTTCTCAAAATACCGAACATCTCCTCCAAGTCTTCTAAGAAATCTGGGTAGTTTCTGCTCTTCACCACCATGTCATCGACGTATAGTTCTATGCTTCGGCCCAACTGATCCCGAAATACAGCATCCGCCATGCGCTGGTACATCGCCCCTGCGTTCTTCAAGCAGAATGGCATCCGTCTGTAACAATAGGTCCCAAACTCTGTGATGAAGGCTGTCTTCGGCTTGTCCTCTCCTGACATCTGAATCTGATGATACCCCCGGTATGCGTCGAAGAAAGCCAGGGTCTCATACCCGGTGATGGCTTCCACTAACCGGTCGACCGGGGGAAGGGGGTAACTGTCTTTCGGGCAACACTTGTTTAGGTCGGTGAAGTCGATACATATTCTCCAGGACCCATTCCGCTTTTTCACTAGCACCGGGTTTGCTAGCCATTCTGGGTATATATTTTCCTCCACTACCCCAGCCTCCAGCAACTTCAGCACCTCCTGTTTCACCACCTCGGCCCTATCTCCTGCCAGGACCCTCTTCTTTTGCCGGATTGGCTTCAACTCCGGGTATACATTCAGCCTGTGTAGAGCTAACTCCGGGGGTACGCCGGTGAAGTTCTTCTCTTCCCATGCAAACACATCCTCATACTTCGAAAGAAAGGATCGTAATTGTTCCTTTACATCGACTGGCATCTCCTTCCCGACCTTGATTGTGCCTCTGCTCCCGACCTGCATGTCCTCCACATCTCCCAGCCCCACTTCTCCCTGCACTGCACCGACCGGGGCATTCCTGGCTTCCTGAAGGGCCGTGAGCATGCAACTTCTGGCCGTAGACTGGCTTCCTCGGACCGTTGCCACCCCCTGATTGGTTGGGAATTTCATGGTTAAATGGTACGTCGAGCAAATGGCCCTAGCCTGAGCCATCCACGGCCGACCGATGATGATGTTATAGGGAGACGGAGCGTCTATGACCGCGAAATTGCATCGGACCGAGGTCTTCTTGATCTTGTCAAGGTCATCTACCACTGTCACTGTTAAAGACACAACCCCCAAAGGATGTTCTATCCGGCCCGTGAAACCTGACAACGGAGAGGTACTCGGGCAAAAATTGTGGCGTCCTATCCCCAGCTGGTCGAAGCAGGAGGCGAACATGATCTCCACACTACTTCCGTCATCAATGAACACTCGCTTGACTTTAAATCCTTTTATCTCCGCCGTGATCACCATCGGATCCGTATGGGGCGTTAGACTGGGCACCAGATCCTCGTCCGAGAAAGGGATGACCTCCGTTGGGCGTAGTCTCTTCTCTCTATCCTCACCAGCCGACACATATTGACTCCGGGATTTGGCCGCTGCATGGGACTGGAGCCCATCACCTACCTCCCCGTGTATAACATTTATCATCCGGGGAGGGGCCTGATTAACCGGCTCCGGGGCCATAACCAGGGCTGCTGCTCCCGGTTGGGCGGCCGGTGCAGGGGCCCCTCGCTGGTTATCATTCCGTGGCCTATTCCTTCAATTCCTCTTCCTCCCAGCTCCGGCATGCTGCCCCGCTGCTGGGCGCTGGTTCTCCTGACTCACAAATTCTCTCAACTGCCCCCTCTCAATAAGTTTCTCGATCTCCACCCTCAAGCTCCGGCAACCCTCTATCGTGTGTCCATTAGACTTGTGGAACGCATAATACTTGGCAGCGTTTGCTGGTGTCGGGTTTCCCGGTATGGGGGCCGGGTCTTGAAACAGGTTCCGGTGGATGGTTAGAATCTCCGACCGGGTCTTTGTCAGAGGAGTAAACGTTTCAGCCCGAGGGGGGTCAACCCTCGGTCTCGCTGGGGCCTGAACTGCATCCCTTCTGCCAGGATTGAAGCCCGAGTCTTATCACCCTTTCCAATCCCCCTGTCCTCGAAATACCCTTCCTCCTTCCTCTTCTTGCTCCCTTCCAGCAGCGAGCAATACATTTCCACCTCAAGGTCCAGCTGATGAAAAGTGGTCGGGATATTCTCCATAAGCTTCGCCCATAACACCTCATCCCTTAACCCTGCAATAAATCCTGCGTTCAGGGCTTTCACTTGAGCGTCTCTATCAATCATCTTCATGGAATCGTCCATGTACCTCCTATGGAATCCCCAGACATCCTCCTTCGCCGCCTGTTGACTATAAGACACTTCAGCCAAAGGCAGATACTTCTTTCGTTTGGTTTCATATCTGTGCATCAAAACACTTGAGAAATCATAGTAATTTCTGAAGCTCTCCGGGGGTTGGGCCTCAAACCATGACAAACAACTGCCCCTCAGATACGAGCTTACTAGCTTGCACATAAGCTCCTCCCGGGTGTCACGTGTCCCCATGACATTATGGTATGTCCTGACGAACTCCTCTGGATCCGTCTCCCCATTATAGGTCGGCACCCCTTCCGGGATCCTCATTCCCACCGGCCAAGGGAAAGTGCTGATGTACCCTATCCATGGGGAGGTAGGCCTCCCTCCGTTCCTTCCTATAAGTCGGTCCAATCTCTCATCCACCGAGTTTGGAGCCGCCGGAGCCATGTCCACTACCACCGGGTACATCCCATAGGTTCCTGCGATCGGGGCTGGTTGGGTCATGACATATCCCGTCATTGGTACTTGATTTTGCACCCACACCGGCCCTTGAATCCCGGGAGCCCAGCCCCCCGGAACTCCAGCGGGTTGAGCATAATATCCTCCAGGTGCCAGGGGGTACCCCTGATACCCGGCTTGAGACGTCCCGTACCCTGGAGCTCCATATCCGGGATGGCCCCACCTTGGCAATACCCCGGCCCTACACCAGCTTGTTGTCCTGTGCTTTCGGCATGCCTCTCCAGATCTATCACAACTGGAGGCCGAGGATTCTCCTGTCCAGGAACGACAGGAGGTCCCCGGCTGAGTACCTCTGCAACCAAAGGAGGTAACCCCGTAGGAGGCACCAACGGGGTCGGATGGGGTCCTAACCCTGGCTGAACCGAGGGCAGCTCGACCTCGGTTGTCGGAGGGTTCGACTGTCCTTCCCCGCTCGGTTGCATTCCCGATTCCGGTCCTTGCTTTGCCGCCAACCAGCGACGATACTTCTCCTCCTAAGTAGCAGCAAACTCCATCATGTCTCGCTCGTCCTGTGTCATCCCCGGCTCCCTTCCTTCTTCCGGCCCTTCCTCTCCCTTGGAGGCTTCCGGATCCGGATGCGCTGGAGCCTTCCCCTTGCGTGCTCGATCCCTCATCTGGCGTAGGGTGAGATCCTTCTCGGCCACTTCAGCCCTTCTTCGTCCTCTGCCTCTTTGTGGCGGCCGACCTCGGGGCGGCATCTTAATGCGTTTTGTGAACAAAGATCGTGTCACACTGGGCGTGCCAACTTGATGCTGCCCGCCTGGTCGGTCCGAGTAGTCCCCTGATCCCCGATCCAATGACCTAGCCCTGCAAGACAGAGCCCCGGAAGGTACCCGAGGGTAGACCCTCCGGCGTGATGATGAAAGATGGATCCGGGAGAGAAAATGGGTAATCACTAGAATAATGAGAATATACTTACTTGGAATTGTGCTGAGGGGCACTATTTATACAGTGATATATGCTCCTAACGTGGTCCATGCTTTCTATGGTGTTTAGTGTACCTATCCTTATCCGAGTTGTACTATCCTGGATGCCTCCATATTATCTTACCTTATCATGGGTCGAGCACGAGTTACTGCAAGATAGTTGGGCCTGGGCCTGCTATCACCACGTAGTTCAACCTGACCATGTGAGAAAGTACAACTCCGGTGAAGGTTAAATTTCCGGCCTCATTTAATGACAATGCCGGAATAATGAATCCCAGCGCAAAGCCCTCGCACCGTCAACTCCATTTAAAAAGGAGTACAACGTAACAGTCAGTAATCAATGAATTAGGTAATTAAATAGAATGAATTTTTCATCCAAAAATAAATTCTGCACCACGATCTGCTATTATGTCTAATATAATTATGTAGGGCATAACTCAAATCTTGAATTAGTCCGTAATTTGTAGAATTTCGGTAGCAAGATTCAACTCAATTTAGTTAGTTAAATTTAATTAAGCATGACAAACGGGAAATTAAATGCATACATATTTTTGTTTGCAAATAAAGTTGATTAAATTTTCAAAATATTACTATTGAATGTAAGTTTAGATCTTCTTTTTGATCCCTGTTTAAAATAACTTTTGAAAATTATACGCTTTAAATAGAACAAAGAATCATAATATTTTGGGGATTTAAATATTCATACGAATTGGATAATCAAGGATATCAAAGTTTGTAATGGATCGAAGATCAAAATCATAAAATATCAATAACACATAAAAAATAAATATATTGACCTTGTATGGTAGGGACGGATTGAACAGCTTTTTATATTGATTTTCCGGCGTTACCGTTAAACCGTTAATTTTTATCAAAAATGTAGTTGGCCAAAAGTTAAAATACTACAAAAAGTAGTGTTTTCTCTTTAATGGTAACGTTTACTATATCTAACATTCCTACCCTAATATATTTATATATCGTAAATGTACTTATCCTAATTCTTTATATCTACGTATCATAAATGTACCTATTATAAATATATAGTCATATGGAGATACACATTGAATAAATCTGAATAAATATTGTAGAGAGTGGTTATCATTGGAGATAACTATAAGCTACGCACATTTAATTTGTGTGTTTAGTCTCATGCTGAAAAACACAATATGTGGTCCTGAATTGTGCTAGTGCATCCAAAATATTATATTTTGGACCTGCATTAGTAAACATGAACCTGCATGTATCACCACTCTATACATATCATCGCTTAAAATGAAATAACGACGATAATATTGTTATCTGCTTTGACTGATGTCATCTCTGCATAGCATAAAAGTAGTCTCATGTTACATATAAAAATAACAAACTCACTCATGTCCTTTAGAGTTCATTGGGTATACTCTAATTCAATTTTTACTAATTAAATTACAAGTGTTGATGCATATTGCTTTCGTTACTAGGAACTGCAAAGGCAAAGATATTGATGTCTTTTCAGGTGAATCCAGAAGCCAATTCACATCCAGAAAGCTTAAGTACTTTGAAAATTGCTGAAAGGGCATCATGAGTTGAGTTGGGTGCTACTAAGAGTGGCAAAGATGGCATAGATGTTAGGGTATGCTGGAGAAGGTACTGATTTTATTAATTGTGTTTCGTTTCTTAAAGAACATAATCTATACATTTTGATGGCACACATCCATATATATATATAGCATCTCTAAAAGACACGATAGCAATAAAAGATGACGAGATTGAGAGGTTACACGTACCTGATTCACTGAGATATTCAGAAGGTATCATGGTATGAATATATGCACGATAGCCAAAGGTGGATGTTTTCTAAATTTTAGTCATACAAAGCTATAGATGTTTGGTCTGAATTATGAGAAGTTGGGCTCATAAAATGCACAGATTTCATTTTAAATGTTTGCTGATTGTTAGGGTTAAGCTCGTTTAATTCTAATGTCACTTCAGTGATGGTCGTCTAAAAATTTAATATTGGTTACAAATTTTGAGATGTCCTATCATTTTAGTTTCAGCCATAGTAGGTTCTTGGTAGCATAAAGTAGACACAAACTGTTATTTCTCTAGATAGGATAGGCATCCACAAAATGATGCATTAGAGTTAGCATGACAATCTTTCTCCGTTTTTAAAGACCTCGGTTTTCTCCGTTTGTCCTTTGCTACAGATTTGTCTTTCTCTGTGTTTTTTCTATTAAAGCAACAAAAGAAATAATACAATTATTGAGGCGGTTCCCTAATTTTTGTTGAGGCGATTTCACTCTATTAAACCGGTTATTTACCTCTCACGTGCATTATTAAACCAATTATATAATTTCCTTAATTACATGTTCAATTATTATATTCCCAAATGCAAAATAACTCTTATGTAGATTATGTACTATTCAGTTGAAACTAGATTATTATAAAATCAAATTTTCTCAACTTATCTAAATTACGCTAAAATATACCGAAATATGAGCGATTAATCTACCATATATCCAAGTGAGTTCTTTTTCAATTCAAATTTGCAAACTCACTTAACTACCATGGACAGTGAAAAGGGTTCCCCAAGACTGCTGACTAACGGCGCCTCGGCAATAAACTCGGTCGCCTTCCCTGAGACCACTCTCGGCAGCTACCTCGCTCGCCGCCTCATTCAGGTCGGCGTGAGGGATGTGTTTACTGTTGCGGGCGACTTCAATCTCGCTCTCCTCGACGACTTGATTGCGGAGCCCAGATTGAACATATCAGTTCACTTGTCATATTAGTTCTCCTTCAAATCAAATTTGTAGACTTCACTTGCCATGGACAGTGAAACGGGATCCATCATACATCTTATTTAGAGTATGTCCAATTCAATTGAAACCGTATTATTATAAAATAAAATTTGCTCAACTTACTTGAATTCCGCTATGATGGACGATTAATCTAAGAATAAGCTACCAAGAATCCCTCGGTTTGAAAAATGAAATTATAGGATCAACCATTTATTTTGACTCTAATTAAAATTTCATATATGTTGGCTGATCCTATATTAGTGTTCTGTGATTCCAAATATATTTTACTATCTGATCTTTTGGATTCCATACACGAGATTTATTCATTCAAATTATGTTATATGCCATCTAAGATTATTAAGAATATATGTTGATGAAAATTAAGGTACTATGTAGACTATTTTAGACATTGAGGAGACGAAGACCAAGGAAGGCGAGACATCATCGGCCAAATCCTCACTACCCACTTCAACAACATCGTACTCCAAACCCCAACTTGAATCTCGTCTTCCGAATTTCCCGTAACCTCCTCGTCTGAATTTCCCTCTTCAATTACCTCGTCATCCATATTTAAAGTGCTGGCTAGTCATTTGTTGGGAAGATTGAATAGGTCAATGAAGGTAAGAGCTTCTAGGATGATAGGAGGAGGTCTCACTAACTATTGTTAGTTGTGTTGTTTTCCAGAATTTGGTGTGATTCATAAGATTTGGTTTGTTTCTCTTATGATTGAGAATTTGCAAGTTTCAGATGATGTTATCAATTATGCTGAATGTTATGAAGATCTATCAGTTGGAATTGTTCTTGTATTGTTGCTTCTAATGTTATGAATACTAGCTAATTTCCATACTAATTTATTTATTTTGATTAATGGCACATTCACTTTATAAAATAAGACCTATTAGAGTATGATTTTAAAGTACCCACCATATTATCCAAATGGAATTAAATTGAAATGACTAGGTAAAGGTACGTAAATTATATGCATCAATGGTGTGACTTGGGTTGATGATTTAAGTCTAATTAAAATACAACTCACTTGTAATAAGTTTTATTGATTAATTTGATTGATTATTATACCAATTTCTTAAATTATTTAGATAAACCAGCATTAATAGAGACATTTAGGAAGAAGAAAGAGACATATTGGAATAGGAATTAGTCTCCATGTATGGATCAAATGGGTTTGCTTCTTTGTACTAAGGTAGCTAAAAATCCTACTACTTTTATGTTACAGAGGAGCTAAAGATTTTGCATTTTTGTTTTAGAAAAAAGTGTTATTATACCCCCAACTGTTCAAATAAGTGCCAATGTACCCCTATGTTTTTTAAAAGTGCGGCTATACCCTTAAATGTGTAATTTGGACAGAATTTTCTTTTGAAAAATGTAAAATGTCAACAATACCCTCACTATTATTTAATGGTGAAAAAGAAAAAATTTAGAACGAAAATGCCCCAATCAATTCCGTTGCTTCATCGGATGAACGCGTTTGAAGCCGAGGGGACCAAAAACACCGTGCCTAAAAATTAGTGTGAGCCGGGGGACCGAAACCGCCACCCCCAGTAATAATTTGTTTGACTAGTTCAAATTACCAAATGAGAGAATAGAGTTTGCGAGATTATGGTAAGTTCATCAATGCATTCTATTTGTTGAGTTTTTTATATAAAGGTTAATTTTTTCAATAATATTGTGCATTTATTCTGTAATTCGGTGATATCGATTTCTTGAATTTTTTATTTATGCCCATGGGCATTTGAGTCAGGAAAAAATTAGCCCAACAAGTGAGGGTAAATTTGTCTTTTAGTTCAAAATGTTGTTGAAAAATTGGTTCTATGAGTACACCTCTTTATTCAATGTAATTATAAGGGTACATTAGCACTTTTGAATTACTCGGGGTATATTGGCACTTTCTTGTAAACTTAGGGCTACCTTGGCTTTTAACCCTTTGTTTTAATTAAAATGACCAATTATTTTTTATTTCACAAAGTTTATTTCTTTGACAAACTTAACATTTTTTAAATTTAATTTCGAGCCCACTGATAAATCCTAAAATGGTTTGGCACTACAAAGCAATGGAAAATGAACTAATTAACATCCGAAATCAACTATTCTATGATCATTTAATTTTCTTTTCCAGAATATGAGCATATATCAAGAAAAAAGATCCCCACACGAGAATCAATATTGAAATCTTTACTTATAGATCAAGTCTACATAAAATATAAAGCTGGAAACTCATTTTAATCCAGGGAGACGTCGCACAAAAATTATATACATGTTCGGAGTGAATGCATAACTTATGAACAAGATCTTCTCTATAATTTGAAGATCAAATCAGGCATCTAGATAGAGATGCTTTAAGTACTGGCCGGAATCTCTGTCTATTCCGATCATCCGTTACCGCTTCGCCTGAATCTCCTTCAGCCGCCACCACTTCTCAGCCGCCTGAAACTACGTTGTTAAGCCGGAACGGAGCTCGATTCCCGCTCTCCGCCGTCGTAACGGCCTGACCGAATCCCAGACAAAGCCATTAATTTATGATTATTTGCAGAAATCAAACGAAGTTTAGTTCATAAGCTTATAATTAAACTGATAAATGGATGCAGGAGAGTGATATACACACGCGTTAACGATCAAGATGCAATACATAAATCAAATCTTTTCTTAGAGATCGTGCAATATGGCACGCGCATGGTACCCAGAAATATCTCATTATTATAACTCTATTATTTACTATTACTTAGTTTTTTTAATTTAAATTCAAGATTTATTGTTTAATTATATAAAGATTAAAATTCATTTTTGGTCAGATAAAAAATGTGAAAAATTAAATGGTTGCACGAACTCTGCCCGGCGTAGCGATCCGTGCCAACCACAAACAACATCAAATCATCTATAGTTTTTTAAAAAAAAAAATTAAACTACATACAAAACAAAATTAGATCTAAAGTTTTTATTTATATTAAAGAAAATTGAATTCACCCTCACAATCACCAACTTTCATATATACGTAACAAAAATTAGATCTAAAGTTAAAAATCGGAATAACAAAGACATCCTGTATGATGTTGACTCATTTGGATTCTATATAACCATTATGTGAGAAGTATTTGCTATGACTTGACTATCTCATCACCTTTAATTGTTGATATGACCTCGAAAAATTTGTAAAATTATTGTTGTCAGAGTGCACAATATATACTATATACGAGTATATGAACCGTCTACCAATCTAACCTTTTTATTATCCGGTGACATGATACGCGCGTTCATGTGATTTGATTTCATGTTAGTGAAATCAAAAGTACTATTCACTAGTGCACAAGCATAGGTTTCTCGGCACACATTTCACGGCGTTTTGGCCAGATTTTGGCGGAACCGCCGAGTAACTGGGTTACGAACTCGTAACCTGTCGTTCGCCTAGGGCAAAAAAAAAACACGGCGTTTCACAATTAAACCAAGGCGTTTTCCAAAGTGTATTAAAAATGTCAATACTAAGCGAACTCTGAACCGTGTTCGCTTATAGGCGAGTAGAGTGACGAATTCGCCAGCATTACCCGCCTGAAATAAGAATACTTGTTCGCCCATACATGCTAAGACGCGTTGTAGTTGCGAAATCGCCTTGTATTGACGCCAGCAGGCGTTACTGAAGAAGCGAATTCGCCTATAGTTATGACCAGAGGCGTTTCAGTTTACGATTTCGCTTGTATTAAAATGTAGCGGGCGAATTTGGTGGCGAATTCGTAACAGTGTCGTAGCTGGGTGTATAAAAGCTGATTTTTTGCGGGAATGAAAATAAAAGAAGTAGATAAAAGAACTCTCCTTTTGTTTTGTCTCAAGTTTTGCTCACATTTTCAGGCCTTGATTTTGCCCAAGAACACAAAGGTATGAGGTTTTGATTTTTTTGTTGATTAGTTGTGGAATGGGCAAACTGTTTTTGATTAGTGTATGTGCTTTTTATATGGATTTGTAGAGTTCTTAGGGTGCTAAATTTGTGGAATGTTTGAGTGATTGTAGCAAAACCGTTGTTGATAGTATCTTGTTAAGCATGGGTCGTAGTGAAATCATGTTGGAGAATCAGCGTCTCTCACAAGGTTATACGGATTTGATTCAAGAGTTTATTGATGTTGGTTGGAAGGATTGTGTAGAAAAGAGAATGGGTGGGCTAAGATGTCCTTGCATAGATTGCCTTAACAACGCGATTTATGAGGATGTAGACGTTGTGCGCGAACATTTGGTTTGTAGAGGTTTTGATCCTACATATACAACATGGGTTTGGCATGGAGAAGGTGCAAGTCATAATGATGTAGAGTTTGATGTTAAGCTTGGGGCAGATGGATTGCGTTATGATGGTTGTCTTGATGAAATGGCGGAAGACGTGGCAATGGATTGGGTAGGAAAGCCGAGCATGTTAGCGGCGATGTATAATGATAAAGAGACACCATTGTACAAGGGTTGCAAACATTCCGTTCTTGGTTCTACGTTGTTGTTGATGAATTTAAAGGCGCGCCATGGAATATCTGACAAGGGGATGACTGAATTGTTAGAGTTGGTGAAAGAGTTGCTACCCACTGACAACTTGTGTCCTGATCGAGTATATGCTGCTAAGAAGATATTATGTCCTATGGGAATGGAGATGCAGAAGATTCATGCATGCCCTAACGATTGTTTGTTGTACAGGGAAGATGACAAGGATAGAGATACATGCCGAGTCTGCAATGAACCTCGGTACAAGTCAAAGGTGGGGACCGTAGAGGTATGCGGCGAGAGTGTGACGCCGTCTAGATGTAAAACACCGGCTAAAGTAGTGTATTACCTTCCGCTGATTCCTCGACTGAAGAGGTTGTTTGCAAATCCTGAGGATGCAAAGTTGCTAACATGGCATGCATATAGGGCTAGGGAGGACGATGACATTATTTCACATGCCTCAGATGGAGATCAGTGGAAGAAAATAGATGAGCGGTACCCTGAATTTGCTGCTGAGCCCAGGAATGTGAGGCTAGACTTATCCACTGATGGCATGAACCCCTTTGGTAACATGTCTAGCACCCATAGTTCTTGGCCAGTTATGGTTGTGATTTACAATCTGCCATCGTGGTTGATGATGAAACGTAAGTATGTGTTATTGTCCATGATGATATCTGGTCCTAAGCAACCGGGTAACGATATTGACGTGTACCTAGCGCCTTTGATCGAAAATTTGCAGAAATTATTCGATGTGGGTGTTCGGATACCTGATGGCAGTCGAGGTGATGAGGAGTTTAAACTACAAGGAATGTTGTTGTGGAGTATAAATGACTTTCCTGCATTAGGTAACTTGGGGGGTTATTCAGTGAAAGGTCACTTTGCATGTCCCATATGTGAGAGCAAGACTAGTTATTGTCAATTGAAACACGGTGGTAAGCCGGCGTATCTCGGGCACAGAAGATTTCTTCCGACGGGACATCCTTGGAGGCGAGCAAAGAATTGGTTCAACGGGAGAGAAGAGCATGATCCCTCCCCAATCCCTTTAACTGGAGAGGAGGTTCTAGAAAAGGTTACTGGGATGGATCATGAATTTGGTAAGGGAAAGAAGAAGAAGGCGTCGAATAGCAGTTGGAAGAAGTGTTCGATCTTCTTCAAACTAGATTACTGGAAGCATTTGGACGTACGTCACTGTCTCGATGTGATGCATATTGAGAAGAACGTATGTGAAGCACTTGTAGGTACGCTGATGAATACCCCTGGAAAGACAAAGGATGGCTTAAAAGCGCGGAAAGATCTTGTACAGCTTGGTATCCGATCGTCTCTAGCCCCTGTAGAGGAAGAAGGTAAATCTTATTTACCTCCAGCTTGTTACACTATGTCGACCGAGGAGAAGAAGCGTTACTGTAATGCTTTGAAGTCTGTTAAGGTTCCAACAGGTTACTCTTCGAACATCCGTAATTGTGTTAATACCAAAGAACTGAAGCTGGCGGGATTGAAGTCACACGACTGTCATAATCTTATGCAGGAGCTGAATGTTATCGCTCTACGAGGATCATTGCCTCGTCACGTGAGGAAGGCGATATCGAAGCTATGTTACTTTTTTAAGTGCATATGTCGTAAGCGAGTGAGCAGGCAGAAGCTGGATGAGATGCAGGAAATGGTGGTGGAAGTTTTGTGTAGGATGGAGATGTACTTTCCCCCGGCCTTTTTTGACATAATGATCCACGTGATTGTCCATTTGGTGAGGGAGGTAAAATTATGTTGCCCAGTTTACTTGAGATGGATGTATCCATTTGAGCGGTACATGTCGATTTTTAAGCATTTCGTGAAGAACAGATATAGGCCTGATGCTAGTATAGTTCAACGTTATGTCGCAGAAGAGGTTATTGAGTTTTGTACCAACTATATGAAAGATGTTGCCACAGTGGGGATCCCAAATGCTAGGCACGATGGTAGAGTGGACGGGCACGGGCTCAAGCATCATAGTTTGTTTAGTCCTACCGCCGCCGACATGGATGCTGTCCATTTATATATCCTCAGAAACCACGAGGCGGTGACCCCTTATGTTGACATACACATGGATCAGATTAGAGTGTCAAATGCATGGACTGTCGGTGATGTGAGGATCCTGGAAAAGCATTGTGCCAATTTCGTTCGGTGGCTGCAAGCTCACATTCAGCAAGGGGACCATCCTGATATTGTCAAGCTGTTATGTAGAAGACCCCTCGGCACTGTTTCCTCTTTTGGTGGGTACGACATAAACGGTTATACTTTTGGAACCAAATGGTCGGATGAGAGGTCAACTAACCAAAACAGTGGTGTGGTAGTACCAGGTGAGGCAGTTCATGGATGCGAAGCATACTACGGGACGATCACCGACATCTGGGAGATTGACTTTATCAGTGCCACAATTCCAGTGTTCAAGTGTGAGTGGGTGAAAGAATGTGGCGGGGTGCGGAAAGAGGATTACGGCACAACCCTGGTGAATCGCAGTGTTCTTGGCTCTGAAGGTGATTCGTTTATCATGGCGTCTCAGCCGCACCAAGTGTTTTATGTGACGGATACACAGGATAACCGGTGGGAGATTGCGGTGAATGGTAAGCAGGCGCTTCTTCACAATGGCAATGACGAGGATCGCAGCTTTGGAACAGATATCGGGGACCTTCTGGGTTTAGAGCCTAACGAAACCTTAACTGAAGACGAGGCGAGTTAGAAAAGGTATTTTGCGCGGAACGATCACACGGAGGGCATTTGGATCACCAATGCTGGAAAACCAACGAAGCGGAAGAGGAATCAACCAAAGAATATGTAAACATTAGTATGTAACTGGAAAAACCTTAAGTTTTCAGCATATACATTTGGTATGGACTGAATTAGTATTCATGTATGCTTGAAACGTGTTTCACTCATAGCATAGGCGTAAATAAAGACGACTTCTCTTGTACAAATCGCCTGTAAGCGTTACTAGAGGCGATATCGTATCTCTATTCGCCATCCTTGAAACTACGTCGTTTTTGTAGTTTTACTTTATGCCTTGGCATTTAGGTGGTGGCGGTTCCGTAAGCCGTCTCGCCTGTTACTGGCGAGTTCGCTTCTTGAGTCGTCTATTAGACTCTGTTGAAACAGGCGAGATTAGAAGCGAACTCGCTTCAGTTATAACACCACAAGCGAATTTGGTTGCGAGTTCGTTTCTAACTTTACATAAATAGTATTTTAGTACTAGCAACACTATAAAAGACTATATCGACACCGGTTTAACACAAGAACAATTATATGTAATTTAAACAATAAGCGCATATGAACTGTAAGCACCAAATTTTATTGAATAATGCAATCAAAACGAAAAAATCGTTAAATTGTAGCAATACAATTTGAAAAAACGTCCCTAGACTACATCCACATGTCTAGGAAGAGTTGTCTCCGCCTTCCTGGTCTTCATTGTCAGAAGTGGCCGCCGAAGGATTTTTTCGGGCATATGCTCTTAGAAAACCACGAAGCAAGTGGTTGTTCTTCCACCCCGTCTTGCGGAAATTAGCAAGCTCTGTCCTCATCGCGAAGTTCGACTCCTCAAGCCCCTTATAATATGCTTCCGCACTTACTAGTAAATGGAGAACATTGAAAATGTTAAATTTAGATATTGAACACAATATAATGGAACTTAAATATAATTTGTATCCCCTTACCTCCGATTTGCTCAGGTTCCGGCTCCACGGCCTTCTCTCCGTTTGGCTGCCAAGTCCCCCCAACCAATGACCACTTTTTCTTCTCAAAGTATTCCTTGGTGTAGTACTCACACGGCTTGGCGGTGTTGGAGAATTTCAACTTCGGATGCTTGGACCGGAGGAACATTGTTATGAAGTTTGCGTAGGGCAACTTCTTAGCCACCGTATTGTTCTCAACCACGCTGTCCTTCATGTGTTGAAACATGGTGTACCCGAGGTTTATCATCACTTCCGAGGCCAACAAGTAGTAAGTGACCAAAGTGGTGAAGTTTGGCTCTTGGAGGTAACCCCCTTTGGGCACAATATTGGTAGCCACCATCTCATACAAGATCCTTCGCTCGGGTGTAAGCTGTCCCAGCTTGTACTCCTTTGGCCTTCCAAGCGGACCTAACTGGCGGCCGAAGTGCTCCAACCACAATTTCTGCAAATTCGCGGCTGGAAAGATCGACTCACTTGGCCAGTCACCCCTTATGTAAAGGTCCACTGGTTCATCTTCGTCCTCGTACGTGTTCTTGAGGGCTGCATTGAACAGTTCAAGACTGATTTCGAACTCCTTCTTGTTGACCTTGGTCTTCCACTTATCAGCCAC
The DNA here is from genome assembly GCA_948330725.1 of Sherardia arvensis. Taxonomy (NCBI): domain Eukaryota; kingdom Viridiplantae; phylum Streptophyta; class Magnoliopsida; order Gentianales; family Rubiaceae; genus Sherardia; species Sherardia arvensis. Next base: position 38,185,466 of record OX415236.1, on the reverse strand, counting down.
ATGTCAGAAATTAGCGTAGAATTGCATTGTCTCCTCTAGATAACCCGGGTCCTTCACCTTCATCAATGTGTCCGCACCCGAATAATGTAGCAAGCCCCACACCCCTTTCAAGCCTAGCTCTTCAACCTTACTCTCATCCACCACAAGTAAGGTGTTCAACTGCGACTTAGCATCCTCAAAACTCCTATACTTGAGGTAAGCAGATTCACTGACAAACTTAGTTTTATCAAAAACTATAACCTCGCTCGATTGTTCAACCTTCTTCTTTCCCCTCGGAGCCATGTTTCTAATTAACCAAAGTACCTATCAAGAATACCTAACATCAATCCTATTCCTATGATTGAACCCCAGTTTCAACAAAGAAAATCAACAGAAAGCTAAAATACTGATGAACTTAAAAATTTGAAAACATGGCATCCAGATTAACAATGAGTAAGATGAAACGGGTCAGGAACTTACCAGATGTATGGAATATGGCAGTGGGGGAGCAAATTTCCGGCTTGACGGTGGCTGGTCGGCGGTGAGTGAGCAGAGGAAGCAGCGATTTTGCGTGAGTTTGGGGGGAAAATTGGCGATCTGAGTTTTGATCGACAGGGCCCAGCAGTTGACTATTTATGTTTGTCTAGGTTACGAGTTCGCTGGTAACTCGCCTGCAGGCGATTAACGAGGCGAGTTCGCTTGTTTGTTATTATATCAATTCAATCTTGTTTCGAATTCAGTTGTAACTCGCCTACAGGCGAGCTGGGAGGCGAGTTCGCTTCATTGTTAAAAAGTATAGGCCTATGGGCCAGGGATCTGATAGATGCACTCAACAATCTGATCGCTCATCACTGTATAGTATATGTATAGTGTATGTAGAGTATATGTATAGTATATGTATAGTATATGTATAGTATATGTGTATATCATGCATGGTGTTTCATGGGCAGTTTGCGCGGGTCGGCGACTTATCGAACCATTTAGTTTTGGTCACATATTTAAACTGATCAATTGGACCCTGCTTCACCGATGTGGGAAAATTGATGTGACGTGGAGGCGAATTCGCCTGTAACTCGCCTGCAGGCGATTTAAGAGGCGAATTCGCTTGTAACTCGCCCACAGGCGAGCTGGCAGGCGAGTTCGCTTCATTGTTAAAAAATATAGGCCTTTGGGCCAGGGATCTGATAGATGCACTCAACACTCTGATCGCTCATCACTGTATAGTATATGTATAGTGTATGTATAGTATATGTATATATCATGCATGGTGTTTCATGGGCAGTTTGCGCGGGTCGGCGACTTATCGAACCATTTAGTTTTGGTCACATATTTAAACTGATCAGTTGGACGCTACTCCACCGATGTGGGAAAATTGATGTAACGTGGAGGCGAGTTCGCTTGGCCACTCGCCTCCAAGCGAATTGAATAGGAGTGTTCGCTAGTATTAAAACAAAATAAATTCTTTAACTAATATTGAAATAGGAGTATATATGAATATTGGCCGATCACACTTGGAATTCACTCATCACAATAACACGACCACTAGTGTAATTTGGCCTTTTGGTTCTATTGTTCCGGAGTCCCGAACGCAAAACTTCTGCACATAAATAGTCAAACTATTATTTAATAGTAATATGTTATATTTTATTTAATATGATCTTTTGTTAATTTTATATATTAAAAAAAATATCTGTGATAGAAATTACACATTTTTTAAAAAAAAAATCAGAGGTTACTGTAATTAATTACAATTTCAGTACTCTAGTTGTAATTACAATTTCAGTACTCTAACCGCAACTAGAATACTGAAATTGTAATTAATTACAGTAACCTCTAATTATTGAACCATTTAGTTTTAGTCATATATTGAAACTGATCAGTTGGACGCTACTCCACCGATGTGGGAAAATTGATGTGACGTGGAGGCGAGTTCGCTTGGCCACTCGCCCCCAAGCGAATTGAATAGGCAAGTTCGCCAGTATTAAAACAAAATAAATTCTTTAACTAATATTGAAATAGGATTATATATGAATCTTTATGTAATTTCAAATTGTTTTTTTGTACACATTTGCGATCAACTATGAACTTGGTAGGTCGAATTCTGGATGTAGTATACACTTTCATGTCCAATTTCTTTTAATCGCTCACGGTTTGACCAAGCTAGATCTCGAGCTCGAACTCGTTCGAATATGTGGCGCAGTCGACTCGAGCTTTTACATTATATATATATATATATATAATTAGGTATATATAATTCGGTATGTGGTTAATATATCAATTCGGTATATAATTTGGCCTTTGGCCGATCAAACTTGGAACTCACTCATCACAATAACACGACCACTAGTGTAATTTGGCCTTTTGGTTCTATTGTTCCGGAGTCCCGAACGCAAAACTTCTGCACATAAATAGTCAAACTATTATTTAATAGTAATATTTTATATCTTATTTAATATGATCTTTTGTTAATTTTATATATTAAAAAACATATCTGTGATAGAAATTACACATTTTTTTAAAAAAATAATTAGAAGTTACTGTAATTAATTACAATTTCAGTACTCTAGTTGTAATTACAATTTCAGTACTCTAGTTGCGGTTAGAGTAACCTCTAATTATTGAACCATTTAGTTTTGGTCACATATTGAAGCTGATCAATTGGACGCTACTCCACCGATGTGGGAAAATTGATGTGCCGTGGTAGCGAACTCGCCTCTATTCAACGCCTGTGTGTCAAACGGCGTCGTATATACATGTTCTGTACTTGTGTTTTTTTAAAATTCTTCTTTCCAGAGGCGAACTCGCTTCTTTATTCGCCTCAATGCTTACGATTTCGCCTATTGTCACGCTTGCTAGGTTCTGTTCCACACGGCGGACTTAGTGGCGATATCGCAAGACATATACGGTTGTAGGCGTTAGAGTAGGCGGTATCTCTGCCGCGTTCGCCTCTTCTTACGAGTTCGCCTCTTCTTACGAGTTCGCCTCTTGGCACGCCTGTTAGCTTCTGTTCCACACGGCGGACTTGGTGGCGAACTCGTGAAGCCTAAATCTTTATAGGCGGCAGAGTAGGCGATTACGCTTCCTTATATCGCCTTGTGGAAATATGTGAAGCGAATTCGCTTCCAGGTTCGCTTGGTAATATTATGAAATATTGTTTTCATACGAATTTTCATGTTTTCATACGAATTCCCCCCCCCCCCCCCCCCCCCCCCTCAACTTCCATCTCAAATCCTTGCATTCCAAATCCATTCTTGCCTCATTTCTTGGTGAAATCTCATCAAAACCAACCACAAACTCACCCTCAAATCTAGCACATATATTTTGTGTGAAGAACTAAACCCTATAAAGCTTGTAACCCACCAAAAACCCCAAAATCTCCTTCAACTTTGGTTGAATATTACAAATCTCGCTACTTTGTGTGTCTAAGAGCAACAAACAACTAATATCTTCTTCTACAATTAAGGTATGAGACTCAAATTTGAAGTATTATTCAAAGCACATCTTATTTAGTTACTTTTTGAGATATATTGGTTGAATGGCATGCTTGAGTAGACATTATCCATGCTTAGTCCCTATCCATAACATATGTGTTTCATGACTATGCTAAAATCAAATTTAGAAGCCATAGCTCCCTTTATTTGTTACTTTCATGTGGCATTCTAACATGTTAGCCTACCTTAGGTTCACTTTGGTTATACAATTCAACAAATCCGTTTTTTCTTTGTTTTAAATAGTCATGCTTGTGTTATTTTACTTCTACAACTCATTCAACATGGTTTTGTTGTTGTTTTACCTAGTCATAATAGTGCTAATTAGTTAAGATTCTATTTCTATCCATCCTTAGATAGCAATGGTGACCACTTCAACCACTTCAAGTGCCCAACCAAAGAAGCGAGGTAGCAACTCGAAGAAAGGCCTACAAGTCTGCTCACATTGTCGAGTTCTACAAAGAAGAATGAGAAGAGGAGAACTAACACACATAGGATTTAATGCTAAGGGTGTATGCAACCGACCAAAAAAAGAACGTTCAAAATGGTCAAGTTGGTGTGGCCGAGTTGAAAGAACGTTTATTGAGATAACGGAGGATAATTGGAGAACCGTCCCATCAAAAAAGAAGGAGGAAGTTTGGGTAGAATGCCAAGTAAGTAACATTTAACCTTTCAATGATCTATCTACTCAATATTATACATCTTCATAATATATAGACATAATACATGCTACATATTTTGGCGTAGCGACCTTTTGAAATGAATCTAATGACATGGAAGTGGTGAGAAAGAAGGCATTCAACATCGTCTCCAAAGCTTTTCTCGAGCACAAGCATGCTCTAAGAAAAGACTACTTGTATGAGAAGGGAAAGAGGCTAGGTCAAGATCCAAGGGACCGATACAATCATATTACAACCGATGCGTGGGAGGCCTTCAAGCAAGCATCGCTTGAAAATAAGACTTCGGTGAGTCACAAACTATAACTTCGGTGACATAACCTCCTCTTATCTATTACATTAATGATGACATGTGATACGGTATCTTCTTGTGCAAAGGGGAAATGGGACAAGAAGGTCACATCGGCGAAATCAATAACAATGCCATACACCGGTGGTAGGTCGGGGTATTTGGGTGTAGGTGAGAAGGAGGGGCTTAGGGAGAAGGAGGAACTAGTGAAGGAGTTGGTATTAGGGGGGATGGACGAGGCGGAAGCTCGGTATGTCGTAGTGGAAAAGGACGCCGAGGATTATACTAGACAAAAACTCTTCGTGTTGGGTCGAATTAGAGACTCGGATGGTAAGTTCACTTCGGAGGATGCCGAAAAATGTGCAAAGAGGGTGGTTAGTCTATCTATCTTACATTATCTTACTATCTATTGTAGTCTTATTTATTTTTGTTGTTGCTTTCAAATATTCTTTACAACCACTTTCACCTAGTACAACATATTTGATAATAGGAACTTCTTGAGCGCCAAAAGGAGGAGGGTACCTTTATCCCGTGTGGGAAGAAGGATGTCTTGAATGAGGCTTTTGCTCTTGGGAAGAAAAAGGAACACCCGGGAAGAGCATTAGGTGTTGGAGGTTACGCGACACAAGAAGAGGTTTTTGGGATTAAGCAAGGTTGGGGCAATCCTAAACCATCACAACTACAACGAGATTTGAGCGAGGTGGCGGCGACAGAGGCGGAAATGAAAGATTTGAGGGAGGTGATGAAAGACATAGCACAACACACCAACTATCCCCACATCGAGAGGTTAGGAGGTACACAACCACATCTTCCACCATCATCAAAGGGTTCTCAAGCATCAACTCAAATTGTGGAGGATGAACGTGAGAATGTGGAAATGGACGAGGAACTAGTGCCTCCTACTCCACCTTCATCACCCATCAAGTTGAATGCGGCGCATTCCATTCAAGTTGATAAGGTTAGTACAAATTTTGCTAATTTAGAACATCGTTGGTTTCTAATCTCTTTCTAAAAATAGTTGGATGATGATTTGTCTTGTGCTTTCATTTATGATAGAACCCCCCTTGCAAGCTATATGTTTCGCAAGGTACCAAATCAAAACCACTCCATGTCGCCAATGGCACATGCGACCCAAGTGCGGTGAAACACAATCGTGTTGACATCCCCGCAGGATTTTTTAGTGTTCGCATTACCGATGTTTTGATAGAACAACAAATGCTACCTGTGAAGGAGTCACCGATGGTGAGAGTTGGGGAGGCTAAAGGTTTCCTTGTTCTATGGCCAAAATGGTTGGTGCTTGATGAAAAATCCACCTCCATACCCCGTAGGAAACCACAAACTCCACAAAATCCACAAATACCCGTGCATGCCTTGCCTATAGCTAGACAAACATTAGACCCCATGCTCGTGGAGTTTATGAAAGCCCTTCCACCCTTCGTCCGAGTCTTTTATGATTTGATATCCTCGCACGACAAGAATGCATGCTATGCCTTTCTCGGAAATGAAAGGTGCTTTACCATGACAAAGGACATCCACGTACCATGGGGGGATTTTGAATATTTCTGGAATTTCAATGAACTTCCCACCACCATTCTTTGCCTCAATCAAATGTAAGCCATTTGTATGTGTTTCATGAGAATACTCAATTATCAAACCATATATGATTACATCCTCGTCATGATTGTCTACTACATTCACAGGTTCTTGCATCACCATGCCTATCACCGGAGCAAGCATTTCATTGGATTTTTGCATCCAATGCATTTGCAAGCTAGTATGGAGAGCAATAGGCAAAGACTTGATTACTTGAATTCTACTCTCTCCGACAAATCAAAGAAAATATGGATCGGACCATATCTCGAGAGGTATACCTTACAATTTGCTCTATTACTCATGCTAAATATATTGTATTTGCTCTACTGCATTCTTTTTTTATGACCATTATGCTTTCATGTGATTTGTAGTGATCATTGGAGCTTTGTTGCAATAATACCCGCTTTAAAGCAAGTATATTGGATAGACCCACTCCACCGCCCTCCATCACGAACATTCGCCGATCTCCTTGATAATGCAATTCTTCAAGTGAACGACAAAACACTCCTCGACTTCCACCTTATAAACATTCGGGTAAGATGTTGTGCTCATGCTATCACGTCCTTTCAAAAATCAACATTTGCGTTTAAAGTACCATAAGTATAGTAATGTTTTATGTTTTAAACACTTTTGTAGTCTAGGAAGCAATCATCGAACTATGAATGTGGCTATTACACAATGATCTTTGGTTTGATGGTGGTGGATGGTGTTCAAAAAGACATGCTAGATCTTCTAAAGGTACGCTACACGCGTCTAATCTCATTTATATTCGTCGAGATTTCCTAATAAGCGTTATTTTCAATCATAGGTATTCGTGGATGATATCACTTCTTTCTCCTTGCAAGAACTTAACGACGGAAGAGACCAAATGGCAAAATATCTGGTCCACAACCGTGCGTTTACCATTGCAAGGCCACAGGTCCCTAACCTCCCCAAGCCATGAAAAAGTATTGTCTCTAGTTTTGGTAGGGGCTTGACATTGGTATCGCACTTGTGTGCTTAGGTTATGCATCTTTAGTATTAGTATAGGGGCGTTGGATTTGAATTTGACAGGTTTATGTTGAGTCGGGTATCCCGATTCATGTTTCGAAAGAAACAGGTCAATTTTAACAAATACTTACACAATTCTGTCTTGCAAGCAAACGAATTCGCTTCCTTATTCGCTTCATGTCGAATCCAGAAGCTAAATCGCTACCTGGCACGCCTTCTACTACAATATAACAAGCGGTCATACACACGGTCTCGCCTATACATTCGTCCACAAAAGCGACGTCGCCTGGCTACTCGCTTGCTAGACTCTGTTGCCCCTGGCGTGCCTCAAACGATTTCGCCTCAAATATTCGCCCACAAAAGCGACGTCGCCTGGCTACTCGCTTGCTAGACTCTGTTGCCCCTGGCGTGCCTCAAACGATTTCGCCTCAAATATTCGCCTCCATAGACGAATTTAATAGGCGAATTCGCCAACCACATTCCCTACAACAAATATGTGCACGACGTCGCCTAATATTCGCCTCTTCTGGCGGTGTCGTATCCCACTCCGCTTGTGTCCATCTGGTCTGGCTACATTTTCAGGTGGCGAGTTTGCTTTTTAGTTTCGCCACCTCCAGAAGGCGAACTCGCTTTTCTTTTTCGACCACAAGCGAGATGATACACGATACCGTAACACCATGACCATTGAGTCTTTTTTCAAATTTAATATTCCCATATATTCCGGCGAATACGCCAGCGGTCTCGCCTGCTTCACCCTAGCGAGTCTGGTTACGATCTCGCTTGTGTATTATTAGAAACAAGCGACCAACACAAGCGAGTTCGCCTTAACAGGCGATCACTGGCGGCGATATCGTATCACTCACATTTACAGACACAGGCGACCTGAGGTGGCGAATTCGTAACAGGTATACAGGGCGTTTTTTTAACGCTGCACACGGCGTTTTGAACCGCCGTGCACATCATGCATGTTTAAGGCGTTTTGTTAACCGCCCAGAAGTGCCATTTTACGGCACAACCCATTACGGCATTTCCAAAATGCCGTGAATGGTACGAATGAACCGCCTAGAAACCTAAGTCCGTCCACTAGTGATTATTTAAAAATAATATACTTGGACAAATGGGAAAAGAATAATTTATGATGACAAATTAATTTACCAAAAGAATATTGACACTCAATCCAATTCAACTTATCGATCAATTAAGTATATATTTTTTTAAAAATATTTTGCAATGTTTCATGTATTTAACTCAGGTTTGAGGCGCCTCAACGCACACGTGCATGCGCATGGAAACTTAATTTAAATGGAATTAATTTTTAAATGCACGTATCATGCACAATTAATATAAAATTATAAAATTGGATTAAATTAACGTAAGACTAATTTATAATCTCAACTAATTAATCAAAAGTGAAAATAATTAGACAAACGCAATATAAAACCTAAAATAGTTGCATCGATAAAACGCAACTATTTTTTTATGAATTAATTATTCTGACAAGATCTAGATCTATATGTAATTTGCATCGATAAAATACAGTTAAATCTCGATAAATAAATATTCGATAAATGAATAACCTCGCTAAATGAATAATTTTTCCCGGTCCCGACTTGGGCTAAGGGGCTAAATGAATAATCTCGCTAAATGCATTAATGAATAGTTTTTTTAAAACCCTTAAAGGCTCTACATAAATATAAATGAATAATCACCATATTTCATAAGTTATATATATTAAAAAGATTTTTTTAATCAATAATGTTAATACGATAAATCATTCTCTTACAAAAAAAAGGTGTCTACAGGTTTTTGCTCTTTTTTCCCACTAAAATTAATCTCATCCTTGATTTTTCCTAGCGCAAACAAAATTTCGGGAGTATTTTGCTCGTGCTGTAGAAAGTATTTTTGTAAGATTATCATTGCTAGAAAGTAGTTTTGTAAGGTGATCATTGTTTGATATGTACTTAGTCCATACACATACCTTAGTTTCTAATGTAGGTTAGATACATTTTCTAAAACTCTAGATATTCCATACAATGCATACCATATATCTTTGTAGTAGTTTATAGAGTGGTGATACATGCTGCATGCAGATCCATGTTTACTAATGCAGGTCCAAAATATAATATTTTGGATGCACTAGCACAATTTAGGGCCACATATTGTGTTTCTCAGACATGCATTTAGTAAACATGGACATATAATGCATATATGTATATTTTTGTACCTAGTATACATATGCATTCAATTCATGTAATACTAATATAATTTCTTCAATACTGTATAAATGAATAATTAATTCATTTATTGATAAATGAATAATCTCGCTAAATGAATATTTTTATGATGGTCTTAAGAGTATTCATTTATCGAGATTTAATTGCATATAACAACAAGTTTCTTATGAGGGAGAGAGAGTATATATATAAACCTTTATTGCACGGCTTGAGTTTGAGCTACCGGAATCTCCAGCATCCGGTCATCTGCTTATCGGATTCTGATTCCTTCAACCGCCGCTTCGCCTGAATCTCCTTCAAACGCCACCACTTCTCAGCCGCTGCCGCCGATGAAATGACGTCGTAGGGACGGTGGAGCTCGATGCCACCGTCCTTCCGCCTCCTCATGGCCTGAACGAATCATAGACGCAAGGATTTTGAAACGTTTAATACTTTAGATCATATGCTTTTATAAGATTTCTGACAGTGACGCGCAGGAATCCTTTTGATTAACTAACGGATAGACTATCGTAAGATCATTTTAAAAAAAAATTGTACGTTAATTACATATGATTAAGGCGCCACGTCTTCCGATGCTATCCATGAATAACATTCTTTATTTTAAATGGCAACGTTTATTATTCGAGATACTCTCTAGTAAAGCAGCCTTGTGGTAAGGTAAGCGGTATAAGGTTAAGGGGCAAAATACTTTTAGGGCGGGAATATAAATATTAATTTTTCGGTGCCGCTACAGTAAATATTAATAAAATTCAGGGACCATTTTGAAATAAGAATATATTCCACATTTAATCTCCCTATTAACCATTGCCATCATCAATCATCAATCATCAAATTATTATTTTTCATCATCAAATCATCGTTGTTCATCATTAAATCATCAAATGTTTGTCGTTCATCGTCAAATCATCGTTGTTCATATCAATCATCAATCCGATTGTCAACTCCTTTCTATCATCGAAAAATGATCATCAATCATAAACATAAAATCATCAACTAAAATACACAAATGATCGAAAATTGTCAAATCGGGAAACTAGATTCTCGTAGAATTATCAATAAAAAATCATCAATCATAAACATCAAATCATCAACTAAAATGTACACATAATCAAACCGTCAAATCGGGAAACTAGATTCTCGTAGAATCATGGCTCGGATCATAAAATAGACCTCGTTTTTGTCATCCTCGTATATATATATACACTCGGTCACCAACATTACTCTTCCTCGTCATCAATCCGATCGTCAACTCCTTTTGATCATCGAAAAATGATCATCAATCATAAACATAAAATCATCAACTAAAATACACAAATGATCGAAAATTGTCAAATCGGGAAACTAGATTCTCGTAGAATTATCAATAAAAAATCATCAATCATAAACATCAAATCATCAACTAAAATGTACACATAATCAAACCGTCAAATCGGGAAACTAGATTCTCGTAGAATCATGGCTCAGATCATAAAATAGACCTCGTTTTCGTCATCCTCGTATATATATATACACTCGGTCACCAACATTACTCTTCCTCGTCATCAATCCGATCGTCAACTCCTTTTGATCATCGAAAAATAATCATCAATCATAAACATAAAATCATCAACTAAAATACACAAATTATCGAAAATTGTCAAATCGGGAAACTAGATTCTCGTAGAATCATCAATAAAAAATCATCAATCATAAACATCAAATCATCAACTAAAATATACACATAATCAAACCGTCAAATCGGGAAACTAGATTCTCGTAGAATCATGGCTCGGATCATAAAATAGACCTCGTTTTCGTCATCCTCGTATATATATATACACTCGGTCACCAACATTACTCTTCCTCGTCATCAATCCGATCGTCAACTCCTTTCTATCATCGAAAAATAATCATCAATCATAAATATAAAATCATCAACTAAAATACACAAATGATCGAAAATTGTCAAATCGGGAAACTAGATTCTCGTAGAAACACAGCTCGGTCAGCAACATTACTCATCCTCGTCATCAATCCATTAAATGATCAATAAAAAATCATCAATCATAAACATCAAATCATCAACTATAATGTACGCATAATCAAACCGTCAAATCGGGAAACTAGATTTTCGTAGAATCGTGGCTCAGATCATCAAATAGACCTTATTTTCGTCATCCTCATATATATTCACCAACGAGAATTCAGTTTCATAGTTTGACGATTTGATTATGTGTACAATTTAGTTGATGATTAGATATTTATGATTGATGATGTTTATGACATGATTCATGATGACCGTGGATCTGATGATCGATTGATGATTTGATATTGATGATTGATTATTAATTTTTGATGATTGGTGAGTTTTGATTGATGATTCATGTCAATTACATTGTTTTGATGATTGATGATTTTTTATTGATGATGATTTTATAATTAGTGATGATGAGGACGATGATTTGATGATAAATGACTGATTATTTGATCATTTGATAATGAACAACGAAGATTTGATGATGAACGACGATGATTTGATGATGAACAATGATGATTTGATGATTAACGGTGATAATTTGATGAACAACGATGATTTGATGATGAACGTTGATGATTTGGTAATGAATGTCTATGATTTGATGATGAGCGATGATGATTTGATGATGAAGGAGATGATTTTTAGTTCATATAATTAATTGATTTGAAAATAACTAAAACATAATAATTATAATTTGACCCAAAAACTTTTGTATGAACCATATGAGATCCCTTTCCCTTACCATAAGGCTGCCTTATCTAATTGTTTCTCATTCATATATGCCAGAATTAATATTAATTGATATTAATCTTTTATTTAAGTTTAAACCCTCTTGTTTTAGGTAATCTATAATCCCATATAAATTAACCTTTACAAATTATGGGATGAGACCGTATAATTTCTCGTATGTTTTTACAATAATTTATGTATGTGTAACTAATTTGCATATTTGTAGTTCTATCTCAACTAATTTACTTAAATATTTGAATAAATTTTAAAAAGTAAATGGAGAAAAAATATAATTAAAATAAACTAATGACGGGAACATTAGAACTAATTATATAAAATATTTATAACATTTGAATGGATTTTTTTAAAATAAATAATTAAAAGAATCATATTAAGAGTTTAATTATACAAACACATAATATATATAGCTCATAAAAATGTAAAATGAATAGTTGTTCTATCATAAGTTTATGATATAACTGTCCTAATCAAAACTCGCTCATTATAAATAATCTCCATTGGAGTGACCCCCTAACCCATTTAAAAAAACCTACCCTTATTCAATAGCATCATTAATTATCAAGAATTATTGCAAATAATAAGAGATAGATGTGCATAAATGTTATCTCCTTGCAGGAGGAGAAAAGGATCTGGTGCTAGGAAATGGATTGGGATCCTCAAATTGAGATTTTACTAGTAATATATAGATGGTGAATTTGACAAAAATAAGAGTTTGGTGCTGCTCATTCAGCCATGGTTTTTACGATGATCGCAATCACTCCACTGTTGCCATATTCGTTTAATATGGTACACTAGGAGCATTATATAACAGTGGAGTTTATAAGTTTGATCTTATTAGATCTGATCAAAACATGAATCATTTTGAGATCCATATAGTAGTTTATATGAAGATTGAATTAGCGAACCATCTCTTTCAAATCATAAAAGATAAATATTTCACTTAAAGATAGATACATGTCAAAGAAAACATTACCAATAATCATCAGAAATGCCGATGGATTCAATGAGATCAGTTATTGTGGACGATATCACTAAGATTCAGACTAAACATATGTAATGTAACATGGAGCTGTGATGAACAAAAATGTGTCATGATATCTACTGAGAATGTGAGATTAATAAAATCATTGTTGGATCTAACATTTATCTGCCTGTGCAGCAAATGCATTTCCTATGATATATTGGGTAATGATGGTGGGCCCTCTTCAATCATTAACTCCAACCAAACACCATGGTCTATATAATGAAACATATTAATCCCTTCAAATACATTGAACCAAGCATGCACTTAATGTATTGAGCAACACCCAGGAACATTGTTGCCTTTTATTTAAATATAAGAGCACACTCTTCTCAGCTCTCAATCATCAGTAGTCAGTTCTCACAAAATATAAAATATAAAATTATATCATGTTATAGCGATCAAATGCGTGTTTCAATACAATGCTATATCTATTTACAAATTTAGATTGGGTTATAAACTACAAGACTACTCCTAAGATATTGATACATGGATTAGGTTTCAATACAATACTCTATTTTGTTTATTGTTCCATTTAGCCTGGTGTTACATGTCTTCTGTTGTTCGAATTTGTGGGTAAGTGTCTTGACTTGTTTGTTGAATGTGATATTTTTTAAATATTTGCCTTGTTTGATTTTTATTCCTAGCCTATTATTGTTACATTTAGCCTATTCCTTTACTAATATGACCGCACTAAGGCAAAACATTGTAGGATTTAACTATGAAGAACGAGTAAGGCAACATGAAGCTAATTTACTCAAGGGCTAAGAAATATGCCTTGAAATATATACATACTTTTCTTGCTACCGTAACCTACAATTTTTATTATCTTTGATTTTTATTATCCAGTGAAGAAGAACAATAGGGATGTTGCCAAGTAACTTAATGGGTTAAATTACAAATAAAATAATTAAATAGAATAGTGGGAGGTAACTAATATGAAAGGCCTAAATCCATATAGAGTGTATCAAACTCAGAGATTTCGAGTCAAGTTTATATAGTAGCATGTGAAAAGGAGAAGAATCACAACCATAAGAAAGTGAAGATAATTGGAAGTCATATTCATTTCAAATGGAGAAATCCTAAATCAAATCATGATGAAATCAAGTTGTTAGAAAAGCACATTCTTCAATTTAGTAGGGTTGTAAGTTAGTGAATAAATAGAAATCACGGGTCTATTATGGTTATATACTGAATTGAACTGAACTGAATGGAATTGAACTTATTATCTCACATCATAAGTTTTGAGAACCTCTCAGCATAAATGACAGTTATTTTGCATTTGTGAATGTAATAGTTGAACATGTAATTAAGGAAATTGTATAATTAGTTTAATAATGCACTTGAAAGGATTAATAAAGTGAAGGGTGCAAATACGTGGGAACCGGGTCAATTATTGTGCTATCACTTTTTTTGCTTTTATTTTCTTTTTAGAAACAAAAACAGAGAGAGAGAGAGAGAGAGAGAGAGAGAGAGAGAGAGACAAACCTCTGTAGGCAAATGATAAGCGTAGAAACCAAAGTCAAAGCATACTCCATTTCTATATTCTCTCTATTCAATAAAAGTAGCCGGCGCCTTCTTTTCAGGGTGAGTCCCAGTATTAGTTAGTGCATTCTTTTAGTTCAGTAAATCCCCTCTTATGTTTAATTGTAAAAAAAAAATTCATAACTTATTGTTACTCGTGACACGGGTTTTTAAAAATGATAGTAAAAGATTCGTAGTTAAAAATACAAGTCAAGTGGCAAATTACAAGTTGGGAAGTCTTGTATGGAGTCGGAAGATTAAATGGTACTGTTCACCATAACTGACAAACATATCTTTAGAATGCTCTCTCTCCCAATTCATAAATCAGAGGACTTGTTCCTACCTTTAGGGTTTAGTATGTCTATAGATGTATCAATTTTTGCAGAGAGCTAGTATATTGGAGCGCAAGGAGGATGCACTGATATATATGGAATCATCAATTAAAGGTAATTAGGGAAACACTTAAGTATTAGGGAAAAAAACATAATATCCATATTAAGTTTCATCTTATTGAGATAGCAACGTAGAAAAATATGTAATTCGTAACCATAGCCTAATTGCATGTAAGTCAAATACTGTAAATTCTGTATTGACCATTGATGAGTTTATGATAATTATCAGACACAAGAATTCAAGAGCGACCGACATGCAGATTAAAGAAAGCATATTTCATGTAAATGCTAATTTGATATATATAATTGACACGTCGAAATGTTAGACTACCAATACAAAAATGCATCTCTAAGACAACATTCAATTATGATTTTCAGTCTTACATGTAATAATTTAATGTGACAATATCAAATGCACCACCTATGACATGAGGCTCACATTGAAACATACACTAGAGAAGGTACAATAGAGATTACAAAACATAGGTACATTAATTTACCCTATCAAATGCGCCACCTATGCTATGAGGCTCACGTTGAAACATACAATAGAGAAAGTACAATACAGATTACAAAACATAGGTACAATGAGGTTCAATTTAACCTAACTAGACACTTTTGTTGGATTTTCTTCCAAAACTAACCTACTTTTGAAACAAATTATCAAAGTAACACTCTTTTTAAACTTATTTGATAGTGAAACTAACTTATTCTCTTTCACTCTCACATATACATTTCATTCAATATTATGTAAATATTTGTTATTAACACCCTAATTGATCGATTCTTCAAAACAATCCCAAAAATTAACTTCATCAAACCCTTTATTCATCGAAACAACCAGCTCATTGAACCAATACATGAATGATGATCACATTATCAACTAATAATAGATTCCAACTGTGACATCATGTCCACTCTGAAAGCATTCAAAACTACAACAAATAGCTATAATAGATTCCAAAAGAAATCAGATCATAGATTATGTTAGCAAATTATTTTGTCAATGCGTGAATAAAGAACGATCCGCTTTGATTTTTGTTTTTGAGGTTCAAATATAGGCTGCTCCTAAAGTGGTCATTGAAGAGGAGGTTGCTCCTGAAGTGGGTAGTGAACAAGAAGATTTGTTACCTACAACATAAAAGCATAATTCATAACAACATTAATTGTTCATAAATCGAATCTAATCCTAAATTATTGGGATTAGATAGACCAAATCGTTCGAATCAAATCTCAATAACTCGTGAAATCCTTAAACAGACAAAATCCTAAGATTAAATCCTAAGATAAAATTTGTGCTTATTACTGTCCATTAATGGTGTTAGGGTCGGGCATCTCACCATCCCGCATGGTTCATCCCGACCCCTCATCCTGCATGACGATCGGGCCAGACCCGACAGCAGATGGCATCTTTACCAAACCTGGCAGGAGAATCTTCCCAGACCACCTAACGGCGTAGTTTGATGAGACCAGGTCAGCTTTCCAGCAGTATATATATCTCTCTATCACACTAGAGAGAGGTAAGTTGACTAAACACAACCAAACACATTCCCACTCTCCGAACAGTCTACTGACTTTAGCATCGGAGCGGGAACGACGATTAGCCGCCCCGCCCTGACTGAGAGTTCTTGATTCTTAGCAGGTTCATCCCATCTCATCATCAGAACGGATCATCGAGACGCGCATCGCGACTGTAACATTGGCGCCGTCTGTGGGGATATAACCGATTATCTTCACAGCCCACGCACAGCAAATGAGCAGAGAGGACACGACCAGGGCACCCCTCATCCAGAGGTCGATGTCACAGATCTGGGCGATGAGGGGGCTGGAATCCCGTTCACCCCTTCAAACCCAGCAGCAACGCCGAGCTCGGCGACGCCTGAGCAGGCTCGGCACCCAGGCGCGTCACCATCCTTCACGACGGAGGACGGTGATGTGCTCCACCAGATCCTGGAGTCACAAGCTACCATCAACAAACAGCTGCAGGAGCTGCGGGGCACGCCGCCAAAAACGCGGCGCCTCGAAGGTTTGGCAAAAAGAGTCACACCGACTAAGCTTTTTGCCGAGCCTACCCGAGGTAAACGCAAAGTTCCTATCCTCACAGAGCTGGATGATGACGGGAATGAGATCCCGGATGATTCAGACGAGGAATGGGAAGATCCAAACGAGAAAGAGGCCAACCCTAGGCCTCAGCCTGGGGAATGGGCCATGACATATGTTCACAAGCCCAACGTCAAGCCAAGAGTACCGGCGAAGCAGAGGCTGTCGGTGTTTTACGAGGCCCCGGATTGCCAAAAAAGAGGAAGCCCATTTTCAGAGGCGGTCACGGAGTTTGTCGCCAACCCTCGCCTTCGGATCCCACCAAATCTGGGCACATATGATGGTTTGTCTGATCCAGCAGATCATCTGCATACGTTCACAACTAACATGTCAATGTACGCTACGCCAGAGCCCGTGTGGTGCAAAGTATTCGCCACCACGCTCAAGGAGGAAGCAAGGGTGTGGTTCGCCAACCTGGACAATGGAAGCATATCCTGCTTCGTGCAGCTCGAGGAACTCTTCCTCACCAGGTTCATGTAGAAAAGGAAGTTCACCAACACGACGCAGGACCTGATGAAGATACGCCACAGAGCATCATCCGGCGAGAGCTTGATGGAGTATTATGAGCGCTTCATCGAGGAAAGCAACAGGGCGGTGCACCGTGGAGAGCCGCGGTGGTTGATTGAAATTTTTATGCAAGGTCTGGATCACGAGGCTTTGGATTTAGAACTCACCCTCCGAGCGGTATACACGTTGGATGAGTTACATATGGTGGTGGAGATGTTTCACCGAGCCGACGAGAATGCCAAGAAGAAGAAGTTGGCAATGCAGAAGGAGGCCCGACTTTACTGGCCAAAGCAGAAGCTCATCCAGGATGGTCAACTGGCCAAAGCAGAGAAAATGCCATCGGTGAAGGACAGGCTGGGCCCCCGAGTTGCTCAACAAAGAGTCTTCACCCCGTTGACAAAGACGCCGAGAGAAATTTTCAATTGCCCCCGCGCGCCATGAAGATGCCCCCAACAAGTGAAACTTGAACAAGTTTTGCGAGTACCACGACGACTATGGCCATGACACAGAGGATTGCATCCACTTGAAGAAGGCCATCGAGTCATGCCTGCGCAAAGGGCAATTGAAGCAATTCGCTGCCACTGCCAAGGCCCATAACAAGAAGACATATGCCAACAGGAATGGCAGCCAGGATCAAGGAGCCAACAGGGCATGTGGCAAAGGAAAGGAGGTGGCTCGTGCTGAGCGACCAGATGAAAAAAGAGTCAAGTATGAGGAAGAGTCGTCATCAGAACGAGAGCCAACAGGGCGCGCGAGCAATGATATACTCACTATCATAGGCGGAAATGCCGGAGGAAGCTCAGATTCACAAAGAAAGGCTAGATGCAAGATAGCCCCAGAACACACTCCAACGAATAGGAGGCTGGGCAAGGACGAGTTGATCACATTCGGCGCTGACGATCCCATGCCGGATCGCCCGGCCGGATGCGATGCGGTCATCATCACGGTTCAGATCATGGATAAGATAGTTCATCGGGCATACATGGATGGCGGCAGCTCGGCAGAAATAATGTATTGGCATTGCTTCGAGAAGTTAGATGACAATACCAAGGCCAAGTTGGTCCCAACAAGTACACCATTGGTGGATTTTGCTGACAGGACGGTGTGGCCAGAATGAACAATCACACTTCCAGCCGGGGTCGGAGAGAGGCCGACCAGGAAAGAGGTGGACATGGAGTTCACCGTGATCAACGCTCATAGCCCGTACAACCTAATACTGGGAAGGCCAGCGCTAGCCCAGCTCAAAGGTATTGTCTCAACCCTCCATCTCCTTTTGAAGTTCCCAACCAAAGGAGGGATAGCAACCGTCCGAGGTGATCAACAAAAGGCGAGAGAGTGCCACCGAGTCGCACTGAAGAAGCTGAAGCGTTCAGATGACGAATCGCCACCCCGACGCCCGGTTCACATGGTTCGGTCAGGGTGCCCAGATCCCAAAACCTTGTCAGCATCCTGCTTGACCATGTTCCTTGACCAAGGCGGACGCCGAGGAGTCCAAGTGGGATCAGACTTGCCTGAAGCGAGTCGACAAGATGTCCTGGAGGTCCTGATCAAGCATCAGAAGGTCTTTGCATGGAAGGCGACGGATATGACGGGAGTATCACCCGAACTCGGTCAACACGCCCTCAGAGTGGATCCTTCACACCCATCGGTCATGCAAAAGAGACGACCGATGTGCCCAGAAAGGAATGAAGCAGTAAACAAACAGGTAACCGAGTTGGTGAACGCAGGTATCCTACGGGAAGTGCCATATCCTACATGGTTAGCCAATCCGGTCCTTGTCAAAAAGTCAGTTGGGAGCTGGCAAATGTGCATCGATTACAAGGCGCTGAACAGGGCTTGCCCCAAGGATTGCTACCCGACACCCATCATCGACCAGAAGGTGGACGCATTGGCACCATTCCCGATCAAATGTTTTCTGGATGCGTACAAGGGGTACCACCAAATCCCGATGAAGGATGACGATGTCGACATAACTGCCTTCATCACGGAGCGAGGAGCCTTCGCATACCGGATGATGCCCTTTGGCCTGCGTAATGCTGGTGCCACTTACCAAAGGGTGGTGGACAGGATTTTCAAAGCACAGATCGGCCGCAACATGGAAATTTACGTCGACGACATAGTCATCAAGAGCGTATCATACAATGTATTGGTGAAAGATCTGGATGAGACTTTGAGGACCCTAAACGCGGCAGGCATGATGCTCAACCCGGCCAAATGCCAATTTGAAGTGGGGGCAAGTTCTTGGGCCTCAGGGTGTCCAACAACGATTTGGAGGTCAACCCAAAGAAAGTCCAGGCCGTTCTGGAAATGAAGCCACCCCGGAACGTCAAGGAGGTGCAAAGCCTAAATGGGAAACTGGCGGCCACGAACAGGTTCCTGTCGTGAGCCGCAGAGAAGTCACTCCCGTTCTTGAGGATACTCAAGGGCAGTATCAGACCGAAAGGGGCAATCCAATGGGGCCAAGCCGAGGATAAAGCGTTCCTCAAGTTGAAGAATCATTTAAAGGACCTACCAGCCATGTCACCTCCCGAGCAAGGTGAGACGTTATACTTGTACCTTGCCGCCGGGATGGAAGTGGTCAGTGGAGCACTGGTCAGGGAAGTGAGCAAGATCCAACGTCCAGTTTATTATGTCAGCCGAACCCTACAGGGGGCTGAGTTGAGATATAGCACTCAGGAGAAGCTGGCCATGGCACTAGTCCACGCGGCGAGACGCCTCAGGTCATACTTCCAAGCACACCCCATCATGGTCCTAACAAACGAGCCACTCAAAGCAATCCTGACAAGGCCGGAAATGTCGGGAAGGTTGGCCAAGTGGGCAGTAGAGCTAGGCGAGCACGCCATCGAGTTCGCCCCGAGAAAAGCCATCAAAGGGAAAATAATGGCTGATTTCCTGGCAGAGTTGCCGTCCAGGATCGAGGCGGGAGATGAAGTCACCATCGATGCGCGAAGCGAGCCAGCCGACAAAAAGCCATGACGCGTCGACAGGACAGGATGGTGGAAGCTGCATGTGGACGGCGCGTCCGGTGTGGAAGGATCAGGAGCCGGGTTGATAGTGACAGACCCCGATGGCATGGAGACGACGTACGCGTTGAGATTCCAGTTCCCGGCCACAAACAACGAAGCCGAGTATGAAGCATTGATTGCAGGCATGGAGATAGCAAAAGCGTTGGGGCCGACCAAGTTGGACGCATACGGGGACTCAGCCTTGGTAGTAAATCAGTTCAACGGGTCCTACGCAGCCAAAGAGCCATCAATGCAGAAGTACTTGGCAAAAGTAAAGAGTCTGGCCACACAGTTTGAAAGATTTGAGGTGACCCGAGTCCCCAGATCCGAGAACACAAGGGCAGATGCCCTCAGTAAACTGGCTTCCACGGCAAACAGCCATCTGTCCAAGAGAGTTCTGGTGGAAATACTGCCGACAAGATCAACCAATGGCATGACGGTCGCCGTCATTGAGGCTGAACCGCCATGTTGGTTGACACCGATGCGGGATTATTTGCTCAGTGGAGCATTACCACTCGACCAAAAGGAGGTGAGAGCTTTAGAGAGAAGGGCGCTGGATTTTACGCTCAAAAATGGGGTGGTATACAAGAGGGGATACTTACAACCGTGGTTGCGCTGTTTAACACCCAAGCAAGCGGAAAGGATCTTGAGAGAGCTCCATGAGGGAAGCGACGGTAGCCATCAGGAAGCCCGAACACTTGCACTGAGGGCGACACGAGCAGGTTATTACTGGCCCAATATGAGGGTCGATGCCAACCACGTGGTCAAGACGTACCATCAATGCCAAGTACATGATCGCGTGTCATCTCAACCCGGCCAGCCCATGAAGAGCATCACAGGCCCATGGCCGTTCGCAAAATGAGGCATTGACATAGTCGGCCCTTTCCCCCAAGCGAGCGGCAAAAGAAGGTTCTTGGTGGTGGCTGTCGGTTACTTCACCAAGTGGGTCAAGGTGGAGCTATTGGAAACCATCACGGGCAAGAGGATGACCAGTTTCGTGTGGAGGAACATTGTCTGCAGATTCGGCCTGCCCAAGACAATCATCAGCGACAACGGCCGCCAGTTTGAAGGAGGAGTCTTCAGAGACTGGTGCAACCAGATGGGCATCGAACAAAGTTTCACGTCAGTAGCCCATCCGCAAGCCAACGGTCTCACCGAGCGGACCAACGGAACGATTGTGCAAGGGCTGAAGAGAAGGCTGGACGGCGCAAAAGGTAACTGGGTGGACGACACTACTACAATTTTGCAGCATTTAAGGCGGTTGGTCCTTCACGTTTCAAGGCAGAAGACAAATGCCTTCTCTGGTATTGCCTTAAAACCTGAAAAAGCTTTAAGGCGGTTCCTCTTCCGCCTTAAAATTTTTCTGTTTTAAGGCGTATCATCCGCCTTAGAAGTATGTCATTTCCGCCTTTATGACGTGTTGCGAGCTCGCAACAACTACTAAAATCAAAACCTAACTTACCAAGTGGCGAGTTCGCTAGCTTAAACGCAAGGCTGAAATTATGTGTGAGTCTGACTTGTTACGATGGCTGTTGGCGATTCGCTAAACATTTATGTAGCGAGTTCGCTACACTTCATATTAGACAGGGTTTATGGTCTAGGGTTTAGGGCGTCACTTGATTAGTTGCGACACCAACAAGGGATCGCAAGTAATATTCTTGCGAGTCCGCTAGTTTGCCTGGTCAAGATCTTAGATAGTGAACGAGGGTACTAGCGGCCTCGTTTGTGGCTCGCCTAAAACTGTCCTAGCGAGCTCGCTACGCCATCTCTTATTATTTTGTAGCGAGTTCGTAAGTGTACTCTCAGGCATGATTATGGTCTAGGGTTTAGGGCGTCACTTGATTAGTTGCGACACCAACAAGCGATCGCAAGTAATATTCTTGCTAGTCCGCTAGTTTGCCTGGTCAAGATCTTAGATAGTGAACGAGGGTACTAGCGGTTTCGTTTGTGGCTCGCCTAAAACTGTCCTAGCGAGCTCGCTACGCCATCTCTTATTATTTTGTAGCGAGTTCGTAAGTGTACTCTCAAGCATGATTAGACGACGTCGTATTATCTGAGATTAGGCGATTTTAGTAGTTTATTGGCGAGCTCGCTAACTTGCTCGGCTGGCTTGACGAGTAGACTGGCGAAATCGCAGGGTTTGGGACTGGAGAGGCAGTGGCTAACGAGCGACATAGTTGCGAATACGCTAGTAAACTGTGATTGGGGTTGATTTCTGATGAATTGTGGCGACATCGCTTGTATATTTCGCTAGTCTTGACGAGTCAGGTTGCGATGGTGTTAGACATAATATTGGTGAGACAGAGTTCAACCTAGCGAGCTATGTGGCGAAACCGCCACCCGAGCTTGACAACTTGCGAGTACGCATGTAACTCGCATAAGTGATTTGGTGCCTAACGAGAAAGGTAACGAGATCGCCAGGAAAAAAGCCTAGTACATTAATTTTTGATTTTTGGTAAATATCCCGCACAAATAGTATAATTGGCATATCTAAACCTGTCAATTGCAAGATATATGTAGTCCACTAAATGGCAAACACAAAGAACTCATAAATTATAATCCTTTGCATGTATAACAAATGTAGAAATACGACTTAGGTTTTACATGCATCCTTACGTGGTACGTGTGGTCTAGATATGAATCGAGCTCTAACGATGACCAAGTGCTTTGCAAATCTATCTCTCCCCAACTCTAGCTCTTTTTTAGTGTATGCCGATTGATTTTCCTCGAGTATCTACGAATGAGATACATTTATAAATACAAACTAAGGTAATTTGTAGGTAATAAATAGAAACTTTCATATTGTAAGAGTACTCACGCGATGTAGTTCCAAATTGTCACTTGTAAGGGTCTCAATGCACTCGTAGGCATACAACATCATGTAGTATCCACACTCCCAGTTGGACAATTGCTTGCGGTGCTGAAATTGAAGTAGTTTAACATATGGTATGTAAATGTATTTAGCTGCAAATACGTAATAAAGGAGTCGATATTTTAACCTGAATTTGAATAAGTTCAAAGTTAAGGAGTGTGTCGTCATTCACAGCATGCATAGCAATCTCCAATAGATCGGCGAATTTTGTAGATGGAGCGAAATGTAGTGGATCAATCCAATAGACACGCTTCAATGATGGAATCATTGCAACAAAACTCCAATGACAACTATATATTAAACAACATGCACCTCAGACTATAACATAGATTATGTAGATTATGTGCAGTTGAAACTAATATCTACTAATCAAACAATTAGTAAATACATACCCCTCTAGGTATGGCCCAATGAAAATGGTTTTGCTCTTGTCGTTTAGAAACTTTGTAAGGTAAGCAAGCCTCACATTATTACCTTGTTGGGCTTGTTGCAAGCAAGTCGGGTGCAAAAAACCGATGAATGTCTTGGTCACGCTCAAAGAGACGTATTGCATGAACCTACAACAATCTTAGAGCATAAAGTATCGGAAGAGGTATATAAATACGGACAAAATAAAGTAACACATAAATACCACTAGGTTAAACAATAACACTTACATTTGATGTAGGATTAGTATAGTATCGGGAAGGGTTTGTTTGTGCCAAAATAGGGCAAAATCTTCCCAAGGAACAACCACTTCCTTAGCCTCGCCAAAAACCTTGGAATTGGCTACAAAATAGTACACAGATTCACGGCTATGATGACCTAGCATGTCAAATAGTGTGCGAACAAAACCCGGGAGAGCTTTCATGAAACCCACACACTCATTAGAGATAGGAATCTTAGGGATTGGGAAATTAAGGTCGGCAATCTCTGTTGGTTGCTTTGTGTTCTTGGGGATGCATGTTGAATTAGCATCTACAACCAACCACGCGGGCCATACGAAAAAAAATCCCAAACCTTGACCAACTGTTGTGCATTCATCATCCTCAGTCACCGGCAACAAGGCATCTTCTACATACACCTCAACTATGGATACCCTTACGAAACCCTTAGGGACTTTTGATTTGTGATGCAAAGTTATATGAGGATAGGAATTCCCATTAGCAACGTGTATTGGTTGAGAATTATTACCTCTAACAACGTACAACTTGCAAGAATGGGAAATCTACATTAAAGAAAAAAAAAATAGTTTGTTATCATAGTATTTTCAAAAAGGAGTAGATGATTAAGCGTAATTAATTTGAATGTAAGGCTTAGACTATGGTGATAACCTAACCTTTGTGGTTGGTTTGGGAATTTGTATATCAACTTGCGAAAGTTGTACATCAACTTGAGGTTGGCTAGGAGCCAATGGCGTGCATATGTCGATGTGGTCGAATGGAGGATTTGGTTGGTCAACCTCAACTTGGGGCGGGGATGGATGGGAGCCTCTGGATGATGGTCCATTACCTTGATTTGTTAGACACAAATCATCGGGAATAGGATAATTCACAAAAGCACAAACATTGGCTAAGATGGCTTTCAAATTCTTGACA
This sequence comes from Sherardia arvensis, assembly GCA_948330725.1. Classification (NCBI taxonomy): domain Eukaryota; kingdom Viridiplantae; phylum Streptophyta; class Magnoliopsida; order Gentianales; family Rubiaceae; genus Sherardia; species Sherardia arvensis. Next base: position 38,160,451 of record OX415236.1, on the reverse strand, counting down.
TCTTGCTCGGATTTTTTAGCTTGGCTTAAGGCTACTTGGAGTTTAGAGGGTTTTGGATTTTTGCTACTACGTTTGATCCCAAAAGCTTCAATTTGGGTCGCATATCCACCTATCCCCTTTGCTCTTCCAGGATGTTCATCCTTACCTAGTGCTCTATGCAAGACATCATGTTTTCCCACCGGGATGAATAAACCCTGTTCAACTTCAAGCCCTACCTCATCCTACCCACAATAATAATCAAACAAATTGGTTGTTCGTATTTTAAATACACTATGACGTTCTATTTTAATTTTAGTAACATTAATAGTTTTGAGAAGTATGTAAACTTATATAGCACGTACCACTCGTCCGGCAATTCTCTTTGCCTCGTCGCTTGAGAATTTTCCGTCGGCCTTAATTCTACCAAGCACGAATAACTGTTCTCGAGTATATTTTGTTGGGTCTTCGGCCGCGACTTGGTTTTTTGCCTCTTCTAGGGGGGTGCCACCATCTACTAGTTCCTTAACCTCTTTATCGTATTTGTTTTTAGATGTCTTCTTCCCCACACCCAAATATCCACACCGTCCACCGGTGTAGGGCATATTATTAGCAGCAGCTGCTTTACGCTTATCATCACCCACACCCTTTATGAATTTTATTGGTTAGTAAGGATAAACTAATTTAGGGAACAATTAAAGGTGTATAGGAAAAAATATAAATGAAGCAAATTGAATGTTAGTACTAACCTTTAAATCATTTTCTAGCCATCGTGCCTTGAATATCTCCCAAGTGAGTGGGACAATGTGATTGTAACGATCCTTAGGATGTTGACCAAACCTTATGCCCTTGGGGTTTATGTACTCCTTGGCAAGAGTATATTTATGCTCGCGATGCGACTTTGATGCAATTTGTAATGCCTTCTTCTTCACTTGATCGTACGATTTGGCTTCGATCACAAAGGGTCGCTAACATTGATATAGTATAGATGGTAAGTCCTACTAATAAGGTATTACTAAATGGAAAAAAATAAAAAAGTGAACTTCACCTTGCATTCCTTCCACACACCCCTTTAAATAGCGGGGTCTAGAAGCCTCCAATCCGTAGTGTCTAGCGGCACATGAGTCCTACCTATTTTCCCACACCAACTAGACCACCTTTGGGCATCATCATAGGGCGCAATAGCTACACCGATGTCATTAAATTTGACATGTGTTAGAATTTTATTGTCGATTCGTGTCTCTATCTCGCGACAATGGGTCCTCATTTGTTCTTCTTTTGAAGCGCGACTAAGCTTCCTTGTTTTACGTCGTCGCGAATCGCGAACAACATTTTCTCCACCACTAGATGAGTTGGAAGAAGTCGAGTTTGTTGGTTCACTCATTGTCCTTTCCTACGTTTAGAGACCAATTTGTTAGTGGAAATGACAAAACATTTATATAGTCCACTTTCCCCAATTAATGAATGCATACAAACATGGTCATGAATATGCATTTACACACAAGTTAAGTATAATTTTGTTTACCTAGACACAAGTACCTAAAACAAATAAAATGTAACAATTTTGATGGACCTAGTGGTGATTAATTAATGATGAATCATAAGTTTAACACTCCAACGAATATATAAACCCTAATGACCCCTTAAAACTCACAAAATAAGTATAATCAACTAAAAACCCATACCTTTGCAATTATCAAATAGGTAGATGTAGAATTGATTGTAGTGTTGAGGATGGGTCTACCTTGTTTGTCTTTCTCCTACCCACATAAATTGTGCTACTAAATTCCAAAACAACAAGTACAAAATCATAAAGACAAGCATATGGGTAGAGAAACAAATAGTGGAGAAGTAATTGAAAAGCTTAGCAAATTGCTTACACTTTGGATTGACCCACTTGAGATGTAGTTGAATTTATGGAAAGGTTTGTGTAGATTTGATGGAAAATTGATGTGGAAAGAGTAGAGAATATGTGAAAAGAGAAGAGATTTGGAAGAAAGATTCGACCATGAAAAGTGATAAGATGCCAAGTTTGTGGTCTTCTTGGCTTGGAATTATGCTGTTGACGACCAGAGGCGGGCCAGGTTACGAATTCGCTAGTTATAAGCTTTGGGTTTCGAGCACCATGCGATATCGCTAGTAATGAAACTCATGCATTCAATACCTTCACCATTGTGACTTGCGATTTCGCAAGAAGTCCAGTTCATAAATTTGGACCCTTGCGAACTCGCAACTGTGGATGCATGATGTAATTTTCTCAATCATCTGCCATTCAGTTTGATAATACACTTGTTAATTACCACGTCTAAGAAGGTATGAAAGTGGTGACTTGAACGTAAAAATGACATTGAAGTTATTTAATTAGTTTCGTTATGGTAATTAACGCAGAATAAGGTGTATATCAAATATATTTCGGCGTTGCGAGTATGTTTGATACTACACTAGTTAATTACCACGTGTAAGAAGGTATAAAGTTGGTGACTTTAGCGTAATATTGAAGTGGAGGTTAATAAATTAGTTTCATTATAAATAAGTGTGAAATAAGGTATTTAATTACTTGGGACTATATATGGCATGCAGTTATCAATGTATTATTTGCAGGTGTATATATGTATGACTATTGAAAAGCATATCGTACTCTGAACTCCCAGATGTTCATCGTTTATTCAAAAGTTGTTATGAAATAGCTTGCCAGGTACTAGCTGGTTGTGACAACATTAATGTGAATATAAGTGTGGAATAAGGTATTTACTTGCGACTATGTCATGGAGTACTCATTCGATTAATTGCAAGTGTATATATGTATGACTATTGAAAAGCATATCGTACTCTAAAGTCCCAAATGTTCATCGTACATTCAAAAGTTGTTATGAAATAGCTTACCAGGTACTAGCTGGTTGTGACAACATTAATGTAATTAGGTTGATGAACTTGATAATCAATGGGAATATATTATGGTAACCATCGAATAGTGTAATGTAAAAAAAGAATTAGATCATCGATCATTAACATTGTTGTTGGTAAATACTGCGTAAGTGTTCATAACCAGTAGCCGTCACGTACATGTAATCTAGAACAAAGTACTATTATTGTTGGATGTAATAAATGTACAATTAAGACTGATTAGTTCAAATGAAGTCAAAAATTAAAGTAAAAACATAACAAGTTCGACAACTTTTGAACGTAACTTTGGCTATTAAATCGCACCTGTGACATAAGATGAAATGATTTTACAAACATATATGTTTTTCACTTCCACAACTCAAGTTTCATGGGCAAAATTATATTAAATTAAAGTAAACAATAAACTATTTCATAAATGTTTATGTTACAAATGTATATAAAATATGTACAATTAAGAAAAATGATTTGAGATAGAAATTTTATACATGAACCCTAGTGCTTGCGAGTTCGTTAGTGTCAAGGTTGGTAGTATAAACCCTAAACCCTAAGTCCACAAATGAACTGGCGAGTACCTTGCGAGCTCGCTAGATTTAAACCCAAAAAACCTAAACCCAAATTACTTATCCTCCATGTGCGAGCAAGTGGCGAACTCGCTAGTGTGTATAACCACCAAAAAAATTTGGGGGTTGGGCCTTAGTCATTGATGGGCTGTAGGTGGTAATATAGTTCTGTATATAGTATAGATTGGGCCTACCTGGCCTGCATATCAATGTGTGTGTTTCATGTTCAGTTTGCGCGGGTCGGCGACTTATCGAACCATTCAGAAAACTTGAGAAATATAAACTGAAAAACTGACTCCTGATTTGGCGATGTGGGAAAACTGCACGCGAGCAGGGTTGCGAGATCGCAAGTAGTGAAATTAATTTCACAACCAAGCGAGTAAACTGGCGAATTCGCAAGCATGTGAAGTATATAAACTTAAGCGAGGATGTTGCGAGTTCGCAAGGACTGGAAATTAGTTTTACAACCAAGCGAGTTACGTGGCGAAATCGCAAGCATGTGTAGTATATAAAAAAAATTAAAGGTCGGGCAAAATTAATTTTGCCCCAAATTAAAAACCCTAGCCGAGCCCTCTGCGATTTCGCCGGAGATCTAGCTATGCCGCCCAAAACCAGAGGATCAGGCCGTTCGCAGGGGAGTGGGAGAGGCCAGTGCCGGATCCAAGAGGAAGCGAGCCGACGGTGAGGAGGTGGTCGAGCCGTGATCCAGAGGTGAAAACCGAGGAGAAAACCGAACAGAGGCAGCGGTGGCCGCCGGAAATCAGCCGGGACAGGGCGGCGAGGAGGTGGAAAATGCCAACGACGAGCCACAGTTCTTCAATGACAAAGCAAGAGCTAGGTATGCCCGCTTACAGTCTCGTTCTGTAATTAACAATAAGGTGTTTGATAGTACCACTGTGCCTGCTATGAAGTTTGATTATGTACTAGACTATTTTAGGGAACAAAACCTAGATCACCTTTTACAGCTTCCCGACCCCATCTACTATGAGGAATTCTTGCAATTTTATGATAATTTAGGGTTAGAGGAGGGGGTCGATGAAATAACCACTATAGTTAGAGGGGTTAAGTTTAAGGTTGATAAATTCATGATAAATAGTGTGTTGAAATGCCTCTACAAGAGTAGTGAAGATCTTAGACCTACCAAGCCCGATGGCCCATACGAGGTTTACTATGAACAGCGTTTTCCAACCACTAGCCCTAGACAGCCACTGAATGTAGTAGAGATGGCTCAAAAGTGGTTTAAATGGACCTCGAATAGAGCGGGTAGAGCTAGGACATACCCAGTGTATAGACTAAGCGAGGAGGCTCGGTTAGTCTTTGAAATGATATTTGGGAATGTGCTGCCTACTCTAGGCCATGCCTGTGAGCCATCGATTACTTCTTTGACGCTATTTTACTATATCGTGGAGAAGATAAAGATCAATCCCGGCTTCACGATCCTTAGCCACATGATGAAGATGGCAAGGCATAAGAAAGCAGCAATTCCGTATGGGGGTTTGGTCACTGCCTTGATCAGAAAAGCCGGTATCTTCCCAAGGGGTAGGCCAATGCAGATTGTTTATTACGACAATGATTGGTTGCGTAATAAAAGGCTGGAATTGAAGGCTGATGGGAAGTACGGGAAGAAGAAGGAAGCTGAAGCGGCAGCGAGAAGAGCTAGGGGTGGTGTATCAGGTAATAAAAATTTTAGGTCTTTTTAAAAACAGTTGCATAAGTCCATTCATAACTGATTATATGTTTTATTAATTGCAGACGCAGTGTTTGATGCTCGTGGTCGGTTGATAGTCAAAATTGGCAAGCTGGCCAATGAGATTGAAGTAGCGCAGCAACGTTCACGGGCGAACAACGACGCACTCAATCGCGTTCAGTTCTATTCCAAACGCGATCCCCAATTTCAAATCAAGGAAAAACCCCCAAATCTAACCAAGCCCAAATTTCCCAGTGATTCCTATCAGCCGTGGCAAGAACAAAGCACCAAGCCCCAAATCCATTTGGTGCCAGTCGCAGAGAGGTAGCATCGTCTTCCACCAATCAACCACCGGCTTCCTCAACTGCTTATGACAAGAAAAAGTTTGTAAGTTTACTTGCTTCTGATGCGTATTCTGATCTAATGAAGCATGCTACACTGCTAGATTGCTATGTGTTAGATTTCAATCAGATTAAGCAACTAGGGTTGACTAATGTGCTACAAACCTTTAGAGATCATGACTTGCATGATTTATTAGGACTGAACTACCTCTCCCATAAAGAAGAAACCTGTCAGTTTTATGCCAATTTCCATCAGCTTGTTGAGGAGGAGAAGGAAACGGGGTGTTGGTTTACTAGGGTAAACAAGAATGACTTTGAGATAGGAGAAGAGTTTTTTAACAAGGCTTTAGGCGTGTCGTATGCTGTAGAAGAGGATTACAGTAACCCTCCCCCGGAAGGTTTTTATTGTAGAGAAAAGTGGCCTGAAAGTGGTGGATTTGACGAAGCTTACCTACAAAACTTAGGTTTCAACTACTTTGGCCGGCCTAAGGGTCCTCTCGGTAAGCCGAGGGAATACAAACTTGAGAAGTTGACTTGTCACCAAAGGATCTTGTACGAAATGATAGCTAGATCAGTTGTGCTGAAAGGCGGGTGGATAACCGAGCTTAACTACACAACAATTGTCATTTTTTATTGTGTGATGGAGGAGCTAAGGTTGAACCCGGGCTATGTCATATTTGAGCATATGAGGCAAAGTGTAGTTGAGAATCGACGCCCTGTGACTAAGCTTCCATATGGTAACTTCATTACCATGTATCTCACAACCACTTTCCCAAAGATGAAATTGTCCGCAAAGGCTCAAGAGTGTATGTTTTACACTATGGAATACTTTCAGAGGAAAGGTAAATGTGAGCTGGTGGATGGTTCTTGGCAGGCGGTGGAAGATTCAACCAAAAACCCGTTGGTGCTCGACGAGGGAGAGGTCAGAAATCAAGTTGAAGATACACTAATTTAGTCATGATGCATTCTAATTATGTCTTCCAATATGCTATTGTATTGTAACATCTTGTATGTAAGTAACATTTGCTTCCAATGTTTGATCAGAGCTCCAACCGGAAGCATACTACAGAGGCCTAGAGGACACAGTCGACCTTATGAGAGAAAAAATTGCGCATATTAATCAGGAATGCTGGTGTACCGAAAAGGTGATACGTGGAATTGAAAGGGCACAAGCGAGTAAGAAGGCCAAGAAGACTGTTCCGTCTCCAACACCACCTACTGAAGGATAGATTAGTGTTTTCTGTTTTTTTGTATATCACATTGGATGCTAAGTTCACTTGTACGTTGTGCGCTACAATTTGTTTCCTTCTTTTGAAGTTTTTGTTGGATTTAAATCGAATTTATTGTCTTCAAAAATTACTCTATACATCTCCCTCATATATTCAACAGTATTTTAACATTACTTTGTTGTCCACTGTAAACCATAATTATGAAATTTGAAGCTGAATATTGCAAAATGACACTAAGCGAGTTAGTTAACGAACTCGCAAGATCTAAGCGAGTCAGGTAACGAACTCGCAAGCTGTCAAAGTCATGTCAATACTATAATTTTGAAAATTCAGTGATGGAAACTGGCGATCTCTCAAGACCCTAGGTTGGTCCTGGCGAGCTCGTAGGTAGCTAGAACATAGTGACAGAGCTTAGCAGTCGAAATATGAATCTCTTCTCACGATGTCGCTGCGTGTAATGCTACCTTGCGAGTTCGTAACCTTCCTCGTCTGCATCTGCGTGCACATTTGCGATATCGCAACACGCCTGCACAGTTACCTAAATTTATGGTAATCATGTGAATCCAAACAATTTATATTAGCCAAAACGTACCATATATCCAATCAATTAATTTTATTTTACACACCATACGAAATAGAAACACTACAAATGTATTGTATACGCTTATTGGACCTCCTCATCTTCTTCCTCATCCTCTTCTTCATCTTCTTCTTCTTCGTCAGTTACTAACTTCTTCTTCTTCTTCTTCTTCTTATTCTTCTTCTTCATAGTCGCCTTCTTATGCTTCTTTGATTGCTTCCTCTTCCTTTTAGTAGTTTTTCCTGCGGGGTTAATCCACGTTCCTTCATCGTGGTCCATCCGACATATAATTCGGGCAACTATGTCATCATCGTCTTCCAATGTCTCATAAGTCGACAATGGAATGTTCTCACTAGAAATGTTGCAGTCATCGTCAAACAAACCATCACCATAAACAAACGTTTTCTTTCCATCTACTACGACCTCCCAGCGACAATCTACTGGATCTTTAACATAAAACACTTGATGAGCTTGTGCGGCCATTATGAAAGGATCTTCAGTTGAGCCTTGCATGTCTCTGTTCACTAGAATCATCCCCAACTCCTCCAGACGCGTGCCTTCTGCTTGATCAACCCACTGGCATTTAAACAGTGCTATTTTTACGTGGACAAAATCCATTTCCCAGATGTCAGTGATTGTACCAAAAAAAGCATTTTCCCCATGCAAACCACCCTCTCCGGGTACTGATACACCACTATTTTGTGTCGCCGATCTATCATCGCTCCACTTTGTACCAAATGTATAGCCATTTATATCATACCCACTGAACGATGTAACTGTGCCCAGTGGTCTCTTAGCCAACCATTTGACGACTTTTGGATGCTCATCCCCATTTTGCACATGAATTTTCAACCAACTAGTGAAATCTTTACAATGTAATTCAAAAGCACGGGGTCCTAACAAACCGGGATGCGCGGCCATAATCTCTGCTAGGTGAACTTCGACATAAGGACTCACAGCAGAATGGTTGCGTAGGATATACAGATGGGCTTTAGATATCTTATCTGAGGAAGGGCTGAACTTTGACCTATGCCGTAGTCCAACACCATCAGCTCTCCCATCGTGCCTAGCAATTGGTAGCCCTATTGTTGGTACATCCTGTAAGTAGTTGGTGCAGAATTCGATTACCTCTTCGGCCACGTACCATTGTACAATACTTGCATCTGGACGATATCAATTCTTGACAAAATGTTTGAAAATAATCATGTACCTCTCAAATGGATACATCCATCTTAGGTACACGGGACCACACAACTTGACCTCCCTTACAAGATGGACTATCACATGAATAATTATGTCGAAAAATGAGGGGGGGGAAATACATCTCAAGCCTGCACAACACTTCTACCACCATCGTTTACAACTCATCCAATTTACACCGACTAACCTTCTTGCGACATATCTGCTTAAAAAAAGCATAGCCTTGCAACCGCCTTCCGAACGTGTGTAGGCAAGCATCCACGGAGAGCGATGACATTCAAATCCTGCATCAAATTGTGACAGTCGTGCGATTTCATTCCAACCAATTTCAATTCAGCAGTCGATACACAACTACTGATGTTTGAACCGTAATTAGAAGGAACTTTCACTGACTTCAGAGTTGCACAAAAACTTTCCTTCTCTTCAGATGATAATGAATAACAAGCAGGTGGTAGGTACGTTTTACCTACTTCTTCTTGCACGGGGGCAAGGGATGTCCTAATGCCAAGATTCACTAAGTCTTTCCTCGATTTCAATCCATCCTTACTTTTCCCGGGAGTATTCAACAACGTCCCCACCAAAGCCTCACATACATTCTTCTCTATATGCATCACATCCAGACAATGCCGTACATCCAAATGCTCCCAGTAATGAAGTTTGAAGAATATAGAGCACTTTTTCCAAATGGAAGGTTGTTTACTCTTCTTATGACCCTTGCCTAAAACATATTCTATCCCAGACACCTTACCAAAAATTTCTGAACCCGAGAGTGGGACAGGGGCTGCACCGTTTTCTTCCTCACCGTTAAACCACTTCTTAGCACGCCTCCATGGATGACTAGCAGGCAAAAAACGTCGATGACCCAAATAAACAGGCTTTCCTCCATGCTTTAACTGACAATGACTAGTATTACTCTCACATAGCGGGCATGCAAAATGTCCTTTCACCGAGCACCCTCCGAGATTTCCAAGCGCCGGAAAATCATTAATGTTCCACATAAGCATTGCTTTAAGTTTGAACTCAGCATCCCCACGACTACCATCGGGAATCACCATACCTATCTCAAATAAAGATGATAACTCTTCAACAAGAGGTGCTAGATAAACATCAATGTCGTTGCCAGGTTGCTTAGGGCCTGAGATCATAGTGTTTAAAAACACATATTTTCGCTTCATCATCAACCAAGAAGGGAGATTATAAATAACAAGCATAACAGGCCATGAACTATGGGTACTAGACATGTTACCAAAAGGGTTCATGCCATCCGTGGATAGTCCGAGTCTCACATGTCTAGGTTCATTAGCAAACTCAGGGTACCTAGCATCCATCTTCTTCCACTGATCACCATCTGAAGCGTGAGCAATAATATCATCTCCCTCTCGAACTCGATCGGCATGCCATGTTAATAGTTTCGCATCACTTGCATTTGCAAACAAGCGGGCCAATCGTGGTCTAAGAGGCATGTACCACATTACCTTAGCAGGACTTTGCTTTGTCGATGTTGTCACTGTTTCCCCACATACCTCAACTCTACCTTCCTTTTTTTTCCACCTTGACTCACGGCACACCTTGCAATTATCCCTCAAAGAATCATCTTCCCCTCTATACAACATACAATCATTCGGGCAAGCATGGATCTTGGTAAACTCCATTCCCATGGGGCATAAGATTTTCCTAGCAGTGTAAACCCGATCTGGACACAAGTTGTCCTGAGGAAGCAACTCTCTAACTAACTCCAACAACTCAGTCATTCCTTTATCTGAAATCCCATGCCTAGCCTTAAGGTTCATCAACAACAATGTTGCACCCAACCTTGAATGGCTTGAGCCAACATATAACTTTGTCGCTTTATCAGCATACATAGCCTCTAGCATACTTTTTTTTCCCACAAATTCCATAACAACATCTTCGCACATATCCGACAATTGATCGTTATACTTTAGCATTTCCTCCTCGTTTCCCTCATTCACCTCTATGTTCTCACTCCCATAATTGCCCTCACCATGCCATACCCATTCAGTGTACGATTTGTCAAATCCTCTACAGATTAAATGTTCACGCACAACAAGAATATCTTCATATATAGTGTTATTCCTACAATCTCTACATGGACATCTAACACCACCTATGCTCCTTAGCTTACAATGTCGCAACCCAACTCTTAAGAATTCTTCTACCAAATCTAGATATTCTTTCGACAACCGAGCATTCTTATTCATGATGGATTCACGATCCATAATGCACGACACGGCGCAAACTCTAATCAACTTAGAAATCGTTGAACAAAAAAGCTAGCCCACAGTGGTATATCACTCACAAACCTACAATCAACATGAAACTATCACAAAATCATCACAAAAACAACAATTTTTTAAGAACACAACAACATTAACAAACAAACAACCACATGGTAAGGCGGAAAATAGCTTACCCACCACCTTGCAAACGATCGGAATTCCAAAAAAAGAGGTTACCTAATCAATCTTATGGTAATCCAAGTGAAAAATGATATATACAACCTTTCAAATGTCTAATTTGTTGTTTACAAATCCGCTAGGAGCTGCTGTTTTATTATATAGTCTTCAGTCTTGCGAACTCGCAAGTATTCACGCATACCTACTCATTTGACTAGCGAGTTCGCTACACATATGTCACACTTAACTTATGGGTGGCGAACTCGTTTCATAAAAGAATTTTTCAATGATATTAGTGGCGAGATCGCAACAACATCAGCGAGCATGCATGCGAACTCGTGACCAAAATGAGTTTATTTACTTTCTCATCTACGAGTTCGCTAGATCCTAGCTTGCTAAAATTACCCTAAGCGTTCATTACATGCGATCTCGTAACTATTACGATAGACCTAACTTACTAGTTGCGAACTCGCAACAACTAACAGGTTTTTAAGGCGGAAATGAAATTTCCGCCTTAATTCTTCATTTTTAACGTCACATACGACTACCGCCTTTTAAACGGTCATTTCCGCCTTTAAACGTGTTTTTAAAAACTAGCGAGTGTGGCTTGCGAACTCGCAAGTAAGTAGTAAGGCGGAAGATTTTGAACCCGCCCCAAACGCCTTAAACTTGTGCCTTAAATGAAGGTGATTGTAGTAGTGCGAGCTCCCATCGGTGCTGTGGGCATACAGGACAACGTCGCGAACTGCCACAGGTGAATCGCCCTATTTAATTTTTTCGGCGGCGAGGCCATCATCCCGCCTGAGCTCATCATCCCGTCACCGTGATCTGCCATCCCGGATGCTGAGGTGGACAATGAGCAGCGTTTGAGGGAAATCCTGGAGGACCTGGAGAGAGCCAGAGAGCAGGCCACGATCAAGGAGGCAGCCTACAAGTCATATGTGGAACAACGTTACAACGCCAGGGTCCGCATAAGGAACCTCAAGCAAGGCGAATTGGCCCTCCGAAAGAATGAAGCCAGCCGGGTTGAAGGCTTAAGGAAGCTGGATGTCACGTGGGAAGGGCCATATGTGGTCGCAGAAGTGCTGGGGAACGGCGCATACAGGCTGCAGACCATGTCAGGCGAAGCGGTGCCAAGAACGTGGAACATGGAGAACCTCCGCCGTTACTATGGTTGAGCAGCATCAGACCCACGAGAAAGGTACCAATTAGTTTGTGTATAATGGGGAAATGCTTTTGGAAAACAGATTCCTGATCAGATCGCGACTTTTGCCCTCATGAGGGATGCGATCTTGAGGAAATCCAGTTTTCCCGCGCAAAATTGTATCTTTTGTACTCCCCTCTTTCAATGTATTTCAAGTGTCAAGTTCAAGAACACATCATCTCTTGTTTGTTCATTTATACCTCTTTTCGAAAGTCGTACGACGTGATCGGAATTTGTGATAATGGACATTAAGGGAGGCAGTTCAGGCCAACGCTCCGGTTAACCGGACAAGGCATTAGAACACTCAACACATCCCTTACTTAGGTTTTGAAGCATCAGAGATGCATCCTTGCCAAATGTGCCGGAAATATCTCTGGAGAGGCAAAGATGCAGTCAAGTGCATCCCCACACCAATGGGCAAGTCGGATGACACGATCATGATCGTAACCGCCAGACCGAGACTGAGGCTTAGCCGCTCTTCTCGAGCACTGAACATAGGCGTGGTTTCGTTCAAATGCGGACAAGCAAACAGAGCAAACCATATCCTCTCCAAACTCGGATAGCTACCGGGTTGGAGAAAAGGTGGGATTTTTCTTCAATGAAAATCCATGCCGGGCACGGACCGATTAACAATGTCCATGGCTTAGCAGCTTTGGCTTTGAAGAATAAAACCAAGGATGGGGCGACGCCCCCATACCGTGGTGGCTTGGATAAGGTTTAGCAACCCCCAAGTCGGCAGATAGCGTAACGCATGGCATCAATGATGCCCCGGCATCAAGTCGCGCACGGCTCTTCCCTCTTCACGAAGACGGATGATGAGTTCTCACCATGAACGTAGGTGAACAAAATAACAAGGTATAACAAAGGCATGAGCCAAACAGGTAAAACATTAAGGCAATAGCTTATAATGCAAATGCAGAAGTTTTCAAAGGAATACAGAAACGAAGAAACCAAATTTGTCCCTTATGGGTTATTACAAACCAAGAGGAAATTATTCAGAGAGAAAATAAAGGAAATAGTCCAGAAAGAAAGCCAACTATAAAGAAGGGAAGGAGGGTTGAACTAATGGTTCTGGGCGGAAACTTGAACGTTGTTGCCCGCATCCTCCAAGTCCTTCACAAGTCCTTCATCCGCCACGACCTCGCCATCCACGACGATAGGTGGAACTGCGACATCCAGCTCCCAGGCAGCGAGTTCAGCTGGAGTCATTTCACCGGTCAGTGTAGAGAAGTACTCAAGGAAGCCATAGCCGACGAAGGCATCTGTGAGCTCGGAAAGGGCAGTAGCATAGGTAGCAGAGTCCTCAAACACGTTGTCCAGCGCATACGCCCGTCGAAGGAAGGCAGAAGAGCGCGCAACGGCACGTTCGGAGCGAGCCACCTTGGCAAACACTTCACGCATGCCGGAGGTCAACACAGCCTGATAGTTGATGGCGAGATTTGCTTTATCCTCCAGCGCCTTCTTCATCTGGTCCTCGGACTCGGCATAGCGAGCTTGTAGAGCAGCCAGGTCGTCAGACATCTTCTTCACCTGATCAGCCTTCTCAACAGCTTCATCTAGGCGTTTCTGCAGCTCGGTGCGGATTTCTGGGCATCCAGCAGGGCAGCATCGTTGATCTCCTTGGCCGTTTTCAGCTCCTCGCCGTCTGAAATGGCAGACGCCAATTGGGTGTTGACAACATCCAGCTGTTTCTTCAGCGCCCGCTCAGATTCCATCCAGTCGTCAGGCGACCACTCAACATCAGCATCTGCCTTGGCCTTGGCATCAGCCTGGAGCTGAGTTATCTCGGCATCGGCGATAGCCAGTTGTCTCTTCACATCCCCAAGTTCGATTAGGGTGGCATGATGCACCTTCTGATTAGCCTCATGTGCCAAGCACAAAGTGCTGAAGTCAGAGATGACGACGAGGGATGAGCAAGCACCCTGATATTACAACAGTTAAGATGACAAAGTTGAAGGAGAAAACAGAGCATAAAAGAGTGACAACCAGACGAGACTTACATCGAAGACGGATGAGATCAGATTGTCCGTAGCAGTTCTGACCCCATGAAGATTCAACGCCGGATTCTTCACCCAAGCCCTGAAATGATCAATGGGCATCACCTCCTTGAGATACTCCAACCGACCGGCAGGCGAGTTGAGGAAGACGGTGGAAGAGTTGGTTTTACCCTTGTCGGTTTGAAAACCACCAGCGTGCGGAGGGCCCCTCCCACCATGCTGTTGGCCAGTCACGCCAGGGCCACCCTTCGGCTGCTCAGACACTTGGGGTCGGGCTGAGGCGTTCTCACTACCCCCGAGCACATCACGACCACCGACCCCCATCTGGAATAGTTGGTCTGGCTTCAGCAGCCCTCTTGACGACCCTGTATCCTGATACGGGAACGAGGAACCATCAGCATTGCCATCCTGGCCAGACTGGCCATGCGACTGAGTGGACTGGTTGGGGCTGGTGCTGTCATCCAACCTCCTACGTTGACAGGGGCGGTTGAACTTGGTCACGTCACTGGTCGGACGGCGGCGAGTCATGTCTGCAGCAAACACGCGTCAAGAGACAAGTACAGTTGATGCAAAAAATAAAAGATCATGATGATGCATATGAAAGATGAACAAAGAGGATCAAGCCTAACTACATGCCTTTGTCGGTTTGACCAAGTTTCGCGATGGCCAGCGCAGGGGGCGGGCTGAAGTTCTCAACATCTTGACGGACGGGTTCTTCATCCCGAACGGCGTTACCACCATCTGGGTCGACAATACATCATCCTGGATGGCGGGAAGCACACGACGGTGAGGCAGGCCAGAATCCCGCAACCTCTCATCCAGCTTCAAGACATCCCATCTCTCCGGTTTCTCTTTCAGAACCCTGATGGCGGCAACCAAGCGGTTCTGGGAAACGCTATCTAGAGCGCGGCCACGTGTGTCGGGATCACCTATAGCTTGATTTGGGCGAAAGGCGACAGGACCATACACCACATCTTCATCGAAGAACATGAATTTTACCTTCCAGTCCTTCGTCTTGGGCATGCCGGTCAGGATATGCAGGTCAGCTTTGGGGCGAATCTTGATGTGGCCCCAACCATCCTCGTTGTCACCACCACCAGTGTAGAAGAATACTCTGAACAAGGTAACAGAGGGGACAACCCCACGAGCGCCACACAGGGTCTCAAAGCCAATGATATTACGCACAACATTCGGCGTCATCGAGCCCAGGGTCATGTCAAAGTAACACATAACAAATTGGCAAAAGGGAGTAAGGGGGAACCTGACGCTGCAGCGGGTCAAGTGCTCGTAATAAACGGGAACTTTGCCCGCCAGAGCAGCGTTGATGGTGTCGCTGGGCTTAGGCCGGACAATAGACTTCGCCAAATCAGCGATCTGAAGGCCCTCGGTATCCCGATAGATCTGGATAAACTCAGCCGCTTCATTGTCGGTGATCTGGCAGAACGCGCAGGAAACGGGAACATCCGCCATGTCCGAAATCGGCAAAACACGACAAAGGCAGGGAGCGAAGAAACACAAAAACGAGAAAAATAAACAATGAATGCAGAATACCCGAGGTCGAAAGTAACAAGTTTGGGACAGGAGGAGGAAGGTAGAAATGAAGAGCAGTTTCAAATTTGAATGGAAAAGGGGGGAGTTATGCGAGCAGGTAAAGCAATAATGGCGGTTGCCAAAAGTTGCACAGTTACTAAGGACAAAACCATACGCATCCCCGAGAAAAAGTGATGACACGTGGCGGACATGCAGTTAAGTCAGAAGGCCCACTGTCGCACAGATTCCAGAAACCCAGTTACAGCCCCACGCTCGAACCATCATTTCGAGCTCGGACTTGGGGGGACTTGTTAGGGTCGGGCATCTCACCATCCCGCATGGTTCATCCCGACCCCTCATCCTGCATGACGATCGGGCCAGACCCGACAACAGATGGCAGCTTTACCAAACCTGGCAGGAGAATCTTCCCAGACCACCTAACGGCGTGGTCTGATGAGACCAGGTCAGCTTTCCAGCAGTATATATATCTCTCTATCACACTAGAGAGAGGTAAGTTGACTAAACACAACCAAACACATTCCCACTCTCCGAACAGTCTACTGACTTTAGCATCGGAGCGGGAATGGCGATTAGCCGCCCCGCGCTGACTGAGAGTTCTTGATTCTTAGCAGATTCATCCCATCTCATCATCAGGACGGATCATCGAGACGCGCATCGCGACTGTAACAAATGGTTTCTAAATAAAGCTGCAACATATTTTGCCAGACTACGGAATCCAATAATCCAACTTTAATACCCTCATCAGTTTCAAATACTCAATTAAAAATATCACAATGTAAAAGATTAGATTTCATAATAATTTGAATTTTTATAAACACATGAGGGATTAGATGATGATCTTTTGTATATTGCATTTATGTGCGTAGGGTTTTTTTATTTATCTTTAAGGACCTGCTATTAACTATATGTATATATATCAATGTGAGTTCTTCTTCAATTCAAATTTGCAGACTCATTTACCTACCATGGATAGTGAACAGGGTTCCCCAAGACTGCTGACTAACGGCGCCTCGACCATAAACTCGGTCGCCTTCCCTGAGACCACTCTCGGCCGCTACCTCGCTCGCCGCCTCATTCAGGTCGGCGTGAGGGATGTGCTTACTGTTGCGGGCGACTTCAATCGCGCTCTCCTTGATGACTTGATTGCGGAGCCCGGATTGAACATATCAGTTCACTTGCCATATCAGTTCTCCTTCAAATCAAATTTGTAGACTTCACTTGCCATGGACAGTGAAACGGGATCCCTCATACATCTTATTTAGAGTATGTCCAATTCAATTGAAACCGTATTATTATAAAATAAAATTTGCTCAACTTACTTGAATTCCGTTATGATGGGCAATTAATCTAAGAATAAGCTACAATTAAACCTCGATAAATGAATACTCTTGGGACCATCATAAAAATATTCATGTAGCGAGATTATTCATTTATCGATAAATTAATATATTATTCATTTAGACAATATTGAAGAAATTTACTAATATTACATGAAATGTATGCATATGACACTCTCGAAATTTTGTTTGCGCTAAGAAAAATCAAGAATGTGATGAATTTTTTTTTTTTTTGGGGGGGGGGGGGGTAAGAGCAAAATACTATAGACATTTTTTTTGTAAGGGAATAATTTATTGTATGAACATTATTGATTGAAAAAAATCTTTTTAATATATATATCTTATGAAATGTGGGATTATTCATTTATATTTACATAGGGTCTTTAAGGATTTTAAAAAAATTATTCATTAATGCATTTAGCGAGATTATTCATTTAGCCCCTTAGCCCAAGTCGGGACCGGGAAAAATTATTCATTTAGCGAGATTATTTATTTATCGAGATTTAACTGTACCAAGAATCCCTCGGTTTGAAAAATGAAATTATAGGATCAACCATTTATTTTGACTCTAATTAAAATTTCATATATGTTGGCTGATCCTATATTAGTGTTCTGTGATTCCAAATATCTTTTACTATCTGATCTTTTGGATTCCATATACGAGATTTATTCATTCAAATTATGTAATATGCCATCTCAGATTATTAAGAATATAAGTTGATGAATATTAAGGTACTATGTAGACTAGTTTAGACATTGAGAAGATGAAGACCAAGGAAGGCGAGACATCATCGGCCAAATCCTCACTTCCCACTTCAACAACATTGTACTCCAAACCCCACTTGAATCTCGTCTTCCAAATTTCCCGTAGCCTCCTCGTCTGAATTTCACTCTTCAATTACCTCGTCGTCAATATTTGAAGTGCTGGCCAGTAATTTGTTGGGAAGATCGAATAGGCCAATGAAGGTAAGAGTTTGTAGGATGATAGGAGGAGGTCTCACTATCTGTTGTTAGTTATGTTGTTTTCTAGAATTTGGTGTGATTCATAAGATTTGGTTTGTTTCTCTTATGATTTAGAATTTGCAAGTTTCAGATGATGTTTTGAACATTGTTATGATGTTATCAATTATGCTGAATGTTATGAAGATCTATCCGTTGGAATTGTTCTTGGGTTGTTGCTTCTAATGTCATGAATACTAATTTCCATACTAATTTCTTTATTTTGATCAATGTCACATTCACTTTATAAAATACGACATATAAGAGTATGAGTTTAAAGTACCCACCATATTATCCAAATGGAATTAAATTGAAATGTCTAGGTAAAGGTATATAAATTATTAATTTGTATCATTGAGTTATAGTGTGACTTGGGTTGATGATATAAGTCTAAAATGCAACTCACTCCTAATAAGTTTGATTGTCTAATTCAATTGATTATTGTACCAATTTCTTAAATTTAGATAAACAAACATTGTTAGAGACTTTTAGGAAGAAGAAAGAGACATTGTATGGATCAATGGTTTGCTTCTTCCGACTAAGTTAGCTGGAAATCCTACTACTTTTATGTTATAGAGCATGATACTCAAAAATTTTGCATTATTTGTTTTAATTAAAATGACTAATTCTTTTTTATTTCACAAAGTTTATTTCTATGACAAACGTAACATTTTATAAATTTAATTTCGAGAGATAAATCCTAAAATGGTTTGGCATAACAAAGCAATGGAAAATGAACCAATTAATGTCCGAAATCAACTATTCTATGATCATTTAATTTGTTTTCCAGAATATATCAAGAAAAAATAAATCCGATCCCCACACGAGAATCAATATTGAAATCTTTACTTGTAGAACTAGTCTACATAAAATATAAAGCTGGAAACTCATTTTAATCCAGGGACGTTGCTCAAAAATTGTATACATGTTCGGAGTGAATGCATAAGTCATGTTAATATATATATTAGTATGAGGGTAGTATTATCATTTGTATTCCCTATTTATGTGTGTTCTTCTCTCTTTTGTAAGCATACTCTACATTCATATTCATTAATCATGCCCATTGGTTTTAGGGGTTCTTCTTCCCCAATGTTGTTCTTATTCTTTCATTATTCATGATAGTCAACATGGTATCAGAGCTATGATTCATGGGTTTGTAGGTTGAAGGTTTATGGGCTGAACAAGATCAAAAGTTGAAGTGATTTGTGAATTTTCATGAAACATTTTCTGTTTCGGATTTAACTGCGCAGACGTCAAAGATTTGAGTTATCGTTTCATCCGACCGTTGAAAAATTCCGAAATTCTGGAGGGTTGTTCGGAATTTGTAGATCTACGATTCGACCGTTCGGATCGAGCATTGAAAATCAGGAAATACTGCAGTTGTCGTCGGACGGAACAGTGAGTTTTTGTTGTTTCTTGAAAAAAAATTCAGATTCGGATTTTGTGAGTTTGTTTCGATTTTCTTTGGTTATTAGCTTGATTCTTGGATGAGATTATCGTATGGGAAGTTGTCTTTTGCTCTCTTTTTGGTGTTTCTTGGATTTGATATTGATTTGGGATTTTTCGAATCATAGTTGTGATTTTGTGGGTTAAGCCAACTTAATGATTTGGTATGAACTTTGAGGCCTCTCGTATTGGATATTTGATATTGTATCGATTTGGTATTTTGAAGTGTTTTTTGGATTTGTGAGTTGGGATTCGGTTTCGATCTTGATTTGGAGTTTGTTGTGGTGTGGATTAGGCTTGGCTTTCGTGTGTTGAGAATTTTCAGTTGTGTGGTATTTTTGGTGTGTTTGGAATTTTGAACTATCACAATGGGAAGTCGTAGCGATCATGGTTCTCAGTCGTTTAGTGTTGAATTGACTCCGTATATGTTTGAGCAGTTTCAAAAGTTCCTCGCATTTCAGCCGTCGGTCATGTCATCTACAGGCTTGTCATCATCTTGCCTCTCACCTGACTCTTCTCCTTTGTGGATTTTAGACTCTGGCGCCTCTAATCATATGTCTCCTCATTTGCCCTCTTTTACTACTCTATCATCTTCAGCTGCTGGTTCTGTATTGACTGCTGATGGCACTCCCATGCCATTGCAGGGTGTTGGTTCTGTTGCAACCTCTAATTTCTCCTTAAGTGATGTTTATCATATTCCTAGTCTCACACTTAACCTTTGTTCGGTTGGTCAATTGTGTGATTCTGGTTTGGGTGTTTGGTTCTCTTCTTCATCTTGTGTGGTTATGGATGTACAGTCTAAGCAGGTGGTTGGGACTGGCCGTAGGCAAGGAAAACTTTATGTCTTGGACGAGCTGAAAGTTTCAGATGTTGTTGCTTCTACTGCGGATTTATCTTCCTTTCGTTTGACTCGATCTTCCTCTGATTTTTACTTGTGGCATTCTCGTTTGGGTCATGATTCTGCATCTCGTTTGAGATATTTGGCCTCTACTGGAGCTTTGGGTCAGTTGCACTCTCATGACATCTCTGATTGCAGTGGTTGTAAACTAGCAAAATTTTCGGCCTTACCTTTTCAGAGAAGTATACCTTCATCTGTTGCTCCATTTGATCTTGTGCATTCTGATGTGTGGGGCCCCTCTCCTTTGCCTAGTAAAGGAGGTTCTCGATATTATGTTTCATTCATTGATGATTTTACTCGTTATAAATGGGTTTATCTTATGAAGCATAGATCTGATTTTCTTGAGATTTATCGTGAGTTCAGAGCTCTTATCAGCACACATCACTCTGCAGTCATTAAGTACTTTCGTTGTGATTTGGGGGGTGAGTACACCTCTAATACCTTTTGCCAGCTGCTTGCTTCTGATGGAACCATCCGACAGACTTCTTGTACTGATACTCCTCAGCAGAATGGTGTTGCCGAAAGGAAACACTGTCACATTGTTGAGACTGCTTGTTCCTTCTTGCTGTCGGCTGAGGTTTCTAAAGTATTTTGGGGGGAAACCATTCTTACAGCTGTGCATGCCATCAATCGGATCCCGACCTCACATAGTTCTGGCTTGTCACCTTTTGAGGCATTGTATGGACATGCACATGATTATTCTTCCATGCGGGTATTTGGTTGTGCTTGTTTTGTTCTCCTACCTCACGTTGAACGTACTAAGTTGTCTCCAAATTCAGCTTTGTGTGCCTTTTTGGGTTATGCTAGTGGTCAGAAGGGGTATCGGTGTTTTGATCCTGTTAAGCAGAAGTTATATGTCGCCAGACATGTTGTGTTTTTGGAGCATATCCCATTTTTCTCAGTTCCGTCTAGTTCACACCATATGACTCAGTCGGATCTTATTAGCATGGATCCTTTTGATGTTGTTGCTGATGATGTTCCACCAGATTTAGTTCCAGACACAGATGCACCCCTTACTGAGCCTCATGCTGTTGATTTGCCTCTTGTCTGTGATATTGATTTGCCACCAGAGCCTCCACTACCATCTCCTGAGATTGTGATCGATCCTCCCCCTCTCCGTCGGTCCACTCGGGCTTCTAAGTCTACTCAGAAGCCAGACTTTGCTTACTCCTCTTGTTCTCCTGCATTTGCCTCTTTCCTTGTGTCTATTCACTCTTTGTGTGAGCCTACATCATATAGAGAGGTTGTTAGTGACCCTCTTTGGCAGCGTGCTATGGCTGAGAAACTTGCTGCTTTACATTAGACTCACACTTGGGATTTAGTGCCTTTGCCTTCGGGAAAGCACACTATTGGTTGTCGTTGGATTTATAAGATTAAGACCAAGTCTGATGGTTCTGTTGAACGATATAAAGCTCGCCTTGTTGCGAAGGGTTATTCACAGGAGTATGGGATGGATTATGACGAGACATTTGCACCAGTTGCAAAGATGACCACCATTCGCACTCTGATAGTAGTTGCTTCGGCTTATCAGTGGAAGATTTCGCAGATGGATGTTAAGAATGCGTTTCTTTATGGTGATCTGTTTGAGGAGGTATATATGACACCTCCTCCCGGTGTTGCGCATGAGCCCCGGCATGTTTGTAGGCTTCGGCGGTCTCTTTATGGCCTCAAACAAGCTCCCAGAGCTTGGTTTGAGAAGTTCTCCACTGTGGTCATCTCTCTTGGCTTTCGTCCTAGCTACTACGATTTTGCTTTGTTCATCAAACATACTAGTAAGGGTCGCATTCTCCTCTCTTTGTATGTTGATGATATGATTATTACTGGTGATGATTGTGAGGGTATTGAATCATTGAAGCGTGATTTAGCTTATTGTTTTGCGATGAAAGACTTGGGTGTGCTCCGTTATTTTCTCGGTATTGAGGTAGCCTCTTCTCCTAAGGGTTATTTGTTGTCTCAGTCCAAGTACATTGTTGATCTGTTTGATCGTGCCCGTCTTACTAACAATAAGACGGTTGACACTCCACTTGAGACTCATGCTCATTACTCTTCTACAGATGGGATACCTTTGCCTGATCCCACCCTATACCGTATTGTAGTCGGCAGTTTGGTTTATCTTACAGCTACTCGGCCAGATATTGCACATACTGTTCATGTGGTCAGTCAGTTTGTCACTGCTCCAACTTCAGTTCATTGGGCTGCTGTTCTTCGTATTCTCAGATATCCTCGAGGCACCCAGTTCCGTTGTCTTCTGTTTCCTTCATCATCGTCGTTGGACTTGCGTGCATATTCTGATGCTGATTGGGGTGGTGATCCTGAGGATCGCAAGTCCACCACTGGCTTCTGCATCTTTCCTGGTGACTCGCTCGTTTCTTGGAAGAGTAAGAAGTATGATGTTATCTCTCGCTCTTCTACAGAGGCTGAGTATCGTGCCATGGCCTCGACTACTACAGAGATTGTTTGGTTGCGCTGGTTGCTCTCTGATTTTGGCATCAAGCTTCCTCATCCCACACCGTTACATTGTGATAATCAGAGTGTCATTCATATTGCACGCAATTCGGTGTTTCATGAGCGAACCAAACACATTGAGATTGACTGTCACTTCACGCGCCATCACTTGCAGCTTGGTACTATCTCACTGCCTTTTATTCCCTCTTCCCTTCAGATTGCTGATTTGTTCACGAAGGCTCATTCACCTGCGTGCTTCCGTTTCTTATCTGACAAAATCTCAATGCTTCTTGCTGTAACATCGTGAGTTTGAGGGGGGATGTTAATATATATTAGTATGAGGGTAGTATTGTCATTTGTATTCCCTATTTATGTGTGTTCTTCTCTCTTTTGTAAGCATACTCTACATTCATATTCATTAATCATGCCCATTGGTTTTAGGGGTTCTTCTTCCCCAATGTTGTTCTTATTCTTTCATTATTCATGATAGTCAATACTCTATAATTTGAAGATCAAATTATCAGGCATCTAGACAGTTATGCTGTGAGTACTGGCCGGAATCTCTGTCTATTCCGATCATCCTCGTTACCGCTCCGCCTGAATCTCCTTCAGCCGCCACCACTTCTCAGCCGCCGCCGATGAAACGACGTTGTTAAGCCGGAACGGAGCTCGATTCCCGCTCTCCACCGTCGTCACGGCCTGACCGAATCCCAGACAAAGCCATTAATTCCTGTTAATTTGCAGAAATCAAACGAGATTTAGTTCATAGGCTTATAAATAGATTCATGGATGCAGGAGAGTGATATACACGCGCGTGTAGGGCATATATCAACGACCAAGATGCAAAATATAAATTAAATCTTTTCTTAGAGGTACCTAGAAATAACTCATTATTATAACTCTATCTACCTTTAATCGGTCCTTAACTACACATGCGTTTATTCATATATGCATTAGCTTTATTTTTATTTTCTGTATTACAATTACAATAAATAAAACAAAAAGGGAGGTTTTTCAATGCGAGATTTAAAAACATATCTCTCCGTGGCACCGGTACTAAGTACACTTTGGTTCGTGGCTTTAGCAGGTTATTATCTTATTTTTTAAAATTTAAATTCAAGATTTCTTGTTTAATTATATAAGGATTAAAATTCATTTTCGGTTGCACGAATTCTGCCCGGCGAAGCTCCGCGCGAACCACAAATAAACAACATCAAATCATGTATAGTTTTTTTTTAAAAAATTAAACTACATACAAAACTTTTTTTTTAAGACAAACACTAATAATTAATTTAAACCACGCGAGTTACAAATTGTTCTTCCTAGACCGATTGCAATATTATGCACCTCGATCAAGGAGGTCCTATCTACTTTTACTAGTTTAAATAAGGAGAAATACATAGAAATGAAATTACAAGCTTCTTCTACCACACTCCTTATCTGCCATGGTGCTAGCTCGGGATGATTAAAAGTCGCCACCAGTTCCGAGGAATCCGTTTGCATACTGACCATTTGGTCGCCTGACCTGGCCGTTGCTTTGATTGCCCGCCACATCGCAATTGCTTCTGCTTGTAGGGGCGTGTTGCATACAAAGAAATCAGAACCTGTTATCTGAGTTATGTGTGTACTGGATTGTCTCTTTATTGACCAGCCCGCTGTGCCTAGGCTTTTAGTACTCTGAAATGAGCCATCCACTTTTACCTCAGTGAGCTGTTGAGGCTCCAGTGAGTGTTGTCCATTTTGCCAGCTTCCTGCTTCACCTAGTATCATTGCTTCTAGAGGAGCTTCCAGGTCTGTTTCTTTCTGTTTGGCTGTGACTTGGAGGTTTAGTTGGTACTTCTGTAATGCCAACATGGTTACCTCCCACTGGATCTGTAGATTGGTCAGCTACTGCTCTTTTGCATCTTTGGGACCAGATCTCCCAAAGAATAAAGACTGACTTGATAAAATCTGTCAAGTCTGCAGTATGTGACCAAAATTCCAACCAAGATCCAAAATTACCCATCTTTGTCTGAGCCTGATCATCTATTGCCCGATCTAAATGTGCTTCTCTCCACATGTGTTTAGATTCAGGACATTTCAATAGAATGTGTACCTCATCTTCATCTGCATTTAGGCATCTCTTGCATGTGGCATCCTGGAGGATTTTTCTCTTTCTTAGATTGACAGCAGATTGAAGTATCCCATTTACAGCTCTCTAAAGGAAGATTAGAAGTTTATATGGGACTTTTAAGTTCCAAATCTTGTTCCAGAGCCTCTTTCTTCTAAGATCTGGACAGCCAATTGTCTTCATGCTAATGTGATATCCTTTTTTCACTGAATATTGGCCAGATCTGCTTGGGTTCCAAATAGGCTTATCTTGTCCTTCCCGCTGCTGTTGTATATGGATAGCCTGAATGTGTGGGATCATTTCCACTGGGTATATTTCTCTGATCAGAGGCATTCTCCATTGACCATGGCTGTCAATTAGATATTCCACTATCAGATTTGTTTGCTGAACTGAAACTGTGTTTTCCTTGAGAGAGTTGTGACAAGTTGGAATCCATTGATCTGTGAGGGCAATGGTCTTCCCATTTATGACCTGCCATGATAAATTTTGGGTAATGATGGCTCTTGCCCACATTATGGATCTCCATCCCCAGGAATCCCCAGGTTTGACTCTAATTTCTTTGATATCTCTTCCTTTGATGTATTTTTCCTGGTAGACCTGAGTTAGGAGTGAAGTCTTGTTATTTAAAATATTCCAGACCTGCTTTGCTAAGAATGCCTTGTTCATGCCCTCAACTGATCTCAATCCCAGACCACCTTCTTCTTTAGATTTAGTGATTTTTGACCAAGAACTCCAATGTATAGTCCTTCCCTCCAACTCTCCTTTCCAAATGAAGCTTGCTGTCATCTTGTCTATTTTCCAGAGCACATGTTTGTGGATTCTGAATATGCTCAAGGGATATATGGCTAATGAGCTTAACACATGCTTTGCAAGTGTTATTCTCCCTGGTAATGACAGCCATTTATTCTTCCAAGATCCAAATTTCTCCTTAAAATTTTTGATAAGACCCTGGAAGATCTCCTTCTTGTGTTCCTGAAAGTTTATCTGCATTCCCAGATAGGTTCCATTCAAACCTTGGTTATGTATGTGCAAAGTGAACATCATATACTACCTCATATCTTCAGATGTGTTAGGACTAAAAAGGATTGAACATTTATCAAAGTTCAATCTTTGTCCTGAGTGCCTGGCCAATAGTTCTATGGATTTTGCTATATCCAGGGCAGATTGATAAGTGACCTTTGTGAAGAGGATAGTGTCATCAGCATACATTAGGTGGCTGATGGTTGGGCCATTTCTTGATAACTTGATCCCCAAGTTCTTATTTTCTCTCAGTTTATCTTCCAGCCATGTAGACATAAACTGTTGCACTATGATGTATAAGTATGGGGAAAGTGGACATCCTTGTCTCAGTCCCTTGTTAGGAGGAAAAGTTTCTGAAGCCTGTCCATTCACTATCACCTGATAAGAGACTGATTGTACACACCACATGATTAGATTGATCCAATTCTCTGAAAAATTCATATTCTTTAAAGCCAATTCCAAGAAGGACCATGAGACTCTGTCATAGGCCTTGCTCATGTCCAGTTTGATAGCTGCAATCCCTTCTTTCCCTCTTGTCTTCCTGTTTAAATGATGGATCACTTCATGAGCCAGTAATACATTCTCCACTATGCTCCTCTTAGGGATGATTCCATTCTGGTTTTCTGAAATCAGGGATCCTATACATTTTTGAGTCTATTGGCATGGATTTTAGCAATGATTTTGTATTTCACTGTGCACAGGGCTATTGGTTTGAAATCTGATGCATTCTGTGGCAGCTTCTTTTTTGGTATCAAGATCAACTGTGTCCTGTTCCAGCTTAGGGGAAAATTTCTCTGCTGCAGACAGTTTAAGATGGTGCTAATGACCTCTTTACCTATGATTCTCCAGTATTGTTTATAAAACCCTGCAGGCACTCCATCTTCACCTGGTGAGGACCATGATTTCATTTCCTTTAGAGCATCCCATATTTCTTTCCCTGTGAACTCTCTATCTAAACTTCTTCTTTGCTGTGATGAGAGCTTCTTTCCATTCTTCTGCAAGTATACCTCTCTGTGAACATCTCCTGTGATCATTGGGGGATAACTTTCTTCTTGAACAAAAATGGATTTTGTGTGATCAGCCAAAATTTGTGTTATATGTTCCTCTTCCACTTTCCACACTCCATTTTGGTCCATAATTTCTTGAACAGTGTTGTTCTCTTTCCTTCTAGTTCCCCATTTGTGGAAGAAAGCTGTATTTTTTCCCCTTCTGTCATCCATTTTACTTTTGCTCTTTGCCTCCAATATTCTGACTCTTTTTCCATTAAATCAGTTAGT
Organism: Sherardia arvensis; assembly: GCA_948330725.1. Classification (NCBI taxonomy): domain Eukaryota; kingdom Viridiplantae; phylum Streptophyta; class Magnoliopsida; order Gentianales; family Rubiaceae; genus Sherardia; species Sherardia arvensis. The sequence goes on along the minus strand of OX415236.1, from coordinate 38,133,276 downwards.
TCACACTCCAGCCCCCTAATTCTGTCAATATACAATGTGGGATCACTTTTGTGTTGTAGTTTCTCTAGTCTGTTGGTGACTAGTTTAATTCTTCTTTCCAGGTTCCCAAAAGTTTTCTTGTGCCAATTTACCAGATGCATCATTTATCTCTGGAGACCTTTGTCTAAATCTTCTGCTGTGAAGAGGTCTGATGACTGTTCTGCTGTGATGTCATTCCAAACCTTTCTGATAATCAATTTTGGAGGTTCCAACTTTGCCCAAAAGGCTTCAAACTTGTTAGCTTTCCTCCTTGCTCTCTGTTGACATCTGGTTTCCAAGCATATCAGGCCATGATCTGACTGTAGCATGGGCAGATTGGTAATGGCAGACTGGGGGAAGTTATTGTACCAACTATCATTTCCAAAAGCCCTATCTAGTATCTGGAAGATGGTGTGAGGATGGTCTCTTTTATTTGACCATGTGAACCATGGTCCTTTATTTTGCAACTCTCTCAATCTGAATTTTCCTAGAAAGTCATGCAAACCAGTGTATATATGGCTGGAGACTGGGTTGCCTCCTTTCTTATCTTGCTGTGAAAGGACTTGGTTGAAGTCCCCTACCAAAATAGATGGGAAGTCTGCAATATAATTAAAGGAGCTTATTTCATTTCAAACTGTGGACCTATTGGCCTGTTCAGGAGCCCCATAGATCAAACCCAAGCACCACTTGATGTTGCTGTGGTCTTGAACCAAAACAAAGATGAAGTTTAAAGATGCCTTGACTATTTCTACTACTACTGAGCTATCCCACATAAGAGCTAGGCCCCTTGATCTACCAACTGGTTCTACTACTTCTACATTAGCAAAAGAGGTTATTTCCCGCCATTTATTTAAACATTCCTTGGTAGCCTTAGTTTCTATCAGACCAAGGATAGATGGCTTCTGTTGCTTAACCAGTCGGCAGATCATGTTCTGTGTAGAGGCTTTGTTAAAGCCTCTACAGTTCCAGAAAAGGCCTATCATGGTGAGATGGGGAGGTGATTTGGCTCACCTCCCATAGGCCTCAGTTCAGAATGGGTTGCAGTTCCTGTCTCTGCCTCTCCTGGCATCACTACACCCTCTTTCGCAAGTTCACCCTTACCAGTGCCTTCAATCTCCTTATTAGTCTCATGTGCTCCGTCTTCCTGAGTTGATTTGGGTGATCTGTCCATTTCCTCTGGCTCCTGCTCACTCCCTTTCTTAATGTAGCTGAATTTTAGCTTCTTCAAGGGAGTTTTCACTGTGTAGATCATTGTATCCTCATCAAAACCTGCCACTGAGGAAGCTCTCTTTTTTAGCCAAGGTTCTGCTAAGTTCATTATGGGATCTGATTCGGTGGGATCTTCCACTCCTCTTGCCCATACCATTGGCCTTCTCTCCTTCCTCCATTCCATCTCCTGATCTGCATCCTTCTTCAGATCCTTCTGTGTTACCTCTGTCCTTCCACCTGTGAAACTGTTTCTCTTTCCCTTAGACATAACACGACGCTGTACTGTGAAATGGTTGTATGGCATCTTGATCATGTCTGTGACTCCCAATGTGAAGTCAAATTCAGTAAGTCTAGCCTTCTTATTATCAACTCCTTTCCCTTTCTCTACTGGCTGCTCCACTTTGTCCTGAATATCTTCCAGCTTTCGTTTTCCTTTCGATCTTCTCTTTGATGTAGCATCATCTTCCTCACTGCTATCTGATGGCACTATCACCAGTTCAGGAAGGGTAGATTCCCCAGTGTCTTGAGCACTCTCCTGCTGTGCCTGTTGTTGAGTCACCACTCTTTCTATTTCTCCCATTGAGCTGTGTTGGTGTCCCACTTCCTGAGGTATGATGTTTATGGCAGGCTCATCCAGTTGCTGGCTGTTACCTCCATCTTGGCCAAGTTGAATCTGAGCCTGAAGCTCCTGACTGACCACATCCCACACATTATTATGGATAATCCAACCTCCCAGTTCTGTCATCTGTTGTTCTATAAGTCCTTGCTCAATGGCTTGCTGTATTGTGATGTCAGGTTGAGGTGGAGGTGGCTCAACAATAACTTCTGGCTCCACTATTTCCATGCTCACTTCTGGTATAAGTGGAGGTTCACTTTCCATTGGTTCCTCCTGATTTGAAGCCTCCAAGTGCTGTATCATCTGCTGACCTCCAAAGTAGGGATCAAATCTGCGTAGATGTGTGGAAGTATTACCTTGAAAATCCCCTCCTCCATCTCCATGTCCCTGGTCGTTTCCACCATCAACATTCCCAACAAACCTCTGCCTGAATAAGTCTGTTTCTCTTTGCATTGAAATGATGAAACCTTGAATTGCATCCTCATCATTCATTGCTGCATATTTCTCCCATCTGGTGTCCATGAAACCCTGTGGAATGTTTGTATTTCTTTTTTCATCCAAATGCAGATAAGCCTTCATTGTGACTGGGAACAGGTTTGAACTTGGGTCATAAATGACATCTTTTTTCCTGAGTGCATGATGCCTCTTTATGAAGCTCTCCAAGAAATTATCCAGACTCACATCATCAACTATTGGACACTGATTCATGTTATGTCCAATTATTCCACACCTTCTACAATGAATGAAAAGCCTTTCGTACCTGACATCCAGCCATATGAATTCTCCATTTGGCATTTCTTCATACAGTCCACTTATGAGTGGCTCTTGTGGATCCACCCAAATTTGAGCTCTTAAGAACTTTACATTTCTAGCTGGGCGTGTGTCAATGTCTGCATCGACTGGTTCTCCCACCATTCTTATCACCTTGATTGCAGCCTTCAACACAAACCCTTCTGTCGGCAGTCTATGTATTTGTATGGTCATCTTTATCTTCTCCACCTGCACCCTCCTGAGTGAAATTCCAGCTCCCCATCTTCTCAGAGCCAGGAGACCTCCATCAATGTTGAAAGGACTTCTCTGCATGGCCGCCAGTGCCTCCTTCCTTGTTTCAAACTTGATCACATAGAAATTATGACATCTGTGATGTGCCACCGCCTTGATTGACCAGTACTGCTGAAAGTACTCATTCATTTTCTCCAGACTGAAATTGCGGTAGTCCATCCAGTAACCGAGCAGACAGTTGCTTTCCATTTCCACTGCATCCATAATATCGTCCTGTGTGAGCTTGACAACACCTCCCCTTCTGCTGGGCCGAGTGATGTCCTTCAGGTTATTAGTGCGAGGGTTGATTACTCTCCTTTCCTCTGAGTTGTTTGAACCCGCCGGGATGAAGTAGGCGACAGGATTTTCGAAAGATGGATTATTGCTGTCCATTTTGTACTTTGGAGGGAAATGTTTTGAATGTTTATGTGCTGCTTGATGGTTTGATGCTCTCGGTTCCTGAAACCTTCTATTTATAGACTTTTTAATTCTCCAGTCCCCTTGTATTCCTTCTCGATCTGAGGACCAGAATTTTTGCTTTTCCTTCTTCCAATTCGATCTTAATTCCTTTTTACGGCAACTCATCTTTTCAGATGAAAAGACTAAACGCCGCCTAATTACTGCAAATTCCCCCTTTTCTGAGAAAGCCTAAAAACCCTAAAAAGCTTCCTACTTTCCTTTTCCCAAATCCCCTTTTGTAAGGATGCCACCCTAAAATCAATTAAAAAACAAGTTTGCGTGTCAGAAGGTACCTTGTTTCCTGTGCATGTGACCGGAGCTCGGCCAATCCCTGAGATTTTGCCCTCCCAGCTCCGCCAGAACCCTATACTGTAAGAGCTAGATGCTTTCCTCAAATTTCCCAGCTGCCTTGCACGCGTCTTCTGGAACTGATTTGGCCAAATCAGACAATATTTTGCCAAAAATCTATGCCAAAATCTCTGTCCAGTCTGATTTCCGGTAGCTTTCTTGGGAGAATATTTTCCCAAAACGACGATGACTCTCTCGTTTTGTAGAGAGAGAAAACCCACCACACTCTAAACTATTCTCTTCATTTAATTTACAATAACCTTTTATTACATATAAAACTAAATTAGATCTAAAATTTTTATTTATATTAAAAAAAGTGAATTCACCCATGTTATCACCAACTTATTATGGCACCCACGTTTAGTTCACAAAAATAATTATGGCTATTTGTTTTATAAATAGAGTTATAATATTTTACCGAATTGTATCATCAAATTTTAATAAAAATTAGCATTAAATTCACTCGCTAATTTATGTAAATCATACCCGACAACTAAATATGCTTTCTGAAATAAAACATGTTTGATAATTCTCGAAGAGAATTCATTTTCGAAAGTAATAAATCTTCGAATAATTCTTTTGGGGCATTAATAATTTAATTTTCAATTCTTTCCACTCCCACACACATTTAAAATTTATTTATGGACTTAAAATAAAATTTTGGAAATTTTAAATCATATCCGACAACTAAATAAAATTTCTGAAATAAAAGATGTTTGATAATTCTCGAAAGTATAAAATCTTTAAATAATTCTTTTCGGCCATTTATAATTTCATTTTTCAATTATTTCCACCCCCACACACATTTAAGATATATTTATGGACTTAAAATAATAGTTTGGAAATGTTAAAGGCATATCCAACAACTAAATAAATTTTCTGAAATAAAAGATGTTTGATAATTCTCGAAAGTATCAAATCTTCGATTACTTATTTCGGCCATTAATAATTTTTTATTTTTTCAATTCTTTTCACTCCTGCACACATTTAATATTTATGTATGTACTTAAAATAAAATTTAGGACATTATAAATCATATCCGACAACTAAATAAAATTTCTGAAATATTCAAAAAATTCAAAGACACTTCCTCTCTCTAATTCACAAATACTCTCCCTTCTCTCTATTTTTAGTCTACCTTTTTTCCCGACAACAACTATTCCTGTCCGTTAACCACCTACAACGGTCACAAAACCGCCACTATGTCGCCGGAACCGCCGCCTAACCGCGGCGGAGCCACCCCCAACTTAGTTTTCTTCAAGCGCTCACAGCAAAACCCATCCCTCTTGCCTCTGCTTTACCTCCAATCCATCAATTTCTCCGGTGCCGGAATACTGAGGAAAGATTGCATGCATCATCTCCCCGGAGGAGGTCGCCGTCTTGTCGGAGCACTACAGCAACGCCTTGATCGGTAAATTTCCCAGGCTTAAACCCTCGATGGAGTTTCTGAACGAATCTTTCAAATCTGCCGGCTTCAAAGGCAGGTATCAGCTTGGTTCTATCGATTATAGACATGTTTTGATAAGGTTTGAGGATCCTGAGGATCTACAAAGATGTTGGATGAAGAATGTGTGGTCTTTCAAGGGATCTATTATGAAAGTTTTTAAATGGACCCCTGGTTTCACCCCTGACACAGAAACCTCAATTATGCTTATATGGATCACCCTGCATAACATACCTATCTTCTGGTACAACACAACCATGTTAGAGGCTATAGGAAACAGGATAGGTAGGTTCATTAAAATGGATGTGGCCACAGCTAGTCTTACAAGACCCTCAGCAGTAAAGCTGTGCGTTGAGATTGATCTGCTTGCAAAGCTCCATAATTCAGTCACTTTGACTGTAAATATGGAGGGTGAGGTTGCTGATTTTGAAATAGAATATGAGCAGCTCCCTTTATATTGCAGACACTGTAAAAATTGGGCCATGAATTGAATGAGTGTAGAATCCTCAACCCTGAGTTAAGGCCAATGCAAAGAAGGAACAACCTCAGGCCAAACTCCCCAAAAAACCTCAATGTCATGAAAACAGAAGCAGGTTGTTGGTCCCTCTGATCATTGGAAAAGCCAGATCACTCAGAATCTAGTGTATGTTCGGAAGAAACAAGGGGACTTGAACAAAGGGAAAGAAATTGTCCACACTCCAGTTCCTGAGCCCACACCACCATCACCTATACCTCTCTCTCTACCAGCACCTCCCCATACACTCCCCACCCCTTCTGAAACCACTCACCAAATCACAAACTGCCTTACCACTCCAATGATCTATGACTCCCCAATTGTAGTACTGTCTGACACTGAACAGACTCCAAACCTCTCACATAAGTCTCCACAGATGTCCCAACATGCAAGTGGTGCCAAACATTTAGAGTTTGATGAGAGTACAACTGAAGAGCCTACAGATAATGCATCAGAAATTTCTCCTTCAGCTCAGTCAATCCCCTCCATTTCCCCCCTGGCCCTGATATCCATACAGACATCCCTTCTGAGCCAAGCTCCTCCTCTAATACTCAAAACCCTATCATTTCAGCTGAGGAACCTTGGTGCACTCCTAGAAAATCAAAAAATTATGCGAAGGATGACATGAATCTACACTCAACCAAGCTATCCATTCCTGTTACCAATAAAGTCAGTTTCTATTCTCAGCCTAGACAAGGTAGCAACAGATTTCTCCCCTTGAGTATGGAGGCAGACCTGTGTACTGATGATACCTCTGAGGAGTTGACTGCTGCTGGTAAAAATGTGGAACCATCCCAACCTCCAAATTCTCCTTCACAGGTAACCCCTCTATCTTATGCTGATGCTGTGACATCTACTACTAGTACCTCTCTTGATGATTCTGAGTTGAACAAAGTCCCAACTTTTTTTGCTCAGGTTAATAAGATAGTGACTAGAACTGCCACCAATAGCATTAAATCTCGTAAATGATTAGTACAACATTAGGTTTAAATGTACTGGTCTGGAATGTCAGAGGCATGGAAACTTCTATGCTTAGACTATCTAGACTAATTTTTAATCATAAAATTGATGTACTATGCTTAATTGAACCACAACATGATAATTCAGAATGTGATTCTTACAAAACCAAATTGCACTTTCAAAATTGCATGCATTCAAGTCTGTGTAATATTTAGCTTATGTGGAACTATAAGGCTGATATTTCTTTAATTTTGGACCATAATCAATTTATTCAAGTACAGCTCTCAATACATACACTGGAATCATCTACTGAGATTTTCTTTGTGTATGGATTAAGAACTAGGAAAGAAAGAGTTGAACTGTGGTCTGATCTTAAGGCTATATCATCTCCTGAAGCTATGTTTATAGGTGATTTTAATGCCATGGCTTCCATTTCTGAATACAAAGGACATGCTAAAACTAGCTTAAAGAGTATTAGGGAATTTAGTGCTTTCATTGATAACATGTCTCTTTTTCCTGTACATACAGTAGGTAATTTTTACACCTGGTCTAATGGTAGAATTAGGGAACAAGGAAGGAGGCTAACTGTTGAGAGATTGGGTAGGGGTCTGTGCACTCATGATTGGAGCTTAAAATTCCCACAGTCCTCTATCCAAGTGCTCAACAAATACACCTCAGATCATTGTCCTTTATCACTTAGAATAGGTAGCAATACTCCCTCAGTGCCAAAGCCCTTCAGGTTCATAAATACCTGGTTCAAGAGAGAAAGTTTCATGGAGGTCATCAATCTTCATTGGAATGATCATTCAGAGGGTATTGGAATGTATAAATTCTTTCTCAAGCTTAAAAACCTTAAGTCTGTCCTTAAAAAATGGAACAAGGAGATTTTTGGTAATATAGATGAGAATGTAATAAAAGCTGAGGAAAAGTTAAGGATCCAGGAAATTAGTTTTGAGTTGAACAGCACAACTGATGAACTAATTAAACTCAAACAGGCAAAGGCTCTTCTAAAAAAATCTTTAAAAGAGAAAAATAATTTCTGGAAACATAAGGCAAAAGTTAAATGGCTTAAAGAGGGTGATGAGAACACCAAATATTTTCATAACACTGTTATGGAGAAAAGAGGTAGACTTAGAATCACTAAAATTAAGAGTTCACAGGGACGGTGGTTGAATGGCAATGAGGAAATTGAGTTTGAAGCTGTAGCTTTTTACCAAGATCTTCTAACTGACTCACCACACCCTGACCAGAATCTCTTTTCTACACACTTTCTGTCTCAGATACCTTCACTGATCTCACAAGCAGAAAATGATGAACTCATTAAGCCAGTTTCTTTGCCTGAATTAAAGCAAATAGTTTTTGGCCGTAACAAGTCAAGCAGTCCAGGGCCTGATGGCTATACTGCCCAATTTTTTATTAAGGCATGGAACATAATTTGTTTAGATTTACTAGAGGCATCAAATGTTTTTCTAACTAGGTCTCACATTAATAGAGGTATTTCCAGTACATGGATCACTATCATTCCTAAGAAAGAAATACCTATCTCTTTTAGTGATTATAGACCTATCAGTCTTTCTAATGTTACAAACAATTTTTTTTCAAAAATCATAATGGAAAGACTGAAACCATTAATGCCTAAATTGATATCTCCAAACCAGTCTGCTTTTCTTCAAAATAGGGACATTTCTGATAATGTTATCTATTTAAAAGAAATGTTTAGATTCATAAATAGGAAAGTCAGGGATCCAAACTGTATCTTAAAATTGGATCTAATGAAAGCCTTTGATAGAGTTAGCTGGCAATTCCTTAAAAAAATTCTCCTTAAATTTGGTTTTGGTGACAGATTTGTTGATTGCATTATGAAAAACTTGTCTGATGCTTGGTTCTCAATCTTAATAAATGGCAAACCAGTTGGCTACTTCCCAGCAACTAGAGGGATCAAACAGGGAGACCCACTGTCTCCATTTTTGTTCAATATTTTCAGTGAAGCTTTTACCAGAAGCCTTTCTTACATTTTTAACACTGGTAAATTGCAATACTTCTGTCTCCCCAGAAATGCCATCCCTATTTCCCATTTAAGTTATGCTGATGGCACTGTAGTTTTTCTCAGTGCTTCCAGAATCAACTTAATTAGATTGAAAGCTTTCTGAGTGAAATTTGAAGAAACCACTGGCCAGAAAATAAATTATGAAAAGAGTGATTTCTTCCTGAGTTCTAGGGCTACTGAGAACAAGCTTAGACAGGTAAAAAACATACTGGGCATGAAACAAGGTAATCTGCCATTTAAATATTTGGGAGAACAAATCTTCAGTGGTAGAGCCTTAAATATTCACTCACAAGCAATTGTGGAATTAATTGATAGAAGGACTCTTAACTGGAAAAATAAATGGCTCTCTACTGGAGGAAAATTGATTCTGATTCAATCTTGCCTTCAGTCTCTGCCTCAACACATATGGGCAGTTACGGAGCCTACAAAACATATGGTTAAAAAGATCCAAAGAAGGCTAGCCATTTTCTTTTGGGGCTCATCAGAAACAGGCCCTAAAAAAGCCTGGAAAAAATGGAGTTCTATTTGTAAGCCAGTGTCAAATAATGGATTGGGAATAAGTGATCTCTCTACCACTATAAAAGCCTTCTCCTGTAAACTCTGGTGGAAGTACCAGTTAGGAATAGCTCCATGGACACTCTTCCTAGCCTCTCAGCCTTCCTCACTCAGAAAATCACAAAACTGGAAAATAATATGCAAAATTGATAGTTTTGCACAGGCACATACAAGAGTGATTCATGGGGAAGGTTTATGCAATTTTTGGAGTTCTAACTGGACTGACCATGATCCCCTTATAGATTTCTATGAACCCCACTTAGAGCATATTCAGTGCACTGTTGCTAATTTTATAGCTAACAAAGCTGTTCTGTTGCCTTTTTTGGCACTAGTCCTGCCTCAAGTGGTGATAGACACCATCAGTGGATCTGAAATACATCCAGGAAGACAGGACAAGCTAATATGGAAGTTGACACCTCAGGTAAAATTTTCAATCAGATCTGCTTACCAGAGGCTAAATCCTTTATCAGGTAATCTCCCTGTATTGTCCAAGATTTGGAATGCATCTATTCAGAAAAAAATCTCTATTTTTACGTGGAAGTTGCTAAACTGTTTAGTTCCATTTGATGATATTTTATCTCAGTTTGGCTTCAAATTTGCATCCAAATGCTGTTTTTGTGATAGCTCTGACTCTCTGCATCATTTCTATAATGAATGTCACATTGCTATACTGCTGTGGAGACAGATGCACCATATATGTGGTTCTGTTTTTTTCAAATGTGCAAATCTGTGGGATAGACTTGCTACTTGTTGGGCCTTTTCTGGTCTTTCTAGATTGCACAATAGACTCAACCTTATTGCCCCTATCCTAGTCTGTTGTATCTATGGAAAGCCAGAAATAAAATGCTTTTTGAGGACTGTCCCCCAAACCCTAATGCCTTAGCACAGGAACTACATAGTCTTATCTACTTCTCACTCATCAAAAATTCATTACCAATTTTAAATGAGGTAGATAGAGAGCTGGCTACACAAACTTGTATTCCTCCACTTTATATCCCTCGTAAACCTAATATCTCCCCTATTTACTGGGCTAAACCAATTGTGGGATATAAGATTAGTGTAGATGCAGCCTGGAAGTTTGGAGAGGCTGGTTTAGCACTTACTGTTAGAGATAGTAAAGGTGAGCTCCTTCTTGCCCAATGCATACACTGTCAGGCCCTCTCACCTTTAGAAGCTGAGCTCAAAGCTATTTTAGCAGGGTCCAATTTTGCCAGATCTTTACACCTTTCCCCTGTGGAAATTGAATCAGACTGTAAGCAGGCAATTGACATGATCCATAATCCCACTTTATGGCATTGGAGATTTTATGGAATTCTGAACCTTATCTCAGAGGAGTTACACACCTTTAAGTTCAGTCACATCTTTAGAGAGGCCAATCAGCCATCTGATTACCTTGCTAAAATTTGTTAGTCTAACCAGCTATCTCTGATCTATACTTGGAATTCCTTGCCTCCTATTGCTAAAAGCAAAATTCTGTTGGATGCTGCAGAATTTCCTACAATCAGAATCTCCTCTTCTCTCAACTGATACTGTTAACTGAGTTGTTCCTCCTTTAAAGGTTGAAAGAGATGCTCTCCCAGGAGCTCCACTCAAGATTCTCCAGCATGATAAAGCAAACAGCTCAACTCAGATGGGACTAAGATAAATGCAACTGGGTTAGATCCCCATTCTGCTGTCACCAACTTTTAATTTTGATGTATAGTTTCTGTATTTTGCCTTTCTTTTCATGATCCTTAGGTCGCCTTGTGTTTTGTCTTGACAATTCACTAACAGACTTGAGGCAAAAAGAGTTTGGCCTGTAGATCAATTTTGAGAAGCATTACTATGCTTCTAAGGGCTTTTGTCCTTGTGCCTATGTAGGTTGTACAAACTTGCTGCTTTTAAGGCACCTATTCTTTTGGTTTGGGAATCCAATAAATATTCCCCCATCTCTTGATGGTTTAAAATTAAAAAAAAAATCTGAAATAAAAGATGTTTGATAATTCTCGAAAGTATTAAATCTTTGAATAATTATTTTGGGACATTAATAATCTCATGTTTCAATTATTTTCACTCCCAAAAACATTATGACTTATGTATGAACTTAAAATAAAATTTAGCACATTTGAAATCATATCCGACAACTAAATAAACTTTCTGAAATAAAAGATGTTTCATAATTCTCGAAAGCAATAAATCTTCGAATAATTCTTTTGGGCCATTAATAATTTAATTTTCAATTCTTTCCACTCCCACACACATTTAAAATTTATTTATGGACTTAAAATAAAATTTTGGAAATTTTAAATCATATCCGACAACTAAATAAAATTTCTGAAATAAAAGATGTTTGATAATTCTCGAAAGTATCAAATCTTCGAATAATTATATTCGGCCATTTTTAATTTCATTTTTCAATTATTTCCACTCCCACACGCATTTAAGATTTATTTATGGACTTAAAATAATAGTTTGGAAATGTTAAAGCATATCAGACAACTAAATAATTTTTCTGAAATAAAAGATGTTTGATAATTCTCGAAAGAATCAAATCTTCGATTACTTATTTTTGGCCATTAATAATTTCATTTTTAAATTCATTTAACTCCTACACACATTTAATATTTATGTATGTACTTAAAATAAAATTTAGGACATTTTAAATCATATCCGACAACTAAATAAACTTTCTGAAATAAAAGATTTTTCATAATTCTCGAAAGTATCAAATCTTCGAATAATTATTTTGGGCCATTAATAATCTCATTTTTCAATTGTTTCCACTCCCACACACATTTAAGATTTATTTATGGACTTAAAATAATAGTTTGGAAATGTTAAAGCATATCCGACAACTAAATAAATTTTCTGAAATAAAAGATGTTTGATAATTCTCGAAAGAATCAAATCTTCGATTACTTATTTTCGGCCATTAATAATTTCATTTTTCAATTCATTTAACTCCTACACACATTTAATATTTATGTATGTACTTAAAGTTAAATTTAGGACATTTTAAATCTTATCCGACAACTAAATAAACTTTCTGGAATAAAAGATGTTTCATAATTCTCGAAAGTATCAAATCTTTGAATAATTCTTTTCGACCATTAATAACCTCATTTTTCAATTCTTTCCACTCCCACACACATTTAAGATTTATGTATGGACTTAAAATAATATTTAGGACATTTTAAATTATATCCGACAACTAAATAAACTTTCTGAAATTAAAGATGTTTGATAATTCTCTAAAGTATTAAATCGTTGAATAATTCTTATCGGCCATTAATTACTTAATTATTAAATTCTTATCTGAGGTTGCCATGTTGGGTGCCGCGAAGGAATAATACAGATGCTCACTTAGTTGCAACTGGGAAGTTGCACCACACCCTGATAGGCATATGATTAAAGAAAAGGCAACGTATTCCGCCGCTAACACGCTGCTAGATATATATATAGCACATTTATAGATTTCCGAACTTGGAAATGTTACACAGCGTTACGATCGTCGTGCATCGATGGCGCCCAACACACAGGGCCCACCATGAACGGCGGTCGAAAACGCCGTCCAACACCGATCCAACCATTATGTTCTCATCCATCCTCCCTTAGTGTTTTATGCCCTTTTTTTCCTGCTAATGATGGTTGATGCAAATGTTAGTTGACTCTGTTTATTTTGCTGCAGTAAAGTTGGAACGTATCAACATTCAGCAGCTAAGTTGAACAATAAGGGTTGACTTGCACCGTATAAGATTTAGTTCCAGCAGTAAAATGCAAAGGTTTGCGCCAAACTGGACCAACGGTTTAGAACTCTGCAGTATTGTTCACGGTTGTAGCTCAAAATATTGCAGCAGCAGTAGCATATTGCTTGATGCAGCAGCTCCAAAGTTGTGCGGCAGTAGGATGGCAGCAGAAAAGGCAAGCAAACATAACTTAATCAAATGTTAGGGCACACATAAATTTCCCAACCAACTATTTCATACTAAATTCTCATCACAAGAATCAAAAGATGTTTTTACCTACAAATCAAACTGTATGAATTTTTATAAACATGTAACGGAATCAAATTGAAAGCGTTCAACAAAAAGGTTTGTAAAATTATAGCAGGTAAAAACATGAATAAAATTATAAAAAAACAATTTATAATATTTAATACCGATTTATGAGAAGGCATGAGAGGTGATTTTGTTTAAGGAAGGCGCGCAGGGATGTAAATTTTGTGAGCCTGAATGCACACGTGGGCCCAACGATTTTTTTTACAGCCGGCACCACTAGACTATATTAATTCGGGTGCAACTCAACTACAACGAATTGAATAATTTCGGCTCTAATTCATAGTATTAGCAGCCATTTTTTATCCCTTTGTATAAATTTGGCGGCTATAGCTTGTTTTTGTTGTGGTGAGTGGTGAGAGAAATCCTTGTGGCATAAGGTTGAAAGTTTCTATGGGAGTAGAGAGATGAGTTAATATCCAGGTCTAGTTTACTAATGCAGGTCTGAAAAACACAATATGTGACCCCTGAATTGTGCTAGTGCACCCAAAATATTATATTTTTCAGACCTGTATTAGTAAACATGGACCTGCATGAGTCACCACTCTTAATATCCCAACTTACATCGAGTGAGTCAGCTGCAAGATCCAAACTTGAAGCGCGGTATATTCAATATCTTGAGGAGAAAAAACACAAAAAACAACTACTGAATTGAAATAGTTATTTAATATTTAGCATTTAATTTTATCTTAATTGCACGTCATCTACACCAACTTTATTCTAGGAGCAAAATAAAATAATTCTCGCATGCCTGATGTTTTGTGTGGTTTCAATTGTATATGGATCAAACTTTCATGTTAAAATATAAATGATAAACTACGTACAAAACATGAAATTTAATTTCCTAGATAAAAATTTCTAACTTTGGACTTTGCATCAGACCATTTTATTATTTTTAACTGATATTTATTTAGTATAATAATCATGAAGGGGGCAAAGCATCCATGTAAACGAAGAATAAGCATTGATCCTAAAATCTTAGCTATCATTCATGTAGAAAAACTGGAAATTGAAATGCAGCTAGTCTTTATAAATGGCTTTAAAAGAAATGTGTTTTTATGCCAGAAAATCTAATAGTTCAGAATCTATAGAGATGTAAAATTAGATCAGACTTCTGGACAAAATCAAATGATAAACAATGATCATGAAGTTGAATGATCGATGATGAACTTTAAATTCTTAGAAACAATACTTCTTGAAACCAAGTGGATATGCATCTGAATAAAATCCTAGTCCAGATGCATAAAATTCTATAAATGTTTTGCACACATATGCATAAAATCCAAACCAAAGTTAATAACTAAATTATGACGGAAAAGCAATTGCCATGGAGGATCACCAAGGTTTTGGTTAATTTGGTAAAAAGATTTGGGTTTCTAAAGGTTTAAATTTTAAGAAATTATATCACATAGAAAACAAATAATAATAGAGTGATAGAGACTGCAAGAGTATATTTAATGAAGTGATATTAAAATTGAACGATGACAAATTGGACAAAAATTATGAAAGTAACCCAAAAAATACCAAAATTAGAAGAACAATGCGAAATATGTCTAAAATATCTAAAACTCCCGAATCTCCCTAAGCTCGAGAGGCAGAAGGAGGAGACTTTGAAAGCTCTCGATGTGCAGATTGATAAGCTCAGTGATGAGATTGTCAACAAGATTCTCCCTGTTACTTAGTGAAAGAATAATTGTGTATTCTTATTTTCATTTTTTGGATTTTTTTGTGAAAATTATAATCTTGATATTTTAAAGTTGATACCAAATGTTATAACTTATATAACCTTACATAGTTGTATAACTATATTTTGATGTTAGAAAACATTCCGTTTTTTCTTTTGAATAACCGATTTAGTATCTTTTCATATCAAATTTAACCATAGAAACGAGACTTATGGTGTATAATGAAGATAGTTGTAGAAACATGACTTTTTGTTTGAAGGGGAATGATCATATTTTAGTTTATAGCACTTTTGATGTGATTAATGTGGAAATGAGACATCTAACTGTGATAATCTATGATCAATGATTGGATTGTTAAGAGATGGTCTCCTTGGTAGTGATTTTTTCTTGTTTTCTATTTGAATGAATGCTTCTTTTATTATAAGTTTCACGTGCGCCGTTGCTTTTTTAATGCGTTTTTTTAATGCAAGTTAATTAAGAGGAATTTTAGGTAAATGGACATTTTGATTTTTTTAAGTTTGATACCGATTTAAAATGTCTCTAGTATTAATTAATTGCACACCCATCGTCCTTGTGCAGAAATCGTGCACGTGCATCCATGCACGTGCAAAGTGAAAGATATCAGGCACACATTTTCACCGATTCTTTGAGAAAAAGATAGGAAGGGGTCTGTTAGAGACTGGATTGGTCGAAATTTGGTGCCTTCATGAGATGATGAATCGACTCGACCCGGCTGCATATCGATGAATGGATGTATAAAATTAATACGAATTCTGTTTGTAGGAGTTTTGAAACATATCCTTTTACTCACCACCTCTCTTTTTGGCTGTATGTTGAGACTCAGTTTAAGACCGGCCTGAATTAATTGCATAATAAGATTACAAACGCTGTATATTTTAATTCTCCTTTTGTACTCCGAGAAGCCTCGACAGGTGGAGGTTTGGTTTCAGAATCGCCGGGCAAGGTGATAATTAGGTCGTGTTTCAGTTCTGTTGGGTTTATTTCTTCGGACTTCACTTGATCGAGATACCATCTACAAACAGCAATTTGATCAGTTATCTGCAGCATGAACAATGATTATCAATTTTGATTTATGTCAAACGTTATTTTCCCTTAACAACTCCAACATGTCTAAAATTAATTTCCTGTTTAATTAGCATATATTTTTATTTTGATGCACTTGAATTATTTCTATATGTGTTTTAATAAAGTTTCAATGATATTTCAATATTTCATAAATTTATGAAATTACTATTGTGCATGCATATTTAGTGCATATTTATTTCCCAACGTGCATGCATGCACAAAAGAAATGCACAAAAGAAATTTCTTTTGTGAAATTCTCATGAAATGTTTTTAGTACACACATAGTATATAGAATTGAGAGCATAAATTTTAACCCATAAAAATGATGTGCAAATGTGTTATGACCTATATTGTGTTATCTTATTACTCTGTAATTCTGTACTTGAATCCATAAGAAATTTATAGACATAGTCTTCTCAGTGTCGCTAAGTTAAACAAATCCAGTAGAATTAGGCTTGAAAATGTGTCTGAAATTGAATGTGAGGCTATCCAGTACTACTCGGATTTACTTTCTAAGCCACCTTGTTTTAAAAAGGGTGATTTTTTAGACCACTTCCTAAGCTAAATTTTCACATTAATAGCTGAAGCTGACAAAGAAGTTTTGGTCCAACCAGATATCATGGAAGAATTAAAGAACATCGTTTCTAATTTATATAAAAATAGTAATCCAGATCCTAATGGTTTCTAACCTAAATTCTTCACAAAACATGGGATATAATTAAAGATAGTCTCCTAAAAGGTACACATGATTTTTTGAATGAATATCCAAAATACGCGTGGGAATTTTAATGGATTAATACTTTAATCCCAAAAAGGAAGTGGTGATATAGTTTGTCTAATTTCATTATAAAAAAATT
The DNA here is from genome assembly GCA_948330725.1 of Sherardia arvensis. Taxonomy (NCBI): domain Eukaryota; kingdom Viridiplantae; phylum Streptophyta; class Magnoliopsida; order Gentianales; family Rubiaceae; genus Sherardia; species Sherardia arvensis. The sequence goes on along the minus strand of OX415236.1, from coordinate 38,116,403 downwards.
TCTAAGTTGATTATGGGTTTTGGGTATCTCCTCACCAAAAACGTATAGTCGGTCGAGTAGTCAATTACAGAAACACTCTCACTCACGTAGGTTAGAGCTTTAATGAAATGGGAATGAGATTATCGATTCTTGATAGGGTCAAAATTTTCAGTTATCAAATTTTTTTTTTAATTATTGTAAATATGCAAAAAACATATTGGACGTAAATTGCCACCGCCCTCGTGAAATCCTGCCTACGCCACTGCCCGGGGTAAACGCATCAAACTGATATTGCTCCTTTATAAGGAAAAAAAAAGAAATTTATCACCGATTACTAGTTCTCTGATATTCTTCAAAAAAATTTTATGTCTTCAGTCATACCCACATAGCGGTAGATCCGCCCCTGACTGGGTGCACGTAATGAAAAATAATTCTTTTGTTTTGTTGTCAGAGATTCTGTTGTCCTATTTTCAGAAGAAACCATGCATCTATTTGATTCATGTATGCACAGATCAAGAGAAAGGATCTGATAAAAAGAAAAAGAGTTTTTGATGCAATCTAATAATTACTAAAAGTTAAAACTTAAAGTATAAATTAATAAAAGCATAACCATTTATTAAGGACATATTAGTAAATTGATTTAAAATGAATTCTGCAAATAGGGTATGTGTTGTAAAAAAAATGATGATTGATGAAATCCATTTGTGTGTTTATGATTAAAGAAATGAACAAGAATTAGTTTCGATGTCCACCGTGGCATGTACGGCATTTTTCTTGTTAAAATTTACTGTTGAAAATTTACCAATGAATTCAAATAGATAAAATAAACCTTGGTGAACGATAGCAAACGGTAATTTCACTTTGGACAACATAAAGCATGTGGTTGAAACCCATGCAACGCACCTTTGACAGATGGGAAGATTCATGTTGCTCACGCTAATGAGGTATACTTATGCAAAATATGTTCATTGACTAAAGAAATTTTTTTAAATTGGTAAACAACATCACGTCACCAAAGCATGGTAGATATACACAAGCCAGTTTCTAGCATTTTATGCCTTTTTTCCGGCTATGATGGTCGATGCAAATGTCAGTTGACTCAGTTTATGTTGCAGCAGTAATATTGGAACGCATCATCATTTAGCAGCAAAGTTGAACAAAAGGATTGACTTGCACCATATAAGATTTAGTTCCAGTAGCAACAATAGCATATTGCTTGATGTAAAAGCTCTAAAGTTGTGCCGTAGTTAGATGGCAGCAGAACAGGCAAGCAAACATAACTTAATCATATGTCAGAGCACACACAAACTTCCCATCCAATTGGTTCATACAAAATTATCATCACAAGAATCAAATGATGTTTTTACCTTCAAATAAAACTGTTTGAATAATTTACATAAATATGTAATGGAAGAAAGCATTCATAGCTGGAAATAAAATGGTATTGCCTAATGATGAACAGTAACCGGTAAAATATATCAGTTTTGTAAAGTATAGAAAGATTTGTAAAATGTTGCAGCAGGTAAAAACATGGATAAAATCTTTAAAAATCACAAACCAATGAACAATACCAAATCAACAAACTATATGTGCAAGAAAAACATCAAAAAAAGCATAAAATTAGTAATTGTTACTTTAGGCTCTCTTTTCCTCAATGACTAAATAATCTATAGATATTTTTGAAATTTTGACCGGTGAAAGACTCCATTTTCCATCACTGATAGATGATTTATTCATTAAGACTTACACACGTCGAATACACAATAAAAATATCAAACAACAAAGAATCAAGATGACAACTTTATGAAACTACATTCATCTTCTTTTTCCACATCTCACATTGTCAGAAAATCAAGGTAGTAAAAGTACTATGTTTCTGTAACAATTTATCAGAAACACAATTTTAAAATCAACAACGATCAAAATGATAAGAAAACTCAAATAAGAATGAAACAAATAATTTATAATCATAAAAGGTGAGAAAACTCAAATCAAAACCTAGTTTTAGCCTTCATGGAAGAAACTTGAAAATAAAATATTTTTTGTTTTATATAAGAGTTTGCCGATAACCTCCAGTAAAATCCATGATGATCAAGTAACTCATCCATGACATCAAAATCTGATTGTAGGTGACTTGTGGCGTCAGATCAGTGGTGACAACTGCTGACCTCGGCGACAATGGATGACCGGAGATGGTGATCACGGTTCCGCGGGGGGAAACACCGATTAGAAGAAGCGATCATACAGCTGACAATCGAAGCAAGGTTGTAGTCTGTATGAGATGGTTGTCGCGCCGGCGAACTGGAAATGCAGTGGTCAGAGAATGTATGGAAATCAGAATAATTGAGAATTATTGAATCGTGGGATGAGATACTGATTGAACTTCGTATTAAAATGGATGAGAAGAAGTTAACTAAGATCGTGGCTACGTAGTTTCCAAAGAAGAGAGTTATATCGTGATCATAGGCCGGTGATATTAATATCGTGGAGAAGTTCTATAAGCAATTTTGCAGAAGAATATTGAAAACAAAATAGAAAAAGATATTACTGGGATGGGAATCGATCTTGGGGCAAGTCCAAGAGAGTCTCTATATTAGGGATTTTAAATAATTATAGGGATTTTTGAATTCAAGAGATTCCCTAAACTCATCTCTATTATAGAGATTGGAGGAGAGAGAATGCTTCATTCCCTAGATTTGTAGAGAGAGAAAGTGTTATTTTGGTGAAAGAGAAAGAGAGAAAGAAGGGACAAGCCACTTTGTTCATCCACTATTTTTATCAAACATAATTTTAAAATTAGAATATCTGAAAATATATGAAACAAAAAATAATTATATTTATACAGTATAAAAGTATGCATTACAACGATCATAACGAGATCATACTTGATAATATTTAAATTCATATACTAAAACATGTAAGATACTCTAAAATAGGGAAATTTTTGGATTTCATATAATTGATAGAAAACATTATAGAGAACTTTTGAACTCTGTTAATGATATCTAACGATTTCTCTGAAAATCTATGGTCAATGTTTTTATGGTACTAATTAATAGTTATGTACGTAAGATAACCAAACAAACATATATATATGTGTGTGCATGGCACACTGGATTGTGTACCAAATATTTTTGACACACCCGAACATAAATCCTTATTTGATCATTGCTCTAATATTATTTATGTTTTTGTAGAAAATTTTAAATTATGAATGAATGTTTCATAAAGAGGTACAAGGATCAATGCATAAATGATAGCATTTTTTCAACATCATAATTGTGGAGAATATTATATATTATGGAAGAAATTTGTATAAACTTTTATTAAGAAGAAATATGTATAAACTTTTGGTTCTATAAAATGATTTTTATAAAATTTTAGGCATTGAACTACAAAGTTACGAATATTCTACATTGTCATTTGACTCATAATGGTCATCTTACAAACAAGTTAATTCATAACAAGAAAACCTTGTATATGTTCAGATGATTGTTTCACTAGTCAGTATTCCTGGCGAAAAATAAAAAGATCCAGAAGGATTCCACCTTCTTCAGTAAATCAATAATGTGGAGCAAGAATATAAGAAATTCCTCCACCTGGAGGATCATCCGACATGGGACTTGGACGGCTCTCTGCAACTGTACTCAGCAAAATAGATGTCTTTTTATATATCATCCACATCACAACATGATTCCCTTCTCTTGCTGGTGCAATTCAAGTAATACTAACGCAGCTTCCAAATTCTTCATAATATCTCTGTCTCAACACAAAAAAAATCATTCCCAGATCTTCACGAAGGATGAAGCATGGGTGGATGAAGCATGGTTGAAGCTAAAATCAAAGTACAGTCCAATTCCTTAAAACCGCAGCCTGGCACTGGACATGAACATTGTGCAAATTTACCGAAGCTCTCATGCTCATCCTTGTTTGTGTATCTCACCTTCTCTCCGCATCCATACTTGTGTATCTCATCTATACTTGATGTAGAATGAAGATAGTTGTAGAAACATGACTTTCTATGTGAAGGGGAGATGATCAAATTTTAGTTTATAGCACTTTTGATGTGCTTAATGTGGAAAATAATACATCTAACAATGATAATGCCTATCATTAATGATTGGATTGTTAAAAGGATTGTCTACTCAGTAGTGATTTTTTCTTGTTTTCTATTTGAATGACTGCTTCTTTTATTATCAGTTACAAGTTGCTTTTTTTTAATGCAAGTTAATTAAGAGGGATTTTAGATGAATGGACATTCTGATTTTCCAAAATTTACATCGACTTAAAATGTCTATAGTATTAATTAATTGCACGCAGGAAGCATACACGTGCATCCACGGTGCAATTAAAGTGAAAAAAATTAGGCACACAATTTCACCGATTGTTTGGGAAAAAATGATGGGAAGGGGTCTGCTGGAAGAGAAGGGACTGATCAGAATTTGGTGCCTTCATGAGATGATGAATCGACTCGACCCGGTTGCATTCTATATGATTATATTGATGAATGGATGTGTAAAATTGATAAGAATTCTGTTTGTATGAGAGTTTTGAAACACATCCTTTTACTCACCACTGATCTCTTTTTGGCTTTATGTTGAGACTGAGTTTTGGAACAACCTGAATTTATTACAGTAATCGAATTACAAGCGTCTCAGATGAACCTATTGCCTCGGCAGGTCGAGGTTTGGTTTCAAAACCGCAGTGCAAGGTGATAATTGACAAGCTTTATTTAAGTTAATTAGGTCGTGTTTCAGTTTTGATGGGTTTATTTCTTCGAACTTCACTTGATATAGATACACATATCTACAAACATCAATTTGATCACTTATCTGCAACATGAGCAATGAATATCAATTCTGATTTATGTCAAAAGTTATTTGCCCTAAATAACTCCCGAACATGTCTAACATTAATTTCCTTTTTAATTAGCACATATTTTGATTTTGATACACTTGAATTATTTATATATATGGTAAAATAAAGTTTTAATGATATTCCAATATTTATAAATTACTAGCGTGCATGCATATTTTTTTGCATATTTATTTCCCAACGTGCATGCATGCACAAAAGAAATTTCGTTTATGAAATTCTCATGAAATGCTTTTAGTATACATAGTTATATAGAATTGAGATTTTAAATTTTTAATCCATAAAAATGATGTACAAATGGGTTATCACCTAATTTCTAAATTCGCTGTGAAGAATATTATTGTGGAAGAAATATATATAAACTTATCTTATTACTCTATCAGTCTATACTTGAATATATAAGAAAATTATAGATATTTTTCCATCACATTATAAAGAAAAAATGTAGTGAATCTCCGTATAACTAAGATAATGAACTCCGGTGAAATTAGGCATGATAATGTGTCCGAAATTGAATGTGAGGCTATTCCGTACTACTCAGATTTACTTTCTGAGTCACCTTGTGATGAGAAATGAGAAGTGACTATTTTTAAATTATTCATATGATCTAAAAATGGTATCCATGATTCTAAAAGGTTTATTTTAGGTATGTTTTATTTGTATCCTTTTAATTTTAGGACATTAATCCTAAAGGGAACTAGAAGAGTTATTGCTCCGGTCAATAAATAAATTAATAAAAAGCATTAAAAAGGATGAAACTACGTAGTTTTGACTAAAACCACCGCCCACTACTAGGAAGATTGAACGTTGCACCGGCGTGTTAAACCGGTTTTTTCAAGAACCCGGTTTAAGAATTGCATTTTGACCAGGTCAGCGCCGGTGTTACAGTACTTTAAACCGGAAAAATAGTGTATCACCGGAAGTTGACTGGTTGACTTTATCATAACACCGGTGCAGTCGGTGCAACATTGTAGGGCCCCTTATAGTTTGCGTGGAAGAATTTGACCAGGATGAATATTTAATAATCAATATCATTAAACTGGACGGAAAGTCAGTGCAACAATGTGGTCCCGGTTGAGAACATGGTCCCACACGAGAAAAGTAAATTCCACGTGGGCAAAAATATGAATTTTATACGATGTGAATTGTTGCACCGGTAACTAGGTCATTGCAAGTTACATTGCGCCCATATTTCAGCCCAATTTGACGCAGACCCCACTACTATTTAAATTTTATTTTTATTTTTAAAATGGCGCGCACAGTAACGGCATTGAATGCTACACCTACCCAGTATTTGTTGCACCGGAAGTTATTAAAAGCGGTGCAATGGATTGAAATAAATTCAACCCGCAGGAGTTATCTGCAGATTTGATCCAAAATTTTAGAAAAAAACATTCCTTCATTAATTAGCAGCTGGGCTCCTCATTTATGTAGTAGATAGGAAGGAGGGTAATAAGTGGAGCAAAGGTGGATAACATGGAAGGTAAGTATTTATACATTTGTGTGTTGTTCGATTTATGGAAAGTTTGGTGAAATTTATGTTTGATTTTGCTTTGAAATCGTTGAACTTAATGAATTGGTGAATCATACATGAGAAGTCATGTTTGTTATTGTTTGTGGCAAGTGTGTGGAGTTAAAGTGAATTAGTTTGCTCATAAATGTAAAATTATGAGTTTAATGATTTTGTTCTCTCGTAATTCATAGGTTTTAAGGTCGATCACAATGACGTAATGTATCGTAGGAAATTAATTGACGAGAAGAGGTTGTTGAGCGATGAGTACATTGTATTTGTCAATTTTTTTCTCGATGTTGCATTTGGTAGGGAAGAGTGTGTCTTATGTCCTTGTAAAAGATGCAAAAATCGTGAGCGAAATGATAATCGGGATGGTATCCGATGGCACTTGCTTATGAGTGGTTTTGATGAAGGTTATGATGTTTGGAATTTCCATGGAGAGAATAGAATTAGTCAAGATAGAGGTCATGATGAAAAATCAAAAATGGACAGCTTTTATGAAAATTTGGCTAGGGACTTTGAAGGACATCCAGAGGTACTTGCATCTGTTGTAGGTGAACGTGATAGGCCTTTGTATCCAGGTTGTAAGGATGGTGTCACAGTAATATCATGCTTAATAGAAGTATTTAACATGAAAGCAGCTTGTGGTTGGAGTGATGTTAGTGTCGATGCTTTGTTGAAATGTTTGTGTAGAATACTACCTGATGGAAATGATGTCCCTAAGAGTCTCTATGATGCAAAGAAGGTGTTGTGTCCCTTTGAATTGGAGTATGAAAAGATAAATGCTTGCCCAAATGATTGTATCTTGTATAGGGGGGAATATGATGATGAGGCCAAATGCCCGGTATGTAATGCCTCTAGATGGGAAACGAAAAAAAGGGAAGTTGGAGGAGAAGGAGGAGACGCGATCAGCACTAATGTAAAGGTCACGGCGAAATGTGTATGGTACCTTCCAATATTCCCTAGACTAGAAAGATTGTTTGGAAATGTTGAAGATGCAAAAAATTTGACATGGCATAGTGATCGAGAAAGACCAAATGATAATGTGATTAGGCATCCTTTCGATGGGGATCAGTGGAAAAAAATTGATAGGTTGCATCCTGATTTTGGAAATGAAAGTAGGAATTTGAGGATGGCATTATGTACCGATGGGATGAATCCCTTTGGCAATATGTCATCTAAGCATAGTTCATGGCCGGTAATGTTGGTGATATACAATTTGCCTCCCTACTTGTGTATGAAGAGGAAGTACATGTTGATGCCTTTGTTGATTTCAGGTCGGAGACAGCCTGGCAACGATATAGATGTATTTTTGGCGCCCTTGATCGAGGACTTGGATAAACTATGGAGAGAAGGTATTATGGTCAAAGATGCTTTTAGGGATGGTGAGTTCAAGTTAAGGGGGATGTTGTTTTGTACGATTAGTGATTTTCCCGCACTAGGGAATTTGTCAGGCTACGTTGCAAAGGGACACCTAGCATGCCCTGTTTGTGAGGAAGCAACCGATTTCAAGCAATTAAAGTTTGGTAAAAAGAGTGTGTTCCTTGGGTATCGTAAATTTTTGCACAAGAAGCACAAATATAGGAAGGATGGTTTGTTTGGAGTGGAGAAAAGGGTTGTACCAAAGATTTTGTCTGGGAGACAAATTCTTGTGAAACAAGAAAAGTTGAAAGTGGTCCTTGGAAAGAAATTTAAAAGAAGGGCATCCGATGCCAAATCTCCATGGAAGAAGAGATCCATATTTTTCAAATTGGATTATTGGGTTGATCTTGATGTGCGACATTGTCTTGATGTGATGCACATAGAGAAGAATGTGTGTGAGATCTTGATTGGCACTTTGCTCAACATCAAAGGCAAGACAAAAGATCATTTGAATGCTATAAAAGATATGGTTGAGATGGGAATTAGAATAGAGTTGGGTCCTGAGGAAAAGGGGAGAAGGGTTTATTTGCCTCCCGGGCCATGTACTTTGTCAAAGGCTGAAAAAAAGAGTGTGTGCGATTGTTTAAAAGGCATGAAGGTGCCAATTGGATACTCTTCTAACATTAGCAGATGTGTGACGAATGATGAAAAAATGTCAGGTCTAAAGTCTCATGATTGTCATGTTCTGATGCAACAATTGTTGCCCGTTGCTCTTCGTGGTGTTCTTGATGAAAAGGTACGCAATTGTATTATTAGACTTTGTTTCTTCTTTCACTCGATATGTCGTAAGAACATAGATCGCGTTGAATTGGAACAAATGAAGGTGGAGGCCTACGAAAATTGTCAGAGTTGGAGTTGTATTTTCCCCTAATTTGTTTTGACATTATGGTGCATCTGGTGGGGCACATAGTAAGGGAAATTCGTTTGTGTGGTCCTGTGAATATGCATTGGATGTATCCATTTGAGCGACATATGGGAACCTTTAAGGGATACTTTAAGTGCAACAACCGTCCCGATGCTAGTTTCGTAGAAAGATACGTGACGGAGGAAGTCATAGAATATTGTTCGGCCGCACTCGATAATAGTCTTGATTTCGGCGTCCCTAAGAATAAGCACGTTGGGCGGAAAATGGGGGTACCACGATCTAAGGGCAAGCTTCATAAACCCTCCTTTTTTGAGTTCAAAAGAGCGCACCACTACGTGTTACGTAATTCTAGCGAAACTGTGAAGTTTGTGGAAGTGCATTTGTCCCTCCTAAGGAAACGTGGTGTGAAGGTAAAGGATATTCAAGTTATGCACAACGACGAATTTGTTGATTGGTTTAATGAACAATGCAACAAAGATGGGATTGATGGTAATTTGAGAGCCTTTGCACGGAAACCTGATTGCTCTGTTAGATGTTACACTGGATATGATGTGAATGGGTATTCTTTTTCGACTTCACAGAAAGATGACATTAGTACGACACAGTGTTCTGGAGTCTATGTTGATGGTGAGCAGGTTTTAGACGGAGGTGGAAAGGGCAAGCGCCCGATGGTCTCCGTGTCTCCTTTTTATGGAGTAATTGAGTCAATAAGGGAGCTTGATTATTTTGTCTTTAAAGTGTTTGTTTAAGTGCAAATGGGTGGATGTGGTGAATGGAATTGATGTAAATGATCCCATGGGTTTCACAAGAGTTGATTTGAGCAAGGAAGACTCAAAAGATGATTGTTTTATCCTTGCTTCCCAAGCAAGGCAAGTGTTTTATGTGAAAGACCCTATAGATACGCAGTGGTCCATTGTGCTACAAGGTAAGAAGTATTTCTTCGAAGATGAAATAGATTTTCAGATGCAGCTTGATAAGGCAGAGTTCCCATCCGCCTTTCCAAAAATGTCACAAGACTCGGTTGCCGTGCGGACAAGGAGAGTTCATGATGAGGGGTTGTGGGTGGACGATAAAGGACGTCTAATATTTGAGAATGACAAAAGCTCTTAAGCACCGGGTTGTGGATGGTTTGAAACATTTTGTTGCATTATTTTTAGTTTCAACCCTAATTTAATTGCTATGAGTCTTTGTACACTTTTGCGCGACATTTTGTTAAATTGAATTACTATTCATAGTTGGTATGGGTCTCGGTACACTTTTGCGCGACATTGCATTGTTTGGACCAAATTATAATGCTATGTGTTGGTTTTGATTATGTACGGCAGTAGCATAACATAGCGTCCACAGTATTTTAACCCTCTGCCCTCATGATATTTGTCAAGATTTGTGTTACACAATTGCCTGACATTACGTACACAGCATAATTGCCCACTGTATTTGCCAAACAGAACTAAAGCCTTTCCATATGCTACGATGAACTATGACTAGCTATTGCGGGAGGCTGCATGCATAGTTTAGAACCACCACTGTCCAGTTTTTAGACTGGTCAGCATTTCCTTTTAATTTGTTGATCGGCCAGGCGCAGCTGCTTGACGTTGCAATCACAACACATTTACTCTCGGTTTTGGTGACTAACTTTTTTGCAGGAGACACAAAAAATATTCATTCAAATTGGACAACCAAAATGTTGAAAATCTAAAAAATCCACAGAACAGCCAAAATCTTAAAAATACACAAAACAGCCAAATCTTAAAAATCCACAAAACAACCAAAATGTAAACAGCAACAAAATTACTACAAGCCCTCAGTTTCAAAATTGTTGCATTTCTGGCAAATTTAGAACTGGATCCAACTTGTCGGCGATGACCGGTGCCAACTCTTCAACACTGTCCTTGGGTCCGGTTGTCACCATCCCTACAACATCGGCACTGATATTTTGGGAGTCATTGGCCTTCTCGCACAAGACCTCTGCAACAGGTTCAGGAATCCCAGCATCACCATCTAACTCCACAATCTTGTCACATACACTATCCTCAACAAGTTTGGTCAAGCAAGCATCCGTTCCAAGATCGACATGAGGACATGAGTATCTGGATTCTCCTCGGAAACATGACCACTCGCCGTTGCATCACCATTCACCTGCTGGATTAATTGTGTGCCACTAACGTGACTTGCTATTGTCTGTGAAGGAGAGTGGTGAACTTCAGGGACTCAACCATGTCCAAGCTTTGATATTATAGTGGAGGTCTGGTCACAAAGCTGTATCATACAATTCTCCATCTTTTCCAACCTAATCCCGTGCTCAACCATTGTAGCTCCTAACGACTCCAAAGTAATACCGGATGGGGCAGAGGGGGTCGTAGTATCATTCGACTGCCGGTTGTGGACTCCAACTCGCCTATGGAAAGCGTCGAAAGGCCGCATTCCCTTTGGCTGCTTGCTAACATCATCTATCATATCCTTACAGCCAGCTCTATGACAGAGGCCAGTTATTAGGGAATGAAAACCAATGTAGGCAGATGAGTTTGATATAGCAAACATGGCCCCGAATATGATGCCACCAACTGGGATAGCCATGTTCTTCTTCAGTGCGTAAAGCAGCCTCAGCCTCTCCCACTGAACTTCAGAGTTGATCGTCACCGGAAGCAGCCTGGCAGCAACAAAAGTGTACCATACGTTCATCTCAGTTTTCAGGAACTTCTTGTCAATCGAACCCCGTCGCTCTTTCGGAAGAATCACCTGTAGACTATATTTCTCCTAAGTTATGGCTCTGACCAACTTGCTCCAATCACCAACTAGTTCACCATCGTCAATATTAGCTTCTTTGACCAACTTGTCGTACTCCTTGAACTGAGTTTTGGTCGACCTCAACTTGTAGTATGCATTTATGCTCTCCGGTGAAATCAGCACTCGCTTTCCCCTGCACATTACGTACCCCCCTTCATCCCGGTGCCTAAAATTTGCATAGAACTCGTTGGCCATCGTCATATTTGCATCAACCGGCGTCTGACAGAATGCATCCCAGCCGTGCTTTTCGATGTACAAATCGAAGGGTGGAGTTCCGTTAAGACCTCTCTCCTGAATGACTGTCCTCCTAAGAAAACTGCGATGGTAACTACGTGCTTCGTTGCTGCAAAATGGGTCTCCACCATTAGCCTGATCATCATGTGGAGATTCCTTGGATATAGTTGATAACTTCCTCTTTGTAGGTCTCATGTGGTTATATCTTGAACAACAACAACAATGCTACACCAATTACACCAATGCTACACCAACAACAACAACAATGCTATACTCAGTTCAAAGAACAAGTGCTGTGAATCCCATTATAAAACCAGTTAATGACATAATACTTGACACGACAATCATGTATCAATTAAATCCAGCAAAAGGTATGCCACCACAATCAAGTATCAGTTACATCCACAAACAGCATGATATATGAACAAGAGCAAATCCCCAAAATCAACAATCAAAATCGATGGGCAGTGTTCAACAAACCTAGTTATACACATGTTTGAATTCTAGCTGTAAATTGATCAGTAACAAACCTGGAGACGGGGAGGATGACGGGGAGGATGTGACGCCGGAATCGTCTGGATTGTGTTGGATCTGATTTTGCCTAATTTGAAACTGTGCTTTAGCTAAACCCTCGTTTGGGAGATTTATATACTTTCCGGTGTTGCACCGGTGATCGACTATAACACCGGTTTAACTAATATTTCAGCCCACTTTTAATTAGATGTGATAATATTTTGGCCCACGTATTAAAATTTCATTTTTGTTGTTGCATCGATTTAAGTCACCGGTGCTATATACTTAAGCTTATTCAACTACCGAATTCAACCAGGCTGGTCAAAGTTTGCCATAAAGGCAACTATGCGCAACTGCCTATGGCTGCTTGTTCGTGAATAAAATAATGTTGTTGACTACTTGACTTAGTCAAAGTCGTCCTTTGTCGTAGCGTCAACGTATATTGCACCTGTATACCTTAAATAAGTGTGATATTATTTCGGCCCACAAAAATTATTCATTTCTGGGTCGAATGGCCAGGCCCGTAGTAGTAAAACTAAAGCAGAAGGTTGGACTTTTTGGCCTATTTAGACGTGGACGGTCCAGATTCATTCTTATTTTGTATTACAATTTTTTATTAATGTTGTACTTAAATACATGATAATAAGGAAAAATTATAATGTTCATGTATTTCTAATGCCACAATAACATAGATAATAATCTAAAATTCTCTTGAGTTGGACTATTACAGAGTTAGAGATGTAGTAGTTGCGCATCACAAGTACGCTTTCGAGTAACACGTGTTGTTATCCATAGTAATTTACCCGCACCAAATCTTGCATTTTAAATTATTAATTAATAAAGAATTGTTTAAAATACGGTCAATGCTTAATTATATACATCACATATCAATCGGAAACCCTAATCATACATAATTGGTATAGACCCATGGGTATGGGTTTGGGATTGGGTTTAGCGAAGCAATCTCATAAAACAAATCAACCCATCCTTAATTGCCACGTAATCAACCATAACGATGGACGCATGTACTTTTGATGTTTGTTACATCGGAAATCTTCATAACCTTATAAGCCACGCTCTTATGTACTGCATAGAATACACTCTGATGAATACGCATGCGTACTCGTGGGTTAGTTACACTAATTAAGTCCTGATAGTACACATTTAGTAATGTCACGACATTTCTTCTAGTAGAACAAAATGATGGTTTTGCAGAATGGAATATATGCACCGATACAGTCCTATGCTCTCACCAACAAGTGAAGTAGTATGTACGATTTATCACGTTGTACCTAGTTTACACAATCACAGGCATTATTCACCGACTTGAAAGGTAATGGTGGAGTTTTTTATGATGACACATTCAACAATACATGATCACAATATATAACCACAAAAAATACATCATTTCAATTTCTATTGTCTAAAAATTGATGTTACAAATCTAAATGTTATCGCATTGAGAACTATTTTACAATGTTCTTACCAACCCACGCTAATTAGTTGGCATCAAATCCTGCTTTACTTTTAATTATGAAGAAATACTTAGATAAAAGGTAATTACCTCACTAATCATGGTTATGAATGACAATATTTTTAATGAAAAGGGCCAGTCATGAATTAAACTATTTTACAAATTCAAATCAAGGGTGTTAGTGATAAGTTTGATAATATAAATGGGCCACAGAGTGAAAAATCCATAATGTGTGGGTCAAAATTGTGACACAATATATGGCCCGGGAAAAAATTGGGTTTGTGCGGGAGTTTTGAAATTTTCATTTTTCACATTGCATCGATTTAAGTCACCGGTGCTACATACTTGTCTTATTCAATGTGCCAATTCAAACAGATTGGTCAAATTTGCCATAAACGCCACTATGCGCAACTGCCCGTGGCTGCTTGTTCGTCAATAAAATATTGATGTTGACTTCTTGACTTAGTCAAAGTCACATTTTGTCGTAGCGTCAACGTATATTGCACCGCTTTGGTACTAGCGCTACAAACATTATCATTTTTATATTGTGTCACGCACTCACTCTCAACCACTATCCTGAAAATATATAAGCTAGCAATTTTATTACATGATTTCTCAACCATCACAATTCAGCTTTCAGGGTTAATATCCCCTATCTGGCACCGAAAACCCCCAAAACCCTTGTCTCACCGCCGTTTCGACTGTCAGATCCGGCCACTCCCTTCACACCAAACGTCGTCGGGGTAGACGTTGCTCACAGATCAAGCCCGGCGTCTCTGTTATCTGGGAGGAACTCATCGATTCCTACACCTGAGGCAAAACCGTCTCCACCACTGCTACGTCAAGGTCAGTTAGATCTAGTATTACTGTTGTCTTAGTTCACAAATTCAAGACTTGCATGCTGTAAAATATGTGTTTTAAACCTATAAGAAACCCTAACTTCTGCTTTGATTTGGTCAAACTGTGTAAAGAATGCTGAAAGGTCGGGTCTTTTTGCGTTTAATGTGTTTAATTTTTGAAGCTGCTACATTTAAACGACCCAGATGTGCACAATGATGAATGTTTGTCAGCAAACTTGATTCTGAGTCACAAAGTTTGTATCTTGCTCTGTTAAACATGCATTAGTTCTATGTGATTTGTACCTCAGTAGTGACTGTTGACATTCTTATGTCTTGACTCAGTCTAATATGACCATTAATTGTTGCAGATGAGATCCAAAAAAAGAAAAGAAAAGAAGGTTTCAGATGATTCTGGTGATGAGCAGCCTGGGAAGCGGCGGTGTGTTGATCCTAACGAGCTTCCAATCACACAAAGGTTGTATTTAGCCAATCCCAGAATACCACATCCAAGGGACATCGATCAACCAACCGATCATGATTTCAACTTTTTTGACCTGGGGGCCAAGCGCGAAGGGGAGAACTTTGATAAATTTGACATCGACACTCATGTGCGAAGAAGGGGAGGTGCAACCTGCAACTCTGTCCTGGTTATGAAGCATAACAGGCCTCTACCGATGTGGTTCGATATCCATTTGTGCCCTAGAGTAATGCCGGGCAAATGGTGTGGATATGTGGCCTATGCATTTCGCAGACGAATCCGCATTGGTACGTGGAGAAACTGGCATGAAGTCCCAGACGATGTCAAGGAGGAAGCATGGCTTGACATTCTGGTAAAAAACAACAACCATTTTCCCAGTTTGATATTGATCTGAATATATGTGCAACAGATTTCACTACTAAATAAGTAATGTTGTATTTATATCTTTCCTTACAGGTGAGCTGGGACTTTCGGACAGCCTTAACCGCTGATGAGCACGCAGATTTGAAGAAAACCTAGACATCGTACGCTTCTGATAGGATGCGCAACTTCAGGACCCAGATTTTTAGGAGATATGTTCGAAAGCCCAAGCCGAACAGTAAACTAGGTCATCCAACTCTCAAGTACAAATGGTTGGATCCCAAAGAATGGGACTTGTTTGTTGCCTACAGGACATATGCTGCGTTTGAGGTGAGTAAAATTGAGAAATTGTTTTAATGTGTACCACTGACTTTGCTCAAACATTAAACTTGTATAATCATGCTTGTTTGACAATTATAATGTTTCATGTATAGGTACTAAGCAACGCTGGGGTGGCTAGTGCTGAATACAAGGTGTTTTTTTTCCGTGGTGGAAGTGGAAGCTACAGGAAGATCATCCTTGACAAGGGTAACGAGAAAATGACTGAGATAGAGAACAAGAAGGTGAATATAGGAGTGCCGCGACCACAGGCAAAGGAAAAGGCTTTGAATACGCCGATCTACATTAACAAGTCCATTGTGCTTGTCGAGGGAAACCGGTGCAAGAAAACAGGAGAGATTATGCAGGATTGGGTGAGGGATCTTGAACCTGAAATAGTAAGTTTATTTGTCATTTCGTTGATACACATTGTCATTTATTTACCTCATTACTCCTGCCTTAAACATTCTCTCATCCAGCAACAGTCTAACATTATCAACTCTTATACTTGTAATCATTTAAAAAATGCAGATCCAAATGAACAAGGACCAGGAAGAAGGGAAACTTTTCTTCGAAGGAAAGGAAGACATTCTGACAACAGTTACAAAGAAGAAGGACCACGCTGGATGCTACCGAGGCTGTCCAGGCACAGCAAAAACCAAGGAAGCCATGCCGCATTATTACCAGCGGAAGATGGATAAGAAGGTGGCCTACGGGAAACCAGTACATGCCCCTGATGAAGATGATGATATTGTGAAGATGGATCGTCGCACACTAGCTGAGTACATGGAGTGGGGCGAGGAAATGGTCAAAAGCGGCATTGACGGGCCAACGACGCTTCAGGACTTTTACAAGCACAGGCAGCAGTTGAAGGAAGCAAAAGCAGCAGCAGCTCCTGATGATTCTGGATCAGGAGATTCAGATGATGATGTTTGCCCTTCAAACTGGTTTTATTACGGTGTATTTTATATACTTAGTGTCAATTCAGCTAGTGAAGAGGTTTTATTATTTAGCTCTTTGAACTGCTCTTCTAACCTAGTGTGTATGTTATATTTTTTTCTTTTTACATTCAGGGAGCCGCACCATGCTTTCTCAACATCATGGACCTTTCTGGCAAAATTAGACGAGCTGCAGCTGGCCTGGTACTCAAAAAACCTCCCAATGCACCTTTCCAGCACGCTAGCCAATTTGTACAGGTAAGGCCTCCTTTGGTGCTGCCACAGGCACCGCTACTTTTTTTTGATGTACACTATAAGACGGTTGGATCGGCTGTGGGAGGGATGTGTGCTGGCCAGACATCTTGATAGAGTATGAGGATGAAGTATTGGCAGAAAAGTCGGAGGTTAGTCGACCATTACCATTCACTTTGCTAGTACTAGCACCATATTACAGTCCTTTATTTTGTACTGATTCACATACCCTCCTTACCAGGATCGCCAACCTAAGAAGAAGAAGAAAGGCCTGCATGTCAGTCACGAAGATGAAGACAGTGACGATGATAGTGATGAGTATGATCTAGGGGGTGATGACAGTGAAGAAGGGACTGACACATCAAACTCTGATGAGCCACCACGCATGAAGGAAGAACCTGGAATTTTTCAGTGGGTAGGTTTCTTCAAATGAATGCAGTACATGTAGTTTTTAATGCTACTAATATTACCACAAAAAATTTTCAGGAGTTTGAACACCATGTCCTTGACCCGACTGTGAGAAGCAGCTTCATGGACTTCCTCGTGAAGCTAGTGAAGCACCCATCAGGTCGTACTTCATTCAGATTAGAGGTTGGAAACGATGTGTTCGGTTCTGTGCACCACAAGACCGTCTTCCACGGGGATGAAACACTGAAATGGTTGATCAGTTGCAATACTGGAAGGAAGGCATGGATACACAATTGGCATATGGATTTGTGGATGAGGTATGCTGTACATGCACACTATCGTTAACAATCATTCACTCTATTTAAATACATCAAAATTCAGGAACTTATAATCTACTTCTATGCTACTGTAGCTTCTTACACTCACAGATGAGGGAGGATGATAATGCTCGTGTGCAATTAGTAAATACCAACACCTCCTACAGTTCTAGCAATAACCCAGCGGACGGAAGGCAAACCTTTTTGACTAGGATGCTTCAATTCATCACGGAGAGACCAGCCAGAATATATGTTGTGTCATTTCTTCTCGAGTAAGTAAATCTGGATCTGAACTTGTACTAAATACTACTACTTTATTTTTTATAAATACTGACATTTATAAACTGGTATTGTAGGCTCCATTGGAGGACTTTGTTCATCGTACCAGAAGTGAGCATAATTTACTGTCTCGACTCCGCATATCAAGGAATTACTGAAGCCGACAAACCATTTGAATATGAAATGCTCATGAGGTATACTATTATCACACTAATTCATTTTCCCACAAATTGATGACTCCATAACCAACTGTCTGGATTTTCACACACCTACATATTTTCCTATAATTTTAGCATGGCTGCTGAATATGATGCCAAATTAAGGCCTTCCAGAAATTTCAAAAATCAAAAGCTAGAATAGAAGATTGTGAATATAATGGTAAGCATACAACATATCTCAATTATTATACTTTTGAGTTTATGGCCAGCTTCCACAACAAGCCTGTAAGGCTATTTAATACCCTTTCCGTCGTTTTTTGCAGCATAAACATCAGCTTGGGCTTTGGGAATGTGGCTACTACACTATGCTTTACGTGGAGAAGTTGGTGTTGCTGAATAATAATGTGAATGTTGAGCAGGTTAGTTCAACAATAAGGTTATCATTCGTTGTTTTAGACATTTGTCTTGGTGTTGCAGCCTTTCATATTGCTTTATTATGGCACGTTACAGGTCTTTCCAACGGATACATCGGCTTACCCTATGCGCCTGATAGAAGGACTTGTTGACACCATCTGCCGGTACTCAATGGATCAGATTGCTGAGGATTGCATACGCCAGAACAAAGCAAAGGAAAAGAAACAGAAAAGCTTAGAAGCCACATCTGGTAAATCTGGAAAACGTTAAGTAATGAAATTGGTAAATCCTGCGGGTTAGGAGGGCCTTCTTCTTTCAGGATTGTATGTTTGTAGAACAACTTTATTTACACTGTAACATGGTGCTTTTTGCATATTTTGTGCTATGGATGTTGCCCTGGTAGTGTAGTATTTCGCCACTATGTTGGTGGTTTTGGAACTGCAAAAAAATGCAGTGGTTCTCTGTAGAAACAGATTCTGCATTTCTAAATTTCTAATAAAATGTTGCACCGATTTCCATTATTTTGCACCGCATCTTTTATTTTGTGCAATTACGCGCCAAAATTCAAATTTCATTTATACGGGCCAAAATCCACCAATAGTTGGGCTTCTACGCCCAACGTTGCATCGGTCAAATGGGCCTCTTAAACCAAAAACGTAACACCGGAATGGAATTTAGGACAACCACCATAATCTGACAGGCCTTTTATCTGAAATATAACACTGATAAATATAACTGGGCCCTCTTAAAGCCCACTTGTTTGCAAGTACAAGGCCCAAGGCCTATTACAGGTATAACACCGGAACTGCAAATATGTTGCACCGGCATAAAGCCCAATACTTTCACGGAAAAGCCATGGCCCACTACATTTATTGGGCCTACTGTAACCCAATCTGTTTGCAGACAAGCCCAAACTTTAGCGTTTCAACATACATATATCACCGGTAACTAAAGCCCACATACTGTATGGGCCTAAGCTTGAAAAGCCCATTAGTAAAGTCCAGGCCCGACAAATCGGTGCAATCTTTTAAACATAATTTATTCTTAAAAATATTCCACGTTGCGTGCCACTTGGCATCCCTGGCCCACCAACCGGTGCAACAATCCAACATAACACCCCCTATACAAACCGGTTGGTCGGTGAAACCAACCGGTGTTATGCCTCAAAATACCCGGTTTTAATTGATGTCCTTCCTAGTAGTGTTAGGTAGTAAATTTGTTTCCAGTAGCCTCATCAGATGGAGCTAGTCGCGGCAATCGTTTGAAATGCTTTTTGGAAGATGTGCAAGCTGCGAGCGCAAGGTTTTCGCCTCTTTCTGAGCAGCATCGGCTCGAGCCCTCTCTTTCTCAACCTCTACTAGTGCAGCCATGGCTCGAGCCCTCTCCTTCTCGGCCTCCTTTTGTGCAATTGCAGCTTGTTTCACCTGCTTCTCAAGCTCAGCTTGAAGAGTCGCATTCTTTTTCCGCTCAACATCCAATCCTTGCTGATATTTCTCAGCAATACTTTCAGAATCCTCGAACTTGCACCTAATCTGAAAGGCACATTCAAATTCTCATCTACACTAACAAGAAAAAAGGAGGGAAAAAGAAACCCGCAACAACTAATTAGTACTGAATCAATACCTCGCCAAGCGCTTCCTCAAACTCTGCATAGGCTTGCTAGTGCTGAAATCTCGTGGTAGAAGATTAGCAACTTGAACATGATTATCATCCAACGTTGTTAAACCCGACCGCTCTCTCTTGGATGGAGTAGCAATACTCTCACCAAGAGCAACATTGAGGGCTGCAACAAGCAAGATGTCGATATCAATAAACCTAAATCTAGTCGGTAAAGGTACACATTTAAAATATAATCTGCACTCACCAATATCCTTTGTGGACTGTTTCCTTCTCTTAGATTGAGAAGCACTGTCGGGGAAATCCACGGCCGAGGACATCTCTGCAACAACGTTGTTAAAGCTAAGATAAAGACTATAAAAGCAGTCACATTAGTAAACAATAAAGGAGAGGAACACTTACCATTTCCATTCGGGATTCTGAACTTCATCGGCATCTTCGCCACATGAAGCATCACATTACTCAACAATAGAGTCCATTGTATATCAAAACCCGACAATATGCGAATCTCATTCAACAGACTTGTCTTCAAATCAGGCTTGGGAAAAGATTATGAGTTTTCCTATTCCATTTCATCACCGGAAACATATCTCTCGCAATGAAGACAAACCTCGTCTTCCAATCTACACATTCGGGGAGATTGAGGAACCATTTGGTGGGATTGGGAAACCTAAGTCTCATGTTATACCAATCGAGGGCGCTGGCGCACTTATACGGACAGAAAAAGTAACCGGGTAACACAACTAACGAAAGAAACAGATGGCTCAAATCTAGCAACCCTACACAAAACCTCGAATCCGACAACACAACTAACGAATTCGGGAGTCATTTGAGTGATACAGAGCTCATAGTACAGCAGACAGCAACAGAAAAATCGAGTTAGGGGAAATCGAATCGCAGACTTATCGAAGAAATCGATGTACACTGCAACCATATCACGAGGTGCGTCCAGGACTGTCTGAATCGAGGAAGGCATGACAACCTTCGAATCTGGAACGCCGTAAGAACGGAAGAGATCCATATCCATCGATGAAACGGAGCAAGTAGATTTCATTTCTGCAGTAAATAACATTTCAAATAAAATCACTAATTCATGTATAAAAATTCATGTATAGCTAATTAGTGAAAGAAAAGAATAGTCTGAAATTTGATTACCTTCCTGCATTCTTATCAAAAAGAATAGTCTGAAAAGAATCAAAAGTTATAAATTTTGATTACCTGATCACATGAATGGTGTGATACATTCTTATCTTATAACATTCTTATCATAGTAGGTAGTGTTCAGTTATATAATTTAATTTGGTTTAATTTAATATAATATAATTTCATTTTAAGTATATTTATTCTATACTCTAGTTTACTTTATCAAGAGTTTATTCTTGTTGAACATCAAGTGAATTAAATTAAATTGAACTGAAATAAAGTGAAATTAAAATTAATGTATTGATCATATATATAAAAAAGTATGGCTAAATTGACCTGAATTTGTCGACATCACATTTTATATGGAACTGAAAAGTATAAGATTAAATTGAACTGAGTTAAACTAAACTAAACTAAATTGAACTAAATTATTTTAAAATAAATAAAAAGCAGCAGAGAATCGGTGCCCTTTTTTTTTTTTAATCAAAACCACCATTTTGGTGGAGGGGATTTATTGGCACCCCTAAGACCTGAAAAGGGACTAAATGTTTTACAGCCACTGAACAAATTTACAGGAGCTTCTAAGCTCAGCCCTAAGGTTCAAAAGAATGAATAAATGATATTGCAGTACAAGCTCCAACCCAAGCTCTCTTCTACACCGAGCATGTTAGCGAATTGATATAACAAAACACCGATCTTCCAAGTGTTAGGAGAAAGAGGGGGAGCCTGGGTACAAAAAGTGGAGATCAGTTCCAATCAGTTGGAGGATGTTTGAGTTAGCTCTGCCAGTCATTTTCCAGCCTGCATGGAAACCCAATGGCACCTCCATTGGGTCTTCTATTTCTGCAAGTATTAAATCAGTAGCTTCTGTACTCAAGTCCTTATATTACTGACACCAGACTGCTCAAGGAATATCATGCTTTTTAACACATCAGTAGCAGATAAGATAGAAATAGAGGAGGAGATGAGTTGCTGACTGCTCATCTTTGCCAGATAATCAGCTATTGCATTACCCTCCCTATATGTGTACACATTTTTTGTGTCTCTAGCCAACAGATGTATTCTGTTGCAGACGCTATACAAATTCCAATTGGCAGATAGAGGTGTTTGTATCCATTTAATTGCATGTAGACAATCAGACTCAATCATTATATCAGAGAACTGTGAACCAACTTGCAATCCCAGTTCTATGGCCTGTAGTTCAGCCTCAATAGGTGAAGAGGCTGAAACTAATCTGATTTCCATACTCATAACTCCCCCCACACTATTTCTAACAATAACACCAATTCCAACCCTATCCAGGCTCACATATGAGGCATCAACATTAATTTTGACCCCATGATCCGGTGGTATCCATCTTACAGCCCTAGCTATTTTTGCCTTTTTTTGTCTGAGAAAAGGAACTAAGCCAGACTGGAGGAGCTGCATATGTTTTACAGAATTTCCATCAAGTGGGAATGCTGTAAAAATAGCACCTACTTTCTGGGCAATCTGAATCAGAAGAGACTTAGTGGTGGTGACCTGGTTATCAAAAATCAATCTATTTCTCCTACACCATAAAATCCAAAAGGTGATAACCATTGAGGTGAAATTGACTGTTGTCTGTAATTTGGATTTCCCTTTAAAATTAATATAATAGGCCAGTCTATACCTAAATGATTTAAAAACAGGAACAGGCATTTGCAACACAATATGCATGAAGTCAAAAATGGCCACATTCTGTACACAGTCATGGAAGAAATGATTTATTGTATCCAAATTATTACACATAGGGCATTTTGGTGATAAAAAAATACCACATTTTTGTAAAACATCATCAAATGGTAAAATGCCATTTACCAGCCTCCATATGAACACAGAAATTTGTGGAGGTATAAATTTATTCCATACCTTATTTATCCCATGCAAATCCGAACCCTGCTATCTCAATAGCTGGTATGCAGACCTGATTGTGAAAACCCCATCTCTGTTTGGAGTCCAAACCATTCTGTCCATGTGTTGGAATTTAATCTCTGCTTCCTGCAATAGGTTTAAGATGTTGGTAGCCAAATATGGCTCCACTGCTGTTAGTACTTGGTGTTTATACAAACAAAAATTAGCAACAGTCAGTTTGGGATAAGGCACTGGTGTTTCTGCAGGCCAAATATAGCATAGAGCTCATGTACCCAACCAATTTGAATCCCAGAAGGGTGCTTCCCCACTGCCAATCAGCACCTGAGAATTTTCATTGGCAATCTGTGTGACTGCACAAATCCTTTTCCATGTATGAGAGATTCTGTAGGTTTTTGGTAAAGACCACAAAAATTTTGAGCGCTGAGTATTATTTACTTGCATTTTCCACCACAATTTACAGGAAAAAGAGTGAATAATGGCACTTATATCTCTGAATCCCAAGCCATTCTCCCCTTTTGGTACAACCATTCTTCTCCAGCTTCTCTAGATCTTTCTCTGTCCCATCTGAGACTCACCCCAAAAAAAACTTTGCAGCACTTGTTTCCATCCTCCTTATCACAGTCTTTGGTGGGTGCAGAATGGCAAATATATGGGTTGGTATGGATAGAAAAACATAGTTAAGCAATATCATCCTGCCAGCATAAGATAGCCATTTATTTTTCCAACTATTGAGGCTCTTCTCCATTCTTTCCACTAAATGCTGGTAATAGCATACCTTGTTTCTCCCCTTGAAAATTGGCACTCCCAGATATGAGAAAGGAAAGGATCTTTGTCTCATGCCTGTTATTCTCTTAATGGCTTTTATTCTGGACTCAGTTGTAGCATTGTGGGCATAAAACTCAGATTTGTTGAAATTCACTTTTTGGCCTGAACAGACTTCATAAGCACTCAGAAATCTTTTGATCCTTTTCAAATTTTTCCTGGTTGCAGTTGCAAAAATGGCAGTGTCATCTGCATACATTAAGTGGGAAATCATCTCCACCCCTTTTGGGAGAAAATTTTGTATGTGGGTGTTTTTTTTATGTGGGGCTATGGGTCAAATATGACGTTGACACTTGGCAGAGTGGGACCGGTAATTAACACATTTACTATTTTTAGTTTGTTTTAATTTTAGGCCCTTCTTTTTTCCCTTTTTCTCTCAATTCTTTCCCTTTTCTCTGAATTTTCCCTTCCCTAATCATCTTCGGTCTCCATCAGTCCATCAACCACTCCCGAATCTTATTTTCATTTCCAAAAAATATTGCTCACTAAATGTTTGAAACAAATCAATTGCTTTTTTATTCTATTTTATTTTGGTTAATAAATTTACTAATTCATTAATATTAACAATAATAATAATGTATTTACATTAAGTTAAATTTGATCAAATCATATTCAATCAAAATTGAACACTATACTTTAAAATACTAAAATGAATTTAATTTAATTAAAATGAAATAAATAATATTCAAATATAGTGTAGAAAATATTCGTAAATAGAGTTTGATTACATATATTATCAAGTAATATATACGGCTCGCCAAAGCTCTCTACTCATTTTTCTGACTACGATATTAAGGGTGTAATTGTTTGAACTTATTTCTCCCTGAATTAAATTGAACTGAATTGAAATTAAGTAAAAATTAATGTAGCAAAATATAGAATCAATACGTGTAAATTTAACTGAATTCGATCGAATTATATTTTCACCAAACTAAATTGGACTAATTTAAATTAAATGAAATTGAACTGTTGTACTGATAAAATCCATAATAATGTCTAAGAAACAAGTTAAAAGCCTATAACATACATAAAATATTAAATTTATGTAAACATAATTTTAGAAGAATTGATAAAAAATAACAATCTATTATTTCACATGCATAGTAAAATTTAGCTAATTAACTATCATTGAAATATCCACAACGAGTTTAATATACATCAGATTGATTTAGTGCCTACATAAACTTAAGAATTGATAAATTAAATTCAATTCAGTCCAGTATTTTATATTTAAATTCAGTTCAATTTTGATTAAACATGATTTGTACAAATTCATATTAGTTTAACTATATTATTATTATTTTGCTATTAATGTATTACTAAATTTATTGACCAAAATAAAATATAAAAGCAAATGATTTGAATCAAATTTTACGCTCCAATTAAGGGAGTACATTCTCTGAGAACCGGAGAATATTGAAGAATGGTGCAGAGGAAACATGAGAAAAGGGAGTAATAAGAAAAAAGAGATGATTCGGGAAGGGAAAATTCAGAGAAAAAGGAAAGAATTGAGAGAAAAAGGGAAAAAAGGAAAAAAAAGAAGGGCCTAAAAATAAAACAAACTAAAAATAGTAAATGTGTTAATTACCGGTCCCACTCTGCCAAGTGCCAACGTCCTATTTGACCCATAGCCCCACATAAAAAAAACACCCACATACAAAATTTTCTCCCCTTTTGGCACTCTGAAACACTGAATATACTGACTTTCCATTAATTTCCTGAGCCCCCTTGAGAAGCTTTCTGTGAGGATGTTATACAGGAAAGGTGATAGGGGATCACCTTGTTTTATGCCCCTTGATGAGTTAAAGAATTCAGTAGCAACTCCATTAATGAGTACTGAGAAACAGGAGGACCTAATGTTCTGCATTATGATCTTGACAGTGCTACCATGAAATCCAAATGCCAGTAACACAGAGTTAAGAAAATTCCAGGAGACCCTGTCAAAAGCCTTCTGCATATCCAGCTTTAAAATAATATTCTTATGCTCAGGTTTTTTGCTCAACAGCCTAATCATTTCTTGCATCAGAATAATATTATCAGTAATTTCTTTACCCTTCATAAAAGCTGATTGTTCAATAGAAATAATTTTACTCATAACTGGCCTAATCCTTTCCATCAGAATTTTGGAAAAAACTTTGTTGACAAAGTTGGAGAGGCTAATGGGTCTAAATTCAGAAAAAGGGGATGGGTTTAGCACTTTTGGAATCAAGGTCAGCCATGTAGAAGCCATAGCCCTGGGTACTTCCTTGCCATCTAGAAATTCCTTAGCTGCCTCTAACAAATCAAACTTCACAACCTCCCAACAGTGAGTATAAAATACACCATTAAATCCATCAACTCCAGGTGCTCCATGACTGTTTAAACTAAAAACAACATTTTTTAGTTCATCCATATCCACTGGCCTCATGAGCTCAGAATTATCCTCCTCAGTAACCAATGTTGGAATGGCCTCCAGAAAGTATTTCATATATCTGCCCTCCCTATTAGCTGCATCATCTTTCAATAAATTCTCAAAAAATGCTGCCCCCTCATTAATAATCAGATCTGGATCAGTAATCCATCCTCCTGAGGCCCCCCCTGATTTTTGTGATCTTCTTTTTAGCCTGTTTTTCTTTCACAACCTGATGAAAATACTTTGTGTTGGAGTCCCCATCTCTGAGCCATTTTACATTGGCTCTCTGCTTCCAAAATTTGGCTAACTCCACCTGAGATCTAGTTAAAAGTGCCATTTTTCTGTTATGCTCAATTATGTCAGTTTCCTCTCCAGTAAGCTGGTATTGAAGCTCCCCTGCTGCCACCTCTTCTTAAGCTTTCTTCAGATTTCTGTTAACATCATCAAAGTGCTCCCAGTTCCGTTTCTTCAGAGGTCCTTTTAGTCTCTTCAGCTTACAAATAATTTTTCTCAGCCCCTGCTCAGCACATGGCATTCCCCAATTATCTGAAACTAGTTCCATCAAACTATCCCTTGTTGTCCACATTTCCTGGAACCTAAATGGTCTAGGTTTTTTTATTTCAGCAGTCTGTATGGACAGGATCAGAGGGTTATGATCTGAGGTGGTTCTGCTCCTTACTTGGATTGAGATGTGGGAGAACAAAGTGTTCCATTCATGGTTACAAAGCCCCCTGTCTAACCTTTGCAGCAACCTATCCTCTCTAGTCCTATTGTTGGTCCAGGTGAATGGATTACCTACTGTTGAAATCTCTAGAAGCTCCATCTCATTAATCATCTCATTAAATTCTCTGATACTTCTAGCTGATGGGGGGAGTCTGTCTTTCCTTTCACTCACAGAAGAAATAGTGTTAAAATCACCAATAAAAATTGAGGGGACCTTTGGTAGATTTTTTAGGTCTCTCCAAAGATCTTCTCTCAATTTTCTTGTGACCTTTGCATAAATAAAGCAGCAATTCCAAGGTAAGTCCACTGAGTTAATATTTACAGAAACACATATATATTGATCAGTTTGATGCTGTACAGAGATACTGACATGATTTTTCCAAAATAACCAAATTTTAGCATGAGAGGCAGGCAAAGCATTGGGAAATTTCAGATCAAATTGTAATTGAGAAATATTGGAGCTAATATGCATGGGTTCTATAATACAAGCTACATCAATGTTATGTGATTTCAGAAGATGTTGAAGCCTAGTTACAGACTTTTTATAACCTCTAATGTTCCATACCAGAGTATTACCTATAATATTGTGACTAATCATTGACTAGGCTTTTTTGATTTTAGTGAAGATCTGAGCCACTGCTCAACTGTTTTACCTTCAGGCATGCCCCTTTTAGCCTTTTTTTTTAATTTCATGCATTTGTGATTCAGAGAGCTTACCTTCTTGCTTACCACTGTCTTCTATAGATTCAGAACCAATCTTTGAGTCCAAATCACTGTGAGCCTCCTCAAAAGTATCTGAGTTACTCTCATCATCAAGGTCTTGTAGTACCTGAAATGTGTTAGTGACAGAAACCTCTCTAGGCTGTTGATATGGTACCAGAGCTAGCTCAGTAATTCTGGGATCCTTGGCTGCTTTACTAGTATGGTGGGAAATGTGTAAATCATCAACGGAGTAAAAAGTTGGTTTTTTTTGGGTTTTTGAGGACTTTTAGAATATCAATGGGGGGGGCAGCAGAGATCAAAGCTAATGTGGGATTGTCTCTATTGGCATTAGAAGACAGGGTAGACACTGGGGGAAACTGGCTCAGAGTAGTATTGGCAATATTGGTAACTGGATTTTGGGTGGCTTCTAAAGATGTAGAGCTATGTTGATGCACCACAATTTCACTGTCATCAGTTACATTGATAGGGAGCCTATCATTTTGGGATTTTTGCAGTTCAAGAACCTTGTTTTTCTGGACCCTAGACAAACCAGACCCCTGAGCAACCTCTACATGTTTCCATTCATTTTGCTGGGTTTTCCTAACAACATCTTTTCTATTTTTCCTCAGTTCAGGGTGTAGGAAACCACAGTTCAAATCATCATGCCCTATTCTTTTACAGTGAGTGCAATAATAAGGCACATTTTCATACTCTATCTCACACTCAACATATTTATTTGGGGCACCTATAATGATAGAAGGAGGGAGAGGGTGTAAGAGATCTACCTCCACACAAATTTTGATTGCAGAGGGGCGTGTCAGTGCAGCGGTGGCCCCATCCATCTTCACGAACACACCAATCTGATTGCCAATATCCTGGATTGCTGTAGTGTTATAGTAAAGAATTGGAGGCTTGTGAATGGTAGCCCAGACAGGTACAATTGAGAATTCTGTGTCTGTTGAGAAGTCTGGCTCCCACTTGAGGATCTTCATCGGTTTTCCATTGATGCTGCAAAC
Organism: Sherardia arvensis; assembly: GCA_948330725.1. Taxonomy (NCBI): domain Eukaryota; kingdom Viridiplantae; phylum Streptophyta; class Magnoliopsida; order Gentianales; family Rubiaceae; genus Sherardia; species Sherardia arvensis. The sequence continues at coordinate 38,087,672 of OX415236.1, read as the reverse complement.
AGCTCTCAGCCAGAATTTATGGTAGTCTTGCTTGTCCTCCATCCTAATAAGGATGTGCCTGTAATCCAGCGAGCCAATTTGATATTTCCCGGCAATCCCCATCGCTTGAAAGGCCTTGGGAATGAACTCCATGGCCGGCTTTCCGCTGGTGAACTTTCCGATTAAAGCATTTGAATAGTGATTTGCAAACGTCTCGATTCCTTCTGGTGCATAAATGCAGACAATCTTACCGTTAACTCTATGAGAAATTGGTCGAATTTCGAGATTAGAAAGAAGTGTGGTCAAAAGAGGCTGGCTTTTTGGTATAAGTGCATCTCTGAAGGTTTTTCCGGCGAGTTCGCCGCCGTTCCCCGGCGGAGGAGCCGCCATGAGGTGACCGTTAATTAGCCGTTATTTTGGTAGATGGCCAATAACGTCTATAATTAACACTGTTTAGGAGAGGGGTGAGTGGCGCGTGAACTGTAAAGTGACAGTAGAGAGCAATGGCAATGCGTCAGAGAATCGGTGGCCTAAAACTACACTAGCATCTTTTGAAGAGTACAAAGTCACATTTTTTATATGAGAAATTTAAATTATTTGTTCATGAAAATATGCTTTTGGCACTTTACTAGTTAATCATTTATCTCGTTCTCGATCCGCTCATTTCATGTTTTCTTTGCCAATTAAAATGTGATTTCAAGCACTCATTAGAATGTCCTAAATACTCATTTCAGTTATTTACGGTGGGTATAATAAAAAGTAAATGAAAATAATCTTGATAAGATTCATGAAAAGATGTATGAAAAGGTATAATATATTTTCAGGTTTAAAATCAAACATAAAATTGCAATTAAAATTAGAGAATAATATTCATCCGGATGATCCTCATATATCCCTTATCAGGCACCAATAAAATAATGACACGTGTACAATTGTAATGTTTTAATTGGTTAAGATATTTTTAGTAAAGTTCTAAAACCCTAATTTAGAATGCCTAAACCCGCCAGGGTAATGATTGAATACGTGACCCAATCATAAATTAGTTAAAAATGATGTGTCGTTATTTGATTGGTGCCTGATATTGCCAATATCAGGATCACCCTGATATATATTAAACCGAATAAGATAAAGCACAAAAGATTGGTTGCTCATTAAGAAAATAAACTACTATTCTAGAAAAAATAATAATGTAGTTTAATTAAAATCACCTGAAATATAAAGTGTAAAAAGATCTCTCTTTTACCTAGCTAGTAAAAGTAACTTTTTTATATTCTCTCAAGAATATTTACCTCTACTTTCCACTAGAGATGAACTAGTTCTCTCTCTAAGGTTGCTATGCTTCTATATGTCACGCTCCTCCTTCACATTATTTCTTAAGATCCAACTTTTTATAACAATATTCGATTGAATTTATATTCACTGCAACAAAATGATATTATCCTGACATTGATTAATGTGAGAATATCTTAATTATAATGACATTTGAAGTTATGCTAACATTACCTTAAAATGTGGTAAATCGATGTGTGAGGATAGATATAAAGTGTGGTTATAGATAAATATTCATTTACTATAAATAAAAATAGTAACGTGGAAATAACTCATTGTACCCACATTTTTATGTGAATGGATATATATAGTAAACTAACAATAACATATGTTCTATCATCTTCCTTTAACCACGTACTTATGTAAATGGATATTTATAGTAAACTTACAAAACTATATGTCACAATATCCCATTTTAACCACATAAAGATGTGAAGGAATATTTAGAGTTAACTTACAATACTAATATGTCATAATATCTCATTTTACCCACATAAAGATGTGAATGGATACATATGGTAAACTAACGTTTAGATATGTATGAATATTTAATGTATCGTGACATTTAGTTAATGTTGTGTTTATGACAGTGAATGTGGTTTAACTAAAAATATGTCGTTATATGTAGTTTTATTATCGTATAAAGACACTTTTATTTGTTGATTTTATATTTTTAATATATAATTTTGAATAATAAATAAATATAAAAAAAATTAAAATGAAGAAGTCACGATGAACCAAAATGCAATCCAAAACATTTCTATTACGAAAATATTCAAGTACATAGATAGCGTTGAGTATAAACAACTAATCAATCTAAACAGAAGGATGATATCCTCCACCACCATTACCATCGTAATGATAAATAACCCTACCAAAGAGTTCAATGACACTGCAATCCATCCAAATATGTACTACGTGAAAGGTTGATATCCTCCCACCACATCTACAGTAATACAAGTAACTCTAACAACGTTCAATCGCACTAAAATCAATCCAAATATATGAAGGATAATATCCTCCATATGATAAGCATGTGATAAAATCAATCCAAAACCAATCCAAATATGTACTACGTGAAGGATAATATCCTCCATATGATTCAAGCATGTGATGTTATCACTTGTTAAATGTCAGAAGGCTCATCTGTAAAATTAACAAGAATTTCGTAAATCAACAGTAACAGTAATTAAAATAACACCATCTGAGTAAATAATTATTAAAAGATAAAAGAGATTTGACTTACCAAATTCACTGGCCAAGCTATCACTGTACCAAATACATTTTCAAGTTTCTCATAGTTATCGTATGGCCGGAGCAAGTCTTCTTCAGGATGCTCTACATCTATAATCAAGATTCCATACCAACCCCTTCCCAACACCTTGTTTCCAACCATTTTAGCCTGATCTTTGCTTTCAATATAACCTTTCGCAACTATTTTAGTACGCTCGACGAGACTTGTCAGAGATACCAGTGCACCAATCTCGAGCTATATAAAATCAAATAAATATGATATAGTTAACAAAATAATTATGAAATTAAATTCAACAATGAAATTCAAAAAAACATTTCCTAACCTCAGTAGGACGCGGTACATCGAAATTATTCTGACCATGGTTGGAAATATTACTTTGTTGGATGGATAGTTGAGCACGTAGTTCAGCAATTACATTTTCCTTTTCTGCAAGTTCCTTCTTCTGCTCTGTCACGATGCGTTTAGCTGATTTGCTTTGAGGAAGATGGCCCCACACGTCTGCAGGATTTGAGATATGTGAACCCACCATTCTAACGTATCTTGGTTTATCTTTTCCACATACTCGTGAAAAAATATCATCTGGCCTAATAACATCATCCTCATCCTCATCGTCAAGTTGGCTTTGCAACACTTAAATGTCATCCTGCAGTTTAATATTTATCTTGTTATACCAAGTACAGTTTCATAAATCATTAATCTTATATACAAACCAAATCTTACCAAACCAAGTACGAATTTCATAAATCATTAATCTTATATACAAATCAAATCTTACCACAGCCTTTAAAATATCTTTCGGTGTGTCTTCCTTCCTAATGTAGCACAGCTTAAACATATTCCCCCGAGATGGTTTTTTACCTGTTTCTTTTTTCTAATCATCGAAATATAATATCAATAAGTAACCCATACATACATATATATATATATATATATATATATAAAAATAAAGTCTTGATGTGTTACCTTCTTGTGTGCTATCGAGGCAAATGGGGTCTTCCCTGTAGACTGATTTAATGTCTTGGATGCTCTGGCTTCCTTGTTTTTATCACTTCTCGCCTGTAAATACAATGAGATCTCAGACAAATTAATTGTATGTAAGCATCAAAATCTCATAACGTACCACAGTATTTTCTTTATTCCAATATGCTAGAATATTATCCACTGTGATTTGCACACTCATGTTTCATATGCCGGAATATTATATTCTTCAAGGTTGAGAGACCAATATTCAGCTTTCAAGGTGGACTTCCAGCTCCTCCACTTAGTGCAAATGGATTTCATAATATATGATTCATCAGCCAATGTGATATCAAAACGTGCCTACAAAATTGTGAAATGGAATGATTATAACAAAACTTGAGATTAAATTTGAATCATAATCCTCAAATATAATTGAAATCTCTGATTTTTCATTCCTTTTACCTTTATGATATCAAGCATATCTTTTTTATTTTCTGCCGGCATCTTGCGCCAATCTTCTATATCGATAGGACAATACAGATGGTTTCTGGTACCCACAAATTCTGCAAGTGTATGTCCTGAGTTTCCTACCGGTATTCCTTCCTCGTTAAACTCCACGTAAAGCAGTGGCAGATGCGCAGGCCGTCCCCAAATATGAAGCATGAGTGTATAACCCCTTTTTTTTCTACCTGCAGAAAGATCATATTTCGAATCACTCTTAATTTTAATTTAAAGTTAGATCTAATTAATAATTACATAAAATCAATCCAATTGAATTAGCTCCCCCTTTCTTTGGTTTCTTCGACGAGGATGCAATATTTTGCTCATTAGCTTCGGTATTTGTTTCTGTGGCACCTTCCTCCAATCTACTGTTTTGTGAGTTGCTTATATCATAAAAATCTTCCTCTTGAATATTATCCGGAACTCGATCTACTCGTACATGTATGCAATACGAACAAGGTAGTTAATTTATGTATCATTATCAACCTCATAAACACAATTCAAGTAAAACGGTGTTACCTAAAATGTTTTTGCGCTTCACGTTGGTTTTCTGACGATAGTGTGGAGTACTTATATCATGATCTTCTTCTTCGTCAGGTATAACCATTGAAACTTTATCTACTCGTAGATGCATATGCATATTGGAAAAAAGAATTAGTATATTTTCATATAGTATTACCTGGAATGTTTTTACCCTTTCTATTGATTTTTGGTTGATGACGGATGGTAGGGTGAATTTGTGCATGTTTTCGGTTTACTGGTGGTGCTTGTTTTTGCTTGTGCTGCTTCTTCCCTCGAAACTCTCTAGCATCATTCTCATAAATTTTCTCAACCTGTTGAATTCGACTCCGACCTTCTGAGATTGAAGGTAGGAAATAAATAACAATATCAAAATAATGAAATATATAAATAAATATACATATTAAAGATATAATCCTTACTCGAACTTTTTGGTTGTTGATCACGTAAAACATCTCCACTGCATATATCTTGCAGCGAACTTTTTTCCCCCGACGGTGCCATACCTATCACATACATGGAACAGTAAATTGGCCAAAAATACATCAATCAACTCAACTACCTTCAACTACATCCAAATACATATCACTGACATAGCCCTTTGAATCACGTTAACAACAACTAACTCTTCTTTATCTATCATTACCACTACCTAGACAAAACACAACCCTTTGAATCACGTTAACCACAACTAACTCTTCTTTATCTATCACGACCACTGCTTAGAATATCCAAATACATAGCACTGACATAGCCCTTTGAATCACGTTAACCACAACTAACTCTTCTTTATCTATCACTACCACTGCCTAGAACATCCAAATACATAGCACTGACATAGCCTTTGAATCACGTTAACCACAACTAACTCTTCTTTATCTATCACTACCACTACCTAGACAAAACACAGCCCTTTGAATCACGTTAACCACAACTAACTCTTCTTTATCTATCACTACCACTGCCTAGAGAGGTCGATCCACTTATATCTATATTTTCTTCACATTCATATTCATCAAAGTTTAGAAATACTGTTGTAGTGTGAGTCTACCTAAATTTGATCGATTAATTAACTTAGATCGATTTATCTGTTACTGTGTACGGGACATTATAATGTCAAATATGCGGAATTTAAATAACACAGCAATTGATAACGCTGTTCGATTTACAACCTACTCTGCGAGGCAGCTTCTGCCCAACTTGAAGAATTTCACTAGAAAGCCCAGTTACAGTACAAAATCCCTTTGCTACTTAACTCTATATCTAGCGCGAGTCAAGGCTGCACTTCTTCAAACTGTCCCAAACACAAGTTCCTTCTATGTCGATCTCCCGATCTCTTGTTGTCGTTGTAGTTTGTCGATCTTTATGAGTGAACCTCAAACACGGCTCTAACTTCTGCGTCGATTCTTCTGTAGCAAAAACCTCAAACTCCCAGTTTATGCTTTATGCGTTGAAGCTCCTGAATCGATGTTGAATATAGCCATGGGGCTCTGTATTTATAGAGTATTGAATCCCTTGATCAATCGGATTCATCACTCTTCTTTTCCCTGTTTGAATTGTGATTTCCATATTTGCTATTCTATTACATAAGGAAAAAGAATGTTCTAATCTAGACCTAATTAGGAATAAACCATATTAATTTTGTTCTATTCCAAATATGTTTTAATCTTACCAAATAAAACACAAAATAGAATCTAGATTGGATTCGGCTGAATATCATCTTTCCATGTTTGCTCGATCAGCCATAATTAATCTTGGACTTCCTTGTTTGTTGTTTTTTTTGAATCTGCGTCTTCTTGACATTACTTCATGTCGAAGTTCCTGAAGAACTTGGCGCCTGATATGAATTCATGTCAAAGTCTTCAACGTTCATAAAAATTGCCAACTCAATAATTCTTGACTTTACAATCTCCCCCTTTGGCATTTTTGTGAACCCAACACTTCTTGACTTTTAAACATCTGCATAGCACATCAGTGTTGTTGTAACTCCCCCTGAATCCTTGAACAGCTTTGTTGATCATCAAAAGTTACAGGTCACGCAGAGGACAGTCGAATTTCTAGAACATCAGAAAAACATATTATATGGAAATAAACTAAAAAGTTTAAGAAGTCCAAGAATATCAAACTACTCTCCCCCTGGGGTCATTAAAATGTCAAAGCCACCTTGCTTGTCTTAATGTAGTTGGTGCAGTACTCAGCAGGTGCTTGCAATCCCCTTCACTTCTTGAGAGTAGCAATCTCTTCATCAGTTTCAGTATCTTCACTTGATCCATCAGTTCCTTCACTTGATTCTAAACTGGATCCTGTAGAGCTTGACTCCTTCTCAGCAGAAGAGTCCTCATTATTATCTTCACTGGACTGTGATCTCTCCTTTTCAGCTGAAGCATTCTGTCCTTCAGCAACAGCAATAGCAGCATTAGCAAGGGTTTCTGCCAGAGGACCCCTTTCTTGCTCAATCATCTGCATCTCAGATGTGATCTCCTCCATTTGTGCTGCTAACACTTCATATCCAGAGTTCAGAAACTCCAGTCTTGCCTCATTCCTTTGCATCTCAGTCTGAGCAGTCTCATCTACTGGTGGAATGTAGGGCAAATCAATTATTCTCCCCCTATTTGTCACCTTCTGGGTAGACTTGTACTGCTTGATAGTTACAATCTTGTCAGTTTCCAGTGCAAGCTCAGAGAATATTCTGGTAATGAGGCCTGGATTGATCAACCTCTCATTCCTGACATAGTTGGCACACTTAGCAATGTGCTGAAACATTACAGCTCCTAGGTTGATGTCAGCTCTTGTCCCCAGTGCATACAGAAAATGACCTAGATCCTTTGTGACCTCTGAGATGTCTGATGTAGGCATCCAAATGTGTATTCCCATCTTGAACAGATAGAAGTATCTCAGAGTCAAATTTGAAGCTGGCACATACTTAGCATTCCACTCCATCACTCCTTGATTAGTGATCTCAGCAGCAGCATCATTGATGGAGAATGCAAAATCCAGACGGTAAGCAGTATCATCATCTTTAACATGCAAACCTAGAACTTCTCTAATTTTTCTGGGAGAGAATTGTAGAGTTTGTCCCCTAAGCTGGATCATATGAAAGTACTGGGATTCTGGCTCATCTATCCCATCATGCATAGCCTCATAAAATTCATACACTAGGTTTTCATTGTATGCAGTATAACCTCTCACAGTACTAGCACAACCTAAGTAATTGAGGAAATCAGAAAAACCTGTACTGATGAAGCTTTGTTCCTCAAATTCAACTTCTGGCCAAATCTTTCTCTCTCTGATTGGATTGGATGGCTTCTTTCTCCTTGCTGCATTTGTTCTTCTCTTCTTTGTAGCAACTTGAGAAAGCTCTCCATCTTCCTCATCCACTGAAGTTGCAGCTCCATCATCTTGAACTTCTGGAGCACTGGACATTTGAATGTTGCTGTCAGTAGCAACTTTTTCTTTTGAGGCAGAAACTTCAGTCTTCTTGGAACATCTCCTTTTCCTCTTCTTGGATTTTAAGAACTGGGAGAGTGGCACATCATCACTGGAACTGTGATTAAGTTCACAAGTGGAATCAGTTTGAGCAGTTTTTGGCTCTATTTCTTGTTGAGCAGCGTGCCTTGCTGTATATGTAAATAGGTTGCCTCCAGTCTTCACGGCAACACTTGAGTGTGACCTCTTTTTGGCCATCAACTTCTTCTCTGCATCACCAACAGGTTGGTCTTTCATATTTTGAGCACTAACATTCTCCTCCATCCTTGGTTTAGCATCCTTCAACTCTTCAGCCATGATCTCATAGACAGTCGAATGTCTATCCATCCTTCAGTTCTTCAGCTTGATCATATAGACAGTCGAATGTCCATACTCCTTTCAACTCTTCAGCTCAGCTCTTCTTGGTAGTATAGTAACAAAATAACTACTTCTAACTATACTAACTAATATTTTTGTATTTTTTCTTTTTGTATTTTTTCTTTTGTTTTTCTAAAAAATATTTACATAAAAGCTGTAAATCTACACTACTTCTACATACATAGAAAAACTACCTCACAGTTAGCCAACACCTAAGTGTTGCATGAGCTCTTCAATCTTTTCACCATAAAGAGTTTCGAGTTGTTCTAAAGTACTGATGTTCTCATAAATCAAGGTGATCTCCTTCTTCTCCACAAGATCCCTTATCGAGTGCTTAGTCCTTGTGTACTGGACTGAATTCTTTACAATATTAATGGCACTCATCCATATCATTTGAGCATAGCACATTCCTCCGGTGGATGTCCTTTTATCTGAGTCATTGCTTGTAATCATCAAAGCAAGACTATGTTCAGCCTGTTGAAGCATACACAAGACTCCCCCTCGTTTGTTGCATGGATGGATCAGAAAATGCGTCAAACATTTCCATGGAATTATCTTCAACTCATACAACGCATTCATCATAACCAGTTCATCAGCTACTGAGTTACTCTTAGACATCCATCTGGTTACACGGGCATTAGAATGTGCATGGCTTAGACTAAGAATCCAAACATCATTCTTGATAGACTGTTCCAACTCTGCTTGCATATTAGCTATCAAGTATTCATTCTTTAAAACTTCTCGCACATCTTTGGGCTTAATCACAGAGGTATAACATGAATATTCTGCTAATGTAATGACAAATCCTGGCAATCCTGTCAATTCCTTGTAGTTTATAGGATTTGTTGATCGAAGTTGCGTCTGATGCTTCCTTTGAATCTCAACTTCATCTACAGATAGCTTATGCACAGTCTCTGATTTTCCTCCTTGTGTAACCATAGCACTAGAATCATCTGAATCATACATACTGTCAGATGCATCCTGTTGACCAGTGGACATTAAAATGTCCGGAGCATTCTGTTTCTTCCCATCACCAGTAAGATCATCATTTTCTTTCTTATCAGAATTCTCCGAGTCAGGACTAACACTCATACATTGAACATCAAAATCCAGTACATAACAATTATTCGAGGTTCTCGATCCAGTAAAAACTCCATCATTATGTCTCATAGAACATGTTTTCTTATCAAAGTTCACAATCATGTCACTGTCACATAATTGACTGATGCTCAGTAAATTAGCCTTCAAGCCCTCTACCAGTAACACATTGGTAAATACCAGAAATCCTTCAATCACAAGATCTCCTTTTCCAATAATCCGGCTCTTTTTTCCATCACCAAATTCAACAGAACCAGCAAAACATGGCTTTAAGTGTTGTAGTAAATCTGGGGATCCAGTCATATGTCTTGAACATGCACTGTCAAAGTACCATGAATCTTGAAATTCAGCATGATGACACACATAGCTTGAGTAGCACACCATGGTAGACTTTGGTTGCCAAATTTTCTTGCTAACTGGCTGTGAAATACTGTGGGTATGATAATGTGAAACTCGTTTTACTGGTAGTTTCTGCTTCATCCGGGCAGTATAATTTCCTGTATTATTCCGGGTGTGAACCATGTTTCGAAAGAGAGCAAAACATCTGTTCTTAGAGTGTCCAATTCTCTTGCAGTAGCTACACTTTCGAACCCTTTTCTTCTTCTGGACTGGATACTTCACATCAACTTTCACCGTTAGTTGAGAATCTTTCTGGTACTTGCTCAAAATATTTGAGGGCCTATTCTCATAACCAATGCCATGTTTAGTATGTTGCCCCATTGTCAATAACTCGTCAAGTTTGGCTCTTCCGGTATTGAGTCTATGAATTGCACTTTCTGCATATTCTGTTCGTTCAGTTACACTAGTCAGCTTCTCGAGTAGTTCATCATTCTTCATCTCCAATTCTGCCTTATCTTTTGTAAGTTCTTGGTTGATCTTAACAATTTTCTCCCAAGATTTGTGCAGGTCAATGTAAGCACTGTGAACATCTTTATCAGAATTTCTATCTTCATGAACTGAATCTTCAGTATTATCAATTTGGACATTCGAATGTCTTATTCCTGCATCTGTAATTCAGTAACCTTAGCTCCAAAAGAAACACAATTGTTTGTTAGTCCTTCAGTATCTTCATCTTCGTCACTCCAGCTGGAAATCATAGCTTGATCACTCATTTCGGCACTAGGACAAACATTTTGAAAATGCCCTAAACCTCCACAGTTTCTGCACCTTTCATCTTTGCTTCCAACTATATTTATTCTGGAATTTTGTTGTTGTTGTCTTGAAGGCCTGGAGTTTCTTGGATCTTGAGCTCTGGGTTTCCAGTTACTTGGTCTATCTTGAGAATTCAGATTTGAGACTCTATTCAGAATTTTGGAGAAATTTCTGGTCAATAAGGCTATCTCTTCATTGTGTTCATCATCGTTTGGACATTTAACTTCCCTATTTTCAGTGGTTCTGAAAGCTAAGTTGTTCTTGGTCTTCTTTTCAGAGTCACGATGATATTCTATCTCATATGCTTGTAATGTCCCAACCAGCTCATTCAGTGTCATCTTGGTTAGGTCTCTGGCTTCTTTTATGGCTTCCACTTTATTTCCAAATTTTCCCTTTGGTAGACATCTAAGGAACTTCAAGATCAGCTTTGGTTGTTTGTGTTTCTTGCCAAGAGCAACCATTTTATTCATTAGATCTCTGAATCGGCTGTTAAACTGGGCGATGGTTTCATCATCATTCATCATCAAGAGTTCATATTGTCCAGTTAACACACTCAGTTTGCTCTCCCTATCCTTTGCATCTCCTTCATGTACTGATTCTAGTATATCCCATGCTTCCTTGGCTGTAGTGCAGTTAGAGATGAATTTAAACTGCTCTGAATCAACCGCGAGGAAGATAGCATGCAAGGCTTTGGAGTTTGCTTGACATGCTTTTAGTTCTGCAGGAGTATATGAAAGTTTAGGCTTTAGTACTTCTATAACTCCTTCTTCTTCACTCTCAGGTACAACTGGTGGAGACCAACTTGTCATTACAGCATCCCATGCATACTCATCAGTAGCGTCAATGAAGACTCTCATCCTTGTCTTCCAAAATGCATAATTTGCCTCTCCTTCAAGCAAGGGTGGCTTAGTGGTAGATCCTCATTCTCGGCTAGCCATAGGTAGAACTCTGTCCGGATCTGCTCTCTTTGCAATCAAGGGCTGTTTAAGCACCAGCTCTGATACCAATTGTAGTGTGAGTCTACCTAAATTTGATCGATTAATTAACTTAGATCGATTTATCTGTTACTGTGTACGGGACATTATAATATCAAATATGCGGAATTTAAATAACACAGCAATTGATAACGCAGTTCGGTTTACAACCTACTCTTCGAGGCAGCTTCTGCCCAACTTGAAGAATTTCACTAGAAAGCCCAGTTACAGTACAAAATCCCTTTGCTACTTAACTCTATATCTAGCGCGAGTCAAGGCTGCACTTCTTCAAGGTGTCCCAAACACAAGCTCCTTCTATGTCGATCTCCCGATCTCTTGTTGTCGTTGTAGTTTGTCGATCTTTATGAGTGAACCTCAAACACAGCTCTAACTTCTGCGTCGATTATTCTGTAGCAAAAACCTCAAACTCCCAGTTTATGCTTTATGCGTTGAAGCTCCTGAATCGATGCTGAATATAGCCATGGGGCTCTGTATTTATAGAGAATTGAATCCCTTGATCAATCGGATTCATCACTCTTCTTTTCCCTGTTTGAATTGTGATTTCCATATTATCTATTCTATTACATAAGGGAAAAGAATGTTTTAATCTAGACCTAATTAGGAATAAACCATATTAATTTGGTTCTATTCCAAATATGTTTTAATCTTACCAAATAAAACACAAAATAGAATCTAGATTGGATTCGGCTGAATATCATCTTTCCATGTTTGCTCGATCAGCCATAATTAATCTTGGACTTCCTTGTTTGTTGTTTTTCTGAATCTGCGTCTTCTTGACATTACTTCATGTCGAAGTTCATGAAGAACTTGGCGCCTGACATGAATTCATGTCAAAGTCTTCACCGTTCATAAAAATTGCCAACTCAATAATTCTTGACTTTACAACTGTTACTACATCCATCGATATTACCAACAACTTAATTTGCTGGGAATGACAGGAACAAGTCATCCAATCGATATATACAATCTTACTCCATTCGATACACACTAATCATATTCGAGTGAAAAAGTTTAAAGGCACTTACGCAGAATGGAAAAGTCAAACGTTTGATTGGGAAAAACTTTCGTATATATACATCACTCTGAACCACCAAGAAGTGGGCAACATCACATACACCACTACGTGATCATTATTAGTCGCCATTGAATTTGGGATGAAATGCGAGGGAAGATTGAGGCGCCATATTTTTTTAGCCGCCCCCAATTTGGGATTTGGGGTTTAGGGTTGAAGAAACCAAAATATACGAAAGTCTGCTACGATCGTGTAGATGAAACTGTTTCCTATATTTATGTATTATATATATACATATATTTTATATATATTTCCACCCTTCTTTATTGATTTCTTTTTAAAATTTCAACCTATTAGAATTTCGAACTAAATTACGTGTATCTCATTAATCTTCTTGCACGTAGATTTTTTTTACCAGCTAATGCATATTAATTAAAGATTAATAATCCACCAATAGAAATGAGGATATTTAATTAGTTTGTTAACGGGTTATATTTCACCAACCTATTATATTAACTATAATTGAAGTTTAAGGAATATTTCAATAAAAATATTATAATTTTGTTCTATTGATACCTAATTACTATATCTTTCATAGCTTCGATCAGTCTTATTATGTCTCACAAAATAACTTTTTGTTGAAATAAATTAAATGATTTGAACTATTTTAAGAATTAATATATGAAAAAACTGGAGTTAGAATAATTACACTGAATTCATCAATATAAAATTGAACTCAACTTAACTACACATAATTAAACTAAACTATTTATCTCATAAAAAAATTAAAAGAGCTTTGATTGATTTAAAATTATTTAAAATTAACATCATATTCATCATGCACATGTTTAAAATATATAGAGATGTTAATAATTGATGTTGGTAACTTGTCAACTAAAATGCTTTGGATGGACAAGTGGGTATACTTCACACAACAAAGAATACATTGCACAAAAACTTTACGCCTTATGGTTAAATTAAGCTAATTTTATCTTATTTCAACCAACTACAACTGACTTCAGTGAACTGCAGCGTACTTTAACTAACTGCAACGTGTTTCACCTAACTGCAGCTTGGTTCATCAAACTTCAAGTAACTGCAGCGTGCTTCAGCTAATTTCAGCCGGGTTAAATTATATGTTTTTATTAATGTTTTTGAAATAAAGTTATTTTTTATCAAATGCCAATGATATATTTTTGTTTGATTTATCAAATAAAGTTACTTTTTAATATGTTTAGTTTAGTAATCGAGAATAGATAAAATTTATTTATACTCAAAAGTAACAATTTTACAACTATTCCCAGAATGCATATCGGTTGCATCCAATACTAATCGCTATCATGCGATGTGGTTCAATTTCACTAGTGTCACCACCTACCGAATTCCTAATATGTTCAGCTACACCTTCACGCACTTTTGCTATAACTTTTTTTCAATGTTCATCGAATATAGTGAAATCACTAATTTCTTGTGTAGGATCGTGATATAAAATAGGAATGTCAATCTTTTACATTCGAAAGAAGTTATGAAGCGATAATAAAATTTAATTTATGTGCTAAAAGTTATAAAATTTAAAATAAAATATTTTTTAGCTTATTTCAGCGAACTGCAGCGTGTTTCAACTAATTGCAGCGTATTTCAGCTAACTTCGGCTTGCTTCAACTAACTGCAGCGTGCTACAGCTAATTGCAGCTTACTTCAACTAATTTCAGCTAACTTTCACGCAGTTCAGCAAAAAATAAGCTGAACTTGACAGGGTCTTAATATGCTAATTCCCTTAAATTAAATGCCAGTTCTATTGGAATCGTTGATTAATCGGTTTCTAGTAGTGTGAATTAATTTTACTAAATTCAATGTAGTTCAATTAAATTTAGTTAGTACTAAGCTCAGTCTAAGAGTCTGTTCTCCTAAATTTATTTCTTATTATACTGGATTGAATTGAAGTGATATTTAAAATATTGAGAAATAAAATCAAGACATTTAAATAAAAATAGAATTAGAAAGGGATCGTTGTACTTATAAATCCCATTGAACATGGTGTAAGTGATTAGTGTACATCAAATTATACTTAAAAATGAAAATTTGTTTGATAAATATGTAAACATAGATTGATTAGTGTAAAGCATATTATGTATTGTAAAGTGTATTTTACAATAAATTTAAATAAAGTATTAATGGACATGCCCCTATCAATGTTCCAAAAAAGCTAAATCCAACTCACTTGTATGGAACCTAAATCCATTCACAATATAACCCTCATAAGAAAGACCTATATTATTTGGTCCTTTACCCAGAATTTTTAGACCCTTCAACAAAGGATCATCAGCAGAAATCTGCCATTGTTTAACCTGGAAAAAAATAGGAATTTTATGCATCTAAGGGTAATATGTTTGTACGATTGAACTCTATGCATTTAGATTATCCTTACCTGGCCCGAGAACCACTTGGGAAATTCATTACTATGAATACGCTGAATTTCATGAAGTTCGCCTCCGCGTACTAAGTGAGGATGAGCCTGTTCCACAATTTTAAGATGTTGTCTGCAATTGGTTGATACAACAAAATTGAATGTTCTGGATAAACGCCAAACAACATGAAAATTTTCGCAATAGAGAATAATCTTACTCCAAGTAAGGTCTGACTTCCTTGCAATTGAATAGCACATATCGTTGGGCTTTTTCTAATGTTTCATCATTAAACCTCTTTGGAGTACCTTTACCGAGTGCACGACCTCCACTTTGAAAGATTTCCAATCCAAGTGCTTTATTTTCTTCAGCTGGCTCATCATTTCGACACACAGGGTTAGTTTTTGGATCAATGTACTCTGGTATGTACATTGAGCAAAATGCCAAACACTCATCAGCTATATATCCTTGAGCAATTGAGCCTTCTGGTTTTCTTCTATTACGGCAGAAGCGTTTCAGTTTCCCTAAATATTTACAATAAATCATCACAAAATATAATATTAGGTAAAAAAAAGTTAGGAATAATTGTTTCATAACATTACCAATAACATATTACCTCTCTATAGGATACATCCAGCGGTAATGAACTAGCCCCCCAAGCTTCACTTCAGTAGCTAAATGAACAGTTAAATGGACCATCACATCAAAAAGTGATCGTGGAAAAATCCTCTCCAACTCGCAAAGAATAATACCAATATCTTTCTCCATACGAATCACATCCGGTGGATAGACAACTTTAGAGCATATTTTTCTAAAGTATCGACTTAACTTTATCAGCACTCTACGAACTGATTTTGGTAATGTTTTGCGAATTCCAACAGACAATAACTGCTGCATCAAAATATGATAATCATGACTCTTTAGTCCAATAAGCTTTCCTGGTTTGGTTCGAACGGATCTTGAGATATTTGAAGCATAACTATCAGGCACTTTTACACCCTTTAATATACGAGAAAACATTCCCTTCTCTTTAACTTTAAATCTATAGACGGGCTTGGGTATTGATGACTTCCCATTTTCATCTACAACCAGATGCAACTCAGGTCTAATTCCCATTTTCTGTAAATCAAGTCTAGATTTCTCATTATCCTTTGACTTGTCAGTGTCCATCAGTGTCCCAACAATGCTCTCACAAACATTTTTTTCAATATGCATAACATCTAGATTGTGCCGCAAATTGATGTCTTTCCAATATGGCAAATCAAAAAAAATGCTTTTCTTTTTCCAGTTAAAAGGAAGTTCTGGATTATCACTAACATTTTTCCCGAACTTGAAGTTTATTCCTGACAAAGAATCCAACACCTTCTTCGTAGAAAGTCGTGGAGGAAGTCTTCTATAATCCTCTTTACCATCAAAGTGCTTAGTATCCTTTCGAAAATCATGATCGTGGTCCAGAAATCTCCGATGTCCCATATAACAAAACTTATGACCATGATCTAACCACGTAGAATCCGTGTGTTCATGACACACAGGACAAGCAAGGCGGGCCTTTGTACACCAGCCAGACAAATTAGCAAGACCCGGAAAATCACTTATCGTCCGCAACAAACTTGCATAGAGCTGAAAATTCTTCTTACTAGATGCATCATAAGTATCAATTCCGTCATTCCACAATTCATTCAGATCCTTGATCAGAGGCTGTCAATAAACATCCATATTATTACCTGGAGCAGTTGGACCAGGTATGATCAGAGATATCATGGTATATTGCTCTTTCATACACATCCATGGCGGAAGATTGTATGGCACTAAGACTACAGGCCACGTGCTATGAGTAATATCCTTACTAGAAAATGGATTGAACCCATCAGAGGCCAGACCTAATCTAATATTGCGGGGATCTTCAGCAAACTTTGGATATTTATAATCAAATGCTTTCCAAGTAGGGGAATCAGCTAGATGTCTCATGTACCCATCTTTTGTGCGCCCTTCAGCATGCCATCGCAAGAAGGAAGCTGTTTTCGATGACATAAACAATCTTTGCAGCCTAGACTTCAATGGAAAGTACCACAACACTTTATGTGCAATCTTTCTTTTTTCACCAGTTGGATCTTTTTTTGAAACCTTCCAACGTGGTTCAAGACATGTCTTACACGAGGTTCTTTTAGAATCTTCTCCCCAGTATATGCTGCAATCATTAGTACATGCATCTATTTTCTCATAACCCAGTCCCAAATCCTTTAGCATTTTTTCACTTTCATAGTATGATTTCGGAAGATCAGTCATCGCTTCAGGAAATGCTTCAAATATCAAATATCAAATTTGAAGTACTCCAACCTCAACTATCAAATCAGTCATCACATATCAAATTTTTTGTTACTCCAACTCCCAAGGCATTTTATGCGTAGTAGCTGTAGGAAGAATTGAAGTTTCGAAAATTTCTCACATCCTTCATACACAGGCATCTTTGCGCTCTCAAGCAACTTCAAAAATTTCTCTTTATCGGCAGAAGGGATGTTTACACCCTCGGGATATTCCATGGTAGCGCCATCAGCATTATCCTGCTCATGAATCCCAAAAGTGTCATGAAGTAAGTTATGCACATCGTCGATAATCATTGGAGTGGTACTCGTAGGCTGTATAGGAGCATTTATGCTACTTGATGGAGTATGATAATTTGCATTGCTTGATGGAACCTGATGATTTACATTGCTTGATGGTTTTTCTCCATGAACTATCCATTGATTGTAACCTTTGATGAATCCCACAACTATCAAGTGTTCCTTTGCAACTTCTCTATTCACAGATACATTTAATCCACACTCACGGCACGGACATAGGATGAATCCAACTCTTTTTGAATTACCAAAAGCAAAATCTAAAAATTTCTCAAGACCATCCTCGTATGCCTGACTGTTCCTCGGTTGGTTCATCCATCTCTTGTCCATAGTTTGAGTTGATAAGAATCTCCTGAAAAATATTAGAAGCAACTAATTACTGGAAATAGAAAATTCATTTTGCTAGAAGAATAACAATACCAAATTTCATCGAAATAAGTAAAAATATTTGATAAACATAATATTTTAAACCTTTTAACATACTAAAATTATTATTATTATATATATATATATATATATATATATATATATATATATAAAAGATCCATAGGACAGAAACTTCAAATAAAAAGTAAAGAAAACAGAACATAGATACACGTTCATATTATAGCATCCAAGTACGAAGAGTGATAAACAAATAGGGTAAACTTGTAACATACAAGTTCTTACAACAATAGATTCAGTTGGTGTATTGTAATTGTGTTCTTACGGTTGATTCTAAAGTGGATGTAGCTAATCGTCCGGTCCAGTGGAATTAGGGCGATAGTTCGCTTTCCCTAAAACTTTTGTTTATCTAATCCGTTCGGTGAAATTACAGCACTCAGTATTCAGTTAACAATGGTAAAATAAGAAGATAAATACGAGGTTACTAGTTGGATACGATGTGAGTAAAAGTCTGCAACTAATTCCATCTCAATAGGAATTCTAGGACTAATTCTTAATATTGTGTTTTACTAAATATACTAGATTAAGTCTTGGGTAAATAAATATAATTTATCTATAAATAAACGTATTGAAGTGTTGTAGTTTGACTAAGGAGGGTGTTCTATTTATCTATATATATTCACTTGATAATTTAGCAGATTACTCTTTATAAAAACATAAATAAAATAATTAAATTAAAAAACAAAACCCATCGGCCATATCATCGACATAGTGATTTAGCATATCGTTTGAAATTAATTTTTCTTTCGACGCCATAGAATGGCGGCCTTTTGCATCCGAAAATAACTTTTGCATTCGAATTTAGAATCAGGCCATTCTGATGGCATTTGAACCGACTCGACGAAGAGATTAAAAGCTATACGTCGTGTCATGTTCTGGCCACAATTTAGTTAATCTCGTTTAACAACATCCGAAAATACCTTCTTTCATTATATTTGTAAAGCCACAAAAAGTTATAAGGTATAGATAAAGGAATTTCGTATTTTGGATGATATAGGTTAATCATTTTCTACGAAATTTAATTGTTACTGAAACTAATTCAACTAAAAAATTATACTTAAAAATAAACTATCAATTATAATATGACAAGAAAAATAAATAAGTAGGCATTTTTATAATAAGCCATAACTTGTTGTGTATTATAAAATGAACTTAATTACTAATTTAGGCTTAAAACACTAAAAATTAAATCATTACTTTACATCTAATAATATCAGTTACATTATCCAATAATATAAGTTATATTATATCAAATCATCCTTTTTCGATAATCATCTTATTGATAAAACATTTATCATCTTAAAATCTGTCTATATCGATCCATCACTTATATGTTCTTATCATATCCTACTATTTAGAAATACTTTGACAAATTCAAACCAAAATTTGATGCTTTTAAAATTACGGAATCTCGGTTTTGGTAAAAGTACGTAGTTGGCGAACTAAGCAAATCAAATAAATAAATGAAATCTTTCGTTCCCGCAATTTCTTATGGAATCATTCCCACGCTTAGTTTAGTGATAAACACTGATGCTTCAAATCCGTTCACGTCTCAATACTTTTTAAATAAAAAGAAATTAATGTATTCTAAATTTTAATCAGGTGCTCATATTCTCACAGGAAAACAAACGTGAGTATGGCTCGCTAGCTCTTGGGACGTACTATGATTTTCATGTCGCCTGTACTAAATCTACTGATGGAGATGATGTTTAGATTGTAATAAAATATTGTCATCATTAATTAGTGTATTTTTATTTTTAATGTTCATGAATTTATAGACTTTCTTATACGAGTTTTAAATTGATTCTTCTCATTTTAAAAAGTAAATTCCATTTTGATTTTGATATCTATCTAGCTTCCCTGTCGTACTCTGTAATTCTGCAACCTGTTTTGAAACAGAAAGATTTTGGGACATTATTGTGTTTGTGTCAGTATTGACCAATATAACAACATTAAGTTTGTTAGAGTAATCTATTTATAGTAATAAATAGGAAAAATTTAGTTCAAGTATTATGTGACAGTTGAGAATGTTGAGATATGTTAATATCACCACATTTAATGTGTAGTGTTGTTATAACTAATTATAACCACATTAGTTTTTTGTACAATATCATGCTTTTCCACTCATATGTCATTATAACACATTATTACAACATTAACATATAAATGTGGTAAAATAAATGTCAGGATAATAACATTTTCTTGTAGTGATTATATAACTAATTCTATAGTTTATTGGTGGAATTGTGAGTATCTACCAATAAATACTCCATCACTTACATACTCACTCCACCACCAATTCACAATAGATCTACTGTTTTTATACTTTGAATTATAAAAAAACCAATTATGAATTCATTAGATTTCCAAAAGACTAGACATATATGCACAGACAGCAGTAGTGGATCATTTCAAACTAAATAGATTCAGATGTCAAAACTTGGAACCAAAAGCATGTTTCCGAGAAGAAATTAAAGTGAAGATGGATCAACCAAAACTAACCCTCTTAGGATCGTAGAGTGAGGACATCTCATAATCCGCGACAAGCATTGACGGATCTACACAGTATACATACCAAAAATTGACGGATTAGTCTAAAGTTATTAAGAACTATGAATGTTTGTAGTTAATTCATCTTATTAATCGGCTACGGACCCATATAAAAGTGTAATAGAGTAGGCGATATTATTATTGAGACGTGGAAATTTTTACCTATTTCAATTTATTAATTCGCAACCATAACCGACTTTAGTTGATCTATTCTGCCATACTTAAAAAAGTTTTCTAGATCCGCCACTGCCCGACAAGTATATGCTTCCTAGGCGATATCGAGATTCTACTTTCTACAAACCTCATGTTCAAGATGATAGAAAAGCAGAAAAAAACAGCCTCGTTTTCCATACTCAGATCTTTCTCAAAATCAGCAGTAGATCTTTGTACAGACACTTTTTTATTAGTTACACTGTCACAGGACGCAGTAAATCTTGGTAATTGGAAAATATTTAGATGATATCAAAGAAGAGTCTTTCAGTCGAGAACAAAACAAATTAGGTTTTGAATAATTCTGACTAATAAGATCAAGTAAGCAATTTTCAGATCGAAAACGTAAACTCTCTCTCCTCGCTCCTGTCTTCCTTAGCCTTGATAGAGCAAAAAATCAAACCCTCTATTTTTTTAAATTCAGATCAGAACAATAAATTACTTGGATTAAAGGTTTCTTTTAATTTAGGGTGATGGCTTTAATCAGATTTCCTCGTTTTTGTCAAATTTAGGGTTTTCTCTCTGTCAAAATAAATAGATTACGCTAACACTTAAACAGCTGATTAAAGCACGCGCATTTTTTGAAACGGATAGTGGCGTTATAGAGAGTCGGTCGTCGCTAAAATGGTTCAATATATTACATTTGAAACTCAAATTCCGACCAATGATATTGCCGGAATTATGTTCGCAGGTAAAATTTCGACTAGATTGGAAAGATGTTCGTGTTCATTGCCAACGTCACTTCGATCTAAACCATGGAACTAATTTCTTGCTTACGCTTCCTCTACAAGATTCTTCAGTTTAATAAAAGACTTTGTTGTCTAAAATGTTTTTGGAAACTAATTGTTAAGATGGATCGATCTTAAAGAAATGATTAATTATTATTTTTCATATTTAAAATTATTATTTGGATTCATATGTGAATAGTGAAATTCAAAAAGATAAAGGGGGATTGATTCATTTTTCACTGTAAATAATATACTCTTCTCTTCGGGATTAAATTTGTACAATTTCATTTTTATCAATAGATTTTATAAATTAATGTTTGATTATCAAAGTTATAAAAGAATTGATATTTAAAAATATATATGATTTATCATGTAAGACAATATTATATGTCATTCATTAGTTCAATTTTCCAGTTAAATTAAGCAAGTTTGACTAAATACATAATAAAATTAATTAAAATTTTAGTTGAGACGATGGTATATGACAATCTTTAAAAAGAAGAAAGTAACGCTTTAAAATTTTAAAATAAACCAAAATAATCTAACAAAATAAATATCATTTATGGAGTGGGACCAAGGTAGGTTTTAGAATGTTTAAACAAATCAAAACCATTATACGTATGAATCACTAGATAAGTAATCAAAATAAAATATTAAAAAATACTCCTTTTCACTACAGCGGCGTGGCAGCGGCGACTCCGATCATTTTCATCCGCTTCTTCACTGTAAGCGCTCTCTACTATTCATTGAACTTTTGTACTTGGTTCTATTAATGGTTTTCAACATCTGATCAATTTTATGGTTTTCCCGCTTTTGTATGTATCAAATGTTTCAAACAATTGTCTGGTTTTTAGGTTTAGCAAGATTCTTGATTTCACTGCTCAAAATTCTGGTTTTTAATCTTCCATTGCTGGTCTTTCTGGTTCAGATTTGTTCCAAATTTTGTTCCAAATTTTCCCTATTGTTTTCAGTGTGAAATGTGTTAAACAGTTGTATGGTTTTTAGGTTTAGCAATATTCTTGATTTCACTGCTCAAAATTCTGGTTTTTAATCTTCCATTGCCAGTGTCCTTGTTCTAATTACTTTTTTAATTAGTCCTAACTCTTAGCATCTGTAAATTGTTTCAACTTATTTACAGAAGAATTTGGTCGAATGGCGTTGGATACTTTCACCGTTTCACCCCTCGACATGGATAGCTTGCGAAGACACATTCCAGAAGAGGTTAAGGTGGTGAAGCCTTCCTCAAACCAAACCATTCACGACAACCCGCAAGGAACAGTGGCAGTTTACTTGGACTTCTTTGAGCAGTGTGGGCTGAGGTTTCCCTTGACCGATTTTGTCAGACAGTACTTAGTTTACTATGGAGTCTGCATTGCTCAATTAACACCCAACTCAGTCATATATCTGATCGGTTTTGAGGTTCTCTGTCGGGTAATGAATGTCCAGCCTTCTGTTGGTCTGTTTGGCTTCTTTTTTTATCTCAACAGGACATTTCCCCACTGGTATAGCATTAGAGCAAAGCCTAGTCAGATACACAGGCTGATTGTCGGTTCCGTGGGGAATGAATGCTTGGGTTGGAAGAGCAGGTTTGTATTCATTTCTGAAGAACTGTTCCCCAAGATGTCCTGGAAGAGTGACAGCGAGTACCCCTTACCTAGCTTGGATGGCAGTGTGTACGACTCCATTCGCAAATTGTTAGGGTTTCATGTGGAATGGCCTATTTTGTTGGGTGAAGAGGTGCTTCATTCAGCAAAAATGCCAAATGTGTACTGATGCTGCCCGCCTGGTCGGTCCGGACTGTCCCCTGATCCCCGATCCAATACCTAGCCCTGCAAGACAGAGCCCCGGGAGGTACCCGAGGGTAGACCCTCCGGCGTGATGATGAAAGATAGATCTCGGGAGAGAAAAGGGGTAATCACTTGAATAGTGAGAAGATACTTACTTGGAATAGTGCTGAGGAGCACTATTGATACAATAACCCATGCTCTCCATGTGGTCCATGTTCCGAGTGTCCTCTAGTGTGTGTCGCTGTCCGAGTTGTACGAACCCGGATACTGCCAAACTGGCTTTACCTTGCAACGGGCCAAGCCCATACTATCAAGGAGTATTTGGGCTTGGGCCTGGTATCCCCACTAGCCCCCCGGAAGCCGATTCTTCCGTCCGAGGATGGGAACTCCTCTGATCCGAGGGCGGGAGGATTGGCTTTCTGTATTCGCTCCCGGCCCGACAATGATGAGACGGGCGCGCTCTTTTCAAGGACGATTAATGGTTGTCATCATTGTTTTCTCGCGTTCCAAACCCATTTAATTGTCGCTTTTTCGCCTTTCTTTTTTCGTTTTCTATAAATAGGCCTTTCCTCCAGTCGTTTTCACTAATTGCTTTCAACTTTCCAAAGCTCTACTGCCATTTTCTCTCTTCAAATCTTCATATTCTCTCTCCTCTCCTTCACTATGGCATCCAACAATGCTCAGTCCTCAAATAACGCTCAGTCCGATGCCGTTGTGACCTACTCTCTTCAGAGTACCGCTCCTTCAGCCTGGACTTCTGTTGGCTCGTCGGCGTCCTATGAGCCGATCCACCTCTGCCACAACGTGACCCCATCTGGTCCCATCTTCAAACGCTCCAAGAACCGGGAGCAGAGGGAAATAGACAACGCCCGGAAGTCTGAACTGAAAGCTGACGTCTGGACTACCAAGTGCCTTAGCGGCATGGGGGTCCCGATACCCTTGAATGCTCGGATGGCCTCTGTTTCAGCCGAGGAGTCCGTGAAGTCTGTCCGATGCATCCCCCATATTCACTTCATGTGGGGGTTAAGTCTTCCCTTCCCCCCGCTGTACTCCCGGTTCCTGGAGTTCTACACGATCTCGCCGTGTCAAATGCATCCGAACGTGATTGCCGTGATGATGCGCTTTCTGGTCAGGAGCCTCCGATGCAAGATTGACCCTTCTTTCAATCTGTGGAGGTCTTTCTATATGCTTATCAAGTGTCCGGGTAAGGAGATGATCTACACCGTTCAAGCGCGGCCCGGCGTCCAGGACTTCATCCTTGGCAAAAAGGACTCGGCGAAGAACTGGCAACAAAAGGGGTATGTGAAGGTCAATCCTGAACTCTACCAGGTCCCCGGCTGGAACAACAATGTCGTGCTCGACGCCCAGGAAGCCTTCCTTCCTGACACTAAGCTCGCGCATCATACAACCCTGGCCTCCGACACTCTTAATCTGGACCAGTATTGGCTTGCCGGTAATTCACTATACCTCTTTCCCCGCGCTATATACCCGGCCAGCGCTTTCCGGGACAGCCGTTGGGTCGTTACCTGGCCTGTTTTAGGTAGACCTCTTGATCTCTACCCTTTTCTTGCTTTTTATTAATTCAAACTCTGACTGACTAGTTTCCTCCTTTCAGCTCCTACCGTGGAAAACAATCCTGAGGTGCCCCTCCCCAAGAAGAAGGGCCGGAAAGTAGTCACAGCAGGGACCGGGGCCGAGCCTGAGCCGGCCCAAGTGGAAAAGAAGAAGAAGAGTGGCCCGCACAAGCAAGTGCAGCCGAATCCTCTGGTCGAAGCGAACCCACAGCGGGAGGGTCAGTGAGACGAGGATAAGAACAAGACCAAAGAGACCGATCAGGACCGTCAAGTTGGGCCTGACTCGCAGCAGGGGCGCCAACAGGATAAGAAAAAGACAAAGGGAACCGGTCAGGATCCTCCTCTCAGCTCGGGGCCCATCAACCTTGGTCCTATTACAATTGTCGATATCACGTCCGAGCTTGAGGCCGGTCAGGAGCATCAGGAGGGGCACGTGGCCGAAGCGGAAACTCAGCAGGAGTCCGTTCGAAATCCTGTCGAAATCAACACTACTCTCGCCCCGCCCGAACCTTCTGCTACTCCCGTGCTCACTCCCAGGCCGCCACTTGGCCGAGGGTTGCCTCTGTTGCCCCCGACTAGAGATGGTAGATCGCCAGTGTCTAGGTATACAACCATTTCTGCCCCTAAGATCCCTCCTCCTCCCCCCTTCGTTCCCAGCACGCGTAAGGGGGAAAGTTCCGAACATGGCGGGAAGAAACATCGGATAAGTGGCTCTCCGACTCCATCATCCTCTGCCAATACTCCTCTTGTTTCCTCTGCCAACCCTCAGGTAGCTTCCCTTTCCTGTCCTTCCTTTCTCTCTTTTTTTTTTTTTTTTTTTTGACCCATCTATTCTGCAGGTTCAACTTCTCAGTTCCGAGTTTGCCAACTCCCCCGCCTTCCAAGCCGCCCTTTCTTCCTTCCTCGGGCGTCACTTTGAAGGGAAAGAAGAGGAACTAAGGTCTGAGAAGGAGAATGAGCTTCGGGCCGAGAGGGAAGTCTCGGCTCAGCTTAGAGCCAGGATGAGCGCCTTGGAGAAAGAACTGGAGGCTGCTCGGGCGAATGGAGTCGTACACACTGCCATCCAAGCTAGGTGCAGCTACAAGAATTCTGGCAGCAAGCTCAATCTTGCTGAGAATTATCAGCAAGAATTGAATGCCGAAAGGGAGAAGAATGATGTCCTAGCTGAAGCCCTCAAGAAGGCCAAGGCAGAACTTGAGTCAGCCAACAAAGAGGCGAGCAATCTTCATTCTCTCACTGAGCTGTATTCGCAAGCACTGACAAAAAATTCAGCCCTCGAAGAAGCTCTCAAAAGGGCAAAACAAGAGGCCGAGGCATCCCGAGCAGAGGCAAACAACCATGAGCATGAATGTGAGGCTGAGGTGAAGAATGTGGCACTCCTGCAAGCTCTTGCAGTGTCCAAAAGAGAGCTTGAGGCTGAAAAGAAAAGGTCAGCAAATGCTCGGGATGAAGCTGACAAGGCGAAGGAAAAGGCGAGCAATCTCCGCTCTCAAATCGAGGCATTATACTTACAGAGCTGCTCTAAAGATTAGGGTTCCGCGATCTCAAATCCCCTCTATTTTAAAATTTGTAAACTTAGTGCTTAACAAGTATGTTTTATACCCGAGAAGCTTCTGTTATCTGTTTTGTTGTGATGTTGTTGACTGTTATACCTAGTGTAAGGGTGAGATTGAGTCGAGCCAAATCGATGTTTTCAACTATATAATGATAATGACTTAGGTTCATTTTCTATCGGTTTCTCTTTTCTCTTTCTATCAGTTCCTTGTTGATATGAAAATGCATGTGCTAAGATTCTGTTCAAAAATCATAAAACTAGGAAATATTCACTTGTACAGATTTGCAAGACATAAGATGCATATATATCCTACTAATATGTCAATTACTTCATTGTTGTAGCACAAATTAGAGGGGATCTGAGATAAATTCTCTAATCTTTGGAGCAGCATTCCAAGTA
The DNA here is from genome assembly GCA_948330725.1 of Sherardia arvensis. Lineage (NCBI taxonomy): Eukaryota > Viridiplantae > Streptophyta > Magnoliopsida > Gentianales > Rubiaceae > Sherardia > Sherardia arvensis. The sequence continues at coordinate 38,060,759 of OX415236.1, read as the reverse complement.
TAAGGCAACTACAGACCTTTTCTTTTCGCCATCAAGTTCTTGCTTATCACTCGGCTTAAGCCTCGACCTTATGCTACACCAATGGAGAAGACTTATAATAGGATGAAAAAAGTAGCCACATAGATTTATAGATGGCTCTACACAAAAGCTCAAATCCAACTATACATTTAACTGAGTTGGGTGTCAATTGGGACTATACTTATGAAAAAAAAGGTTAATTCCAAAACAAATTGATGAAACTTAAGTTCCAAACATCTCTACAATACAGTGAATTTAACCGATGAAGGTATCACTCTCTTAAATAGCTCAACACGCCTTTGTCTTTCGACACTTTCAACTTTCAACTCTTCTGATGGCCAATCATCATCCCACTTTAAAGTATGAGTATCGAAGATTATTGCTTCTATGGGAGCCTCGACGTGTTCCACCACATACATTAAGAGTTCATCCTCAGCCTTCTCCCCACAGTATCCGTGAACTTTTACAGCTTTAAGATGTCAGAGAGGAATCTTTGGACCTTTTTCATACTCTACAATTTTCTCAGATTTCAGATATATCTGCAACACATTCACAATATTAAGACCAATGTTGTATATATATATATATATATATAACAAAATGAAATTAATTAATGCGAGATGAATGATGAAATCCACTCACAAGTACTTCAATATCCAATACTAACTTCTCCAAATTGAGAAATAATCTTAGCACCCTAAAATGTTATTTAATTAAGCTATGTATGAAGTACTATAGTCAGTCTTACAGACATGAAAATAAGTAGTGATGCTAGAGGATCCACTGGCCACTATATGAACCGAGTGGGGTGATTTATGTGATTGAAGGGAGTAAAATAAAATAATAATTACAATTAAAAAAATTCATGAAACACTCCTCATTGATTTTATAAAAATAACTATAAACAAAGCATTGGCGGATTCAGAAAAAGTTTTAGGTATTGCTGAATAATACTTATATGTCAACGGTAGTGGCGAAAACATAACCTGAAATATATAGTAAAAATATTACGTAGTTTAATAATTCCGACGATTTTTGATATGACTGGAGTCAATACCACGGTTTGACGTAAATCCGCTCTTGAAACAATTTAAAAGAGTGACATATGTTTCCTTTATCAATGATGCAGTGCTGGAACAGCTAGGTAATACAATCAGATCTTTTATTAAAGTGTATGCTGCAACTCAGTTAATTACCCGACCTTCTGCTATTAAGTTGTGTGTTGAACTAGATCTGCTTCAGCCCATACCTTTTGATATAAGACTTGGCTCTACTGATAATTGCCCTAATGTGAAGCTTGAATATGAAAATTTTCCTAGATACTGTAGTCATTGTAGGAAGATAGGCCATGATGCAAACATTTGTAGGGAGCTTCATCCCCATTCAGCCACAAAACCTTCAACTCAGGGCCAAAAACCTTCAACTCAGGGCCAATAAACCAAAACCCCTGAACCTGCTATCTCTGGTGCTATTCTTACAAATCTTCCCCCTTCCAAAGGCCAACAACTTCCCTCACACACTGTCCCTACCCAATTCACCACTGCCCCAACCCCTACTATAAACACAAACTTCACAGCCCCTGCCAACAAATTGGGCAACAAGGTACCAAGCTCATCTATCCCTGCTCAGAATGCTCATTTCAAGATATCAAAAAGTGCTATCAGAAGGAAAAAAGTTGTTGTTCGCAAGGCATTGGCTAAGGAACCAATCCCTACCACCAAAGTGCACATTGTAGCCAATACAAATGCTGAAACTGATCCTCAGTTATATGACCATTCCAGTGCTACTATCATAACCTCTCAGGTTGAATCTGTGGCACCTGCTCCTATCCAGACAATGAATCCCTTATCAATGGAGATTCATATCAGCTCTGAATCAGAATCTAATTTGATACCTGAAACCTCCACAGAAAGTATACCAGTACCCCACCTCCCACCAATCCAGAATTTCAATAATACCACACAACCCCTTACCAATATACATTCACACCTCCCAATCCTTCCTATCTCAATCCCCACCCCCTGGACCATTACTGAAAAACCTCAGCTCTCCAATACATCACCTCATCCCTGCTCCAACTCCAACTCACCACACCAGTCTGCAACATATGTTAGTGACATCCCAAAAATCAGAACTCAATATGCTAAAGATGACACTAACATCATCTCAGGTATATCATCTCACTCCCCTCCTCATTTTAGAGCTAATAATCTGTTATTCATGTCCCAAAAAAAGAATAGAAACAGGTATGTTGCACTCTCCGAGGATTTTCAACTTGAACCAGACATTGCAAGCAAGGAAAATACATCTGATGCAACAGAACCTTGTAAAATAGCTTAATCTCAAAGACCTAAGGTAAACACCTATTTTACTCAATTAAATAAGGTAATGACCTTCTCCAGAGCCTCATCAAAAAGATTTAAAAACATTTTCCATGATTGATAAGGCCCTCAAACTTAACTGTGTTGTGTGGAATATTCAAGGAATGGAAACAGTTTTAGATAGGCTAAAAATTCTCATTAGGGATAATCACATTGAACTGTTATGTTTAATTGAACCTAAGCATAACAACGGTAAATGTGACTATTAAAGGAGAGTGATTAATTTTAATAACTGCATGTACTCTAGTTCAGGACAAATTTGGCTTTTCTGGAATGACTCTATGTCCATCTCCTTAAAGCTAGATAACCCTCAATTTCTACAAGTTCAAATAAACAGTCAAAAACTTAATGCCTCAATGACTGGCATCTTTGTTTATGGTCTGAGAACCAGAAAAGAAAGAAAAACTCTATGGACTAACCTTAGAGCTCTTTCAATTTCTGACAGCTTCTTTATAGGTGATTACAATGCCATGCTCTCTATTTTTGATTATAATGGTCCATCAACCCCAGCTTTGGGTAGCATGGTGGATTTTCAAAAATGCATAGATAGGATGGGATTGCTTCACATACATACTATGGGTAATGATTATACCTGGACCAATAAAATGTTAATTCCTACTTTGGAAAGATTAGATAGAGGCCTGTGCAATGTTGCCTGGAATTCTAAATTTCCTAATTCTTCCATTTTGGTTCTAAATAGGGATAATTCTGACCACAGTCCTTTGTTACTAAAGATAGGTAGTACATTCAATCAAGTCCCAAATAATTTAGAGATTCATAAACACTTGGTTTAAAAGGTCTGAATTTCCATCTTTAGTTCAGCAAAACTGGACTTTGCCTTTATCAGAATCTGGTCTTTTAGGTGTTTATCTAAAATTACAAAGACTGAAAAAGGTTTTAAAGATACGGAATAGGGAAACATTTGGAAACATTCATAAGAATGTTGAAAAGGCTGAAGAAGCCTTGAGGATTCAGGAAATAATTTATGATCACAATCAATGTGCTCAGAACTTATAACCCTGAAACTCAGAAGAGCTGAGCTAAAAAAAGCTACAAAGAGCAATCTCATTTTTGGAAGTACAAAGCAAAGCTTAATTGGATGAAAGAATGAGATATGAACACAAATTTCTTTCATAACTCTATAAAAGAAAATAGATCCAAACTTTCTACAAAAATTAGGAGTCAAGCAGGGATCTGGTTAGAGGACAGTACTGACATTGAAGCAGAAGCTGTCAGATACTACTCAACTTTATTAACCAGTGAGCAAACTCCTGAAGATAGTCTATTTTCTTCACACTTTCTTTCACAAATTCCAACAATCCTCACACATGCACAAAACTGCACCATTTTACAGCCAGTGAAACTAGAGGAACTGAAATCTGTTGTTTTTTCATTGAATAAACACAGTACTCCAGGCCCTGATGAGTTCACTTCAGTCTTTTACATGAAATTCCGGGAAACTATCACAATGGATTTACTGTATGCTATTAATGATTTTCTAAATGGTGCAAACATTACAAGGGGAATTGCAGCAACATGGATGATACAGTTTTGTTTCTGTCTGCTAATAGGACAACCTTGATTAGATTAAGAGATTTTCTAGCCACCTTTGAAAATGTCACAGGTCAAAAAATAAATTTTGAAAAGAGTGACTTTTATTTGAGTAAACATGTCAGTTTCGCAAGGAAAAATCTAATCAAAACTGTTTTAGGAATGAAGGAGCGATCCTTCCCTTTTAAATACCTGGGATGTCCCATTTTTCAAGGGAAGATCATGAACTCTCACTTTCATCCAATTATTGAACAGATAACAAAAAGATTGAGTTTTTGGAAACACAAATGGCTTTCTGCAGGTGGGAAAATTACACTTATCCAGTCTGTGCTCTATGCAATCCCACTACACATATTCCCTGTGATGGCTCCTACTGTCCACACTGTTGAAACTCTTGAGAAGCTATTTGCAAATTTCTTGTGGGGTTCTATAGAGATCAAAGCAAATAAAAAGTGGAGGAAATGGCAGAAATTGTGCTTCCCTGTTGAACAGAATGGGTTAGGATTCAGATCAATCCCACTTATCAGTCAGGCATGCTCACTCAAGTTGTGGTGGAAATTCCAGCAAGGAACTGCCTTATGGACTCATTTTCTTCATTCTCTTCCAAGCTCTTCAAGAAGCTCACAAACTTGGAGAAGGATTTGTTCTGTCAACTGTATTGGGGAACATTACTCATATGTCATTCATGGTGCTGGCCTCTGCAACTTCTGGTCATCTAATTGGACTAATATGGGCCCCATTATTTACCACTACCCCCAAGACCTGACAGATGACAGATATACCTCTCACCTGTACAGTGGCTCAGTTCATCAACCAAAAGCAGGACTTTCTTCCACAGCTCATACATGCCCTGGGACATGATCTTCTGACCTTCCTGTCTGAAGCTGTGATACATGAACAGAGGGATGATAGATTTGTTTGGAAACCTTCCACTATAGGCTGCTTCTCCTTTAAATCTGCTTACAACACTGTCCTTGAACCCAGAAGCTCCTCACTCTCCTTATCTAGGCTCTGGAAAATCAAGATTGCCAGGAAAATTACCTTCTTTATGTGGAGCTTATTCAATTCCCTTCTGCCCTTTGATGAGATACTGGTCTACTATGGGTTTCAACTGGAATCCAAGTGTCATATGTGCTATAATGAGGACTCCATAGACCACTGGTTCAGTGGTTGCATCTTCAGTAAAGGAATCTGGGCAGAAATGCTTGCAACTATTGGTATTCTTGATATTCAATTCTCATGTCTTTGGGATAGGCTCTCTTCATGATAAGGTCAACTTTCTCTCTCTAGGAAATTGCTCTGGCTTCTCTCTAGAAACCGAACTCACGCGCTCTCCACGCGCCACCGCATCCATACTTTTCCTTCCTTTCATCACTGATAACGCCTATATTCTCCACTTCCAACATTCATAAAAGGTCAACCCATGGCGGTGCCACCGCCCAATCAAGGCGGCGCACCGGCCGGAAAATCTTTCAAACAAGTTTTAACTCACAGAAATCCTCCCCTTTTCGAAAACCTACCCAATAACCCAGAAATCAAGCCATCGATTACCAAGTTAAACGGCCGCCCAGCGTGCCTCTATGATCCAGAATCTGTTAAAGTACTGGCAGCCCATTACAGCAAGGCTCTGGTCAGAAAATTTGCCAGAGGCAAACCCCAAATGGAGAACATCCAATCGGCTTTCCAGGCAATGGGCTTCAAATCACTGTTTCAAGTTGGGCTACTCGACTACAAGCACATCCTAATAAGATTCAAGGACAAAGAGGACTATCAAAAACTGTGGCTTCAGCCCTACTGGACCATCGCCGGCGCCCCGATGAAGATCCTCAAATGGACGGAAGACTTCTCCACCGACCACGAAACCTCAATTGTTCTAGTTTGGGTTACGATCAAAGAGGTGCCCATTTACTATTACAATCAATCCATGATACAAGATGTAGCTGCCCAGTTGGGTAAATTCATTAAAATGGATGCGGCTACCAGTGGGATTACCAGGCCATCCGCTATAAAGATGTGTCTTGATATCGACCTAAAGGAAGAGAGGATCACATCTATTCCAATTGGGAGAACTGACAATTACAAGGAATGTCCGATTGAATATCATCAGCTGCCTCAGTATTGCAAAGGATGCAAGAAAATAGGTCATGAAGAAGCTGTTTGTATTCATACTCATCCGGAGCTCAAGAAAACTTGGAGGAAGAAGGATAGCCATCACTCAAATGGAGGAAACTCCACAATGTCTGAGCAGGGTCACTCTGGTCTCACAACAGAAGAAAAGGACCTGGGAGCCAAGACACGGCAGCAAGGAACAATGGTGATATACCAAAATAACCTTCCTCAAACTCCAGCCCAGAATGGAGCATCAAGGCCAACAATGGTGATGATATCAACCAACATTGACCAGCCAAGAAGGGTCAACTCTGTATCCTTATACTCCTTTGATGATCTGAATCTGAAAAATTTCAAAAAGGAACTTAAATCCTCTAATAAATCCTCTAATAATTCCCCAACATGTTCCATTGTTCCTTACACTTCACCCATAGAAACTTCAAATGCATTTGCTTTGTTACAGGAAGATTCAATAGAAATCAACTCACAGGAGCAATTGGAGATCATAAATGGATCTGAGGAGGAGGAAGAAGCAATAGAAATCAACTCTCAGAAGGATCAACTGGAGATCATAAGGGGAACTGAGGAGGAGGTAACTGACAGCATTACAGGTAAAGAACCTGAAATGCTTGTAACCAACCAATGTGCTCATTCCCATGATGTTATGCTTTTAACTGATGCATGTTCTGATAAAATCTCTCACACTCTCACTGACACAAGTCTAGAAGTATCAGATTCAGGCCATCACACAAAGTCATTATCAATGGCTCACACAAGCACACAGGTTCCTCTTGCTAAGAAAAAGCAAGTTACTGACAGTGCAAATAGGTCTCTAAGACCCAAACAAAAAATTAAATACACTGTTTAATGATAAGACACACCATCATAGGCAATATGTTAGTGTGGAACATCAGGGGTTTTGGAACCTCAATAAATAGGCTAAAATCACTCTTAGCTATTCACAACATCTCAATTCTATGCATATTAGAACCAATACATGATAATCATATCTGTGATTTATTGAAACATGAATTATTTTTTGATCACTCCTATCCAGCTGAGCATGCAAAAATTTGGTTATTCTGGAAATCAAACTTCTGTGTAGATATTGTTTCTCAAACTGACCAGTTTTTAAATACAAATATTACTGATCCTCTTACTAATATTTCTTGGAATACCATATTCATATATGCTAAGGTGTATAGGGCACTGAGAGAATCACTATGGAGTGATCTACTCTACCTGCCATCATCTCCCACAATATATGTGGGAGATTTTAATACTATCTCATCTGTGACTGAGCGTAGAGGTAAGAATAGGCCCCCCCTCAGAAGCATACGAGACTTTAACTCCTTTATAGAATCCAGAGCTTTACAAGAACCACCAACAGTTGGCAGCCTCTTTACTTGGTCAAATAAAAGAGCAAAGGATGATCTCCTACTGCAAAAATTAGATAGAGCTCTAGTTAATTTGGACTGGCTCAACCTCTTCCCACACACATCCTTACAAATCCTCAACAGAGCCACATCAGACCACAATCCACTCCTATTGTCTATCCAGGATGCCACAGAGCAATGCCCTAGACCTTTTAGATTCCAAACCATGTGGACAAATAGACCAGAATTCCTAGATTTAGTGCACAAAAATTGGTCACAGACTTCCAATTTTAGGGGGATGCAAAATTTTGTCTTTAAGCTCAAGAGGCTCAAAACTGAAATTAAATCCTGGAATAAAGACAATTTTGGTAATGTGCACCAGAACCTGGTGAATGCAGAGACACAGGTTGCACATTTAGAACTAACCTATCAGAACTCTGGGGCTGATGCTGACAGAATAGCATTACATAAGGCCCAAGCCCTCCTTATCAGAGCCACCACTGAGCAAGCCATTTTTTGGAAACAGAAATCCAAAAATAGATGGCTGAAAGATGGAGATGCAAATACAAGCTATTTTCATAATACAGTGAAGGAAAAAAGGGGCAGATCCAGGATCAGTAAGATCAAAGACAGACATGGGGAATGGACCACTGATCCAGTAAAGATCAAAGAAGAAGGAGCATACTTCTTTGAGAATTTACTCAATGAGGAATATTCAGAAAATTCAGGGGACTATCTTAGACAATTTCTATCAGTTATCCCCAGACTGGTCACAGACCAGGAAAATGAAGCTCTTCTTCAAGAAGCAGACCTGATGGAGCTGAAGCAAGTGGTGTTCAGTCTAAGCAAGGACAGTGCACCAGGCTCAGATGGTTACTCAGGGGTTTTTTACACACATTGTTGGGAGATTATCAATGAGGACCTTTTAAATTCAGTGAATGAATTTTTGAAAGGTGCACTGATACCAACAGCAATAGCCAGTACCTGGCTCACCCTAATCCCTAAAAAACCAAACCCAGCATCCTTCTCAGAATTTAGACCAATCAGCCTATCCAACTTCTTAAATAAAGTTTTCTCTAAATTGATAGCTGACAGGATGCTGCCTCTCATGCCTAAACTAATCTCTCATGAGCAATCAGCCTTTTTAAAAGGAAGAGATATAACTGACAATGTAATTCAGATGCATGAGATGGCAAGACTGCTTGGTAGTAAAAATAAAAACCAAAATCTAATTGTCAAATTAGACATGCAAAAGGCATTTGATAGAGTGTCATGGGGATTTTTAAACTCTATTTTACTCCAATTTGGTTTCCATGGATCTTTAGTGAAAATTATAGTTCAGAATATCAAGGTTGCATGCTTTTCTGTTCTAATTAATGGCTCAACAGCAGGTTTCTTTCCCTCATCCAGGGGAATAAAACAGGGGGACCCCCTATCCCCATACCTCTATAACCTCATTACTGAAGCCTTTTCAGGAGGTCTGAGGACCTTAGTTCAGAATCAATATCTGGAACCATTTAGTATGCCCATGGGAGTAGCCCACATTACACACCTTATGTATGCAGATGATACTGCTATTTTTACTACTTCCAGCAAGAAAAATCTCAGAAGATTAAGAGCCTTTCTAGAAGCTTATGAACTAACTTCAGGCCAGAAAATCAATTATACAAAATCTGAGTTTTTCTGTAGCACCAGAGCTACCCCCATCAGAGTAGGCATCATTAAGAAAATGCTGAGAATGATACAAGGCCAGATGCCTTTTAAGTACTTAGGGGTCCCCATTTTTAGAAGTAGGAACCTGGTAACATACTATCAGCCACTCTTAGAAAGAATGGAAAAAGCCACACATAATTGGAAAAATCAATGGCTTTCAACTGCTGGTAGAATAGTTCTGATTAATCATGTGCTGCTGTCACTTCCAACTCATATTTTTTCCATCCTCAAGACACCAAAACAGGTCATTAAGAAAATGGAAAAAATAGCAATAAGATTTTTCTGGGGGGAATCAGAAATGGGTCAAAAGAAAATATGGAGAAAGTGGGCCAGGGTAGCACTACCAACTCAGGAAAATGGTCTAGGTTTCAGAGACTTGAATGCTTTTATAGAATCTTTATCTTGTAAACTATGGTGGAAGCTGCAAGCTAACCAGGTTATATGGACAAAATTCATGTGGTCCCTTCCAGTTTCATATAAAAATTCACAAACATGGAAAAGAATTTGCAACATCACTCACATATGTAATGAAAATTCCTTAGTATGTTTTGGCAAGGGGAACATTCCATTCTGAGATGCCAACTGGACTGGGCTTGGTGCACTTTTTTATGAGTGGCCTGAACACACTGAATTACCTTTTCCTGATATCTCTCTATCCACTTTTATCATAAACAAATCCTCTTACATGCCCCAAGTTGAGCCTTTTTTGGCTACAAGCACTATAAATATTTTGCAGGAGGTCAAATTGGAGCACAGCCATGAAGATAAACTCATATGGAAGCCATCAACCAATGGAAGCTTCACTGTCCAGTCAGCATACCAAATGCTCAGGAAAAGGGATCAGACATCTCAGCTTCTGTATCAGGTATGGCTAAAACCTTTACCAAGAAAAATCTCAGTATTAATCTGTAGGATCAGAAATAGGTTACTCCCTTTTGATGACATTCTGTCCAAATTTGGTTTTAACCTTCCATCCAAGTGTCCCTTCTGCTCTAATGAAGATAGTCTTGAGCACTTTTTCAATGCCTGTACAGTTAACAGATCAGTCTGGGATGAGATCCACAGACTTCTGGCTATCAGAGCACCAAGTTTTTGCAACTTAAGAGCTAGAATCATGTTTTATTTGTCATGCAAAGGTTTTTCAAAAATACACACTCAGGTTATCAGAACTACCACAATGATAGTTTTCCGGAACCTTTGGATGAGAAGAAACAAAATTTTATATGATAACCTAAGCATTTCCAGCTCTACTGTAGTTTCTCAGATTGTCAAGCTATCCTACAGAATCTTTTACTCATCTCCTTTAAGTGGCAACAGGGAAAGGAACACATTCCTAATTGATAATGGGCTAATCCCTTTCATCAAGAGAAAAAGGCCCAAACCTGTCAAACTAGTTAAGTGGTTCCCACCTGATTATGGACACAAAATTAATGTAGATGCCTCATTTCATAATGATGGAACAGTAGGGATTGGCATTGTCATTAGGGATAGGCTGGGTGTTGCATCTAGGCTTGAAATGAAATACACATCATGTGTATCTGCACTACTGGCTGAGGTTTTAGCCATACATATAGGAATGCAGTTAGGTCTAGAGTTGATGCTTCAGAGTTTCATCATAGAGTCTGACTGTCTTGTAGCTGTCAAAGGTGTTTTGGACCCAAAATCAATTGATTGGAAATTATATTCTATGTGTCATGACATCAACATCCACACTTCCCAGCACTCAGTTATACATACTATGAGGGAAGGCAATATGGTAGCTGACTTTCTGGCAAATCTGAGTGTTTCCACTAGAACTTCAGAAATAATACATCCACAGCATCTCCCAGCCAGAGTGATTGGACTCTTACATGTTGACAGATTGGGGATTCCCAATCTCAGATTTTCCCTGTGAAAGCACATACTGCTGTTTTCTCCTCCATTGCAGGCACATGGAAGCTACAAGCTGAAACAATATGGAAGGACAACACAGGCACCAGAAAAGGACTAAACATTTATCTGAGGACAAGGACTTAATGCTTTCTAGAAAGGCATCTATATTTTGTATATATAAGCATATTAATGGTTAATACTCTATCTCAGGGCATGGGGTGGCAAAACTGTGCTTCACTCTTTGTTGAACTGATCACTAAGCTGCTCCCCTGTGATCCCTGATTTAAAGTATTAACACACCATTAATACTGCTTAGTAGAATAGGCTAGAGTTAGCCATTCTTTATTCTTTTGGTGAGGTACCATGCAGTACCTCCAGTGCTTATGCCTATTTTGTAAAAAACTTGCATTTATGCACTAAGCTTTTCAAGCTCTCAAAGGTTTGGGGTACCAATAAATCCCCCCACCAATGGTGGTTTTAATTTTAAAAAAAAAGGGATAGGCTCTCTTATTATATCACACATACAAGTTTATCTAATCTACAAGCTAGATTGATAAAAATGTTGTGTGGTATAATATGTTGGAGCCTTTAGAAAGCAAGAAATGGACTTCTGTTTGAAGAAATTAAGCCTAGAAGGACAACCATTATCAAGGAAATCAAGGACCTTATGTATATGTCCCTCTCTGCTCACCCCCTAACTTCCAGAAATCCAATAGATGATGATATAGCCCCTGCTTCCTATATACCTGTTCTGCTAAAACCTCCAAGACCCAAATTACAGACTGTGGTGTGGAAAAAACCCCCTTTGGTCTAAAACTTAATGTTGATGCAGCATGGAAAGGTTTAGAATGTGGTATTGGTATGGTCTTGAGAGACTGTTGTGGAGACACTGTAGCTGCCAGATCATTTCTATCCACAACCTCATCATCCCTATAAGCTGAAATTAAAGCAATCAGAGAAGGTTTTGACTTTGGTTTTTTCTATGGACACAGAAACATTATTATTGAATCAGACTCTTTAAATGGGATTAGCATGATACTTAATCCCATAACAGCACACTGAAACTCTTTCAGGCCTGTGATGAGGCTAATAGACATATCTCTGTTGACATGGTTCACACTCTAAGGCAAGGAAATCAGGTTGCTGACTTTCTAGCCAAGCTTGCCCTTCAATCTGGTCAGGATACTACTTTTACCTGGTCTGAACTCCCAGCTCAAGCAAAGGCTCTTCTTATGCTTGATCATTTACAAACACCCACTCTTAGAAGCTGATGATACTCTGGCTTAGTTCTGTTGCTAATCCAACTCAGGCTCCAACCAATATTCCTCTGATTCTGTGCTATGAAACAGGTCTGGGATCCCATGCACATCACTTGCAATATTTGCATACTGTGCTTCTACTCACACAGGCTTGTTCCTGTACTCAAGCTACTCTCCACCACTGAAGCTTCTGCCTCTTGTAATTATAGTCTGGATTTTTCTCAGCTTGTGGCTGCCTTGTATTATACTTAGGTATTTCGCTAATAAGCTCCGAGTTTGAAAGAAAATTTCTACAGACTGTGTAATATTAGATGCTAGGTAGCATTCCTCTTCTTTAGAGCTTTGACTCTATTTTGTAAACAATCTATTGATTGGTTTTTTATATACCTATTTTTAGGTCAAACTTTTGGTACGGGAAGCCTTAAATTATTCCCTCCACTTCCACTACTAGAATATCAAGCCATCTAAGGCGGAAAACAAATGTTTTAAGGCAGAAAACAAATGCCTTCCCTTGTAGTGACTTGAATGAGAAAAATCATCTAAGGCGGTTCCTCTTCCGCCTTAGATGTTTTTGGGTTTAAGGCGTTTGTTTCCGCCTTGGATGAAGGCTTATACGCCTTGCTAAAAGCTTACGAAATCGCTAGCGTGAAAGTTTGAATGATATGAATTGGCTCGTTGCGATACCGTAACAAGCAAACGCTAGTCCCAAACAAATGGTTGATTGTTATGTTACGACAACAGCTTACGGATCGCCAGATGAAATACTAACGAGTTCGCTACATTGAAAAGCCTAGACTGTTATGAATGTGTACGAGACTGGTTACGACTTCCACCGTGCGGATCGCTACCAGTAGTTACGAGCTCATAAGTGAACCTAGTTTGTCATATATTTATCTGCTGACGAGACTGGTTACGACAAACAGAGGCGAATCGCTCGGTCATAGGTAGCGATCTCGTTACAAGCCAAATTAAACAATTCTGGTTAATCAAAACGAGCCAAGTTACGACAGCCACTAGCTACTCGCTAGCAACACCGTGGCGAGGTCGCAACCGAACAATTGTTTTTCATAAAAATGTAAAAATTGTGAAAATGATATTATAAAAATATAATAAAAGTTGTTGGTTCGAGACAGTTAACGATATCGTAAGTAAAATCGCTTATGTGTGTAGTAACGAATTCGCTACTAATCTCGCTACCGTTAAACGACGTCGTTTTAGCTCTGGGTGAGCGAGAAAAAAAAATGACGTTATGAGTAAGCTAGACATTCGCCTGGCTTTGGCGTGTATGGTTACGATCTCGACAGAGATCAGATTGGAGAGGCAGAGAAGAACGAGCGATTGGGTAGCGATGGCGCAAAAACTAAGCTCAGAACCAATAAACGACGACGTTTTACCACCGGGTGAGCGAGAAAAAAAAATGACGTTACGAGTAAGCTAGACATTCGCCTGGTTTTGGCGTGTATTGTTACGAACTCGACAGAGATCAGATTGGAGAGGCAGAAAAGAACGAGCGATTAGGTAGCGAGTGCGCAAAAACTAAGATCAGAAATATAATCCTGGCGATTAAAGTAGCGATAGTACAAGATGATCGCAAATATGTTAATGTTACAGGCGAGAGAGGTTACGAACTCGCAGGTAATTCGTAAGTGTCACAAAATTATAGGATTTGAGCCATTTCCACCCATTTCCACTAAAATTGGGTTTCATTTTAATTGTCTAAGCTTTCAATTGCAAGATGCATGGTATCTAAGCACAAAACATGAACATGAAACACTATCAAGCCACAATTTATAAACTAATGCAAGTAATGGAACTAAAAAGTATATGCATCCATTTGACAAAAAAAGAAACTAGCTTTTATTGGGAATGTGAGGCCTAGAGATGTACCGAGATCTAATAAGGACCAAGTGTCTAGCCAATGCATCTCTACCATCCTCCAACTCCTACTTGGTGTACGGTGCATGATTTTCCTCGATAATCTAAGAATATGAAATGTGTTTTTAATACTATTGAATGCAACGTAGATAGTAATAGGTACAATAAGTAGGTTATAAGAATGCTTACGCGATGTAATTCCAGATTATCTTGAACAAGGCCAGCTACACACTCGCTTGCGTACAACATCATATAGTAACTGCACTCCCAATTTGACAATTGCTTTCGGTGCTGAAAGTGAAGAAGTATAACAAATGATTTGAAATGAAATCATAGTGGAAATAAATGAGCATTGGATTTGTACTGTCACCTGAATCTGTATAAGGTTGAAGGGAAGTAGTGTGTCGTCATGTGCACTATGCATAGCAACCTCTAATAAATCTGCATATTTTGTAGATGGACCTAAGTGTAGCGGGTCCATCCAATACACTTGCTTCAACGATGGTATCATAGCTACAAAACTCCAATGGCCGCTACATATTTTAAGAAATGAAAATGTAAGAACCCGTCTCGAAGATTATAATGTTTACGAAGTGCAAATATCCAATTGTAACAAAGAAAACTAACCCCTCTAGATATGGGCCTATGTAAATTGTCTTGGTCTTGTCACTAAGGATCTTAGAGAGATAAGCAAGTCGTGATTGATTACTTTCATTCATTTCTTGCAAGCATATTGGGTGCAAAAACCCGATGAAAGTCTTTGCATTTAGAGAAAGGCATTGCATGTACCTAAATAAACAATAGATTGGATATGAACGTATAATAGTGCACAAGTACATGAAAATTATTAACTTGCAACACGATAGAAGAGATGAGATCAAGTAGCTTACATTTGATGTAGTATAAGGATTGTTTCGGGAAGGGTTTTATAGTGCCAGAAAAGGGCAAAGTCTTCCCATGGAACGACTAATTCCCTCGCTTCGCCGAACACCTGTTTATTGGAGTAGAAATAGTAAACAGAATCCCGACTATGGTGGCCCACCAGATCATAAAACGTGCGAAGGAATCCCGGGAGTGATTTTATGAATCCAACTTCTCCCACCGACATCGGTTTCTTAGCTACCGGAAAATCTAGCGGGTCTACGACGGGTGAAGGTGTGTTTCTATTAATTGGGATAGAATTAGAATTCACATCAACTACCAACCATTTGGGCCACACAAAAAAATGGCCCAAACCTTTACCCACTGTCGTGCACTCTTGATCCGCGACCGGTACCAACGCATCCTCGACTAACACATGTAGTATAGAAACCCTAACGAAACCAATAGGTACTTTGGCTTCATGATGTAGTGCCATGTCAGGATATGAATTTCCCATTGCAACGTGGCGGGGTTGAGAATTCATCCCACATTCAGCGTACAACTTGCAAGAAGCGGAGTTCTAATATACAAATAAGGCATGTTTAATTAGGTAGAATTAGACATATTTAAAAAATATCAATAATCATGAGTTGTGTAGAATTATTCATTTGATTGAGGTGCAAGTAGTTAAACGTACCTTTGGTTTGGGATCGGATGGTTGTATGTGAACTTGCTCTTTGATAGGGGCCGAAGGTGTGCATATTTCCTTGTTGGGTTCAACAATAGGTTGGTCAAAAATAGGTTGGTCAAAAATAGGTTGGTCAACCTCATGTTGTGGTGGGGAAGGATGTGAACCTCTAGACGAGGGTCCATTGATTGGATCGGTGTCACAAAAATTGGATGGAAAAGGATACTTTATAAAAGAACATATATTGTCCAACATTGTTTTCAATTTCTTGACCTCTTGGTCGGATTTTTTGGCTTGGTTCAATGCTATTTGGAGTTTGGATGGTTTAGGGTCTTTCCCACTACGTTTGATACCAAACGCCTCTATTTGAGTAACATAACCACCAATTCCCTTAGCTCTTCCCGGATGCTCGGCCTTCCCAAGTGCCCTACGTAGCACACCGTGTTTACCGACAGGGATGAACAAGCCTTCTTCAACTTCACGCTCGACCTCGTCCTAAAATGGTAGTATAGTAAATGAAAAGTTATTATCGTCATCATTTGTTGTGTTTGATGGTGTGATTGTAGATACTAAAATGGAACATGGTATGGCGTAGTAGGTAAAGCGTACCACTCGATTAGCCACCCTTTTTGCCTCATCACTTGAGTAAGTCCCGTCTTTTTTAATTCTACCCAAGACGAATAATTGTTGTCTACTATATGTTGTAGGGTCTTCGGCAATGACTAGCTTGTTCGCCTCTTCCGCGTCCATGCCCCCATCCACAAGCTCTTTCACCTCGGTTTCATGTTTTTTTTGGAGGTCTTCCTCCCCACACCCAAGTACCCCGCCCTACCCCCGGTGTAAGGCATAACATTATCAGCAGTGGCTTTGCGCTTCCTATCCCCCAAACCCTTTTAAAAATTCTATGTTATTTTAGGAATAAAGCACTAACCGAAACAAAAATATTTGGCTAATTCGCATGAAACTATTATTGCAAGATGTAGTAAGTAAACTAACCTTTGCGTCATTTTCTAACCATCATTTCTTGAATGCCTCCCAAGTAAGGGTTACAATGTGATTGTAACGCGTACTTGGATCTTGCCCAAACCTCGTGCCCTTCGGTTTGATATAATCCTTGGCAAGGGTATATTTGTGTTCTCGATGAGCTTTTGATGCGATTTGAAGAGCCTTCTTTTTCACTTGATCATAGGATGTTGCCTCGATAATAAAGGGGCGCTACAAATGTGATCATAAAAATAGTCACACTCACAATTTTCAATTGAAATTAAAAATAACAAGTACCACACTAACCTTGCATTCCTTCCATGTATCCTTTTTGATGTCGATGCTTAGTAGCCTCCAATCCGTTGTGTCTAATGGTGTGCGTATCCTACCCGTCTTAGCACACCAACTCGACCATCGCGCGGCATCATCTACGGGTGAAATAGCAACACCAATGTCATTAAACTTGACATGTGTTAGTATTTTGTTATCGATCCCAATCTCTAATTCGCGACAATGTGTGAGGAGTTGAGCTTCTTTCGATGCGCGAGTCACTTCTCGTTGTCTTCTAACCTCACTTGAACCGCCAACAACATTTTCCCCCCCACTTGAGTCGGAGTTAACAGAATTTGAAGGGCTCTCCATTAAGCTTTCCTTTGTATATTGAATTTAGTTAATGACTAACACAATACTAATAAATCAAAGTTGTACTTTGTAGTAAAAACATTATATTTCATAATCCTAAAATTTAGGGCTAAGCTAGCTACGGATAATTTTAAACGAAAATCTTGATTTTAGTTCAGGACATGCTTCTGACATGATATTTAGTAATAACATGATAAATAGAGGCACTATGTACAAGAAAATCAAATTTTTAGCATATAAGAATGAAAAAAATCGTACCTTTGGTATATGACAAAGTTGTGTCGGTGGAATTGATTATTTTGGTTGGGGATGGTCTACCTTGTTTGTCCCTCTCCTACCCATAACAAAGGATGTTACCAAATTGAACAAGAACAAATAAAGATTGACATTAATTGCAAAAACTATAGGCAAAAATGTGGTTGAGAATTTATTGCAAAACTTACCAATCTTTTGGATGCAATTAGTGGCTAGTTCCACTTTGTTTTGACACAATTGATGTGTCCAACATGTATGGGATGGGTAATGGAGATTTGATGTGAAGAAAGTTGAGGAGATTTGACAAGATGTGCAAAAGTTTGAACTTTTGGAGATGAAACCCGTAAGAAGTGATGGATAAGATGCCAAAAGTGTAGGGTTTTTCTGTTCTATAACGTGTTTACTTTATTTTAGCTTACCTTGTTGCGAACTCGGAACTTTCTCGTTACGCCTGACGTGGCTATTTACGAAGTCGTTACGTGCTCATGTGATTGCCTTTTATGCTCTACTTTATCCTTCTAGCGACATCGTAACTGAGAAGCTGACATAAAGTATGTTACTAGGATGTTGCGAGTTCGCTACTAATGCTCGCTAGAACCCTACTTAAGATTTTTCTTTGTTTTTTTAATGCACTCATACATTTTTAAATAACGATTTAAACGAAATGATGGTATAAGACACTAATCATTCTATTTTAAGAATAATTTTCATTTCTTCCGTCGTATGCTCATGTAGAACGGGATAGGGATTTGGTCACTTAATCTGCAATTACATAATTTGAAAGAGTTTTAAGAAACTTAGTCTTTAATTGTAAGACAATAAGAAACTCTACACATCATGTGTACGCTTGAAAACGCTATCCATCGCTTACCATTAGAGACTACAGCATAGTAGAGCTTCACACATGAACTACATATATATATATATATATATATATATATGCGCAGTTCAAGTGCATTTCATTAGAGATACTTAGTTTATTACAACTCATTTATGTGATTACAAGCACGATTATTGAATTAAACAAAGTATCATGCACACGTTCACTCACCAACTGTCATCACTTATCATACTACCGAGTATCGCTTAATAACATTGCATGTTGATGTACTAACATGTACTCTGTTTGACATAATGTGATGTTCGATATATTCCAAATTGAGTATTATACTGTTTAGATATAAAATGTACATATTTAAGAATATGATATTGCGTTTAAAAATTTAAACCGAATTATTGATGTTGTACATAGAGTTATGTCATACTGCTTATGTACAAAGATGTACTCTACCTGAGTGAATATCATGATGGATATCTAACAAATAGAGTATTGTACTGCATCTATATAAAATATATATATGTTAGAATGTGAAAATTGCTAATAAAAAATTAAAAAGTTTGATTTTTTTAGTTACAATCTAATTAGCTTGTGTAGTAGCGATATCGCTAGTATACACGTTACCACAGTTAAACCCTAAACCCTAAACCCTAAACCCACCAACCCGCAGACCCACAAACCCACATAACCCAGAAAACCAGTTGGCGACGGGGTTGCGATAGTGCTAGTTAGTAGTTCAATTTAAAAAAAGGCTTTTTGTGTTACGAACTCGCTACTAATTAGAATGATTCTTCCGTAGCGAGTTCGCTACATGATAAGAACCCATCAAAAAATGGTTTTTGGGTTTGGGTCTATATTGGGCGTATAAGTGTTGGGCATTAGCTTGTGTAAGTATTGGGCCATAGCCTATGTAAGTATTGGGCCTCAGCCTTGGTGTTTCATGTTCAGTTTGTGCTGGTCGGCGACTTATCGAACCCTTGTAAAATGTAAGTGTATATAAACTGAAAAATCACCTTCTAATCAGCCGATGTGGGACAAATGCTGGCGATCTTTCTTACGAAGTCGCTACCTGTGTAACTTATAGTAGCGAACGCGCAACAAGTCGTACTCAGTCGATAGAGCCTGTTGTGAGATACTCTAGCGAGTTCGTAACAACAAAAGCTTCACACAATTGTTAGGCTTGAATATTAGCGATATCGCTACAGTCCACGGACCCATCAGTAAAAACCTTTGAAATTCCATCAGTAATTATTTTGTTAGGGGGTGTGAATGTGGTCAATGAAAAGGTGTGACTGCCTTTACATTTTTCTTCTTTTAATACAACAATTACTAATTTCAGTCTAGGAACTCTCACATGTTTTTGACCAATGTAGAACCTCACCCCTATAAAACTCAGCCCCTTCTCCCTTTAGAGCCCCATCAGAGCCTTCATTCTCACATTCCCTTCAATCTTCTCCTATTCTTTGCCATCTTATTCCCATGGATTTGACACTTTTCAGCGCCCTCCCAGATGACATGATTCATCTTATAATGATTCGTGTTACGTTCAGACACGTTCTTCGTCGGTATGTGAGCTTCCAAGCGACCGATTGGGCTCGACAATGGCTCACCGACGCTTCTGTAATAGGCCACAGAGAGTCGGCCTATGCCTTGGCTATATTTGCAATCTGCGAAGGTCATGATGCTCAAAGAGGCATGGATGTCATCACCGAGATGAAGAGAACCGACAAGAAAGGCCACAAGGAAGTTCGGGATCGCGTGCAACTCGAATTGGCTTACGTCTGGGGCAATGCGCACTACCGGGGGTACGTCAATGTAATAGTAACTCGGCCTAGATGCTGCCAGGAACATGCTGACCTCAATGACGGCTTCAGGTACCGACGCTACACGAGGGTTGATCCAGCGGACATCGAATGTGATGCATGCACTTGCGAGCAGGAAGTGCTTCACATCCTTCTAACCCCTCCGCCACTTTGGATGTTGTAGTGTAGTTTCTTTCTTATTTTATTCCGTTGTTTTTTATGTAAAATTTGTTAGGATTGTAATAAGTTTATGTCTGCTGTATTGGCACATTAATTTAATTATTGAAAAGCTTTTCTTGTTTTGAAACCTTGTCCCTTACATTTTACTTTTTCATCGTAACGGTTATTTTTTCAGCTAAATTGCTCGCTAAATCACTAGCTTCATCGCAAAATCAGTTACTGTTGCTATTGTGCGTTATACTAGCGATATCGTAAGTATAACGTTTATTAGATGAATCAACACAAGCAAACTCGTCACGTACTCGCTTATATGTTACGTGGTACTAACGATATCGCAACAGCTCGTATTCAGTCAACAGAGCCTAGCTGGCGATTCTCTAGCGATATCGCAAGGAGATAAGGGCTTTTGGTAGTATATTGGGCTGTAAGTATTGGGCTTTGTCTAACCTGTGACATCAGTAAAAACCTTTGAAATTCCATCAGTAATTAATTTATTTTGGGGGTTTGCATGGGGTGTCCATGGAAAGGTGAGAATGCCTTTACATTTTCCTTCCATTAATACCATAGTGACTGCTTTTTGTCTAGGAACTCTGACATATTTTTGAATAACGGAGCACCTCAACCCTTTAAATATCAACCCCTTCTGTATTTAGAACCTCATTAGACCCTTCATTCACACATTCCCTTCTGCCTTCTCATATTCCTTGCCTTCTGCTTCCAATGGATGTGTCTCAATTCAGCGCCCTACCAGATGACATGATAAATCTGGTATTGATTCGTGCTGAGTTCGATTGGGTTCTTCGTCGCTACGTGAGCAGAAGAGCGACCGAGTGGGCTCGACAGTGGCTCACCGAAGCTTCTGCAGTAGGTCACACACCGTCGACCTATGTGTTGGCTGTTTTTGCAATCTGCGAAGGTGACATTCAAAGAGGCATGAATGTCATCACAACCATGAAGAGAACCGACAAACAGGGCCTCCGTCTAGCTCGGCAACGCGTCAAAAGAGGTCTAAGATACGCTTGGGGTTGGAGACACTACCTCAGGTACTTCTCAGAAGTAGCAGTTAGGCCTAGGCCGATCTGCTGCATTCCGCATGCTAGCCTCAATAAGTTTGAGAGGTACGATCCTTGGGCACCCCTTGATCCGGCGGACATCACCTGTGATGCATGCACTTGCGATCAGGAACTGCTTCATGTCCTCGGTGAACGAACGATCTACTAGTATTAGTTGTTTGTTCTTCACTATGTATTTTTGTATCACCAGTTTGTTTCTATTGTAATGAACTTGTGTTTTCCATTTTGGCACATGTACATGTATTTTTTTCTTGTTTTGATATATTGTCCCTTACATTTTATTTATTTATCCTAAGAGACAATATCGTATCAGAAAAATCATTCACTTTTTGTATAGTGCGTGGTCCTAGCGAAATCGTCACTGTCACGTTTCATGATGATTTATTATGAACAGAACACCCAGCGATATTGCAACTAAATAGCACATGTTTACGAGGAACTTCCGATATCGCAACAAGCCGTATTCAGTCAATAGAGCCTAGTTAGAGAATATGTAGCGATATTGCAGCGTACGTTGTCTACCCTTGCGAATTCGTAACAACAAAGATTGACACATAGAACAACAAAACTTAAATAGCATGTTACACGGCGTCGTTTAGTTTTGTGCGTAAATCTGTTACGAAATCGTAACCAACCTGAATATAAGCTGTCTTGGCAGTGACGATATCGCAAGACGCGAAGCTTTAAATATCAAATTTGGGGATCTTCTGATTTCAAACATCGATCGAACGTCTCGGAGCTTAGAAAAACTAAACAAACCAAAATCTCACATACCCATCCGACAAGAGCAATGGCAAGGACGAAGAATTTGGCACCCAATCCGTTTGTGCAGGGTGCCCGACGTGATGAAGGTCGGGCTTCGGGATCTCAGCCACGGGCGACGGCGGGAACAAGTTTAACCAAATATGATAAGCAAAGATTTGTAAGTTTTGATGCATCCCAAGCCTATTCTAATTACATGGAGCATAGTCAATTGCTAGATTGTTATGTTGTTGATTTTGATCAAATAGAAGAACTAGGTTTGGGGAATGTGTTAAAGATATTTCAATTTCATGAGTTGGGTGACTTGTTAGATTTGAATTATCCGGCACATAAGGATGAGACGTGCAAATTTTATGCTAATTTTCACCAGTTGATTGAGGAAGAAAAGGAGACGGGTAGGTGGTTCACCAGGGTTAATAAGAAGGACTACGAGATTGGGGAGGAGTTTTTTAACAAGGCATTGAACGTGTCTTATGCTGTTAACAAGGACGATGAGGACTATAGCAACCAACCCCCTCCGGGGTTTTACATTAGAGAACAATGGCCTGAGTGTGGGGTTTTGGATCGAGCCTAAGTTGTAGAGTATGCTAAGAAGTACTTTGATAGAGATGCTGACGATTTAGGGATGCCTAGATCTTATAAGTTGGATAAACTTAGTGGTGAGGAGAGGAATGTTTTTGAGATGGTCGCTAGGAGTGTCGTGCCTAAGGGTGGTTGGATCACCGAGATGAACTATACTACTGTGAGCATATTTTACTGCGTCATGGAGGAGATACAGTTGAACCCGGGCCATGTCATTTTCGAGCACATGAGACAAAGTGTGGTCGAAAATAATAGGACAGTCAAGAAGCTCCCTTACGGTAATTTCATAACCATGTTTCTTACCTCAGTGCATCCCAAGATAAAATTATCTCCAATAGCCCAGGAGTGTTGCTTCTATACGATGTCATATTTTGAGAGGAAAGGTAAGTTTGAGTTGATTGATGGTGTGTGGCAGAAAGTAGCAGATGGACCCAAGAAACCGCTACAGTTTAATCCTGAAGAAGTCAGAGAGAACGTCGAAGGTTAGCCAAACTAAACCGCTACAGTTTATTTCTGTTTTATACAATTTATTTGTTATACTCACCCTTTTTTTGTTTCACTTACATGAACAGGTGTACCCTCAGAGGCATACTACAAGGGTGTAGAAGAGACAATCGACCTTTTCAGGGATAAAGTGGCCAAAATCAATCACGAAAACTGGTTAACGGAGAAGGTGATACGTGGCATTGAAAGGGCTAGTGCGAGGAAAAAATCGAAGGGGGATCCACCAGCACCATCACAGACACCACCTCATAGCAATGATGATTAGATTTGCATTCGTTAATGTTGGCTAGTACTTGTACTCAAATCCAAACAATTTCATTTTCAATTTGTTTTTATCAGCTTCTCTAACAACATTTCAAAGAATATTTTAATTTGAATGTCATCTATTTTATTATGTATATTTGATTATTTAAACTTCCATTATTTATTTAGTGTGGCTAAATTTTCAATTTATAACACCACTTTACTAAGGAGTTAAATCTAATTTTTTGGTATGTGGCTTTATACTAGCGATCTCGCCAGTATCAAGTTACTCACCTGGTGAGATACTAGCGAATTCGCTAGTTGCTAGGTAATCAAATTTATACAAATTTGATCCCATAAAGCGAGATCGTAACCTGTCAGACTCAAGAGACAGAAACTTATCTGCGAATTTCAGCTTTTTGTTGCGAAAGCGTAACCGGTTCGCCAATGTTGCGAACTCGCAACGCAACAAGTTAACATGCATCGGTTTCTAGCGTGTTTCGTTACGGTATCGCCACGTCTACAGCAGTGTACAAATGTTTTTAAGAATTAGAAGATTTAGTGTACTAACATTAATTAAATCAAAATTTAACTACATGAACCATGAAATACATATTTAAATAGCTACTTTTGTTTTTTACTCTTTTTACTCTTCTTCTTCTTTGATTGCCTCCCCTTCCTCTTTGTAGTTTTCCCGGCAGGATTAATCCACATTCCTTCCTCATGATCCATTCTGCACACCGACGCGCAAACAATGTCATCATCCTCCTCCAGAGTTTCGTACACCGAGGGCGGAATGGTGTCGGTAGAAATAGTGGAGTCATCGTCGAAAAAGCCGTCACCATAGATGAATGTTTTCTTACCATCAACAACGATCTCCCATCGAGCATCAGTTGGATCTTCCACATAGAATACCTGATGGGCTTGAGCCGCCATGATGAATGGATCATCCCTAGACCCGAGAATTCCTCTATTAACTAGAGTCATGCCTAAATCCTCTGTGCGCACCCCTTCACCTTGATCTACCCATTCACATTTAAACAATGCGATTCGGACATGAACAAAGTCCATTTCCCATATATCAGTAATGGTACCAAAAAAACCATTATCACCCTCTCCAGGTACTGATACCCCACTATTTTGGGTTGCAGACCTATCATCACTCCACTTAGTACCAAACGTGTATCCATTAATGTCATACCCGCTAAACGACGTAACTGTGCCTAGGGGTCTCTTGGCAACCCATTTTACAACGTCGGGGTGTTGACCGCCATTCTGCACATGTACTTTCAGCCAACTAGTAAAGTCTCTGCAATGAGCTTCTAGAACTCTAGGTTCCGACCAGCTTGGTTGTGCTGACCTAATATCATTAAGGTGAACATCAACATAAGGACTCACTGAATGATGGTTGCGCAGAATGTACAGATGTGCTGTAGATATTTCATCGGAAGAAGGACTAAATTTAGACTTATGGCGTAGTCCGACACCATCCAATCTACCATCATGTCTGGAGACTGGCAGTCCTATAGTAGGTACATCCTGTAAATAGTTGGTACTGAATTCTATTACCTCTTCCGCGACATATCGCTGCACTATACTGGCATCCGGTCGATAACGATTCTTAACAAAATGCTTGAAAATGCTCATGTACCTCTCAAATGGGTACATTTATCTCAAGTACACCGGTCCACACAGCTTCACCTCCCGCACCAAATGAACTATCAAATGAATCATTATGTCAAAAAATGAAGGGGGAAAATACATCTCTAGCCTGCACAGTACTTCAACTACCATATCCTGCAATTCATCAAACTTACGACGGCTTACTCTCTTGCGGCATATTTGTTTAAAAAAATAACAAAGCCTTGCAACTGCGTCTCCAACGTGAGAAGGCAAGCAACCTCTCAGAGCAATGACATTCAAATCCTGCATCAGGTTGTGGCAATCGTGCGACTTCATTCCCACTAATTTCAACTCGGCGGTAGATACACAACTACTAATGTTCGAACCATATTTAGAAGGCACCTTTACTGATTTTAGAGTTCTACAAAAACTCTCCTTCTACTCAGATGTACAAGGAATAACAAGCAAGTGGTAAGTATGTCGTACCTGCTTCTTCTTGAACGGGAGCAAGTGACGTCCTTATGCCAAGATTCACTAAATCCTTTCTACTTTTCAATCCATCCTTACTCTTGCCCGGTGTATTCAATAGCGTCCCAACCAAAGCTTCGCATACATTCTTCTCTATGTGCATGACATCTAGACAGTGGCGCACATCCAAGTGCTCCCAATATTCGAGCTTGAAAAAAATCGAACATTTCTTCCAAATCGTAGTTTGAGCGCTTTTCTCTTTTCCCTTTCCCAACACAAACTCCATGTCAGCTACCTTTTCCAATATTTCAGTACCTGATAGTGGGACTGGGGCAAAACCATGCTCTTCCTGACCGTTAAACCACTTCTTTGCACTCCTCCACGGATGACTTCTAGGTAGAAATCGTCTATGACCTAGATAAACAGGCTTACCACCGTGCTTTAATTGACAATGACTAGTATGGCTCTCACAAATGGGACATGCAAAATGCCCTTTCACAGAACACCCTCCAAGGTTACCCAAAGCAGGGAAATCATTGATGCTCCACATCAACATGGCTTTAAGTTGGAATGTCGCGTCCCTTCGACTTCCGTCAGGAATATGAATCCCATGCTTAAACAAGGATTCCAACTCCTCAACGAGAGGTGCTAGATATACATCAATGTCATTGCCAGGTTTCCTAGGCCCCGAGATCATAGTGTTCAAAAGCACATACTTTCGTTTCATCATCAACCATGAAGGTAGATTATAAATAACAAGCATCACTGGCCATGAACTGTGGGTGCTGGACATGTTCCCGAAAGGGTTCATTCCGTCAGTAGATAGTCCTAAGCGCACGTGTCTAGGTTCGTCAGCAAATTCTGGGTACATAGCATCCATCTTCTTCCACTGATCACCATCAGAAGCGTGAGATATAATATCATCATCTTCCTCTCGAACCCTATCGGCATGCCATGTTAACAATTTTGCATCAACTGGATTGGCATACAAACGCGTCAATCTCGGTTTCAAGGGCATGTACCACATCACCTTAGCAAGACCTTGCTTTGTCGATGTTGTCACTGTTTCTCCACATACCTCGACCTTTCCCTCCTTCTTTTTCCATCTAGACTCACCGCATACCTTGCAATCATCCCTCAAGGAATCGACAATCCCCCTATACAACATACAATCATTCGGGCATGCGTGAATCTTGGTAAACTCCATGCCCATAGGACACAATATCTTCCGCGCAGCATAAACCCTGTCAGGACATAAGTTGTCCCGAGGAAGTAACTCTTTAACCAACTCTAACAATTCCGTCATTCCTTTATCAGAAAGACCATGCCTTGCCTTTAGGTTCATTAACAACAATGTTGCTCCCAGTCTAGAATGCTTAGCCCCAACATATAAGCTTGTCTTTTTATCGTCATACATTGCCTCCAGCATACTTTTCTTCCCAACAAACTCCATAACAACATCGTCGCACATGTCTGAAAGCTGTTCATTATACTGCAGGATTTCCTCGGCGCTTCCCTTCTCCATCTCAACCTGGTCACTTCCATAATGGCCTTCCCCATGCCAAACCCATTCTGTGTAGGATTTGTCAAAACCTTTACGGATTAAATGTTCACGCACGACAGCAATATCTTCAAATATGGAGTTGTTTCTACACTTGTTGCATGGACATCTAACCCCTCCTATGTTGTTCTGTCTACAATGTCGCAACCCAACATCTAAGAACTGTTCAACCAAATCTAAGTACTCCTTCGATAATCGAGCATTCTCCTTCATTATTCGTTCGCGGTCCATAATTCACAAATCAGACAAACAACTACACAATACTACTAACCCACTGACTTTAGATGATCAACACATAAACTACACACTGCATTAACAAAACAACCAAGATATAACCAAAATGCAACCAAAATGTATGCATAAAATCAACCAAAATCAAGAGACAAGCCAGTACATTACGCAAGTTAAACCTTACCTACACCAACACGGGAACAATGAGACCTCCGAGAACACTTCAACTGATCACCCTTCAATACCCACCTGTTTAGACCCTTTTAAAGTTTTTGTTTTTGGAGTTAGAACGGCCAGTTCAACTTAAATCTATGACCCATACAGAGTCTGTTGCGAACTCGCTACGACCTCGCTCACACATTTGAGTAGCCAGCGACCTCGTAACATTTCAATCACCCTCACATGCACTGTACATTGAGCAATGACAAATTTGACCTTTTAAGAAGCGATACCGTAACAGCAAACGCAATATACTACCGTCCCAGTTACGACATCTCCCATATCCTCGCCTGCTAAAATTAGGGTTTAGCAAAGCTTACGATATCGCAACGAACAAACCTACGACTACCGAGCTAAGCTACGAAATCGCTACAGACACGTTTATATTACTACAAAGGTTACGAGATCGCAACAACCAATTCAATTAAAGGCGGATACATTTTTTCCGCCTTGGTCAAGTATCTTTTAACGTCAAATCCCAATTCCGCCTTTAACTGCCTCTTTCCGTCTTGAATGTAATTTTTTTTGCTAGCTTGAAGAGGTAGCGAACTCGCTACTGTCAATCAAGGCGTAAAAAAACGCGCCCCCATCAAACGCCTTAAATATTTGCCTTGCATCCACCCTTTTGTAGTAGTGTTCAAGTGGATTTTTTTTTTAAAAAAAATTCAAAGTGGAAATTGATAAAATTCAGATGCAGACAGAATTGATTCAAATAATTAAGAAGCTGATGCAGAGAAAGGGGTGCCTTTATTCATAATCAATAAAACAACAAACCAACCAAAGTGATTCCGAATTACAAACAAACAAAATACGTAAATTAATACAACAGATTAGAGATCCAAACGCAATGATTAATACAATCCATCATCATGGAAAATTTATTTCAACACAGAATACAAATTAAAACACACATATCAAATTACCACGCAAATGACGTCGGCATGGTGATTGCACTAGTGGAAAACGGGACGGAACACGGCGGTTCCGTCCCAGTTGGACGGCGGTTTTGACCGCCGTCCTTGGTGGCGCCGTCCAATTGGCGCCACCGTTACTCGGCGGTTTCAACCGCCGAGTAAGGTTTACGAGTTCGGAAACCTACCCGGATGGGTGCATTTCCGGACTCGTAAACACCCGCTGCTAGCAGGAGGCTACACCGGCCATTACGGGCCGGACGGTAAGCCGGAGATAGGGTTTTGCGCTCCCGGATGATAAGCCGGGAAATATTCCGGCGGCGGCAGTAATCCGGCCACCGTGAAACGGTGGCGGAAAATATGTAGTTCCGGATTGTTTTACGACACCGGAAAGTTAGCCGGACATATATTTTTACTTAACCGGACGCCTGCCAGGGAAACGTTCGGGAAAAAGGGTGAAGAGAAGCCAATTTCGTCCGGCCAGAATTCCGAAACCGGAAACTTAGCCGGAAGAATTTTGAACTGTCCGGCCAGAATTTCAGATTTTGTAAAGGTGGCCCGGATAATTATTAAAAAACTGAATTTTATTTATTTCGGCTTTTGAATACAAAATAGAAAGTATTTAAATGGCGCTAGTGAAGAATTATATGTTTCAAATGGTTGTGATGTATTACGATTGAATGTATAATGTAATACATCACTTGAATGCGCTAAATACAACAACAATTGCCAATAACACATAATGTGTCAATTTTTAACTAGAGCATATGCATGCGAAGTTACGACAATTGATGCAATACTACTCCTCGGTTGATTCAGGTCTTCGGGTGAGTAGGGGCTTGTATCCTCTTCGAAAATCTGTGCATTAGCATACACAATTCAATATATGACGCAAACATATGAATATGTGTAAGGTAGATGCCCTTATAGATTTTGAACTTACGGACTCAAGGTCGTTGTCGAATTCGTTAAGTCCTGCTACCAATTTGAGCTCATACATCATAACGTAGAACCCGCATTCCCAGCTGCTAACTTGTCTCTTGTACTTTAACACAAAAGGTAGATCACATTGTTAAATACAATCGATCGATGTCGATAATACTAGTGTTATTAATGAGGGAGAAACGTGTAGAGTACCTTGATCTCAGTCATTCCAAACTCTCTCCTAGAGGGATTGACATGATTCAAAGCTTGTCTAAGTAGGTGTTCGAAAGACGGGATTGGCGGACGATGGAGAGAATCTATCCAATAAACTTGTTTGGTTTTTTTGTGGATCAAAACCAAGCTCCAATGTTTACTAAATAAAAAATGCATGTCCATTTGTCAATAATGACAACATAAAAGTTAACATGAGATAATAATGTATAGAATTAGTTAATATGAAATGCTTACCCGGAAATGAGTGGTGCTAGGAAGAATAATTTGTCCTCCACACCGAGAGCCTCTGTCATGTAACTTAATCGCTCTGCATCAGTATGACCTAATTCTTGGATTCGCTCAGGGCATCGGAAGCCTATCCATGGCTTCAACCGTTTTTGAACTAGTTGATTCAAGAAACTTAAGAAAAAAAAAGATGAATGTGGTTAAAAAAACGGGGAGAACGGCGGTTGAAAACACACAAGATAATATAGTCTCGACATTAAAATTACTTACAGTTGGAATAAGGACATTAGGGGCTCGGTTGCCTTGTCACCCTTCCATAGATCTTCAAAATCACCCCAACACATTACAATTTGCCTTCCAATACCACCAAATAATTCCGTTGGAGCCGGGAATTCGTAGTATCCAAATTTGCAATGTGTAGACAATTTATCATACAACACCTTCATAGGCGGTGTCATAGATTTAACTACAATATCTTTTGGGGCGGTCAAGGGCTGGGGAGTTTTTTTTGTAATTTTTGGCTCAACCTTGCGTGCAACGCTCATAATTGGGTTGTATAGGCTAGCGAGTTGAATCTCTCCTAAACTTTCGACAACAATTAGCCTACAAGGCCAAAGTAAATACATACCTTCCGCCGGTCCAACAAACTTACACGGGCCTTTGGGTATGGGAATTCGAGCGGTTGAAACCAAAGCTTTTTTCAAGCAAACCTCCCCCAAACCGGTTGCAATTTTATCGTCGCCATGCATCTTCGCCGACTCATTGAAAATTTCATTTGCAACATGCATAGTAGGCTTCCTCACTCCACCATCGATATATAATTTTCATGGATATGTGACATCGACCTTGACCTAATTAAAATAGTGGATTCCATTTTTAAAGTAAGGCGAGGTAAACATGCTAAAACTATTAAGAGAACGAATAGAGAATTTGAATAAGAATGCGATCGAAAAGTGAGTTAGTGTGTTTACCTTTTTTGGTCGGTTTAAGTTATCATCACATATGTTTGGTTGTGGCGATGGTGGATTGCCTTGCACCTCAGAAACATCGGGTGAGTGACGTGAACCACATGAAAGAGGTTCCCAATCGTCGCTTAGATCATTCAAATTCGGTGGGAGAATTGTGCCTGTTTGCTTGGCTATTATGTGGAGAGCTATGTCCCTTTTCTTCATATTCTTCACGGCCTCATCAAGCTCCTTCTTGGTATCACCGAGCTCTTTTTTAGTATCTCCAAGTTCCTCTTGCAACTTGTTGTACTTGGTATGTTTTGGTGGTTTAGAACATTTTGGTTTGCCGATGAAATCTCTCTTCACCACATGTGATGCATATCCACGAACTCTACCGGGATGTTCCTTCCGTTCCGTCGCCTTACAAAGGATGTCATTGTCTTGTGTGGGAACGAATTCTCCCGAAGCAATTTTCGCTTTGACATCATCCTATCATTTAATAGAAAAAAAATATATGGTTGAAAGAAAAATAGATAGGAATAATATTTGTAATAATATTAGCTCAAAATATTCAAAGAAACAACTTACAATATCTTTTATCAACTTCTTGTTTCCCTCGTGTGTTTATTCGCCTTTGCTATCTTGTCGACCAATCAAGAAGCTAGTGAGTTTATCGAACTCTTTAGGATTAACCACCTCGGTGCTCTCCCGCGCTTCCTTTTTCGTCATCCCACTATCCATTTTCTCTTGCACCACATCTTCTTGTTTTTAGTTTGCATGTTTCATTAGTCTTATAGTATAGCCCTCCCTACTCATTGTGTGAGGTGTCGTATTAGCTTTCGCATTGGTGCTATTCGTCAACCTCACACCCTAACACATAAATGAATTTAAGTTATGTGAACGAAGGAGTAATACTAGAATGGTAGGAATTAATCTTACTAGTCGGTCATTCTCCAAGGTGCGTGCTTTGAATATTGCCCAACTTTCTTGTAGAATATCGGTGTAGGCCAACCAAGGGTCCTCATCCTTAAAATCTCCATAAATGTAATGTTTAGACAACATTGCTCTATGATCCCGTGCCGCCTTACTCAAGCGAAACATGGTTGTGTCAAAAAGTTTCTCCATATTTGGGGCAACAATTTTGAATGGTACCTACATAAGGTTATAAGAAAAGTTGGATAAAATCTCATTCATGTGTACAAAAATGAAAATACCTTAAATGAAGGTAGAGACTTACCAAACACTCCTCCCATAATTTAGTCTTCTCCTTGTCGGGGACCTCGTGCCAAGATTCATACTTTATATCCACACGAGTTCGACCAATTTTACCAACCCAACTCTTCCATAAATAATACTCTTCCGATATTGGTTCCCCACCATCGTTGAACGTCATGTCCGTCAAAATCCCCTTCTTCATCCTTTTTTGTAAGACGGCACAATATGTCCTTGGATGCCTCACCCCTTTTTTTTAACACCTCCCGCGGTGCTAGGGGTTTTAGGGCTTTTGGGGATTCCTACTACCTTCTTCTTAGGTGGTGCCATAACTCCTCTACAAAAAATACTTTGCATATATTAAATAACCTCACTATCAAGAAAGAATAATTATATGCTAAATTAATGGTAAGTAGTCACTTTAATAATCCTATTATTATCCTATTAGACTAATGGTAAGTAGGGTTTAATTAGGATCCTATTAGACTAATATAAATTGCCTATCACATGCTTCACCCTTAATTCTTTGTAATTAAATTAGTGCATACATATATGACATACTTAACCCTAGATTAGTAGTAACATAACTAGTGACCATCAAGACTAATGAAGAATATAGCCCATAATCCCAATTGATTAATCAAGAATGTAGCCCATAAAACAAAACTAGTTTGTAGTAATAATTAAGCAAAGCCCATGAACAAATAAGACAAATTAGCTAATAAACAACATTGATTATACAATTGAAGCAAAGTGCCAAGAAATACCTTTTCAAGTAGAATAAAAATCCTAATAGTATAGACAAAGAAGCTACTTTCTTGTTCTAGAACTCAAGAAATGGGGCCAATGTGAGTAATGGTGTTCTTGGTGGTTGGAGAAGAAGATTTTGTTGGTGGAAGAGAGTAAATGGGTGGGAGGAAAGTGAAATTTTCGGAAGAAATGGGATGAATTGGTAGAGGACTAGCTAAGAAAATAGTCTAAGTGTTACTTATTCTGTTTTTTTGTACTGTCCGGCTACGTTTCCGACACCGTAAAGTTAGCCGGATAAGCCAACAAATAAATATCCTCACCCGGCTATGTTTCCGATCTCGTAAAATCTAGCCGGACGTTTTAATTATAAAAAGGGGCAGACGGGTTTTTTTCCCCAAATCTGCAAACCCTCCCCAAGTTCATCCCCAAACCATTCCGCCCCTCTACCAATTTTTCAGTCCAATCTCTCACCATGGTTAGGACTAAAAATCCTTCCACAGGCAAGCAAGTCGCAGAAATCCAACGACAACAAGAGGTGCATTACGAGTCCTCTTCCGAGGAGAAAGGAGAGACACCTCCAAGAGCCGAAAAATACGTGGGTGGGAGCCGATTAAACAAGGCCGAATCGAGGAAGACAAAGCGGCAAAGAGGCCATGATAGGCCCCCTGAAGCATCGGCAAGTCGGAATTTCTTCAATCGTAGGGCGGAGGCCAACTATGTCGAATGGTGTGGGCGGAAAACACACACCACCAAGGTAATTAGCCCTACCTCTATTGACACTTTGCATATAGGGTATTTGGTTGCTCATTTTCAGCCTAGTTATTTAGATAAATTGCTCTTGCTTGAATCCCCATGCCATCAAGATGAGGTTGTGCAATTTTATGCAAATTTAGGAGAGTATGAGTCGAATAACATGTGCACTA
Organism: Sherardia arvensis; assembly: GCA_948330725.1. NCBI lineage: Eukaryota > Viridiplantae > Streptophyta > Magnoliopsida > Gentianales > Rubiaceae > Sherardia > Sherardia arvensis. Next base: position 38,026,963 of record OX415236.1, on the reverse strand, counting down.
AGGTGAATGGTAAACTTATTCATGTCACTAAGTTTCATATAAATGAGGTCCTAGGCTGCCCTTATGTTGATAACTCATACTTGCGCCCTAATCACCCAGAAGGCCCTTATGAGATTTATAATTTCAACAAATTTCCTGAAACCGGGCCAAACCAACCCTTAGACCTTGAAACAATGGGACGTAAGTACTTCAAAACTACTTGTCAGGGGGCGGGTAGTTGTCCAGGTGATTTTAATGTTGAGGAGCTTACGGTTGAGCAGAGGATTGTATTTGACTGGGTTTGTCAGAATGTGTATCCATCGGGGGGTCATAGTTGTGAACCTAGTTGTGGACGTGTTCTGCTCTTCTATTACTTGATGGAAGGGTTGAAAATAAATCATGGACACTCGATAGTTGAATACATGTTCAAGGTGGGGAGAGGGTCGAGGCAATGGTTTCCATATGCTGGACTTGTCACTGAGCTGATTAAGAAGCAAGGTGGAGGTGTTGTTGATCGTCCAGAGCCTCTAGAGTACTACGATGGCGATTGGTTTGATCACAAGGGTTTTGCACTGGATATAGAAACTCAAAGGTACGTGTTGAAGGCCTTAGCTCCGGGCGCAGCAGGAAGAGTTGCTAGGCGAAGAAAGCTAGAAGCCAGAGGTGCGAGTTCAACGGGTACAAGTGAGTGAATATATATTTTCCCTTTATTGTTTAGTTTCGCAGGTGAAAATGTGTTTGTTTTCGAAAGATAATCATTTGTTTGTTTCGTAGGTGAGGAGGGCCGGTGGATGCGTAAGCTCTCAAAAATGTGGGAATGCTTCACCGGACAAGTCGACAAGGCTAAAGAAGAAGTAGCAATGCTCCGTGCCGAACAAAGGGCTTACATTGATCGGAAGGGACTTGATCTCCAACTTAGCCCGGAATTGAATGAGCCGGATTTTGGTCATCTGCCATCCTCAAGTGAAGAAGATGCGGCCGGGGGACCATCCAGCAGTAGGGCGACAACCTCACATCCTGGAGAGTAGGGCTTTGTTTCTAGTTAATAATTTTCAAGCAATGTACTTTTAAACATCGAATTTGTTCTTTTCGTTTGTGAAACTAATCTATTCTAGTACCTTATTCATGTGGATGTAAACTTGATCGATTTTAAAGATTTGAGTGCTTCAATCTATTTTCATTTATTTTGTACATGCATTTTGTTTAGATAAAGAGGCAAATATGATGGTGAAAATGTATGTTTAAGTGTTAAATATTTTTCCGAACTTCGAAACCAAACCGGATGGATATTTTACTTATCCGGATGGCTATCAGGGAAACATTCTGGAAAATTTACCAAAAAATGAGAATTTTAATTAAAAAAATCCGGCTAGACTTTCAGACACCGTAATCCTACCCGGATCAGCTTAATCCTCCATCCTGCTAGGTTTCCGAGTTCGGAAACGTGTCTATATATATATGGTTGGTTGACTTTTTTTCAGATCACAACTCACAAACTTCCCCCAAATCCCCAATTCAGAGTTCGGAAATCCCGTCTCCTACCCGGACGAAACGGCAAATCAGTTCCACCACACCCAATTCCCGATCAACCCATGGCACCGAAAAGCAAGACCGTGGCGAGGAAGCACCCTCCAAACTGGTATGATTCTGACAAGTTTATCAGTCTCGATGCTTATAAGTATTATGGTATTCTTGTTAACAATGCAACAGTACTAGACTCATTTGTGTTGGATAGAGATCGGGTTGAGGCACTAGGTTTAGGCCCTATGGTTGAGAAGTTTTCTATTCAAACTTGTGATGCCCTGTTGTTCGATGTTAGTGATCACACCTATAAGGATGAGGTGATGCAATTTTATGCTAATTTTGATGAACCTAGTGATGGTAAGTACACTACCATGGTTAATGGGAAAAGGTTTGAGTTTGATTGTTGGGTGATGAATGAGTTGTTGGGGAATCCTATCAAATCCGATGAGGACCTTCATCCCAATCTCGAGCAAGGTCCACTTAATATCTTCTATGCTAATGGGTGGCCGGGAAGGCATATGATTAAACTCCCGTACTTGAATTATCTGAATTTAGGACATCACTATTTTGGTCGGGACCCATATGATGAAAGCTCAGCCGATGGGTGCAAAATGGCGTTCTGCCCCATTGATGATCTCATTGTGTACGAGTGGGTGCATAGAAGCTTCATCCCCACGGGAGGAAATGTCGGCGAGCCTAATGTTACCACGGTTATGACATTTTACTATGTCGTGAAGGAGGTTCCTATCAATCCCGGGTATGCAATATGTAATTGGATGAGAACTGCGTGGGCTAACGAGCGACATAAGAAAAACCTACCCTACGGGAGCCTAATCACTAAGTTGCTCTTGAAATTTGACCCTAATTTCCGATTTGAAGATGATCTCACCCCTTGCAAGCCATACAACTACCACTACTTTGAAAACCATAGGCCGAAATGGACTTTGGCCGATGGAAAATGGATTGTGGCGCCTCCACAACAAAAGGCTAAGCGGGCTAGGGCATCAAGAAGTAAGTCATCTTCACCTCCTTATTCACAATTTATGCTACTTTTTATCATAGTTTAATTCAAATATGAATTTTCATTTTTTAGGTAGGGAGGTGCCCGATGGAGAGCCTTCACCGCATGTTTCCAACATGAAAGCTATGTACGCTAGCATGACATCTAAGGTGCTCACATTGATTGGTGTTAGGAAGGACGCTTATGAGGCAAGGAAGGAGTTGAGAGCCCTCAAGCGTGCAGAAGGATTTTCCACAAGTGGGGACGCCTCGCAGGGACATGGTGGCGGCGATCAAGACAACGACTATGACATGGCGCCCTGATTAAGTGCAATGTGTTTTGAATTTTTAGTTAAGTATTGATTTGCCTTATCGAATAATATTACATTTTAACTGTATTTCAGTAACGTTTGAATGCTACGAATTTTGATCAAATGTTTGTGCATTTACAATTCCTACAATTGTTTGCAGTATCAATTTTATATAACTACTGATTAGTGAGTGCGCGCTAGTTTTCGCCTAAAAATAACACTTCCGATTACATTTCCGAACTCGGAATTCTAGCCGGATCAGTCATTTTATCATTACTAAACCGGATGACAACCAGGGAACCCGTCTGGAAGTTGAATAAAAAGCCTTGCCTAACCAAAAAACTTCCGGGTAAATATTTTCCGAGCTCGGAAACCTAGCCGGACAGGCTTGATCAACATTTGCTTAACCGGATGGTTTGCCGGAAGTAGGTAAACCCTAATTTTACACTATCCGGGTAATGTTTCAGATACCGTAAAACAACCCGGATAGGTTAAAAATTGAGATTTGTCGACTTTATTTTATTCTATTGGATAGATCAAACAAAGGTGCAACCAAATGTTTACATGAATTACATATTCAAACTAAGTTTGGACTAGTTGTATTATGAATAGCTGATAACACAAAAAGATCAACGACTAACGCCTCAACTTAGTCTTCGGCTTAACTTTGAAAATCAACTTCCTCTTCCGTTCGTTTCCTTTGCTGTCTATCACTATGCGTTCGGCGTGATCAGATCCTGCGCGATATATTGACATGTTTTCCTCTGTTTCCTCCATATTAATCGCGTCTTTCTTCGTTGGCACAAAAATGTGAGCAGCTCGTTTGTCATACTCCTCGAATAGCTCATCACCACACACCATTTGTTTCCCATCAAGAACAATCTCGTAGTGCCGATCAGAAGGATCCCGAACATAGTAAACTTGGTCACCTTCGCCAGCAAGTATGAACGCATCCGACTTTGATCCCACTTTCTTCTTATCAACCAATTGAAACCCTAAAGGATCGGTCTTAGTTCCTGTCTTTTGATCAACCCACTGACACTTGAATACAACCACCTTCAATGCCACATAGTTTAACTCCCAGATCTGAACAATGGTACCGAAATACCTATCAAATGAGTAGGATCCTTCTGGATTTTTCTTCCGCGACACAGCGATTGATTCGGAAAATGTAGTCACACCGCTATTCTGCGAAACACCTTTAGCATCGCTCTGTTTGGTCCCGTACGAGTAACCCTTCACATCATAGCCGTTGTAGCTGATAACCGTCGTAAGCGGCCGTCTGGATAGCCATTTGACGTCCTCGGGATGGTCACCAATCTCTACCGTGTCCCTTTACCACTCACAAAAGGTTCTAATATGCTCATCATGTAGTTGGAAAGGCTTTAGGGTTGGGTATAGACTTCTCAATTCCTCCATATGAATGTCAACGTAAGGGCGAACCGATTCATGGTTTCACATCACATACAGATGAGCAGCCTGCAAATCGACCGCTGGCGGGTTATGCAGCGTGCCTCTAGTTCCATGCCCGTTGAAATGAAAATCATGCCTCGAGGTGGATAGTCCAACCGTGTCAACCTCATCTAAGTAAGCCGTACAAAATTCAATCGCCTCCTCCGCGACATATCTAGATACAATGCTTGCGTCAGGACTGTACTTATTCTGCGAAAAGAATTTAAATATCTTCATGTATCTCTCGAAAGGATACATCCACCGGAGGAACACCGGACCACACTCCTTGATCTCCCGCACAAGATGGACAATCAAATGCACCATTATATCAAAGAAAGAAGGGGGGAAATACATCTCCAATTGGCACAATACTTCAACTACCATTGTCTGCAGCTTATCTAGCTTACGACAGCTAACTGTTTTCTGGAAAATTCCCTTAAAAAATAAGCAGAGCTTGCTGATGCACATCCTAACGTGGCTTGGAAGAGAACCACAAATGGCAATTATGTTCAAGTCTTGCATCAAAGTGTGACAATCATGTGATTTTAACCCTATCAATTTCTGCTCCTTAACATTGACACAGTTACCAATGTTTGAGGAAAAATTAGAGGGTACCTTCAAATCTTTCAGGCACTGCAAATATTTTGTCTTCTCAGCTGACGACATATTGTAGCAAACTGGAGGCAAGAAAGTGTTCCCATCCTCGATTACAGGAGCCAGTTCCTTTCTAATACCCATTCTGTCCAAGTCTTTACGTGCTTGAAGTCCATCTTTGCTTTTTCCAGGAATATTCAACAACGTACCAAGCAAACTATCGCAGACATTCTTCTCAATGTGCATTACATCTAAACAATGTCTGACAGCCAAGTGCTTCCAATATTGTAAGTCAAAGAAAATGGACCGTTTCTTCCAAGGGCCGGGGATGGGCATCTTCCTACGGTTTTTCCCAAAATCATTTTCAATATCCTTGATTTTCTCGAATACCTCCTCGCCACTGATAGGAGGGGGGCGGTGCATTCTCTTCATTCCCATTAAACCAGTTCTTAGCCTTACGGAACTCGTGACTGCATGGTAAGAAACGACGATGTCCTTGATAAACAGTTTTTCTCCCGTGTTTTAATTGAGAGAAACTAGTATTCTCCTTACAAACAGGACAAGCTGGATGAGCTTTGACTGAATAACCAGCTAAATTACCAAGTGCAGGGAAATCGTTCACAGTACAGAACAACATTCCTTTCAACTTAAACCATTCCTGCCGATATTCATCCCACGTCCAATTCTCTTCGAACCACAGTTTCTGAAGGTCATCAACTAAAGGTTCTAGGAACACATCAATGTCATTACCAGGCTGCTTTGGCCCTGCTATCATCAACGACAACATAACATATTTCCTCTTCATGGTCAACCACGATGGTAGATTGTAAATAACAACCATCACAGGCCAAGAACTGTGTGTACTACTAAAATCTCCATACGGATTCATACCATCAGTGGATAAATCCAACCTTACATTCCGAGCTTCCTTCCCAAAATCAGGATACAATTCATCAATTTTCTTCCACTGATCACCATCTGAATAGTGTGCAATCACATCATCATCTTCAACCTTCTCTCTATCTGCGTGCCATGTCAATTTCTTAGCTTCTTCCTTGTTAGCAAACAACCTTTGAAGCCTAGGTATAATGGGGAGATACCACATGACCTTCGCGGGAACACGTTTGTTGGTTTCCTTAACAACATCTCCTCCCACATCCACTTTTTGTTTCACAGCTTTGTATCGTGACTCGCCACAAACGCTACAATTTTCCAATTTCATCTCATCTTCCCCTCTAAACAACATACAATCATTACGACAAACATGAATTTTCTCAAGTTCCATACCCATTGGACATAGTATCCTCTTGGCAGCATATGCCCTATCAGGCAATAAATTATCAGTGGGAAACAGCTGTCTAATCAACTCCAGCGCCTCTGTTAATGCCTTATCTGAAAGCCCATGCTTGGCTTTTAAATTCATCAACAATAAGGCCGCGCTTAGAATAGTGTGGATTGACCCCTCATACAAAGGGGTCTGCTTATCATTATACATCGTTTCAAGCGCCTCTAGTTTTCCAAAAAAATGCATGGCAACATCATCTACCAAGTCATCCAATTTATCGTCATAATTACCAACCATTTCGTTTTCTCCTACAACCTCCATTGGTTCATTAACAACAACAGTGCTACGTTCTTACCCATGCCATACCCACGTGGTATAGGAATTTTGGAAACCCCTAACAATCAAATGTTCACGCAAATCTTCAACTCCTAAATACACATCGTTAGTGCAATCCTTACAAGGGCACCGAATGGCCGACTGATTTTCTACTCTTGCATTATCAGAAGCAACATCAATGAAATATATAACCAGTCCCATATACTCTGGTGAGGTCCGACGATTCTCCCTAATAATCCTACTACGTTCCATAACACTTGTGTACCTATTTTCATAAATTTTAGCAAATATTAATGAATTCATTCATCTACATCGTGCTACTTGACAACATATCAAATACAATATGGCTTCATAAACACAAATAACTAGGAATCAACATGCAAGTTCATATTATTCAACGAAATTAGGGACACACATATATATTCATGCTTGAAATTAACAAACATCCGCCCATCAATACTAAATTTAGCGGGAGATTACCTCATCGCGGCCTAGGATTCAGCGAGCCCAAAGATTAGGAGATTCTCTGCGTCCTTCAATCCAAAACAAAGATGGAATACAGTAGATAGAACAAAAGGATCCGTTTCTCTTTCTATAACTTTCTGTTTTAGCTTATCTGGGGACGTTTCTGAGTTCTGAAATCTTGCCCGGCCATTTTTCCTTCTATCCGGACATGTTTACGGTACCGTAAACTTACCCGGACGACTTTTTGAGTTGACTCCACCGACATCAGAAACTTGCCCCGTCGACTTGACCGTCAAAGTCAAGCCGGTCAACGGGGAAAGATCCGGCTAGCCATTTCCGGTATCGGAAATGTAGACTGGTCGGCGGTTAAACGCAACCGCCGACCAAAAATATCAGTTACACGGCGGTTGCATCACAACCGCCGTGTAATAAGCCATCCGGCTAGAGAAACTAGATTTACGAGTTCGTAAATCTAGAAGGACGGCGGTTTCCTTATTTTCCCACGGAACCGCCGTCCTCCGGCGCCGTTTTCCGGCCACTTTCTACTAGTGTTGTCCTCCTCATGAATGACGTAAATCACAGGAACATTCTCATTGGCTTTGTACATTCTTGCAATGTCCAAATGGAGCTGCCTCTGCAGATATAGGTAGCTGAACCTCTTAAGCTTGTCAACACATTGTTTCAGCTTACCTTTCTTAACCGTCTCAAGCTGTTTCTCCAGTATTTTCTTCTTCTCAGGTGATCTACGAATGTGTCTCTTCAGTTCACCAATGGTACCATAAGGTGAGAATAGCGCATCAGCTCCTCGTTGGACCTCAAGCACTCATCTGATTTCGGTGCAGCCATCTGCAAATCGAAAGAGAAGATTACAACATCCATACAAACAAACAAGCCAATCTATTCAATAAATTATTCATGTTACCTCAAGATTAGTGTTCTTGTGAAGAGAGAGAGTAGATATGCCTGCCTGCAGATTAATCAAGAGCAACAGATTAGTTCGTATGATGAGAGAGAATATGAAAGTTGAGATTCAAAGCTTTGAGGGGAGAGAGAGTAATGGGCGAGTACCTTGGGAAATGACTGAGCGCGTGAGTGAAAGGTTTGGGGTTTGCAGATGTTTAAAGAGTGAAGCTACTGGAAACACCTACCAATCTATCTGTATCCCATCTTTCATCCAATTATTTTCAAAATTCACTTTTCTATGACCGGTCACATTATCTATTTCCATGCAAATTCACTCTCACATTATTCAAACGATAATCACTATTGCATTCATCAATAATCGAGTGGAGTTTACTGTTTGAAATATATTTATTCAAACTGACTCAATAACTAGATTAAATTGAAAAGTATTAAGATTGCATATTAAAAAAAAGGAAAATTTGCATATTAAAAAATGGTGACGATGTTGACTAATAAAATAACTGGATGCAGTACAATGTTTTACGAAAAAGTATGTGGAACTCCCAACTTTCCCAATTTTTCATTAAATTCTTTATATGTTTTAATTTATATCGTGCACCTTTTCAGTTGTAGTATAAATTTTATAATTTAAAATATTTTAATTTTTATATGAAATTTCTTGAATGTTTGCATTAAAATATGTTTTAACACATGTTTATTTTAAAACGATCAATGTTTTAACACAAAAATGTATCATTCGAGTTTAACTAAATAGTGGTAGTTCCATAACATTAGGAAAGTTGGACTTTCAAAAGAGTTAACCATGTTTTACATATATCATAATCCAAAATACTATTGAAATTATAATTAAATATTTCTAAACTTTCCCAATAATCAAATAACTGAGAACATTTTCAAGAATAGAATAATTAAAAGATTATTTATGTCTAACATCCTAAAATAAACGAATTGTATTAAATTATAATCATATTGAGAGGGTCTCGAGTGAACAAACTGAGGTTATCAGATTTAAAGCCCAACCTTTGATTACTCAAGCACTTAGGGAGCACGGTTTATCCAAAACTTATTTTTGTTTTACTCAATTAAATTATATGAACTAAACTAGACTGGTATATATTGAACTGAAAAAACTAAAAATTAATGTATTAAAGATACTATTAGTAGAGCTGAATTCTCTTAAAATACTATTATCAAATTATATTGAATTTTATAAAATTAAACTAATGAGAACCCAATTGTTAAATAACTCATCTTAAACCTTATAACCTCACTATTTAATTAAATTAGTATCGCGCCCGCTTAAGAATTATTCATGCCTCATCTGTAGGAATGTACATGAGCCGGGTCAACCCGGAAAAATGGCCCGGCCCGGGACCGGAATTGGTGATCCGGACCCGGATTTTTTACATTCCGGGCCGGGCCCCGGGTCACCATTTTTGTGCATTCCGGATTTCGGGCCAATCCGGGTCAAATCCGGATTTTTCCGGGTCAACTCGGGAGCCCGATTATATATCATAGATATGCAATTATTATACATAATTAATCTTGCTCTAATGATAAGAGTTGTCATTTTGTATTAAACAACCAGAGTTCAAATCTCACAAAAAACATTACTTTAGTGTTTTGTTTTTAAAATAAATTTAACATTTGTATATATTTATTAATCATACAATTTATAAACAAAAAGAAATGTGGTCCAGTGGTAAGGAGATAGTCACACAATGGTTTATAATTCAATTCTTAACAAAAACACTTTCTTTTTGTAAAAAAAGTGTAATAGAAGTTGTAACCGGGTCAACCGGTCCGATCCGGGTCAAACCCGGAATAATTCCGGACCGGGTTCGGTTCAAGAAATTGTCCAATCGGGCCGGGCCCCGATCCAAGAATTTTAGATATTCCGCGTTCGGGTCATTCCGGATCCGGGCCGGGCCAGGCCGGGTTGACCCGGTTGTACAGGCCTACTCATCTGTACTTATCTCTAATTTAATCGATCTTAAATATCACACATGTCACAAAAATAATGCTATTCCTTTTTCGCTCCATGTGAACGGTCGCGTCTAAAAACGTACCATATAGTTAACTAGGAGATCTTATTAAATTTTAAATAAATGAATGAATGTGAGTATAAACAGTTCAAATAAAAAGTATGTGGTATAAGATGATTCAATCGATCTATTTCTTGGGAAGATCCAATGTTTTGGAGTTTCCTATTTCGTGCAAAATCACCATCGACTCGTGATCACTAACATAGAGGGAAGAATCAAAAAAGCTGAAACTAAATTTTGAATCTATATATTGCATCATGTACTTTTGTAGACGAATATTGACCTTTGTAGACTTAGTAGTAGACTAAGATTCACTCAAAAGATTTGGACATTGTTATATACGGTATAATATTTATTATGCAGTCTGTATTTATTCATGAAGTGATATTAATATCTTTCAGTATTTGTTCAAAAATAAATTGAATTCTCACAAATGAAGGTATATCAAGTACTTTAAATATAAATACAGATTGCAAAAGTAATGTTGGACTGCAGATATTAATTACCAAAGATATTCGTACATTTGTTGAAATCTTAACATCACTATTGTGGAGATTAACAAGTTGCTTCTCATTAAGAATTAATGGCTTTCCTCCCTAATCCATGCATTAGTTTTAGGGATGGAAATTTAAAATACGACACACAAATGTGTCTGAATCGAACATGAAATTAGTGATTTGAACTGCAACATGTTTCTTTTCATGATGTTACAAACTTTGAATCAATTAAAGTCATATCCAGATGAATTTATAAGGTATTGTATTGTGTTAATCAATGAGGTGATGTGCTTTGCTGTGCTGATTATTGTACTGTGCTAAAATGTGATGAAATAAATTGAACTAAAAACGAACTAAGTTGAATATATAAAGTAAAATTTGTGCATTAAAGGCCCTACCTTCTCAGAATTAACTCAAAGCAGACACAACAAGCATGCATGTACATATACAAAAAACAAATGAGATATGAGACCGTAAACCCTAAACTGAATCTGCATTGTGGAGAGTTGTGACAAAAGTTTAGGCGTAGGAAGACTAGTGTTTGGGAAACGATTAATACTAAATCCAGGCTAGTACAAATTAATCATTTAATTTTAACAATAACTAGTATTTTGTATACTGCGTGATCCTCGATTTTTTAGATTGAAAATCAGTATAATAAAATTATTTACTAAATATAAATAATTCAAAAATAAAGTTGACCCAACAATTAATGAAACTTTTTCAGATTATAATAATTAATAAAAAAAATTAAAAATAACTAATAAATATAAACACTAAATTGTTGTGTATAACTGTAAACTTTAGGAAAGCAGGTTTGCAAACAGAAAAAGCAAAGTAAATATTATTAAAAAAACAAGCTTGTGAAATATTTTTTAAGTGAAACTAATTGTCGCAATTGTAGTCTTTTTCATCGTCTTTATATAGATCGTGTGTAACTTATTGATCAAGCATATCACTGCCTTCTTTTAAATCTAAAATTATTTTGAAAATGTTCATATTAATAGAGATAATATTTTAGATTTGGTATAACATATGTATATTAATGTTCTGCGCATTACCTTGTGTTGTATTTTTTATTACCTTGTGTTGTATTTTTGCCTCTTTTTTCTACATTGACCTCTTTAACTTGGGATTCTTCATTCTTCTCTTCTTCTACAACCACATAAGATTTTACTATGCGCTACGTCTAGGATGAAGTAAAATTGGCGTCATCGGGACCTCGATCCATGAAGACCGTGTTTGCGGATCAAAGAACAAGCATGAAAGCATATATATTGAAATCACGATCATACTAGTGAATGAAGTTGGCCAGTTTATTATACACGCAATCTCATGAATTACAGACCCTTTCGCCATGGAAGAGCATTAGCAGCTGAATCGTACCTGACCAGGGATGTGATATGCTTGTAATCGACACTATCTAAATAATTAGGATGATTGTTTGAGGGGATGAAGAGTTCTATTTCGAAAAAATCTCAATAAAGTTGTACGATTGCACAGATAGCTTGTATTTGAAGGGGGATTTGCATCACCATGAATATAATGATATGCACTATCCAAATTTTAAACACACTGATCCAAAATGTAAATATCTTGAAAACTCAAAATCAAGAATCCGAACAATATAATATATTGGATTAAATTTTGGCATTCTTATATGCAGTCCGGTATTTACTTATGCAGTCCGTATTTATTCATGAAGTGACAATAATATCATCAATATTTATTCAAAACTATAAATGTGGTTTATATAAATAAGGGTATATCATGTACTTTAAATACAAATACGGATTGCAAAAGTAATGTTGGACTGCACCTATCAATTCCCTTAAATTTTGACTAGTTATATCTTTATATAAGTATGCTATAAAATTTATCATGTGTAGATAATTAAATATATTATAATTTGAAATGGTAATGTTGGACTGCACCAATCGACTTTCGTATGGTAATGCAGTTCAACATTACTGAAGCTGTGAACGTATAAAGCACTAAATGTGTACATAAAGATTAGTGAAGTGTGTTAAGATACGTTTAGTTTGAGCAAGAGAGAAAGATGCGGTTTTTTAAATTTGGTTCACTGTTGTTTCTGGGTATGCTTGGTACCTGCTTGATATCCTTATACTATGTCTTATTCTTGTTTCTTGGTCTATGAATACAAACATCCATTTTTTCTCTCTTTTTTTAACGTTAGATTTTGTTTAGTGATTTCACCCGGATTTCGTGAGGTCTATTGTTATCTATTGATCGAAATGTACATCTGTGTGATAAATTGATGAAAAGATTGAATCGTTTCTATGTTTAACACACAGATTTTGGGCTCTCTGTTTTTTTTTCAGGCAACCTGCTTACCCTTGTTCACATCTTCGTTTCCGTGTATGATTTTTTTAGGTAGCCTTAAACATTTTTAATGTTCTTTTATGTTGTTCATGGAAGGTTGTTTTTGCCTATTGTTGAGAAACTTTAGTACTGCCCGTTTCTGAAATTAAAACATGTGTGTTATTAGACATTTTTAATGTTCTTTTATGTTGTTTATTGAAGGTTGTTTTTTGCATGTTGTTGAGCAACTTTGGTACTGGCCCGTTTATGAATTTAAAATATTTGTATTATTAGACATATTTAGGAAGCCTTAGACATTTTTATTGTTGTTAATGGATGTGTATGGAATATATTTATGTAATATGTTACTTCCAATCTTTTCCAGTAGAATGATGAAAGGAATGAAGCAATGCAGATGATGGAGCTTGAGCGTGTTCACGCACTTGAGAAATGTTAATGTCCACAAGTATGACACATTCCCACAGTTTGAGCGTGTTCAGGCTTATCCTTTCAACTGACATTGTTCATCAGCTCCCTGGGATGTGCAGGGTGGCGGAATTGATATACTCTTCATGGGTCATCCTTAAACACATGTATCAGATCTCAATCTTGCTTTTGATAAATCTTGCGGGTTTGCTTGCTTTAGGATGCTTTTATCCTAGGAAGTAGAATTCAGAGAATCCAAGAATGGTTGGGGAGAATTGCGTCCTTGCATTCAGTGTGATTACATGTATTATGGTATGTCTAGTCTTTTAGATTTTTTAGTTTGCGTTTATATGATTCATAATTAGCGATTTAATGGAAACTTGCAGACAACCTTTTTTGAGCGTCGCGGGAAGCCAGCAACATCTTCGAAGGAATGCTACAAATCCATTGTGCACGGTGCTGTTTGGATGCTATATGGAGTCATCGATGGAAATCACTTCATATGGGTACAATTTCTACCCCTTTCACAATATGTTCTTTATTTAAGCAATGTGGTATGTAATGTTTAGTTGAATTCAGCTTCCCAATCAAATGTGTGATGTGATTGCCAATCAAATCATGAATTCAGTAGGTAGTGATCCTAGTGAAGATAAATCATTAGATGATAGCGATTAGTATTTGATGAAACTGATTTCAATTTATGAATATTTTATGTATGAAGTAATTTTATAATTGTTCTTTTATGAAATTGGTTCACTGGTACAAGTTACGATAAGATAAAATAAAAAAAATTGATTATTTATTATTTTCGTATCATGTGACAAATGGTGAACTACATCCATTTAATGAAACTGCAATATATTTGTGAAAAAATTACAATAAAAATTAAATAGAAATATTAAATTACTTTTAACTATACTAAATCGATCAATGACTTCAATCGAATTCAAAATAAATAAAAAACAATTTTTTTATTTTCTCAAATTAATCACAGATTATTCTGGTTGAACTGAGATTATTCTGGCTGAACTGAGATTATTCTGACTGAACTGAAATTATTCTAGCTGAGATTATTCTGGCTGAACTGAGATTATTCTAACTGAATTGAGATTATTCCAGCTGAACTGAGATTATTCTAGTTGAATTGAGATTATTCCAACTGAACTGATATTATTGTAGCTGAATTGAGACTATTGTTGCTAAAATCAATGAATTTGTGTTTAGTTGTTTTAATATTTGTAAAAACATATTGAAAGATGATATAGAAGTTGTTGAAATTATTATCATATAAAAATTAATTTTATTTTTATGTAAAGAATTTATCAATGTCTATTACGGAATTCAGTACTCTATTTTTTTTAGTTTATATGTTTATAACTTTTATAAATTAATAAACATCAAACTATATTAGTTTTGTGATCCCATTGCTTTAACATTCTTAGTTCATGCTTAGTTATAACCAAACTTTATGTATTTTGTGTTGATGAATGTTGTGTAGGGAATGATGCTACCAGTAAACTCCGGGATACCAGCTCCGGTACAGGGTAATCCGGGGAGAGCTGGAATCCTAACCCGCGGCCAATCTCTCACCTAGGTCCTGCAAAACAAAGCCCCCGGGGTCACTCGAGGGTAGACGCTCCGGCGTGATGATGAAGATAGGGCTTTTTGCAGAGGAGAGAATATGAAGAAATACAGAGAGTATTTAAGTCTGATTAAACATACTTATTACTGTTGGTCACTCCTCTATTTATAATGGTGAGGATCAGAGAGGGCTTAGGCTAAGTGGTCCTCCTCTTGCCGCAACCCCGGGTGCGTCCAAGATAGCTGATGTCATGGGAGGACCACTGGTGGGCTTAACCCTCTCTTCTCTTCTACCAGTATATCCGCTGGGCCAGGATATGGGCTGAGGCCCATATCACCACTAGCCCCCCGAGACCCTGGCTTCCGGGGCTTGGCCCGGTAGGCTGGGTCTCTAAAAGGAAACCAGCGGGTCGCAGCTTGCACGGGGCCGTATCATCACGCGCCACGCGTGTGTTTTTATTATGCGCGCCTCTTCGCCGTTCGCGCCCCAATAAATGCTCATTATTACTTTTTCTCGAATGCTGGGCTTACTTTTCCCAACTTCGAGAAATTCCTTATATCCTTCCCTATAAATACCTCATCAAAAAATTTCACTTTCATTTTTCATCAACTGAGCGTTGTCGCTCTCTCCCTCTTTGTCCTTTTTTGCTTTCGTTTAGCCCTTTTTCTCCTCTACCCATCTGATATGAGCAGCAAGATTCTTAACCCGGCAGACGACCATTCCTTGGACGTTGACGATTCTCCTCTCCCTCCTCCATCCGGCGGAAAAGGACTAATGACGTCCAGAGCTAAGGTGGAATATGGCGCCCCGGAACCTGTCGACCCAAAAGATCCTGGTATGACCCCGGTGAGCGAAGCGGTCGAAGAATTGGTGAAGAAGTTGTACGTGCCGCTATCATATGACGCGGGACTTGAGCCATTCTCCGGCAACATGCAAACATGGGTGTGCATCCCCCGGTATCATTTTCTGCACGGGCTCACCTTTCCTCTCCCTCCGCTTTACACCGCCTTCTTGAAGTACTACAACATCTCCCCGGCCCAGGTACATCCGAACACCGTTAGTGTGATGATCGCCTTCCTCCTGTCTTGCAAACGGGCGGGGATTACCGGGACTGTGGAGATATTCCGCAGTTTCTATTACCTGGCCGCAACCTCTGTCCCGGGAGTCTTTAATGCTCTGCGCCGGAACAAGATCCCGGTCATCTGCTCCGGGAGGCTGGAATCCGTGAAGACCAGCGACTGGATGAACAGCTACTTCACCTTCAATGAGGAGAAGTACTCAGTCCCGGCATGGAATCAGCAGAGGGTTGCTGAAACCAAGGCAGCTCTACCCCCGGCCCAGTTTCGGCAGGTATTCGAGGATCATGATAAGATTGCCAAATTCTTCGTTAAGCTGAAGGATTACCAGAGGCCGGGAGGTTACGAATTCCCCCAGGAAGCGTATCCTGCAGAGGTGTTCACCTGCCGCCGCCTATATGCCAAGCGGAGCCTCGGTAATCTTCGTTTATCTTATTGCTTGTGTTGATTTTTCTGATTTTTTTCTAAGTTCATTGCTTTTCTTGTTTCAGCCATATCTCCCCGGCCAGCGATAGCCCCAGTAGGGTCGAAGTCCGGCGACGGGAATGATAAAGGCACTGAGAGGCCAAAGAAAAGCAAGTCTGAGACCGAAAAAGCAGTCAAAGAAACAAAGAAGAGGAAGTCCGGGGAGGGGAGGTCAGGGGAGAAAGAAACCGGGGCTTCCAATGTTGTCGGCTCTATGGGGGTCCCTCCGGTCGGCAACCGTCGGCTAGCATTCACCATTCCTCCTTCCGGGGGTCACCCGCACAAGAAGAAGAAGACCGAGCCTCACTCCGAAGGCTCGTCCCGGATTCCCCGGAAGGAGGAGAACTCTACTGCCGATAGCCGCCTCCAACCTATAAAGGAGATTCCGGACGGCTCCTCATCCCAGCCCCTGATACTGGATGGCTCACAGGTGTGTGTTTTCCCACCTTTAATATTTCAATTCTTTGTCATTTTCATTCTAAGTGTTTATATTTTCGTAGGACAATGCCTCCAAACTGTTAGAGTTCCCCGGGTTGCGAGAACTGGTTAACCAGGGACCCGGTTAAGCGCTGTACATCTTTCACCTTATTCGGGGAAGGCATGCTCAGGATTGCTTCAACCTTTTCCGGGTTCACATCAATACCCCGGTTTGACACCATATACCCTAAAAACTTGCCGGCCGCCACTCCGATGGTACTCTTCTCCGGGCTCAACTTCAGGTTTATCTCTCTTAACACAACAAAAAGCTCCCGGAGGTCATCAAAAAAAGCGTCATGTGTCCTGCTTTTGATCACCATATCGTCCACATAGACCTCCATGATTCTTCCCAGCTGGTTCTTGAACACCTGGTCCACCATCCGCTGGTATGTTGCTCCTGCATTTTTGAGACTGAATGGCATTTTCCTGTAACAAAAAGTACCAAAGTCAGTGATAAAAGAGGTTTTGGCTGATCCTCCGGGGCCATGACGATCTGGTGATCTTCCCGGTGCGCGTCGAAAAAGGCTAGAAGCTGGTAGCCTGTTATAGCTTCCACTAGCTGGTCAATGGAAGGCAATGGGTAACTGTCTTTAGGGCAGCACTTGTTTAAATCTGTAAAATCGATACACATCCTCCAGGATCCGTCATACTTTTTCACCAGGACCGGGTTGGCAATCCACTCCGGATAAGTGATCTCTTCTACCATTCCCGCGTCCAGCATCCTCCTCACCTCTGCCCGGACGAATTCTACCCGATCTGCTGCCAAGGCTCTTTTCTTTTGCCTTATAGGCTTCAAATCCGGGTAGACATTCAACCGGTGTATGGCGAACTCTTCTGGTATCCCCGTCAAGTCTTCCGTTCCCCATGAGAATACATCTTCATACTCCTTCAGCAATTTTCGGAGCTCATCCTTCACATTCACCGGGAGGTGCTTCCCAACACTCACCTTCCCCCGGGATCCTACCTCCATATCCTCCACTTCAAAAGAAGCCGGGTCACCATGCACGGCTCCCACTGTGCTATTCTTCCCGGAACACTCCCCAGGCTCCGATGCGTTTGTTCTTTCTGAACCTCCATTTTTGGCCTCCTTTATCGCAGTGAGCATGCAGCTGCGGGCGGTCGTTTGATTGCCGATAACCGAAGCAATTCCTTGATCCGTCGGGAACTTCATGGTTAGATGGTAGGGTGAGCATACCGCCCGAGCCTGCGTCAACCAGGGACGACCTATGATCATGTTGTACGGGGAAGAAGCATTTATGACCGCAAAGTTACACAGGACAGTGCACCTTTTGTTAATATCCAGATGATCAACAAGGGTCACCCGTAGCGCTATGACACCTAGCGGGTGGACTGTCCGACCCGTAAAGCCTGATAGCGGTGACAGGCATGGCTTCAAATTCTGTCGACCAATGTTCAATTGATCGAAACAATCAGCAAACATAATCTCTACGCTGCTCCCATCATCCACAAAAACTCGCTTTATCACCACACCTTCTACCTCAGCAGAGATCACCATCGGGTCAGAGTGAGGCACTTGGGCCGGAACTGCATCCTTCTCTGAAAAAGTGATCGTCTCATCATGTTTAAACCTCCTTCCCTGGATCTCCCCCTGGGGAACATACCTACTCTTGGCCTTCACCGCCGACAGTGTTTGCGCTCCATATCCCACTATCCCATTGATCACGTTTATCATCCGGGGTGCTCCGGGTCCCGGAACTCCCTGTCTAGGTGCTTGCGGGGCAGGGTTAGGAGCAACGTTGGTTTCCGCAGGGCGATTGCCGCCTTGACCTCGGTTGTTTCTCCAGTTCCGTTTCCTCCCCTGTCCTGCCGGAGCAGCCGCCGGGTGTGCTTCGCTCGCCCCACAGTCCCGGAGCTGACCCCGCTCCACCAACTTCTGAATATCCGTGCGCAAGACACGACAACCTTCTGTAGTGTGACCATAGGACTTGTGAAACTCACACCATTTTTGGGCATTGGCCGGGGCCGGGACCCCTTGTATAACTGGGGGGGTCCGTGAAGAGACCCCGGTGAATGGCCAAAATCTCCATTTTTGTCTTGGAGAGTGGAGTATATGTTGGTCTGACCACCAACGTCTGCCCCCCCGGTGCGGGTTCTGCTCCCTTGGCCGGGGGACGTCTTGCTGCCTCCGGGCGGGCCCCCTGGTGAGGAGTGGCCCGGAGTGTAGTTGTTTGGGTTGCTGTGGCCGTAATCACCCGCTGCTCAAAGAAACCGACCGTGTTCATCCGGGTATGGTTAGCTTCATGCACAGTGCAATGCATTTCAACTGTCAACTGGAGATGGTAGAAAGTTCCTGGCATATTCTTCATCAACTCAATGTAGAACATCTCGTCTCTCAACCCATTCACAAAGTTGCCGATCAGGGCCTTCTTATGCAGGTGCCTATCCTGGACCTTCATAGACTCGGCAATATACCGGACATAATATTGCCAAGTACACTCTGTCTCCAACTGCCGCATAGCCAAGACCGTGGTTAGGTTGACAAAGTTGGTCTTCATTACTGCATATCTGTGGACTAGGACCGTAGCAAAATGCCAGAAAGTCTTCAAGGAGCCTTGTGGAAGACTTTTGAACCAACTCAAGCAATTGCCCCGGAGATAGGAAGCCAACAACTTGCACTGCAACGGCTCATCAATGTCCCGGGCACCCATGACACTGAGGTAGGTGTGAACAAACTCCTCTGGGTCCCCGTCCCCATTGTATGTCGGAACTCCATCAGGCGCTTTGATACCCACCGGCCATTTGTAGTTTAGCACCTCTCGAACCCACGGGGAATGAGGAACCATCCCCCGCCTACCAATCAGCCTGGTCAAACGATTTTCAATGGACCCGTTGTTAAACGGGGTGCTGTATCCACCATAAAATGGTTGAGCTTGCGGGTTTAAACCTCCTGGAAACTGCTGATCCGGATACTGCTGCTGTCCCGGAAAAATCTGCTGACCAAAAGGCATCTGCTGACCCGGGGGCATCTGCTGATATCCAGGACCCCCTCTCCCATCCTTCTCCAAGTCCACTACTTCGGGTACCTTGTTAGGGGCTGCTGCCTTGGCTGCTTTCTATGCTCGAAATTCTCCGAATTCCTCTGCGTTGGTATGAATCGTTTATGGATCTCTACGCTCCGGGTCCTCTTCCCCGGAATCGAAATACTCCGGTTCGGATTCTCCACCTTCTCCGAACGCCTCCTGGTCCTGTCTCTCCTTTTCTTGCCGGGCCTTATCCCTCTGCTCCTTCTACATCTCCCTGAGGGTACGTTTCGGCACCTTCTTCTTTCCTTGGCGCTTCTCAGCGGCCACACGGGCAGTCTCCTTGCGCGCCCGCTCCTTCTCCTCGGCCGCTTTCCGCGCCGCCTGGGCAGCCGCGGCCCTTTTGGTCTTAGGACCACCTTCTGCCTGATTAGCTTTGGGAGGGGGTTCTTCCCCTGTCTTTTTAGGTCTGCCGCGGGTCATGACGAAGCAGGATCCCATTGGGCGTGCCAACTGATGCTACCAGTAAGCTCCGGGATACCAGCTCCGGTACAGGGTAATCCGGGGAGAGCTGGAATCCTAGCCCGCGGCCAATCTCTCACCTAGGTCCTGCAAAACAAAGCCACCGGGATCACCCGAGGGTAGACGCTCCGGCGTGATGATGAAGATAGGGCTTTTTGCAGAGGAGAGAATATGAAGAAACAGAGAGTATTTAAGTCTGATAAAACATATCTATTACTGTTGGTCACTCCTCTATTTATAATGGTGAGGAATAGAGAGGGCTTAGGCTAAGTGGTCCTCCTCTTGCCGGAACCCCGGGTGCGTCCAAGATAGCTGATGTCATGGGAGGACCACTGGTGGGCTTAACCCTCTCTTCTCTTCTACCAGTATATCCGCTGGGCCAGGATATGGGCTGAGGCCCATATCACCAGGGAAATGGTTGATTTCGGGTATCCAAACACTCATGGATACATGGCTCCATTTAGTGATGGAAGATTGAGAAGACATGTACCACAATTTCAACATGCACGACCAAGAGGTTTGTGAGAATATTTTAACAAGCGACATCTTTCACTAAGAATGAAAGTAGATGGAGCATGTGGTCAGTCGAAAAGTGCTCAAAAGAATGCCATAAACATCAAAATGTGTTCAAATGATAAACATTGTTACATGTTTCACACTTCATAACTTTATTCTAATGCATCAGAATGAGATTTGATAGGTCGTTTTTCTACCAAATAAACATGCAAACAATTAGGTTTAAATTCAAATATAGAGTAAGTAGGGTCAATCCCACGAGGAACAGTGCAGTTAGATTCTTATTTCTAAAGATGCAGGTTTTGATTAGTAACCACCTTTAAGTTTGAGAAATTGGGTACTATTAACTACGAAAGAACTAAATTAAACTAAACTAAGAATGCAAATAACAATTAAAATAAACAATGCAAAAAACACGAAGACACTCACACAAATCAAACCGGTAACAGATAAATCCACATTAAAAATTCAGTCGATCATGGGCTCAGTAATTAATTAAATTGTATAAACAATCATTTATAGACCTTCGAGAATAACAAACCCATTCCAATTTTTTCTTACTTTGTCGATAGCCGGCAAGAATAGCTAAACTGACTATTTCTCTAATTAAGATACAATCTTGCTGGAATAACCTATCTAGATTTAATATCTCAACAGTATTAAACACCAAAGAAACCAGATTCAAATAATTTATAATCAGAACAGTAGTCACAAATTATCTACCCTGTATTCCCAACTATTGGCGTATAGTTTCGCCACTAATTGAATCTACCCCCTAAATACATAATTATGTTTTAGTTAGTTCAGTTCAATTCAGATATGATATTAATTTAGTTCAATTCAAATCTAATATGTCACTTCAGATTCATCTGTATTATTACCCCAATAATGTTGTGATCGATTCATTCCAATCTAAGTAGAAGGAAAGGGAAAGAAGTGGGTTGGCTAGATTAAATGGATATCCTAGTATGGTCTCGGGTGGGGCCGGACCAGTAGCGGAGGCAGGTTTGGGCAAGGGTGGCATTTGCCACCCACTTTATTTTATTTTTTATTTTAATTTGTGTGCAAAATTTTTAAATCTATTATTTTGCTACCCACTTTTTTTAAAAAGTATTTCTAATACGCATAAAGTTTCTACATATATTATACTAAATTTTGGAGTTTTCAGAAACCATGTAACTAATACAGTGGGTGAAGAGAGACCATATGAAGCAAGCTTGGTTGGTGGTCGGACTAGCCTCGAAAATAAAAGAGAACTTTCTTGAACCCCATATTTTCTTCATCTCAGCTAAATTAGTAAACTCGCCCTCTAGATACTCAATAATAAGCTCATCAATGTCCAACTTGAATGGCCTGAATTCCATTCCAGAGTTTTATCTGTAATGTGTCCGGTGAGAAATTATTGTCTAGTCAATGGCGATATAGAAGATATAGATCAGAATAAGGGAAAGAATGTAATACATATTATAGGACAACCTATAATGTCAAAAAAAAAAGAGAATGATAACGATATTTATAGGTATAACAGTTTAATAAATATCAGGATCATCCTGATATTGGCAATATCAGGCACCAATTAAATAACGACACATCATCTTTAACTAATTTATGATTGGGCCACGTGTTCAATCATTACCCAGACGGGTTTAGGCATTCTAAATAAGGGTTTTAGAAATTTACTAAAAATATCTTAACCAATTAAAACATTACAATTGTACACGTGTCATTATTTTATTGGTGCCTGATAAGGCCTATATCAGGATCATCCGGATGAATGTTATTCTCTAGGTATAATAACCTAATCTAGGATAATCACAAATTCACAATACAAAATAGAATAGGAAAATGATTATCTTTAATTAACAATATTTCTTAACAGATCTTTTGTAATAAATATTAGCTTATTTTATTACAAAGTAGAGTGGATTTTTCCCACTCAACCATCTTTTTGTTCATTCTATCTAATAAAAATATTGTTTGTTTTCAATTTTTTATGAACAGTGGTTTGATGAGGATAAAGAAGATAAATATTGTTGGTGTGTATATGAATGATTTTGAAATTTGAGGTATACAATGTTAATGGTTTTCCTTTCTTTCTAATGTGGATTTTATTTGATTTCAACAGATTGATTATGAGGTTGAGGCGGTGATGATCAAGAGGGAGGATAGAATTCGAATAATAATCTAGTACATACATATGTTTTTATTTATTTATTTTTGATAATTAAATTTTATGATTTCTGTGTTTTTCCAGATTGTATTTAAATTTGGAAAGAGTCTTGAATATTTGGATTAACTGAGAAAACGTAATTCCAGTGTTCTTCTCCCGTGAGAAACGCAATTGTCTGAAGTCTGCAACGTTACATAAAGAAACAATCAAAACGAAACCCTACATATTCTGGTCACATGCCATCACGATATATAGCTAGATTAATGGCGACGGAGGTAAGCTTCATGGATCTGCAACATCATGTGGGGATCTTTCTCCACAAATTGAGCATAGTCTTCTCTCTCGATGATCTTTTTCATGTTACTCAAAACCAACCCTAGAGGATTCCGCAAGCAGGAAATTAGCACTGTATTTGCGAGCAAATGCATAAATTGGGAGTGAGTTCTCCCTGTTAGCTTTCACAGAGATAAGCTGAGAAGAGGAGAAAGAAGAACAATAATGTTGTGCAGAAAACTTGATACTGCTTTTCTATTCATATCATCCTTTATATACACGAACTCTGAAAGGAAAAAAGAATACGAAATAATCTACTTCTACGGAAGAAGGAAACTAAATAATCTAATTTCTACGGAAGAAGCAGGAAACGTAATAATCTAATTCCTACAGAAAAAGGAAAGGAAAATATCTACTTCCTACGGATGCTAATTAGCATCTTTATTTTCTAGAAATAACTGCAGAAAATAAACAAACAAGGAAAAGAAAGATGACTAGAATATCTCACAAATCACCCCCGTAAACTTGTCATCACTTTATCTCTGCAACTCCGATTCTGCCCCTAAATTCCTGAAAACGAACTCGTCCGAGAGGCTTTGTCAAGATATCAGCGAGCTGAGCTTCTGTGTTGATGTAGTGGATGTCAATATCGCCTTGCTCTAGATAATCTCTAATCAAATGGTAACGTATATCAATGTGTTTACTTCGATCGTGAAACACAGGATTTCGGCTTAGATCGATTGCTGATTTATTGTCCACCAGTAACGTTGGTGCTTGTGGCTGTTCACCTTGCATTTCACCAAGAAATCTACTGAGCCAAACACCTTGGCAAGCGGCAGTGGCAGCTGCAATATACTCTGACTCGCACGAAGAGAGTGCCACCACCCGTTGTTTCTGTGATTGCCAACTCACCGGAGATTGACCTAGGAAGAAAACTAGCCCCGTCGTGCTCTTCCTATCGTTGACGTCTCCGCCCAAATCAGCATCACTATAACCTGCCAAGAGTAAAGGTCCATCACTTTTTCCATATGAAACTCCAAACTCTAGAGTTCCCGCCATAGCGTTGAATATGCTTCACTGCTGCCATATGCTCAACTCTTGGTTGCTCCATGAATCGGCTAACATAACCAATTGCAAAAGTAATGTCTGGCCGAGTTGAACTAAGTACCTGAGGCACCAAGCTGCGGTAGTCCGTGGCGTCCACCGGTCTCCCGTCTCCCGTCTTGCTTAGTTTGAGTCGTGCCTCCATTGGTGCCGCGCATTGATTGCACTCTTCCAGTCCGGCCTTTTGTAAAAACTTCTTTGCATAAGATGATTGGTAAAGAGTGACCAAACCCTTCCGTTGTTGCACTTGGATGCCGAGGTAGTAACTTAGTTCGCCGAGGTCGCTCATCTCAAACAGATTCGTCATTTCCTTCTTGAACTTCGTCAGTTCTTCGATTGAAGTTCCGCTGATGATCAAGTCATCAACATAAACTCCAACTAGCAATTGCTCCTTCCCGTTGCTCCGGCGATACACCGCGTGCTCGGCTTCACATCGTACAAACTCCAAGTCGCGAAGACTCTTGTCAAGTTTGGCATTCCAAGCCCTCGGAGCTTGACGTAGTCCGTAGAGAGCCTTCTTAAACCGAAGAACCTTGCCTTTGTTGCCTTGAATTTCGAAACCCGACGGTTGCTTGACATAAACCTCCTCAATCAGATCACCGTTGAGGAACGCGGTCTTGACGTCCATGTGGTGGATTGGCCACCCGTGGTGTGCAACGAGTGCGATCAGAACCCGCACCGTCTCCATTCGCGCAACTGGAGCGAACACTTCCTCGTAGTCCACCCCCTGCTGCTGCACGTAGCCCTTTGCCACTAACCGCGCCTTTCGTTTCACCATCTCCCCGTTCGCGTCCTTCTTGAGCTTGAAGACCAACTTAAGTCTGATGGCGCGGTGTCCCGGTGGTAGATCGATGAGGCGCCAAGTCTGGTTTGCCTCGATGCTTGCAAGTTCCTCTGTCATCGCCGTTCGCCATCTTTCGTCCTTCTCGACTTCAGCTAGGCTCGTTGGTTCGTCGACTGTGAGAAGACAAAGCTCCTCATCCTCAGCTTCAATCTTCTCGGTGGCGTTGAGAAGGTCTTCCATGGTTCGATACCGTCATTGTGCCTCAACTCCGGAGAGTGGTTGCGATGCGTTTGCCGGAGGTGACACAAATTCCACGTTGGGTGGTGGTGATGCACTTGGGGTTCGTGGACTTGACACCGAAACTTCACTTCTAGGTATGCTTCTGGTGAAATTCTCATCGTATGAACGAAGGATTTTCTGGGCTGGTTCACTACTTGCACCAAAAGAGACAAAATGGTCGAAGTTGAAACCCTCACCATGCCCGTGGTTTTGTTGCTGTGTCGATGTGGTCCAGTCCCATGCCATGTCTTCATCAAAGACGTTGTCGCGTGATACTTTCACCCGGTTTGTGGCAGGGTCATAGACACGGTACGCCACAGTTCCAGTTTCATACCCAAGTAGCACCATCGGCTTGCTCCGGTCCTCCAGTTTCTTCAGCCCTGGCTGCGTGGCCTTGACGTGGGCGACACACCCAAACACCTGGAGATGGCTCACGCTCGCCCGGCGCCCGTGCCATGCTTCGTAGGGTGCCTTGCCGCTGACGCTCTTCGTGATTCCCCGGTTCAGAAGGTAGACCGCCGTTGTCACTGCTTCTCCCCAGAATCTCATCGGCATGCCTTTGGCCTTCAAGAGGCAACGTGCCATGCTAACCACCGTTTCATTTCAGCGTTCGACCACGCCGTTTTGCTGGGGCGAGTATGGCGCCGTTGTTTGTCGATGCACACCGTGGTCGGCAAAGTACTCGCTGAGTTCTTGAGACGTGAACCCACCTCCACGATCGGTCCGCAGCGTCTTCAACTTGCACCCGCTTTGTCGTTCGGCTGCTGCCACGGTCCTTTTGATGGCTTCCGCCGCTTGATCCTTCGAGGTCAACAAGACTATCCACATATATCTACTAAGATCATATACCATCAGTAGAAAGTATCGTTTTCCTTCAGGAGTTTGTGGCTCGATGGGTCGGCACGGATCGGCATGCACGAGCCCAAGGCGTTCGGTCGCTCGGTTCTTGGCTTGGCTTGGGAACGAGCTGCGTTTCTACTTCCCAGCCAGGCAGGTGTCACACAAGCGCTCAACGTCATTGAGCAGCGGGAGTCCGTCCACCATCTTGTTCCTGGCCATGAATCGAAGGGCCTCGAAATTCATGTGGCCGTATCTCGCGTGCCATCGCCACCCATCCTCGCACCCATGCACCGCAAGGCACACTGGTCGTGCCAAACTCAGATGAAAGAGGTAAAGGCGCCCTTGGCCTCTTGGCACCCGCGCGAGCAAGCGCCCGCCTTGATCCCGTAATGTGAGCCACCCGTGCTGAATTCTCGTGTCGTACCCGTCCTCGTCCAGCTGTCCGAGGGAGATGATGCCACTATGGAGCCGAGGTATGTAGTACACATTGTCCAACTTTAGGTGCTCGCCGTTCCGGCACGTAAAAAGGATCGTGCCAGTGCCTTCTATTTCCACGGAGGTGTCGTCTCCCAATTTGACCGAGCCTCGTACATCCGTGTCTAGCTCGGAGAAGAACTCCAGTCTTCCGCACATGTGGGCACTCGCACCGGAGTCGAGGAACCATGCTGTGTCACTCTATCAGGGTTTCTTCGTTGACCGTGCTTTAGATCGCGTCTCGTTGAGCAGGACGTGCTCATTGGTGGCTGAGTTCTCGATCGTGAGGGAGTGAAGCCTTGCCACAAGGAGTGTTTGTTTGTCCACTTCAGCTTGCACGAGGTTGGCACGTCCCTTCCGTTCGCGCCGTGGCTCGGGGCAGTCCTTGGAGATGTGGCCGGCGTATTTGTTACAATTGTAACACTTCAAATACGTCAAGTCTCTGTCACCGCTCACCGCCCGTTGGCTGCTGTCTCCCCTGTGACTGGGTTTCTTCCCCTTCTGCAAACCCTTGCCTTTGCCTTTGTTCCCGGTGCTAGAGCACCGGCCCCGTGCGATCCACTCTTGCTCCGTGAGCTAAACTTGGCCGTTGAAGTTGTTCGTGGTGTTGATGGAGCACCGATCTGCTGCTAATTATTATCAAATTTTATAAAGTGATACAAAATTGGGCAGGGTCGTGTGTAATTGATTAATTGTTTAAAGTGTAAGATTGTATTTTCAATTAAATTTTATGATTTACAAATATATTTGTTGGGATTTTTGGGTAGATATACAGAAAGTAAGGGTTTTTCGTTTGAAAAAAAAAAGTACCAGAAAAGAAACGACAATAAAATATTATATATTATCTTGTAATAACATTATACACAAATTTCGATACTTTCAATTTTATTTGAAATAAATGCTTTGAATAAATATAAGTTAATGATTAAAATATTAATTATCAAAACCCTATATATATATATATATTCTGACCACATGCCATCACGATATCGTTGAATCATTGAGGTGTATTTAATTATGACAGTTAAGATATGCAAGTTCAGTTCATTTAATTTTGATAGATTTATTTTAATATAATCATAATATTAGCATTTTCATTACATTTATTTTAATTTTACTTTTTATTCAATTTTCAATTCAGCAAAAATAAGCTACTCATAATAAAATACACGAACTCAAACTACCATTGTAATATATAAATTTAACGAGAAAGCATGATGATCGATAGTGGATGAATTTTCTTAAAATTGGGGAATTATGTTATGTGTTAGAAATTTTTATGATGAAAAATTCATGATTTTTATTAATAGGTACTGTTTGGCATTCTGCATGCGAAATAGAAAATAGAAAATTAATTTTTTTACTAATTTTAAATTTAAATCGCATGAGCACTTAACTAAATCTTATTTCGCACTTGATAAATTCGTTAGAATTCCATCATACATTATTCAATCAGTTTCTAGATTTTTATTTTCCATAACAATACAATAAAAAAAATCGATCATAGATATTACAAGAAAATCTAAAACGAGGATTTTCCCTTCGAATCACGGAAATACGTAATAACATGGATAAGATTCATAAATTTGTAACAGCATGCGGGGATCCTTGTCCACAAAATCGTCATAATCAGATATTTATCAGCCAAAACCAGGATATCACGAGCCATCTCCTCGTCAACAACATAAGTTTCCGCCTTACGGTAAGCGCTTTTCATATTGCAAGGCGGAACGACCCGATAAAAGG
Source organism: Sherardia arvensis (assembly GCA_948330725.1). Classification (NCBI taxonomy): domain Eukaryota; kingdom Viridiplantae; phylum Streptophyta; class Magnoliopsida; order Gentianales; family Rubiaceae; genus Sherardia; species Sherardia arvensis. The sequence continues at coordinate 37,998,515 of OX415236.1, read as the reverse complement.
CAGGTAAATATAAGCCTTAGATTGATTTCATTTAACGTGTTTAAAATGATTCCTCCGTGTTGTGTAATTGGCCTTATGAATTCGTAACTTTGTAAATCCAATGTAATTAATAAGTTACCAAGTCGAAAGGGGACATTATAGAGTTAAATAGTCGAATACATTGACAGCTTCAAATGAATGCTCCTTCTGTATTTTAAAATAGTTGTTTAATTATGAATAACATTCTTGCACGTGAAAAGTCGAATATTATTATTAATAATCCATAACAACTCATACATAATATAAACTAGCTTTTACTAATTTACTAGTTTATTAACCGCATAATATAATTGATCGTATACATTATCATGATTATGTGCTCTGATCAATGGTGTATGGATTCACTAGTGCACAATCATAGGTTTCTCGGCACACATTTCACGGCGTTTTAGCCAGATTTTGGCGGAACCGCCGAGTAACTGGGTTACGAACTCGTAACCCGCCGTTCGCTTAGGGCAAAAATAAAACACACGGCGTTTCACAATTAAAACAAGGCGTTTTCCAAAGTGTATTAAAAATGTCAATACTAGGCGAACTCTGAACCGTGTTCGCTGATGGGCGAGTAGAGTGACGAATTCGCCAGCATTACCCGCCTGAAATAAGAAAAGTTGTTCGCCCATACATGCTAAGACGCGTAGTAGTTGCGAAATCGCCTTGTATTGACGCCAACAGGCGTTACTGAAGAAGCGAGTTCGCCTATAGTTATGACCATAGGCGTTTCAGTTTACGAATTCGCTTGTATTAAAATGTAGTGGGCGAATTTGGTGGCGAATTCGTAACAGTGTCGTAGCTGGGTGTATAAAAGCTGATTTTTTGCGGGAATGAAAATAAAAGAAGTAGATAAAAGAACTCTCCTTTTGTTTTGTCTCAAGTTTTGCTCAGATTTTCAGGCCTTGATTTTGCCCAAGAACACAAAGGTATGAGGTTTTTATTTTTTTGTTGATTGGTTGTGGAATGGGCAAACTGTTTTTGATTAGTGTATGTGCTTGTTTATATGGATTTGTAGAGTTCTTAGGGTGCTAAATTTTTGGAATGTTTGAGTGATTGTAGCAAAACCGTTATTGATAGTATCTTGTTAAGCATGGGTCGTAGTGAAATCATGTTGGAGAATCAGCGTCTCTCACAAGGTTATACAGATTGGATTCAAGAGTTTATTGATGTTGGTTGGAAGGATTGTGTAGAAAAGAGAATGGGTGGGCTAAGATGTCCTTGCATAGATTGCCTTAACAACGCGATTTATGAGGATGTAGACGTTGTGCGCGAACATTTGGTTTGTAGAGGTTTTGATCCTACATATACAACATGGGTTTGGCATGGAGAAGGTGCAAGTCATAATGATGCAGAGTTTAATGTTAAGCTTGGGGCAGATGGATTGCGTTATGATGGTTGTCTTGATGAAATGGCGGAAGACGTGGCAATGGATTGGGTAGGAAAGCCGAGCATGTTAGCGGCGATGTATAATGATAAACAAACACCATTGTACAAGGGTTGCAAACATTCCGTTCTTGGTTCTACGTTGTTGTTGATGAATTTAAAGGCGCGCCATGGAATATCTGACAAGGGGATGACTGAATTGTTAGAGTTGGTGAAAGAGTTGCTACCCACTGACAACTTGTGTCCTGATCGAGTATATGCTGCTAAGAAGATATTATGTCCTATGGGAATGGAGATGCAGAAGATTCATGCATGCCCTAACGATTGTTTGTTGTACAGGGGAGATGACAAGGATAGAGATACATGCCGAGTCTGCAATGAATCTCGGTACAAGTCAAAGGTGGGGACCGTAGAGGTATGCAGCGAGAGTGTGACGCCGTCTAGATGTAAAACGCCGGCTAAAGTAGTGTATTACCTTCCGCTGGTTCCTCGACTGAAGAGGTTGTTTGCAAATCCTGAGGATGCAAAGTTGCTAACATGGCATGCGGATAGGGCTAGGGAGGACGATGACATTATTTCACATGCCTCAGATGGAGATCAGTGGAAGAAAATGGATGAGCGGTACCCTGAATTTGCTGCTGAGCCCAGGAATGTGAGGCTAGGCTTATCCACTGATGGCATGAACCCCTTTGGTAACATGTCTAGCACCCATAGTTCTTGGCCAGTTATGGTTGTGATTTACAATCTGCCATCGTGGTTGATGATGAAACGTAAGTATGTGTTATTGTCCATGATGATATCTGGTCCTAAGCAACCGGGTAACGATATTGACGTGTACCTAGCACCTTTGATCGAAAATTTGCAGAAATTATTCGATGTGGGTGTCCGGATACCTGATGGCAGTCGAGGTGATGAGGATTTTAAACTGCAAGGAATGTTGTTGTGGATTATAAATGACTTTCTTGCATTAGGTAACTTGGGGGGTTATTCAGTGAAAGGTCACTTTGCATGTCCCATATGTGAGAGCAAGACTAGTTATTGTCAATTGAAACACGGTGGTAAGCCGGTGTATCTCGGGCACAGAAGATTTCTTCCGACGGGACATCCTTGGAGGCGAGCAAAGAATTGGTTCAACGGGAGAGAAGAGCATGATCCCTCCCCAATCCCTTTAACTGGAGAGGAGGTTCTAGAAAAGGTTACTGGGATAGATCATGAATTTGGTAAGGGAAAGAAGAAGAAGGCGTCGAATAGCAGTTGGAAGAAGTGTTCGATCTTCTCCAAACTAGATTACTGGAAGCATTTGGACGTACGTCACTGTCTCGATGTGATGCATATTGAGAAGAACGTATGTGAAACACTTGTAGGTACGCTGATGAATACCCCTGGAAAGACAAAGGATGGCTTAAAAGCGCGGAAAGATCTTGTACAGCTTGGTATCCAATCGTCTCTAGCCCCTGTAGAGGAAGAAGGTAAATCTTATTTACCTCCAGCTTGTTACACTATGTCGACCGAGGAGAAGAAGCGTTACTGTAATGCTTTGAAGTCTGTTAAGGTTCCAACAGGTTACTTTTCGAACATCCGTAATTGTGTTAATACCAAAGAACTGAAACTGGCGGGATTGAAGTCACACGACTGTCATAATCTTATGCAGGAGCTGAATGTTATCGCTCTACGAGGATCATTGCCTCGTCACGTGAGGAAGGCGATATCGAAGCTATGTTACTTTTTTAAGTGCATATGTCGTAAGCGAGTGAGCAGGCAGAAGCTGGATGAGATGCAGGAAATGGTGGTGGAAGTTTTGTGTAGGATGGAGATGTACTTTCCCCCGGCCTTTTTTGACATAATGATCCACGTGATTGTCCATTTGGTGAGGGAGGTAAAATTATGTGGCCCAGTTTACTTGAGATGGATGTATCCATTTGAGCGGTACATGTCGATTTTTAAGCATTTCGTGAAGAACAGATATAGGCCTGATGCTAGTATAGTTCAACGTTATGTCGCAGAAGAGGTTATTGAGTTTTGTACCAACTATATGAAAGATGTTGCCACAGTGGGGATCCCAAATGCTAGGCACGATGGTAGAGTGGACGGGCACGGGCTCAAGCATCATAGTTTGTTTAGTCCTACCGCCGCCGACATGGATGCTGTCCATTTATATATCCTCAGAAACCACGAGGCGGTGACCCCTTATGTTGACATACACATGGATCAGATTAGAGTGTCAAATGCATGGACTGTCGGTGATGTGAGGATCCTGGAAAAGCATTGTGCCAATTTCGTTCGGTGGCTGCAAGCTCACATTCAGCAAGGGGACCATCCTGATACTGTCAAGCTGTTATGTAGAAGACCCCTCGGCACTGTTTCCTCTTTTGGTGGGTACGACATAAACGGTTATACTTTTGGAACCAAATGGTCGGATGAGAGGTCAACTAACCAAAACGGTGGTGTGGTAGTACCAGGTGAGGCAGTTCATGGATGCGAAGCATACTACGGGACGATCACCGACATCTGGGAGATTGACTTTATTAGTGCCACAATTCCAGTGTTCAAGTGTGAGTGGGTGAAAGAATGTGGCGGGGTGCGGAAAGAGGATTACGGCACAACCCTGGTGAATCGCAGTGTTCTTGGCTCTGAAGGTGATTCGTTTATCATGGCGTCTTAGGCGCACCAAGTGTTTTATGTGACGGATCCACAGGATAACCGGTGGGAGATTGTGGTGAATGGTAAGCAGGCGCTTCTTTAAAATGGCAATGACGAGGATCGCAGCTTTGGAACAGATATCGGGGACCTTCTGGGTTTAGAGCCTAACGAAACCTTAACTGAAGACGAGGCGAGTTTGAAAAGGTATTTTGCGCGGAACGATCACACGGAGGGCATTTGGATCACCAATGCTGGAAAACCAACGAAGCGAAAGAGGAATCAACCAAAGAATATGTAAACATTAGTATGTAATTGGAAAAACCTTAAGTTTTCAGCATATACATTTGGTATGGATTGAATTAGTATTCATGTATGCTTGAAGCGTGTTTCACTTATAGCATAGGCGTAAATAAAGACGACTTCTCTTGTACAAATCGCCCGTAAGCGTTACTAGAGGCGAACTCGTATCTCTATTTGCCAACCTTGAAACTTCGTCGTTTTTGTAGTTTTATTTTATGCCTTGGCATTTAGGTGGTGGCGGTTCCGTAAGCCGTCTCGCCTGTTACTGGCGAGTTCGCTTCTTGAGTCGTCTGTTAGACTCTGTTGAAACAGGCGAGATTAGAAGCGAACTCGCTTCAGTTATAACACCACAAGCGAATTTGGTTGCGAGTTCGTTTCTGACTTTACATAAATATTATTTTAGTACTAGCAACACTATAAAAGACTATATCGACACCGGTTTAACACATGAACAATTATATGTAATTTATATCAAATTTAAAAAATAAGCGCATATGAACTGTAAGCACCAAATTTTATTGAATAATGCAATCAAAACGAAAAAATCGTTAAATTGTAGCAATACAATTTGAAAAAACGTCCCTAGACTACATCCACATGTCTAGGAAGAGTTGTCTCCGCCTGTCTGGTCTTCATTGTCAGGAGTGGCCGCCGAAGGATTTTTTCGGGCATATGCTCTTAGAAAACCACGAAGCAAGTGGCTGTTCTTCCACCCCGTCTTGCGGAGATTAGCAAGCTCTATCCTCATCGCGAAATTCGACTCCTCAAGCCCCTTATAATATGCTTCCGCACTCACTAGTAAATGGAGAACATTGAAAATGTTAAATTTAGATATTGAACACAATATAATGGAACTTAAATATAATTTGTATCCCCTTACCTCCGATTTGCTCAGGTTCCGGCTCCACGGCCTTCTCTCCGTTTGGCTGCCAAGTCCCCCCAACCAATGACCAATTTTTCTTCTCAAAGTATTCCTTGGTGTAGTACTCACACGGCTTGGCGGTGTTGGAGAATTTCAACTTCGGATGCTTGGACCGGAGGAACATTGTTATGAAGTTTGCGTAGGGCAACTTCTTAGCCACCGTATTGTTCTCAACCACGCTGTCCTTCATGTGTTGAAACATGGTGTACCCGAGGTTTATCATCACTTCCGAGGCCAACAAGTAGTAAGTGACCAAAGTGGTGAAGTTTGGCTCTTGGAGATAACCCCCTTTGGGCACAATATTGGTAGCCACCATCTCATACAAGATCCTTCGCTCGGGTGTAAGCTGTCCCAGCTTGTACTCCTTTGGCCTTCCAAGCGGACCTAACTGGCGGCCGAAGTGCTCCAACCCCAATTTCTGCAAATTCGCGGCTGGAAAGATCGACTCACTTGGCCAGTCACCCCTTATGTAAAGGTCCACTGGTTCATCATCGTCCTCGTACGTGTTCTTGAGGGCTGCATTGAACAGTTCAGGACTTATTTCGAACTCCTTCTTGTTGACCTTGGTCTTCCACTTATCAGCCACCTGTCGGAAATTAGCGTAGAATTGCATTGTCTCCTCTAGATAACCCGGGTCCTTCACCTTCATCAATGTGTCCGCACCAGAATAATGTAGCAAGCCCCACACCCCTTTCAAGCCTAGCTCTTCAACCTTACTCTCATCCACCACAAGTAAGGTGTTCAACTGCGACTTAGCATCCTCAAAACTTCTATACTTGAGGTAAGCAGATTCACTGACAAACTTAGTTTTATCATAAACTATAACCTCGCTCGATTGTTCAACCTTCTTCTTTCCCCTCGGAGCCATGTTTCTAATTATCCAAAGTACCTATCAAGAATACCTAACATCAATCCTATTCCTATGATTGAACCCCAGTTTCAACAAAGCAAATCAACAGAAAGCTAAAATACTGATTTTGGCATCTACTTAAAATATTGAAATCATGGCATCCAGATTAACAATGGGTAAGATGAAACGGGTCAGGAACTTACCAGATGTATGGAATACGGCGGTGGGGGAGCAAATTTCCGGCTTGACGGTGGCTGGTCGGCGGTGGGCGAGCTGAGGATGCAGGGTTTTTTTGTGAGTTTTTTTGAAATATTGGGGATCTGCTTTTTGATCGACAGGGCCCAGCAGTTGACTATTTATGTTTGTGACCGTTACGAATTCGCTTGTAACTCGCCTACAGGCGATTTAAGAGGCGAGTTCGCTTGTAACTCGCCTACAGGCGAGCTGGCAGGCGAGTTCGCTTCATTGTTAAAAAATATAGGCCTTTGGGCCAGGAATCTGATAGATGCACTCAATACTATGATCGCTCATCACTGTATAGTATATGTATAGTATTTGTATAGTATATGTATAGTATATGTGTATATCATGCATGGTGTTTAATGGGCAGTTTGCGCGGGTCGGCGACTTATCGAACCATTTAGTTTTGGTCACATATTTAAACTGATCAATTGGACGCTACTTCACCGATGTGGGAAAATTGATGTGACGTGGAGGCGAGTTCTCTTGGCTACTCGCCTCCAAGCGAATTGGATAGGCGAGTTCGCCAGTATTAAAACAAAATAAATTCTTTAACTAATATTGAAATAGGAGTATATATGAATCTTTATGTAATTTCAAATTATTTTTTTGTACACATTTGCGATCAACTATGAACTTGGTAGGTCAAATTCTGGATGTAGTATACCCTTTCATGTCCAATTTCTTTTAATCGCTCACGATCAATGAACATCGCTATAATGTTTTATGGAATTCAGATTAATTTGTCTACGATGTTCTTATTTTCAATATATTGTTTTTTATTTTTATTTTTAATTAATATTTTATAGTTCAATTTAATTTAATGAAATATTGTCTAAATAAGTCGGAGAATAGCTATATACATATAATTATATACTTCCAGCTTTTTAGTCAAAATTGTGTAAATGGCTACACATCTTCCAATTCTTGAGAAACGGAAGTTGTGTAAATAACGATAGTATTATTTACTCCACTTATAGGGTATATATAGAGTAAGTACATAATTATTATTTTTTAAACTTCTAGACTTTTTTTTTTTTGGTTCTATTGTTCCGGAGTCCCGAACGCAAAACTTCTGCACATAAATAGTCAAACTATTATTTAATAGTAATATTTTATATTTTATTTAATATGATCTTTTGTTAATTTTATATACTAAAAAAAATATCTGTGATAGAAATTACACATTTTAAAAAAAAATTTAATTAGAGGTTACTGTAATTAATTACATTTTCAGTACTCTAGTACTCTAGTTGCGGAATTAAACAATGCTGATTGTTTGAATTTGCTCTAATTACTCTTTATGGAGACTTAATTAGAGCAAAGTCAAAAAATCAGCATTGTTAATTCCGCAACTAGAGGACTGAACTTGTAATTAATTACAGTAACCTCTAAATTAAAATTCTTTTTTATCGAACCATTTAGTTTTGGTCACATATTTAAGCTGATCAATTGGACGCTACTCCACCGATGTGGAAAAATTGATGTGACGTGGAGGCGAGTTCGCTTGGAAAATATATAACGAGTCGAGTTTGAGGATACACGTGATGAGTCAAACTTTGCCTTCGTTTTCGGGTAGTTATAAAAAAAAATTGGCCTTTGGCCGATCACACTTGGAACTCACTCATCACAATAACACGACCTCGGTCTGGACCAGTATATGTATAGTGTATGTATAGTATATGTATAGTATATGTGTATATCATGCATGGTGTTTCATGGGCAGTTTGCGCGGGTCGGCGACTTATCGAACCATTTAGTTTTGGTCACATATTTAAACTGATCAATTGGACGCTACTCCACCGATGTGGGAAAATTGATGTGACGTGGTAGCGAACTCGCCTCTGTTCAACGCCTGTGTGTCAAACGGCGTCGTATATACATGTTCTGTACTTGTGTTTTTTTAAAAATCCTTCTTTCCAGAGGCGAACTCGCTTCTTTATTCGCCTCAATGCTTACGATTTCGCCTATTTTCACGCTTGCTAGGTTCGGTTCCACACGGCGGACTTGGTGGCGAAGTCGCAAGACATAAACGGTTGTAGGCGTTAGGGTAGGCGGTATCTCTGCCGCGTTCGCCTCACCTTACGAGTTCGCCTCTTAGAACGCTTGTTAGCTTCTGTTCCACACGGCGGACTTGGTGGCGAGTTCGTGAGGTCTAAATGTTTATAGGCGGCAGAGTAGGCGATTTCGCTGCCTTCTATCGCCTTGTGGAAATATGTGAAGCGAATTCGCTTCCAGGTTCGCTTGGTAATATTATGCAATATTGTTTTCATACGAATTTTCATGTTTTATCAAGGTTAGTTGTAGTATTTGTCAAGATTGAAGTTAATTAACTTGAAATATATTTGATTGGCTAACAATAATAGTAGTCTCAAAAGAATGCAACTAAACAATGTCGCGAGTTTAAGTACAAAATCAACAAAACCGTAGTATATAATAACAAACAGTGAAATATGCTAAGCGTCATCACTGTCGTCCTCGTCACTATCACAGTCATCCTGACCACCCTCCTCTTTGCCCCCGTCTTCGTCATCTTCTTCTTCCAACGACTCTTGTACTTCCTCTTCGGACGACTGTTGTACTTCCTCTTCCGACGACTCTTGCGCATCCTCATTATGGCTTTGTTCGTTTCTGAAGACAACCTTGAACATTTCGTCATTATCTTCGTCCGGAGAAAACGGGCCACCATCTGAACCAACGGGATCTTCTCCATCCTTAGCACCTTCGGGCTCGTCAAGCTGTTGTGCTTCCTCCTCTTCTGGATCCTCCTCTTCTGGTTCCGCTTCACTTTCAGGGTCATCCGCCTCCGCGTCCATTGGTGGCAAAGGCTGAACGGAAAAGTCTGGCATCCCTTCCTCGTCTCTAAGCTCAGGTTCCAAGTCTAGCATCCTGCCAAACTCCAATATCATCTCCCTTTCCTTGGCTTGTTCCAACTTCACCTGTTCTATTTCCGCTGAAAGCTGTCCCATCATCACGACCATTCGCTCACGCCACTGAAGTTCCCGTCCTGCCAAAACACATCAAATCCATTAGAATATTGTATAGGCGCAATCAAATAAATCTAATAAAATACCAAGTTTGGGTAGTTACGACTTACCCGGACTCAAAACACCACGCGCACTTGAACTCGAAGCACCATCCTTCTTCTTCTTTATGACCCCATCGGCGCCAAGTGCCAATCCCTTGCTACGCAGCCATTTCTCGGTGTAGTGCATAACTGGCTCTGGCCGACTAACCGGTCTAATACCCTTCTTCTTTATCATCGCCGTGATAAGCTGGCCATATGGGATCGTTTCATCAGATTTGTCCTTGGCACGCTTCGGCATGTACTTCACAATCGCGTACCCTGGATTGATCTTCAATCACTCCATGATGTAATAGAACAACATCAAATTGGCAATAGTAGGCTCGCAAGGGTGACCACCTGATGGCATGACATTCGAGCATATCAACTCGAACACCAACCTCTGCTCCTGAGTGAGAACGCCAATATTGTACTTCTTCGGAGTACCTTCCAACTTGCTACGCGACTTAAAATATTTTCTACGCATAGCAACGGGTTCTAGGGGGTTCAAACTAGACAAAGATGGGAAGTTTTGGGTGTGGTAACACTCGTAAGGACCGTTTGGATCTAATGGCCTTAAGTGGTCAACCGACACATACGGGCAACCTATCACCTCATTAATCAAATACTTATCAACCTTAAACCTTACTCCCCTAACCATTGTCTCCCCCTCTTCGGCGTCCTTTGCAAAAGTCATATTTGCATAAAACTGTAAACACTCATCCTTATGCACCCATCAACATCCCTTCTAGATGCGTCGCCTTAAAATAGTCTATAATTTTGGCAAACCCTAACGACTCTATCCGATCTTCATCAAAAACCCTAGCATTCAACAAGAAGCAACGAGAAAATTGTTCGTACCTAGTCTCGGCCTTTATGCTGACGAACAGAGACGTCTCCTCGTCTTCCTCAGTCGCAGGGTTACCCGCCGGATTCTCGGCTGGCCCACCAGTTTCAGGCGGGTTCCTGGTGGCGGTGCGGCGACGGACTGGTGGCGGGTTGGCGTTGATGGGAGGTTCCAGAAGTATGGCCGCCGCCGCCTGTAGATCCACCGGCCGGGCGATCGCGTCTCCGGCGAGGTTGAAGGTCGGCGAGTGTCTCTTCACGCATTCCGGCCGACTCCGCCTCGGGTTGAGCAGTGGGGGTGGTCTTCTGGCGCTTGGGAGTTGGTGGGCTGAGGGTTTTACCGGCTGATTTGCTCCGGCCCATGGTGTTGCAGGGATTTTCCGATTGGGGATTTAGGGTTTTGCGGGTGGAAGTTGGGGGGGTTCTGAAATCGCCACCCGCAAAACTTGTTTTTGTATTTTTTTTTAAAATTAAAATACGCTGGCGAACTCGCCCCTTCCATTCGCCTGTGGGCGAAATTGGTTACGAAATCGTGTCAGGAACGTCGCGCGTGGATTTCACTATGAAACGAACTCGCCTGTTTGTTCGCCTATAATTTCAACCAACTGGCGAACTCGCCTCAATTTTGTTTGTAGGCGAAGGTTGTAGCGATTTCGCTTCTGTACAATCATCAAACCCTTAACCCTAAACCCTGAACCCATGCCCGGCAACCCACACGATAAAAACCAAACCCATTTATCATCGAGATTGGGAATGACAACCTTCAATCAAGCGAGTAGTGCGTAACTCGTCTAGACTCGAGAACTATGTTAACCATGTTCGAGTCGACTCGAGAACTAGCGAGTTAATAATACCATACTCAACTCGAACTCGTTATTATTTATCGAGTATCGACACTACTTGCGAGTTCGAACTCGAATTGTTTTTTTCTCTTTTTAAACAAAAATTTTACTACTTCTATACTATGAAAATTTCTAATTATATATATGTGCGTTTAAATACCTGTTCAATATTGAAATTATTAGCATCCTTAGAAATTATTAATTTAAATACCAATGCAATTAATTAGTTTATTCAATATTGAGTAGTAACAGAAAACTAGCTAGATTAGATGATTGAACTAATATAGTATAACCTAATAATATTATAAACTTGCAACTGATTATACTTACCGAGTTACGCACGGGTTTTTCGAGTCGAGCTAGATAGAGTCGTGTTTAGTCCGAGTTTTGACCGAGTCGATCTCGAATTACTCGCGTGTTGACTCAATTACCACCCCTATTCTCATCTAAACTGGATACTTTTCGTTCATTAGCTCCCGAGATGTGTGATCGCGAAGTCGGCTCTTTAACGGGGTAACGACGTTGCCTGTATGTATAACATCATCCAGACTATGAGTAATACCACATGCATTACAGAAGAACTAAATGTCTACACTTTCAGTCAGAAGTTGTCAAATACATGTATATTCGATGGTGATCAACACGTGGCTAATGTAGAAAGTCCTATTGCTCGTGTCTGCACTAGTGTAACATTTGGTTAACGAACTAATGGTATTAACCCGTAGTCCCATCATATACGTATCTAAACAGTTTATGCCAAATGCTTTACAATAAACATGGATATGGATTAGAGTTAACAATTTCAGATACCTCTTCATAGGACTATATATAACATGTCACAACAATTCTCTTTCATAACAAACGTTATCGTTGCAACCAACTCAAGTAATATTATGTGCAGATAAAATCTGATTTCATTTATAAGTTTTCATATTAAATTTTAATATACATCAACTCATGAAACACACAATGTTAATATTAATTGCATAACAAAGTAGCAAATATTCAGAAGATAATTATTATGGGTTCATCAACTTGCTAGCTAGCGATACCGCAAGGGGTATTCGCCTCTAGCCGATGCAGGTTGCGGTATCGTAACCTGGTTAAACAGTAACCGACCAAATATACTATTCAGGCATGTTTTGTCCAACTTTACCATACTATATATATCTTTTATCCCGGATTTTGCTAACCTCTTCACCATTTTCACCATTCATTCCCATCTACCCCTCCTTCTCTCTCACCTTATCCCCCCCTCAACTTCCATCTCAAATCCTTGCATTCCAAATCCATTCTTGCCTCATTTCTTGGTGAAATCTCATCAAAACCAACCACAAACTCACCCTCAAATCTAGCACATATATTTTGTGTGAAGAACTAAACCCTATAAAGCTTGTAACCCACCAAAAACCCCAAAATCTCCTTTAACTTTGGTTGAATATTACAAATCTCCCTACTTTGTGTGTCTAAGAGCAACAAACAACAAATATCTTCTTCTACAATTAAGGTATGAGACTCAAATTTGAAGTATTATTCAAAGCACATCTTATTTAGTTACTTTTTGAGATATATTGGTTGAATGGCATGCTTGAGTAGACATTATCCATGCTTATTCCCTATCCATAACATATGTGTTTCATGACTATGTTAAAATCAAATTTAGAAGCCATAGCTCCCTTTATTTGTTACTTTCATGTGGCATTCTAACATGTTAGCCTACCTTAGGTTCACTTTGGTTATACAATTCAACAAATCCGTTTTTTCCTTGTTTTAACTAGTCATGCTTGTGTTATTTTACTTCTACAACTCATTCGACATGGTTTTGTTGTTGTTTTACCTAGTCATAATAGTGCTAATTAGTTAAGTTACAATTCCTATCCATCCTTAGATAGCAATGGTGACCACTTCAACCACTTCAAGTGCCCAACCAAAGAAGCGAGGTAGCAACTCGAAGAAAGTCCTACAAGTCCGCTCACATTGTCGAGTTCTACAAAGAAGAATGAGAAGAGGAGAACTAACACACATAGGATTTAATGCCAAGGGTGTATGCAACCGACCAAAAAAAGAACGTTCAAAATGGTCAAGTTGGTGTGGCCGAGTTGGAAGAACGTTTATTGAGATAACGGAGGATAATTGGAGAACCGTCCCATCAAAAAAGAAGGAGGAAGTTTGGGTAGAATTCCAAGTAAGTAACATTTAACCTTTCAATGATCTATCTACTCAATATTATTCCTCTTCATAATATGTAGACATAATACATCCTACATATTTTGGCGTAGCGACCTTTTGAAATAGAATCTAATGACATGGAAGTGGTGAGAAAGAAGGCATTCAACATCGTCTCCAAAGCTTTTCGCGAGCACAAGCACGCTCTAAGAAAAGACTACTTGTATGAGAAGGGAAAGAGGCTAGGTCAAGATCCAAGGGACCGATACAATCATATTACAACCGATGCGTGGGAGGCCTTCAAGCAAGCATCGCTTGAAAATAAGACTTCGGTGAGTCACAAACTATAACTTCGGTGACATAACCTCCTCTTATCTAATTACATTAATGATGACATGTGATACGGTATCTTCTTGTGCAAAGGGGAAATGGGACAAGAAGGTCACATCGGCGAAATCAATAACAATGCCATACACCGATGGTAGGTCGGGGTATTTGGGTGTAGGTGAGAAGGAGGGGCTTAAGGAGAAGGAGGAACTAGTGAAGGAGTTGGTATTAGGGGGGATGGACGAGGCGGAAGCTAGGTATGTTGTAGTGGAAAAGGACGCCGAGGATTATACTAGACAAAAACTCTTCGTGTTGGGTCGAATTAGAGACTCGGATGGTAAGTTCACTTCGGAGGATGCCGAAAAATGTGCAAAGAGGGTGGTTAGTCTATCTATCTTACATTATATTACTATCTATTGTAGTCTTATTTATTTTTGTTGTTGCTTTCAAATATTCTTCACAACCACTTTCACCTAGTACAACATATTTGATAATAGGAACTTCTTGAGCGCCAAAAGGAGGAGGGTACCTTTATCCCGTGTGGGAAGAAGGATGTCTTGAATGAGGCTTTTGCTCTTGGGAAGAAAAAGGAACACCCGGGAAGAGCATTAGGTGTTCGAGGTTACGCGACACAAGAAGAGGTTTTTGGGATTAAGCAAGGTTGGGGCAATCCTAAACCATCACAACTACAACGAGTTTTGAGCGAGGTGGCGGCGACAAAGGCGGAAATGAAGGATTTGAGGGAGGTGATGAAAGACATAGCACAACACACCAACTATCCCCACATCGAGAGGTTAGGAGGTACACAACCACATCTTCCACCATCATCAAAGGGTTTTCAAGCATCACCTCAAATTGTGGAGGATGAAGGTGAGAATGTGGAAATGGACGAGGAACTAGTGCCTCCTACTCCACCTTCATCACCCATCAAGTTGAATGCGGCGCATTCCATTCAAGTCGATAAGGTTAGTACAAATTTTGCTAATTTAGAACATCGTTGGTTTCTAATCTCTTTCTAAAAATAGTTGGATGATGATTTGTCTTGTGCTTTCATTTATGATAGAACCCCCCTTGCAAGCTATATGTTTCGCAAGGTACCAAATCAAAACCACTCCATGTCGCCAATGGCACATGCGACCCAAGTGCGGTGAAACACAATCGTGTTGACATCCCCGCAGGATTTTTTAGTGTTCGCATTACCGATGTTTTGATAGAACAACAAATGCTACCTGTGAAGGAGTCACCGATGGTGAGAGTTGGGGAGGCTAAAGGTTTCCTTGTTCTATGGCCAAAATGGTTGGTGCTTGATGAAAAATCCACCTCCATACCCCGTAGGAAACCACAAACTCCACAAAATCCACAAATACCCGTGCATGCCTTGCCTATAGCTAGACAAACATTAGACCCCATGCTCGTGGAGTTTATGAAAGCCCTTCCACCCTTCGTCCGAGTCTTTTATGATTTGATATCCTCGCACGACAAGAATGCATGCTATGCCTTTCTCGGAAATGAAAGGTGCTTTACCATGACAAAGGACATCCACGTACCATGGGGGGATTTTGAATTATTCTGGAATTTCAATGAACTTCCCGCCACCATTCTTTGCCTCAATCAAATGTAAGCCATTCGTATGTGTTTAATAAGAATACGCAATTATCAAACCATATATGATTACATCCTCGTCATGATTGTCTACTACATTCACAGGTTCTTGCATCACCATGCCTATCACCGGAGCAAGCATTTCATTGGATTTTTGCATCCAATGCATTTGCAAGCTAGTATGGAGAGGAATAGGCAAAGACTTGATTACTTGAATTCTACTCTCTCCGACAAATCAAAGAAAATATGGATCGGATCATATCTCGAGAGGTATGCCTTACAATTTGCTCTATTACTCATGCTAAATATATTGTATTTGCTCTACTGCATTCTTTTTTTATGACCATTATGCTTTCATGTGATTTGTAGTGATCATTGGAGCTTTGTTGCAATAATACCCGCTTTAAAGCAAGTATATTGGATAGACCCACTCCACCGCCCTCCATCACGAACATTCGCCGATCTCCTTGATAATGCAATTCTTCAAGTGAACGACAAAACACTACTCGACTTCCACCTTATAAACATTCGGGTAAGATGTTGTGCTCATGCTATCACGTCCTTTCAAAAATCAACATTTGCGTTTAAAGTACCATAAGTATAGTAATGTTTTATGTTTTAAACACTTTTGTAGTCTAGGAAGCAATCATCGAACTATGAATGTGGCTATTACACAATGATCTTTGGTTTGATGGTGGTGGATGGTGTTCAAAAAGACATGCTAGATCTTCTAAAGGTATGCTACACGCGTCTAATCTCATTTATATTCGTCGAAATTTCCTAATAAGCGTTATTTTCAACCATAGGTATTCGTGGATGATATCACTCCTTTCTCCTTGCAAGAACTTAACGACGGAAGAGACCAAATGGCTAAATATCTGGTCCACAACCGTGTGTTTACCATTGCAAGGCCACAGGTCCCTAACCTCCCCAAGGCATGAAAAAGTATTGTCTCTCTTTTTGGTAGGGGCTTGACATTGGTATCGCACTTGTGTGCTTAGGTTATGCATCTTTAGTATTAGTATAGGGGCGTTGGATTTGAATTTGACAGGTTTATGTTGAGTCGGGTATCCCGATTCATGTTTCGAAAGAAACGGGTACATTTTAACAAATAATTACACAATTCTGTCTTGCAAGCAAACGAATTCGCTTCCCTTATTCGCTTCAGGTCGAATCCATAAGTTAGATCGCTACCTGGCACGCCTTCTACTACAATATAACAAGCGGTCATACACACGGCCTTGCCTATACATTCGCCCACAAAAGCGACATCGCCTAGCTACTCGCTTGCTAGACTCTGTTGCCCCTGGCGTGCCTCGAACGATTTCGCCTCCAATATTCGCCTCCATAGACGAATTTAACAGGCGAATTCGCCAGCCACATTCCCTACAACAAATATGTGCACGACGTCGCCTAACAATCGCCTCTGCTGGCGATCTCGTATCCCACCCCGCCTGTGTCCCTCTGTTCGACCAACATTTTCAGCTGGCGAGTTCGCTGTACATTTTCGCCACCCCAACAGAGCGATGTCGCTTTTCATTTTCGACCACAAGCGACATAGTAGGCGAGACCGTACGTCCATAGCCATTTCCACATTTTTCAAATTTAATATTCCCATTTCTTCCAGCGAATACGCCAGCGGTGTCGCCTCCCTCACCCAAGCGAGTATTGTTACGATTTCGCTTCTTCATTATTAGACAGAGGCGACCGACAGAAGCGATTTCGCCTCAAGAGGCGAAAAGTGGAGGCGATTTCGTAGCACTCACATTTAAAGACACAAGCGACCTGAGGTGGCGAACTCGTAACAGTAATACAGGGCGTTTTTTAACAGCTGCACACGGCGTTTTAAACCGCCGTGCGCAGCGTTCGTTTTTAAGGCGTTTTTGAACCGCCGAGAAAAAGTTCCATTTTACGGCACAACCCGTTACGGCATTTCCAAAATGCCGTAAAATGAACGACTGAACCGCCGAGAAGCGTAAGGCAGTCCAGTAGTGATTAATTAAATTTTACAATTATGACTTAGATTGATTATAATATAGACAGTTCCAATTATTGACTGCACGAATCCTATATCTCTAAATATTTTGTAGACAAGAAATATTAACCCTAATAACATGCGTGCGCGTGCGTGCCTGTGGGAACGTACCTCAGAATTTTCAGCAGGCCACGAGAAGCATCGTAATCTGCCCTAGCCTTGGTTTTGCCTTGTTTCTTAGAAACTTGAAGGCCTTTTCTCTGGGCTGCAAGAAAAGCCCTCTTTTCCAGTCTTACATTCCCTCTCGCTTGCCAATTAATTGCGAAAAAAATGCTTGGAAACACAAATAGTAATGTCGAAGTTTCATCTCTGGTATGCTTACACGAGCTGATACGAATAACAGCTCCAAATGCATTCTTCGAAGATGAAACAATGAAGGTCCTAATGGTAGTATGTGTATAGAATATGCATGCTTATCCACCTCATGTAAAAATGTGTGATATGGTGTGCAGGAAATCTATGAATCACAAGGAGCTGCTTTCTCACAGAGGGTAGAGTGACCCAAAAAATGGGATTGAAAGCCTCCATGTATATATACACACGATCGTTTGTAGCAGGAAATTCGCCAACTTAAAATTTAACAATTGAGGTAAAACCCTAATAATATGCACGTGCATGTGTTTTTGTTTGGTCGGTGCGTGTGCGTACGTGCCCATGCACACGTAAAATATTTTTTAACAGCCTCAAGTCTTCAACTCAACAAATCTTTTTTATTGAAAAAATAGGACGTTCTAGCCTTTTTTAAGAGCGTTGTTATATATAATACAGTATTTACTTATACAGTCCGTATTTATTCTTGAAGTGATATTATTAATTACCCTCATTATATTCAAAAGTAAATGTGATTCTTATAAATAAGGATATATCAGGTATTTTAAATACAAATATGAAATGCAAAAGTAATGCTGGACTGCATCTATCAATTACCTTTTTTAATCAGCAAAATATCATTTAACCGAGAGATCGGGGTAGCTAGTGTCTTTGCCGTTTAGATACAGGCCTTCTATACGCAGTCCGTATTTTGCTTATTTGCAGTCCGTATTTTTGTTAAATAATCATATATACAATTATTCTAATATATAACTGATTTGCAAGTGTATGCAATAGAAGTAGTATATATGATGCATATGTCTGATATACATAATTATTGACCATATCATATATATCGAAGACGTATTTTTACTTTGAACTGCAAAATAAGCAAAATACGGATTGCGTATAGCATGCTCCTTTAAATACTCATGTCCCGTTTACAAAATTAATTGAAAAGATACATATTTGTTTACCGAGCGGTTAAATATAGCTTTCATAAAATATATTTTTTGAAAGAAATCCAATAAATAAAACAAAGCAAGTTGTGCCTACACACAAATCAGCTTAAATTTTAGAGCAACAAACTATTTAACGTACCATGATCATTTCCACGTTACTTTCGTATTAGTTATTGCGAATAATACCAAACCTAATAATTCGTTAAGAATTTTGAGTTATGGATAGATTCAGAGCTGTTTTTCATTGTATATCTGTTAAGAAATATATTAGAGATGTTTATTTATGAACATTCAGAGATATTTAATGTTGAAGTATTGTAAGCCCTGGTGATTTGATGAATGGTACGTTTTGATACTAATTATTTAGTTTTATTTTATCATTTCATCAGTTTGTTTATCATTTCTTTTTTTAAAAAAAATTAACCATCATGAGTGGGGGGAATATATTTGGCACCCCAAACCGAAAATAGGCATTGCCTAAAGTTTGTTACATAGGGTTTGTACCCTAGAAGCAACTAAGCTTCTCAAAAAATCTAAGTAAAATTAAAATTAGCTTGCTATAAATTCTGATGTTCCAAATCTAACAAGAGGAGCAATTTAGTGATCGAGTAAACAAATACCGAAGCACAATTTAGCCATTCTTTTATTTGAAAAGCATAGAATCAAGCTAGTATATTTACAGGCCTAAAAAAACCATATATATGGTTCATAAAATGGCCATCCTCCTGGAACTTCAAAAAAGCTGAGCAGTGTAAATGAAACTGAGTTTGTCTGACACAAGTGTTTTCATCTGGCCTGAGCAAAACCTTCTGGCCTGAGTAGTCTGGCCTGAGCAGATCCTTTTTGCCTGAGCAGAACCATTTTGATTAGCAGCTCCTTGTTGCCTGGGCAGAGACTCCTATGTTTCTGATCTGAGCTTTGATTTGCTGAGTCTATATCTGTCTGAGAAGACATAAAAAATTCAAGTGAGCCTGTTCCAAACATAAGGAGTTACTCTAATGTTAGCAACACCAATCCTGTCCAGATTAATGAGTCCTCATTTTAAGAAGGGCATTGTTCAGTTCAAAAGTTTCATCCCTAGCCTGGTTCAGACAATATTTTGCCATGAAATCTGCAGGCTGATTGGCCTCTCTATAGATGTGCTGCATTTGGAGAGAGTTAGAAATAGAGTTATGGATCTGTGTGCATAGGGAAAATAATTTCCACTCACATTTGTGGGGATTATGAGATCCTAATACTGCTTGCCTGTAATCTGATTCCACAATAATATTTTGAAGATGTAATTCCTGAGCAGTAGATATACCTAATTGAATGGCTAAGAGTTCTGACTGGGGGGCTGATATAAAAGAAGTGTAAAACATTCTTATGCATTTAACAGACCCTCTAATATTCCTTATGACTACTCCTATGCCACAATTTCCATTTTTGTAAGAGGCATCTACATTAACTTTGTAGCCAAAATCTGGGGGGAACCATTTTATGATTTTAATCATTTTTGGTCTCTTGATCCTAATGAATGGGATAAGTTTAACACTGATCAAGAAATGGTTCCTGTCCCTATTACCTTTTAAAGGTCTGGCAGTAAAAATGAGTGCAGTTTCAACAGTAATCATATTGAAAGTGTCTCCAGCAGAGATATTTTGCTCATCATATAATAATTTGTTTCTTCTGATCCACAGGTGCCAGAATGTGACCATTATGGAAATTCTGATCACCCCAGTGTGTATCTTAGAAAAACCATTATATGATAGGTAAAATCTCAATCTGCTGTTGACACTTCTAAAATTAGGTACCTGCATTATCAATGTGGTGTGTACTTTCTCCCAGACCTGCACACTGCTTGAACAATCATTAAAAAAATGGTTCAAAGTGTCACAGTTATCACAAAACAAGCATTTTGAAGGAAAATTGAAACCAAATTTTGTGAGTATATCATCAAAAGGCAACAATTTATTTTTCATCCTCCATAGGAAAATGGCAATTTTTGTTGGAATTTTTGACTTCCAGACTTGTTGAAAAATTTTGTTGACTGTTCCAGAATTTCTCAAAGATTTATAAGCTGATGATATTGAAAAATTTTCATCCCATCCTGGCTTCCATATCAGCCTATCTTGGTGATTTGAGGAGACTCCAGATTCCTACAAAAGTGTAAGAATATTGGTAGCAAAATTTTGCTCCAGATGGTTAAGATAAAAATTCTTGCTAGTTAAAAACTGAGAAACTGTGAGGTTTGGGAAGGGAAAGGTGTGATGGTTCCAGTGATAATATAATGCTCCTTTCCCCAGCTAGTTGGCATTCCAAAATGAGCTTCCACCATTTCCACAAATTACCTGTGACTGGGAGTTTGCATGTTCTATTATTTCACAAATCCTTTGCCATGTTGGTGAGTTTTTGTATGTTTCTGGAAGGGCCCAAATGTGTCTGGTCCAAATGGTGTTATTTTCCTGCAGCTTCCACCAAAGCTTGCAAGAGAAAGCTTTTACCACTGCCCTTATATCTCTCAGCCCAACTCCATTTTCTTTAGTAGGTAAGGCCAGATTGGACCATTTCCTCCAAATCTTCTTCTGCCCTAGATCAGTGCTTCCCCAGAAAAAATTGGAAGCCAATCTTTCCATTTTTTTAAGTATCAACTTAGGGGGCTGTAGCACTGAGAAAATGTGTGTAGGGATAGCCATCAAAACATGGTTGATAAGCACCAGCCCGCCTGCCTGAGTCAGCCATTGATTTTTCCAATTTAAAAGTGACCTCTCCATTCTTTCAAGTAAACTGTGGTAATGTTTCACCAAGTTTCTACCATAAAAAATAGGAGCTCCCAGATATATAAATGGCAATGCACCATTTTTCATCCCTAATATCCTCCTCATGATATTTCTTCTGTCTTGAGCTGTGTGAGGGTGCACATAGAATTTAGACTTCTCATAGCTTATCTTTTGTCCAGAAACTGCTTCATAAGCAAATAAGAAATGTTTAAGCCTTCTCAAATTCCTGTTGTTACCATTCAATAAAATGGCAGTATCATCAGCATACATCAGATGGGAGACTGAGGGGACATTTCTTGGCATGGTGAAGTGTTCCATATAATTGATTGAGAAGAGCTTTTTTATTCCTCTTGAGAATGCTTCTGTAACAATGTTATAGAGGAAAGGAGAGATGGGGTCTCCCTGTTTGATCCCTCTATTGGAAGGAAAAAAGCCTGTTGCAATCCCATTTATAATGACTGAGAACCATGCACTCTCAATGTTCTGAAGAATTAACCTGACAAAAGTACCATGAAAACCAAACTGTATCATGACTGAGTTTAAAAAAGCCCAAGAGACTCTATCAAAAGCTTTTTGCATATCCAATTTAACTATAATGTTGCCATATTTCTGATATTTGGGTAGTAATCTTGCCATTTCCATCATCTGAAGTATATTGTCTGCAATATCTTTTCCTTGCATGAACCCTGACTGCTCTTCTGAAATTATGGCTGGCATATACTGTTTCAACCTCTCCATGAGTATCTTTGAGAAAATTTTATTCAGGAAATTGGAAAGGCTGATAGGCCTGTACTCTCCGAATGAGCTAGGGTTAGGTTTTTTTGGGATCAAAGCTAGCCAGGTGCTTGCAATTGCCCTTGGAATCCTTTCTCCAGACATGAATTGTTGAGCTGCACTGTAAAGGTCAATTTTAATTATATCCCAGCAACTTGTAAAAAATAGGCCTGAAAATCCATCTGATCCAGCTGCACTATCCTTATTTAGACCAAAAGTGGCTGATTTGAGTTCCTCCGTGCTTAGCTCCTTTAATAGGTCAGCATTGTCATTTTCTGAAATTAGACTGGGAATGACAGATATGAAATATTTCATATACTGTCCAGAAAGGTCAGCCTCACCCATATCTTCATTTAGTAACTTTGTGTAGAATTTAACAGCCTACTCCTGAATCTCTTCTGTGTCTGTTGTCCATGAGCTTTCACTATTTTTAATTTTTGTGATCTTTGCTCTGCACCTTTTCTCCCTCACTGTATTATGGAAAACATTTTAGTTGGCAACACCTTCTTGCAGCCATTTAACCCTAGCCTTCTGTCTCCAAAAGTCTGTACTTTCTGTTTCAGCTCTAATTAGGGCAGCTCTAGCTTCATTAAGCTCCAAGAGGTCCTGATCTGAGAATCACTGTTGATAAGTCTCTTCAAGCAATGATACCCTCTCTTCTGCAATTTGTAGATTTTGGTGCACATCTCCAAAGCTGTTCTTATTCCAGGCAATTAAGGTGGATTTCAACCTTTTCATTTTGTAGACCATATTGTACATTCCACTGAATTGGCTTGGCTCCTCCCAGTTGGTTCTGACCAGTTCCAGAAATTCACTTCTATTTAGCCACATTTCCTGAAATCTAAATGGCTTTGGTACATGTTGGATGGAGTTCTGTATAGTGATTAGGAGGTGGTTATGATCAGAGGAGGTTCTGTTTAATACTTGGATGGAAGATTGAGGGAAGTTGGCTGACCAGTCTAAAGTACACAATCCTCTATCTAATTTCTGAAGGAGCTTGTCACCTCTAATTCTATTATTGGACCAGGTAAATTGATTCCCCACTGTTGGCACATCCTGAAGCTGTAGAGCATCTATAAATTCTCTAAATTCTCTTATACTTCTTAAAGGTGGTCCGTGTCTACCTTTCCTTTCCAACACAGATGCCACTGTGTTGAAATCACCAGTATATATTGTTGGTTGTCTAGGAAGACTAATCAAATCAGACCATAGTTGTAACCTAGGAACTCTAGTGACCTGTGCATAAATGAAAGTAGAGCACCAGTTTAACATTGAGATCTTTTCTGTAATCTTAACCTGAATATACTGGTCAGATTCAGAAAGGACATCAATATTGAAGTGGTCTCTATAAAAAATCCAAATTTTAGCAGAATTAGCTTCTATATTGTGTTGAAAACCTATGTCATGCTGTAAATGGACAATTTCACTTTTTTCATGCATTGGCTCTATGATGCAAACTATTGATATATTGTGTAGAA
This sequence comes from Sherardia arvensis, assembly GCA_948330725.1. NCBI lineage: Eukaryota > Viridiplantae > Streptophyta > Magnoliopsida > Gentianales > Rubiaceae > Sherardia > Sherardia arvensis. Next base: position 37,974,986 of record OX415236.1, on the reverse strand, counting down.
AAATGAGTGTTCTTAATCTGTCAATAGAGATGCCATAACCCCTAATGTTCCAGACTAATAATTTTGTCTTAAAACTATTCATTTTAAATAACTAATTTTTGTTTTAGGTCTAAGAATTCTACTGAAACTTCCAGTAAGACTCTTAGTTTCTGAGTTGGATTGAGTGTTACTTGAGTTTGATAAGTTCTCAGATACTTTAATTTGCAGTTCCACTCTAGTTGGAGTAGAGGCTTGTTTGTCCATGAGGCTGAGCTGTGAGTCTGAGTTCCATCCAGTATGCTCCTGAGCATCATCAAAAGCATCTTCAGAACTGTCATCACTGGAAGGTTCCTGCAGAATTTCAAAAGCATTTGATATCTCTATTGGTTTATATGGAACTATTGTGAGTGCATTTCCTTTTTGAAGAAGCTGTGTAGTGTGAGGTGTGTGTTGGAAAGATTCTGTGTGTTTGGTGTGTGTGTGACTGTGAAACTTCAGAATCCTTTTCTGGCTAGCTAGATCTAGCTCATCTAGACAGTAAGCAGAAGATTGGGGCTTCTTCAATCCAGCAAATAGAGGCTCTCTATGTGGATTGTATACCACCATCATTTTGTCACTCTCTTTGGATTTGTTAGCCACTTTGACCCAAGTGTGATCCTTCTGCTGTGGAGTTAACCCTGATGAACCAGATCCATCATTCCTTTGTGCATGTGAGTCTCTCTGTTGGAATTGATGTTGCTGTGGAGTGCCATTTTTCTTCATTTCTGGCCTTGTATGCTCCTTTTAATGTCTTTCATTCCAAGCTCTCTTCAATTCTGGATGTAGAATTCTGCAGTTGGCATTTTCATGCCCCAGTTTTCTGCAGTGCTGGAAGTACAATGGGAGACTATGGTACTCAATCTCGCATTCTTTGTGATCATCAGGAAATCCAATCAATATAGAAGGTATTAACTTCTTGTTGAGGTCCAATTCAACATATATCTTCAAAGTAGAGGGCCTGGTAATATGAGTAGTGGCAGAATCCATTTTGATAAAATTTCCGATTTGGTTGCCCACATCTTGAATCAGTGTGTTGTTGTAGTAGTAGAGTGGAATATCTCTGACCGAGACCCATATCGGCACCACCGGAGATTCGTGTTCCGGCGAGAAATCCGGCGACCATTTCAGAATTTTCATTGATCCACCTGCAACCGGCCAGAATGCCTTTAACCAGCATCTTTGGTATTCTTCCTATGTTGCGAACCTGATGAGGACATGCTTGTAGTCCAGGGAGCCGATCTGGAACCGGCCGGAGAAGCCCATCTTCCGAAATGATGCTTGAATCGCGACCATTAATGAAGGCTTGGTTCTCTGGAATTTGCCAATTAAGGCATTTTCGTAGTGCTTGGACAGGATCTGGACAGATTCTCTGGTATACATGCAAGCCGGTTTACCATTGAAGGTGGTGATCGGTCGAATTTTCGGGTTGGAGGGAAGAGGGTAGAGGGATGGGGGTTGGATTTTGGCTGACAAAATTTGGGGATATGATTTTCCGGCAGGAGGGCCGTCGTCTGAGGGCGGAACCTCCCCCATTGCGGACGTTGAAACGACCGTTATCAGTAAGGAAAAGACAGGTAACAGTAATGAAATTGGTCAGAAAGAGACGTTATTGACATTAGGGGTGGCGCGTGAGTTTAGGCGAGGAAAGAGGGCAGAGAGAAAACTTTGCACTCACCAAGTGAAACCCCTAAAATTTTTGTTTGTTTGTTTATCCTTTCATCACTACAAGATTACAAGAACTAAATTAATTTTATGATCCCACATTTTTGATAAAATGTTTAGTTCAACTTTTCAAAAACATATGTTACTATATCTGTATTTCCAAATATAAATAAGAGAAAGTCTTGTGACCTTCCTATCATAAGTTCATGACATGATCGTGATTTACATTATATTTTTATTACTTCATGTGTATGTGTACTTATTAGAATTTATTATGGTACTCTTAATTATTTATTTTAAATTAAATATTATAAATATGTCCATATATAATTAATTCAATTTTTTGCGGTATTAGTTTAATTTTATTGTACTTTCCTTCATTTAGTGCTAGTTGTATTTAAATATAATTGAATTAATTGATTACAAATACAATGAAATGTTTTAAACACACACATAGTATCCTATGAACATATGAGAATTCATTCATCCTAGCTACCATAAATAATGATGTATGCCGGATACCAACACTTCGACGACGAACCAGGCTCTCGAACTGATCTGTAAAACAAAGGCCCCGGGTGTCCCGGGGATAGACACTCCAACGCTCAAGTCAGTATATTTTCTTTAGGCGTAAAGTATGTAGTATGAGATTAGATAGAGAGGTCTACCAAACCTTTAGGGTATTTATATGGCTACAATCCGTAGATCACCAAGATATGTATTTATGGTATGAATACAACTCTTATGGGAATAGTAGTTGTATTACCATGTATAATAGAAGTATATTTCGGACATGGTTGTGTTACCATGTTTAGGATGGTTGTATTACCATATTTGAGAGGATGTATATTCCTTGTAGAACCTTCATAATATACACATTCCTTATAAGGATTAGGATTGATGGACCTGTGGATCCACCTTCTGCGTATCTCGAGCCCACGACCCTTCTCGGGCCCTGGTCCGAGTATGAATGAGGTCCGAATACGAACCATGGACTTATTAGTATCCCCAAGGTAGATCTTCAGAATATAGAGTACTCTATTTCGAAGGTTGAAGAAGAGCTTGCTTCTCGAGGGAAGACCAATAACTCGAGGGAGACTAACTCGGGGTGTTAAGCTTGGAGTGTTCTTCTAGGACTGTCCTTTCAGGCTTACCCTTCTGAATATCTAGCTTAAAGTTCTTTCGTATTCCATCAGGACACGTGGACGTTTGGATCTGAATCTGCCTTCTTGCATTCTGAGGGGACTGACACGTGGTCTAGATTCATTGTATCTTCTGGCGGTGAGGAGGACCAACCTTCCAATTGCCTGTATCATTTCGGGAGTCGAGGTAATTACTCCGCTTAAATGCATGTTAATTACCGATTATATAACCAAGTAATTTTCCTTGTGTTTATCATCAATCTTCATCCAAGAAATTTTAATCTTTTCCATCTCTACAAAAATTCTCAAATGAACTCTTGTATTTCTTCATCGTCTTCTTCTCATAAACCTTTTCCCCCCATTCTCTGTATTGCCATGTCATCAGCAAACTCTAGCATTCGCTCTGGCAATGGAGAGAATGTTCTCGTGGCTCGTGACTTGCGTACTCTATTCCTGGGGGTTGAGTCTGGGGAGTTGATGGAGGTAACTATGGCGACGCCGCTGCAGGTTGTGACTGCGGTTATGGACGATGGTGCCTTTGGGTCGAATCAAGGCCCAAATATGGAGCCCCGAGTTGAAAAACGGGTTCCAACTTCTGGTGCTGCATGGAGCGTCACTAAGGTGGTCGATGAAAAAACGCTACAATATCTGCGGTCATGCAGGCTGTCATATCCTCTTGAGGCTGGCTTGAAGCTCGAGGATGGGGATGTTCCTATTGGAGATCTGGTGAGCCCCACTCGAGGAATACTGTATGGGAGGTTTTTGCAGCAAGGGATAAGTTTTCCCTTTCCCCCTTTATTTCATGAATTCCTGCTGCATCATCAACTGCATCCGAGCCAAATACATTCCAATATGGTGGTGTTGATCATGGCAGTAATTCTTGGTGTGCTCGGAAAAACTACAAACCGACCCTGGATTTATTCAGGAGTCTATACAAGTTATTCTCTTTTGAGACTTACGAGTACATTACCCTTACTCCGAGGAAAAGGAAACCTATCACGTTTCCTGATAAAAGTGGTGTGTGGGAGGCAGACCGTTTCACTTTCGACCGAAGCAAGTACGAGGTCCCTGATTTGCATCCCAATCCAAAGGACGCTATAGCTCGTGACAGGGGTTTCATCATTCCTAATCACTTAAAGGGCATCGTCGGGGAGCTCCTAAAGGAGGACATTACCCTTCAAAGAGAGGATTTTGTTCTGGGCGCACATGGCTCTGTATGGCAGTGGGCCGATATTACTACTCGTACCTGTTGGACGTTCCTCGGTCGAAATCTACCTCCAGCTTTTTGAAGCCTGATCGGTATTGGGCCCTCCCCGACAAAATCCAGGGAAGAAAAAAGAAATCCAGGAAAGGAGGTCCGAGAAAATCTCCTCGGAATCAGGGTGAATCCTCTTCTAGTCGGTCTTCTTAAGGTAGCTCTTCAAGTCATATATTGTATATAATATGTTTTTCCTGTGTCATATAATGAGGTTTATCTTTATATATAGCGTCTCCCCCAGGAAAAAGGTCAAGAAAGGGAAGGCCGCTCTCCAGGTCATAGATGAGGAAGCGGAGGAGTCCGAGGAGAGGGAACCGGAGGTTGGGAGGTCCTTAGATGATGATGAATCTGACCTTGAGCTGGTGATCTCTGAAGATGCTTCCCTGAAGAAACTGAAGTACTATCTGAGCGCCCAAAGGAAGAGGATGGTTAGGCTTCTCGGAGGTCTTCTAAGAAGTATCCCTTCGTTACCGAGGTAACTATCTTTCATGTTATACTATATAGATTCTTCAGATGCTAGGTTTTAGTATGTCTTCGATCTTACAGCTGATGGCGGATCTATCCACGCCGGGGTGTCGAGCTAATGATGTGATCCGGCACTTGTCTGATTCTGTGATGGAATTACATGTTAAGTGTCGGTCCTTCAGGGCAAAAAAGGAGGAGATGGAGGCCGCTCTTTTGACAATGACAACCGAGTCTACCGCGCCTACTCCTCTTGTTCAGGTTCTATTGAAAGTGACTCAACTAGAAGCCAGGGTAAAACAGCTGGAGGCCGAGAAAAAGGACCTGCTGTTGGCAAAGAACTCTCAGGATAAAGAGCTGGAGACTTATCGGGATGTTGCAGAGGAGATAGTGCAAAATCAAGCCGCGGAGAAGGATCCAGAGGAGCCCAAACGACTTCTAAAGCTTTGGAGTGCCTTCTTTACTTATAGCCCCGAGTTTCAGAGCCATAGGGAGGAGTATGGGGATTTATTCCATTCCTCTGAGCTGCATGAGATCTTGGGTGACGTCCTGCAACTATGTCAATCAGAGAAGGAGGTGAAGGTGATGGAGGAAATCTTTTCTCATCCAGATGCTGCTGATAAGCTTTCTGCTCATCCAGATGCTGCTGATAAGCTTTCTGCTCATCCAGATGCTGCTGATAAGCTTTCTGCTCTAAGCTTTCTTTTCTCATCCGAGTTTTTGGATGCATTAGATCCCTCCGAGAAGATGGTAACATCAGGAGATTTATTGAGGCTTATTAAAGCCAAGTATCCTGAATTACCTTCTCTTGAAGAGGTGCTTAATCCTTCTACTGGCAAGGTTGAGTAATACCAGCAGGTTTGCTACCTTATTTGCTGGCATCTTCTCGTCAGCTTCGGTCTCATGATTTACTGGAAAGGTGCATCAACCTTGGTTGTTAAGTTCTCGCAATTATCCATGATGAGCACTCTGCGAGCTTAATGTTGTTTGGCTTCTTCTTTGGGTGTCCTTTAAAAAGGCCTTTAATGTCACAGCGTGCAGAAAAGTTGACAATAGCCCATCTCTCAAGTGTCACTTCTGGTGAAGTCCTAGGAAACCCTATTGGGTATATTTAAAAGTACCATATTCTGATGTAATAACACCTTTGATATGACCTTTTTAGATTTGAGATTTTTCCTCTATGTGCCCTTTTGAGGGACTTTTTAGAAGTATCATATTCTGATGTAATAACACCTTTGATATGAACTATTTGTGTTCGAGGTTTTTCCTCTATGTGCCCTTTTGAGGGACTTTTTAGAAGTATGATATTATGATGTAATAACACCTTTGATATGAACTATTTGTGTTCGAGGTTTTTCCTCTCTGTGCCCTTTTGAGGGACTTTTTAGAAGTATCATATTCTGATGTAATAACACCTTTGATATGAACTTTAACTTCTATTTTTGAGGTTTTTCCTCTTTATGTTGAGATGATTGATTTTCGAGCACGTCTGCCCTTTTGGTCTATAGACCTCAATCAAGCACTTTTTGAAGTACTTTATCTCGAACATATCTCTTTCATTCAAAACGATTGGTATTTGAATATTGGATCCAAAAAACTTATAAGTTGACCAATCATATACTTTATAAAGTAAATTGTTTTGAATAGCAATCAATGTTATACTTAAGACAACAATCCTCTTTTTAGAAAAGGAATTTAAGATTGCTTGTTATAAGGATAGGTATAAAAATATCATGACTTCAATCTAAGTTTATAACTTTAAGAATAGAAGTAAAGTAAATAGTGGGTTTGAGTTTGAGTACCCGTTTGTGCTAGAGCATACTCGTCTCGGACCTTGATGAGGCTTCTCGGACGTTCTTGATAGTCTCGAACCTTTGTGAGGCTCTCTATTGAGTTTTTATTTTCCGTGATACTTTCTTAAGTTAATCACATTCCATCTTCGTGGTATAGGTTCCCCCTTCATGGTTTCCAAGAGGTAGCTCCCCCCTGGATGGGATTCTAGGACTCGATATGGACCTTCCCAGTTCGGGGCTAGCTTCCCTTCCACTTCTTTCTTGCTTTTTTCATTTAACCTCATTACAAGGTCTCCTTTAACGAAAGTGGCCAAGAGGACTCTTCTGTCGTGATATCGCTTGACTCCTTCCTTTACCTTGGCCTCATGGATAGTAGCATTAGCTCTTTTTTCCTCAAGGAGGTCAAGTTCGAGGCGAAGGTTTTCCTCATTGGTTGTGCCATCTTCATCCTCTGGTTGAGAAGTACGGGCAGAGGGGACCCCAATCTCCATGGGGATGGACCCATAAACTAAGCTGTAAGGAGTCTCTCCTGTTGCTGTGGCTGGTGTGGTTCTATGGGTCCAGATCACGCTTGGTAGTTCTTTGATCCAGTTTCCTTTAGCTCCTTCGAGGCGCTTCTTGGTGCGGCTTACTAAGGTTCGGTTCGTAACCTTTACTTGGTCATTAGCTTCTGGATGGTATACCGAGGTGAGCTTCTGGTGTATGCCGTACTCCTTACACCATTTCTTGAAGGGGTCACTAGCAATTTGTGCTTCGTTATCGGTCACTATGTATCTCGGGATGCCATGGCGACACACGATATTCTTCCAGCAAAAGTTGATAACTGTCTTGCCAGTTATGTTGGTCAAGGCTTCAGCTTCCACCCATTTTGAGAAATAATCAATGGCCATAATGAGGTACTTGAAGTTACCAGGGGCCGTAGGAAAAGGTCCGACGAGATCTATGCCCCATCGGACAAATGGCCAGGATTCTTGTATGGTAATCATATTCTCCTGTGGCACGTGGACCATCTTAACAAATCTCTGACACTGGTGACAAGAATCGATATATCTTTTGGTGCCTTGTAGCATCGTAGGCCAGAAATAACCCATCTGTAGGAGCTTTTGGGTAACGGTACATAGACCTTGATGGCTACCGCAGACTCCTTCATGTGCTTCTTGTACTGAATGTTTGGCGTCGGAAGGCCCAACAAACTTGAGTAAAGGTTAGAGGTATCCTTTCTTGTATATGATGCTGTCATGGATGACACATTTCAGAGTTTTAACTCGGACCTTCCGCGCCAGGTGCTTGTCCTCGGGAAGGGTACCCGTTTGGAGGTATTCAATGTAGGGGTTCATCCATGTGTATGAGATGTCAACAGACATGATGCTACTCTCTTTGCAATTTCTCTTCGCCAGGGTTTCCATAAGCAATTCTTGAGAAGATCTTATGTTGAGGTTCGAGGAGGCAAGTTTGCTAAGTGCATCAGCCTTATAGTTACCTTCTCGGGGGATATGATTCAGCTCATAATGTCGGAAGTGACTTAGGAGAGGCTTAACTATCTCGAGGTATTTCTGGATTCTGTACTCTCGAGTTTCATATTCACCTTTAACCTGCTGAACCACGATCTGTGAGTCACTGAAGATTTCGAGGTCCTCGACCTAAAGGTCTTTTGCTAGTTTTAGCCCCGTAATAAGGGCTTCATACTCTGCCTCATCGAAATGGAGAACGTACGGATGGTCCTTTCCCTCAAGGCTAGTTAGTAAAGATTTTAGCACCACTTCCCCCCGAGTTGGAGGATTTATTGACACATAACCGCCATCTTCCTAAAAGTAAAACACCATAGGTTGTTCGAGATCAGGGTCGGGAACCAGATCTCCTAGGATAGTGTTGTTGACTGAGATGTTACTCACTTTTCTGGCGTCACGGATAGCCGTGATCATGCAGGAATGCACCACTCCTTGATCTCCTTTGATTGAAGCTACTCCTCGTGGTATTGGAAATTTCAGCATCAGATGACAAGGAGACCATACGGCTTTAGCTTGGCACATCCAATGTCTGCCAAGGATAATGTTGAAAAGTGTGACTGTGTCGAATACCACAAATGTACAACAGAGGGTCAGGCTCTTTGTCCCATCTGCTACTGTGACTGGAAGTGTGATTTCTCCGAGAGATATTACGGGATTTCCGATGAACCCCGAGATCGGACCCGTAGGTTTGAGGTTGTCCTTGGTAAATTCTAATTTCTGGAAGCATTCTCGGAACATTATTCCTACCCCACTTCCTCCGTCTATGCAGACTCTGTTTACCAGAGAATCTTGTATGGTTGCTGTGATGATGAGAGGATCAGAGTGGTTTGGTATGACATCCGCGTCCGAAAAAGTAATGGTTTCTTTGGGGCGAAGTCTTTTGTTAACTTACTCGGTATGTTGTATGGTCCGCACACTATCTTTCAGCTTAGTTAGGGAACTTGCTTCTCCAGTATAGCCATTAATGCCGTTGATGACCCGCTTGGTTTCATTTGACGGTGGTGGAGGAGGATCTTGAGGATTGTTGCCTCCGCCGCCATGGTTGTTATTGTTATTGTTGTGGGAGCCATCCTTCTTCTTCGGAGTGTTATTACCTACAATGATTCGATACAGGTTTATCAAGAGGATTTCATCTTGATCATAGCGTCTCGTGGCGAGATTCATGTATCTATGATAATGTTCTATCACAGATTCTCCTTCTTGTTGTCTATCTTCAAGAATTTGTCGATCTCTTTGCGCTCTTCCTTCTGGAGAGAAGATCGAGTTGGGTCTACTATACCCCAACCTATTTTCCCTCGGTGGAGTGTCCGAGAAAAGGTTTATTTGAAGTGGATCAGAGCCCCATGGGCTATGTTGTATGGTTTGGTTCAGGGCTTCCCTGAGACGTCTCTGTCTAACGTCCTCCTGCTGCCTTTCTGCAAGGATTTTCCAATCTCTTTGTGTTCGTTCTTCTGGAGAAAAGATCAAATCGGGACCACTGTACTCCAACCTATTTTCCTGATCCCGACCATCTGAATTGTTGACGTCCGCGCTGTAATTCACGTCGTTTTGGATGAAAACCCTTTGTCCTGAGTTTGGTACTTCAGATCCAACAGGGTTTGTTCCAGAAGGTGGGGTTCTGGATGCAGCAGGATTGGAGCCAGATGCTGGTATCCCAGATACGATGGAATTTGATCCAAGAGGTGCTCTAGATACACCAGGATTTGACCAGAGATTGGTGTTCCTATAACAACAGAATTTGGATCGATGGATATCGGAACGTTGAAGTTTTCGGTACCTACGGTAGAGCTGGGTGATGGTTCTGAGGCAAAGTGTGCCCGAGATTCTCTAGGTCGTCTGCATCCTCGACCGCGTCCGCGTCCTTGAGGAGGCTGCTCCGCTTCTGGATTGTCCTCTGGATTTTGCCTCTGCACACGGGCGCTTCGTCTGGGTTGCTAAGCTTCAGACATGTTGTTGGAGGATTTGTTCTTCAGGTGCGCTAGACCAGATCAGAGACAAGGTTCGGCGACGTCGTCAATTAGTGTGAGAGCTCCCACCGGGCGTGCCAAATTGATGTACGCCGGACACCAACACTTCGACGACGAATCAGGCTCTCGAACTGATATGGAAAAACAAAGGCCCCGGGTGTCTCGGGGATAGACACTCTGACGCTCAAGTCAGTATATTTCCTTAAGGCGTAAAGTATGTAGTATGAGATTAGATGGAGAGGTCTACCAAACCTTTAGGGTATTTATATGGCTACAATCCGTAGATCACCAAGATATGTGTTTATGGTATGAATACAACTCTTATGGGAATTGTAGTTGTATTACCATGTATAATAGAAGTATATTTCGGACATGGTTGTGTTACCATGTTTAGGATGGCTGTATTACCATCTTTGAGATGATGTATATTCCTTGTAGAATCTTCATAATATACGCATTCCTTATAAGGATTAGAATTGATGGACCTGTGGATCCACCTTCCGCGTATCTCGAGCCCACGACCCTTCTCGGGCCTTAGTCCGAGTATAAATGAGGTCCGAATACGAACCATGGACTTATCAAATAATAGCGTAAAATAAAAATACCCTAAACCCTAAACCCTAAATTCCTTAGATATGATGCAGAGCGGATCTTATTCTATCCTTGATCAGAGATTTCTCTATGAAAAAAACAAATCGGAGTTTGAAGAGGGGGAGGAAAAAAGAGCCCTTGACCCATGACAGATAGAGGAGGTTTTTTTTTCAATCACACAGTTTGGGCTCCTAGAATATGGCGCCCTTGGTCCTTTCTATTTTATTGAATCGAAAGGCCCAGTGAATTGGGATTTCCCTATTGGTCCGGGCTATTTTCGGGCAAGCTGGTCATTTATGATGAAGAGGATGAGCTTCAAGAGAACGATTCGGAGTTCTTGCAGAATGGACATGTGCAGTACTTGACACGAGATAGATCTTCCAAAGAACAAGGCCTTTTTCGAATAAGTCAATTCATTTGGGACCCTACAGATCCACTCTTTTTCCTATTCAAAGATCAGCTCACGGTTGATACCGGATAAAGCAAATCTTTGTTTTCGTTTTCCTTGTGATAGACCTGGAAAAGGGGGTACATGCCAAGTATCGGCTTGGGAACATGTCTTCTTAGGACTATTCTGGATGTACAATGCATTTTCGGTAGTAATATTCCATTTCAGTTGGAAAATGCAGTCAGACGTTTGGGGCAGTATAAGTTATCAAGGGGTAGTAACACATATCACGGGAGGAAACTTTGCGCAAAGTTCTATTACTATTAATTGAGGACTCCGCAATTTCTTATGGGCTCAGGTATCCCAAGTAATTCAGTCTTATGGTTCGTCGTTATCTGTATATGGCCTTTTTTTCCTCGGTGCTCATTGTTATGGGCTTTTAGTTTAATGTTTCTATTCAGTGGCCGTGGTTATTGGCAAGAACTTATTGAATCCATCGTTTGGGCTCATAATAAATTAAAAGTTGCTCTTGCTACTCAGCCTAGAGCCTTGAGCATTGTACAAGGACGTGCTGTAGGAGTAACCCATTACCTTCTGGGTGGAATTGCCACAACATGGGCATTCTTCTTAGCAAGAATTATTGCAATAGGATAATGGCTAGGAGGATTTGAAAGGCATTATGGCATTAAGATTTCCAAGGTTTAGTCAAGGCTTAGCTCAGGACCCCACTACTCGTCGTATTTGGTTTGGTATTGCTACCGCACATGACTTTGAGAGTCATGATGATATTACTAAGGAACGTCTTTATCAGAATATTTTTGCTTCTCACTTTGGTCAATTAGCAATAATTTTGAATCATGGGCACAGGACCCTTTACATGTAAGACCCATTGCGCATGCAATTTGGGATCCTCATTTTGGTCAACCGGCTGTGGAAGATTTTACTCGAGGAGGTGTTATTGGCCCAGTGAATATCGCCTATTCTGGTGTTTATCAATGGTGGTATACAATCGGGTTACGAGCTAATGAAGAACTTTATACTGGAACCCTTTTTCTATTATTTCTTCCCGCCATATTTTTAATAGCAGGTTGGTTACACCTACAACCGAAATGGAAACCGGGCGTTTTCTGGTTTAAAAATGCGGAGGAATAGAACAATTTAATTCCTTCATATTTTGAGAGATCCTATTTATATAGATAAGGGGACATAATTCACATGGATATAGTAAGTCTCGCTTGGGCTGCTTTAATGGTAGTCTTTACATTTTTCCTTTCACTTATAGTGTGGGGAAGAAGTGGACTCTAGGAGTCCTATACTGGGGATTAATACTCATTTTTGTACTTGCGGTTTTAGTTTCTAATTATTTCTTTAATTAAGAAAACGAAAGAGAATTACTAAGAATTCTAGATATTTTCTTAGAGCATTCGGAATAAAATAGGAATAAAATAGGAGTAAATTATGACACGTTCACTAAAAAAAATCCCTTTGTGGCCAACCATTTATTAAATTAAAATCAATATTTTTATTTTGGGCGAACGACGGGAATTGAAACCGCGCATGATGGATTCACAATCCACTGCCTTGATCCACTTGGCTACATCCGCCCCTACCTCAATTTTGAATGTTTTATTTTACTATTGTAAAACAAAATAAATAGAATAAAATAATATCGGAAATTTTGCTTTCTTTAAACTTTACAAATTTTAAAACCGTAAAAACTATAACCATATTTAAATACAAGTTATGTAGTAAACAATAACTGCAAAATAATAAAAAGAAAAAAAATAAAGTAGCAATAAGAACCTCTTATTGCTACTTTATTTTTCAAAAACTCCTATGCTATAATACAATAAAAAATAAGACTGAAGTCTTATCCATTTATAGATGGAGCATCTATAGCAGCTAGATCTAGAGGGAAGTTGTGAGCATTACGTTCATGCATAACTTTCATACAAAGATTTGCACGGTTAATAATATCAGCCCAGGTATTAATTACACGGCCTTGACTATCAACTACAAATTGGTTGAAATTAAATCCATTTAGGTTGAAAGCCATAGTACTAATACCTAAAGCTGTGTGATTCATTTTATTAACCCTTTAAGAATTAAGGGGTCTTTGCTTTCGGTTTGATTGATATTCCGGGTAAAAACTTTATTCTCTATAATAAAGGATTAAACCCTTTACTTCTCAATAACATAGTCGAGAAAAATATTGATTCTCGCGATTTATATCAACAGCTACTTACAAAGTAAGAAAGTAGATTCTGAAATTGCGAAACGTAATTTTTTTAAATTGAATTTTAGTATTTATTAATACTAGCATAACGAATAGTAAAGGATCCATGGGTGCAGGTAGAAAGTAGGGTTTAGGGTTATTTCTAGTATTTTTGCCTTGTTACCTTTTTTTCTCTCTCATTTAATAAAAGCCAAGAATCTTGGGGTCACTATGTGGTGGAATGCTTGGGAATCCGAATTTTTCTTGAATGATATTCAAGAAAGGGGAATTCTAGAAAAAATCATAAAATTAGAGGAACTCCTTGTCTTGGAGGAACTAATTGAAGAATACTCGGAAACACATCTAAAAAAACTGTCATTCTATGAGTCTCTTTCTTTTTGCGTATGGCATCGCCACCCCCCTTGGCAGCATCCACTAATTCGGAACTTAATTTGAAAGCCATATTTCGACCCGGACGTTTTCGGGATGCCGCTAGTAACCAACGAATGGCAAGTGCTTTTCCTTGTGTGGATCCTATTTCAGAGAAGGTCACGGCGAGACTAGCCGTTTATCATTATGATAGGTGTCAAGTGGAAGTGCAGTGATGTATGCGCAGCTAAGGCATCCTAACGGACCGGTAGACTTGAACCTTGTTCCTACATGACCTGATCAATTCGATCAGGCACTCGCCATCTATTTTCATTGCTCATTGTTCAAATCCTTGACAACATGAAAAAACAAAAAGCTCTGCCCCCTCTCTATCTAAGGGATGGAAGGGTAGAGGCCTTTGGTGTCCCCTACAGCCAAGAATTGAGACCTTATAATCACTAGCCAATATACTTTTCTCTCATGCCTTTCTTCGTTCATGGTTCGATATTCTAGTGTCCTAGGCGTAGAGTGGTTCCTAAAATTTTTAGTCAATTTTTCTATCTTTCCATACATAACCGAAAAATGAAAAAGATTCTTCAAGTGTCTTAGGACCCAGAAGTGCATGATAAATACCACCAAATCCCAATTCTTCTTCCGGTTCTGGTAAATCAAAAGGCACTCTCTCACACTCGGCTAGAGATGAACTTAGAAAAATGCTAAATCCTATGGGTTGACGCCAAATATTCCACCCCCAAAAACTATATTTTGATTGGGCTTCAACTATATCAACTGTACTTGGACTGTTAGATAATCATAGTCGATGATAACACCAATGTTCACATCGCTATTACAGAACCGTACATGAGATTTTTACCTCATACGGTTCCTCGGAGAAATAATTGACTGCATTTATCTCTGTAGCTACGCCGCCTACAAAATTTAAGGAATCTAAAGGAGCATGAGTCATATATTCCGCGGAACGTCGTTCTTGCCAAGGCTGTATGTCCTTTTTCAATCTACTCAAGTCCAACCCATTTGGACCCCTTAGAGGTTCTAACCAGGGAGCGCCTCAACGCATTTCAGGGAGAACCAGCTAGCTCTGGGTTCGAGTGGCATTTCACCTCTAACCACAACTCATCCGTTGATTCTTCAACATCAGTCGGTTCGGACCTCCACTTAGTTTCACCCAAGCTTCACCTGGTCATGGATAGATCACCCAGGTTCGGGTCCATAAGTAGTGAGCCCTATGAAGACTCGCTTTCGCTACGACTCCAGTGGGTTCCCTTAACCAAGCCACTGCCTATGAGTCGCCAGCTCATTCTTCAACAGGCACGCGGGCCCCGGGCTCCTCCCACTCCTTGGGAGCTTACGGTTTCATGTTCTATTTCACTCCCCGATGGGGGTTCTTATGATATATAACCCCCAAAACAAATAAGCCTTGAATTATTTTTAATTATATATTAAAATATGGTTTTTGGGGGTGGAATATTTGGCGTCAACCCATAGGATTTAGCATTTTTCTAAGTTCATCTCTAGCGGAGTGTGAGAGATTGCCTTTTGATTTACCAGAAGCGGAAGAAGAATTGGGCTTTGGTGGTATTTATCATGCACTTCCGGGTCCTGAGACACTTGAAGAATCTTTTTCATTTTTCGGTTATGTATGGAAAGATAGAAATAAAATGACCACAATTTTAGGTATTCACTTAATCTTGTTAGGTCTAGGTTTCTAGTATTCAAGGCTCTTTATTTTGGGGGTTCTGTGAAATCATATCGGTCATTCTAAGTACCTACATCTTCTTAAAACTATCTGGAATAAATTCAATTCAATGTTTAAAATACTTTGATGAAGTTCATCTTAAAATAGTTGGTTATAGTGATTTAATTTATTAACATTTATTAAACTAGGTGATAAATCCATGGTTCGTATTCGGGCCTCATTCATACTCGGACCAAGGCCCGAGAAGGGTCGTGGGCTCGAGATACGCGGAAGGTGGATCCACAGGCCCATCGATCCCTAATCCGTATAAGGAATGCGTATATTATGAATGTTCTGCAAGGAATATACATCCTCTCAAAGTTGGTAATACAACCATCCTAAACATGGTAACACAACCATGTCCGAAATATACTTCTATTATACATGGTAATACAACTACTATTCCCATAAGAGTTGTATTCAAACCATAAATACATATCTTGGTGATCTACGGATTATAGCCATATAAATACCCTAAAGGTTTGATAGACCTCTCCATCTAATCTCATACTACATACTTTACGCCTTAAGCAAATATACTGACTTGAGCGTCGGAGTGTCTATCCCCGGGACACCCGGGGCCTTTGTTTTGCAGATCAGTTCATGAGCCTGGTTCGTCGTTGAAGTGTTGGTGTCCGGCATACATCACTAGGTTAGTTTTCGGCGCAAATGCGCCGAATGTTGAATTAAATATAATTATTATAAATATTTATAATTAAAATATTATAAATCAAAATAGCTGTTACTTAATATAAATGATATTGAGTTAAATTTGAGATTATAATATAATATTTAATTAAAAAATATCAACATATTCAGTTTAATTCAGCATACTAATTTAACTTTAAAAAACCCGTTTACTTGTGTGTGGTTGTTTGCGTGTATTGCAAGCATAATTATCGCACGCGCTTGGATAATTACAGAAGGATAATTTTTAGTTTAGGTATTATTTTAATTGATAATCTTGACCGCTGGATTAATCAAATAGTTATAATTCAATATTCAGTAACATAGAGGTGCAAGTAATGGAGAAGTAATTATTGATTAAGTGTTATTTATTTTGATTATTTTCCTTTTTTTAATAAGTGTGATTTTTCTAAATTGATATTTTTCTTATAGAACAAAACACTCCATTTAAATTAAAAGTTATCGGCTATTCGTGCGTGTAATGCACGCACGATTTATTGAATACACACGACTAAAATATTAGATATATTATGATATCTCCATTATATTAACAAATCATTTAAACTACACTCCTCGATCCTTAACGGTCAAATATTATTATCCTCTAATTGGTCATGTTTTCTAAGTGATTGAGGAAGGCGCGCGCAGCTCACGCGTGCCTCATAATTTGAAGATCCTTGGGATAAGTCGAAACAACCCAGTGAATGGAATTGTTCAATACAATGCTACTCTCCTCATCCATCTCATACCAAGAAAATTCGATCACCTGAAATGCTTTCCACGAATCACTCCTTAGTGAAATACGTGGATTCCACAGATACAATGTGGAATTCATTGGATGGTTTAAACAGACCAAACCTCCAGAATTGTCAACAGTAAAATAATAATCTGAATCGTCATCTATAGCAGGACAAGGGATATCCTCCATGAGGGAAACAAGGGGGTTGGCAAAAGAAAGGACTGGGAATTTTTCTGACAGCCGATTGATTAAAATCGATTCAGGCATACACAGTAAATACTGGTTACCTGCTAAAACCTAATTCTGGAATTGCATGTAAATAAAAATTTTTGATGAAATCAATTTGTGCCATTTATTTTGACACAAACATCATTCGGAAAAGGCTGTCTACCGGAATAAGCCGTAGGATCGAGATAAAAACATCAGGCAGGTCTGTAGTGGAAGACATCTTATGCTCCATTAATATTCGTTTGAAATGTTGGCTGGCGGTTTACACAGTGAATAGATGTGTGTGGCAGTGGTGATGTAAACGATTTGGTTAAAATTTTGGTTCTGTCATAATGATACAACGTGCTAGCTGCCTACGCACGACACAAACACGTGTACGCACGGAGAAAATATGCGTGCACATTGCAGTAAATGAATATTTATTACAATATATATAATAATTAAATAACCACAAAATCCCTCTATTCGTAAATTTTATAAAAGTGTATAAACAAATAAAACACGAGACACCTATTTACGATGAACTTCTAACGTACTATCTAATTTAATTAAAATGAATTAAATTACTATAACCACCTTATCATCCTAATGTATGTCATTGAAAAGTTGCAAGTCATACTTGCCTACATATAACATTCGATGTGAAATTGTTGGTGAGATATAGTTCTTCTCCCACACAATGTCATTTGAATGGTGTTAAACATTCATTTCGATACTTTCAAGGTACAATTGACGTGGGTCTTTATTACCCTAAATTCCTAAATGGTGACCTCACATGGGTTATACAAATGCAAGATACCGATTCGATTCCCATGTATTTACATGTGGTGGCATATGATGGATATCTCAGACCCGTGGTTGATCTCGAACCGAGCTCACGAACTGATCTGCAAAACAGACCCCATGTTTAAGTTAGTAACTAGCCTTAAGAAGCAATAAGTATAAAGCGTAGTGTGTGTAAGATAGATCGAGAGGTTTATCATGGCTTTATACTTATAACCCCTAAATCCTTAGATTGATAGGGTTTATATTTCGAGTATGATTATAACTCTTATGGTACTAACAGTTATATTCCCATAATTAGAGGAAATGTATTTCTTGTAGGCAATTCGAAATATACGCAAGCCATGTTTAGCCTAGGTCCGTGGACCCGTAAGCCCACCTTCCGCGTATACCGAGTTCAGAGCCTCTCGCCCCCTGGGCTAGGTCCGAACGAAACCCACGAGTACGAACCATGGACTTATCAGTAGCTCCAAGGTAGATGTTCAGTTCATTATTCGAGATTTCCTCTCGAGGGAATTTCCCGAGGTACTTGACCTAAAATTGAGAAACTCGATGGATGTATCTCGAAGAATTAACTTGGGGCATCCTATTGGATTGACCACTCGGGTAGAATTTTCTGAATATCTAGCATCAAATTGTTTCGCATTCCATCTGGACACGTGGACAGTTGAGTTTAAATCTGTTTCCAATCTGAAGTCGGATACACGTGTTGCCTATTTATTTGGCAATGAGAGCGGTTTGTCCCCACCTCTCCACTTGCTTGCATCGTTATGCGGATCAAGGTAATTATCCGCTTAAATGCTATTTCATTTTGGGTTGTATCCCCCATATATCTCATTTTCTTTCTCACTTCGCATTTTTCTCTTTCCAAGTTAAGTTTGCAGACGACACTTCCTTTGCTATATCATTCAGAAGCCCCAATTCTTCATCTTCTTTAATCCTAAGTCTTCGAATTCTTCTCCTATTATTCACTACGTCTACTTGTTATATTCTTACCTTATGCTATCCCTTCCTATACTTTCCCCTCACCCCCTCTGCTATCATGTCCAACTCGAGTTCCGAGCACGAAGCGCAATCCAGCCACAAACATGATAACAGAGAGGATGAGAATACGGAGACGGAGGAGCTTGGCTTCGATGATGACCGTTGTCAGGCTAATATTGCCGATGAAAAGCACCCTGTAGAGATTCCGGCCCAAACAGGGAGAGGCAAAATGATGGACCTGCTTCTGACTACGATGCAACCCCGTGTGATGAAGGACACGACATCCTCGCAGAAGGTTACCTCAAGTGTCGCAGGGAAACATGGTTCCTCGATTCATCTGGGTAAAAGGGGCCAATCCAAGGAACGTTCTATTGCAACCATATAGGGGTCGAACGACATTTCAGTAGAGGATCAAGAGGCTCGAGATAAGGCCTGAAAATATGTCGAGGATTTCATTCTCCTTTCCCTTGGATTGCGACTTATGTATGCCGATGACGCAGTAGCGGCTCAAGTTTTGGTTACTTCGAGTAGGGGTAATCTTCAGGAGGTTTATCGAGCAGGGGATCACTTTACCTATCCCACTTTTATTTTTTGAGTTTTGAACCATTGCCAAGTTCTGAACATGGAATTGGTCATCTCACGTGGACATGCATGATGCAAGGTGGTTGCATCATACCAAGCAAGGCGGATCCAAAATGCCTTGCTAAGTTGTGCCTTAAATGTGACTATTTTCTCGGCGGTTTTGAAAACACTGTGAACCAGGCAAATTCAGCTTACGAACTCGCCACCAGGTGCCACCTGGTGTCAGTGAAATCATGTCGGACGATACCGCCTGCATCATTTCGTCTGCAGAAGCGATGCTCATTTCAATCGCCTATGAAGTGGTTACGATACCGCCACATCATTCGCTTGAATTTTTGACAATTATTGAATGACGGGAATTTTAAAAAACGGTAATGGTTACGAGATCGCCTCAAATACAGCCTGTAGGCGAATACATTAGGCGAACTTGCCCCATGAAATAGGCGAACCCTGTGTGCGAATTCGCCTCCTGAAACAATCGTGCCAACAGAGACTCACTAGCGAATGGCGTGGTGAGATCGCTTGTGTAGGCGAATTTGGAGGCGACACCGTTTTTGTGTCCGGTTGTAGATTGTGGAGCGTGAAAAATGTGGTGGCGAAAACGCTTCTTTATTCGCCTGTAAGCGAATCTTTTGTTACGATATCGTCTACAAGCACTGTAAAATTTGCTAATATTTGAAAAATGTGACCCATTTCTTTCGTAACATGAATCGGTATTTCGATACAACAAAAACCTGCCAATTTCCATCAACCACCCTATACTAAAGAGGCACAGCCTCATATTTCAAGTGCACACAAGTGCATTACCAATGTCAATTCCTAATTAAAAAATAAATAAATGCAATGGACCAACACCTTGTCACGTGGTAGGTAGCTTCCGGAAGTGTGGCCTTGCAATGGTAAAAGCACAGTCTTGGACTAGGTGGCATGCCAATCGGTCTCTTCCATTGTTAAGTTCTTCCAAGGAGAAAGGCGTGGTATCATCCACGAATACATATGCATGAAACAAATGCGCATTAGGAAGTTGTCATGAAGAATAATGGAATTAGATTGTAGAAGGTTACCTTTACGTTACCTTTAGAAGATCATACATGTTGTTTTGAACACCATCTACCACCATCAAACCAAACAACATCGTGTAATAGCCACATTCCCAGTCTGAGGATTTCTTCCTAGAATACAATATATATACTCCATGGTTATAGCAATGGTGTAGGCTAAAAACATTGAATTGAAATTAAGTGATAGCATAAGCATAACAAGTTACCCTAATGAAATGCATTGTCAAGGAGATCGAGGGATGTCCGGGATGGAGGGCGGTGGAGGGGGTCTATCCAATATACTTGCTTCAAATCTGGCATTATTGCAACAAAGCTCCAATGATCACTACAAATCACATGAAAGAATCCAAATGGTCATATTAGTTTGGAGAAACATACAATCTATAAAAGCAAAAAGAATAGAGAAAGTTTCAAGGTTTACCTCTCTAGATATGGTCGAATGAATATTTTATTGGATTTGTAAGAGAAAGTGTTAGCCAATTCTAGTTTGTGTAAACATATGAGATCGTAGAGGTGGACTAACCACTACTACAAAGGGGTGGATGCAAGGCACATATTTAAGGCGTTTGATGGGGGCGCGTTTTTTTACGCCTTGATGGTATGTAGCGAGTTCGCTACCTCTTCAAACTAGCAAAAAAAATTACATTTAAGACGGAAAGAGGCAGTTAAAGGCGGAAATGGGTTTTGACGTTAAAAAATGCTTGACCAAGGCGGAAAAAATGTATCCGCCTTAAATTGAATTGGTTGTTGCGATCTCGTAACCTTTGTAGTAATATAAACGTATCTGTAGCGATTTCGTAGGTTAGCTCGTTAGTTGTAGGTTTGTGCGTTGCGATCTCGTAAGCTTTGCTAAACCCTAATTTTAGCAGGCGAGGATGTGGGAGATGTCGTAACTGGGACGGTAGTATATTGCGTTTGATGTTACGATATCGCTTCTGTGCACGTCAAATTTGTCATTGTTCAATGTACAGTGCATATGAGGGTGATTGAAATGTTACGAGTTCGCAGGCTATCCAAAGGTGTTAGCGACGTTTTAGCGATATCGCAACGGCGTCTGTATGGGTCACAGATTTAAGCTGAACTGGCCGTTCTAACTCCAAAAACAAAAACTAATAGAGGATTTAGGCATGACTCTAGTTAATAGAGGAATTCTAGGGTCTAGGGATGATCCATTCATCATGGCGGCTCAATCTCATCAGGTATTCTATGTGGAAGATCCAACTGATGCTCGATGGGAGATCGTTGTTGATGGTAAGAAAACATTCATCTATGGTGACGGCTTGTTCGACGATGACTCCACTGTTTCTACCGACACCATTCCGCCCTCGGTGTATGAAACTCTGGAGGAGGATGATGACATTGTTTGTGCGTCGGTGTGCAGAATGGATCATGAGGAAGGCATGTGGATTAATCCTGCGGGGAAAACTACAAAGAGGAAGGGGAGGCAACCAAAGAAGAAGAAGACTAAAAAGAGTAAAAAACAAAAGTAGCTATTTGATAACCAGTTTTTTAATATTATGCTGTATTTAATGGTTCATGTAGTTAAATTTTGATTTAATTAATTTTAGTACACTAAATCTTCTAATTCTAAAAAATTTGTACACTGCTGTAGACGTGGCGATACCGTAACAAAACACGCTAGCAACCAATGCATGTTAACTTGTTGCTTTGCGAGTTCGTAACATTGGCGAACCGGTTACGCTCTCGCAACAAAAAGCTGAAATTCGCAGATGAGCTTCTGTCTCTTGAGTCTGACAGGTTACGATCTCGCTTGATGGGAACAACTTTGTATAAATTTGATTAACTTGAAACTAGCGCAGTCGGTAGTAGCTCGCCAGGTGAGTAACGTGATAATAGCGAGTTCGCTAGTATAAAGCCACATACCAAAAAATTAGATTTAACTCCTTAGTAAAGTGGTGTTACATTTTGCAAAAATTTGGCCACACTGAATAAATAATGGAAGTTTAAATAATCAAATATATATAATAAAATATATGACATTCAAATTCAATTATTCTTCGCAATGTTGTTAGAGAAACTGATAAACACAAATTGAAAATTAAATTGTTTGGATTTGAGTACAAGTACTAGCCAACATGAACGAATGCAAATCTAATCATCATTGCTAGGAGGTGGTGTCTGTGATGGTGCTGATGGATCCCCCTTCGATTTTTTCCTCGCACTAGCCCTTTCAATGCCACGTATCACCTTCTCCGTTAACCAGTTTTCGTGATTGATTTTGGCTACTTTATCCCTGAAAAGGTCGACCGTGTCTTCTACACCCTTGTAGTATGCCTCTGAGGGTACACCTGTTCATGTAAGTGAAACAAAAAAAGGGCCAGTATAGCAAATAAATTGTATAAAACAGAAATTAAACCGTAGGGGTTTAGTGTGGCTAACCTTCGACGTTCTCTCTGACTTCTTCAGGATTAAACTGTAGCGGTTTCTTGGGTCCATCCGCTACTTTCTGCCACACACCATCCATCAACTCAAACTTACCTTTCCTCTCAAAATATGACATCGTATAGAAGCAACACTCCTGGGCTATTGGAGATAATTTTATCATGGGATGCACTGAGGTGAGAAACATGGTCATGAAATTACCGTAAGGGAGCTTCTTGACTGTCCTATTATTTTCGACCACACTTTGTCTCATGTGCTCTAAAATGACATGGCCCGGGTTCAACTGTATCTCCTCCATGACGCAATAAAATATTCTCACAGTAGTATAGTTCATCTCGGTGATCCAACCACCCTTAGGCACGACACTCCTAGCGACCATCTCATAAACATTCCTCTCCTCACCACTAAGTTTATCCAACTTATAAGATCTAGGCACTCCTAAATCGTCAACATCTCTATCAAAGTACTTCTTAGCATACTCTACAACTTGAGCTCGATCCAAAACTCCATACTCAGGCCATTGTTCTCTAACGTAAAACCCCGGAGTGGGTTGGTTGCTATAGTCCTCGTTAACAGCATAGGTCACGTTCAATGCCTTGTTAAAAAACTCCTCCCCAATCTCGTAGTCCTTCTTATTAACCCTAGTGAACCATCTACCCGTCTCCTTTTCTTCCTCAATCAACTGGTGAAAATTAGCATAGAATTGGCACGTCTCATCCTTATGTGCCGGATAATTCAAACCTAACAAGTCATCCAACTCATGAAATTGAAATATCTTTAACACATTCCACAAACCTAGTTCTTCTATCTGATTAAAATCAACAACATAACAATCTAGCAATTGACTATGCTCCATGTAATTAGAATAGGCCTGGGATGCATCAAAACTTACAAATCTTTGCTTATCATATTTGGTTGAACTTGTTCCCGCCGTCGCCCGTGGCTGAGATCCCGAAGCCCGACCTTCATCACGTAGGGCACCCTGCACAAACGGATTGGGTGCCAAATTCTTCGTCCTTGCCATTGTTCTTGTCAGATGGGTATGTGAGATTTTGGTTGGTTCATTTTTTCTAAGCTCTGAGACGTTCGATCGATGTTTGAAATCAGAAGATCCCCAAATTTGATATTTAAAGGTTTGCGGCTTACGAAATCGTAACTAACAAGCCAGCTTATATTCAAGTTGGTTGCGATGTCGTAAGTTTCCACGCACAAAAGAAAATGACGCCGTGTAACATGCTGCGAGGGTTTAATTCTCAGGAGTAATACCAGCGACATCGTAACTAATTAAATTCATATTATATTAATAATACGCAGTACTACTAGCGGCGAACTCGCAACTAATTGTATTCATATTAACCTAGTGAGATCGCTACCATTCCACTCATAAGTTTTGTTGTTCTATGTGTCAATCTTTGTTGTTCCGAATTCGCAAGGGTAGACAACGTACGCTGCGATATCGCTACAGATTCTCTAACTAGGCTCTGTTGACTGAATACGGCTTGTTGCGAGATCGTAAGGACCTCGTAAACAGGTGCTAGTTAGTTGCGAATTCGCTTGGTGTTCTGTTCATAATAAATCATCATGAAACGTGACAGTGACGATATCCCTATGTCCACGCACTATACAAAAAGTGAATGATTTTGCTGATACGATATGGGCTCTTAGGATGAATAAATAAAATGTAAGGGACAATATATCAAAACAAGAAAAAATAAATTGTAAATGTGCCAAAATGGAAAACACAACTTCATTACAATCGAAACAAACTGGTGATGCAAAAATACATAGTAAAGAACAAACAACTAATACTAGTAGATGATTCGTTCACCGAGTACATGAAGCAGTTCCTGATCGCAAGTGATGTCCGCCGGATCAAGGGGCAGCCAGGGATCGTACCTCACAAACTTATTGAGGCCAGCATGCGGAATGCAGCAGATCGGCCTAGGCCTAACTGCTGCTTCTGAGAAGTACCTGAGGTAGTGTGTCCATCCCAAAGCGTATCTCAGACCTCTTCTGACGCGTTGCCTAGCTAGACGGAGGCCCTGTTTGTCGGTTCTCTTCATGGTTGTGATGACATTCATGCCTCTTTGAATGTCACCTTCGCAGATTGCAAAAACAGCCAACACATAGGTCGACGGTGTGTGACCTACTGCAGAAGCTTCGGTGAGCCACTGTCAAGCCCACTCGGTCGCTCTTCCGCTCACGTAGCGACGAAGAACCCAGTCGAACTCAGCACGAATCAATACCAGATTTATCATGTCATCTGGTAGGGCGCTGAATAGAGACACATCCATTGGAAGCAGAAGGCAAGGAATATGAGAAGGCAGAAGGGAATGTGAGAATGAAGGGTCTAATGAGGTTCTAAATGGAGAAGGGGTTGATATTTAAAGGGTTGAGGTGCTCTATTATTCAAAAATCTGTCAGAGTTCCTAGACAAAAAGCAGTCATTATGGTATTAATGGAAGGAAAATGTAAAGGCATTCTCACCTTTCCATGGACACCCCATGCAAACCCCCAAAATAAATTAATTACTGATGGAATTTCAAAGGTTTTTACTGATGTCACAGGTCAGACAAAGCCCAATACTTATACTATCACTACTACTACAGCCCAATATACTACCAAAAGCCCTTATCTCGTTGCGATATCGCTAGAGAATCGCCAGCTAGGCTCTGTTGACTGAATACGAGCTAATGCGATATCGTTAGGGCCACGTAACCTATAAGCGAGTATGTGACGATTTCGCTAGTGTTGATTCTACTAATAACCGTGACACTGACGATATCGCTAGGAACATGCAAAATAGCAACAGTAAATGATTTTGCATAAAAAGTAACGTTTACGATGACGCTAGTGATTTAGCGAGCGATTTTGCTTAAAAAATAACCGTTACTGATGAAAAAGTAAAATGTAAGGGACAAGGTTTCAAAACAAGAAAAGCTATTCAATAATTTAATTTATGAGCCAAAATGGCAGACATAAATTTATTACAATCCAAACAAATTGTACATAAAAAACAACAGAATAAAATAAGAAAGTGGCGGAGGGGTTAGAAGGACGTGAAGCACTTCCTGCTCGCAAGTGCATGCATCACATTCGATGTCCGCTAGATCAACCCTCGTGTAGCGCCAGTACCTGAAGCCGTGATTGAGGTCAGCATGTTCTTGGCAGCATCTAGGTCTAGGCACTACTACATCAAAGTACCCCAAGTAGTGCGCATTGCCCCAGGCGTAAGCTAATTCGAGGGTGACGCGATCCCGAACTTCCTTGAGGCCTTTCTTGTCGGTTCTCTTCATCTCGGTGATGACATCCATGCCTCTCTGAGCATCACCTTCGCAGATTGCAAATATAGCCAAGGCATAGGCCGACTCTCTGTGACCTATCGCAGAAGCCTCGGTGAGCCACTGTCGAGCCCAATCGGTCGCTTGGAAGCTCACATACCGACGAAGAACGTGTCTGAACGTAACACGAATCATTATAAGATGAATCACGTCATCAGGGAGGGCGCTGAAAAGTGTCAAAGCCATGGGAATAAGAATGCAAAGAATAGGAGAAGTTTGAAGGGAATATGGGAATGAAGGCTCTGATGGGGCTCTAAAGGGAGAAGGGGGTGACTTTTATAGGTGTGAGGTTCTACATTGGTCAAAAACATGTGAGAGTTCCGAGCATAAAATTAAAATTAGTGATTGCTGTATTAAAAGAAAAAAAATGTAAAGGCATTCACACCTTTTCATTGACCAACTTGGCATCCCCAACCAAAATAATTACTGATGGAATTTCAAAGGTTTTTCGTGATGGGTCCGTATACTGTAGCGATATCGCTACTCTCCAAGCGCTACAATTGTTTGCCAAGTGTGTCAAGCTTTGTCGTTAAGAACTCGCTAGAGAATCTCAAGCTAGGCTCTGTCTAATGAGTACGACTCGTAGCGAGTTCGCTACAATAAGTTACACAGCTAGCGAAGTCGTAACAAAGATCGCCAACATTTGTCCCACATCGGCTGATTAGAAGGTGATTTTTCAGTTTATATACACTTACATTTCACAAGGGTTCGATAAGTCGCCGACCAGCGCAAACTGAACATGAAACACCAAGGCTAAGGCCCAATACTTACATAGGCTAAGGCCCAATACTTACACAGGCTGAGGCCCAACACTTATACGCCCAATATAGACCCAAATCCAAAAACTCTTTTTTGATGGGTTCTTACCATGTAGCGAACTCGCTTCATGCCACGGCAATGTTGAGTTTTTTTTTGTCAATCTTTGTTGTTACGAGATCGCTACAGAATCTCTAGCCAGGCTCTGTTGACTGAATACGACATGTTGCGATATCGTTAGGACCTCGTACACAGGCGCTTGTTAGTTGCGATTTCGCTTGGTGTTCTGTTACTAATAAATCATCATGAAACGTGACAGTGACGAAATCGCTTATTAATAAAAATTAATAAACTTACATAAAATGTAAAGGACAAGGTATCACAAAAAAAAACTTATTAAATAATGAAATGTGCCAAAATGGCAAACAAAATGTTGTTACACTCATACCAAATTTGGGCAAAAATGGTAAAAATACATAATCAAAAATACTAGAACATTTAGCCTAAACGAGGACCGAGTACGTGAATCAATTCCTGATCACAGGTGCATGCATCACTTGAGATGTCCGCTGGATCAAGTCTCTCCCAGCGATCGTACCTCACTCTGCGATTGAGGGCAGCATGTTCCACGCAGCAGATCGGCCTGGGCGTGACTACTCCATCTCTGAGGAACCTGTAGTAGTGCGCCCAACCCCAAGCGTTACCCAAACCGGCTCTGATGACGCGTACTCGAGCTTCCCGGAGCCTTTCTTATCGGTTCTCTTCAGGGTGGTGATGACATTCATGCCTCTCTGAATGTCACCCCCGCAACATATTGCAAATAGGGCCAAGACATAGGTCGAGTCTGTGTGACCTAGTGCAGAAGCGTCGGTGAGCCACTGTTTATGCCATTCTGTCGCTGTTCCGGTTGCGTACGCACGAAGAACCGAGTCGAAGTAAACACGAATCATGATTATATTTATCATGTCATTTGGGAGGGCTTCGAATATAGACAAATCCATGGAAAGCAAAAGGCAAACAATAGGAGAAGGGAGAAGGGAATGTTGGAATGAAGGAAATTTATAGGGTTCAGGTGCTCTATTTATGAAAAAGATTGTAGAATTCCTAGTAAAAAAATAAAGGCATTTTTACCTTTTCAAGATATCCTCATGCAAACCCCAAAAAAAAGTTAATTCCTTATGGAATATGAAAGGTTATACTGAATTCTTTTGAATGTTATTTCATCAAATCAAACTAAACTAAATTGAAAGTATTGAATTCGTTTGTGGGTTCGTGGGTTTATGGTTAGGGTTTAACTGTGATAACGTGCACACTAGCGATATCGCTACCATACATGCTACTTAGCGATATCGCTACAATAAGTTACATCGGTAGCGAGTTCGCTAGTGAGGCGCCAACTTGGCTCTTTTGACTGAATACGACTTGTTGCGAGATCGCTACTTTATAGTTACACAGTTAGCGAGTTC
The DNA here is from genome assembly GCA_948330725.1 of Sherardia arvensis. Lineage (NCBI taxonomy): Eukaryota > Viridiplantae > Streptophyta > Magnoliopsida > Gentianales > Rubiaceae > Sherardia > Sherardia arvensis. The sequence goes on along the minus strand of OX415236.1, from coordinate 37,946,827 downwards.
GCTAGTGAGTCGCCAACTTGGCTCTGTTGACTGAATACGACACGTAGCGACCTCGCACGTTACACGTAAATAGGAGCGAGGACCAAGCGATTTCGCTAGGAGCACGCACTATACCAAAAGTACTTGATTTTGCTGAACTGAAGTAACAACTCTAAAAATAATTCAACAACATACATCTAAAAATTGTTGAAGTTATTGACCACATTCATGTAACCAAAACGGCATATTTGGTGACGCGTACACAAGTGATCATAATCCAAAAACTAGTTAATATTCAAAAAAGTAAATGTTTAAACCAAACTAAACTACGAAATCAGAGGCCTGCGACTAACATATCATGCAAGTTATCAACACACATCTTGTCGCTGCCTTCGGCCTTCTCCCCCGAACTGCCTTCTCCTTCTTGTTGCTTGTCTTGCTCGTTCTGGCCAGCTGGTTGAGCTTCAGTCTCGATGCAGGTGTTCTCTTCTTTGCCTTGGCCCGGTTCAACATCATCGTCGGGTTCTCCGATCAGCCTCTCTTTCCTAATCATCTCATACCTCGCCAGCTCATCTTCTGCATCAGAGTCGGTGTCAGGATGATCACCATCATCACCATCATCACTATCCGCCTCTGCATCCCTTACATGATCAGCAACAAGCTTCCCATCGGATGGCTCCTTCCCGCTGGCTGTCGCCAAATCTTCGCTAGGACCCGCAGTGTCGTTTTGCTTGGGAAATGTGGTGCGGAAATCAGGTACCTCCTCCTCATCGCTCAGATCGCACTCCACTACCCCGCTGGAAATCAGTTCGCCGAGCCGTTCGTTGTTAGCACATGCCCTTTTCTCGGCCATTTCAATCTCATTCAATAACTGGCCCATAGACACCACAAGCCTACCACGGGCATCAAAAACAGCATCTACACAAACAAATCAAGGTTGATAAGAACCAAACATTAACAAATTAAATAACTAGAACCAACTACAGTTAATAACAAGCTAGAATCATACCTGATACTCCCATCCTACCCCTTTCCCTTCTGGCTGCCTCTTCAGCTTCTTTCTTTCTCGCGTACTTCCCATCGGCCTTCAACTCTAACCTCTTGTGCTTGAGCCACTCCTTGTCGTATTTGCCGAGCGGCATGGGACGGCCTCTTGGAAAAATACCCGCTTTCTTGATCAGAGCTACAATCAAATTGCCATACGGAAGCGCGGCGTTCTTGTGTCTGGCCATCTTCATCATTTGGGTCAGAATTGTGAAGCCGGGGTTGATTGGAAGCTTCTCCATGATATAGTAGAACACCATGAGACTGCAAACTGTGGGCTCACATGCATGCCCTAGGGACGGGACCATATTACCGCAGATTAGCTCAAAAACTAATCTATGCTCCTCGGTAAGCCTGTGGATCGGGTAAAACCTAGCTGTACCCGGCCTATCAGAAGTCCTTTTAAACCATTTCTGATCCATCTCACCGGCCTTCAACGGTTGCTTGGGGCTAACAGAAGAAACCCGTACGGACCATCCTTTTTGGTAGGCCTCAGCTCGTTACGAGTCAGATAAGGACATTTCAGAACTTCATTGATGCTAAACTTATCGACCGTAAACTTAACACCCCGCACCATTGTAGTTATTTCCTCCACCCCTTCCTCTAAACCTAGGTTCGCATAAAATTGGAGAACCTCTTCATGGTAAACGGGCTCAGGCAACATAAGAAATGTATCTAGATGCTGTGCCCTAAAATGGTCTAGCACGTAATCTAGTTGCAGCGAAGGCACCACACTACTATCAAACACATTATTATTTACAAGTTTCCGAGAAGAACAACGCTCATACCTAGCCTCGGCGGCGGCGTTGAAGAACTCAGGAGTGTCCTCCTCCTCACTGGAACTGCTGGGCCCTTCCCCACCATCGGTGGCGGCGGCGGCAGGGACTTTCGGCGGAGGCGGGGCGACTGGAACTTCCGGCGGAGGCGGGGCGACTGGAACCTCTTCCTCGGTCTGACGCCGTTTGTTTCCCGTCGCCGGGCCACTTCCCCGTCCACTGTCTGAGCCTCTACCACCCCGTCCTCGCACCGCTCCTCTGGTCTTTGGCCGCATTTTGTCGGAGAAGTTACAAATCGTCGCCGGTGATAATGGCAGAAGGGTTTTCAATTTGGGGCTAATTAATTTTAGCCCGATCCCCTATTTTTTATTTATAGTAATAGTACTTGCGATATCGCTAGCTGATACGCTTCTATATGTTGCGAAATCGCTAGTTCACACGCATCTGTATGTTGCGAAGTCGTTAATATCTCGCTCAAGCCTGAGTATCTAGTAACGAGTCTTAAAGAGCCTCGCCAGCCAAGCGTTCGAGTAGCGAACTCGCTACAGAAGAATCATTCTAATTAGTAGCGAGGTCGTAACACAAAAAGCCTTTTTTTAATTTGAACTACTAACTAGCGCTATCGCAAGCCCGTCGCCAACAGGTTTTCTGGGTTATGTGGGTTTGTGGGTTTGCGGGTTTGTGGGTTTAGGGTTTAGGGTTTAACTGTGGTAACGTGTATACTAGCGATATCGCTACTACACAATCTAATTAGATTGTAACTTAAAAATAAAACTTTTTAATTTTTTATTAGCAATTTTCACATTCTAACATATATATATTTTATATAGATGCAGTACAATAATCTATTTGTTAAATATACATCATGATATTCACTCAGGTAGAGTACATCTTTGTACATAAGCAGTATGACATAACTCTATGTAAAACATCAATAATTCGGTTTAAATTTTTAAACGCAATATCATATTCTTAAATATGTACATTTTATATCCAAACAGTATAATACTCAATTTGGAAAATATCGAACATCACATTATGTCAAGCAGAGTACATCTTAGTACATCAGCATGTAATGTTATTAAGCGATACTCAGTAGTATGATTAGTGATGACAGTTGGTGAGTGAACGTGTGCATGAAACGTTGTTTAATTCAATAATCGTGCTTGTAATCACATAAATGAGTTGTAATAAACTAAGTATCTCTAATGAAATGCACTTGAACTGCGCATATATATATATATATATATATATGTAGTTCATGTGTGAAGCTCTACTATGCTGTTGTCTCTAAAGGTAAGCGATGGATAGCGTTTTCAAGCGTACACATGATGTGTAGAGTTTCTTATTGTCTTACAATTAAAGACTAAGTTTCTTAAAACTCTTTCAAATTATGTAATTGCAGATTAAGTGACCAAATCCCTATCCCGTTTTACATGAGCATACGACGGAACAAATGAAAATTATTCTTAAAATAGAATGATTAGTGTCTTATACTATCATTTCGTTTAAATCGTGATTGAAAAATGTATGAGTGCATTAAAAAAACAAAATAAAATCTTAAGGAGGGTTCTAGCGAGCATTTGTAGCGAATTCGCAACATCCTAGGAACATACTTTATGTCAGCTTTTCAGTTACGATGTCGCTAGAAGGATAAAGTAGAGCATAAAAGGCAATCACATGAGCACGTAACGACTTCGTAAATAGCCACGTCAGGCGTAACGAGAGAGTTCTGAGTTCGCAACAAGGTAAGCTAGAATAAAGTAAACACGTTATAGAACAGAAAAACCCTACACTTTTGGCATCTTATCCATCACTTCTTACGAGTTTCATCTCCAAAAGTTCAAACTTTTGCATATCTTCTCAAATATCCTCAACTTTCTTCACATCAAATCTCCATTACCCATCCCATACATGTTGGACACATCAATTGTGTCAAAACAAAGTGGAACTAGCCACTAATTGCATCCAAAAGATTGGTAAGTTTTGCAATAAATTCTCAACCACATTTTTGCCTATAGTTTTTGCAATTAATGTCAATCTTTATTTGTTCTTGTTCAATTTGGTAACATCCTTTGTGATGGGTAGGAGAGGGACAAACAAGGTAGACCATCCCCAACCAAAATAATCAATTCCACCGACACAACTTTGTCATATACCAAAGGTACGATTTTTTTCATTCTTATATGCTAAAAATTTGATTTTCTTGTACATAGTGCCTCCATTTATCATGTTATTACTAAATATCATGTCAGAAGCATGTCCTGAACGAAAATCAAGATTTTCGTTTAAAATTATCCATAGCTAGCTTAGCCCTAAATTTTAGGATTATGAAATATAATGTTTTTACTACAAAGTACAACTTTGATTTATTAGTATTGTGTTAGTCATTAACTAAATTCAATATACAAAGGAAAGCTTAATGGAGAGCCCTTCAAGTTCCGTTAACTCCGACTCAAGTGGGGGGGAAAATGTTGTTGGCGGTTCAAGTGAGGTTAGAAGACAACGAGAAGTGACTCGCGCATCGAAAGAAGCTCAACTCCTCACACATTGTCGCGAATTAGAGATTAGGATCGATAAAAAAATACTAACACATGTCAAGTTTAATGACATTGGTGTTGCTATTTCACCCGACGATGATGCCGCGCGATGGTCGAGTTGGCGTGCTAAGACGGGTAAGATACGCACACCATTAGACACAACGGATTGGAGGCTACTAAGCATCGACATCAAAAAGGATATATGGAAGGAATGCAAGGTTAGTGTGGTACTTGTTATTTTTAATTTCAATTGAAAATTGTGAGTGTGACTATTTTTATGATCACATTTGTAGCGCTCCTTTATTATCGAGGCAACATCCTATGATCAAGTGAAGAAGAAGGCTCTTCAAATCGCATCAAAAGCTCATCGAGAACACAAATATACCCTTGCCAAGGATTATATCAAACCGAAGGGCACGAGGTTTGGGCAAGATCCAAGTACGCGTTACAATCACATTGTAACCCTTACTTGGGAGGCATTCAAGAAACGATGGTTAGAAAATGACGCAAAGTTTAGTTTACTTACTACATCTTGCAATAATAGTTTCATGCGAATTAGCCAAATATTTTTGTTTCGGTTAGTGCTTTATTCCTAAAATAACATAGAATTTTTAAAAGGGTTTGGGGGATAGGAAGCTCACTCCCGGGATTCCTTCGCACGTTTTATGATCTGGTGGGCCACCATAGTCGGGATTCTGTTTACTATTTCTACTCCAATAAACAGGTGTTTGGCGAAGCGAGGGAATTAGTCGTTCCATGGGAAGACTTTGCCCTTTTCTGGCACTATAAAACCCTTCCCGAAACAATCCTTATACTACATCAAATGTAAGCTACTTGATCTCATCTCTTCTATCGTATTGCAAGTTACGAATTTTCATGTACTTGTGCACTATTATACGTTCATATCCCATCTATTGTTTATTTAGGTACATGCAATGCCTTTCTCTAAATGCAAAGACTTTCATTGGGTTTTTGCACCCAATATGCTTGCAAGAAATGAATGAAAGTAATCAATCACGACTTGCTTATCTCTCTAAGATCCTTAGTGACAAGACCAAGACAATTTACATAGGCCCATATCTAGAGGGGTTAGTTTTCTTTGTTACAATTGGATATTTGCACTTTGTAAACATTATAGTCTTCGAGATGGGTTCTTACATTTTCATTTCTTAAAATATGTAGCGGCCATTGGAGTTTTGTAGCTATGATACCATCGTTGAAGCGAGTGTATTGGATGGACCCGCTACACTTAGGTCCATCTACAAAATTTGCAGATTTATTAGAGGTTGCTATGCATAGTGCACATGACGACACTCTACTTCCCTTCAACCTTATACAGATTCAGGTGACAGTACAAATCCAATGCTCATTTATTTCCACTATGATTTCATTTCAAATCATTTGTTATACTTCTTCACTTTCAGCACCGAAAGCAATTGTCAAATTGGGAGTGCGGTTACTATATGATGTTGTACGCAAGCGAGTGTGTAGCTGGCCTTGTTCAAGATAATCTGGAATTACATCGCGTAAGCATTCTTATAACCTACTTATTGTACCTATTACTATCTACGTTGCATTCAATAGTATTAAAAACACATTTCATATTCTTAGATTATCGAAGAAAATCATGCACCGTACACCAAGAAAGAGTTGGAGGATGGTAGAGATGCATTGGCTAGACACTTGGTCCTTATTAGATCTCGGTACATCTCTAGGCCTCACATTCCCAATAAAAGCTAGTTTCTTTTTTGTCAAATGGATGCATATACTTTTGAGTTCCATTACTTGCATTAGTTTATAAAGTGTGGCTTGATAGTGTTTCATGTTCATGTTTTGTGCTTAGATACCATGCATATTGCAATTGACAGCTTAGACAATTAAAATGAAACCCAATTTTAGTGGAAATGGGTGGAAATGGCTCAAATCCTATAATTTTGTGACACTTACGACTTACCTGCGAGATCGTAACTTCTCTCGCCCGTAACATTAAATATTTGCGATCATCTTGTACTATCGCTACTTCAATCGCCAAGATTATATTTCTGAGCTTAGTTTTTGCGCACTCGCTACCCAATCGCTCGTTCTTTTCTGCCTCTCCAATCTAATCTCTGTCGAGGTCGTAACAATACACGCCAAAACCAGGCGAATGTCTAGCTTACTCGTAACGTCATTTTTTTTTCTCGCTCACCCGGTGGTAAAACGTCGTCGTTTATTGGTTCTGAGCTTAGTTTTTGCGCCATCGCTACCCAATCGCTCGTTCTTCTCTGCCTCTCCAATCTGATCTCTGTCGAGATCGTAACCATACACGCCAAAGCCAGGCGAATGTCTAGCTTACTCGTAACGTCATTTTTTTTTCTCGCTCACCCAGAGCTAAAACGACGTCGTTTAACGGTAGCGAGATTAGTAGCGAATTCGTTACTACACACATAAGCGATTTTACTTACGATATCGTTAACTGTCTCAAACCAACAACTTTTATTATATTTTTATAATATCATTTTCACAATTTTTACATTTTTATGAAAAACAATTGTTCGGTTGCGACCTCGCCACGGTGTTGCTAGCGAGTAGCTAGTGGCTGTCGTAACTTGGCTCGTTTTGATTAACCGGAATTGTTTAATTTGGCTTGTAACGAGATCGCTACCTATGACCGAGCGATTCGCCTCTGTTTGTCGTAACCAGTCTCGTCAGCAGATAAATATATGACAAACTAGGTTCACTTACGAGCTCGTAACTACTGGTAGCGATCCGCACGGTGGAAGTCGTAACCAGTCTCGTACACATTCATAACAGTCTAGGCTTTTCAATGTAGCGAACTCGTTAGTATTTCATCTGGCGATCCGTAAGCTGCTGTCGTAACATAACAATCAACTATTTGTTTGGGACAGGCGTTTGCTTGTTACGGTATCGCAACGAGCCAATTAATATCATACAGACTTTCACGCTAGCGAGTTCGTAAGCGTTTAGCAAGGCGTATAAGCCTACATCCAAGGCGGAAACAAACGCCTTAAACCCAAAAACATCTAAGGCGGAAGAGGAACCGCCTTGGATGATTTTTCTCATTCAAGTCACTACCAGGGAAGGCATTTGTTTTCTGCCTTAACACATGAAGGATGAACTGCCTTAGATGGCTTGATATTCTAGTAGTGAACACAACATTTGCCAAACTAATTCTTGCTTGTGGATTCACTACTACATCACTCTTGCTTGCACATAGTAAAAACACATAATAGTTATTTGTGAGGGCCTAACAAGTGATAAAATTTACTCTACCATGTCCTTCATGTAATAAATGTCAACAAAAAAGGTAACCAAAAGCCCATGGAGGATACTCTTAGATTCCAGTTTGTTCCTCTTGATGACGAGTAGCCTGCGCCTTTTCAAATACTCAATTTTGTAGATGGTGCTGGTGGTCCAACCCGGGGCGAAATTGGATTAGACATTCTCTAGTACTACAATGGTTTGTTTTTGTGCGAGACTGTAGAGTACGGACAGTGCAACAGATTCAGTGAAACTAAACGTTATTACATTATCAATCCCTACTACCAAACAGTACAGTGTTTCATTTCCTGTCAGCAGAGTCCCTTCACCCGTTGTAAGTTTTCAACTAGTTCACATTCTTGATTTTTAGGAACATTTTCTTTTATTCTATGCCATTTTATTGTGTACTACTGGCTGACTTATGAATTAATCACTGCATGTTGTTTTATTACATACTGCACAAGACCAAGGTGTTTCCTATATAAGATGCAATATCAACAGTTATTTGAATGTGCATCTCGAACATTTCTTGCGGTTGGATTGCTCTTTGATTTATGTTACTACACTATTTTCAGACGATTATTTTTATCATTCTGAACTTATTTTTTGTACTATGTTTTTTTTTGCATTGAAGGCGGCGATCAGTTACTTTTGCGGTTTTAGAAGGAATGCATGTTCATGTTTATCCACCCTTCTAACAATAGGCATCTCACTAGGGCAGCTGGAAGTGGCATCTGTATGCTCAAGATTGCTGTTTGTCTTCCTGCTGTGTCACAAAAACAACTACTGTAGCTGTTATCAAGTAGAAATTTTTATTTCTTCCTGAATATTTTGCTTATGTTATTATGGTTGTTCAAACCTCCATTACATGTGTCTGCTCAAATTCACAGAACTGGTATACTCAACTCAAACTGTTGGTCCTGTTCTATAGATTCTATAATTTGTTTTCCGCAAAAACTCGGGGTATATCATATCAGTCTCAAAAAATATTGACAAAAACATGCTTCCTTTTCTTCTCCAGTACCTAAAAGTTCCATTGCATCATCTTTAATATGTACAGATTCAATCTACTTCTAACCCTCGATGCATCTTTTTGCTAGTTCTTAAAATTTCATCACATGATATATGTTACCTTCAAGAATTTGAGCCAAATTGTTAACTTTTACAAACAATTAGTCTGTTGCTAGAGTGGAAATGCTCAAAAACTTATGAATTTAAAGCATCGGCGCTTCAGTTTCTATGGAACAACCAATCAACTGTACAACATTCCTGCCCTTAATTTGATGTATTTTTCAAGGTGTGTTCATCAACATTTGTCTGCTTCGGATGGAAAATTAATTAGTGAAACTGTTCTTTTTGGGCATTATATAATACTAGTTTTAATGCCCGCCATGCATAGCACGGCAACTATATATTTCTTTCAAAATATTTTGTTGAAAGTTGTATCATTAAAGTAGATTTTGAAAAAATATATTTTATTAACCAACACCAATTTGAAATTAAAACATAAAACGAAATGATCATCGCAACAAGGATAATCATACAACATGTACTAAAACTTAGTAAAAACGTAAACAAATCTAGAAATATTCATGACTACAACTCTTAACTATTGTAAATTGTTAAATTTAGAAGGTAAGAATTTTAACAACCAAATACAACCACAACCAACTTCAATTTAGCAACCTTTTTTATTACATTAAGTGCTTCTGACAAGACTAGTGATGAGAGAAGTTCATATAAATTGGAAACTGGATGCTATTAACCATTTATCTATGTCATAAGATCACTGATAGAAAAGTACACTTTTTTTTTTGAGGAACTTTGGCTAGTTATTATATGCCGTAAAGCCATAGAAAAGTGATCAGATATACCAACGTAAGTTTATACCCAGATTGTAGTCAAACTACAACAGGAGTAGTTAGGCTAATCTATACAGCAAATATTGCACCGAAGCACAAACAAAATTGAGACGAGACATACAGCAGCTAGTGATAGCATCAATGAAAAGCTTACAGTCATCAATGAAAGAAATATCAGAGAGCTAAAGAATCCTAAGTATGGTGAACAACTCTGTAGATGCTAGTTTGGCTCTAAACATCTGTTGCAGAGAAAGAATGGCCACAGAAAGAAGAAATGTGTACATCAATGACTATATTCAAAATAAATTGTACAATACTATCAGATGAAAAAATAAAACCTGAATTACCCATTTTTTAACTCTTGGATCTAATGGAGAAGTTGGGAGAAGCTAGCTCGTCTACTCTAAATTGCATCTGCCCATGAATGGAGTACGCACTGCAACACAAATGCTCAAACTTTAAACCATCAGTCAAGCTGCACTGATTTGTTAAAAAAAAATTCATAATCGATGCTCTATGTAAACTCCAATTCCTCAATTTTAAAAATCTGCTAGGAAGCCAGAAACTAAAGCTAACCCTACAGAGATGAATGTTTTTGTTGAAAGAAACAAAGGCATGAATAGTTACTTTACAAGAAAGCCAAATAGTCACTGAAAGACAGAACCAAGATAATTACACATAAATAAACAACTTCCATAACAGAGAGTACTTTTCAAGATGAGTACTTATCAAGATACTCAAATGTTCACCTGCAAGAGAGTTTAACATAAGAAGACCAAAGGAACATGACGAAATGGTTTGGCAAATATCTAAAACCTAACAAATTTAAAATATTTCTGAAAATAATTGTTTTAAGAATCTAATATGCTTGGCTGAAAACACAAGCTCTCCGGTTTAATATCATATTCCTAAAAGAGAAAACAATGACATTCTCTTAATTTTATAATTCAAAATACAATATAAATCCCCAATTATTATAATTATTGGGAAACTTAATAACAAATTTCCAAGTACCAAGAACAAATTCTAAGAATCTATTTCCAAATTTCTAATGCAGTAAAAAAGAAGAGGACATAAAGAAAGCAGAACAATTAGACGGAACCAGAAGCAATAATGATAGAAGAGGACATGACAAAGGCAATTTTCACACATAAACGGAAGCAAATTTGCATGCATGGCCCTAAAGGATTTCAAGTGAATGTATCTCCCACTATACATCAAATAAATTCATTTAAGGAACATGTTATACTTAATCCAAATGACATCCTACAAAGCTTTACATTACAAATTCCATGAACTCACAGGTGCATTGGAAGCATGGAAGTTAAATTGAAGATAAACTACTTACGATAAATAATCAGCAACAACAAAGATGGGAAGCCTGCCCAATCTAAAGCCTTTCCATTTTCTTCGGAGCCTGTTGCAGTAAGTACAAACTGAAACACACAGGTTGGCATCACATTAGAAGATGACAAAAGACAAATTCATGTAGTTCAGTACTTCAGTTAAAGAGTCTTCAATTATAACTAGTTCAATATTCTATAGCCTTGATTGAAGCAGAGGAGTGGTGAACCGCAGACGAACAAGGATTTATGCAAGAACATGGGGAGAAACCTCAGTTTCATTGTCGAAATCATCGTTAACCAGCCAATCGAACAAAACCTTTCTGTATAAGATTAAAGCCAGGGCCGTTCCAACGTATTTTGAGGCCCGGTGCGAAAATTTAATTCAAAACCCCTTTATAGTAAAATATATAATATTATTATTAATTAATGCAAAATAATATATACTGATATTAGTCTTGTAATAGACCTTCTATATTATACCAATAATATAGACGGCCTATTTCTGCAATTAAAATAGGAAGCGGCCCCTCTTTTGCAATTACTATTTAAACGGGTCCTTTTTAACAATATAGGGAAATTGCATCACAGACCCTCCTCCATAAATATATATACCATATTTCTATTTTTTATTTTATAAAACCTTTTCAAATCGTCTTTCCCATCCCCAAATCCTTTTCAATCTCTGCGCAATCTTTCCACACGGCCGGAAGCCACCGCCGTGGTAGTAGATGAGGACGGGGAGCTTCTCCTCCTGCTTGGCGGTCTTGGGGAGGAACAGCCGCGCACTTACGTTCTTCTCCGGCGAGATGATGACGTCCTTGGAGATGACGTCGTCGCCGGAGGGAGGTGGGATTAGCCGGGGAAGTAGACCTCCATGAGATTAGCAATCGAACCAGCGCAATCCAATCCAGGTACTAATTTGTGATTGTGTTTTTGTTATTTAATTGTGATTTTGATCGGTGTTTTGTATTTGTGATTTGATTGTGATTTTGATCGGCGTTTTCATGTACTGCAATTCCTCGTTGCTCAGTTTCAAATCGATTGGGGATTAGTCCTATCTCTGATTCAGGTATTAATCCAACTATTTTGTGTTGTTCATGATCTGTTGTTTTGTGCTGTTCTTCATGTATTGCTTTGTGTTCTGCAGATCTGAAAACAATGAAGATGACTAAATCTTTGGAAACTGGTAATCCAGAGGAGGTGAAGCGAGGTGATACTTTCTGTTCGCTGTGGTTTCCCCCTTTTTTGTTGTTTTTTTTGTACTTTGTGACTGCTCTGCAAAATTTTCCATGAATTTTATGTATTTTACTATGAAAACTAGACTGCTTAATTTGGTTTCTGTCTGCATATGAAATTTTATGTGTTTAACTAGAAAACCAGGCTTCTTGATTTGTGTTGAAACTTGATTATTTATTATGAAAACTGTGGTGTTTGTAAAACTTGATTTTTTAATGTGAAAACTGTGATTGTGAAAACTTGGTTATTAAGGTTGAAAACTACAGTGATTGTAGAAACTATATTTTTTAGGCTGAAAACTGTGGTGTTTGTAAAACTTGATTGTTTAGGTTGAAAACTGTTTTTATAGTGAAAACTCGATTGTTTAGGTTGAAAACTTTGGTGTTTGCAAAAGTTGATTATTTATTTGTGAAAACTGTGATTTTTGTGAAACTTGATTGTTTAAGTTGAAAACTGTGATGATTGTGAATTTTTAGGTTGAAAACTTTGGTGAAACTTGACTATACTTGACACAACATTATTTAACCTAAACACCCTAGTTTTTATGTACCTAAAATCTGATGTTTATAATATGGAAACTTGTCTTTCTAACGTGAATTCTTTTGTGTTTACAAGTGTTTAAAATCCAGAAATTATATTAACTGATTTGTGTACATATTCTTTGCGTGAACAGTACCGTGAACAGTGCCGTGAACAGTACTTTTCCCAAATTTTGCAAATATGGACCTCTTTCCTTCCATATTGTAATTTAGTCCTTGGTCTATATTATGCTATAATATAGACGGTCATTCCAGAGACCAACTCTATATATTGGGATTCAATGTAGTTTTATCCAAAAGATTAAAATTAGTAAGACAAGTGTTTTAAATTTTAAAAGACCCAAATTCAAATGAGAAAAGGCCCTTAAAAAATTAATAGGCCCAAATTCAAAGAGAAAAAAGTCTTTCAAAATATAACTACAGTCATTAAAAAACACACATATATACAATACACCTAAATATATTTTTGACCCCTTAAATTTTTGGGCAAACCCATAATGAGACACAAACCGAATTCAAAAAACGAGACATGGGATGAGAAGAAAAAACTGGTTAAAACGTATTGGAATGGATGAGAGAAGTTACCATCACGATAGTGAAGGAAACCGAACAGCTGGAAGATCGTGGAACTGTTTCCATAGAAGACGAATTGGATGTGAACTGCGATTAAAATAAAAAGAAAGATAAAAACTGTGTAAATTACTATTGATAGGGTTGAGATTTGGAGTCTTCCAGACAAAGCAGGGGACCGACCATAGTTATTGGGAGACAACGAAGGCCAAAGAGAAGCAGACAGGAGAAAGAGGACGAGGAGGGCAAAGGAAAGAAGAAAATGAAGATAGATCAGAAGGGTGGAAAGAATAGAAGGCATCGCAGAAGAACCTACTTTGTGTTGAGAAGGAAAAGGCCAAATTTCGAGGTTGGCCAATCATCAAGGCCAGTTCCACAAGTCAGCAACAGTGATACAAAGTCTGAGCAGTCCAATTACTAGAAATCTCTGGAACAAGATCCTTCAAGGGTGAGCAATTCAGAGGAGACTAAGGAGTTAGAGGAAGTACCACCTCAGGAGATAGAGATAACAGAGGTGCCAAGCCAGATTCATACAAATGCAGTGGAGGTGACATATAACTGGAATGTCAGAGGGATTCATAGGGCATCTTCAGAACCAATTACTCAGACAGGACTACAAGAAAGCAGGAAGAGAGCTAGATCTGAAGGTAGTGGAAGCATGGTGGAAATGTCAGAGCAAGCTTTGCAATCCCCAAAACGCAGAAGGGTCATTCTAAGACACACTATGAACATGGAGGCTGCGGAGCAGACAAGTGCAATGGATCCAAAATCCAACTCAGTTATAGTCATTTCTTCAGATGAGGGAGAGAATAAGTCAGATGATGTTGGAGAGGATCAGTTAGAAGATGCCTTGGAGCTTGTCAAGAAAGAAGATCATGAAGACTCAACCAGCAGTGGAGAGGAAGAGGTGTCTTCCAGAAGGCTATCTCTGCTGCAGGTGGCTGAGGAAAGAGCCACTCAACAAGGTTTTCCGGTGGTTGAACCAAATCAACCATCCAATCAGCCATGAGGACCATAGTGTGGAATTGTAGGGGTTGTAACAACACCCCTACATTCACTGAGATCAATCAGCTGCTAAATAGATATAGGCCTGGTATCTTTTGTTTGCCAGAAACAAAGGCCAATGAGAATTCTTTTGCTCGTTGGCAGGAAAACTCTTATATTAGAAATGCTAGAATAGTTAATGCAGCTGGTAGATCTGGGGGTTTAGCTCTCTTTTGGGCAGACAATGTATAATTAGTAGTTGAGCAGGCTCATAGCAACTACTTAGTTTGTTTAGTTTCTACTGCAAATGGCCAGAAATGGTGCCTGTTAGTGGTTTATAAGCCACCATCTGCTTCAGAAAGGCCTCTCTTTTGGAATGTATTATCATCTTTGTAGTCCTTTAATAGTTTCCCAACTATAGTTGTAGGAGATTTTAATCAGATTTTGGATCAAAGGGACAAGAGAGGAGGCTCTCCAGTTCCATCTCATCTGAATTCAGAGTTACACAAGCTCATTTTCAAGCATCAACTACAAGAGGTAAGCTCTAAAGGCCTTTGGTTCACTTGGACTAACAATCAGGATCCACCACACACAATAGTAGAAAGGCTAGATATGGCTTTTGTTAATAAGGAGTGAAAGAGTTTATGGCCATCTGCAAACGTAAATAATTTACCTTTCACTGAGTCTGATCACAGTCCTATACTGCTAGAGCTATTGCCACAGAATAGAAGAATTAGGAGTACCAAAATATTTGAGGCAATGTGGATACAAATGGAAACTCCTAATCAGATCATAACTAGAGTATGGAATCTGCAGAATCACAGAAACTTGAACACTGTGGAGATGTTGACCAATAAACTCAGTGTGGCATTAACTCATTTGTGCAACTGGCACAGAAAATCATTTGGTCAGATGGACAAAAAAATCAAGGAAGTATCAAAGTAGTTAGAGAAAGCACAGGCAGGTGCAGGCCTGCATCAAAATCATTACCAGATCAAGAGCCTAATCACACAGAAGAAAGAGCTGGAGAAAAGGTAGTCTGAATACTGGCAGCAAAGGACAAAACTTAACTGGATGGCTTTTGGGGAGAAGAATACAAAATTCTTCCACAGTTGGGCTACCAGGAGGAAACAAGTCAATACTATTCAAGGTATCCTAGATGCCAATGGAGTTTGGAACACAGAGAATAACAAGATTGTCCAAATCCTCAATGATCACATTAAAGAAGTATATGTATATCCACAAGTACCATACTCTGAAGCTTTGCATGCACACACTGTTCAAGATTTCATGCAAGCAAATGAACAGGTTCTAACTCCTTCTCAAGTTCAACAATTAAGTGCTCCTTTCAATAAATCACATGTGTGGGAGGCTGTTAAATGTATGAAATCTTGGGGAGCTCCTGGAGAAGATGGTATTCTAGCTGGCTTTTATAAGAAATACTGGAATATAATGGGAGATTCAGTGTCTTCAGTCATCCTTCATATCACACAAACCAATGAATTTCCCATGGACTGGAACTGCACCCAAATCATTCTCATTCCTAAGGTAAAGATGCCTAAAACACTTTCAGACTTCAGGCCTATATCTCTTTGTAATGTAAAGTATAAAATCCTAGCAAAGATGATAGCAATCAGGCTGAAAAAACATATTGGATCAATAATTTCTGATAACCAACATGGGTTTGTACCTGGGAGGAACATTTCTGAGAGTGTTTTGTTAGCTCATGAGGTATTGGAATATATGAGAAAGCACAAAAAAGGGAAAATGGGATTGGCTGCAATAAAATTGGACATGAGTAAAGCATATGATAGGGTTTCATGGAATTTCCTGGAGGCAGCTCTCAGACATATACTTCTACCACAGTCTCTGATAGACCTGATCATGCTTTCTGTCCAAACAATCACTTACCAAATAAAGGTAAATGGTGAGGTTTAGGGCTGGCAATTTGGAACACGACATGAAAACCCGACCTGAACCGAACACGAATTTAGTGGGTTTGGGTTGACACGAAACACGGCATGGGTCTATATTGGGTTAGACACGAATGACCCGAAAATAAATGGGTTAGGTTCAGGTCAAACCCGTGGGTTAAATGGGTAACCTGTTTGACCTATATATTTAAGGTGTAATTGTGCAAATGATTGAAATTGACTTTATAAATGCAAACAAATCCTCTAATTCCAAAACCATTGAAATTATCCTACTAACTTATGATGAAATTTAGAGTTAATTTTATAATTCTTGATTTAGTTTCCATATGACATGATCATTTGAGCTGCATAAATTTTAAAATTTAGTCTCATATTCAGTCCCGTTATTAATAAATGAGTTCCGTGGGTTGGGTTTGGGTAACCCGGATTTTTACTGGGTCGGATTTGGGTCAAGGTTTTGTGACCCGGAATTTTATTGGGTTGGGTTTGGGTTTAGCATTTCCAACCCGCCAACCCGCCGACACGAACCCGTCAACCCGCCAACCCGACCCGATTGCCAGCCCTAGTGAGGTTAGTCAGGCTTTCTCTCCTAACAAAAGTCTAAGACAAGGCTGCCCTTTGTCTCCATATCTATTCATCATATGCCAGCAGTATATGTCTACATGGCTGAAAAGGAAAATGCTTCAAAATCCAACTCTAGGAGTTCAGGTTTCAAGAGGGGGTCCTATGATCTCACATATATATGCAGATGACTGTATTCTATTCATCAAATGCACACAGCAGGCAGTGGAAGATTTGACAGCCATCCTGGAAGATTATGTCACATTCTCTGGTCAATAGTTAAATCATGGTAAGTGTGCCATGAAATTTAGCCCCAATACTCCAGTCAACTTGCAATTGTCCATATGGCAGAAAATGAACATACAAAAAGAAGGTATTGGTGGAACATATCTGGGAACAAATGTCATTTTTGATCAGAGGAAGTCACAGATTTTTCAGTCTTTAATCCTGAAAGTAAAGCAAAAATATGAATCTTGGAAGGTCAGGCTCCTAAACTTCTCTGGCAGACTGACTCTGGCAAAGCATGTCATGCAATCTTTAGTTGTTTATCCACTGGGGATTTTCTGAATTCCTGTAAGCAGCCTAAAGAAGTTAGATGCAATGACAGCTCAGTTCATATGGGGAGGTTCATTGAGTGGAAGATCAGTACATTGGAAGGCTTGGAGTCAGATATGTAAGTCAAAGCATGAAGGAGGCCTAGGTCTTAGGTCATCAGTGAGCTTAAATAAAGCCCTCCTAGCCAAACCTGCTTGGCAAATTTTAAAGGGAGGATCTTCTTTCCTCTGTCAGACATACATGGCTAAATATTTGAAAAATGACTCCATCAGGACAGTGATGGTGAAGCCTGGTGATTCATGGGGCTGGAAATCAATAGTTTGGGCAGCTGATCTAATAACCAACAACCTACAATGGAGGGTGGCAAATGGGAAAGATATTAAGATTCATGATAACTGGATTCCATCCATTGCAAATCCCATACAGAATTCTGCAGTTGTATCTACCCATACTAATCTCAGAGTAGAGCACGTGATAGATCAACAGTCCAATACATGGAGGATGCCTCTCATAAGGAACATTTTTCCTAGCCAGATTATCCCTCATATCATGACACTCCATACAAATTCAAATGAGAAGGACATTCCTTTTTGGAGGTGGAGTACCAATGGGGAATACAACACAAAAAAGGGGTACCATGTTGCAATGAGTCAAGTCCAAGGTGGAACACATCACATCAGAGTTTCAGAACAAGCCAGGAAATTCTGGTCTAAGTTCTGGAATCTAAATGTGCCTCATAAAATGTTAACATTCCTGTGGAAGGCAGTACTGGGATGTTTACCAACACAAAAGAATCGGCAAACAAGGAAGCTGTCAGACAATAGCAACTGCAGTAGATGCTCTTCTTATATGGAGGATGAGACACATTTGTTCCTGGCCTGTCCAGAGGCAGAAAGGATTTGGAGGGAGGCTAGAATCATAATACAAGGATCAGGCACTTCTTTCACCACATGGTTCTTCCAACTCATCATCCTAAACACACAAGAGGAGGAGATTGTGAAATATATCGCTATTTTATGGCAGATATGGAAACAGAGAAATCATCAAGTCTTTCATCAGGATCTACAACCATCAAACTGGTGTTGGAAACAAGCAAAGGCTGAATGTTATATTATGCTGGGTAGAGGGAGAGCACGAACAGATGTAATGAGGGCTGCTGATACCACTAGCTCAAGGGGAGAGCCTGTCACAAGTAGCATAACAGTCGATAACATCAAAGCTGGCGAAGTGGAGAGCTTACTTAAGGAAGCATGCGTCCTTACTTTTGATGGATCTTTCAGGAAGGCTGAACTGCTTGGCACAGGAGGTTGGAGATTATGGAAGCCTGGCTGGCCGAAGGATCTCCACACACAAGGGACAGATTTCTTCAGGTCTGTGTCCCCACTTCAAACTGAAGCGGAAGCCTGTTGGAGGGCTTTAAAATCTGCATGCAGACAAGGATGTCGTCGACTTAACATTGTCACAGATTCAATAATCTTGGCAGACTCGATAACAGACCCTGGTAGATCACCTCTGGAAATAAAGTCTATAGTGTCTAGCATAAGTTTGTTGCTGAAATCTATGTTAGAATTTCGAGTTATTAAGATACATAGAAGTAATCTTATGATAGAGCATAATCTAGCTATTAAATTAGGTAGGAGATTTTGTAATATAAATTCCCGTAATGTTTAATAATATTCATCCTTTCCTCAAAAAAAATATATATATATATAGTAATACAGACAAGAGATTACAAAATTATGCAAATATTTCATTCCAAAAATGGAAAGTTCGACACATTTGTTTTTTTCAGAAATTTGATGCAATTACTTATTCATTACATAGTATATAGACAATAAAAAACCTCATTTACAAGAATGTTGATGAAAATCATTCATTATATAATATTTTTAATTACTTTTATTCCCTTATAGAAAAATATTATATCATATTTCTTAATTTGGCTTATGAAGAACACAGTAACCAGATTCTTGGGAAGGATGAACGAGTAAAGTGTTGATCAGATGCTCCCAAAACTTTTATATATCAAGACTAGCTAGTCGAAAATATGTTCTATTCTGCATGTCGCTCCAACCATTGGAAAAAGTCTAGTACTTAATTCGACCATTTATTTTTCCATAGTCCCACATAATTATAATTTTAAGTAGACAAACGAAATTGATATTTTAACAATGAAATTGTACTAGTAATATGTTGATTTCATTATAAAATATGTTTCTAAATTATAAATTATTAGCAAAACATTTAATTTAGTTGACTTCAAAAAATAAAATACGACACTTTAATTAAGATCAGACTTTGATTAAGATGGTTGAAGTATCCAAGTGCAATGCAATGCAAGCAACAATTTAAATTTAGTCCATAAAAAAATTTATATTATCTTATCGTGCAATGATCGTGCACTTCAATTATAAATGTTAAAATTACGGGTAAGATTTAAGTTGATGAAATAAAGAATCGGTGAAATATTTTCGTGATTTATCCCTTTACTATATTTTTGCCCAAGGATTTCACAAATTTTGATTTTTATGACTATAATTTTGTGTTTGTCTTTAAAGTGGACTTGTTCATCTGAAATTTTAGGTCATTTTAATTAGTAATGATGTATCGTCGTGCACATATAAAGAAAACTTGCATCATAATCATGCAAAGAGCGTGCACGACAATAAGTAGGTGTTTATTTTATAAAACTTAATATTTACATGATGTTGAGTTTTAATGTGTATCAAATTTTTTTAAACGGCTTGAAAAATGTAATTGCCGATAAAATTTTTAAGAAAAAAGCATAAATCAACCCCTTGTCGACCGTCTCTTCGTCAACAGAAGACATGGTTTCTATGTGATTACAAAACAAATATTGATTAAGCATCAACTGTAATAAAGCAATATCCTACGGAAAAGAAAAAACTGACACAGAAACATGAAGAAACGGGCAAGGACGACGATGAAGTGAAGCATCTTGCTCATGTCCATGCACACCCAACACAATCATGCTTAATGAAAACACTAGATATTTGTATGTAATATCACAAATACTGCAGTATTTGTAACATATATCAAGATCCTAACAACCACAACACAAAACTCAACTAAATAAAAACTACAACCCAACAAACTACCCTTAACTGTAAGGTTAAAATGCCAACAAGATGTTTTACTTGGCCATATTTTGGAGGTTTGGATGTCTTGCTACGTTACAATGAATATTGAAGCATTTGAATTTCATAATAATTGTTGTTGTCGTGCATGTGTATATTAGTGCAAATTAATATTATCTTATTGTGCAATGATCGTGCTATATATTCAATGAAAGTATATAAATTAAATTTTCAGCAAAAGAAGCTGATTAAAGAAAATTACAAGAGATAATAAGTATGATATTGAGCCAAAGATTTTGGAAATCTATAAAGAATGGTCATATATATTCTTATATTTTTCTCAAGGTTCTCACCGATTATGGATTTTATTTTTGTCTTTAATAGAATAACCAAAAGGTATATATGTGGCTAGCTGAAATAGACACGCTTATTTGGCATGGTTTCCACCAAATAATGAAGTCAAAAATGTAAAAACGTATAAACAAATTTAAAATATATCATATCATAGTTCTTGTTGCTTTGTTTTCTTTTTGGGTTGTGCGTTATATATGATTTTCACAATTGGCACTCTTATTTATGTATTTTACTTTAGATTGTTGACTAGATTATCTTTAAAGGAATAGATTCCACGAAAATTAAATGCTCTCTTATCCTGAATTTACCTTTTTAGTGTTAATGGATCTTTCATTTCCCAAAAGGTTACCACTATAATTTTGTACTAGCCTGATAGATACAATTCGTATTTCGATTTTTTTAACGAATGCCCATTGGCACTCGTTAACAAACAATCAATTAAATAATTGATGACAATTCCATATTACTAATTATTACTTTATTTAATACGTGTGCTATTAATATTAATCATGAATATTTACCACGGTAATATTCTCGTACATGGATGATTATCTTATTTACTTATCGTTCAATTCCATATCTTTTAATTATATTTACCTCTATAATTTTTACATCTCAATCTTTAAACTGATACATGTAAACTTGTTTAAAATATAGTTGCATTTGTATATATAATATAATTATATTTATATTTATAGATATAAAACTTACCTAATTTATTTGGGTTATATCACAATTTTTCAGTATAAAATACTACGTGTTATTTTTTATAATATAAAATACATTTTTCTAATTCGAGATAAATCATATTCGAAAATAAATTATAATGTATTTTATAAAACGAAGGTACATTTTAATTAATTATTTGGATAACATTCTAGAAATTGCCTAATAAAAATAAAAGGTGAATATTATATAATAGTGGTGGTAATGTATGAATGGTTAAGAATGATAAGTTTAGAAAACTAAGTAGTAGTTAGCTAATAAAAATTAAAGTTAAAAATTATAACGTAGATGTAGAGGTAAATATGATTAAAAGAAATATAAGTGAATGGTAAATAAATAAGGTAATGATTCATTTGCGAGTATATCACCGTGGTAAATATCCACGGTTAACATTAATTGTACACGTATTAAATAAGGTAATAATTAGTATATTTTAGAACTTTCATCGATAATTTAAAGAACATGAACATTTATGGAATGAATTGTTTGTTAACGAGTGTCCATGGGCACTCGTTAGAAAAACCGTTCGTATTTTGTCTCTTTATCATTTATAATTTGGCTCAGAATTTTGAAGCAGAAATATTGTAGAAACACATATTTCAAGGAAGTGAAACAGAAGTAAAGTGATTCATGGGGTGGAAAGGAATCATTCGGGGAAGAGATTTTTTGAAGAAGAAATGGAAATAGAGAGTTGGTAATGGTGATAGTATCAGACTGCTAGAAAACTGGATTGGAGATAATCATCAATTAATTGCAGGTCAGGGCAGGAGCAGAAGAAATAGCAGAAGGGAAAAAGGTGTCTAATTTTATCACTACATCTAGACGGTGGGATGTTCAAGGGCTATCGATAATTTTTGCAGATGAGGAGATTCAGAAAATCATTAGAGAACACATTCCTTAAGTGGGAGAAAATCAGGATCAGATAATCTAGCCATTTGCTGCTGATGGGACATTTAGTGTTAATACTGCATATAGATGTCTAGATGAAAATGACTAAGATGCTGAAATGTCAGGCTCTGTGAGGAAGAAATAGGATAAATTCTGGAAGTTAAGAATTCCAATGAAAGCATTAGTATGTATATGGAGAGCCCTCACAGACAGTTTAGAGCAAGTCCAACAGTTAAGGTAAAACTATTTCTATATAATTGAGTACTAAATGTCAAAATCTTCACAATTTTTTTGTCCAGATCCAACAACTACTCTATTTTACCAATTCATATATTTATCATTAATATATAAATTATATTCTACCACGTATTCGCAGAGCATATCTATGATTCATCACCACCGCATATTAAACGACACAACCACGGGTATGCTTCCGTAACTACATTCGAGTCATCACCTTATCCACCCATCATCATCAACAACTGCACAATCGGATTCTCGTCGATTGGAATAATTTGTCATCGATTACTCTGACGACTCACAACGGTCATGAATTTTTCTGGTTGACTCGTGAAGCCGTTACGATGGGAAAACTGTGCCCTCTTCATCTCAAAACGCTATGGCGCGGGAGACCTGAAGTTAATTTGATTTGATTTGGAGTTCCCCTCTTCCAATTTTTGGGAATTGCTTCTTTTGAACGGTGCTGAATGGATTTGAGGTTTAGAATGATTTTAAGGTGTACTGGTAATTTGGAGATTTGAATGGGTTTAAGGTGAATATTCCTCAACTTGATCGAACATTTTTCTCCTATCCCGATTGATAAATCTGCTTCAATTTTCTAACGATCAAGTACCAAGGCAATCTTGACCGGAGAAAGCCGAACCTCTGTGGCGGCGATCGATGACGATGGAAATCTAACATTAGAAATATATTCACTCCCGCACGTCGCTGTGACGAGACGGTTGATAGAAGAAATCTCACCGTTCTGCTTTGTGGAAGTGGGCTGATGAAATAAATTTAGGATAGGAAAAGGAATTACAAAGGCAAGAATAGATGATTGCATTGAATTTTAGAGTACCAAAAAAATTAGCCCATTTGCCTTTTCTATCTTCCAATTTTAGCATATCTCTATTTTAGAGCATGAGATACACTAGCTGTTGGAAGCCATAATATGGCCAGAAATGGTAAATGTGGCTGGGACGTCGTCGTTACATCTCTCCAAAAAATACAATTTATATTCGCTCACAAGCTCTACGCACAACTAAACATAGAGTGGCAAGTAAGGTTCGTATCCACAAAGAATATGAGATTTTCAAGTATTTCAAATAGATTTACTACTCTATCTACTAGAATACCTATATTATAATATTATATAAAAGCGATGTAAATATGGGGGGAATTGGAGTTTGGTCATAGAAAATACTACAATGTTATGCTAAGCTAGAGTTTAAGATCACAACTAAAATATGTAAAAGATAGATTAACTATGAGATTATTAGACTTGGGGCACTCGACTTCAACTTTCGACTAAAGATTTATCATGGAACTAGAACACATTGTATTCGGGGTTTACGATCACTTATCGAGATTAAAGATATCCAAGCAGGATAATTAATCTATCTCTTTCATAACAATGAAACAACATAGCATCATTTCAAGGTACTCATCTCTAGAAAAAATAAGTGGAATCACTATATAATATCTAGTGATGGCATTATACATGAGAATCGATAACATGTATGCAAGGCAATTGCACATTCATGAGGAACGATGGATGAAAGCATACAAAGAATTATTCCTATTTACTCTAACCATCAATTAAGCAAATGATAACATTTTGCGCATAGATTTAGCAAGCATTCAACACAACTTACAACTAGGAAGAAAGCCCAATCATATTTCTTGCATCAAATTCATATGAAATAAACATATTCAATTGCTTATCGAAAAACCCATAAACAATGCATATCAAGCTCTGAAAACCATAAATCAAAAGTCTACATTGAGGTTCCCAAGAGTTTTTTAGCCTACATGATGCAGCGTGCGAGGAAGAAACAACGAACTATGAATCAAATCCTTGTTGAATTAATCAAAACAACTGAAGAATTGACATGTATGGAGGAAAAACCTCAATTTTCATTCAATCTCAAAAGCTCTCTTACAAAATAACCATAAAATTGTTTATATACTAAACCCTACCTGCTACTAAATATAATAAATAACAAAAAGGTTCTTCCTAACTTAAAATATTATTTTAAGTATCCAAAAACAATAAAACACAATTTTGACCCTTAAGACAATGAAATTCTCCCAGAAACCAGCAGTGCTCATGTATAACATGAATTCTTATTAGAATGATGTTTCCAATCCAAAAACACTACTCTGTTGTCGAGTTAAGAGACTGCGACAAGAAACATCAGAATCTGCGAAAACTCTTCGGCTGCTCCAACTTCCGCAGGTAAGGTTCACGCCACATCACTACACAAATCATACTAATCATACAATACAAATCCATAGATTCAAAGAGATAGAAAGATGAAGAAGAATATGGAACTAGAGAGCTTTTGATCTATATTTTTTAGCCTCCCCAAGAAATGGGTGGAAAGAGGCTTTTATACTCTCCAAAAGATAAGAAGGAATCAACTTGCAGCAGTGCACGGACTCCGCACCAGTTGGCACACTTGTGGTGAAGGGCTGCACACTAGAGGGTGCATGGGCTGCGCAGCAGTTGGTGCACTTTGTGAAAAGCCGTGCACTACACTATTGTTGCATCTTTCGGTGAGTTCCAGTTATACCTTTTCGGAAAGGCCTTCATCTTCATATTTAATCACAATTGTGTCCCTTCAATCTTCAAGTACCTATAGAGTGACGAAACCATGGCATATTGCATAAAATTTCCATACATCACTCTACTCTCAAAGCAACAATTATCAACAATTAGGCCTACTTAGCACCATTACAAACCATTTCCAAGTGCTACAAACTTGGTATAACTTGAGCTCATCGGTGGCAAAACAAAATCTATTTTTCTAATACCTGTTGGGCGTGCTCTTACCAACAGTAGATAATTTGAAGAAAATAAGGATTAAAGAAGATGAATTCTGCTGCAGATGTAATAAGAAGATCAAAGAATATGTGGAGCATCTATTTCTATAATGTGAGGATTCAAAAAGGGTGTGGAGAACCACACTAGGTTTTGATTTTCAAGGTGCAGCTGAAACTACTTTTGGAAACTGGTTTTGGCAGTGGTTAACCATAGCTCCAGACACAAAGAGGTGGTTACTATCTCTTGTTATATTTTATGGAACATATGGAAGAGCAGAAACAATTTAGTGTTTAATGCACAAAGAGATAACATTGACCATACACTGCAAAGAATCAGAACTGATGTGCAGATAAATGAAAAAATATCAATAGACATAGAGGATGATTACCATGGAAGGGATCTAAAAGAGTCTCTGAACCAGCAAATCAGTTCTGAAGAAAATATAAATGAGAGAGAATATCAAGCAATTATATGTACAGATGGAGCATTTTGGAATCGATGCAAGCATGGAGTAGCTAGCTGGTCAATCATACACCAACCGGCAGGTGTATAAAGAATTAGCATTTAATTTCATTTAAGTACTATATTGTGCACAGGGTGCGCACAAGTTGTGCATGGCAACCCCAGAAAATAAATCCTCATACATAAAAAAATTTCAAACTTTTAAATGCAAAGTTCAATAAAAGAAAATCATCGTCCGTGGATGATCTCTATTCCAAACTGTTCTCTTTCAATCCTCAACTACCCTTTTGATCAGTCATAATCAATGAGAATCCAAATCATCTAATAAGAAAAGATCAATCTTATCAACGTGATACCTCTCATCTGGTATAAACAATTGAATAAAAAAGGTTTTTAAGAACAAAAAACAAGTACCTGAGTTGTCATCCAACTAATAAAGCATGCGTGTTTGTATTTGCAGATGAGTTCTTACCCTCATTCTTCTTGATTCGATCACGGTATTTCTAAAATGTAAAAACAACAAATTCAATTAAAAAAATATTTGATACAAAAAATCACAAGTATTTCAGAAGAATTACAGTCACTTCTAAGTGGCTGCCGACATGTTTCCATGTTAAGTTTGAGCTAATCTGATAACAATTTTACGCTTCTAGTTTTCACATATTTATTGCTAACCAACCGCATCCGCAAATCTATAATTTTTTTATAGCACATTTTAGTCTATATATAGATTTTATTCATTGAATGAATTAATTCCTTTGGAATTTAAGATTTCATGCACAGAAAGTTATACTCATATTTTATCGTGCAATTAGAACGTGCGCACTTTTAATAATTTCTAGATGTTATATGTGATTTGATGCTTTTATATATTTCAAGTTAAACTTTCTTATTTTATGTGCAAAGATCGTGCGCTTATGTAAAGTATAAAATTTTCAGCAAGAATTTAGTCAATAAAAGCATATATATTTAAATGAGAAATTAAATTTATTAATGGTTCATGAAGATCTATGATTCTTGTCATTATCATTTTGTTTTTTAAAAATGACTTATGACAAGGGCAATATTTGATTGTAATAAGCTACTACATATGTACATCGTCATCATTATGTTACAATTCTCAACCATATCACGGGAACGATTCATTATTTGTCAGGATTTGGGTCAAAACTTAAAATTATTAATGAACCTTTTAATTTCCTAGTTTGGATTTTCTCCTTGGATCAAACATGTTTCAATTCCAATTTCATGATCAAAATTTCAGTTTGGTATTTTTGTTCTTAGTTTTGGTTTTAATATATTTGATTTTCATATAAAACTGACGCCCTAGCTCTAATTAATTTTTTTTACTATATGATCATATCTATATTAAATTATTAGTGAGATTAAATAAAAATCTATAATATCCTTATAAAAATTAAAGTGCTTTCATATACCAAATTTTACTATCAGTATCCTAACTGTTTTAATACATTCTCAATATATAATTTATCGTTAATATCAATCAACATTGATAATTACATAAATTAACAAAATAAGCACGTTTTCTTTTCGAATCGCCCTGTATATGCTCTTGAATATGACTTGATAAACATTTACCGCGCGTGAACCATGAACCAACATTAATAGATGTGACACTTATTATGTATGTAACAATATCAAAAATACTACATTATTTATAACATACATCAAATAATAACTAAAAATCAACAAACTACCCTTAACTGCAAGGTTAAAATGTTAATAAGATGTTTTACTTTGCCATTTTTTAAGGTTTGGATGTCTTACTACGTTACAATGAATTGTAGCATTTAGATATCATAATAGTTGTTGTTGTGGTGCATGTGCATATTATTGCCAATTAATATTATCTTATCATGCAATGATCGTGCTATTCGGTTTAAGTATATAAATTAAGTTTGCACTAAAGAAGCTGATTAAAGAAAATTACAAGAGAAACAAAAGTAATTATGATATTGAATTAAAGATTTTGGAAATTTATAAAGAATAGTCATATACTTATATTTTTTCTCAAACTTCTCAAATTCCAAATCGATCCTAAGTTTTGCTGCCTTCTCCGATGAGAACCCGTGACGGATCATCGGTGTGATGCTGAGAAATGATGAAGTTATTGCTCTGCGACAACAATTCGAACTGTTGACCCAGCGACTTGATGCTTTAGTCTGTCAGAGAAAATCACATGTCAAATTCAGTGAGATCGTTGATGATGAGAGTGAAGATGATATCTTTGCTTCTCCGATGTATCATGATCATGTGTATGACGATGGTGATGATGACAACTTTGCCGCTCCAGCGTTTGAAGTTCTCATGTATGATGATGTGAATATTTTCGGTGAGGAGATTCTGGTGATTGATAAAGTGGATGTTCTCGAGCATGTTGATGAAGTGGATGTTCTTAAGCTTGTTATTGGTAAGACATCTTCTCTTGAAATATCTTCACCTGCTGATTTTCAATTTGATCTCAATTCTTGCGGTCTCTTTATCAATAATGGTTATGAAGTTGATTCTTCCCCCATTTTAGATACCCCTATTTTTGATACCTATGAGGAGGATTTGATTAATGGTTATATTTACGATGATGATATTTCTGAGGAGGAAGTGGATGTGGTTGATGAGTATGTTTATGATGATGATTTTTGCTCACTTCTTCGTGATTTGGGTGGTTGTGAGAATGTGAATTATGTGGTTGTGGTTTCAAAATTGGACCTTTTTATTGTTGCTCACCCTAAACTTTTTCAGCTCGCTTGGCTTCGTAATGGTACTGATGATATTATTGTTTCCAACGACGTCTTATATATGGAGCTTTGATTTGACTCAATTTACTGTACTAATACTTGGTTGTCCATGACAATATGATCATGAGGTTCTGTATGGTCATCCCAATATGTATTTTGTCTTGTTTGGTGGAAAGTGGATTATTTTGTTGTCACATAAACCTTATGTGGGTGGCACTTTGAGTCTTTGTCGTGGATTTCTTGCTGAGAAATGTGGTGTCCAGTTATCCAGTCTTGACTGTTGCCACTACTTAAAGTTGATTCAGAAATTGCATTATAAGGGTTATGTTGAGCGTGGTGATACTTTCCAGCTACTTTCAGAGTCATATGTTTGGCCTTCTATGCATAGGGAATTTGTGCATCTACATTGAGGTCAGTTGCAGCTTATTGCTAGCAGTCGGTACAATAAAGTCCATGGTGATTCATATCTTCGTGTTGTGGAGTTAAAAGTTGGTGATTTTGTTTAGGTTATTCTTATCATGGATTATTTTTCTTCTCATACTTATATTGAGCTTGCTGCCATGAAGATTAATTCTTCTAAACATATGGAAAAAATATATCCTGAAGTATGGAATCTGTGATTGGTGAGCCACATTCATACTTGTGTTGGGTTGAATGTCTTATTCCTTGTGTTGGAGATTCTTCTCTTTGTGACAGTGCAGCTTTGGATTCGAGGACAAATCTTTTCTTTCCTGAAGAGAATATTGTGGTATGATCTTTACCTGCAGAAATTTGAGCAGCCGAAGAGTTTCACAGATTCTGATGTTTGTTGTTGCAGTCTCAGAATTCGACAAACAAGTAATGTTTTTTTTGGAAACGTCATTCTATTAAGAGTTGCACATGAGGGTTGCTGGTTTCTGAGCGAATTCCTTTGTCTTAAGGGTCAAAATCGTGTTTCATTAGTTTCAGATACTTAAAATAATATTTTAAATTAGAGAGAACTTTTTTGTTATTTATTATATTTAGTAGCAGGTAGGGTTTAGTATATAAACAGTTTTATGGTTAGTTTGTAAGACAACTTTCCGATGTTGAATGAAATTGAGGAGTTTTCCTCCATGTCTGTCAATTATTCGATAGTTCTATGAATCCAATAAGAATTTGAATCATAGTTCTCTGTTTCTTCTACGCACACTGCATCACTAACTGAAATAGACACGCTTATTTGGCAAGATTTCCACCAAATTATGAAGTCAAAAACGTAAAAACGTATAACAAATTTATTCATATCATAGTTCTTGTTTTTTTTTCTTTTTTGGGTTGTGTGTATGTTTGATTTTCACAATTGACACTCTTCTTTATTTATTTTACTTTAGATTGTTGACTAGATTATCTTTATTATTGGAATAGATTGCACGAAAATTAAAGACTAAAGTGCAAAAACTAGACTAAACATTGGTTAAAATACCCAATTTTTAGACCCAATATTCAAAATGCTCAATTTTTAGTACCCTACATTCTAAAAATACTCAATTTCTAGACCTTGGTTAATTTTCTCTCTGTAGTTCAGTTAGTTTGAGGGGTATTTTAGTAATTTATATTCTAAAAAAATCATACTTCACTTTTTTTTCGTATCTCCCGCACGAAAATCACCAATTGCTCTTTCGCTCTGCAACTCACAAGCGCCCGACGTGAGGGTACTGTGCCAACCCAGAAAATTGATCCGGCCCGGCCCGGATTTTTTGACCCGGACTCAGATTTTTAGTATTACGGGCCGGATCCCGGACAACACTTTTTTCACTTTTCGGGTTCCGGGTCGGTTTGGGTCAAACCTGATTTTTCCCGGGTCAACCCAGTTATTTTTTTGTGGAGATACGAAGAAAAAATGGGAAGTATGATTTTTTTAGAATATAAATTACTAAAATACCCCTCAAACTAACTGAACTAACGGAAGAAATTAACCAAGGTCTAGAAATAGGGTGTTTTTAGAATGTAGGGTACTAGAAATTGAGCACTTTGAATGTTGGGTCTAGAAATTGGTTATTTTGACCAATGTTTGGTCTAGTTTTTGCACTTTAGTCAAAATTAAATGCTCTCGTATCCTAAAGTTACCCTTTTAGTGTTAAGGAATGTTCAATTTCCCAGAAAGTTACCCCTGCCGCTTTATACTGTCATGTTGGATGCAGTTCGTATTTTGTCTCTTTGTGGTTCATATTTTTGTTGGATAATTTTGATAGATAATGATTTGTAATTTGTATGTAATAAAAATAATATATATAATGCATATTTATAATTTAAATAAATATGGACCAGGGCATATATAGAAGACGTAATTTTATTCTGAACTGCAAATAAATAAAATATGAACAAGTAGTATGCCCATTTCATTCTTCTCATTTAGTTATGATTACTGGCAACATCGGTAATCATGTAACCAAATTGCCCACGTAACTCTGTTCCTATAAGGTCTAGGGCACCCTAAGTAATCTTGAGCAAACAAAGCCTTCATAAACCCAACCAGTGAGCTAGGGGCGGATATAGAAATTCTAATTTGATAAGTCATTTTTATTAGTTAAGTAACATATTCTTTAGTTATAATAGGATTATACAAAAAATAATATATTTTTTAACTAGTAATGGTAAGTCAAATTACTTAAAATACAAAATTAACAAATAAAATTTCTGTTTTTTTTTTTGAAAAATGGTAACCTTCCATGAACTATACCATATAGCTGTAAACCAAATCCTATCTCATTGTTTTTGGCTAACAGTAAAAATAAAAATGACATCTATGCTGTTGAATATATTTTCCAGTTCATCAATTATAGTACAAGAATCCTGATGCTCACTTTCACCTTTTAAAATGTTATACGTTCGTACAATGCCTTTCAACCTTTTAATTCACCCTAAGAACCCAGACAAATTTTTGAACATTAATTTAAAATCTGAACACCTGGAGAGTTCTCAACTGATTCAGCCTTTATTTCCTAGTAAATTAACTTCATCTATAATTAGTTTCATCCGTTGAGTTTAGCTACAATATTCATCCGTTAAGTGTCCTTTACAATTTTGGAATTTCACAATTTCAAGAAAGAAATGTCTAGCATTATGTTATAAGGAAAAATCACGTATTACCGTGCAATTATCACGCGTGCATACTTGTATAAATATATTGAATAAATTTGACAGTGAAAACGAAGTTATTGGATAAAATTTACAAAATAATTTGGATTATAGAATGGCAGAGATGACTTGTGAATCCATACGTAGGTAAATGCAGTGCAGTGATTCTTCGATGAATGGTTGCAGCAAACTTTCAGTTGATAAAATAATATTTAAATGAGGAAGTATTGATTAATAATTTTTATTTACTTTAAAGATTTAGCACTTAATTAATTTCATTTAAGTATTATATTGTGCACAGAGTGCGCACGTTGTGGATGACAAACCTAAAAAAAAACCTGATCATACATAAAAATTCTTCAAACATTTAAATACGAAGTTCTATAAAGGAGAAAATCGTTATTCATGGATGATCTCTATTCCAAATTATTTCTCTTTCAATCCTCAATCACATTTTTGATCAGTTATAACCAATGAGACTCCAAAACATCTAAAAAGAAATATCAATCTCATCAACGTAATACCTCTCATATGGTATAAACAATTGAATACAAAAGGCTGTTAAAGAACAAAAAAACAAGTACCTGATCAGTTCTCATCCAACTGATTAGAAGCATGTGTGTTTGTATTTGCAGACGAGTACCCTCATTCTTCTTGATTCGATCACGGTATTTCTAAAATGTAAAAATATCAAATTCAATTAAAATATATTTGATAAATAAAATCTCAAGTATTTCAGAAGAATTATAGTCACCTGTAAGTGGCTGCCGACATGTTTCCATGTTAAGTTTGAGCTAATCTAATAACAAATTTACGCTTCTAGCTTTCACATATTTACTGCTAAACCAACCGCATCCGCAAATCTATAATCTTTTTGTTGCACATTTTAGTCTTCTATGTATAGATTACATTCATTGAATGAATTAATTCATGTGGAATTTAAGATTTCATGATCATAGATGTATAAGAGATAAATTACTTTCGTGCACAAAAAGTTGAATTCATATTTTACCGTGCAATTAGCGCGTGCGCACTTTTAAGAATTTCTAGATGTTATATGTGATTTGATGCTTTTATGTATATTGCGATATGTATAAAGATCGTGCGCTTCAGTAAAATATAAAATTTTAAGCAAGAATGTAATCAATAAAAGCATATTTAAATGGAAAATCAAATCTTTAGTGGTTCACGGAGATCTATGATTCTTGTGATTATCATTTTATTTTTTTTTAAATAACTTATGACAAGGGCAAAATTTGGTTGTAATAAACTACTACATCTGTACATCGTCATCATTATGTTACAATTATCAACCATATCACGGGAACGATTCATTATCTGTTAGGATTGTGGTCAAAACTTAAATTATTACTGAACCTTCTAATTTCCAAGTTTGAATTTTCTCCTCAGATCAAACATGTTTCAATTCCAATTTCATGATAAAAATTTCAGTTTGGTATTTTTGTTCTTGGTTTTGGTTTTAATATATTTGATTTTCATATAAAACTGGCACCCTAGCTCTAATTAATTTTTTTCACTATATGATCATATCTATATTAATTAGTGAGACTAAATAAAAATCTATTATATCCTTATAAAAAATTAAAGTGCGTTCATATCCCAAATTTTACTATAAGTACCCTAACTGTTTTAACACATTCTCAATATATAATTTATCGTTAGTATCAATCAACATTGATAATAACATAAATTAACAAAATAATCACGTTTTCTTTTTGAATCGCCCTATGTTCTTGAATATGACTTAATAAACATTTACCGCGCGTGAACCATGAACCAAGGTTAATTTTAAATCTTTTTAGTTAAAATTTGAACAAAAATGACACTTATTTATTCTCGTTCATTGCCTCCACGAATAATTAACATAGCACACCGCAACCATGATCAAGATTAGAAAAAACAATTTCTTTATTACGTTGCAAATCTTTGGATGCAGGTAGTCTCAAAATTATCATAACATCTCAAACCTTATTGGTGAAAACCAATTTATTATATTACAAGATTTATCCAATATCAAATATATATCATGACAAATTAGATCTGAACAAATTATTTAGCTTCTTAAATTGTACTAAAAAGTTGATCGTGCTTAAAATTGTTAGTTTTCAGAAAGAGATGACGTGTGATGGTAGGTGATGTGTAACCTCGTGTGTGTATATATAACCATTGTTATATAACTCACTTATTTCCTAAAGTCTAAGAGCTAGCTTTACTATACAAACTATTTACAGGTTAAATGATCTATAGTAAAATAAAAAATTTGATTTAGGCCTTACGGATAACCAACTTCATAAACTTCACATGTTAGGAGGGCTTGATTTTGCTTGACTAGCCTGAGATTTAAAACATTATTTCCTTTTATTCCTTTCAAGCTGAAGGTGATAGAACATAGAATTAACATATGTATGTATATCTACACTAACTATATATGTTTTCCTCGGCAATAAGTGAAATATTATGTCACAACCATACAATTTAGAGAGTCCACTAGACCAAGCATGGAAATTAGAAGCCACGCGTCGTGCATCCATATATTGTTTCAACCATAATCGAAATTGTAAAGTCCATACATTTAAATTGGTTTTTTTGTGAAGAAGGGAAGCATGTTTTAACATGCTCATGAAAGTTATTTATGAATCTGAAATCTTTGTATTGATCGAATTACATTATTATGGAAGAACGATTTTTTATTTTCGGATATTGAAGATTAAATACAGAAGATTCCAAGTCATCTATTCTCGTCCAATTCAAGTATGGAAGATTAAATATTGCCTACGGAATTATTATGAAAGAATTAGTTAGGCATAGTTTTATAATT
Organism: Sherardia arvensis; assembly: GCA_948330725.1. Taxonomy (NCBI): domain Eukaryota; kingdom Viridiplantae; phylum Streptophyta; class Magnoliopsida; order Gentianales; family Rubiaceae; genus Sherardia; species Sherardia arvensis. The sequence goes on along the minus strand of OX415236.1, from coordinate 37,912,372 downwards.
GGAAAGAGATCTAGTCTATTCCTTTTTCTATATTGTAATTGGAAATTGTAATATTCAGTTATAGAAAGAACATATTAGGGTTGTACAATATTGAAGGTACAACATGCGCTATAAAAGAAGAATGAAGGCTGCGAAATCAATCACAGTTTTAGAGAGCAAAAATCCTAAGCCAAGGATTCATTCGGGTGGAGCAGTCGCAGTTCAGCAATCAACCGCAACGGGATCTTGTTCATCGGCAAGTCTAGAACCACGGTCATAATATCCTCGGGAGAGATAGTCATCAGAAAGTTGGGTGAGGAGCTCGACCTTGTCAAGTGAGGAGTTTGACGTTGACCGGCAAGTGAGGGGTGCTCACAAGTTCGCTACTAGAGGTAATCATAGATAGGTAGAAGTGAAGATTTTGTACACTATATTGATTATCTAGTGAATGGTTTCTAGACTGGAAAAGGCCTCGCAGGTGTAGGTGTTTTTATCACCGAACGGCGTAAACAATTCTGTGTGTTTCTGTCTTTAATTTTACCATGTTTAAACATACTGCCACCATGTTTAAACATGCTCGTCACAGTTAAGTAAACACAAAATTAGATGTAAAACTATAGTAGATCTATTGGTAATTATTTTTCAATTGGTATCAAAGCACGGTCACTACAATCCCTCTAACAAGGGTAGTGAGATCGGAGCTATCATTATGTCTACTCAAGAGAAGCTCGGCACATCAACAGCGAGACCGCCGCTACTGGATGGAACGAATTATGCTTACTGGAAGGCGAAGATGATGGTGTTTATACACCGTCTGGATGATGATGCATGGTATTGGATAGACTATACCTGGACTTCACCACTGTCTGAAGCTAAAACTGGAACAAGCGAGAGACCGGTGAAGCCATTAGCAGAATGGAGCACGACTGAGAAGGCTAACAAGAAAATCAACAACAAGGTGTTATATGCTATCTACTCTGCTGTAGATCAAAACCAATTTCAACTAATCTCTACATGTACTTCGGCAAAAGCAGCATGGGACAAAGTTCAGACTAACTATGAAGGAGATGCTAAGATGAAGAGACTGAAGTTTCAAACTCTAACTACCACATTTGAGACCATTGTGATGGATGAACATGAAACCATTAGTGACTATAACATTCGGATCAGTGATCTAGCTCACACAGCAGACCAATTGGGACAACCATTCACTGATTTCCAACTGGTCCAGAAAGTTTTGAGATCCCTTCCTGAACGATTTCACAACAAGGTAATAACCATGGAAGATGCATTAACTTGACACTTCAATAATGACTCTTGATGAAGTTATGGGATCGCTTGGTGCATTTGAGATGAGGCAGCAAGATATAAAGAGACAATCTAACTTGAACTCAATTCAGGAATGAAGAAAGAGCAATCTGGTGCTAGAGCAGCTGACCAAAGTGAACATGAACATTTAGACCAGCTAAGTGAAGAAGAAGTTGCAAATATCTCGAGAAATTTTGCAAGGATGTTGAGGAGAACTGGTCCAAACAGAAGCCATACTAGAGGACAAAATCCAGCACCTATCAGAAGGGAAAATTCAGGTCAGAATGAGTCTAAATCATTCACAAAACCATTCAAGCATGCTGGAAAGGTACAATATAGAGAATGTGAAGGTTTTGGTCACATTCAGTCGCAATGTCCTAGTGCCTCTCCCGAGGAAAAAGGGAAAGCATATGCAGCTACCTGGAGTGATGATGAAGAGGAGGAACATGTCAACAATCATGTGTCGGAGCATGCATGTTTTAACATGCCTACTGACTCAGCATGTTTAAACATGCAGTCTGAAATCGTCACTGAAGTAGAAGAGGAACCAGTCGTGGAAAATGTAATTGAAGTTGATGATGGAGATGACATCTATGAGTCCTATAATAAGCTATACAAAATGTGGATCATGGCAATGGAATCAATCAAGAAATTGAAGGCTGAGAAGATCACCCTGATAGATGAAAGGGATAATCTCAAGGTTATGACTGCCAGATTGAAATCAATGGTGAAGAAAATGCAAGATGATTTACTAAATATGACAAAGAGGACAGAAGATGCAGAAGGAATGATCAAACAACTCAACAAAGGAACTGTTGTCTTGGATGATCTGTTAGAAATGGGAAAAGTATCGGGGGACAGACATGGTCTAGGATATGTGAACCGGACCAGAACCAAATATGGACTTGGGTATGTGAGTACTTCTTCTCATGTAAATCAAGGGCTGAAGCCTATGCAAGAATTTAGAAGACAAGCACATCAGATATTCAAGAAGAAGAGACCAGCCATTAAGTGCAACTACTGCATGTTTCAAGGGGATTCAAAGAATCAGTGTTGCAGACTTCTAAGGGATATCATGCGTGGAAAGGATTTCAAGACATGTTATAACGTGAGTCTGTCACTTCAACCAAACCTGACCAAGAAGGTATGGGTTCCAAAATCTAAACGTTGTTATGTTGTTCATACATGTTTTAGTGCCTATGCTAGAGATACGTGGTACTTTGATAGTGGATGCTCTAGGCATATGACTGGGTCTCGAGATTTGATTAATAATGTTGTACCTTGGACTGGAACTGTAAGGTTTGGTGATGGAAAGAAATGCAGTGTTATTGGAAAAGGTGAATTGCAGATAAAAGGATTTCCTGTATTGCATGACGTTTTGCTTCTAGATGGATTAGAGGCAAACTTGTTAAGCATTAGTCATCTCTGTGATAGCAAGCTGACTATTCTATTCGATGATAAACATGCACGGTTAAGAAAGGTGAGAAAGCTATTCTGGTTGGAACTAGATCTTCAGACAATTGCTACGTGTTTGATCAAAACTTAAGCTGCCTCAAGGAGAACATTGGAGAGATGGACGCTATGGAAGATGAATGTGATCAACAACTGGACAATGGATCTCGTACTACTAGCTCACCTAATTCTGATGGAACTACATCTTCACCAGATCATGTTTTAACATCCCCTTCGATAGACCATGCTATAACATGCCCTCAAGACAGTGCTGAGACTGAAGCTATTGAACCGAGGAATTACAAAGAGGTTTTAGAGGATGAGTATTGGATTTCAGCTATGCAAGAAGAGCTTCCGAATCATGTTTACAAGTTGAAGAAAGCTCGGTATGGATTAATACAGGCTCCCCGTGCTTGGTATGACCGACTCACCCAGTTTCTATTGAAGAAAGGTTATCATCAAGGGGGAGTAGATCGCATGATGTTCATGTTTAAACATGATGGTCATAAGCTGCTGGCTCAAATCTATGTAGATGACATAATGTTTGGTTCAACGTCTCGGGCGCTTGTTGATGATTTTGTATCTATGGTGAAGAGTGAGTTTGAGATGAGTACGGCAGGAGAGCTTACATACTTCTTGGGTCTTCAAGTCAAGCAGAAGAAGAAGGTTCTACTCAAGCATGTTCCTACAGCTGAACAATTTGCTGATATCTTCACAAAGCCATTGGATGCTACCACATTTGAGCTGTTGAGACAACACATTGGTGTTTGTCGGTTTTGAGGTACCATGACATAACCTCTATGTTGTTGTTGTAGATATTTGTTTCTTGTATTAGTGCTTTTATTCTTTTATAAAAAAAAATTAGAAAAGCGAAAGAAAAAGGATGTTGTGGTATAGCATGTTATAACATGCTGTCTGGATGAGTATCAGAAGCTGTTGAAAATTTTCTGGGCCTTAGTGCGATTTTATGGAGTTGAATAACCTGTTGGGCCAGTGTGAAATTTCTTGAAGATGATACGGGGGAAATTGTACTTTTTGAATAGTTGCATAATGAGAGGGAAAAAGGTTTTTCTTATTATACTTTTGGTATCCAATTCTCTACTTGGCTTCTGCTCTTCGTCTCTCTCACCGAACTCATGAATACCAAGATTTCATCTGCTCATAGAGTTCTAGGGTTTTGTTTCTTCACGATCTACATGATTTTGGCTACCAAGTTTGGATCTTTATTTGATTTATTGAGCGCACAACATTCATCTGAACCTGCAGAGTGTCTCCAGCAGATTGAGCTACATGCACAAGATATTCTATACAGATCTTTGCTCAAAATAAGTTCCTTTTTGATATTTTGAAGGTTGCAAGTAGCCATTGAATCTAGGGTTTTGATTGGATTGGGATTTGTTGGAGTTTTGGTAAGTCTGCTGAGTGTGTGTTTAAACTTGAGATGCCTAGCTCAAATTCTATTGGCTCTGGTTTAGGGGGAGTTATTGGTGTGATGATTTGACTGCTGTAACTGGGGTGGTAGCCTTAGACAGTGGACATAGATTGGATTTGACGGTTGAGAAGCCCTTATCTAAGTTGAAATCTCCTAAAGCCTTTCATAAGTTGACGAAGCCTATGAGTGATAGCAGTATTAATGATGCTGATGTGTCAAGTCTTAACTCCAATATTGTCTTTGGAGCTTTGTTTCCATTTATGGGCAAGAAGAAATAGAGGAAGGAGAGTAGAAGATCTGCAGCTACTGAAGAAGATGAATTTGATGGAGATGAAGTACAAGGTCCAGCTGTGAGGTCTAAATTGAGAACTGACGATGATAGTCTTCTGCTGAGAGTTAGATTTTTCTGAGAAATTTTATAAACAAGGAGGTTTATCATGCTTTGTGGCCAAATAAGTTGCAAGTGGAAAGTAGAATGACAGAGAAGTTTGTATCTGCTGTTGTAAAATTTATTAAGGATACTGGATTATTTGATGCAGCAAGCTCTTATGTTAGTTCTAGCAAGACAGACAATCCGACGAAAGCTTTTAACTGGAGTTGCACATGTTATAACATGGTGCTATATTTGTTTCGGAAGCTACTGGAGTTACACATATTATAACATGGCATTTTATTTACTTCAGATGCTACTTTGGCATGTTATGACCCCAAGGGGGAGATATTTTGATGACTTTATGATCCATTCTGAATTTTATTTATTCTGGATGATTGTAATAACTTTTCCTGGATATTTTGGATTTCTTGGTTTTTGGTTTTCCCTTATGAAGTGATTTGAAGTTCTTGGAAATTTTTGGTGTTTTGATTTTAACGGGGAGTTGTGTAACTCGATATTCTGAAATCAAAACGAAGATGGGTTCGCAAAATGCCAAAGGGGGAGATTGTTAACTACACACTTTTAAGTTGGCATTTTTGTGAAGAAGGGAAGCATGTTTTAACATGTTCAGGAAAGTTATTTATGGATCTGAAATCTTTGTATTGATCGAATTACATTGTTATGGAAGAACGATTTATTTTCGGTTATTAAAGATTAAATGCAGAAGATTCCAAGTCATCTATTCTCGTCCAATTCAAGTATGGAAGATTAAATATTGCCTACGGAATTATTATGGAAGAATTAGTTAGGCATAGTTTTATAATTGGAAAGAGATCTAGTCTATTCCTTTTTCTATATTGTAATTGGAAATTGTAATATTCATTTATAGAAAGAATAGATTAGGGTTGTACGTTATTGAAAGTACAACATGCGCTATAAAAGAAGAACGAAGGCTGTGAAATCAAACCACGGTTTTAGAGAGCAAAAATCCTAAGCCAGGGATTCATTTGGGTGGAGCACTCGCAGTTCAGCAATCAACCGCAACGGGATCTTGTTCATCGGCAAGTCTAGAACCACGTCCATAATATGTTCGGGAGAGGTAGTCATCAGAAAGTTGGGTGAGGAGCTCGATCTTGTCAAGTGAGGAGTTTGACGTTGACCGGCAAGTGAGGGGTGCTCACAAGTTCGCTACTAGAGGTAATCATAGATAGGTAGAAGTGAGGAGTTTTGTACACTATATTTATTATCTAGTGAATGATTTCTAGACTGGACAAGGCCTCGCAGATGTAGGTGTTTTTATCACCGAACTGCGAAACAATTTTGTGTGTTTCTGTCTTTAATTTTACCATTTTTAAACATACTTCCACCATGTTCAAACATGATCGTCCCAGTTAAGTAAACACAGAATTAGACGTAAAAATACAGTAGATCTATTGATAGTTATTTTTCAGAAATGGTTCAAAACCGTAGCTCACCACTCCCAATTGGTTTTTCTTTTCTGGATCAACATTTCTGAAACTAGACTCCTCTCTCATCCCTAATTTGGCGAAGGTAGAGTGATTAGGAAGTGCCGGAAACGATATCTTTGCATACTCGATCCTTGTAATAGAGTTTGTTCAGCTAATTCATTCCAATGTTGTTCATTTTGGTCGTCACATGTACGTTTAATTTCTTCTCCACATAATTTTTTCTGATTATTTGTTCGATCAAGGAATGTGCTTTCGACTGATAAAATTATCAGAATCTTAACTTTCTTGATATGGAATTTGAAAACGGAAGGAAAGTAGGTTGATTTATTAGGGTTTTTTACTTGATTGTATGTATTAGAGGGGTGGCTTTGATTAGGTTCTCTAAGTGCACGGTAAGGGGTGAGAATAAAGATAAGTTTTTACTGTTTTCTCTTTTTAATTTCTTCGAATAATTTGTGCTCTTTTTAGCGGTACTCTGTTATTGGTTCTACTTTACATTTTTTGCCGACGTTTGGATGACTCTCTATGAAATTCCTACAGACTTCTAATGCAAATACTCTCTGATGTTTCAAAAAATGTTGGAGGCTGTCAAATAATTTTGTCTTTGATCCAGTCGGCACGATGGCGTAGTTTGAAGGGATGTGTACTGGATAATAACTTTGTCAAAGAACTATCATTTTTAGTTGTTAGTAAGTATTGAACTATTGTTGTGTGTAGCAACTGCCAGAAGTGAAACTTTTAAATAGATATATCTGTGTATCGACACAGGGATTTTATTAGTTAAACTAATTAGCAGATTTGATGATTTCAGTCTAACCTGATTCGAAAGAAAATTTACAATCAATGAAAATCTTTTTCCATATAATAGTATCATATATTATAAGGTGAATACTATCATGATTATTTTGTTTTGTAAACCACCTAAATTGGGGTAAAATTTATTTGATTCACCACGTCATAAATAAATCTTCAAAAGGCTAGTATTGTACAATATTGGAGAGATTACATAATAGTAAAAAAATAAAACTATTAAGTAAATATCTTTGATTCTAACCTTGACTCTACCTAGTACACACCAATGTGAATACTATCATAAAAAAGGGGGGGAATGATGAAATTGACAAATATATGTTATAATGTATGTTCAATTTAGTTTAGTATAATTCAATAGATTATTTTTTACTCTCAATTTTTTCTATATTTCTACCATGCATTGATTTTTTAAAATTTTAAAACTATTTCAGCTCAGTTCAATTTAGTTAAGTTCATTATATTTTTATTTTTCAGTTCAATTCTGTTTTGTTAAATAAACTTATATCTTTTGAGTTCAATTCAGTAAATCTATATTAATTTATTTCAGTTCCTTTCAGAAAAAAAAAACTCAAAGAACAGGCCTTTAGAAAAATTAAACTTTAATGTTTGTTTAGAAAAGTAACTAATGAATCGAAAATTAATCAATTAAAATTTAAAAAATTAAAAAGAGGAAAACATGACCTGTCATTTTCTAATGAATCGAAAACAAATACACGTATATGAGAATTATTCTATTTTACATATATCTATATTTATAGATTATCATGCATGTATAGTGCAAATTAATATTATCACGTATACTTCGTGCAATTATCGTGCACTTCAGCACAAATTTCCAGTACGATTTATGTTGATAAAAAACAAAAACAAAATGAGAACAAAATTAATTAAAGATTTTTGTAATTTAGAATAGTGGTTTGCTTTATTCTGCACAAGGTTCGCACAGTGTAAAAAAAAGTTGGATAAATGGTGTCATAATAATATATATTTTAAATTGATTGTGATTTTATTTTCAAATAATTTGTGAGATTATGTTTTGGAAACTATTGTGATTAGAATGAAAAACGGTCATTGTTTGGACAGTTTTGCAGGAGAGGTTTCAGTTTTGCAAGGTTGCTGAGGAAGGAAGCCAGCAAAGAAGGGCACCGATAAGGGCGAAGAAGCCGAATAAGCCGAATCTGGTGGGATCCAAGATTGCTGAGAAAAAGAAGAAGACGAACAACGACTCTTACAAGATCTACCTGCATATATAGGTTGCTGCGATTTGGGATAGATGGATAAAAAATATTTTCCTATAACTACATAACTTTAAATTTCTTTATTAATTGTTCTTTATATAGAGTCATCAGATCATATTTGAAACTTATTCCTTGATTTGTTTCTCTGTAGGTAGTTTTCCTTCACAAGAAGACTGATTGCTTTGGTTTCAGACCATCAAAAGAATCTGACGTGCAACAATCGTGCAAGCCAAGAACTACAAAGGAGCCAAAAATATGCTGGACTTATGTCTATGAATGAATAATGAACAGCAAAAAATCTCAACTCTGGTCACTGCAAACTTTCAAGACCAGACATTACGTGTGAGGACAGGATCTTAAAAGTAGCATACCTTCAGGGCTGCACCTCCGACCAAAAATCTCAAGAGTAGTCACTGGAACCTTTCGAGACCAGACATTACGTGTGAGCACAGGATCTTAAGCAGCATACCTTCAGGGATGCACCTCCAGCCGAAACCATGGAGCCCAACATAATGGCCTTCACCGCACTATAAATTTTCGTAGACTAACAAGGTTGGAATATTTCGATCAGGATAGTTAGGAATGCATTCAGTAAATATGATCTTAGAATTTGGTTCCAGGATATCTTCTTGCCAGTTCTTCTAAGCATTGTAAAAGAACATTGCACTAAGCATGTCTGTATAATGCAAGTAAGCCAATCAGATGTACAAGGACATATATAGACAAAACATCAATTAAACATATATAAACCAAGTTTGTAAATCCATAGATAGAAATTTAACGAATGATGAGTGAATGACTGAAACCAATGGAAGTTTACACACCCATCCTTATATAGTATCACAACATTGCAACACTGAACCAAACCTAGTGCAAAAAATCTGATCCAGAAATTGGCAACACTGAACCAAACCTCATAATATTGACTGCCTCTTTCATCTCTGCCAACTTCTTCTTCCTTCATACAGTTACCGAAACAATTTCAAATACAATACCAAATTGTACAAATCACCAAATTTGCCACATTACAAAGTGTAAAATCACATTAGTTTCATTGATAACTGAATCGACATTAAAAAGACTAAACTTTTGATAGGAACTCAGGTTGTTCCTCTATTCAAAAGAAATAAAAATTAACACCGCTATAAGGAACTGAATATAAAACATCTGCACCAAGAAAGCCATAATGCTAGCATGGATATGGCTCTGAAAATTAGACTCTTCTATATGTGTTCAGTTTATCTTATATTTTTCCATCTGACCGCAAGAAGTTTCAATGACGGTTAATTAGCTCATAAATCTGGAAGTAAAAAAGTGAGCAACCATGTGTCAACGAATGCTGATGTGCATATATATTGTTAAGTATTGCCCAGAATTCAAGTGTGGCAGTTTTATGATATACAGCACAACTAATGAAACCTCTTGAATCTTGAAATAATGCCTCAATAGTCAAGACCATTTATATGTGTCACTCAGGTATGAAGCAAGATTTTTCATTTAAAATGAAATACATAACAGTCTGCATATTACTTAACAAATACACTTCCAAAGTTCCAATTTGTCTAATGAATTTTTATATGTTCCTGGAAAACAGAATAAAATACTCTAAACAAATTTACTACTTTGTTAAACTTAATGAAGAAATACACAGACATGTACACGCTCTTAATCACTGTCTAAGGTTAGAAATCAAAATATTTTACAAATGTAAATCAATTGTACAAAATCACTTCACAATTATTGCAGCATAGCTATATAAGCAGAATCAAGAAATCAACTCACCACTATAAAGCACTGTTTGGTAATTAGCTGCACTTGCAAAATTAGATTCTTCTATAATAGGTTCAGTTTCTTAACTTATATTTTCTGGCTGACTGTTCGACCAAGAAGTTTCATTGACCATAAGTTTGGAAGTAAAAAGAGAGTAACCTTTCTACATAAATGCTATCCACAAACTGGTAAAACTTATGAAACCTCCTGTATCTCGAAAAAATTCCTCAGAGTTTAAAAACTTTTTATATGCGTCAAACGGGCATGAACATGATTTTGTATGATGATACTTCCGAACTATATATGACATCACAGTGCGTTTTAGTTTAAAGATTTGTGTATGCTCAACGCAGAAGACTCTAAACACATTTACTACTTTGTTTCATCTTAATGAAAAGAAATACACAGAAATGCACACAATCTCTATCGCTGTCTAAGGTTAAATGTTTGATTTTTTAAGTACAAATGTAAACTAATGGTACAAAATCACGATATCAACTCGGAAAACACGAATAATACTGCACAAGAATGCCCAAATGAAAAAACGCGCGGGGATTCATGTACCTGTAATCCTCAAGAAATCTATCGTTATCGAGATCATCTTTAAGATCATCAAGCTCCTCTTCGATCTTGCCATCAATTCAAGCCTTGTCTTTGGATTTTTGGTCATGTTTGTGCATTTCGGGTCTTGTCATCAACCGGGTCGACGGCCGGGCCAAACGGGTCGGGTTTGAAGGCTGGGGGGTTGCGTGGGAGATTGCCATGTTTTCTCTGAAGATCATCCCATTCGGTCGAGGCTCCTTCCAGATTCTTTTAAACAAAGTGGTAAGCCTACCACCGTTCAAAAGTTTGACGATGCCTTTTTTCTGAGCCCTAAAACACTCTCTCAAAGAATAACACTTGAAGGGTATTTGATTTTTAGACCCTCAATTTGTAAGGAAATTTAACTTTGGTTGTGTCTTAGGGCCTGTTTAATACGCCTGGAATGAACTGAACTGAAAAATACTGAACTAAACTGAACTGAAAAATATTGAACTGGACTGAAAAATATTGAACTGAACTGAACTGAATTTAATTGAACTGAACTGAACTGAAAAATACATTTGATTCTTTTATATACATATATGAATATTCAAAATTCTTATTAGAAAACAAGTCATTGAAGTATAATGAATTGAACTTAATTGAACAAAACTGAATTGAAAAAACAAATCACTACATCGACATTATCTAAATTTCATCAAATTTATATTTCATCATTATCCTAGAAGTTAAACATAACTGAACTGAAATATACTGAGCTAAACTTTATTGAACTGAAGTATACTGAACTGAACTTTATTGAACTGAATTGATATAGCCAAATTGTGCTATAATTTATTAGCATCAAACTTAATTAAGTTGACCTTACAAAAGTATGCATTGATACAATTTAATTAGGAAATGTTTATCAAATCATATTTCATCAATTCTAAACTGACTTGAACTGAATCATACTGAACTAAACTTAACTGGACCAATCCAATTACACTTAATTCGACTGAATCATACTAAACTAAACTTAATTGAACTGAATTGAAGAAAACAATCAATGCAGTGATATAACTAAATGAGGTTGTATTTTATCAAGAATATAAAACAGAATTGAATTGAACTACACCGAACTGAACTGAATTGAACTGAGTGAACTGAAAGACTACACTTAACTGAAGTGAACCGAGTTGAACCACACTTAACTAAAATTAACTGAATTGAATTACACTTAACTGAAATGAATTGGATAATCCATATGAACTTAAAATATATAAATTATATTTCCATTGAAATGAATTGAAGAAAACGATCAATGCATTGATACAACTAAATGAGGTTGTATTTTATCAAGAATAGAAAATAGAACTGAATTGAACTACACTGAACTGAACTGAATTGAACCGACTGAACTAAATTGGACTAAATTATATTTTCTCTTAACCGAATTGAATTGTGTTAAATTATTAACATTTAATTTTTTTAATTTTTTTTAAAAGTACAATGCACTGAACTGAAAAATATTGAACTGAACTGAACTGAATTGAACTGAACTGAAAAATACTGAACTGAACTGAAAAATACTGAACTAAACTGAACTGAACTGAAAAATACTGAATTGAACTGAAAAATATTCAGATAAATTGTACTAAACAGGCCCTTAGTATTTATGTCAAGGGTCCCTTGTATCAAACTAGTTTCCAAAACATCACTTTCATTTTTAATTTTTTTATTAAAACAAACACTTCATCTTTTACTATGTATATATTGAATGGTAGAGAATGACGGTATAAATAATATTCATTAATAATTATGTAACTTAACTTTGTAGTTTTGTAGCGGTGTTGTGGTGATTTTATAACTAAAACTAAGTACGCGTAGTATTATAGAGGTTTTGTGGTTTTACGGTGATTTATTGTTTAAGGAAAATTGTCATTTTTATTAAAGGAAAAGGAAAACTCGCAATATAAAATTACAATCAAAATACCATAAATATCTTTTTTATTAAGTTTATTAGTAAAATACAAATGGTAAGTTACAATCGAAACACCATGCTCTTTTTCTCCATATTCATATAATCTTAGTTAGTAAAATAGAATTTGTGTTATTTAATTTTATTTTATTTACCAGTAATATTCTTTTTATTCACTACATGTTAATGGTAAGTTACTTAGTAAATAATTAACCTATACTTTTAGCCCGCGTTGTTTCATTTTTGTAAATTTGTAATATATTTTCTATAAATATTAATCACCTCAAACTTTTAGGGTGTATCTATTTAGTTTCCATACATATTGGGGTTAGTTAATAAAAAACATAATTGGGTTTTGTTCTAAAAATATATTAACAATTATTACGGCATCAATAGGATTAAGCATCATCTTTTTACAATTATTAAGTAATATGATTCATGCTCATGAAGATCTCCTCATCTACATCAATTGATTCTATCATGATTGGAAGAGATCGAACAGTATTTTTCACATATACCGAGTTTAAAAGATTTCAAAAAGTATTCTAAATATACTGCATGTAACACTTGGTCCACATAGCCTAGTTAATAAATAAAAGGATAGATTACAAACTACACAGTCTTGGCCTAGAGCCAGATTACAATTATTAGACATGGAAAAATAAAATACGCTACTATTGAACTTTTATCCATGAGATTGGGAGAATGAGGCAATACTTTTCATCTCCCATGGCGCTAACTCGTCATGCCTGGGTGTCGCTAGTGAGTCAGACGTATCCGTGAGAAAGCAAATCATCTAGCTGCAACCCTGTTTGCTGCTTTGATGAGACTCATGGAAGCCTTCGGTATAACCTGCAAAATATGCAATGGAGTGGGTGCAAATAAAGGGATCTAATCCACTTTGCCATGAAAGACCGCTCAACGATGGTAGAGCTCCACACGTATCCTTCGCGACCACTTTCCAAACGTATATCAACTTGCATGGAACCTTAAGATCCCAAATCTTATCCAACAGTTTCCTTCTCCAACGATCTGCATATCCAAGACCTAAGAATGATGTACTCAATTTCGACATTATGCCTTCTAATAGAATATCTTGATTGATCTAGCAATATTCAAGATATTCGTGTGTATATTATTTTATATATTTATTCCTATTTAGAGTAGCCTAGATTCGCTTTCTTGTATTATAAATTGTACAGTTCAGAATCAATGTAATCATTCTGAATTTTACATTCACATGGTCTCAATTTTGGTTCTCGATATCAAATCTCTTTCCATCTTTTCTCATTAGGTGCAGCTCCTAAAATCCTAACCTCCCAAAACCTAAGCCTACTAATAGGTTTTTCATCTAAACCCTAGCCGCCTAGGTGAAACACTTATAAACCCTAGCCTCCGCCTTAGGTGTATACTTTCTAAACCCCAGCCACTGTCGGTCTAGGTGTCACTCTTCTCAAACCTTAGCCGTTCTAGGTGCTCGAGCTTTTCCTCCGAAACCCTGCCACCGGTATACCGCCCTCTGGAAATGGATGCTGGTAAATCTTTGACCTATGCCACCGGATATATATGTTACCAATCAAGCTGGGATTCAGAAAATTCATAGCCTAGCGCTCGCAGGTGCAAGTTCTGCTCGAATCTACGGGATTGTTTGTTTACCTCGATGGATCCATCGTCAAACCAACCATTTCTTCCACTCCGGCCATGCTGATCTCGTCGTCCGATGCTTCTACTACTCTCAAGGCTACTGTGTCGTTGGACTCTGCCTCTTCACCAACGTCAGCTACTTCACCGGTTTCGTCTGCTGCGTCGCCGAAATCCTCCATCACGTCGGAATCTTGGACTGTTCAGGACAAGATTCTTCAAGTCATGCTTCGCTCGTCTCTCACCAAGGACTCCATCATGGAGACGATTGGCTATCTGACGGCTAGGACCATGTTGGAGGCTCTGATCGCCGCTTACGATAACGTCTTTGATGCCCGTGACATGCAGCTTCATGATGAGCTTCGTACCGTTCACCGCGGCTCCTCCACAATGATAAAATATCACCGTCGCTTCAAGCTCATCGTCGATGGTCTTGATGCTTTCGGTGCTCCAGTCGCAAACAGGGACAAGGTCATGTTGTTTCTCCATGGTCTCGTCTCTGGCTACGAAACCTTTGTCACGGTGCAATTCTCGCAATTTCTGACACCGTCGTACGCTGAATTGTCGCTCGGGCACGTAAACATAAAGAATTTGGTATCAACTGGTGGCTATGGTGCAAATCCTGGATCTGTTCCCGCTCCTGTTGTGTTTGCTGCGTCTTCCCAGCATGGTTTTGTTAACCATTCACAGGTGCGTGATCACCACGCGCCGCCGACTGGCGCGTCGACCACCACCGGCGGTCACTCTGACACTTGTAGCTCTCCTGCTGACTCTAGTGAAACTAGTGGTGGTGGAAAATCTTCCGGTGGTTGTAACAATCGTGGTTGCAAGAAGTGGAATCACAAATGCCAATTCTGAGATGAGTTTTGTCACACCGCAAAATCCTCCACAAACCCTAATTCGGAGTCAAATATTGTTGATTTTATTCAGTCCATTGTGTCCCTTGACAATGCCTCGGACTGGTATCTAGACTCTGGTTTCAACCAACCAAATGGCATCCACGTCGCCTGGTCTTGACAATATCGCTCCCTATAACGGTAATCGCGCGTTCTGTCGCTCTTGCTAATGGTAGATCTGTTAACATTACTCATATTGGTCAACGTAGGTTTTCTCGTAATATTTATTTATCTGATGTGCTCGGGGTTCTGGAAATTATGAAAAACCTTCTCTCCATTAGTAAACTAACTAGGGACTTGAAATCTGTGATCTATTTTGATGAAAATATGTTTATTATTCATATAAACTCCACAAAGGAAATCATGGGCCGGGGACGATGATAGTTTGTCTATATGTGGTGGAATAAGGTGGTGTTGAATTTGTTGCTTACATTCAAGCGAATAAACATAGGGCGTCGTTAGACATATGTCATCCTAGACTAAGCCATACTTCCATATCAATTATTTCCTTATTAAATTAGTTGAACCTAGTAAAGGTCATTTAATTTCCGCCTGAACCCTCTTTATATTCTTCGTGTTAACGAACAAAGGGAAAAATACTTTCATTTAAGGACAATCCCAGACGGGCTGATTCTTATCTTTCTTTGGTACACTGTGATTTGTAGGGTCCTAAACCCGTTTTATCAGAAAGTTGCTTTTCATACTATGCAATCTTTGTTGACGATTATTCGCATTTTATTTGATTTTATCTGTTGAAGTGGAAAGCGGACTTCTTTGAGACATTTGTGCAGTTCCAGAATTTGGCTAAAAATCAATTTTCCTGCTCCATTAAAATGTGTCAAAGCCTTGGAGGCACTGCGTTTAGCAATTTCGCGTCCACGGGCTCACTTTTCGGCTAAAGTAATCTTTCATCAGATTTCTTGTCCAACTACACCCGAACAGAATGGTAGAGCTTTATGAAAATATAGGTACATTACGGAGATGGGACTTTCGATGATAACGCACTCTCAACTATCACCATCTTACTGAGATGTTGCTTTCACCACTGTTGTCTATACTTTCAATCATCTCCCGACACCGGTTCTTCGAAATATCTCCCCCTACTTTCTGATATATGGTCGTCATCCTGATTACTCCAACTTTCATCCTTTTGGGTGTAGAGGTTATCCTTATATTCGGCATTTTGCACCTCACAAATTCGCTCCGCGAAGTGTTCCATGCATCTTTATTGGGTACATTGCCCAATACAAGGGGTTTCGCTGTCTTGACCCCTCATCCAAGTAAGTCTACCTCACTCGCCATGCTCGATTTGATGAGATCTCCTCTCTAGCAGCTAGAGGATCAACTTATGTTGATACATGCAGTCCGGTAGGTTAATCAAAGTAGTCCAAAATAATATTGAAACTATAATACCGTCTCTAAATATTAATTGCACGCCCATCGTTCTTGTGCAGAAAGCGTACACGTGCATCCACGGTGCAAAGTAAAAGATATCAGACACACATTTCCAACGATTCTTTGAAAAAAAAAAGATGCAAACTCAATAGGAAGGGGTTTAAGAAATCTAAAATTTAACGAAAAAAATTGCATCTCAATGAAAATTGTAAGGAAAATGAAGCACCTTTTCCCTATTTCTTAGCATATATAGATATTAAAATCAAGAATAAGAACATAATACATATACAATTTAAAATAGAAATTACCGAAGATTGTGTTGATGGAATTGAAGCCAGCTTGATTGTAAGATTCTTCCCCAACCGCATGTAGTAATTTTTTCCACTTCCACCTATCTCGGAAATCAGCCTCTTCTTTAAAATATCAAAGACTTCAACACTAATGTCTCGCTCCCTCTCTTCAATTCCATGAAAAGTTTGCTTCAAGTGTCCTTGAAATTTGTCAAAAGTTATATTCCCTAAACAACATTCGAACATGTCTAAAATTAATTTCCTGTTTAATTAGCATATATTTTTATTTTCATGCACTTGAATTATTGCTATATATGTTAAAATAAAGTTTCAATGTTATTTCAATATTTTATATATTTATAAAATTACTATCATGCATTCATTGTGCATAGTGCATAGTGAAAAGTTATATCCCATCGTGCATAGCGCAAATTTATATCCCGTCATGCATAGTGCAAATTTATATCCCATCGTGCATGTGCACGAAAGAATTTTCATTTGTGAAATTATCATAAAATATTTTTAAATACATAGTTATATAGCATTGAGAGCATAAATTATTAACACATAAAAATAATGTACAAAAAGATTATGACCTAATTTCTGAATTCGCTGCTAAGAATATTATTGTGAAACAAATTTATATAAACTTATATTATTACTCTGTAAGTCTGTACTTGAATCTATAAGAAATTTATAGACATTTTTCCATCACATTATGTGGGAAAAACTTAGTGTTCTCAGTAGCACCTAAGATAAATGAACTATCAGTAGCATCAATTTCATTATAAGATTTTTTCTAAGCTGTGTATGGGTTTAGGGTATCTCCTCACCAAATCAGGCGAGCCGTCGGTCGAGTAGGCTAGTGCTTTCATGAAACGGGAATGAGATTTTTGATTTTTGATCAATCGGAATATGTGGACTTGAAATTATAACTCAATAGTGAACATTTCTTGGGATTTTAAATTCATTAAGGTACAGGCTCAATAATATGTGTACGAAATGTGGAGGTCAGTGATATGAAATCCATTGAATTGGTGATTAGTTTTATATGGATTGAGAGAGAGGTCAAAATTTGCAGAATGAGTCGCCTTTATCTCTATATTGTTGCTTGTGAGATAAAAGAACATGAGGTTTGAGGAAATTGTTGATGCATGGGTGAACAAGGCAATGAGAATTACTCCTTTCGTTTTGTTGTCAGAGCTTCCGTAATTCTGTTTTCAGAAGAAATCATGCATCTGTTTGAGTCATGTTGCTTAGATCAATAGAAAGAATCAAATAGAAAGAAGAATATTTTTTTATGCAATTTGATATTTACTAAAAGTTGACATTTTGAGTATAAACAAACACATTAATAATTTGTTAACGATATATTACTAAATTAATTTAAAATGGGCGCTGAAAATAGGGGATTCGGATCTGCAAATAGGGCATGGGTTGTAAAAACAAATTGATGACTAACGAAATCTCTTTGCGTGTTTATGATTAAAGAAATTAAACATGAAGTAGTTTTATTGCCCACCGTGACATGCACGACATTTTCTTGTTTAAATTTACTATGGAAAAGTAAGCAATGAATTCAAAAAGATAAAGAAAACCTTGGTGAAAGGTAGCCAACGGTAATTTCACTTTGGACACAATAAAGCATGTGATTGAAACCCACGCAACACACCTGATGCTGCCCGCCTGGTTGGTCCGAAGAGTCCCCTTCCTCTACTCAAGTATCCTGACCCTACAAGGCTGAGCCTCAGGGGTACCCGAGGATAGACCCTCTGGTATGATGATGAAAGACGGATCTTGGGAGAGAAAAGGGGTATTCACTAGAGTGAGTAATGAACAGATACTTACCTTGAATAGTGCTAGGTAGCACTATTTATACTGTAGCCCGCGTCTCCGAGTGGTCCATCTTTGGTGTGACTCATTACGTACCCGTCTCTATCCGGGTGGTCCTCCTCCGGGTACCGCCATGTTAGCTTACCTCATCATGTGCCTGGTTCATACTACCGTTCAGGTAGTTGTGATAAAGGCCGTCTTTGGTTTGTCTTCTTCCGTCATTTGAATATGATGGTATTCCCAGTATGCATCAAAGAATGCTAAGGCCTCGTACCCCGTAATGGCCTCCACCAGTCGGTCGACTGGGGGAAGAGGATAGTTATCCTTCGGACAACACTTGTTCCAATCTGTGAAGTCGATACACACACGTTCAATCGTGTTTCTTGACCAGCACCGGGTTAGCCAACCACTCCGGATATATGATCTCCTCCACCACATCTGCCTCCAGCAACTTCTGCACTTCCGACCGTACCACCTCGGCCCTGTCTCTGCCAAGGCTCTCTTCTTCTGCCGAATGGGCTTTAAGCCCGGATACACGTTTAGCCTGTGGAGCGCTAACTCCGGGGGTACCCCTGTGAAATCCCTGACCTCCCATGCGAACACATCTTCATATTTTGATAACTGCTCCTTCACACCCTCTGGCATCTTCCTTCCCACCTTTATAGTACCTCGGCTTCCTACCTGCATATCATCCACCTCTTCTGGCCCTACTTCCCCCTGCACAGCCCCCACAGGAGCCTTCCTAGCCTCCTGTATGGCTGTCAGCATGCAAATCTGGGTTGTCGACTGGCTTCCTCGGACCGTGTCCATGTCATGCTTCGTCGGGAATTTCATGGTCAGATGGTAAGTTGAACAGATGGCCCGAGCTTGAGCCATCCACGGTCTACCGATGATGATGTTGTAGGGGGAAAGTGCATCTATGACTGCAAAGTGATAGAGGACCGACGTCTTCTTGTTTCTGTCGTTTTCATCCACTATCGTCACAGTCAGGGGTATCATCCCAGAGGGTACTCGGTTCAGCCAGTGAACCCTCACAGGGGGAGGTACTCGGACGAAGATTCTGGCATCCAATTCTGAGTTGGTCGAAGCATCCGACGAACATAATCTCTGCACTGCTGCCATCGTCTATGAATACTCTTTTGACCGTGAATCCTTCTATTTCAGCGGTAACCACCATCTGGTCGGTGTGGGGCGTCAGGTTGGGCACCGAATCTTCATCTGAGAAGGTAATGACTTCCGTAAGGCGTAACCTCTTCTCCCTGTCCTCCTCTGCCGGGACATACCTACTTCGGGCCTTAGCTGCTGCATGAGACAGGGGCTTGTCCCCTACCACGCCATGTATCACGTTGATCATCCGAGGAGGAGCCTGGTTAACAGGTTCCGGGGGCCATGACAAGCGCCGCCGTCCCAGCTTAAATAACCTGGTCCGGTGGGCGCTCTCGGATTGTCGTTCCGGGGCCTATTCCTCCAATTCCTCTTCTTGCCGGCTCCAGCCTGCTGTCCCATCCCTGGACGCTGCTGCTCCTGCGTCACACAATCCCGTAACTGCGCTCTTTCAATTAACTTCTCGATTTCAAGTCTCAAGCTCCGACACCCTTCCTTCGTGTGACTGTTGGACTTGTGGAACGCACAATACTTGCCCGTGTTGGCCGGTGTTGGGTTCCCCACTATCGGGGCCGGGTCCTGGAACAGGTTCCTGTGGATGGTCAGGATCTCCGCCCGGGTCTTGGTCAGGGGAGTGAATGTTTCGGCCTTGCTGGCGCCTGGGGTGCATCCCTTCTTATGGGCTTGGCTGTCCGACCCTTGTCCCCTTTTCCGTTCCCCCTGTCGTGAAAATACCCTTCTTCTTTTCTCTTTTTCCTGCTCCCTTTCAACAGCGAGCAGTGCTTCTCCACTTCCAAATCCAACTGGTGGAAGGTAGTTTGAATGTTCTCCATCAGCTTTGCACAGAGCTCCTCATCTCTCAATCCTGCTATGAACCCTGCAATCAGGGCCTTCGACTGCATTTCCCTGTCCACCACCTTCATGGAATCATCCATGTACCTTCTGTGAAATCCCCGAACATCTTCTACTGCCGACTGTCTGCTATAAGCCACCTTTGCCAAGGGGATGTACTTCTTACGTTTGGCCTGATATCAATGCATCAAAACCCTTGAAAAATCGTAGTAATTTCTGAAGCTTTCCGGAGGCTGAGACTCAAACCAAGACAGGAAACCGCCCCTCAAATATGAGCTGACCAACTTACATTGAAGTTCATCCTTGATGTCACGCATTCCCATAATATTTTGGTAAGTTCGGACAAACTCCTCCGAGTCCGTTTCTCCGTGGTAGGTAGGCACCCCCTCCGGGACTCTGGTTCCTATTGGTCAGGGGTAAGTGCTAATGTATCATATCCACGGCGAAGTGGGCCTACCACCATTCCTTCCAATCAACCTATCCAACCTCTCTTCAACCGAGTCGGGAGCCGCCGGGGCCCTATCCCCTACCACCGGGTACATCCCATAAGCTCCTGTGGCAGGAGGCGGGTGAGCCATGGTGTATCCTCATCCTGACATTTGGTTCGCAATCCACACCGGCCCTTGTATTCCGCCCACCGGGGCCCATCCATCCTGACCCCCAATGGGGTGACCGTAGTAACCTCCCGGCATGCTTCTACGTATCCACCAGCCGAGGGATAAGCGTGATACCTCTGATAGCCAGTCTGCGGCATCCCGGGGTAAGGTTCGTATCCGGGGACTCCTGCCATGCCTCTCAAACCCTCGCCGGTGTGCCCTGTCCCCGGACCGTAACCGAGGCCCGAGAAGTGATGTTGACCCGTTCTTCCCGGAAAACGTTCCACATCAATAACCTCCTGGGGAGGCCTGAGGTTCCCCTGTCCCGGAGTCATGGGTGTCCCTTGCCTGACCACGTTGACCGCCAAGGGGGGGTAACGCCTCTGTCCCCGGGACCCCGGACCCAGGTGGGAATCCGGCTCCTTGTGGTACTGGACCCGGGAGAGGGCTTGCCGCGCCACTCCCCCTGACAGGTGGGGGAGGAGCCTGGTCACCGGCTGTCGGAAGGTTAGATGATCCTACCACAGCCGGCTCCCCCTCTTTACCAGCTACCTGCTTAGCCGCCAGCCATCGACGGTACTCTCCCTCCTGCATCTCCGCGAATTCCCTCCTGTTCCACTCATCATGAGGTTATGCGGATTCCCTCATGTTCTGCTCTCTCTTACCTTCCTCCTGCCCCTCCTCTTCTTCTGAGGTTTCCAGTTCCGGGTGCCCTGGTTCCTTCCCTTATGCGTTTGGTCCCTCATCTGCCGCAGCGTGGGATCGTCCTCGACCGCCCCGGCCCTCCTATCTCCGGACCGTGTGGTTATGGGTGAGGACGCTCCTCTTCTTCTTCGCGGTGGCTGACATCGTGGTGACATCTGAGTATATTTTGGGAACAAAGAGTATTCTTCTTCTTCTTCGCGTCCCACTAGGCGTGCCAACTTGATGCTACCCGCCTGGTCGGTCGGAAGAGTCCCCTTCCTCTACTCAAGTATCCTGACCCTGCAAGACAGAGTCTCGGGGGTACCTGAGGGTAGACCCTCCGGTGTGATGATGAAAGACAGATCTTGGGAGAGAAAAGGGGTATTCACTAGAGTGAGTAATGAATAAATACTTACCTGGAATAGTGTTAGGTAGCCCTATTTATACTGTACCCCGCGTCTCCGAGTGACCCATCTTTGGTGTGACTCATACATACCCGTCTCTATCCGGGTGGTCCTCCTCTGGGTACCGCCATGTTAGCTCACCTCATCATGGGCCTGTTCATACTACCGTTTGAGTAGTTGGGCTTGGGCCTGGTATCACCAACACCTTTGACGGGTGAGAAGATTCACTAATGAGAATTACTTTTGCAAAATCTGTACATTTAAAAATCTTTTAAACTGGTAAACAAAACTATTTCACCAAAGGCATGGTAGATACACACAAGCTAGTTTCTAGCATTTCATTAGTGGAAAAAGTAAAGAGACATCGCCAATAAACGGCAGTTCCGCGTGCATTAATGGAAACCGCCGTCCTATTTTATTACCGAATTCGTAAACGAGTGAGCGCTATCTAGATGTACTATTAAACACGATTTTGGTGTAGTCGCCGTTCATTGAATCCGTATTAGGTTTACGAATTCGTAAACTAAATAGGACCTAACCGGATATAATCTACATAAGTTACGAAGTCAGAATCGTTCCAAGAACTGATTTACATGGTTTCCACTAAAGGACTCTTCTTTAATGCTCTCCTTCTTAATACACTCACAATTCTCCATATTTTTCTCATCTCTCTCTCTGGGGCGGAGGAGCAGGAGGGGGCCCGGGGGCCGGGTTCCTCTGAACATTTAAATTTATCTTAATTATATGCGTTCGTTAAATTTTAAATGGGTTTTGTTAGAGTAAATTGCTATGTGGCCCCTTTCATGAATTTTCTTTATTTTTTACTATGGAAAATATGAAGGATGAGTTATAAAAGAAAAATGAGATCTTACGTATTTTTTTTTTCAAATTTTGATTGATTACAATCTCTTGTAAACAATATTTTCTTAAACATAATAATAACCATATATCAATCCCATATCCCATATAGGAATAGATTTATTTACTTTACTTTTTTTGAACAAATAAGGTAGTTTAATTTCATTATATTTAATAAGGCAATATTAATTTCAAAAATTTGATACGCAATATTATAATTTGAGTCAAATTATGGGTTGGCTTTTACCAATACTAAAAAAATATAGATGTTATGAATTATATTTTCATATTAAGAAAAAAAACTTCTATTTAAAAGGAAGAAACTCAACAAAAAAACACTTCATTAATTCTCTCGTTTTCCCTCTTACTTTTTATAATTCAGTTAGTTTGAATTCATTAATAGGATCTCAAGTTTAAATTCAATAATAGAATATCGGAGAGGAATGTGCGACTTGAAAATATAGCGGTCCATGTTATGATGCTAAAATCAACAATTTTATATATTTATCTAGCAATGTTGGTCTTTAATGTTCTAATTTTTATGACATTTCTATGAACTACCCTATAATTCTTAAGTTCCAGCCCCACTCGTATAAAATTCCTAGCTCCGCTCCTGCTCCTGCTCTTATCTCCTTTCAATCAACTCCATATCGACTTCATCTTCAACCATGAATCGCCTCCTCCGTTTTACTCTAATTCTCAGGGGGGTTTAAATTTCGACACGATTTGGGTTTTAGAAAGATTTAGCTAAAATTATCCGGTGAGTTTCGCACCGGATCTTTGCCCGGGGGTTGTGATTCTGGGGTCGTTGGCACTGGGTTTTGATGCAGATAATCAAGGAGTTCAGATTTTCAGAAGAAGGAGTTGAATTGCAGGCGCCAAGCAAAAGAGTTAAATTAGACTTCAATGAATAGATCATTCGATTCAGGTCGAACTTCAATGAATTGGATGATACTTTATGTGATTTTGATGTTTCGGGGTACGATCTAATCAATCCACAACTACCTATAATTTTGGGATAAGATTTTCATTCACTGATCTTGATTTCTCCAGCCGGATTGACCGGTGTTTTTTTGTTACTCCCAACTAACTTTCCGAACTCGTTAACCACATCCTGATAGGCATATGGATAAGGAAAAGGCAACATATTCCGCCGCTAACACGCTGCTGGATATATATATAGCACATTTACAAAACAGGAACTACCTATCTGGATAGATTTCCGAACTTGGAAATGTTACACGGTGTTACGATCGTCGTGCATCGATGGCGCCCAACACACGGGGGCCACCATGAACGGCGGTCGAAAACGCCGTCCAACACCGATCCAACCAACATGTTCTCATCCATCCTCCCTTAGTGTTTTATGCCCTTTTTTTCCTGCTAATGATGGTTGATGCAAATGTTAGTTGACTCTGTCTATTTTGCTGCAGTAAAGTTGGAACATATCAACATTCAGCAGCTAAGTTGAACAATAAGGGTTGATTTGCACCGTATAAGATTTAGTTCCAGCAGTAAAATGCAAAGGTTTGCGCCAAACTGGACCAACGGTTTAGAACTCTGCAGTATTGTTCACAGTTGTAGCTCAAAACATTACAGCAGCAATAGCATATTGCTTGATGCAGCAGCTCCAAAGTTGTGCGGCAGTAGGATGGCAGCAGAAAAGGCAAGCAAACATAACTTAATCAAATGTCAGGGCACACATAAATTTCCCAGCCAACTATTACATACTAAATTCTCATCACAAGAATCAAAAGATGTTTTTACCTACAAATCAAACTGTGTGAATTTTTATAAACATGTAACGGAATCAAATTGAAAGCGTTCGACAAAAAGGTTTGTAAAATTATAGCGGGTAAAAACATGAATAAAATCATAAAAAAAAATTAATAACAATTCATACCGATTAATGAGAAGGCAAGAGAGGTGATTTTATTTAAGGAAGGCGCGCGGGGATGTAAATTTTGTGAGCCTGAATGCACATGTGGGCCCAACGATTTTGTTTACAGCCGGCACCACTAGACTACATTAATTTGGGTGCAACTCAACTACAACGAATTGAATAATTTCGGCTCTAATTCATTGTATTAGCAGCCGTTTTTTATCCCTTTGTATAGATTTGGCGGCTATAGCTTGTTTTTGTTGTGGTGAGTGGTGAGAGAAATCCTTGTGGCATAAGGTTGAAATTTTCTATGGGAGTAGAGAGATGAGTTAATATCCAGGTCCAGTTTACTAATGCAGGTCTGAAAAACACAATATGTGACCCCTGAATTGTGCTAGTGCACCCAAAATATTATATTTTTCAGACCTGCATTAGTAACATGGACCTGCATGTAACACCACTCTTAATATCCCAACGTACATCGAGTGAGTCAGCTGCAAGATCCAAACTTGAAGCGTGGTATATTCAATATCTTGAGGAGAAAAAACACAAAATACAACTACTAAGATATAATGCAACTACTGAATTGAAATAGTCCATTTAATATTTAGCATTTAATTTTATCTTAATTGCTCGTCATCTACACCAACTTTATTCTAGGAGCAAAATAAAATAATTCTCGCATGCCTGATGTTGTGTGTGGTTTCAATTGTATATGGATCAAACTTTCATGTAAAAATTAAAATGATAAACTACGTACAAAACATGAAATTCAATTTCCTAGATATATAAAAATTTCTAACTTTGGACTTTGCATCAGACCATTTTATTATTTTTAACTAATATTTAGTATAATAATCATGAAGGGGGCAAAGCATCCATGTAAGCGAAGAATAAGCATCGATCCTAAAATCTTAGTTATCATTCATGTAGAAAAACTGGAAATTGAAATGCAGCTAGTCTTTATAAATGGCTTTTAAAGAAATGTGTTTTTATGCCAGAAAATCTAATAGTTCAGAATCTATAGAGATGTAAAATTAGATCAGACTTCTGGACAAAATCAAATGATAAACAACGATCATGAAGTTGAATGATCGATGATGAACTTTAAATTCTTAGAAACAATACTTCTTGAAACCAAGTGGATATGCATCTGCATAAAATCCTAGTCCAGATGCATAAAATTCTATAAATGTTTTGCACACATATGCATAAAATCCAAACTGAAGTTAATAACTAAATTATGACGGAAAAGCAATTGCCATGGAGGATCACCAAGGTTTTGGTTAATTTGGTAAAAAGATTTGGGTTTCTAAAGGTTTAAATTTTAAGAAATTATATCACATAGAAAACAAATAATAATAGAGTGATAGAGACTGCAACATTATATTTAATGAAGTGATATTAAAATTGAAAGATGACAAATTGGACCAAAATTATGAAAGTAACCCAAAAAATACCAAAATTAGAAAAACAATGCGAAATATGTCTAAAATATCTAAAACTCCCGAAGCTCGAGAGGCAGAATGCGGAGACTTTGAAAGCTCTCGATGTGCAGATTGATAAGCTCAATGATGATATTGTCAACAAGATTCTCCTTGTTACTTAGTGAAAGAATAATTGTGTATTCTTATTTTCATATTTTTGCATATTTTGTAAAAATTATAATCTTGATATTTTAAAGTTGATACCAAATGCTATAACTTATATAACCTTACATAGTTGTATACCTATATTTTGATGTTTGGAAACATTCCGTTTTTTCTTTTGAATAACCGATTTAGTATGTTTTCATATCGACTTTAACCATAGAAACGAGACTTATGGTGTATAATGAAGATAGTTGTAGAAACATGACTTTCTGTTTGAAGGGGAGATGATCATATTTTAGTTTATAGCACTTTTGAAGTGATTAATGTGGAAATAAGACATCTAACTGTGATAATCTATGATTAATGATTGGATTGTTAAGAGATTGTCTCCTTTGTAGTGATTTTTTCTTGTTTTCTATTTGAATGAATGCTTCTTTTATTATAAGTTTCACGTGCGTCGTTGCTTTTTTAATGCGTTTTTTTAATGCAAGTTAATTAAGAGGGATTTTAGGTAAATGGACATTTTGATTTTTTTTTATGTTTGATACCGATTTAAAATGTCTCTAGCATTAATTAATTGCACACCCATCGTCCTTGTGCAGAAATCGTGCACGTGCATCCATGCACGGTGCAAAGTGAAAGATATCAGGCACACATTTTCACCGATTCTTTGGGAAAAAGATAGGAAGGGGTCTGTTAGAGACTGGACTGGTTGAAATTTGGTGCCTTCATGAGATGATGAATCGACTCGACCCGGCTGCATATCGATGAATGGATGTATAAAATTAATACGAATTCTGTTTGTAGGAGTTTTGAAACATATCCTTTTACTCACCACCTCTCTTTTTGGCTGTATGTTGAGACTCAGTTTAAGACCGGCCTGAATTAATTGCAGTAATAAGATTACAAATGCTGTATATTTTAATTCTCTTTTTGTACTCCGAGAAGCCTCGACAGGTAGAGGTTTGGTTTCAGAATCGCCGGGAAAGGTGATAATTAGGTCGTGTTTCAGTTCTGTTGGGTTTATTTCTTCAGACTTCACTTGATCGAGATACCATCTACAAACAGCAATTTGATCAGTTATCTGCAACATGAACAATGAATATCAATTTTGATTTATGTCAAACGTTATTTGCCCTTAACAACTCCAACATGTCTAAAATTAATTTCCTGTTTAATTAGCATATATTTTTATTTTGATGCACTTGAATTATTTCTATATGTGTTTTAATAAAGTTTCAACGATATTTCAATATTTCATAAATTTATGAAATTACTATCGTGCATGCATATTTAGTGCATATTTATTTCCCAACGTGCATGCATGCACAAAAGAAATTTCTTTTGTGAAATTCTCATGAAATGTTTTTAGTACACACATAGTATATAGAATTGAGAGCATAAATTTTAACCCATAAAAATGATGTGCATGGTGATACCAGGCCCATGCCCAACTACTCGACAGTAGCATAGGTTCGGCCTGTTACGAGGAAAAACTAGTTTGACAGTATCCGGGTTCGTACAACTCGGATAGGGACAGATGCACTAGAGGACACTCGGAACATGGACCACATGGAGAGCATGGGTTACTGTATAAATAGTGCTCCTCAGCACTATTCCAAGTAAGTATCTTCTCATTATTCTAGTGAATACCCCTTTTTCTCTCCCGAGATCCATCTTTCATCATCACGCCGAAGGGTATACTCGCGGGCACCTCCCGGGGCTCTATCTTGCAGGGATAGGTATTGGATCGGGGACAAGGGGACCATCCGGACTAACCAGGCGGGCAGCATCAATAATTAAAGATGGTCTCCTAAAAGGTACACATGATTTTTTGAATGAATATCCAAAATACGCGTGGGAATTTTAATGGATTAATACTTTAATCCCAAAAAAGAAGTGGTGATATAGTTTGTCTAATTTCATTATAAAATATTTTCTAAGTTGATTATGGGTTTTGGGTATCTCCTCACCAAAAACGTATAGTCGGTCGAGTAGTCAATTACAGAAGCACTCTCACTCACGTAGGCTAGAGCTTTAATGAAATGGGAATGAGATTCTTGATTTTTGATAGGGTCAAAATTTTCAGTTATCAAAATTTTTTTTAATTATTGTAAATATGCAAAAAAACATATTTGACGTAAATTGCCACCCCACTCGTGAAATCCTGCCTACACCACTGTCCGGGGTAAACGCATCAACTGATATGGCTCCTTTATAAGGAAATAAAAAAAGAAATTTATCACCGATTACTAGTTCTCTGATATTCTTCAAAATTTTTGTATGCCTCTAGTCATACCCACATAGCGGTAGATCCGCCCCTGACTGGGTGCACAAGGTAATGAAAAATAGTTCTTTTGTTTTGTTGTCAGAGACTTTGTAGTTCTGTTTTCAGAAGAAATCATGCATCTATTTGATTCATGTGTGCACAGATCAAGAGAAAGGATCTGATAAAAAGAAAAAGAGTTTTTGATGCAATCTAATAATTACTAAAAGTTAAAACTTAAAGTATAAATTAATAAACACATAAACATTTATTAAGGACATATTAGTAAATTGATTTAAAATGGATTCTGCAAATAGGGTATGTGTTGTAAAAGAAATGATGATTAATGAAATCCATTTGTGTGTTTATGATTAAAGAAATAAACAAGAATTAGTTTCGATTTCCACCGTGACATGTACGGCATTTTTCTTGTTAAAATTTACTGTCGAAAATTTACCAATGAATTCAAATAGATAAAGTAAACCTTGGTGAAAGCAAACGGTAATTTCACTTTGGACAACATAAAGCATGTGGTTGAAACCCATGCAACGCACCTTTGACAGATGGGAAGATTCATGTTGCTCACGCTAATGAGGTATACTTATGCAAAATATGTTCATTGACTAAAGAAAATCTTTTAAATTGGTAAACAACATCACGTCACCAAAGCATGGTAGATATACACAAGCCTGTTTCTAGCATTTTATGCTTTTTTTCCGGCTAATGATGGTTGATGCAAATGTCAATTGACTCAGTTTATGTTGCAGCAGTAATATTGGAACGCATCATCATTTAGCAGCAAAGTTGAACAAAAGGGTTGACTTGCACCATATAAGATTTAGTTCCAGTAGCAACATGAAAAGATTTGCACCAAGCTAGACCAATGGTTTAGAACTTTGCAATAACATATTGCTCACAATAGCAGCTCAAAAAAATACAGCAACAATAGCATATTGCTTGATGTAAAAGCTCCAAAGTTGTGCCGTAGTTAGATGGCAATAGAACAGGCAAGCAAACATAACTTAATCATATGTCAGAGCACACATAAACTTCCCATCCAATTGGTTCATACTAAATTATCATCACAAGAATCAAATGATGTTTTTACCTTCAAATAAAACTGTTTGAATAATTTACATAAATATGTAATGGAAGAAAGCATTCATAGCAGGAAATAAAATGGTATTGCAACTCTAACGATGAACAGTAACCGGCAAAATATATCAGTTTGTAAAGTATAAAAAGATTTATAAAATATTGCAGCAGGTAAAAACATGGATAAAATCTTTAAAAATAACAAACCAATGAACAATACCAATTCAACAAACTATATGTGCAAGAAATACATCAAAAAAGAGCATAAAATTAGTAATTGTTACATAAGGCTCTCTTTTCCTCAATGACTAAATAATCTATAGATATTTTTGAAAATTTGACCGGTGAAAGGCTCCATTTTCCATCACTGATAGATGATCTATTCATTGAGACTTACACACGTCGAATACACAATAAAAATATCAAACAACAAAGAATCAAGATGACAACTTTATCAAACTACATTCATCTTCTTTTTCCACATCTTATCACATTGTCAGAAAATCAAGGTAGTAAAAGTACTATGTTTCTGTAACAATTTATCAGAAACACAATTTTAAAATCAGCAACGATCAAAATGATAAGAAAACTCAAATAAGAATGAAACAAATAATTTATAATCAAAAAAGGTGAGAAAACTCAAATCAAAACCTAGTTTTAGCCTTCATGGAAGAAACTTGAAAATAAAATATTTTTTGTTTTATATAAGAGTTTGCCGATAACCTCCAGTAAAATCCATCATGATCAAGTAACTCATCCATGACATCAAAATCTGATTGTAGGTGACTTGTGGCGTCAGATCAGTGGTGACAACTGCTGACCTCGGCGACAATGGATGACCGGAGATGGTGATCACGGTTCCGCGGGGGGAAACACCGATTAGAAAAAGCTCATACAGCTGACAATCGAAGCAAGGTTGTAGTCTGTATGAGATGGTTGTCGCGCCGGCGAACTGGAAATGCAGTGGTCATAGAATGTATGGAAATCAGAATAATTGAGAATTGAATCGTGGGATGAGATACTGATTGAACTTCGTATTAAAATGGATGAGAAGAAGTTAACTAAGATCGTGGCTACGTAGTTTCCAAAGAAGAGAGTTATCGTGATCATGGGCAGGTGATATTAATATCGTGGAGAAGTTCTATAAGCAGTTTTGCAGATGAATATTGAAAACAAAATAGAAAAAGATATTACTGGGATGGGAATCGATCTTAGCTGTTAATGATATCTAACGATTTCTCTGAAAATCTATGGTCAATGTTTTTATGGTACTAATTAATAGTTACGTAAGATAACCAAACAAATATATATATATATATATATATATATATATATATATATATGTGTGTGCCCCCGGGCGCATGGCACACTGGATTGTGTACTAAATATTTTTGACACACCCGGATCTATTATTTATGTTTTTGTAGAAATTTTTAAATTATGAATGAATGTTTCATAAAGAGGTACAAGGATCAATGCATAAATGATAGCATTTTTTCAACATCATAATTGTGGAGAATATTATATATTATGGAAGAAATAATTTGTATAAACTTTTATTAAGAAGAAATATGTATAAACTTTTGGTTCTGTAAAATGATTTTTATAAACTTTTAGGCATTGAACTACAACGTTATGAATATTCTACATTGTCATCTGACTCATGAATATTCTCCAGATTGCTAAAAAAGTCTCCCTAATATTCACAGCTTTCCCTATCATGTAGTTAAACATAGAGACTTATTGTCTATAGGTCTGATCCCATTTCTGAGGCAAAAGCAACCTAAGATTGCTAGAGCAGTAAGATGGATTCCCCCTGATGTGGGAATCAAGATAAATGTTGATGCCTCTTATAAAAATGGTGCAGTTGGAATAGGCGTTATTGCTAGGAATAGTGAGGGCTCAGTGATTAGAATGGAAATGAAACAGCTCACTGCACATTCACCCTTGCATGCTGAAATCCTTGCACTTGATTTTGGGTTGAAAACTGGTAGGATTTTACAGGTCCCTTTTACACTTGAGAGTGATTGTATGCAGGCCATTAAATGTATTGTGCATCCAGAAACTGCAATGTGGAACCTTTATAGTGTTTGCCATGAAATTCATGAGGGTCTTAGTAACATAACAGTACAACATGTGTTTAGGGAGGGGAATAAAGTGGTTGATCTCCTTGCCAGATATACCTTGACACATCAAATAGAAGGCCCCCTGTATCTGAGCCAGGCACCTATTTTGCTTAGAAATTCCATTCTGCTTGAAAAGAATGGTCTGCCAAATATTAGGAATTAAGATCCTTGTTGTAGCAGATGCTACTGACTATCAATCTTGCAGGTAGCAGAAGACCCATTGACAGGAGGTCAATGGGATTCCAGGGTCCTATAAGACAAAGTATCAGCAACAGGATCTCATTTTGCAGTAACAGGCCACCAAACCAGCTGCAACAATTTTTTGTTCAGGTGCAGGCATTGGCAAAGCCTCACTGGATTTTGTCATGAACCATGCTGAATTACAATCCTCCCTTGGCAGAACTGTGTTTCCCTTGGATTCGCTAAGATGCTCGGGGACTGAAGTGTACAGCTAGCATGATCAACAGAACTATCAGTCTATTCTTTTATTCATTTTGAGCCATAGCTATGGCTAAGCCAATTTGCTGTAATGAACAGGGATAAGTGCCTTTTTGCAAGGTTTGGGGAGCCTAATGAATTTACCCCCACCAATGGTGGATTTGCTTAAAAACAAAACTGACTCATAATGGTCATCTAACTAACAAGTTAATTCATAACAAGAAAACCTTGTACATTATATGTTCAGATGATTGTTTCACTAGTCAGTATTCCTGGCGAAAAACAAAAAGATCCAGAACGATTCCACCTTCATCAGTAAATCAATAATGTGGAGCAAGAAT
Organism: Sherardia arvensis; assembly: GCA_948330725.1. Classification (NCBI taxonomy): domain Eukaryota; kingdom Viridiplantae; phylum Streptophyta; class Magnoliopsida; order Gentianales; family Rubiaceae; genus Sherardia; species Sherardia arvensis. Next base: position 37,879,742 of record OX415236.1, on the reverse strand, counting down.
ATAAGAAATTCCTCCACCTAGATGATCATCCGACATGGGACTTGGACGGCTCTCTGCAACTGTACTCAGCAAAATAGATGTCTCTTTATATGTCATCCACGTCACAACATGATTCCCTTCTCTTACTGGTGCAATTCAAGTAATACTAATGCAGCTTCCAAATTCTTCATAATATCTCCGTCTCAACACAAAAAAAATCATTCCCAGATCTTCACAAAGGATCAAACCTCTTTGGCTCGACTCAACCGTCACTGTAACATGAAGCATGGGTGGATGAAGCATGGTTGAAGCTAAATCGCTGGGTGGATGAAGCATGGTTGAAGCTAAAATGAAAGTACAGCCCAATTCCTTAAAAACGCAGCCCGGCACTGGACATGAACATTGTGCAAATTTGCAGAAGCTCTCGTGCTCATCCTTGTTTGTGTATCTCACCTTCTCTCCGCATCCATACTTGTGTATCTCATCCATACTTGATGTAGAATGAAGAAAGTTGTAGAAACATGACTTTCTATGTGAAGGGGAGATGATCAAATTTTAGTTTATAGCACTTTTGATGTGATTAATGTGGAAAATAATACATCTGACAATGATAATGCCTATGATTAATGATTGGATTGTTAAAAGGATTTTCTACTCAGTAGTGATTTTTTCTTGTTTTCTATTTGAATGACTGCTTCTTTTATTATTAGTTAGACGTTGCTTTTTTTAATGCAAGTTAATTAAGAGGGATTTTAGGTAAATGGACATTTTGATTTTCCAAATTTGACATCGACTTAAAATGTCTATAGTATTATTTAATTGCACGCCCATCGTCCTTGTGCAGAAAGCATACACGTGCATCCACGGTGCAAAGTTAAAAAAATCAGGCACACAATTTCACCGATTCTTTGGGAAAAAAGATAGGAAGGGGTCTACTGGAAGAGAAGGGACTGATCAGAATTTGGTGCCTTCATGAGATGATGAATCGACTCGACCCGGTTGCATTCTATATGATTATATTGATGAATGGATGTATACAATTGATAAGAATTCTGTTTGTATGAGAGTTTTGAAACACATCCTTTTACTCACCACTGATCTCTTTTTGGCTTTATGTTGAGACTGGGTTTTGGAACAGCCTGAATTTATTGCAGTAATCAGATTACAAGCGTCTCAGATGAACCTATTACCTCGGCAGGTCGAGGTTTGGTTTCAAAACCGCAGTGCAAGGTGATAATTGACAAGCTTTGTTTAAGTTAATTAGGTCGTGTTTCAGTTTTGATGGGTTTATTTTTTCAAACTTCACTTGATCGAGATACACATATCTACAAACATCAATTTCATCACTTATCTGCAACATGAGCAATGAATATCAATTCTGATTTATGTCAAAAGTTATTTGCCCTAAACAACTCCCGAACATGTCTAACACTAATTTCCTTTTTAATTAGCACATATTTTTATTTTGATGCACTTGAATTATTTATATATATGGTAAAATAAAGTTTCGATGATATTCCAATATTTATAAATTACTATCGTGCATGCATATTTTTTGCATATTTATTTCCCAACGTGCATGCATGCACAAAAGAAATTTCGTTTATGAAATTCTCATTAAATGCTTTTAGTATACGTAGTTGTACAGAATTGAGATTATAAAATTTTAATCCATAAAAATGATGTATGAGAGAAATATTTGTGGCATAAGGTTGAAATTTTCTATGGGAGTAGAGAGATGAGTTAATATCCAGGTCCAGTTTACTAATGCAGGTCTGAAAAACACAATATGTGACCCCTGAATTGTGCTAGTGCACCCAAAATATTATATTTTTCAGACCTGCATTAGTAAACATGGACCTGCATGTAACACCACTCTTTATATCCCAACGGACATCGAGTGAGTCAGCTGCAAGATCCAAACTTGAAGCGTGGTATATTCAATATCTTGAGGAGAAAAAACACAAAAAACAACTACTAAGATATAATGCAACTACTGAATTGAAATAGTCCATTTAATATTTAGCATTTAATTTTATCTTAATTGCTCGTCATCTACACCAACTTTATTCTAGGAGCAAAATAAAATAATTCTCGCATGCTTGATGTTGTGTGTGGTTTCAATTGTATATGGATCAAACTTTCATGTAAAAATTAAAATGATAAACTACGTACAAAACATGAAATTCAATTTCCTAGATATATAAAAATTTCTAACTTTGGACTTTGCATCAGACCATTTTATTATTTTTAACTAATATTTAGTATAATAATCATGAAGGGGGCAAAGCATCCATGTAAGCGAAGAATAAGCATCGATCCTAAAATCTTAGTTATCATTCATGTAGAAAAACTGGAAATTGAAATGCAGCTAGTCTTTATAAATGGCTTTTAAAGAAATGTGTTTTTATGCCAGAAAATCTAATAGTTCAGAATCTATAGAGATGTAAAATTAGATCAGACTTCTGGACAAAATCAAATGATAAACAACGATCATGAAGTTGAATGATCGATGATGAACTTTAAATTCTTAGAAACAATACTTCTTGAAACCAAGTGGATATGCATCTGCATAAAATCCTAGTCCAGATGCATAAAATTCTATAAATGTTTTGCACACATATGCATAAAATCCAAACTGAAGTTAATAACTAAATTATGACGGAAAAGCAATTGCCATGGAGGATCACCAAGGTTTTGGTTAATTTGGTAAAAAGATTTGGGTTTCTAAAGGTTTAAATTTTAAGAAATTATATCACATAGAAAACAAATAATAATAGAGTGATAGAGACTGCAACATTATATTTAATGAAGTGATATTAAAATTGAAAGATGACAAATTGGACCAAAATTATGAAAGTAACCCAAAAAATACCAAAATTAGAAAAACAATGCGAAATATGTCTAAAATATCTAAAACTCCCGAAGCTCGAGAGGCAGAATGCGGAGACTTTGAAAGCTCTCGATGTGCAGATTGATAAGCTCAATGATGAGATTGTCAACAAGATTCTCCTTGTTACTTAGTGAAAGAATAATTGTGTATTCTTATTTTCATATTTTTGCATATTTTGTAAAAATTATAATCTTGATATTTTAAAGTTGATACCAAATGCTATAACTTATATAACCTTACATAGTTGTATACCTATATTTTGATGTTTGGAAACATTCCGTTTTTTCTTTTGAATAACCGATTTAGTATGTTTTCATATCGACTTTAACCATAGAAACGAGACTTATGGTGTATAATGAAGATAGTTGTAGAAACATGACTTTCTGTTTGAAGGGGAGATGATCATATTTTAGTTTATAGCACTTTTGAAGTGATTAATGTGGAAATAAGACATCTAACTGTGATAATCTATGATTAATGATTGGATTGTTAAGAGATTGTCTCATTTGTAGTGATTTTTTCTTGTTTTCTATTTGAATGAATGCTTCTTTTATTATAAGTTTCACGTGCGTCGTTGCTTTTTTAATGCGTTTTTTTAATGCAAGTTAATTAAGAGGGATTTTAGGTAAATGGACATTTTGATTTTTTTTTATGTTTGATACCGATTTAAAATGTCTCTAGCATTAATTAATTGCACACCCATCGTCCTTGTGCAGAAATCGTGCACGTGCATCCATGCACGGTGCAAAGTGAAAGATATCAGGCACAAATTTTCACCGATTCTTTGGGAAAAAGATAGGAAGGGGTCTGTTAGAGACTGGACTGGTTGAAATTTGGTGCCTTCATGAGATGATGAATCGACTCGACCCGGCTGCATATCGATGAATGGATGTATAAAATTAATACGAATTCTGTTTGTAGGAGTTTTGAAACATATCCTTTTACTCACCACCTCTCTTTTTGGCTGTATGTTGAGACTCAGTTTAAGACCGGCCTGAATTAATTGCAGTAATAAGATTACAAATGCTGTATATTTTAATTCTCTTTTTGTACTCCGAGAAGCCTCGACAGGTAGAGGTTTGGTTTCAGAATCGCCGGGCAAAGAGATAATTAGGTCGTGTTTCAGTTCTGTTGGGTTTATTTCTTCAGACTTCACTTGATCGAGATACCATCTACAAACAGCAATTTGATCAGTTATCTGCAGCATGAACAATGAATATCAATTTTGATTTATGTCAAACGTTATTTGCCCTTAACAACTCCAACATGTCTAAAATTAATTTCCTGTTTAATTAGCATATATTTTTATTTTGATGCACTTGAATTATTTCTATATGTGTTTTAATAAAGTTTCAACGATATTTCAATATTTCATAAATTTATGAAACTACTATCGTGCATGCATATTTAGTGCATATTTATTTCCCAACGTGCATGCATGCACAAAAGAAATTTCTTTTGTGAAATTCTCATGAAATGTTTTTAGTACACACATAGTATATAGAATTGAGAGCATAAATTTTAACCCATAAAAATGATGTGCATGGTGATACCAGGCCCATGCCCAATTACTCGACAATAGCATGGGTTCGGCCTGTTACGAGGAAAAGCTAGTTTGACAGTATCCGGGTTCGTACAACTCGGATAGGGACAGATGCACTAGAGGACACTCGGAACATGGACCACATGGAGAGCATGGGTTACTGTATCAATAGTGCTCCTCAGCACTATTCCAAGTAAGTATCTTCTTATTATTCTAGTAAATACCCTTTTTTCTCTCCCGAGATCCATCTTTCATCATCAAGCCGAAGGATATACCCTCGGGTACCTCCCGGGGCTCTGTCTTGCAGGGATAGGTATTGGATCGGGGACAAGGGGACCATCCGGACTAACCAGGCGGGCAGCATCAATAATTAAAGATGGTCTCCTAAAAGGTACACATGATTTTTTGAATGAATATCCAAAATACGCGTGGGAATTTTAATGGATTAATACATTAATCCCAAAAATGAAGTGGTGATATAGTTTGTCTAATTTCATTATAAAAAAATTTCTAAGTTGATTATGGGTTTTGGGTATCTCCTCACCAAAAACGTATAGTCGGTCGAGTAGTCAATTACAGAAGCACTCTCACTCACGTAGGCTAGAGCTTTAATGAAATGGGAATGAGATTCTTGATTTTTGATAGGATCAAAATTTTCAGTTATCAAAAATTTTTTGAATTATTGTGAATATGCAAAAAAAACATATTTGACGTAAATTGCTACCCCACTCGTGAAATCCTGCCTACACCACTGTCCGGGGTAAACGCATCAATTGATATGGCTCCTTTAAAGGAAAAAAAATAAATTTATCACCGATTACTAGTTCTCTGATATTCTTCAAAAATTTTGTATGCCTCTAGTCATACCCACATAGCGGTAGATCCGCCCCTGACTGGGTGCACAAGGTAATGAAAAATAGTTCTTTTGTTTTGTTGTCAGAGACTTTGTAGTTCTGTTTTCAGAAGAAATCATGCATCTATTTGATTCATGTGTGCACAGATCAAGAGAAAGGATCTGATAAAAAGAAAAAGAGTTTTTGATGCAATCTAATAATTACTAAAAGTTAAAACTTAAAGTATAAATTAATAAACACATAAACATTTATTAAGGACATATTAGTAAATTGATTTAAAATGGATTCTGCAAATAGGGTATGTGTTGTAAAAGAAATGATGATTAATGAAATCCATTTGTGTGTTTATGATTAAAGAAATAAACAAGAATTAGTTTCGATTTCCACCGTGACATGTACGGCATTTTTCTTGTTAAAATTTACTGTCAAAAATTTACCAATGAATTCAAATAGATAAAGTAAACCTTGGTGAAAGATAGCAAATGGTAATTTCACTTTGGACAACATAAAGCATGTGGTTGAAACCCATGCAACGCACCTTTGACAGATGGGAAGATTCATGTTGCTCACGCTAATGAGGTATACTTATGCAAAATAAGTTCATTGACTAAAGAAAATCTTTTAAATTGGTAAACAACATCACGTCACCAAAGCATGGTAGATATACACAAGCCTGTTTCTAGCATTTTATGCTTTTTTCCGGCTAATGATGGTTGATGCAAATGTCAATTGACTCAGTTTATGTTGCAGCAGTAATATTGGAACGCATCATCATTTAGCAGCAAAGTTGAACAAAAGGGTTGACTTGCACCATATAAGATTTAGTTCCAGTAGCAACATGAAAAGATTTGCACCAAGCTAGACCAATGGTTTAGAACTTTGCAATAACATATTGCTCACAATAGCAACTCAAAAAAATACAGCAACAATAGCATATTGCTTGATGTAAAAGCTCCAAAGTTGTGCCGTAGTTAGATGGCAACAGAACAGGCAAGCAAACATAACTTAATCATATCTCAGAGCACACATAAACTTCCCATCCAATTGGTTCATACTAAATTATCATCACAAGAATCAAATGATGTTTTTACCTTCAAATAAAACTGTTTGAATAATTTACATAAATATGTAATGGAAGAAAGCATTCATAGCAGGAAATAAAATGGTATTGCAACTCTAAAGATGAACAGTAACCGGTAAAATATATCAGTTTGTAAAGTATAAAAAGATTTGTAAAATATTGCAGCAGGTAAAAACATGGATAAAATCTTAAAAAATAACAAACCAATGAACAATACCAAATCAACAAACTATATGTGCAAGAAATACATCAAAAAAGAGCATAAAATTAGTAATTGTTACATAAGGCTCTCTTTTCCTCAATGACTAAATAATCTATAGATATTTTTGAAATTTTGACCGTTGAAAGGCTCCATTTTCCATCACTGATAGATGATCTACTCATTGAGACTTACACACGTCGAATACACAATAAAAATATCAAACAACAAAGAATCAAGATGACAACTTTATCAAACTACATTCATCTTCTTTTTCCACATCTTATCACATTGTCAGAAAATCAAGGTAGTAAAAGTACTATGTTTCTGTAACAATTTATCAGAAACACAATTTTAAAATCAACAACGATCAAAATGATAAGAAAACTCAAATAAGAATGAAACAAATAATTTATAATCATAAAAGGTGAGAAAACTCAAATCAAAACCTAGTTTTAGCCTTCATGGAAGAAACTTGAAAATAAAATATTTTTTGTTTTATATAAGAGTTTGCCGATAACCTCCAGTAAAATCCATGATGATCAAGTAACTCATCCATGACATCAAAATCTGATTGTAGGTGACTTGTGGCGTCAGATCAGTTGTGACTGAAGAGTCCAGAAGACTCAGCATAATATAATTGGCTATTTTGTAGAAGTTATCATGTTTAAATATTATTATGTTTAAACACTTGCTGAACTTGAATCAGAAACTAAGCAAGAGTATTGAAGGAGAAGTACAACTCTTATGAGATCAAAGATAATATTCGAGAAATCAAGATGATAAGTGAAGATTGATTTTGTAGCGATTTGAATTAGTTTGAGAATATGTAATAGAATTGTATCTTAGAAAGGATTAGTCTTAAATAAGGAAAGAGGATATTTCTTATCCTTTAGCTATAGAAGTAGAATATAGCTAGAAGACTAAATGTAGCTGTGACAAGCTGGATGGGAGATCAGCATTGCTGATATTGAAGGATCAAGAAGATATACGAGGCAACACAACATTGAACTATAAATAGACAAAGAAGATGCGACAGAACTTTATCCATCTTACAAGAAAGTATTCTGCCGATCAGAATAGCTTTACAGTTGGAGCAGCTTATTGAAGGGAGTTCAATAGGTCTTTGCCGAACGCCAGCAGTCTGAAATCAACAGCCTTAATACTTCAGGGGAAGTGGTCAAGACAGCAACGAGGAGTTGCTGACCGGCAGTGAGGGGATCTCACGAATCCATACAAGAGATAAATCATAGATAGTTAATTGTTGTGTGAAACTCTGTAACGTATCTTGATTATCTAGTGGATGATTTTCAGACTGGGCAAGGCCCCGCAGATGTAGGTGTTCATCACCGAACTGCGTAAACAATTCTGTGTGTTCTTTCTTTTTATGTTTAAACTTTGCAGTATGTTTAAACATACTTGTTAGTTTAGAAAGAATAGTTGAGAACTATTTGAAACTGATCGATAGTAAATTTCAGTGACAACTGCTGACCTCGGCGACAATGGATGACCGGAGATGGTGATCACGGTTCCGCGGGGGGAAACACCGATTAGAAGAAGCTCATACAGCTGACAATCGAAGCAAGGTTGTAGTCTGTATGAGATGGTTGTCGCACCGGCGAACTGGAAATGCAGTGGTCATAGAATGTATGGAAATCAGAATAATTGAGAATTGAATCGTGGGATGAGATACTGATTGAACTTCGTATTAAAATGGATGAGAAGAAGTTAACTAAGATCGTGGCTACGTAGTTTCCAAAGAAGAGAGTTATCGTGATCATGGGAAGGTGATATTAATATCGTGGAGAAGTTCTATAAGCAGTTTTGCAGATGAATATTGAAAACAAAATAGAAAAAGATATTACTGGGATGGGAATCGATCTTAGCTGTTAATGATATCGTGTAGGTATCACTGGCCAAGTCACAGACTTAGAAATCATATATGACCAGTTACCTCTTTACTGTACACATTGCCTAAAGGTAGGACATCATATTGATTGTTGTACCTCTGCAAATCCTCACCTTAGGCAACCTTTCAACCCAAGAAAGCCAATGCCTTTCCAACCTCCCAACCAAGTCTATAGAAAGTCCTCCACTTCTGCAATTAATGGCCAAGGTGTTGGAACTTCTGGAGTACCTGCTTTAGGAAAAGAAGGAGCTGTTAAAACTCAACTAGCTTATGTCAGAAAAGAACTGCTACCTCACAAGAATACCACTCTGCCCCCTTCAGATAAAGGAAAGGAGAAGCTATATGAAAATGGTGAAGTAATGAAAGAGGCTGCTATCTGCTCCCCTCCTTCCAGCCCTAAACAGATAAACTACATACCCCTTACCACTACTCCTCCTGCCTCTCCCTCTCACCACCAAGTCAGCTCACTCTTAACACCTACTCCTGCCCCTGACTCCCATAACTCTGATACAGTATCCATACACTCCTCACCTACTCAGAGTCCCTCCCTGCCCTTTATAGCCTTGCAAACCCCTACCCCATCTCCCACTACTGCTTCTCCAATACTCAAGCCAATTGAAACTGAGTGGTTGACAAGAAACCATAGGCCTAGAAAATATGCCTTAGATGATATATCCAAAGGCATATCCACCCCCCCCCCCCCCCCCTCTTGCAATAGTACACTCACTACTAACAATGTTCCTTATTTTTCTCAGGAAAAAAATAGGCACAACAGATTTCTACCTCTACTTGAAGATGAGGAACTGATGCAGCTGAGACAAGAAGTTTCCAACTCAGACCATCAGGAAGAAATCCAGCTGACCCCCACTCCTGCACCAAATAATGAACAATCAATACAGGTGGGAACAGCTCAGGTAAGGAAATCTTCAAGACTTCTTGCCAAACACACTCCTGTGATCAAACTACATTCTTATTTCACCCAACTGAACCAGATTATTACTAGTTCAGTCTCAAACAGCTCTAAAAGTAGATCTTAATGATTAGTACATCCCTCAAAATAAAGTTCCTAGTTTGGAACATTAGGGGTATGGAAACATCACTAAAGAGATTACATGAACTGATTGCCTCTTTTAACTTTGATCTTATATGCTTAATTGAGCCTATGCATGACAATTCAGAGTGTGAGTATTACAAAAATATTTTTAAATATAAAAATTGCCTCTTTGCTCAAAATGAAAGAATTTGGCTCTTCTGGAAAGAGGATCTCCAAATCTCTATCATAACTGATCACCTTCAATTCCTACATGTTTCTATCTATAGTCAGAAGCTTAATTCCAATATGGAATCTGTCTTTGTTTATGGCCTGAGGACTAGGAAGGATAGAGAGGATTTTTGGACTGATTTGCAAAAAATAAAAAGTCCTGAAACTATTTTTATTGGAGATTTTAATGCAATTGCATCAATCTCTGAGTATAAAGGACCATCAACTCCAAGCCTTCACAGTATCAGGGATTTTACTAAATTCATTGATGACATGGCATTGGAGAACATTAATACAGTTGGTAATTCTTTCACCTGGTCTAATGGAAGACACAATTTTCCTCTGGATCTCAGTAATAGTGGGAGGATAAAAACTCCCACAATTCAAAGATTGGACAGAGGAATGTGTACAGTTCAGTGGAATGCCAAATTTCCTGACTCTTCTATACTAGTGTTGAATAAGCTGACAAGTGATCATTGCCCTCTTTTCTTAAGTATAGGCAGTACCATTAAGTCATCCTCTAGGCCATTTAGATTTCTTAATACTTGGTTCAAGAGAGACTGCTTTCTGGGGTTAATTAAGGAAAACTAGGCACCCACTGTGTATAGAACTGGAATGTTAGGACTTTACCTTAAACTTCTTAGACTTGAAAAATCTCTTAAAATCTGGAATAAAGAGGTTTTTGGTAATGTCCATGCTAATGTTGTTAATGCTGAGGAAACAATGAGAATAGCTGAGATAGCCTATGATTCAGATCAAAGTGAAATAAATTTGGTCTGTCTCAAACAAGCTAAATATGCCCTTACTAGAGCCATTAAGGAACAGAATCACTTCTGGAAACATAAATCAAAACGGAAATGGCTCAGAGAGGGGGATGACAATACAAAATTTTTTCACAACTCGGTTAGGGAAAGGAAGAGCAAAATGAATATTACAAAAATCACTAATTCATTGGGTGAATGGATTGAGGATCCCTCAGAAATCGAGTCTGAGGCTGTGGGTTTTTTCTCTAACCTTCTGTCTGTTGAGACAAATCCTCACCAAGTGAAATATTTCTCTCATTTTATAGCTCAGATCCCAAAGATAATTAGTGATGAAGACAATGCTATGCTTATTAAACCTGTTTCAATTGATGAACTAAAAAGTATTGTTTTCTCACTAAATAAGAATAGTAGTCCAGGCCCGGATGGTTTTACTGCACGGTTTTTTATTAAGAGCTGGGTATTATTTTTTTTAGATTTACTCTGGGCAGCAAATGATTTTTTATCTAGTTCCATAATGCCTAAAGGCATCTCCAGTACTTGGATAGCACTAATACCTAAGATAGACACACCATCTTCTTTTTCTGATTTTAGGCCGATTAGTCTCTCAAATGTGGCAAACAAATTTTTTTATAAAATTCTAATGGAGAGACTAAAGCCCCTTATGCAGAAGATTATTTCTCCCCACCAGACAGCTTTTTTAAAGAACAGAGACATTTCAGACAACATACTATATTTAAAGGAAATGTCCAGATTTATTGACAAAAAAGGGAGAACTCCTAACTGCATTCTGAAGCTAGATTTAAGGAAAGCTTTTGACAGGGTTTGTTGGAGATTTTTGACTAACATTCTGATTAAATTTGGATTTCATGGCAAGTTTATCTACCGTGTTATAAAAAATCTCTCTCAGGCCTGGTTTTCTGTTTTAATTAATGGTAGTCAAGTAGGTTTTTTCCAAGCAACTAGAGGTATCAAACAAGGTGATCCCCTCTCTCCTTTCCTTTTTAACATTTTCTCTGAACCTTTTACTAGAAGTCTAGCATACATTTTTCAGATAGGAAAGCTCATATATTATAACTTGCCTAGAACTGCTTCTTTGATTTCACATCTTACCTATGCTGATGATACTGTCATTTTCATGCAAGCTAGCACAGTAGATTTAACTAGAATGAAATCTTTTCTTGTAGTTTTTGAAACTGTCTCTGTACAGAAGATTAACTATGATAAAAGTGACTTTTATGTGGGAAAGCATGCTACTCCTGGAAAGATTTTGGAAATCATTTCTATACTGGGAATGAAAAGAGGCCTTTTCCCTTTCAATTATTTGGGAGTTCCTATTTTTACTGGCAGATCAAAAAATATGTACTTTCAGCCTATTTTAGAAAGGATTGATAGGAGGATAAATAATTGGAAAAATAGGTGGTTGTCCACTGGGGCTAAATTGATACTCATAAATTCCTGTTTATACTCCTTACCACAACATTACTGGGCTGTTCTTAAACCCACTGTGCAGGTCATCAAGCAAATCAGAAGAAAACTCTCCCATCTTTTTTTGGGGTTTTGTGGAAGGCAGACCAAAAATGACATGGAGAAACTGGAATGATCTTTGTTACCCCATTTCAGAAAATGGTCTAGGTTTTAGAAATCTACACACTATTATTAGGTCATTCTCAGTAAATCTTTGGTGGAAATTTCAGATTCGCCATGCTCCCTGGACCACTTTTCTAGCTTCCTTACCAAAATCCACACAAATATCACAATCTTGGAAAAGAATTTGTGATGTAACCCCTTTCTGTGAACTGAACACCAGGGTTATTCATGGCAGTGGACTTTGCAATTTTTAGCACTCCAACTGGACTGGGAAAGGGATGCTAATAGACAGGCTGAATCATGAAAACATTGACATTCCACTAGACTGCACATTGGCAGATTTTGTCCATAATAGGAACTCCTATCTATCTGCACTGACTTCACACACTGACTCTGACCTCTTGTCTACTTTGCAGAATGTAAGTGTCACTCAACAAAGGCAAGATAGGCTTATATGGAAGCCTGAAAGGACTGGAACCTTCTCCTTTAAATCTGCATATGATCAGCTAAGACCTAAAAGAGGTAACTCTGTATCCCTTTTGAAACTGTGGAACAGCAGAATCCCCAAAAAGATCTCCATTTTTATGTGGAAGACTTTAAACTCCCATTTGATAATATTTTGACCTTTTATGGGTTTAATGTGGTATCAAAGTGCTGTTTTTGCAATCATGTTGATGATCTGGACCATTATTTTAATACATGCACTTTTTCATCTAACATATGGTCAGAAGTTAACCATTTTATTGGCATACACACTCCAGCTTTCACTACTATTTGGTCAAGAGTCTCATATTACCTATCTAGGCCTGGATTATCTGCAAACCATACTTTAATGATAAAAAATATACTTCTTTTCTCTTGTTGGTGCTTATGGAAGGCCAGGAATAAATATCTCTTTGAGAATATTGTTCCAAACCAGTCCAAGATACTACATGAGATTAAAAGTTTGATTTTTGATTCCTTTGCAGCAAAACCTATTTTTATCCATAGGCCCTGTGACATAGAATTGGCTTCGAATGGTTATTTCCCTGCATGGTTAAAACCCCCTAAGCCAAATATTGGAATAATTACATGGTCATGCCCACTCCTAGGTCTAAAAATTAATATAGATGCCTCCTGGCAATCTCATGACTCACAGACTGGTATTGGTATGATCATTAGGGATAATACTGGGAATTTTGTTGCCTCTGAATGTCTCTATACTCATGCTATATCCCCCCTGCATGCTGAGATGCTGGCCATTGGCTTTGGTCTTATGCATGGTGGACAGCAACAACTTGATTTCATGATTGAGTCTGACTGCAAAATGGCTTTGAAATGTATAAATGAACCTTACCTGGCTCCTTGGAAGGTGTTTTCTCTGGCTCGTGAACTGCACTTAGAAACTATAAATATGTCTCTAGGACATTGCTTCAGAGAAGCAAATTCTGTTGCTGACTCCCTGGCTAAATATGCAGTCCATACTCAATCCTCTCATTCTTTTAATTCCATATCATTGCTACCTCCCAAGGCCAGGGGTCTATATTTGCTTGATAAGTGTGGTACCCCCTCTATTAGACTTCATCCCCCTTAGACAGATGATGCACTTACTTGCTATATTTCTCCCTACAGGTGAATTTGTAGCACACAAGGATGGACCATTTTCTGATGACATTATCTCCAGATCAAAGCTGGCTTAAGTTACTGCCACTCTGCCCTTCATTTGGACAATCTGCACTGAAGTATTTGCTCTGATAGCTGCCCCTTCAGATCATGTTACTTTTGACGTGTTATGTAAGAACTTGAGACCGCATTGAGTTTTGCCTCGCAATTCTCTAATAGGTCTTGGGATCTTTCTATAATATGTTTATTTTTTGGCCTATTCTAAATAGTGCAATTAGAAATAGTCTAGTTTAGGCATTCTTTTGCATAGCATCTTTATGCTATGAGGGCATCTGCCCACACAAACTTGGCTTGGTTACTATGGCCTTGATTGTATTTGTTTCCAATATTAAAAGGTTGGGAGGCCGAATAAAAACTCCCCTACTCAATGAGTAGTTTTATTTTTTTTAAAAAAAAAAAAAAAGTTGTTAATGATATCTAACGATTTCTCTGAAAATCTATGGTCAATGTTTTTATGGTACTAATTAATAGTTACGTAAGATAACCAAACAAATATATATATATATATATATATATATATTGCGCGCGCGCATGGCACACTGGATTGTGTACTAAATATTTTTGACACACCCGGCTCTATTATTTATGTTTTTGTAGAAATTTTTAAATTATGAATGAATGTTTCATAAAGAGGTACAAGGATCAATGCATAAATGATAGCATTTTTTCAACATCATAATTGTGGAGAATATTATATATTATGGAAGAAATAATTTGTATAAACTTTTATTAAGAAGAAATATGTATAAACTTTTGGTTCTATAAAATGATTTTTATAAACTTTTAGGCATTGAACTACAAAGTTATGAATATTCTACATTGTCATCTGATTCATGAATATTCTCCAGATTGCTAAAAAAGTCTCCCTAATATTCACAGCTTTCCCTATCAGTGGAAATGTAGTTAAACATAGAGACTTATTGTCTATGGGTCTGATCCCATTTCTGAGGCAAAAGCAACCTAAGATTGCTAGAGCAGTAAGATGGATTCCCCCTGATGTGGGAATCAAGATAAATGTTGATGCCTCTTATAAAAATGGTGCAGTTGGAATAGGCGTTATTGCTAGGAATAGTGAGGGCTCAGTGATTAGAATGGAAATGAAACAGCTCACTGCACATTCACCCTTGCATGCTGAAATCCTTGCACTTGATTTTGGGTTGAAAACTGGTAGGATTTTACAGGTCCCTTTTACACTTGAGAGTGATTGTATGCAGGCCATTAAATGTATTGTGCATCCAGAAACTGCAATGTGGAACCTTTATAGTGTTTGCCATGAAATTCATGAGGGTCTTAGTAACATAACAGTACAACATGTGTTTAGGGAGGGGAATAAAGTGGTTGATCTCCTTGCCAGATATACCTTGACACATCAAATAGAAGGCCCCCTGTATCTGAGCCAGGCACCTATTTTGCTTAGAAATTCCATTCTGCTTGAAAAGAATGGTCTGCCAAATATTAGGAATTAAGATCCTTGTTGTAGCAGATGCTACTGACTATCAATCTTGCAGGTAGCAGAAGACCCATTGACAGGAGGTCAATGGGATTCCAGGGTCCTATAAGACAAAGTATCAGCAACAGGATCTCATTTTGCAGTAACAGGCCACCAAACCAGCTGCAACAATTTTTTGTTCAGGTGCAGGCATTGGCAAAGCCTCACTGGATTTTGTCATGAACCATGCTGAATTACAATCCTCCCTTGGCAGAACTGTGTTTCCCTTGGATTCGCTAAGATGCTCGGGGACTGAAGTGTACAGCTAGCATGATCAACAGAACTATCAGTCTATTCTTTTATTCATTTTGAGCCATAGCTATGGCTAAGCCAATTTGCTGTAATGAACAGGGATAAGTGCCTTTTTACAAGGTTTGGGGAGCCTAATGAATTTACCCCCACCAATGGTGGATTTGCTTAAAAACAAAACTGACTCATAATGGTCATCTAACTAACAAGTTAATTCATAACAAGAAAACCTTGTACATTATATGTTCAGATGATTGTTTCACTAGTCAGTATTCCTGGCGAAAAACAAAAAGATCCAGAACGATTCCACCTTCATCAGTAAATCAATAATGTGGAGCAAGAATATAAGAAATTCCTCCACCTGGATGATCATCCGACATGGGACTTGGACGGCTCTCTGCAACTGTACTCAGCAAAATAGATGTCTCTTTATATGTCATCCACGTCACAACATGATTCCCTTCTCTTGCTGGTGCAATTCAAGTAATACTAATGCAGCTTCCAAATTCTTCATAATATCTCCGTCTCAACACAAAAAAAATCATTCCCAGATCTTCACAAAGGATCAAACCTCTTTGGCTCGACTCAACCGTCACTGTAACATGAAGCATGGGTGGATGAAGCATGGTTGAAGCTAAATCGCTGGGTGGATGAAGCATGGTTGAAGCTAAAATGAAAGTACAGTCCAATTCCTTAAAAACGCAGCCTGGCACTGGACATGAACATTGTGCAAATTTGCAGAAGCTCTCGTGCTCATCCTTGTTTGTGTATCTCACCTTCTCTCCGCATCCATACTTGTGTATCTCATCCATACTTGATGTAGAATGAAGATAGTTGTAGAAACATGACTTTCTATGTGAAGGGGAGATGATCAAATTTTAGTTTATAGCACTTTTGATGTGATTAATGTGGAAAATAATACATCTGACAATGATAATGCCTATGATTAATGATTGGATTGTTGAAAGGATTGTCTACTCAGTAGTGATTTTTTCTTGTTTTCTATTTGAATGACTGCTTCTTTTATTATTAGTTAGACGTTGCTTTTTTTAATGCAAGTTAATTAAGAGGGATTTTAGGTAAATGGACATTTTGATTTTCCAAATTTGACATCGACTTAAAATGTCTATAGTATTATTTAATTGCACGCCCATCGTCCTTGTGCAGAAAGCATACACGTGCATCCACGGTGCAAAGTTAAAAAAATCAGGCACACAATTTCACCGATTCTTTGGGAAAAAAGATAGGAAGGGGTCTGCTGGAAGAGAAGGGACTGATCAGAATTTGGTGCCTTCATGAGATGATGAATCGACTTGACCCGGTTGCATTCTATATGATTATATTGATGAATGGATGTATACAATTGATAAGAATTCTGTTTGTATGAGAGTTTTGAAACACATCCTTTTACTCACCACCGATCTCTTTTTGGCTTTATGTTGAGACTGAGTTTTGGAACAGCCTGAATTTATTGCAGTAATCAGATTACAAGCGTCTCAGATGAACCTATTACCTCGGCAGGTCGAGGTTTGGTTTCAAAACCGCAGTGCAAGGTGATAATTGACAAGCTTTGTTTAAGTTAATTAGGTCGTGTTTCAGTTTTGATGGGTTTATTTTTTCAAACTTCACTTGATCGAGATACACATATCTACAAACATCAATTTCATCACTTATCTGCAACATGAGCAATGAATATCAATTCTGATTTATGTCAAAAGTTATTTGCCCTAAACGACTCCCGAACATGTCTAACATTAATTTCCTTTTTAATTAGCACATATTTTTATTTTGATGCACTTGAATTATTTATATATATGGTAAAATAAAGTTTCGATGATATTCCAATATTTATAAATTACTATCGTGCATGCATATTTTGTGCATATTTATTTCCCAACGTGCATGCATGCACAAAAGAAATTTCGTTTATGAAATTCTCATGAAATGCTTTTAGTATACGTAGTTGTATAGAATTGAGATTATAGATTTTTAATCCATAAAAATGATGTACAAATGGGTTATCACCTAATTTCTAAATTCGATGTGAAGAATATTATTGTGGAAGAAATATATATAAACTTATCTTATTACTCTATGAGTCTATACTTGAATATATAAGAAAATTATAGATATTTTTCCATCACATTATAAAGAAAAAATGTAGTGATCTCCATATAACTAAGATAATGAATTCCGGTGAAATTAGGCATGATAATGTGTCTGAAATTGAATGTGAGGCTATTCGGTACTACTCAGATTTACTTTCTGAGTCACCTTGTGATGAGAAATGAGAAGTGACTATTTTTAAACTATTCATATGATCTAAAAATAGTATTCATGATTCTAAAAGGTTTACTTTAGGTATGTTTTATTTGTATCCTTTTAGTTTTAGGACATTATTATTATAGAAAAATCGATGAAATCTTAATTCTCTTTACATTTACTTTTCTTAGGTAATAGATAATGTAATCTCCTATGGAGAATTTTGCAAGCAATTGATGTATAAAAATTATTTGCGATAATTTTCAAGTGCGAGCGACTCAAACTTACCTACAGGCGAGATGTTTGACGGACCCTAAAGCATGATGTGGAAGGACAATATCGTTACTTTGCAAATTTCCAGCCGATTCTATATCTTTTTCTACATTCATCAACTACCATCTGGCTAGTTATTCATCACATTCAAATACTAGAATCCGTTACATCAAACCCACACTATCCGTCCTGTTTCACCTTGTTTTAAAAAGGTGATTTTTTAGACCACTTCTTAAACTAAATTCCCAAATTCATAACTAAAGCTGACAAAGAAGTTTGGTCCAACTTGATACCATGGAAGAATTAAACGACCTCCCTACCTAATAGACGGGGATAGTGAATGGTTAAACACAGATAGGACATTTTAACAGATCCGAATCTGTGAATACAGCCATGCCTGGAGTTGCTGCCCTTCCCTAAAGATCAAGCACATGTAACACTTAATTCTTTCAATTACAAACATGAATCCATGCATGATGAAATTATGTGGTAATTTGTTTCCATGTAGTCTTGTCCGGTTTTTCCTATCTTAAAAAATTAAAAATTTATGCGAGGGAATTGATTTTGTGCCGTTTTGTTAATTTTGAGAGTGAAATTAGCATTAATAACAAAATATTAAAATTCTATAAAAGTTTACTTTGGATATTGTGTGATGTGTTATTAAAGATATATGTCGAGTTCAGTAGCGTGACCATATGACACAAGTAATGGCAATTAAAGTGATAGAACTTTGGATTGTTTTTAGTTACTGGTCCCTCGACCTTCATGATTGAGTAGAGATTTTATAAATTTACTGAAGTATTGTACGCAGTCCAATATTTTACTCAGGGTCGTCCAAAATACTAATGAAATGACATTACCGCCCCTGCGAGTTGTCTAATTTTTCAAAAATCAAATAAGTCGAAGTCATTTTGATGCTTTTACACAGTATTTTGAAATACAAGAGTAAAATACTGAAGTGTGTATAGAAACACCCTAATTTTACTATATGAAGAGTCCAGAAGACTCAGCATAATATAATTGGCTATTTTGTAGAAGTTATCATGTTTAAACATGCTTATGTTTAAATATTTGCTGAACTGGAATCAGAAACTAAGGAAGAGTATTGAAGGAGAAGTACAACCCTTATGAGATCAAAGATAATATTCGAGAAATCAAGATGATAAGTGAAGATTGATTTTGTACCGATTGATTAGTTTGAGAATATGTAATAGAGTTGTATCTTAGAACGGATTAGTCTTAAATAAGGAAAGAATATATTTCTTATCATTTAGCTATAAAAGTAGAATATAGCTAGAAGACTAAATGTAGCTGTGACAAGCTGGATGAGTGATCAGCATTGCCGAGATTGAAGGATCAAGAAGATAAACGAGGCACCACAGCATTGAACTATAAATAGACAAAGAAGCTGCGACAGAACTTCATCCATCTTACAAGAAAGTATTCTGCCGATCAGAATAGCTTTACAGTTGGAGCAGCTTATTGAAGGGAGTTCAATAGGTCTTTGCCGAACGCCAGCAGTCTGAAATCAACAGCCTTAATACTTCAGGGGAAGTGGTCAAGACAACAATGAGGAGTTGTTGACCGGCAGTGAGGGGATCTCACGAATCCATACAAAAGATAAGTCATAGATAGTTAATTTTTGTGTGAAACTCTGTAACGTATCTTGATTATCTAGTGGATGATTTTCAGACTGGGCAAGGCCCCGCAGATGTAGGTGTTCATCACCGAACTGCGTAAACAACTTTGTGTGTTCTTTCTTTTTATGTTTAAACTTTGTAGTATGTTTAAACATACTTGTTAGTTTAGAAAGGATAGTTGAGAACTATTTGAAACTGATCGATAGTAAATTTCATTTGGTATCGGAGCTAGTCCACTGAGTTGTGCCTTTAACAAGGCCAGTGGAGATCCCTATCGATCATGGCGAATCAAGAGAAGGATGGTTCAATATATACACGTGCACCCATGCTGGATAAAAATAACTACGGTTATTGGAAGGCAAGGATGAGGCATTACATTGATGCTCTAGATGAAGAAGCATGGTATTGGGTTGAGAACGAGTGGTCACCAGCCAGACATCCACCTACAGCAGGGGCAGTCGAAGGTGTTCTGAAAAACAGAGAAGATCTGTCAACTCAAGAGAGGAAGGATAAGCGGCTAAACAGCAAAACACTCAACTGCATCAACTCGTGTGTTGATCAAGAAGCATTTCGGTTGATTTCAACTTGCTGCACTGCTAAGGATGCATGGGAGAAACTAAAAGCAAGCTATGAAGGAGATGCAAAAATGAAACAACAAAAAATGCATACAGTGAAGACAGCATTCGATACCTTGATTATGCAGGATAATGAGACGATTACTGACTACAATGCAAAAATCAGGGATCTTGTCAACACAGTATATCAGTTGGGAAAACCATTTGTTGAAGATGATATTGTTCAGAAAATATTAAGGTCTCTTCCACCAAGGTTCAAAGGAAAAACTATTGCAATGGAGGAATTACATGATACATCTGAGATGACAGTTGATGAAGTCATGGGAGCACTTTCAGCCTTTGAAATGAAAGAGTTAGCAACAGTAAGGCAGAGTGATATGGCATTTACTGCAGCTGCACATAAAACAGCTGAACAAAACTCAGTGTCTAAACATAATTCCATGTCTAAACACTCTACCAGTAAAACAGCAATGAGGAAATGGACGAGGATGAGCTTGCTCACATATCAAGGAGCTTTGCAAAAGTTCTGAGAAAATCTCAAAATAGGAGAAATGAAGGAAGGGAGCAGAGTTCAAGTATGAGTAGAAGAGCAAATAATGATCAAACAGAACCCAAGCCGGCATTTAAACATGCTGGAAAAATTCAATGTCGAGAATGCGAAGGGTACGGGCATATTCAATCACAATGTCCAAGTGGATCAGCAAACAAAAAGGGGAAAGCCTACAATGCTACATTTAGTGATGCAGAAGAGTCTGATGAAGAGCATGTCAGCAATCATGTGGCTTTTGGAGTAATCACTGCTCAAAGCGATGAAGAAAGTGAAGAAGAAAACTATGTTATGTTTGGTGCTGCTGTTGTTTCAGAGAATGAGAGTTTAAACTTAGACTCTGAGGTGGTTCATGAATCTTACGACAAACTACAGGAACTTTGGATCAGTGTGACTGAACAGAATAAAGCGCTACAGAAAGACAACAATAGTTTGAATGAAGAAATTGAGCAACAACAGATAACTATTGAGGCAATGAGAAAGGAACTGAAGATAGATCTCATTCGAGCAGAGGTAGCGGAAGGAACCATCACCAAACTGAACAAAGGAACAGCTGCTCTGGATGAAATTCTTGGTATGGGAAAAGTTGCTGGAAATCGACATGGATTAGGGTATGATGAAATAGAAGTGGCTAACAAGAATAATCATTCAAAAGGGAACTTGAACAACGAGGTGATGCAACCGAATTCACGTCAAGTAAGGAGAGAGAAACCTGTTAGAGCTTCAAACAACTCTACCAATGTTCCAAAGTTTGGTTTAGGTTATAAACCTATCTGTCATCGTCAGCAAAACATGTTTCAACCATGGTGGGAGGCAAGGTGCAATTACTGTCGACGTCCAGGACACTACAAAAGACGTTGCTTTCGTCTTTTACAAGATCTGATGCAAGAATCAACAAATAGAGGAAGTTACAACACAGGAGCTGGTTATAACACAGGTGCAAGTTACAACACTGGAGCATGTTACAACATAGTACAATCAGAAAAGTCTCCTTACACTAAAAAGGTATGGGTTCCAAAACCCAATCATTGATATGCTGTTCATACATGCTATAGCTCATATGCCAGAGACTCCTGGTACTTCGATAGTGGTGGTTCTAGACATATGACAGGTACTTCTGAGTTGTTGAGCAATATTGTTCCATGGACTGGAACTGTCAGATTTGGAGATGGGAAGAAATGCAGAATAACTGGAAAGGGGGAGTTACAAGTAAAAAACTTTCCAGTGTTTCAAGACGTACTCTTGGTGGATGGACTAAAGGCAAATTTGCTCAGCATTAGTCATCTATGTGACAACAAACTAACAGTTTTATTTGATGATAAAATATGCACAGTCAGGAAGGATGAACGGGGTGTTCTTATTGGCACTAGATCATCAGATAACTGCTATATTCTAGATGAGTCAGTTAGTTGTCTCAAAGTAAATGTGGATGATACTCTTCTGTGGCACAAGAAGTTTGGTCATGAAAATCTGAAAACACTGGCTAAGGTAACCAAGCTTGAAGCAATAAGAGGAGTACCATTACTCTCTTACACAAAGGAGTTAAACTGTCCACCATGTCATGAAGGTAAACAGGTTAGGTCTCCACACTCAAAACTTCATGAAATCACTACTTCCCATGGTCTTGAACTACTGCATATGGATTTGATGGGGCCAATCAGTCCAGCTAATATTTCGGGAAAGAAATATATCTTTGTATGTGTAGATGATTTTTCCAGGTTTACTTGGGTGAAATTTTTGAAAGAAAAATCTGATGTCGTGGGAATAATTATTGAGCTCATTACACAAGTTAATACTGAAAGATCACATGACGGTCTTCAAGTGGTTCGAGTAAGGAGTGATCATGGACGGGAGTTTGCGAACTCTACTATGATGGATTTCTGTGCAAAACTTGGAATCAAACATGAGTTTTCTGCTCCAATCACACCACAGCAAAATGGTATTGTTGAACGCAAGAATAGGACTATCATCAACATGTCAAGGGCCATGATGGCAGAAAATGATACTTCAAAGAAATGGTGGGCTGAGGCAGTTCATACTGCATGTCATACAATAAACAGAGTTTATCTCCGTCCATTCACTCAGAAAACTGCTTATGAACTCTGGAAAGGGAGGAAGCCAAACGTCTCCTACTTCCATGTATTTGGGAGTGCATGCTACATTCTCAGAAATCGTGAACCTCTCGGTAAGTTTGATAAACGGGCTGATGTTGGTATTTTCCTTGGTTATTCTCAAAATAGCAGGGCATACAGGGTTTTCAATAATCGCACAAATATCATGATGGAGTCCAACAATGTGGTCATTAAAGATCTGAAGGATATCAGTAGCGGAATCCTACTCGAAGATGAACTTGAGCAGCCAATCAGTTCAGATGTTGATTCACCTCTATCCGATGTTACAACACTGTCGGATGTTATGACACTGCCTGATGTTACAACATCATCTGATGAGTCTGATAGCACCATAGTTTCTGAAGCAACAAAATCTGATCCAGCTCCATCTGTTACTCCTCTACCTAACACGTATAATCTAAGACAGACAGCACGGAAAGACTACGCTAAAATGAATACTGGGATGCATGTGCTTCAATGTTTTCTCTCCTCCATAGAACCTAAGAATCATAAGGAAGCATTGAATGATGAGTATTGGATTTCTGCCATGCAAGAGGAACTAGAGCAGTTCACCAGAAGTGATGTATGGTATCTTGTTCCACGACCTTCGGGTGTCAATGTTATTGGCACTAAGTGGATTTTCAAGAACAAGTCTGATGGAGATGGTAATATTACCAGAAACAAGGCTAGACTGGTTGCTCAAGGATATACTCAAATTGAGGGTGTCGACTTTGATGCTACTTTTGCTCCAGTTGCAAGGTTAGAATCTGTTCGGTTTTTGCTTTCTATGTCCTGCATTATGAAATTCAAGTTGTTTCAGATGGATGTGAAGAGTGAATTTTTAAATGGCATCGTCAAGGAAGAAGTATATGTGGAACAACCCAAGGGTTTTGAGGATCCGTATTTGCCTGATCACGTGTACAGATTAAAAAAGGCGTTATA
The DNA here is from genome assembly GCA_948330725.1 of Sherardia arvensis. NCBI lineage: Eukaryota > Viridiplantae > Streptophyta > Magnoliopsida > Gentianales > Rubiaceae > Sherardia > Sherardia arvensis. Next base: position 37,855,922 of record OX415236.1, on the reverse strand, counting down.
TGGTCTTAAGCAAGCTCCCAGAGCTTGGTATGAGCGTCTCACCCAATTTCTGTTGCAGAAAGGCTATCGACGAGGGGGAGTGGACCGAACGCTCTTTGTGTTTAAACATGAAAAACATATTCTGCTTGCCCAAATCTATGTAGATGATATTGTTTTTGGGTCAACATCTCAAAAGCTGGTTGATAGCTTTATAGAAATGATGAAGAGTGAATTTGAAATGAGCATGGTTGGCGAATTAACATATTTTTTGGGGCTTCAAGTCAAACAGCACAAGGAAGGTATCTTCATCAATCAAACCAAGTACACTTTAAACTTGGTTAAAAGATTTGGCATGAACGATTCTAAGAATATGCGAACTCCAATGGCATCTACGGAGAAATTGACCTATGACAAGTATGGTGTGAAGGTGGATATTAAGTTGTATAGAAGTATAATTGGGAGCTTATTATATCTCACTGCAAGTAGGCCAGACATTTGTTTGAGTGTCGGACTATGTGCAAGATTTCAGTCTGATCCCAAGGAGTGTCATCTGTCTGCAGTCAAGAGAATCATCAGATATGTGCATGGGACTGCTGATTACGGTCTCTGGTACTCTAGAGGAAGTCAAGCTGAGATTATTGTCTACAGTGATTCTGATTGGGCTGGAAATTCAGAAGACAGGAAGAGCACTATTGGAGGATGTTTCTATGTAGGAGGTAATCTAGTGTCATTATACAGCAAGAAGCAGAATTCTATCTCCCTGTCTACCACGGAATCTGAGTACTTAGCAGCTGGAAGTTGTTGCCAGTAATTGCTGTGGATGAAGCAGATGTTGAAAGATTATGGATTCCAGCAGGATGCCTTAATTATAAAATGTGATAATAAGGGAGCCATTGATCTCTCTCATGATCATGTTGATCACAAGAAGACAAAGCACATAGATATCAAGCATCACTTCATCAGAGACTTGGTGGAAAAGAAGGAACTGATCATTGAATTTGTTCCTAGTGCTGAACAGTATGCAGATATTTTCACCAAACCACTGGACTCTGCAACTTTTGAGACACTAAGACAACACTTAGGTGTTTGTCGAATTTGAGGTACCTCTGATCACCTCTTATTTGTTGTATATTAGTGTTTACTGCTTTGTGTTATTTTATTGTTGAAAAAGAAAAATACAAAAAGAAGTTGGTGTCCAGTGTGTTTAAACACTGAGAAATCAGTGTGTTTAAACTCTGAAGAGTTAGCCGAAAATGAAGAGGAAAGTCTATTGGGCCTGACTAGTCAATGGGCTGAAAAAGTTGATGTCAGTGGGCTAAAATATCCATACGGCCTGAGGAGATAATCTTGGATACATATTTATTTTATGGGGAATAATCAGTGCTTTGTAAAAATTGGGGGACCAGTGTGAAATTATGGATTTATTTTCCAAATTGGTTTCGGATTTGAATTTCTGAAAATATTAAATATAAGAGGGAAAATCTTTGTCCCTTTTCACCTAATTACTGTAGCTCCGCCGTTCCCACTTCAAAGCAATCTTCACCGGCGATTGATCAAAGCTCATCATCAAACTAGTTCATCGATCGACTCTCATCGCAACCAGAATCAGGTCTGAGCAACACATTGTCAAATCAAGAGTCCGAGAACAAGAAAAAACCTGGGCTTTAGTCGACTGAAGTTTCAACCCCAAATCAGTGCATGCAAGAGGTATTTGGCCCTAAACTGCTTAAAGTTTGAGTTTTTCTGGTTGATTTAGTAGTTAGAGTGCTTGCCGCACCTAGGAGTTGTGATAGTTGGGGACTTCTGAGATTTCTGGAAGTTATTTTGTGTGTTTCAACCTACGTTTGTATCTAAACCATTATGGGCAACCTTCCATCCAACTTGCCTATTGATTCCATCCCTACTATGGAAGATTTAATTATGGCTGAACAGCTTGGTCTGAATATCACTAGAGCCACACCAGAATCTGTGGCTCTTGAGAGTAATCCCACAGTTAGGGTAGGGGTTGAGTTTGAAGGAGGCCCAGACTTGAACTTCTTCTATGAGAGTTCAGAAGTTAATGATCAATCTGAGCAGACTTTGGGTTCAGAAAAGGGGGCATCAAGTAAAGTGGTTAAGCAAGTTTATCAGAGGAAGAGGAAGAGAGGTCAAGGAGTTTTCAGTACAAGAACTGTTGAGCATGAGAAGCATGCTGAAGTTGAGCAGGCAGTAGAAGGAATGGTGGAACAGGAGAAGCCTAGTGAAGCTGAGCAGGCAGTGGATGTGGATAGGATTCTGGAGAATGTCAGAATCATGATGGAACCTTTAACAGAGACAGCACCAGACAGTGAGGATAGTCATCCTTTAACTGTAAAATTTAATCAGCTACAGGAGTTGAAGAGGGAGAAGTTGAGGAAGAAGAAGTCCCTTCCTCCAGTTATTCAAGTCTTTCCTAGTGAGCAGATGAGGGCTGAAGCTCCAGAGCTTAATCTGAGCTTTGAAGAAGTTCCACTAGCAGAAGTACCATCTGCAGAGCCAGAAGCACAAACCCATGAGAGCAGTAGCTCTGAATCTAAGTCTGAGGAGGATGATGAGCCAGTTGAGCCAGTTACAGAAGAGCATGTGAGTATTAGTTCTGAATCTGAGGAAGAGGAGGATGATGAGACAGGTGAGCCAGCTGCAGAAGATCATGAGAGTAGCAGCTCTGAGTCCGAGCCTGAGGAGGGTGATGAGGCAGCTGAGGTGCCATTAGTGTTCCCAGATGACAATCCTCTGCTGGAAAATGCGTGGGATGATATCTTCTATTCCAGGAGGGTTATAACTGTGTATGAAGGGCTGGTCAACAGGAAAATGCATGTTGAAAAGAGATTGACTGAGAAGTTTAAACATCCTGGGTTTGTGGCTTTTATGAAGAGAATTCATATGTTTGGACCAGCAAATTTCTGCATAAAGGCCAATCATTCTCTGGTACTAGAATTCTATGCAAACCTGAGAGGAACAAACAGTGCTCCAGATTCTGCCTGGTACAGAAAAGTTTATCTCAGAGGCAAGCTCTATAGATTTGATGCTCCTTTAATCAATCAGGTGCTAGGAACAGGGAGACATGATTCCATCTGCCCAAACAGTGCTTATCCAGAGGATTTTACTTTGGATTATGATGTGGTAGCACTGGAGCTGACAGGGGGCACACTTGGAGAATGGGGTGCAGACAAGACTCTCAAGGCAGCTTATCTTTCTCAGAAGTATTACTGTCTGTACAGGGCTGTTGCTAATCTATGGATCATGTCTACCAATGTATCTCTGGTGACTGAGGAGATGGCCTGTTTGATGTATTGTATTGACACCAGAAGACCTTTCAACCTGGGATGGTTTATCTATGATAGGGTTCTGCTAGTGGCTCAGCATCAGAAATCTGATGAGTACATCACCTATCCTGCTCTCATAACTGGTTTGCTATATCATGCTGGATTAGTTGATGGACTAGATGATAAGATCACTTTCTGTGATGATTTACAAGTTAACAAGTCCATTTACAGAAAGAGAAATGATCTACCTGCTGCTGCTGAGGAAGAAGAGGCAGTTTCAGAGGAGGAACCAGCTGAGGTCAACTAAGCTGTGGTGAGAAAGAATGAGCTTCGAGGGCTAATCAGATATCATAGACAGAAGATGCATGATTTTCAAGAGGAGCTGGAAGCTCTTGAAGAAACTGAGGATGAGACCAGTGGTTCTGATGCATTCTGAGATCTATTGTTCTTACTATCTCTCTCTTTTGCACTCAGTACTTTGATGCATTCTGGATGTTTGTCTTTGTTTTTTTTCTGGATATTTGGTACTTTGGCACATTTTCTGTTCCCAAGGGGGAGATATTATGATTATTTTTGATGCCTTGGTGGCCATTTATTTTGGATGTTGGTTCCATTTATTTTGGAACACTACTGTTGTGAAATGTTTATGAGCTCTATCTATGTCTGGTTGATAGGGGGAGCTTTGAAGTCGTATATATTGTTTCTGATTTATTGATGCGAATATGATTGAAGAATGAAGATCTATATGATAGGGGGAGTGAGTTATTATCTCTGCATCAAAATAAGTGATATGGTTCCACAAAATACCAAAGGGGGAGATTGAAGAGTCCAGAAGACTCAGCATAATATAATTGGCTATTTTGTAGAAGTTATCATGTTTAAACATGCTTATGTTTAAACACTTGCTGAACTGGAATCAGAAACTAAGGAAGAGTATTGAAGGAGAAGTACAACTCTTATGAGATCAAAGATAATATTCGAGAAATCAAGATGATAAGTGAAGATTGATTTTGTACCGATTGATTAGTTTGAGAATATGTAATAGAGTTGTATCTTAGAAAGGATTAGTCTTAAATAAGGAAAGAAGATATTTCTTATCCTTTAGCTATAGAAGTAGAATATAGCTAGAAGACTAAATGTTGCTGTGACAAGCTGGATGAGTGATCAGCATTGCCGAGATTGAAGGATCAAGAAGATAAACGAGGCACCACAGCATTGAACTATAAATAGACAAAGAAGCTGCGACAGAACTTCATCCATCTTACAAGAAAGTATTCTGCCGATCAAAATAGCTTTACAGTTGGAGCAGCTTATTGAAGGGAGTTCAATATGTCTTTGCCGAACGCCAGTAGTCTGAAATCAACAGCCTTAATACTTCAGGGGAAGTGGTCAAGACAGCAACGAGGAGTTGCTGACCGGCAGTGAGGGGATCTCACGAATCCATACAAAAGATAAGTCATAGATAGTTAATTATTGTGTGAAACTCTGTAACGTATCTTGATTATCTAGTGGATGATTTTCAGACTGGGCAAGGCCCCGCAGATGTAGGTGTTCATCACCGAACTGCGTAAACAACTTTGTGTGTTCTTTCTTTTTATGTTTAAACTTTGTAGTATGTTTAAACATACTTGTTAGTTTAGAAAGGATAGTTGAGAACTATTTGAAACTGATCGATAGTAAATTTCACTATAGAATACGTTATATACATGGGTGGTGCTTGTGGGTATGAAATATGTGGTGGGGTTTGGTGTTTGCACGACGGCGCTAAGTGCACCCCTGTTTAGGGGCGGCCAGGCATCCAATGCGGAGAGGTAGTGGTGCCGTCCCCGGAGCACTGTTACGGTCACGGCCACCTAACTTCTGCCCTCCGAACAACCAGGGAGGGTGGTGCCACTCTCCCCGGCCACCACCACTTTGACCTCTCACTTCCGGCGTTCCTCCGCCTAATCCGTGAAGCTGCTGACGGAGTCGTACCCGTTCTCTATCGAAGGTAATGAAACCAAACTGAAAAATAATGTTTTGAAAGTTAAATCATTATATTATAACTAAATTAAACTAGTTTTAATGCCCGCTGTGCTATGCACGGCAACTATTTCTTTCAAAATATTTTGTTGAAAGTTGTATCATATAAATAGGTATTGAAGAAGATAATTTATAAACCAACCCCATTTTGAAAATTAAAACATGAGACCAAATGAACATTGCAACAAAGATGATTCTACAACAATACGTGTGTACTAAAACTTGGTAAAAATGAAAACAAATCTAGAAATATTCATGACTGCAACTCTTACCTTTTGTAAATTGTTTAATTTACAAGGTAAGAAGGTAAGAATTTTAACAACCAAATACAATCACAACCAACTTCAATTTAGAAACCTTTGGCATTTCTTAAAGTGAACAAAAAGTTGTTCATAATCATATTAACCAATTAAACTGAACATAAAAGAGAAACCGTTAAAGTTTCAGCAAACTCTTCGGAAATTGCAGCAAGACTTCATCCTCCCAATAAGTTGCAATACTGCATGAGAAAACAATAGAGAACGAATTAACAAGAAAAAACACCACACCAAAAGCATGTGTAAGGTTATACAATAGTTCAGTATTAATGAAGCTTCATTCATAGAGAAAAAAGTGCTCAGTACAATAAGAGTCATAACTAAAGATAGCAACTTATTCTACCAAAATAAAAAACAAAAGTCAGTAATCAATCTTTTTAGATGTATAGATTGATTAGAGCAACCAGAGAAGTACTGATTTTCAGTTCATAGCAGAAAATAAAATGGCAATTCTAATGATAAACACTATCCTGAAAAGTTTATCAGTTTGTAGACTCAAGTATTCCAGATTTGCAGAAATTGCAGCAGGCAAAAACATAGAAATAGTAGCATGTTGCCAGCTGAGCCAAAAAATATGTGCAAGCAATAACATCAAGTAGTTAAAAACACAATACCATATTCATCTGAACTTGTGAATTTCTAGAACTATTAAGCAATAAACTTGTGAACACAATACCTCTTCGATTTGGATTCACTTTTAGTCAGCATCATCCCAGAAAATTTGTGGAGCTCATACAGAAGGCCAGCCGAGAACAAAAAGTTGCATTAACAATCAAAGTTAACCATTAACCAAAGAACTCAATTGTTAACAAACATAACTTAGAAGAATATGATAGACGGCAGACTGGTACTGCATGTTTAAAAATGAGCTCCTTGAACTGGACCTTAAGCTCGCCTAAAAGTCTAGGGGTTTCCTTTCTCCAATCACAACCCAAAAACAGAAAAAGAGGGAACAATTTAAACTACTTTGTTAAAAAAAAACCATACTATTTGTTTTACACACTTAAACCAAATTAGTTGGGTATTGATATCATATTTTGCTACATCATTCACCATTTACATGTTAATTAGATGGAAAGCTTTTAGGTAGTTAAACAGAGGATAGATGAATGAAAATTGATCTGGTTCAATAATAAATTATGCACTATTTCTTGTTCATAGCAAAAAGCAATAGAAGAGGATGATATTAATAATAAGTTGTGAGTATGTAAACCGATCACCCTCAATGTTTTTCTTAAAGCAAAAGATGTTATAGGCAGGGAAAAAAAGTCAACAGTTTTTATGACCATAAATATTACTCATGTAGTGACTCGTGTAATTAAGTTTCATCTGTAACCATTATGGCATAAGATTAGCTTAGAGACCCACCCTGAATTAAAATTTTCCGGATATCTTATAGAATTAGCACAAACGACAATTTCCATCACAAAGTTAGAGGTTAAAGCATCCAACTTTCACAACATTACCAAGTTGTGATGCAAACTCGATGAACAGTGCCAACATCAATGAGTGCAACAGCCTCAGCAAAAATCACTGTCAAAAAGAGCGAACAAATCATGATAATCGTAAAGCAAACCATATTAACACATCAAAATACAAATAAAAAGCAAAGTGCAACAAGATCATGAAAGGTACTTACCAACACCCCCAACCACTCTTGAGACCATTACTTTCTTGATAGTTTCCAGTGAACTACATAAATTCGACTGAGTTAGCCAAAAATCCCACAAATAATCAACTTTTAAGTGAATAAACCAAGTCAACCAAAATGTAAAGTACAGCAACATGGAGTAATGCTAAATGATGGTATGCAGATAGAGATTGTCCAATAAACTTACGGGACTCTAAGCACAGGCACTCTTTGGGCCAAATTATCAAACACATCACAGGCACTCTGAGCACTTGCTGAATTCAACCATGGCCGATCAGGCGAGCCACCTTGAAGTCGACGCGTCCTCCCCTTCCTGCTGTCATCTACTCTACGCCTTTCTGGCGATGGAACCGCCATAGGTCGTGATCTCGTTTGCGAGAGATATATAGGGTTAAGAAAACTTACGGGACATCGGAGAAATTGATAACTAAATCATGGGAAGTAGGATGAATGGGAAGAAGAAACTGATTAAAACGTGTGGTTATTGAGGGATGCGAGAGAAGTTAATCACGATTGTGAAGTAAATCGAACTGCTCATAGATCGTGGAGCAGTTACTATTGAGTTTGTACCGCAGTGAATATAAAAATAGGGGGAAAACTAATTGGTGATACCAGGCCCAAGCCCAAATACCTCATGATAGTATGGGCTTGGCCCGTCACAGGATAAAGCTAGTTTGGCAGTATCCGGGTTCGTACAACTCGGACAGCGACACACACTAGAGGATACTCGGAACATGGACCACTCGGGAAGCATGGGTTATTGTATAAATAGTGCCCCTCAGCACTATTCCAAGTAAGTATCTTCTCACTATTCAAGTGATTACCCTTTTTCTTTCCCGAGATCCATCTTTCATCATCACGCCGGAGGGTCTACCCTCGGGTACCTCCCGGGGTTCTATCTTGCAGGACCAGATATTGGATCAGGGATCAGGGGCTTACCCGGACTGACCAGGCAGGCAGCATCAAGTTGGCACGCCCAGTGGGACACGATCTGTGTTCACAAAAAGCATTAAGATGCCGCCTCGAGGTCGGCCGCCGCGAAGAGGTAGAGGAGGAAGAAGACCGGAAGCGGTAGAGGAGGACCTTACTTTGCGCCAAATGAGGGATCGAGCGCGCAAGGGGAAGGCTCCAGCGCATTCGGATCCAGACGTCTCTGAAGGAGATTCAGAGCCGGAAGGAGAGAGGGAACCGGAAATGACGCAGGACGATCGTGACAGAAGGGAGTTCGCCGCCACCCAGGAGGAGGAGTACCGCCGTTGGCTGGCGGCAAAGCAAGGATCGGGGTCGGGGACGAAACCGACTGAAGAACGGTCGAACCCTCCGGGGACCGAGGTCCGGGTACCCCCGGTTCAGCCTGGGTCAGGATCTAACCCGACCCCGATGGGACCTCCTGCGGGTTTACCTCTGTTGGCTGCGGAGGTGGTCAGCCGAGGACCCCCTGCCGTTCACGGACAGGAGAGTCTTCGGCCTCCGATGGTGATAGACTTGGAAAGGCAGGCTGGGAGTGTAGGGCAACCAGCCGGAATGGTGCCGGGATATGGCCAAGCGGGGGGCTATCCCGGTTATGGAGCTCCAGGACACGGGATGATTCAACACGGATATCAGGCGTACCCCCCGGCACCAGGAGGGTATTACGCCCAACCTCCTGGAGCCTCGGGGGGCTGGGCCCCCGGGATGCAAGGACCGGTGTGGATGCAGAGCCAAGCACCGATGGCCGGATACGCCATGGCTCAGCCGGCCCCGATCGCAGGAACCTATGGCACATACCCGGTGGTTGTAGATCGGGCCCCGGCGGCTCTAAACTCGGTGGAGGAGAGGCTGGATCGGTTGATAGGAAGGAATGGAGGAAGGCCTACCTCCCCCTGGATAGGTTACATCAGCACTTTCCCATGGCCGATGGGAATGAGAGTCCCGGAGGGGTGCCGACCTACAGTGGGGAGACTGATCCAGAGGAATTTGTCAGGACATATCATAACGTTATGGGAACACGTGACATTCGGGAGGAGCTTATGTGCAAGCTGGTGAGCTCGTATCTGAGGGGAAGCTGTTTGTCATGGTTTGAGGCGCAACCCTCGGAAAGTTTTAGGAACTACTATGATTTTTCGAGGGCTCTGATGCACAGATATGAGACCAAAAGGAAGAAGTACCTCCCTTTGGCCGAGGTGGCTTATAGTCGGCAATCGGCAAAGGAGGAAGTGCGGGGTTTCCACAGGAGGTACATGGATGATTCTATGAAGGTGATCGACAGAGACGCTCAAGTGAAGGCCCTGATAGCAGGGTTCATTGCAGGGCTGAGAGACGAGGTGCTATGGGCAAAGCTCATGGAGAATATCCCGACCACCTTTCATCAACTGGATCTTGAGGTGGAGATGTATTGTTCACTTCTCGAAGGGAGCAAGAAGAGGAAGGAGGAAGGGTACTTCGAGGACAAGGGGACGGGAAAGGGTGACAAGGCTCGGGTTGCTGATCCTGTCAGGAGGGAAGCGGGCCCGGCTCCGGTGAGGCCGAGGGTAGACCCCCCTCGGGTTGAAACGTTCACTCCCCTGACGAAAACCCGGTCGGAGATCCTGACAATTCATCGAAACCTGTTCCAAGATCCGGCTCCCATACCGGGAAATCCGGCTCCAGCGAATGCAGCTAAATATTGTGCTTTCCACAAGTCTAATGGACACACGACAGATGGTTGCCGAAGCTTAAGGGTGGAGATTGAGAAGTTGATCGAGAGAGGGCAGTTAAGAGACTGTGTGAGCCAGGAGAACCAGCGTCCGGCGACTGGGCAGCAGGCCGGGGCAGGGAGGAAGAGGAATTGGAGGAACAGGCCGCGGAATGATAACCAGCGAGGGGCTCCGGCTCCGGCTGCCCAGCCGGGTGCGGCAGCTCTGGTTATGGCCCCGGAACCAGTTAACCAGGTCCCTCCCCGGATGATAAATGTCATACATGGAGAAGTAGGGGGTGGGCCCCAGTCCCATGCAGCAGCTAAGGCCCGGAGCCGGTATGTGCCGGCTGGTGAGGACAGGGAAAAGAGACTGCGCCCCACCGAGGCCATCACCTTTTCGGACGAGGACCCGGTGCCCAGTCTAACGCCCCATACGGATCCGATGGTGATCACGGCGGAGATAGAAGGATTCACGGTCAAGCGAGTGTTCATTGATGACGGAAGCAGTGTGGAAATCATGTTTGCTTCTTGCTTTGACCAGCTGGGAATAGGCCGCCACAACCTTCGCCCGAGCACCTCTCCCTTGTCAGGGTTCACCGGCCGCACAGAGCATCCCTTGGGGGTGGTGTCCTTAACAGTAACAGTGGTCGACGGCCTGGACAGGAGCAAGAAGACATCGGTCCGGTGCAACTTCGCGGTTATAGACGCTCAGTCCCCATACAATATCATCATCGGACGGCCGTGGATGGCTCAAGCCAGGGTCATTTGCTCGATGTACCATTTGACCATGAAGTTCCCAACCAGTCAGGGGGTGGCGACGGTTCGAGGAAGCCAGTCCACGGCCAGAAGTTGCATGCTCACAGCCCTTCAGGAGGCTAGGAAGGCCCCGGTTGGAGCAGTGCAGGGAGAAGTAGGTCCGGGGGATGTAGAAGATATGCAGGTGGGGAGCCGAGACACGATCAAGGTCGGGAGAAAGATGCCGACTGATGTGAAGGAAGAGTTACGATCATTGCTTTCAAAATACGAAGATGTGTTTGCATGGGAAGAGAAGGACTTCACAGGCGTGCCTCCGGAGTTAGCTCTCCATAAGCTGAATGTATACCCCGAGTTAAAGCCGATCCGACAGAAGAAAAGGGCCTTAGCAGGGGATAGGGCCGAGGTGGTGAGACAGGAGGTGTTGAAGTTGCTGGAAGCCAGGGTAGTAGAAGAAATTATATACCCAGAATGGTTGGCTAACCCGGTGTTAGTAAAGAAGCACAATGGGTCCTGGAGAATGTGTATCGACTTCACTGATCTCAACAAATGTTGCCCAAAAGACAGTTACCCTCTTCCCCCGGTCGACCGGTTGGTTGAAGCCATCACCGGGTACGAGGCTCTGGCTTTCTTCGATGCATACCGGGGCTATCACCAGATTCAAATGTCGGGAGAGGACAAGCCGAAAACAGCTTTTATCACGGATTTCGGAACTTATTGCTACAGGCGGATGCCGTTCGGCTTGAAGAATGCAGGGGCGACGTACCAGCGGATGGCGGACTCGATATTTCGAAATCAGCTGGGCCGAAGCATGGAGCTATACGTTGACGACATGGTGGTGAAGAGCCGAAGCTACCCAGGTTTCTTAGAAGACTTGGAAGAGATGTTTGGCATTCTAAGGAAGGTCAACCTGAAGCTAAACCCCGAGAAGAGTGTGGTAGGAGTAGCGGCTGGGAAGTTCCTCGGATATATGGTGTCTAGCAGGGGGATTGACGTCAATCCGGAGAAGGTGGAGGCAATAAGCCGGATGCAGTCGCTGAAGAACGTAAAGGAAGTGCAGAAGCTGATGGGCTCCCTGGCAGCCTTGAGCCGATTTCTGTCGAAAGGTGCCGAGAGACAACTTCCCTTCTTCAACATATTAAGGAAGGCAAAGAAGTTCGAGTGGACGGAGGAGTGTGAGAAGGCATTCGGGGATCTGAAGGAACATTTGAGCCGGCTCCCGACCCTCTCGAAGCCGAAGGAGGGGGAGGATTTGCTCTTATACCTGTCCGCATCCGCATCGGCTGTCAGTGCGGTACTGGTCCGAGAGGAAAACGGGAGGCAGTGTCCGGTATACTTTGTCAGCCGGGCATTACAGGGTTCGGAGACTCGGTACACAAGTCTGGAACAGCTGGTGTTGGCGCTGGTTTACGCCTCAAAACGGTTGCGCCCGTATTTCCAGGCTCACCCGATTGCGGTCCTGACCAACCACCCCCTGAAGCAGGTGATGCTCAAGCCAGAGGCGTCGGGGCGTTTGATGAAGTGGGCCATAGAGTTGGGGGAACACGAGATAACATATCAGCCGAGGAAAGCCATTAAGGGCCAGGCAATGGCGGATTTCTTGACAGAGATGGTCGGGTCAGACACGGTCGCCGAGGAAGAGCCTGAAGCAAGCCCGGGATGGACATTGCACGTCGACGGGTCAGCACATGCAGGAGGCAGTGGAGCCGGGGTATTGTTGACATCCCCGGAAGGAGAGGAGTACCACTATGCGTTACATTTCGACTTTAAAACCACGAATAATGAGGCAGAATATGAGACGCTGGTAGCAGGACTCAAACTGGCTCGGGAATTGAAGATAGGAAAGATCCGGGCATTCAGCGACTCTCAGATTGTAGTTCAGCAGGTGAATGGGGAATACGAAGCAAAGGAGAGAAGTTTGCAAAGGTACTTGGAGCTGGTCCAGCCTATGATCCGGCAGTTCGATAGTTTCAGTCTGGAGCAGGTGCCAAGAGAACAGAATGAAAAGGCCGACGCGTTGAGCAAGTTGGCATCTTCGAAGTTGAAGCCAGGACAGAAGGCGCCTCTCAGAAGGGAGACACTGGAGAGGAGAAGTTACGAACAGGTTGATGAGATCCTGGCAGTGGAGGTGGTGCCAGAAGACTCTTGGATAGCTCCGATTCGAGCGTACCTTCTGACAGGAGAGGTCCCGGCCGACCGAGTGGTGGCCAGGAAAATCCGAGTCAAGGCGCCGAAGTATACACTCCAGGAAGGGGCACTGTACAAAAGAGGCTATCTCCAGCCATTGCTGAAGTGTGTGGAACAGCAGGAGGGCAAGTACCTGGTCCGGGAAGTTCATGAAGGTCCGAATGGTAGTCATCAAGGAGCCAGAACTGTGGCTCGGAAGATTTTACGGATGGGGTACTATTGGCCTACCATGTTTGAAGACTCGCAGGATAGGGTTCGGTCATGCCTTCAGTGCCAGAAGTTCGCACCGCTAGTGCACATACCAAGGGAAGAGATGATGGGGATAACCGGTGCCTGGCCTTTCAGCAGATGGGGACTGGATCTGGTCGGACCTTTTCCTACTGCTCCCGGCAGCTTGAAGTACCTGATTGTGGCTATCGATTACTTCACCAAGTGGGTGGAAGCCGAGCCCCTGACTAACATCCGGGGGTCTACCTGCGTGAAGTTTTGTTGGAGGAACATCGTGTGCAGGTTCGGAGTTCCGAGGGCCATAGTAACTGACAATGGAGCGCAGTTTGAAAATGATCCTTTCAAGTCTTGGTGTGTGAAATATGGGATAAGCCAGAAGCTGACGTCAGTTTACCACCCGCAAGCCAACGGCCAGGTGGAGGTGACGAACCGGACAATCGTAAGTGGGATTAAGGCCCGGCTACAGGGAGCAAAGGGTAACTGGGTGCATGAGCTCCCGAGTGTTTTGTGGGCTCATCGGACTACGGAAAGTTCGGCAACCGGAGAATCCCCCTACAGTCTGACGTATGGATCCGAGGCGGTAATCCCGACCGAGATTGGCATCCCCAGCCTTCGGACAGCCGAGCCGGTCCCCGAAGAAAAGAATGAAGAGGAAGCCAGGACAAATCTGGACTTGCTGGAGGAAAGAAGAGAGAGGGCGGCCTGCACGAGGCTAAGGTGAAGGAGAAAGTAAAGAAGTATCACGACAGGAGAGTGAGGAAGGAGCAGTTCAAGGTAGGAGACAGAGTTATGAGAAGAAACGACAAGAGTCACCAGGAGCCGGAAGGCAAGCTGGCACCCAATTGGGAAGGACCGTATCGGGTGATAGAAGCCCACCCGGGCGGGAGTTATGTGCTGGAAGATCCAGCGGGGAAGGGAATTCCCCGAAGGTGGAACATAGCAAACCTCAGGCGGTTCTATGGATAGTCTCTGGCACTTGTTGCCTAGATAGAATAGCCTCTGGCACTTGATGCCTAGGTAGAATAGCCTCTGGCACTGGATGCCTAGGTAGGATAGATCCCCGGCAGTAGGAGCCCGGGATAGAAACCTAGAGGTCGGATGACCGAAGGGTAGGAAGGAGGACACCCTGGGAACAGGGATTTTTGTAAAAAGGGCTTGCCCCCTTGTGTCCGTTTTTAAAAGAAGGAATGAATGCGCGCATTAGAATGTTAAAATTGAAAAATATGTCGTTAACTGAAAATTATTGTACATATTAGGAATAAGAAGGTTACAACTGTCTACAGGACCGGACCGTTACAGACTCGGAAGAGTTACACAATAGAAAATTATCCTATTCTGGAGCCCGGGAGGAGGACGCCTCGCCGGGAGGAATTCTCCTGGTCTCGCGACGACTCCTCTGAACAGCCATCTCCAGCATTCGCTGCTCTTCGTCCGAAGTGTGAGGAACGTCCGAACCATCATTAGGGGCGCCCCCTATCCTTGTCGCCGGGTTAGGCGTTCTTTGTCTAGTTTGGGCAGTAACCCTGTTCGTAGCGTCCGGACCCCCAATACGGACGGGAGTTTGCCTCGGAACTCTTTGTCTGGTTGATACATCCTCGGTACCGACTACTTTCTTCTTGCCCTTCTTGTCATTCCGGGGCGGGCGCGAATCGCCGCGGGGTGGAGGATCGGCTCCCTGAGCAGGATCGGAAGCCCTTCCCTGACCAGGGAATCGGGCACGGAATCGGGCTGCGACCGTCCGGAGCCGGGCCAAGCACCGCTCTGAAGCTTCTAAGTCCAAAAGTTGAGGGGCGTGCTCATATCGTTCGTAGGCCAGGTCGACTTCGTCAGGAGGAGGAATGCGCGATAAGGACTCAGGAAGGATTTTTCGACTCAATATGTTCTTCCGCCAGTCCTTAGCTGCTCGGTAGGCAGATGCCCAGCTGCCCGATGTCCGGTCAGAACTTTCCATCCAGGCGATGAGATCGTCGACGGCCCGAGGAACGTCAGTTAGTACGGGTATGTCGACCTCCCCTTGGCGGAGGCCTAGCAGGTGGTAGGAAAGATGAACTATTACCAGTTCCTGCTGCAGAGTCCGATTTCTAGTGGCCAGTCTCTCGTTCTCAGTTTCCAGTGTGGTAACTTGCCTACGGAGATCGGTCGTGCTCTGCATTCGCTGGCACTTATTGTAGTACAGGATGACATCATGCCACACCTCGTCCAGTTCCTTTTGGATCCGGACCTGGAAATTGTGGTGTTGGGCCTCCTTCTCTGTCATAACCTGGTCGAACTCCAGAACTCGGTCGATATTTTCGAAGGCCATCCGGTAGCATTTCGGCAGGGACCCGAAGTCCTCTTGGATCTGGAGCAGGCAAGTGAGCAGACAATCGGCATCGGGAAACTCTGAGATCAGGGGACCGAGTCCTCCCTCAGATAGTAGATCGATCAGACTCGGACAGCCGGCTCCGACTGGAGCCGGGGGGAGAACGGGGGCGCTAAGGACTCTAGAAGAACCCTGATGCCAACAGGATCAAGTCAGGACAAGAAAGAGCAATAAATAGAAGCAACGGCACCGATAGAAATAGAAAGCATGTTTATTCATCAAGATGAGGGCCCGGGGTTGGAGATCCGGGAAGGAAATTACAAAACAGAATAACAAAAAAAAAGGGGAAAAATCTAACTAACATTCGGAGCTGCTCCTCCTTGGTTGTCCCCGTCATCGCTACTGTCATTGTCCGAACCATCATCGGAGAAGAGTAGAGGAGGGGAAAGAGGGGTCTCGGCGGTCCCCGGGTTCGCCTGGCCGGCCTCCGGGGATGAGGAGGTCTCAGCCTCGAGATCTTTTGGATCGAACAATCCCCTGTAATGCCCATATACGGTGCAGTATTGAGGAAAGTTCTCGTCTTCGGGCAGATTGGCTCCGGAGACTGGAGCAGGGGGAAGAGGGCAAGGAAGCCGAACCAAATCAGTTGACCAGCTTCGGACATCCTCAGTTGACATTTGCTTCTCCCGCAACGCTTCCCATAGTTTGGGAGAGAGGCCCTTCATGCCACCTTTCTGGAGGATATTCACCAGGTGCAGTTGTTGGTCCTCGGCGTTCGGGTTGTACCATTGCCGTTTGAACGACGCTCGGATTGAAGGGGGGAACCAGCCCCGAACTTGCATATAAGTGTTATGGCACTGGTGGGCATTGGCGGCCATGCTCAGCTCGGTAAGACGGAGTGACAGAGTCTGGCTGGCCAGGACCTTGTCAACGACGGCTTCGGCGAACTCCAGTTGATCCTTATAGTTCGTCGCCCGAGCAGCTTCCAGCTCTCTCTCCAGGGCACTCACCCTGACTCGAAGTTGAGCCGAGACCTCTCTCTCGGCCCGGAGCTCGTTCTCCTTCTCGGCCCTCAGTTCTTCTTCTTTCCCTTCGAGATGATGCCCGAGGAAGGAAGCAAGGGCGGCTTGAAAAGCAGGGGAGTTGGCAAACTCAGAACTGAGAAGTTGAACCTGCAGGGTAGATGAGTTTTTTAAATAATAGTAATAATAATAATAATAAGAGAGACAGAAGGATAGTAAAGGAAAAATACCTTAGGACTGGCAGATGAAATTTGTGGAGTGTTGACAGAGGATGATGGGGTTGGAGATCCACTCGTCCGATGCTTCTTCCCGCCATGATCGGAGCTCTCCCCTTTCCGTTTGCCGGGAACGAAGGGGGGGGAGGAGGAATCTCGGGGGCGGGGATGGTGGTGTACCTAGACATAGGCGACCTGCCATCTCTAGCCAGGGGCCATAGGGGCATCCCTCGGCCAAGAGGTGGCCCCGGGATAAGCACAGGAGTACCTAGGGTTTCGGCTGGAACAACAGCAGGATTAATTTCGACAGGATCTCGAACGGACTCCTGTTGAGCTGACGCTTCTGTCGTGAGTACCTCCGGATGCCCTCGGCTAACCTCAGGATCGGGTGTGAGATCAATGATTTCAACGGGATTAAGGGTGAGGGTTCCCGAGCCAAGGGGAGGAGCCTGAGCGGTCTCGTTCGTCTTGTTCTTATCTTGTTGGCGCCCCTGCTGCGAGTCAGGACCAACATGGTGATCCGGATCACCCCCCTTAGTCTTGTTCTTGTCTTGTTGGCGCCCCTGCTGCGAGTCAGGATCGACATGGCGGTCTTGATCGCCCCCTGCCTTGTTCTTATCCCCGACCTGCTGACCCTTCGGCTGCGGGTTGGTTTCGGCCAAAGGATCCGGTTGGGCATTCTTGTGTGGGCCACCCTTCTTTTTCTTCTCCGATGGAGCTGGCTCAGGGTCGGCCCCAGTTCCTGCTTGGGTGACCTTCCGGCCCTTCTTCTTAGGGATCGGCACCTCAGGGTCATTTTCCAAAGTAGGGGCTGAAAGGAAGAAGATAGTCGATTAGAATTTGAATTAAGAAGAAGTAAGGAAAAAGGTAGAAGTTAGACATACCCAAAACAGGCCAAGTGACGACCCAACGGCTGTCCTGGAAGGCACTGGCCGGGTATATAGCGCGGGGGAAGAGATACAGCGAGTTGCCAGCAAGCCAGTATTGGTCAAGGTTGAGAGTGTCCGAGGCCAGGGCAGTATGAGATGCAAGCTGAGTATCAGGAAGGAAGGCTTCCCGGGCGTCGACGACGACGTTGTTATTCCAGCCGGGGACCGGGAAGAGTTCAGGGTTGACCTTCACATACCCCTTATGCTGCCAGTTCTTCGTCGAGTCCTTTTTGCCGAGGATGAAGTCCTGGACCCCGGGCCGTGCTTGAACGGTATAGATCATCTTTTTACCCGGGCACTTGATAAGCATATAGAAAGACCTCCACAGATTGAAAGAGGGGTCAATCTTGCACCGAAGGCTCCTGACCAGAAAGCCCATCATCACCGCAATCACGTTCGGATGTAGTTGGCACGGTGAGATTGTATAGAACTCCAGAAACCGGGAGTACAACGGGGGGAAGGGAAGACTTAAACCCCACATAAAGTGAATCCGGGGGATGCACCGGACAGACCTCACGGACTCCTCGGCCGAAACAGAGGAGATCTGAGCGTTCAAGGGTATCGGAACCCCCATGCCGCTAAGGCACTTGGTGGTCCAGATGTCAGCCTTCATTTCGTGCTTCCGGGCGTTGTCTATCTGTCTCTGCTCCCGGTTCTTGGAGCGTTTGAAGATCGGAGCGGAGGGAGAGACGTTGCTACAAAGATGAATCGGCTTGTAGGACGCCGATGAGCCAACGGAAGCCGAAGGGGGAGGAGCAGTACTCTGAAGAGAGTAAGTCACGACGGCATCGGATTGATCGACATTGGAGGACTGAGCATTGTTGGAGGCCATAGTGATTGAAGAGGAGAGAGAATATGCAGATTTGGAGAGGAAAAAATGGCAGCAAGAACTTGGAAAGTTGAAAGCGATTTGCGAAAATGATGGGGAAAAAGGCCTATTTATAGAAAGCAAGAAGAGGAAAGCAAAAGAGCGACAATTGAATGGGCTTGGGACGCGAGAAAGCAATGATGACGACCATTAATCTTTCTTGAAAAGGGCGCGCCCAACTCATTTTTGTCGGGCCGGGGTGAATACAAAAAGCCAATCCTCCCGCCCTCGGATCAGAGGAGTTCACACCCTCGGACGGAAGAATCGGCTTTCGGGGGGCTAGTGGTGATACCAGGCCCAAGCCCAAATACCTCATGATAGTATGGGCTTGGCCCGTCACAGGATAAAGCTAGTTTGGCAGTATCCGGGTTCGTACAACTCGGACAGCGACACACACTAGAGGACACTCGGAACATGGACCACTCGGGAAGCATGGGTTATTGTATAAATAGTGCCCCTCAGCACTATTCCAAGTAAGTATCTTCTCACTATTCAAGTGATTACCCCTTTTCTCTCCCGAGATCCATCTTTCATCATCACGCCGGAGGGTCTACCCTCGGGTACCTCCCGGAGTTCTGTCTTGCAGGACCAGATATTGGATCAGGGATCAGGGGCTTACCCGGACTGACCAGGCAGGCAGCATCACTAATAAAATTACTATTATTGAGGGTTAAATTACAGTCGTTGGATGTATTTGACGGTGAATATAATAACTTTGGTCGTCTGAGTTTAAGTGAAATATATAGTAATTTAGACAACAAAAATTTGTAAAGATTGCCCAAACATATAATATGAAGATTGATTTTCAATAAGTAGATTTCATAATTTTGTTTATCATGGGCGAATGGTCACAACACTAAATAGCGAGACCATATGAGTCAATATTGATCAAAGCATATGAATTTAGATAAATAAATTTTGATTGGATATTTAGTTTTGAAAACGATCCATCAATTTTTAGTATATTCTGTATCTTTTATCATTTCATTTCTCCTAATTTTATAACGTAATATATTGAATTTTTATTTATTTTAACACGACATCGAAAATAAATTTTCTCCACTATGATATATTATATGTTTTGAAAATTTCTCATTGTTTTTGTTTTTCTGTTTTATAGGGTTTCTTGTAAGAGGAGAGGAGGAGTGACGTTCACATTGAAAGGGCAATCAAGCTTCAATACAGTAAAGGTTTTTAATGGTGGTGTAAGCGGAGAGATTTAAGACTCTGTTTGATAACCCAATTAAGTGGTTAACTTAATGATTAAGTACTTAATTAAAATTTTGGTTGTTTGATAATGCTAAATATAGAATCTGAATGAAAAAGTGGATTTGAATCACCAAGTACAGTCTGTCCCTTCCAAATAAGTGACTTAACTTTCACTTATCGCTGAAATCTGAACTCACTCGTGATTTTTAATTTAAATAAAGTAATTTTGGACAATTATTACCCCTCTCTTTTTCGTTCTGGTTCGTCTTCTTCTCCCAAGCATATATCGCAGCCAAAATCAAATGTGACTTCGAACCATAAAAACGTTCAACGATAACACGTGAATCGGTGGACCCATTCCCAACTGAAACGGCGGTGGTGATGTTGATGGGGGCTGGTACGGCGATGGGGTGAAGCAGCAGTACCAGAAGCAATCGAGTGGCAGCAGTGTTGGTGATGGCTGACCTTGCGATGGGCAGAGTGTCATCCAGTTTCACTCACCAAGAAAAGATTGGATGAGGCGGAGAAGAAGCAAGCTTAAACGTATAATTAGGAGGAGGAGGTCAAATAGCCAGACTTCAGTTTTAAGGCAATTGTTTGACATGCTTAGCATCAGGTGATTTCAGTTTTTGTTGAGATTTTTTTGGTCTGTTAATATTATTTACAGTTAAACATCCTTGCATATTCTGCTAAAAATATTACCTGCATTATATATTCAGTTAGAAAATCCCTATATATTCTGTTGAAAATTTACTTGCATTATACATTTTGTTGAGAAAGTCCCTACATTTTAGTTTCTGTTAAACACATTCCTCATAAACATATACGTATTTGCTCTATATAAATGAGAGGGGTCATTCTATTCTCTATACGATTGCAGGTGATTGTTTAGAGGTTAGAAAAGAGTGGCGTTTTTTGAGATTGATCGTCATATATTCTCATACTGATTACATCCTATTTATCTTCTGTGTTTTTTGAGTAAAGTTGTGTGTCTTATTTCTATGGTTTCATTTTGTATATTGCTCAACTAGAGGACTTTTGAACTGTATTGTTGATTGGCTCAATTAACATATAGTTTGTGAGAATGACTCAAAGTTTATGAGTGGATGAAATATTAAGCATGTTTATGTAGTGTCTATGGCACTCTTTTCAGTTGGTGAAGTACTTTATTATTTACATTTGACTATTTGTAAACAAAGGTTACACGGCTCTACATGGGCTTGCATTGCACTTGGCAAATGATTTTGAATAACCTTTGTGATGGTATAAGTGTTGTTTTCAAAAATGTTGTTATTTTAGACCTTAAATAATGAAGTTTGGTACTGTATTCGACCCACGGGCTGCAAATAACTTCTTTGTGTTAATTCTTTCTGCTGCAGCACCACAGTTTTTGAGATTAATTGTCATCTTAATCCTGATGTTGTTTGTCAAAATATATGAGAATATATGAACTTAGCTTTTATTATATCTTAATAAAGAATCCACTAAGATATTGTTATATCTTGTATTTTGTATCTTGAAGTGCCTTGCATCATCTTAAAGATCTTAACTATTTTTTCATTATATACTGCTTCTTTTGGACATCACTTTGTTGAGAATTGATTGATTTTAGAATTTAAGGTTCTGATTCAAAAAAACACATCTTTTTTCTTCGACTAATCCAAGTGATTGTGTTTTCCTTTCATGATTAGTTAGAAATTACTCTTCTTATTTATCCATTCAGCGTCATTATGATTATTTTCTAATGTTCAATGATATACTTCTCTCGTTTAGGTACCTTGCTCCAGCTAACTTGACGGTCGGACAATTAATTTGTGTGTGCTGTGCGCAGGATCAATCTTAGTGCGGAGAAGGCGATCTTCATTCCGTCTCCAACTAGTAGGTTTTACTCTTTGAATAGGTTTTACTCTTTGAATAGCTTTCATGTTTTCCGTAAGTTGAGTATATCAAATTCATAATAAATATACATGTATGTGTGTATAAAATAGACGTTTTTTAAAGGTAAAAGGGCCTGATTTCAACAAGTACATGTTTCTGCATAATAACCAGTAGCTCTAAATGCAATATTTTTATGAGAGGGTTTTAAAGGAGCACAGGGTTAGCATGAATACCAGTATGTATGCATACCAAACCAGTTTTATTAGTTCGTCTAATCATGATTAGTTTAATTTCTCATGTGCATTATGATTGTATTGTATTTTAATGATATGTGGTTGTAGGGAATTTATAAACTGGAAACTGGCAATCAGAAACTTTGTAGTAATTACTGCGTGAGTATAAATCATGCATGCAACCCTAAGAAGGAATATTATCTAGCTAACTAATCATCTGCATATTTCTTCTGCATTTTTTTTCTTCTGCATTTTTTCTAATATTATTTTTAAGTCTGTAACCAATTTGATTGTATTTATATGTAATGTCTTCTCAGTTCTCTCTACATAGTTGTGTGAAAACGTTTTGAAATTTATACAACAAAGATTTTGGAACTGTATTTCCTAGCTAGTTGTTATATTGTGTGTGTATTTAACTATATCTATAGATTTTCAATATTTTTATGCAAAATTAATTAAATCATGCTATAGGACGATGAAATCAGATAAGATGAAATCGGAAAAGAAACCGAAAAAGAAATCAGATAAGGAGGAGATATATGACAAAGCTTGTTGGGAGGATCCAAAGCTATTTAGGCGATACATAGACCTCTGTATGGAAGAGGTGAATGCTAAGAATACTTCTGGGAGTAGTTTAAAGATAGAATCATGGGAGAAGATTAAGCATGTCTTGAAAGTTGAGTTTGAGTTAAACTTGGCTCAAAGGTAACCGAAGAATAAGTGGGATTATTTGAAGAAGAAAACTCAGATTTGCACGAGACTTGTTAGAATTACTGGAAATACATATTACGATCCAATCACAAAGATATTTATTTTAAGATGTGGTAAAGATGTTGTGTTTCTAATATTTAATTTTGTGACGATATTTATTTGAAATGAAGATGACAATTTTTTTTTTCAAATTTGTGTATCACGTAGTGGTAATAATGTAAATCTTGATTATCTTATGACTTCAGCCCTTTAATTTTATCAAACACCCAATTCAAATTCACATATAAATTTACTATTTTTAGATTTTCATATTTCATCACTTATTCGTTCAGACTTCAGATTTTAGATTTCATACTTAAGTTTTATCAAAAGGAGCCAGTGTTCAAGAACACAAAGAATATGTTCTACCCATGCATAGAAATTGGGGAGCAAATTGGCAAAGCAACATTGATGTTTGAAGTCAATGAAATTAGGAAAAAACTTGCACCTAAATTTGAACCAACTTAGAAGCTGATTTCCTCATTATTTTGACCCACAAATATCAAATAACGCTAATAATCTTTTAGACTACTCGCATAATATAATTATTAGAATTTATGAAAAGTTAAATAAGTATTAATCATTGTTAAGCTAAAAGTTAGTCGAGTTACTATTTTTTTTAGAGTCAAGTGTTAACATACGGTTTTTAGTCAAACTGTATTAGTCAAAAACAAACAACAACAGAAGACAACATGTTATAATTTAAAAATAAATTTCATGACAAAGTCGGAAAAATTTGGATGAACTCCGCAAACGCGAGTCTATAGCTATGAAATCAAAACAAGCTATGAAATCAAAACAAGAAAGTAGTGAATTCAAACTTCCAAATTAAATACGAAATTAGTGTGTCTTAATTTTTGAAAGTCAAACTTAATTTTTCAACCTCACAAGAAAATCTTTGTGCGTGAACTATTTAAATAGTGTACCTTTAAATCTGCATATGTATTTTATAAATTTATATTGAAATATATTTTATTACATGTCTTAAAATTAGTAATATTTATACTAAAATTGTAGTGGTAATTCAATAATGTTGACGAAAGTTAACATTTTAATTGACTTTGTCCAATTATGCTTCCCGTGACGTTGAAAAAGTACACACTTTGTAGAGATTTTGTCTTGGATTAAATGTTTTGTGTTTGAATAAATAATTATAACATTAATTTAAGAGAATAACATTCATTCGGATGATCCTGATATAAGTCTTATCAGACACCAATAAGATAATGACACGTGTACAATTGTAATGTTTTAATTGGTTAAGATATTTTTAGTAAATTTCTAAAACCCTAATTTAGAATGGCTAAACTCATCTGGGTAATGATTGAACACGTGGCCCAATCATAAATTAGTTAAAAATGATGTGTCGTTATTTAATTGGTGCCTGATATTGCCAATATTAGGATGATCCTGATATATTAAACTGTCAATTAAATTTAAAAAATTTAAGCCTGCAAGTTTTTATTTTAAATATTATTTAAAAGGTAATTGTATAACTTTACAGATTTTCAGAATATATATATATATATAGGAGAGATCAGGGGAGAACCCTTTCTATGTGAGAACCACCTTCTATGTGAGAACACAAGATGTGGACCGTTCAATTATTAAATGATGGTTCAGATTAATTGGGCCAAAATTCGCGGATCCTCCATTCCGGGTCATAAGCTCTTTCCGAGTCATAAGCTCTTTCCGAGTCATAAGCTCCATTCGCGGATCCAATACGTCGGCACCACAGCCTGCCTTCCAGATCCTCCGCCGATCCTCCGCCGCTGCCTGCCTTCCCGCATGAGCTCACCGCCGCGCTCCACGACTTCCTCCACGACGCGCTAGGTTTTCCTCCGCCGGAGATTCGAGGAATTGGGGCCGGGGTTTCGAGGCGCCAGGTGATCCTCCGCCGTGTGAGGCTCGAGCAGTCGGAGCTCCCCGCCGCGCTCCGCGGCTTCCTCCTCCACCCGCGCGCGAGATTCGCCGGCGTATAGAGGCGGCCGACAGCTAGATGGGGCCGGAGATTCGAGGCGCCGGCGATTAGAGGCGGCCGACGATTAGATGGGGGTCATGATTTTACATGTAATTTCATTTCAGCCCCTGTAATATAGAGGTCTTTTAAACAAGGACCCCACATATTTTATTTATTATTTATTTAGTTTCATTGTAGTCCTTGTAGTTTAGAAGTCTTTTAAACATGACCCCCATAAAGTAGAACTACCTTTTTAATCAAATTTTGAATGTTTAAATTAACGGTACTACTAATTAAACTTGAAAGTACTACGTGTCATACTTGAAAGTACTTCACATACAATTTCAAATAATTTATTTTTAATCAAATTTTGAATGTTTAAATTAATAGTACTACTAATTAAACTTGAAAGTACATCACAAAGAATTTCAAATAATTTATTTTTATTCAAATTTTGAATGTTTAAATTAATGGTACTACTAATTAAACTTGAAAGTACTACGTGTCATACTTGAAAGTACTACGTGTAATATTTGAAAGTACTTCACATAGAATTTTGAATAATTTATTTTTATTCAAATTTTGAATATTTAAATTAATGATACTACGAATTAAATTTGAAAGTACTACGTGTCATACTTGAGAGTACTGCGAACTTGTGCTATAGGTACTGCATTTCTAGATACTGCGCCTAAAACTTGAGAGTACTGCGAGTTTGTACTATGAGTATTGCATTCTTCGGTACTGCAAGTGTAACTTGAGAGTGCTGCGAACTTGTGATGTCGGTACTGCATTCCTCGGTACTGCATGTATAACTTGAGAGTACTGCGAGCTTGTGCTGTGGGTACTACATTCCTCGGTACTGCAGGGTTAATCTTGAGAGTACTGCAATTTTGTGTTATGGGTACTGCATTTCTCGGTACTACGCCTATACCTTGAGAGTACTGCGAGTTTGTCATTTAGGTACTGCATTCCTTGGTGATGCGCCTATTCCTTGAAAGTACTGCGGGTTTGTGTTGTGGGTACTGCATTTCTCAGTACTGCGCCTATATCTTGAGAGTACTGCGAGCTTGTGTTGTAGGTACTGCATTTCTCGGTAATGTGCCTATACCTTGGCCCTGTCAAGTTGGGTTGAAATTAATTTAATTGAGATTAATTTAATTTAATTGAGATTTGTTTAGTTTAACTGAGATTAATTTAAATTAACTGAGATTAATTTAACTGAACTGAGATTTTTCTGGTTGAACTGAGATTTATTTAACTGAACTGAGATTAATTTAACTGAAAAGAGAATATTATGTATAAAATAAGGGCCTGTTTGCCCGAACTTATTTCATGTTGAACTGAATTTCACTAAACTGAAAATTAATGTATTAATAATAGAATCAGTATGTCTAATTTTACTTGAATTTGTTCAAAATATGTTGTCACTAAATTGAACTTAATTGAATTGAATTGAACTGAACTACTGATAAGGTCCACAAAATAGGGCCTAAGGGGCAGTCTGCTTGACCTTATTTCTTACTAAGCTGAGGTGAACTGAACCGAACTGAACTGAAAATTAATGAATTGAAAAATAGAATTGGTATGTCTAAATTCACCTGAATTTAATCAAATTATATTTTTACTGAATTTAACTAGACTGAATTGAACTGGACTGAATTGAACTGAAGTGAAAATTAATGCATTAAAAATAGAATCAGATGTCTAAATTTTCTTGAATTTAATCAAATTATATTTTGATTGAACTGAACTGAACTGAACCGAATTAAATTGAACTGAATTGAACTGGACTTAATTGAACTGAAGTAAAAATTAATGTATTGAAAAATAAAATCAGTATGTCCAAATTTACCTGAATTTTATCAAATTATATTTTGATTGAACTGAACTGAAATGAATTGAATTAAACTGGGATGAGTTGAATTGAACTGAATTGGACTGAACTGTTCTTATAAATTCCAGCAAACAGGCCTAAATCGTTATGCTTTGTATCCAATTGAAATAAAGTTAAAGTAATTATTTTATCGAATCAAATTAATCTCAATTTATTCCAGTTGAACTGAGATTAATTTAACTGAACTGAGATTAATTTAATTGAATTGAGATTTGTTTAGTTTAACTGAGATTAATTTAACTGAACTGAGATTAAATTAACTGAACTGAGATTAATTTAACTGAGATTATTTTTCAATAATCTGAACTTGACAGGGCGTTTGA
This sequence comes from Sherardia arvensis, assembly GCA_948330725.1. Classification (NCBI taxonomy): domain Eukaryota; kingdom Viridiplantae; phylum Streptophyta; class Magnoliopsida; order Gentianales; family Rubiaceae; genus Sherardia; species Sherardia arvensis. The sequence goes on along the minus strand of OX415236.1, from coordinate 37,829,259 downwards.
GAGTACTGCGAGCTTGTACTATGTGTACTGCATTTTTTGGTACTGCAAGTGTAACTTGAGAGTGCTGCGAGTTTGTGTTGTGGGTACTGCATTTCTCAGTACTGCAGGTATAACTTGAGAGTACTGCGAGTTTGTGCTGTGGGTACTGCATTCCTCGGTAGTGCAAGTATACCTTGAGATTACTGCAAGCTTGTGTTGTGGGTACTGCATTAATCGGTATTGCGCATATACCTAGAGAGTACTGCGAGTTTGTGCTGTGGGTACTGCATTTCTCGGTACTGCAGGTATAACTTGAGAGTACTGCGAGCTTGAAATGTGGGTACTGCATTCCTCGGTACTGCGCCTATACCTTGAGAGTACTGCAAGCTTGTGTTGTGAGTACTGTAGTACTCGGTACTACAGGTACACCTTGAGAGTACTGCGAGATTGTGCTGTGGATTCTTCATTCCTCGGTACTGCAGGTACAACTTGAGAGTATTACGAACTTCTTGCTTCACTAATATATTATAATGTTTACAATTTACTCTTTGAATTATAATAATAACATTCAATCATCTATTGTGGGAACTATATCTATTTATTTTGATTATAATTTGAAAGAAAGTATAAGTTAATTTTGATTACTTTTTAAATTTTTGTTACAATCAAATTCGTATAAGTTAATAAATTAAAAAAACTCTAATGTTGTTTTATTAGTTTCATTAAAAAGGATGCATAAATTAATTTGACTAATTAGTACAAGTTTTATCAATTTTAATCATTACTTTTAGTGAAGTGTCATATGTTAATTATTTATGATCAACATTCAAAATATACATGAAAATCAGGGACTAATTTGAAGTTATGTTAAAGACTGAAACACATCATCCTCCTCCCGTTTCTCTTCTTCTCCGGTTAGACCAACTTCTCTCGTAGCCGATTTTATCCTTCACCTCCCTCACCGCCGGCGAACAGAACGTCCGGTACCGTCAACGGAAAGCTACCACTCTCCTCCAACTTCGGATCTAAATCGCGATTTCTGGATCCTAATTTCTGCCAGATTCGTCGTCGATATGCCGAATTGGGGGTCGATATTGGTGAGGTAAACTCGCGAAAAGGATCGGGCTCAATCAAATGGCAGCGGAGATGAGCCCCGGAGCGGTGGAGACGGGAGCAGAGTTAGTCGGCGATGGGGGTTTGAGCTCGTTGTGGGAGAGACTGATTTCACAGTATCCATTTATTTTTATGACCCAAAATACTCCCTTATAACCCGGGTTTTGACCCGCGAGTTTTACCAATTAAATGGCAATTTATCACAACCATCGAATAATCCAGATTAAGAGTTCTCACATATCCCATGGTTGTCACATAGGATGGTTCTCACATGATCCCAATTCTATATATATAACTTTTCTGTGGAAATAATTTGAAAAGCAAAATGCAAATTACTGCCTCTTATTTCCTTGCAACCCAAAATCAAACCAATCTCCTCAATATCTAAGGAGACATTACACTCAAAAGTCTAAAGATGAATCATGACTTGGGCGGTTTTAGGGCTGGAACCTTGTCTAACCGTAACATATTACTGGCCGGCGGCGAAAGCCTCGACCGGAAAAGTCTTGGTGATCCCGGCGAGGCTCTTGAAGTGTATCTTCCCGGTGGGCGGATCGTCGACGATGATCTCACTCACCGGCGGCCACAGCATGAGCTCCTTAGCCTTGACCCCTTTGAGCTTCTTGATCCTCTTCTTCTGAACGTAGCCCGTGATCTCGGCGTCGTAGCTCACCTGCTTGCTGATCATCTTGAAGCTGTGCTCCACCTTCTTCTTCTGCACGATCCACATGTAACCGGTGGCGGTTACGAATCCGACCTCGATGACGTCAGCCAACGGGAGGAGTCCGGCTGGCAGCTCGTACTCTTCCAGCAGGGAAGTGGCCATCTTCAGGCCTTCTTCGTGCCCGCTCTTCACAACTCCTCCTTCTTTCTTGTCTGCCATTATGATAATACTTAGTTTAATTAATTACCGTGTTGAATCTATGGATTTATAACAGTTTTGTGTTACTTATATATAGTGAGATTTTTGAACTCTGAGTGGAGAAAACAAGGTCATGAACTTTGTTCAAGCCACCAGAAATATGGATGTGAGTGTAGAATTTGGTTTGTAAATGTATTTTATGTATCTATATTATTCCATTTATACGTACAGAGTTCTTGCTGCCGTAACACAACAAAATAGTAAACGGACAATGGTTTTGTTTTAAAGCGTCTGGGATTATACCACAGGGCAAAGATTACTGCCTGGGTTTGTACGCTAGGTTAGGAAACGACAAACGAGAGAAATTAATTACTTCCTCCGTTTGCGTCTAAGTTGCGTAGAGAAAAGGGTGTTGCTATTTACACCACCCAACTGATGAAAATAACTTCGATATCATAAAAAGTTGGTGGATTATATGGTGTAAATAGAATAAAATGTTATTTGCACATATCATATTTATTACGTGTATAGTAAAATGTGTCCTACTTATTGTATGGGTGTTGCTATTTACACCACCCTAGTGGTGAAAATAATCTCGGTATCATAAAAAGTTGGTGGTCCACATGATGTAGATAGAATAAAATACTATTTGCACCTACCATATTTATTACGTGTATAGTAAAATGTGTCATACTTATTGTATTTGATTAGGGTATGATGGTATTAGGTAAATTATTATTATATCAGGTAAATTATGTATTCTTGGATATTTTTTTAAAAAATTTATTTGATACCAGATTTTAAATCACGTTAATATAGAAAATTAATAAAAATATATATTAACATTATATTGATAAAAAATTTACAAAAAAAAAGGTTAGTATCACCCAACCAACTCCAACTCACATTCAATATCAAAAATTATAGAATAATTAGGTCAATATTTTGAAATATGGTTAGATTGGTTTGTTTTGACGTAAAATAGAAATTTGTGTTCAAATTTATTGGAAATATCAGCTATATAAAAGTTAAATTATAAAATAAGATGGTCAGGTTAATATTGGGGTGAAAATAAATATTTTTCTTATATTTTATTTCGATATAAATCAATATTTTAAATAATTGAATAGTAGTTTAGATATTATTTATTTCTATTCTAGTTAAAATATTTCTGAAAATGTGTATTATGGCTTTTTTAAAATGGATATAAATAAGAAGATACCATATTAAATGAAGAGAGGGTTCACCCAGAAACCCTTACCAATTATGTCCAGAATTTAACAAGTAATAAATATCAACTTTATAAGTTGAGTAAGTGATACACGTTAATTTAGACAAAAGTGGGCCAGGTAGGTGTATTTAGCAATTGGAGTGGTGTAAATAGAATCACCCTATTGTATTTGATTAGGGTATTATGGTATTAGGTAAATTATTATTATATCAGGTAAATTATGTATTCTTGAATATTTTATTAAAAAAATTATTTGATACCACATTTTAAATCACGTTAATATAGAAAATTAATAAAAATATATGTTAACATTATATTGATAAAAATTTTATAAAAAAATGGTTAGTATCACCCAACTAACTCCAACTCACATTCAATATCAAAAATTATAGAATAATTAGGTCAATATTTTGAAATATGGTTAGATTGGTTTGTTTTGACGTAAATAAAAACTTGTGTTCAAATTTATTAGAAATATCAGCGATATAAAGTTAAATTATAAAATAAGATGGTCAGGTCAATATTGGAGTGAAAATAAATATATTTTTTATATTTTATTCCGATATAAATCAATATTTTAAATAATTGAATGGTAATTTAGATATTATTTATTTTTGTTCTAATTAAAATATTTATGAAAATGTGTATTATGGCTTTTTTAAAATGGATATAAATAAGAAGATAATATATTAAATGAAGAGAGGGTTCACCCAAAAACCCTTACCAATTATTTCTAGAAGTTAACAAGTAATAAATATCAACTTTATAAGTTGAGTAAGTGATACACGTTCATTTAGATAAAAGTGGGCCAGGTGGGTGTATTTAGCAATTGGGGTGGTGTAAATAGAATCACCCTAGAGAAAATGAAAGTTTAAATTTAGATAGTAAAGTGTATGGTGGAAATTGAATTTAATTAAGAAGGAAATGGGTAAAATAAACGGAGAAAAATGAAATAATATTATCATTAAAAAATGTGCAACTTAAATTGGGACACCGAAAAAAAAAAGTGTGCACGTTCGAATGTGACTGAGAAAGTGCACCACCACTTACCCTTCTATTTTATTTTCTTCACTGTCACCTTTAATTAGTCAAAATTTTCAAACCATATTTAATTATAAATAATTAGTTATATATGAAGATTTAGTATTTAAAAGTATAATCTCTTTTTTCATAGCTTTCAGACATTTTAATTAATTCTAGATACCTTTAAGCAGGAATATCATGACGTGAATAAATTATATGTTAAAAATGGATGTAACAATGAATTTAACTCAATAGACAAACAATAATTAGATACTAACTCAGATAAATCACAAAATATATAACTAGGTTTACAAAAAATATACTAACATTGCTCCTGAAGATTACATGGGCAAATAGCAGGATGTTAAGAATGTGACACAACGAATCAACCCAAATGTGCAGTAAAATAACAGAATTGTAAGATGAGCGGGGTGATTACCTGGTGAAAAGTTTCCTTAAACCCTCCAAATTCTAGAACGGTCACGAATCTGCACATGTCTTAGCCTCCTCAGCTTCCAAATATTACTGGGAACAGAGTCCTCAGCCCTCGTTACCTTTAAAAGGAAAGTCTATAAATTCCGGAGATCCTCTATACTGGATGGGATAGCACCCATTTTCCCTTGAGTGGATATATATCTCAGATGGCCAAGATGGGGAAATGCTGCATATATGCCGAACTAGTATAAGTTGTAGGAGTGTCATGAATCATGACCAGTGGCGAAGAAGAGCAGAGATAGAACATAAGGGTGATTATAAGGCCGCCAAAATTTTACTGGAATATCCTCTTTGGCTCGCAATCCTCTGGGAAAAAATGAGACTTGTCTTTCAAACTAATCCAAGACGTTAAATTTTCCACATTTCCCCGGAAACTAACAGGAAGTTTCAACCATTACCAAGCTTCGATTAACTATATCCTTGAGATAACTCTCAGCTAAATCCTCCAAGTTTCTCCCTTCTTCTTGCAGAACTAGTCCTTCAACTCTCCATAATGGCACTACTTTCTGCACTGAGATTTCTTTTTCATCAGGAAAAAATGCACATGTATATGAAGCATTGTTTTCATTGGCCTGGTAATTGTTGGTAGCTTAGTTCCAGTAGTCCTGTGATGTACAGGCTGGTCTATATCTTTAAGATACCAGCTACCACCACAATTATAAGGGGCAGTCCCCTGCAATAATTCGCTATTTGTTTTCCAACAACTTTCAGTTCAAGAGGGCAAATACCATCTCTGAATAACCTTTTCTTGGAGTACATATGAAGGTACACTGGATCGCTATCAGATTTGGTTGGCAAAGATGCATCATTAACTCCACTCGTCATTAGAGTTCTAAACCTATTGGCCTGATCAGGGAAACAAATACATTAGTTCTCCTATGCAAGTATGCTTCATATGTCATCCAGAGCAATCAGGCATCTCCATCCTTTTAGACTCCTACACACCGACATACTTTGACACTTTCTAGCATTCTCACCACAATCATCAAAGTCAGCTAATATATCGAGCAATAAACCTTGTTTGGCATATACCTGAGATATGCAACACCAGGCAAGAATAGAGAAGTAGGAAGTGAGACTCCTGGTTTTGTATATTTCCGGGCAAGAGTTGTCTTCCCAGACCAGGCCTTCCAAAGATGGATAAAATGTCGAGATGCTTTGTTCCTCTCTCAAGTCTGTTTCTTATATTTTCTTCTTCGTAATAAAAAACAATATCTCTTCCTCATCTACAGATTTGAATTATAAGCCATCACTTTTAACACATCTTCTGTAGTAAAATAAGCCAGAAAAGTTGGTAATTTTTCATGTATTAAGTTCGAATAAATTGGAAACAAAATGAGCAATCAATGAGCAACAGACAAGCTTAAAAATGTACTCAAACTGGATGAATATACATACAGTACATCCTACATGAACCAAGCATCAGCTAGCAATCTCAAATGTGCTTCTTTTCAAAGTTATGACTAGCTATCAAAATTACTTAAAAACCCCACGGGGAGGCGAAACCAATGACACTTAGCAGTTTATGTGAGGCATACATTATTAATTGCTATGTATGTATTTTGAAATATATTTACTACGCCAAGAATCAGTATCAACTATCAAGTAACTGTTGAAATTTCAAGACATACTGTAGATAAAAAGAAAAAGGAATCATCAAGTTCAGTAAGCTCACAATCTAAATAAATATATGATAATGAGTGCAGAAACCTCAATAAAAGCACTGAAAGTAGTAAAATGTTTAAACTTTACTAAGGGCCAATTTATATCCCAAACTATCCTTCGACACCATACCATACCGTATGAAGACAATGGCCATTAATTGCTATTTTATCCTTCAACACCATGTTGTTTGGCTTATATTCAATGTAGTTTAAGGCATTACAAAAGCAAAAAAATCCTCTTGTCCGCAGCACATCAATCTACAATGTATAGAGTTAAATGAAGTGGAGCATAAAATAAATTTCATGTTCCGGATTATGAGAAATTCAATATATGATGATTTTCATAAAAAAACTTGCAAATATTCGATATAGCAGCTTGCAAAAAAATTACAATGCACAAATATAAGAACGTAAAGTACACAATGAATCCACCCAAGCATGTGGGGAGTTTCTTAAGCACTCCAGAAGACCTGAAAGGGATAGTGAAATGTTACCCACAGTATCAGCAATTGAAGAAGAATGCTTGCTGTTAAAACAAAACTGTGAGCAAAATCCCATGGCAATATGGCATTGTTTGATCTTCTGCAGACGAAAGTGTTCTGCTGAGCCCTTCATCAAACAAGTGGCGTGCATCCTGGGAAGACTTTTGAAGGCTTCATGAACGTCATGAAATCATATTGCAACCATAGGTTGCCCTTTGTTAGTCAATTTGACGGCTGTTTGCGGGGGCAGAAATTGAATCTCTGGTGGATTTTGCGGCGGTGGAAATGGAATCTCCAGTGGAGTATAATCTTACACAGCGCGGGAAATCGTCAATAAAATTCAAATTCCCAGAGTGATTTGGTGGTAGATGACCATTTTACCCCTGAATATCGGGTTGATCATGACATCTTCAAGTATGAAAAGCCCAGCCCAATAACCACATCCAAACACTTTCATGTACCTCTGTTGGAGACGGACGCCATCGGCCATCCCCATCTTTATCATACAAAGTTTGTTGGCTTCCGAATTTTGATATACATATACACGTATGATCAATAAAGTCACCGTCGCCGTGAGCTGACGTCATCTTCTCGGGAGTTGCCGGCTCCGATAGGCTTCTGGTGAGCTTATGCCTGATTTCGAAATTTCGTAATTGAAATTGGTTTTGAAGTTTACTTCTGTTTTTCTACTTCTGATTCATAATTCCATTGTGTGATAGAAAAAGATGGTATTTTTAAAGTTTAAATTCTGTTCTGGACTTCTAGGAAACCTTGTCGGAATCAGTGTTAGTATTGACTAAAAGTTCCTTAATTTAGTTCCTGGGATATTAGAATTAACCCAAAAAAACAGCCTTTGTTTTTTGGCTGTGGCAGAATGTATTAGAAACTTGGTTGTTGATAATTTGTCTCAAACTTTGCAGGGTTGGAAATTAATTGGAGCTGGTTGAACCCTTAGAATTTAGCTAAATACAACAATGAGGCGGGTACCTTTCAACAGACAACCACCTTCCTTGGTTGATCTGTGTGTTCAGCTTGCAGTGGCTAATGTTAGATATCTCGGGAATGTTGGAGAAACAGATGATAGTTTTCTCGAGCGCATTTTGCCACATTGTACTCTAGACCAGCTGACTCATATCGAGAACTGTACAGAAGTGAGATTCTTGTTTTGTTCTTCATTCGTGTCATATGTTGTGTTCGTGTAGGATGCAAGCTGATATTCTAGCTTCTCTTTCTGTGTTTGATTTTTCTCAGGGAAGAGATCTTAGTCCAGTAACTGATAAACTCTGGAAGAACTTTTATAGACGGCAGTTTGGTGAGCAGAGTGTTAATGTGGTTGTGGAGAGGTTAAAAGGCAAGAATGTTAACTATACCTGGAAACAGCTGTATGAGGTATAGTATTTTTCTTCGGTTTTTATACAGCAACAAGATTGGTTGTGGGAAACTGCCAAACCTGCTTTATTTTGGTTCCACTTAGCCAAACAGTAGTGGAATTGTTCACTGAAACGACAAGACCTGGAAATTTGCGTTGTGAACATTGATTACTTTTAAGTAACTAAGGTTCATTTAGGTCTATCGTGTTCTTTGCGTGTCATTGATTTACCATGCGATCTCTATTGTGCCAACTTTTACCAATCTCTATGATGCCTTTTGAACTATGTCCAGGCAAAGTTAAAGGATGTAGAAGAGAAGGAAGCCAGGATGGCTGAGCAATTGAAAGAGCGTTATAAAAATGTTGCGGCTGGTAAGTACTTTTGAAATCTTTTTGTTTTGCTGTTCTTATTCAATCCCTCTATTTTCGTAGGTTGGCTTATATGCGACCTATGTTCCCTTCAGCCACTATGTAAATATGCATAAATCTCAATGCCCTGAGTTCTAATAGTAGCTGAAAGTAATGTTTTGTTGAGTGAAGTGGTCGAATCTTTAGGTGGTTCCCAACCAAATCTGAAGTTGAGGTCTACATTTATTTAATGCTTATATCTTGCAAATATTAACGAGACTTGGCAGGGTATACTAAAAGTTTAAATTCATATTCAGAGTGTAAAAAACCTAAAGTATTCCTCTTAAGGGCATGAAGGTGTTCTTAAAAAACAATGTTGGCAACTTTAACCCTTTCTTAAGTTTTACTTTTATCATCAAAATTATTGTATGTTTTATGTTGCAAGAGTGTGATTAGTGATTTACGGAATCCTATCCTACTTAGAACTAGATTTATGGAACAGTCATATTTATTTGTCTCACCCTCCTCAATCAACCAGATAGCTGAAATTAATGTCTGTGGTTTGTTTTGAATGCAGACAAGCAAAAGAGGCAAATCCAGGTATGCGCGAAAGTACCTCCTTCGAGCTCGAAACGAAGTTACTTTGGAGTTGGAGGTATGCTCTTGATTAGATGGAGATTGTATTATGTGGGTGATAGAGCTTGCCTACCTAACATTGTATTCCAATGTTGCCTGTAAACATTTATCCATGTTGACATCGCAGGGCCTTACAACGGTATTTCCAACACAAAAAGCAACATAATGAAGAAGGCAAAATTGGAATTTATCAACAGGTGAGTTGAGTTCAAATTCCTGATTAGCTTTGTGGGACCACTGACCTTTGTTTGCTAGAACCTAGATCCTTTTTGTTTAATGGAAGATGGTTTTATTGGTATAATTGACTCAATTAATTTTTAACAGCCGGGAGGTGAAGAATCTAGCTGCGGCAAGGAGTAATTCAGTTCAAAGAAATAATAGGTATTTGTGTAGTTAAATGAAGAAGTAACGTTAGCTAAATATATATCTTAATGTTGTTATTTCTTCTCGTGCAGCATACCCCTTAGCCGAAAACCTAGCAGCCTTTCGAATGGTGCTGCTTCGTCTCAACCAAATGTAACTCCTCCCAAGAGGAGATTTTAGATTTGAAGTGGTGGTGTTTGCTCCGTAAATTCCTCTCGTTCAGATGCGACTCTTCCCCACAGGAGATCTTTCACATTGAAGAGTGATATTTGTTGTATAGGAATTGTAATTTATATCAATTGTTATCGGAAGATTTTAGATTGGAAGTGGTGGTGTTTGCCCCGTAAACTCCTCTCGTTCAAATGTGACTCTTCCCCACAGGAGACTTTTCATATTGAGAGTGGTCTTTGTTGTATCGGAATTATAATTTGTAAACCGCATTCAGTGCTTAATTGTGAGACCTTGTTCTTGAAATGGTCAGAGATGATTTTGGAGAAGCGAGTATGGAGTGATATTTGCACCATATTTGAAACAGTTGCCTTGGAAGTTACAGTCAGGACAGAAGATGCCTTGGAAGATTTTTCCAGATTTTGAACAGCACAGCCTACTCCTGGAGTTATTTTGAACTGCTGCAACACATTTAGGTCTGATTCTCCAGAGTTTTCCAGGATCTCCTTTGTTGATTTTAATTGTAAATACAGGGAACCATGTAAAATGAAACAATGTTTCATTATTGAACCTTGCTGTACTGAAGTGAAAATTATTGTACGACTAAATTTAGTTGAATTTCAGCCTAAGTATCGTACATTGAGTTCACCTTAAGAATTTTGAAAGACAGTTTTCAGTCAATGTTGTCTGAAATTTGTTCTGTACTACTTTTACATCAAAAGTAATAACTAACTCAATTCAATCAGGGAAAGGCTAAGAGCAATCAGTTCCATTTGGGGTTTGATTACTCATGTCCTACAAAGAAGAAAAATTAAGCAGCACTCTTTAGCTTGATGGCCAAACAGCAAATTATCAAGCAACTACTTGTCACAGTTCTCCCCTGAGGCTTTGACAGGTACATGATGTAAGAAGAAGTAAAACTGGAAAATTCTATGGATGAACAAATTCATAAATCATGAATAAATTAAGGCAAACCAGGCTCTTGTTAAATTCTGAAAATAGATAAAATACAGACATTGTAGAGCTCTTATTTAAATTACAAAGTCTAGCTCATTGAAACTTAAAAGTGGCTATTCACTAGCACAAAGAAGACAGCAAAACAAAAGGCTCTTACCATATTATTGAAAGAACTGAAGGGACCTTGTCATCAGAATATGATGTCCTCATCATTCTGTGAAGCTTGGGATAAAAGGTCGCCGGCTGCATTAAATGAAACACCTTTCTGCAAAGCATATTCCTCAGCGGCTTGTTCCTTGGCAAATAACTTGGCAGCTGCCATCTGCTTCTCAATCTCCTTCTTCTTGAAACCTTGAATCTTCTTCAGCCTAAAGAAATCCTCTCTTTCCAACTCATCCAACTCGCCCTTGATGTAAGTTATGGTGTTCTCTATACGTGGCTTCACGACATTCTCCAGAGCATTGACCCTACGGTTTGTAGTCTTGATCGCTTCATCGAGAGTCAAGAATGAAGTCTGAAGTGACGCGAGCTCAACGAGCACCTCAATAGCCTTGACATATGCGCCACGACAAGCCTGCACCTGCTGTCCACCCCTTCCCAAGCCAGTCAGATCATTTTTTGTCTCTCCCTCAGTGTAGTGCTTGAATACAGGGAGCTTCACGCCGGCAACGTTGTTTTGGTGGGACCTTACTCTAACAGATGCGCTCTGGACATTTTCAAGAACGACGTGCTTGATGTTGTCACCAGCAGCGTACTTGGCTTCTGTCATGCTAAAGTAGGAGGTCTTCAATATCTCACCCATTGATTCCTTTGTGGACACAATGTTCTTCAGAATCTGCCTAAACTGCACAGTCAAAGCATCACTTTTCTTCTTAAGCAGCGCATGGCCTCTTGTTGCACCTACCAACCGAGCTTTCATAACTCCAAGCACAGTAACAGTTGGAACAACATTCAGCCGCTGATTTTGCCCAGACATCTTGTCAACCTTCTAACCTGGAAACAAAACCACAGATTTTAACACACAAAACTAAACATGCAGAGAACTAACATATGCTTAACCACTGGAACCTTGACCGTGATGAGTAAATGCTAGTTTGACATACAATGACTGAGTACAACGTATGCAACCTTTATTTGACTAACAAGATATGTGAGTCAGTTTTTCTCCTTTTAAAAAACAAGGCTGTTATCCCTTTGATCCCAAAACATTCAAACAATAATAGAAAAGCTAATTTAAAACAGAACACTCCACCACTAAACAATCTCTCAAAACTATGAAAGCTCGTAACTTTGAATATTAAAACTGAAAAAAGAAGAAGCAAGAAGACTATGATCAAGCAGCACACCACCTCACATCCACCCCACAGTAGAATTCAAGTTAGGAATAATCAAATCCTAAGAACACACATCAAAGGCTCAATAACAATCATCTATCCTTGCACAAAACACAATGCCGGAACCCTATGGCAATTAAGCAAATCCAAAGCTGCTACAAACAGATATTCCATCTTTACATCATAACGTGAAAAATGAAACAAAATGCACCAATTTGCAACATCGATCAACCTAATTAAAGACCGGAACGGGTAAGTACTCACCTGGAGTTCGCCGGAATAGTGGGATCGGCTCCCGTAATCTAGAAGACAACGCACAAGGAAAGAGCAGCTTTGGATTTGCTCCAAATCAGTTTACGCGCTCCCGATCATGGACAGAGCAAACAGTTTACTCCCAATCAGTTTATGCGCAAACAGTTTACTCCCAATCAGTCTATTTGTCCCAGTAACTTTCACCTCTTATGCAGTTCATTAATTAGTCCTTCAAAAAATTTAAACTAGTCCTTCAAAACTTTTAAAATTAGAGAAAAGTAATGGCTAAAACGGTTCGCCATAAGTTTATGATAAACTCTTTTTTTATTTCACATTTTTATAAGTTAAATTTATAATTAGTCTTGGAAGTGACGGTCACTATATAGTAACGGGGTTTATATGCAAAGAAGTTTGAGACGGGGGTTTTCTGTAATTTATGCAAATTGCATTCAGCATGCTTGAATTTCACACTTGAATGCTTGTTTTTTAGACCAAACTGATTGTTTTTTAGAACATTCTTGCATTTCACACTTAAAAGGTTGTTTTTTAGAACATTCTTGCATTTCACACTTAACATGTTTTTTAGAGAATGTTTGCATTTCACAGTTACTAGGTTGCTTTTTAGAGTTCATGTGTTTTGAAGCAAAAAAAGATGGTTTTATAGAGCATGCTTGAATTTCACCCTTGAATGCTTGTTTTTTAGAACATGCTTGTATTTCACGCTTAACGGGTTGTTTTTTAGAATAAAATGCTTGTTTTTTAGACTGTATGGATATGTTTGCTAACGTCTATTTTTAGACTAAAATGCTTGTTTTTTAGACTGAATGAACAGTGTGCGTGAGTGAATAGTGCATTTTTGTCAAAATTACAAATAAGGACCTCCTTCCTTCCATATTTCAATATAGTCCTTTGTCACTATATAGTGACCGTCACTCAAGAGACCAACTCTTAAGTTTATGTATTTGTTTCATTAGACTCTTAATTTATTACTTTTAATTAATTATTTTAATAAAAAAATCATTTAAATGTTGTAAATATATCTATGTAGTTAGTTCAAGTGGTCATTAATTCAATTTTGTTGTCCATTCCTCCGTTTGTTAAATTTTCTAGTTTATTCAAATATTATTGGTGAATTAATTATGTTAGAACAACCAACAAAAATTACAAAGACGCAAATTATCACCATAAACATATGAGAACTCATTGATCTTATCATAAATTTATGGTGAAACGGTGTCATCCAAGATTTTGTATTAAAATCAAGCACAATTAAGGGAAATTACCGCCTAAAAATTATTATTCATTATATCCAACCAAAGTTTCGAGAGATACCGCTAATGTTACATGTTAATGTCTGTTTTTTTTTTGAAACCAAATATATTACTAGAATTAAAAAGTAGTACTTAAACTATTACAAATATTTCTGCTCAGGCTTGTGGCCATCTTATGCTCTTTCAGAAGGAAGGAGCGGTGGACCTTAATTACTTCTAATTCAATGACAGAATTGAGTAACTGCCTAATACTATTGATGATCCCTTTGACCTCCAGATGGGCCGTTTCAGGATTATTGATAGATTTCTGCAGTTCCAGTGAGTCTGTCACCAGGTTTACTCGTTGAATGCCATGTCTTCTTCCTGCCTTTAGGGCTCTCCAACAAGGTTCAGCTTCAGACTGTAATGGTGTGACCGCCATGAAGAAATCAGAGTCTGAGATGTCTGTATGAATATTCCAACCTGGCTTCCAAATTCTCCAACCCCCTGCCCCTAAATTCATCTGTTGACGGAACGATCCGTCAAAGCTAATCACACATGCTTGGGGCAGTCCTGCAGTTGATGTCCCCTCCCTTATCATCTGCACAGACAGTTGGTTATTCACAATTTGAGAGGAAATAGGGCCTGGTCTTGATTGACTTCCTGCAGCTTCCTCCTGATAGCAGCCATGTTTTAGAATGAATTCTATTTCTGCTTGGATATTTTGAGCACATTGTACTGGGGAAGTGTCTTGTTGCTCAAATATCTTCATATTCCTCTGCTTCCAGATTTCCCATAATGTGACAATGAGCTTGATCACTTGGTCATGGTGCTGTTTGCTCATTACCAGCTGCTGAAAGGGGAATCTTGAATTTGGGGCAATAGAGCATTTGATGCAGTCCATACCTGTCTAGAGATTCTACACTCCAAGAACAAGTGTTTCTCATCCTCCTGAGCATTCAAGCATCTACAGCAAGTAGCATCATTATCTAATTTCCTTTTCTCCTGATTTACTCCAGTGGCCAGACTTCCTGTGAGCAATCTCCACACAAAAATGAGGAGTTTCTGGGGAATGTTGAGCTTCCAAATTATAGTCCAGAATTTTCTGGCCACTGGACTCAATCTGGCTTGGTGGGAGGACTGGTCCAATTCACCCATTGCCTTGTAGTAACCAGATTTTGGGGTGTATTTGCCATCTCTTGTGCAGCCCCAATAAGCTTCATCCTTCCCCTCAAGATCCATATGAATTGTCTGTATATGTGGGATGATTTCTTGGGGAAAGATTAGCCTGATCAAAGGGAGTCTCCATGTTGCATTATGTTGATCTATTAGATGGCAAACCCTGAGATTTGTGTGAGTAGATACTACTGTTGTATTTAGTATTGGATTCTGCACTATAGGTATCCATTGTTCATGGATATGTATATCTTTCCCATCAGCTACTTTCCATTTTAAGTTCTTCTTCACCAGTTCAGCAGCCCATAGAACTGATCTCCAACCCCATGAATCTCCTGGTTTTGCCACAGCTTTCAAAATTCCCTAATGTCTGAGATATTTAGCCCTATATACCTTTCCAAGCAGGTTTTGCCAGTAGAGCTTTATTCATTCCAACAGCTGATCTTAATCCTAGGCCACCTTCTGATTTTGCTCTGCACATATATTTCCAAGCTTTCCAATGTAGTGACTTACCATCCAGTTTACCTCCCCATATAAAAGTGGCTGTCATGGCATCAAGTTTCCTAAGGATCTTTGCCGGGATTCTAAAAATTCCCAAAGGGTATATAACTAAAGATTGGAGCACATGCTTTGCCATTTTGATTCTACCAGGGAGATTTAAGAGCTTGGTTTTCCATGACTCATATTTATGCCTGAATTTGGTGATCAGATGCTTGAAAATTTCTGACTTGTTTTGATCAAAGAGGATGTTGTTTCCCAAGTAGGTGCCTCCAATACCTTGAGATTGTATGTTGAGTTGGTCTCTCATGATCTGCTGGTCCTCGGGGCATGTGTTAGGGCTGAAAAAAATAGCACTCTTGTCTGTGTTCAATTTCTGGCCTGCTGCTGATGTGTAGATGTGGAGAACTTTTTGTAGGTCCCTGGCTGCCTGATGTGAGCATTTAGAAAATAGGAGACAGTTATCAGCATACATGACATGTGTTATTTGAGGTCCATTTCTGGACACCTTTATCCCCAGTGACTTGTTACTTGATACCAGTGACTTCAGACCTGCTGAAAGGACTTGTTGACATAGTATAAATAGGTAAGGTGATAGGGGGCATCCTTGCCTGAGTCCTCTAGTTGGAGTGAAGGTGTGACTAACTGAGTCATTCAAAATCACCTGATAAGATACTGTTTGTACACACAGCATGATGGTATTAACCAGATCCATAGGGAGGTTTATGAACCTGAGTACTCTCTCTAAAAATTGCCAGGAGACTCTGTCATATGCCTTGCTCATATCCAGTTTTATGGCTGCCATACCTTGTTTTGCAGTTTTATATTTTCTGATATGATCTAGGACCTCATGAGCTAGCAGAACACTCTCAGCTATCTGTCTTCCTGGAACAAATCCATTTTGTGATTGGTCAATTAGTGATATGATCTAGGACCTCGTGTCTGTTTTAATATCTGTAGTTACTGGAAGAACTTCTGGAGTAAATTATAAACAATTTAGGCATTTTTGGGTAAAAAGTTGAGTTACTCCTAAATTTATAAGAAAGTGTCAATGTACCCCTGAGTAATTCAAAAGTGCTGATGTACCTCTATAATTACATTGATTAAAGAAGTGTACTCCTAAAGCCAATTTTTCAACAGAATTTTGAACTAAAAGACAAATTTACCCTCACTTGTTGAGCTTTTTTCAGTATGAAGTAAAAGACAAATTTATATGAAATGATCAATAATTATGTATATCAGACATATGCATCATATATAAATATATTATTTCTATTGCATACACTTGCAAATCAGTTATATATCATAATTATTGTATATATGATTATATAACAAAAATACGGACTGCAAATAAGTAAAATACGGATTGAATCTAGCAGGCCAGTATTGAAAAAAGTTAACCTTTATATCCAAAAACTCAAAAAATTGAAAATATTGGTGAACTTACCATAATCTCGCCAACTCTATTCTCTCATTTGGTAATTTGAGTTAGTCATGCTAATTATTATTAGGTGTGGCGGTTTCGGTCCGCTGGCTCACACTAATTTCTGGGCACGGTGGTTTTGGTCCCCTAGGTTTCAAACTCGTTCATTCGATAAAGTAACGGTGACTGATAGTATGGATTTGGATTGTCTTGCTTAACTGGGTGTGAAGGTAAAAGGGAAGCGGGAACTAGATGAATAATTAGGTAGGGGAGATTATTCATTGATTTTGTTGGAGCATTTTCGTCCTATAATTTTTCTTTTTTACCATAAAATAATAGTGAGAGTATTCTTGACATTTTACACTTGGCAAAAGAAAATTATTCCAAAATTATACATTTGAGGGGTATAATGGCACTTTTGAACAATGTAGGGGTACAGTAGCACTTATTTAAACACTTGGGGTACAACAACGCACTTTTCAAGATATTTTATAAAAATTGAAGAGAGATAAATCACCTAACTTAGGTTTATTCATGGCAAAATAAAGTTTATGTTACACAATTGAAATTTAGTTACCACAAATTTAATGATTGAATTTAGATTGAGTGTTGTACACAGTTCAATATTTTGTTTGTATAATTTGTATTATTTCTAAAAATGTTTCTAAAAATATGTATATACATACATTTTTGCAAATATATACCTAACAAGCAACAACAATCAATTTTTGTAATGTTTTATGGGAAAATTGTAACATGTAAATAATATAGTTCCACCAAGCACCACATAATTCTTTGGGTGAGGACAAGTATATTATTAAAGGGGAGTGACTACAAGTGCAGTATGATTATTCTTGAAACCATTCCAGATTTGTATAGCCCGTGGTCACAGCTTTGTTACAATACATAAGTTTATTTTGCACAATCTTCCACTCAGAGTAAAACCACCTTCTTCTGATGGCTCTGTCGAACCTAAGCTCCAGATCCAGCCAATCTTCTTCTGGTGGCATTGGAAACTGACACTTGACCAAGCCGGTCTCCCTCCTTCACGTTCATTCGTTCTTGAAGTGGCATGTAGTGCCGCATCCACACACCAGTGTACACCTAAATATGATAATGTCAAGGATTCAACACAAGAAACTAGCAAATCTATAGTTTGCCATACTACTATCGGAAACAATGGTTTTCCACACCAGAAACTCCATTTGAGAAAACCAACCTGTGCAGGTCTCATAATTTTTGTGTCGGGATCATCAAGAGACTCGCGCCAATGAGATAAATAGCCAGCCATCCGAGGAATAGCAAACAGAACCGGGAAAAATTCTGTCGGGAATCCCATTGCCCTGAAAAAGAAGATTAAAACATTCGGTCACACAAGTACACTTGTGATATGACTCGTCACATAACAACTAGCATGTATAAGAATCTAATTTAGTTCTGTGCCTACCTGTATATTAGACCAGAGTAGAAGTCTACATTGGGGTACAATTTTCGCTTGATAAAATACTCATCTGAAAGAGCAGCTTTCTCCAAAGCCACAGCAACCTGCAGGAAGACAGAAATTTGAGTCTGAACCCTTGAGGTTATCAACTTGCCCTTTACCCTTGAGGAAAAGGCTTCAACAAGTACAAACTTCATCGGACTAATTTTAAAGGTGTAAACAGATATTCAGTGCACTTTCTGATGCAGCACATGAATTCATATAATTAATCAAAGATGTGAACAGGAGAAAATAACCTCAATCAAGGGATCCCGGCCAACAATGGAAAACACTTCTTCAGCTAGCTTCCTTATAACCTTAGCTCGAGGGTCATAATTTTTGTATACACGGTGTCCAAAACCAGACATCTTACGCTTCCTACAAAATTGCCATTATCATCAGGTTAGGCCAAGAAAAGTTAATCAATCATAGACTGTAAAAAATATCTTTATTTGTCAAAAAAGTGGAAATCATTCAGAGGTCGTACCGGTTTTTCACACCCTCGATAAACTCGGGGATTTTGTCAACCGTTCCAATCTCATTCAGCATCTTAAGCACAGCCTATTGATCATAAAAAAGAACACCAATTCAAAAAGCTAAGTCAAAAGAATCACATGATAGCTTCCGCCTTCACTCAGTTAGAGAATCCATTTTTTAATGTCACACTTTTATACTCATATGAGCTTTATGGTACGAGACATAAAAAATAAGTTACTTATCATACTTTTCTTCAGTTTCACCTCAGACACACCTAATATAATGTGAACCACAACTCTACAATTAGACAGAAGAGTTGATTATAACTTAATCTTGGTAAAATAAAATAAAATGTTATTAACTTAGATATCAAGGGTCATAGGTCCAAAACCATCAAATCAACATTAGCAAGTCCCAATTCCAGATCAACTGATATCACCATAGTCAATCAAGTGAATGGTCAACTTACCTCATTAGCTCCACCGTGGAGTGGACCATAAAGTGCTCCAACAGCTCCAGCAAGAGCCGTGTATACGTCAACACCACTGCATTGCATACAGTCAGAAACCTATAATGTAGCAAATGATACTTTGTAAGTTCTACGCATCTCACCTTGATGCCAGGTGCCTAGCAGCAGCAGTAGAACAATTCATTTCGTGTTCTGCATGCAATATGAAAAGAATATCTAGCACACGAGCAAGCCGAGGATTGGGCTTGTAAGACCTATCACCCCTGCATGTTTGTCAAATACCAGTTTAGTAAGCATAGAATGAGCTCCAAATCTGTCTTGCTACATCTATTCAGGAAACTAAGCAGACGAGATAAAAAAAAGGCTGGATGTTTATAAAATATTTCATATGGTTGACTTCATCATCAGAAAACAAAACCCAGAAGAACAATTAAAGGAGAATAATATATTCACTCAAGATGGGTAAGAGGCAGCAAACCGTACAGGGAATCTAGCATGTATAGGAAGTTTTCTGAGTAAGATAGGTTATTGGAGGGAAGTACTGGTGGTCGCCCTGCCATCCTCAAATAAGCTGCTGCTGCAATTGTTGGTGCCTGGAATAGATGGGTAAAATGATTAAAACATCTGGAAAATAATGATTAAATAATAACAAGGAGTAAATGTTCAAAGCAAAATTCACCTTCCCAAGTATGCGCACTATTTGCTTATCCCTAACTTGCTTGGAATTGTACAGATCTTGTCCCTGCATAAACAAGTAAATTAAAACAAAAGTTAAGGAAATATATAAAATCTGTTTCCTATATTGAGTGTCAACGACATGATTCACAGTAATTAGATAGGCAAAAACCCCATGAAAATTTCCGAAGCCCTAAAGATAAGGTAACAGCATACCCTGAGAGCAGGATTGGCATCAGGATGAAAGATTGAGAGTGCACTCATTGCACTGACGAGAACACCCATTGGATGAGCATCATGAGGCATTGCTTGTATAATATCCTGAAATTTAATCACATAATATGATCAATTAGAAATGATCAGATTTTTTCATGTTAATGAAGAAAGTGGGCTGGTATTTTCAGGTTCATAAACCTAAACTATAAAACAAACTTTATGGTGCATCATTTTTGATAAATTTTAAATAATTATGGGAAAAATTTATTAAGCATCATGCTGTGACAAAAAATAATTATTAAGTGATGCCTGGTCCTTACTATCAAATAAATTCTATCAACTTAGCTAATTAGTTGGTTTTTTTAGTGTGTATTTAACTAAGAACTAATGACAAAAATGGTCCTCATCAACTTGTTGTGATAATATTTTTGAGAAAAAGGTCATTGATTGTATCCTAATGGTTCCTCTCTCAAAAGGATGTGATAAAAATAAAGCTTAAACATTTTTTCAGAGGAAGGACAAGAAGACGAACATCAGAAAAGAAATGAATTGGTAAGTAAGTGAACATAAACAAGGAGAGCACACATAGCAAACCATCTTACAGGCACAACTATATACAAGTGATAAAAGTAAAGATACCAACCAAAATTCCTTGTGGGACAGCTGAATGTTGCGAAATTGCAAATTCCCAATCAGCCAACTGGTTTTCAGATGGTAGATTCCCATACACTGTAAAAAGAGGGCTTTAGTACTCAAGATTTTAAAAACCCAACAAACTGAATACTCTCAGAAGTCAGAAAATGCAACACAAACTTCTATATCATGATCCCTCAGTTCAAAGCTTCATACTTTCATACTCCACAAAGTAGTCACAGCAAACAAACTCGTCTAATCATATGCATGTAACTGTTACACACGGTAATTGTTTAGGCTCAAACAAATCCAGAACAACCAGGAAGATTCGATATACATACTCAGGAGGTACGCTGTCTCGACAAAAGAGCTTCCTTCAGCAAGCTCATCGATCGGGTAGCCTCTGTATCGAAGAATCCCAGCATCACCATCAATATAGCAGATGGACGATCGAACCGGCGCTGTGTTAAGGTATCCCGGATCATACAGCTTCAGCCCCTTATCATTTCCTCCAGCTGTTATCTGAACATCCAATAAAATCACCACAAGTTCCCACAAATCAAACAAAACTTTATAAATTTCAGCTAGGATTTCGATAAAAATCGCACCTTTTTGAGATCGGTGGCCTTGATGGTGCCATCCTCGGAAACCTGGACCTGATACTTCTTCCCTGTGCGTTCGTCTATGATAGTGAGAGCGCCTTTGAGGTTTCCCGGAGGGGAAACGGATTGTGATAAGACAGGAAGGCGTTCGAGAAGGGACAATGAAGCGCCGTCGAATTGGTTGTGGGCCACGGAGAGGTGTGCAGAGAGCACCGCCAGTCGGCCACGCGCCACCGCGGAAGGATCACCTTTCTCCATTGTTGGTGTTTGCTTGTGGAATGTGAATGCTGTTGTTATTGCTTGCAGATGGATCATTCACATCGCATATAAATATGTGCCCGGGAAAGTCAAAGATTATTTATTTATTTATTATAATTATCCATTTTCCTCAAAAACAATTATTATAATTATTCATGGGTTTTTGGATTTTTGGCTTTCCATTTTCTGCAGTAAATATTCCATTTCCCGATTTATTTTTTTATTTATTTTTTGAGGAACATTTCCCGATTTATTGGGTTGTAGCCTTGTAGGATGTTATCCAATCGGCTAGTCAGATTGGTGGGGACTCATTTGAGTCCCAATCTCTTCTCTCTCCTCCCAACAGTTTCTACTCTACAGTCATCTAGTTTTGTACACATCATCCAGTCTTGTCCACATCAGATTTTAGTGGTCCTACTATTTTCATTCATTTTCAACTCATTCTTTTTTATATGTAGATTATTTATTACATTATATACGTATTCATATAATTAATTAAATTAAATGGAAATTTAATTGTGTGTTCACATAAGCAAATTAATTGTCTTATTTCACAATTATTTTTTTATTTAAATATTAGAAATTAAGGTGTTTGGAACATAATAAATGAGAAGCATTATGAATTTTTAAATCATTATCAAATACAATACGAGAATAACATTCATCCGAATGATCCTGATCTAGCTCTTGTCAGGCACCAATAAGACAATGACACGTGTATAATTGTAATGTTTTAATTGGTTAAGATATTTTTAGTAAAATTCTAAAACCCTAATTTAGAATGCCTAAATCCGTCCGGTTAATGATTGAACACGTGGCCCAATCATAAATTAGTTAAAGATGATGTGTCGTTATTTAATTGGTGCCTGATATTGCCAATATCAGAATGATTCTGATATATATTAAACTGATACAATAATTAATAAAAGATTAACTATCATCAAAATATATACAATACTAATATTTAAATGCAACTTTGTACATAAATAGAAATAAAAGTGCATATTACAATTTTCAAAATAGATTCATAGAAAACAAAAAAAAAACATGGTAAAATAAAAATAATGTATCAAAAATATGGCAATATTGGACTCTATCTATAGAAAAAATTAAAATATAGTCATTGAAAAGAAAAGAAAAAAAACAACAAATATAGTATGAAAAAATTACCGTTAAACTAAAACAAGAAGAAAAAAAAAGAAAAAGAAACGGATGTGATGAAAGAAGAAGGGGAGAAGAAAAAAAAAGAAAGAAAGGAAATGATTGTGCCACGTGGGGAGTTTCGGGCCCACATCAGAGTCCCAAATGAGACTTCTCCCATCCAGCCTCCTCCATATCATGTGGCCAATTTTCAGTTTGGGACTCCCATTGTGAGATTTTAGAGTCTCAATCATCAAAAAGTCTCATGAAAAAGTCCTCATTGCACATGCCCAGAATGATATTCTTCTTGAAAAAGTTTCATTTGGATTGAAATTATATTATATTATATCATATAATAATGTTTGCTTCATTCCAATTTTATTTATTCTACTTAAATTAAATAAGATCATACCCTAGCCGTAGCAAATGTTGAGAATTTTTTTAAAATCTTGGCACCAAAATCATGCTATCCAAATACACTATAGCATTCAGGATTGAATTGTGAATATATAGTCTGTCGAAGAATATTTTACAACAAAAATATTGTAATAATTGGGCGATAAAATTTTAAGTTTCAAATATTGCTCTTTGGGAAATGTGGGAGATGGCTGATTTTTGCCTGTCTAGTGCAACCTAACTTTTATTTCAGACTCTCAACAAAACATCTTTCTTTTTTGAAACTCTCAACAAAATATTTAAAACAAAAATGTATCATTTGAAATTAAATACATAGTAATAGTTTCATTACATTTAGGGAAATTGATCTGTCAAGGACTTTTCATTTTGGGATGATTGCTTATGTATTCCAATCTTTTGTTAAGAATTCACCAAAATAGTTTAGATATTATGATGTTTCCAGAATTAAATCTAATACAAAGACATGTAGTTTTGTTAAACTTGGATCTGCTCGAATCTTCTTGAAGAAAATTAGAAGACGTTACAGCGATGGATCTGTTTGAAAACGTTACAGTGAGTTACACATGTACTCACACATGATCCTCACGAAATCGACGAACAAAATTGATCTATTAAACATTCTCAAGGTTTCATGCTGCAGAGGTAGGTTTGCTGGCATTTCAACGGCAGCAGCAGTACCACATCACCTACTTTCAATGACGAATTACAGATTTCATTCTATTCACAAACCTCGCTTTAAGTATTCAGAAATCATCGGCAAACTCATCTGGTGTATGCAACTTTTCAATAGCAGCCCGTTGAAGAAATTCTGGAAGTGTTAGGGAACTTATTCATACAATTCTAATGTTTCAATGCTAAACCATAAAGAATCCCCAAACCAATGAAGAGCATATAGTTCGGAAATGCAACAAATCCTTGCACAGGTGATTTTGAGAGTTTGAATAAGCAAAATAGTAGGTAATTCGATAAGAAGATAATTTAGGTTGTCACCTTAATTATAGCAGCATCTACAGCGGATGGTCTCATATCCAAAGCGCTTCCAAAATATAGCATGGCCTTGTTAGTCATATACATTGTGTTTTCCATATATCCGACCCATTAATGCATAAACACTACTCTCCCGGGGCAAACGTTCTGTGAGTTCCTCCAATACTTTCAAAGCTCCATCAAATTTGTTTATGCTCACAAGAATAACAGCCTTCTGATACTGTGGGAGAGGATTCTTCTTATCAGCTAGTAGAGCTTTCTCCATAACCACTAAAGCTTCGTTACTCCTCTGCTGGAATGAAGAGATGGTCAGGGGTGATTAATTCTATAACATATAAGCGAAAACAGTAATATAGTAATCGAACCTTTAAGGCTTGTAACGCTGTCCCCAAATATGACATTATGACAGAAGAGCGGGAATTGATTTGAAAGCTCTTCAAAAGGGATGTTCGGAAAACTCCAACTTCTCTTGCCGGAGATGCACCATTCCAAGGCCATACAAGGCATTATAATGTCTGTCATCAACATGAAGAGTACTCTGGTACCGTTTTCATAATCCTCAAGTGTCACATACCTGTCAATGAAGATTAAATCTCAGTGGAGCTAAACGATGAACAGAAAGCAAATCAACTTTAAAAGTACTGTTTGTGCTCAAGGAAGAATATGAGCCATACTCGTGACCACAGAGAGTGTGAGCATAAGCAAATCTTAGATCCAGCTGCAAGGCTCGCTGGAAAAATTTTAGTGCTGTTTCGTGGTCTTCTTGAAAGCTATAGCAATTTCCTAGGGCAATCCTGTCACATGAACGCGCCAGTCATAACTACATTATGTAGAAAGGATGTTCCAAAAAATATATCAATTCGATAATTTTCTATGACCAAAATAAAATGAAACTCTTGATAAAAACTCAGAACACAAGATTCTGACAAGGAAAACTGCATGGAAACAATACATAACTTGTCGTTTAATTCATGATATATGAATCGTGTCCGTAATAGTTTAGAATACAAGTTGTATACACTTTCATGAGTTATTTTCTCAAGCCGGTGTCGCGGTGATGAATTAAGCAAAGTATTACATCAGTTATAAAGAAGAGATAAAAAGGGATTGTAAATTGCATTTCTCAAATATTTACTCCCTCCCACTAAGAATTTTTGAGGTCTTCAACAACAAATTATAGCCAAAATTATAAGAACATGTGAAGAGTGATGTAGGAAATTGTTAGTGGATATACATATGGATGTATATACAAAAAAGGTGTGGGTGTTGAATATACATCAGTACTCGAGATGCAATCAAACACCGCAGTATTTAAAAGATGATAATTGTATCAATATTTAAAAGCTTTATCTACCATGATTGAGGAGCCAAGCAGTCAATTGATATCAGCTCTTGAGCAAGGTAACTCAACTTCATATCTTCCTTGAGATGCTAATACAAATTATAAGTAATTGAGTTAGAGCAAACCCAACATCTACTCTAAAACAATCTTTATAATAGAGTATCAAATTCCAAAAACTCTATAATTATTTAGACTCCATCCAACAATTGCTCTATTTTACCATTCCATGAATTTATTGCCATAAATAATAATAGTTATACTTAATTAACTCCCAAGAGCACACAATTAGCGCATGTTTGTCTGGGCTTATTTCTTACTAATCTGAACTGAATTAAAGTGAAATTTATGTATTGAAAAATAGAATCAAAATGTCTAAATTTAATTGAATTTGATCAAATTATATTTTACTGAACTAAATTGAATTGAAGTGAAATTTATGTATTGAAAAATAGAATCAGAATTTCTAAATTTACTTGAATTTGATCAAATTATATTTTACTGTACTGAACTGAATTAGAATGAAGTTAATTTTATTTTTGGTATTTAATTGAATTATATTTTCTGGCAAACATGGCTTTAATTTTATTTGCAAATTTATGTTTTCAATATTTTTATGTGTGTGAAGATGTGAATGATTAAGAAAGTATAGGATTTAAAAGGAAGGAAAAAGTAAGAATCAATGGTAGCATTAAATTTTGGAGTATGAAAGAAGAGTAGCCCATATGCCCTTTCATTCTTCCAATTTTACCATATCTCTATTTTAGAGTATGGGATAGAGTATCTGTTGGAAGCAATAATATAGTCAAAAAGGGCAAATCTAGCTAAAAACTCTATTATAGAGTAACTGTTGGGCATGCTCTAAATAAACCGAAAGATCAAGGAACAATCATGCAACAATATTCTTATTAATTTCATACATAAAATACAACTCATAGAAATTACAAGATAATCAAAATTGCATGCATAACAAGAAAGCACATTGAAAGCGCATCCTCGTACATTAATAGTGGATTCGAGGTAAACCTCTGCCCTTGAAACGATTAGTCCCGACGAATCGGTCTCCGTTCCCTAGGAAATTACCACTAAAGGCTGCCCGAAAACAAGCCTGTACTAGCACCCAGCCCGAAGGCAAAATATCACCGATACGAATAGAGTCTAACCTGAATCGAAGAGACTGTAGAACGACTGAGTAGATTGAGTTGACCAATGAGACTTGACAGAGACCTCCGAGATTGATTTTATGCTTAAGGCTTATTAGTCGAAGAAAGATGAATTGTATATAAAATCAACCCCTATGACCCTCTATTTATAAGGCTCTAGACATACTCTATTTTAGGAATATGTGATTTCTGATTAAAACAGGAAACTAGAAAATATACCTTTTCTCTCAAGAAACAGGTTAATTTCCATATTTTCTAGTCATGTGCTTTTCCAGAAACTTCCAAATTGGACAATTTCCTTTTCCAAGAATGAACATAAAAAGGACATCTTGAATTACCAAAAATGAGCATCGATATCTGATTCATGTGGGAGATTGTTGGAAAATGGAAAAGTTGAGGGTTGAAATTATAATTTTCACCAAACTTTATGGGCTAAATTTTAAGTGGTAATTTTAAAGGCAGCAACAAAACTTGGAACGTAAACTGCAAATTTGCATCTAAAACGAGAAGAAACGATCTCATTGTGTAGCATGAATAAACGCAAGCTGAGTATTCAAACAAAATATGATGATTGTTAAAACAGGGGTGTAAAAAGGCTATTCCTACAAAACTAAAGAGCAGTAGCTCTTGTCAGATTTCTCACAAATTGCACAGCATCGTTTCATGCAGAAACAACAAAAGAATATATCTTTTTTAGCAGTGAAGAGCACTCACATAAAGAACTGTAGAATAGATGTCCATTCAATTGAATCAAAATAGGTGCAAAGTAGTGCCACCATCAAAATTAAGACAGCAATTTTTCTGAATATATCTGATGAGGAGCGGGAAAAAAGTGCACAAAGATAACCACGCTTTTGGAGCATCTCTTCGCATGTTGAGATTAACAATATATTTTGTAGAATTTGATCAGTAACCTTACTAATCCCCCCAATCTGTAAATGAAATAAAATTTAATCAAGCGAAGTGTAGTGTCTACAAACCTCAGAAAAAGACGTAGCTGCTACTTCAAAACCATCACTTCCTTTATTTTTTCATCCTTATAACAGAAGAAAGTAAATACCTTTCTAATAGGAAGTGAAGCGATAAATGTAATCACAGCCGCACATTCATTTGGTAGAACAAATTGACCATTTGGTTTGTTAATGTCAGACCAAACCTGGTAATAGAAGAAACGATAATTATTATGTGCAGAATATTCAGCAGATGGATAAGTAAACATGAGAGTTGATGCTTAAGCGACTTCATTAAAAAACAATCACTATAGATTATTGTGCCTAAAATTGACAAAGTCCTGGAATAATATACATGAGTGGACAAAGATAGACAAAGAAAATGTAAATACACAAAGATAGTGCTTTTCAAACAGCGGCAACAGTAGCTTTAACAAGAAAGCAGCAGAGAAGACTGAGGCTGTGTTTGGTTCGCAAAATTTTTAAGAGTCTGGATTTTGTTTTGGGTTTTTGAGAGTTTGGGTTTTTGTTTGGGATTTTGAAAGTCTGGTTTTGCAAAATTCTTGTTTGGTTAGGTTGAGTTTGTGAGTATAAAACAAAATCTTTGATTGGTTTTTAGGATTTTGCAAGTCTGGATTTTGGAAAACTTGGTGAACCAAACAAGATTTTATAAAATTGGACTTGGATAGTCCAAGTTTTGCAAAAACTTGTCCAACCAAACACACCCTGAAGCTTCTGCCTAGCAAGACCTTGTCTATTGTTGGAAAAAGTGATTTGTAAAAAGAATTTAACTGGGCACCGATGAAAATGTAAATAGACAAAGATAGTTGAATTCATGGTAAAAAGCCTTTAACTGGGCAAAAAAATTGGGGGGAAATGGAATAATGAGAAACTACCATCCATGAGTCCTATTGCATGATGCACTAAATTACATAGTGCAAGAAAAGACAGCTACAACTTTTGGTCAGTGAAATTTCAGCCTAACCCATTTATTTCCTGCATTTACGTACACATTGTCATAAAAATGCTTGAGTTCGTTTAATACAAATGACACCATCTGCTGATTCTTTATATTACTATCAAGTATAAACACAACAAGCAATGTCCGTAACAGACCAAAAAAATCAGTACCTGAACCATCCTAAATCAGAAAAGATAGAGGCATGCCAAAATATTTATGTTATTTTCCATGTTTATTTACCCGAAATATATAGTTTGATTCAAAGATCATACAGATACAACACATGCAAGTGAAGTCATCATAGTTTAGAGCTGGTTCACCTACCTTCTCCACAACTACCTCTTTCAGTTTCTCATCAATCATGTAAAAGCGGAACGCTCTCTTCGATATAAGCCCCAAGAACCTTAGCTTGCAGATGCTGCATTGGCCTTTGAAGCAGAAATAACAAGTACCTAGTTGTGCTTAGATGATCACATTCTCACACTAAACTAACAGGTATTTATATGGCACAAACCAATTGCAAATCCCCTAATCCTCTCTCAATATTTTACTGCATATTAAAATGCCTGAAGAGGCTATTAAAATGCCCAGATAAGCTTATTCTGAAGAGGCTGCAATCACTGACGGACATGAATCTAATTTAGTGCATCAATGGCAATACTCAAGTGCAGGATCTGGAGAAAAAAATGGAACATCTAATACTTAAACAAAGCAAACTGAAAGTACCTCAAATATATTTAATCACAGTCTTATTTAGCTAAATTGGCCCTACAACACCTAAACAAAGCAAAATCATCAAACAAAGGATACAATAAAGAAAAGGAAAGTACCTAATACTTACATACACAATCCAGTTTAAAAAAAAGTCTAACACATTCACTTCTCATAAGGTGATATACATGATATAATCAAGGACTGACATAAATATATGAATCTAAAAGACTCCACATTTGCTCGCCGTGCATATGATAACACTTACGGGGCATGTAACACAAACAAAACAACAAAACAACACCAAACGAAGGTTAAGGCTCCGTTTGATAAAACTGAAGTCTGAAATCTGAAGTCTTAAGTCGGAAAACTGAAGTCTGAAAATGATAAGTGCTGAATACTAATATGTGCAGTTGTTTGACAAAACACAAATAAGTGCTGAACACTAAATATGTTAATTGGAAGAATAAATTTTAATTGATTTTTTGAACATTAGAAAATAATTTATGAATCAGTATTAATTAACACTAATAAGAAAAAGTAAACTATTATGATGTGAATATGATCAAGATTTAATATAAAATATTTATAAATATTACACTTATTTAATTTTGAAAATATTATATACATACATATAAGGTTCAACATTAAAGTACTCGGATTTCAAATTTGAGTGTGTATGATAATTAGATTAATTTAAATATATATTATATCTGTATCTAATATAATATAATTATAATATTTTAAAATGAGTTATACAATTATTGATTATCATTTTAAAATTAATTCCTAAATTATTTTCTAATTAAATAATTAATACACAAGAAATATTAAATAACTATTATTATAATTTTTGACACAAATATTATCTTAAAGGTATGTTTTTTTAAAAAATCAAATTTTAAATAACGTATAGCATCTTCAGATTCAGACATAAGTGATACGCAAATCACTTAATCAAGTCATACAGATTGTACGCACCGTTCAAAGTCACTTATTTGGCTCAGACACACAAAATTCTTTATCAAACACGCGAAACGTAAGTTGGCACTTAATCCATTAAGTTAAGCGCTGAAAGTGGTTATCAAAATCACCCTAAGAACATGCCCAGATTAAAAGAGGAGAACTCACGGTTGTGTGAGTGAAATTCCTCAATTCCATGACTTGCCTATTTATAGGGAAAACTGGTCCGGAAGTTGGAGTTGGATCGCGGGTGTGGAACCGGCGTGGTGGAGCGGGGAGTGGGAGCGTGGGTGGACTGTGTTCGGGCTGAAAAAAATAACTAAAAGGAAAATAGCTATAATTAAAAATATGAAAATAAATAAGGGAAATACAATTTGTGGGGTGGGATATTCTAAAAAACATCACAACCATTGGATTAGATGCAGCGATTGATATTGATTTCCTAATTTTCCTAATTTTTGATAGAGACATTTTGAATTCCATTATAATGATAAGTACTTGTCATCAAATGAAAAGAGAATGGGTGATTGTGGTGGTGGTAGGGAGGCGGCGGAGAGACGCTGTAAGGATTGGCAGTGACGACAGAGAATGGTAGCATATTGTCATATTGGTGGTTTTCCGGTATGCCGTGATATTGTTGGTATGTGCGTGAAATTTGAGGTTCAAAGGAGACGAGATCGTGCGGGTGATTTGAGAGATTTTATTTAAATATTTGAAATTTATTTTGGGGTTTTTATTTTTTAATTAATAATTAAAATTACAAAAGTACCCTATAAACAAAAGAACTATTGGCGAGAATAACTAATGTAGAAATTGAGTATTCTCAAAAAATAAGTTACCATATATTAATTATTTTGAATGTCAAGTCTAGAAATTGGGTATTTTGAGGAAGGTTAGGCATACTGTTTGCACATTAGTCTTATTTTTAATATAACAAGAAACGAGTTATCAAAAAAGAAAAAAAAACAAGGAGTTCAAAGAATCGATTCTAATACATGTTAAAGGTATTAGAAATGGTTTCAACTTCTATGAGTTTGGCTCAAATCACTGATTACAAAGAAATTCGAGGCATGCATTTAAAAAATTGATCATGGCACCAACACTTCATCGACTACAGCTTCCTCCTCTGTCGATATTCACTCAAGTTCGATTATGGTTCTGTCGGAGCCTTTGGGAATGCTGCATGGTACAAGAGAGCAGAAATCACACAATTTAGGAAGAAAATAGAATAAACTGAATTGAATTGAAGTGAAAAGTTAGTAACACTGGAGATAAGTTGGCCTTACTCTTTTTTCCAGAAATTTTCCCAGACCTTGACTTTGAAGCTTCTTCTTCTTCCAAAATATGCAGCAGAATCGCACAAGCACGGCTAGTACAATGATTACCACAGTCTCGAGCAACAAAAACAGTACGATTGTTTTCTCATTGCCAGTATAGATGCTAACAGTCTTGACACCAGTTTTTGAGCAGCTAGAGGCAACTTCTGGCCTGCAATAATAAATGCAAGATAAAACAGTGCAGAAATTTAAAAAACTTAAATTTATTAGGTAGAAGATGAAGATCATACGTGTAGTTCGGCAGACTAATGGATTTCCAATACCTGCATCCAAAGAGAAAGAGGCCATTTAATGCAATCTGCAAACGATACAATATGCTATAGATTATAGTTCACTACTCACTTGAAGCATCCATGAAAGCTAGAAGGGTGCTCTGGTCGAGTTTGTAATGCTGGAGATCACTCTGAGAAAGATTGTTTGAAAACTGGCCTACAAAAGGGCATCAAGAAACAAAAACTGAACCTATTTGACCAACTATTGGATAATGTTATCGAGATAAAATGTTCAAAAAAGAGAAGATAGATCATCTAGTGCATAATCAAAAAACGTGTTTTGTTTACCATTAGAATCAACAACTGGTGCATAATGCTTCTGTGCTCGAACCAAAAAGGACTAAGGCTTACATATATACTGGCCTCACAGTGATCGATCACCGGTGGAGATGTGAAGAAACACTCAGTAATGTTTTTCTTACAGCCTTGACGATATCGTGATGATATATCACAGGGCCTGCACTCCACAACATTTGTCCGTACAATCTATATGCAAAAAGTCCCTATTTCTAACATTAATGATGACACATGAACTGGAAACGCTGACAGACAGACCAATAATTTCTCCTGATTCAGAGCCGAAGAACTCTTGCACAACAGAATCATGATTGTTAATGTTTGCAGGATTGACCTTTAGAACCCGCAACAACATATATCTGCCAACAAAATAACCTTGCAGAAATCAATAATATGCAAGGACAAAACATTAGACACAAGGTCAAAAAGATTTCATGCCTTTCTTGAACCGCCGTGAATGGGAGCTATGTCGGTGTTGCAACAACCACTAATAGAAACAAAATCACAATGCAAAGCCATAATCATGAAGAAAGGCAGCTTGAACAAGCCCAAACACACAAAGACCAACTACAAATTATCAAATCCAAAGCGTATCACACTCACAGAAACAATAAAAGCATAAACAAAATTGGGAATTCACAGCAAACATTAACAGAACCAAAATAATGCAGCTGAACCACATTGTAAATCTCAATTTTGGCCATAATCATTAAGGCAATCTGAAAGAGCCCAAACAAACATAGACCAACTACAATTTCCCCAATCCAAAGCATATCAACTCACAGAAACAATAAAATCAAGTAAAAAAAAGAACTCAATGTGAAGAATGTGTATTTAAAACATGTGGTAAAACAGTTCTTTATCACCAACACATCTGTAATATGACTACATTAGAAAATATAAGAAATGCAAGCAAAGACTCATATAGATGTAGCCAAAATCTCCTTTATAAATGAAAACTGAGGTAGACCTTTATACAATTAAATATTGTAATTTGAATGCTACGGGATTTAGAGGAACCTGAAACACCATGAAGGACATATTTTTAAAACTGGTGAAAAACAAATAGCCTAGATAATACACCTATGCAAGTAAATATTAAACACAACTACATTAGAAAATATAAGAAATACAAGCAAAGACTCACGCACAGAAATCCATAACACATAAAAATTGAATCTTTTAAGTTGAAACAAAAATTATAAACAAAACGTATACACATTAGAATGAATCAAGAGTTGTTGTCTATACCTTTGCATCAACGAATGCATATTTCTTGTAAAACATAAGGCCTTTTGCCATGGTTAATTTGTTCATGTACAGTTACAATTGCAAACCATTCTTTGCTCCCACCTTGACATCTTCAATACCACCGGTACATCCAAGCCAATTCAATACCACTTCCGCCGTTGCATGACAGCCATAGGCGCCCTCCATTGCGAAAGTAAAACTGATAATCAGAACACACACTCACTGCCACACAAAATCAAAATCAAAACGAATACACTAATTAAACTAAAAACACGAAATCAAAATTCAATATGGAAAAAAAGATTCACCAGAGAGAAGTTGAGGGAGGAGAGCAAGAGTATGAACAAAATCAAGAGATTGAGAAATTGGGAAGAAATATGGCCGAATCTAGAACATACTTGAACATACCTTTCCGCCGCTGCAAGAACACCACCACAGAAAATCAAGACACTAATCAAAACTCCGAAAGCACAAGCTTAAAAAAATATGGAATCCAAATCAAAAGAGTCACCTAGGAGAGAAAAATTGGAGAAGAGCGGTAGGAAAGAAAAAGAGCGATAGGAGAGAAGGACCTCGCTGAAACGTGTGAACGTGGTATTTGAGAGAAACCGCCGGAACAGTTTTCAAGAGAAGGTGGGTGACTGAATCGTGGAGCAACTGCCGGAGCATATACCAAAAGGGTTTACAATATATGGGCTGGAAATTCTATTAATGAATTACGACCGTTGACCTGATCTGACGGATGTGATGAATTTTACTGGCACTTGCTAAAAATAGAAAATGTGAAAATAAAAAAGGGAATTACAATCTGTGGGGAGGGAAAAAAAAGATATTCTATAAAAAATCACAGTCGTTGGATCTAATCCAACGGCTGATATTGATTTCACTGACACTTACTAAGGGACTTAATATAGTAAGTTAGATAAATGATGCCTAAGAGAGGATTGAGCCCTGAAATTTATTCGCTCTAAAATTTTTTAAAATTTTGTGAGATGTGTGTTATATATATAGACAACCGAAAATTAAGAAACAATTGCAATATTCTCGGATAGGGTAAAAACGTGGGAGAAGAATTTGATTAAACTAGGCCTTTGTCTGACACTTGTTATCCTAAATGTGGCAGTTACCTGATTCTCTCTCTCTCTCTACTGCTGATATCATGGAGCACGCTCCCTCTTCCGCTGCTGCTCGTGTTCCTGCTCCAGCTGTGCTTAACATCAGGAGTAGTGTGTACGCGACTAATGAGTTTCAGATTTCTCGTTCAAGATTGAGCCATGCTCGCGAGCCTACTCGCACGTCTGGACTGAGTGTCCTTTGTTGTTGCAGCGACGAGCAAACAAAAGAAACGAACCAAAAAATATGAAAAAAACAAGAAGGAATTTTGGTGCAGAAGGTGATACCTTACTGCTGAGTTCTTGGTCATTATTTATAGGAAAATAAAGCAACAAACTGGAGCCTATTTAGCAATCATGCCTAGATACATGCAGCACGTTGCATGATGGCTACCTAATTCCCTAATGAATTGGTCATAATCTGACCAATTCTAAAACACAAATTGCCAAAATAGTAAAGAACAAAAATGCAGCAAAAGTAGAGTTTAACACCAACAAATCACCCCCTTAAACTCTGCTTTTCAAACTCCGACGATAATCACTCTTAGAGGAGCATTGGCTCATCGTCTTTCTCGACTTCGACGCACACAAGATTTGCTTGTTGCTGTCGATCTTGCTTACGACATTCTTTCACCCAATGTCCAGGATTACCGCAATAGTTACAAGTGCCCTTTTTGTTTTCACCTTTGCTTGTCTTCGCCTTGTTCCAAACTTGTGGCTTTGATCCTTCGCCATCTTCGATCTCTTGACTATATTGTCGTGCTTTCCATTCTTCTTCAGTGAGAAGTAGTTGATTTCGGACAGGGACAGAATCATCGAGTTCTCCCCGCTCCTCAACGACCAAGAGCCTCCCAATGAGCTCTTCAATGGACAGTGATTTCAAGTCCACAAGAGATTCAATGGCCATAGCCATTTGCTTGTATTTCCTGGGCACACAACGCAAAATTTTTAGCACGGCCTTGTGCTCCGTCACCGGATCCCCCAAGACCTCTAAATCGTTAACAATGGCGGTGAGCCGAATGCCAAACGATTCAACACCTTCGCCCTCCTTGAAAGCGAGATTTTCAAATTGCGACCAACGAGTCTGAGCTTTGGCTTCCCTAACACGCTCCACCCCAATCCGCATGGTCTTAAGCGTGTCCCAAGCTTCTTTCGCCGTCGACTTTACTCCAAGTGTTCGGACGAGCTCTTGTGGTACGGCCCGAAGAAGCACCGACATAGCCCTACGATCATCACGTTGATCACCCGGACCACCTTCCACGATCTCCCACAAGCCTTGCGCTTGTAGTTGCACCTTCATGAGAATCGCCCAATCTGCGTAGTTGGTTCGAGTGAGAATCGGAAAGTGTGCCACACTTTCATTCTCCCTGATAACTCGTTCCACAATACGTGCCTCTCCTCCTCCGCCGAGTTTCAGCCATCCTGAAGGCGGCGGTGTGGACATCTCTCCCTTGTTCTTGTCAGCAACAGCTCCTGCTCCTCCTGCTCCTCGTCCCGCCATTACGTCGAACTGGATCGAACACCGAACGACCACGCAAAGGTTGGATCGAACACCAACACTTTGACCGAGTTTGGATCAAACACCAAACTCTTGAGTCTTGGATCACACACCAAGCTCTGATACCACTTGTTGTTGCAGCGACGAGCAAACAAAAGAAACGAACCAAAAAATATGAAAAAAACAAGAAGGAATTTTGGTGCAGAAGGTGATACCTTACTGCTGAGTTCTTGGTCATTATTTATAGGAAAATAAAGCAACAAACTGGAGCCTATTTAGCAATCATGCCTAGATACATGCAGCACGTTGCATGATGGCTACCTAATTCCCTAATGAATTGGTCATAATCTAACCAATTCTAAAACACAAATTGCCAAAATAGTAAAGAACAAAAATGCAGCAAAATAGAGTTTAACACCAACATCCTTCGCTCATCCAGGGGAGAACGCGCGGAAGTGGGACCCCAGGACGCACTGCTACAGCCCTGTCCCATGTGCAGCGTTTCGCAGGGTGGGAGATTGCCCGAGAGGAGACGACTGCGAGAATGCTCTTGGCATCTTCGAGTCATGGCTGAACGGATGGTGCACGGACGGTGAAAACTGCACGGTCGCGTATGTGCACGGACGGTGAAAACTGCACCCGGCGAGCGTGCTTCTTTGCACACTCTCCGGAGGAGCTCCGCCCATTGCACCCCTCCTCAGCTCTGGCCGTGCCACCTCCTCGCTCCAACACTCATGTTTTGGAGTATGCTGGCTCACTTTACGTATCTCCTAGTGACGTGCCTAGGCCACACAGGTACAGGCAGCTCCCTCCTAAACTGCTTGCCCCACCAAATGCAGCAGTTAGGCTCCCCCGACATTGGTCCCCCATCGTCACCGCCTGACTGGAGTGATGATCCTGAGCTGGCTAGGCTTAGGAGGCCAGCTCCACCTTGGCCGGATCGTGGACGAGCCCGATCTTTCAGTGTCTTGGCTTCAGTCCCTTGTCCCACACATTTTTAGGTTGCTAGGCTCGATGCACTGCAGCTCCGTGATCCATAGTGTCCGTTGGATCGAGTTCGAGGCATCTGCATCTTCTTATGTTCTAGTTGTGGGATAAATAATGGCTTGGATAGTTTTCTCAAGTCTGAAGTCAGAGTTTCAGAAATAGGACAGTGTTTGAGGGGTGACTTTTGTAAAAGGATGTGTGTAACATTTCTTTTATTGGATCTGTATTCTGTACATTTGCATTAGAATCTGTTTTCGTTTACTCTCTTTCAGTTTCAATGCCAACATCCAAAATCTGGATGGGGAATATAAACATGAACTAAAAAGCAATCTTGCGTTTTGATCTTGTACAATAATCCCTTCTGGTTATTGTACACATTTGATAATTTGCGTGCTTATTATTTGTATTTATATATTTTAAGGAATGTTTGATCATTAACGAATTTAACAGATCATTTTGAAAATAAACGTTATATAAAATCAAAATCATAACACATACGATAATAACACTACTCATACAATAATTTCAAATTATAGTTAAGTGTACTTTGACATTTTTTTGATGGACCATTCATTTATGAGATAGTCTTGTGAGAGACCGTCTATATTATAAAGGGGGAACTAAGTAGTAAATGTATGCTTGAATATTAAAAACAAGGAGGTCCTTAATTAATTACAATTTAGAAAATTACTATTCACGTGTGCACTATTCACGTGTGCACTATTCACGTGCGCACTATTCACGTGCGCACTATTCACGTGCGCACTATTCACGTGCGCACTATTCACGTGCGCACTATTCACGCTCCAATACTATTTTGAAATTTGAATCCTAAATATAATTAGATTAGGGAAACTGTAATTATTTATATAAATAGGGAACGGCCTCACCCAAATCAAACCGTTCCATTCAAAAAATCAAATCAAATCTTTGGAAGTAGTGATGGAAAGTAGGCTTAGGCGGCGCCAAAGGTATGAGCTTCCGGAAGATTTATTGATGGATATATTATTGAAGATGCCGGCTAAAAGCGTAGCTAAATTCCGTCGTTTATCCAAGTCTTATCGGGGTCTGATAGACAGCCCGGAATTCGCCGGTAAATATCACAACCTATCAAGCCCTAGCTTCCTAATCCGGCAGGAAAATGGGATGAACGTGTTGGTATACTTTAATGGCATTGAGAGGAGAGACCATAAATTGATGATGATGAGCCCTAATCCGACATCCGATGAGATTCATGAATTCTTAGGATGCAGCAGAGGCATTATCTGCTACAGAACAACAAACCTAATGGTCCTTCCATTTACGCTTTGGGATATGATGCTGTAATCGACGATTTGAAAGTGCTCAAAGTAATGTGTTGCAGGAAGAAACAAGATACGCATTACTGAAGAGTCCAGAAGACTCAACATAATATAGTTGGCTATTTTGTAGAAGTTATCATGTTTAAACATGCTTATGTTTAAACACTTGCTGAACTGAAATCAGAAACTAACCAAGAGTATTGAAGAAGAAGTACAACTCTTATGAAATCAAAGACAATATTCGAGAAATCAAGATGACAAGTGAAGATTGATTTTGTATCGTTTGAATTAGTTTGAGAATATTTGATAGAGTTGTACCTTAGAAAGGATTAGTCTTAAATAAGGAAAGAAGATATTTCTTATCCTTTAGCTATAGAAGTAGAGTATAGCTAGAAGACTAAGTGTAGCTGTGACAAGCTGGATGAGAGATCAGCATTGCCGAGATTGAAGGATCAAGAAGATAAACGAGGCAACACAGCATTGAACTATAAATACTCAATGAAGCTGCAACAGAAGATTATCCATCTTACAAGAAAGTATTCTGCCGATCAGAATAGCTTTACAGTTGGAGCAGCTTATTGAAGGGAGTTCAATAGGTCTTTGCCGAACGCCAGCAGTCTGAAATCAACAGCCTTAATACTTCAGGGGAAGTGGTCAAGACAGCAACGAGGAGTTCCTGACCGGCGAGTGAGGGGATCTCACGAATCCATATAAGAGGTAACATATCTTGATTATCTAGTGGATGAATTTCAGACTGGGCAAGGCCCCGCAGATGTAGGTGTTCAACACCGAACTGCGTAAACAATTTTGTGTGTTCTTTCTTTTTATATTTAAACTCTGCAGTATGTTTAAACATACTTATTAGTTTAGAAAGAATAGTTGAAAACTATTTTGAAACTGATCGATAGTAACTTTCAATTACGTGTGCTGGGTTTATAGTTCAAGGACAAGGATTGATAGTTTTGGTGGAGATCTCACGCGTTATACACATATGGTTTTGGGCGGTGAGGTTTTGGTGGAGGGTAGCAGCTTGGTTCACAACGGGATCTTGGCTTTTGATTTCGCAGCAGAAAAATTTAGTAGAGTTCCTCAACCAGCTGATTCAAACGTCGGATCGGTATCATGCATTAATGAGTGTCTTTGTTTCTTTGACAATTTTGATCATCACAATTTGAATGTGTGGATGATGAAGGAATATGGAGTTAAAGAATCTTGGTCTTGCATCTTTACCGTCGTTAAGGAATCTATTTCCGACATACTATATTATGGTAGAGCCTAGCCCTTCTCCTGAATCTTTAGTGCCTCTACAGTTTGTTGTCGGTCGAGGTCAATTGCTTTTGCTGTCATCCAAGACTCATGGCATATATTTATTAGACCACACAACCCGAGAGCTTTCTCAAAGTAGGAAGGTTTTGCAAAACCATGGGCAAAATAGGGAAGATTTGGAAAACATGGGAATCAGTATGATAGTCGCATTCAGTGAATGCGACTTTGATTTAATTTTAAATGCAAATTCATTTTCTGACGGGTTAATGTGAGACATAGCGTCACGTGGGTGCTGACGTGTTCTAAAGTCGCATTGAATGCGACTTCAATTAAAGTCGCATGTTTAATTTTTAATTTGTAATTACTGACGAAATTCGACTATCACAGTGGGGGTTTTAATTATTTTTAATTAAAGTCGCATTCGCTGAATGTGAGTTTGCATTCTTTTTACCTGATTCGCTGAATACGACTTTTAGTAATTTTCAAATTAAAACGACTTTCACCGTATGCGACGTCATGTATTATTTACATTGTGCAAAATTTTCATAATTTTAATTGTAACTTTATAAATTATACTCATATAATATAATTATTTAATTAAAGACATCCTAATGATTTTTTGGAACTGTTGAATTGTTTTTATAGTTAAAATTTTCATATACATATACAGGTATAAATATGAATATCTACTCTTTGATCAAAATAAGAATTAGTTCAAATCGTATCAACACATGGAGTGAGTGCTTCCGGAATTTGAATTGTTATATTTCAGTGAAATTGGAATGATCTTTTCACGTTGAAGAATAATTAAAGGAAAAAAATTATTCACATCAACCACTCGTTAATGGTTGATAAAATTTTGACTAAAACTATATGCTTTGAATCAACTTTATAAATCCATCATATACTACTAAAATTGTAATCATTGTGCAACATAAAATAATTAAGTATCTTCAGTACAATTTTTCTTGCAAATTATGCAGCTTCTATGAAGCTATTTATCCAACCATTCAAAAGCTAGCCTATATTATAGAGGTGAGACAGACGCAAAATTCACCCCCTAGAGCAATCAGTAATATATGGAAAGCATACGATGATGCGGAAGAGACGGCAGAAGAGACGACGGGCGACTTTTATCTACAGATCCAGTTCCACACTCAAAACCTAAGTACAATGAAAAATAGGTCTCAGAT
This sequence comes from Sherardia arvensis, assembly GCA_948330725.1. NCBI lineage: Eukaryota > Viridiplantae > Streptophyta > Magnoliopsida > Gentianales > Rubiaceae > Sherardia > Sherardia arvensis. Next base: position 37,788,681 of record OX415236.1, on the reverse strand, counting down.
AGTTGATACATGGCAAAACCAGTCAAAGACTGAAGAAAGTGTTAATATTACAGAAAAGAAAGACAAATTTACCTGCTTTCAAGAATTAGTAAGTCTCTCATTTTTTCAACTGCGTGGATAGAGAGCATGCTCGCAACTCTACTTCCTCTTTACTGCCAGAGCAAATCTCTCTCACTTTCTGAATGGTGTGAGGCGCCAAAGATGAACTGTACTTCAACACGCCAAGCTGCTCGATATTTGCTGGGTCTATGTAATTAGCAAACATGGTTATTGAACCTATGTCATTAAGCTCTCCAAGACCTTCACCTTTAAAGGGACACCATTGATAAAAATATCAATAAACGAAAAAATTAATTATAAAATAGAAATTTACTAAATCTACAATTATGCTCTATACTCATTTCATTCGTATCTATCATTTGACCTTTTTTTAATTTGAATTGAACCAAAAATGATACTAATCAAATTAAATTTATCAAGTAAAAGTTAAATCATTCAAAAACTATACTAAACTAAATTTAACAAAATTTAACTTAAATGCAATCTAGTTTAAAGAAAAGTAAAACTTAAACGGTATGTTCTTCACATACTGGATTTCAGTTCATCAACCTCTGATCTCTAGCTAACCTCTTCATTTCAGATTCTTAATACGAACACAATCTTCAATTTACTTTATTTTTGCATCAAAAGTATGTTGATTTCTCTTTAATTTTGAACCATGCATAACCAAGACCCATTATATGCCCTAATCTGATCATTTCCACACACTTGCTCAAAGGAATCAAAGGAACAAATCTTGCTCAAAAACAAAAACACCTAACTTTTTCAAAAATAATTGCATAATCTAGAAGGCGAAAAAAGGCACTGTGTAAAATCGTCTACAATAAACACTATCAAGTTAATCACCAGATTCTGAAGTTGGTTAGAAGACTGGATGCAAAAGTTAAAATGCTTTAACATATGATTGCAAAGTTGAAATGCTTAACATTACTGCAGCGACAGTCACACATGAACAGAATCAGTAGCTATAATCATGACAAGCTCAAATATAATCAGACCAACTAAAGAGGAACTACAAAAGTCATGAAACTTGAAAAGTGAGTGCCAAACCTTCTAACAAGAGAAATACCATCTGAATGAACTCCACTAGACGGAAGGCCAATGAGCATATCTCCAGCCGTAATATTTTCCCCATCGATTACTGAATCCTTTTTAACAACGCCAACTGCAAAACCACTAAGATCGTACTCCCCATGAGCATAAAAGTCTGGCATCTCAGCAGTCTGCATCAACCATAGAACAGTTTCAATGCAAGAGCAAAACTTCAAAAAATTTAGTACTTCAAGTAGTATTTTCTTCAAACATTATCAAAAACCTGATTCTCTCAAACTAATTCAAGAGCCAATTCACACCATTTAAATTTAATATTTCAAGTTCAAACGTGCAGTTTAATGGTCAGGGGTTGGTAGACAGTTAGGAACTGTTCTTCATCATTACTGAGCAATGCAACTTAGCTAAGCTACCAAAATTACTGCTACAATAGACAAGATAGTTGGAAGAATTTTTTCACTCTTTTATTTTTTTTCATCAACTAAAGAAAGCCACTAAAAATATATACCTCTCCTCCAAGCAGAGCGCAATCAGATTGTTGGCAATCATCAACTATTCCTTTTATTAGCTGCACAGGTACCAATCTATTATCTCTAATATCTATGTCACCAAATCATTAGGGCTAAAAGTTTGGTAGAGAAACGAGGACTTTATGTATGACCAACCTGACAAAATTTAGTGATAATGAGTTAGCTATATATATTTAAACACTGTGTTCATCCAAAAAGTTCACATTTGTAGAAGCATCATTAATGAACTACAGAGCAAAACTAAAAGAGTAGAACTAGATCAGGTAGAAAACAATAAACAGAAAGTCAAGGTGGGCATTACAGAGTCAAAATTTGATTTCAAGGGATAATGCAAAATTAACCTAAAATCTGAATGATGACGGAAAGCACTGTGGCTGGGGTTAGTGGAGAAAAAAAGGACATGAAGGAACACAATAGAATATGTCATAATGGACAATAAGTCATAGCGAAAATGGAATATACCAAGTTAAATAGGTCCTCACTGCGTGTTGACATCGCTTTACCACGAACAATCATGTGGCTAATTGGATCTTTCCGTCCCTGCAATGATGATGTAAATGGATACACAGAGATCCCGCCTGTTTTTTGTCCAATCAGCTGATTTAGCTGAACAAAGTCCATGTCTTTAGTATCCATCTCCTTAAGTGATTGACTGCAGAACAATTTAAATACAAGATGAGCAACCATAATGTATTCAGAAAGTTCTGCAAATCCATCTACATATAAATTCATTTAGAAAAGCATGCACCCTTTTTAGAAACATTCAGCCTTTTCACCATTTTTCTATCTATACCAATTTAGACTTTAGACATTTTAGCTGCAAGAGGCATCTCACCAGAAAAGGGGTACCAGATGCAGCAACTCTGGCTTTAATGAGCTCATGTCAAAGACTACTACTTCAGCATAAACACCTTTCATTTCATTGAACACGACTCCTGATAAAATGAAATAAGCAAATAATTACCCTTGCCGGAAAATTTGTTTCTGCCGCCTGTCGCCCTTCGCCCTGCCGCCGCCCGTTGACTCTGTCACTCGCCACCACCGCCTGTCCGTCGCCCCTCTCCCTCACCCACACCGCCCGTCGAGATCTCCCCGTCCGTCAGCCACACCGCCCCTCCGTCGCCCCTGTCACTCACCCACACCGCCCGTCCATCGCTCATCCACCGCCCGCCCGTCAGTCACCCACACCGCCCAGTCCACCACCCGCCGTCCCGTCACCGGAGTCTATCACTCACCCGCCGTCCCGTCACTCACCCATCGTCCCCCACTCGCCGTCCCGTCTCGCCTTCCCCGTCTCTCCGTCCCCGTCACTCACCGGAGTCTCCACTCACCGTCCCCGTCACTCACCGGAGTCTCCACTCACCGTCCCCGATCTAAAACCAGATCTATTTCTCGCCCAATTTTGTTTTTCAGTATTTTTTTTGTTTCTGTTGTCGCCCGATTTCTCTTTTATAGTCTCGGCCCATTTTCTCCTTCCAGACCGGGCTGACTGAAATTTGACCAAAGTCGCATTCCCGTAATGCGACTATATGCCACGCAGACCAGACCACGTAATCCCAATCGCCACGCAGGCTTAGTATATCATTTTTCTTTTAAATTTATAAATAAATCAAAGTCGCATTCAGCGAATGCGACTTTCCTAGTTGTTACCAAGTCCCCGTAATCTTCCTATTTGTATCCTATAATTACTGTTCCATCACAAAAGCATCTTTCACTCCACAAAACCCTACCACCGCCGGACTTTTCGTCTAAGCAACCCTGTGGGTGGGACATACAGGCTGATTGCTCCCCGCACTTTTACTCATACCCCAACATTCTGGCTACCTTAAATAGCCTATCATCTCACCATTACCATTATATTAGGGTTGTTAACGATTAATCTTACTAGACTAACCGGACAGCGCGTTGCGCGGTTTTTATGGTGTAATTTTAAAATAATAACAATGAGTATGTCAATACAAAGTAAATGTCTGATGCAAATAGTATTGTAAATAATAAATTATGTAAATTGAATAATTTTTTGTATCATAGAAATCTCAAAAAATAAAACAATTGAAAAGAACTAAATTAATAATTAAGGTAAAGTGTTGCTTTCGATTCCCTATTTTTGAATTCTTGTTTACATCAGATTCGACTTCAGTGTATTCTTGTATATGAGTATCCGCGGTCTTTGTATTTTTTTTGTTCGTAGTTTTATTATCGGAACGTCGTCTTATTCATGCTAAGGTATGTGTGCCATTATATTCACCTCTTACAAATAAACCTACGTATCTAGTATGGATTTCTCCATATTTTGGTTTTGGAGGTTGGAGGAACACAATGTACTTTTTACCTTCAAGGTTCAACATAATTCTTTCTTTCTTGTAGGATATTTTGTTCTTACAAAGGAAAATAGTATAAGGCTGTATGAAAATAAAGTAAAAAGATTTATATGTAAATTGGTATTTCGTACATTACTTCCTCCGAATTTAATCCTAGTATACTTTCATACTATGTACCCAGAAAGGTAGTTTGTATTGTTTCATTATCATCTGTTAAGTTTGTTTGGATCATGCACCTGAATATTTGGAAAATCATTATGAATTCAAGAATTTTTTTTTTTTAAATGATGAATGAAACACACACACATATATATACACTCATACACATAATCATCTAAAAAACATCCACACATTATTTACATATAGTGCTTTCCTTTTATTATTCGTTGAAGTGTTTTTGGATTTGTATTTGATATTATACGTTGTGGATTTTTGTATACATATATTTTGAGTATAACTTTTTATACATATTTGATCTCAAAACTTATAAAAACCATCCCTATGTTTTCATTTTTCTAAAATCTAATATAAAACCTCAGGCGATTTTATAATCATTAGCCCAAAGGTGAAACTGTGAGAGCGACTTACCAAAACCTCATGCGATTCTAGGTGTTATTATCAACATTTTGGGGCGACGTTTTATTTAATATTTATATTTATAAAGAAAAATCATAGAATAACAATACGTGCAGTTCTAAACCCTAAATCCCTACAAGTATAACTCTTCAACCATGATCTATTCAGCGTCCTCTAATAGCATGCTCTATTAGCATTATTTTTCCCATATCCTCTGCAGGTATACAAAACAAAAATTCAACATAAATTTTCAGTGTTGGTTTAAGATAATCGGACATAAATAATTTTATACTAATTTTATGCTCTCGTCGTCTCAATAATACTGATAATCTAAGCAAAAATAAACACAATTACTTTACAAACACCGCCCAACGCGTGGTCCAATTACCATAGTTTATTAATGCTGAAGATTTCGGTGAATATGAATATTTAATTTTATAAATACAACACAAAATTTACTGTAAATATCAAAAATTAATCTACATAAGCATGAAAAATTCATTAAGGAAAATTGAATACCCTAATTTCATTAAGTGTCATTCTAAAATAAAATTATATAAGTCGACAATTGATCAGGGATACAAAGCTCATAGCTTATCAAACTTTGTGTCAATTATCGTAGAATATTGTGACCAGTAAACATTCTTATACCTAATTAATTCGGTTATTAGAATACACCTAATCACAAACGCCTTTATTATCATTAACATTGATTATTAGAATACTAAGTTTGTCAATTCTGCTAATTACTTGCCTGAACAATAATTCTGCTAATATTTGATATATTTTGAGAGTAGCAATTGAGAAATTAGTTATCAGGGAGTAGTTGTTTTATTTGATTTTTCGGTTCAATTTTTAATTGTATTTGGATTCATTAAATATAAATTTTTCATTTTTCATTGTTTGCTTAAATTAGTTAGTATTAATTACATAATATTATATACATTTTTTTTTAAAGTTAAAACCATCCAAGTGGACGGGAGGATTATTCACGGCTCCTCAACCCAAATAAAAACAATAAAATTACATGATCAGGTTTGAAACCCAATATTACACATGAAACCCTTTTGGGGTAACTGTGGCAATTTGTTGCCCGAAGGCTATGTTCCGATCTAATATCGGGAACAAAGAGAGATATCAGAGATGTGTCTAAAAATAGTACAAGAAAACTAAGTCATCTCTGTATCAATGCCAGTCACAGCATAGCTAAAACCAGACTTCCCTCCTTCTGCCACGTATAGACATCACCAAGTACAGCATTCTAGAGCTCGTTAAAATTCACCATCCCACTTTCTCACAGACAAAACAGAAAACTCGGTTCTATTATAGCAAATACTCTCTACCTGAACCTCAACCGACTATCCATTGCGCCCGGTGGCCAATGGACCACCGGAAGATAGCAAGTCTTCACAAGGTTGGACAGAAGAGTAGTATGTAAAGCATACCGAGTTATTCTACCTAGCCATGATACTAATAGGAAAGCTTCATCAAGAGCCTAACTAGAGATTGCTATAAAGATTTCTCTTATAAGGCGATATTCCATAGCGCAACATTAAGAAGAAAATCACAAAAATCTAAAAATGGATATATATAAATTAATATCGGTACTAAAGCAATCCCAACCAATCCTGGTCTGATTGGCTAGTGGCTAAATACAGGATAGAGCAAATGTAATCTAACTCGATATAAGCTTAAAGCCTAATCGGTCTACAAATCTAGTATCAGTATCGCCATCAATAGTGTTTCAAAACTATTGTGACTTGGATTTCTCCTAACTGTACTAACTAGATCGGAAGCTAATCAAAGTTTAACTGAGCAAAAGGACCCGTCAGAAAAACTATGATTAGCAGATCACATTCAATCCAATATCTAAGTACAAACATCAATAAATATATACCCGAAAAAAACAGAAAATAAATTTTAAAAAAGGAAAAAGAAGTAATACCACCTTCTCAGTCTAACTGTGCCAGTTCTAGTATAACCTGTCCAAATCTGCCCGGCCCGACCGAGCCGACCCGACCGAGCCGAGCCGAGCCGACCGACCCGACCCGAGCCGACCGAGCCGACCCGAACCGACCGAGCCGGATCGAGCCAACCAAAACCGTTGACCTGCGAGTCTCCCCGAATGTCGATCGAAACAGCCCCGATCTGCTCTGCATCTCCGGTCAAGGCCTCTTTTGCGGTTCCGTGCGCCTAGCCGATCCAGATCTGGCAGCTCGGCTCTCCGGTCCGAGACGCGTCGGCGGTCCCCCAGTATTGTCGGTCGGAGCCGATCCCCAGCGAGTCTGGGCTGTCCGACAGCTTTGATCAGTTCCGATGTGGTTGACCGGACTGCTCCTCTGTGCTCCGGCGATGTTCAGGACGGGGCTCTCCCGGTGTGCGGCCCATGGCGGAGATCGGAACCCTCAAGGCAGGCTCGATCGTTTCCGGCGAGCCCGATCTGATTTCCGGCGGCGGTTGACGGCGGCTTGGGAGCAGTGGCGACCCGCTCCCTCCGACGGATGTTACCGGCCCGGATCTGTGGGCTTCCGGCCGGCCCTGGCCATTGAAGAGTAGATCTCAAAACTTTGGAACTGTAATTTGTCGATCAAGAGCGGTGATTTGAGTAGAGGGGTAAGAGGGGGTGGTTTGAGTTTATTGGTTAGGGGGAGGGGAGGTCACCTCCGGCCCGGCGAGAGGCGCCGGCCGGAGCCTCCCCACGGCGAAATCTGGGCAGAGAAGGGTGGGGCGGGTAGAGAGCTTTTTTGGAGAGAGAAAAGAGTGATCAATCGATACTAGCTGATATTATATACATAATAAAAGGCTCTCATTTTTCAAATCAAAATAAAACTAACCCTACGTACCACACCAATAAATAAAACCGGTTCAAGAATCAAAACAGTTCGACTAAGTCAGTAAATATTAGAATTTTATTAAATTTATGTAATAATATTGTCGGTTCGATTACATAATTACAAATTATACGTAATTACAAATTTTATTCTGCTGATCAATTCACACTTTCTTACATAATTATAATTAACTAGATTATTATTATTAGGTGTTTATGATTATTATTATATTAGATTTGGTTTAAGTATTTTAATTGTTAATTCCGCAATGAGACACCGCTTTCAACTTTACTTAATATTCTGGCAATAATTGATAGAATTGTTTTATGAATTAGCTCATGGCTTATCAAACTTTGTATCGGAGAGTAAATGCTATGTTTTGTAGCATTTCTTATGGAAGTCAATTTAAATCACAGCTTCTTATATTTTATTACTCCTTTTATTTCTTCTTCAAAAGCCCCCAACAAAATAGAATAAAATTGAATCATTAATTGCACGTGAAATCAATCTAGAAATCCAAGAAAGGGAAAACTTAGGGAAGAACAAAAATTCAGACTCATGAGTGTTAGATACAAACACTTAATTACGATCTGATAAAAAAAAAGAACAATGCTTTTGTTCTCTGCTAAGCCTTTGATGATAGATCTCACACCTGTTTCCTCTAAATAGGTAAGTATATGAAACCCAAAATAGAAGAAAAGTTGCTTACTTGGATGCCATCTCCTGATAGATGATCAAACGCTTGATTTTACCTATGTATTACATAATGCTAAGTTCATCATCAATAAACTGCCATGAAAACTCAGAGCAGAACCATATAATCATGTTATAGTGATGTATTTGATTGACCTTTTAAACTCAGTTTCCATGCCATTAGCCATGCGTTTAAGAACACCTAATATGTTGCTCATATCAGAAAGTGCGTCATCTTGCTTCGCCTTTTCCAACTTTCAACAGATTAAGGAAAACCATAGAATAACAATACGCTCAGTTCTAAACCCTAAATCCCTATAACTCTTCAACTAGGATCTATCCAGTGTTCCTTTAACTGCATGCTCTATTAGCATTATTTTTCACATATCCTCTGCAGGTATACAAAAAAAAATCCAACATAAATTTTCAGTATTGGTTTAAGACACTCGGACATAAATAATTTTATACTAATTTTATGCTCTCATCGTCTCAATAGTACTTATAATGTAAGCAAGACTAAACACAATGAAGTTTAACACAATGAAGTCATGCTAAACTAACCTAAATCGAGTGTGACGTAGAAACCAGAAAATGCATACTTGGAACTTGGTTGAAGTTTTCTAAATCGAGTCTGATCTTTGATTTGCCTGACCTATCAGGATGCTTCAAAACAAAACAAAAAAACACATCAATTTGCTGAATCAAATAAAAAAAACATAAAATACCAAAAAATCAAAATCAAAATCAAAATCAAAATTTGCTTTATCGAATGATTCATTCCCTCCTACATAAACTAAACTGATAAGTCCATGGTTCGTATTCTAGACCTCATTCAGTCTCGGACCAAGGTCCGAGAAGGGTCATGGGTTCGAGATACGCGGATGATGGATCCACGGGTCCATTGACCCAAATCCTTATAAGGAATGCGTATATTATAAATGTCTTACAAATACATTTCCTCCTAAACATGGTAATACAACCATGACCGAAGTATAATTCTCCTATACATGGTAATACAACTACTATTCCCATAAGAGTTGTATTCCTACAATAATTACATATCTTGGTGATGTACCGATTGTAGCCATTTAAATACCAAAGGTTTGGTACAACTTTTCCATCTATTATCTTACATATAATACGCCTTACGCACATACTAACTTGAGTGTCAGAGTGTCTACCCTCGGGACACCCGGGGCTTTGTCTTGCAGATCAATTCGTGAGCGGGGTTCGTGATCAAGTGCGGGTTCAAGACATCCATCAATTTAGCACGCTCGGTGGGACCCGCTTGTCGATCTTGATCTAAAACGACCTTCAAACTCATGGCTGATCCGGATGAAAACCTTTCTGGGAGCATGCGAATCCATTTTCTGGCCCCGATAGGAGAAAGAAGTGCCAATGCCAACCATCTCCACAAGCACGACGACATAAGCAGCACCGCCAACCAGGGAGCAAGAAAGAGCATCAATGGAGTACACCGATCGACAGAGGAAGCCTCTCCCTGGGGAGGAGAGAACAAAAGATCTCGCTTGGACGGAACCATTGCTTTTTCATCAGAGGATGTGGTTCCTAATCAATTCCCCCATACAGATCCTCTAGTAATCACAGTCACCATAAATCATAACGTGATTAAAAGAGTTCTGGTGGATGGGGGAAGTGAGGTAGAGATTATGTTTCTCAGCTGTTATGAGCAGTTGGGATTAGACAGAAGTAATCTCGTGCCTACAAATCCAATCTCGGGGTTCGCTGGCGATCCCGTTATCCCTTTGGGAGAGATTACCTTGTCAGTACGAGTTGAAGACGGTCCTCGAAGTATAACCCTCTGATGTGCCTTTGCAATAATTGACTCCAGGGTGCCGTACAACATCATCCTCGGACGGCCGTGGATGTGCCAAGCAAAAGCCATCTGGTCCCCATACCACCCGGCAATGAAATCCCTCCACATATCAAGGGATAGCCACGGTCCGAGGCGACCAACAGTTAGCTCGAGTTTGCACCATTCAAGTTATCAGAGAACCGGAAAGGGAGGATCTCGAACCAGCCAAGCACTCCGAGTCTGAACCGATGCAACTCGGAAAATCAGGAACCGTCGAAGTTGGAACTCTCCTACCTCCGAGATAATGACCAAACTTCGAGATCTCCTTGATAAGTCCATGGTTCGTATTTGGGCCTCATTCATACTCTGAACAGGGCCCGAGAAGGCCATAAGTGTTGTATTCATACCATAAATACATATCTTGGTGATCTACAGATTGTAGCCATATAAATACCCTAAAGGTTTGGTAGACCTCTCCATCTAATCTCATACTACATACTTTACGCCTTAAGCAAATATACTGACTTGAGCGTTGGAGTGTCTACCCCCGGGACACCTGGGGCCTTTGTCTTGCAGATCAGTTCGAGAGCCTGGTTCATCGTCGAAGTGTTGGTGTCCGGCATACATCAATTTGGCACGCCCAGTGGGACATCTCACTCATTGACGATGTCGCCGAACTTTGTCTCTGATCTGATCTAGCGCACCTGAAGAAGCAACTTCCCCAACAACATGTCTGACACCGAGCAGCCCAGACGAAGCACCCGAGTACTAGGGCAAAATACGGAGGAGAATCCAGAAGCAGAGCAACCCCCCAAGGACGAGGACGCGGTCGACCCGGAGGATCTCGTACGCGCTCCACCTCTGAACCGCCGCCAGGCTCTACTGTGGGGGCAGGATACTCCAACATTCCTAACTCCTTCGGTCCAAACACTGTCGTATCAGGAACACCCTTCTCCGGTCCAAACCCTGTCGTATCGGGAACACCCTCTTCCGGTCCAAATCCTACTGCATCCGGAATGCCACCTGCCACCTTCTGGATCGAATCCTGTTGGATCTGAAGCACCAAACTCAGGACAGAGAGTTTCAATCCAGACGGACATGAACTACAGCGAACAAGTCAACAACTTAGACGGCCTCGACCGAGAGAATGAACTTGGATATAGCGGATCTGATTCGATCTTTACCGTAGAGGAACAAGCACAAAGGGATCGACAAATCCTTGTAGAAAGACAGCAGGAGGAAGAAAGGCAGAGGCGTCTCAGGGAATCCCTGAGGCAACTTATACACCATACCCCATTGGGCTCTGAACCGCCCTATATAAACCTCGTCTCAGATATCCCCCGAGAACGATCCCTGAGGATGCCCGAGCACTGATGAGGGGCTTACATTCAAAATATCCTGACTTCGTTGCATCTCTGATAAACTCAAGTCAACAACTCCGTGCACAGACGCATGAAACCCCCAATCAAGTATCTATCTCAGGAGCTCAAACAACACCACCTACTGATTCTATTCATCAGCGGAGACTCCTGAATGATTTATCTAGGGATCTGCCGCCCTATAATACTCAGCGCAATCTGCCACCACCTCCTAATCCATCTAATTACCAGAATGAAGGCGCGGGATTAAGTAGGGAGGAAGTGCGAAGAATGCGCATCAACAACATCGAGGAAGAGCTCAAGCGCGAGAAGAGGGAGCGAACCCGGAGCGAATGGCAAAATAGTGCTGATCGGCCTTTCACCCAAGATGGAGCCTACCCTACCCGAGGAAAATACGAGGTTGACCAAGAGATCACGCGTATTCTCGGACCTAGAGGACAGTCTGCTCGTTCCCCCTTTTCGCGGCATATTGTCAATCTCCCTTTCGATAGCAACAAGAAGGTCCCAGAGCCCCTGCCCACATATGATGGAACCAGTGATCCTAGAGAGTTTCTTTCGGTCTTCTTCAAGACTCTGGAAACCAGGAATTTCCATGAACTGGAAATATGTAAAATCGTCCCCAGCTACCTCCGAGGGAAGGAACAAACATGGTTTACTCAGACAAACCAGAAAGTTTATTCGATTACTGGGATTTGGCTGAGTTCCTTCTCCACGCTTTCTTCCAGAAGAAGAAGTTTACCAAGTCCCTCGGAGATCTGGGATATGTGGCCCACCTTGAAGGAGAAACTGTGATAGAGCACTATCACAGATATATGGATCTAGCCACCGAATGCTATGATCGAGATGAACGCCTCCTGATCAATATGTACCGAATGAGCATAGATGATGACGTTCTGAGGATGAAGCTGGCGACAAAGAATCCAACAATTATTCATCACCTCCAGGCAATCATGGAAAAATATGCTAGCAAAGCAAATGCCGTGATGGGCAAAAGACCCCCAAATTTCCTGTTGGACAGAAAAAAATCCAGAGCGAAGATACTGAAGGTCGAGAAGACTGAGAACGCTCCCAAACCTACCTTCGAGTCATACACTCCTCTGGCTAGATCTCGGGCTGAAATTCTATCCATTCACAAGCACCTTTTGAAGGACCCACCCGCCATGAAGGATTCAGCCGAGCGCCAAAGGTCACCAAAGTTCTGTCAATATCACCGAGATCGGGGGCATGATACCGAGGAGTGCTATCAACTCAAGAACGAGATCGAGAAGCTGATTCGCCAGGGAATAGTGCAACAAATTGCACCGTCAACAACCAGCGATAATCAGGGTACACAGAGGAGATATGGGGGAATGCCCTGGCAGAAGAAGAAGGATGGCTCCCGTAACAACAATAACAATAATAACAACCATGGTGGCGGAGGCAACAATCCTCAAGATCCTCCTCCACCACCACCAAATGGAGCCAACCGAGTCATCAACGGCATCAATGGCTATACCGGAGAAACAATTTCCTTGACTAAACTGAAGGATAGTGTGCGGGTCATACCACATACTGAGCCAGTTAACAAGAGGCTTCGTCCCGAGGAAACCATTACTATCTCGGACGCGGATGCCGTACCAAATCAGATGCCTCACTCTGATCCTCTCATCATCTCAGCAACCGTACAAGATACTCTGGTAAAAAGAGTCTTCATAGACGACGGGAGTGGAGTGGAAGTAATGTTCCAAGTTTTCTTCCAGAAACTAGGATTTACCAAGGACGACCTCAAACCTACGGGTCCGATCTCAGGGTTTACAGGAAATCCAGTAATACCTCTCGGAGAAATCACTCTCCCAGTCACAGTAGCAGATGGAGCGAAGAGCTTAACCCTATACTGCACATTCGTGGTAGTCGACACCGTCACACCTTTCAACATAACCCTTGGCAGACCTTGGATGTGCCAAGCTAAAGCCGTATGGTCTCCCTACCATCTGATGCTGAAGTTTCCAACACCACAAGGAGTAATTTCAATCAAAGGAAATCAAGGAGTGGCGCGTTCTTGCATGATTACGACCATCCGTGACGCTAGAAAAGTAAGCAACATCTCGGCCATCAACACTATCCTAGGAGATCTGGTTCCCAATCCTGATCTCGAACAACCTATGGTGTTCCATTTCGAAGAAGAGGCCTACAACGAGATGACTGCGCTATGACATAAACGCCGCCACCAAACCTTCCAAGTGGGGGAACTGGTAATGCCAGTTGGCCCGTGGTGCACTAACAAGCTAGGAGAAGCGCTGGAGCCAAGGACCAAAGGACCATACAAAATCTCCGCAGCACAATCCGGTGGATTCTACCTCTTGCAAACACGCGAAGGAGAGCACTTGGATCCTGTCATTATGGTGCCCTTCCTACGCAGGTACCTCGGAGCTAAAACCAAGTAGACCTTCTCCATATAAGGAGAAACTACTTCAATAAGGCCTACGAGCCAAGCTTCCTTTCTTTTCATCTTTTTATCTTTTCATATCCGAGCTCCCAAACTCGGGGTTGTCTTTCATAATTTTACCGAGCTCTCAAGTTCGAAGAATACAATTTCTTTTCGACATATATCTTCTATTTTATTTTGAAGCAGTCTATACTCTCTAAATACAAAGAGACACTATGCCTTATAAAGCATAAGTAAAGACTGCTGCCTAAGATCCATACACTTATAAGTGTATGATTGATGCTTATCTAATATGAGCTGTTTAGACTACGTGTCTGAACTACAATCATCTTAGGCCAAAATAAAATAATATACTTATAGAAAGTATATGGTCAAAGACCAACACGATACGGGTCATGCAAACTCACAAAATTTGGGACTCGACTCTCCACGTGATACTCCTATTAAGGTACACATCACTATTTATTCAGGCTATTCATAAGCCTAAGAGTCAATCTTCTCAAGGATTGAAGTACAAAGACCTTTATAAAGGAAAAATCAAAAAGTGTTATTACACTAAAAAAATTCTTACACCTCGTGAAGGTCTTTAAATACAGGGGTACGACCCCGACCGCGGGAAGAAGTAGAGGCACGACCTCGACCACTTTGGAGGCCACGGCCCCAATTACTTTCTTCTGCCACCCTCATCAACTGAGAGGGCGTAGGAGATCCCCTTCTATTTCCTATAATTACAGGTCGAGCAGGAGAATCAATTGAGCCACGAGCTCTAGGAGTAGGTGTCACCTCTCTGCCCCTTCCACATGGGATCCCTCGAGATGTACCCTCTTGGACATGAGACCTTATCAACGGTCCTGAATATGGGACATAAGAAGGTCCACCTATCTCCCTCCTTGAAGATCCCGAAGGTATGACAAACACACCTTGAGATTCTAGTTCCTTTATTTGGAACCTGCAAGCGTTCAGCTCGGCCTGGCACATCCTCAACTCATCTATCCTGGAGGCAATCTTATGATTCACGGTGATATCTTCATCTCGTAGGGTAGAAATACGAAGATCCTTCTCGTGACTTTCACCCTTGACCTTCATTAGGTCACTCTTGACTTTCCTCCATTCTTGGTCATACTCCTTATTGACGGCCAAGACCTTGCTGTGCGCATCTTCTAGATCCTTATACCTCTTCTGAAGATCGCTCACTGCTGATTCAGTTCAGCTCTCCGCTCCAAAGATACCTTCAGCCCGCCATGAAGACTTTAACATTCTTCTCGCATGATGCTAAAACAATCCTTGGAGTCATCCAAATCTTCCTCCAGTTTCTTGCTCTTCTGAAAGATAGCTTCATACTTGACCTGCAAATCAGCACAAGCGGCAGAGCAACACTGGATATAAAGGAAGGTAAGACCAATTAATTCCAGAAATAAAGCATATGTTCAGAATACATGAAACACCAAGATCTGGCAAAAAGAGAAAAATTTTGAGTAAAAGACAAGGCTATAAGGAGTTACAATCTTTTCCTGCCTATCGAAAGTCTTCGGGTCCTCAATTGAAGCCTCCGCAGCCGGCTTCCCCACCAGGAATAACAGCTCGGGATACAAACTGCACAGCTTGTCCTGGAACTCCTCAAGAGTTAATGCCTTCTTCAAGGATTCCAAGCTAGTCAGTAAACTAGTCTCAAACCCCCCAATCTGGCTAAACTTCGCCCGAAACTCCTTCAAACTCTCCAGTACTTCCGGCCAAGTGTAGGCAGGGGCCAGACATCCTTGAACCTCTTCCTGGAGGAATCCCTTCAGATGAATCCACATCTCCGAGAGCTAAAACTTATGGTAGAAGTCACCATACTTTTGGCGATGAGCCTCCATCTCTAGACAGTTGAGGCATAAATCTATTATCAATTGAACTAGCCGCCTCTGGCTAATTGGATCAGCATACCGGTCTCTCTCCGCTTCCACCAAAGCCATGTTCCTTTTCAGATCTAAGAAGGAACCATCAGACAGCCTTTTTGCCTTCTTCATGGCTTGGTTCTCCTCTTCCAAGGCCTTTATTTTGGCTTTATCCTTAGCCATCTCATTCTGGAGGTGCTTCGCCATATCGGAAGGTTCCTTAGACCTCTTGGATATCTCCTCCTTCATCAGCTCAAGCTCAGACGCCTGCCCTTGAGAACGGTTATACAGTGCCCGAATGGAGTCGTACATATACTTCATTTGACTCACGGACTGTGAAAGAAGATAAAAACAGTTAGTTAACTACACAGCTAATTCTATTGAGAGCTAAGCTGATCATACCTGGCTAATCTCAGGACAGCCTGGTATCATCTCGACCAGAGCCTCGGAAGGAGGAGGTGACACATACTTCTCGAACTCCTCCAATGGTCCGAGTTCGAGCCTTGGCTTCTTTGAAGACTTGTCCACAGAGCTCCCTGAGGCCTCGAGATCCCTCTTTTTCTCATTACTGTTCGACGGTCCCCTCGATTCAGCTATCTGAGCCAACAAATTTGCTGCCCTATTCGCCTTAGAAGCACCCACTGCATATAAAGGAAGGAAGATAGCGTAAGAAGCAATTGGCACATTGTGGACGAGAATATAATACATAACCAAGAAGAAATACCCTCTTGCAACGCATCCGAATCTACTATAAGAGTTATCATCATGACTTCATCAAGATTATCAATTATGGTTGGGAGGACACTAGAAATCCGAGACACTTCCTTTCTCGGACATCGAACTAGGGCAGAACCCTCATCCTCTTCCTCATCTGATGGATCTAAAGCTACCGGAACAAATAGGCAATTTATCTCCTCAATCACCTTAAGCTGTGATTGAGTCTTCTTGGGTCCTTGAACCAGCCTTTTGAACCGACGCCCACGTCGAGCATCTTTCATCAGACCCGAGATTTCCTTATCTACTTCTTTCTCGGATACCTCATCTCGAGCAGTTCTCTCTTCTAATGCCTTAGAGGCCTGCAACACCTTAGCTGCACCAACTGGATCCTGCTTCATAGACAAAAGGGTTTCATACCAATCCATCTCAACACCTTTTGGCTGGTCAAAATGTGTCAACTTCAAGAAACTGCAATTTTGAAGAGTCCGGCCGGACATTTGGTTCAACCAGTCATACGTCTCAATAGGCCACTGCCAACCCATCTGATGATCTCCTGATACAAATTAACTTACCCTCTCTAAGTTTGATCTTATCTCTCACCAACTCCTCAGCTATATTTAGCAATTTACGGGAGGACTCCACTTCATGCCAGATTTCATTTTTGACCTCTTCGTTCCAATTAGGAACTTCATACTTGGTTCGATCGAAGGTTAGTTTTACCTTATCCCACTTCCCGCAGTTCACAGGAAGCACAAAAAGCTTACCTAAAGAGGTATCCCGAGAGGTCAAGGTCACATTTTGTTTAACAATGGAAACCTTATACATGGTTCGCAACAAAGGGAGACTGGGACGGTAACCTTTATGAGCACACCAAGTTATTAAGGCCATAATGATTACTATCACATTGGCATGTAACTGCCCTGGATGCACCCTATAATGCTGAAGAAAAGCATTCAACAGTGGGGGAAAAGGGAAGGCTAACCCATGCTGCAGAAATCTCCCATATATGACCCCTCGGGTCGGAGTTACTAATTCAACTGCAGACTTGTCTTCTCCAAAGTACATAAGATCAGCATCAGAAGGAATCGAAAAGGGACAACCTTCTACGAAGATAGCAGCGTCAGCGCGTGCTTCATCCTCCTTCATCGACTTTTTACTACTACCTTCACCATCCATGGATATTCTACCTCCGGATGCATGCACTACCATGAGGCTATTCCCCTCTATCTGAGCCCTCCTGGCCATTGCCCTCAACCTCTTCTCTTCCTCAGTGGCTTTTTTCTCCAGAATTACTGGTTTTTTCCCACTCGCTATCTCAGCTCTGCGGCGGTCAAGGGAGCTACTCTCCTCAGCCTGAGATTCTACATACTCTCCCTCATCATGATTGGGGAAGGAAATTGTTTTACTACTATTACTCATGATTATAGAGTGCATGGGGGAAAATACACACAGGGAGAAAAGGAAAAAACAGACACAAACAGCAGAGAAAGAAGATAATACTTACTAAGGATGGAAGCAGAAAGCAGAAATTTGGGGCTTCGAAATTGATGAAGTGCTGATACGTCTTCTAAACTTGGAAAGAAAAAATTTTCGAATAAGAGAAGACAATGGGAATGATTTAGGAGATTTAATCCAAACCCAGACATCATTGAAGACGAGCAATTGCCTCGATTCTGTTTCCGATGCAAGTAATTGGAGAGGCGGGGGACAGACCTTCTCTATTTTCCAATGAAGGCACGCCGCGTGTATCTACCATCTGGACTTCAAAGGAAGCTAATCTCAGCTTCCATATATTTGATGGAATACGAAAGAACTTGAAACTAGATATTCAGAAGGGTAAGCCCGAGAGGAGAGTCCCCGAAGGACACCCCGAGCTTAACACCCCGAGTTAGTCTCCCTCGAGTTATTGGTCTTCCCTCGAGAAGCAGGTCTCTCCTTCAACCTTCAAGATGGAGTACTCTATATTCTGAAGATCTACCTTGGGGCTACTGATAAGTCCATGGTTCATATTCGGGCCTCATTCATACTCGGATCAGGGCCCGAGAAGGGTCATGGGCTCGAGATACTCGGAAGGTGGATCCACAGGTCCATCAATCCTAATCCTTATAAGGAATGTGTATATCATGAATGTTCTACAAGGAATATACATCTTCTCAAAGATGGTAATACAGCTATCCTAAACATGGTAACACAACCATGTCCGAAATATACTTCTATTATACATGGTAATACAACTTCTATTCCCATAAGAGTTGTATTCATACCATAAATACATATCTTGGTGATCTACGACCATATAAATACCCTAAAGGTTTGGTAGACCTCTCCATCTAATCTCATACTACATACTTTACGCCTTAAGCAAATATATTGACTTGAGCGTTGGAGTGTCTACCCCCGGGACACTCGGGGCCTTTGTCTTGCAGATCAGGTCGAGAGCCTGGTTCGTCGTCGAAGTGTTGGTGTCCGGCATACATCAATCCTCAACCAATATATAGATGTCTTCTCGTGGGATACCAATGACTTGGTATGATTATCCGTTCGCTTGGCGGAACATTATCTAAATATCAACCCAGCACAGAAGCCTATAAAGCAGAAGTGACGCATCTTTGTATTGGACCGAGTTGAAGCCATCAGAGAGGAAGTAGATAAGCTACTCAAAGCCCATATAATCGAAGAAGTGCAGTACCCCGAGTGGATAGCTAACCCAATAATGGTCAAGAAGCCAGACGGGAAGTGGAGAATGTGCATCGACTTCACCAACCTGAACGATTGATGCCCAAAGATAGCTACCCTTTACCCTCGATCGATCACTTAGTTGAAGCGATTGTTGGATATCAGGTGCTAGCCTTCTTCGACGCCTTCAAAGGATATCACCAGATTCCCATGGCAGAGCAAGATAAGGAGAAGACCTCCTTCATAACTGACAAAGGGACTTTTAAAGATGATGCCCTTTGGATTAAAGAACGCTGGAGCCACTTACCAGTGACTCAAGGACAAGTTGTTCAAATCTCAAATAGGACGCAACCTAGAGATCTACGTTGATGACATGGTGGTGAAGAGCCGCAGTTACGACGCCTTCTTCAAAGACTTAAAGGAAACCTTTGATACGTTGCGGGCATCCAACCTAAACCTGAACCCCGCTAAATGTACCATTGGTGTTGGAGCAGGCAAATTCTTAGGATACATGGTATTCAATCGGAGAATCGAGATTAACGCCGAGAAGATAGAAGCCCTACAAAACATGCAACCTCTGAAAACCGTCAAAGACGTACAAAAGCTAACAGGATCCCTCGCGGCCCTTAGCCGATTTCTCTCCAAATGAGCTGAAAAGCACTTACCTTTCTTCAACATCCTTAAGAAAGCCAACCAGTTTGAGTGGTCACATGAGTGTGAAGAAGCCTTCCAAGCACTCAAAGATCACCTCCGACACCTGCCGACGCTTTCAAAAACAGACAGGGGGAAACTCTCTACTTATACATATCTGCTTCCCAGCTAGCCATCCGTGCTGTTTTGGTTAAGGAGAAGGAAGGGTCATAACACCCTATATACTATGTTAGCAGAGCCCTACAAGGACCCGAGACCAGATATACTCCTCTCGAGCGCCTGATATTGGCTCTCGTGCATGCCTCTCGATGGTTGCGGCCGTACTTTCAAGCACATACAATAGATCCTTCAGAAACCTGACACCTTAGGACGGATGATGAAGTGGGCCATCGAGTTGGGAGAGCATGACATACAGTATAAGCCTCGGATGGCCATCAAGATCCAGCACCTGACACTAGAAAGTGGCGTCTATATGTGGATGGATCCTCCAACTTAGGGGGAAGTGGTGTTGGGGTCTTACTCACCAGCCCTGAGGGAAAGGACCATTCCTATGTTCTTCACTTTGACTTCCGAGCCACCAACAATGAAGTTGAGTATGAAGCCCTCATTACAGGGCTAAAACTGGCTAAGGACCTCGAAGTTAAAGACCTCGAGATCTTCAGTGACTCACAGATCGTGGTACAGCAGGTCAAAGATGAATACGAGACCCGAGAATACAGTCTTCAGAAGTACCTCGAGATAGTTAGGCCTCTCCTAAATCAGTTCTGACATTATGAATTGAATCACATCCCTCGAGAAGGCAACCACAAAGCTGATGCACTAAGCAAACTTGCTTCCTCGGACCTCAACATACGCTCCTCTCAAGAATAGCTGACGGAAACCCTAGCAAAAAGGAGTTACGAAGAAAGCAGCATCATGCTTGTAGCCATCTCGGACACGTGGATGAGCCCCTATATCGAATACCTACAAACGGGAACCTCCTGGAAGACAAACATTTGGCGCGTAAGGTCCGAGTTGAAGCCCCTAAGTACGTCATCCACGAAGATAGCCTAAATAAAAAAGGATACCTCCATCTCTTACTTAAATGTGTCGGGCCCTCCGACGTAGAGCACTTGGTACAGGAAGCACATGAAGGCGTTTGTGGTAGCCATCAAGGTCCACACACCATAACCCGCAAACTCCTGCAAATGGGATATTACTGGCCTACCATGCTGGAAGATTCCAAAAAATATACTAATTCCTGCCACCAGTGTCAAAAATTCGCCAAAATGATTCATGTACCCTAAGAAAACATGATTACAATCCAAGAATCCTGGCCATTCGTCCGATGGGGTATTGACCTTGTCGGACCCTTTCCCACGACCCATGAAATCTTCAAGTACCTCATTGTGGCTATTGACTATTTCTCGAAGTGGGTGGAAGCTGAAGCCCTGACAAACATAATTGGTAATACAGTCATAAATTTCTGCTGGAAAAATATTGTGTGTCGCTATGGCATCCCGAGATACATAGTGACTGACAACGGCGCACAATTTGCTAATAACCCATTCAAGAAATAGTGTGTGGAATATGGCATACATCAAAAGCTCACCTCGATTGGTGTATCATCCAGAAGCCAACGGTCAAGTTCCACATGAAATGAGAGGGTTGATCACTCTGGACAGAATAGGAATGGCAACTGCCAGGACCTCTCCTTAATTTTTAGAACATGCTCACTGTTTGTTGTTGACTTTTCAGATGGAAGAACAGGTCATTCAAAATAAGAAAAAGCAGCTCAAGCCAGAAGAACAATCAGACAGTCACATCTCAAGTTTTTACACCAGGCAGGTGTTTTTAGCCATTTTTTGAACCAGTGTATGGTTTTTTGGGGCTACATGAACCAGTGTATGGTTTTTTTGAACCAGTGTATTTTAACAAGTGTAAGGTTTTTTTGAACCAGTGTATTTTAGCAATTTTTTGAGAAGGTTAGATGCTTCTAAGAGCTAGTCCCTTTTGTAACTTAACTATGGCTTTGTCTATTTATTTTGGTTTGGGGTGCCAAATAAATTCCCCCACCAATGGTGGTTAGTTTTTAAAAATTTTTATTTTGAGACTAAAGAATAAAGATGATAGAAGATATGTGCTAGCTATTTGAAAATCTAAATGTATATACTTTGACAATTTTTAAATACTATGTTATATTTGTTTGTCGGACTTATTTATTCATTTATTGTCAATTTTGTTTGATAGAAAATGGCTCCGCCAAATAGTAAATATAAATGTCCTTCTTTAATTTGTCGGATTTAATTATGTTTTAAATATTGGGAGTTTTTTTTAATTGCTTAAGACCCTAAAATATTTAGAACCGACACTGACCATGCTTTAACATTCAAATTAATAAATTAATTATTAAACAACTTTGGGAAAATAAACCAATGTCCTCAAGTGCTTCTGTTCTAATCATGTGCTAGTTATCTCATATCTGCTCAGAGGTCCTATGGTTCTGCGACAAAGTATGGAGCGATACTTTGAATTGACGATTCTTATTCAAGGGTTAATTTTCTCTCGATACACTTCCATCTCTGTCGGCCTATATATGTTTCATAACATTAGAGGAGAAACCCTTTCCAAGATAATGGTTACGTGTGGTTATCGGTAAAGGGTTTCCGTATGAAACTACTACTGTAACTAAATTGTATCCAGATCAATCATTATAGATGAGTCCAGGAACAATAATTTTGCAATTATGATGTTATTTTCCTCATTAGATAATGCATGCAAACATATTGTTCCTAAACTCATATATAATTAGTGAGTTTATTTGGATTCTATTACTTACAGGATAGTATTTCAATACGGAAACCTTCGCAACCTTTTATAAGTACTCAATCACCTCAACGTAACCAATTCCTTGAAAAAGAAATTAAGGTCTTCCATCCTTTTCTGAAGCCGACACAGATATAGTGTAACGAAATTAAATCAACCTTTCTTGAACAATCGTCAATTCTCATTAACAAACGATTAACAAAAATGTATTTTGTCAATTAACAGAACGCACAAATTTAATGAATAATATATATGTCGTGTCCCTCTATTTAACCTAATCAATAACTTTTTTACAAGCCTCTGGTCTGTTAATCTCTATATAAATAGTACATCATATGAGCACTGCTATTAATTTCTGCCCCAGCATAACCAAAACAAATTCCTCCTCTCTTCTCTCATTTCTCAAGTAAGATGGCCAAAACTGCAATGGCAGTGACAATGTTTGCTTTTCTTGTATTTGCAATGACAGCACCCACGGTTTTCTCTATAAAAACAACACAGCTCACACTATACTTTGAACTCATCTCCAACGGCCCTTCTGCCGGCGTGATTCCGATAGCCGGTCCTCTGCCGAGAACCCCATTCACCTTCGGAACTCTGTTCGCCGGCGATTCACGTGCGCGGTTCGCCGCTAGCCTCGATTCTCCGGTGATCGGCCGAGGAGGAGGCTTCATATTAGTAAGCAAGGTGAACGGAAAAGAAGTGTTCTATTCGTTCTCTATCATCTTCAATGAAGCTTCTGGGGTTTACAGTGGAAGCACTCTAGAACTTCAAGGCACGGTCTCAAATTCACTACTTGGAAACTCTGGGGAGATTTCAGTAAATGGCGGTACTGAATATTTTAGGTTTGCAAGCGGATTCTGTGTTGTTTCAACCGCCTTCCAAAACCCGTCGACGTTCACTACTGTTCTGAGGACTGATATCACCATAAAATATGGTGACCGTCATGTAATGTAAGGATTTATTAATCCTTAATAATGTAACATAAATTATACAAGGGATCCAAAAGAAGCACTAGAATTTAATGCCTTTATGTTAAACATGCTTCAATTTTAAGACCAGCAAAATATTTAGTAAGATCCATCGACTCTGTACTTCATTTCCTGTGTACCTTGCGTTTAATGAATGAAAAGAATTGATGAACTGTGTCTTGTTAGTTCTAGATTTAACAGCTTTTTAAGTGCCACAGTCACGCTCTCTCTCTTCCCTGAATGCTCACTTTTCTCTCTTGTCTCCTCTCTTTCCTTTTCTTTTTGACACAATTTCCAAAATAACGGCTACAATTATAACCATTCTGCCATCAGCCGGTAACGGATAGTTCAGACACGGCCAATCCACCACCCGCCATGGCGGCGCTACCGCAAACCCACTGTGGTTCCGTCCAAGGCAAAAGTTCCCTTCAAACTCTAGCAAATAGACCCCTAACTATCTCCTTGCCATCAAATCCGGAGATAAACCGGATCACTGAGCACCGCGGTGACATAGCTTGCATAGTATCAAGAGCCCAGGCAGAAACTCTAGCTATGCACTACAATAATGTACTAATTGGGAAATTTTCAAGAGGTAAACCCTCTATGAAAAGGCTAAACGAGGCTTTCAAATAAGTGGTGATAGAGGGGAAACCTCAGTGGTAGAGACCGTATATTTTTCATCAATATATAAGCATTACAAGGGTACAAGAGTAACTGTGTAAAACCCTAAATAAACCCTAGCTAACGCAGGGTGGGCTCAAGGCCCAATACTACTCTATAACATCCCCCTCAAGCTAAGCGTCGGATTGACTGAGAGTCTGAGATGCAAAACTTGGATCTAAAGAAATCAAATAAGGTTTTAGAAAGACCCTTGGTGAAAATGTCCGCCAACTGCAACGAAGTAGGAACATGACTAACACGGAGTTTAGATGAGGCAACCAACTCACGAACAAAATGGTAGTCTATATCGATGTGCTTGGCGCGCTTATGAGCCACTGGATTCTGAGCTAAGAAGATAGCACTGTTGTTGTCACATAACAACAATGGAGAACCATTCAGAGGAAACTGCAAATCCCGGAGGAGATGGCAGAGCCAGACAATTTTCCCAGCTGTATTGGCAAGGGCACGGTACTCAGATTCTGAAATTGAGCGAGATATTGTAGGTTGTTTCTTGGCACTCCATGAAACTAAATTACCATCTAGAAACACTGCATAACCGTAAGTCGATCGTCGAGTCTCTAGATATCGAACCCAATCAGTATCCGAATAAGCACAAACATCAGCAGAAACAGTTGAAGGACCTCCAGAGTGAAATGTGAGACCGTGATGAGGTGTTCCAGAAACATAACGAAGGATTCGGGTAATAGCAGCAAAGTGATCTTCACGAGGGTGTTGGAGGTATTGACTAACCGAGTTCACCGCAAATGCTAGATCAAGGCGAGTGATAGTCAAATATTGTTGCGCACCAACCAAAGACCGATAGAGGGTTGGGTTGCCGAATGGTGCACTAGTGCTGTATGAAGTTGCGAGAGTGGTACAAGCGGAGTCGTCACCGAAGAAGTATCAGTCATGCCAGCTCGACTCAATATATCCCTAGCATACTTGGCTTGTCCAAGACTAATGCCAGATGGAGTAGTAGACACCTCAATGCCAAGGAAGTAGTTAAGGGAGCCTAAATCCTTGATTGAAAACTCCTTATCGGTCCTGGTGATGAATTGCCTGATGGCACCAACATCATTTCCGGTCAGAATGATGTCATCCACATAAACAAGGAGATAGAGCAAGGTGGTACCCCGAGAGAACACAAAGAGTGATGTTTCTGAAGTGCTGCACTGAAAACCGAGTTGTCGTAGGTAAGAGCTGAAGCGATCAAACCAAACTCGAGGAGCTTGTTTGAGTCCGTATAAGGCCTTCTTGAGACAACAAACATAGTCAGGATGAACTGGATCCTTATATCCCACTGGTTGAGCCATGTAGACTGGAAAATCAAGAACACCATTAAGAAAAGAATTTTTAACATCAAGCTGATGTAGAGGCCAACGCTTGAGAGTGGCAATGGCAAGAACTGTGCGAACAGTAGCCGCTTTGACCACTGGGCTGAAAGTGTGATCAAAATCAAAACCAGGAATCTGAGAGTATCCCTGAGAAACCAAACGAGTCTTGTAGCGCTCAATGCTACCATCTGGTTTGTACTTAAGACGAAAAACCCATTTTGAACCCACAATGTTGGCGTCTGAAAGTCGTGGGACCAAATCCCATGTATGTTGATGACGCAGTGCATCCATTTCTTCGTCCATGGCATGGACCCACTTGGGATCCTTGAGGGCTGCATGATAGTCTCGCGGCTCGGAATTCTTCATGACCTCAGCAACAAGACCCGTGGGAACAAAATCAGGGTGTGTCCTTAAACGTCGAGTACCATCCTGGTTTCTAGTCACCATCTGATGAGTGCGGTGAGGAAGAGAATCTGAGATATGAGACGAGTCAGATGACGTGGCAGGGGTAGGGGTGTAAATGAGTCGAGTCGAGACCGAACAGGGTTATGCTCAAACTCGACTCGTTAAATATTTTTCGAGCTCGAGATCGAGCTCTTTCGAACACAAAAAATTATGCTCATGACTCGACTCATTAACTTTTTGTAAGATCGAGTCCGACTCGCGAGCTTAACAAATTTCGAGTTCGAATTCGATTCAAGTGAGCTCGTTTAACTCAAAAAGCTCGATTTCAAACCAATTTAAGTAATATAGCTAAATAATTTTTTATAAAATAAAATACAACCATTAAAAAAATCCATAAACACATGAAATGTATTCGTTTATTTAATGGTTAGCGTGTATACAGATTATACACAGGACGTATTACAGCCAGACATACCCTAATACTTAATTTAGATTTTATATTTTTAATTATTTCCAACGAAACCCCTATATTTACTATATATCTAATTATATATATAATTGCTCAATAAGCTGGTTGAGCTTATCGAAATAAAATTTAAAAGCTCAGACTCGACTCGTTACATATTCGAACGAGTTCGAGCTCGAGATCGAGTTTGGTCAACCCAAGCTCGAGATCTAGCTTTGACCGAGCTTTTCGAGATTTTCTCATGAACGATTCAACTCATTTACACCCCTAGGCAGGGGGACTCGAAGATGGTGGTGTAGCTGTTGGTGAAGACAAAGTCGATGAGTCTGGAGAGGACTGGAACGAAGTTGATGAAGTTACGGGCGATGGAGCAGCTGGAGCTGATGGAGGCGACTCATCCAAACAGACTGAGCACGGAAGCGGGTCAGAACATGTAGACGAAGCAGGCTCATGTAATGGAGATTTAGCAGATTCAGGATCAATGAATGCAAAAACATCCAAAGACGAGAATGCCGAGGCCGAATCCCTTTCTGAAGCAAAAGAAAAGCACATCTCATCGAAGCGACCATGACGAGAGATATAAATCCGAACAGTAGCTTGATCTAAACACTGAAAGCCCTTGTACTGGTAGCTATAGCCGAGGAATACACATGGTATACTTTGAAGAGATAGTTTGTGTTGTGCTTGTGGTCGAACATAAGGGTACACCCGACAACCAAAAGGATGGAAGTTGGAGTATATCAGAGAACGGTCAAAGAGAAGTCCATATGGAGTATTTCCTTCAAGCACTCGTGTAGGAAGGCGGTTTACGGTATACACCGCAGCACCAAAAGCATCATCCCAATATGACAACGGAATATGCGAATGAAATAACATCGTAAGCCCCATTTCTGTAATATGTCAATGTTTCCGCTCAGCACGCCCGTTATACTCAGGTGTATAAGGACATGAAACATGGTGATGAATGCCCTTTGAGATAAAATGATTCCGTAGACGAGTATTAAGGAATTCAGTGCCACCATCACTCTGAAATATCTTGATACGAGCTGAAAACTGATTTTCTACAGGTGCCTCAAACTGGAAATATACCTCAATAAAGTCCGACTTCCTACGCAGAGGATAAAACCATGTGTAGCGGGAAAAATCATCAACAAATATGGCGTAGTAGGAAAAACTGTTACTAGATGTAACCGGGGCAGGTCCCCACAAATCACAATGGACTAGATCAAGGACATGCGATGCTCTCTTCAAGTTCTCAACAAAAGACTGTTTTTGACCCTTGGCTCTAACACACGGATCACATAGGCGAGACATAGGCCGCAAAGAGGAAACAGATAGAACCCCGGCCTTAGTCAAAGCAGAAATAACAGCATGGGATGTATGACCAAGGCGAGCATGCCACACATCAAATGAAGCTCTAGATCTACCAGACTCAATCAAAGCAGTTAAAGCAACACCGCCATAATCCAAAATGTATAATCCATCATCACAATGACCGTGACCAAGAAC
Source organism: Sherardia arvensis (assembly GCA_948330725.1). Taxonomy (NCBI): domain Eukaryota; kingdom Viridiplantae; phylum Streptophyta; class Magnoliopsida; order Gentianales; family Rubiaceae; genus Sherardia; species Sherardia arvensis. The sequence goes on along the minus strand of OX415236.1, from coordinate 37,760,929 downwards.
AGCTCTATTAACTTTGCTCTTAATAATAAAAGAGCGATCATCAAAGCAACTAGTAGCACGCAAATCTCGAGTCAATTTACTTATAGAGAGCAAATTCGAGGTAAGATGAGGAACAACCAAGACATTGCGCAATGATAAAGTATCAGTGAGTTAAGAATTACCCACATGTGTGATCGAAATTTCATTTCCATTTCCAACAAGAATACTGTTGGCTCCCGCATATTGTCTGATGTTATGAAGATTGGATGTTGTGAATGTCATGTGATTCGTTGCACCAGAATCAGCAATCCAACGTTGTTGTCGAGCAAGTGATGCATCTGCAATCCAGCTGGTGGATTTATCTGCACGAGAAGATCCTTCTCGAATTGGCATATCAAAAGAAATAAAAGAAAACTAGCAAAGGCTCCAAAAAATGACCCCAAGAACTGAGGTAGCCGCGCAGTGCGCGAGCAGTTGTGGCTACTGGACAAGGTGCGTCGGGCGCGGTAGGCAGCGAAGTCAAGACGCGCGCAACGCGTGGTTGGCAGTGAAGGTGAGGCACGCGCGCAAGACGCAGTAGGCAGCGAAGTCAAGACGCGCGCAACGCGTGGTTGGCAGTGAAGGTGAGGCACGCGCGCAAGACGCGGTAGGCAGCAAAGGTGAGGCGCGCGACGCACGGTAGGCAACAAAGGTGAGGCACGCGCAAGGCGCGGCAGGCAACAAAAGGCACGCGCGATGCGCTGGAAGCCGGGAAGCCTGTATGGCCCGTGTCAGCACTCGCCGCAAAAATGCGTGAATCTCATAAAAACTGGGTTGACAGAGACACGATCGGCGTGACAGTGGATATTGATTATAGGAAGGCGCGTCGGACAACGATGAGGACGACAGCATCGGCGATGATGGTGGACGACAGCATCGGCGGCGGTGGTTGAAGATAGCGTCGATGGCACTGTGGGGGCGTGGTGGTGGCACTGTGGTTGCATGGCGGTGGTACAATGGGGATGAATTTTGACTTTGATATAAATTAGGGTTTAGGACCTTTTTGTTCCTGATACCACGATAGAGGGGAAACCTCAGTGGTAAAGGTTGTAAATTATTCATCAATATTTAAGCATCACAAGAGTACAAGAGTAACTGTGTAAAACCCTAGCTAACGCAGGCTGGGGTCAAGGCCCAATACTACTCTCTAACAAGTGGGATTCAAGGGCAAAAACCAGATCAGAGCTGTGAATTTCGGACACATATTATTTGTTTTCAAGATCCCGAAAACTATCGACGCTGCTGGATGAGGAGTTTTGGATCTTCAGTGGTTCACAGACGAAAGTCCTTAAATGGACTTTAGATTTTCCCCCATAAGCTGAATCATCCATAGTTCCTGTGTGGGTGACCATCCAAAAGGTACCTTTCTATTTCTACAACACAACTTTGATCAAATCCATAGGCAAGCAGATTTATCAAAATAGATGCAGCAACTGCAGCACTTAATGTTGTGAAAATTAATGTGTGTAGAAATAGATTTAAGAAAAAAGTTAAAGCCATTCATCCAATTGGGAATTGAGGATGGCAACATAGCAAAATATCCAGTGGAATATGAAGACCTTCCCAAATATTTCTCCAACTGCTCTATGTTAGGACATGAAGATGATAATTGCACAGTCTTGCACCCTGATTTTAAGAAGAAACTTAAACCCCAGTGTATGCCTACAATCCCTAGTACTTTAGCTGAGGAGAGCATCAAGGACTCACGCATGGATGATCAAATAGTACAATTACAAGAAGATAGCCAGTGATGCATATTTTCTTGTTAGTTCACGTAGTTGCAACGGAATATATATAAATTGCTTTTGGGATATGAAAATCGCTTAAACAACTGTCAGCCAATTAACTAGAAACCACGAACACCTGTCATGGGCGACTCAACTGAATCTTGAAATTGAACAACTGTCAATTAATCCGGAAAACCTCCTTTTTCTTTATAATAAATCTCTCTCTCTCTCTCTATATATATATATAAAATTACAAGGCCGAGGCTTATATTTATAACCTCAAATAAAATCACAATTCTAACATTGATCTGGAAATAATAAATATAATTCTATAACTATTATGGAAAACTAGCTAAATATCATCGTGCGTTGCACGATATATTTAATCTTTTTTATGTTAATATTATGAACGAATTTAAAAGAAAAAATCTTTAAGAAAATTAACAAAATCATAGTGGCAAATTTCGAAACACTATAATATAGTCAATATATATTCTAATTGATTAAAGGTAATTGTCATTATTATATGATAAAATATATTAAGATCAAAATATAAGAAATTTATTTAATTCTAGTTAAAAGATTTAAAATGTACACTATATAAAAAAAATTCTCACAGGTGTGATTTTAAAATTGATCATACGGACTCATGCCAAAATATTTTATTAAACCCTAATTCAATTCTTTCACTGCTGAAAGAGGACGAAAATTTTGATAATCTATTTTTATAAATACCAAATTGAGTATTTCATAAGCAAATACAAATTTATTGTGACTAAAAGTTATACAATCTTTTGCAAATACTACTAAATGATAGTTATACAAATATTAGCTCAACAATGCACCGTAATTAGGTTATTTAGGAAATCTATTATGTAAAGAAATACTAAAGAAACATTCTCATGAGACAGCCATGACACCTCCAGGAGTCTCGAGACCGAGAGAAAGAGGGGTAACATCCAACAGCAAGAGATCTTGCACCTTCTCGTTGCCCTCTCCGCTCAGGATGGCAGCCTGGACTGCAGTGCCGTATGCAACAGCCTCATCGGGGTTGATGTTCTTGCAGAGTTCCTTCCCGTTGAAGAAGTCCTGAAGCAGCTGCTGGACCTTGGGAATCCTGGTGGAACCACCTACAAGGACGACATCGTGGATGGTGCTCTTGTCCATCTTAGCATCTCTCAAACACTTCTCGACGACGACGAACCAGGCTCTCGAACTGATCTGCAAGACAAAGGCCCCGGGTGTCCCGAGGATAGACACTCCGAAGCTCAAGTCAGTATATTTTCTTAAGGCGTAAAGTATAAAGTATGAGATTAGATGGAGAGGTCTACCAAACCTTTAGGGTATTTATATGGCTACAATCCGTAGATCACCAAGATATGTATTTATGGTATGAATACAACTCTTATGGGAATAGAGGTTGTATTACCATGTATAATAGAAGTATATTTCGGACATGGTTGTGTTACCATGTTTAGGATGGTTATATTACCATCTTTGAGAAGATGTATATTCCTTGTGGAGCATTCATAATATACACATTCCTTATAAGGATTAGGATTGATGGACCTGTGGATCCACCCTCCGCGTATCTCGAGCTCACGACCCTTCTCGGGCCCTGGTCCGAGTATGAATGAGGCCCGAATACGAACCATGGACTTATCAGTAGCCCCAAGGTAGATCTTCAGAATATAGGGCGCTCTATCCCGAAGGTTGAAGGAGAGGCTTGCTTCTCAAGGGAAGACCAATAACTCGGGGGAGATTGACTCGGGATATCCTCCTCTCGGGCTTACCCTTCTTAATATCTAGCTTCAAGTTCTTTCGTATTCCATCAGGACATGTGGACGGTTGGATCTGAATCTGCCTTCTTGAATTCTGAGGGGATTGACACGTGGTCTTGATTCATTGTATCTTCTAACGGTGAGGAAGACCAACCTTCCAATTGTCTGCATCGTTTCGCGAGTCGAGGTAATTACTCCACTTAAATGCGTGTTAATTACTGGCTATATAACCAAGTAATTTTTCCCTGTGTTTATCATCAATCTTCATCTCTGCGTTTCAAATTTGTCTTCTTTTCTTCATATATTCTCTTCCCCCCATTCTTTATATTGCCATGTCTTCAACAAATTCCAGCGTTCCCCCTGGCAATGTGAGGAATGTTGTTGAAAATAGAGCCCCAACTAATCGTGACTTGAGTACCTTGTTCCTGGAGGTCGAATCTGGGGAGCTGATGGAAGTTACCATTGCTACACCACTGCAGGCGGTAGCTGTAGTGGCAGATGATGGTGTCTCTGGGCCAGGTATGGACCCAAATGCGGAGCCCCAAGTTGATAAATGGGTTCCGGTCGCCGGTGGTGTGAATGATGTCACCAAGGTGGTCGACGAAAAGATGTTAAAGTATCTGCGGTCTTGCAGGCTGTCATATCCTCTTGACGCTGGCTTGAAGTTCGAGGATGAAGAAATCCCGACTAAAAATATGGTGAGCCCCACTCGAGGGGTACTTTATGGAAGGTTTTTGCAACAGGGGATTAGTTTTCCTTTTCCCCCTTTATTTCATGAATTCCTGCAACATCATCGACTGCATCCGAGCCAAATTCACTCTAATGTGGTGGTGTTAATCAGGTCTGTGATATCCTGGTGTGCTCGGAGGAACTACGAACCAAGCCTGGATCTATTCAGGAGTCTGTACAAGTTATTCTCTTTTGAGGATTATGAGTACATTACCCTCACCCCGAGGAAGAAGAAACCCATCACGTATCCTGATAATAGTGGTGTGTGGGAGGTCGACATTTTCACTTTCGATCGAAGCAAGTACGAGGTCCCTGACTTGCATCCCAAGCCCAAGGATGCTATAGCTTGTGACAGGGTTTTCATCATTCCTGATCACTTAAAGGGCATCGTCGGGGAGCTCCTAAAGGAGGACATTACCCTTCAAAGAGGGGATTTTGTTCTGGGCGCTCATGGCTCTGTCTGGAAGTGGCCCAGTATCACTTACTCGTACCTGTTGGATGTCCCTTGGTCAAAATCTACCTCCAGATTTTTTGAAGCCTGATCGGAATTGGGCCCTCCCTGATAAAATCCAGGGAGGAAAAAAGAAGGCCAGGAAAGGAGGTCCGAGAAAATCTCCTCGGAGTCAGGGTGAATCCTCTTCTAGTCGGTCTTTTTCAGGTAGCTCTTCAAGTCATATATTGTTGTCATATAATATGTTTTTCCTGTGTCATATACTGAGGTTTATCTTTATGTGTATATATAGCGTCTCCCCCAAGGAAAAAGGTTAAGAAGGGGAAGGCCGCTCTCCAGGTCATAGATGAAGAAGCGGAGGAGTCTGAGGAGAGGGAACCGGAGGTTAGGATGTCCTCAGATGATGATGAATCTGACTTTGAGTTGGTGATCTCTGAAGATGCTTCTTTGAAGAAACTGAAGTACTATCTGAGCTGCCCAAAGGAAGAGGATGGTCAGGCTTCTCAGAGGTCTTCTAAGAAGTATCCCTTCGTCGCTGAGGTAACTATCTTTCATGTTATATTATATAGATTCCTCAGATGCCAGGTTTTAATATGTCTTTGATCTTCCAGCTGATGGCGGATCTATCCACGCTGGGGTGTCGAGCCAATGACGTGATCCGGCACTTGTCTGATTCTGTGATGGAATTACATGTTAAGTGCCGGTCGTTCAGGGCAAAGAAAGAGGAGATGGAAGCTTCCCTCTTGACTATGACAACTAAGTCTGTCGCTTCTACTCCTCCCGTTCAGGCTCCATTGGATGTGACTCAACTAGAAGCCAGGGTGAAGCAGCTGGAGGCCGAGAAAGAGGACCTGCTGTCGGCGAAGAAGTCTCAGGAGAAAGAGTTGGAGACTTATCGGGATAAAGCAGAGGAGCTGGCGCAAAATCAAGCCGCGGAGAAGGACCCAGAGGAGCCCAAACGACTCCTGAAGCTTTGGAGTTCTTTCATTGCTTGTAGCCCCGAGTTTCAGAGCCATAGGCAAGAGTATGGAGTTTTATTCCATTCTTCCGAGCTGCATGAGATCTTGGGTGGCGTCCTGCAACTATGCCAATCCGAGAAAGAGGTGAAGGTGATGGAGGAAATCTTTTCTCATCCAGATGCTGCTGATAAGATTTCTACTCTGACTGCTAAACGTTGGATCCCTGGGGCCGAGTTTTTTGATGCATATGATCCCTCCTTGAAGATAGTAACATCAGGAGATCTATTGAGGCTTATTAGAGCCAAGTATCCTGAATTATCTTCTCTTGATGAGGTGATTTCTAGTCCTTCCATTAATAAGGTGGATTAGTCTTGGCATCTCCTCGTCAGCTTCAAAGCTTGAAATCCTTTGCACATGAACCTTGATCTCATGATTTACTGGAAAGGAGCTCCTAGCAAGCTGAGATACTCTGGGATCAGGTCTTCGCAGTTGTCCATGATGAACACTCTGCGTGCTTGATGTTGTTGGGCTTCTTCCTTGGGCATCTTTTGTCAAGTCCTCTAATGTCACAGCGTACAGAAAAGTTGACAATAGCCCATCTCTCAAGTGCCACTCCTAGTGACGTTCTAGGCTATATTCAGAAGTATCATATTCTGATGTAATGTATCAAAATTTGAGGTTTTATCTCTATGTGCCCTTTCGAGGGACTTTTACAAGTACCATATTCTGATGTAATAACACCTTTGATATGATCTTTTTAGGTTCGAGGTTTAGCCTCTTATATGCCCTTTTGAGGGTCTTTTTTAGAAGTATCATATTCTGATGTAATAACACCTTTGATATGAACTATTTGTGTTCGAGGTTTTTCCCTCTATGTGCCCTTTTGAGGGTCTTTTTTAGAAGTATCATATTCTGATGTAATAACACATTTGATATGAATTTTAACTCCTGTTTTGAGGTTTCTCCTCTTTATGTTTGAGATGATTGATTTTCGAGCACGTCTGCCCTTTTGGCCTATAGACCTCAATCAAGCACTTTTTTGAAGTACTTTATCTCGAACCTATCTCTTTTATTCAAAACGATTGGTATTTGAATATTGGGTCCAAACAACTTATAAGTTGACCAATCATATACTTTATAAAGTATATTATTTTGAATAGCAATCAATGTTATACTTAAGACAACAATCCTCTTTTAAGAAAAGGAATTTTAAGATTGCTTATTATAAGGATAGGTATAAAAATATCATGTCTTTAATCTAAGTTCATAACTTTAAGAATAAAAGTAAAGTAAATAGTGGGTTTGAGCTTGAGTACCCGTTTGTGATAGAGCATACTTGTCTCGGGCCTTGAGGAGGCTTTTCGAACGTTCTTGATAATCTCGAGCCTTTTTGAGGCTCTCCCTTGTGTTTTTATCTTCCGTGATACTTTCGTAAGTTAATCACATTCCTTCTTTGTGGTATAGGTTCCTCCTTCACGGTTTCCAAGAGGTAGCTTCCCCCTGGATGGGATTCTAGGACTCGATATGGACCTTCCCAGTTCTGGACTTCCCTTCCACTTCTTTCTTGCTTTTTTCATTTATCCTCATTACGAGGTCTCCTTTAATGAAAGTGGTCAAGCGGACTCTTCTATCATGGTAGCGCTTGACTCCTTCTTTCATCTTGGCCTTGTGGATAGTAGCATTTGCTCTCTTCTCTTCTAGGAGGTCAAGATCGAGACGAAGGTTTTCTTCGTTGGCGGTGCCATCTTCGTTGTCTGGTTGAGAAGTACAGGCAGAGGGGACTCCAATTTCCATGGGGATGACCGTCTCGGACCCATAGACTAAGCTGTAAGGAGTCTCTCCTGTTGCTGTAGCTGGTGTGATTTTATGGGTTCAGGTCACACTTGGTAGTTCTTTGATCCAGTGTCCTTTAGCTCCTTCGAGGCGTTTGTTGATGCCGCTTACCAAGGTTCGGTTTGTAACCTCTACTTGGCCATTAGCTTCTGGATGGTATACCGAGGTGAGCTTCTGGTGTATGCCGTACTCTTTACACCATTTCTTGAAGGGGTCATTAGCAAATTGTGTTCCATTATCTGTCACTATGTATCTCGGGATGCCATAGCGACACACAATATTCTTTCAGCAGAAGTTAGTAATTGTCTTGCCAGTTATGTTGGTCAAGGCTTCAGTTTCCACCCACTTTGAGAAATAATTAATGGCCAAAACGAGGTACTTGAAGTTACCAGGGGTCGTAGGAAAAGGTCCGACGAAATCTATGCCCCATCGGATGAATGACCAGGATTTTTGGATGATAATCATGTTCTCTTGTGGCACGTGGACCATCTTAGCAAATCTCTGACACTGGTGACAAGAACATATATTTCTTCTGGCATCTTGAAGCATTATAGGCCGGAAATAACCCATTTGTAGGAGCTTTCGAGTGATGGTGCATGGACCTTGGTGGCTACCGCGAACTCCTTTATGTGCTTCTTGTATTAAGTGTCCAGCGTTGGAAGGCCCAACACACTGGAGTAAAGGTTGAAGGTATCCTTTATTGTGTAAGATGCTGTCGTGAATGACATATTTTAGAGCTTTAACTCGGACCTTCCATGCCAGGTGTTTGTCCTCGGGAAGGGTACTCGTTTGGTGGTATTTACTGTAGGGATTTATCCATGTGTCTGAGATGTTAACATCCATGATGCTATTCTCTTCGTAATTTCTCCTCGCCAGGGTTTCCATTAACAATTCTTGAGAAGATCTTATGTTGAGGTCTGAGGAGGAAAGTTTGCTAAGTGCATCAGCTTTACGGTTACCTTCTCGGGAGATATAACTCAGCTCGTAATGTCAGAATTGATTCATGAGAGGCTTAACCATCTCAAGGTATTTCTGGAGATTGTACTCTCGAGTTTCGTATTCGCCTTTAGCCTGTCGAAACACGGTCTGTGAGTCACTGAAGGTTTCGAGATCCTCGACCTCAAGGTCCTTTGCTTCTAGGTCTTTAGCTAGTTTTAGTCTGGTATTGAGAGCTTCATACTCGGCTTCATTGTTGGTGGCTCGTAAATTGGAATGGAGAACATAAGGATGGTCATTTCTCCCATGGCTGGTTAGTAACATTTTTATTACCACTTCCCCTCGAGTTGGAGGATCCATTGACATATAACCACCATCTTCCTCAAAGTAAAACACCGTAGGTTGTTCGAGATTAAGGTTGGGAATAAGATTTCCTAGGATAGTGTTATCGGCCAAGATGTTACTCACTTTTCTGGCGTGACTGATAGCCGTGATCATGCAGGAACGCGCCACTCCTTGATCTCCTTTGATTGAAGCTACTCCTTGCGGTGTCGGAAATTTTAATAGCAGATGATAGGGAGACCATACAGCTTTAACTTGGTACATCCAAGGTCTGCCAAGGATAATTATGAAGGGTGCGACAGTGTCTACTACCACGAATGTGCAGTATAGGGTTAAGCTCTTCGCTCCGTCTGCTACTGTGACTGGGAGTGCAATCTCCCCGAGAGGTATTACGGGATTTCCAGTGAACCCCGAGATCGGACCCGTAGGTTTGAGGTCATCCTTGGTAAACCTAGTTCCTGAAAGTAATCTTGGAACATTATTTCTATTCCACTCCCGTCATCTATGAAGAATCTTTTCACCAGAGACTCTTGTATGGTTGCTGATATGATGAGAGGGTCAGAGTGAGATATCTGATTTGGTACGGCATCCGCGTCCAAGAAAGTGAGGGTTTCCTCGGGGCAAAGCCTCTTGTTGACTGGCTCGATATTTGGTATGGCCCGCACACTATCCTTCAGCTTAGTCAAGGAAATTGCTTCTCCGTTATAACCATCGATGCTGTTGATGGCTCGGTTGGCTCCATTTGACGGTGATGGAGGAGGAACTTGAGGATTGTTGCCTCCACCGCCCTGGCAGCTATTGTTGTTGATGTGGGAGTCATCTTTCTCCTTCAGAGTGTTATTTCTTACAATCATTCGATATAGGTTTATCAGAAGGATTTCATCTCGATCATAGCGTCTTGTGGCGAGATCCATGTATCTATGATAATGTTCTATCACAGATTCTCCTTCTTGTTGTCTATCTTCAAGAATTTGTCGGTCCCTTTGTGCTCTTCCTTTCAGAGAAGAGATCGAGTTGGGTCTACTATACCCCAACCTATTTTCCCTCGGGGGAGTGTCCTAGACAAGGTTGATTTGGGGTGGATCAGAGCCCTGCGAGCTGTGTTGTATGGTTTGGTTCAGGGTTTCCCTGAGACGTCTTTGTCTAGAGTCCTCTTGTTGTCCTTCTGCAAGGATTTGTCGATTCCTTTGTGTTCGTTCTTCTGGAGAAAAGATCGAATCGGGATTACTATATCCCAACCTACTTTCCTGGTCCCGGCCATCTAAATTGTTGACGTCTGCGCTATCATTCACGTCGGTTTGGATGGAAACCTTTTGACCTAAGTTTGGTACTTCAGATCCAACAGGGTTTGTTCCAGGAGGTAGGGATCTGGATGCAGCAGGATGGGAGCTAGATGCTGGTATCCCAGATATGGTGGGATTTGGACTGATGGATATCGGAACGTTGAAGTTTCTGGCCCCCATGGTAGAGCTTGGTGGTGGTTTTATGGTAAAGTGTGCTTGAGATCCTCCGGGTCGGCCACGTTCTCGACCACGTCCTTGTCCTCGTCCTTGGGGGAGTTGCTCTGCTTCTGGATTCTCCGCCGGATTTTGCCCTAGTACTCGGCGCTTCGTCTGGGTTGCTCGGCATTAGACATGTTGTTGGGGAAGTTGCTTTTGCAGGTGCGCTAGACCAGATCAGAGACAAGGTTCGGCGACGTCGTCAATGAGTGTGAAATGTCCCACCGGGCGTGCCAAATTGATGTATGCCGGACACCAACACTTCGACGACGAACCAGGCTCTCGAACTGATCTGCAAGACAAAGGCCCCGGGTGTCCCGGGGATAGACACTCCGACACTCAAGTCAGTATATTTGCTTAAGGCGTAAAGTATAAAGTATGAGATTAGATGGAGAGGTCTACCAAACCTTTAGGGTATTTATATGGCTACAATCTGTAGATCACCAAGATATGTATTTATGGTATGAATACAACTCTTATGGGAATAGAGGTTGTATTACCATGTATAATAGAAGTATATTTCGGACATGGTTGTGTTACCATGTTTAGGATGGCTGTATTACCATCTTTGAGAAGATGTATATTCCTTGTGGAGCATTCATAATATACGCATTCCTTATAAGGATTAGGATTGATGGACCTGTGGATCCACCCTCCGCGTATCTCGAGCTCACGACCCTTCTCGGGCCCTGGTCCGAGTATGAATGAGGCCCGAATACAAACCATGTACTTATCAGCGATGACCTTAAATGGCCACAACTTCATGTCGCCCTGGACCGAGGCATCGGTGAAATGCCTCCCAATAAATCTCTTAGCATCAAAAACGGTGTTAATCGGATTCATGGCAACCTGATTCTTGGCTGCGTCGCCGATGAGACGCTCGGTGTCAGCGAATCCGCCATAGGACGGGGTAGTCCTGTTTCCTTGGTCGTTGGTGATGATCTCCACACGATCGTGCTGCCACACTCCGACACATGAGTACGTTGTTCCGAGGTCAATCCCGATGGCGGGTCCTTCGCCTTTCCCGGCCATTATTCTTCCTCTACCGAGATTTATCGGCGGATTATTTGAGTTTTGGGGGAAAAAAGGAACGGACCAGGAAGGGCTGCTGTAAGAGATAGGGTTTAGAGGGTTATTGTATAATGAATGAGTTGTACTTATGCGCCTAATTTGTGGTAATATGGAAGGCGGAAAAAAGATATAGTAAATTACGGTTAAAAAAAAGAAACAAAAATATATTATACCTCAAAAAGTCATACGTAGAGATTATAAATGTAACATTGCCAAAAATTATGTGGGATGAAGAATGAAACAATAAAAAAAAAAGAAACAAAAAAAAGGAATATATAAAAATGGTAGGCGCCGGAATATGGTGAACTTGGGGCGGTTATGTGGCGGCTTTAGTCAAAACTACGTAGTTTCATCCTTTTTATTGATTTTTATTAATTTATATATAGACCGGAGCAATAACTCTTCTAGTTCCCTTTAGGATAATTAAAATCTTACTAGAATTAAAACACATATATATAGGAAAATTCTTGGTAAGAGAATAATTCCTAATTAATCTAGTTTTCCATTTGTACTCGTATCATTCTCCTCTTCTTCGAAAAGAATTGTCCTCTATTCTTGATATTCTTCATCTCCAATCAATATGAGTAAGCGGCTTCCACCAATCCCATCTTGTATCATCCTTCCTGAATTTGAATGGATTCTCCCTCGAATTCGTCCTCTCAGTGATCCCTTGTCGAACTCACAACCTTTCGAATATCGACCAAATGACATATGACCAAAGTTGTGATGTGTAGCAAAGTCGCCACTCTTTCCAAAGTCAAAATTTACATGACTCCAAAGTCCATCATTCTCAAGAAAAGAAATTGATTGATAATTCCATGAAACTATAGATTTTGTTTTCTTATCAATTTTGTATCGACCTTCAACAATTATAGAATGAACCAATTCGTTCTCTGCATCTCCCTCCTTTATACCAATATCAAGTATTGCCATGTCACTGTTATCAAGATCTTCTTCTTTAATCACATCATCATGAACATTAAGGACTGTTGAACATGAGTACATAACACTCTCGGTTTCAATCAGAGGAGTAAAATAATCATTAACATTGCCGACTTCAGTTAGAGAAGTAGAATTATGTTTTTCACTATCCTCAACGACGTCTTCAACATTAGCATCAACACAACCATCAACATCATTCTTTACCTCAAATTGCTCGGTACTCACCACAAGTTCAACCACACACAAAGAATCTTGTTTTAACATATCGGTAGAAGGTAAGAATAGTCGATCAAGATGTTTGTTAAACTTAATCCACGAGTTGGTTTCTGATTTTCCTTGAACCCTTCGCTTTAATTCTAAAATTTCAAACCACAAGAATGCATGCGCTATGAGTTTTTGTATAGCAATCTTGCACCTCGTGCGATCATCATACTCTTTAAAGTCAAAAATTCTCTCACATCGCTCTATCCATTCCAGATAGCTTTCTTGGTTTACTTTTTCTCCAAACTCTGGGATATCCAGCTTAAAATCTTGTTTTACAAATTCTAGCATAAGCGCCATGTTTTTTTTCCAACGAAGCCATACGTTCTTACGTCATACTCTCTTTGCCTGATCGTTCGCGGATAAGAATTCGTGAAAGCCTTGCTCCTGATACCACTTTGTTGATGCGTATTTTCTTGGTAGTTCACGTAGCTGCAGGGAATATGTATTAATTGCTTTTGGGATATGAAAATCGCTTAAACATCTGTCAGCCAATTAACCAGAAACCACGAACACCTGTCATGGGTGACTCAACTGAATCTTGAAATTGAACAACTGTTAATTAATCCGGAAAACCTCCTTTTTCTTTACAATAAATCTCTCTCTCTCTCTCTCTATAAAATTACAAGGCTGAGTCTTATATTTATAACCTCAAATAAAATCACAATCCTAACATTGATCTGGAAATAATAAATCTAATTCTATAACTATTATGGAAAATAATTAAAATCTTGCTAGAACTAAAACACATATTTATAGGAAAATTCTTGGTAAGAGAATAATTCCTAATTAATCTAGTTTTCCATTTATACTTGTATCAGCCAGCGAGGGCAACAAGTTGATAGAGGTAAAAGTACTATGCTCCCTATTGATAGTGATGGACCTTCACGGGCAAGCATAGAAAAAACCAGCCCATTGGTGATCCTGCCTCCAAATGTATGGTACAAGACAAAGAACAAAAAGGAGGAGCTCTCCACCCGTGCCCCTTTCCACATCACCAGTAATCTCATCATCTTCACTAGTTATTCATGTAACCTCTACACTACTCTTACTATCACTTCTGACTCCAGCTTGTTACTCCAAATGGAATCTCTGCCCCCTAAACAATTCTAATATGCTCAAGATGATCTTTGGATAGGCAATGGTAAGGACCCTCTACTTAATAATTTGACTTCTCCTAACAAAACTTTACCTATGTCACAGGACCAATGCAGGAACATATTTTCAATACTTATGGACATCCCTGACCAGGAGGAGGATGATCATGATGCATCAACATATCAACTAGATATAGAATCATCAGTCATAAAATTTTCACCTGTTGAACTAAGATATGGAATAGTATATGGGAGTAATTATGGTTTTCCTCGTGTAAAAAGTCAAATGATTAAATTTATTGACAAAATTTATTAAGGGAGAGGTGAATATAAAGCGCTTAAAATTGTAGGTGATATTTAAGAATTGTTAGTTAAAAGAACAATATTTGCATGGCATGATTACTAATAACTTTGATAAGTTAATTAAGAAAATCCCAGCTAATCTTATTTCCTAGAATCTACTAGCTAGTGTTTTCTCTCTCTCTGATCAAAATCGAACATTAGAACAAAAGATTTCACCACAGCTGCATAAATAGGATAAAACCAGGGAAGTATGAGCCACCAAATCCTTAAAGAGAGGAACGCATCTAGGAATCAACAATTTAAGATAAATTATCATCATCGGTCTATGAAATGGTTTTTTACTGAGACTCCTAACATTTGATTTGAAGAATGATGAGGGTTTTATTATGTTTTTAATGTCTTTGCAATAGCCACTTCTCATTGTCTTGGCTTGAATGTTAAACTATATACAATGTGTGCCACACTTTGCTCATGTTTGTGAAACTACTTGAGTGGCAGTGCATGCTATGAATGATTACTTGGTCTATGTGCATGAAACTACTTGAGTGTAGCTCATCCCATTATTTATACTCTTTTTTTTTTAGATTTTAACTTAGGTTATATCTTTAAATATATAATGATCCGTTAGTGACACTTCTACAATCACCTTCATTTAAGGCACAAGTTTAAGGCGTTTGGGGCGGGTTCAAAATCTTCCGCCTTACTACTTACTTGCGAATTCGCAAGTCACACCCGCTAGGTTTTAAAAACACGTTTAAAGGTGGAAACGACCGTTTAAAAGGCGGTAGTCGTATGTGACGTAAAATATGAAGAGTTAAGGCGGAAATGTCATTTCCGCCTTAAAAAACCGTTAGTTGTTGCGAATTCGCAACAAGTAAGTTAGGTCAGGCGTAATAGTTACGAGATCGCATAAAATGAATGCTTAGGGTTATTTTAGCAAGTTAGGAACTAGCGATATCGTTAGATGAGAAAGTAGGTAACTCATTTTGGTCACGACCTCGCATGCATGCTCGCTGAGGTTGTTGCGAACTCGCCACTAATAACATGGAAAAATTTGTTTATGAAACGAGTTCGCCACCCATAAGTTAGTGTTGACATATGTGTAGCGAATTCGCTAGTGAAATGCGTAGGTATACATGAATACTTGCGAGTTCGCAAGAGTGAAGACTGTATAATAAAACAGCAGCTCCTAGTGGATTTGTAAACAACAAATTAGACATTTGAAAGGTTGTGTGTTTCATTTTTCCCTTTGATTACCATAAGATTGATTAGGTAACCTTTGTTAGGAATTCCAATCATTTTCTAGGTGGTGGTAAGCTATTTTCCGCCTTACCATGTGGTTGTTTGTTTGTTATTGTTGTGTTCTTAAAAAATTGTGGATGTTTGCTTTGATTATGTTGTGATGATTTTTTGATAGTTTGATGTTAATTGTAGGTTGTGAGTGCTATACCATTGTGGGTTAGTTGTTTTGTTCAACGATTTCTAAGTTGATTAAAGTTTGTGCCGTGTCGTGCATTATGGATCATGAAACCATTATGAATAAGAATGCTCGGTTGTCGAAGGAATATCTAGATTTGATTGAAGAATTCTTAAGAGTTGGGTTGCGACATTATAAGCTGAGGAGTATAGGTGGTGTTAGATGTCCATGTAGGGATTGTAGGAATAACACTATATACGAAGATATTCTTGTTGTGCGTGAACATTTAATCTGTAGAGGATTTGACAAATCGTACACTGAAGGGTATGGCATGGTGAGGGCAATTATTGGAGTGAGAACATGAAGGTGGATGAGGGAAACGAGGAGGAAATGCTGAAGTATAACGAAAAATTGTCGGATATGTGCGACAATGTTGTTATGGAATTTGTGGGAAAAAAAAGTATGCTAGAGGCTATGTATGCTGATAAAGCGACAAAGTTATATGTTGGCTCAAGCCATTCAAGGTTGGGTGCAACATTGTTGTTGATGAACCTTAAGGCTAGGCATGGCATTTCAGATAAAGGAATGACTGAGTTGTTGGAGTTAGTTAGAGAGTTGCTTCCTCAGGACAACTTGTGTCCAGATCGGGTTTATACTACTAGGAAAATCTTATGCCCCATGGGAATGGAGTTTACCAAGATCCATGCTTTCCCGAATGATTGTATGTTGTATAGAGGGAAAGATGATTCTTTGAGGGATAATTGCAAGGTGCGCGGTGAGTCAAGGTGGAAAAAAAAGGAAGGTAGAGTTGAGGTATGCGGGGAAACAGTGACAACATCGACAAAGCAAAGTCCTGCTAAGGTAATGTGGTACATGCCTCTTAGACCACGATTGGGGCGCTTGTTTGCAAATGCAAGTGATGCGAAACTATTAACATGGCATGCCGATCGAGTTCGAGAGGGAGATGATATTATTTCTCACACTTCAGATGGTGATCAGTGGAAGAAGATGGATGCTAGGTACCCTAAGTTTGCTAATGAACCTAGACATGTGATACTCGGACTATCCACAGATGGCATGAACCCTTTTGGTAACATGTCTAGTACCCATAGTTCATGGCCTGTTATGCTTGTTATTTATAATCTCTCTTCTTGGTTGATGATGAAACGAAAATATGTGTTTTTAAAACCTGGGAACGACATTGATGTTTATCTAGCACCTCTTGTTGAAGAGTTGTCATCTTTATTTGAGTTAGGTATGGTGATTCCCGATGGTAGTCATGGGGATGCTGAGTTCAAACTTAAAGCAATGCTTATGTAGAGCATTAATGATTTTCCTACGCTTGGAAATATCGGAGGGTGCTCGGTGAAAGGACATTTTGCATGCCCGCTATGTGAGAGTAATACTAGTCATTGTCAATTAAAGCATGGAGGAAAGCCTGTTTATTTGGGTCATCGACATTTTTTGCCTGCTAGTCATCCATGGAGGCGTGCTAAGAAGTGGTTTAGCAGTGAGGAAGAAAATGGTGTAGCCCCTTTCCCACTCTCGGGTTCAGAAATTTTTGGCAAGGTGTCTGGAAAAGAATATGTTTTAGGCAAGGGTCATAAGAAAAGTAAACAACCTTCCATTTGGAAAAAGTGTTCTATATTCTTCAAACTTCGTTACTGGGAGCATTTGGATGTACAACACTGTCTGGATGTGATGCATATAGAGAAGAATGTATGTGAGGCTTTGGTGGGGACGTTGTTGAATACTCCAGGGAAAAGTAAGGATGGATTGAAAGCGAGGAAGGATTTAGTGAATCTTGGCATTAGGACATCCCTTGCCCCCGTGCAAGAAGAAGTAGGTAAAACTTACCTACCACCTGCTTGTTATTCATTATCATCTGAAAAGAAGGAAAGTTTTTGTGCAACTCTGAAGTCAGTGAAAGTTCCTTCTAATTATGGTTCAAACATCAGTAGTTGTGTATCGACTGCTGAATTTAAATTGGTTGGAATGAAATCGCACGATTGTCACAAGTTGATGCAGGATTTGAATGTCATCGCTCTCCGTGGATGCTTTCCTACACACGTTTTGAAGGCGGTTGCTAGGATATGCTTTTTTTTAAGCAGATATGTCGCAAGAAGGTTAGTCGGTGTAAATTGGATGAATTGCAAACTATGGTGGTAGAAGTGTTGTGTAGGCTTGAGATGTATTCCCCCCCCCCCTCATTTTTCGACATAATGATTCATGTGATAGTCCATCTTGTAAGGGAGGTCAAATTGTGTGGTCCCGTGTACCTAAGATGGATGTATCCATTTGAGAGGTACATGAGTATTTTCAAACATTTTGTCAAGAATCGATATCGTCCAGATGCAAGTATTGTACAGCGGTACGTGGCCGAAGAAGTGATCGAATTCTGCACCAACTACTTACAGGATGTACCAACAATAGGGCTACCAATTGCTAGGCATGATGGGAGAGCTGATGGTGTTGGACTACGGCATAGGTCAAAGTTCAGCCCTTCCTCAGATGAGATATCTAAAGCCCATCTTTATATCCTACGCAACCATTCTACTGTGATTCCTTATGTTGATGTTCACCTAGCAGAGATTAGGGCCGCGCATCCCGGTTTGTCAGGACCTTGGACTTTTGAAGTACATTGTAAAGATTTCACTAGTTGGTTGAAAATTCATGTGCAAAATGGGGATGAGCATCCAAAAGTGGTCAAATGGTTGGCTAAGAGATCACTGGGCACAGTTACGTCGTTTAGTGGGTATGATATAAATGGTTACACATTTGGTACAAAGTGGAGCGATGATAGATCGGCGACACAAAATAGTGGCGTATCAGTACCTGGAGAGGGCGGTTTGCATGGGGAAAATGCTTTTTTTGGTACAATCACTGACATCTGGGAAATGGATTTTGTCCATGTAAAAATAGCACTGTTTAAATGCCAGTGGGTTGATCAAGCAGAAGGTACGCGTCTGGAGGAGTTAGGGATGATTCTAGTGAATAGAGACATGCAAGGCTCAACTGAAGATCCTTTCATAATGGCAGCACAAGCTCATCAAGTGTTTTATGTTAAAGATCCAGTAGATGGTTGATGGGAGGTCGTGATAGATTGAAAGAAAACGTTTGTTTATGGTGATGGTTTGTTTGACGATGACTGCAACATTTCTAGTGAGACCATTCCATTGTCGATTTATGAGACATTGGAAGACGATGATGACATAGTTGCCCGAATTATATGTCGGATGGACCACGATGAAGGAATGTGGATTAACCCCGCAGGAAAAACTACTAAAAGGAAGAGGAAGCAATCAAAGAAGAAGAAGAAGGCGACTATGAAGAAGAAGAATAAGAAGAAGAGGAAGAAGAAGAAGAACGTAGTAACTGACGAAGAAGAAGATGATGAAGAAGAGGAGGAGGAAGAAGATGAAGAGGTCTAATGAGCGCATACAATACATTTGTAGTTTGTCTATTTTGTATGGTGTGAAAAATAAAATGCTTTGATTGGATATATGGTACATTTTGTTTATTATAAATTGTTTGGATTCACATGATTATGATAAATTGAGGTAACTGTGCAGGCGTGTTGCAACATCGCAAATTTGCACGCAGAAGTAGACGAGGGTCCTTACGAACTCGCAAGCTAGCATTACACGCAGCGAGATCGTGAGATGAGCTTCAAATTTCGCAAGCTAAGCTCTGTCACTCTGTTCTAACTACCTACGAGCTCGCCAGACACAAGCTAGGGTCTTGAGAGATCGCCAGTTTCCATGGTTGAATTTTCAAAATGATAGTATTGACACGACTTTTGGAGCTTGCGATATCGTTAGCTCACTCGCTTAGTGTCATTTTGCAATATTCAACTTCAAATTTCATAATTATTTGTTCCACTAGACAACAAACTACTATTAAAATAGTGTTGCATAATTGAGGCAGGTGTATAGAGTAGTTTTTGAAGAAAATAAATTCGATTTTAATCCAACAACAAACTTCAAGAGAAGGAAACAAATTGTTGCGCACAATATATAGCTGAACATAACATCCAATGTCAAATACAAAAAAACAGAAAACACTAATTTATCCTTCAGTAGATGGTGGTGGAGACGGTGCACTCTTCTTGGCCTTCTTACTCGCTTGTGCCCTTTCAATTCCACGTATCACCTTTTCGGTACACCAGCATTCCTGATTAACATGCGCGATTTTTTCCCTCATAAGGTCGACAGTGTCCTCTAGGCCTTTGTAGTATGCTTCCGGTTGGAGCTCTGTTCAAACATTGGAAGCAAATGTTACTTACATCAAGATCTTACATATAATAGCATATTTAAAAGCTAATAACACATATTTAGAATGCATAATGACTAAATTAGTGTACCTTCAACTTGATTTCTGACCTCTCCCTCGTTGAGCACCAAAGGCATTTTGGTTGAATCTTCCGCCGCCTGCCAAGAACCATCCACCAGCTCACATTTACCTTTCCTCTGAAAGTATTCCATAATGTACATACACTCTTGAGCCTTTGCGGACAATTTCATCTTAGGGAAAGTGGTTGTAAGATACATGGTAATGAAGTTACCATATGGAAGCTTAGTCACAGGGCGTCGATTCTCAACTACATTTGTCTCATATGCTCAAATATCACATAGCCCGGGTTCAACCTTAACTCCTCCATCACACAATAAAACATCACAATTGTTGTGTAGTTAAGCTCGGTTATCCACCCGCCTTTCGGCACAACTGATCTAGCTATCATTTCGTACAAGATTCTTTGGTGACAAGTCAACTTCTCGAGTTTGTATTCCCCCGGCTTACCTAGGGGACCCTTAGGCCGGCCAAAGTAATTGAAACCTAAGTTTTGTAGGTAAGCTTCGTCAAATCCACCACTTTTAGGCCACTTTTCTCTACAATAAAAACCTTCTGGGGCAGGGTTACTATAGTCCTCTTCTACAGCATACGACACGCCTAAAGCCTTGTTAAAAACTCTTCTCCTATCTCAAAATCCTTCTTGTTTACCCTAGTAAACCAACGGCCTGTTTCCTTCTCCTCCTCAATAAGCTGATGGAAATTGGCATAGAACTGACAAGTTTCTTCCTTATGAGAGGGGTAATTCAATCCTAATAAATCATGCAAGTCATGATCTCTAAAGGTTTGTAGCACATTAGTCAAACCTAGTTGCTGAATCTGATCGAAATCTAACACATAGCAATCTAGCAGCGTTGCATGCTTCATTAGGTCAGAATATGCATCAGAAGCAAGTAAACTTACAAACTTTTGCTTGTCATAAGCAGTTGATGAAGCCGGCGCTTGATTGGTTGAAGACGATGCTACCTCTCTGCGATTGGAACCAAATGGATTTGGGGCTTGGTGCTTTGTTCTTGCCATGGATGATCTGAATCACTGGGAAATTTGGGCTAGGTTGGATTTGGGGGTTTTTCCTTGATTTAAATTTGAGGATCGCGTTTGGAAGAGGACTGAACAGGTTTTTTATTTTTATACTACAACAAGCTAGCGAACTCGCCACCTTACTCGTCTACACTCAAAACGTTGTCGTTTTAATCTACTTTTTCAATTAAATTCAATGGTCACTGTTTCCGAACTCGCCACATTAATCTCATATACTAGCGAGATCGTTAGTTACATATCAACCTCAGCTCTGTTGGATGAATATTAAGTGTGGCGAGCTTGCTACTAGTATCTCCAATTCCTAGCGAATTCGCCAGTTATACGTCAACCTCAGCTCTGTTAGTTGAATATTAACTGTAGCGAATTCGCCACATTTCTCATCACACGAACGACTTCGCCAGATAGAAGCCTGCTGATTCCATATTAGCTTGTATCTGTCGAGTTTTCCTATTTGTCAGAATGCTAGATATGAATGAAGTATTCTTGCGACATCGTGAGTGTTTAGAGCTTCTTCGTCAGCTTACAAGTGAGCTCGCAAGTGTAACTGATGTTAGGCTCTGTTGAAGATTTCAAGTTACTTACGAACTCGTCAGTGGTTGTCGAGAGTGTAGCGAGCTCGCTAGTCTAACTGATGTTTGGCTGTGTTGAAGATTTCAAGTTACTTACGACCTCGTCAGTGGTTGTCGAGAGTTTAGTGATCTCGCAAGTCTAACTGATGTTAGGCTCTGTTGAAGATTTCAAGTTACTTACGACCTCGTCAATATTTGTCGCCAGTGTTGGCGAACTCGCAACACGCTAAACTAGCAACAAAAAAAAACTTGTGAAAATTTTGATGCCATATTTCAACAAAAACAGATGCCAAACTAGGATCATCTCATTCATATATCTTCATCACATACTACCAGAACTGTTACTACACAAATTGTACCTAAAAAAAGGCCATAGCTCGGCCAATGTTTTATCACAAAAGAAAGAAAACTAAATCACAACCCGTTCACTAGAACGTCATGTAGTTCTTCACTAGTTATGTTCTGCGAAGCATCGGTATTAGGTTGCGGTGTGGCAATGTCTTCAGTCCCTTCGACTTGATTGGTGGCACTTGGGCCAGCATCTTCTTGAGCTGTCGATTCCATCCCCAACGTCAACTCCTCAGCTATTCTTGCATCTTTCCTCTTCATCACAGCCTTCTCCGCTAGGTCCTCGCCATCTGACAGGTCATCCTTTTCCTCCTCGTCATCGTCACTATCATCAACTTCATCATCCTTTTCTCGGGCCGCCACCTTTCCATCACACTCATCTGTGGCCTTGCTTTTCCCATTATCCTTGCTACCCCCTGGCGCGCTCACCTCATCACGCAGCTGCTGTAAAAAATCTGGATTTTCTTCAGAATCGCTCAGCTCGCATTCGATAGCTCCGCTATCAAGAAGTCGATTGAGTGCGTCGTTGTTCGCCCGTGAACGTTGTTGCGCTACTTCAATCTCATTGGCCAGCTTGCCAATTTTGACAATCAACCGACCACGAGCATCAAACATTGTGTCTGCAATTAATAAAACAAAGAATCAGTTATGAATGGACTTATGCAACTGTTTTTAATATGAGCGAAAAATTTTATTACCTGATACACCACCCCTAGCTCTTCTCGTTGCCGCTTCAGCTTCCTTCTTCTTCCCGTACTTCCCATCCACTTCAATTACAGCCTTTTATTACGCAACCAATCCTTGTCGTAATAAACAATTTGCATTGACCTACCCCTTGGGAAGATACCGGCTTTTCTGATCAAGGCAGTCACCAAAACCCCCATACGGAATTGCAACTTTCTTATGCCTTGCCATCTTCATCATGTGGCTAAGGATCGTGAAGCCGGGATTGATCTTCATCTTCTCCACGATATAGTAAAACAGCATCAAAGAAGTAATAGATGGCTCACATGCATGGCCAAGAGTAGGCAGAATATTCCCACATATCATTTCAAAGACTAACCGATGCTCCTCACTTAGTCTATACACTGGGTATGTCCTAGCTCTACCCGCTCTATTCGAGGTCCTTTTAAACAACTTTTGAGCCATCTCTACTACATTCAGTGGTTGTCTAGGGCTAGTGGCTGGAAATCGTTGTTCATAGTAAATCTCGTATGGGCCATCGGGTTTGGTTGGTCTAAGATCTTCACTGCTCTTGTAGGAAATTTCAACACTATTTATCATGAATCTATCAACCTTAAACTTAACCCCTCTAACTATGGTGGTTATTTCATCGACCCCTTCCTCTAACCCTAAATTAGCATAAAACTGCAAGAATTCCTCATAGTAGATGGGGTCGGGAAGCTGTAACAGGTGATCTAGGTTCTGTTCCCTAAAATAATCTAGCACATAATCAAGTTTAAGTGCAGGCACAGTGATACTATCAAACACCTTATTCTGAATTACAGAACGAGACTGTAAGCGGGCATACCTCGTTCTTGCTTTGTCATTGAATAACTGTGGCTCGTCAAGGCTGTCGTTGGCAGTATCCACCTCCTCGCCGCCCTGTCCCGGCGGGTTTCCGGCGGGGACTTCAGCTCTGCTCGGCGGCACTACCTGTTCCTCACCGTCCACTCTCTGCCTCTTAGATCCGGCCCCGGCCTGGCCTCTCCCACTCCCCTGCGAACGGCCTGAACCTATGGTTTTGGGCAGCATTGCTAGATCTATGTTTATATTAGTGGATTAGATATCTTTAGAATATCTAATTGTCAGTACTGTTTGTAATAACTATCAGTAGATCTACTATAACTTTACGTCTAATTCTGTGTTTTAATTAACTGTATCGAGCATGTTATAACATGGTGGCAGTATCGAGCATGTTATAACATGATGAAAATTAAAGACAATAACACAGAATTGTTTACGCAGTTCGGTGATGAATACACCTACATCTGCGAGGCCTTGCCCAGTCTAGAAACCATTCACTAGATAATCAATAGAGTGTACAAAGCTCCTCACTTCTACCTATCTATGATTACCTCTAGTAGTGAACTTGTGAGCACCCCTCACTTGCCGGTCAACGTCAAGCTCCTCACTTGACAAGGTCGAGCTCCTCACCCAACTTTCTGATGACTACCTCTCCCGAGGATATTATGGCCGTGGTTCTAGACTTGCCGATGAACAAGATCCCGTTGCGGTTGATTGCTGAACTGCGACTGCTCCACTCGAAAGTATCCTTGACAGGATTTTTAATCTCTAAATCCGTAGTTGATTTCGCAACCTTCGTTCTTCTTTTATAGCGCATGTTGTACATTCAATCACGTACAACCCTAATCTATTCTTTCTATAACTGAATATTACAATTTCCAATTACAATATAGAAAAAGGAATAGACTAGATCTCTTTCCAATTATAAAGCTATGCCTAACTAATTCCTCCATAATAATTCCGTAGGCAATATTTAATCTTCCATACTTGAATTGGACGAGAATAGATGACTTGGAATCTTCTGTATTTAATCTTCAATAACCGAAAATAAATCGTTCTTCCATAACAATGTAATCCTATCGATACAAAGATTCAAGATCCATAAATAACTTTCCTGAGCATGTTAAAACATGCTTCCCTTCTTCACAAAAATGCCAACTTAAAAGTATGGACTTTACAATCTCCCCCTTTGGCATTTTGTGAACCCATCTTCATTTTGATGTCAGAATATCGAGTTACACAACTTCCCCTTAATATCAGAACACCAAAAACTTCCAAGAACTTCAAATCACTTCATAAGGGAAATCCAAAATATCCAGGAAAAGTTATTAAAATCATCCGGAATAAATAAAATTCAGAATGGATCATAAAGTCATCGAAATATCTCTCTCTTGGGGTCATAACATGCCAAAGTAGCATTTGAAGTAAATTAAATACCATGTTATAACATGTGCAACTCCAGTAGCTTCCGAAACAAATATAGCACCATGTTATAACATGTGCAACTCCAGTTAAAAGCTTTCGTCGGAATGGCTGTCTTGCTAGAACTAACATAAGAGCTTGCTGCATCAAATGATCCAGTATCCTTCATAAATCTTACAACAGCAGATACAAACTTCTCTGTCATTCTACTTTCCATTTGCAACTTATTTGACCACAAAGCATGATAAACCTCCTTGTTTATAAAATTTCACAGAAAAATCTAACTCTCAGCAGAGAATTATCATTGTCAGTTCTCAATTTAGACCTCACAGCTGGACCTTGTACTTCATCAAATTCATCTTCTTCAGTAGTTGCTGATTTCCTACTCTTCTTCCTCTGTTTCTTCTTGCCCAAAGAGGGAAACAAAGCTCCAAAAGCAATATTGGAGTCCAGACTTGACACATTAGCATCATTAATACTGATATCACTCACAGGCTTCTTCAACTTATAAAAGGCTTTAGGGGATTTCAACTTAGATTAGGGCATCTCAACTGTCAAATCCAATCTCTGTCCACTGCCTAAGGCTAACAACCCAGTCACAGCAGTTAAATCATCACCAATAACTCCCCCTAAATCAGAGCCGATAGAATTTGAGCTAGCCATCTCAAGTTTAAACACACACTCAGCAGATTTACCAAAACTCCAACAAATCTCAATCCAATCAAAACCCTAGATTCAATGGCTACTTGCAACCTTCAAAATATATATATAAAACAACACTGTTTTTTTTTAGCAAAGATATGTAAAGAATACCATGTGCATGTAGCTCAATTTGTTGGAGACACTCTTGCAGGTTCAGTTAAATGTTGTGCGCTCAATACATCAATAAAGATCCAAACTTGGCAGCCAAAATCATGTAGATCGTGAAGAACCAAGACCCTAGAACTCCATGAGCAGATGAAATCTTGGTATTTATGAGTTCGGTGAGAGAGACGAAGAACAGAACCCAAGTAGAGAATGGGAAAACCAAAAGTAGAATAAGAAAACCCTTTTTCCCTCTCATTCTGCAAATATACAATATCACACAACTGCCCCCGTGTCATCTTCAAGAAATTTCACACTGGCCAACAGGTTATTCAACTCCATAAACTTGCACTAAGGCCCAGAAAATTTTCAACAACTTCTCATACTCATCCAGACAGCATGTTATAACATGCTATATCTCAACATCCTTTTTCTTTCGCTTTTCTATTTCTTTTTTTTATAAAAGAATAAAAGCACTAATACAAGAAAAAAAATCTATAACAACAACATAGAGGTTATGTCATGGTACCTCAAATCTGACAAACACCAAGGTGTTGTCTCAACAGCTCAAATGTGGCAGCATCTAATGGCTTTGTGAAGATATCAGCAAATTGTTCAGCTGTAGAAACATGCTTGATTAGAACCTCCTTCTTCTGCTTGACTTGAAGACCCGAGAAGTATGTAAGCTCTCCAACCGTACTCATCTCAAACTCACTCTTCACCATAGATACAAAATCATCAAAAAGCGTCTGAGACGTTGAACCAAACATTATGTCATCTACATAGATTTGAGCCAGCAGTTTATGACCATCATGTTTAAACATGTACATCGTGCGATCTACTCCCCCTTGATGATAACCTTTCTTCAATAGAAACTGGGTGAGTTGGTCATACCTAGCACATGGAGCCTGTATCAATCCATACCGAGTTTTCTTCAATTTGCAAACATGATTCGGAAGCTCTTCTTGCATAGCTGAAATCCAATACTCATCTTCTAACGTCTCTTTGTAATTCCTCGGTTCAATAGCTTCAGTCTCAGCACTGTCTTGAGGGCATGTTATAACATGATCTATCGAAGGGGATGTTATAACATGATCTGGTGAAGATGTAATTCCATCAGAAATAGGTGAGCTAGTAGTACGAGATCCATTCTCCAGTTGTTGATCATCCTCATCTTCCATGAGGTCCATCTCTCCAATGTTCTCCTTGAGGCAGCTTATGTTTTGATCAAATACATAGCAATTGTCTGAAGATCTAGTTCCAACCAGAATAGCTTTCTCACCTTTCTTAACAGTGCATGTTTTATCATCGAATAGAACAATCAGCTTGCTATCACAGAGATGACTAATACTTAACAAGTTTGCCTCTAATCCATCTACAAGCATAACATCATGGAATACAGGAAATCCTTTTATCTGCAATTCACCTTTTCCAATAACACGACATATCTTTCCATCACCAAACTTTACAGTTCCAGTCCAAGGTACCACATTATTAATCAAATCTCGAGACCCAGTCATATGTCTAGAGCATCCACTATCAAAGTACCACGTATCTCTACCATAAGCACTAAAACATGTATGAACAACATAACAAAGTTTAGATTTTGGCACTCATACCTTCCTAGTCAGATTTGCTTGAAGTGACGGACTCATGTTATAACATGTCTTGAAATCCTTTCCACGCATGATATCCCTTAGAAGTCTGAAACACTGATTCTCTGAATGCCCTTGAAACATGCAGTAGTTGCACTTAATGGCTGGTCTCTTCTTCTTGAAAATCTGATGTGTTTGTCTTCTGAATCCTTGCATAGGCTTCAAACCTTGATTTACATGAGCAGAAGTACTCACATACTGAAGTCCATATTTGGGTATGGCCTGGTTCACATATCCTAGACCATGTCTGTCCCCCGATGCTCTTCCCATTTCCAACAGATCATCCAAAACAGCAGTTCCTTTGTTGAGTCGTTTAATCGTTCCTTCTGCATCTTCTGTCCTCTTGGTCATACTCAGTAAATCATCTTGTGTTTTCCTCACACTTAATTCCAAGCTGTCATTCATGATCTTGATCTCGTCCCTTTCATCTTTCAGAATGACCTTCTCAGCTTTCAATTTCTTGATTGATTCCATTGCCTTCATCCACATCCTGTATAGATTGTTATATGATTCATAGATATCATCTCCATGATCAGTTTCAGTTACATCCTCCACGACTGGTTCCTCTTCTGCTTCAGTAATGATTTCAAACGGCATGTTTAAACATGCAGAGACAGTAGGCATGTTAAAACATGCATGCTCCGATTCTTCGATTAGTGCTGCCCCAAACGACACATGATTGTTGACATGTTCCTCTTCTTCATCATCACTCCAGGTAGCTGCATATGCTTTTCCTTTTTCCTTGGGAGAGGCACTAGGACATTGAGACTGAATATGACCAAAACCTTCACATTCTCTACATTGTACCTTTCCAGCATGCTTGAAAGGTTTTGTGAGTGATTTAGACTCATTCTGACCTGAATTTCCTCTTCTGATAGGCACTGGATTTTGTCCTCTAGTATCACTTCTGTTTGGACCAGTTCTCTTCAACATCCTAGCAAAAATTTTTGATATATTTGCAACTTCTTCTTCACTTAGCTGGTCGATGTCTACTTGTTCACTTTGGTCAGCTGCTCCAGCACCAGATTGCTCTTTCTTCATTCTTGCCTTGACGGCCAAGTTAGATTGTCTCTTTATAGCTTGCAGCCTCATCTCAAATGCACCAAGTGATCCCATAACTTCATCAAGAGTCATCGTTGAAGTGTCAAATGCATCTTCCATGGTTGTTACCTTGTTGTGAAATCGTTCAGGAAGGGATCTCAAAACTTTCTGAACCAGTTGGAAATCAGTGAATGGTTGTCCCAATTGGTCTGCTATGTGAGCTAGATCACTGATCCGAATGTTATAGTCACCAATGGTTTCATGTTCATCCATCACAATTGTCTCAAATGTAGTTGTTACAGTTTGAAGCTTCAGTCTCTTCATCTTAGCATCTCCTTCATAGTGAGTCTGAAGTTTATCCCATGCTGCTTTTGCCGAAGTACATGTAGAGATCAGTCGAAATTGTTTTTGATCTACAGCAGAGTAGATAGCATATAGCACCTTGTTGTTGATTTTCTTGTTAGCCTTCTCAGTCGTGCTCCATTCTTCTAATGGCTTCACCGATCTCTCGCTTGTTCCAGTTTTAGCCTCAGACAGTGGTGAAGTCCAGGTATTTTCTATCCATTTCCATGCATCATCATCCAGACCGTGTATAAACACCATCATCTTCGCCTTCCAGTAAGGATAATTCGTTCCATCCAGTAGGGGCGGTCTCGCTGTTGATGTCCCGAGCTTCTCTTGAGTAGACATAATGATAGCTCCGATCTCACTACCCTTGTAAGAGGGATTGTAGTGACCTTGCTCTGATACCAATTGTAATAACTATCAGTAGATCTACTATAACTTTACGTCTAATTCTGTGTTTTAATTAACTGTATCGAGCATGTTATAACATGGTGGCAGTATCGAGCATGTTATAACATGATGAAAATTAAAGACAATAACACAGAATTGTTTACGCAGTTCGGTGATGAATACACCTACATCTGCGAGGCCTTGCCCAGTCTAGAAACCATTCACTAGATAATCAATAGAGTGTACAAAGCTCCTCACTTCTACCTATCTATGATTACCTCTAGTAGTGAACTTGTGAGCACCCCTCACTTGCCGGTCAACGTCAAGCTCCTCACTTGACAAGGTCGAGCTCCTCACCCAACTTTCTGATGACTACCTCTCCCGAGGATATTATGGCCGTGGTTCTAGACTTGCCGATGAACAAGATCCCGTTGCGGTTGATTGCTGAACTGCGACTGCTCCACTCGA
Source organism: Sherardia arvensis (assembly GCA_948330725.1). Lineage (NCBI taxonomy): Eukaryota > Viridiplantae > Streptophyta > Magnoliopsida > Gentianales > Rubiaceae > Sherardia > Sherardia arvensis. Next base: position 37,731,603 of record OX415236.1, on the reverse strand, counting down.
AAGTATCCTTGACAGGATTTTTAATCTCTAAATCCGTAGTTGATTTCGCAGCCTTCGTTCTTCTTTTATAGCGCATGTTGTACCTTCAATCACGTACAACCCTAATCTATTCTTTCTATAACTGAATATTACAATTTCCAATTACAATATAGAAAAAGGAATAGACTAGATCTCTTTCCAATTATAAAGCTATGCCTAACTAATTCCTCCATAATAATTCCGTAGGCAATATTTAATCTTCCATACTTGAATTGGACGAGAATAGATGACTTGGAATCTTCTGTATTTAATCTTCAATAACCGAAAATAAATCGTTCTTCCATAACAATGTAATCTGATCGATACAAAGATTCAAGATCCATAAATAACTTTCCTGAGCATGTTAAAACATGCTTCCCTTCTTCACAAAAATGCCAACTTAAAAGTATGGAATTTACACTGTTGTATAATGAAATTTTATAACTTTTGCTCAAAGATATTAGTTGGAATTTGTGTAAAAGTTGATAATACTCGTAGCGACCCATGTATATTACAGTCTAGAGGATTATAAATAAAATGGAGCATTACAAATAAACATATTAATTATAGATGTCTTTCAGGAAAATTCCACCTATCTAACAATTGGCCAGTGTTAGGTGCAGGGACAATTTGATTTTGCAGGTCTGAAAAAGAAAAAATTACCCTCATTTCATACCAGAACTATGCTTTATATCAAAGAGACGGAGCTATATATAATATTCTCCACTAAACCATACTACTAGACTAGACCCAAATTGTTTTTATAGAAATCAGTATCATGCTAAGTAAAAGACATGTCAAAGCAGTTGATACTGATCCAAGGCATACCAACACTATATATTATATAAATGTGGATGACATCTAGCAGTTGATATTTATAGGTCAATTAATAATACATTGTACAATCATACCAACTTTTGCAGCCAAAAACCCTTAGGTGGTACTCTTTTTTACTTCCTCTTCAATCTAGAAAAACACGACAAAATAAGCATTTATATTTATTTTAAATTTTTTTGTTATATAATGAGTAAGTATATGAACTTCTTTATATGGTAATAATTTATCTTTCGATTTGATCGAATGTCACGTTGTGTTTACCATGATCATTTGATTTAGTTTTTGTTTGAATCTAAATTTTATTCTCGGTCTGTTATATCGATAATATTTTTAGGTGTTTGTTGTATGCAGGTCCTGTTTGCTACTGCAGGTCCAATAAAAGTGAGAAAATACCATAATTATCCTTCATTCGTTTATTAATTTTTATAAATATATTTCTAAAACCCTAACCTTGAATACATAAACCCGTCTATGTAATGATTGAACACGTGTCCAAATTGTAAATTACTTTTCGTGAATTGTAATAAAAAATTAAGAGGGACATTATTGTCATTTCTGATTTAATTTGGACCTGCATAAGTAAAGTGGACCTGCATTTAGAACCAGCTTATTTTTAATGTGTTATTTCAAGTTTTTAAAGTGTTCATACTTTGCCATTAGAATTAATCTGTTTAGCGCATATGTCTAAATAATAAATTAGATTGTACTAGGGATGAAACTGCTTTATTGAGTAGTTCATGAGTTTCACCATCATTTAGTTCATATTGTATGGGACATTGTTGGCATTTTATTAAGTCTCGTCTTTGTAATACGATAATTATCAAGTTCATTTTTTATATAGTTAAGTTATTATTTGAACGAATTGTTAAATTAAACATTGATTTCACTCATTATTAGGAGTTTCAAAAAGTTTAAAATCTATTACTAGTGCAACATATTTATTTCCCTTCTATTGTTGTTTATGTGGCAATGAAGTTGATGATTTGCAGCATTTTTTCATAACCGTCCTTTTATCAAAACTCTCTGCCTATACTTTCATGATTTAGCTCTGTAGGTTTTCTCTCACTAGTACAAACTAGACCTATTGTAACACTTCAAAAGCGTTATTTTAGGTACTAAAAATGTTGCATTATGTCTAACGGAACACTTTTAAAAGCATTGTATTAGGCGACGTTGCATTAGGTCTAATGTAACACAAACATAAATATAAAAACAATCAAACATAAAAACTTGCTAATCATGTTAGATAAGTAAAACCTAACATAATACTGTCCCATCTTGCAAATCTCCCGTAACAAAAACCAATACTTTTCCTCCTCGCCTCTTCAGGAACCATGATGCCAGAAAGATTTGATCAGCACTATTACACAAAACTGCAAACCATGCAGATAAAATTAATAACTACATGAACGTCTAATAAGGTACTTTCTCTTAAAATATGGATTCTAATTCCTAGAGAACTCGTGGAACTAAACTCTAAGTTTTCGAAGCTTGGATCAGAAAATTTACAAACATAATCGACAACACAAATTGTAAAGAAACCAATGCAAACGAGTGTTGTGCTAACTGCTAAATTTAAGAAGTTATTTTACCTGCGTAGATATTCCGGTGCTTCCCTCGCTTCTCAGCTTTGTACATAATCTTTAGAGCATCTCTGATTCTAACCATCTTACCCAGCACATTCTCACCGACATACAACACTAGTGTAAGATCATAACATCAGTATAAATTACAAAACCTTCAAAAAGGGCTTCCAGTCAAGCATGTGACATGCAATATCACAAGCATAAATTTCAACAAAGGAACACACTAACTAATAGACCATAACCCCCGGACCCCAGACGACGCCAAAGACTATAAACACTCATAACCTTTTACACAACCAGAAACATTAATTTCCCTAGTAAACACCAAAATACATAGCATCAATCACAGAGCAAATTGAACATTAACAAGATATAAAATCAAATGTGATTAATGCTACAATCCCATTCAACCAACAAACCATATCATAGAACTGAGATCCACAGTGCTAAACTCATAAGGAAATCAAAATCTAAGTTCATAAAGTTTACATTAGACCTATTATATACAAATTGACACCACATTATAAGGAAATTGTCGATACCTATAGGACAGTCAGAGTTGCCCCAGGAGCAGCAGCGTGAACGTTAAAAGCAACGTCGTTTCAACCCTCCCCTCGTCGTCCTCAAAATCCTACTCCGATAATTTTTCTTCCTCGTCTTCTTACCGTGAGAGAGTTGTGAGTTGCGGCGGATGAGCTCATGGAAGGTGCGGAGATGGCGGTGGGGCCGGGGGCTGAACGAGCCGGATCATAGCGAAGGTCACGAAGCTCCTACAGAACACGCCTGTGAGTGCCGTCGTGGGAGCCACCTCGTCATCATTGTCTCTACCACCAACTTCAACACCGAAGACGAAGATGAAGACGGATGGGACTGATTACGGGACGTTTCTCGGTCCGGCGACGAGATCGCCGGAGGTGGAGGGATTTTTGATTGGGGGGAATTAGGGAAATGAGGAACGACGGTTTTGGCTGGGGAAAGATGTAACAATAGGGATATTGCACGAAAAGTCCACCATATTTGTGTAAAATGTCATTTTGCCTTTTTGTTTTTAACATGTAGAACTTTGTCTTTAGCAAAACAGGAGTTTATCAATGATGTTAATTTTTTATTTACACAATCATCCATAATTTCCTAGAATATACATTCTTGATTATTAGAACTATAATTTATTTATATCTACTCCATTGACATAAGTTTTGTTTATGAATCTACTCATAACTATTATAATTAGAAACAAAAAAAGTATTCAAAAATGTAAAGTATAGTTGTTTTTCTCATAACTTTTATATATATATATATATAATATATATAACTTTGCTAAAGTGTAGCACTTTTCAAAGTGTTGCAATATCTTATAAAATATGTAGCACTTTCAAAAAGTGTTACATTAGCATTTACAACTGTAACACTTTTGAAAAGTGTTGCATGAGCCTTTGCAGTTGCAACACTTTTAAAATTGTTGTCATTTTATAGAATGTGCAACATTTTGAAAAGTGTTGCGGTTAAAGTGTTATCTTAGATCAAATTTTTAAAACTGGATCTCAACTTTATAGGATAAATTTTTTTATTATTGAAATATGATTTGAGATCTGAACCGCACATGACTTATGTTAGGATTATGCCCTTGTTCATAACATGGGTAATTTGGTTTAGTATAAATGCCTATCTTTATGATAACATTAGGCCAACATTTCAAATCATGAGTAAACACATTATTAACATTTTGCAAAGTATTTTTAAAGCTCACATGTTAAGCTGGATACCTTATGAAACTAGAAGAATCTACATTGATTTATTGGAATTGGCTCCAGTTGGAACATTATTTTGCCGGCTAGTCATACACCAACTCCAGGGAGTTCCCTAATTTTATTCTTTTACTCATATATACAGAGAAGCTAAATCAGTAGACGGTGCTAAATTTCAAGTAAAAATAGAATTAGTCTTACTTATACTCATAAATCTCTACCAAGAGATATAAAAGGACTAGTGACTTTAGACATCAGGGAATTGCCTAGTATCAGAGCATAAATTCATCATTTTTTGAATGATGGAGACTGTTGTTCTTTTACTTTTCTTTACAGGCGACTAGGACTTGGGGCCAGATTGAAGAATACTATGGATAATTCTGGATTTAATGGCTCAAATTTTACAATTTGGGATGATACACTGATGGATTTTCTTGATCAGATTTCAAGCTTGAACACTGATGATTTTGCTCTGAAAATTACAAATGTGGGATGCTACCAATGAGTCAAAAGTGGAGAAGCTCAACACCCTCTAATAGAGATGCTTCTCATGCTTGTCAAACTTGGTTTTGACTACATATCTAGTCTTGATTTGGTGTAATAGTGTTACATAACTATTAATTCCCCTTAATCAGTAATCCCAAAACATTGACCAACAATTCACGGAGAGTCTGTTCGATTATTTCTAGCACGGTGATTAACCCCCTAATAAACAGTAATCTATTTTTTATCTCTTTTAACTGTTATAGTTACCGCGCAATTTATCTGCGGTTAGGATTTATTTGTTATCTTTTACCGTCTAATTTTTATCTTTTACCTGCGGTTAGTGATTATATTTATGAGTTATCCGTAGTTTACCTCTTTCTTTCAGCAATCTTTTTATTTTGTACATAATTTTGAGTAACATTTATTTTACCATTATTTTTATCCTTTTTCGTATTTTAGTTCCAGTAACTGAATGTCTGTAATTAACGTAAGTGAAACCAATATTTTTTACTTTTATCTTTTTAAGTTTTACATTATCTTAGTTTATCTTATTTTACCATAGTTTATCTTATCTGTTTCCATTAATTTAATAGTGATAGGTGAATAATTATACTTAATTATTTTACATCACCATAGTGACTGCAATTCTTACTTCACCATTGAATTAATTTTATGCCTGCAATTAACGTGTGTGAAACCCATAATTTTTACTTTCATCTTACATAACTATTAATTCCCCTTAATCAGTAATACCAAAACATTGACCAACAATTCACGGAGAATCCGTTCGATTATTTCAAGAGCGGTGATTAACCCCCTAATAAAAAGTAATCTAATTTTTATCTCTTTTAACTGTTATAGTTACCGTGTAATTTATTTGCGGTTCGGATTTATTTTTTATCTTTTACCGTCTAATTTTTATCTTTTACCTGCGGTTAGTGATTATGGCCCCGTTTGGGGAGTAGCTGTTACCTGTTAGCTATTAGCGGATTGTATGAGCTGTTAGTTGTTAGCGGATTGTATGAGCGGTTCTGACTAGCTGTTTTGACTAGCGTTTTGTTTATTGGTGTTTGGTAACTTATATATAGCTGATAGCTGTTTTGTTATGTAAAATGACGGAAGTGGACATCAATATAATTTATATGAAAATTTCTTATATTAGTCACATATACACTTATTCCATTACAATAATTAGTTATATAAAATGTTATTTATTAACTATAAAATCCATTTCATATCAAATTTTGATAATAAAGAATAATACTATTATATTACATGCAAGTGTAAAATTTAAATGTTATGTTTCTAAAGATATATTTCTCAAATAAATATATTAGCAATTGATATGTCATTTACTAAACTAATAAATATTTATAAAACATAACTTTATCCTGAACTTATACATATATATATATATATACATATTGCATTATGAATTAACACATTTTACTGAAATTTTAGTAATTTAAATGAAAATATTATCCATTAAACTACTATATAAATTAAACTGAATTAATGTATTTTATAATTTTTATTGTTATGATAAATTTTTAACCACTATCAAAAACACACGTGTATGTTTACCATATTTCCGTGTGATAATAAATTTTAAAACATTACCGTGTATGATCATTACCAAAAAATTATGATATAGAAATGTTCTAGTACAACTTGTATAGGGATAAAACAGAATTTTACTCCAAATTATCAAAAGCGTTATACATGAAACGCAACTCCAACGAGCGTTTCAAAAAGTAGCGTTTCATTCCAAAACGCTGAATACAAACGGCTATCCACCAAACACAGTAAGAAGCGTATTGACCAGTCAAACGTCTATATTTAGACAAAAACGCTAAACGCTGTTGAAAACGCTCTTCAACAAACGGGGCCTATATCTATGAGTTATCCGTAGTTTACCTCTTTCTTTCAGCAGTCTTTTTATTTTGTACATAATTTTGAGTAACATTTATTTTACCATTATTTTTATCCTTTTTCGTATTTTAGTTCTAATTAGTCTTGGAAGTGACGGTCACTATATAGTGACGGGGTTTATATGCAAAGAAGTTTGGGACGGGGATTTTTCTGCACTTTATGCAAAATGCATTCACTCGTGGGGGTTTTTCTGCAATTTATGCAAATTGCATTCAGCATGCTTGAATTTCACACTTGAATACTTGTTTTTTAGACCAAATAGGTTGTTTTTTAGAACATTCTTGCATTTCACACTTAAAAGGTTGTTTTTTAGAGAATGCTTGCATTTCACAGTTAATAGGTTTCTTTTTAGAGTTCATGTGTTTTGAAGCAAAAAAAGATGGTTTTATAGAGCATGCTTGAATTTCACCCTTGAATGCTTGTTTTTTAGGACATGCTTGTATTTCACGCTTAACGGGTTGTTTTTTAGAATAAAATGCTTGTTTTTTAGACTGAATGAACAGTGCGCGTGAGTGAATAGTGCATTTTTTGTCAAAATTGCAAATAAGGACTTCCTTCCTTCCATATTTCAATATAGTCATTCGTCACTATATAGTGACCGTAATTCAAGAGACCAACTCTTTTAGTTCCAGTAATTGAATGTCTGTAATTAACGTAAGTGAAACCAGTATTTTTACTTTTATCTTTTTAAATTTTACATTATCTTAGTTTATCTTATTTTACCATAGTTTATCTTATCTGTTTCCATTAATTTAATAGTGATAGGTGGATAATTATACTTATTTTTTTTACATCACCGTAGTGACTGCAATTCTTACTTCACCATTGAATGAATTAATTTTATGCCTGCAATTAACGAGTGTGAAACCCATAATTTTTACTTTCAGTGATTTTATATTTTTAGTTTACCTTTTCTTATCATAATTTTTACCATATTATCATTGTTTACCTTGTGTTACCGTAATTTACTCAAAGTAAAAAAAATTAAAATACACGACGTAAGTGAAACCGTTAACAATTATAAATTATTTTTATCTATATATTTTAACATTTTCTTATTTTACCTTATTTACCATAGTTTAATCGTAGTTTATCTGTTTCCATTACTTATTTTACCATAGTTTAATCATAAATTTACCATGTTTTCATAACTTATTTTAACATAATTTAATCATATTTGTTCACCCACCTCCCCAACGATCTCCTTCAAATCAGTTTACCCTCTTTAACTTCCCATTAGTTCTGCAACTACTCCACGATCCCTGGGAACGGTTCCACTAAGCGCAAGTAATCACCCTTTTTCCATCACTCTTCTTTGCAGTTTTCATGTTCTCTCATTTACTCCCTTTCAACTCTTCATTCCAGTTGCTTCTAACTGGTTGGCCAATTTATGCCGTTTTATTGCAACCGATATCTGTTCCTGCTGAAAATCAAATTCGCGCAAACGAGTTTAAATCTGATGTGCAGTTAAAATTTTGCAGGTGTTGGCATGTATGGGAACCGATGCAGGCCGGCTGTTATGGTTCTAAATATGTTTAATCAGTATTCTAACATCATACTATCATTTGTTTGTTATTCTCACACTATGAGGCAGAACTGGATGAATCAGTTGCAGGTACCTTCAAATTTCTTATCATGTGTTGATTTTACTTGAATTTCATATCTTGTGTTGATATTGATTTTACTAAATGTGTTGATATTGATTTTACTATTTTGGAATAATCTTGTCAGTGTTATATCCGAGTTTTGTTGCAGATGAGGCAGAATAGGATGAATGGATTCTGCAATTCTGAGTAAGACACGTTAAATAAATTAAGAGATAGCTACTGATTTGATTTTCAGTGATGGGTCATGGAATATTGTTCCATTGCTTCTCTTGTTTTTTATTTTCCAATATATTGATTAAGGATTTTCTTTAATGCATTGATGATTGAAATCTTTCTCACCTTGAACAATAGCTACACTCTTTCCATTCAATTTCTCCTTTAAATTCAATAAGATGCAATTAAAGAGTTTGTGATTCCTAGGACGAAGAACAACGATTTTTCTAAAAAAATTATAAGTTTAAACATACACGTAAAAATGAAGCTTTTAATTGGCATTACATGACATATTTTTTCACTGGATAACATTAATTATTTTGTAGATAGGGCTTACATATATTGCATGGCTTCTTCATTTTTCTTTCTTAATTATGATTAATGTAATCCAATCATTTTGACAAGATCCATTTTTGTTAAATATGCATTGTTTAAATTATTTTAAATGTGTTGGTTATTATCATAGGCAACTCTATCAAAGCTTTCAATTTTAAAAAAGTTTTAAATATTTTAATAGAGATATGTCGTGCTATACACGACGGGTATTAAAACTAGTTTTGATTAAACCCCTAATCGTGGCTAACTTGTGCTTCACTTAGTGATCACTAATCTGCTTAATGAGTCCTCTCGTTGACTAAGTTGGGTTTCGCTTAGGATCCCTAAATTGCTTGCGAAAGTTGAATTGCGCCAAAATTAGAGCTAAAATGATACATTTTATATATTTATGTCTCAATAATGTATGAACTCTTTAAAAAAAATGTATGAACTCTTTCATGTAGTAGCGAGGCTAATAAAATTAACTCCACTATATAGTGGTTTACATTTTTAAAAAAATAATTTTGAAACTAATACCGTATTTTGTAATATGGGATACAAAATAGGGCTTATTTCTCAACTTAATATGAATTTTTCCCTTCTTTCAGTATAGTTCAGTTCAATTTGATGAAATACAATTTGATAAAAAATTAAGTTGAATCTGGTCATATTTTTTATATATTTAATATTATAATTTTATTTAAGTTTAGTTCAGATCAATTGCAACGTCTGTTGAAAGACCAGCTATCCTAAATGTTATGGAACCATCACTATGTATTTTAAACTGAAATGATATATTTTTGTGTTAAAACTTTGATAATATTAATGTAAACATATAGTCTAACATGTTTTAATGCAAAGATTCAAGAAATTTTACATAAAAGTTTAAAAGATTATTTTAAAAAATACATTCAAATTAAAAGTTATAACATATAACGACTTTCCTGAAGTGATAGAAATTAGGAGTTCAAAAGATTTTTTCCGGATCAATATATTTCAGTTCAAATTAGTTCATTAAAAACAAGTCGAGAGAAGAAGCGCTTACTTTAATACCATACATTATTGAAAGGGGTACTAAATGTAAGGTGCCGAATACTTTAACCCTAGAGCTGCAGTTAAAACTAGCCAATCCAATAATATTCATATACCCTAACACGTACGGTACGTATACCCTTTCTCAATTATCTCAACTTGTATAGCTTGGCCAAACCCTAAGAGAGCACATTGACTTGCTATTTCTAATTCGAATCTTATTATTGTATATGCGCGTGCATGTTTTAAAAATAGTATGATAAGTTTATTAGATAAGTTTATTAGTGTATGGCCCTATCAAGTTGAATTGAAATTAATTTATTTGAGATCTGTTTAGTTCAAATGAGATTAATTTAACTGAACTGAGATTTTTCTTGTTGAACTGAGATTAATTTAACTGAAAAGAGAATATTATGTATAAAATAAGGGTCTGTTTGTCCGAACTTATTTCATGTTGAACTGAATTTTACTAAAGTTAAAATTAATGTATTAATAATAGAATTGGTATGTCTAATTTTACTTGAATTTGTTCAAAATATGTTTTCACTAAATTGAACTTAACTGAATTGAATTGATCTGAACTACTGATAAGGTCCACAAAATAGGGCCTAAGGGGCAGTCTGCTTGAGCTAATTATTTCTTACTAAGCTGAGCTGAACTGAACTGAACTGCACTGAACTAAAGTGAAAATTAATGAATTGAAAAATAGAATTAGTATGTCTACATTCACCTGAATTTAATCAAATTATATTTTTACTAAATTGGACTGAATTGAATTGAACTAGATTGAATTCAACTAGACTGAATTGAACTGAAGTGAAAATTAATGTATTAAAAATAGAATCAGTATGTCTAAATTTACTTGAATTTTATCAAATTATATTTTGATTGAACTGAACTGAACTGAATTAAACTGAACTGAATTGAACTGGACTTAATTGAACTGAAGTAAAAATAAATGTATTGAAAAAATAAAAATGAAAGTATGTCTAAATTTATCTGAATTTTTACAAATTATATTTTGATTGAACTGAACTGAAATGAATTGAATTAAACTGGGATGAGTTGAATTGAACTGAACTGGACTGAACTGTTCTTATAAACTCCGGCAAACAGGCCTAAATCGTTATGTTTTGTATCCAATTGAAATAAAGTTAAAGTATTTATTTAATCAAAATAATCTCAGTTTATTCCAGTTGAACTGAGATTAATTTAACTGAACTGAGATTTATTTAGTTGAACTGAGATTAATTTAACTGAATTGAGATTAAATTAACTAAACTGAGATTATTTTTCAATAATCTGAACTTGACAGAGCCTATATAAATACAAATTATTTAGCATGTGTATATATGTGAAAATTGTAGTAAATTAAGTTGGTAAAAAGCAAACATAATTTTTTTGAATGAACTATATATATCAAAGTTATCTACACATACAATATTTGTTTCACGCACAACAGCCTGAAATTTAATGGCAAATTCTCTAGAAAGTCCGACTTTCCTAAGTGTTATGGAACTACCACTATATATTTAAGGTCAAGTGATACTATTTTGTGTTAAAACATTGATAGTATCAAAGTGAACATATATTAAAACATGTTTTAATGCAAAAATTTATAAATTTGCATTAAAACATTAATAAAATTCAAATAATAAATTTTACAGTTCAAATTAAAAGGTACACTGTATAAGTTAAAACGTATAAACACTCTTATGGAAAGTCAGGAAAATTGGACTCTCACTAGACTTTCTATAATTTAATCTCAATTGATCCATTCCTTCCTCGGTATATTTCTTAAACTAGCTAGCTAGTGTGCCTTTTTTCTTTTGTTGATAAAGTATTAGGGTGTCTTTAAAATAATCTTATTCCATCCAAATATGCATGCTGGTCTAGTAGATGCACTCTATATTTAACTACGGTTCGTATTTTTATTATATATTCATATATATAATTATTTTGATATATAATTGATTTGCAATTGTATATAATAGATGTAATATATATATATATATATATATATATATATATGACGCGTATATGATTGATAAAAAAATATGGACTAAGATGTATATATATATTGAAAACATATATTTTATTTTAGACCGTAAATAAATAACATACGGATTGATGAGCAAGTAAAGCACGGCATGCAAAGTTTGAGAAAAACATTTTCTCAAAGCTATGCATGTAGAATATACATTATTGTCACTAGTGGATGGATTTAGGTTTCTAGGCGGTTCATTCGTACCATTCACGGCATTTTGGAAATGCCGTAATGGGTTGTGCCGTAAAATGGCACTTCTTCTGGGCGGTTAACAAAACGCCTTAAACATGCATGCTGCGCACGGCGGTTCAAAACGCCGTGTGCAGCGTTTAAAAAACGCCCTGTATACCTGTTACGAATTCGCCACCTCAGGTCGCCTGTGTCTGTAAATGTGAGTGATACGATATCGCCGCCAGTGATCGCCTGTTAAGGCGAACTCGCTTGTGTTGGTCGCTTGTTTCTAATAATACACAAGCGAAATCGTAACCAGACTCGATAGGGTGAAGCAGGCGAGACCGCTGGCGTATTCGCCGGAATATATGAGAATATTAAATTTGAAAAAAGACTCAATGGTCATGGTGTTACGGTATCGTGTATCATCTCGCTTGTGGTCGAAAAAGAAAAGCGAGTTCGCCTTCTGGAGGTGGCGAAACTATAAAGCGAACTCGCCACCTGAAAATGTAGCCAGACCAGATGGGCACAAGCGGAGTGGGATACGACACCGCCAGAAGAGGCGAATATTAGGCGACGTCGTGCACATATTTGTTGTAGGGAATGTGGTTGGCGAATTCGCCTTTTGAATTCGTCTACGGAGGCGAATATTGGAGGCGAAATCGTTTGAGGCACGCCAGGGGCAACAGAGTCTAGCAAGCGATTAGCCAGGCGACGTCGCTTTTGTGGGCAAATGTATAGGCGAAATCGTTTGAGGCACGCCAGGGGCAACAGAGTCTAGCAAGCGAGTAGTCAGGCGACGTCGCTTCTGTGGGCGAATGTATAGGCGAGGCCGTGTGTATGCCGCTTGTTATATTGTAGTAGAAGGCGTGCCAGGTAGCGATCTAGCTTCTGGATTCGACAAGAAGCGAATAAGGAAGCGAACTCGTTTGCGTGCAAGACAGAATTGTGTAATTATTTGTTAAAATTGACCCGTTTCTTTCGAAACATGAATCGGGATACCCGACTCAACATAAACTTGTCAAATTCAAATCCAACGCCCCTATACTAATACTAAAGATGCATAACCTAAGCACTCAAGTGCGATACCAATGTCAAGCCCCTACCAAAAAGAGAGACAATACTTTTTCATGCCTTGGGGAGGTTAGGGACCTGTGGCCTTGCAATGGTAAACGCACGGTTGTGGACCAGATATTTAGCCATTTGGTCTCTTCCGTCGTTAAGTTCTTGCAAGGAGAAAGGAGTGATATCATCCTTGAATACCTATGATTGAAAATAACGCTTATTAGGAAATCTCGACGAATATAAATGAGATTAGACGCGTGTAGCGTACCTTTAGAAGATCTAGCATGTCTTTTTGAACACCATCCACCACCATCAAACCAAAGATCATTGTGTAATAGCCACATTCATAGTTCGATGATTGCTTCCTAGACTACAAAAGTGTTTAAAACATAAAACATTACTATACTTATGGTACTTTAAACGCAAATGTTGATTTTTGAAAGGACGTGATAGCATGAGCACAACATCTTACCCGAATGTTTATAAGGTGGAAGTCGAGGAGTGTTTTGTCGTTCACTTGAAGAATTGCATTATCAAGGAGATCGGCGAATGTTCGTGATGGAGGGCGGTGGAGTGGGTCTATCCAATATACTTGCTTTAAAGCGGGTATTATTGCAACAAAGCTCCAATGATCACTACAAATCACATGAAAGCATAATGGTCATAAAAAAAGAATGCAGTAGAGCAAATACAATATATTTAGCATGAGTAATAGAGCAAATTGTAAGGTATACCTCTCGAGATATGGTCCGATCCATATTTTTTTTGATTTGTCGGAGAGAGTAGAATTCAAGTAATCAAGTCTTTGCCTATTGCTCTCCATACTAGCTTGCAAATGCATTGGATGCAAAAATCCAATGAAATGCTTGCTCCGGTGATAGGCATGGTGATGCAAGAACCTGTGAATGTAGTAGACAATCATGACGAGGATGTAATCATATATGGTTTGATAATTGAGTATTCTCATGAAACACATACAAATGGCTTACATTTGATTGAGGCAAAGAATGGTGGCGGGAAGTTCATTGAAATTCCAGAAATATTCAAAATCCTCCCATGGTACGTGGATGTCATTTGTCATGGTAAAGCACCTTTCATTTCCGAGAAAGGCATAGCATGCATTCTTGTCGTGCGAGGATATCAAATCATAAAAGACTCGGACGAAGGGTGGAAGGGCATTCATAAACTCCACGAGCATGGGGTCTAATGTTTGTCTAGCTATAGGCAAGGCATGCACGGGTATTTGTGGATTTTGTGGAGTTTGTGGTTTCCTACGGGGTATGGAGGTGGATTTTTCATCAAGCACCAACCATTTTGGCCATAGAACAAGGAAACCTTTAGCCTCCCCAACTCTCACCATCGGTGACTCCTTCACAGGTAGCATTTGTTGTTCTATCAAAACATCGGTAATGCGAACACTAAAAAATCCTGCGGGGATGTCAACACGATTGTGTTTCACCGCACTTGGGTCGCATGTGCCATTGGCGACATGGAGTGGTTTTGATTTGGTACCTTGCGAAACATATAGCTTGCAAGGGGGGTTCTATCATAAATGAAAGCACAAGAGAAATCATCATCCAACTATTTTTAGAAAGAGATTAGAAACCAACGATGTTCTAAATTAGCAAAATTTGTACTAACCTTATCAACTTGAATGGAATGCGCCGCATTCAACTTGATGGGTGATGAAGGTGGAGTAGGAGGCACTAGTTCCTCCCCATTTCCACATTCTCACCTTCATCCTCCACAATTTGAGGTGATGCTTGAGAACCCTTTGATGATGGTGGAAGATGTGGTTGTGTACCTCCTAACCTCTCGATGTGGGGATAGTTGGTGTGTTGTGCTATGTCTTTCATCACCTCCCTCAAATCCTTCATTTCCGCCTTTGTCGCCGCCACCTCGCTCAAAGCTCGTTGTAGTTGTGATGGTTTAGGATTGCCCCAACCTTGCTTAATCCCAAAAACCTCTTCTTGTGTCGCGTAAACTCCAACACCTAATGCTCTTCCCGGGTGTTCCTTTTTCTTCCCAAGAGCAAAAGCCTCATTCAAGACATCCTTCTTCCCACATGGGATAAAGGTACCCTCCTCCTTTTGGCGCTCAAGAAGTTCCTATTATCAAATATGTTGTACTAGGTGAAAGTGGTTGTGAAGAATATTTGAAAGCAACAACAAAAATAAATAAGACTACAATAGATAGTAAGATAATGTAAGATAGATAGACTAACCACCCTCTTTGCACATTTTTCGGCATCCTCCGAAGTGAACTTACCATCCGAGTCTCTAATTCGACCCAACACGAAGAGTTTTTGTCTAGTATAATCCTCGGCGTCCTTTTCCACTATGACATACCGAGCTTCCGCCTCATCCATCCCCCCTAATACCAACTCCTTCACTAGTTCCTCCTTCTCCCTAAGCCACTCCTTCTCACCTACACCCAAATACCCCGACCTACCACCGGTGTACGGCATTGTTATTGATTTCGCCGATGTGACCTTCTTGTCCCATTTCCCCTTTGCACAAGAAGATACCGTATCACATGTCATCATTATGTAATAGATAAGAGGAGGTTATGTCACCGAAGTTATAGTTTGTGACTCACCGAAGTCTTATTTTCAAGCGATGCTTGCTTGAAAGCCTCCCACGCATCGGTTGTAATATGATTGTATCGGTCCCTTGGATCTTGACCTAGCCTCTTTCCCTTCTCATACAAGTAGTCTTTTCTTAGAGCATGCTTGTGCTCGCGAAAAACTTTGGAGACGATGTTTAATGCCTTCTTTCTCACCACTTCCATGTCATTAGATTCTATTTCAAAAGGTCGCTACGCCAAAATATGTAGCATGTATTATGTCTATATATTATGAAGATGTATAATATTGAGTAGATAGATCATTGAAAGGTTAAATGTTACTTACTTGGCATTCTACCCAAACTTCCTCCTTCTTTTTTGATGGGACGGTTCTCCAATTATCCTCCGTTATCTCAATAAACGTTCTTCCAACTCGGCCACACCAACTTGACCATTTTGAACGTTCTTTTTTTGGTCGGTTGCATACACCCTTAGCATTAAATCCTATGTGTGTTAGTTCTCCTCTTCTCATTCTTCTTTGTAGAACTCGACAATGTGAGCGGACTTGTAGGCCTTTCTTCGAGTTGCTACCTCGCTTCTTTGGTTGGGCACTTGAAGTGGTTGAAGTGGTCACCATTGCTATCTAAGGATGGATAGAAATAGAATCTTAACTAATTAGCACTATTATGACTAGGTAAAACAACAACAAAACCATGTTGAATGAGTTGTAGAAGTAAAATAACACAAGCATGACTAGTTAAAACAAGGAAAAAACGGATTTGTTGAATTGTATAACCAAAGTGAACCTAAGGTAGGCTAACATGTTAGAATGCCACATGAAAGTAACAAATAAAGGGAGCTATGGCTTCTAAATTTGATTTTAACATAGTCATGAAACACATATGTTATGGATAGGGACTAAGCATGAATAATGTCTACTCAAGCATGCCATTCAACCAATATATCTCAAAAAGTAACTAAATAAGATGTGCTTTGAATAATACTTCAAATTTGAGTCTCATACCTTAATTGTAGAAGAAGATATTAGTTGTTTGTTGCTCTTAGACACACAAAGTAGCGAGATTTGAAATATTCAACCAAAGTTGAAGGAGATTTTGGGGTTTTTGGTGGGTTACAACCTTTATAGGGTTTAGTTCTTCACACAAAATATATGTGCTAGATTTGAGGGTGAGTTTGTGGTTGGTTTTGATGAGATTTCACCAAGAAATGAGGCAAGAATGGATTTGGAATGCAAGGATTTGAGATGGAAGTTGAGGGGGGGATAAGGTGAGAGAGAAGGAGGGGTAGATGGGAATGAATGGTGAAAATGGTGAAGAGGTTAGCAAAATCCGGGATAAAAGATATATATAGTATGGTAAAGTTGGACAAAACATGCCTGAATAGTATATTTGGTCGGTTACTGTTTAACAAGGTTACGATACCGCAACCTGCATCGGCTAGAGGCGAATACCCCTTGCGGTATCGCTAGCTAGCAAGTTGATGAACCCATAATAATTATTTTCTGAATATTTGCTACTTTGTTATGCAATTAATATTAACATTGTGTGTTTCATGAGATGATGTATATTAAAATTTAATATGAAAACTTATAAATGAAATCAGATTTTATCTGCACATAATATTACTTGAGTTGGTTGCAACGATGACGTCTGTTATGAAAGAGAATTGTTGTGACATGTTATATATAGTCCTATGAAGAGGTATCTGAAATTGTTAACTCTAATCCATATCCATGGTTATTGTAAAGCATTTGGCATAAACTGTTTAGATACGTATATGATGGGACTACGGGTTAATACCATTAGTTCGTTAACCAAATGTTACACTAGTGCAGACACGAGCAATAGGACTTTCTACATTAGCCACGTGCTGATCACCATCGAATATACATGTATTTGACAACTTCAGACTGAAAGTGTAGACATTTAGTTCTTCTGTAATGCATGTGGTATTACTCATAGTCTGGATGATGTTATACATACAGGCAACGTCGTTACCCCGTTAAAGAGCCGACTTCGCGATCACACATCTCGGGAGCTAATGAACGAAAAGTATCCAGTTTTAGATGAGAATAGGGGTGGTAATTGAGTCAACACGCGAGTAATTCGAGATCGACTCGGTCAAAACTCGGACTAAACACGACTCGATCTAGCTCGACTTGAAAAACTCGTGCGTAACTCGGTAAGTATAATCAGTTGCAAGTTTATAATATTATTAGATTATACTATATTAGTTCAATCATCTAATCTAGCTAGTTTTCTGTTACTACTCAATATTGAATAAACTAATTAATTGCATTGATATTTACATTAATAATTTCTAAGGATGCTAATAATTTCAATATTGAACAGGTATTTAAACGCACATATATATAATTAGAAATTTTCATAGTATAGAAGTAGTAAAATTTTTATTTAAAAAGAGAAAAAAACAATTCGAGTTCGAACTCGCAAGTAGTGTCGATACTCGATAAATAATAACGAGTTCGAGTTGAGTATTATTAACTCGCTAGTTCTCGAGTCGACTCGAACATGGTTAATATAGTTCTCGAGTCTAGACGAGTTACGCACTACTCGCTTGATTGAAGGTTGTCATTCCCAATCTCGATGATAAATGGGTTTGGTTTTTATCGTGTGGGTTGCCGGGTATGGGTTCAGGGTTTAGGGTTAAGGGTTTGAAGATTGTACAGAAGCGAAATCGCTACAACGTTCGCCTACAAACAAAATTGAGGCGAGTTCGCAAGTTGGTTGAAATTATAGGCGAACACACAGGCGAGTTCGTTTCATAGTGAAATCCACGCGCGACGTTCCTGACACGATTTCGTAACCAATTTCGCCTACAGGCGAATGGGAGAGGCGAGTTCGCCAGCGTATTTTAATTTTAAAAAAAAATACAAAAACAAGTTTTGCGGGTGGCGATTTCAGAACCCCCCAACTTCCACCCGCAAAACCCTAAACCCCCAAATCGGAAAATCCCTGCAACACCATGGGCCGGAGCAAATCAGCCAGTAAAACCCTCACCCCACCAGCCCCCAAGCGCCGGAAGACCACCCCCACTGCTCAACCCGAAGCGGAGCCGGCCGGAATGCGTGAAGAGACCCTCGCCGACCTTCAACCTCGCCGGAGACGCGATCGTCCGGCCGGTGGATCTACAGGCGGCGGCGGCGGCGAACTCGCTTCTGGAACCTCCCATCACCGCCAACCCGCCACCAGTCCGTCGCTGCACCGCCACACCGCCACCAGTTCGTCGCCGCACCGCCGCACCGCCACCAGGAACCCGCCTGAAACTGGCGGCCATACTTCTGGAACCTCCCATCACCGCCAACCCGCCACCAGTCCGTCGCCACACCGCCACCAGTCCGTCGCCGCACCGCCGCACCGCCACCAGGAACCCGCCTGAAACTGGTGGGCCAGCCGAGAATCCGGCGGGTAACCCTGCGACTGAGGAGGATGAGGAGACGTCTCTGTTCGTCAGCACAAAGGCCGAGACTAGGTACGAACAATTTTCTCGTCGCTTCTTGTTGAATGCTAGGGTTTTTGATGAAGATCGGATAGAGTCGTTAGGGTTTGGTAAAATTGTAGACTATTTTAAGGCGACGCATCTAGAAGGGATGTTGATGTCGAGAGAGCCGGTGCATAAAGATGAGTGTTTACAGTTTTATGCAAATATGACTTTTGCAAAGGACGCCGAAGAGGGGGAGACAATGGTTAGGGGAGTAAGGTTTAAGGTTGATAAGTATTTGATTAATGAGGTGATAGGTTGCCCGTATGTGTCGGTTGACCACTTAAGGCCGTTAGATCCAAACGGTCCTTACGAGTGTTACCACACCCAAAACTTCCCATCTTTGTCTAGTCTGAACCCCCTAGAACCCGTTGCTATGCGTAGAAAATACTTTAAGTCGCGTAGCAAGGTGGAAGGTACTCCGAAGAAGTACAATATTGGCGTTCTCACTCAGGAGCAGAGGTTGGTGTTCGAGTTGATATGCTCGAATGTCATGCCATCGGGTGGTCACCCTTGCGAGCCTACTATTGCCAATTTGATTTTGTTCTATTACATCATGGAGGGGTTGAAGATCAATCCAGGGTACGCGATTGTGAAGTACATGCTGAAGCGTGCCAAGGACAAATCTGATGAAACGATCCCATATGGCCAGCTTATCACGGCGATGATCAAGAAGAAGGGTATTAGACCGGTTAGTCGGCCAGAGCCACTTATGCACTACACCGAGAAATGGCTGCGTAGCAAGGGATTGGCACTTGGCGCCGATGGGGTCATAAAGAAGAAGAAGGATGGTGCTTCGAGTTCAAGTGCGCGTGGTGTTTTGAGTCCGGGTAAGTCGATTTTACCCAAACTTGATATTTTATTAGATTTATTTGTTTGCGCCTATACAATATTCTAATGGATTTGATGTGTTTTGGCAGGACGGGAACTTCAGTGGCGTGAGCGAATGGTCGTGATGATGGGACAGCTTTCTGCGGAAATAGAACAAGTGAAGTTGGAACAAGCCAAGGAAACGGAGATGATATTGGAGTTTGGCAGGATGCTAGACTTGGAACCTGAGCTTAGCGACGAGGAAGGGATGCCAGACTTTTCCGTTCAGCCTTTGCCACCAATGGACGCGGAGGCGGATGACCCTGAAAGTGAAGCGGAACCAGAAGAGGAGGATCCAGAAGAGGAGGAAGCACAACAGCTTGACGAGCCCGAAGGTGCTAAGGCTGGAGAAGATCCCGTTGGTTCAGATGGTGGCCCGTTTTCTCCGGACGAAGATAATGACGAAATGTTCAAGGTTGTCTTCAGAAACGAACAAAGCCATAATGAGGATGTGCTAGAGTCGTCGGAAGAGGAAGTACAACAGCCGTCCGAAGAGGAAGTACAAGAGTCGTCGGAAGAAGAAGATGACGAAGACGGGGGCAAAGAGGAGGGTGGTCATGACGACGGTGATAGTGAAGAGGACGACAGTGATGACGCTTAGCATATTTCACCGTTTGTTGATTTTGTACTTAAACTCGCAACATCGTATAGTTGCATTCTTTTGAGACTACTATTATTGTTAGCTTTTCAAATATATTTCAACTTAATTAACTTAAATCTTGACAAATAAGACAACTAACCTTGATAAAACATGAAAATTCGTATGAAAACAATATTTCATAATATTACCAAGCGAACCTGGAAGCGAATTCGCTTCACATATTTACACAAGGCGATAGAAGGCAGCGATATCGCCTACTCTGCCGCCTATAAACATTTAGGCCTCACGAACTCGCCACCAAGTCCGCCGTGTGGAACAGAAGCTAACAAGCGTGCCAAGAGGCGAACTCGTAAGATGAGGCGAACGCGGCAGAGATACCGCCTACCCTAACGCCTACAACCGTATATGTCTTGCAATCTCGCCACCAAGTCCGCCGTGTGGAACAGAACCTAGCAAGCGTGACAATAGGCGAAATCGTAAGCATTGGGGCGAATAAAGAAGCGAGTTCGCCTCTGGAAAGAAGAATTTTTAAAAAACACAAGTACAGAACATGTATATACGACGCCGTTTGACACACAGGCGTTGAATAGAGGCGAGTTCGCTACCACGGCACATCAATTTCCCCACATCGGTGGAGTAGCGTCCAATTGATCAGCTTCAATATGTGACCAAAACTAAATGGTTCAATAATTAGAGGTTACTCTAACCGCAACTAGAGTACTGAAATTGTAATTACAACTAGAGTACTGAAATTGTAATTAATTACAGTAACTTCTAATTATTTTTTTATATAAATGTGTAATTTCTATCACAGATATGTTTTTTAATATATAAAATTAACAAAAGATCATATTAAATAAAATATAAAATATTACCATTAAAATAATAGTTTGACTATTTATGTGCAGAAGTTTTGCGTTCGGGACTCCGGAACAATAGAACCAAAAGGCCAAATTACACTAGTGGTCGTGTTATTGTGATGAGTGAGTTTCAAGTTTGATCGGCCAAAGGCCAAATTACACTAGTGGTCGTGTTATTGTGATGAAAGTGTATACTACATCCAGAATTCGACCTACCAAGTTCATAGTTGATCGCAAATGTGTACAAAAAAACAATTGGAAATTACATAAAGATTCATATGTACTCCTATTTCAATATTAGTTAAAGAATTTATTTTGTTTTAAAACTGGCGAACTCGCCTATTCAATTCGCTTGGGGGCGAGTGGCCAAGCGAACTCGCCTCCACGTCACATCAATTTTCCCACATCGGTGGAGTAGCGTCCAACTGATCAGTTTCAATATATGACCAAAACTAAATGGTTCAATAATTAGAGGTTACTGTAATTAATTACAATTTCAGTATTCTAGTTGCGGTTAGAGTACTGAAATTGTAATTACAACTAGAGTACTGAAATTGTAATTAATTACACTAACCTCTGATTATTTTTTTTAAAAAAATGTGTAATTTCTATCACAGATATTTTTTTTAATATATAAAATTAACAAAAGGTCATATTAAATAAAATATAAAATATTACTATTAAATAATAGTTTGACTATTTATGTGCAGAAGTTTTGCGTTCGGGACTCCGGAACAATAGAACCAAAAGGCCAAATTACACTAGTGGTCGTGTTATTGTGATGAGTGAGTTCCAAGTGTGATCGGCCAAAGGCCAAATTACATACCGAATTGATATATTAACCATATACCGATATATATATATATAATGTAAAAGCTCGAGTCGACTGCGCCACATATTCGAACGAGTTCGAGCTAGAGATCTAGCTTGGTCAAACCGTGAGCGATTAAAAGAAATTAGACATGAGAGTGTATACATCCAGAATTCGACCTACCAAGTTCATAGTTGATCGCAAATGTGAACAAAACAACAATTTGAAATTACATAAAGATTCATATATACTCCTATTTCAATATTAGTTAAAGAATTTATTTTGTTTTAATACTGGCGAACTCGCCTATTCAATTCGCTTAGAGGCAAGTGTCCAAGCGAACTCGCCTCCACGTCACATCAATTTTCCCACATCGGTGGAGTAGCGTCCAACGGATCAGTTTAAATATGTGACCAAAACTAAATGGTTCGATAAGTCGCCGACCCGCGCAAACTGCCCATGAAACACCATGCATGATATACACATATACTATACATACACTATACATATACTATACAGTGATGAGCGATCAGAGTGTTGAGTGCATCTATCAGATCCCTGGCCCAAAGGCCTATATTTTTTAACAATGAAGCGAACTCGCCTGCCTGCTCGCCTGTGGGCGAGTTACAAGCGAATTCGCCTCTTAAATCGCCTGCAGGCGAGTTACAGGCGAATTCGCCTCCACGTCACATCAATTTTCCCACATCGGTGGAGCAGGGTCCAACTGATCAGTTTAAATATGTGACCAAAAATAAATGGTTCGATAAGTCACCGACCCGCGCAAACTGCCCATGAAACACCATGCATGATATACACATATACTATACATACACTATACATATACTATACAGTGATGAGCGATCAGAGTGTTGAGTGCATCTATCAGATCCCTGGCCCAAAGGCCTATATTTTTTAACAATGAAGCGAACTCGCCTTCCAGCTCGCCTGTAGGCGAGTTACAAGCGAATTCGGAACAAGATTGAATTGATATAATAAGAAACAAGCGAACTCGCCTCTTAAATCGCCTGTAGGCGAGTGTTGAGCGAACTCGTAACGTTGACAAACATAAATAGTCAACTGCTGGGCCCTGTCGATCAAAACTCAGATCCCCAATTTTTCCCCCAAACTCACGCAAAATCGCTGCTTCGTCTGCTCACCCACCGCCGACCAGCCACCGTCAAGCCGGAAATTCGCTCTCCCACTGCCATATTCCATACATCTGGTAAGTTCCTGTCCCGTTTCATCTTACTCATTGTTAATCTGGATGCCATGTTTTCAAATTTTTAAGTTCATCAGTATTTTAGCTTTCTGTTGATTTTCTTTGTTGAAACTGGGGTTCAATCATAGGAATAGGATTGATGTTAGGTATTCTTGATAGGTACTTTGGTTAATTAGAAACATGGCTCCGAGGGGAAAGAAGAAGGTTGAACAATCGAGCGAGGTTATTGTTTTTGATAAAACTAAGTTTGTCAGTGAATCTGCTTACCTCAAGTATAGGAGTTTTGAGGATGCTAAGTCGCAGTTGAACACCTTACTTGTGGTGGATGAGAGTAAGGTTGAAGAGCTAGGCTTGAAAGAGGTGTGCGGCTTGCTACATTATTCGGGTGCGGACACATTGATGAAGGTGAAGGACCCGGGTTATCTAGAGGAGACAATGCAATTCTACGCTAATTTCCGACAGGTGGCTGATAAGTGGAAGACCAAGGTCAACAAGAAGGAGTTCGAAATCAGTCCTGAACTGTTCAATGCAGCCCTCAAGAACACGTACGAGGACGAAGATGAACCAGTGGACCTTTACATAAGGGGTGACTGGCCAAGTGAGTCGATCTTTCCAGCCGCGAATTTGCAGAAATTGGGGTTGGAGCACTTCGGCCGCCAGTTAGGTCCGCTTGGAAGGCCAAAGGAGTACAAGCTGGGACAGCTTACACCCGAGCGAAGGATCTTGTATGAGATGGTGGCTACCAATATTGTGCCCAAAGGGGGTTACCTCCAAGAGCCAAACTTCACCACTTTGGTCACTTACTACTTGTTGGCCTCGGAAGTGATGATAAACCTCGGGTACACCATGTTTCAACACATGAAGGACAGCGTGGTTGAGAACAATACGGTGGCTAAGAAGTTGCCCTACGCAAACTTCATAACAATGTTCCTCCGGTCCAAGCATCCGAAGTTGAAATTCTCCAACACCGCCAAGCCGTGTGAGTACTACACCAAGGAGTACTTTGAGAAGAAAAAGTGGTCATTGGTTGGGGGGACTTGGCAGCCAAACGGAGAGAAGGCCGTGGAGCTGGAACCTGAGCAAATCGGAGGTAAGGGGATACAAATTATATTTAAGTTCCATTATATTGTGTTCAATATCTAAATTTAACATTTTCAATGTTCTCCATTTACTAGTGAGTGCGGAAGCATATTATAAGGGGCTTGAGGAGTCGAACTTCGCGATGAGGACAGAGCTTGCTAATCTCCGCAAGACGGGGTGGAAGAACAGCCACTTGCTTCGTGGTTTTCTAAGAGCGTATGCCCGAAAAAATCCTTCGGCGGCCACTCCTGACAATGAAGACCAGGAAGGCGGAGACAACTCTTCCTAGACATGTGGATGTAGTCTAGGGACGTTTTTTCAAATTGTATTGCTACAATTTAACGATTTTTTCGTTTTGATTGCATTATTCAATAAAATTTGGTGCTTACAGTTCATATGCGCTTATTGTTTAAATTACATATAATTGTTCATGTGTTGAACCGGTGTCGATATAGTCTTTTATAGTGTTGCTAGTACTAAAATACTATTTATGTCAAGTCAGAAACGAATTCGCAACAAAATTCGCTTGTGGTGTTATAACTGAAGCGAGTTCGCTTCTAATCTCGCCTGTTTCAACAGAGTCTAACAGACGACTCAAGAAGCGAACTCGCCAGTAACAGGCGAGACGGCTTACGGAACCGCCACCACCTAAATGCCAAGGCATAAAGTAAAACTACAAAAACGACGTAGTTTCAAGGTTGGCGAATAGGGATACGATTTCGCCTGTAGTAACGCTTACAGGCAATTTGTACAAGAGAAGTCGTCTTTATTCACGCCTATGCTATGAGTGAAACACGTTTCAAGCATACATGAATACTAATTCAGTCCATACCAAATGTATATGCTGAAAACTTAAGGTTTTTCCAATTACATACTAATGTTTACATATTCTTTGGTTGATTCCTCTTTCGCTTCGTTGGTTTTCCAGCATTGGTGATCCAAATGCCCTCCGTGTGATCGTTCCGCGTAAAATACCTTTTCAAACTCGCCTCGTCTTCAGTTAAGGTTTCGTTAGGCTCTAAACCCAGAAGGTCCCCGATATCTGTACCAAAGCTGCGATCCTCGTCATTGTCATTGTGAAGAAGCGCCTACTTACCATTCACCGCAATCTCCCACCGGTTATCCTGTGGATCCGCCACATAAAACACTTGGTGCGCCTGAGACGCCATGATAAATGAATCACCTTCAGAGCCAAGAACACTGCGATTCACCAGGGTTGTGCCGTAATCCTCTTTCCGCACCCCGCCACATTCTTTCACCCACTCACACTTGAACACTGGAATTGTGGCACTGATAAAGTCAATCTCCCAGATGTCGGTGATCATCCCGTAGTATGCTTCGCATCCATGAACTGCCTCACCTGGTACTACCACACCACTGTTTTGGTTAGTTGACCTCTCATCCGACCATTTGGTTCCAAAAGTATAACTGTTTATGTCGTACCCACCAAATGAGGAAACAGTGCCGAGGGGTCTTCTACATAACAGCTTGACAATATCAGGATGGTCCCCTTGCTGAATGTGAGCTTGCAGCCACCGAACGAAATTGGCACAATGCTTTTCCAGGATCCTCACATCACCGACAGTCCATGCATTTGACACTCTAATCTGATCCATGTGTATGTCAACATAAGGGGTCACCGCCTCGTGATTTCTGAGGATATATAAATGGACAGCATCCATGTCGGCGGCGGTAGGACTAAACAAACTATGATGCTTGAGCCCGTGCCCGTCCACTCTACCATCGTGCCTAGCATTTGGGATCCCCACTGTGGCAACATCTTTCATATAGTTGGTACAAAACTCAATAACCTCTTCTGCGACATAACGTTGAACTATACTAGCATCAGGCCTATATCTGTTCTTCACGAAATTCTTAAAAATCGACATGTACCGCTCAAATGGATACATCCATCTCAAGTAAACTGGGCCACATAATTTTACCTCCCTCACCAAATGGACAATCACGTGGATCATTATGTCAAAAAAGGCCGGGGGAAAGTACATCTCCATCCTACACAAAACTTCCACCACCATTTCCTGCAACTCATCCAGCTTCTGCCTGCTCACTCGCTTACGACATATGCACTTAAAAAAGTAACATAGTTTCGATATCGCCTTCCTCACGTGACGAGGCAATGATCCTCGTAGAGCGATAACATTCAGCTCCTGCATAAGATTATGACAGTCGTGTGACTTCAATCCCGCCAGCTTCAGTTCTTTGGTATTAACACAATTACGGATATTCGAAGAGTAACCTGTTGGAACCTTAACAGACTTCAAAGCATTACAGTAACGCTTCTTCTCCTCGGTCGACATAGTGTAACAAGCTGGAGATAAATAAGATTTACCTTCTTCCTCTACAGGGGCTAGAGACGATCGGATACCAAGCTGTACAAGATCTTTCCGCGCTTTTAAGCCATCCTTTGTCTTTCCAGGGGTATTCATCAGCGTACC
Organism: Sherardia arvensis; assembly: GCA_948330725.1. NCBI lineage: Eukaryota > Viridiplantae > Streptophyta > Magnoliopsida > Gentianales > Rubiaceae > Sherardia > Sherardia arvensis. The sequence continues at coordinate 37,704,565 of OX415236.1, read as the reverse complement.
TACAAGTGCTTCACATACGTTCTTCTCAATATGCATCACATCGAGACAGTGACGTACGTCCAAATTCTTCCAGTAATCTAGTTTGAAGAAGATCGAACACTTCTTCCAACTGCTATTCGACGCCTTCTTCTTCTTTCCCTTACCAAATTCATGATCCATCCCAGTAACCTTTTCTAGAACCTCCTCTCCAGTTAAAGGGATTGGGGAGGGATCATGCTCTTCTCTCCCGTTGAACCAATTCTTTGCTCGCCTCCAAGGATGTCCCGTCGGAAGAAATATTCTGTGCCCGAGATACACCGGCTTACCACCGTGTTTCAATTGACAATAACTAGTCTTGCTCTCACATATGGGACATGCAAAGTGACCTTTCACTGAATAACCGCCCAAGTTACCTAATGCAGGAAAGTCATTTATACTCCACAACAACATTCCTTGCAGTTTAAACTCCTCATCACCTCGACTGCAATCAGGTATCCGGACACCCACATCGAATAATTTCTGCAAATCTTCGATCAAAGGCGCTAGGTACACGTCAATATCGTTACCCGGTTGCTTAGGACCAGATATCATCATGGACAATAACACATACTTACGTTTCATCATCAACCACGATGGCAGATTGTAAATCACAACCATAACTGGCCAAGAACTATGGGTGCTAGACATGTTACCAAAGGGGTTCATGCCATTAGTGGATAAGCCTAGCCTCACATTCCTGGGCTCAGCAGCAAATTCAGGGTACTGCTCATCCATTTTCTTCCACTGATCTCCATCTGAGGCCTGTGAAATAATGTCATCGTCCTCCCTAGCCCTATCTGCATGCCATGTTAGCAACTTTGCATCCTCAGGATTTGCAAACAACCTCTTCAGTCGAGGAATCAGCGGAAGGTAATACACTACTTTAGCCGGCGTTTTACATCTAGACGGCGTCACACTCTCGCCGCATACCTCTACGGTCCCCACCTTTGACTTGTACCGAGGTTCATTGCAGACTCGGCATGTATCTCTATCCTTGTCATCTTCCCTGTACAACAAACAATCGTTAGGGCATGCATGAATCTTCTGCATCTCCATTCCCATAGGACATAATATCTTCTTAGCAGCATATACTCGATCAGGACACAAGTTGTCAGTGGGTAGCAACTCTTTCACCAACTCTAACAATTCAGTCATCCCCTTGTCAGATATTCCATGGCGCGCCTTTAAATTCATCAACAACAACGTAGAACCAAGAACGGAATGTTTGCAACCCTTGTACAATGGTGTCTCTTTATCATTATACATCGCCGCTAACATGCTCGGCTTTCCTACCCAATCCATTGCCACGTCTTCCGCCATTTCATCAAGACAACCATCATAACGCAATCCATCAGCCCCAAGCTTAACATCAAACTCTGCATCATTATGACTTGCACCTTCTCCATGCCAAACCCATGTTGTATATGTAGGATCAAAACCTCTACAAACCAAATGTTCGCGCACAACGTCTACATCCTCATAAATCGCGTTGTTAAGGCAATCTATGCATGGACATCTTAGCCCACCCATTCTCTTTTCTACACAATCCTTCCAACCAACATCAATAAACTCTTGAATCAAATCCGTATAACCTTGTGAGAGACGATGATTCTCCAACATGATTTCACTACGACCCATGCTTAACAAGATACTATCAACAACGGTTTTGCTACAATCACTCAAACATTCCACAAATTTAGCACCCTAAGAACTCTACAAATCCATATAAACAAGCACATACACTAATCAAAAACAGTTTGCCCATTCCACAACCAATCAACAAAAAAATCAAAACCTCATACCTTTGTGTTCTTGGGCAAAATCAAGGCCTGAAAATGTGAGCAAAACTTGAGACAAAACAAAAGGAGAGTTCTTTTATCTACTTCTTTTATTTTCATTCCCGCAAAAAATCAGCTTTTATACACCCAGCTACGACACTGTTACGAATTCGCCACCAAATTCGCCCGCTACATTTTAATACAAGCGAAATCGTAAACCGAAACGCCTCTGGTCATAACTACAGGCGAACTCGCTTCTTCAGTAACGCCTGCTGGCGTCAATAAAAGGCGAGTTCGCAACTACAACGCGTCTTAGCATGTATGGGCGAACAACTTTTCTTATTTCAGGCGGGTAATGCTGGCGAATTCGTCACTCCACTCGCCTATCAGCGAACACGGTTCAGAGTTCGCCTAGTATTGACATTTTTAATACACTTTGGAAAACGCCTTGTTTTAATTGTGAAACGCCGTGTTTTTTATTTTTGCCCTAGGCAAACGGCAAGTTACGATTTCGTAACCCAGTTACTCGGCGGTTCCGCCAAAATCTGGCCAAAACGCCGTGAAATGTGTGCCGAGAAAGCTATGCTTGTGCACTAGTGTGTATTACACAAATATACTCACCCGTTGATGCTTCCTGAAATCTATAAATAGAGCGTCTGAATGATATATTACTCCACCCACAACACAACCAACTTTTTCCTCTTCTCCTTCATCAGATCAATACATAATAGCATGGCCAAAACGATGGCCCTTCTTAAACTAATTACAATAATGCTTGTTGCTCTGCTTGCAATGGCATCCATGGTGCACTCCCAGAGACAAGAGCGTTTACTGAATCGCAGAAACTTCAGGACTTTCACACTGTTCTTCCAGCCGACGGTTGGCGGTCCCAACGCCGACCTGATCATCGTCGCCGGTCCCAACGGCCAACCGGGAGCTTTCGGGAGATTCGGCACACTGAGAGTCGGCGGTTTTCCGGCGACAAGTGGGGTCAGCAGGGATTCTCCGATCATCGCTCAAGTTGAAGGCATTTCTGCAGAGACTTCCCTGAATGGAACTTCAGTGTTTTTGTCCATCTCTATCCGTTTTCTTGTTGGAGAGCTGAAAGGTAGCACTCTTCAAATTCAAGGAATAAGCCTCAGAGAATTTGCACCAAACGGACCCAACTTTGGAGAAGTTGCAGTGACCGGTGGTACGGGGTATTTCAGGTATTATGGGGGATATGCTATCATCACCACTGTCGTGCAAAACGCGGCAACCAACGCTACCGTCCCTAGGTACGACTTCACCGTAAAAGAATTCGACGATTAAGAGGCCGGAAGAAGAAAGGATTTATCAATCCTTAATAAAAACGATATCAAATATAATGAATAAATAATGTACGGTATTCAAAATAATGGTTATGTTTAGTACTGTTTATTGACGGTATTAAGTTTTAAACTATGTTTGGAGACCAGATTGTGAGACAATTTCATTCCTGTAATTAAATAAAATTCAGTAACTAAGATGTATACAGAAGTCTTTGCCTGAATTTATAAGGAGATCTACGCGATCTGTGCGAGCTCCCAGTGTATATGTAATGTGTTATCCTATTCCTCTAGCATATCTATAATAAAAGATTTGATGAAATAAGCCTTGAAAATAGTTTGAAGTCTAAAATGCATATAACAATGTTTACATAATTGTTTTTTTTTTTTGAGGAGGTTTACATAATTGTATTTTTTTTTAAAGAATGATCAAAATTAACAGCTAACTTTATAAATTCTAGATATAGAGTTTATATTACGATGGTCAAAACTACATAATATAATTGATATTGAAATGATGATACATTCTAAACCAGAAATTGGAGCAGAATTTGAATTTGAATGTCATCATTAAAAAGAAAAATCTGGCACAAGATCAAAGCCACACCGTTTATGCTCCAGAACGGCATATCCAAAGGTAGCTACACCAAGAAATGATCATACAAGAAACATATTAGCCAGAGTTATCAAAATCTGCAAAACTAATAATTTCAAGCCTCCAACTGCCAATGAGAATTTTCCAGAAAACTACCTACTAAATTACTTCATACCACTCCACGGAAACTTGGCAGTCGAAACATCACCGCCACCATCCGTGCCACCCCGCACATCACGACTATTATAGAAAGTCTCATACTTGGACCTGTAATAGCCTCTTTTGGGTTCACTTCTGTTATTATCGAGCCAATGCGGAGTCCGGGGCTCAGCATCCTCGGGTGCAGATTTTTTTGAAGCCTTGGCTATGCTCTTTCTATCCTCTTCAATGGCATTGATGGGGTACGAATCAGGGGATATAGACAAAGGGTTTTTGAGGGTCACGTAAGCCTTCTTGTAACTAGGTTTTGCAATTAACAGCCCACCTCGCTTCTTCTTCTTCCCATCCATATTAAGGGTCCTAACTTTCTCCACTTCGAATCCATAGAGCGATTCCAGAACATTCTTAATCTCAATCTATACATAGTTGAAACAAAATCAAGATACAGGACTGGACTACCAAAGAAAGCGGGAGAAACCAATAGAGTACCTTGGATGCAGAAGGGATGGTCTTGAGGGCGATCTCAGTTATGTTGGAGAAAGAGGAGGGCATCAGGAGCTTGATGGGTAGGTTTGCAAAATGAATCACTCTTCTGCCCAATTTACTCCCCATTCTCAAATGCTGTCGATACAAAACTCTCAATCAGTGAGTCGTCTAGCAACACCAACTGATCCCGGACTTTAAGAGAACCTGCGGGCAAAATTTCTACAGTAAAATACATTTACCACTGTCAGAATATATTTGATGAACCGTCTCAAAACAGACTTAAATTATTCAAACATTAAACAGCAAAAAAAGTCATTTCCTTTAACTTTCTTCAGTAATGGCTTGTGAAATTTGTAAATTAAACTGGATCACACAACCTAATCTAGAAGGGATGGATAAGTCAACAGAAATCATTAAGAAATGTAATGAACCATAGAATCCCTCCATTATCTTTTGTTGCCAATTATATTATCCATGTACTTTGGCAAAAGTCTTGAAGGCTTTAGTCTTTAGTTGGCTCAAATATGAACATATTAAACAAGCTTATGAAAGTGATCTAAGAGACACTTGCACCTAATTAATACTCCATTAGACCACAAAGTACAGTCACTTAAAGCACAAACATACACAATGACTTTATATAAAAATTGAAGGTGCTTAAAAAAGCACTTAAGCCTAATTAAGTACTCTTTATAAACCATAAAGTACAAGCAGAGATATGCAGATCTGTAGGGAGGTGTAAGAAATGCGGAAAGTGGTACTCACATAAATAAACAAAAACAGACAATGCATCCAAATCTACACTAGTTATATATGATGGCCTTTTGGTGACAAATTATATGTAATGAATAGAAAAGGAAAGATTAAATCCAAAAGAATAACGCGCATTCAATAATAAAGTATTATTATGAAGGGTAGTATATGATCTGTTTTTTTCCCATTCAGTATAAGTTTATGGTTTATTAATACATATAAGAGAGACCACATGTAGCATTGTAAGAATCTGCTTCATGACTCATCTCAAACAGTAACCAAAATTAAGGAATGCCAGCTTAAACTTACAGCAACATTAAACCAAAAAAAAAAAAAAACAGAGGGGAGGCATTTCTATTCCACCAAATTACAAGAAAACAAAACAATTCACATCCGCACTCAAAATTTTAATGATGCAGTGCTTGGGAGAATCCCATAAAATAAACATCATAAACCACACACAATCAAGCAGCAAACATAAACTAATATCGATCTACAGCATGAGGTAAACCATAGGTACTTGAATTAGCATTTCTTTCGTTTTTTGCTGTGTTTGAATAACTCAAAACAAAAACAGAGTAATGACTCAAGCAAGCTCAGTCAAAGTGAAAGGCTGAAAGCAAATCAAACTTGTTGAGCATATCATGAAATGACCAACTAAAAGCAAATTAAAAAAGGACGGTTAAATCCACCCAATCCCTTCAAAGTAGAAGAAGCAAAAAAAACAAAAATAAATGGAACAGAAGGGAAACAGCTGCAACTGTAAATGTTACAGGTGATGGTGATGCATACATGGAACATGCAATTAAGATGGGCAACAGTATCTGTTGTCTGAAAGCAAATCAAACTTGTTGAGCATATCATGAAAGGACCAACTAAAAGCAAATTAAAAAAAGAAGGTTAAATCCACCCAATCCCTTCAAAGTAGAAGAAGCAAAAAAACAAAAATGAATGGAACAGAAGGGAAACAGCTCCAACTGTAAATGTCACAGGTGATGGTGATGCATACATGGAACATGCAATTAAGATGGGCAACAGTATATGTTGTCATACAGTTGATGCAAACATTGAAAAAATCCTGATAATCAAGATGGCCAGAACTGAAACTAAAGAGTTGCTGCTGACCAGTCCCAATTGAAATGATCACATCTCATCCCACACTATCCTTAAAATTATGAAATTTAAATCCTTATAAACTAGACTTGGATAGCTTTCATTTGATATTCAACACTTCGAATTCCACCAAGTGAATGACCCTCAAACAATTCCGGTTAATAACACTGGCACAGGACATATTACTGGTTGCCTACACTTTACTAAACATGCCATAACTCTTTGATCAGAATTTCAAAATTCATGATTTAAACACCAATAGAAACTAGTCTGATAGAGCTTTAATTAGATAGCTTAAACCCTAAATTCCATTAATATTTTACCCTTAAACTGATCAATCAAAGATCACTGAACTGGACTTCACTGTTGACCAAGTGAATATCTCAAGTGGAGAATTATGAATTATAGCTATGCATATTCTACTGATAATTATATTTAATTCAGAATTCTCCTCACAACTATGCATAGTCTACCGATACATACCTCACTATTTCAGAAAATGGCCAGAATTATATACTTGACTCCTCACCACTATGCTAGAACAAGTTATACATCTGTTGGGAACCACATGCAGCCAGCAGCCACATGCCGTGAAGAGAGCATCTAAATATACAAATTACCGAACTGAAGCAGTCCAAGCTAATACAAAAACCTCAATGAAATGAAAACACATTCAACTTCAGACATTTTGGGCACATAATACAGGCTGCTCCATTGAAATGTAAAAAGTTCAAATTTTGCAAGATTCCAATTACAATGTTCATTCAATAGCTTACAATCAAAACCAACATTCTACAAGCTACTTCTTCCAAGATACGCATACAGTACTCACAAGCTAAATAACCAAGATCAAAGCCAAACTATAAAAAGATGGAAACTTTACAACACTATACCATGAAACACTAAATATATACAGTTTTCTCAATTCTTAGTGTCAAGTTTGGCACCAAATTAACCAAATATGAAATATTAGAAAAACCCTTTTCCTTTCTTTCGACAACACAATCTCTTTCCAATTCCCATTTGTTCGATTACATAATTGGCAGCAGATATCAAACTATAAAATGATGGGAACTTTTCATAGTAGAGAGAAACCGGAATGGCACAATAATTATATAGAACCTAAATATGGCACATAAATGAGAGTTTACCCTTCGACTAAATGTATGTAACAAGAAACCGATGGAAAAGGCAGCAACATACAACTACTGTTATTACTCACGAGACATGCAAATAATGTGTATTACAAGAAGAATCTTTCCGAGATCCAATGTAGTCATAGGAAACAAAGAAAATATCTATGTTGCACGGGTACGGCGGCTAGGCCGAGTACCCATTCCGGAGCCGTCTCGGAGACGGGGACGCCCACGGGTACGCGTCGGAGACGTCTCCCTGGCGTCCCCAAACTGACGGGGACGGCTGACCGTCCCCGATGAACAATTGACCAACATTCGGGACGTACCTAGTACGGGAGAAGGCCGAAGAGTCCCGTTTTCCTCGATGATTATCCGCAGTTATGATTTGGGAAGGCGAAGTGATGTGGGAGAAGGTGAAGAGGAGAGGACTCTCATAATTTTGGGAAAAATGCTTATATGACCCTGAGTTTTTAGTTATGTGCAAATAATATTAGTCTTGTAATAGACCGTCTATATTATTGGCGGCCCCCCATCTTACAAATTATTTTTGGACAGATCCTTTTTATGCAATTTCCAAAACCTAATAAATATATATACACGTGAACAATCCTTTTTCCCCAAATTCTGAAACGCGTCTTTTCCCCTTTCCCCCAAATTCACCAGAGCTCCGATCGGCTCTTCATCCGCGAGGAACTGGACCCGTTCGGTGACAGCAGAATCGGCTTGGTTAGGGTTCCCGAAGGCAGCGAAAAGGATTAATTCGTCAGGACTGGATTCAACGAGGCGATGTCCGGTTTAGGTCTGCGGACCAGAATCGAGTCGATTTACAATCAGGTTTCTGATCCTTCCTCTCCTTCCTCGCAGTCGCCGCCTTCCTCCGCCGCATCACCGCCGGGAGAGTGGATCCGGTTCGGTTACTCCTCCACCGCTCGCCGGAGATCGGCTATTGCGATCGCAATCGCAATCGCCGCAGTCTGTCAACGGTCTGGCTGATAATTTGTGTTCTGGTGTTGGTTGTTGAATTAGGGCGCCGGAGATTCGTCGGAGTAGTAGCAGAGCTTGCAGCGTTTCTCGAGGATTGTTCTTCGCGATCGGGCTCTACGAGATGACGGTTCACTGTTTTTTTGTACTTTGTGTTGCTCTGCAAATTTCTTCCATGAATTTTTTGTGTTTTATTATAAAAACTAGACTGTATAATGTGATGTCTTTCTGCTTTTAAAATTTTATGTGTTTATCTTGGAAACTGAACTTTTTAATGTGGATTCCGTCTTGTTATGAAATTTATGTGTTTAGCTTGAAAACTAGACTGTTTAATGTAGTTTTTGTCTGCATATGAAATTTTATGTGTTTAACTTGAAAACTAGGCTTCTTGATTTGTGTTGAAACTTGATTATTTATTGTGAAAACTGTGGTGTTTGTAAAACTTGATTTTTTAATGTGAAAACTGTGATTGTGAAAACTTGGTTATTAAGGTTGAAAACTACAGTGATTGTAGAAACTATATTTTTTAGCCTGAAAACTGTGGTGTTTGTAAAACTTGATTGTTTAGTTGAAAACTGTTTTTATTGTGAAAATTCGATTGTTTAGGTTGAAAACTTTGGTGTTTGCGAAACTTGATTATTTATTGTGAAAACTGTGATTTTTGTGAAATTTAATTGTTTAAGTTGAAAACTATGATGATTGTGAATTTTTAGGCTGAAAACTTTGGTGAAATTTGACTATACTTGACACAACATTATTTAACCTAAACACCCTAGTTTTTATGTACCTAAAATCTGATGTTTATAATATGGAAACTTGACTTTCTAACCTGAATTCTTTTGTGTTTACAAGTGTTTAAAATCCAGAAATTATATTAACTGATTTGTGTACATATTTTTTGCGTGAACAGTGCCATGAACAGTGCGCGTGAATAGTGCCGTGAACAGTGCCGTGAATAGTACTTTTCCCAAATTTTGTAAATAAGGACCTCCTTCCTTCCATATTGTAATTTAGTCCTTGTTCTATATTATGCTATAAAATAGACGGTCACTCCAGAGATCAACTCGTGCAAATATAAACCCTAGTTTTTGAGAAGTGCTATCATAATCTTGGACCGGCATTGACTTTGAAAAGTGATAATCCTCCGTATTTTCCGGTAGCGTTATCACATAAAATAACAAAAATGCCCTGGTTATTTTGCTGAAATTTGAACAATATTCTTTTTCTCTACAACAACACCGTATTTTTCTTCCCAAACAAAAGCAGACATCTAGTATCCACAATTTATCATAAGAGGCAGACCATCATCCTTATTCATCACCACCTCACTAGCATCTGAGGCGAGAACATCGACTTGAACACACCTTTTCTTCGCGTTCGCCGATCTCAATTCACAGACGAACAAATTCACCACTTTATCCCCCAACGCCGCCCTTTTCTTGTAGTTCTTCGTGAAGCAAAGAAACTTTGTGGTGAAGGCCTCTTCTCTCCAGCAGCAACGATGTGTCCAACACGCGGTATTCGTTGCCATCCACAGCGAGCTCAAAAAAATCCATGATGACAAATCCCTAACCTGGATTTAGACTGGATTTATCGATTCGTTCATCGACCGATTGCATTTAGAGTGGGAATATTCTCTTTCGAATGCTCAGATATCAACTAGGGTGCTCCTTTTGGATGAGTGGCGGCAGAGACTAGGAGGTCCGGCAGGGTGGCGTACTTCTGAGAGCGCGCTCTGCATACCGAGTTGCGGAAATAGAGCGCAAACGGAGAGATTGGTGAAGGGGAATTTTCTACTTAACTCTAAATTGTGGACAATTTTGTCTTTACACAAGATTGCCGGAGTTCACTTGCCTGAAGTTCACCGGAGATGTAGCCTAGGGTTATAATAGCACTTCTCAAGACTGGAGTTTATATTTGCACATAACTAAGAACTCAAGTTCATATTACTGGGGGTTATATTTTCTCTATAATATATTTACTTTACCTTTTTTAATCTCTTATTTAATTCTATATATAGCCTAGCCTAGGTAAACCCTACTCTAAACCAAAACCAGAATCTACAGATACTATAACTGTAAAGCTGCATAAAAGTCAACTTCTATCGCCGTCTACAGATACCAACTTCTAGTCTTCAACGATTCACCGCCGTAACCCGTATTATATTATATCTTTTTCACTTTTGTCGTGCTTTTTTTAATTTTTTTTATAGTATTTGATCTTCCTGAATTTGATTAACCGTGAACGCAAGGCAAACCATCTGTAGAATTCGTAGCATATATGATTGATGTATTTATGGTTGCAAATTGTGTTTTTGGATTCATGTGGTATTGTGATGTACATAGATAATTCATGATTGGGTTATATTTATATGAAAATTGAAATCTTGTATTGATATATTGTATATTTCGATGTTTCTATTGAGTATTGACTATATTTGGAGGCATTTAGATTGTTTATACGTAGGTCTTAGGTGAACAGATTTGCTCAGAAACTAGATAAATAACAAAAGGAATTACATCAAATTATTACCTGAACTGGAATCGATGCCTAATTGCTTTTACACTCATCCGTCATCAATCATTTGATTAAATTTTATTTTATATTGTATCTATATAGATCATGGAATCACAAAGTGGGGGTGCAAGCGGCTCCAATCCACCTCCAGTCACAGAAGATATTGATAATGATGCCGGTCCTTTATGGGGATATATGACCAAGATCCAAAAGGGAAAAGGAGGAAATTGGAAATTTTCTCGAAAGTGAGTTCTTCTCAGGCGCAAAAATTTTTGGAGGAGGACAAGAAGTTTGAAGAGAAAAATGCACCACCCAAACATGCTCCATTGCCAGCAGATGCTTTTTCTGTATCTGAAGTGGAAGATGATGATCATTTTTCTTCTAAGAGAAGAAGAACAGAGAATCCAATTACTAGAGCACTGGATATGTCTACCCGAGTTCAATTGGATCAAATCATTGCTGGGATGTTTTATACAGGTGGTTCGTCATTTAACTTTGCAAAAAATATCAGATTATGTGAGGTCATATGTTTTTACTTCTACACATAACATATCTGGATATATTCCTCCTGGTTATAACAAGTTGCGGACTTCGTTGCTTCAACAAGAGAATAATAATGTTAACAGACTGCTGGAACCACTGAAAAGAACTTTGAGGGATAAAAGGGTGTCAATTTGTAGTGATGGTTGGAGCAATCCTGGAAGGAAGCCACTGATTAATTTTATGACTACAAGTGGCAAAGGTCCTATGTTCCTCAAAGCTGCTAATTGCTTTGGTGAGGTCAAGGACAAATTCTTCATTGCAGATTTGATGAAAAGAAGTTATTGTTGAGGTGGGTCATGACAATGTGGTGCAGGTTATTACAGATAACGCTGCTAATATTAAAGCGGCTGGTGAGCTTATTGAGAGTTTGTATCCTCATATCTTTTGGACCCCATGTGTTTTCCACACTCTATCTTTTGGACCCCATGTGTTGTCCACACTCTGAATCTTACTTTGAAGAATATTTGTGCTCCTAAGGAAACGATTACCAATGAATTAACATATGAATTGTGCAAATGGATTAGTGAAGTTTATGGAGAGGTCGGGGCAGATTAAGAAGTTCATTGTGAATCACAACATGAGGGTCGCCATGTTTATCAAGTTTTGTTCTCTTAAGTTGCTCTCAGTTGTTGAAACTCGATTTGCATCTATTGTCATTGTGCTTAAGAGGTTTAAACTGATTAGGTGGGGTCTTGAATTAATAGTCACGAGTGATGAATGGAGTTCATATAAAGAGGATGATGTGGTAAAGGCAGACTTTGTGAAGGAGAAACTTGTGAGTGATGTTTGGTGGGATAAGGTTAACTATATCATTGATTTCAAAAGACCAATCTACGACATGATTAGGTTTTCTGATACTGATAAACCATGTCTTCACTTGGTTTACGAGATGTGGGACTCAATGATTGAAAAGGTGAAGTTGGAATTTACAAGAAAGAGAAGAAATCATTGGTTGAATTTAGTTCCTTTCATGATGTTGTACATGATATCCTTATTGCTCGTTGGACTAAGAGCTATACTACTTTGCATTGTGTTGCACACTCATTGAACCCAAGGTATGTAGTATGTACGATACTATCTTTCGATTAATTTATTTTTATTTCATTCTCTTATATGTGATTTGTTTTAAAACTTTTTTGTGAAGGTCTTATAGTCAAGAATGGCTTCTTGAGGATTCTAGTAGGCTTGCCCCTCACAAGGATGGTGAAGTATCTCGTGAGAGGAATAGGGCCTTTCGTAGATTGTTTCCAAGTAACGAGCACTTTGATAAATTTATTGGTGAATTTGCTGAATTCTCACTCCTCCAAGGTCCTTATGAGGATTTAACTTTGCAAAGAGGTACTCTCTTGAACCTTGGAAATGGTGGGCTAGTTTTGGTGCACAAACTCCCTTGCTTCGATCATTGGCTTTTAAATTACTTGGTCAACCTTCTTCCTATTCATGTTGTGAATGAAACTAGAGCACATACAGTTTCATTCACTCACTCAAAAGGAACAAGTTGAGTCCCACTCGTGCTGAAGAATTAGTTTCATCTATAACAACCTTCGTCTTTTATCGAGGACCTCCCAACAATATGATGATGAGAAGACCAAAATGTGGGATGTTGGTGGAGATTCATTTGATAAACATGGGATATCCGGAGTTTGCAAATCTCTCACTTGATGAGTCGGCATTGGAAGATGAATTCATATCAGAAAATCCCAAGTAGTTCATTTTGTTTTCCTTTTATTTGAACATTATGACTTTGGATTGCTTTTTTTTTTGAACAAAATTAGTTTGGATTGCTATATTTATGTTTCTTGAAACTTATAAAATAGTTTGACTTGATACATTCATTTCATATTTATATTTTCAGAATTTACATATTATTTATAATACATATTATTAATATATTTTAGCCATGCCCTTGCCGTACTCGTACCTTCAATTTTAGGATTTTACCGTTTGTCGTCCATGCGTACCCGTATACGTACCAGTACCCGTATTGGTGCAACATAGGAAAATATTCTACTCACTGTTCTAACATCAACTTTGTTGAATAAGAAGAGTATGTATGCTTAGTGATTTTGTGAAAAGGAAAATAAAGTTCAGTTCATAATATGTAAGAAAATAGAAGGAAAAATTACTTATATGACTCTCAGTTCTGGTAATAGTGCAAATATAACCCCCAGTTTTAGTTTAGTGCGATCATAACCCTATACTCTAATTTAATCGTTTTTCTGATGATTTTTGGACGGAAATATGCAAAAAGACAAAAAAAATCCTTACTTAAAAATAAATTAAAAATCCTAAAATTTTATAAAGACTATCTTATCCTCATCATACATTATTTATACCCACATCCGCTCACTTTCCCGCTCTCAGTTCCATCCTCCCCTCTTTTCAGTCGTACAGTCGAACTCATCTGAAGAAGAACCCTCTCTAAAATCGAGAATATCAACCGGTAAAACCTTCGAAAGTGAAAATCCATTGGTTTGGGGCCATTAAATCGAGTGAAGGTGGGATTATCAACCATAAAAATCTGAAGAAAAGGGGGATGCTGCTCTGACACATCCGAAATATGGTGAGTTTGATCCTCAAGAATTCCTACGTTTATTATTCGATTAGTGATGTGAGGAATCTATTTTTGATATCGGTTTGTAAATTTTTAATTTAAAAACCTCTAGCAAGTTTATTCTGAATAAGGGTTTTCATATGAACTAGTGGATTTAAGAAAGTTTGCATTTTTTTCATTAATATGTAAATTTTGGGTACGCGATGTGAATTGCCAAGCTTATGGCATAGCCTAGTTGTTTGATTGCCATTTTTATACAACTTTTATTGAATAACCGTGGCATGTGGGTATGATCTAAATAAATAGCTCTGGGAGTTTGGAATTCTTGTACAATTATGCTTACCTAGGATGCAAAATATATAGGCATATGTTTTAATTAGTCAATGCATGAAAGGAGTATTAAAAAACCTAGAATGGACAGTATGGTCATATAATATAAGGATACTATGATTTTGTTGATATATATATATATATATATATATATATATATATACATGTCTTAATGATGTTGAAATGTTGTGCAGGTTGTTTTTTTGTTTGGTATATGTTATGTTCTGTGCTTTGCTGTGTCGCATGCATTTCTTTTCACCAATTGCTCTCAGCACATTCACCTGCTTTAGGGACTCGTCCAAAGCGGCTCTGCAACTTTTCAGCTCCTCCCCAACAGATATCTCCTTAATCACTGCTGCAACAAATTATATTTGTCCCGGAGATCCTGAAGCTCATTTATCAGCTTTGCCTCCTGCTGTACCAGCACTCTCTCCATATCATCGTAGCTCTCTTTTTAAAAAGAGTAGCGCAGGAGTGATATCATCTCAGAAATAGATGACTTCTTAGAGATCCCTGACTTCTGCAACGAGCTCATCCTGTTTCTTCTCCAACAAAACACAAAAAGACTGTTCGTCCTTCTCTCTGGAGGGATGAAAGAATCAGTTTGGGTTGATGGAAAGAGGGATTTATAACCATTCACAAGGGTATTTTTGTATAATATTTCAAGTTTAAAATTAAAAAGGGTATTTGTGACATTTTATATACACTTTTAGTCAGAAATTAATTATTCAAGCCGTTTAAAATTACATGATTAAGATTTACCCAATTGAAGGTCATAATCACACTAAATATAAACTGGAGGTTATAAATGCACTATTACCAGAACTGAGGGTCACATAGGGTGTGTTTGGTTCGCGAGGATTTTGAGAGTCTGGATTTTGTTTTGGGATTTTGAGATTTTGTTCGTGATTTTGAGAGTCTGGTTTTCCAAAAACCTTTTTTGGTTGGGTTAGGATTTTGTAAGTCTGAAACAAAAACCTTGTTTGGTTCGTCAGGATTTTGCAAGTCCAAAACAAAAACCTCGTTTGGTTCGTCAGGATTTTGCAAGTCCAAAACAAAAATCATATTTGGGTTGATTTAAATTTTATAATTATAAAATTTAAAACTTGTTCGGTTTGCGTGGATTTTGATTTTGTTTCGTAATTTAATTTTTAAAATATTCATCGTAACGACAATTTGAATAAAACATGGCCTTTTTTTGCGCTAAATTTTGATTACTTTGAGTTCATTATCACCCTTCGAATGCACGTTGTATATTCATTACGTATCATTCAAACTACATACAAAACTAGCGCTATGAAATAAACAATTTTTGTTCAACAAAAATTGAATACGAAGAACATGATATGACTGCAAGTTTTACATATACTTTCAACATTAATTTACTATTAAATTTAATTTGTAGTACCATTTATTTAAATATGATTTAATTAAATTAAATTAAGCTACCTTTAAAATGTATGGGAAACACTTTCTAACTATATTGGAAGTACTTTCAAGTCTAATTTGTAGTACTAGTAATATACATATAAATAATATGGACAAATTTTTATACTATTTAAAATATTTATGTTAAGTACTCACAAGGTTTATTGGAAGTATTTTCAAGAATTAAATATATTAGGTAGTACCAATAATTTTTGGAAAAAATATTTAAAGTTATTTAAATGTAATCATAAATTCTTCAAGTTATTTAAAACTACTTTAAGGCTAAATAAGAAGTACCTACAAGTTAAATGCGAAGTACCAACATTATTATTGGGGTTAATTATTTAATAAGGCAACATTAAATTGAGGTCTTAATTTATTCAGGTATTTTGTAAAATAAACATTAAATTACAGGGGCTAAATTGCAAAACACAAGAAAAATGTAGAGAGCTCTGACTCATCATCCCCAATTCATCTTCCCCAATTCAATGGTCTTCTCTTCTCCAGACCGAAACAACGGCGATTTGCAGATGCCGACTTGGGACACAGCAAGTTTTCAGACCGTCGCGAATCATCGTCGACTGCCGCAAATCGTAGTTTATTGTAGATCACATAGGTTTTAACACCGATGCCGGGAATCCTCCGTCGGACTACCGGAGCTCAAATTTGTTGAGGAAGATGCCATGAATCTCCGGAGAACTTTAAGAAGAAGATATCTTGAAGCGGCAAAGTTCGCCGGAGACGGACCGGGTGCCGTCTGCGTGCAGGGAGGCGCGACGGGGGAGGCGTCGCCGGCCAGGGAGGCGTGGACTCTGAGGGACGCGTCACCGACCGGAAATTATTGACGCCGGGCAGGGAAAACGTATGGCGGAGATCTCGGATTTTGGTGCAGGAGAGCCGAAACCAGATATGGTTTTGTGTACAGTTTCACAAACTCTGGACTTGTACAGTATATGCAAAACCAGTTTTTATCCATGAAAAATGGGACTTGTACATAAAATAAAAATATTCCAAAACCCACCGCGAACCAAACGCATTTTCACAAACCGGACTTTGATAGTCCGAGTTTTTCAAAATACTAGCGAACCAAACGCGCCCATAAGCTTTTATCCCAAAATAGAATGTCACTAAAATGACAAAGTTATAGACTTTGAGTAATCTGCACCTTGCACATGCTAAAACAACCAAAGATTGATTATTTGATTGAAATACTGATATATTATTAATGGGGGAGCAAACAAAGAAATGCCATTGATACTCGAGTTGTTGGAACATTTATAGTAAAATAAATTCATGGTATATATGTGGAGTATAATACACGGGAGTTGTGGAGTTTAAGTGTATGTATACTTGAGGATATATAAATAATTATATAAATAATGTGAATGGTTTGCATCCATTTGGTGATATGGGCTCTGGCCCATATCTAGGCTCCGGCCCAGAGAGTAGTCCGGCCCATATGACGTCAGCTAGAATGGCGTTATCCGGGGACAAAGGGGACATGAATATGACATGTCCCCGGGTAAGGACAAAAGGACAGGACCACTGCCTCTGGGCTAGAGGCTGACCACTCACACCTATAAATACAGCTTTGGACTTGTGGAGAAAGGTATGTTCTATCAGATTAAACTCTCTCAATATATCCTTATTCTCTCTCCTATTCAAAGGCCCCTCTTTCATCATCACGCCGGAGTAGCTATCCTCGGGATACTCCGGGGCGTTGTTTTGCAAGTCTTTAGGTGAGAGCGCGTGGAGCACGGACAAAACCTCATCCGGACCAGAGACTCATCTTGTATCCGGACCGGGACTGGAAGCTGGTAGCATCAGTTGGCACGCCCAGTGGGATCTAAATATTTCCAGTTACAAGTTACGTTCATGCCGCGCGGACGACCCAGAAAGAACCCTCTCCCGGCTGAGGAGGAAGCGGGGGGAGGGCCAAAAACTAGAAAAGCCGCTACGGTTAGAGCTCAAAAGATAGCGGCCGAAAAAGAACGAGTTCTCCAGGCCAAGCAGGCGGCAGCAGAGGCAAGGGCCGCGGCTGAGGAGCGGCGACGACAGCGCCTGGCAGCGGAGAAAGCGAAAGGAAAGAAGACGGTTCCCGAACGGACTCTGGCGGACATACAGCGCGAGACCAGGGAGCGACTGCGAGCCGCACGGGAGGCACGGAACCAGAACCAGTTTGGGGACCAGGGGTCGTCAGAAGGGGACACTGACAACATCGAAGGAACGCCGGATCCAGGTCATCCCGAGGGATCCGACTCGGATGACGCCGAAGATTATGAACCGGAGGAGAACGATCCGGAAGGTTATAGCACGGAGGATGATGCTCAGAGCCGATCGGCCAGACCCCGAGTAGGACGAAAGGCCGGAAGGGAGGAGCGTAAGCGTCATGATTCCGGGCTTGAAGGCAACATCATGAGGACGAACATGACGGAGTACCAGCAGTTCCAAGAGTGGAAGGCGGCTCAACGAGTGGAAGCGGACAAGCCACCTCCGGAGCAACCAAGAGTGCCAAACCCAAACTTGTTTCCGGGCGGACATCAACAGCAAACCGCTGGTTTGAATCCGAATGCACCACCTTACTGGGGAGCACAAACTCAGCAGGGGTACGGGACCCAGCAGGGTTACGGGATGGGTGCACCCGGAGGCCAACAGCAAATGATGTTTGGAATGCAACCTGCCGGAGGGCCTGGAGGTCAACAACAAATGACGTTTGGGATGCCACCTGCCGGAGGAGGATTTCCCGGAGGTTTCAGTTTTCAAACACCTTTCTGTCCGGATTCCATTGAAGACCGATTGAACCGCCTCATCGGGCGGAATGGGATCGGACCTCAGTCACCTTGGGTTCCGGAAGTATTGAGTTTCAAGTGGCCAGCCGGAACCAAGGCTCCAGACGGACTTCCAACCTACAACGGAGAAGGAGATCCGGAAGAGTTTGTCCATACTTATGCAAGTATCATGATTGCTAGGGACATTGCGGAGGAGTTGCAGTGTAAAATGGTGCCTTCGTATCTAAGAGGTAACTGCTTGACATGGTTCAAGGGTCTACCGAACGGTACGCTTCGACATTTTTGGGATTTCGCCATCGCTCTGGTCCGGCGCTATTCCGCCATGAAACACACATTTGTAAACCTTGCCACAGTCTTGGCAATGAGACAGCTGGAAACAGAGACGACTTGGGAATTCTACACCCGGTACATAGCGGCGACGATGAAGGTGGTGGACCGGCACTTGCAGGAGAAGGCCATTATCCACAACTTTGTCAACGGGCTGAGGGACAACACCTTCTACATCGAGCTCATGAAGAATATGCCTACATCATACTATCACCTCCAGTTGGTGGTGGAGATGCATTGTACGGTGCACGATGCCAACCAAGTCCGGATGACAACTGTGGGTTTCTTCGAGCAAAGGTCTCTCACAGTGACGGGGACTCAAACCACTGCTGCACGGACTCCGGCCCGGACGGATCAAGCCAGACGAGTACCCGCCCCGGCAGCAGCGGCACCAGCACCGGCGGTCGTTGCTCGTCCGACCTACACCCCTCTCTCAAAGACCCGTACGGAGATCCTCGCGGTTCACCGAGGTCTGTTTACGGATCCGCAACCCATTGTTGGCGTACCGGCACCAGCAAATGCGGACAAGTGGTGCGAGTTTCACAAGTCACACGGACATACCACGGAGGGATGCAGGGCGCTCCGTTCGGACATTGTAAGGTTGATCGAAGCAGGTCAGTTAAGAGATTGCGTGGCGGGAGAAGGACGGCCGGCTCAAGCCCCGGCCGCCCCAGCCGGACAGTGTCGGAAAAGGAATTGGAGGAACAATCGTCCCCGAGGAGGAAACCAAGCTAATCCGACAAACCCGGCACCGAGACAAGCCGCACCAGCACAACCCCCGGCTCAGTCCCGGATGATCAATGTGATAAACGGAATTGTCGGAGAAGGACTCTGTTCTATGACGGCGATCAAGGCCAAAAGCAGATACGTGCCCCCGGGTGAGATACAAGAAAAGAGGTTCAAACCAAGTGAGACTATCACCTTTTCGGATGAGGATCCGGTACCCCCCCAGGTTCCCCATTCGGATCCGATGGTGGTAGTAGCTGATGTTGAAGGAGTGCTGATCAAACGAGTGTTCGTAGATGACGGTAGTAGTGTGGAGATTATGTTTGCGGAATGCTTTGATCAACTCGGAATTGGGCGACAATTTAAAACCGTGTCAAACCTCCCTTTCAGGGTTCACCGAGCGGACCGTCCATCCGCTCGGGGTCATCCCTTTGAAAGTCACCCTGACGGATTTTCAGGATCCGACAAAGCGGGCAACGGTGGAGTGTAATTTTGCCGTCATTGATGCAGTTTCTCCTTACAACATGATCATTGGAAGACCGTGGCTGTCGCAGGCACGGGCCATCTGTTCGCCTTTCCACTTGATTATGAAGTTCCCCACCGAAAACGGTATCGCATCCGTCCGGGGACACCAACAAACCGCCCGGAGTTGCATGTTGACCGCCATCAAGGATGCCCGGTCCGGGGAGGGCCAACCCAAGCTGTCCGCCTCGGACAAGGGAAAAGCCAAAGCAGACTTGGTAGGAGCCATCCATGGAGAAGCACCATCTTATGAAGTGGAGGACATGATGGTCGGACAGAAGGGAGTAGTCAGTGTGGGGAAGAACATGCCGGATGACGTGAAGAAGGAGTTACGACGCCTATTGGCAGAATATGAGGATGTGTTTTCTTGGGGAACGGAGGACTTGACTGGCGTTCCGGAAGAGATCGCGGTCCACAAGCTCAATGTCTTTCCGGAATTGAAACCTATACGGCAGAAGAAGAGACCCCTCGCTTCGGAACGCGTGGAGGAAATCCGGGCGGAGGTGGGTAGATTGTTAAGTGCTGGAATCGTGGAGGAGATATCCTACCCGGAGTGGATAGCAAACCCAGTTCTGGTGAAGAAGCACGATGGCTCTTGGAGAATGTGTATTGACTTCACAGACCTAAACAAATGCTGTCCGAAAGATAGCTATCCGCTCCCCTCCATCGATCAGTTGGTCGAGGCTATTACTGGTTACCAAGTGTTGGCATTCTTCGATGCGCACCGAGGGTATCACCAGATTACGATGGCCAAGGATGACCGTCCCAAAACATCTTTTATTACTGACTTTGGTACTTTTTGTTACAGGAAAATGCCTTTCGGATTGAAAAATGCAGGTGCAACGTATCAAAGGATGGCGGACAAGCTTTTCCGGAACCAGGTGGGGCGGAACCTGGAGGTTTATGTGGACGATATGGTGGTCAAGAGCTGGACATACGAGTCTTTCCTGTCCGACCTCCGGGAGATGTTCGACGTGCTCCGAACGGCAAACCTCAAGCTCAGTCCCGGAAAGAGCACCATTGGAGTTGGAGCAGGGAAGTTCCTTGGCTACATGGTGTCAGCTCGTGGAACGACATCAATCCGGAAAAGATATCGGCCCTGATGGAGATGCCGTCTCCGAGGGGGGTGAAAGACGTGCAAAAGTTAACCGGATCGTTGGCCGCTCTGAGCCGATTTCTTGCTCGGGGGGCTGAGACGCAACTCCCCTTTTTCAACATACTCCGCAGGGCTAAACCGTTTGAGTGGACGGAAGCGTGCGATCAGGCGTTCACGGACCTCAAAGGCCACCTAGCAAGCCTCCCGACCCTGTCCAAGCCACTGCTCGGAGAAGAGCTCTTTCTATACATAGCGGCAACGGAACATGCTATAAGCTCCGCGTTGGTCCGGGAAGATGGTAAGGTCCAACGTCCGGTTTACTTTGTGAGCAGGGCTCTCCAAGGTCCGGAAACGAGGTACACTGCTTTAGAAAGGTTGATATTGGCACTGGTGCATGCCTCCCGGCGTCTCCGACCATATTTCCAAGGTCATCCGATCACGGTTCTAACGAATCATCCGTTGAGACAGATCATGTTGAAGCCGGAAGCCTCGGGTCAGATGATGAAGTGGGCAGTCGAGCTTGGAGAGCACGAGATCAAGTATCATCCCCGGAAGGCTATCAAAGGGCAAGCCTTGGCGGATTTCTTGGTAGAAATGACCGAACCTTCAGGAGATCCGTCCGGATCGGAACCACCCTCTGAAATATGGAAGTTACATGTGGACGGATCGTCTCACGCGAATGGGGGCGGGGCAGGAGTCTTGCTCACCTGTCCACAAGGAACGGAATACATGTATGCTGTTCAGTTCGGTTTTCGAGCAACAAACAGCGAGGCAGAGTATGAAGCGCTCCTAGCCGGACTCCGGCTGGCGTTGAAGTTAGGAGTCACGGACGTCGAAGTATACAGTGATTTTCAGATAGTGGTCCAGCAAGTGAACGGAGAGTACAAGGAGAAGGAACGGAGCTTGCAGAAGTACCTCGAAGCGGTTAAGCCGTTATTGGCCAAGTTCCGTGGCATTACCGTAACACAGATCCCCCGCGAGGATAACGGCAAGGCGGATGCCTTAAGCAAACTCGCTTCTTCTGAGATCAAGCCGGACGCGGAGAACAACTTGATGATGGAGACCTTATCCGCAGGTGGCAGCAGTGGAGGTCTCAAAGGAGTCATGGATGACGCCCTTCTTTGAGTATTTGCAGCACGGAAAGCTTCCGGAGGATAAGGCATTGGCGCGGAAAATCCGACAGAAAGCACCGCATTACACCATAGTGGATGGAACCCTACTCAGACAAGGATATCTCCAACCGTGGTTAAGGTGCGTGGACTCGAACGAGGCAGCTCGGATTGTGAAGGAGATGCATGAAGGACCAAACGGCAGTCACCAGGGGGCCCGGACCATAGCAAGAAAGATAATGTGCACGGGCTACTATTGGCCGACCCTGTTTGAAGAGGCGCAGAAATACGTCCGCTCCTGTGTACAGTGCCAAAGGTTTGCTCCGCTCATTCACGTTCCGCAAGAAGAAAGGGTCGGGATCACCGGTTCGTGGCCTTTTGACAGATGGGGCATCGATCTGGTTGGACCCTTTCCCTCCGCTCCGGGAGGATTCAAGTACCTGATAGTAGCGATTGATTACTTCAGCAAATGGGTGGAGGCCGAACCCCTCACAAACATCCGTGGTAGCACTTGCGTCAAGTTTTGTTGGAAGAACATCATCTGCCGCTACGGAATCCCCAAGTACATTGTCACGGATGACGGAACCCAGTTTGAAAATGACCCGTTTCGATCCTGGTGTAAAGAATACGGAATTACGCAATGGCTTACATCCGTCTACCACCCGCAGGCCAACGGTCAAGTGGAGGTTACGAACCGGACAGTGGTGAACGGACTGAAGACTCGTTTACAGGGAGCACGAGGAAACTGGGTCGACGAGCTGCCAAGTGTTCTTTGGGCATACAGGACAACCGAAGGATCCGCCACGGGCCAGTCGCCATACAGTTTGGTATACGGGGCGGAGGCAGTCATACCAGCTGAAGTGGGAGTCCCCAGTCTCCGGACCCTCACTTGGGACAAGGACCAAGCTGGACGGAGCTCTCCGCTCGGATCAAGCAGGCTGCTGGACTTGGACCTTTTGGAAGAAAAACGAGAGCAAGCAGCGCTGCACGAGGCCAAGGTGAAGGAGCGGATGAAGCGTTATCACGACAAACGTATCAGGAAGGAATCATTCGTCCCCAGAGATTGGGTGATGAGGAGGAATGATAAAAGTCTGAAGGAAGCCACTGGCAAGCTGGCACCAAACTGGGAAGGCCCATACCGAGTCACAGCTTCATATCCGGGTGGAAGCTATGAGCTGGCGGATCAGTCCGGACGTGCAGTCCCCAGAAGGTGGAACATTGCCAACCTGTGAAGGTTCTACGGGGCATCCTGAGTAGGTATGCTTTCCGATAGAGTTCCTTTTCTAGCTTAAAGTATGTAGTTTCGGGTCCTCTGGCTAGGGTTGAGCCTAGGATTCCGTTCCGTCTTATTTACTATGTACTTGGCTCCGGCCGCATTAGACAAAGGGTATGTCTAGCCGGAGTCCGCTTATTTGAATGAAGAATTGTCAAATTTTACACTTGTCTATTTTTCAATTCTGCATGATTAAGATCCTCCAGATCGTTTGAACAAACAGACGGAGTGAGCAAAGACGAACAAACAAAATCCTCCGAATTGTTTGAATAAACTGACGGAGGTAAGCAAAACAAAAGGGCAAAACAGTTTGATCAAACAACAAAGAAAAACGCTTGAATAAGCTGTCTTAAAAAGAAAAGAAATCACATTTGGACAAATGATGCATTGAAAGAAATCAAGTCCGTACGGATTAACATGCAAATACAACAGATACAATTATACAATCTGATACGTCCGGACGGACGCAGATACAAAAGAATAATAAAACCTATCTACTTGGGCCAATCTATGTTCCAGTTGATAAGATGGGAGGTGGGCTCCGGAGTAGGAGGCTCCGGAGAAGGTATCATAGCACCATTCTCCGGAGAAGGAGTCCTTGGGTCTCGTGCCCCATCCTGGTTCAGGGTAGAAGGGATCCGCTCCGGAGTGTCGTCGTTAAGGTTGTGGACCTCGGCACCACTGCTCTGACCCACCGAGCCCCGATACGGAAAGGGAGGAATGGGTGGAAGCTCCGATGGACCGGCGCCATCCGGATCGGAGCCAAATATCCCGTCGGAGTCAGAATCGGAGGACTGCATGGTCTCCCTTGTGACTTTAGCTTTTCCTTTGCCCTTGACTGGAGGCCCGACCCTAGACGGACGGAACGGATTCTGGCTCGGATACCGCGAAGGAGAGCGAATCCGGACGGGGACCTGGGAACGGCGCGCTGGCTGAGCACCCCTTCCTTCCCCTTGCCACCTGCTGAGCACCTCTCCCCCTTGCCATTCTGTTAAGGACACCGTTGAGGCTCCGACCGTTCCCGCTACGGGCGTTCTTGAGCTCCCTTCCGATTCCCTTCCTCCCCCTGCCATGACCACGTTTCCGGAGACGAGCCTGACGTCACCTGACTCGGAATGAGAGTCAGTGAAGGAGGGAGAGAGCTACCGGCATGCATCCGTTTCTACCATTCGACGGCTTCCTCAAAGGCAGGACGGTATTGAGACTCCCGGTCGTTCCACCACAACTTGAACTTCCGGACAATCAGCGCACTTACATCACGGGGAAAGTTGCGGTATATGGTCGGAGCGACGAGTCCGAGACGCAATCCGATCAAATGGTACGAAAGTTGCAGAGTCATCAGATTATCTCGGAGGACCATCACCCGACCGGCAAGCATCTGATTTTCTTCCTCCAACTTCAAGTAATCTCGCTGAAAATCCGTCCGACTGGCCAGCCACTTCAACTTGTCGGAATAGAAGGGGAGTACGGACCAAACTAGGTCCAGCTCGGTTTTCAGTTTGGCTTTGTAATCTTCGTGCTCTGCTTGTAGCATGGAGATCGTCTCATCCGCGTCATGGGTTGCACGGATCCGTTCTCGAGCAAAATCCTGACACTGAGACAGGGTGCCAAACTCCTCTGATATTTCTCGGAGCCAAGCGGCCAAATATGGAACGTCTTGGAACTCTTCCATTAGAGACTCCATTCCGGAGCGGATGAGAAGCTCGCGAGTCCGTTCCCCTCCCATCGTCCATCCGGACAGTTCCGCCTCCAACTCCGCGCACCTAGGGCACAGAGGGCTCGTAGATTGGGAGCTAGCTGGTGAACGACAGTCACGCGAACTTCCGGCCCGGAGCACCGGACCCGGACCTTTGGGCTGCGGATATGGAAAAATACAAAGTTGAGTATAAAAAAAAAACAAAAAAAAACAACACACAAGGATTGGAATAAAGATAAACGTTTTATTAAAAGATAGAAGGTTACATCATCTGGAGGGTTGTCATCCCCATCCGAGTCCTCGCTATTGCCCTTCTTACACTAAACAAAAGAAGATTAGACCTAGACGGACGAAAAGCTATTACAGAAAATTAGCAGCTAAGGAGTGCGCTCTACGTCGGAGTCCTCGCTGTTGCGGTGGCCATCATCTTCTTCATCTTCGTTCCCAAGATGGGCATCGCCACCGTCGTCTTCGTTGGCATTCGGAGAGCCATACATCTGGAGCACCTCCAGATACTTGGCCTTGACGGGCGATTCCGGAGCAGACCTCTCCGGGACAGGAGGCACTTCTACTTGCAGGTCCACCAGACCCTCGTCGAAGGCACGGATTGTTTCAGCCGACACTGAGATCGGACTTTCTTCCGGATGAGCTTCAAACATTGACAGCACGGAGGGCTGCATCTTCTCGACTCCACCGCGATAAAATTGGTCCAGGTCATGGTTGTACTTGGCCTTGGCATCAGGATGATAGTAGCATTTGGTGAACACTTCCCTCCGGACCTCCGGAACCCAGCCTCTCATCTTCCGATAGACTTGATGAGCTGCAAGCTTGTTGGATTCAAGGCACAGACTTTGCAGATTCTTCTCAAAAGCTTCACTGCGAAGCACCTTATCCGCAAATGCAACACACAGATCCCGCTGTGCTCCCGGAGAAGAAAGGTCCTCTAGCTCCTGGATCCGGGCCTCAGCTCTGGCCGCCCGGGCCTCTGCAGCAGCAAGCTCACGGGTCAAGTTCCCCTTAATCCGCTCCAGCCCACTTATCTTCTGGGATAGCTGAGTGTGCTGGGTGTGGTATGCCTTGTTGATGGCCTCGGAGACGCCCGAAGCAGCGATAAGGTAGGCCGCAAAGTCCTACGAAGGATCAAGTCAGACAACTATCTTTCAAAATAAAAGATAAAGAACAAACAAACGAGATATTACCTGGCTCACCCGGCCAGTAGTGTAACTACTGTCCGGAGTAGTCTCCTTGTTTGCGGAAAAGTTCGGAATTTCTGTCTTCTTGCCACTCTGGTTTACGGACGAGTGCTGGCCCGTTTCAGTCCTCCGGAGGGAAGATGGAATCTTTTTCCTCGGCTTCTTCGATAACGGAACGTCGTCATCCGAGTCGGAGGACGGAGGACTCTCAAGGGTGACGGCAGCGGCCCGATTGCCAGCCCCGCTGCCCGAAACGGGGGGCTGCTTCACGGACGTAGCCGCGATCTTCTTCAAGGCCTCCGCCTTGGCCTTCTCCTCCGCGAGCAGCGCTAACTGGCGCTTTCGCTTCTTCTCCTTATCTCGCTCTGCCTCGTCAGTAGTTGGGGTTTTCATGCCGGTCCCCGAACTGGTTGTTAGCTTCTCCGTGTCTGCAGTTTTTGTCATCCCGGGCGGAGGATTTCCGCCTGTATTCTTGTTCTTGACAGATCCGGAATGAGGATCTACGCCCGCCTCGATCTGAGGATACACTGCAAGCACACAGAAAGGATATGTGATGAGAAAGATAAAGCAAAGAATAAAAGAAAAGGGACTTACAAGAATCGTCCCGGGGGAAGTAGTAGCGGCACCGGGTGAACACGACCTCCTCATACGCCATCAAGGAGAAAATGTACTTCCCGTTGATCCAAAACTTGTTCAGATCAATCTGGTTATGGCTCAGTTTGTTTATATCCGCCACTTCTACACCATCCGGACGGAATACTTCCTTATCCTCCTTCTCCCTCTTGCTGTTTCACGCGGGGCACGGATACTTATCCAGGTCGAAAGTAAAGTAGTTCTTCTGCCAGTTCGCATAGTAGTCGTGACGACCCTTGCTGTAATCCCTCACCCCTTTCCGTTTCTGGAAAGTGAAGACCTTCTCGTCCTTGGTGGTATCCAAGTGGTAGAAGGCTCTGAACAAGTCGAGGGACGGAGTTACGTCGTAACGGTAGCAGTTCAGCAGGAAAGCCCGGATGACGGCGATGCAGTTGGGCTGAAGCTGGGCGGGAGAAATTTGGTAATGCTCGAAGATATCCAAAAATAGCTGAGGAAGGGGGAAGGTGATCCCGTAAAAGAAGTGACTCCGGGGAATGGCCGCAACCGTCGTATGGTCCCCGGTGAACGGCGTCAAACGGGAGTCAATGGAAAGAGGGACCACCATGCCTCGAACCAGCTCTTTGACAGTGGTGTCGATATTTACAGTTTCTCCAGCTTTTGGATCATCAACTTCTGGCTCGAGGTTCATCCCTATCCTAACGTCGACGCCATCAGCAGCCATGATGATTGAAGAAAAAAGGGTTTGAGGAAAGAAAATATGAAGGAAGATAAAGATGGACAGAGATAGCAAAGGAAAACAGAAGAGGAAAAAGTGAGAAAATGAAAGGCGAAAGTGATTGATAGTGTTCACTATTTATAGACATAAAGCTGACGAAAAGGGGAGCGAGTCCCAAGGCGACATGATTGCTCTCTGGAAAAAAGGAAAAGAATTTATTTCGAAAAGAAAACAGAATTGTTTGAATTAACAACGCATTTATGGCGCAGCAGCACGCCTCATTAATGCGCTTCAAAACACGCGCGCAAGAAGTACAAACGGCGAGCGCGTACCCAGACGCATCTGGGTAGGTATTGAGCTCCCGGAACGGATTACATGCCTCCGGGCGGATCCGATAAAGAAAAGAAAAGCGTTCGTGATGAGACACGGGATCCCTCCTCCGGATCGCACTTCCGGACGAATCACATGTCTCGGGGGGCTAGTGGTGATATGGGCTCTGGCCCATATCTAGGCTCCGGCCCAGAGAGTAGTCCGGCCCATATGACGTCAGCTAGAATGGCGTTATCCGGGGACAAAGGGGACATGAATATGACCTGTCCCCGGGTAAGGACAAAAGGACAGGACCACTGCCTATAGGCTAGAGGCTGACCACTAACACCTATAAATACAGCTTTGGACTTGTGGAGAAAGGTATGTTCTATCAGATTAAACTCTCTCAATATATCCTTATTCTCTCTCCTATTCAAAGGCCCCTCTTTCATCATCACGCCGGAGTAGCTATCCTCGGGATACTCCGGGGCGTTGTTTTGCAGGTCTTTAGGTGAGAGCGCGCGGAGCACGGACAAAGCCTCATCCGGACCGGAGACTCATCTTGTATCCGGACCGGGACTGGAAGCTGGTAGCATCACCATTAACATAACATTCAATGTAGCATGCAAGAGTTGAATGTGTCTCTTTGTAGAGTTGTGTCTTTACAAATAATATGAAGAGTGATATCCTTACGAATCACTTCCTAAATAAGGAGTGGTAAGGCACATGTATGAAAAACTAAGAAAAAGATTAGAATACAAGTTACTTTACTTGCTTTGGAAATAGTTTACTGCAGAACTATTTCTTGTCTTTAGACATAAATCTATACAAACTCTTGTGTTATTGTTTCTTGATAACAACTAAGATCCAATGTGTTTCAAAAGAGTTACCGTGCAACCTGTTGTTTATAGTGGGTCGGTAAATTTCTTTTAGGAAAGCGTATCTAATATGTGCTTGGAAGATATTATCCGGTTCCCACACAACAGTGCCAAATCCTGCACTACAATCTAAAAGAAATTTATATATGGATAATGGCTTCTTTCTCGATGGAGATGACTACTCTTTGTTTATGATAACGAGTTGAAGAGTATGCGCGTCGAAGAACTAGATGGGATGCTTTTTGACGCATTGCAAGTGTAGTCTGGTCAAAACAGGTCTTATGAAGGGAGGAGTTCGAGTAGCACATAGTGAAATCAACAAAATCATGGAATGGAATTGCCAGCACTTTGTCGTAAGTTTTGATTTAAAACTTATTTATATTTTATATAAATAAATTGATTGCTTGATATAAATTATTGGGTGATGAAATCTTTTGATTTATGATAATTAATTAAGTAAGTATTATGTTGTGTTTAATACTATGTTAATTAATTGTTTTGCATGATTTGCATGGAGTTTGAATAATAATATACTAGTGATCACTCTATTAGCACAAATTGAATGGTTGAATTCTTTTATATGATGATCAGTTATAAATACGATGGGTTTGCATTATGCATTGAGAAAATTAATTATGATTGTAAATATATATCTATATATATTTACATATATGTATATATTTATGAATTGACTTCATGAAAGAGAAAATCATGTCTTGGCAGAATTGGCAATTTATTGCTATAGTTGAAGTCATGTTTGAAAATTGCATGTTTTATTTATGCAATTGTGGTTAAAGTCATGATTTGCACTTTGTAAATTTGAACTATGTACATGACATGTGGGTTTAGTTATTTTATCGTAAAATAAATTGGTTATTTATGATAACCTAATTTCATGAATGAGCATGCGATGCTAAGGTGAAATGTATTTATTTTATTGGCATATTTCTCAAGAAAATGTGTTTCTGGTTTTGGTTTGATAAACCATGAGGAAACCATTTGACGTGAATTTGGTATGTTAAGAATTCTGATTATTATTAGTGAAATAATACTATTTTAGGTTATAGATGTCTGTTCAACCTAGTAGATTTGTGGTTTAATTGAATCTGAAAAATCTTTTGTGTGATTTTTAGGAAATTCAAAACCTAAACATTTGTGATTCAATGGATTTAAAAATTAAAAATCTTGTTTGGTTTCTAAAGACATTGAAAGCCTATTAGATTTGTGATTTGATGGAATCTGAAAAATCTTGTATGTAATTTAAATAAATCCAAAACCTTAAAGATTTGTGAATCAATAGATACTGGAGTAATCTTGTTTTTGGTGTTATAGAAGTACAAGAAATGCTTGAGAAAATCCAATATGAAATGCCTTTAGAGCATGTGTTTATGTTGGAACTATGGTGGTTCTTCTTTGAAAAGGGATTGCGTCTCACTTAATGGATTCAAAGACATTTGATATTTAAAAGAGATGGGTTGCAAACCCAAATTAAAGGACAAGTGAAGAAAACTCGACGTCTTTTACAACGCAAGATCTTGAATTCAAATGAGGATCCAACTTTACTTGAAATTTGGTGCACTATAAATCCGTATTTATCCCTAGGTGAGTGCATGTATTTCTGCAATGAAGGGGGGTTGATTAACATCTTAATAAACCTTAGGTAGATTTGCTCAAGTTGCAGGAGCATGGTATTTTAAGGTTTACCTATATGAGTAAAGAAGTTTGGCCGCTTCACCAAGTTTGGGGTTTGACTTGGAATGCTCATGAAAATGGATATGGACTCATGGCCTATATTTTAAAAAGAGTCAAGTATACAATGTAGTTTGTCTTAGACTTGTGTGTATGACATCTTCATTGCTTCGTAGTGGTTGTATGATTCAATGCCTGGTCAATCATTTCAATCCGAGATACTGTCAAGTATGTTATACTAAGTGAAAATTCAAATTTCGTGATATTTTCATTATGCATAAATCTTGTTTGTTTTTGTCTAAAATGCAAGGTTACGAATTGAAAACATTTATAGTAAAATGAATTCGTAGTATATATGTGGAGTATAATACACAGGAGTTGTGGAGTTTAAGTGTATGTATACTTGAGGATATATAAATAATTATATAAATAATGTGAATGGTTGCATCCATTAACATAACATTTCAATGTAGCATGCAAGAGTTGAATGTGTCTCTTTGTAGAGTTGTGTCTTTACAAATAATATGAAGAGTGATATCCTTACGAATCACTTCCTATATAAGGAGTGGTAAGCCACATGTATGAAAAATTAAGAAAAAGATTAGAATACAAGTTACTTTACTTGCTTTGGAAATAGCTTACTGCAGAACTATTTCTTGTCTTTAGACATAAATCTATACAAACTCTTGTGTTATTGTTTCTTGATAACAACCAAGATCCAATGTGTTCTTCTTCGTATCTCAAAAGAGTTACCGTGCAACCTGTCGTTCTTAGTGGGTCGGTAAATTTCTTTCAGGAAAGCGTATCTAATATGTGCTTGGAAGACATTATCCGGTGCTCACACAACAGTGCTAAATCCTGCACTAACAAGATCATTGTCTTTATGAGGACTCCCGCTTCACTTCTACCAGAGAGTGAGAAGTTTCAAAAGCAGAAGCACAAAACAGTTCATTTCTCTTCATACAATACAACATTGTGGCAGAAGAAAATAAACCGATCAATCCCCAGGAAGCTCCATAGCTGATACCTAATATCAAGCATCAAGGTATGTATATCTATCATTCTGCATGATCAGCTAGCTTCTACCTCTACTACTTGATGCTTTGCTGAGATCACTATCGATCGGGAGAGGGTAGATATAAGAGAGATGGAAAGTATATGGGTTTCAACATTATATGTATACAACAGCAAACTTCACACTTAACCCAAATCTTTCAACATTATAATCCTTTCGAATTAACAAACCCCAAATCCTTTCGAACAAACATCATAATCCTTAGCATTAGAACAAACCCATCACGAATTCATACAGTGAGGAAAGAAACAAGTAAGAAAATCAGAAAAAGGACCTGATGATTACCTGAAAAGAAGAAAACCAATAGCCGTCTGCAACGACTCTTACATAGTGACCGAAACTATGTATCCACGGGTTAACCCTTAACCAACCCAACCAACCCATTTTTAGCTAATTACCCATACCTATATTATCTGAACCCGTATTTTATCCATATTTATGTGGATAAAAATAAATTATTCGTTTTCAAGTAACGGATAAAAATTGTCAGACCTGAAAAATAAAGTAATATAGAGATGAACTCTTACTGTTAAACATATAACCGTTTGAAAGTTAATTATAAATCTAACTTTTGCAATGTTCGCAGTGCGAGTGCGCGTGAGTTTTATCATGAGCAGGAGCGGATTCTATGGGGGTCTAAAAGGGGCCGGGCCCACCCCATGGTTTTGTCCAGAAATAGCATATACAGTTAAATCTCAATAAATGAATATTCGATAAATGAATAACCTCGCTAAATGAATAATTTTTCCCGGTCCCGACTTGGGCTAAGGAGCTAAATGAATAATCTCGCTAAATGCATTAATGAATAATTTTTTTAAAATCTTTTAAGACCCTATATATATAAATGAATAATTAACACATTTCCTAAAATATATACATACATACATACATATATATATTAAAAATATATTTTTCAATCAATAATGTTCATATAATAAATCAAGTTCTTACAAAAAAAGTGTCTATAGTTTTTTGTTATTTTTTCCCACCAAAATTCATCTCATACTTGATTTTTCCTAGCGCAAACAAAATTTCGGGAGTAGTCTGCTCGTGTTGTAGCAAATAGTTTTGCAAGGTGATCATCGCTTGATATGCTTGTTTGGATGACACATTTGGTACGACCCTACTATCATCTGGTTCTGGATCATTCTCATCATTCAGTACAGACTCAATAATTTCATCGTCAGTTGGCAATTCCATAGCAACATCATTCTCGTTTGGATAGTTCAAAAGATGTTCGACGTCCATCACATTTCTATAGTTAAACCTCGATAAATGAATAAACTCGCTAAATGAATAATTTTATAATGGTCCCAAGGGTATTCATTTATAGAGGTTTAACCGTATATACTATTCATTCTCCATTAAATAATATTTTGGAAAAAAATTAATTGGTGGCCTCTTTTGTTTTTTTTGGAAAGCAAAATATATTTATGTAAGGAGAATAGAAAAGTTTACTAAAATTAAACTTTTAATAAAAGTAGTGGACCATCAATAGGTACCAGACATTTTGTTAGTTTTTATTAGTATTTTGTTTTTATTTTCTTAATTTATAATTCTTAAGACTTTTCAGAGTATGAAAAAGAACGACTAAAGTATGAATTGGAACATTATAAGTTAGATGTTCCTATTCATCCAAATTTGAAGAACTTGTCAAATATTGGTGATTTATGTCGGGGATTTGTGACCACTGAAAAGGTAAATGTGTATCCCTTAATTTATAGGCTATTGTGCCTTGTCTTGACTCTTCCTGCATCTACTGTAACATCTGAACGGGCCTTTTCAGCCATGAAAATTGTGAAAACAAGCCCGTGTAGTCGAATGAAAGATGATTTTCTGCGAGATTCTTTGGTGCTATATATTGAAAAAGAGATTGCGGTGACCATTCCCATTGATTCGATTATCGACACTTTTGAGATGATCAAAGAGAGAAAAGTTGGATTCAAATAAAATTTATATTTTCTTTAACTATAATTGGTCATTTATATGTATGATTCTTTTATTAGAAAGTCTCAAAAGAGACCGTCCATAATTTAGACTAGACTATTTTTTAACTAAAAAAATATGAAGGTACTTATTTGCAAAACACGGAGGGACTTAATTGAAATTTTTGAAAACTTGCCCTCCCTGCTAAAAATCACGCGCTCGCGCGTGTATGAAAGTGGGACTCGCCACATTATTCCCACAAAAATGTTGCTTTCTGGATTCGAACTTATGACTCATGCTTATATTCAAAATGACATTACCACTACACCAATTCACATCTCATGTTTACTCCTACGAATATATATATTATATATTTAATACTTTCATAAAACTTATAATTTCACCTTTAATCCGTTGAGTTATTATCTACAAACTATTAAAATTTAAATCTTTCTACTTTTAAAATGAAACCTCTATATTTAAAATTCAAACATTCTACTTTAAATAAAAAAAATTCGTATTTTAATCTACAGTAAATTAAAAACATAATATTGTACTTTTAATTAAAAGCCTCCATATTTTAATCTACAACCTGTCATAAAACAAACATAATACTTTAAATAAAAAACATCCCTATTTTAACTACAATTTAATAAAAATCAAACATTTAAATTTTAATAAAAAACCTCCGTGTTTTAATGTATAACATATTAAAACTCAAAGATTATACTTTTAATTAACAACATCCGTATTTTAATCTACAATCTATTAAAATCAAACATTCAAATTTTTATTAACAACCTCCGTGTTTTAATGTACATCATATTAAAAAAAACAAACATTACATTTTTAATCATAAACATCAGTATTTTAATGTACAAGTATTAAAAATCAAACATTATAATTTTAATTAACAAACTCTGTGTTTTAATGTACATCATTTTAAAAAAGTTAAACATCATAGTTTTAATTAAAAACCTCAGTATTTTAATATAAAACGTAATAAAATAGTACTGTAAAATGAATAATATTGGACGTGAATAGTACCGGCTGTGAATAGTGCGCGTGAATAGTATCGGGCCATGAATAGTGCACGCGTGAATAGTAATTTTATATATTGCAATTTAGGACCTCCTTGTTTTTATTCAACCATGCTTTTACTATTTAGTCCCCGATCTATAATATTGACGGTCTCTCACAAGACTATCTCTTCTTTATCTCTAAATAAATTACTTTACTATACCGTCATTTTTTATAATTTCATTAGTTTTTTCGAAGTCAAATTTTTGTGATTAGTTCGGCACCCTTTAAAGTAAAATTCAGGATCTGCCCCTGATCATGAGTAAGTGTGCATGTTTATTTTGATAGTTTATTACTATTTAGTTTCACTCACATAATAAGGATAGCAAATTTGATATTTTTTATTGTACCAATCAGATCATTAAAGCACTCAACTAATCATAGGTAACTTTTTTTTTTTTTTCAATAAGTGCTAGTGGAGTTTATTCTTTTTTTGTTCCCGATTTTTTCATAAAGTACTACGTATTCCCGCTCACGCTACCATTGATTTTATGGATATTATTTTAGGTAACTAAGTCGCATCCGAACTGTAAATCATGTGAAAAGTAGAAGGAATTCATTTGTAAATCAGCACTAAATATATAAATAAAAAAACAAATTTGCATATCCTTATTCACTAATTACTGAGCCATATCAAATCCATTAAATTTACTTCTAGCTCTGCAAAACCACATTCACTATTACTGAACCAGTCATCCATATATACAAATAAGTCTCACATAAACATATTAGTGATTAATGTCTCTATGCATTCGTCCAAATATATAAGTCTCACATGAACGAACCAGTGACGTCTCTATGCATTTGCTACTTTCATCCAACTGAACCACATGTATACATCTTCAACCCTTTGGCAACATTCAAAACCACTACTAGCTTTCCCACCTTCTCACAAGCATCATAACATAAGAAGCTTACTGCACTAGAACCTAATACGAGAAAAGCCTTTTTTTTGGTAATAATCCACTATGGAGATGGAGAGCTTATATTAGGCGCTCTATGCCTTGAAAAGGATAGTAAAGGTTTTACAAGGACAGTGAAAAGAAAAGCTGATCTATCCTAAGTACTGCAGGGCAGTACTTACAAAAAAGGAGGTGAAAAATTCACCCTCATTGGCAATGTTTGCTATCTCCAAGTTAAAACCTAAGGAATCCTGTTAGGCAACGTCGAAAAAGAAGATCAAATCGGACGCCATAGTTACTTGGCTAGCAAACCTGGCGATGGTATATACAAAAGAATCATAAATAAGAAAACAATAAATTTTAGGTGGTAAGAAGATATATGGCAGCAAACAGTTTAGACATTGATGATCCAGTGATGGTTGAGGTGTAGCTTGCTATGCAGGACCTGTCCTTGAGGGTCTATCCAGCAGCATCATGGATTCTGAGTGAGGGGATGTTGAGGGAGTCCAAAGTGATGCGTCCCTTAACCTTATGTGACAGTGTCAACCAAGTGAAGGAGCAGCTGTGTTTGGTTGACTTGATGAACTTTGCCAGTTCATCTGCTGGCTGATTGGCTTGCCCCAGGACATGGTTTATGGTATGGTTTCCCAGTATATTAGCAATGTAGTCCACCTGTGTCAGAAAGTGCCATTGTCTCTTCTCTGGGTTTGTTATCATATGGACAACAATTTTACAGTCAGATTCCAAAGAGTAGAAAGTAGTGATGGATGTACCTCTAAAAGTACCAGCCTGTATGGCCTGGAATTCTGCTGCAAGTGAGAGTCAACTATGATGTATGTAGGGCTGTACATGAGCCTGATCAACCCGGAAAAATAGCCCGGCCCGGGACCGGAATTGGTGACCCGGACCCGGATTTTTTGCATTCTGGACCGGGCCCCGGGTCACCATTTTTGTCCATTCCGGATTCCGGGCCGATCCGGGTCAAACTCGGATTTTCCGGGTCAACCCGAGAGCCCAATTATATATCATAAATATGCAATTATTAAATATAATCAATCTTGTTCAAGTGGTAAAGCTTGCCATTTTGTAGTATACAACCAGAATTCAAATCTCACCAAAAGTGTTACTTTTGTTTTTTGTTATTAAAATAAATTTAACATCCGTATATATTTATTAATTATACAATTTATTAACAAAAAGAAATGTGGTAAGGAGACTGTTACACATTGGTTTGTAGTTCGATTCTCAATGGAAGCGCTTTATTTCTATAAAATAAAAGTGTAAAAGAGGTTGTAACAGGGTCAAATCCGAAAAAATTCCGGACCAGGTCCGGTTCAAGAAACAGTCCAACCAGGCCGGGCTCCGGTCCAAGAATTTTAGATATTCCGGGTCCGGGTTGACCCGGTTGTACAGCCCTAGATGTATGAGCCTTCATCATCAATGAAGCTCCCACCGGAGTCTCTGATAATGATTGCAATAGCTGCATTTCCATTTTCCCAAACAGCATCTACATTGATCTTCAGCCCCTGTGGAGGACAGGTCCAAACAACTTTGGTGATCAATGGCTTGGGTGGTTTTTTTTGTTGGAGGGACATAACCATAGTCAGAGAGTTCATAATTCAAAAAAAGCCTAAATCAACAACGGTTTATTTAAATGGCACCAAACTCAACCAATTACTCGCATAATGACACACATTCACACAAGATCTGTAAACTGGTGTTTTCTGAGCTACATATGCTTCAGAAGTCCAAATGTATAACTGAAGCAGGTAACTTTTGAGTTTTATCCTCCCAGAAGAAGAATACCTTGAGAATTTATACTTGGAACTTCAAATATACATTTGAAAGGATATGACAAAATAAAGCAAGTCTAATTGATCACTGAAAAATTGCAGACCTATATGGGAGGCCAAATATTTGCTATCAGATTCTCCCAGTCGACTAAGGTATGTCCTCTAATATTCAAAACACTAACTTTCTCACTCTATCTCTTTTTTCAAATTTTCTAGTAATACTCACTTCTCATAAACAAACTGTTACTAAAACTCCATGTAATCCCTCATATGTACCCAAACAAACACTGATATTGTTGTTGAATGATTCATCAATGGTAATATCATTGCTGAAAATAGTTCAAAGAGACAACAACATCACAGAGAAATCATGACTAGTACTATATTTACAACAAAAAAAGTCGACAAGAAGACTACATAAAATATCAACAAATTAGTTTTTTTATTATCATTCCACAACACGCTATTAAAGGGAATGAAAGTGCTAATTTCTTAAGCTTAAATTTTTAAAAGACATTTAAAGTGCTAAACTCTTGATTCAACTTGAAATTCCCACCGCTATACACAAAGAATTACATCTAATCCATAAAAATATTATTAAAGAAGAATAAGCTACAAGCATTTTTCCTAACTTTGTAGGCATATACATATAATTTCATTAAATAATTAGCCAAAAGAAGTTACCAGTTCTCTTCTTTAACATCATCATGATCATGGCTGAAAACCCGGACATTGTTGTGCCACTTGTCAGAATATGCTTTCTGGAGCAGAAAATTTCTATCATTTTCTCATTGGAAAAATGAAATAAGAGAATTATACACTTCTTTATTTGACAAAATAAATGGCCAGTCGGGAACCAACAAGTTTTACAAATATCAGCAACAAAACTGGGGATTCGTCCCAACCCAGAGAAGTAACATGCATGTATGTCTAACATATTCATCTATCAAACTATAAGTGGGGCCGTTACGTATAACCAGCAATCATATCTTTTAATAATTTAATATTTATCATGTGATAATACTATATTCACTTAAAAACTTCATCAGTTCAGTATTTTCAGTCCCAATATTTTTTAGCTCATTTTATTTGTTAATAATAAATATTTTTACTATATCTAATTTTTTTCAATTCAGTTCAGATAAAATATATTTAAATTTTTTTTTCAGTTCAATCCAACATATTTATATTTTTTCAGTTCAGTTCAGTATATTTATATTATTTCAGTTCAGTTAATATTTTTGTATTTTTTCAGTTCGGTTCAGTATTTTTAAAAACATTTTAGTTTAGTTCAGTAATTTTTTATTTTTCTAGTTCAGTTTAGCGAGAAATAAACTCTAGCAAACATGGCCGAAGATGGTGACGCTGGAAACGGGTAAAAGATATATAAAAATTATTTAATCTGCGGGTTAGACCCGTGCACTTTTACCCATATGAGTCCATTGACCCAACCCGTTTTAACCAGTCTTTTTAAATTACTCATTTATGCACATATCCGTTTTACTCGTATCCATATTCTACCCGTATTCATCATATGAATAAAAAATAAATCCCGTTTTACCTGCAGATAACGGATAAAAATTGACAAGTCTAATTAATTGTTGGATTAGTAACTTTTAAAATGCCCAAATTTTTCAGTCAAAAATAAAAATTTTAATTGTGTAAATTACTGTTGATAATTATCATGTGAAAATTTTACTTGGTCTTTACATAAATAATTTAATAGCCAATTTAGATTAAATTGTAGAGAGATTTACAGAATTAAATAATTCTATATAACTAATTGATTTGCATGAAATAATTCATCTAAAACCAATGATTAATTAATGAACTAACGAGGTCAATCTATGTCGATTGTTTTCTATTAAATAATTTCTTGATTTTTATTTGGTGTGTTTTCTTAGTTTATAGACAAACAAGCTGAAATTAAGGAGTGGTTGCTAGACCGAAAATTGTCGGTAGTCAAAATTACAGTAATTATACATGCAGATAAAATATCTGCACACTATCACACAAATTAGTATAGTAGTAAGTAGGACAAATTAGTACGGTTACTCTGTTTCTTGTGGGATCGACCTGCTTACTACTATACTAATTTCTATGATTGTGTGTAGACATTTTGGTGATTGAAACTATGTTCACCAAACTGGCGCCGTTGCTGGGGAACAGTTTGTTGATTTCTATTGTTTTTTCCTATTGATATCGTGTGTTTTGTTTCAGTGATTTGTATGGAACAGGTCTGAGCTGTCAGCGAAGATATTTGATTCAGAGGTTAAAGGAACTGTCTTGTTGGAATCTGTTGTAGACCCTCGATTTGGCTAAACAGAGTCTGGGAGCAGAACTACTTTTTTTTTGGGGTAGTTTGGAATAGTTTGGGATTGAAGAATGGAGATATCTCATTTGTAGTATGATATCTAGATACTGGGATTCTTATGGTACTAGTCCCTCCAACAAATTTTGTGTGCAATGTAGTATGGTCATTGGAGATATGAGTGCAATGTAGTTCCTCAATTCACCACTCCATCAAGTAATACATTGTGGGAAGATGCAACCTTCAATGGAGGTTATGAAGATTATTAAGGTTGTGGGGATTAGGGAGGAGCATCATATGACCAAGATTTCCAGGAGGTAGAGTTTTACCAACATTTTTAAACCAACCAATACAAGATGAGAACTCAATGCATGAGAAGTTGGATGAGATACTTGCTTTACTGGAAAGCATGAACGAGAGGAGCCAAAAAGAGGGAAAGAGG
This sequence comes from Sherardia arvensis, assembly GCA_948330725.1. Taxonomy (NCBI): domain Eukaryota; kingdom Viridiplantae; phylum Streptophyta; class Magnoliopsida; order Gentianales; family Rubiaceae; genus Sherardia; species Sherardia arvensis. The sequence goes on along the minus strand of OX415236.1, from coordinate 37,664,422 downwards.
AACACAATGAGTTGTTTAATCAACAAAGGTTTCAGTTTTATGCCCCTGTAGAGGAGATCGAAGTTTATGAAGATAGGCTGGGATCATCAGCTCATCATAGTAGCAACAGACCCGAGGATAGTCTATTTGGTGGAACATGGCATTGTAATGGATGAGCAGATGTTGGTGCCTGATGCAGAAAACCTCCGTTCCCAAACAGAGCCCTATTCTAGAACCGTTGACACCAATCTATACAGAGCCGGACTATGCTCTTGAGTTTGATGATTCTTCTGAGGATGATGAGATTGATGAGTCTGATTTGGTTACCCTAGAGCATATAGAGGATGAGTCGGGTCTAGAATACATGGAGATGGAGTTGGATGCAGAAATTGATCTTGAGGATTTTGATAGCGTGGAGACGAGCAAAGAGGAAACCAAAGAAGACACTCTAGATTTTCAGTCCATAGTGGAAATTTCAATTTAGAGCCGTCCATGGAAGTGTTCAGCCAAGGTCAGGTTGATATAACACTCTTTCAGCCTAGATGCAATTTCATCTTGCTTTAAACCCATAAGCTTCATACTTTATGGTATCAAAATATCGCGAAGCCTTCAAGGAAGAGGTGGGATGCAAGGTTGGATTGTGCTTTATTGATGCTGTATAACGCTATTGGAGATCTACTTGGCTATTCTTCTCTTGGAGTTGTGCATTAGAAATTTTATCACTTACCTTACAAGCTGATGGATGAAACATGTTGGTTTGGAAGAAATATGGTTATAGAAGCAGACAAGTGTGAGGAGGAAGGGAAGTTAAAATTTCAAGAATTGGAAGAATTTCACTTGGAAGCTTTTGATCATGCTCTGAGGTACAAGGAGCAATTCAAAAAGTGGCATGAAAAAAACCTGAGTTCCAAGTTCAGAGTAGGTACAAAAGTACTGCTATTTCAATCAAAAGTTCAGTTAGGACCTGGAAGATTCAAGTTGAACTGGGCTGATTCATGCATGGCGGCCTCTGTTTGGCCAAATGGTGCTGCTGAGATCAAAAGCACAGATTTTGAGCAAGCATCACTTCTTTACAGTCATCGTCACAGGCCATATTATGGTGCATATCAGGTTGCAGTATTGGGAGAGATTCCATTATGCAAGTGTGAGAAGAAGAAGTTGGGTTTTAAAGATGATCGAGTGGATGTTCTCGATATCATCACTTGGTATAAAGATAGAGGGAAGCAATTTCGTCAAGGACTCCAGTGGTCACAGCGTCTAGCCAAAGCGTCTAGCCAAAGACTATAAATAAAAGCGCTTATTGGGAGGCAACCCAATTTTATTTTACTTTCTTTTTATATTTACTATTTTTAAAAATATATATAAGAATATTTTTTTTATTGTTTTATGTTGTTTTCATTTTCTAATGATTTGATTCTTTATATTAAGGTCATTGTATTGAAATAACACGCACTTGGAAGAGGCGGAGGACATGTACATCCTTTATTTGGCAAAACAGAGAGAATCTCGCAAAACAGAAATGCAGCTCAGCCGAGCAGCCCTCTAATGACTTTTCCACCCTTTTATCATTTTTAAAAATTTTCGTAGGAGTCCTCCTCGCTTTGAGCTGAACTTGCTTGAGGGAAAGCAAGGTTTAAGTGTGAGGAGATTTAAGTGTGAATATGCTTCTTGCTTGTTATTGATCATCTACTCAGGTGATTACTTTCTTGTTATTACAGTTTATATCAGTTATCTGTTTTTCACAAGAAATTTGCTACTCAAATTAGCTTTAGCCTAGCATGCATTAAGGTGATCAATATTAATTCAACATGCATCAATTTAAACTATAATCAATAGAGAATTTCCAGAGAATTTTATTTAAACTCAATTCAACCTCACAATTACATGAATCAACTCAGTAAATCTAGCCGATTAATAATTTAGCTACTCATGTATAATCCTAACACATAAATAATTAATAAATAATAAAACATAATACTAATATAAACAAGAAATGTAGGAAATAACCACACTTTTATTATGGAAAATAATATGGCCGAGAACACAAGGAGAGAATATATATATATATATATATATATATGAACTAAAGTATGGAATGAAACCTTGGTTGAGACCTTTTCCTACAGAAGGGGCTTCCCTTTTTGTACTAAGAAGTATTTTGTCAGTTTCACTTTGCATGCACACTTGCACGATACTTTGCTTTCAATCTATTAAAGAATCAATAGTTAAACATCCTTTAGTTGATAAGGATTAAATATAAACATAATAAAACACATCCTAATTAATAAGGATAAAAAAACTTCATCTTCTGTAAGTTTCAAATTCTGTAAGTTTAATCTTCCAAATCAGATTTCTTTCTCATTCAATTCAGTCTGTCATTCTCTTACTTCTTTTGGCTCAACAATAATTTAGCCCAGTACTGCCTCATTAAAAAAAACCGTGTAGAGTGGGAAAAGGAGTGCAGTAATTATTTTTTCACGTAAAATTATTCATCAGTTTGTCCCTTGTCCAGGACACTTCACCGAACAATTTAGTGATCGTTACACGAAGTACAACTCTGTCAAGTGAAGGAGTTCCAGAATAAGGATCAACTGGATTAGTATCCTCTTTAAGCTCCAAAACAGCTCCAAATTGCTCTAAAAACATATCCAATTACAATTCATTGTTCTTTGTTGTCATCTATGTATGTAAAATCTGCAATTAACAGCACCAAAAGTGACTAAGTTGATATTTATTAGCTCAAATATATTCTTTATAGTCAATATAATGTCAACACATCATCCTGTATAAGAGAGACTGACAAATGATCTTTCCAAAATAACCAAAAATTTCCATTATTGGAGAACATGCATTTTGTAAAACACAACAAGTTCATGTAGTGATCAACTTTATAGTTAGGATGCCAGGGTTCAATCAAGCAAAGTAGTTCTATGTGATTGTCTGAAATGAGAGCATAAAGTCTATCTAGGGCTATTTCCATCCCTTGAATATTCTAAATCAAAAATATTTATATTATGATTGTGTAAAATCATTAAAAATGTTGTTTTATGAGTTTTTGATGAGGACTTTGAAATTGACATTTTGTTAAATTGCGTGAAAAAGGATTTCAATTTGATTTTCTGTGCAGATGCCAATTTAGGGAGTTTTGATGCACTTGCCTCAGTGACAAGTGCATTACCTTTTTATGAGTCTGATTCATACATAAAAGGCTTAGGTTTTCATTCCCCTTCCCTAGCAAAGGTGAGAACCTGTTTCTATTTCTATCTTGTGATAGGAATAGCAAACCGTTAGCTTTGAATTGAGGAGAAGAGATATTTTGCAAACCTGAGAGATTCAAAGTATCATCTTTAACATAGTCTCTTCTGATTTTAGGCTTAGTAGAGACAAGAGAGAAAGGGTCCTCCTTGAGAGCTGGTGGATGTGCTGTTATTTTCTTAGATGGCAAGATAGCTTATCTCGTAGTGCTCTGTGATGTGGAAGAAGATGAGGGTTGTAAGAATGAGGAGGATGAGCTGCTTGATATAGGAATAATGTGGATGATTGAGGGAATGTAGGTTGGTGGCAGTGGTGTTGCTGACATGGAGGTGGATTGTGGAGAGAACTGATTAGACTCAGCAGTAGCCTCACAGTTTATCTTAATATCTTGGATGGAGTCATTTTGAACCACTTTGTTGTATAGATATGGATATGTTGCTGCATTTTTGGTGGCAGTAACGACTTCAAGTAAGCTAGTGTGCTTCAGGGTAGACTTTGGTGCATTGGCCTTCTTATTTTTCGTTATAGATCTTTTAACTATGTGCAGCTTTCTCTGTCCAAATGTGACAGTATGAGAGTTCGCAGCCAACATGTCTTGAGCTAGAGCATCTGCTAAAGTGGGAGGTGAGGGCTTGGGTAGGAGCCTCTGATGTGGGAGAGGAGAGAGGTCTGATAGTGTTAGTAGCAGTTGTATTTTTTGGTTTGCTAGAAGTATCATCCATAGGTTTGGTTGGGATGACTTGGGAAGATGGCTTGTTTCTATCGTTTAGCTTAGAGTTGAGATTTATGCAAATGTTAGAGTCATGCCCAACCTTCCTGCAATGACAACAATGTCTATGTAGGTTTTCATATACTCCAACTTAACCTTTGAACAACAATCAGTTGAGCCTAATCTGATATCTAGTGGGATGGGTTGCTGCAAATCAATTTCCACACACAATTTGATAGAAGAGGGCCTAGTTATGAGTTGGGTAGCTGCATCTACTTTGATGAAGGTTCCTATGTGGTTACATAATTGCTCCAACACAAACGTGTTGTAATAGTAGGCAGGAGGATTGAAAAGTTTTACCCAGATTGATACTATTGATGATTCAGTGCCAGTGGAGAAATATGGAGTCCACCTTAGCACCCTCATCAGATATATTTGAATTGACCAATTCGATTTCACACAACAACGCTGTAAATCTTCTTCCATAGCGAATCTGATGAGAACATGGCGGCCGGTGGTCAATTGCTCCAAACTAGTTTCCAGCGAAGTCTGCGGCTTTAAAAGCAGCTTCTATAATAGTCATGGCCGATCTTCCCTTGCTAAATTTACCAATCAATGCATTGCGGTATGGCCTGCTCAGAACTTCAATCTGCTCCTGCGTGAATATGCACGCTAGCTCCCTTTTATACTCAGATATCACCTTGATCTCCGGATTTGATGGGAGAGCAGAAGATAGCGGAGGGGGTTTGGATTTTAGGGCGTTTATTAAGGATTTATGGCCACTGGATGACGGAGCAAGGGTGGAGAAGTGACCTTTCACGGTTGTCTGGCAGACAGTAACCGTTATAGCGGTAATGAAACGATCGGAATGATTTGGAAAAGTGCATTAATTGTAGAGAGGAGGAGAAAAGAATTCGAGAAACAGAGAGAGACGCGCATAAAAGATCTATGGATAGAAATAAGATTTTTTTATAAATATACATATAACACTTATAAATAAAATTTTAAAAACCCAAGTATTTTTGAGACAATATGGAGCACTTAACCCCAATAGCTTGCCGTGGATATAACCCTAGCATGACTAGCATGATAGCTATTCCACAATACCGGTACCGTATTTTAATTCCAGCTATTGAACGTACATTCACCTTCTGAAATCAGAAATAAGCTTAATCCACACAACTGTAATGATCTGTGTGTGATAATTAATTGACCAATAATAGTTTTAGTATATGACTAATGACTTGGAACGCAAAGCCACAAAGTACTATTTCTAGTCGTTCTTCTCTTTTTCAAGAGGATACTAACTACTACATACTATTTTTAGCCGTGGACCTTCAAATAACTTTCGTCCAACTAAATTTGAAACTACAAGGTAATTTACAACTGAGATAATCTAAGACTCTATCCAGTTAAACTAATTTGGTGTTGTGTTGTGCTGATAAGTGCTGTGATGTGCTGATTAATGTTGAGCTGTGCTAATCAGTGCTGTATTGTGCTGATCTTGTGCTGAATAATGTTGAAAGTGTTGAATAATGTTCATTTGACTTGAAAAAAAAATACAGTGTTTATTATTTAAGAACTAAAGAGTTCACTTAATTAATATTATTTTTACAAAACATAAAAATAGTGTTCATTTAGAGTTTAAATGTGTTGAGCTGAATAGGTGCAGTGCTGACCAGTGTTGTGCTGTGCTGATGAGTGCTGTGCTGTGTTGTGCTGAAATGTGCTGCAATAAGTTGAATTGGACATGACCTAAGTTTTTTTAAAATATAAGTCCATCAATTATTGGCGAGAAATTGATGTATTGCATTTTTAAAGACTTTTGATTACCAAGTCTTCAAATATAATTTCATGCATCATCACATATCTAAGCACACTTAATACTTAATTATAGCATACGTAATTGTATACAAGTACTCCCAGAATTCTGGAAGATGCACTATAGGCTACTAAGCAAACTTATTGATTACCTGGAAACAAAGACAAATTATATTACAAGACTGATACAATATTGAGATGATTAAATATAGGAAGAAACCCTCTTCAAACCCTGAGTTTTTGAATTGTAATCTTGAAATTTTGAAAAAACTTATTAAATTCCTATGAAAAAATCTCACAAGTATCTTTAATTAATATTTACAGTATATTTTAATATTATTGTCATTACAAAATACTTTGACTGGTGATACCATTCAAGTGCAGTAGTGAAACAAAATGTGCATACAGAGAATTACAAAATAACTTTTCAAGAACTAAGTTATACTATAATCACGACTGCTTACACTTTAGTAAGAGTTTATTAAATAGTTTAGATATAAATACAGATTGCATAAATAAAATTGCATTGTATCTATCAATTCCCTAATAAAACTTAGGCAAGAATTTTTCTCCATGTCTCTCAAAGTCATTGGTCAGGAGTCGAATTTTTCTCCATATCTCTCAAAGTCATTGGTCAGGAGTCGAATTTTTCTCCATATCTCTCAAATAGTTTACAGGAGGCGAATTTGGGTTTGTTTTAACTAATCTTTGTCAGAAGTAATGTTTTATAACTACATGACGATATCATGTGTTTAGTGTGTATTTAATTTAGTAACTCAAGGTTTAACAACTGATCAGGTAAATGGGTTATGAGTAAAAGACTTGTGATTTCCAAGTCTCCAAATAATTAAAATTGATGTAAATTAATATTAAAAGACTAGTGTGATCTAAGTCGCCAAATAATATTAGTTAATAATAATTATAACTACGAGTTTAAGTCAGCTCATTTATGTAATTGTATCTAGTAAAATCCACTCGGCTGTGAAGGAAACTTTTCTTAACGACGACAAATCAAATGAAACCTGTTACATTTGTTGAACACTGCAGTGCTGAAAGCATCATCCCAGTGGAAAAGAGATAAGTGTGAGTGGAACAGCATGGAGAGCCCCATCTCCGTGGTATGTCTGTGCTTCCGTTCAGCCCTACCATTCTGCTCTGGCGTGTAAGGACAAGACATCTGATGATGAATGCCTCGAGTACTAAAGTGAGTTTGTAATCGAGTGTTGGTAAACTCAGTTCCACCATCGCTCTGAAAGACTTTGATCCTGGATGAAAATTGATTCTCAACCAGTGCCTCAAACTAGAGATATATATCAACAAAATCTGACTTCCGACGTAAGGGATAAAACCAGGAAAAACGCGAGTGATCATCCACAAACACAACATAATAAGCAAAGCCATTACCAGATAAAACCGGAGAAGGTCCCCATAAATCACAATGAAATAAATCAAGAACGTGATCAGCATGTTTAGAATTCTCAACAAAAGATAATTTTTGTCCCTTAGCCATAGCACAAGGCTCACAAATACCATGTCTAGTGAGCAAAGAAGTAAGTGACAAACAACCAGTCTTATTCAAAAGAGAAATAACACTAAGAGACACATGTCCCAGACGAGCATGCCAAATCTCAAACGATGCTCTATTTTTATTCTTCACCACAAATGACAGCAATGCCTCCTCACCACGGTCCAAAACATAGAGACCATCCTCATATCTGCCCCGCCCCAGAATTGCCCTGGTGGCCTTGTGCTAAATAAGAAAAGATTGATCATCGAATGCAATAACAGCACCAAGCGCACGAGTGAGTTTACTGATACTCAACAAGTTCTTAGTAATAGCAAGCACAACCAACACATCAGATAAATACAAAGAAGGACTAACACGAGCATCACCAATACCAGTAACAGAAATACCCGCACCATTACCAACAGAGACAAGAGTGTTACCGTTATAAGGTGTGATGCTGGACAAATTCGACGTAGAGGAGTTCATGTGATTCGTGTTTCCAGAGTCCATGTACCAGTCTGGAGTAGTGGATGATGAAGCAGCAAAGGAGGGCTGAGTAGGATACGTCAAGTATTGCTTGGGTTGCTGAGGAGCATACATGACATACTGAGGCGCTGGCTATTGAGGAACTGCATATGGCTGCATCTGAACAAGATTAGCCCGAGGAGTCCGCGGAATTTGACCTGTCTGAGCTACAAAAGGCAGAAACTGCGGCTGAGCATATGGCTGGACATAGGGCTGAGCATAGGGCTGAGCATAGAGCTGAGACTTCTGAGACGCCGGACGAGGAGTGGACGACGGACACTGTTTGGACACATGACCATAACCCTCGCAGGTATAGCACTGAATCGGACCACCACGACCACGACCAGAAGTCCCTGACTGACCTGCCGCACGCCACTGACGGACCGGCCAGAACCGGCGGCGGCGGCAGTTTCTTCCTGAGGTTGAGAGCTCGCCAAAATGCTACCGGGGTTGGATTTGGACCAGCAGAACCCCTCAAATTGGCCAAAAATGCTTCATGAGTTTGTGCCTCATCAACAACATGCTGATACAAGGGGGCAGGATCTCTAGAGGCAATAGGGGCACTAAAGGAACTAAATTCAAGTCCCAGAGAATTCAAGAACCAAATTAACTTCTCCCGGTTATCAACCAGATCACCCATAGCATTCAACTTTTCAAAAATTGACATAAAAGAAAAATGTAGCTCATGAACGGTACCCGATTTCTTGAGTGAGGCAGCCTGTTGGTGGAGGCTGAACTTGGCAACCGCAGATCCATGTTGATAGGCATTCGCAAAGGCATCCCACATCGCCTTGGCAGTGTGACACTGAGAGGCTTCATTCTTCGCTTCTGGGGTAAGCGAGGAGTACAAAACACCACAAATCGCCTGATCATCATCCATCCAGGCATCATACGCCACCTTGGCAGCATCATAGTCCTCCTTGACCTTCAACTTAGCAGCATCATCGGGAGGAACGGGGGAGGAGGACGGTGGTACAGGCACCGGAAGTTCAAGACAGGGAGAGGAGCCATCAAGATGGACAAACAAACCTTGGGGACGAAGAACATACTGAACATGTTGCTTCCACTGTAGATACGTAGTAACATCAAACTTGGTATTAAGCATATGGATCACTGTATTGATGGACAACTTCTCATGACGTCCACTAGAAGCCATCGTAGAGTAGGAAAAATACAAAAAGCAAAGATTTTGATGAGGGGAGGGAGGGAGGGAGGAAGCCGGCGTCGGCAGCTAGAGGAAGAAGAGGTCGGCGAAAACCCTAGAGAGAAAAAAGAGAGGATCGATAAAAGGCTGATACCATGTAAAAACTATTTCCCAAACTGATTTTCATTAGGATTTACATAAGTATTTATACTACATACATGGGTGTAATAATAATTAACAAAACTATCTAAACTCTAAAAACATAACTGCAATATACAGTAAATACAATAAACACAAACAAAACTCTAATCAGATTTTTCTTCTATTGTCACATATGCATACATATCTCACACACGTATAGTCGTACGTATACGCAAAGTACTTTTAGTTACTTGTAAATTTTAACAAAATTCCAGGGACCTTGAATAGTAAGTTTTCTTTATTTATTATGATACAAAATATATAAAACACTGACTCAACGGCCTGGGATCACAATCTTAATAATTATTAGACGTGCAGGAGGTCTACACACCAACCCAAGCTGATGAGATATATATTGTTCAATATTGAAGGGTATAACATCTCTTAATGTTCAATGTATAGCATGAAATTATCAGAGGATTTAAGATAATATTGATATGCAAAAAGATAAACATTAATTATTACTCTCTGTTACCTACAACTTATGAATTTGTAGTGTATATATGTATAACAAGATTTCTTTATTGCAATTATGCACATTATTGCGTTTGGGATTATTAATACGTACAAAGACACACAAATGATAGCAAAATAAATAAATTAAATTAAATTATTTTGCTGGATGTGTATAGACCTTTTATGGAATTTTCAGTGCAATTTCTCAAACATGTCTCTCCCCACAAGTAATACCTCCAATAAGTAATCCATGAAAAACAATACTTAAGAAAATGTAGTGGGTCATTTAATAATACTTTTCCTTATCTTTCCTTGCATTTTACAGCAACTTGCAGTGTTACTAATTGATCAAATATTGTCTAAGCAAAACATTTTTCCGTGCATCTTCTCCTGTCTCAAAACTACATGGTATATATAAGGTCTCGGCATTCCATTTCAAAATACACTACATTTTCTGAAAACCAGCTCCAACCTTCATCTGTACAATGTTGCTTCTTCTTTAAGCTAGGTCAGAAAGAACAAATATCAGCAAGATTAATATGACAACTGTTAGTACTCTCTTTCCTCTCTTAATTTCAGCATTAGTTTGTTTCAGGGGCGGAATCATACATATATATTTGGACTTGCTAAATAGATTGGGGTTGTCGAAATTCAAAACCATACTATGTTTCGAACTAAGTATTATAGATTATAATATATATTTTAGAGGTTGCTGCCGCCCCGTTCAACCCCTCGTTCCGTCACCAGTTTGTTTCAATGTGTAACCTGGAATAAGTCAGATTTTTTGCCTTTTTATTCACTGCCTTCTTTTTGCATGAACAAAGCAGTTAGAATTTTCATAACACATCTAATCATAATTTTCAGACAAGACCATCATCTAATTTTATTTTGTATGCATATGATTTTTACCCTTGCTTCTGTTTTTTCTGATAAGTTGGTTATTGGCTTATCTAGATTGTGGAGATGAGAGTCCACATGGATTGTCCGGGATGTGAAAGAAAGATTAGAAAGTCACTTCGGAAGCTTGAAGGTACCAAAACCTCTAAACTAGTTTTGATTGTGTTAATTCAGTTTCCAATCGTTTCAGTTGTGCATGGCATTAATAATTAGGAGTTGACAGCGTAGACATAGATATGGAGATGCAGAAAGTGTGTGTCACGGGTTGGATGGACCAAGAAAAAGTCCTTGAAAGAGTGCAGAAAACTGGAAGACTAGCTGAGCTATGGCCTTTCCCGCCAAACCCTGAACTCCACGCCTTCGATTATGAATACTACGACCAACTTAACCAGATCCCGGCACCGGCTAATAGATCCGGCCATCACTTCGCCGTGCAACCCAACACTTATTATTCCGATCATCGTGATGATAATTCTTCGTACGATTATAAGGTGCGCTACAACAATGGAAACGATCATGGCTATTACAATGAAGCCCCTTCCCCGGGAGTTTATAGCGAGAATGTCACCGCCATGTTCAGTGATGAAAACGCTCATGGATGCTCTGTAATGTGATTTATGCTCTGTACGTGTCTTTTGATAGACCTGTAACTTTTCGTTAGTGATCGATAATCTGTTAGAAGTTTGTGGTTTTATTTTAACAGTATGAGCCGTGGCTAATCTAAATAAACCCTAACTAACACAAACGGGATTCAAGGCTCAATACTACTCTCTAATACCCCTCAAACTATGTGTTAGATTGACTGTGACACAAAGCTTGATCTAAAAAACTCAAACAAAGGAAGATCGTTAGTGAAAATGTCCGCCAACTGCAACGAAATAGGAGCATGAGTAACACGGAATTTAGGTGAAGCAACCAACTCACGAACAAAATAAAGGTCGATGTCGATGTGCTTAGCTCATTTATGAGCCCTGGATTATGAGCTAAGAAAATAGCACTGTTATTGTCACATAACAACAATGGGGAACCATCCAGAGGAAACTTCAAATATCCTTGAGAAGATGGCAGAGTCAGACAACTTCCGCAGTTGTATTGATAAGGGCATGGGTCGGGTCGGGTCAGACAGGTTTGGACAGGTTTCTACTGGAGCTGGCACAATTAGATTGAGAATGTGGTTGTACTTCTTTTTTTCTTTTTAAAATTTAACTTCAGCCTTTTTTAGGGTATATGTGTTTTGATATTAGTACTTAAATATTGGACTAAATGTGATATGCTAGTGTTAGTTTTCTGACGGGTCCTTTTGCTCAGCAAAACTTTGATTAGGTTCCGATATGATTAGTATAATTAGGAGAAATCTGAATCACATTAGTTTCAATATTTACTGTTAGCGATACTGCTTCTATATTTGTGGATCGGTTAAACTTTATGCTTATATCGAAGCAGATTGCATTTGCTCTGTCCAATATTTATTTACATGTCGCCGTCGCTAGTCACCCCTCCCACCCCTCTACCTAGATAGCGTTCTAAATTACCCCTCCCAACCCCCTCAACCGACCAGTCATATCGTATTTAGTATTTTAAAATTTTAAATAATTTTTACTTTAACAATTTATCGTAAACTTAATAATTTTCAATGAATGTTTGTTTCAACTTTATTCTTGAATTGATTCTATTCTTTTTACAACTTTATTATTATATTGATCTTTCAATCAAGAAGACCGCGCAATACGCGGTATACAAACTACTAGTTTTTATTAATTTATTTTCCCTTCTTTCCCTTTTTTGTTTTGTTTTTTCTTTCTTGTTTTCTTTCATTACACCCTTCTACCATGTATATTTCCCCCTCTTTTTTCTTCTCTTTCGTCACTCACATGATTTCATCCGTTTCCTACGTTTTCTTCTAATTCAAACATGTATTGGAAATCATAAAATCTGTGAATGTGAAATTCAGAATGATTTCATTGATACGAGAGTGTACAATATATTATACAAAAGTTCTAAACTAGGCTACTCTAAAATAGTTGCAACTTTGTTGATAAAATCTTGTCTAGTAGATTTTGATTTATTCAGCCTTTTTACAGCAACAAAATGTCCACTATGTATTTTCCCTTTGTATACGCACCCATATCCTCCTTGGCCTAATTTCTCCTTAAAATTTTTAGTCATGGACTTTATCTCTCTATAGGAGTATCTGATTGGCATCATGCCGTTGTTGGTATTCAGAAACTCTTCCACTGAATCATACAATGAAAGATACTTCCGACACCATTTGCAAACAAGAAAAGCCATCAGCAAGAGAATGCCAATACTGTTTCTTGCGGTGCTCAGTATCGCTGAAGCAAACAACAAAAAATCCACAGATTAGTGATATCATCGAATAAGGAAGATAAAATCAAGTAATGGTTTCATCTCTAACATTAAAAGTTTACCTAGAACTTCAAGTACTTTGGCACCTAGACTTGCATATAAGGAATGCAAAAAGGTTAGAAAACCCTTGATATAAGATAATTATTCGACAGAAAATTTCACATTTCATCCTTTATTTAACATTTCAAGATGCTTTCATTTCATATGAATCTTCGTAACTACATTGGAAGAGAGACACTAATCAAATTACGCATTAAGAATCAGTGGTAGAAATCTTGTGTATACTCACGTCCAATTCGGGAAGATTTCCGAGCAATGGACTTGACTACGCCCTGTGCCACACGTAGTATTGTTACAAAATTGCCTGCACTTGTCCAAGAACAGAATAAAAACAAACATATAATCACCAAAGAATTCAACAAGCTTGTAAAAGAGGTGAACCCACATCGAAATGGTTTCTCCAGAGTCAACGCACTGTCATGATTCAGTCCCCAAAGCCATCTGAGCTTAAACCCATTAATGATTAGATTGTGTATGTCCTGAAAGGGAACATCATCACCTATTTCCCCCCGAAGAAACGTATGATGTTCATGAATCTGTACCGGAAGTATTGCATCGAAAGTGCATGATTCCTGAATATCAGCAAGAGAAAGATGAGTACCAATCAGCACGTAGTTGCTCATGTAAGGAACATTACAAGATGCAGTGGCGGTGAGATTATGAAGCGTCCATTGTGATCCAGTTATGAAGCCAGATCCAGTGTTCATCATCAGGAACACCATCTCGTGACTAAATATCCAAGACTGATACATAATCAGGTTAGTAGACTCATTAAGGTGTTTGAAATTCCCAGGAAGCTGATGAACTGGAAGACTAGAACAGTTTTCCTTCTGTAACCCGGGATTCACCACTCGAATTGTTTGGTTTTCGTAATATATACTGTGGGGATCTGAAGAAAACCTGCGAGGGTAAATAACCGTTTGGTTTTGCTTGCATGATAAACTGAAGGGATCATAGCGGCAGAGATTGGAATGTGTATCGGATTGAAATGGGAATTTCAGGCGGACGCTAGAGTTTCCTCACAGCTGGGATACTCATAGTTTTCAGCAGGTCTATAACAATCGCCACTTTCCAGATCAAACAAGAAAATAAATCATAAGAATGGAGGACAAGAATGCCAGAACCTGTAGAGGAAACATGACTGGAATGGAAAAATGGTATCTTTTTTCTTTTACAAGTGAGTAAATGATTGTGGTATAAAAGTCAGAATGTTGATCAAGTCAGTCTTCAAACTGATTATTGAGCAACTACCGAGTTTTGTGGAGTAGATTAAGTCAAATTATATCTCCATCCTGCCTAAGCTTCATTCTCAAAGCATGGAGATGGCGATAATCTTCATCATTTCAGTTTCTTCGCTCTTCTTTGTAGCCTACCCTTGTAGTGATAATAATGATCTGTGCTCAAAGGAAGTGTTTTGCAGCAGTAAGGTTCCCCATTCAGGCTCATTGGAAAGGATGTGGTCATAGTTGTAGCTACAGTCTTCGATGCGACCAACTCAACCGTACTATTCTCGAGCTTCCTTCCTACTCCACAAAGCTAGTGGTTTCCAGCAAACCAGCTTAGGCATTTTGAAATATCTAGCAGCCCCTTTCAATTTTCGACATTTGACTTGTTCACCTATGCATACTCTTTGTTCAACTGCTCATGGCAAAGCAGAACCAAACATCACATTGTCTGTTCACAAGGACCTGGTAACTGCTTCAGTTTCTATACAACATCTTGTTGATTCTTGATTTATCTTGACATTCGTTGTTACTTAATCGGCATAAGTTCAGTCATCTTAATGATTTGATGTTTTGAGCTTCCATGGTTCAGTCCTAGAAAACAGGCGTTTTTCAATGATTTTGAATGGTTGCATCATTATTTCTTGGAAATGATCTGCCAGACTGCCACTGAATTTTTGTTTTGTGGTTGTTTTAACAAATTCAACATGTCTCACTTGCAGGCATTTGGAAGATACTACGCATTCCATGTAACTTCTTCTCTTTATCTATGTCCATTGATATATTGTATAATACAGGAATTGTACACTGAATAAAACCTTCTCATGTGATAACAGTCTCAGTCATAGGATGCTTTCTGCTGATGCCAGCAGTCGCTGCCATTATTTTGATATCAAACCACACAACATTTTATTGGATGAGAATTATAATCCCAAGATATGTGATTTTGGTTTGGCTAAGCTGTGTGAAAAAGGGAGGAGTGCGGTGTCCATGTCAGCTGCGAGAGGAACAATGGGGTACATAGCACCTGAAGTCTATTCCAGGCAATTTGGTAGTGTGTCTTACAAATCAGATATATATAGTTTTGGAATGTTATTGCTGGAAATGGTGGGACAGAGGAAAAACCTTGGTGAAAATGCAAGCAAAGTATATTTCCCTGAATGGATTTATGGAAATTTGGCTAGGGGAGACGAGGTTCGAATTGAAGTAGATGATGAGAGTAGTGTGGATGATCATATTGCTAACAAGTTAGCGATTGTAGGACTTTGGTGCATCCAATGGAACCCCGTGGATCGTCCCTCCATAACTATGGTGCTTCAAATGCTAGAAGCAAGTGCAGAAAACCTAAGTCTTCCTCAGAATCCTTTTACACCTTCTGGTGAACAAAATTTGACTGAGCAAAGTAAACGTTTGGACACGGGATTGTATGTTATTCCCGAGTCTGAATGAATTACACAAGCAAGGGACTTGTTCAGGATTGTTTCATTTTCGAAACTACTGACCATTATGAAACAAGTCTTTGTGATTCCATTTTGGTGGCTGAACTAATGAGATTCAGTATGTAAGAATATGGAGTTGTTTTACTTGTAATGAAAGTGTGAATGTATATGAAGCTGATCTTCATATCTGTTTGATGATGCTGGAAACTAATAAAAACAAGGTCAGAATAACATTGATCCCATCCACACATTCAAGTTGTTTTGTCAACAACCTCTTCTTTTCACATCCTCCGGTTATGGTTGCTGCCTCTCTTATCGACGTATATCCTTTTTCATCCCCATTTAGCAGTAACAGGGAACAAAAATCAACAGGGAACCTTCAAATGCTAGCTTTAGAAATTTCACGTAAATTTAAGGGATGGTTTTTGAACGTTAATAAACCACTGTGAAGTGAGCATATGAAGGCTCCTGCATCACACACAGCACTTTTATTGAGTCTTAGCAGGTGCCAAAGCATCATCCACATCCAGTAACATTTTACTACTCAGGGTTCTGCTCAGAACAGCATACAAAGTATTCATATCTAGCAGCAAACAAGAGGCTTCAGCCACAAATACATCTGCATCTTCAAACGTGAAAAGAATAAATGCAGTTCTGGAACAAAAACTTACAGCTTGAGAAAACACAACACGCAGAAGCAGGGATTCAACAGCACCAAGGGTTGATGAGTCATCAAGAACGACACTCAAGGATCTCATTCCGTTATATAGCTGCTGCAGAACCTTAATTGAACAGCTACTTTACCGACTCTAAGAACGAGAAAAGGCTTCACTTCAATAAAGGCGCCATCATCATCATCATCCATATTTATAATCAGTAACATAGATTTCGCCTCACGCAACAGTTTTGAGACTTTTGACACAAATACTCTTAAGCTTTCATATGTGGAAAGGAAAAGCCAAACTCTGGAATAAAAACTTACAGTTACAGCCTGAGAAGCAAGATTACACTCACCGGCAAGGTCGATTAGTCCTTTCAGAAAATTCAACTGCTTTTCCAGATCTCCAAATGATTAGAATCTGGTATTCTGATTTCTGGATTAACAATTCCTACTGATTTCCTCAACAGATTAGTAATATGATCATATATAATTATTGGAAGTGTAATGAAAAATAAAATAAAAAAGTAATGGCAAACAAAAACAGAATGAATCAAAATCAATATCCCTTTTCATTGATGAATCAGAGGCTAAAAGAATATATCTTTACATCATCAACCTATAACACAATACAATGTTACCTATGCTAATTTCTAAACATCGTTATTGTTCATCCTCCTTCAAAACATGTCCAGCAAAGCAGCAGGGCCTCATCCAGCAACCACCATGGTTCCAGGTCCTCTGTGAAACCTGCAAAGGCAAACTAAGAGAGCACATAGCATAAAAAAGCAACAGAAAACATGCATTGTAAGAGAAAGAAAAGGCGAAAAAAAAGCACAGAGATAATATGCTAGCCTAAATCCCTGATTGCAGTTTGTTGGCAAAGAGGGCAGGTGTTTCTCCGCATCAGCCATGGGCGTAAACAATCAGCGTGGTATTCATGGCCACAATCGAGGTTACCCAATTGCTCACCACCTGAGAAATTGGTGTGGCAGATGACACAATAATCCCCACAATAGCCCTCCCCGGTACCTTGAACGTACAATCGAGTTGTTAGAAGCCGGCGAATAGCTTCATCCCGCGTCTCCCGAGGAGCCACCGGAGCAATTCTGACCGGCGAATCTACTTGATCTGCAACCTCATCAAAACTTGCGAGCAAATTCCGGGAAACAGATCCACTCAACCGACTATCTGATAAGCGACTCATTTTGGGATGATAATCAGGAGATTTCGATGAGCGAGAGCGTTTCAGAAGCGATGGAGAAGATTCAGAGAGAGAAGATTTCGATGAGCGAGAGCGTTTCAGAAGCGAGGGAGAAGATTCAGAGAGACAGAGAGTCAGAGGATGAAGAGTCGCCAGAGGGATGAAACTAAACTGGGAAATTGTAAACCCTAATTGAGGATCCAGACCCGCCTTTATAACCCGTAATACGCGTAAAATGTGTGTCCGACACGTCCGCGAATTAACCGTTTACAGCTGTCAGAGTGGGCCTTCAGATATTTCCTTTTTGTATAATTGGCGTTTAATAATTAAAATTTTGTAAAGAACATTTAATTTTTTTAACTACTAAAATTTAATGTATTAATAAATATGACCGCTATGATTAAATTTAACTAAAATTTTACAAATTATAATTTTATTAAACTGAACTAAATTAGATTCAATTGAACTGATGTAATAAGCTCATGAGAATATTACGTACATTCCATTTTGGTATTGCACAAAAAGTTATGGTCCCGACAATTTAATTGTCTTCAATTTTCAGGATTATATTATCGTTTTATTGCTTTTATGTCAGAATTAAATTTTAGTTTGCTTGCACTTCATTTTATGTGCTTTGATACAACGTGAGAGAATTCAGAATATGAAAATGAATATACTTTCACACATTGTATTCATCAATATATGAACTCTTAAATTTTAAGTACAAATATTTAAAACATTTACACTTGACAAATTAACAAAATTTATAAATAAATATACATTAAAAGTATGTTAACAGTACTTAACAGCCGTGATGCAATGGGCCTACATTTTTTTTACAAAATTTTAATTATTAAAAACTAAAATATTAGTCTTGTAATAGACCGTCTATATTATTGCTATAATATAGACGGCCTATTTCTGCAATTACAATTAGAAAAACGGCTCCTGTTTTGTAATTTAGAAATAAGCAAGTCCTTTTTAACAATTAGAGAAATTGCTAAAAAGCCCTCCTCCATAAATATATAAAGCAATTTCCTATTTTTTTATTTCCCAAATTTCACTCTGCAACCACCGTTCCCAATTCCAAACCCTCTCTTCCGAAACCCCCAGTCGCGCCGAACCGAACCGTCGCAATCCCAACCATCGCAGCGCAATCCAACCGGCGCAGTCCAACCGGCGGAATCCAACCGGCGGAATCCAACCGGCGGAATCCAACCGGCGCAATCCAGGTATTGATTGTTATTTAATGGTTTTTTGATCTGCATTTTTTGTATTGAGTTCTGATTGTTGCGTTTTCGTGTACTGCAGCGGTCCTCGCTCAGTTGTTAATCGATTGGGTAATATTCCAATCTCTGAGTCAGGTATGTTAATCCGACTGTTCATTATTCTTTTCATGATTGATTGGTGTGATGTTTTGATTGATTGATTGTGTTTTGTGATTCGTGATTCGTGTTTTGTGTTCTGCAGATCTGAAAAAAATGAAGTCGTCTAAATCAGTGGAAGAAAACAAACCAGAGGGGGTGCAGAGAGGTGATACTTTCTGTCGCTGTGTTTTCCCGCTTTTTTGTTGTTTTTTTGATCTTCGTGACTGCTCTAGTTCGATTAGACTGTTTTGGTTGAATTTTTATGTGTTTAGATTGTAAACTGGACCGTTTAATGTGTTTTCTGTGTGCATGTGGATTTTTTAGTTTTTAACCTGAAAACTGTGGTGTTTTGTAAAATTTGCTTGTTTAATGTGAAAACTGTTATTTTTGAAAACTTGATCATTAAGGCTGAATACTACTGTGTTTGAAGAAACTATGTAGTTTAGTCTGGAAACTGTGGTTTTTCAAATTTTATTGTTTGGAAACTTTGATGTTTAGAAACTTGATTTTTTTAGTATGAAAACTATAAAAATTGTGAAAACTTGCTTTTTTAGAATGAAAACTAAAGTGATTGTAGAACTTTGATTTTTACATGTGATAACTGTTGTTTTGTAAAAACTAGATTATTAAGGTTGAAAACTGTATTGTTTAGCCTGAAAACTGTGATGTAAAACTTGACTGTTTAGTTTGAAAACTGTGTTTTTTTGGAAACTGGACCGTTTAATGTGTTTTCTGTGTGCATGTGGATTTTTTAGTTTTTAACCTGAAAACTGTAGTGTTTTGTAAAATTTGCTTGTTTAATGTGAAAACTGTAATTTTTGAAAACTTGATCATTAAGGCTGAATACTACTGTGTTTGAAGAAACTATGTAGTTTAGTCTGGAAACTGTGGTTTTTCAAATTTTATTGTTTGGAAACTTATTTTTTAGTACATGTGATAACTGTTGTTTTGTAAAAACTAGATTATTAAGGTTGAAAACTGTATTGTTTAGCCTGAAAACTGTTGATGTAAAACTTGACTGTTTAGTTTGAAAACTGTGTTTTTTTGGAAACTGGACCGTTTAATGTGTTTTCTGTGTGCATGTGGATTTTTTAGTTTTTAACCTGAAAACTGTAGTGTTTTGTAAAATTTGCTTGTTTAATGTGAAAACTGTAATTTTTGAAAACTTGATCATTAAGGCTGAATACTACTGTGTTTGAAGAAACTATGTAGTTTAGTCTGGAAACTGTGGTTTTTCAAATTTTATTGTTTGGAAACTTATTTTTTAGTACATGTGATAACTGTTGTTTTGTAAAAACTAGATTATTAAGGTTGAAAACTGTATTGTTTAGCCTGAAAACTGTTGATGTAAAACTTGACTGTTTAGTTTGAAAACTGTGTTTTTTTGGAAACTGGACCGTTTAATTTGGAAACTTGACTACACTTAATACAACATTATTTAACATAAACACCCTAGTTTTTATGTGTCTAAAATCTGAAGTTTATAATATGAAAACTTGTCTTTCTAGCCTGATTATTTATGCTTTTACAAGTGTTTAAAATTCAAAAATTATTATTACTGATTAGAAAAATATTTCTTTGCAGTACGTGTGGTGTATAACACGCGCTCTACGATTGGGGCTGAGCCAATCAATGAGGATCAGAGCGACAGCCAGAATTTTGCTGATACTGTATTGGCATCCATTGTTCCACAAATCAATGAAGACAATGCTGAAGATGATGTTGAAGAGCAGCTCACTAGAAAAGGAAAAAAGGGAAAAGAAGTGGCTACTGAATCCACATGCACTCATGGTATGATTTTGTTTTCCCTTCAATTTTAATGTAGTTTTTATCTTATGTAGTAGATTTTTAACATGTGCCAATGTTTATTTTGTTTTTTAATACAGGCAAGAGGAATTTGCGTAAAAACAAAAAATGCAGGGATTGTCCATCTACGGAGAAGAAACCTCCCCGTGCAGCGGAGAAGAAAGTTGCTGATGTACCTGAGAAGAAAGCTGCACCTGAGAAGAAAGCTGCTGCTGAACCTGTGGTGAACAAGAAACGTCAAGCAAAGAAACGTGTAAAGAAGATTTTAGTTCCTGCCTCGTCCCAGTCCAGCACTGTCGAGCCCGAGGTCACCACTGATGAGCTCCAGTCCAGCACTGTCGAGCCCCATGCCAACGTGCCTGAATCCCAGCCCCTACCCCAGCTGGGAGGGCTGTTCAACTTCGCCTCGTTCAACGAGGTCCCGTTCGAGGAGTCCCAGCCTCAGTCCTCCCAGCCCTCCCAGCCTCAGCCTCAGTCTCCTCAGCCCATGTTAGAGGAGTCCCAGCCTCTGTCCCCCCTGTTCAACCTATCCCCCTTCCAAAACGTCTCGCCACTACCCCAGCCCCAGGTCAGCGAGCCCCAGCCTCGGGTCGATCAGCCCCAGCCACAGCCCCAGGTCAGCGAGCCCCATCCTCGGGTTGATCAGCCCCAGCCACAGCAGCCCTTGTTCAACGAGGTCCCGCTCAAGGAGCCTCAATCTCAGCCTCAGCCCCCCCAGCCCCAGGTCCATTCCCAGTCCACTGTCCACGACGTTCCTCCCATAAGTACAGTTAAATGTGCTGCAAAAGTTGTTCCAACTGACAAATGGAGGAAGAGGAAAAATGATGTGGAGACAACTGATGGTGAAGTAGTGGAAAAGAAGGCCAGGAAAAAGTCGCAGCATGTTTGCATTGTGGAAAATGATGAAATTAAGTAAGTTTTAAATTTAATTTTAGTTTTTTATATACTAACATTCGATAGTTGCATTTTAACTGATTTTTAAATGTTTAATTTGCAGACTGGATAAGGGCGTGAAAATAGCATGCCATTTAAGCATTGTTGCCAAGTTTTTAGCAAAACTGACCGAGGCTCAGAAGGCTGCTGTTGAGACAATTGGTTTTGGGGGCTTGTTGAAGGTGCAGATGAGCAAATTCCCGCTGGAAATCATCCCATTTTTGATTTCCAGTCTAGATGGCCATGGCAATCAAACCATAGGGTCAGTGACCTATAAGATAGGGGTTGATGAGGTTTTTGATGTGTTGGGCTTGCCGATAGGTGGGGTTGATGTACCTGTTGGTTCATTGTCTGGGAACATCGACGCTGATAAATCTGAGAAGATTAAGCGGGAGAGGCTTGCATGGAAGAGGAGGTTCAAGGTGAATGACGATGCTGACATCCCTCTGGATGCTTTGGTGAGAGAGATGGAAGCCCTTCCAGATGGTGGTGAAGAGTTTCTGCAGTTTTTTGTGCTGTTTATGCTCGGAAACTTTGTCAATCCTCTGCAAACCAGGTAGATGATTCTGAAAACTTGTGTTTTTAATGTGGTTTCTAATGCTATAACACTGAAAACTTGTGTATTTAATGTATTTTTCTGGCTGGCATAAAATTTAGGAATGTCGATATGAAGATGATCCAGGCTGTCACTGACGTGTCTGAGATAGCAACCATGGATTGGTGCAAGTATCTCTTGGAGCAGCTACTGAAAGGGGTGACGAACTTCCACAAACGAAGCAAGAAACACACTGCTCTTGGGGGTTGTGTGTATGTAGTTCTGATCCAATATCTTCAACGGTCGCCATATTTAGGTATGATTCTGAAAACTTGTGTGTTTAATGTGATTTCTAATGTTTTAACTTTGAAAACTTGTGTGTTTAGTGTGATTTTTCTGTCTGACCTGGTAACTTTCCGTGTGTTTAAAATTTAGGTATGCCGGAACCTATGACAGTCCCTCTTGCTCAGCACTGGCCTCAAGATAAGGTGGCTTCAAGGGTTAGTTGGCTCAAAATGAATGGCTTTGACAAGGTTCTCGTTGAGACCAGGTCGTACCCACTGACTCGTGCGGGGAGGGTCATTAATGTTGCTCATGGGGATAGGCCAGCCAATAAGTTTAATGGCAGCTTCGACCTTCCAGGAACTGGGGAGTTTAAAACTGATCAGGAGATAGCGGACCTTGGTTTGAGTGTAAGTTTTACAAAACGTCTTGGCTTTTTTTATTCTGAATTCCTTTTAACTGTTTATTTATTCTTCTACAGAATGCTGAACAAGCTTATGAGATTCTTAAAAGGGATATGGGACTTGTCACTGCGAAGTTCTTTGCAAGACTTAAGTCAGATAAAGCCGCTGCCAAGGTTCAAAGTCAGAATGCAGAAGAGCGTCAAACTCAACCATAAGAAGCTGAAGCCAGTAGCCAACCTGAAGATATATGGGAAAGTGAGGAGTTTTGGCAGGCGCCCGAGCTGCACAAGTGGTTTGATGAGGTAGTGAAATCTGCTATGCCGAAGGTCAAGGAAGCAATGCCAAGTTTTGATCTTCACATTGACGATTATGAATTTTGGGAAAATTCATAAGCACCTTGGTTAGCATATCAAAATTTAGACCAGTATAGGATATTAATTTTTAGTTTTTCATGTTAAACAGTGCACTTTTGCTTGTTAATGACTCTTGTTTTAGTTTTATGAAAGTTTGTTCAGCTTTACATTTTCTATCTTAAGCATTCAGTTTTTAACTTAAACACATCAGTTTCTATCTTAAAAACAACAGTTTTTAAGATAGAAACCTTACACAAGTTTCTATAAACACAATAGTTTTCATCTTAAATATAACAGTTTCCATGGATGTTGTTTTGAGATCTTAAACACAACAGTTTTCATCTTAAAAACAACAGTTTCTAAGTCAATCACCTTTCAACAGTTTCAACAGTTTCCATTTTCCATCTAAAACACAACAGCTTTCAACTATAAACATAAAAAGCACAGTTTTTCACTATAAACACCACTGTTTTTAACACAAATACCCTTATTTCTAACACAACAATCCAGCAGTTTCAAATCCCAATACCATAACTCAATTCAAATCTCGATGGTATAATGTTTGGAAGTCTTTACCAAAAATCAAGAAAAAAAACAAATATGGAACTTAAAATAATCGCGGCTTTGGAGTATATGATCCAAACTCATTTGTTGGCTTTGCTTTAGGGCGCTCGATTGATGACTTGATTCTTTTACCTCTCCCTTTGGTGTTTGCTTTGTCTGGATCTTCAATTGCAAACTCATCATCTTCTTCAATTGGAACAGCATTACCGGATGAGCTCTTTGGATCTGTGACTTCTTCTTCTTCTTCTTTTCCTAGGACTTTTTGAATTGAAATCGTTTGCCTCTTTACCGCATCTTCTAATAGTTTTCTAGCTTCCAGATTGTCTTCACTTTGGGCAACCAGATGGTAGAACTGCCCTGTGATCTGATGCCGCCATGGAATTGAGTCCTTCAATTTCTTACCTGCCTCAGGATTCTTGTCTTCTTCAAGAAACTTATCCCAGATTTGCTTTTTCACATTCTTCGTCCATCTGCACACAATGTACTGTGGTGGAATCCTCATTATTGACATCATGTGCAATATCCTGATCATGTGGTAGCATAGCAAGCCTGTTTCTTCAAACATTCTACAGGAACAGTGAAACTCCCAGGACTTATTTGCAGGGATTGTCACCATAACTTCACCTGCAAGACCTTCTGTAAATACACCAGTTTTCAAAACAAATACACCAGTTTCTAACCTAAATACACCAGTTTTTAACCTAAGGATATCAGTTTTTAGCCAAAAGATTCTTCCTTCTCAGTTTACGTTCAAGAACCTAGCATGTGTTAAGAATGTGAATACTAGAGTGTTTAGTTTTTAAACAACTAAACACTCTAGTATTCACATTCTTAAACATGCTAGTATCTATTCTAAACAACATATTTTTTCACTTGTTGCTAATACAACAGTTTTATAGTCAAACACACCAGTTTCTAACCTAAAGACATTAGATTTCATCCAAAAGACTATTATATCAACAAAAAAAATTAGTTGTAAATAAAAACAAACCTGCTGTATCAGGATCTGTTTCTAAAGTCACTACAAAGCATCTGATGTATCCACCATTATTCAGCTTGGATTCAGAAATCGATGTTGCCATTGCCCATCCAAATTCTCGCTTGAATTCCTCATAAATCTTGAGTGTGTAGACTTCGGATGCATGCTTCAAAAGGCCCCCTTTTGCTGACCGAGGTAGAAAACGTAGGCACCTACTTTCCTCTTTCTGTTCGTTCTTCCTCTATTTTCTAATCATTTTTTCAAAAGCCTTCTCAAACTGAGTCAACGATGTTGTTTTTGAGACCTTCATCTTGATAGCATGGTTTGCACTCTCACATCTTTGTGTAGCTAGTGTCCTAGCAGAGAAGAAATCTTTGCTGAACGCTGTACACCACTTCTCGCGCAAATTATACAGCCGTTCGAACCAGTCATCACCTTCCAAGTTGAACTCTATGAGCAAATTTCTCCAACAGTCTTCAAATTCTTGCTCGAACGAACAGCCGTATAAGCATCGCTGGAATGCTGACTTGAAAGGCCCGTCTTTTTTCAGCTCGCCAAAATGGGAAATTGCATTTTGCATAAGGTGCCACAAACATAATCGATGTCTCGTCTCAGGGAAAACCTGTTTTTGTTACAGAAGATTGTCATTAATTAGCCCAGGACAATATAAAAAACATGTTAAACATGCAGTATTAAGACTCTACCTTTTCGATCGCATTTGTCATCGCAATATCTTGATCTGTAAACAATGTTATCGGTGCTTTGCCTCCCATACTTTTCTTGAATGTTTTAAGTACCCACTCAAACGTTTCACTTGTTTCATCAGACATAAAAGCACAGGCAAACATCACATTACCTCGGCTGTTATTCATTCCAAGTATCATAGCAAATATCAAATTGTACCTGTTTCAGAAAAAAAAAATCTGTAAATACAACAGTTTTTAAAGTAAACACACCAGTTTTAAATATAAACACACCAGTTTCTAAAGAGTCAATACTGTAGTCAGCTACAAATGTCATTTATAAGATTTAAACCTATTTCATAAAACATTCTGTAAAGACTATAGTTTTCAATGTAAATACACTATTTTATAATATAAACACACCAGTTTCTAAACAGTTAATACTAAACAGTTTTCCACAACAGTTTTCTAAATAAACACTCTAGTTTCTAACCTAAACACACCAGTTTTCAATGTTACCTGTTTGTTTTGAAGGTAGTGTCAAGTATTACACAGTCGCCATAAATGTTGTAATCTTCGTGCATCATAGAATCCCTCCAAAACACAGCTTTCAACCTGTTTTCATCTTCCGTTTTCAAAGCTCTGTAGAAAAAACCTTCTTGGTTCTTATTCTTTTCCTCTAGAGTTGCTATTAATGTTTTTGCGTCGCCCTTTTCAATCTCTTTCATTCTGAGTCTTCCAACAAAATTGATTTGGTCCCTGAGTTCATGACCCACTGCCTCATCTCCTCCCGCTAAATATGTGAGATAGTTGTATCCATCAGTTGGTTTCATTCCAGCATCTTCTATGACCTGAAACAAACACAGCCTCACACAATTTTAAAATATAGCAATCTGTGCTAAACATTTTTACGTTGAAATTATTCTATTTTTACCTTGGCTATTGCTGGAGTGATTTTGCGCTCGCTTCTTGCAAACTGCATCCATTTGGGCCTAAGCAAAGCATGATTATGCGTTAGGATATGATGTTTGACATGGAAAATTCCATCAACCAGCTTTACACGGAGTGAAGCCTTGCACTCTGTCTTGGTTATCGGATAGTTCTTGTGCTTTCTTTTTCTTTTCTTTGATGTTGAACTTTCAGGTTCATCTAACAGTAGGACTGGGGTAGGCGGTGTTTGGGTGGTTTCTTTTTTCGGCTTTCCTGCACAAGAGCAACTAAAATATTGTTCGCAGTGAACGCCTTGATGATTTCTCCTACTTGTTGATTTTCTATAGCAAAAACCAATTGCTTTAGCATGCAGCTTGTAAAGTGCTTCTAGCTCTTCAAGGGTTCTAGCACTGAGTCCATCAAAACTCTGCCTAAGATCAACGTCCTCCAAATCAGGCAGATCAGCATTGTTACCTAGTTTTCATGCTAAACAGTTCAGATTCCATCCTAAACAGGGCACTTTTCACAAGCATGCATTTTAAAAAGTATTATTTCATGGTGCTTACAATTTCAAACCCAGTTTTTATGCTAAACACATCAGATCACAACCTAAACATTCCACTTTCCACAGACATGCATTTAAACAGATATTCATGATGCTTACACATTCAAATCCAGTTTTCATGCTAAACAGTTCAGATTCCATCCTAAACAGCCCACTTTTCACAAGCATGCATTCCAAAAAGTTTTATTCATGGTGCTTACAATTTCAAACCCAGTTTTCATGCTAAATACATCAGATTTCATACTAAACAGTCCACTTTCCACAGACAAGCATTTCAACAGATATACATAGTGCTCACACATTCAAATCCAGTTTTTCATGCTAAACACATCAGATCCCAACCTAAACACGACACTTTTCACAGATAAAACAAACTGAAAACTAAAGCAAACATCCAGTATCAAACAGAACTCCAGTATTTACCTATTGCTAATGAAGATCGATCTTCCTTGTCATCTACGCATGATCCTAGATCGGTAACAGCAGAATCTACACCTTCTTCGCCACTTATTGAAAGCTGTGGTTTATAAATTTAAAAAAAAACAACAATTAGCAAGGATTTGATGCATCGAATTGATGACTTATACATCAAAATTGATCGGAAATTCAAATTGGAACTCACCTTGCTTTGGATCTCCATGCCCGTAGCTTAAACCAGTGAATTCCAGCGTTTTTGCCCCAAATTATTCCTCGCGTTTTGCGTTCTGCTCTGTGAAATCAAGGTAGATCTGTGTTTCCGGTGTTTGCGTTTGCGGGGTTTTTGTGTTTTGCGTTTGCGGGGTTTTTGTGTTTTGCGTTTGCTGTTTCTGTGTTTGTGGCCGAAAATGGTGCAAATGGGTGTGTTTGTTATGACCCGATTTGGATCCACTTTTTGACCCGCGAAATTTTGCATATATTTACTATATTTGCAGCGTGGTCCCTGGTCTATATCATTGCTAGATATAGACGGTCACTCAGGAGACCGATTCTAAAAAAATATATTTAATGCAGGTCAAATCAATGGAATATAAGTTATCCTTGGCTTATATCATGCTAAATTGAATTGAAATGAAGAGAAAATTAATATATTAAAAAATAAAACGAGTATGTCTAAATTTACATGAATCTAATCAAATTATATGTTTGTTAAACTGAACTGAATTTAGTTGAATTTAACTAAACTAAACTACTATACTTATAAGCTTCGGAGAATAAGGCCTAAGTCATAAGAACATGGACTTAGCCACTTAGGGCCTGTTTAGTACAGTTTATCTGAATATTTTTCAGTTCTGTTCAATTCAATTCAGTATATTTTAGTGTATTGCAGTATAATTTTAAAAATAATTAAACAAATTATATATTAATAATAAGTTCAATTCAATCCAACTAAGAGAAAGTATAAATGTAATTTAATTCAATTAAGTGAAAATGTAATTTGATGTTTTTAAGTTAATATTGAAGATCCAATTCACTTCAGTTAAGTGTAGTTCAATTCAGTTCTATTTTCTCTTGAGAAGTTTATATACCATTAAGTAGAGATTGCTAAATTCTGTTTGTTATATCCATTCAATATGATTGCTTTATCCATTCGATTTCAAACAATGGATTGATTTGTTTCTTCAATTTCTTTTTGTTCACTTAAGTTCATTTAAGTTTAGTTCAATATATTTCAGTTCAGTTTAGTTTATTAAGGTATGTTCAGTTTATTATGTTCAGTTATATGATGAAATATTATTTGATAAAATATAGCTTCATTTAGTTATATCAATGCATCTATTGTTTTCTCCAGTTCAGTTCAATTAAGTCGAGTTCAATATGATTCAGTTTAATAAGGTAGGTCTAATTTATTAAGTTCAGTTCAGTATGATTCAGTTCAATTCAGTTTAATAAGTTAGGTCCAATTTATTGAGTTCAGTTATGATGAAATATGATTCGATAAAAACTTTCGAGTTTAATTATATCAATGCATTCATTTTAATTAATATCGGTTAAGTTCAGTTCAGTGAATTAAACTCAATTATGAAATTCTAGTTGCAAATCCTTTATGTCCATAGTTAGAGTTTGAATTTGGGCATGATTTCTCCTCAGACCTTGACCTGACTGTAACTTATCCAACTTCTCTGTCATGGATTTTAATATTCTTTCCATATTACAAGAAGCATGCCTATGCCAGTTCTCTAGGTGTAGAAGTGTCACCTGGAGTTTTTGGCTCAAAATATATGTGCTTGACATCTGCAGTTCTGTGAATAAATCTCTATTCCAAAGTATGCTAATGATTTGTTTCGGAGTGTCTAACTTTGTCCAGATTGCTTCAAAACACTTATGTTTTTGTCTATGCTGCCTTCTAGGTTTTGAGTCCAACAATATAGGGTTATGATCAGAATCATATAAGGGGAGATTGTTAACCTTTGCTTCTGGCCATTTGGCTCTCCAACTGGACTAGCAAAAGCTCTGTCTAATCTATATATCACCGTCTCCGACTCACCTCTATTGTTAGTCCAAGTATGCCATATGCTTTCTTACCTAATCTCCTTCGTGTTTGTCACTCTCATTAACTCATGTAGTACGGTGTTCAGATTTGTTGGAACTAAGCAACCTCATTTCTTGTCTTTTTGGGATAACACCTGATTAAAATCTCTCACTAGTACCATGGGGTACTGCTCATAGTACACAAAAGACAAAAGTATATTCCATACTAAAAGTCTATCTTGTTCAAAAGGTGCACTATGTACTAGACCCATACACCAACTATAGCCCGTGGAATTAGAAACTAACAAAATATGAAATTATCTGATGATTCTACTACATCTACTATTAATCCACTATTCCAAAAGAAAAAACTAAGCCACCCGATCTCCCAACTGGATCCACAAATCTAGCATATGTGTAAATTGAATTCTCTATCCATCTCTCCAAAAGAGTTTTCACCATTTTTGTTTTAAACACAAGATACTAGGCTTGTAATGTGTCACCAGCTATTCGTCCGTCTTCTTTGTAGAGGCGTTGTTAAGGCCTTTACGATTCCAACACTAGGGCCTCATGGCTGATCGGGTGTTGATTTGATTCAACCACCACAAAAACCTTCATAATGTGTAGCTGATGCAGACTCCACCACTTGAAGTGCTGCCCCATTCTAGTGCATTGCAATTTCAACAATGCTCTCACTTTCGATCTCCACTTGTTGTCTGATCATCTTTTTCTTCCCCACATGATCAACTTCACATTCTTGTAGTCCTTCTATCTTACGTGTAGATGATGCAGACTCTGTTTCTTAAAGTGCTGCCCCATCTTGTTGCATTGCAATTTTAACACTACTTTGATCCCTATTGGACTCCACCCGACTCTGAATGAATTACACAAACAAATGCAAATATGCAACAACATCATCGTATGGATACGAGTTCCTTTGCAACATATGCGCTGATCAACAGAAAAAAATTCCTACACCACGGTAAAATTAAAATTAGTTACTTCAACAAAATTACACCTACTATGTTGAAAAAATGTTTACATTAGACATTCATTTCCAAAATTGTTAAACATGTTCCGCTTTGATGTTTCGTTGCAAGACGACAATAAGGGTATTCAAGAACAAAAGATACTCCCTTAGAGCATGTGTAATCCTACTCGGGGGCGGAGATAAGAATTGTATATGAGGGGGGCCGGAACTTCAAATTTTGAATTAAATATTAAAATAATTTAAAATATGACAATTCAGTGAAATGTCAAAAAAATAGAACATTAAAGACAAATATTGATAGATAAATATATATAATTGATGAATTTAGTATCATTATATGAACCACTATATTTTTCTAGTCGCACATTCCTCTCCGAAAGCATATTAATGAATTCAAGCTAACTTAATATAAAAAGTAAGAGGGAAAAATGAGAGAATTAATCAATTATCTTTTGTTGATTTTCTACTTTTAAAGAAGTTTTTTAAAAAAATTGAAAATATAGTTCATAACATCAATATATATTTTTAGTATTGATAAAAGGCTACTCATAATTTGGGTCAAATTATAATATTGCGAATCAATATTTTTATATAATATTGGCTTATTAAATATATTGAAATTAAACAACCTTATTTGTTCAAAAAAATAAAGTAAATAAATCTATTCTTATATGGGATTGATATATGATTACTATTATATTTAAGAAAATATTATTTACAAGAAATTGTAACCAATCGAGATTTGAAGAAAAAAATATACAATTTAACTATATTATTCCTATATTTAAGAAGATTTAGAAGAATCATATTCTAATTGTGTTTGATTGTAATTACGTAAAATTATACTATTTGTGGTCTCATATTCCTTTTATAACTCATCATTCTATATTTTTCAATAGTTAAAAAAGTAAAGAAAATTTATGAGAGGGGCCACATATAACAATTTACTCTAACAAAACAAATTTAAAATTTAACTAACACCTATAATTAAAAAAAATTAAATGTTGAGGGGGAACGGGCCCCACCCAGTCCCCCTTCCTCCGCCCTTAATCCTACTTTTATTCGGTGAATTAATTTTCTTCAGCAAATCAATCACATATGATTGTTTTGGGTGTTTGGCGGACGATCACCATATTTTTTTTAAAATTTAAAACCATCCAAGTGGACGGGATGATTATTCATGATTTCTCAACCCTACATAAAAGCAATACAATTACATGATTGAGTTTGGATAAACCCAATGATACACATGAAACCTTTTTGGGGTCACTGTGGCAATTTTTTACCCGAAAGCTATATTCCCGATCTAATATCGGAAGCAAAATGAGATATCAGAGATGTGTCTAAAAATATTAAATAACTAAATCATCTCTGTATCGACTTCCTTCATTCTCCTGCGTATAGACATCACCAAGTGTAGCATTCTAGAACTTGTAAGAATTCACCATCCCACATTCTCATAGCCTAAACAGAAAAACTCGGTTCTATTATAAAAACTCTACCTGAACCTCAACCGGCAACCCATTGAGCCCGGTGGCCTCTTGACCACCGGAAGATAGCAAGTCTTCACAAGGTTGGACAGCAGAGTAGTATGTAAAGCATACCGAGTTATTCTATCTAGCCATAATACTAACAGGACAGCTTCATCAAGAGCTTAGCTAGAGATTGCTATAAAGATTTCTCTTATAAGGTGATATTCTATAGCGCAACATTAAGAAGAAAATCACAAAAATATAAAAGTAGATATATGTAAATTAATATCGGTACTAGAGCAATCCCAATCAATCCTGGTCTGATTGGGTGGTGGCCAAACACTGGATAGAACAAATGTAATCTAACACGATATAAGCTTAAAACCCAACCGGTTTACAAATCTAGTAGTAGTATCGCCAATAGTAGTATTCAAAACAACTGTGACTTGGATTTCTCCCAAATGTACTAACTAGATCGGAAGCTAATCAAAGTTTAACTGAGCAAAAGGACCCGTCAGAAAACTAAGATTTGCATATCACATTGAATGAAATATTTTAGGACAAACATCAATAAACATATACCCTAAAAAGACTGAAAATAATTTTTTTAAAAGAGAAAAAGAAGTAAAACCACATTCTCAATCTAATTGTGCCAATTCCAGAATAAACCTGTCCAGCCAATCCGAGCCGACCTGAGCCAACCCGAGCTGACCCGAACCGACCTGAGCCGACCCGAGCTGACTAGGCCATTGACATGTCAACCAATCTTTGCTGCGCGTCGGATCTCAATCCCACGAATGCTGGATCGGATCCCTTGGTGTTCGTGTGCCCTTTGTCCGATCTGCTCCGATCTGTCCTCCGGGAAGGTCCTCTGGCCCGATTTGTCGGCAAGGCGCGCTCCTTGATCAGAAGTCCTGCTGCGGCGCGTCTGTCTGGGCTGGACGGCGTCTGGGAAGCATGTCTGGCCTGCTTTTGTTCGAGGCAAACGGTGGTGGTGGCGTGCCGTAGCGGCCCGCTCGCACCGACCACAAGGCATTTCGGGCTCGCTGGATCGGATAACATCGCCGGATCTGGAGATGCCCGTCACCGGATCTGGAGTCACCCATCGCCGGATCGGAGTCTCCCGTCGCCAAAAACGGGGTTCGCCGGACAGATTGGTTCGTGGGCCTGGGAAATCGGAGACGGTCAGATGGATTATCGGACTGTAAATTATCGAAAAAGATAGGTGATTTCGGGTGTGGGACAGAGAGGGGCGGTTTGGGAACTGAAAGTAAAGGTGCGGGTGGAGGCCGCCGGCCGGTGTAAAACTAGATTTGGAGGGACTTTTTGGGAGAAAAAGGGGGGGGGGGGAGAATAAGGACTTGAAGGAGGCGAAATGAAATATCGTGGACGATCATCATAAGATAAAGGGAAAATAGATGAGAAAATGATTTAAATCATGAAATCAGTGACGCGATCAAAATATAAGAAAATCATTGTGTGATCGGAAATCATATGTATTGGAAATCCGCAATGCGAAGGAGGAGGAAAAGAGAAGGAAATTTGATTTAGAGAAGAAGATTGAAAAGAAAAAGGAAAGAAGGGAGAATTAATTAATAAAGAAAAGTAGAAAAGTGTATTTAACTCGCGTTAGATTAGATTGGAGGGAAGTGATTAGGATTTTGAGTAAACATTTTGGTGAAAAGAAGATTGTTAATTGAACCCCTCCCATAAAATATATAACAAAAGAAACATCTTTAAAATATAATATAAGTAAAAGTAAGTCTTTAATACACATATAAAAACTATATAGAGAATCAAAAACTTGTTGTATGCAATGAAAACTCGTTCAACATCATGCAATACAGATAGGAAATGAATTAAGCTCCCAACATAATAAGCATAAATCAATGTAAAACGGGCAACTTTCTAAGAATAACTACTACTTAGTAAAAGAAACATCTTGTGAAATATTAATGCTTTCCTGCCATAGCACACATTTATTAGAAACTATGAAACTCGTGTTGAAGTATCCCTGAGTAGGAGATTCTGCTCGTAGAAGCTAATAAGCTGTAAAATAAAAAGAGCGATAAGTTTCAATTGAATTATTACTGATATATTCCTAGAAACCGAAAATATCAAAATGTAAAATTTACCAGATCCGGATATAAACTTCTCAGGAGCTTGTTGTCAACAGTGAGCATGCTACCATCAGCTCTGTAAGAATTTAATTATAAGTAAATTATCATACTAATTAAAAATAATTGTTAAAAGAAGACGACAAACCTCTTTGCAAGAAAATAAGTCCACTTTTCATTGTTGATGAATGTGGAACTAATTTGCTCCACAATCTCGACGATGGGGCTGTTGTTGAAATTCGGAGTGTCGTCGACGGAATAAGCTTTGATAGCTTTTATTACATCCTGCATATCATGATCTACATTGTTGTCGCCCTTCGCCATCTATTATTTATATTGAAAAATTAAAATGAAAATGAGTTATTTATGCTTTAGAATATCAAGATTAATTAATTTCACAAACAATTTATGCACATAAAATGAATATGCAATTGTATGTGTGTGATGCATATTAATAGAATGTTTAATGCATATTGACTATGTTAAATTAAATATATCAGTTATAATTCAAATGTATATCATCAAATAAATAGGATTCCAATATTAAAAAGCTGAAAATCACTTGAAAATTTTCAAAAAAGTCAGACCATTACAATACTTTACCCAAAAGAACCCAACTAATTGTTTTCACACAGATTTAGCAAAACATTTCAATCAGACACGATTTTTATATGACAAATCTCATGAAAACTAAATTACAAGTCAAAAGTTAAACATATGAATCACACATGAAGATAGACAAAATCAGAGTGCCAAAGAGTCAAATTAAATTTAGGAGTCCTACAGAAAATTAAGGATAACTAATTGATCGAATTTGAATCGGGATTAAAAGAATTATGTATCAAGAGCAAACAAATTTATTGATTATAAAACTAGTCAGACTAGTCAAAATGAATGAAAGCTTTCTGTAGGAATCCATGCTTTAGAAAAGAGTGTCCGGGAATTGGTATGGAAGGCAAAGTGGTTTTACAGGAAGAGAACATAGGCTGAGCGTAGATCTGACTGGCCATGTCTACTGAATAGAATAGAAGGATTCTACTTATATAGAGTAGGGAGGAGGAATAATTAAAACCAAGAGTACCATCCATTGTACCTTAGCCTTTCGATGAAATTAAAGTTAGAAATAATTAAAGCATATAGATTACCGCTTATTGTACCTGAACCCTTCGATGAAATTAAATTTAGAAATAATTAAAACATATAGATTACCGTCAATTGTACCTACCCTCCGGATTAAATAACGCTGGAGCCACCTACCAGTTTTAATTAATTCTAACTTTTGTTCAAGTACAAGGGCAGGTACAATGGATGGTAATCTACATGCTTTAATTATTTCTAAATATAATTTCATCGAACGGTTCAAGTACAATGGACAATAGGTTACCATCTGTTCAACGCACAGCTCAACGAATGCCGAATCTAAGTTACCTACAACCTCAAAAGCCATGTCCATGCTTTCATCATTTTCCAGATGCAACAATCGATAAAAAATCATTCAGGGAATCGATGGTAAACTTTCACGTCAAACCTACCCCTCTTATCACCAACTCTGATTAAAATCATATCAACCAATTCTTTATAGCTAATCCTCCGACAAAAAATTGTGTTATGAACGGGCTGATGTGGCTCATATAATACCCATTAGATAGGCTGATTAATTGTGCCACCCCAATACATGTTCACTGACAAAGGCTGCATGCTTCAATATGACAGAAGTAAAAAATACTAAATCAACAAAGGGAAAATACGAAAGCCACCAAAGAATATTTATTGATGTCGAGCATCTAGCCTTCGAATGCCCATGTCAGCTAGAGCAAAACAAATAATATATGTCCATATTTACACTTCGTGGCACTTAAGTGATTTTAAAGAATTGATATTGAGATTCGAATCCATGTTATGGCCTCATTTTTTCCTCATACATATAATCAAGTTCACCTTTTTAAGCATAATGTCATCAATGGACCATAATTATACAATACATTAGAACATGATCGTATATCTAAAGGAAAAGGGCCTTTTAAAAAGAAGGGACTAATTATGTACATTAAACTGAAGTTGCCTTTTCCTTAACAATATCATTATATAATCAAGTACAGGAATGGAAATTTACATTGATTTTAAATTATTATATTATCTATGCATGCTCTATGTATTATTGTATCTATACATATGGGCAATCAAAGATTAAATTCAGTTAATATCATCAAAACCCATAACAAATAGCTGAAAATTAAGTAACCAATTCCAACAGTTAGTTTACAAGAGCGTTGGTTTACCTCACAACGCGAAAGACAGAGTTTGGCACAAACAACGCGTGAAGGCGGTGTGTGAAGGGGTGTGTTGATGGTGGTACCTTGGCGCGTGTTGACACGTGCTACAGAGGCGCGTGAATCTGAGGAGGAGAGGAGCGTCTGGAACAGTCTGGAGAAGAATCGCGACGACGATGATACAGCGACAGCGGATTGCAGTTTTCGATCAATCGGAGACGACCAAACCTGCGATGACGGCGTTGATGAGCCAAGTGACACGGCGACGACGGACGATAGAGCTTCCAAATAGAGATGATAGATTTGGAAATGATGAGCGGGCAAGGACGAACGACCGGGCAACGACGAACGACTGGATGAGTAACGACCGACCGGGAAACGCTGAATGACCGGAAGAGCCTAAGAACGCATAGCATCCAGTGGAGCTTTCGATCACTGATCTATTTTTCTGGCCCCAAAGTTTTGTTTTTTTATTGCTCGATTTCGGTCATTTGATTTTAAGGGGAAAACCAAATTTTGACTGAAGTCAGGTTTACATAATGCGACTGTGCAATTAAATTTTACAAAAGCAAATCCAGACACGCAAGCAAATATAGCAATGTAAGCCATGTCATATGCAAAAAAAAAATTTATTCCAAATTATTAATTAACGAGAGTCACATTCGGTGATTGCGACTTTGCTACCATGTATCCATGCTTTCCAAGTACCCTACTAATCTCCTTGTCCTTGTAAATCATCATAAAATTAATATTTTCTCCATTGTAGGACTAGGCTTTATTTAACATTTTTATCCGTCAACTTTATGTGTTTGTTTTACTAAACTCTTAATATGATAATTTTAATTATATATTTTAACAAAAAAATCATTAAAATGTTGTATATATGTCTATTTAGTTAGTTCAGTTTTTTAAATTTTTAGTTCAATTATATTGTAATTTACTCTGTTTACTATTTTTAATTTTTTCTAAATATAGTAGTTAATTATATTACAACAACAAATAAAAGTTACAAATACGCAAATTATCTTAATAAACATACGGGAACTCATTCCTCTTACCATAAACTTGTGTTGAGACGGTCTCACCAAAAACTTTGCATTTATTGTTAATGGTTTACATAGATCATTTACATGGAAAAAACCCTAATTTACGTAGAGGTTAGTTATTAAATTTATTACCATTTGTTACCGTGTTAATTCCTACGACATTTCTAGATCTGAGCAGAACTCTCGCCGGCCTACCCCCTGCTTCAGATCCTAGTGTAGGTCAGTTTTCGTTTTTACAACTCAACTCTTAATTTCTTTTAGAGTTACACACATTCACGTGTTCGAATTTGTAATTTGAAATTTGTGAATTGAACTTGCCTATATTTAATTGAATTTTGAAAGTGGTATATATGATTTACAATTTAAATTTTTAATTGGATACTAGGTGTGCCAACCCGCGCTATCGCGAGCTCTCGCCATATGCATGGGAGAATCTAGATGAACAAAACATTTATAACTAATAGTAGTTGAAATTGAACTCATCATCAAACTAATCCTTGTGTAATATCATATATAAGCCTGAGACTAAAATTAAGGGGTACAGTAGATACGATAGTTCATGTATCATATACAATCTAATACAATGTTATGTGTACTTTTCTAGTTGTGTAAGTGCAGTCATCTCCCAATCTCCAGCCCAGAGTTTGTACTCATTATCCCTTGACCTACTACTGGGCATCACTTAATCATTGATATTTGGTTACTACTGGTCAATACCTGAACAAAAATTCAATAGGAAAGATTAATAATGTAAAAAAACATAGCTTCCAAATAACTAAAGAGTATCTAAAATGACAAAGGGTTTGAAAGCAGTTTATATAGGAAGAAGGTAAAACTTGTGATGTGAACACAAAAAGTTAAAATGTCATTTTAGCATATTTTTGGCCAAAACTCTTGAATGGTTATCATGTTGACCTGTGGGGCATGAATCATTTTAGCATAAGTTTGGCACTGGTGGCAAGCTTGGATGTACTTCAGAGAGTCTTCCAGCATTGATGGCCAATGATATCCCATTTGTAGGACCCTTCGAGATACCGTTCGTGGGCCTTGGTGGCTTCCACAAACGCCTTCATGTACTTCTCGAATGAGGTGTTCTCCATCGGAAGGTCCGATGCATTTGAGGAGGGGTTGTCGATATCCCTTCATGTATGAGGTTTTCTCCTTATCCTTTTCCGCCGTTGGTGGTACCCTCAATGGGCATCAAAGAAATCCAACACTTGATAGCCGTCAATTCCTTCAACCAAACGATCGATAGAGGGCAATGAGTAGCTATTTTTTGGACAACAATCATTTATATTGGTAATGTCGATGCACATTCGCCACTTCAAATCAGTCTTCTTCACCAGTACTGGGTTAGCTATCCATTCAGGATGTACAACCTCTTCGATTATATCTACTTCGAGTAGTTTATCTACTTCTTTTCTGATGGCCTAGACTCGATCTAGAGCGAAGATGCGACCCTTTTGCTTGACGGGCTTCTGCATCGAGTCTATGTTCAAGTGGTGTTTCGCCAGGTGAGAGGGTACCCCTACCAAATCGTTGGTATCCTAAGAGAAAATGTCCACGTATTGATTGAGTAAAAATCATGGAGTTGTGTTTTTATTTCAGGGGGGGGGGTAAGAAGGCGTCTACTTCCACGGTTTCTGACTCCTTGAGTTGCATAGGTTCTGACTCGGAGTAGTCCATATGTATAGAAGGCTCGTCCTTGTTTCGCGCTGCATCTTTAATGGCTGAAATTGTGCATATTTGTGTCATTCCCTGATTTCCTCGTACCGTAGCTATCCCTCGATTCATATGGAATTTCATAGCGAGATGGTACGAGGACCAGACTTCTTTAGCCTGACACATCCACGATCTACCAAGTATAATGTTAAATGGCGTACATAGTATAGTTGACAACCACAAAGGTGAAACTAAGGGTTAGGCTGCGAGGGCCGTCCGCGACTTGTGCGGATAGTGTGATTTCTCCTAATGGCGTCATGGGATCTCCGATGATTCCCGAGATCAAGCTCATAGATCAAAGATTGCTTCTGATTAGACCTAACTTTTTGAAACAGTCGAGAAACATGATTTCGACCTCACTTCTCCCATCGATAAATACCCGCTTGACTAATGTATAGTTGATGGTAGCAAAGATGATTAAGGGATCAGAATGAGGGACTTGATTGGGTATTGCATCAACTTCTGAAAAGTTGATAGTTTCGCTTGGGCGAAATCTCTTATTCCCCAGCTCTTTGGGAGAGGTTTCTTCTGACATTCTATGATACCACTTATGATGCTCTAAATACAACTTTTAAAATAGAGTATGAAATTGGAAAATCTTTATAATGTTTTTGATCAATTCCAACGAATACTCTACTTTGCATACTCCAGCACTTATTAGTACAATAATTAACAAATTAATTATTGATAAATAAAAATAATTCTAACTACTCTAAAATAACATGTGTGCATATAAATTACACAACAAGTTAACATTCATATTGTTATTCAATATAATTATTCGTAATAGTATTAAAATTCACAATCACAACCAAATCATATGAATTCTTAATTTTTATAATAGCATCTAATTTCAACACGATTTTCTTAGATTAAAAAATAAATTTTTTTTAAGGTTAAGCAACCAAAAGGTGGGGGGAATTTATTGGCACCCCAAACTATAATAAAAGAAAACAAATACAAAGCCATAGGCTCAACCAGTTTGTGACAAATGCCTATGGTGCGCCATCACAGCCTAGGTGTTGTTTGGCTGCCAAAAATGGTAGGGAGAGCAGAAACTCTCAGCTTGACCTTCCAAAAACTAGAGTGTTAGGTAAGTTGCATTTTAACGAATCGTTAAACGAAACACAATTTTGCCTCTTATTAGCCCCAAGAACTAGATGGATAGCATTACAACAATGGGGTGATGAGTATATTAACATAGTAATAGTAGGTGAGCCTGGTGCTCTGATATGAAGATGAGGGATCACAGTGGCTGATGTATGCCGGACACCAACACTTCGACGACGAACCAGGCTCTCGAACTGATATGCAAAACAAAGCCCCGGGTGTCCCGAGGGTAGACACTCCGACGCTCAAGTCAGTATATTGCTTAAGGCGTAAAGTATGAAGTATGAGATTAGATGGAGAATTCTACCAAACCTTTAGGGTATTTATATGGCTACAATCCGTAGATCACCAAGATATGTATTTATGGTATGAATACAACTCTTATGGGATAGTAGTTGTATTACCATGAATAATAGAGGTATATTTCGGACACGGTTGTGTTACCATGTTTAGGATGGCTGTATTACCATTTTTGAGAGGATGTATATTCCTTGTAGAACATTCATAATATACGCATTCCTTATAAGGATTAGGATTGAGGGACCTGTGGATCCACCCTCCGCGTACCTCGAGCCCACGACCCTTCTCGGGCC
This sequence comes from Sherardia arvensis, assembly GCA_948330725.1. NCBI lineage: Eukaryota > Viridiplantae > Streptophyta > Magnoliopsida > Gentianales > Rubiaceae > Sherardia > Sherardia arvensis. The sequence continues at coordinate 37,623,807 of OX415236.1, read as the reverse complement.
CTGGTCCGAGTATGAATGAGGTCCAAATATGAACCATGGACTTATCAGTAGCCCCAAGGTAGATCTTCAGAATATAGAGTGCTCCGTCTCGAAGGTTGAAAGAGAGACCTGCTTCTCGAGGGAAGACCAATAACTCGAGGGAGAATAACTCGGGGTGTTAAGCTCGGGGTGTCCTTCTAGGACTGTCCTCTTCGGGCTTACCCTTTTGAATATCTAGCTTAAAGTTCTTTCGTATATCATCAAATATATGGACGACTGAGATTAGCTTCCCTTGAAATCCTGATGGTAACTACACGTGGCGTGCCTTCATTGGAAAATAGAGGCGGTCTGTCCCCCGTCTTTCCAATTACTTGCATCGAAAACAGAATCGAGGTAATTGCTCATCTTTAATGCTGTCTGGGTTTGGATTAAATCACCCAAATCATTCCCATTGTCTTCTCTTATTCGAAAATTTCTTCTTTCCAAGTTCAGAAGACGCACCAGTACTTCATCAATTTCTGAAGCCCCAAATTTCTGCTTTCTGCTTCCATCATTAGTAAGTGCTATCTTCTTTCTCTGCACATTTGCTTGTGTCTGTTTTTTCCTTTTGACTCTGTGTGTATACTTCCCCCCATACTCTCTGTAATCATGATTAATGGTAATAAAAAAATTTCCATCCCCCATCATGATACGGGAGAGTATGTATATGCTCAGGCCGAGGAGAGTAGCTCCCGTGACCGCCATAGAGCCGAGGTAGCGAGTGAGAAAAAACCCGTAATACTGAAGAAGAAAGCCTCTGAGGAAGAGAAGAGGTTGAGGGCGATGGTCAGGAGGTCTCAGATGGAGGGGAATAGCCACATGGTAGTTCATGCATCCGGCGGTAGAATATCCATTAATGGTGAAGATAGTAGTAAAAGGTCTGTGAAGGAGGATAAAGCACGCGCTGACGCTGCTATCTTCATTGAAGGTTGTCCCTTTTCGATTCCCCAAGATGCTGATCTCATGTATTTGGAGAAGATAAGTCTGCATCTGAATTAGTAACTCCAGCCCGGGGGGTCATATATGGGAGATTTTTGCAGCATGGGTTAGCCTTCCCTTTTCTCCCACTGTTTAATGATTTTCTCCAGTGTTATAAGGTGCATCCAGGGCAGCTACATGCCAATGTGATAGTAATCATTATGGCCTTGATAACTTGGTGTGCCCGTAAAGGTTATAGTCCCAGTCTTGCTTTGTTGCAGACCATGTATAAGGTTTCCATTGTTAAACAAATGGTGACTTTGACTTCTCAGGATACTTCCTTAGGTAAGCTTTTTGTGCTACCTATGAGATGTGGGAAATGGGATAAGGTAAAGCTAACCTTTGATCGGACAAAGTATGAGGTTCCTTCTTGGAACAAGGAGATCCAGAGTGAGATCTGGCATGAAGTTGAGTCTTCCCGTAAACTGCTAAATATAGCTGGAGAGTTGGTGAGAGATAGGATCAAACTTAGAGAGGGTAAGTTTGTATCAGGAGATCACTAAATGGGTTGGCAGTGGCCTATTGAGACGTATAGCTGGTTGAATCAACTGCCTGGCCGAACTCTACAAAATTGCAGCTTCTTGAGGTTGACACATTTTGATCAGCCAAAAGGTGTTGAAATGGATTGGTATGAAACCCTTCTGTCTATGGAGCAGGATCCAGTTGGTGCAGCTAAGGCGCTGCAGGCCTCTAGGGCACTAGAAGAGAGAACTGCTCGAGACGAGATATCCGAGAAAGAAGTAGATAGGGAAATCTCGGGTCTGATGAAAGATGCTCGACGTGGGCGTCGGTTCAAAAGGCTGGTTCAAGAACCCAAGAAGGTGATTGAGGAGGCAAATTGCCTATTTGTTCCAGTGGCTCTAGATCCATCAGATGAGGAAGAGGATGAGGGTTCTGCCCTAGTTCGATGTCCGAGAAAGGAGATGCCTCGGTCTTCTGATTCTCCGCAAGCCTTGTGTGGTAGGACCAAGGATGAATAGTCTTTAACTTCTGTAGTAGTGTCTGATATGGTTAATCATTCTCGCGTGTATTATTTTATTTTGTCGGATGCTAACTTCATTCCTTTTGTGCTGTAGTGGGTGCTCCCAAGGACAAAAGAGTAGCGAACTTGTTGGCTCAATTGTTACAGTCAAGCGATGGTGATAAAAAGAGGGATTTTGAGACCTCAGGGGGCTCTGCTGATAGGTCTTCAAAAAAGCCAAGGCTCGAACTCGGACCACTAGAAGAGTTTGAGAAGTATGTGTCGCCTCCTCCTCTCGAAGTCCAGATTGAGATGGTTCCAGGATGTCCCAAGATTAGCCAGGTACGATCAACTTAGCTCTTAATAGAACTGGAGGTGTAATTATCTAACTGTCTTTATCTTCTTTCACAGTCTCTAAATCATGTGAAACATATGTACGACTCCATTCGTACACTGTACAGCCGCTCTCAAGAACAGGCATCTGAGTTGGAGCTGATGGAGGAAGAGATGTCCAAGAGATCCAATGAGCCTTCTGATGTAGTAAAACGCCTCCAGGATGAAGTGGCGCAAGAAAGGACCAAGAGAGAGGTCTTGGAGAAGGAGAACCAAGCTTTGAAGAAGGAGAAGAGGTTGGCTGATGGTTCCTTCCGAGAGCTGAAGAAGAGGATGGCTTTGGTGGAAGCGGAGAGAGACCGATATGCTGATCCTACTTGTCAAAGGCAGCTAGTTCGGCTGATAATAGATTTCTGCCTTAACTGTCCAGAGATGGAGGCCCATCGCCAAAAGTTTGGAGAGTTCTACCATAAGTCCGAGCTTTCTGAGATGTGGGCTCTTCTTCAGGGAGTTCTCAGCGAGGAGATTCAGGGATGGTTAGCTCCTGCTTATACCTGGCCGGAAGTACCGGAGGAGCTGAAGAAGTTCCGAGCAGAGTTTAGCCAGATTGGGGGGTTTGAGACTAGTCTATTGACTAGTCTGGAATCCTTGAAGAAGGCATTAACTCTTGAGGAATTTCAGGAGAAGCTGTGCAGTCTGTATCCTGAGTTGGCATACTTGGTGGAGAAGCCGGTTGCAGAAATTTCAACTGAGAACCCTGAGACTCCAAATGGGGAACCAAAGATTGTAACTCCTTAGAAACTTCTCTCATTATTTAGGAACTTTTTTTTCTTTATTCCTTCTTTTGATATCTATGTACTCCGAATAATATATTTCTTTCATGAATTTGATAATTCCATGTCTTCCTTTATGTCCAGTGTTGCGTAGCTGCTTGTGCTGAATTGCAGGTCCAGTATGAAGTTGTCCTTCAAAAGAGCAGGAAACTGAAGGAAGACTTGGCTGATTCCAAGGGCTGTTTTAGCATCGTGCGAGAAGAATGTGAGAGTCTTCGCGGTGGTCTCAAGATAGCTCTGGAGCGGAGAGAAGAGCTTAACCAGCAGCTGAGTGATCTTCAGACGCGGTATAAGGGTCTAGAAGATGAACACAGCAAAGTCTTGGCCGCCAATAAGGACTACGACTGAGAATGGAGGAAAGCCAAGAGTGACTTGATGAAGATCAAGGGTGAGAGTCACGAGAAGGACCTTCGTATCTCTACCATTCGAGATGAAAATATCACCGTGAATCATAAGATTGCGTCCCTCTTAGATGACTCGAGGATGTGTCAGGTCGAGCTGAATGCTTGTAGGTTCCATAAAAAGGAACTAGAAGCTCAAGGTGTGTTTGTCACGCCTTCAGTATCTTCAAGGAGGGAGATAGGTGGGCCTTCTTCTGTCCCGTATTCAGGACCATTGATAAGGTCTCATGTCCGAGGTGGTATATCTCGAGGGATTCCAGGTGGAAGGGGCGGAGAGGCGCCACCTACTCCTAGAGCTCGTGACTCAATTGACTCTCCTGCTCGACCTGTAATTATAGGAAATAGTAGGGATCACCTACCCTCTCTCAATTGATGAGGGTGGCAGAAGAAAGTAATTGGGGCCGTGGCCTCCAAAGTGGTCGAGGTCGGGCCTCTACTTCTTCTCGCGGTCAGGGTCGTACCCCTGTATTTAAAGACCTTCACGAGGTGTAAGAAGTTTTTAGTGTAATAACACCTTTTAATTTTGCCGTTATAAAGGTCTTCATATTGCAATCCTTGAGAAGATTGACTCACAGGCTTATGAATAGCCGGAATAAATAGTGATGTATACCTTTAATAGGTGTATCACGAAAAGAGTCGAGTTCCAAACTTTGTGAGTTTGTGTGACTCATATTGTGTTGGTGTTAACCATATACTTTTTGTAAGTATATTATTTTATTTTGGCCTAAGGTGATTGTGGTTCGGACACGTAGTGCAAACAGCTCATATTAGATAAGCATCAATCACACGCTTATAAGCGTATAAATCTTAGGCAGAAGTCTCTACTTATGCTTTGTAAGGCATAGTGTCTCTTTGTATTAGAGAATGTTGACCGCTTTCAACATAAAATAAAAGATATATATTGAAGAGAAACTGTATTCTTCGAACTTGAGAATTTGGTAAAATTATAAAAGACAACCCCGAGTTTGGGAGCTCGGGTATGAAAAACTAAAAGATGAAAAGAAAAGAAGCTTGGCCCGTAGGCCTTATTGAAGTAGTTTCTCCTTATTTGGAGAAGATCTACTTGGTTTTAGCTCCGAGGTACTTTCATAGGAAGGGCGCCATGATGACATGATCCAAGTGTTCTCCTTCGCGTGTTTGCAAGAGGTAGAATCCACCGGATTGTGCTGCGTAGACTCTATATGGTCCTTTCGTCCTTGGATCCAGCGCTCCTCCCAGCTTGTTAGTGCACCACGGACCAACTGGCATTACCATTTCTCCCACTTGGAAGGTTTGGTGGCGTCGTTTGTGCCATAGTGCAGTCATCTCGTTGTAGGCCTCTTCTTCAAAGTGAAACACCATAGGTTGTTCGAGATCGGGGTCGGGGACCAGATCTCCTAGGATAGTGTTGACGGCCGAGATGTTAGTCACTTTTCTGGCGTCACAGATAGCCGTGATCATGCAAGAACGGGCCACTCCTTGATCTCCATTGATTGAATCTACTCCTTGCGGTGTCGGAAATTTCAGCATTAGATGATAGGGAGACCATACGGCTTTAGCTTGGCACATCCAAGGTCTGCCAAGGATAATGTTGAAGGGTGTGACGGTGTCAACTACCACAAATATGCAGTAGAAGGTCAAGCTCTTTATCCCATCTACTACTGTGACTAGGAGTGTGATTTCCCCGAGAGGTATTACGGGATTCCCAGTGAACCCCGAGATCGGACCCGTAGGTTTGAGGTCGTCCTTGGTAAATCCTAGTTTCTGGAAGCAATCTTGGTACATTACTTCTACTCCACTTCCGTCGTCTATGAAGACTCTTTTTACCAGAAAATATTGTACGGTTGCTGAGATGATGAGAGGATCAGAGTGAGGCATCTGATTTGGTACGGCATCCACGTCCGAAAAAGTAATGGTTTCCTCGGGGCGAAGCCTCTTGTTGACTGGCTCGGTATGTGGTATGGCCCGCACACTATCCTTCAGCTTAGTCAAGGAAATTGCTTCTCCGGTTGATGCCGTTGATGACCCGGTTGGCTCCATTTGGCGGTAGTGGAGAAGGATCTTGAGGATTGTTGCCTCCGCCGCCCTGGTTGTTATTGTTATTGTTCCGGGAGCCATCCTTCTTCTTCTGCCAGGGTTTTCCCCCATATCTCTTCTGGGTACCCTGGTTGTCACCGGCTACCGAAGGTGCAATTTGTTGCACGATTCCTTGACGAATCAACTTCTCGATCTCGTTCTTGAGCTGATAACACTCCTCAGTGTCATGCCTCCCATCTCGGTGATATTGGCTGAATTTCGGGGACCTTTGGCGCTCGACTGACTCCTTCATGGTGGGTGGGTCCCTTAAAAGGTGCCTGTGAATTGATAAAATATCAGCCCGAGATCTAGCCACAGGAGTGTATGAATCGAAGGTAGGTTTGGAGGCGCTTTCCGTCTTCTCGATATTCGGTATCTTCATTATGGGCTCTTTTTTTGTCCAGATGGGAGTCTGGAGGCCTCTTTCCTGTTACAGCGTTTGTTTTGCTAGCATACTTCTCCATGATGGCCTGGAGATGCTGAATGGTTGTTGGATTCTTTGTTGCCAGCTTCATCCTCAGAGTGTCATCATCCAGTGGCGGATCCAGACCGGGTCTGGCGGGGACTCAAACCCCCGCCAGCCCGGTTAGAAACGTCCAGTAATAGGGTTGAAATTTTTAGAACCGTCATGGTTTTCGGTGATCAGCCCCTGCTGTGGTTGTGCAGAACTGCAGAAAACTCCTGGGTTTCGTTCCTTTGAAAAGATAAAGTTCTACGACGTCGTTCTGATTTGTTGAATACATACCCTTTCCTTTTATTTTTATTTTTCTTTTTTGATTAGTCAACATATGTGTGCAGTGTTTGTTTAGGTGCTCGTTTCCATCTTTAGATAAAGTGGGCTACTCTTCCTTTCGCACAGTGACCCCGATGTTTTTTTTACATTATTCATCTACTATTTTATTTTCAATTTAAAATTAATATCCTTTAGAATTAATAAATATTTTTATCTATTTATCATAGTTCTACTCTTTTTTTTATCTATTTATGTTTATAGTTCTCCTCTAATGGCCTTTAAAAGATCATAAATTTTATATTAATATCTTTCTAAAGAGTATATTTAAAAACTATAAATTTTATATTTATATTTATAGTTTTACAGTATAATTGAATTAGTCATCAACAATTTTAATATGATATATTGATAATCAAAATTGATGTGGAAAATAAAAAATTTGTCTTCATATTTCAGCCCCCACCATTAACATTTTCTGGCTCCGCCCCTGTCATCATCTACACTCATTCGATACATATTGATCAGGAGGCGTTCATCTCGATCATAGCATTCAGTAGCTAGATCCATATATCTGTGATAGTGTTCTATAACAGTCTCTCCTTCCAGGCGGGCCACATATCCCAAATCTCCGAGAGACTTGGTAAACTTCTTCTTCTGGAAAAAAGCGTGGAGAAGGAACTCAGCGAAATCCCAGTAATCGAACAAGCTTTCTGATTTTGTCTGAGTAAACCATGTTTGTGCTTTCCCTCAGAGGTAACTGGGGACGATCTTGCATATTTCCAACTCATGGAAATTCCTGGTTTCTAGAGTCTTAAAAAAGATCGAGAGAAATTCTCTAGGATCACTGGTGCCATCGTACGTGGGCAAGTGCTCTGGGACCTTCTTGTGGCTATCGAAGGGGAGGTTCACGATATGCCGCGAGAAGGGAGAACGAGCGGACTGTCCTCTGGGTCCGAGGATGCGTGTGATTTCCTGATCGACTTCGTATTTACCTCGAGTAGGGTAGATCCCCTCTTGAGTGAAGGGCCGAGCGGCACTGTTTTGCCATTCGCTTCGCGCTCGTTCCCTTTTCTCGCGCATGAGCTCTTCTTCAACATTGTTGATGCACATCTTCTACACTTCCTCCCTGCTTAATCCGGCGCCTTCATTCTGGTAGTTAGTTGGATTAGGGGGTAGTGGCAGACTGCTCTGAGGATTATAAGGCGGTAGACCCCTAGATAAATCATCTAGGAGTCTCCGCTGTCGAGTGGAATCAGCAGGTGGTGTTGTTTGAGCTCCTGAGATAGATACTCGATTGGGGGGCCTCATGCATCTGTGCACGGAGTTGTTGACTCGAGTTTATCAGAGATGCAACGAAATCAGGGTATTGGGAATGTAAGTCCCTCATCAGTGCTCGGACATCTTCAGGGATCGTTCTCGGAGGTGTGTCCGAGTCAAGGTTGATATAAGGTGGCTCAGAGCTTGACGGGTTATGTCGTACAGTCTGGTTTAAGGTTTCTCTAAGACGTCTTTGTCTTTCTTCCTCCTTCCGTCTTTCTGCGAGGATTTATCGATCCCTTTGTGCTTGTTCTACTACGGAAAAGATCGAATCAGATCCGTTGTACCCAAGCCCATTCTCTTGGTCAAGGCCGTCTAGGTTGTTGACGTGTTCGTTGTAGTTCATGTCAGTCTGGATCGAGACTCTCTAACGGGATTCGATCCAGAAGGTGGTATTCCTGATGCAGCAGGATTTGGACCGGAGGAGGGTGCTCCGGATACAACGGGGTTTGTACCGAAGGAGTTAGGAATGCTGGAGTTTCCTGCCCCCAGGGTAGAGCTTGATGGTGGTTCAGAGGTAGAGCGCGTACGAGATCCTCCAGGTCGACCACGTCCTCGACCGCGTCCGCGTCCTTGGGGGGGTTGCTCTGCTTCCGGGTTTTCCTCCGGATTTTGCCCTAGCACACGAGCGCTTCGTCTGGGCTGCTCAACTTCAGACATGTTGTTGGAGGAGCTGTTCTTCAGGTGCGCTTAGACCAGATCAGAGACAAGGTTCGGCGACATCGTCAATGGGTGTGATATCCCACTGGGCGTGCGAAATTGATGTATGCCGGACACCAACACTTCGACGACGAACCAGGCTCTCGTCAAAACAAAGCCCCGGGTGTCCCGAGGGTAGACACTCCGACGCTCAAGTCAGTATATTGATTAAGGCGTAAAGTATGAAGTATGAGAGTAGATGGAGAGGTCTACCAAACCTTTAGGGTATTTATATGGCTACAATCCGTAGATCACCAAGATATGTATTTATGGTATGAATTCAACTCTAATGGGATAGTAGTTGTATTACCATGTATAGTAGAAGTATATTTTGGACATGGTTGTGTTACCATGTTTAGGATGGCTGTATTACCATTTTTGAGAGGATGTATATTCCTTGTAGAACATTCATAATATACGCAATCCTTATAAGGATTATGATTGATAGACCTGTGGATCCACCCTCCGCGTACCTCGAGCCCACGACTCTTCTCGGGCCCTGGTCCGAGTATGAATGAGGTTCGAACCATGGACTTATCAGTGGCTGAGGTTGATGATGGGGAGCTACCAGTCTAATGCAAGGGATGTGTAAGTTGTCCATGTTGAGAGCACCTTTGACTGGAGCAGGTAGACTGTGCGAAGTAAAAGAGCAAGCTTGCTTGATGGCCAGAGAATGTTTTGTCAGGGAGTCAGCTGCTTGATTCCCTTCTCTGAGTGTATGTATCAGCACTCTATGACCAAGGAGAGCATGTATCTTATCTGCAAGACAAAATAGAGACCAATGTCTTTTCAAAGGGTTAAGAATCATATGGATGGCAGATAAGCAGTCTGATTCAACTGAGAAAGGTTCAATGCCAATAGCCAGTCCCAAAGATACTCCAGCATCAATGGCCATAAGTTCTGCATGAACGGGGGAGCATGAGGCCATACAGAATCCCTTGGCTTCCAACAATAGACCAGCAGAGTTCCTGATTATAACTCTTATACATGCCATGTTAAAAGACCAGGAAGCATCGACATTAATTTTGAGGCCCATGGGAGGTCTATGCCATAGCACAACAGAGATGATAAGTTTTGTAGGTTTTGTTAGGAGGGGAAGTAAGCCATCTGAGACTAGTTCAAGATCAACAGGTCTAGAAATGTGGTGTGGAAATGCTAAGAAGGTGTAGTAGATGGCTTCTCTAATTTCTTTGACAATTATGTGGGGGACTGGATCTATATTTTCAAAAAGTTTCTTGTTCCTAAGTTTCCACAAAGACCAGCAAACAAAAATTGGGGCAATATGAGACAACTTTGTGTGTAACTTTGATAGACCACTAAAGGACCAATAAGTAGCTAATCTATCCCATAAGTTTGGTGCAATAAAATAGTGAGTTCCACATATGAGGTGCATCTGTTTCCACACTAAAGTAGCAATTTTGCACTCATTAAAACAATGTTGAAGGGAATCAGAGTTGTTGCAGAAAGGACATTTGGAGGGCATATTAAATCCAATTTTTTTGAGAACATCATCAAATGGCAACAAGGCATTTAAAAGTCTCCATATAAATATGGAGATCTTTTTATGTATGTGAGGATCCAAAATTCTTTTAAGAACAGGGAATGCTTGGGTGGCTAGTCTAAGCTTAGCATAGGCAAATTTGATTGTGAACCTCCCTAGAACATCTGGCTTCCAAATGAGTAGGTCTTTTCAATTAGGGAAGAGGGAAGCTTGTTCCAGAAATGAATATAGCTATGTAGGGATATATTGTTGCAGTGCAGAAAGGATTTGGTCTTTATGGTGTATAAAATCTGCAACAGTGAGGTTCATATAGTGAGGTGGAGGTTCAAAAAAGTCAATCAAGGGGCCAAAATATGTCCAGTTAGCAGACCATAAATTACATGATCCTTCTCCATGTATCACTTTAGAATTGGATTCAGTAAATTCATTTATGTTGCAGATCCGTTTCCAATTCTGTGAGGATTTTGATGTTTTGGGGAGAGAAGCAATAAACTGAGTCCATGGAGCTTGACCATGTTGGTATTTCCACCATAATTTGCAAGAAAATGCTTTTATTATGGTGGAAAGGGATCTGAGCCCCATACCATTCTGATCAGTAGGAGAATGGAATGCATCTCATTTTTTCCATCTCTTTTTTGGACCATTCTCAGAGTGTCCCCAAAAGAAAATTGAAAATTTTCTTTCAATTTTCTTGATCACCTGTTTTGTGGGTGCCATCACAGCCCAAATGTGCTATGGAAGTGAGTATAGGCAGGATTGGATAAGGGTGAGTTTGCCCCCAGAAGAGAGCCAAACATTTTTCCAATTCTTAAGTCTTCTATCAACCATTTCCATCAAAGGTTGAAAATGAGTATTAAGAGTTCTGCCTGTATATATTTGCACTGCTAAATATTTGAAAGGCAGTGTGCCACACTTCATTCCTAAAATATTTTGTATTTGTCTATGCTTAATATCAGAGGCATGTTGACTGACAAAATACTCACTTTTTTCAAAATTTATCTTCTGACCAGTAGTTTCCTCAAATTTGACTAAAAATGCTTTCATAATAATGAGGTTCATCTTTGATGATTGCAGAAAGATAATGGTATCATCTGCATAGCTTAGATGAGATATTGGAATAGCATTTCTAGGCAAATTATAGTAGTGTAGCTTTCCTTTGTCAAAAACAAAGGAGAGACTTCTTGTAAATGCCTCAGAGAAAAGGTTAAACAGAAAGGGAGACAATGGATCCCCCCCTTTTTAATCCCTCTTGTAGCTTGGAAAAAACCAACAGGCCTTCCATTTACAAGCACAGAAAACCAGGCAGAAGATAAATTCTTACTGATTGTGTGCACAAATCTGCCATGAAATCCAAATTTTAGCAGTACACTGTTCAGAAAAGCCCAACTAACCCTATCAAATGCCTTCATAAGGTCAAGCTTAATTATGCAATTAGGTTCAGGGGCCTTTCTGTTCAGAAGTCTTGCCATTTCTTTAAGATAGATGACATTATCAGAAATGTCTCTATTTTGTAAGAAGGCTGACTGGTTGGGGGAAATTAATTTAGGCATCAAAGGTTTCATTCTTTCCATTAGTAGTTTTGAAGAAAAAATTATTTGAAATATTGGAAAGACTGATTGGTCTATAGTCATCAAAGCTTTTTGGAACTTCTTTCTTTGGGATGACTGTGATCCATGTACAGGGGGAATTTCAGTATTGGACATAAACTCATTTGCTGCCTCTAATAAATCATGGCAGATAATATCCCAAGTTTTAATAAAAAATTGTGCAGTGTACCCATCAGGGCCTGGACTGCTATTTTTGTTAAGCTGGAAAACAACCAATCTAACTTCCTCTAAACTAATTGGCTTTAGGAGCTCTTCATTTTCCTCCTCAGATACAAGTTTTGGAATCTGAGAAAGAAAATGGGAGAAGAATAGACCCTGGTCAGGATGGGGGCTGTCAGTTAATAATCTCTGATAATAAGAAATAGCTTCCTTCTCAATATCAGAATTATTATCAAGCCACAGACCATTTGTACTCTTTATTTTAGTGATATTTAGTCTACCTCTTTTTTCCATAACAGTTTTATGAAAAAATTTAGTATTCCCATCACCCTCTCTAAGCCATTTGACCTTAGCCTTATATTTCCAGAAGTGATTATGCTCTTTTAGTGATTTAACTAAAACAGCTTTGGCCTTTTTTAGCTTTATCATCTCATCAGTATTACTGTATAGATCAAAAGCAATCTCCTGTATTCTTAAATCTTCCTCTGCCTTAGTAACATTGTCATTAATATTACCAAACACCTCTTTGTTTCAGAGTTTTAAGACTTTTTTTGAGGTTGTTTAGTTTTAAGAACAATTTAAGCATGCCAGAACCATAAGAAGGGGTGCTCCAGTTAAGCCTGATTACATCTAGAAAACCTTCTCTCTTAAACTAGGTATTAATGAACCTGAATGGTTTTGGTACAGAGGGGGTGTTATTAGCCATGATAAGTAACAAGGGACAGTGATCAGAGGGGTATTTATTCAGGACTTGGATGGAAGACTGAGGAAATTTATCTAACCAGGACATAGAGCGCAGACCTCTATCTAATATCTCCACTGTAAGTCTTTCACAATTATCCTTAAGTCTACCATTTGTCCAAGTATAGGTATCACCAACAGTGCGAATATTTTGCAGTGCCATGTCATCAATAAAAGAACTAAAATCATTTATGCTACCAATACTGGGCCTGGAAGGGCCTCTATATTCAGAAATAGATGCCATAGCATTAAAATCACCTATGTACATAGCACCAGATTGAGTAAAATTAGATCTTTCCATGAGTCCTCTCTTTCTTTTCTAGTTCTTAGCCCATATACAATCACAACATTAGCTGAAGTGTTCATTAAGTGACTTTTGAATTTGATAGAAAGAAACTGATTATGGTCAACATGTGGTGAAATGTCTAAGTTAGGGTTCCACATAAGCCAGATATTGCAGTTAGCAGCAGGCAAACAGTATGTAAATTGAAGTCTGATTCTGTATGATTCACATTGGGAGTTATCATGCTTAGGCTCAATCAGACAAAGTAAATCAGGTTTGTGAGTATTGAGTAATCTGGTCAGTCTAGTCATAGAAGATTCTATGTCTCTAGCATTCCAGATAATCATTTTGTGATTGAAAGTACTACACATATTTACATGGTTTGAGGCACTTTGATGCAGTTCTGGTAATAATTTTATTTATCTGAGTGAAACAAGTGGATACTTCACTCTGATCAATAGAGTTATTACTAGTACTTGCAGTAAGAGAGCTGGAGTTGGAGGTTACCTGTGGTTTAGTATCAAGTGTGTTGAGACCTTCCTCAGTTTCAGTAGAGTCATCTATGTGTTTACTGGGAATCTCTTCCTGATCTTCCTCTGCTTCTTCAATCAGTGGTAGGAATCTATTCCCTGTTCTAGGTTGAGAGGCAAAAGACAACTTATTAGCATTAAAGGGATTATCTGGTGAGACTGGCAATTTACCTGGATGGATGAAAATATCATCTGCTGCATAGTTAACAGGCTTTTTTTGTGAGGACCATTTAGTCTCAGAGAGTAAAGGAACCATTGACAGGGAATCTTTATTAGTAGAGTCATCAGTTTGGAGTGTATTTGATTCCAAGTCAATCAAATCAGTAGCACTTGGCAAGGGAGTTTGTTGGGTGTCCTGGCTAAGGGGTGGAGTGTGTGTGGTGTGCTCAGTGACTGGAAGAACAGTCTCTTTAGTGGGAACCTGGGTTGGGACTGGGACATAAATAAGCTTTTGGTTGTGAAGAGTTGCAAGCTTATCTTTGGTAGTAGTGCCAGAAGAGCTAGCAGTGTTGTTTTTAGGTTTTTGTTGTGATGGGGTTGGGGGTTTTGGCTTAGATATAGGTTTAAGTGGTTGGGATCTAACAGAGATAGGTTTGAGCTCAGGGTGTAGCACTCTACAGTCATGCATTTCATGCCCAAGCCTCTTACAGTGCACACAATAATATGGTATAAAAGCATACTCAACTGGGAAATCAGCCACCCCCCCCAGCAAGGTCGTTGGTTAGAGTGACTGCATTATGCAGTTTATCTATAAGATCAACCTCAATACACATTTTAACAGCTGAGGGTCTAGTAAGCATAAAAGTAGCAGCATCTAGCTTAATGAACTTCCCTATGCTATTCCCAATTTCTTCCAACATAGCAGTATTATACCAGAATAGTGGAATGTTGTGAAGTGTAATCCAGAAAGGTATAATATGGGTTTCAGTATTGGGGGGAAAGTCAGGGGTCCATTTGAATACCTTCATTACAGCCCCTTTGAATGCCAGTTGAGTCTTCATCCAGCAACACTGGTAATCCCCCGTTCCTTCAAATCTGATGAGGTTGTGCTTATAGTCGATTGAGCCCAGTTGGTATCTTCCTTTGATTCCTACAGATTTGAATGCCTCGTTCAGAAACTCCATGGAGGGCTTCATTCTTGGAAATTTCCCGATCAACGCATTGCTGCAATGCTCGGAAAGTTGCGCGACTTGTTGGGGAGTGATGATACAGGCTATTTTTCCTTTATAGTTAGGAGTGGGCTTGATTGAGGGAGTGGAAGAGAGAGAGGAGATGAGCGATGATGGTCTAGAGTTCAAAGCTTGTGCATAACTCCGGTTTGCGGTGGTTCCGCCGCTGTCATGCGGCGGTGCCGCCATGAAATTGACCGTTATATGGCCACTACAGACTGAAAACGGTAATATTAGAATAGTAAAGTAGAGAGAAGGAGGAGCATTTGGCTAGATTAAAAAATAAATTAATTAATTCTGTAAAAGCATTAATGGTTTAAATTTAAAATATAAAAAACATACTTTATTTTAAAATATTTTTCATCACTAACTAATTTTTTTATTAATGTATAAACTCGTATTTTTGTTTAAGTACAATGTTTACATATAATGTACGTAGATGAAATTGATATAGAGTATGATTAACAACATGATAAAAAAAAATTTGGGATAAATAAGGAACGAAATTGGTAACATTCAATTTTAGAGCACCAAACCATTTCATCCCATATAGAGTATCAATTCTTCTTTCTCCTCACAATCCCTATTTTAGAGTACCATATAGAGAATATGTTGGATCCTAAAAAATGACCTAAAACTCTAAATTTTCCCAAAATCTATATTTTAGAGCATTTGTTGAACTTACTCTAACTCTTATGGTAATAAGAGTTGTATTCTCATTTTCAGAGAGAGTGTATTACTTGTAGCTAGGTAATTCGGAATATACGTAAGTCGTGTTTATACTAGGTCGGTGAACCCGTAAGTCCATCTTCCACATAAACCGAGCCCAAACCCTCTCGGCGCCGCTTGGATCAAATCCGAACGAACCCACAAGTACGAACCATGAAGTTATCAGAAAGCGTGTGAAGATAGCAAGTAAAATAACTAAATAAGGTAAGGTACTCTGGATCCATCTAATATAAAATTGGATCGCTCTTTTTAGTATACTTAGATGTTTCAATTCAGTCTAGTGAGTTTCTCATAAAATTAGATCGATTAAAGTCAGCGTAATCACACCAATAATATTTTTCAATATATCAAATTTACTTAACTAATTTTTATTCAATTCCATTTAAATTAGTTAAGCGCTAAGCCACTCATTACTTGAATCGAATGTAGTTAAAATTTTAATTTGTATATAAGTTATATTAGTTGATTAGATTTTGTCAATCCAAATTCTTTATTAACCGTTAAGGTCATATTCACCCAACTTATCTTAATAACTACTAAAAGAGGCCATTTTTGCCACGTGGCGCTCTCACAAAATTTTCCCATGCTTACTAAAAAAATTTAAAAAAAATCCCTTTTCCGGTTACTCTGCCTCTTTGGCTTCCGAATTTAATTCGACAATATTATTGTTTCAGTTTTCTAAGCGTCCAGATACATCATATCTAAGTTCCCCAAATTTATTCTCGATGGGCAATACTCCTCACAATTACTCTTCCTAAATCTGTGTTTCAATTCTCCCTTCATCTTCCCCGTTTCAATTATTGTTTCACTAAACTATCGACCGTCCTCCCCTCAGTGAACTCCCCCGTCGCCGCTGCTTTCGATTCCGTGGAGGAGGTGGCCAGCGCTGATTCGCCGCACGGTGCTGAACAACAGCAGCGTTGCTCACCGGAGAGGCCAACCTGCTGATGAGTTGGATGGGGTGGTGACAAGTCAAATCAATGTTGATTATGTTATTCCGCTATGCCAACCTGCTGAAGATATATACTTTATCGCCGGAATATATATAAAGTTGTGTTGTTTTAATGGTTAAAGTTGATGTTGGAGTGTCTTGATCACCTGCGTTTTTGAACTTGGTAGTGTTGATTAATATTTTCCTGAAAAAGGAGTGCAGAGGACGGGAGTGGGAGAGGTGGTGGCTTTGAAAGCTCTGAACGGCGGCGGTGCTCTGACAGAGAAGGTGGTCACGCCGGTGATGGCCGTCTGTGGCGATCTCACTGCAATCAATGACAAGTCAAAACTGATTTTCATCTATATTTAACTGCAAACTTTATCAGTATCAGGTGTTACGAATGAGAGGCTATCCTTCGAGAGCTACAACCAGCCGTTTACTCACGTCAGGTATTCATCACAGATCTTCATAATGATATTCTGTGATTTTGGAATCCCTTTCTTCATCCTTTGTTTATTTTGATTGAGTGTGTTTTGAATAGAGCACAGTGAGAAGAATGAGAGGGGAAAGTCTAAGATCAGCAACTCGCTACATACTGAGGCTGGGGACAATCGATTGGAAGATGAAAGTGTTTGATCGCTGCTCTTGGTTCATTCTCTAATTTAGTGGTTGATGAGGTAATATTAGATTATGTAATTAACTCTAATTTAATTACCAGAGCCATTCAATCCAGTACTTTCTTGCTGACTGTTCTATTCAAATTAACTATACTTCAGCTTCTTTGTTTTGCTTAAACTTATAGAAAGTTCAGGTTTTCTGGTATATATTTTCTTTGCTACTTAATGGAGTTTGAGCAAACTCAGATGTGAGAGTCCTTAACGATCGATGTTATGTCAGTTATGAGCTGGTCAATAGCCGTAGAGCTAATTGGAGTGAGCTTGCTCAATTGAATCTCCTCATGAGCAATCAGTTCATTAGCAAGGGATCAAAAAGGGATAAGCTTGAATCAACACCTCAGGAAACTACAGGTTGTCTATTTTAACTCTGTTTGAATGTTATTACTTTTAACCTGAAGTGTTTAGGATTCTAAAATATTCATGTTTTTGTTTGATCTTTTTCCGTGCATTGCTTTTGATTTTATCACGCCCCTCAAATTTAAACATTTGGCGTTGAATTCCATCTGTAATCAGGTACAAAGACATGTAGGCCTCAGATTTAAAATAGTCACGTATTTTGAAGTTTAAAGTATAAGCTAATTGTCATGCTAATGGGAATTAGCTGCATGTATTGTTCTTATTGCATACTATGATTTTCCTTTTTAAATACTCATCAGCTTATTGCCTTTGGCAGGTGAAATAGAGCTGAATAGGAATGTGGATAAAAGGGATCAAGAACATAGTCTTAATGAGGTCTCAGTGGCCATATAATATTTGTCATTTTAAATTTTGTAACATAGTTTTAACAATAGCTGAATGTGTGATTTATAATTTTAAAGTTTGATCTCTCTTGTGTAACTCTTTTGGGTGTCAACTTTGAAAGTTTTTAGGTCCTTAGCCTTAGTTCAATATGGATGAGAATTATCGGACTTGGATTTGTGTATTCCTTACAGAGTGATACTAGCACTATTTCTTGATTAATTTTAGCTCTTGAAGTACTAATGTTTATGGTTTGTATCTATACATTTCTCTAATTGAACAACCTTATGTTCATATTGCGTTCTTTCTTTTCAATGTTTGCTTGAGAAACTACATCTCGAACAAAGTTTCATATTTTAATTTGAACTCAAATGTTTATGAAACTTCCTTAGGGTTGTTTTTTTCTGTTTTTTATTTTTCATACTCTCAATCATCCTTACTTGTGGATTTGCTCAACCTGATAATTAATTTGATTTGAGAGGGTTTTTTTTCTTATTAAGTTTGAGAATTTTGCCACAGGGCTCGGACTTATTCATCGCGACTCTCCATAGGATTGGAAGCGTGTGAAGCTATGAAAGACCTTCGGGTATTCAGTATTCAGGTTTGCAAAGTATTTAGTGTCACTATACAGGCATTCTCTATAAACGAACTTCAGGTATTCACTATTTAGTGATCTGATTTTATGGAGACTCTCATAAGTTAGGCGATTAACCTTATTTTTTGTGTTTTTGATTACTTAATCAGTAATATGATTGCTGATATTTTATATGATTGCTGATATTGTAGACATAGAGATGCTTTGGATCGAATTTCACTTGCAAATGCAGACTTTGTTTTTGGCCCATGAAATGGTCGCTTATAAATACAGTTCTAGCCTGCTACTTTTGTGCAGAAAGTCCGAGTATGCAGATAAGCCACTTTTGTTTTGAAAAGAAAGAGGTGTTGTTGAGTTCAGTTCTTATTTTATTCAGTTTGAGTTTCATAATTTGTTTGTATCCATCATTTTCTATGTTTTAGGTTTGGGGTCTTAACATAGGTATACTCACAACACCAAATGGTGTTTTGATTTGATCAAGAACACACTAACAATTACATGTAATATTGATTTAATGATTAACCATTCTTCATCATTTACTATATTTTGTATGTACGATTTGAGTAATCTTGGAATGTAATGTTTTCTTTATAATCACTTAAAAATATTCGCTCTAAACTTTTGAACTTAAAAAGTACCCTTTCAATATTTTTAAATTTTAAAACTAAAATTTTATCTATTGACCATTTTATAAATATACTCCGCTTATAAAGAGTATGTTACATAAATCTTATAAGATCACTTAAATCTTATAAGATCTTGAATAAGCGCTTTACATCGGATAAATGAGTTAAAAGTTATAATCAAATGTTAAAGTGAGAAATTAATAAAGAATTTTATCAATGAAAATAATGACCAAAACATTAGAGTAATGAGTTTTTTTAAAGATGGAACAAAAGTATATGTATATCAAAACCTTAATTTAAAACCGTGCAGTATTGCACGGGCATTATCTAGTGTAATTATAATTGAATTGAAATGAATTGAGTGAAAAGCTTAAAATAATCATATTACTAATTAACTTATATTAAAATTTCATCAATCTGTATTTTATTAAAATTAAATCGATCAATTTAAAGCTTTTTTAGATGCTACAAAAAAAACAAGCATTTGGGCTGCCCTAAGTTTAGGTTAGTTGATAGGAATGTATATTATACATATTAGTTGACTAGATGCATCTAGGAGGATCATATCTGAAACCGACAGGAGTCTGACTATTTTCCAATTTATAAAATCCAACTTTAGTTTATAGGTTTCATACATATCACATTGAATTATATACTCTACCATATGTATGTATTTTTCATTTCTCCTATTAAACATACTTGATA
Organism: Sherardia arvensis; assembly: GCA_948330725.1. Classification (NCBI taxonomy): domain Eukaryota; kingdom Viridiplantae; phylum Streptophyta; class Magnoliopsida; order Gentianales; family Rubiaceae; genus Sherardia; species Sherardia arvensis. The sequence goes on along the minus strand of OX415236.1, from coordinate 37,604,488 downwards.
AGCTTTGGCTTCGATTTGTGATTAGTTATTAGGTGAATGGATGCATATGTAATTAATTCATTTGGAATTCTCTTGATGTAATTTAATGTGAGGGTTGACTAGATTCCGTTCTAGATATCTCCGAACGATTAAAAAAATCGATGTATGGCATCATTTATAGTCCCTATCTCCCGTGAGAAATCGCACTCAACATCACAATCTCCAGTACTCTCTATACAGGTTCTACACACTCCCATATCCTTCGTTTACTCCGTCGCCTACACAGCAGCGCCACCGCCAATGGCATCCTCGACCGGTTCTCTTCCGCCGCCACCACCAACGGCATCGTCGATCGGCTCTCTTCCGCCACCCGTGCCAATGGCATCGCCGATCGGCTCTCTTCCGCCGCCACCACCAATGGCATCGTCGGTCGGATCTCTTCCGCCCCCACCGCCGGCAATGGCATCGTCGATCGGATCTCTTCCGCGGCCGCCGTCGCTACACGATCGCTTCAAGATCCACAACTTGATCTTGAGCGACGCCAACGTTTTTAGGGAAACATTAACTTCTTTTAACCAACGCATCAACGTCTCCAAGTTGAGGTGAGTTCTTGCATGCCATTTTCATTTGCATAAAAACTATATGATCTTGAATTTAAGCATGTGCGTGTTTTTGTCTGAAACAGGAAATATCGTGTTCTTGATCTGCACCGACTCTATTGTGAGGTGACAAAGAGAGGTGGTTTCGAGCAGGTTTGTTTTTTATTTGTGTGTTTATTTATGGATATCAATGGGGGTGCGTGAATATTATGCAAATATTTTTATAATTTAATGAAGTGGTGTGTTTTTTTGTAAGGTGGTGAACAAAAAAAGATGGCGCGAAATTTCAAGGGCATTGCACATAACTAGCCCGAAAAATACAAGTATTTCCACGCGTTTGAGGGATTACTACAGTGAATCACTTCTCCAGTTCGAGCATCATTATTTCCCAACTCTTCCCAGTGACACACCCACAGGTTAAAAAACTGAAATTTCTATAATACAACATAATTTGTTTAGATAATAATACAATTTGGTCAATTGAGTTTCACCTATAGGAATCTAAATAGGATGAGTTATGAATTTTGATCCGCAGCTCGCTGGACTCGCCGGCCTCGCCAGTCAACTGATACCCACATCTCCAGCCTTTCTCAACCGGTGGCCGCCACTCCCCAGCCAACTGAGATCCACATCTCCCGCCTTTCTCGACCGGTGGCCGCCACTCCAGTAGCCCTGAACCGGCCCTCAGACGCTCAACCACCACACTACTCTGCAGGTCAATATTTTTATATTCAATTATTTACATAGTTAATGATATGTGTTTTGAATATGTGATGTGTAACTTACGAAAATAAGTCTAATTATAATTAACATGGCATCTGCGATTTGTGATTTTTATTTTTTGATTGAAAGGTTGTAAATTATGGTTGTGAAGTGTGTTTGATGGTGTATTTTTGTTAAAGTTTGTTGCTGTGTATAGTGGTAGAAAGTAGGTTAAGTGTGAAGTTGTTTGTGAATTTGTGGTATCTCGAGATGAATGCAAACAAATTAGTATGTTTATTATCTCATATACTTGAAATTACATAATGAAGGGAAATTAGATATAAATCATTTCAAAAGCATCTAATAAAATGCGTTTAAAATCATTACCTAAATATGATTAAAAATATAGTAATCATTTCAAACCTGATTATGTAAATACATTTGTGATGTGATGTATGGCGTAATGCATTTTATACAATACACTGTGTACTAGAATTGACACGAAAACCTAATTACAATGGATCACGTGTATTTTGTTTATTCGAATCATTCACGTGTTGATAAAAAAACCTACCCGATCCCACTCTCATATCGATGCATGACATGTAACAGGTATTCACGTGCTAGAACAAAACAAATCTATTATTAATTTATATATACGTATACAGTTATTTTTGTATTGAAAATATATGGATAATAATTTACACATAAGGGCGTTTTTAACCCTAAACCTAGTTTCTAACTCGAGTTTGTTTTTGTTGTATTCAATCAAATTAGATTAGTGGCATCTAATAATTAACACTAAATCATAAATGGGTGCTAAAACCAAATAATATAACTAATGTTTTAGTACATATATAATTAAAAACATTTTATTTGATTGATTTTTATTTCCCTAAATTGCTTTAGGTAGTTTGCTGCAGTTCAATGCCATTGCTCCTCCTCCAGCTACCACTTTCAGGGCATCCAGTTCAGGTTAAGTTCTCTGCCTCATTTTCTTACCGTTAAACATTTAGTAAAAATTACTATCCCTGCCATAAGCTTACCTCATTTTCTTACCGTTAAACTTAAACATATAGTAATTCTACTATCCCTGCCATAAGCTTACCGTTCTTTTTTATTATTTTGTATGGCACTAATGCTTTTTTATTTATTAAAAAAAAAACTTTTTAATTCATCAATTTCAGACGCTCCGCCATCTGAAGTTACGGGAACCATAGATGGATATTTGTCTAACATCGGATATATGATTTCCATCAACGTTGGATCTGAGATTCTCAGGGGTGCAGGCTTTCAGCATGTTCCGGCCAAAAAGTCCGGGCAGAGGAAGACGAAGACAAAGAGGAGTCGGGATCCAGAGCTCCCAAAAAGACCACGGAGCGCGTATAATTATTATGTCAGTGAGAAGTATACCTTGCTTAAAAAGAAATACCCCAACTCTAACAAACGTGACTTCTTCAAGTTAATCAGTGAGATGTGGAAAAGGGAAACTAACTCGCTGCTGCTAAGTGTAAGTATCTTGGGAGACTTTAGCATCTGTTCTTAGATTGCAGTTTTTTTCCTGTTAGTAAATACATCATGAACTGTGTTTTTTGGACACGCAGGAATATAGGCGATTGGGATATGCAGACCGAGATCGCTACGAGAGGGAGATGTATGAGTACAAGATGAAGAAGCATCAGATGAAGAAGCAGTACAAACTGTCTTTTTGATGCCAGAAATTTTCAGAATATAACTCAGGAAGATGTATGCATTTCTCTTTTCAACATAGCTTTGAATCTATAGTTCATCTACTTTTTACTTCATTTACTTTTTACTTCATCAATAAAAACAATATATTCCAAACAGATCTCATTTTCTACAGTTTAAAAGCACTCATTTATTTATTGAACGAGGAAACATAAACTGATTCAGAGATCAGCCAGAGTAAACTCATATCCCAAGATCTTTAACAATCCGTGTACAAATAAAATGCAATAAAAATGAAGATCTTTCAGACTTTCACCTAATAATACAGACAAATATACAAATTATTGGTGTATTATTGAAGCAGATAGAGAAGATTAAATATGCATGATATATAATCCATCTTTCGGCTAGCGATCACCTGTTTTATTTCACCATTTCAATCAGCGATGAGAGAGAGTAAGGTAATCGCATAGGAGAGAAGTAAAATTAAGGTAAAAGGGAGTTTATTCTAAAGGGAAGTTAGTGCTCCGCTGAATATATAAATTAATTAAAAACATTAAAAACATTAAACTACGTAGTTTTGACTAAAACCATCACATAACCAACACAAGATCACCATATTCCGGCGCCTACAATTTTCATAAATTCTTTTTTTATTTCTTTAAATTTCATTCTTTTCTTAAAGGAAACTATATTTTTTAGTATATTCTTCTTCCGGTAAATAATATGTTTTTCAATAATCAGAATTATAATTAATTGGATAGGAAATACATTTATTTCGAGGAGGGAAAGGAAATTCTTTTAGAGAGACGCTTCAAGAAATTAAATATTGAGATAAATAATTTCTCATTTTTTAAAAATAAAAATTTATTTAAAGTTTAAATTTAGGCAACACGACTTTTTATTTTACGTCATGATCTCCTTTCTTTAGTAAGTTTTTCTTCTTCATGAGTAAAATTTTGCATTAATTTATTACAATTTGCATTAGTATATTTTAGTTAGACAAATGTTATTACAATTTGCATTAGTATATTTTGTAGAATATACGGGTATCATATACATGCATAAACGTGGAAACCACACATTTATATATGGCATTAGTATATTTTCTAGAGAGAGCTAGGCATGTAATTATATAAATTGAAGAGAAGCGTGTATATATTTTTTCAACAAAGAGACGTATGTATATTATCTTATCTATTGTTTGATTCACCTTAAACTACCACCTTTCTAGGTTTAAAAGGCCTTTCTTGAATGAAATTGCTACTTATTGGATGCGAAATTCTATGAATCAAAGATGGAGAGCGAATTTGTGATGGCGAGGATAAGGAGGACAGTGGCTACGGCAGTAATGTATGTGAAGGGTGTGGTCTCAGAATATTGTTGCAGCGGCGACGGAATTGATGATGACGAACTTGGGCACCATCGGTGATCAAGGACAGTTCACTAAATTTCGAGTGGTTTACGCTCATACACGATCAAGGTTGTGTTTACTTTATTTTTGTTTTTTTGTGCAATCTTAATAATTATAATTATATGTGTCTTTTTTAAGGATAAATTCATCATAGTATATAGATATTTCTTGAAAATCCATATTTGATTAGTGTTTTGAATTGATAAATGCACTCTTTTTTTAAAAAAAATTAAAACCACTGTTAGGTGGGGTGATATTTATTAGGTTCACCAAACCTAAAAAACCCCTTAGGGAAAAATAATCCAAATTGTTACAATACAATGTATTAATTGAGAATGTATAAAATAAAATATTGATACCCATGTCTAACTCCCACAAGCAATTTAGAGATCGCTATGCGAAGCTCAACTCTGCCGATGGGAGGACACGCTACTTGCAAACATGTTAGGGATCGCTATGCGAAGCCCAAATTTGTCGACAAGCACGGGGTACAATAAAATATTTTCTAATCTGTTCTAGCTAGACATACAAATTTTTGCTCTATGAATCCAGATTTAGAAGCTTGATCCACTCTAGTTGTTTCCAGTGATGTTGCAGCTACTTCTTTTTTCATTGTTGAGATCTTGTTCAGGCCTGGCGCCTGCAATGAACATCAAATAACATCAGCAGAAACTGAAATATAATACATTTAAGCTCTTATATATGGTACCTCTCTACTATCTAAGGCTACAAGACCCTTAATAGTATTAGGTAGTGTCATATTTGTAAAAATTGCATTCCTTCTTTCTTTACTAGCTAGGTTAGCTAATGCATCAGCAACATAATTAGCTTCCCTATAAATATGTGTAAAAGACAGAGAGGAGAACTCACTTGTTATTGCTAGGATTCCTCTGATGTATGGCTCAATCTTCCAAGGTATTTTGAAATCTTTTCTAATGATTCGAAGTAAAACTTGAGAATCTATCTCCACTTGAAGGTGCTCCAGTCCTTCCAAATATGCCATTTGAAGTCCCTCTAGCAATGCTAAAGTTTCTGCTTCCAAACTGGTTTTCTGCTGCAAGTAAATAGCCTTAGCTTTGAGTACATGTCCTGTTTGTGACCTAATCACCATACTAGCACCCGCATGTCCTGGATTCCCCAAAGATGACCCATCTGTATTCAGCTTAAAAGGAGATGTCGGTAACCTCCATTTTACTAACTGAATCTGTCTGCTCACCATGGGAGTCACTGGTGCTAGTTGAACCAAATCAGAGTAGATGTTGCTTGCTTCTGAATACTTCCACTTAAGTTTATTAATTCCAATGATGCTTTGTATCAGAAACATTACATTTTGCTTCATCCTTTGAACACTTGGAATCACATTATCATAAACATAAGCTGTTCTACTGCACCATATCACTGTTAATAATAAAAGGTAATATTTTCACAATTTTCTTGTGCAACTCATATTTCACATGTATAGTCCAATAATACAGACATCTATCCCATAGACTATTAAAAGTCTCTGGTGTCAAGTCTAATTGAGTATGAAAGTGATTCCATAACCTTTGTATAACTGGACATTCATGAAACACATGTTCCAGCTCATCAGATGAGTTCTTACAGAAGCAACAAATAGAAACAATATTTATATGTTGTTCCTGCAACACATCTGAAACTGGGAGTAATCTGTTTAGCATTTTCCAATTAAAGACAGATATTTTCCTTGGCACAAACTTCCACCACATATATTTATAGGAACTAATAATCATTCTCTTAGGTCTAAGTAATTCATATGCAGTATTTGTAGAGAAAAGACCATCAGTTTCAAGTTTCCATATCATATAATCCCTATAATCATCAAAAATAGCAAAATCCTTTGCTAATAAATCAATAATGTGTTGAGGAAATCCATGTACCATTTCTGTAATAAGCTGTTGTTGGTTAAAGAAAAATTCTCTTACAGTTAATTCTGGATGAATAATCAAAAGATCTTCATTCCAGAATTTTAAAAGCATACCAACCTGGAGCCAGTTGGCTTCCCAGAATGAGACTTCTCCTGCACCAATCTGAATCAGAGTATTTTGCTGTGCAATATCATCAACCTCTTTGTATCTTTGCCATGTTTTAGATCTCATTTTACATTCTGGCAGTGACCACATAAAAGAGGACCAGAGAGATCCTCCCTTTTGTAGTTTCCACCAGATTTTTAAAGAGAATGTATCAACTAGAACATGCAAATTCCTAATTCCCAGTCCATTTTCTAAGTATGGATAGCACATATTTGTCCAAGATTTCTAGACCTTATTTTGACCATATTCTGAATTTCCCCAAAAAAACTTTGCCGACAGAACATGCAATTTATCAACAACCCCTTTAGTAGGTTTAATAACAGTAAGTATATGCAAAGGAATAGCAGACAGAACATGCTTTGCTAATATGAGTCTACCCGCTTGATTCAAACATTTATTTTGCCAAGAAAAAAGTTTCGATAAAATAGTGTCAAAAATCGGCTTAAAATAAGAATGTTTCTTTCTTCCTATATAAATTGGACACCCTAGGTATTTAAATGGAAAAAAACCTTTGGGTATGCCTGTAATATCAGAAACAATTCTATGATAGGTCTGTGGTGCTTTATTGGATAGAAAATATGATGATTTGTCTATGTTGATTTTCTGTCCAGACACTATTTCATATTTGCCTAAAAATTCCATTAGATTTTCTAGACTATGTTTATTAGCCCTAAGAAAAATCATAGTATCATCAGCAAAACTCAAACTTGTTATTTTCCTAGTTGTATGTGGCAGCTTATACAAATCAATTTTAGCAGTATTATATAGAAAACTTAGGGATCTTGTAAAAGCTTCTGTGAGAATTATAAACAGATATGGAGATAATGGGTCTCCCTGTTTTATCCCTCTTGATGCTTTAAAAAATCCAAAAGGCTTTCCATTTACTAAAATCGAAAAAGTTGCTGCTTTTATATTGCCCATAATGTTTGAAACTAGGTTTCTATTAAATCCAAATTTTAGAAGCAGTTTAGTTAAGAAACTCCATGAGACTCTATCGAATGCCTTTAACATGTCAAGTTTTAAGAAAATATTAAAACCCCCTGTTTTATTATTGACATACTCAGTTAATTCATGCATGAGAAGTATATTACCTGCCAATTCTCTTCCCTGAACAAATGCAGATTGTTCAGGAGAGATCAGTAAAGGCATTATGGGCTTCATTCTTTCTGTGTAAACTCTTGAAAAAATTTAATTGAGGAAATTAGACAAGCTTATGGGTCTGAAATCTGAAAAAGTAGTGTTCACTTGTCTTTTTGGTATTAGGGTAATAAAAGTAGCAGATATTGCCCTAGGAATTGGTACCCCTAATAGAAATTCATTTACTGCCTTAACTAATAGAAATGCACTCTTATATATTCATTATTGTAGTCACAACATGTTTGTTCCATGATCAACGGGTTGTAGTATTGTGTTATATCCTTCATCAACAGGTGTTGAAGGAAGAAATCAACAACCACAATAATTAAATAATATTGTGATTACTATCTCTACATGATCACGTAGGTTGTGACTACAAAAGTACATTTATATGTTCAATTAATATAGTTCTCCTGAATGTGTCGCCACTACAAATTTGAAGTTGTTGCAAATGAATGTTATAATTCTCTTGTAAATGTCTCTATGTAGCTAGGGTTGGAAGCCTCAAGGAGACCGAGATGGTTTTGAGGAACAATATTTAGTGGAAGTTACTAGGTAGCAACACTAAAAGATTTCAATGAGCTCTAAAAAGTTATCTTTATTGCTCATAGCACTAAAGAAAAGAGATTTTGGACTTGACGTGAGGATAAAGTTTGCATTTTATACTTTGAAGCAATGTTGTAGATAGACTGTTTTTCCAGTATAAATAGTAAATAAATCATGTTATATGATTTTAGTTGCGTTTTTGAAGCAGTTTTGTCTTCAATAGTACATTCAATAGTACATTCAAACAAGATCAGTTTGACTTTCTCTCTCTAAGTATTATGCTCTCCCTTCTCTCTTAGTTTAAAACTCACGCGCCACCCACTCATACCTTTCTCAACCCGAATTATACACGTTTTCAGCACCCTGACAAAATAAACTGACATTTATCGGCTCTCCCATGGCGGTTCCGCCGCCTGGGGAAGGCGGAGATGCCGCCGGAAAATCATTCTGAGACGCTCGAGTACCAAAAAGCCAGCCACTTTCATCCTCCCTACCCTCTAACCCAGAAATCAAACCTATATCCCACAGAGTGAACGGAAAAATAGCGTGCATATACACCGCGGAAGCCATAGATACCTTTGCTGCGCACTACAACAATGCCTTAATTGGCAAATTCACAAGTGGAAAGCCAGCTATGGATCTGGTTCATAAAGCTTTCCAAGCAATGGGCATCGCCGGGAAGTACCAGATCGGATCCCTGGACTACCGGCATATCCTCATCAGAATGGAAGATAAGAACGATTATCACAGGTTCTGGATGCGGGCTGTGTGCAGCATCAACGGCAAACCCATGAAGATCCTCAAGTGGTCCCCAGAATTCTCTACCGATACTGAATCGTCCATTGTGCCGGTCTGGGCCACCATCCACAAGCCCCCTATTCTCTACTATAATAGCTCCGCAATTGAGGACATCGGGAATCAAATTGGAGTTTTTGTCAAAATGGATGGAGCGACGGCGACCCTGTCCAGGCCGTCGGCCATAAAGATCTGCGCAGAAGTGGACCTGCTGCAACCCCTGCAACCCTCAATCATCATAGGAGCACCAAACAAGTACGTTGAATGTGATATTGAATATGAAAGTGTTCCTTTCTATTGCACGTACTGTAAACGCATAGGTCATGAGGACAAAAAATGTGGCTTTTTACACCCTGAGTTGAAAAGGACACATGCTAGGAAAATATGGGGAAAGGATATAGAGCAGGAAAGGAAAAATGCCCCCCAAGCTAATGGTTCTGGCCTCACTAGAGCCACTACACCAAAAATGGCCTCTAGTGACCATCAATATTCGTCACTAAATATCCAAATTTCGTCACTAAATCTCTTTAGTGACCAAAAATGGGTCGTCATATGGTGGTAGAAAGAGGGTCGATATAAAAGGGTCGGGTGACCATTTTACTATAGTTTCATCACTGAATGGTTGCAATTACTGACGAAAAATGTGTCGTCACGAGCTTTGTGACGATAAAATCGGTCACTGAATGGTGGTCACGAAAGGGATCCAAATTGTCACTAAAGGGAAACAGTGACAACTTATGGTGATGAAATATTCGTCAGTATGTCAGTTCACGGTCAATGGTAACGGTAACGGTCAAATACTTTAGTGACGAAATTTGTGACGAAAAAACTGGGGGTCTGAATGCTTTAGTTACAAATTTTGGTGACCTGTAATATTGGTCAATATGCTTTAGTTACGACCTCTAGTGACCTGTAATATTTGGTCTGAATCCTTTAGTGACAATTTTGTTTTGACGAAGCACTTGTCAATATAAATTTAAATTAGTCCAAAATAATAATTACTTTAATATTTTAAAAGTAACTATAATTCAAATACATGTAAATATTTTTAAGCTCCTTAAAACTAAATTAAAAAAAATTCGGAGATGTATAGGTGAACACTACTGCGAGCCTCAAACACCGGAGAGTACTTCACTTCCTTGAAGCTATTTCATGCTTTTAACTTCACATTAGCAGCTCAACGACAAAAAAATGAAATTCCCAAGAACCTACATTAGCATAAAACAAACAAATTAGATTCATTTTACATCTAAAGAAAAAAATCAGAACAAAACATTTTGTATCTTCTTTAAGTGACATAAATTTGTTCAAAGTTATCATAGATTCTTAGGGTGTGTTTGGTTCGCAAGATTTTTGAGAGTCTGATTTTTGTTTTGGATTTTTGAGAATCTGGATTTTGTTTTGAGTTTTTGAAAGTCTGGTTTTCCAAAAACCTTGTTTGGTTCGTCAGGATTTTGCAGGTCCAAAACAAAAACCATATTTGATTAGATAATTTTATAATTATAAAATTTAAAACTTGTTTGGTTTGCATGAATTTCGATTTTGTTTCGAAATTTAATTTGTAAATTATTAATCGTATTTTTTTGTGCTAAATTTCGATGACTTTGACGTTCATTATCACCCTTTGAATGTGCGTTGCATATTCATTATGTATGATTCAAAACACATACAAGCTATGAAATCAACATTTTTTGTTCAACAACAATTGAACACGAACAACATGTTTTGCAAAAGCTTTTAGTTCTCTAAAACAGAGACAATAAAGGGTAGAAGAAGATATATGACAAAGGCTAAGCAATTTCTCATATAAATTCACAGAGGCAGAAGCCATGGTTTTAGGATAAATACAAAGAATCTAAATTAAGCTAAGGCATCACAACAGATGGAACTCTTCCTAAGACTACCAGAGATTAAAACCCGCGGCGGTTATTCAACATCAGAAGAAGATCATGGAAAGAAACGTGGTAACCGGCTTCTGTACTCATCATCTCCTCAAAACAAATTACCTACATTCAGCCGGCCATCCTCCGTTCAACTGATCTGGACAGCCGTGTTACAATGGCCCGGGAGAAGGCCCGAGTTTCAGCAGATAGCGGGATACAGACTACTAAACACTGAACAGGCTGAAGAATGCGAGTCTGTCTAGTTAGGCCTATCGTTTTATCTCGCTTATCTCCCCTTCACTACATACACCTACTTCGATCTCCTGCATAAAAATTCACCAAGGTCCCCAAATGGGCCAAAAACCAGAGAATGGCCAGAAGCAGCACAATCAAGTGCTTATTATAGCCCCGTTAGTCGTTTACCAATGCAACAAAACTCTGTCCTAATCAAGCTCGTTTTTACATGAAGATGAAATAAGTAAATAACTGCTGATTTCAACCACAAACCCTTAACTTTGTACTAGCTGATAGTCCTGTTTTTCATAGTCCAAAATAACAGAATTTCTATTTGGTAATCGGTATAAACTGTCCATATTTTTGTGAATACATCATCAAAACATCTACAATAACAGGGTTTATGCAAACCCTTTTACAGATATGTCATAAAAATCTTTCTAATGCATACACATACAGTTTCAAGCAACTTCTCAAGCCAGAAAAAGAGCAACCTAAGCAAAGCTACTTGTCTCGGCTGAACGTTTTTTCATGACAATTTAAAGGCACAGCACCAGTTACAAGTAATGCAGGATTTGTACCTTAAAAGCTAGAAGGATTTGATAAGGAACTAGTTATCCAGGTAGAGACACGCTGAGCAGCCCATAAAGCGCCAGCATCTGTGCAAGAAAAAGCGTGAGTATGGCCCTCGCGCTCAATTTCGATGGCTGCATCTGGAGCCTGCTTCGCTATCTGAAAGCAGAAAAGTGGGTGAATCTATAGTATTATGAAGGGAATCTTAAGGTTTTAGAGGTGAAAACTGATGCAACTTTGCATTTCTATGAGATGAATTTGCATGCAGGGACAGAACTATAGTACAACGAAGATTATGTCTTTCTATAGCTACAAAAGTTAATCTTACAAGTTAGTAAATTGGCAAAGATGATAATGCTGTATGAAGTGCCTACGAAAGTTTTAAAAATTGGCATTACCTCCTCAGAGAGATGTAAAGGACCCCAGTGATCATCCAGGCCAAACAAAAATGAGAACTGACTTTTTCTCTCCCTTATAAACTCCCAGTCTGGAGTTTTTGAAAGCTAAACAAACAAAACATTGTTGCTTATTAGATGCAACTAGAGAATAGAGAGAATATTCAAATAGAATAGGGAGAAGAGTAGTCTCAATTTCATATAATAGTTGCATTTCCCTCCACTTGATCTTAAGTATCAAAAGTCGAGCAAGCAGAATTTTACCTCACTGAATTCTGTCATCGCCATATAGAGCACGTTTCTCATTGAATGATACTGGAAAAGTTAAGTAGCAAAAATAAACAATGGGAAATAGCTGACTTGAAAACAAAAAAATTGCAGTGCACCAAAAATGTCCAAAGAAATCTTATTCATTTAAGATCACTGAAAGGAGAAACTAGACGATCTAAACTGAGTACACATCCCAGAACATTTAGTCACATTTCTCTAGCCCAGCAACTAACCTGAAACACATGAGTACAGAGCGCATCCACCACAGAGGAAGACCACTGTTTCCCCACGGAATATTTAACAAGAGACCTGGAAGCCCAAATTGGTATCATTCCAAACAACGCCACAATCGAACTAGTTGCAGCACATAATAGTGGGGACCTACCATATCAATATCTGAATCAGTCAAACATTACTCATGCAAAACTCAAGAGCAGCAAAACTACAGGTCTAATGCAACTACCATCACATTGCATAATGCCGAGGAAGAAACCACCCTACACAATGCTCCAGAAAATTCAAAATCAAAATTGGTATAATTTTCTAGTAATCAATTCAGCATTTTCAAATAATTGCATACACATTGAATTGACAAAAAACGAAAGAAAAAGAAAGGGAGAAATCTGACTTCGCAGAAGAGGAGGTCTTATAGTTTATGAAGCTTCAGAAAATCCAATCACACAACTCCGTCCCGGAAGTCTTCTAAGGCACCCAGAGACGACGGATTTTGTTAACGTTTTTGGGCGAGTGAACTCTGAAGTGAGAATACTGATAAGAGTTTTATACGAGATACTCAGATTATCTGGCTTTCACAAACCATAGAAAACAGTTACAATCGAGCATTTTCAATTATAATTATAATTAAATCATGCATCAACTAAATTTGAGATACTAAATATGATGTTTTATGTATGTGTGATTTAACTGACTCCATTTAGATTTCTACTCTAAAGTCTTGTGTCTTTGTAATCTATTCAACTCACAGACAAACAGAAACACAGCAAAAGACAAACAAAATTCTCATTCAGCTGAAACAAGGATTTTATAAATACAACCTTAACAAATCAAGAAAAACAAACAGCTTACCTATATAAAACACAAGAAAGTAATACTTGAAGAAGAGTAGCTAAGCGAGATGGAACAGTATAGCGATTTCCCTTAGGCACCTATAACAAAATGAGAGAGATAGAGTGAGCAAAATTCAGATTAGACTAAGGAATTTAGTTTAGGAATTAAATCAAACACATTAAATGCATGAACTTTGATCTCATAGACAACATACAAAATGAAACAAAAGGAATTACTGAAGAAGCAGCAGTAGCAACAAAGACTGTAACCTAGATTGAAGATAAAGATCAAATAATAATGATAGATAGCAAAAAAAGGATTGTTAAGTCTTAATCGACTAGATAAAGTGAGGTTGAGCACAAGTTTGCAGTAGAATCACAGTAAGCTGGACATAATAGGGGAAAAAATCCAGTTTTTCATGAACCTCTTATAAAAGAATCAATAGGTGTGACGGCTTATCATCCACAATTCAAAAATGAGGAATGTAACTAAAACTAGACCAATCAGTTTGAGAATAAGAACATCCAACCCTCTAGAGACAAAATCAGCCAACGATTGATAAGACTACTGCTGGTTCTTGAGAACTGGAAATGCAATCACATCACGAATACTGGCAGAATCGGTAAGAAGCATTACTAGTCGGTCAATGCCAAGCCCCTGAAGAATAGAGATTGGCATAGATAATTACTAATATCATCCAACACATTAAATATCATCCAACTATAACATCGAAACTATCTACACATAGTATCAGCAGGCATACTTATGTAACAAATATTTTCGTTTTCATTATGCTTGCAATTTTAGAGGCTCGATGTGACTCAATTACGTTAAATTGACCGTTGTGGACATTAACATAGTTTACAAGAGCTACCAACCAAAACAAACCCCCTAATTGATATGTTAAATTAGAAAGTGCAAAATCAGAAGCATCAGATGTCTTAGGTACTAACAACAAGAACAATCAAGAAGTTTAACTTATGAAAAGCTGAATTCCGAACTCAGAGCTAATGTAATTTGAGTACTAACCTTGGAAAGTGGGAAACAGGGAAAACTCCGATCTAGGAAACCGGGAGTCGGGACGGTCTGGTGGCGGCCCGGTACGGATCTCCGGCGACGGGAGCGTCTGGTGGCGGGGTTGGACAGATCACCGACAGCGGGAGGCGGGCGACGAATGCAGCGGCGGCGCCGGTATGGTGAGCAGGTAGTCGTCGGCACCGGGACGGCTAACAGGGGGCCCGACGAGTGGGAGAACGCGTCGAGGGAGGAGAGAGTTTACCGACGTAGGTGGCAGTTTGGGGACGACAGAGTTGGGGACGAGAGTTGGGGAAATCTGGTTTTGCGTCTGGTTTTGGATAGCAAAATCTGGACCTAACAGTACAAAAACCAGATTTTGTGGGGTGAAAATCGGATTTGCAAAAACAATTGAACCAAACGCGTTTTTGCAAATCAAGACTCCCAAAATCCCAGATTTGCAAAACCCAAGTATGCCAAACGCAGCCTTATTTCTCCAATGAATCACGACGAGACAATAGGTCACAGAACAGTACCATAGAAGGTTTTCACACAACATCATAAACAATGTGTCCTATAGAACAGTACTACAGAGTTATCTTCACTACGTCAATAAAAAACTCAAGGCATAAGCAAATCAGATCCAACCTTTTTAACGAGAGTCATCATAGGGAGCAATTTGCGACCTGTCACTTTACATTTGAACAACAAGTCGCAAAAAGAACTCCCTCCGCGACAAGACGGTGTGCTGTGTTGCACCAAACCTGATGGGGAATGAATTTCATACCATCTGCATCTATACTTCATGGCCTAACAAGTGATGGCAATTATATCTGCATAACATGTTCAAATGTGTTTTCAAAACGACTCTTTTTTAATACATGAAGACATAACACAACCACGCAATCCATATATTATAAATACAAGAATTTCATACATGCAATGCAAACATAAGTAATAGCACCAAAAAACCCATTGTATAAACTAAACAGAGAGCAAAAATCAAATCTATGGAATATACACAGATACCTGCATAAGAATGTAGAAATTACAGGGCCATCTGGGTAGTAGTATGCCATTCTCCATCGCAATCTCTAGCTCTTGCCTTCCAATACTATGAATCGCCCTCCCCACGGCAAATGCCACATACAATAAATCTGGGTTCTTTTCTTTTGTCGGCTCCCGGTTTACTAGTGACCGAAATATCTGCAACAAATTGGTACTTCGGCATATTGCATACTTGTTCTTGTCCTGATTGATCAATCAAACCCTATCACGATAACCAGTCTTTCCCTCTCTACACAAACAAATTGATAGAATAAGAGAATATACTAAGAAATTCAAAAAAAAACAGTAGATAAATGAAATAGCCTACCTCTATTTCTCTTAAGTTACAGCGACGGCAGCAAATCCGAAAGTACTCATCATCATCATCTTGATTATTATTATGACTGAAATGGCATGTAAAAGTTGGGATTTTACAAGGCATATCCAAACGTACGAACAAATGACTGTAAGAGATGATGCATGAACTGATTTTTTACCGTTCTCCATCAGCAGATTCCGGGTAGGGATCAGATTCCCGGCGAGGGCGAACGGTGACTCTCCTTAAATGGGTGGATCAGCTGCAGACGATGATTGAAAGCTGAGGGAGGAAGAGATATGCGGGAGAGGGGAGGTGATGATAAGAGGAGTTTGTGTATTCTCAGAACATAAGGTTGGTGTATGTATAAACGGCTATGATTAAATCGAAACAATACTGACGGTTCAGATTAAAGAATAATAAAACATATTTACATCTCATTATTATTAGAGTTGGTCTCTGGAGTGACCGTCTATATTATGCTATAATATAGACTAGGGACTAAATTACAATATGGAAGGAAGGAGGTCCTTATTTGCAAATTTTGTGAAAAGTACTATTCACGCGCACTGTTCACGCGCACTGTTCACGACACTATTCACGACACTGTTCACGCGCACTATTCACGACACTGTTCACAGCACTGTTCACGGCACTGTTCACGCAAAAATAAATCAGTTAATATAATTTCTGTATTTTAATAAACACTTGTTAACACAAAAGAATTCAGGTTAGAAAGACAAGTTTCCATATTATAAACATCATATTTTAGGTACATAAAAACTAGGGTGTTTAGGTTAAATAATATTGTGTTAAGTATAATCAAGTTTCACCAAAGGTTTCAGCCCAAAAATTCACAACCATCACAATTTTCAACTTAAACAATCAAGTTTCACAAAAACCACTATTTTCAGCCTAAATAATTAAGTTTTCACAGTTTTCACAATTAATAATCAAGTTTCGCAACCCACAACTTTTCAACCTAAACAATCAAGTTTTCACAATAAAAACAGTTTTTAACCTAAACAATCAAGTTTTACAAACACCACAGTTTTTAGCCTAAAAAATATAGTTTCCACAATCACTGTAGTTTTCAACCTTAATAACCAAATTTTCACAACCACAGTTTTTACATTAAAAAATCAAGTTTTACAAACACCACAATTTTCACAATAAATAATCAAGTTTCAACACAAATCAAGAAACCTAGTTTTTAAGTTAAACACATAAAATTTCATATGCAGACAGAAACCACATTAAGCAGTCTAGTTTTCAAGCTAAACACATAAATTTCATAACAAGACAGAATCCACATTAAAAAGTCCAGTTTCCAAGTTAAACACATAAAATTTTAAAAGCAAAAAGACATCACATTATACAGTCTAGTTTTCATAATAAAACACATAAAATTCATGGAAGAAATTTGCAGAGCAACACAAAGTACAAAAAAACAGTGAACCGTCATCTCGTAGAACCCGATAACATAACCAACCGAAGAGTACTTAATACATAACCAGATTATCATCTCATGTTTAACAACAGACAGATATCAGCAAATGAAACTCAATCCCCGACGAGAAATTGTCTAAAGTTTGCAGCCATAACATCATAACATTACTACAGACAGTACTAGAGCCGATCAGTAACCACAGAACAGATCCATGAGTAGAGACCTACCGAAGTCTCCTGGCCTCTCTCTCTGACTCGAGGAGTGTCAGGATGTCGCCCTCTCTCACCGGTCCCTTGACATTCCTCATGATGAAACGGTTGGGATCGTCGAGGAGCTTGACACGGACTTGGGTGACCTGACAACCAACACCAGAACACAAATTATCAGCGAGACGGTTGACAGACTGCGGCGATTAGCCGATCTCCGGCGAGCGGTGGAGGAGTAACCGAACCGGATCCACTCTCCCGGCGGTGATGCGGTGGAGGAAGGCGGCGACTGCGAGGAAGGAGAGGAAGGATCAGAAACCTGATTGTAAATCGACTCGATTCTGGTCCGCAGCCGATCGGAGCTCTGGAGAATTTGGGGGAAAGGAGCTCTGGAGAATTTGGGGGAAAGGGGAAAAGAAGCGTTTCAGAATTTGGGGGAAAAGGATTGTTCACTTGTATATATATTGATTAGGTTACGGAAATTGCATAAAAAGGACCTGCCCAAAAATAATTTGCAGGATGGGGGCTGTTTCCTATTTTAATTGCAGAAATAGGTCGTCTATATTATTGCTATAATATAGACGGTCTATTACAAGACTAATATTTATTATTAACTGATTACTAATTACTTAATAAAAAAATTTTGAAAGGTGAAATCTCTTTTTTTTTAGGGATGAAAGGTAAAATCTCTTAATGAGATATTCTATTTATTTTTATTTCATTATTATTAATTCATTTTAAGTTTTCTATATCTTTGTATATTAATTGGGTGTAATAAATAATCTCATAGCAACTTAGTTTTCAAATTATATAATTATATTCATATTAAATACAGTATTACTAAAAATAATTAATAAAAATATCAGACATGTAAGGAAATTGGTTTAATTAATAGTTTATTTTAACATTTAATTAGGTAAATATTGTTTAATATCTATACAAAATTAAGTAAGAGTTAGCTCTTGATTAATTAAATCTGTATATTTGTGTATATATTTGACTTTTGACTGCATTAGCTATTAGTTAGTACAATATGACTAATTGATTGGAGACAATAGTGGCGAGCGTGTCTTAAAATTATAGCTATTATGTTAACTAGTTAGATATATATTAGTTTTGAAAGTGTTAATAGCTGACCTTATTACTTTCACCCCTTCAATATTTTTCAGAAATTATACATGTAGATCCATGTTTACTAAATGCAGGTCTGAAAAACACAATATGTGGTCCTGAATTGTTTTAGTGCATCCAAAATATTATATTTTAGACCTGCATTAGTAAACATGGACCTGCATATATCACCACTCAGTGTAGGAAATATACATCTAATACTCGCATTCATTCAACAAATGTTTATCTTTAATTAGCAATACTAGTTACTATTTATAAAAAATTAAGTAATACTATCTTTTTAATTAGTTATACTAGTTAGCCCATGTTTGCTGGAACTTGTAAGTATAATAGTTCATTTCAGTTTAATTCAATTTGGTTCAATTCAGTTCAGTTCAATTCACACAAATATAATTTGATCAATTCTGGTAAATTTAGACATATGGATTCTATTTTTCAATACATTAGTTTTTGATAAGTTTAGTTTAGTTAGTTCAATTCAGTTCAGTTCATTTCAATTCCATTAAGTTCAGTTTAGTTCATATCAGTAAGAAATAAAAACAGGCAATCGGAACTTTAGTATTTATAGAAAATTAAGTACTACCTCCATCCAAACTCAATCTTCACGCTTCCTTTTATTGTAAAGTTAGTTTAATCTCCTCCACTCATTCCATCAACTTCCTTAGCAACGAGGTTTATTAATAGTCAAGTAAAATTTGACACTTGATTTGTTATACTCAATTTAGTAGGTTATACTCATCAATTTATACTCACTTGATCTTAATTAATTACTTAGATTCAATCTTGATAGTAAAAGTTTTTGTAAAAGGTTAAGCGGTTGTTATCCCTAATAAGTTAGAGAGAAAGCTTGTTATTCGTGTTTGTAGAAAATCAAACAAGTGTTTGATTAGTTATACTCAATGTAGTTACTGTATAAGCTCTGACATATGATTAGTTAAATTCTTTTAGTTAGTGTTTTTATGTAAAATTAAGTAAGGATTGAATTAATTAGTTATACTGATAAGAAAAGTAGTTATTAGGGCATGATCTCCTTAGATTATTAAAAACAAATTAAGTTCATTTATGTATTGATGCATTTGGGATTAATTTAGCCATCAACACATTATCTTTATATAATTTGTTCTTTTTCAGTTCAGTTTATATAAGCAAAAATAAAGGAAGAGGAACGGTTTATCTTAGTTTAATTTGGTAATGACTATACAGAAGGACAAGTAATGGTAGATCATCATTGTCTTCAAAAAAAAATAATGGTAGATCATCATTAGTTAAATTCAATGTAGTTTTTAATTTTTACATATTGTCAAGTCATGATAAAACGCTTATATTTACAATATAAAATGTGATGTTCATTATGTTTAATATTTAGTACAAATCTAAAATAACTTTTGATTTGTAGTTAAGATTTTAATTAAAATTAAAATCAAATTGAATTTAAACTTTCATATTTTAGTCCAAATTATGAACCCAATTGTTAGCCCAAAACAATATACAACATGGGCCAAAAATCCCATTCCGACAAAAGGGACCAAACTCAAGGCTTTAATTTCGTCACTGTTACAGTAGTGACGCCAACATATCTCGTCACTGAGTTTTAGTGACAAAAATAATTTCGTCACCAGTGAAATAGACTGTCGAAAACGTATTCGTCGCTGATTTTCGTCACTAAATCTCGTCATTTAATAAATTTTGTCACTAAATATCATCACTAAATGATTTGTTTTGACGAGAAGTAATTTTCGTCACTAAGAGCGTCACTAAATGCATACAGTGACGACATCACTTTTGGTCGATAGTTTTCTTAACAGTGACGAAAGTCTGGGTGACGAAATAAGTTTCGTCACTAATAACCCCCATTCGTGACGAACCTTAGTGACGCTTCGTCACCAAAGGCCATTTTTGGTGTAGAGCCCAAAAGAATAGAGTGCTCCAGACTCAAGCAATGGAGAATGATCCCCAGCCACAAAACCAACCTAACTTAAGGCTCATGCAACACACAAATCCATTTCCTGCTCAGCAAATAGTTTTGGCCCCAAGCACTGAACAAGGAAAAGAGGTTGACAGATCCAAAATCACCCCCAACCCAACTCCCTTAGATACTACAGCAACCACTGATACCACAACAACAACATCAACAACCTATACACTAATCACATGTCATGGCCAGCCTTCTGATATACTCACTGTGGTCAAAAAATCCCCCAAATTTCCTTTCTATTCATATGATGATATGAACCTACTCAGAGCCATGCCAAAATTTTTTGAAAGGGGACAGACCAATCCCCTTGCCATGGTCCCATACCACCCTCCTAGAGAGGTCATTACTACTAACACTTTTCAGATTTTACAGGACTATGATGATGATAGCAGCTCAGGAAACTATGAAGAGGCCACCAGTGAACTGGATTATAAAGCAATGTCAGAACAGCCTCCACCTGATTCAGAAACAATCAATAGCCAAGGTATATCTGATACACTTAATATCCCTCTAGTTGGCAAGAAAAAGTCAAAAAGAGGAATGCCTGATGGTGGTAAAATAGTTGAACAATGGTTAAGGTCATCACAAAAGTCAAAGAAACCAAATCCATGATTAAATACAATATTTATGAAAATGTACTTATATGGAATATTAGAGGGTATACAACCTCACTAATTAGATTGCAATCTCTGATTAGGACACATAATATTGATTTAGTATGCATAATAGAGCCAATGCATCTTAACACAAACATTACACAGTTGCAATTTGATTTGCAATTTCATAATGCCATGCCTGCACAACATGCCAAAATCTGGTTGTTTTGGAAAAATCATTTACAAGTTCAACTCATCCAACAATCTGACCAATTTATTCTAGTTTCTGTACAGAAAACTATGTGGAGTATATTGTGGAACTGTTGTTTTGTTTATGCTAAGGTAACTAGATCTCTCAGGGAAGCATTATGGGAAGATTTAAAACTCCTCCCTAATGCTCCAACAATATTTGTTGGAGATTTTAATACTATTGCAGCCACTAGTGAAAGGAAAGGCAGGAACCCCCCATCTGCTAGTAGTATCAGAGATTTTAATGGTTTCATTTCTGCTCTAAATCTTCTGGAAATCAGCACAGTGGGCAACAAGTTCACATGGACTAACAACAGATCCAAAGAAGATAGGCTTCTCCAAAGGTTGGATAGAGGACTTAGTAGTGAGGAATGGAGTGAGATTTTCCCCCATAGCTCCATACAGGTTAGGAACAGAACAACATCTGATCATAACCCTCTCATATTATCCATCCAATCTTCAGAAATCCAAGCTCCCAAGTCATTCAGATTCCAACAAATGTGGACACTCATAGGTGATTTTTTGTACCTGGTCAAAGGGAATTGGGAGTAGGAAAGTGTGGAAACAAGCATGAGAAGAATTGTCAGCAAACTGAAAAGGTTGAAGACAGTGATTAAAAGCTGGAACTGGGAAAAATTTGGAGATGTAAACTCAAACATAGAGAAGGCTGAAAAGGAAGTAGCAGAGATGGAAATCGGATGTCAGGACACAGGGGAAGACCAGGACAAGGTAGAACTGAGCAGAAGAATGGCAATAATGACAAGGGCTCAAAAAGAGCATGCTGTTTTCTGGAAACAGAAAGCAAATGTCAAGTGGTTGAGGGATGGAGATGCCAACACCAAATTTTACCATAATGTGGTTAGGGAGAAAAAGATGAGGGCAAAAATCACAAAGATAAAAACCAGTGAAGGAAACTGGACCTCAGACCCAGCTCAGATATGCAATGAAGGAGTTAATTTTTACTAGAAATTACTCAATGATGAAAATCCAGACCACTCAGGAACATACCTTAAGTACTTTCTTGAACTCATCCCTAAGCTTATTTGTGAGGAGGATAATGAAGCTCTACTAAGGCCAGTTGATGAAGAGGAATTGCATGAGCCTGTGTTTGGATTGAACAGGAATGGGGCCCCAGGTTCAGATGGCTTCTCATGCCACTTCTTCACTCATTGTTGGGATGTAGTGAAACATGATATGCTCTCAGCAGCTCAAGAATTTCATGGCAGGGGTGTGTATGCCAAGAGCAATGGCTAGTACATGGCTTACATTAATTCCTAAAACTCAGAACCCAAGCTCATTCTCTGATTTCAGGCCAATAAGCTTATCAACCTTTGTCAGCAAAGTTTTCTCAAATATAATGATGGAGAGATTCAAGCCTTTGATGGGGAATCTTATATCACAGGAACAGTCTGCCTTTATGAAGAGCAGAGACATAGCTGACAACATTTTACACATGCAACAAATGATAAGGGTCCTCACAAAGACACGAGCAAGTAATAACATTATCTTCAAGTTGGACATGCAGAAAGCCTTTGATAGGATTTCTTGGAGCTTCCTGAATTCTATGCTACTGGATTTTGGATTCCATGGTCTCACAGTCAAAGTGGTAATGCAGAATATAAAAGCTTCCTGGTTCAGTGTGCTAATCAATGATGCTGCAATGGGCTTCTTCCTAGCCACAAGGGGAATCAAACAGGGGGATCCACTGTCCCCATTTTTATATAATTTGGCTACAGAAGCATTTACAAGAGGTCTGAGAAAGCTTATACAGATTCAGTACATTGAAGCTTTTGCAATGCCAGGTGCAACTCAGTTCAGTACACATTTGATGTATGCAGATGATACAGTTATCTTCTCTAGGGAATCCAAAAAGAACCTCAGAAGAATCAAGAAATTTCTAAAGGCATATGAGCTCAGTTCAGGGCAGAAAGTCAATTTTGAGAAGTCAGAATTCTATGTCCACAAAGATGCAACAGCAAGAAGGATTAGAATGATAAAAAGGAAAACAGGAATGAAAAGGGGTAAGCTGCCCTTCCAATATTTGGGAGCTCCAGTATTCAGTGAGAGGAATAAAGTGTGCTACTACCAGCCACTTATTGAAAGAATGGACAGACTGCTTAATAGCTGGAAAAACAGGTGGTTATCTCCTGCAGGCAAATTAGTTCTTCTTAACTATGTCTACTTATCAGTTCCAGTCCATTATTTTGCTGTGCTACAACCTCCTGAGACTGTGATCAAAAGGATGGAAGTAATGGCTGCAAGATTTTTCTGGGGAGAATCAGATAAGGGACAGAGAAAAATTTGGAGGAGGTGGAGTAGAATGGCCTTACCTAGAGATGAAAATGGGCTGGGATTCAGGGACAGAGAGCAATAATTTCAGCCTTCTCATGCAAGTTATGGTGGAAGATGCAGCAAAACAAATCTCTATGGACTGAATTTTTTTGGTCTGCCCCAGTGGCCTTCAAAACCTCAACAGCCTGGAAGAGGATCTGTTCAGTAACAGAATGGGCAAATGAGAACTCACAGGTGCTCATAGGAAAAGAAGCAGTTTCTTTTTGGGATGCCAATTGGTTAGGCAGTGGAGCACTCTTCTACAAATTGCCAGCAGGGATTCCTTTGCCTTTTCCTAAGCTAAATCTGTCTAACTTTTGTGCTAACAAAATGCAGGTATTAACTGTATTGGAGCCTCATTTGGCCACCACCTTAGTTTCTCAATTACAGGAGGCAGAGATAAAGCATACACATGAGGATACTCTCATATGGAAGCCAGAGAGGAAAGGCCAATTCTCAATCAAATCAACTTACAGAAAAATGAGGACAGTGTCATCTGACAGATTCAACATCAAAAATGTATGGTGCAAGAATATTCCAGCTCAGATGTCTATCCTCATTTGGAGGTTAGTAAATGGTATTATCCCCTTTGATGACACACTTATTAAATTTGGGATCAATCTAGCTTCAAAATGTCCACTCTGTGGAAACATTGATTCAATTGACCATTTCTTTAATAAGTGTGCCAGAAACATGTTCATCCTACAATTTATTCATAATATCTTTCTTGTGCCAGTTCCAAACTTCCAGTCATATAGGCACAGACTTGCTTTTTACCTAGCATATAAAGGAAAATTAAAAGCTCACACTTCTGTTTTTGTTACTACTATGATCACAAGCTTTTGGTTCTTGTGGTGTAGAAGGAACAAAATCTTTTTTGAGGATCATTGTGACACTGAAAATGCATTGTTGTTACAAATAGCCAAAAAAGTTTCTCTCATATTCACAGCTTTCCCCCTTTTTGGCAACACCATAAAACACAGTGATCTACTGGCATCAGGCCTTGTCCCATTCTTTAAAAAGAAAAAAGCTAAGGTAGCTAGGACTGCCAGATGGATTCCCCCAGACTCAGGAATCAAAATTAATATTGATGCTTCTTTTTCAAATGGTGTACCAGGAATAGGCTTAGTAGTTAGAAATAACCTAGGCCAGGTCATTCAAATGGAAATGAAATACTGCAGTTAGGGGTGTTCATAATTACCCGACCCGACCTACCCGGACCGATACCCGAAATACCCGAATATTTATATCCGGATAATTAGTAATATATTCGGGCCGGGTACCCGGCCCGATGAATTTAAGTTTAACCGGGTGCGGGTACGGGTTGTAAAACTAAATTTTCCGGGTACCCGAAATACCCGGTAAATATAATTATTAATATATAAAATTTATTAAATACTAAAAATATATGTAAAAATATCAGGATTTTCCATACAAAACGCCTTTATCTCGATCTCGATTAATTAGTCCTCTTTTGATACCGCTTTGTTAATTTATGCATGTGTGATTGCGCAATTCACAAGCTCTTGATTAATATTCATGTGATTCGGCAGTCGGCAAGATTCCACCATAAACAATATTCATATTGAGGCACTATTAATATGAATCTGGCATGACTGCATAATATTGACTGCATATGAAATCTGGATTTTTACTGCTATTTTTGTCACATATGTACAAAAATTTTAAGTATTATATTAGTATTAAAGGACCGATCGGTACCCGTTACCCGACCCGTACTTTTCGGGTACCCGAAAGTGCGGGTACCCGTATGTGCGGGTCGCGTCACGGGCCGCAATTTAATCTACCCGAAAGTGCGGGTACCCGGAAAAATCACATATCACACTTGCTATAGAGTTTGGCTTTTTTATTGGAAAAATCACATATCACACTTTCATAGTATTGAGTGATTGCAGCCAAGCAGTAAGGATTATACACAATCCTCAGCTGGGAGACTGGAAACTCTACAGTCTGAGTTTTGACATTCACCAAGCCTTAAATGGCATATCTGTGGTGCACACCTTTAGGGAGGGTAATCAGGTGGCTGATTTTCTTGCAAAACTATCACACACAAACTCATTCACAGGTTCATTACTGTTGCATGAAGCACCAGATTTACTTAGATCACTTATTCACTTGCATATAAATGGAATGCCAACTGTTAGAACTTGAATATCTTCAGGACAGTAGCTACTGATATGCATTTTTGCAGGAACCAGAAGACCCATTGGTAGGTGACCAATGGGAATCCAAGGACACTGGCTCACCCTGTGGCAGCTATTCACTAAGACTCACTCCTAACCTCTTTTGTCAACAGCAACTGCTCCTCCTTGCTCAGCCCTTGGTAGCTCAGTATTTCATTTGATGATTTGCTAATATGCTCGGGGTTATGTAGTAATGAAGAGCATAAACTATAGTTATTTTGGCTAGTCTCAACCATTTCATTTATTCTTTTGGGCCATTCTATGGCTATGTATAGTTGGGAGAAGGCCACCAACAGCTTGTACTAAACTTGGACTATTGTCCTCATTTTGGCATTGGTTAGGGGAGCCAAATCAAAACCCCCACCAATAGGTGGATTTGATTAAAAAAAGGAGGGGGGGGACAAAAGAAAGAAGATTAAGTAGATAATTGTTTGTAGTGATTCAATTTTGGTACTTCTTTATTCTATGAGATATTTAGAATTTGAGTAGTGTCTTGCCAACTCTATATTATTACAGATTTATATATTGTAACTAAAATGTTACAATCAATTCCTTGAATATTTTTTACTACATATTTACATTAATATGGATACTATTTTAGAAAAATATATTTCGTTATATAAAAAAAATAAACATATTTAATCATGTAGATTTAAAATTTGAGTTGGTCAAAGTGTCTTGCACCGGAAGGCCAACTTTATATTCTTTCAGAAATATATGTTGTAACTAAAATGTTATAATCAAATTCCTTGAAATATTTTTTTATTACATGTTTACATTAATATGGATATATTTTAGAAAAATATATTTCATTCTATATAAAATATAAACATATTCAATCTTGTATCTAATTGTGCGATGTCAATACACAATCTATTTTATATGTAAATATTATGATTGGTGAGTTTCCTTAAATTAATAGTGATAAGTTCAAATATCTTAATAGTTTGCCTTAGAGTTTTTTATGGGAATGGATATCAATTAGAAAATCTTTCTTCTCTTTAAAATGTACAAAGATCACACATATTAGTTTGATGATATCGGGTTATCTTTCGGTTGTGCAAAATGTAGTAACCATAAATATTGAGAATTATAATATAATATGTCAAAATAGTTGTTATTCTAAAGGAAACTAGAATAGTTATTGCTCCGGTTTTAATATATAAATTAATAAAAAGCACTAAACTAAGTAGTTTTAATTAAAATCACCGCATAACCACCACAAGGATCACCATAATTTGGCGACTTTTCTTTCTTTTTTAATTTTCCGGCGCCCACAATATCTATATATTCATTTTTCATGTTGTGGAAATAAAATATGTGGAAACTTTTATATTATGGAAAGGAAATTATGTGGAATTTAAAAAAATCAAAGATGGATCTTGATTGGTCTGCAAAAATATACATGGACATGCTTAACATATGTTGCTTATATCCTGTGCACGTAAATTTCTCCGTTTGTGCGGAGAAAGAAATACTATAGAATAAAGTGTTCGCGTACCCCTAAGTAATTGTCTATGTGCTCATGTACCCCTGATTATTGAAAAAGTGCCCTCGTACCCCTTAACTGAGTTGACTTCTTGATTCATCCTACTAAAACGTTCAAATATACTCGAATTTGATGTTTTTATGTCATTCAAATATCACAAATATTCAACTGGGTTACTTTTGAATGTTTTAGATATATGAATTCGAAGTCAAAATTCAGTCAAGGGATACACGAGCACTTTCTCAAAACTCAAGGGCCCTTGAGCACATAATCATGTACTCAGGGGTACAAGAGCATTTTACCCAATACTATATTTATACCATACTTAAATTAATTAAACCTATATTTAGAATCAATAATCATTAACCTATGAAACTGATTTAAAAATTACAGTTTCCTTTATATATTAATTTCCTGACTTTTTTTATGTTGCCGTATTTCATTTTAATCCTAAAGGGAATTAAGGGCCTGTTTAATACAACTTATCTGAATATTTTTCAGTTCAGTTCAGTTCAGTTCAGTATTTTTCAGTTCAGTTCAGTTCAGTTCATTTTAATATTTTTCAGTTCATTTCAGTTCAGTTCAGTATTTTTCAGTTCAGTGCATTGTACTTTTAAAAAAATAAACAAATTAAATGTTAATAATTCAACACAATTCAATCCATTTTAGAGAAAATATAATTTATTTCAATTTAGTTCAATGAAAATATAATTTAATGATTTTAAGTTTATATTGAAAATCCAGTTCATTTCAGTATGGTTCAATTCAGTTAATTGTAGTTAAGTATGGTTCAACTCGGTTCATTTCAGTTCAGTGTAGTCCAATTCAGTTCAGTCGGTTCAATTCAGTTCATTTTAGTTCAATTCAATTCTATTTTCTATTCTTGATATAATACAACCTCATTTAGTTATATCAATGCATTGATCGTTTTCTTCATTTTAGTTCAATGAAAATATAATTTATATATTTTAAGTTCATATGGAAAATCCAGTTCATTTCAGTTAAGTGTAGTTTAATTTAGTTCATTTTAGTTAAATGTGGTTCAATCGGTTCATTTCAGTTAAGTGTAGTCCAATTCAGTTCACTGTGTTCAATTTAGTTCAATTTAGTTCAATTCAGTTCAGTGTAGTTCAATTCAGATCTGTTTTAAATTCTTGATAAAATACAACCTCGTTTAGTTATATCAATGCATTGACCGTTTTCTCCAATTCAGTTAAGTTTAATTCAGTATGATTCAGTTCAATTCAGTTTAGAATTTGATGAAATATGATTTGATAGACATTTTCTAATTAAATTGTATCAATGCATATTTTTGTAAGTTCAACTTAATTAAGTTTGGTGCTAATAAAATTTGACTTGATAAAATATAGCACAATTTGGCTATATCAATTCAGTTCAATAAAGTTCAGTTCAGTATAATTCAATTCAATAAAGTTCAGTTCAGTATATTTCAGTTCAATTATGTTTAGTTTCTAGGATAATGATGACATATAAATTTGATGAAATTTAGCTATTATCGATGTAGTGATTTGTTTGTTCAATTCAGTTTTGTTCAATTCAATATACTTCAGTGACTTCTTTTTTAATAAGAATTTTGAATATACATATATGTTATATAAAAGAATCAAATGTATTTTTCAGTTCAGTTCAGTTCAGTTCAATTAAGTTCAATTCAGTAGTTTTCAGTTTAGTTCAGTTCAATTCAGCATTTTTCAGTTTAGTTCAGTATTTTTCAGTTCAGTTCGATATTTTTCAGTTCAGTTCAGTTCAATATTTTTCAGTTCAGTTAAGTTCAGTTCAAATCAGTTCAGTTCAGTTCAATTCAGGCGTATTAAACAGGCCCTAAATTTCATATGTTTCTTTTCGTCTCCATTTTTAGTTTTCTCCTGTACGTCAAGATTGCTTCCTTTTTTTCAGTTTCATTCTAATATTATTATTATTACTAGCGTGAGTTCACCGCGCGTTGCGCGGTTTATTGTTTAGCACTTACAAATGAATTTGGTGAAAAGGTGTACATATTTATACAGACATTAAAAAATAAAATATAATTGTGAGAATTATTCATATTAATTGATACAATTTAAGTTGAGTAGTATATTTTGTATCATAAACATTATTAATATTTATATATAATTTGTATAATTTTATATTAAAACATGTTTTACTATCTGTTTATTTTTATATTAATAATATTTAAATTAAAAAATAATAATGTTTAAACTTTAATGAACAATTACATGACTTTTTAGAAAATTAAATTTTCAAAATATTTTGCTTGAAAGGTTATGATAGTAAAATAATTAAATGTTAGAATGATCTACTGATGAGATCTATTTCTTATAAGCATAACAACAAAATTAATGTGTTCTACAATTTATAAATGTATTCATCATATTGATAATAATGTGTATTTACTATTTATGGAAATCAGAAGTAAAACAATTACAATATAAAAGTATACATATTAAAATGCACACGTTTGAATTTTAAGATGTATTTGGAAATATGTAATGGATTCCAACCATAAAATTAAAAACTGATAATGTGTTTACAAATTATATATACAAATTACTCAATATTGTATTGTAATTAGGCTGATATCTATTACTATAAATATAAAATTAAATATTCTCATAATATAAATCATACAAAATTAGGTAAGTAAAAGCTATACAAACTCCAAAAGAATACCCAGTGCGTTTAGATTAGAATTTACTTGCCATAATTGTAGGAATGAAATAAAAGGGTTCTTGTGATCACAATGAATAAAGGAAAATCGGGCAAACATATAATAATATAAATTATGAATAGTGATCGTAACCCGATACCTGCACACTTTCGATACTAACATAAAAAATAGCACGTATTCTTCTTGTATAAGATGCAAAGAGAAATAAGAAAAGGAATAAGAAAACAATCATATGTATTTATTGAATGAAAGAAATCAAAAGGAATATATAAATAATATAGACGCCGAAATATGGTGATCTTGTGAATATTTTTTATTAATATATATTTACCGGAGAAATAACTCTTCTAGTTTCTTTTATTTATGATAAAAACTATTATAAATTATAGAAAGGGGCAAAGAAATAATCTCGTTGTTTGTTTGGCCTATCAATTCCAAATGAACTCATGTAAATAATTCAAAACCAAATCAAAACAAAGCCTAGAGAAAGAGAAATATAAAAATATAAACTAACTTCTTCAAAGAGAGGGCATGCGAAATGATCCAAATTCAAGTGATTCTCGTGCAATACATCAATAAAACATAAATGGTGTTTAGTTGGTACCTTTTGCCCCAAATGATGTACTTTGATCCCATGATATTTTCAGTCGTATGACCGAACTAAGATGTCATTCTAATGTGAGATCGTTCTCAATGATGCGAAATCCGCACTCTGCCCAAACTCTTAACCTCCCGAGTACATTCCTCAAAACTCACAAAACTCATAACTAACGAATATAACAAAACAAAACTCAAAGATAGAATCCCCAATAAAATTGTATGATGAATTAATAAGTCAGAACTCAATCACCGAATCCAGTCTCAAGAACAACCCCCCGAGTTCACCTGATTATATCAAAATAATAATCTAGGGAAGAGGATATTTGAATCATACCACTAAAAACCTAAAACCCTCGTGCACATATCCCTCTCCACCGACAGCAGAACGTTGGATTCGGTCAAACTCAGTCAGTCTCCAGTTAATCATAATCATCAAGTCATCTAAATCTTTTAAATCCTGAAAAATCAACAAATCAAAAGATACGTTAGATTATACAAAATAATACAAATTTTGTAAAAGTACAACAAACAAACATCAGCAAAACAAACTGGTTATACATCAGCAAAACAAAACAAAAACAAAATCAACAACTGGTTATACAAAAATTATGCAATAATCATACAATATAACAACAAAACATCGTGGAAAAAAATCAAACAAATTTGTTTTGAGGTAGATACACATGAGAGGTTGTGAAAATGTATTCTTACGATAGAAATTATATATAAGATCAAAATATTCGTACAGCTTGTGAGAATGTATTGGCTTGTGACGTCTAAGTTTGGAGATTGAAATATATTAATATCATAAATATAATATTTAAAAGGAAAAATGTGTGAGAGTCCAATCGAGCGATTGTATACATATAAAGTTTGGAGATTAAAATATATTAATACCATTAATTATAATGTTTAAAAGAAAAAATGCGTGATAGTCCAATCGAGTGATTGTATTCATATGTGTTTATTGAATGAAAGAAATCAAAAGGAATATATAAATATTGTAGACGCCAGAATATGCTGAACTTGCGGCGGTTATGTGGTGGTTTTAGTCAAAACTACGTAGTTTCATCATTTTTAATGCTTTTTATTAATTTATTTATTGAACGGAGTAATAACTCTTCTACTTCCTTTTAGAATTATTATTAATTGCGATATACCATATTAAACAATGTTAACTCCGTAAATTATTATTGTCAATCAACTCACTGTTAACCAAATCCAGACATGTGCTACTGTGTACTCCAAATTAATTAATTTGATAAATTTAAACTTTTATTCTTTGTGTTTGATTTCATATATAACACGAGGATAGGGGAAAATAATTTTATATATTACTCTATTCACTCGATTACAAAATTTTAGTATTTAAATATGCATAACTTAAAATTAACATTTATATATATTTAAAATTATAAAAGTGTTTCAAATATATTGCGCAATGCGCGATGATTCTTAGCTAGTACTAAAGGGAACTAGAAGAATTCTTTCTCCGGTGAATAAATAAATTAATAAAAAACATTAAAATGATGAAACTACATAGTTTTGACTAAAATCGCCACATAACCACCGCAAGTTCACCATATTCCGGCGACTGCCATTTATATATATATTTTTTGTTTCTTTTGATTTTATTGTTTCATTCTTCATCATTTTAAAATAATATTGCAATTTGTAAGATCAATTATAATATTTATAATTAGCCAGCCGCAATCTATATTTCATTCATAAAATAAGTATATTATCTTCACTTTGAAATATTGCTACGTGTATTTTGTTTAGGAAATTATATTTTTTTATGGTAGTATACGGTAGCATGAAACTTAACTAGCCAGCCGCAATCTTTCTTTCATTCATAAATAAGTATATTGCTTTCACTTTTAAAATATTGTTACGTGTATTTTGTTTAGGAAAGTATATTATTTTATATAATATATTCGTACATATATGAAAAATGTATATTTTATCTTCCTTGCTTTTTGTTGCTATGTCTATACACGACATATTTATTTGCAGTAACATGATATTATTATAAGGTATTACTATATCTTATTTTGATGTCAAAACTAATATATATCTCTCTTAACCGGTCCCAGTTGTGTGAAGATAGCCATGCCGATGCCTACAATTTCATCTCTGACTTATTTGATATGGCTTTCATGGATCATTGAATTCTCTCGACTTCAAGAGTTGAAGAATAACCCGTCTGTTTGTATCGATAATGGTACGGTAATTTTCTTACCGGTTTCATTGGAAAATAAAAGGCTCACGAATATTGTTGATTAAAAATAATATCTATCTGAAAGTCGTTGATGAAATTAACAGCACGACAGCTCGAGAAAATTCTGTATAAAATTGGCCCTTTTCTTTTGCAGGTGGAATTATCAAGACTGGTCAAGTGGAAATATTGTCTTACTTTTGTAATCTCATGTTTGTGGATTTCTTCATCTTTTTTTAAATTTCAGAGGCTAATCGAGAGACGGTGGCATCTCAAAAATAAAAAGAAATTTTTAAAGCATCTTCTAAAATGCTTCTCTTAAATGTTAATTATCAGCAATTCTTACATCTTTTGAACCAGACTTTCAGTACTCCTTGACACTTTTCTAACCAAGCTAAAACAGTGTCATCGGAATTGTGAAGGGAATGAAAAATTGCTTGGAATTAAGCTTATGGCTAGTTCCAAAAGCAGACAAGCGAGGTATATATATTTAACATTCTCTATATAATATAATATTAATTAATGTTTATTTATTTAGTTTAATCAGTCTCCAAGTGCATAGTATTAATAGATATTTAATTTGCTTTAATGATTAACAATATATGTTTCTCATTTAGAAACGGTAAGAACATTTCCTGTTGCATGTGGAATAGAATTTGAAGAATTCACTGTGAAAAGAATTTAGATCAATTGGGGCTGTTGTTTTGAAGACCAAACAGAAATTTCTCTGCATCCGTTGTGCACAATTTACGTATGCATCGAGGACGAAAGACACTTTCTCTCTCTAAAAACAGTAGAGAGTAGCTCAGTTTTCCGATCACGTTCTTACATCAAATCGACAATCATTCCGCTGTGTTTTTAGCTCAGAAATTTAGGGATCTATCAAATCCTTTCTCAGAGATTACAGTGGTAGTGTTTGATTCCACATGCATAGAGTTTCAGTTTTAGGGTTCTAACACGCAATGTAGACTAGGCAGTGTGTTGGCAGCATCTGGAAAAGTAAGATTCCCCGTCCGATTGGCCTTCTGGATTCATAGGGATTGGAGGGCGGACGGATTATCGAAATTAGGCGTCTAAAAAGAACAACTTTGCGTGTGGCAGCTAATCTCGCTGCGTCCCGAGACGTCAGATTTCTCAAGGTAATGCTCTATAGCCTCGCTTATTGGACAGGGGTAATTAATACATAGCCACGCCCATCGATTACTGGAAAACATAATCATGCCAAGTAGTTTTTCGAGGGATAAGTTCAATTCAGACAGAATTAGTCACTTAGAAGGTGGAAAGATGTTGAGGAGGAAGGGCTCTATAAATACCCTTCATGAAGACAGAGCAAAGCTCAGGAAAAAGTTCAACTCTTCACCTCCCATTTGCAGCAAAGACATAAACTTTTTTAAATATAGCCATCACTGTGAAAGAAAAATGGGAGATACTCCGTCTCTGAACACAAATGAAAGGGCCCTGTCACCAACGGGCTCAGATTACTCCGAAGAAAGAAGGGAACTGAATGCAGCAGGGGTGGATTTCAACAGATATACTCGCCCAACCAGAAGAGGAGGAGTCTTAACTCTGACTCGGGAGGACATCGAAGCATCCATCCCGGTGGAGCAAAACTGCTTACTGGCGTACTGCCTCGACTCCAGGAGCTTCTCACAAGAGGCGGTAGAGGAGTACTTCAGAAACTTCTGGGCGGTCACCGCAGAGGTAATACATAGATATGGAAATTTCTATGTTGTTAGATTCGACTCCCGTGAGGAAGCGCTGGCGGTGCTTCACCCCGTACGCCATCGCGGGGAGTCTGTTAGCATTCAGAAGATGGGGTGCAGGTATCATTCTCAGGGATGTCCGTGTGGAAAAGGTCAAGGTCAGAGTCCAACTACATGGGCTTCTGGCGGAAGCGTTTGCCCCAATGGCGGCAATAAAGGCGGCAAATATGGCGGGAGATGTCATTGACGTGGAGATTGAACCGCCTCCAGCTCGACATGTCTCGTACCTGAGAGCGACCATGTGGATTGTACCCGGAGAGCCGCTCGTCACAGGTTTCTATGTTGACCTGGAATATGTAGAGAATCCGGAGCATAGGAGAATCTGGATCCAGGTGCAATATGAGAGGGTGTTTAGGGTGTGTCGTCGCTGCGGGATCATAGGTCATCTAATGAGTCGGTGCCCAATAGTAAGCGATGAGGTATTAGATGAATTCATAGAACACAAAGTGCGTTCTCACTTTGAACTCAGAGGGGTCAACATTGTCTACGATCCTAGGAGGCAGATGTTTGCAGGAGATGTAAGGGC
The DNA here is from genome assembly GCA_948330725.1 of Sherardia arvensis. NCBI lineage: Eukaryota > Viridiplantae > Streptophyta > Magnoliopsida > Gentianales > Rubiaceae > Sherardia > Sherardia arvensis. The sequence goes on along the minus strand of OX415236.1, from coordinate 37,569,349 downwards.
CTACAATCACAGGAGAGGCCACAGGAACACCAATATCCCGGTAGACTACATGGAAACCAGACGCTTAAGGTATAGGTACATGAGAGATAATGATGTTCAGGAGGGATTTCTTATCTCCATAAGGATGGAACCAGGAAATGATAGAAGATTTACAGTTGGGGATAGACTGGAAGGAAACCCTTTTCAGGCTAGAAGTCAGGTCTTTGATCCCTACTTTGGTGAACAAGACAGGGAGCCTCAACCAATTATACCTAGGCAGGTCTCACCCCCATCTGCTATGCTCATTGATAATGAAGAACATAATCCACAGTGGCAGAATGTTGAGGTTCAAAATCTAGGAGTGGGTGAGAGGCCAGGAGGAGCTGGAAAACCACATGCAGGCGGAGTTAGAGCGTGTGACAGTAGACCTACGAAATTTGGAAGCAGCTGCGAATGCCCTCACTTCCATAATGGAGACAGCGTTGCAAGGTAATGCAGATGGCATGCACCTGAGAGTCACAGTAAGAGGAGCCTCTGCCATTCCAGGGTGGGCAGGAAACATTTCTGAGATTCCTCCTTCTATAGAACAAGTTCAGTGGATGGAACGTCTCCCAGACAGGCCAGGAAAGGAAGATAATAGAGAGGAGGAGGTTATTGTTATATCTTCAGACGAAAGTGACTCAGAAGTATCATCACTAGACTCAAGCTCCAACTCATCCAGGCAAACCAGAGGACCTGCTATTGTCATAGGAAGGCAGAGAAGACCCAAAAGAGGCAGAAACCAACTGGAAGAGGAGGATGACAAGGAAAAGAAGAAGCAGAGATGACACAGCCAGAGAAGACAGGCAGGAAGAGGAGAGGTTATGCTCGATTCATACTGAGAAGGAGAAGGCCCAATTTTGAGGTAGGGCAATCCTCAAGGCCAACTCATGCCGAACCTCAAGATCAGTTGGCCCAACCTGATCAACAGTTGGAAATTCCTCATACAGAGGTTGGAATTGTGGAACAGATTCTCCAAGAAGACAGGGCTCTTACCGAAGCAGTAAATCAGATGGTGGACATCTCCTACAACTGGAACATCAGAGGGATACATAGGGCATCATCTGAACCAATCATGCAAACTGTAGTCCTCCAACCAAGGAAAAGAGCTAGCTCAGAAGAACCCCACCTTGCCCTCACCAGATCTCCAAAGCGCAGAAAGGTGATCTTGAATCATTTGATAAAACAGGAGGAGGAAGAGAGGTTGACTGTTCCAGATTCTGAAGAAGAAGGGGAGCAAAACAGTAGCATAGTGGGAAGGGAAAGAGAGATCTTAGTAGTGCCATCTGATGACAGCAGCAGGAAGCAGGAGGATACAACAAGCTCAGATACATTCGGGGAGGACCAGATTGAGGACCTACTCGAATTGGCCAAGGAAGATAGCGATGATCCATCCACCAACTCTGGAGGAGAGGAGGTGTCCTCAAGAAGACCACCGGCGCTGAAGGAGGCAGAAGGAGCAGCCTCAGAAGCAGGCCTTTTGGTGATTGAGCCAAATCAATCACCCCAGCAGCCATGACGACCATTGTGTGGAACTGTAGGGGCTGCAACAACGCCCCTACAATGCGAGCGATCGACCAGTTGATTCTGCGATATAAACCAGATATGTTGTGCCTACTAGAAACAAAAGCCACAGAGGATCATTTTGACCGTTGGTAGCAAAGCACATATTTCAGACATTCAAAGATAGTGGAACCGACTGGTAGATCAGGTGGTCTAGCTCTATTTTGATCTAGCAAGTTAGAAGTAGACATAGCTTTTGTTTCTAGTCATTGCATCACTAGTCTAGTCACTAATGCCTCAGGTAGGAAATGGTGCCAAATAGCTATCTATGGCCCTCCTATCCTTCAGCAGAGGCCATCTTTCTGGAATGACATCTCTAGTTTGCATTATTTTAGGGATTTCCCATGCTTCATCATAGGGGACTTCAATCAAATCATCTCTCAGGATGATAAAAGGGGGGGGGGGAGTTCCTGTCCATATAACCCCCCAAAATCCACTAGTAACCTGCATCAATCTGCATAGTCTGAGAGAGCTGGAATCAAAGGGACTCTGGTTCACATGGACCAACTCACAAGAACAACCAAACACCATTGTGGAGAGGCTGGATAGAGCTTTTGGAAATGATAGATGGTTCTCCCTATGGCCAGAAGCTAAGGTAACCAATCTACCTTTCTCTCATTCTGATCACAGTCCCATACTACTGCAATTGAAACAACCAGATCAGAAACCAATGAAATTGAGGAGATTTGGGTCTATATGGACAAGTATGGATCCACCTCTTCAAATTTTAAGGAGAGTATGGGCTAATGTTCAAGCATCACAACTACCATCGACACAACAAACTGAAGGTGACATCTTCTCAGCTAGATTGCAACTTGTGCTGGTACATTTATGTAACTGGCATAAGAAAACATTTGGTAACATGGAAAAGCAAATTGCACACAAGGAAAATGAACTGAAAAAGCTTCAGATGGGAAATGGTATGTTTGTAAATGCACAAAGAATAAAGAATGTGGTGGCACAGAAGGAGATCTTAGAGCAAAAGCTGTCTGATTACTGGCAGCAGAGGGCAAAAGTAAATTGGATGAGACAAGGGGAAAAGAACACAAAGTTCTACCACAGATGGGCGACAAGAAGAAAAGAATCCAACATCATACAAGGCCTAGAATTGCAAGATGGAAGTTGGACATCAGACCAGAACTGCATTTTACAGGAAATGACACTACATTTGAGGAATATACTCACAGAAGACTATGGAGACAATTTGTTGACAGATGCAGAAACTGAATGGGAGATTTTGGCTCAAGCTAACCAGAAGGTCCTATCCACACCACAAATACAAAGGTTAGAAAAACCTTTCTCAAATACAGAAATAAGGGAAGCATTGAAGCAGATGAAATCTTGGGGAGCACCTGGAGAGGATGGTTTCCCTATGGGATTTTACAAACACCATTGGAAAGAGATAGGGGAAGATCTGGCACAGATGATTCTTAGAATAACAAGAGGAGAGCAGTTCCCTCTGCACTGGAATAGAACTCACATCATCTTCATTCCAAAAAAAAAGCTTCCAAGGTCAGCAGCTGATTTCAGACCCATCTCACTCTGCAATGTCAAGTACAAAATAATAGCCAAGATGATTGCTATCAGACTGAAGTCTCACATGGAATCTCTAATCGCATCATCATAAAATGGTTTTGTACCGGGCAGACATATATCAGAAAGTGTCCTATTGGCACATGAAGTTCTGGAACATATCAGGAAATATAAAACAGCCAGACAAGGACTAGCTGCCATAAAACTTGACATGAGCAAGGCATATGACAGAGTCTCTTGAAGGTTCCTGGAAAAAGCACTGAATTTCATCAAAATGCCTATTAACTTGTTGAACCTCATAATGATGTGTGTCCAATCAGTCACATACCATGTAGTGGTGAATGGGGTGGTCAGTAACAGCTTTACTCCAACTAGAGGGCTAAGACAGGGCTGCCCATTATCCCCTTACTTATTCATCCTATGTCAGCAATTCCTCTCAGCAAGTTTGGAAGCTCTGACATTGAGGAATAAGCACATGGGAATTCAAGTGTCTAGAGAAGGTCCCAGGGTCTCTCACATAATGTACGCTGATGACTGTATCTTATTCTCGAAATGCACAGCCCAGGCCACTGAGGACCTAAAGAAGATTTTGGACACATACACAACACTGGCAGGGCAAAAACTAAACACTGATAAGTGTTCTATTTTTTTCAGCCCTAACACATCCCCTGAAAATCAGAAACAGATGAGGGACCACCTTCACATCCAGGGTCAAGGTATTGGAGGCTCCTACTCGGGAAACACCATACTTTTTGACCAAAATAAATCTGAAATTTTCAGATATCTGATCAGTAAATTCAGACAGAAGTATGACTCTTGGAAGTCAAAGCTGTTGAACCTCCCTAGTAGAGTAACATTGGCAAAGCATGTTTTACAATCTTTGGCTATTTACCCCTTAGGAATATTCAGAATTCCAACAAGGGTGCTGCAGAAACTAGATGCCATGACATCAGCTTTCATATGGGGAGGTAAGATGGACGGAAGAGCAGTGCATTGGAGATCATGGGCACATTTGAACAAGTCTAAACTAGAAGGAGGCCTAGGACTGAGATCTGCTGTAGGGATGAACAAAGCACTGCTGGCCAAACATGCATGGAATCTGCTATCAAACAAACAGTCTCTCCTCACACAGGTGCTCACTGCGAAATATCTCAGACATGAAAGTATATTGACAGTCTCAGTGAGATCAGGTGACTCATGGGGTTGGAAATCTATTGTCTGGGCAGCTGAACTGATCAAGAATAATCTCTGCTAGAAGGTTTCGAATGGAAAAGATATAAGCATCCATGCACATTGGATTCCGAATTTACAGAACCCCATCCAGGTAACAAATGTGATAGCTACTCACACCAACCTGAAAGTATCTCATCTAATTGACCAACAACATGGAGTGTGGAGATACCCCCTCATTCGATCACTATTCCCTCAACATCTAATCCCGCACATTCAGAGCATACATCTGGACACTCAGGGCAAGGATGAACCGCTCTGGAGATGGACAACAGATGGCAGATACACCTCGAAATCAGGCTATCACAAAGCCATGGAGGACAACAGAAATATAGCTCCTCACAGATTAAGTCCAATGGCAAGCAAATTCTGGTCGAGACTGTGGAATTTGAAAATTCCACAAAAGTACGCAATATTCATATGGAGAGCACTATCAGGGTGCCTTGCAACAGGAGCCAACAGAAAGAAAAGAAAGCTGACTGATAACGATACCTGTTCAAGGTGTCAATTAGGAATTGAAGATGAGACTCACTTGTTTCTGTACTGCAGACAATCTTTGCTCATCTGGACAGCTGCAAATATTGTCATCAACACTTCTTTTGCTCCCGATTTTAGTACATGGTTCTTCCAGATAGTCATGGAGTTGACGCAGACAGATCAGCTGATACAGAACATCACTTTACTCTGGGAACACTAGTGGAAAACAGGCCAAATCAGGCACTAAATAGGGGCGGTAACGCGTAAAAAATGCCTAAACGCCATTCTGCCGTATTTACGAGTTCTCAAAGCCAATAGATTGGCGTTTTGAAATTTAAAAACGGCGGAAATTTGAAAGTGCCATTCGATTGAGATTTCAGAATTCTGAAATGGACCAATAGTATGTGAGTTTGTAAAATGTACTTTAACCCGATTGACATTCAGAACGCTAAAATGGATCTATTAGGTTTACGTTATCTACTTCACAAAAGGGTAATTCATATGCTGGATGTCCGATGTTGTTAACGGTCATATTTGTTGAAATTAATGTCGGCGACTTTTAAAATAAATGAAATTGAAAATTGCTGCCCCCAGGATTGAGTTTACGACAGGGTGAGTCTGATAGATTAGTAATATATTCGAATTCAGAGTTCTAAAATGCGTCGTTACTGCAACAATATTACCCTGTCTTAAAAAAATCAGATAACACTTTCCTTTTTTTGATGCTATCCTCCCTCGGAAAAACGTTTGAAGCCGGAACTTTTCTGGCCTGAGACCTGGGCTCTCCTCCCTGATGTGAAACCAGAAGTAAGGTATGTTTGTTGTGAATATCCTGTATGTTTAGCTCTACTCTTCGAATTGTCTAATTTCTGTATTGCGACATGGAGTGGCTGTTTTTTGGAATGTTTGTTCTCCCTTATTATGTAATGTTTGTTGATGGGTAGGAATGGGCTAAGCTATACATGTAGATATTTGTGCCTAGTATCGTTCATTCTGCGAGTGTAGATGAATTATCTGAAAGATGTGTTGTTAAATGTAGGTGAAATCGGTGTTAAAGTTTGTTGAAATTGTGATGGGCGATATTTGTATGAAGGAGCGTGTTAGTATCATTGAGGGAGATGTATGAAATTCGGAGAGATACTTGAGTTTGGTTAAAATTTTCATAGACTTAGCAACGGAACATGCTAGACTTGAAAACAGTTCTCGTATACGTTTTCCATGCAAAGATTGCATGAACGATGGTTATGGAAGTGCTCGAGGTGTGAAAACACATTTAATTGTTCGCGGTTTTGATAAAACTTATACAACTTGGGTTTGGCATGGCGAGACCGTAGAGGATATGGATTGTGTGGAAAATGAATCGTATGTTGGAAGAATGGATGATGAAATGGAGGACAATGAGAGGTTAGATGATTTAGCTGATGATATCGCTAGAGATTTTGTTGGGAATCCTAAACATTTGGCGGCGATGTTTAACGACAAGAAAACACCATTGTATGATGGATCAGAGCACACTATTCTTAGTGCAACGTTGTTATTAATGAATTTAAGAGTTAGGCATGGTGTGACTGACAAAGCAATGACGGAGATGCTTGAGTTATTCAAAGAGATGCTCCCTAAGGGTAACTTGTTACCAAACCGGTGTTATGCCGCCAAGAAAATTCTGTGTCCCATGGGGTTGGAATTAGAGAAAATACATGCTTTCCCCAACAATTGCATGTTGTATAGGCGTGACACAAAGAAGTTGGATAGATGTTCTGTATGCAACGAGTCACGGTACAAGGCCAAAGGTGTTGTAGTTGATATTGGAGCGGAAAATGTAAAGAAAAGGACCAAACAAACCCCAGCAAAAGTTGTTTGGTACCTCCCTATTCTCCCAAGGTTGTGAAGACTATTTGCAAACAAAGAAGATGCAAAAAATCTTACTTGGCATGCCGATCGATCAAAGCCAGACGATGATGTGATTCGACATACTTCTGATGGTGATCAGTGGAAGAAAATTGATAGTATGTATCCTTCATTTGGTAAAGAGGCGCGTAATTTAAGAATGGGATTGTCCACTGATGGCATGAATCCTTTTGGAGATATGAGTAGTGCTCATAGCTCATGGCCTGTTATGGTTGTTTTATACAACCTACCATCGTGGCTAACAATGAAAAGGAAATATGTGTTGCTCTCACTTATGATTTCTGGCCCTAAGCAACCTAGGAATGACATAGATGTTTTCTTGGCACCGTTGATTGATGACTTGACTAGGCTTTGGTACTGTGAAAATTGGACATATGATGGATACCGGGGTGAATGGTTTAAACTTAAGGGTATGTTGTGTTTTACAATAAATGACTTCCCAGCATTAGGCAATCTGGCGGGGTATTCAGTAAAAGGCCATCTCGCGTGTCCTGTGTGTGAAAAGAAAACGAATTTTCTGCAGCTAAAGCATGGTAGAAAAACGGTTTATCTGGGCCATAGGAAGTTTCTACCTTCAAATGACCCGATGCGCTTGGCTAAGAAGTGGTTCAATGGCATCGTAGAGTTAGGTGAGGCTCCTAACCCTGTGAGTGGGGCTGAAATTCTTAAAACCGTTGGAGATTTGCCTAATGATTTTGGAAAGAATAGGAAAAAGGCGCAAGTAGTAGGGAGTTGGAAAAAGTGTTCCATATTCTTTGATCTACCTTATTGGGAGCATTTGGATGTTAGGCATTGCCTAGATGTCATGCATATTGAGAAGAATGTTTGTGACAGTTTGATTGGGACTTTGCTAAATCTGCCTAGCAAAACTAAAGATGGTCTAAAAGCACGACAAGATTTAGAGGCAATGGGGTTGCGATCTGGGTTGACTCGAGTGAGGGAGGAGGGTAAGACTTATCTTCCGCCTGCATGCTACACTATGTCAATTGAGGAGAAGACGACATTTTTGGAGTGTTTGAAAGGAATAAAAGTACCGACTAGTTATTCATCCAACATTTCTAGTTGTCTGAATGTTGAAGATCTGAAAATAAGTGGCTTTAAGTCTCATGATTGCCACAATTTAATGCAAGAGCTAATGGTCATAGCACTGCGGACTAGTCTACCATCTCATGTTAGGCAGTGCATTAGTCGATTGTGTCTTTTCTTCAAATCCATATGCAAGAAGAACATTAGTCATGGTCGCTTGGATGAATTGCAGGTAATGGTGGTTGATGTGTTATGTAAAATGGAGATGTTTTTCCCACCTTCATTCTTTGACAGAATGGTCCATTTGATTATCCACTTGGTGCGGGAGGTAAAGTCTTGTGGTCCAGTTTACCTCCGGTGGATGTATCCGTTTGAACGGTACATGAAGATTTTCAAGTGTTTCGCTAATAATCGGTATAGACCAGATGCATCGATTGTGCAAAGGTATGTAGCAGAGAAAGCGATAGAGTTTTGCACATCTTATTTAGATTCTGTCGACACAGTTGGTTGCCCAAAATCTAGACATGATGGGAGGGTCGAAGGCCACGGGTTTAAAAAAGGCGGTTTGCTTAATCCGACATTTGATGATATGAGAGTTGCTCATCTGTATGTGTTGCGCAACCATCCCGTTGTAGCTCCTTATGTGGCACGACACATGGACGAAATTAGACTCCAATTGGATACTAATTCTGAAGAAGTAGTCCTTGAAGAGCATGTGAGGTCATTTTCAAATTGGTTGAATGAAATTGTGGATGATGGTGATCATGATGAAATTATGGTGTGTCTAGCTAGGCGACCATCGATTACAGTGTGTTCTTATGGTGGCTACGATGTAAAGGGATACACTTATGGGACTAAAGCAACGGATGCCAATGGCGTTACACAGAACAGTGGTGTCTCTGTCATTTCAGATGAACTTCGGAGTGCTGGCTACATACAAGGAAGGTTCTATGGAACGATCACCGATATTTGGGAGTTGGAGTATGCTTCTTTTACAGTTCCGATATTCAAATGTGAATGGGTTGATCCTGATAAAGGTACAATCGTGGATCCTCTTGGATTCACTCTTGTAGATAGAAGAAAGCGTCGCTACAAGGATCACCCTTTCATACTTGCCTCCCAGGGTGATCAGGTTTTCTATGTTCAAGATCCAGCTAATAAGCATCTTGAAATAGTGGTGAAATAGAAGAGGACTATTGTTGGTGCTGAGTGCATTAATGAGTGCTTGAATGACGTCGATGATTTCTCATTACCTATTTCGGAAAAATCCTTTAGTCTTTCCGAAACTGAGCCTAATCTGAAGAAATACATATGCAGGGAGGACCACGACGAGGGAGTGTGGGTGGATGCTCAGGGAAACTCAAGGAAGAGATCGGGAAAGGCAAAGAAGGCAAAGAAGACAACAACAAAAAAAGGCAAAAAACTAATAAGATTTTTGTGGGGTTTTTTGTTTAACACATTATAATTTCTGAAATTTTAAGAAATGTAGTATTTGATACATGCTTTTTATACATTTGTGCACTGCTTGGTTTAGTAGTACTTGGCAAATATAGTGTAATTTTGTTCAATACTCTACTACAATTGCGACAGCTTCATATGAATAGAAACACAATTAATCCTTCTCAATTTGAATAGATTGTGAACATGTACCTATACTAACATGATGAGCAATTCTCAACAATAATCGAACAGAGTAGCGGTAAGTGGCCGGACAGGCCCCGATCTCTCGTTCTGTGAGAAATTTAAAAAAGATCAATTTCATCTTTCTCCTTATTGATAGTTTATGTAACTATTACAAATTCGATTGAGTAACTCTGACCAGTGTAATATAGTGTCAAGGGTCTGGACATGACCCGATCATGTATTCTGTTAGGCAATTTCGTAAAAAGCATATTTAGCTTTCTTAATGCCAATAGAAGACGAAACTATAACATATCAGATCTGTTAAATTAGAACAGAATGCAAGTTGACGTATTATCCGGCAATGTCCCGATTTCTCATTCTATTGTGTTTTAAAAATCACAACTCTAGATGTATTAACCTCAATAGAATGACAATCTGGCCAAATTCAGATGGGTAAAATGTGAACCCTATGAAAGTGTATGATATATCTGGCTCTGACCCGATCATGTAATCTGGTATGTAATAGAAAATGTTGGCATGATATTGACAACCTATCCGGTTTATTAATAGCTTAAATGTGATAGATTGCATTCTATTTGATTTCAGACTGCTAAATTACGCAAGATTGCATACAAACATGCGCAGTAAACAGAGCACAACTAACACTTTACAGAGCATACACTAATTATGTGACCGACAATATGACGAAACATGTACAAAAAGTGGCAATTCATTGCTTTTAGATCAATCAAAAGCACCAGCTAATAGTTCATACAAAATGCGTGACTATTACTTAGCCGGAAAGCAATGTAAACTTCGACCTGAAGATCGGTTAACCACTACAAAAGAATTTCATAAGTTCTGTTTTTATATGATCTACTTGGGGGTATCAACCTTCCCCTCAGCATGTTTGAGACCATCTTCTGCAACGCCATCCTTGGCAAGGACATGTTCTGCACACTTGTCCTGACCGACTTCCTGGACATCACGTGCGAATACTTCACCATCACTTTGAGCCTTCTGCCTATTCTCTTCATCAACTAGAGATGAGTTGTTGCCTTCATCTGAAACCTCATCATTTTCCTTCCCTGCTCCTTCTCCTGCAACTGCATCTTTTGCTTTCTCGGTAGGTTCAGACTCCGTTCCCTGTTCAAGCGCACCTTCATTCAAACCATGATTATGCGGTCCTGACGCCATTATCTCGTCCAACTGTGCACCAGACAAGCTGCTTGAACCGAATGCACGGCCATAAGCCATGGTTGACTTTAAAACAACATGAGATTCAGCTCGGGCTGCTATGATCGTCTTGATGTTCTTCCTCATTGCAGAAAACATGTGGGACCATTCAGAACTAGAATCTACATCTGCGATGACATTAATTCAGCACAAGTATATAATTGTTTTTGAAGTGTAAATAATATTGAAATTTACTCAAATCATATCGACAAAGAGAACTGAATACCTTCTACGGCTCGTTGGCGCTTGTTGCTTTGCTTCGGAGGCTTAATCACCCAAGCACCGTTCTGCAGAATCCAGTTGTACTTCTTGAAGTACCTATCCGTAAAAAGCGTGCAGGGAATCGGTTCTGAAGTGAACTGAAAACCAGGTTTCAGTTGCTGAAGCAAAGTGGTTATGAGATTTCCATACAACATGTTTCTCCCTTTGTACTTTTTAGTAACCACGCTTGTCATTCGCTTAAGGATAGCATAACCAGGATTGAAGTTTCGCTCAAGCATGATATAGTAAAACATCAGAGCGACTGTCGTGGTTGGTTCTGTCACATTGCCGCTTGTGGGGAAGATAGACCTGTACAGAAGCTCATACAATATCCTATTCTGAATCGACATAGAGTGTAGGTCATAGCAGTCGATAGAAGCGCCTTTATCATTAGGAGCACGGCCAAAATAAGCAGCACCAAGTTCCAATCGGTTGTACCCACCCTCTATCTCAACAATATCATCCCAACTCCCCTCATAATACGCATTTACATGCCCATTGACTACAGCAGGTGCTAGGTCACCATCACTTTGGTAAGGACAGCCAAGAACCTCATTGATTTTTTGCCAGCTTATAACAAAACCCTCCCCATTCACTGAAGTTAGCCAAGCACCATCATCCCCAGGGGTTAAGTTGGCATAAAATTGAAGCGTTTTTGCCTTATAAGCTGGGTTGGTGTTCAGTAAAAGGGAAGCACAATGAAACCTATCATACACACCAACAACATACCCTAACCCTAGCTCATCAATCTTATCACCAGGTATAGCATAGCACTCAACCAATTTGCCCTTCTTACTAAGTTCAACATACCTTCTGTAGTGGTCCAGGCTGTAGAACAGGTCGGCATCGAAGCTTTCATCTTCCGACTCAGAGGCGGTTTCCTCGACCGGAGGTTCCACCACCGGCTTCTTGCCCTTCCGACCGCGGCCAGCTCTGCCCTTTCCTCTACCTCTCCCGCGTCGTCCCGCACCACGACTCCCACTTGGCGGCATCTTGCGAGATTTCGAAATCTCAACACAAAAACACGAATTGGGGAAAAAATTTCTGATTTTGTCCTTTTTGCCGATTCAAATCCGTGTTGCAAATTGCAATTAATGTGGGTTTTTGATTTATATAGTATTCATATTTTCCAATGAGTAAGCTGAATAGTTAGGGTTACAATTACCAATCTTTTATAATTCAGTGTGGGTAAATATAACTGGACGGGGTTATGGACGAATTAAGACTTATAGATGCTTACTTTTTCCAATAAGAATTCTACAACACAATAGATAGAATCAAACTATCATCTTTTAGACAGTTTATATGTGTAGTTTTATGACTTGCTTCTGGAATCGATTTCTGAAACACACTAGGTAGCACACTGTACACGATCTATCATATTGGAGAAAGAGGACATGAGCCGGTAGATTCATTACTTATGCAAAAGCTCTGGTTGCAATATGATAGATTCATCTTATTGTGTTAACTATTGATATTTGCATGTCTACATGGAAATAGATTGTATGTTTAGTTCAAAATAAAAGCATGAGAAGCCCTATTTGTTTTTTACTTATTTACTAACTCAAGATTATTTTTTCTTGTAACAACATAAATTAGACACGACAATCATTAACATCAATTCATACTTGTAAAATCAAATGGTTCGCAGTATCATACATATATAAACAAAGCAGTACTTTCAATGTTCGTGTTAACCTGATTAACATTGCTCTTCTTTAGTCACCAATAGATACAAGCATGGTGCAACGTCGACCCATTCGTGGAATTACGTAATCCAAACTGACAGCCTTGGTCACCAATTGATTCAGTTCCATATACATATACATCTTGAACAACACTATCATATATGATATGGTAACAATGCCAATGCTGCTGGTTGTTAGCATTCTCCAATTATTCGAATACGATATCCGAAACATGAAACATACTTATGTCAACAAATTCACTATGGTCGAATAGGCTACATGTCTAGGCGTCACACTCTGATTCATTGCACAAGGTTACTTGTGTCGATCTAGTATACACACTGGATTACGTACGGATGTATAGTTATCACAACTATTATAAAATAAGATACCCGTATTTGAATACGATAACAATATCATTATAATGACAAAATACACATGTATGTATATAATGTGTTTGGTAAGGCTCAATTCTATTCAATAAAACTGTAGTCAATGAAATAGATTATAATTCAGCCGGAATAAATGAAGTAGATTGATACATCTACCTTATTTTAGATTTCTCACATGCAATATATGCCAATCTATTCCGTTTACTCCATCTATCGTTTTGACTAAAAATTAACATGTTGTATGTAATGCTCCATATATATTGCATTCGGCTAAACTCTAATTTGCCATTACTGGAAGCAGAAAGCACCTGCCAGTCCGAAATCAAGAACAAAAAATAGGGAAACTAACCCAAAATCAGGATATCACAAAACGCTTAAGTACACTACCACAAACCACAACTTCATAGTCAAAATAAAAACAAATGTTAACAACAACATATGAAACCATAAACCTCGAAAACATCAAAAAGTCAATGCAACAATACACCTAAATCCATTGTTCATAATTAAAGTAAAATTCAAAGCCAATAAGTCAGTGCTTGAAGTGGCACAACATCGGCCAGGAGAATCTGAAGATGTATGACCTGCATATGCATCAATCGTCATGTTGACTGTCGTCGCTGTCTCCGGGAATTGGGCCATAATCTGGAACTGCTTCATCATCACTAAGAACGAGCTGCAATCCACATTGTTTGACGATCGCATCTTGCTGCCTCACTATTTCGGCTAACTCCTTCTTGTGACCTTCAACATGCCCCGTGAAACAGTCCACCGGCTTCTTCATCTTTGACAGCATGGTCATTTCAGGATGGTCATACAATCCTTCGCCTTTTCGCTGATGCTGCCCTTGCACCTGGAGGAAGTGGCTTAGACTTGTATCGCTTGGTCTCATTGTCAAGCTCCAAGTGCTTCTTTTCAAACCAACCTTTGCTGTAGTACTTGGTCACAACTGGCAGGTCAGTGGGCTCGATACCGTGCTTCTTGATAATTGCAGTTATCAGATGACCATAGGGAAACTGCTTCATTTTGATATGACCAGCCGCACACTTGCGCATATAGCCAATGATGGTGAATCCAGGATTAATCCTATAACCCTTCACCAAGTAGAAGAATAACATCAAGCTCCCTATTGTTGGCTCACAAGCCTTACCCCCTGTTGGCAGCACATTCAGACTTATCCACTCGTATACAATTCTATGCTCGACTGACAGTTTATCAATGTCAAAATCCTTTGCAGTCAAGTCTTCCAGCCTCTCCGCCTCAACCTGAAAATACTCTCGGCTCAACTCTAACACATCTACAGGTTGCTTGGGTGATACTGCGGGCCATTCGTTATGGTAAAATACCTCGTAAGGAACCATACCACTATCATCCACAGATGTTTTGCTGCAAACCCATGGGCAGTCTAACACAGAGTTTATGGTAAACTTATTCACAGTAATCTTCTCTCCGTTAACCATAGTCTCGTCTTTGTCATACAATTGATACCCTAAGTTTGCATAAAATTGCAACACTAAATCACGATAAGTCTCACAGTCTGTGCAGATTAACTTTTGCAGGTAAGACGGCCTAAAATAATCAAGCAAGTAGTCTACCCCTAAAGCTGAGACAGAATCGGGCTTTAGTACCTTGGTATTAGTCAGTTGCCGAGCCGGCACCCAAGCCACATAGCGCTTCTCAGGATCGGAGCCGTAAAACAACTTGCTCGCATTTGGGCTTTTAGGTCGCTCTGCTCCTCGCTCAACACGGCTGCGGCGGTGTCTTGGGATCTCAGTTCGAGCACCCACATCCTCTGGGTCATCGCGTCTGAGGTGGAATGGAATACTGTTTCCGGCGGCGTCCCCTCCCTCATCTAACTCCTCGCTATTGTTGGTCGCCGGAGGGGGACGCGCAGGTCCTTTCTTCTTTTTGGGGAGAATCATATGGGGGGGCATGTTGTTGATCAGTAGATCTGATTTTTTGCAATTGCAGAGAGGGTTTCTGATTTGGGTGGCCCGATCCGTTGCCTATATATAATTATATCAGTTTTAGAATTCTTAAACATGCCAATAGATAGGTAATCTACTGGGTTAACAATGTAGAATAAACAGAAGTATTGCATCTGTTATGAAGTGAAAATTGATGATCTTGGTCCGTTCCGAATACATAAACTATTCGGAAATAAATTATGATTTTAGAACTCTTAATTACAAAATAGATTCATTTCTGATGGATTAAGCATTCTGAAGTATAACAGAACACAGAATAGAGTTATTGTACCAGTGTTTACTGGACCTTCCCCGGTTAAGTAATCTGTTGTATTATCATAGTTAGAAAGATGAATCTATTAAATGTGAGAATTCTACACCACGAAAGTAACTCATCTCATAAGTTTATATGTCTTCTGGCCCGAATGAAGTAATCTGGGCGACAACGTACACTAGTTGTCGACGTATCAATCAAAAATATATTACTTCAACGAGACTTTTATGTGTTCTATTTCACAAACTATTACCATGTGCATGTTATCTTTTGAGTTTGAGATTTCTGCAATACATTCGTGCATGATCTAAAAGCACTTGGTAGCATTTAGCAGCCTTTGATGGGTCCTCCTACCCCTCTCTATCTCTGTCTCATCCCACCCCTCTCTGTCTATCTCCTTAAACCATACCTCCTCTTTCACACACACACACACACCCACACACACACAAATAGATCTAGTGTTATGAGACTTGGATCTTTGCTCGACTGATCCTTGCCATCGCTCATATGCGAGCTTGGTTCAATTCACTTTGTGACAAGTACAAGGTATGTGTCATCCCTCCTCTCCATTGTCATCCACCTCTGGTGATAGATCGTCACTCATTATGCATCACAAAGACAATAATTAATGGTGGGCTCATAGTTTCATGATGCATCCAAGTTCAATTTAGCAAATGTTCATGGCACTTGTTTATATTTTTGAGACATGAATCTCCATACAAATACACATATTAGATGATGCGTTTAGATTGCTACGAATGTCCTCGCATGAAATTTACATGAATTAAAGAAGAAATCACATCTAAATACGTCATGTATTTATAGACATCTTGTGTCCATATAACTAGATAGTAGATCTATTGTAAATCATAATCTATATCCTATTTATTAGTAGGTTAATCTAATGTAAATGTTTATGAAATGGTTGACAAGGGGTCAAATGTAAAGAAGATTACTAGTGCTAAGGCAAACAAGTTGGATCATCGAACGGGTAGAGCGGGTGTGGCTCTAGCGAGGCACAAATTGACTTTGCAAGATTGTGAGCGGCGTGTTAAGGAAAAGATGGAGGATGGTATGAGCGACGAGGAGGCAAGGTCGACTACAATTCCAATACCCATTGAAGAGGTCGAGTTACATGATGCTTTTATGAAGTCGCTATAGATCAAGAAATGGGGATTTGGCGGTCATCAACCATCAATCGACCTTGAAAAGTATGTTACACTAATTTCTTCGGGTAAGGGTTCTAACTTCATACCTCAATTCTGAGTATACAAATGTATTTTTTTATCACTTGCATTTGTCGATAATATGTAGGGGAAATTGGCGCTTCGTCATGGTTAATAAGACGACAAAGCACGTTTATTGGATGGAGTCACAACATCGAGCATCCATTCCTTCTTTCATACATCACTTAAAGGATGCTTTGACTTGTGTGAATCTGCATGGACAAAGACCTTTTCGAGTCGTGGAAGTCAAGGTTAGAAAACATTTCTATTTTGTGTGTTGACAATATTTTACGACATATAAATCTAAGTTCATCCAATTTATTCTATTTGGCAACGTAGTATAAACGCCAACTAAATTGTTGGGAGTGCGGATACTACATCATGTTGTATGCATTTCATGTGGTGGCTTCAGTTCGACTTAACAATAGTTTTCCCACGGTGAGCCAAATATTCAACTTCACCTAAATCATCTTTTTTGTGTAATGACTAATATGCTAATGGTATTAGTGATGTGTATGTATGTAGATCTTCCAAAATGACTCCAAGCCATACACAACCGACGACTTGAAGGTGGTGAGAGGTAACTTTGCAAATTATGTGTTAATGGTTCGTGGTTCATGCATTGACAAAGTACAATGATTATGTATTTTCCACCCCGAGTAGTGAGTATCTTGGAATGCAACTAGAACACTTAGGAGATAGCTCATGTTGGAAGCTTGTCGCTTTATTTTTTTTAGAATTTTGTTGCCGGATAGACCGTTTTGGATTTGTGGCACCGAGATTGATATTATGTGTGTTATTTATGGAATATATTCGTCATCGTTTCCACACTCTATTATGAAATAGATAGGTTTTTTGTTATGTTTCATACAATGTAATCTTCAGTAGAATATGAGGGAGTGCACGTCTGGTGCTGTCCCGAATATGCAATCTGATGTTAACAAACCTTGTGGTCCCACAGAAAAATATTCATATTCAACAATGGTCACAGTACTCTATTGCGTTTGCGATATCTGAAGCGTATTATAATTCAATTCTAAAAATACCAAACTATTACACACAAGAATTCGTAAATGGGGACAAACTATTGACATTACTCTTGTATCACTGAAACGATTGCAAATCTACCGGCATAATCTATTATAAATCCCTAATCGTAATTTCGACTAATAGAATACACAACAGAAGAGGAATGTACTCGTTATCTATCATATTTACCTAAGATGATATCCATGCGAAAGGCCCAACAGATTACTGAATCTATCCAATGTACGACAGAGGAAACTAATAACATACTATTGTTTTTACGACCTCTCCATAAGTATCCTATCGCCTGGCATTTCTTCATCGACATTGGTGCAGGACAACAACCTATTCAATCAATCTATTACATTTCACCTGTTGCAAAATCATTGCTACCGAATGACAATCAGGTGTCGTAAAGTACAGACGAACTACCGGGTTTACTTGTACATTATGCAATAGATTTATCATTCTGTTGGAGTAACTATTGGGTAACAGACAGACAAAATTAGCCTTCTCCGAATAGGAATCAGATTTCTTAAATCACTTCTCTTATTACCTTTACGACTTCTGAATATGATTTTCCATCCACTTTCCACCGGCGTCAGAAAGTTGTTCTATTGCATATATGAGCTCTGAATATGATTTTCCGTCCATTTTTCTCCGGTATCGGGAAGTTCTTCTATTATACATACGACATCGAGCATGTAATAGTTTCATTGGTTCTATTACAGTTTCGCTTTCTGGATATACCGTTTCAGATGTCTGAAACTGAATCTTATGAAACTGGGAAACCAACATTTACTCCTTCGTAAACTGCAATCTATTCGGATTTAGAATTCGAAAACCATTCTCGGCGGTTAAAAAACGCCGAGCATCGATGCTCGGCGTTGCTAGTTACGGCGGGTATGTCCGCCTTACATTGCTGAATTGCCCGCCGAGTTTGCTGTGGTTTTCCACTAGTGGAAATATGGAAGTCCAGGAATAGCGCCATTTTCAAGCAGCAAAATGTCCCTCCAGTACTTTGTGTTCAACAAGCTCAGACAGAACTACAACTGATGATCAGAAACTCCAACAGAAACCACAGATCTGAGGACCAGGAGCAGGAGAACATGACAAACAACCCAAATCAACAAACCTCCGTACAAGACATCAGAAGGGGTGATACAACTGAAGGAATTCCAGAAGCTTGTGTCATAAGCTTTGATGGTTCATACAGGGATGTTATGAAAGTAGGAGCTGCAGGGTGGAGGATTTGGAAGCCTCGCTGGAATTTAGATATGGATATATCAGGTTCGGACTTCTTCCCAGCTACCTCCCCATTACAAGCAGAAGCGGAGGCATGTTGGAGAGCCCTAAAAGCAGGAAGAAGAAATGGAGTTTTGAGGGTTAATTTGGTCACAGATTCGGCTCAGCTTAAAGCGTCGATCTTGAATCCTTTGTCAGCTCCGATTGCGATCAAAGGAATTATAAGCAGTATCAGGCAACTAGCGGACTCATTGATTGAATTCGCTGTAATCAAGGTTTCCCGTTTCTTTCTAGAGAAGGAATATAATTTAGCCTTTAACTTAGCAGAAATGTCTGTAATAGTATCAGTTCTACAACTTTTCCTTAATCATTAATGAAACTAATTTGTAAAAAAAACATTTATGTATGCATCGTTAAATGAGAATATTGCCTCCTAATTAAATATATACATGCCTTTTAAAAAAAAAATATTTGACATATATCATTACTATAATTATTACCATAACAAGTAGGGCATGTTTGGTTGAATTGTTTAGTAATAGTTTAGTTCAGTTAATTTTTATTTTTTTCATTTCAATATACTTTTAGTATTTCAGTTCATTTTAGTATATTTATATTTTTCAGTTCTGTTTAATCCTAAAGGGAACCAGAAGAGTTATTGCTCCGGTCAATAAATTAATTAATAAAAAGCATTAAAAAGAATGAAACTACGTAGTTTTGACTAAAACCACCACATAACCACCGCAAGTTCACCATATTCCGGCGCCTACCTTTTTTATATATTCATTTTTTTGTTTTACATTCCTTTATCCTAATTTACATGGTAATTTCAGTCCATCATGCTAATTACCACATCTGCGAAAGGAAAATATGAATTTGCGATATATGGAATATACATGGAAATATTCTGTATCAATACAGAATAATGACACCGCCGCAATTATCCATAATTAATTAAGTATGAAAATATTACATCACACACATGACATATATATACACCTACGGTAGAATGATGATCGAAATCATTCTTCTGGCATTGAGTGATTAATGGTACACGGTCAGAATTGTTATCGGCAAAATTGCTTTATCTCTCTTGAAAGTTTTCATGTGCATTTCAAAATTTATACATGTAGCGCAATGGTGATAGGGATTTTAGTGAAAATTTAAATTTATGTAAGATGTAATATTTTTCACTTGATTACTTATGTACTAAATAAATTATGTAATATAGAATTGAAAATATCACATATATATAAGGAAAGTTCAAATTACATGTCAAAAAAAAAAATTATGATATATGATTAGTGGAAAATATTTCAAGTAGATACAATTATAATTAAAATTAAAAACTTAACGACTAATGAACTTCTAATTAAATACATTATAAAACATTGGACTCTTATTAGGGTTTGAGGAGGGATTAAATAGTTACTGAAAAGTATTTTAAACATACCGCGCAACATGCGGTCCAATCACGCTAGTTAGTTAATAAAAAATTACATTTTTATCTCTTAAAAATGGATGAAAATAGTGTGTACCATTAATAGTGTGTCAATTCTTATACCATACCCAAGGGGTATGTACCCCCACCTTTGGTGTGTGTCTACAATTATAATTGTGGATTCTATTTGCATATACTATTTATAGAAATCATAAGCAAAACAAAACTACAATGCACATTCATACACATAAAAAATGCACATATTTATATTTTAAAATGCATGTGGGGATATGTAACCCTAGTGTATGGTATAATTTGTGATAGTGTGTCGGTTACATTGTTAAAAGATGGAAATGTATTTTTAACTGTTCATAAGAGGGTTATAAATTAACACAAATTATACCATACACCTGGGGTATGTATCCCTAGGTGCATTCTAATATTCAAATATGTGCATTTTAATGTGAATAATTGTGCATTGTAAATCTTTTAACTTATAATTTCTATAAATAGTATGTGTAGATTGTTATCAATGAAATGCATAATTATTAAGGTAAAACACACAGTAAAGGTGGGTGTACGTACACCCGTGATATGATATAAAAATTGATAAATTAAATTCCTCACTAATTTAATATTTCTAATTGGTTGTCTTACTTTGCTAAACATATAAACTTTGGCGGGTACGTGTTAAATTTGTATTCGTTAAAAATTGATTGAAAGATTCAGTCGAAAAAGAATGAACTAGACTGTCGTACTAAATATTTCATTTGATGCATAATTTATGTTTGTTCATATATAATCAAATTGAATTGAAATGTACTGAAATATAATAAAAAATAAATGTATTTAAAATATTATAATAACATAAATGTTATCAAACTCTTTTTTATAACATCGAAACAAATTTATTTAACTTTCATTTAATCGAAATTATATAGCCTAAATTGTAATTCGCTCTATTTAAGAGTTTATTGGTAGCTGTTTGTTATCAGAGGAACGTAATTAGTTTTTCAGATTATGCTAAATTTCATTTTCACAAATCTGGATTTTTATGATTATGTCACGGAATAAATTAATGGTAATTAAAATATAGCATCATAATCTGCACTATGTGAACATTCAAAGCCTCGTTTTACGAACGTTACGAACATTCAAAGCCTCGTTTCAAATTTGTTTCGGTAGGCTATTACCGGCCTTTCAATATGGTATTACCGCGTACAGAGAATATTTACTATTTTCACATTCTCAGAAAATTCTCTGTAATCATTCAAATAAGGTATGGGGGAATTTCATAGATAGACATATGTTTAGAATCTCCCCCTGATCCCACAAACTACCTTTATTTTGGAGAATATTATACTATATATTTACATTTAGAGTGTGGTGAGCCCATATATTTCACTCCACCAAAAGTGGTTTAATTAAAAAAAAAAAAACCAACGTTACGTTGGAATAAGGAAAGCACATTCGGTGGGCTTTAATTTGTAAATCTCATGTTTATCTTTTTCCTTTATACCATACTAGATTTTTTTATTAACTAGATAACGTCCGTGCTTTTGCACGGGTATCAGTTAATTAATTCATTCATATTTATTCAGCTCATATTATTTCAGTTTAGTTCATATTTTTAATTTATTTTTCTTTAATTAATTCTTTTTAATTATGAAAGTTTGATTGAAATAAAAATATAACATATGAGGTTAAGTCTTATAAATTCATTATAATGTGTTTTGCAAAAATTGAATTCATATTCAATCAAATTTTTATAAATGCATGTGTAGCATATTATTTTTTCCTACTGTCAGACTCAACATCTAATTATTTTTCCTCCCTTCGCAGCATATACAAATTGAATAATGCATTTTTCTTTGAATGATACAAAAATAATAATGAATCTGAAAAAATGAATCATGTACCCATTTCAAAATACCAAACTGATGTTCTAACATACAAACACTAATCCAAATTACTTGCTGCAGACAAATGATTAACATTAAAAATAAATTGTGAATGGATTTCTCAACAAATTTTCTACAGATGATTAAAAAATGCAGCATCAGTGTCCAATAATACTTAACAATTTCGGTCCGCAGTCACGTAGATATCTAATAATACTCCATGCAGTATCCAATAATGTTCGTTGGAGGAGCCGAGCTTGTTGATTTAATTGGACTAAGGCGTCTATTTCCGTTAACATGGAATCCTTTCCTCACATAATTTAATATTTCCAGCACAGTTAAATCCAGCTTCCAGAAGAATATCAAGAAAAAAATGCACATGACTAATTAAGTTGAGATCAGAAAAAGCTGCATCAACAAATAAACATGAAGCACATCAACTGAAAATCCCCGGGTGGACTAAGAAGATCATATATGCTGTTTTGAATATCTAATTCAAAATATCATTGGGCCAGTATGAGGTAAAAGAGGTTCCACATCTGAAAATCATAAACACTGCTTTAAGATCTTATTTGTTCTTGTAAGATATGTATCTATTAAGTATGTTATGAGAAAAGCGACAGTGTGAGAAAATGAAACACAAATAGACATATGATAAAGCACAGAATAATACACATCATTAGCTGGAACACAAATACACATATGATGAAAGTAGTTCAAATTTCATGCCAATCTGAGTGATAAAGCTGATCTATCCTCGCCAACAAAACCTACACCTAACACGCATCTCAATTTTCATCTCAATTTGCATGAAAATATTAGACCAATTTCTACTCATGCATACATATGCACATCTCAATTTTTCCTCACACACAGTCATATGCAGAAAAAACAATCCAATAGATAGATATTGCAAAACCACAGGCCATAAGCAATAAAACTTGATTGCTTTTATAAAATCCAATTAAAGTACTCTCTGCAAATAAGAAAATCACAGATGATATTGAATGTTTAAATGAATTACCAACGAAAAAAAATTCAATCAAATGGAGAGAACAAAATAAAATAGTAACAGCTCGGATTCCCCAAAGAAATGTGAGCAAATTGATTTCTAAAAAAATATGAATTTGCAATTGTTGAAAGTTCAAATTGGTAGCCGAGAAAATAAAGAGGAGAAAACCGGAATTTTCTATAATAAACAAAACCTGAATTTGTAAAATGCACCTAATAATTGACCATGAAGCAGCCTTCTTTATTTCATAGACAAACTTGCAAAAGCCAGTATGAAGTCTTGAATGTTGATCCATTCAACAAACCTATAACAATCAAGAAACAGGAACAATAATTGTCAGTAAAACCATTATTCAGGCAGAGCTCAAGTGAAAAGAGACGTTTTTCAGTTATCGAATCATTTATCTGTAGAAATTTGCACTTAGCCATCACATCAGTATAGCATAAATACACTAATAGACATAGCGAGAAAGAGTAGTTGACACTTTTTAAGAATACTTGAAGTTCTGATGTGAAAGCTATAACGTGCTTGCAAACCAAGAGAGGAGAAAAAATCGGAAGCTAACTGTGCTTGCAAGCCATGAGATGAGAAAAAAAGAGAAGTTTTCTTACTTTGATAATATACACTGCAGGTTTCATACAAAATCCTAAAATTGCTGATCACTTATTGTCTGCAAGTTATCAACACGGTGTGTAGTAAGCTCTCTTGTTGTATGTGATTGATATAAGCATCGATAATCCATGAAAACTGATATAAGCATCAATAATCATCAATCACAATCAAATATAAACTAAGAACATAATAATAAAATAAAATTTAAATATTGACATATTACAATCACTTATAGTAAAAAGCAAATTATTACATACAACGGGGGTACGTACCCCATGTGCATTTTAAAATGTGAAGATGTGCATTTAAATAAGAACAATTGTGCATTATAATTTTTATTGCTATAAATAGTATATGGACAATGGTTAGTACATACTAAGGTGGGATACACACATAATAGAGGTGGGGGTATGTACACCCGTTGTACCATATAGGAACTGATAGTAAAATTAGTTGAGAACTGAACTCAGATGATAGATAACTTCTTACCAGATTGGTAGAGAATAAACTGCTCTCATCAGTGTCTGATGACAGCAGTTTATAGACAATGATAGATAACATAGTTTCCTCCAATGACAGCCTTTTATTACCTTGTTGCAGAAGTGAAAATCCCCGATAATTCACAGACAACCATTCAATAAGATGGTAATTCCTATAGAAATTTCAATGTGTACACAAAAATTCGAACCACATTTAACTCAAGAATTCTTTGTAAACTCGTGCTTGAAGTAATAAATTCATAAAAGAAAATGCAACAAATGGCAGGCAGAAGCATTCAGATTTGATAGAACAGTAGTACCTCCATGAACTGAAGGATAAAATCAATCAGCTTGTGTTCTGTGTCTCCTCACAGTGATAATTTGTTATGAGGAAACTAATATCATACCCCTGAAAAAGAAAATTCAATTACTTAATGCTAATTTACTCAGCAAATCATATAGAAAAGAATCATGATGACAGTGTCCACGGCGCACTTGTAATCAGTAAATAAATGAAGATAATGCCACCAATCAAAAAAACAGCAAAACATAGAAACACGGGTGATGATTTGTGCAATATAATGGGAAAAACAGAAGAGAAAAATAAAACTACTGAAATAAACATTTTATCGAACACCTGATGTGCATATGTGAAGAAACTTGGCACGCTGAAATTCATCACTTCCAGCTTCCTTCTCCATATAGCGCTCCCTCGCTGAAAACCACATCCTCTGAGTGTATAGTATAAATCCAAACATTATGAAGAAATATGTTGTAAAATCACCATTGGTGAAAGAAAAAGACAGGAGAACAAACCTTGAACTCAAAGAATCTATGAAGAAGAAGAGTCTGGAATAAGGAGACCACCGGGAAAAAACTCTAAGGAAACGGCCAAGGAGGCCATCGGAAGCCGGCGGCGGTGATTGTTACTATAGAGAACCGATTGCTTTGCCTGCCTCCATGATGAATTTATCAAACACGTGATTTCATGTGCTTGTGAAAATATATATTTGGGAGAAGAAGAACGATGTATGCAGTAAGAAGAGATTCATCAAATCGTACAACAGAAGATTTCAAAGAGATTTGGAGGAGTAAGAATCGAGAGAGAATTTGAAAAGTTATCGTAATGGAAAAGCTTTTTTACATTTTCCAATACTTTTTCGTAGATCAAGAATATCAATGCTCGGAAATACTGTTGGTAAAAATGATTTTTAAAATTTTTTTTGGTAAGTTGGGGGAAAATTTGTGAGAGCGCCACGTGGCAAAAATGGACTCTTTTAATAGTTACTAGTATAATAACCCGTGCCGATGCACGGGAATTTAATATTAAAATATTATAATTTGGTTTAATAAAATAATTACAGTTAAATAATCTTGATCATGTATTATTTTGTGACAGTTAAGTAATACAATGTAATAGCATTTTGGAAAAAAAAATTGGTCGCTAAAACATTGTTACGTTTTCAAGAATTTAAGAAATTAAGAAATTACATAATTTTATTTTCCCAACTCTTAAAACATTTCATTATAAACTACATTAATGGTATTATGGATCGATTTATCATTCTTGTCAAAAATCAAAATGTTCAACCATTTTTATTTTTTGCCCTAGAGACAGCAACTTATAGTTGTCCATGAGTGAAAACGTTTTTTTCACTCATGATGAGTAACGTTTTTTTATGACATAAAGAATGAAATAAAATTCATTTATTTCATAAGGTATTGCCAGTCCTCTGTACATTTTATAAAGCTGACATCTCTGTACATAGTTTTGCTGAAAGAAAAACCTGAAGAGAAGATAAAGTTGAATGTTACTCTCTCCGTTCGGCAATGTTTGTCTTATCGCACTATTCACTGTAGCATGTTTGACCATCAATTTAGAGTATTAGATCAATATAAATATAATCATGTGATATAGTTTTGGATTCTCCATAACATGTATATTCAAAATATAAAAATTTTACCATCACCTAATGCATGTAACTAAAATTATCAACGGTCAAACAAAAAGTCAAAACGGTCAACTAAGTTAATCTTAACCGAACGGAGGGAGTATATGTCAATACTCTACTAAACATGTTTCTTCTCATCCCAATATTGATTTTTCCAGTCCTCTACTATACTTATATTTTTTCAACCATTTTCAACCATTTTTATAGATGATAAATTATAATCATCCTCATAAATTCTTTGTTATTTTTCGTAAAGATAATTCATGCAACTTTTCTTCTTATAGCCTGCGATTATTTTATTTAAAATTATTAAAGCTTAATTTTAAAATCTGCATCGTTACATTTTCTGAAATAAAAACTGCACTTAATTATCGTCGCAGAATCTTTCTTAATTTTGTAACCGTAATTCATGCACCCTTTATATTCTTTATAGGATGCAATGATTTCATTAAAAATTATTAAAACTGCATGGTAACGTTCTCTAAAATAAAAAATGCACTTCATCATCATCGCAAATTCTTTATTATTTTTGTAACGGTAATGCATGGTGATATGGGCTTTGGCCCATATCTAGGCTCCGGCCCAGAGAGTAGTCCAGTCCATATGACGTCAGCTAGAATGGCGTTAGGACAGGACCACTGCCTCTGGGCTTGAGGCTGACCACTCACACCTATAAATACAGCTTTGGACTTGTGGAGAAAGGTATGTTCTATCAGATAAAAACTCTCTCAATATATCCTTATTCTCTCTCCTATTCAAAGGCCCCTCTTTCATCATCACGCCGGAGTAGCTATCCTCGGGATACTCCGGGGCGTTGTTTTGCAGGGCTTTAGGTGAGAGCGCGCGGAGCACGGACAAAAGTCTCATCCGGACCGGAGACTCACTATTGATCCGGACCGGGACTGGAAGCTGGTAGCATCAGTTGGCACGCCCAGTGGGACCTTAAAAATTCCAGTTGCAGGTTACGTTCATGCCGCCGCGCGGACGACCAAGAAAGAACCCTCTCCCGGCGGAGGAGGAAGCGGGAGGAGGGCCAAAAAACAGAAAAGCCGCTACAGTTAGAGCTCAGAAGATAGCGGCCGAGAAGGAACGGATTCTCCAAGCCAAACAGGCGGCAGCAGAGAAGAAGGCCGCAGCTGAGGAGCGTCGGCGACAGCGCCTAGCAGCTGAAAAGGCAAAAGGGAAGAAGCCGGCTTCTGAACGAACTCTGGCTGATATACAACGCGAGGCTAGAGAGCGTCAGCGAGCGGCACGAGAGGCGCGGAATCAGAATCAGGATGATGACCAGGAGTCGTCGGAAGGGGATGAGACGCCCGATCCGGATCGTCCCGAGGGATCCGGTTCTGAGGAAGCTGAGGATTATGAACCTGAGGAATCTCCGGAGGGGTATAGCACGGAAGACGATGCTCAGAGCCGGTCAATCAGACCCCGAGTTGGACGGAAGGCCGGACGGGAGGAGCGTAAGCGTCATGATTCCGGACTGGGAGGCAACATCCTGAGGACCAACATGACGGAGTATCAGCAGTTCCAAGAGTGGAAGGCAGCTCAACGAGGTGAGGTGGACAAGCCGCCTCCGGACCAACCGAGAGCACCAAACCTAAACCCATACCCGGGCGGACATCAACAGCAGACTGCTGGTTTGAATCCGAACGCACCGCCTTACTGGGGAGCACAAACCCAGCAGGGATACGGTACCCAGCAGGGCTATGGGATGGGTGCACCCGGAGGACAACAGCAGATGATGTTTGGGATGCAACCTGCCGGAGGACCCGGGGGTCAGCAGCAGATGATGTATGGGATGCAGCCCGCCGGAGGAGGATTCCCTGGAGGTTTTGGTTTTCAAACACCTTTCTGTCCGGATTCCATTGAAGACCGACTCAATCGCCTAATCGGACGGAATGGGATCGGCCCACAGTCACCTTGGGTTCCGGAGGTGTTGAGTTTCAAGTGGCCAGCCGGAACCAAGGCTCCGGACGGACTACCTACCTACAACGGAGAAGGCGACCCGGATGAGTTCGTTCATACTTATGCGAGTATCATGATTGCTAGGGACATTCCGGAGGAGCTACAGTGTAAGATGGTGCCTTCATACCTCCGGGGCAATTGCTTAACATGGTTCAAGGGTCTTCCGAACGGTACGCTCCGACATTTTTGGGATTTCGCCATAGCCCTGGTCCGGCGCTATTCCGCTATGAAACATACATTTGTGAACCTCGCCACGGTCTTGGCAATGAGGCAGCTGGAGACGGAGACTACCTGGGAATTCTACACCCGGTACATAGCAGCGACGATGAAGGTGGTGGACCGGCACTTGCAGGAGAAGGCCATTATCCACAACTTCGTCAACGGACTGAGGGACAACACCTTCTACATCGAACTCATGAAGAATATGCCTACATCATACTATCACCTCCAGTTGGTGGTGGAGATGCATTGTACGGTGCACGATGCCAACCAAGTCCGGATGACAACAGTGGGCTTTTTCGAGCAAAGGTCTCTCACGGTGACAGGGACCCAAACCACTGCTGCACGGACTACGGTCCGGACGGATCAAGCCAGACGAGTACCCGCCCCGGCGACTGCAGCACCAGCACCGGCAGCCGCTGCTCGTCCGACCTACACCCCTCTCTCAAAAACCCGTACGGAGATCCTTGCGGTTCACCGAGGTTTGTTTACGGATCCGCAACCCATTGTTGGCGTACCGGCGCCAGCAAATGCGGACAAGTGGTGTGAGTTTCACAAGTTACACGGGCATACCACGGAGGGATGTAGGGCGCTCCGTTCAGACATTGAAAGATTGATCGGAGCAGGCCAGTTAAGAGATTGTGTGGCAGGGGAAGGACTTGGACGCCCGGCCCAAGCTCCGGCAGCTGCAGCCGGACAAGGCCGGAAAAGAAATAGGAACAATCGCCCCCGAGGGGGAAACCAAGCTAACCCGGCACCAAGACAGGCCGCACCAGCACAACCCCCAGCTCAGCCCCGGATGATCAATGTGATAAACGGAATCGTCGGCGACGGACTCTGTTCCATGACGGCGATCAAGGCCAAAAGCAGATACGTGCCTCCGGGTGAGATACAAGAAAAGAGGTTCAAGCCAAGTGAAACTATCACCTTTTCGGATGAGGATCCGGTACCCCCACAGGTTCCCCATTCGGATCCGATGGTGGTAATGGCAGATGTCGAAGGAGTGCTGATCAAACGAGTGTTCGTCGACGATGGCAGCAGTGTGGAGATCATGTTCGCGGAATGCTTTGATCAGCTCGGGATCGGACGACAAAACTTAAAACCGTGTCATACCCCCCTTTCAGGGTTTACCGGACGGACTGTCCATCCGCTCGGAATCATCCCTTTGAAAGTTACCTTGACGGATTTCCAGGATCCGACGAAGCGGGCCACGGTGGAGTGTAATTTCGCCGTCATTGATGCTGTCTCCCCTTACAACATGATCATTGGAAGACCTTGGTTGTCACAGGCACGGGCTATATGTTCGCCTTTCCACTTGATTATGAAGTTCCCCACGGAAAACGGTATCGCATCCGTCCGGGGCCACCAGCAAACCGCCCGGAGTTGCATGCTGACCGCCATCAAGAACGCCCGATCCGGAGAGGGCCAATCCAAGCTGTCCGCCTCGGACAAGGAAAAAGCCAAAGCGGACTTGGTAGGAGCCATCCATGGAGAAGCACCATCTTATGAAGTGGAAGATATGATGGTCGGACAAAAGGGGGTAGTCAGTGTGGGGAAGAACATGCCGGATGACGTTAAGATAGAGTTGCAAAGCTTGTTGGCGGAGTATGAGGATGTGTTTTCCTGGGGGACGGAGGACTTGACTGGCGTTCCTGAGGAGATCGCAGTCCACAAGCTCAATGTCTTTCCGGAGCTGAAACCGATCAGGCAGAAGAAGAGGCCCCTCGCCCCGGAACGCGTGGAGGAGATCCGGGCGGAGGTGGGTAGACTGTTGAGTGTCGGAATCGTGGAGGAGATATCATACCCGGAGTGGATAGCAAACCCAGTTCTGGTGAAGAAGCACGATGGTTCGTGGAGAATGTGTATTGACTTCACAGACCTGAACAAATGCTGTCCGAAAGATAGCTATCCACTCCCCTCCATCGATCAGTTGGTCGAGGCTATTACTGGTTACCAAGTGTTGGCATTCTTTGATGCGCACCGAGGGTACCACCAGATTACGATGGCCAAGGATGACCGCCCCAAAACATCTTTTATCACTGACTTCGGTACTTTTTGTTACAGGAAAATGCCTTTTGGACTGAAAAACGCAGGTGCAACATACCAGAGGATGGCGGACAAGCTGTTTCGGAACCAGATGGGACGGAACCTGGAGGTCTATGTGGATGACATGGTGGTCAAGAGCCGGACGTATGAGTCTTTCTTGTCCGACCTTCGGGAGATGTTCGACGTGCTCCGAACGGCGAATCTCAAGCTCAGCCCAGGTAAAAGTACCATCGGAGTAGGAGCAGGGAAGTTCCTTGGCTACATGGTATCGACTCGAGGAATCGACGTCAACCCGGAGAAGATATCGGCCCTTATGGAGATGCCCCCTCCGAGAGGGGTGAAGGACGTACAAAAACTGACCGGGTCGCTAGCTGCGTTGAGTCGGTTTCTGGCCCGGGGGGCTGAGAAGCAGCTCCCGTTTTTTAACATACTCCGCAGAGCCAAGCCGTTCGAGTGGACGGAGGCATGTGACCGGGCATTCACGGATCTCAAGGCTCATCTAGCAAGCCTCCCTACCCTATCCAAGCCGTTGCCCGGAGAAGAGCTTTTCCTCTACATAGCTGCGACGGAACACGCTATAAGCTCTGCTCTGGTCCGAGAGGATGGTAAGGTGCAGCGTCCGGTTTACTTTGTGAGCAGGGCACTCCAAGGTCCGGAAACGAGGTACACTGCTTTGGAAAGGCTGATACTGGCACTGGTCCATGCTTCCCGGCGCCTCCGACCATATTTCCAAGGTCATCCGATCACGGTTCTGACGAATCATCCGTTGAGACAGATCATGCTGAAGCCAGAAGCCTCGGGTCGGATGATGAAGTGGGCAGTTGAGCTTGGGGAGCACGAGATCAAGTATCATCCCCGGAAGGCTATTAAGGGGCAAGCCCTGGCGGACTTTTTGGTAGAAATGACGGAACCTTCAGGAGAGCCGTCCGGATCGGAACCACCCTCTGACAAATGGAAGTTGCATGTGGACGGATCGTCTCATGCTAATGGGGGCGGGGCTGGCGTCCTGCTTACTAGCCCACAAGGAATGGAGTACAGGTATGCTATCCAGTTTGCTTTCCGGGCAACCAACAACGAGGCAGAGTATGAGGCACTCCTGGCCGGACTCCGACTGGCATTGGAGATAGGGGTCGCGGACGTTGAGGTGTACAGCGATTCTCAGATAGTGGTTCAGCAGGTGAATGGAGAATATGAGGCAAAGGAGCGGAGTTTGCAGAAGTACCTTGAGGCGGTTAAGCCATTACTGGCCAAGTTCCGTGGCATTACCATAACACAGATCCCTCGCGAGGACAATGGTAAGGCGGACGCTTTAAGCAAACTTGCTTCTTCTGAGATCAAGCCGGACACAGAAAGCAACTTAATGATGGAGACCCTGTCCGCCCGGAGTTACGACGTCCCACTGGTGGCAGCAGTGGAAGTGCAAAAGGAGTCATGGATGGCCCCCTTCTTCGACTATTTGCAGCACGGAAAGCTCCCGGAAGACAAGGCACTGGCACGGAAAATCCGACAGAAGGCACCGCACTACACCATAGTTGATGGAACCCTGCTTAGACAAGGATATCTCCAACCGTGGTTAAGATGCGTAGACTCGGATGAGGCAGCCCGGATTGTGAAGGAGATGCATGAAGGACCGAATGGCAGTCACCAAGGAGCCCGGACCATAGCGAGAAAAATAATGTGCACGGGTTACTACTGGCCGACCCTGTTTGAAGAAGCGCAGAAGTACGTCCGCTCCTGCGTTCAGTGCCAAAGGTTTGCCCCCCTCATTCATGTTCCGCAAGAAGAAAGGGTCGGGATCACCGGCTCGTGGCCTTTTGATAGATGGGGCATTGATCTGGTCGGGCCTTTCCCCTCCGCCCCGGGAGGATTCAAGTACCTGATAGTAGCGATCGACTACTTCAGCAAGTGGGTGGAGGCTGAACCCCTTACAAACATCCGTGGCAGCACTTGCGTCAAGTTTGTTGGAAGAACATTATCTGCCGCTACGGAATCCCGAAGTACATTGTCACGGATAACGGAGCTCAGTTTGAAAATGACCCGTTTCGATCTTGGTGCAAGGAGTACGGAATCACGCAGCGGCTCACATCCGTTTACCACCCGCAGGCCAACGGTCAAGTGGAAGTTACCAACCGGACAGTGGTGAATGGGCTGAAGACTTGCTTGCAGGGGGCACGAGGTAACTGGGTCGATGAGCTGCCAAGCGTCCTTTGGGCATACAGGACGACGGAAGGATCCGCGACGGGCCAGTCGCCATACAGTTTGGTATACGGGGCGGAGGCAGTTATACCAGCTGAAGTGGGAGTCCCCAGTCTCCGGACCCTCACTTGGGATGAAGACCAGGCCGGGCGGAGCTCTCCGCTCGGATCAAGCAGGTTGCTGGATTTGGACCTCCTGGAGGAAAAAAGAGAACAGGCAGCGCTGCATGAGGCCAAGGTGAAGGAGCGGATGAAGCGTTACCACGACAAGCGTGTCAGGAAGGAATCATTCGTCACCGGAGATTGGGTGATGCGGAGGAATGATAAGAGTCTGAAGGAGGCCACTGGCAAACTGGCACCAAACTGGGAGGGTCCGTATCAAGTCACAGCCTCATATCCGGGTGGGAGTTATGAGCTGGCGGATCAGTCCGGACGAGCAATCCCCAGAAGGTGGAACATCACCAACTTGCGAAGGTTTTACGGAGCATCCTGAGTAGGTACGCTTTCCGATAGAGTTCTGCAAGTATTTTCTTTTCAGCAAGTATGTAGTTCCGGATCCTATGGCCAGGGTTGCGCCTAGGATTCCGTTCCGTCCTGTTAACTATGTACTTGGCTCCGGCCGCATTTAGACAAAGGGTATGTCTAGCCGGAGTCCGATTATTTGAATGAAGAGTTGTTAAGTTTTATACTTGTTCAATTTTACTATGTACTATTTTTCAATCCTGCACAATTAGAATCCTCCGGATCGCTTGGACAAACGGACGGAGTGAGCAAAGACGAACAACTAAAATCCTCCGAAGTGTTTGAATAAACCAACGGGGGTGAGCAAAACAAAAGGATAAAACGGTTTGATCAAACAACAAGGAAAGACGCTTGAATAAGCCATCCCGACATAGAAATCACATTTGAATAAATGATGCAATTGTACAATCTGTTACGTCCGGACGGACGCAGATACAAAAGAAATAAAACCTATCTAGTGGGCCAAGGAATGTCCCAATCGACAGGTGGAGAGGTGGGCTCCGGAGTAGGAGGTTCCGGAGTAGGAGGTAACATAGCTCCGTTCTCTGGAGACGGGGGCCTTGCGTCTTGTGCCCTTTCCTGATTCAGGACAGTGGGAGTCTGCTCCGGAGTGTCGCCTTCGAGATTGTGGACCTCATTCCCACTGCTTTGACCCACTGGTCCTCGATACGGAAAGGGAGGAATGGGCGGAAGTTCCGATGGACCAGCTCCATCCGGATCAGAGCCAAAGATCTCGTCAGAGTCAGATTCGGAGGACTGCATGGGGACCAGTGGGTCAAAGCAGAAGGGGAGCGAATCCGAACGGGGTCTTTGAACTCTTCTATTAGAGGCCCCATTCCGGAGCGAATAAAAAGTTCACGAGTCCGCTCTCCACCCATCGTCCACCCGGAAAGTTCAGACTCCAACTCCGCGCATCTGGAGCACGGAGGGCTTGTTGAATGAGAACTGGCAGGTGAAGTACGGACATCCGCATCTCCGCTTCGGAGCACCGGACCGGAATCTTTGGGCTGCGGACAAGCACGGATATAAGAAGAATAGACACACAATATAAAGAGAATAAACACACAAGTAGAAGGAAACTCGTTTTATAAATAGAAGAGAATTACATCGTTCGGAGGGTTGTCATCCCCATCCGAGTCGTCGCTACCATCCTTCCTACACTAAATAAAGCAAAATTAGAACTAGGACGGAGGTAACTACAAAAGAAAAAGAAAGACTAGGAAGTTATTCTACATCAGTCTCCTCGCTGTCCGTGCCACCGGGCTGACGACCATCCCCGTCTCCTCCACCTTCGCCCTGATCAGTATCTTCGTCAACGGAGGGATACATCTTCAAGACCTCAAGATATTTGGGCTTGGCAGGGGATTCCGGACGGATGCTCTCTTCAGGCGGGGGTACAGCAATACTTAGATTCACCAGCCCCTCGCCATAGGCGCGGATGGCCCCAGCCGACACCGGCTCTTCAACATTCTCCTCGAAGATCCCCAGCACGGAGGGATTCATCTTCTCAACTCCTCCCCGGTAGAATTGATCCACATCGAAGTTGTACTGATGGGCGGCTGTTGGTTTGTAATAGCACTTGGAGAACCGCTCCCTCTTAGGCTCCGGGACCCAACCCTTCATGCTCTGGTAGACTTGATGGGCGGAAATCTGGTTGGAGGAGCGGAGAAGACCAGTCAGGCTGCTCTCAAAAGTCTGGCTCCGGAGTACCTTATCGGTGAAGGCAACACACATCTCTCGCTGGGCGGACGGAGAGACCAAACTCTCCAGCTCCTTGATCCGGGCATCCGCCTCGGCAGCTCGGATCTCCGATGCCTCGAGCTGGCGACGGAGAACCCCATTGGCCCTCTCAAGTGCGCTCCGCTTCTGAGCTTGCCTTGTTTGCTGAACATGAAAGGCCTTGTTGATGGCCTCGGACACCCCCGGCTGAGCGATTAAATAAGCGGCGAAGTCCTAAAGAAAGAAAACAATGAGACTCTGAACAAAACGAGAAAGCCGAAACGGAAAAGGAAATGTCACTTACCCTGCTAGTATCGCCCCGGCTGCTGCTGTGAGTGTGCTCCGGGTGTGTGCTGTCGGGATCGATCGCCAGCTTCCTCCCATCCCCCTGATGGTCACCAGCGCGGGAATGCTCACTTTGCTCTGGGATTCTAGGAGATTTAGGAATCCGGAGCTTTGCGCGCTTGTGGGAACGGGAGGACTCCCCTCCCTCCTCATCGGAAGAAGACGGAACACGGATTTGAAGGAGTTTGGCCCTATTCCCGGCCGAATCCGCGGTGGTGTGAATGGTCGCTCCTCCCGCCTTCTTATCCGCCTTCTTGGGCACGGTTTCATCCTCCCTGTTGGCCGCGGCCTCCCTACCCTTCCGAACCGAGGCTTCCTTTTC
This sequence comes from Sherardia arvensis, assembly GCA_948330725.1. Lineage (NCBI taxonomy): Eukaryota > Viridiplantae > Streptophyta > Magnoliopsida > Gentianales > Rubiaceae > Sherardia > Sherardia arvensis. The sequence continues at coordinate 37,533,926 of OX415236.1, read as the reverse complement.
CTTGACGGACGCCTCCCCCGCCTTCTTATTCGCGGTCTCCTTCTCTTTGATGAGCGCATCTTCTTGAGCGCGCTTCCTCTTCTTCTCCGTCTCGGATTGCTTTTCTGTCGGTATTTTCATGCCGGTTACCAAACCGGTTGGTGGATTTTCCACCTTGTTGGTTATCTTGGGTTGGCGTCCGGACGGATCAACGCCATTCCCTATCTCCGGATAAACTGGCAACACCCGAAACGGATTAGAAGAAAGCGAGAAAAGCACAAGGTAAAACAGAAGATACCAAAGCAACTTACTTGATGGATCCCGGGGGACATAGAAGCGGCACTTCAAGAACACCTCCGGCTCGTATACCCTCAAAGGAAAAACGTACTTCCCTCCTTTCCAGAACGGATCTAGGTCGATCTGATTGGCGGCCAGTCTGGCGATGTTCTCCTCCTGCCCCTCCGGACTGAACACCGTCTTTTCCTCCTTCTTGGCAGTGTGACCCCAGACCGGGCACGGATACTTGTCGAGGTCGAAGATGAAATAATATTTCTGCCAATTTGAGTAGCTATCGCGCCGACCCTTGCTCGGATCCTTTACCCCCTTCCGCCTCTGGAAAGTGAAAATCCCCTCATCTTTAGTGCCCTTCAAGTGGTAGAAGGCCCGGAACAGATCTAAACATGGCGTCACCCCGCATCTGTAACAATTCAGGAGAAACGCCCGGACTACGGCAACTCCGTTCGGTTGTAGTTGGGCCGGAGAGATGCCGAAATGATGAAAGATGGCGGAGTAAAGGGGGGAAAGAGGGAAGGTTATCCCATAAAGAAAATGGCTCCGGGGGATGGCTGCAACAGTGGTAACGTCGCCCGGAAATGAGCTCAGTTTGGCATCGATGGCGAGCGGAACCACCATCGCCTCCACTAACTCCCTTACCGCCGGGGTGATATCGACATCATCACCCTCATCGGGATCGCCAACCTCCGGCTCCGGATTTAGGCCGATCTCCACTTCCCCACCAGACAAACCGGCGAGCTGTTTGTTATCTTCATTTTCCATTGTATGCGAAGAGTGAAGAGCGCTAACGTGCTTGTCCAAAGAAATGAAAAGAGAATATAGCGCAGAGAGGAGAAAACAGAGAAGAAATGCAAAGAGTGAAAAAATGAGAGTGAAAGGGATGGTCCAGTATTTATAAGAAGAGAAGTCGCATAAAAGCAGGACCGAGTCCCAAGGCAACATGATTGCCTTTTTTGAAAAAAGGGTGAAAAGAGAATTTCTCGATTAGACAGCTCATTTATGACGGTATAACACGCCTCATAAATGCGCCCATAAACACGCGCGCAGGAAACCCAAGCGCCGAGCGCGTGTTCTAACGCACCGCGCACAATCCGGAAATAGAGATCCGGGTCGGATCGCATGCCTCCGGGCGGATCCCGATGGTTAGATTAGACGTGAAGAGACACGGGACCCCTCCTCCGGATGAGGCCTTCGGACGGATCCCATGTCTCGGGGGGCTAGTGGTGATATGGGCTTTGGCCTATATCTAGGCTCCGGCCCAGAGAGTAGTCCAGTCCATATGACGTCAGCTAGAATGGCGTTAGGACAGGACCACTGCCTCTGGGCTTGAGGCTGACCACTCACACCTATAAATACAGCTTTGGACTTGTGGAGAAAGGTATGTTCTATCAGATAAAAACTCTCTCAATATATCCTTATTCTCTCTCCTATTCAAAGGCCCCTCTTTCATCATCACGCCGGAGTAGCTATCCTCGGGATACTCCGGGGCGTTGTTTTGCAGGGCTTTAGGTGAGAGCGCGCGGAGCACGGACAAAAGTCTCATCCGGACCGGAGACTCACTATTGATCCGGACCGGGACTGGAAGCTGGTAGCATCAATGCATGCACCCTTTCTTCTTTATAACCTGCAATTATTTCATTAAAAATGACTAAAACTTAATTTTGAAATCATCATAACGTTCTCTGAAATAAAAATAACAATTAATGATCGTCACAAATTTCATTGTTATTTTAGAAATGGTAAATATTAATTTTAAAACCTGCATCGTAACGTTCCATGAAATAAAAAAATGCACTTAATCATCCTCACAAATTCTTTATTATTTTTGTAACGGTAATTCATGCACCATTTCTTCTTTATACCCTGCAATTATTTCATTAAAAATTATTAAAACTTAATCTGCATCATAACGTTCCCTGAAATAAAATTTATTTTTTCTTCATGTTTAATTGCAGATTTTAACTGTCTTATCACCTCGATGTCAGCTAGGATAATAAAGAATGGCCTTAATTATGTAGATTTTATAATATCATCATTAAATAAATGCAATCCGATATGATGAGTAACGTTTTTTTATGACATAAAGAATGAAATAAAATTCATTTATTTCATAAGGTATTGCCAGTCCTCTGTACATTTTATAAAGCTGACATCTCTGTACATGGTTTTGCTGAAAGAAAAACCTGAAGAGAAGATAAAGTTGAATGTTATATGTCAATACTCTACTAAACATGCTTCTTCTCATCCCAATATTGATTTTTCCAGTCCCCTGCTTGCTTTATCGACCTTATTTTTCGACCAATGATTGAATGAAATGATGCTGGATCATAAGGAGGAGGCAAGGCACAAGGTGCCTCGCTGCTCAGAGCTTTAACCAGAGATTCCATCATGAATTTCTTCGTCAATCCATCAGCCGGGCATGCCATTATCTCCGAGCACAGCTCAGTCGCATTTGAAGGAATGCTAGGCTTATATGTCAAGAGCTTCGCATACTCCCTCAGTAGATGAAACATGTAATCATACACATAATCCATACTTAGTTCATCTAGGATAAAACTACTCGCTGCCTTTCCCATAGCCTGTGCCTGCAAGATGAACAAAAAATAAGATTTTTAAAAGCAAAATGTTCTTTCGAGCTGATTTCCGCTGAACTGACTGCAATAAAAAATTGGTAAAAGTATGAAATATAATGTCGAGATCAAGATCAGGATGAAGAGAGTTGCCTTGTAGACATTGTTGTTTCCCCAGTCAACCGCATGCTTGATGGATCTGCACTTGTCATCGGTACTTATAGGCCAGAAGTGTTGTAAAGGCATCAAACTTCTCGAGAAGAAATCATGGTATCGTGGATTCACTATCAGTGGTACAGAATCACAGGCAAGGATGTATTTCTCGCTCACAGACCACGCCGATCCTTCTATATAAATCTTGTATCTGCAGCATTTCAAGCCACAATCCTATGAAATTTCATACACATAATCCGACCTCTCTTGTCAAAGAATGCAGCCTCATACCTGTAATTACATTGCTTTGCCAAGTCAGATTTCTTGTACCCTTCCTTGTATTCTTTATCCCAGTCCTATGGAATTGCAAACATAACAACCATGTCAATTACTCGAGGCGTTGAAATTCTACACGCGTATAACATGAGTCGTGGATTCGAGAACTCGAAACCTGGATGAAGATGTGAGCTCCCCAGTCCTGCTTGTCAGAAACGTTGCACTTGAGCAACTCCATCCTGCTTTCAGCAACTTGAGGATTGCCCTTCCAGTAAGCATAAGGTATGCGTTGACAAAACTACAAAGAACTGGACAGGGTTGCAAGCACATTCGGCCCTAATCATCACAACAAAATCACCACATCAGTAACCAACAACTTAGAAATACCATCAACTAAGAGCCACAACTAATTAAACAGTTCTCACCTGCTAAATGTTTGCGGTCTGGGGAAGTGCACATAAGGCTTTTCCGAAGGCTCAACATAAGGCTGCTCACACGGCTTCAACACTTGAACATTCATGTTATTTAACATCTTTCCCGGAGACCTGGCACTTATCTGCCTGAGGCATATAGAAAAGGTGTCAGTTCGGAGGCTTTATCACCAACACATCCTGATTCCCAACATAAATAACCAAAAAATCAACAAAAAAAGTCACCTTTTCTATCTATCGAGCTTTCAGCAGCTCAGCCCCAACTCTCAAATACACACAGACACACACAAACAAAACTAAGCAAGCATAATTAGGCAAGTAAATATCAACTCTAGAACTTCTTTCGATCACAGGTCTGGCCACTGTGAAAAACCTCCTTCAACTCCTAATAATTTACAAACGGTATAGATTCAGAAACACACATCATCAATCAATCCTCAATGTAATATGCCATACCTAAGGACTGATGAATCCACACAAGGCCTCGAATTGAGTCAGAGCCAAAGCCATCTCAGGCTTGCTCCATTCACGCGTTTCTTTTATAAACAGAACACGTTTCTTGTCATTGTCACGCTATGCCCTATAAGAAGAAAGCAATGCAATAAAATTGAAACTCCTCCCCAACCATTCAGCAAAATCCATCAAACCAAACATCAGATAAGAAATTATCCAAAAACTAAAGCATCATGCAACATTAACTGTGTAAATTAGCTGAAACATCATGCAAAAAGAAGAAGTAAAAAACTTAATGCGGGAGTAAACATTCACAAACAATATATGGTATTCTGGACAATTTAGTCCTCCTAAAACAAAACAGAAAGCAAAGATATATATTACTTATCTGGTAAAAAATGATGAATATTTTAAAACAACACAAGCTGATTTACATATCTGCAACAAAAACGAAGTTCATGGTTCCCAACTCTGATATATCAAATATGTAGTTTCAAACTATTTAAAAAACATAAACATAGCATCAAATTATATAAAAAAGAATGAAGCTTTACCTCATGGGCAAGATCCCAACCAAGCTAGGAGCACCTTATTAAACGACTCTGATTCTTCCAGGAAAAACTCCTCTGTCGTACTCTTTTCAGTTGGCCTGGCTTCTTGGCCGATGAATCCACCTTCGTAAAAGTACACAATACTAAAAAATTAATTGAGAGATGGTATCTTCTAGAAAATTCAAGATAATGAAAAATTAGTTACACATGAAGCATGAAATATGGAGTTTGAATCATACCGGTTATCATGAATGAGATGACAGTGATGGTTTTATCATCGGTAATCTTCAACGACACTACTCTCTTTGAACTACATAATGAGAGCCCACAGTAGACATGGTAATTAGTTATATACTTTTTGAAGAAATCAATCAAACCCTAAAGCATAGTCAAAAGAGATCATACCTTTTTGCGAAGAATGTAGCTCTGAATTCTGTTCTGTTCATCTGCTTAACCTTAATCATCAAAACAGAACAAAATTTCATTAAAGAAGACCCAAAATACAATGAAAAAAAGAGGAGAGTACAGAGTAGAGGGTTTGATAGATATAGTTAGGATTTATCAATACATAACGAAAAGAAAGGGAAAAAAAGGTTACGGGTGGTGGCATCATATCAACATCTTTGTCGGCGACCTTGAAATTCTCGACATTGGAAGCGAGCTTGGTCACTTCTCCGGCGGGTGTCTGAAATTGAAATCAAACCATAATAATCAGCATCACAAATCAAGCAAAAAACATTGATCTCAAGCAACTCACAAAGCTTAAAGGGAATTTCGAGGGGAGGAAAGGGCCGGCCTACATATGAATCGGCTAAGCCGTTTCGCCTTGTTCTCAACTATGGCCGCCGCCTCAGCACCGCGTCTTTCGTCTCTCCAAACTCCACAGCCAGATCCACCCGATTAAACTCCGTGAAATATGAGATGCGTACAACGGCGAAAACTCCGGTGCCAGCCACCCAGAGCTTTCCTACTTTCTTATCACCGTCGATGATCGGATACTTCTTCTAAAATCTCCCGTCACCAGAAAATTCCATAAATCGCCTGCGTCGCCGGAGGAGAAGTACAGCTTCGATATGGGCTCAATAGGAAGATTGAATATGAATATGAATATGCAAAGGAATCTGGAGAGTCATGTGCTTGGAGAACACCAATAAAAGCCGATATTGGGAAAAAGAAAAGTTTTTGAGAAACGGGATTTGAAATTGTATGTTCTGCGATAAAATTGGAAAAGTGAAGGGACGGCAGTAAATAAAAGCCGCGTGAAGTGAAAAATAAAAAGATGAAATACGTGCCTTTTTTAGGAAGACTTTAAAAGCTGATGTGGCGAAAAGATAGAAGGGTTTTGAAAGCTGACGTGGCGTAAGGAGAGAGTGTTTCACTTTTCAAGGAGTTGATGTTTTAATAGTATAGATAGATTAAGATAAGTTTCATTAATGCAAATGTACCATAAATTTATTTTTCATTTAATCTAATTTACTTTATTTCATTTCAGCTCTGTTCATTTTTGGTAAAATATATTTATAAATTTAAATTTAATTTACTGTCTACTTCACTTTAGTTTTAGTTAAAGTAAAGTCAAACAAAATGAATTCAATTCAGCAAAAAAAGATATGTGAAGATAAAATTATATCGGTAGCTGTTTTGGCTCCATTTAATTTAGTCAGATATAGGAATGTAATTCATTTTTCTAGGTTGTGTTAATCTGATATCAGCTGACCATGCATGTAATTTATTTTTAAAATAATATGTTCATATCATGAAATATAACAAAATAATATAATAAATATATAAAAGAATGATACAAAAATAGGCAACAAACATATGACAAAATTAAATATTCAGAAAATGACAAAAAAACAATTACGGAACATTTTTAAAAAATGACACAACCCAAATGGGATTTTGGCACAAAATTAAAAAAGAAAATAAAGAAAAAGAAAGCTGGGTGCAAAGCTAAAAAAGAAAACAGTGAAAGAGAAATTTGGGCGTATGAAAAAGGAGATTGGGAGCAAAGAAAAAATGATAAACAAATAATATGTCATGTCGGGGAGAAACAGTTACTCCTAAATAAGTATATATACCTCCTATACGCAGTACGTATTTTACTTATTTGCAATTCGTATTTTTTTAAATAATTATATATATAATGATTCTAATATATAACTGAATTGCAAATTTATGCAATAGATACAGTATATATGATGCATATGTCTGATATACATAATTATTGACCATATTATATACATCGAAGACGTATTTTGTACTGCAAAATAAGCAAAATACGGACTGCATATAGCATGATCCTACAGGCCTTCTATATGCAGTCCGTATTTTATTTATTTCCAATCCGTATTTTTTTAAAATAATTATATATACAATGATTCTGATATATAACTGAATTGCAAGTGTATGCAATAGAAGTAGTATATATGATACATATGTCTGATATACATAATTATTGACCATATCATATATATTTTTATTTTAGACCGCAAAATAAACAAAATATATAAGACGGACTGTGTGTCTCCCGAGTTATATTGACAGAATTACACCATATCATTGGAGAAATGTAACAAAAACGGAAAGATATCGTTTTCGTTGGAGAAGATCTAAGTCATTGTCTGATTCGACTTATAGTCAATAAAGGTAAGTTAACAAAAAATAATAATAATAATAATAAAGGTAAATTCTGAGAATATTTTGGCTGATGGTGCTCGACGGTGGTCAGTGGATGACCCGCGATTTTTGTCATAACCCGTTACATCTCGGATTTAAGACCCGTAACTTTTTATTTTTTTAGTTGTGGTTAGCTCTCTCATTGAACCATATAATTACGATAAGAACGTCCCACCCAAATCTTTCTCTTAAATATATAATTACATGTAGAATTAGTTTTTTTTGTTTTCAACATTCTGGTTTTATTTTTGAAGTGACACTGAATAAGCATATATTTTATTTAATATTTACTTTATAAATCAAATTAAGCATAACTAAACAAAAACTAGAAGTATAAATATCTATAATTTAATCCAAAACTCAACACCACAATTTCAATTTAAAAGCTACCAAACCTTTATCCAAAATTTCCCGTTTCTTCTAACACAATAAATCATAAAGTTTAAAATTTACAATGAGGCACCATATTATTGTATTCCTATTCCTTGTATGATTGGTTAAACTAATTTTATTCCTTCTCTATTTCCTTATTTTGTCTAATTCTTTTCCTTTCCCTGATAGGTTTTAAATATCCCTTTCATACTTTGGATTCCCTATCTATATATATCCCTACACACATCACCGATTCAATATATTTTCTACAACCTGTTTACAAACAAAAATCAATCAACATGGGACAAGGACCTCCCAGCGGCTTCAATAAGCAACCCCCAAGCGACAAGAAAAACGATGACAAGGATAACAAAGAGAAGAAGCACCAGCCCGCCGGCCCTCCATCGCGCGTTGGCCGCAAACAGAAGAAACACAAGGGCCCAACCACGGCGGCGCGTCTACCCACCGTCACACCGTCGACCAAGTGCAAGCTCCGCCTTCTAAAGCTCGAACGAATCAAGGACTATCTTTTGATGGAAGAAGAATTCGTGAGCAACCAGGAGAGGAATAAACCCCAGGAGGAGAAAGCGGAGGAGGAACGTGCCAAGGTCGACGCATTCCGAGGCTCCCCGATGATGGTCGGAGATCTGGAGGAGATCATCGACGACAGCCACGCCATCGTTGACTCCTCGATGGGAAAATACTACGTCGGAATCTCGTCGTTCGTCGACAAGGATCAGCTCGAGCCAGGTTGTTCTATTCTGATGCATCACAAGTCTCACAACGTGGTCGGAATTCTTCAGGACGACGCTGATCCCATGGTCTCTGTCATGAAAGTCGAGAAGGCTCCACTCGAATCATACGCTAGCATCGGTGGACTCGATTCGCAGATTCAAGAGATTAAGGAGGCTGTTGAGCTTCCTTTGACTCATCCTGAACTGTACGAGGAGCTTGGGATTAAACCTCCAAAAGGCGTCATCCTGTACGGAGAACCTGGAACTGGAAAAACCCTACTCGCAAAGGCGGTGGCGAATTCAACGTCAGCAACTTTTCTCCGCCTGGTCGGAAGTGAGCTGATTCAGAAATACCTAGGAGATGGACCTAAGCTGGTTAGGGAGCTCTTCCGTATTGCTGATGAGCTCTCTCCGTCTATTGTATTCATAGACGAGATCGACGCGGTCGGTACCAAAAGGTACGACGCCAATTCCGGCGGCGAACGTGAGATTCAGAGGACTATGCTCGAGCTGCTGAATCAGCTAGACGGGTTCGATTCTCGAGCAGATGTTAAGGTTATTCTGGCGACGAATAAGATCGAGAGTCTGGATCCTGCTCTGTTGAGGCCTGGTAGGATAGACCGGAAGATTGAGTTTCCGTTGCCGGATGTTAAGACGAGGAGGCATATCTTTCAGATTCATACATCGAAGATGACGTTGGCTGATGACGTGAATTTCGAAGAGTTTGTGATGACTAAGGAAGAGTTTTCTGGAGCTGATATTAAAGCCATGTGCACTGAAGCTGGACTGCTCGCTTTGAGAGAGAGGCGCATGAAGGTGACGCATGCAGACTTCAAAAGGGCGAAAGAAAAGGTCATGTATAAGAAGAAGGAAGGAGTTCCAGAGGGACTTTACTTGTAATTTTATGATGATGACCACAGATATATAGCCCTATCTTGTACTTTGATTTAAAGAATTCGCTTCAATTCATATATATTTTCATTTTTATACTCTTGAGCTATGTTCTTTAAGGTTTTGGCAACGTTTAATTGTCATCTTGTTTCATTTAATTTCTAAGTGTCATCATTTTATAATTTTCTTAGAGTGATTTATATTGAATTTTATCAACGAAATATGATGATCATCAGTCACTGATTTTTACAATTAAACATTTTAGTCGCTTAATTTTACAAACTTGCAACGTTTTAAGTCACTTTAAAACTATTCATCAACAATAATAAATATTCTCTATTTATAGTTTTTATTATAAATAACAAGAAACAAGAAAGGCTTTAAACATTTTTTTTTAAAATCACGATTAGTAGGGTGATATTTATTAGATTCACCAAACCCTAAAAAAGATTCCAAATGACCAAATAATTATTGTTTAGTACAATAACAAAGTTGTATTATCGCGGAAGTAATTTAGGAAATTGTTAAACAAAGCCCAATTTAACTAACGCAAGAACTCGTTTTTTTATAGTAACATATTGCTAATGTACGTAGTCTAGGAAAAAAAAATATAACACGTAGTCAATTAGTTTGCCTTATATATCCATGCACCCTCTTTAACTATTTCATCACTTTCGATCTTAACTCGACACAGCATATAATTGAAATTTTGAATTTGAGAAAAATACCCTTTTGTTTTCAGGCGGTTTAGTCTACATTTGACAAGTTTGATTTGGGGCTTAATTAGGTAGTATATACGGATGGTTTTTCTGGGTATTGTTCTTCTTTTTTGTTGAAAGGTATATGGATGGTTAAATTGGCGTGGCATGAATAACATTATGTTTGCTATAATATAATCTTTTTGCGAATTGATATCTCATCATGAAATCTAATTAAATTAGATTTCGCTCCGTCAAAAAAAATATATTTCATTCAAATGTACAGCTTTTCTTCAATTTGATGTGATCTGTAAATAAATATTATCCTTAACTAGTTTGATTGGACCGCACGTTGTGCGGTATATCTGAATGTAATTAAATATAAACCCTACTTAAAAGTGTAAGCACAACCCTTAATATATGGAGCCCTATTTGCAGAGCCACATCCCCTATTTACAGAGCCCAAATCTAACAAAAATACAAAATTACCCTCAATAAATAATAGTACATTTTCTTTAATTTTTACCCAATTGTTCCACTTAATTTAATATGGCATCAAAACTTCACAATCTTCTTCTCTTTCTCCCTGTTGTTGGATTGCAGTGGTGGTTTCGCGGCAGCTGATTGGCGGCTATTGTTCTGATTGATCCTCTGCCGCTTGAAGGAGGTGAGCGGAGTTGGTAGCTCGTCGGGGGATTCCGGGTCCGGGTCCTGATCGGAATCATCATCTTCTTCGTCGGAATCCATGGCTCGTTTCTGGAAGAGGTGGGGGTTTCTCTGAGCGAACTTCTCCGGCATGTTGCTCAGGCGCAGCAGCGGTGTCAGCGGAGTGGATCTGATCGGAACCCCCATCGGAACCCTAAGGCTCCGGCTGTTGCCGGAGAAATTCACCGGCAAGGGGAGTGGAAACGGCGTTGTTTTGGACGTTGAAGAGGTGGAAGGACCGATCAGCTGGTCCAGCCGGTCGTAAAACGGCCACTTGCTCGGCGGCCCGCCAGAGGCAATCTTCGCCTTCTCCTGCTTGTACTTCTTCTTCACTGTATCAATCCGATTCTTGCACTGGATATCCGTCTTGGGATTCTTCTTGTGATCGTCCCTCGCCGACACCAAATCCGCCACCTCCCGCCAGTGCTTCTGCTTCAGATTCCCTCGGCTGAGCTCCAGATACCAATCTCCCCAGGCTTCAATCAAGATCGCCGTCGCGCCCTCGCTTCAGCAATCCTCCCTTCCTCCGCAGGTGCCGGCGCTACCGCCGCCGCTCCCACCGGAGGTTTTACCAGTCGGCGGCGTACCACGCTGAATCGGGAGAGCGAGTGTTAGGTTGCTGTTGATCTGCGACTGCGGCGGCGCAGACGCCACCGTGACGGTGATCCTCCCGTTGGAGGCTGAGCGCGGCTGAGGCGGAGGAGAAGCCGGCGGCGGCGAGGAGAAGGAGATCGGAGAAAGAACTATTGCTAGCTAGGTACTTTAGCAAGGTAAATGTGGCTTTACTTGTTTATAAACCTTATGTTTTCATAATCTTAAGACATATCTTAGGTAAATTTGAAATCATTATTGCAGGGAGTTCGTGGCAGCGTGGTTCAGAAACAGAAGGTTTCAAGCTGACATTATGCTGGAATTGGTCAAGTTAGTTGAGGAGTTGCCGCTGGGAAAGAAATACAAGTCGTGTGCTGTTGTGGGAAACAGTGGGATTCTGCTCAAGAACGAGTACGGTGGACTGATTGATAGTCACGAGGCTGTCATCCGACTGAACAATGCAAGAATATCTGGTTTTGGAGCCAACGTTGGGAAGAGGACTACATTGTCATTTGTCAACAGCCATATACTGCATCTGTGTGCCAGGAGGGTGGATTGCTTCTGCCATCCGTATGGCGCTACTGTGCCGACAGTTATGTACATATGCCAGCCTGCACATTTCTTGGATTACATGGCTTGCAATTCTTCCAGAAAGGCACCTTGGATTGTAACTGATGCGCGTTTTGACGTGTTGTGTGCCAGGATTGTCAAGTACTATTATGTGAAGAGGTTTGTTGACAAGACTGGCAAGGATCTTGAGCAATGGCTTCCTGTTCACGACGGGGCTCTATTCCATTACTCGTCGGGTATGCAAGCTGTGATGCTTGCGGTTGGAATCTGCGATAGAATCAGTATCTTTGGGTTTGGCAAGTCTGCTGATAGTAAGCATCATTACCACACCAATCAGAAAGGTGAGCTGAGTTTGCATGATTATGAGGCTGAGTATGATCTCTACACTGATTTGGTAACAAAGCCTCAAGCCATACCATTCATCTCAGGCAAGTTCAAGTATCCTCCTGTTGTCATGTATTGACACATTCCAAATTTTCAAACAGTCAGCTTTTGTAGATCATTGTTTGGTAGGAGAGATGGAAACTAGCAAAAAATTTGGGGGTGCTTTGATGGTTACAGACATGAAATGTATACTTGTGCCATAAAACTTTTTATCCCCTCTAAAAAAAAAGAAAAAAAAGAGTAGTTCATCTTGTGTAATCTCTTGTTATGATTTGTATTAATGCTTTGAATGGTTAATTAAATTGTGGGAAATTATCCTTCGGTGTTAATTCGGTTTTGTGATATTTTTGGAATACAGTCTTGAAACATGATGCAGAAATCGTTCAAGTGTTTGTTGATTGAATGGTTGTATTATCATTTTTTCCTTTTCTGGTGGTGATTTTGGACATGCTATTCATGCAAGATCACACGGGCGATTATGGAGCTCTGGCGAGAACAAGAACTGGGGAGGAGCGGTTATGGAGCTCACACAGGTGATTGTGAGGTCTTGATGCCAGATGAAATTAAGTGGAACAAGTGGGTCAAAATTAAAGAAAATGTACTATTATTTATTGAGGGTAATTTTGTATTTTTGTTAGATTTGGGCTCTGCAAATAGGGAATGTGGCTCTGCAAATAGGGCTTGTGTATATAAAATGAATGGAAATAATAGTTTAAATACCTGAAAGTTCAAGACAAAAGTGTCATTTGTAAATATTTCGGTAGGTGTCGGGCTAATTTAATTGCATCTAGATTTTTGGTAACATAAAACTATAAAATTTACTGTCATGAAATAACCCCACACGAACCTTGACGGTTCTTAATATTTTTGGTAGGATTATTTAGGTGAGAATAATCAGAAACTCATCCTCAATAGCAGCGCCATACCAGATTGCGACGGTTTTAGCCCCATCTGGTTCTTCTGAAAATCAACCTTACCGAGGTTTCCTGAAATTTAAATAATAAGCCGGGTTATAAATAAATTATAATATTAATAAAAATGTCAATATATATTAAATATAGTTTGATGATGTACCTCTTCGTCTTCAGAGATGTATTTATGTGTTTTTGAAGATGGATTGGTTTTGGTGGAAATAGGTGCATGCATATTTCTCCTTCAATGTTATTGTTCGAACCCATGGTCTGTCTGCATTGGATAAATCATAGATATTCCTCTCATTGCAGAAACAAAATATGCAGAAAATATGAAAATGCATGTGTTGTTATTTAGATGCATTAATATATGTTGTGAATATTTTTGAAGATTGTTACGTATACTAAATATCGGTTAATTTTCGATGATGGAATATATGATGAGAAATATTAGGATGTGAAGTATCTGAGTGTTATTATTGACCAAAAATAATTATGTTCTATATATGTATGCATTTTTAACAAACAAGGAATATATAAAAATTGTAGGCGCCGGAATATGGTGATCTTGTGGTGGTTGTGTGGTGGTTTTAATCAAAACTACATAGTTTTATCTAACTTACTATATTAATCCTGTTAGCATGTGCCAGTGAAGTTAACGTCAGCCATTGGATTAAATCAATGGTTGTGATTCTTTTTAGAATATCCTACCCCATTAACTGTAATTCCCCTCAGTTATTTTCTTTCTTTTTTTTAATCTCACCCCTTCTTCTAAGCACAGTTTTATCGGCGGTTCCACCCACGATCCCCCTCCATCCTCCCTCAATTTCTGATCACTTCTCATCAACCAACTACAACGTTCTCTTACTTTCCGGTCTCTTGGTTCAAATCCCAATTCGCCCGTCCACTCTTCAACCAACTGTTATCCCTCTCTGGTTCTCTGGTGATATCTTCTTCCCTATTCACTTTTGTATTAGATTTCGAGTTTTGCAGTGGTTTAATTTGTAGTTTTATTTGTGTGGCAGTGTTTATGTGGCAGCGGAAATTGACCAGAAGATCTCGAAGATGTACGAACTCTTCATCCCGTCGCCGGAGAGGAGAGTAATAGAAACGGAGGTGCCTGTCCAAGCCGCGCTCTTCCGACCAGTACATAAGCAGGTAGAGATTCAGATTCCGGTGAGCTTCGGCAAATACATTGATTCACTCATTGATAATTGTATAATGTCCTACAGGTGATTATGAGGTTCATTTGTTCAATCATTGAAAATTTGTTTGTCCATTTGTATAATTTATTCCACGACTTTGGCTATTTTAGCCACATAAAACTACTTTGATTGGTTTTAAATGAAGTTGCTTAAGCATCAACTCTCCTCTTTACTTATTCATCTGCTGAATATTTTGCATATAATAATTAGTCTCTTCTTTTACCAGGTTTGCTCTGATATTAACAGCACCAAATGGTCAATTTGTACTACCAAATAAACGTTCGGCCGTGACCACATATCTCTTCACTTCCTCTTAGAAAGGTATTTACTTTCTTCTGTTATAAGGATGAAAAAATAAAGGAAATGATGGTTTTGAAGTAGCAGCTTAACCTCTTTTTCTGAGGTTTGTACACACTACACTTGGCTTGTTTAAATTTCATTTCATTAACATATTGGGGGAATTGGTAAGGTTACTGATCAAATTCTACAAAATGTGATATCAATCTCAGCATGCGAAGAGATGCTCCAAAAGCGTGGTTATCTATGTGCTCTTTTTTACCGCTCCTCATCAGGTATATTCAGAAAATTGATGTCTTAATTCTGATGATAGCTCTACTTTGCACCTATTTTGATTCAATTGAAACTCAACCTGCCTACTCAACTTAGATTTTAAAGACTTGTTCATGTCCTGGGTTGCTTATATATTCCAAAATTTGTTTTGCCTGCAACAGAATAAATAACCTACTTCGTGCTTCTTTATTTGAAAATTTAAGTGTTCACTATGGGTAAAACCTGTTGCATTTAATCTTCATTGACAGGATTCCATGATTCAAGCGGGAAATTCCGAGTGCAAGATTCAAGGTGAGCTGAGCATGTGTATGTGTTTGTTAGTCAACCAACAGGTAAATGAATATCAAATAATGGTTTTTTTTGTGGCGGAACTTATGCAGCCACCTACAGGAACTTCTGCCAGGCCTCGCGAATTGTCGGCCTGGACTCGAGACTGCAGAAGATCCAGGGGAGGCTGAGCAGAGGGCTCTAGCAGCTACTCTTTCCTCGGCCAAAAACGCGAGTTTGGTCGAGTTCTACTCGCTGAAGTGCAGCCTCTGCAGTTCCTTGCTTGGTTTCTTGCAGGAAGTTGAGAATAGGAACTCTGATTGGCTCAACATTGTAATGGCTGATGCTGAGAACGATAAATGGTTGCCTGAGGTACTCACTTTTTACCATTTTAAATATCCCAATTTCAAGGCATCAGTGTGTTTATTCTTTTTTCCATTGATAATCAATATCAGCATTAAGTTTTTTGAGGCAATTACCATTCGTTTGAAGTTGTTTATTATTATCATAGCTGCCATAGTTGTTACCTGAATTTTTTATAAACATATTTACTCTATTCTATTCATTAATCATCTTTTTGTTAATAGATGATGACGTTTTACTCAGCTAATGAGACCAAACTATTACAAGTTTTGTTGTGCCCAGCTGCTTGCTGGCTTGCTGCCTATATCCTCATATGGATCATAATACTGGTATATAAATTATTGACATTAAGCTTATTTTGACTTTTGTTGTATAAGTTTTAGAGCTTCCAAATATTTATTA
Organism: Sherardia arvensis; assembly: GCA_948330725.1. Taxonomy (NCBI): domain Eukaryota; kingdom Viridiplantae; phylum Streptophyta; class Magnoliopsida; order Gentianales; family Rubiaceae; genus Sherardia; species Sherardia arvensis. The sequence goes on along the minus strand of OX415236.1, from coordinate 37,517,877 downwards.
TGGTATGCGGCGGTGGTATTTGAATGAAGGTAGTTTTAAAAGTTTCAAGATCTTCTTTAACTTCAGCATTTGTTAAGCAATGGGATTGCTGCAGAAAGATAATACCAGTGTGCCATATAAAGAAGATAGGGAAGCTGCACTCAATAAAGAAGTTGAAACATTAAAAGTAGATAAAAATGCTTTGATGTAAGAGCTACTGAAGTTGAGGAAACTCCAGGAAACCTCTCAGAGCAAGTTGATACTCTTAAGAGAACAGCTAAAAGGCGAGGAGATAAATCAACAACAGATGCTTTCATTTATATTACAATGCAAAACCCTGGGTTTGTTGTGCAGTTCCTAAAGCCAAAAGAGAATACCTAGTATCCAGCTAAAAATGGTATGAATGCAACAAGTCGAGCTAGCTTTGATCCTGTTTCTTCAGATGGAATAATAGTTCCATATCAGGCTCCTGTGAATAAATTTCCGGAGACTCCAAGCAGCCCTACTATTTCTGATTTGCAACAGGCAGCTGATTATGAGCTCTTTGATGATTTCAGAGATATCCTTATGAGTAATGACTTTATGCTTGGGTTGGATGAGAAGTTGCTACCTATACCTGCAGAAAATCACGGTTCTCTTGTTCTTCCAGATTCTGCTGATGGTGATTTTTTCTGGGAACAGCTTCTTCTGTCAAGTTCAGAAGAACCAGGAGCGAAATACTGTACAGATTGAGTCTGAGGATTTTTTGGATACTGGGATGGAGATGGAGCCTACATTCCAGGCAGTAGGAACAAGCGAGTCCGGAAGTGCTATGGAAAGATCTGATAACCATAAAGGAGTTGAGAAACAACTTGATAGCTCCGAAAACATGGACATTTTGACTGCAGGAATGGGCTCTCTGAATTATTCATGGCCACCTCAAAGGTAAGTATAACATATTAGTCTGGAAACTGTCCACGATTTTCTGGAAGAATTTTGAATATTGCTGTTCAAACCAGTACCTGCAGGCTTAGCTTGCCTCTGCCTCTCCGCGAGCACGAAAGGTTAAGAAATGGTGAAAGGGCTCGGCATTCTCTACAGGGCTCCATGATTTTAGCTGCCTTTGAGATATTTGTTCTTAATTTGGATATACATCAAAGTATGCTTAGCTATCAACTTATTATGTAGTGCTGTTGTGTACTTGTGTTTTTGGCTTGATGAATATACTTCTCACTCTTAAAAGTTAATGGCCATTGGCCATATGTCAAGAGCTACCATACATAGTTTTCCAATATTTCTTTTATGTAATAGCCTAATTTTCTTAGGAAAATGTATGCAAGGAACGACCATTCTTGTTCTTGTTATGATATCTTCTGAAAAATGGGGAAATGTGCCACATGATGTTTCATCTGGATGTATTAGTTAATTATTGTATAAGGTTTATTGGTAAAAAAAAACTTGTCTATTAGCTTAATTTCTCATAAAAATATTTACTAGCGCACAAAATCATTATTGAGGTATGCAAATAAGCATATTGTATATAATTGTTAGTCTATTTTTTTAAATGTGAATGTTAATTAAATAAATTGTTAATATGCCGTGCATGCACGTCGGACATTAAAATTAGTACTTTTTAATTCTTTATATTAATTTATATATTGATCGGAGTAACAACTCTTCTAGTTCCCTTTAAGATTAATATATTTAATTTACGCACTTCAATAAAAGTGAAATTTATATATATTTGTAAACTAATGTAAATTAATTTTAAAAAATATTATAGTTTATTTTGTAAATAAAGAAAATATGTATCATTATTAGCTCGGTGAGTGTTATAGAATTATGAATTACGTTGTTATGTTTGTTTATGTGTACAAAAGAAGGAATGGAGTAAAATACCCATACTGGAGAACCCTAATAAATGGAAAACACTCTAATTAATGAAAACACAATTAGGGCAGAATACCGAATACACTCGTGCACCTCATATGTTTACTTGGTACCTTCTTTACGGCATTTCAGTGGTTTTTGCACCAAACCGTAAGTAATTAGGTTACGATATCGTATCCACTCACTCGCCTAGCGCAACAGAAATACGTCGGCGTTTTTATTTTGAAATAAGACGTATTTTGAAATGTCATAAATATGACTTTTATAAACGATATTGTATCTGTGTTTGCTAATAAACGTATATAGGAGCGAATTCGTAAGCAGAGGCCGACTATTATTAGAAAAATTGTTCGCTCGTTCAAGCTGGGCTGTGGTGATGTAACGATATCACCAAACGTTGACGTCTACAGGCGAAATAGGTTAAGCGATATCACTACTTGATGGACGACGGGCGTATAGTTAAGCGATTTCGTTTGGAATGTCGTTAGCTCTAGCGGCGTTGGTTACGAGTTCGTAACCAAATTTTAGTTTTGACATGTAAAAGCAGATTTTAGAAGAAAAAAAAAGAACAACGCATGTGGAGTATCCTAGCTTGTTTCTCTAAAGTTATCTCACTTTTCAGACATTGATTTCCCTCAACATTGCAAAGGTATGTGACTATCAATATGTTTTTGATTGGTTGTTGAATGGGCAAACATGTTTGTAATTTTTTTCTTTGTGTATATGGTTTTTAGAATTGGTTTGCATGGTAAAGTAGCGGAAGTGTTGAGGAATTGAAGGGAACCCATGTTTGCTAGTTTTAAGTTAGGTATTGGCCGTAGTGAAATCATTTGGAGAATCAGCGTCTCTTCAAAGGTTATATATGGATTTGGTGGAAGAATTTATTGATCTTAGTTGGAAGGATTGTATAGGAAAGAAAATGGGTAGGCTAAGATGTGCATGTAAAGATTATCTTAACAATGCAATTTATGAGGACGTTGATGTGGTGCGTGAGCATTTGATTTGTAGGGGGTTTGATCCAACATATACTAAATTGGTTTGGCATGGAAAAGGTGCTAGTCATAATGATGCAGAGGTCAATTGTAGATCTTTTGAGGAGGAATTAAGGTATGATGCTTGTCTTGATGAAATGGTGGAAGACGTTGCTATAGATTGGGTAGGCAAGGCAAACATGTTAGCAGCAATGTATAATTGATAAAGAGGCACCATTGTATAAGGGATGTCAACATTCTGTTCTTGGTGTTACATTGTTGTTGATGAATTTAAAGGAGCGGCATGGAATATCTGACCTGGGGATGAGTGAATTGTTAGAGTTGGTGAAAGAGTTGCTACCCACGGACAACTTATACCCTAATCGGGTATATGCTGCAAAGAAGATATTATGTCCTGTGGGAATGAAGTTGCAGAAAATTCATGCATGCCCTGCCGATTGTATGTTGTACAGGGGAGCTGACTTACACAGGGATACATGCCGAGTAGCAATGAGCGTCGGTGCAAGTCAAAGGTGGGGATCGTAGAGGTATATTGCGAGAGTGCGACACCGTCTAGAGGGAGAACACCAGCTAAAATAGTGTTTTACCTGTCACTGATTTCTCGACTGAAGAGCTTGTTTGCAAATCTTTACGATACAAAGTTGCTAACATGGCATGCGGATAGGGTTAGGGACGAGGATGATATTATTTCACATGTCTCGGATGATATTATTTCACATGTCCCATTAGAAGTAAATGAATGAGCGGTACCCTGAATTTGCTAAAGAGCCTAGGCACTTGAGGTTAGACTTATCCACTGACGGCATGAACCCGTTTGGTAGCATTCTAGTACCCGTAGTTCTTGGCCAGTTATGGTTGTGATTTACAACCTACCATCGTGGTTGATGATGAAACGTAACTATGTGTTATTGTCCATGATGATATCTAGTCTCAAGCAACCGGGTAACGATATTGACGTATACCTAGCACCTTTGATTGAAGATTTGAAGAAGTTATTCAAAGTCGGTTGTATGGTAGCTGATGGTAGTCGAGGTGAAGAAGAGTTTCGAATGAAATGAATATTGTTGAGTATCAATGATATTCCAGCACTTGGTAACTTGGGCGGTTATTCAGTGAAAGGACACTTTGCATGTCCCATATGTGAGAGCAAGACCTCGCTTTATCAATTGACACACAGTGGTAAGTCAGTGTATCTCGGTCATAGAAGATTCTACCACCAAGCTATCCTTGGAGGCGAGTCAAGAATTGGTTCAATGGGAGAGAAGAGCATGATCCCACATCAATCCCTTTAACTGGGACAGAAGTTCTAGCAAAGGTTACTAGGATGGATCATGAATTTAGTAAGGGAAAGAAGAGGAAGCATCAACCACTACATTATTAGGAGCTTTTGGACATACGCCATTGTCTCGAAGTGATACACATTTAGAAGAATGTATGTGAAGCACTTGTTGGTAAGCTAATAAATGCTCCCAGAAAGACAAAGGATGGCCTTAAAGCGTGGAAAGATCTTGTACAGCTTGGTATCCGATCATCTCTTGCCCATATAGAGGAAGAAGGTAAATCTTACTCACCTCTTGCTTGTTACACCATGTCAACCGATGAGAAGATACTGTAATGCTTTGAAGTCTGTTAAGGTTCCAATAGGTTACTCTTCGAACATTCGTAGTTGTGTAAATATGAAAGAGTTAAAGTTGGCGGGAATGAAGTCGCACGACTGTCATAATCTAATGCAGGAGCTGAACGCCATTGCTTTACGAGGATCTCTGCCACGTCATGTGAGGAAGACAATATCCAAGTTATATTACTTTCTTAAGTGCATATGTCGTAAGAAAGTGAGTAGGCGTAAGTTGGATGAGTTGCAAGAAATGGTGGTGGAAGTTCTGTGTAGGATGGAGATGTACTTTCCCCCAGCTTTTTTTGATATCATGATCACGTGGTAGTCCATCTGGTGAGGGAGGTAAAATAATGTGGCCTGGTTTACTTGAGATGGATGTATCTATTTGAGCGGTACATGGCGATTTTTAAGCATTTCGTGAAAAACGGATTCAAGCCTGATGTTGTATTGTTCAGAGGTATGTCTCAAAACAGGTTATTGAGTTCTGTACTAACTATATGATATATGATGCCACCGTGGGGATACCAAATGCTAGGCACAATGAGAGAGTGGAAGGGCACGTGTTTAAGCATCATAGTTTGTTCATCCGCCGCTGACATAGATGTTGTCTATTTATATACCCTCGGGAACCACGAGTCGGTGATCCCTTGTGTTGAAGTACACATGGATGAGATTAGAGTCTCAAATGCATGACTCGTCGGGGACTCACGGATCCTAGAACATCATTGCGCCAAATTCGTCAGGTGGCTGCAAGCTCACGTTAAGAATGGAGACCATCCTGGTATTGTCAAGTTGTTATGTAGAAGACCGCTAGGCACTATTTCCTCGTTTGGTGGGCACGCCATGAAAAGTTATACTTTTGGAACTAAATGGTCGGATGAGAAGTTTACAAACCTTTTAGTGGTGCGGTAGTGGGAGATTGTGGTGAATGGTAAGCAAGTGCTTCTTCACAACAGCAACGACGAGGATTACAGCTTCACTAGAGATAGTGGAGATTGCTTGGTTGCAGAGGTGAACGAAACATTGACTGAAGACGAGGCTAGTTTGAAAAAGTTTGTTGCGCGAATGGACCACACTGAAGGCATTTGGATTATCGATGCATGTAAACCAAGTAAGAGAAAGAGGAATCAACCGAAGAACGCGTGAAACAATGTTTTGTAATAACACATATTTGTTTTGTAAGAATACAAGTTGATTGAAGTAGTTTTCATATGTTTACAAGTTGTGTATATAGAAAAAAAAATTGGAGCATAACTAGAGTTTGAGGGATTACTGTTGACGACCACCCAAGCGGTACTGTATAGTGAACACTGACGATTAGACGTTATGATTATGTGAGATCTTATTAAAATTATTTTTATGCATATTTTTAGAATGTGTATTTGATAAATTTTTATTGTATTGAAGTGAAACAATTGATGAATGAAATCAAAAACCTTCTAAGTAGTATTAAATTTTGGTTCTACAAATTTTTTTTCTCTCTACAAATTTAAAAAGTTCTAAATTCCACATATTCAAGTAGAATCTGATTATAACATAACTGTTGGACCTTACGTTCTTATGTTTAATAAAGGTTTCCTCCTTATTTTACTTCTTTCCAAATTGTATTTAATTATTATTAATTTCCTTTCACTATAAGGAATTGATTAGGTTTTATGATAGGGAGCTTTAGGAAAATTAGATCGAAATTCCCTTTTTCTCCAAGGATTTTTCTTTTTAGAATAAAGGTAGGATTTGCCGTTTTTTGCCAATACGATCGATCGAGAGTATAAATCCTCTCCGCTGTCTCCTCAAACAAGCCAGAGTGTTACCGGAATTCGTTAATTTTGCAATATTACAACAATATATAAATCAAGAATCTCAATCGGGCTGTATCGAATCCACTCATCCGCAGAAGAACATTCACAGAATGGCTCTAGTCACAGAAGAAACGATCGAGCAATTGCATGCTTTAATGGCAGAAATCGATGAGCCACTGAAGAAGAGTTTTCAGAATCTGCACCAAGGGTACCCAGATCAGATTCTTGCGAGGTTTCTCGAGGGGAGGGATGGGAATGTTGCCAAAGCTCATAAAATGCTGGTAGATTGCCTTAAATGGAGGCTGGAAAACGAAATCGACGCCATATTATCAAAGCCGATCGTCCCTTCCGACATGTACAGAGATCTGCGAGATTCGTATCTCACCGGAATGTCTGGATACACAAAAGATGGCCTGCCGGTGATCTCCGTCGGACTCGGGCTCAGCAGCTTCGACAAAGCATCTCAAGATCACTACGTTCAGTCTCACATCCAAATCAATGAATTCAGAGACGGTGTGATTCTGCCGGCGGCTTCGAGAAATTCCGGCAAGTATATCGGAACTTGTGTAAAGGTCGTGGACATGACTGGCCTGAAGCTTTCTTCACTCAACCACATCAAGTTGCTGACGGCTCTTTCGACGATAGATGACCTGAATTATCCTGAGAAAACCGAGACGTATTTCATAGTGAATGCGCCTTTTATTTTCTCGGCTTGCTGGAAGGTGGTCAGACCTATGTTGCAGGAGAGAACCAGAAATAGGGTTCAGGTGCTTTCGGGAAACGGAAGAGATGAATTACTGAAGATAATGGACTTCGGATCTCTGCCGCATTTTTGTAAAACAGAAGGCTCGGGATCATCTAAGCATTCAAGTAGAGGTGACAACTGTTTCTCCTTGGACCATAGTTTTCATCAGCAACTATACAACTACACCATCGAAAAGGCCGGTCAAAGAGGCTAGTTCCACGCCGAGACTAATGCCATAAAATAGCCAATGTTTGTAGGATCGTTATCATTTGTTGAAGCTATCAAGTATTTTATTTTTTTATATTCTATATTGTTATGATATTGTGTGATATTTGGTCATAATGTTAATGATTTAGCAATTAATGATAGATAAATTATAAAGTACACAACAAGATAAGATTTCCTCAACTTTCTCGACTTTCATGAAAAGTCTTTAATACGTTTTAATTTATACAATGTATCTTTTAATTTAAACGATATATTTTATTACTTAAAAATTTTAAATTTTTATGCGAAATTTCTTGAATTTTTGCATTAAAACATGTTATATTATATGTTTATTTTATGATAATCGATGTTTTAATACAAAAGTACATCATTTAAGTTTAAATAAATAGTAGTTTTTCTATAACAATTATGAAAGTTGGTCTTTCAAGATACTTTCACCGTCTGGATCCGCGTGGTGATCCAATTGTTAAAAAAAGGGATTAGTGATTGATGTCCTCCATATACATTCTTGGTTTAATGAAACGACCAGGAAAAAAATGGAAGGAATAAAATCAGTACAACTGAACATATATATGCAATTAATATGTGTAACAAGGTTCCTCCAAAATAAATCAGTAGATGAGCCACAAATTACATGTTCAAATCCAGGATCATGAATACCACATAAAGATCTGAGGACGTCCCGTCTATGTGCAATTAGTTTTAGAATGCATGCATGGATCCACACATAAAATTAATCAAACAAGCAGAGTTGCAGAAAATGATGAAAAAGCAACCAGAGCGACGTCAAAGCCATCCAAAGGTGGAGAAATTGTTGAGAGAGGAATCGTCGCAATCAAAACTGGGCTGTGATGAGTCCGAGTAATTGGTAGCAAAGCATGGCGATCCTGTGGTCTCAGTATAAGTCATATGATTAAGAACACCACAGCCTGTTTCAGAAAGAAGAGGCGGCGTCCCAAAACAGCTCGAAGTGATATCCGGTGGCAGTGGAGGCAAATCGGCATCCTTCACCATCATCATCTCATGATGATGATCATTTTCTTCTCTGTTATAATCAGCAAAATCTATATTGTTATTGTTAGCATTGCCACCGAAGAACACGTACTGTTGATGCTGATTCTGCTCTGAAAATGTTGCATTCAGAATCGGGTCGTCTGGGGAAACGATGCAGGTTACCGATGAACCTTGAGGCCTGTCTGAGTATACGAAATTGGTGCGCGCTGACCCCATGGAGCGTGCAGCCCTGTCGTAGGCCAGGGCTGCGTCCTCCGCGGTGTCAAACGTGCCCAGCCAATGCCTTTCTTTAGTTTTTGGATCTCTTATCTCCGCTGCATATCTTCCCCATGGCCTTCTCCTTACGCCCACAAACCTGCTGTTGCTTCCATCCTGCTTTCTTCTGGCCTTTATGGCCGAAGAAGAAGATGAACTACCCACATTCTCCATGTCTATATGTATATATCTTATAATCAGATCATTGATTTGCTGATCGAATCTTGGGTGTTTATATAAGGCCATGGATTGCAGAAAAACCTAGTTACATGTTCCTCATAATCAACTACTGCATGCTTATGCCTTTGCTGATCTTTTGTCACTATATTTTATTTGTGAACCCTTCTTTTCTTCATCATTTGCATGATTTGGCTCATGATCATATCAATGGATTCAAGCTCACATGATTAAGTAATCATTGATCATCATGCCTGAATCAATGATATATGCTTTAATCTCTTTGTTGTAGTGTTCATGATTGGGCCATTTACGTTCTTGAATTTTAAAAAGGTTCTACCATTCCAATCCCACCCTCTCATCATTACTTAACGAAAGTAAGTATCATGACTACCATTTGGAGACCTGAAAAAGCATCGTATAACCCATCATGCATGCACCATGCCATATGAACTGTGTTTTTAGTTTCTTTAATTTTGCCTTCCTTCATCATCAATATTAAAAAAATAAATAAATATAACTAAATATCATAAAAGAACAAATTGTAAATATATATGTGTTATTTAACAAATCCATATTTAGGTTTTCACCGTACAGTAGTGACATGCATCATGCATGTTAATAAAAATACTATCACATCAGCTTCAAAAAGATTATTTCTCTTGTATTTAGAGAAGAAGAATAATTCGATTTCCCCCCTGAAAGTTCAATTCAGATTGCCAAACACTATTAAATTGTCCAAAACTCGACATGATCCTTTCGAAGTTGTGGGCGCCAAAGAAATAGTGTGAGAGTGAAGAAAACAATAATTAGGACTGCGGCAATTAGAAATGATCGATTTTTTCCTATGTTATTATTATATCATATTAAATAGTCATCTTCTCTTTTTTATTTTGTCCAAACTTTAGTCCAATTTTTTTTTAAATATTTTGTCCAATATTTTATCTATTTACCTTTTTATTTATTACCCTTCACCTATTTTTGAGTTTAATCTGGTTCCGGTTATGATTATTTTTGGGTTTAATCTGGTTCCGATTATGATTCTACTTATCCGCTTTTGTATTTCGATTATGATTTGATTTCTTCTGAAGATCATTATCAAACTGAACTCAAATGAAAGCATAAATCAATAATGATTGGAAAATCAGGGATTACATAGATTCGTATTATTGTTTAATATGTTTCATTGATGTTTTTGGGACAAATTTAGTATTTTGCTGCTTTGACCTTGACATTCATTAGACACAAACATAACAGATAAGATCAAATTCCGAATTTCATTGTGAAAATATGGCCGGGAACATCACAGTGATTTATAATCGGTGTTTACTATATACAGGTCCAATTTACTTCTGCAGATCTAATGAATGTGCAAAAATACCATAAGTATCCTTGATTCGTTTATTAGTTTTTACAAATATATTTCTAAAACCCTAGTCTTGAATGTATAAACCCGTCTATGTAATGATTGAATACGTGACCAAATCATAAATTACTTTTTCGTAAATTATAATACATATTTAAGAGAGACATTATTGTCATTTCAAATTTAATTTGGACCTGTAAAAGTAAATTGTACCTGCATTTAAAACCACCCTTCATAATTTTCTCGCGCTAATATTTTAGCAGTTGAAATTTATCGAACTACATAAAAATATTGCGTTAATAAACCGCGCGAGCGCGCGCGGTATGATTTTTGTTGCAATTTGAGCATAAATTTGTAATTGTGTACTTTTATATACGTGTTACTAACAAATGCAAATATACGTGTTACTAACAAACACATAGGCTATTATTAAAAAAATTCTAATAGGTTACACTGCACTACTTTTACCGTGTAGGTTATATAGTTCACTACTTTTACCGTATAGACTATACTTCACTACTTTCCTCCACATCAGCTTGCCTCTAAGTGCCCGTTATGTTGCAATGCTAATTCATTAAATCACTTCCTCAATGCTTGTGACTCTAATGTGGAGCTTTTGAACTATGTGAACTCGGTCATTGGTATCCATGTCCCGCACACCACCTCGTGAAGGTACATGATTAGATATTATCTGGGATTCAAAGGAAAATCCAAATTACTAACTAGAGTTGCTGTCACAACTCTGACAATGGCTCTTTGGTGTATTTGGGCCAGCAGGAATAATCTCATAATTGAAAATATACATAGCACCCTAGAGGGAGTTATCATAAGGTTTTTAAAAGTGTAAACCTGATTTTAGTGCCATTCCCCTGGTTGGTGATGCTGCTAAATACAATGAACTGATAAATGTTGGACTTGTGCCTTATCTGAATAAGAAAAAGCCAAGAAAGTGTTGATAGCTAGGTGGTGCCCACTACCTATGTTTGGCCTTAAGATTAATGTTGATGCATCTTACTCACTTGCTAAAGCTAGCTTAGGGATAATAGTTAGGAATCACAGAGGCAGGGTTATTAAAATGTTCATGAAATCAGTATTTGCTAGTTCATCTCTGCATTCTAAACTTCTAGCCATTCAGCTTGGTTTCTAGATTGGTTTGGATCTGAATGCATATTTTACCATAGAAACTGATTGCCTTATTGCTATTAGAGGAATTCAAGACCTAATACTGCTGAATGGAGATGCTACAGCCTTTGCCCTGAATTGAATAGACTAGGTGTTTTTAACAACATTCAACATGTCTAAGAGAGTCTAAAGGTGCAGCTGATTTTCTGGCTAAATTATGTTCTTCTATTCATGGTGATCTACCTTTTTCTCAAACCCCTGCTTCATTAAGGGGGTTACTCACTCTTGAGGCTGTAGGATTAGCAAATATGAGATTTTCTGCAGTTTAGCTGGACATGATACCGCTCCAATTTACTCTTGAATGCAAGTACTAAAGACCTGACAGCTGAAAGATGTCACTGGGAAGCGCCACCCTGCTGAGGACATATTTCTTGGCCGGAGGAATGCTCTGGATACCTCTGCTGCAATAATCACCCAATTTTGACCAAGAACCCTCTTTCCCTGGGGGTGTATCTTACGAGATAGCTGATGATGCCTACTATGATCTAGTTACTGGCCTCGATACACTGAAGCTCAAGAATATCACATACTATCATGTCCTTGGCCCATTCCGCCCTCAGAATCAGCCATATAATATATTTGAGGAGTACAAGAACATCAACAAGAAGGCTTAGAGTAAGTCCAACAATCCTTTTAAACACTCCTCTGTTATATGGATTGGAATCAACAATTCCCTAAATTATTTTTATTCCAACTCTAAACTCCAACAGTTTCTATATTTTAGATATTCTAAATTATAATAATTTAATGTATAAACTTTCTTCTTTCATCTCCTTGCGAAATAATTACTGGATTCGAAGACCTATTCACAGCGGTACCACGACACCACTAACACTAGCTTCTCTCCCACAATGGCAAAAACATATGCCGTTGTTTATTCCAGTTCGGCAAAAACCGCAAATCTATTGGTGCCGTAATAAACCTGAAGAAGCGATTGAAAGACCGACGAAGAAAAAGACCGAAGGAGTGAGTTTTGGATTTCTGTTGCAGAAAGATTTAGGAAAGAAAATAAATGTTGATTCTCGAGAGATGATGTGAGAAATTGAGAATAGCACGAAAGTCTTGTTTTTTAGAGGGGAAAGAATTAATATGTCAATGAACTCTCATTCCCTAAAATTCTCTTTATCTCTCTACAAATATGGTCTCTCTACAACTTGTAGATGGTATTTATAGAATTTATTGAATATTATAATCCCTATAATTACTCAAAATCCCTATCATAAGGGATCTGTGGATTTGCCCTTACGATATCTTTTATTCAAGTCACAAAACAATGATGTTTCATATGTAGTGTTAGGGCATGTATTATGGGGCATTTTAGATGGGGTTTTGTGGGAAAGAATCTGAAAAATAAACAGATTCTACTCTACTATGGTGGGATTCTGATTTATTATCCCATGAAACACGCGTAGAATTTCGGCCCACGGTTACTTCTCCGTAACCCAAAAAAACCTATCCACATGTGTTTTTTGGGTCCCCGTCATTCACATCTGCTTTATTTTTCACGTCTGCTTTCCTTTTATTTATTTTTAAAGTTTTTTTTGAAGTATACACTACAACAACCTAATCTGATACATGAATCCTACAACTGTCCTAGTATAATCATATGCTATCCTATTCTACTTGATCCAGTATGTCGAGTGACCGAGGTCCTCACTTTACTGCTTAGAGTGGGGTGAATCTCCCACTTGATACACCCGCTGATGCACTTCGCCGCTTCGCACTTCATGCGCCAGTTGATGCAGCTCCACGATACTCACTTGAGCACGCCACATGGGAAAGGAGACTTGGAGAGACTGGAAGAAGCCGCGGGGTGGGGGGGGGGGGGGAGGGAGGGGGATTTGAACCCTGGACCTCTCTCCAGCCAAGATCTTATGGGAAGGCCTTTGGCCAAGTGGGCTAGTCCACTTGGTTTTTTAAAAATTATTCACATCTGCTTCTTTGTTCCCATTAAATGGTGTGTCTCTTTTATTTAATAAAAAATCTGATTATTAATGAATATTTACTATATATACTTCTAACCTTAATTAATCCATTTCTTTTATTTTATTTGAGTCCATAATGCATAAGTTTAACTTTACAATTAAATTATTCACCTGTAAAATTTTCAGCACAAAACGTAGTAATAATTTGTTTTGCCTTTATTATGTAATGATAATTTCATTTAAACTGAATTGAATTAAACTTGTATTTCACACATAATAAATCAACTAAATTGAACTAAATTGTAATAAAAAAATATTCTATTTAAATGTAACATAAACTAAAGTAAAATAGACTGAGTTCAATAAAAAAAACTAGTACAATAGAATTACGAACAACTGAGAATAGTTATACATCAAAACTGGAAACTAAATGTCCTTGCTAATACAACTCTCCATAAAGTTTATTTCTAATTTCGACAACTCAAAGAAGATTTGGTAGAACATGTTTGGAACCGATCTCTACGACGTCCAAACTGAAAAAAATTATTGATATCATTTATAATTTTTGTGTGTGTTGAAAATGTACTATATAATATTAATATCATTACATTGTTTGAATATCATTACATTGTCATTTACTAAAAATTGTGTAATTTAAATGGGAAAGAATTTTTTTAAATATTTTTTAATTTTGTTATATGGATCTAGTAATTTCAAATATACTTTTTACAATGTATGTCATTTCAAATACTTTTTATTTAAATTCATATTATTGTACTTATTTTTAAATGATGTAATTAGCACTATAACATCTGATATTAGTATTGCATTAATTATATATGGATACAATAATAATGATAATGTAAAAGAAAAAGAATGATTTGTTGGATGAGAGAGAAATTGAGATGGGACATGGGTGTGGTGATGTGGAAAGTGGGTGAGAGTTTTTATTATGATATAATGGAGAATGATTTTTAGATGAGTTTTGAAGAGATTTTTGAGAAAAAAGTTGAAAGATGGAATTCATGATAAAACATGCTCTCATGGTTCTTGTGTTTTTGTGAACCAAGTTTTTTGTTAACTCTTATTAAAGGTATTGACTAAGGATTCTTTCTGGAAAAAAAAAAAAAATAAACAAAAATCCTTGAGGGAATAGGTGGATATGACTCTAGTGTTTCTTATTTCCCATACAATAAAATATAGTAATGGTCTAGACATGCCCGACCCTCACCGTACGCAAGTTACATGCTTGCGTGAGGTCCCATTTTTCTTTTGAAAATTGAGGCCTCATTTTTAGGAATATTAAAGGGTAAAAATATGGATATTTTATATTTATGCTAGTCTTATTAATAATAATTTCGATTTTAAATATTTAAATTTGGAAATATAATATATCAACTTGTTTTTTAACTTTCAAACAAATAAATTACATAAATAAATATGATAATATTTAAGAAAACTATAATAACATTTGTATTAAAATTTTAAGGGTCTCTATTTTTAAATTTTGCTTAAGCCCCTTATATTCGTAGGACCGGCACTGGGTCTAGAATTACTATTCATTGGTGCCAAAATTATTTGATAGAAAATAATAGTAATACATAAACATATATTAAAAATGTTTCTAAACTTTGAATTTCAAATAATATAGTAATTTGATCTCAATATTAGCCACTTAACAAATCAGAGAGAGCATTACCCGTTGCAGTAGCCGAGCTTCATGCAAAATGTACCGTCTGGGACGCCGTGGATGCTTTTATTTATAAATAATTTGCTACTCGTTTACTTCGTCCCAAGTCAAAATCTAACTCAATTACTTTTTAAAAAGTTGTTATAATAATGAGAATAAGGAAAGAGATAAAGAAGAATAAATATATATAGAATTATATAGTCATATTAAGAATACACTTTGTATGCATTTATCCCACATCGGAAGATGCGAGGTTAGAGGTTCATGTATTACCCTATAAATATAATGTAGGACCTCTTGTAATAATTGCATTTCTATAATATGTTGGCCTATTACATATATTGTATTATTTCGCCTTATTTATTTTATCATGGTATCAGATCCAGTTCATATAGAAGACCTATTCTATTATCTAGGGCTTTACAGCCGGGTCAACCCGGCCCGGCCCGGCCCGGATCTGGATTGACCCGGACCCGAAATATCTAGAATTCTTGAACCGGGGCCCGGCCCGGTTGGACTGTTTCTTGGACCGGACCCGGTTAGAACCTCTTCTACACTTTATTTTACAAAAATAAAGTGCTTCCATTAAGAATCGAACTACAAACCATTGTACAACAATGTCTTTACCACTAGACCACATTCGATTAATAAATATATAGGATGTTAAATTTATTTTAAAATCAAAATACTAAGTAATGTTTTTAGTGAGATTTGAAAAAATATATAGGATGTTAAATTTATTTTAAAATCAAAATACTAAGTAATGTTTTTAGTGAGATTTGAACTCTGGTTGTTAACTACAAAACAATAAGTCTTACCACTAAAACAAGATTAATTATATATAATAATTGCAAATCTATTATATATAACCGGGCTCCCGGGTTGAACCGGAAATTCCGGGTTTGACCCGGATCGGCCCGAAATCCGGAATGGGCAAAAAGTGACCCGGGCCCCGGCCCGGAATGCAAAAATTCCGGATCCGGGTCACCAATTCCGGTCCCGGGCCGGGCCATTTTTCCGGGTTGACCCGACTCATGTACAACCCTACTATTATCTATTATTATCATTATTATTTATCATGGTATCAGGAGTTTGTTCGATTTTCGGACCTTGACTAGCGCCGACCTTGGTTGATTTACTTACTGTTGTTCGTTGATTGCTATCACCGAACCGCCTACCTTACCTTATGATGTCCAAGTGCAACATATCTGAGGGCATGTCTTGCACTTGCGAAGACGGGATGGACTGCTTGATGAGCTCGTACAGTCGGACCACCGATCTACCCCTTGGCGGTACCTGTGATTCTTTTTCCTGCTGTTGATTTTGCTAATGGATTCAAGATTCTGGAGTTATGAAGTGGAGCTGCACTATACTCTTTTTCCCACTGGGTTTTTTTTAATGAGATAGTGTAGTGTTTCTGACTGATTTTTCATGATCTTTCTCGTAAGTCGGACATGTTTGATCACCATGTTCCGACTTGAGGGAGGGTATTGCCGTATTGGGAATAAGGAACGAGATAAAGAAGAATAAATATATATATAGAGTTATATAGTTATATTAGGAATATACTTTGTATGCATTTATCCCACATCGGAAGATGCGAGATTAGATGTTCATATATTACCCTATAAATATAGTGTAGGACCTCTTGTAATAATTATCTTTCTTTATTAATATGTTGGCCTATTACATATATTATATTATTTCCCCTTATTTATTTTATCATATACTAGCGTTAGTTGGCCGCGTTGCGCGGTCTGTTTAAATTAATGTGGAGTAGTTATTTAAGGGTGGTTCTAAATGCAGGTCCACTTTACTTCTGCATGTCCAAATTAAATCAGAAATGACAATAATGTCCCTCTTAATTTTTTACTATAATTCACGAAAAATAATTTATAATTCGGACACGTGTTCAATCATTACATAGACGGGTTTATGCATTCAAGGTTAGGGTTTTAGAAATATAATTGTAAAAATTAATAAACGAATGAACGGTAATTATGGTATTTTCCAACTTTCTTTGGACCTGTAAAAGCAAACAGGACCTGCATATAGCAAACACCTTATTTAATTAGATAAAATGGTAAAATAATTTGAACTACTGAACCAAATTTAAATGAACTATATAAACTCACGAGATCAAACTCTAACATTCAATTAACTTCACAAATATGCATCAATTAACTTCATATATAACTTAACTTAAATATTCTTAAATTTCCTAATACAAAATAAATTATAAAATAAAGTTTGAGGGTAAGGAAATATTTAATACATCTATTTTAAATACATAATCGATCTTAATAAAAGAAAAAAAGTAATCGTATAAGTTCATGTTCAATATGAATATTGATATAATGTAATTAACAAATAAACAAATATAATGTTCAATATATTATAGTAAAAATATTAACACAATATTTAGCAAGAACCACATCGTTGCAAGTTGCAACTGGTTCTTTCCTTGATTTCAACTTCCCATGGTATATATAATCGAAATCTAAAGATACATATTAATATATTCTCTCCTTTACTTTAAAAAATTATTCAAGAAAATACAGGAAGAAGAGATAAAACCTGCAAAAGAAATGCAGGTTCTTTTTGATAACAGGAATAGAAATGCAAGCAAAAAATCTGCATAATTTTGTCAACTTCAAAACCTGATTAACGACGTTTCCATTAAAAACAGAACCAAGGAATATACCAACGAGCTTTTTGAGAAATATCAGGTTTTCAACTATCTAGGTTTCACTTCTAATTTAGTAAATTGTTTTGTCTTCGTAATTAGTATGCCTGCAAATTGAGTTAAGCAGGAGCAGCTGCTTCTGCAGAAAGTTGCTGAATAAAATTGAGCAGAGGAGAGGGCTGAACTGGAGAGGTTTGTGATGAAGGCAAAGGAGGACCAGGTGCAAGCCATTTATTGTAGAAAGTAAGATCACTTTATTATGATTTTTTCATTCCTAACGTTGCATCGTGGCATTCTATACAAATAAAATCACCTTCAACTATGACTTTCTTTTAAATGCAGGTCATTTCGAATCTTTGTGAAATTCACGAGGAGTTGGCTAGGTCAAATGCAAGTGGTTCAATTGGAGTCTGATCTGGAGAGGGCCGTAAAAAAAGTTTGAAGAGGAAGCAGAAGCAGATGCTGCAGAGAAGAAGAGGCTACAAGATGACATTGACAGGTTGATGGATCAATGGTGTCGGAAATATTGCACCATTATGTGATTGATCATGTTCTAGAAATTCATAGATTATTTTGTTTCAAAAATTGGGGAGTTTCTAAAAAGGTCGTAAGTTTCTTTTGTTTTATGCATACCGTAAAATAACAATTATAAAACACGTTTCTCTTTTGTATTCATATTTTTTAAGACACTTCAGGATCTAAACCTATTTGAATGTTACTGGAGCATCTCCAGCCATTTCACTGATTATGTATATTTTTTATTTTTAAAACATGTTGATGATTATACATGATAAAAACATGTTAATAATATTTTCTCATTATTTTATTTTATTATCTAAATTGTGTACTGAAATCTCTCTTCTCTATTTATTATTATGACCTAA
The DNA here is from genome assembly GCA_948330725.1 of Sherardia arvensis. Classification (NCBI taxonomy): domain Eukaryota; kingdom Viridiplantae; phylum Streptophyta; class Magnoliopsida; order Gentianales; family Rubiaceae; genus Sherardia; species Sherardia arvensis. Next base: position 37,499,471 of record OX415236.1, on the reverse strand, counting down.
ATTTAATCCAAATTAAAAAGATTCAGTATTCCAAAACTGATGAATCAATGCCTCATCTAATTAAATAATTTATTGATGCAATAGAAGGTCGTGTAAAACGTCTTTTGATTCTATAAATGTGCAGACTTTTGCGTAACAGCAACAATAGAATCAATTCCAAAACAATTCTCCCATTTGATTAAATCAAATCATATCAAGACATTACTTTAACGTTTCAAGAGTAATTACCACACTAAATGCAGGATCCAGAGAATTAACAACCAATGCAGATAACAAGGGTGAAAGTAATGAAGAATTAGTGTACGTAAACAGTTTCATTGGGTTATTACAAAATGAATTGATCTTAAATAAAATGAAATAAAAATTAATGTATTGAAAGACAGTTATAATATGATTAAATTAAACTAAATTTCATAACATCAGAGTTTATTTGAAATAAATTAGAATAAATAAAAATTATTTTGAGAGACCATACACTCTAAAAAAATTTCATGTAGTTATAAACCTTTTAAAATTAGATATAGAACTTAATTATGAAAAATTATAAATTAGACATATGTAGGTGTTGTACACGTAAGATACATGTCATAGGTGTGGTTCGACCACGAAATTGAGAGTAATAGTTGTGAAATTAGTTTCAAGAATGGGGTTATTTTAGGGAAAAAAATCACTAAATCGTGCTATAATTTTAAAAAATTAATACTTTTTATATAGTGTATGTTACTCTTCTCCAACACAATTCAATTCTCTTCCTTATTCTCAACCTTGATTTGTCTTCCTAATTCTCATCCTTACAATTAATTAGTGTAATTGGATGCCATAAAAATTATTAGTATTTTCATTCACCGATAATCTACGAAATTTCATATGATTTGAAAAATGATTAATTTTTTGACAAAATTATTTGAGTTGGTCTCTGGAGTGACCGTCTATATTATAGCATAATATAGACCAAGGACTAAATTACAATATGGAAGAAAGGAGGTCCTTATTTGCAAAATTTGGGAAAAGTACTATTCACGGCACTGTTCACGGCACTGTTCACGCAAAGAATATGTACACAAATCAGTTAATATAATTTCTGGATTTTAAACACTTGTAAATATAAAAGAATTCAGGTTAGAAAGACAAGTTTCCATATTATAAACATCAGATTTTAGGTACATAAAAACTAGGGTGTTTAGGTTAAATAATGTTGTGTCAAGTATAGTCAAGTTTCACCAAAGTCTTCAGCCTAAAAATTCACAATCATCACAGTTTTCAACTTAAACCATCAAGTTTCACAAAAATCACAGTTTTCACAATAAATAATCAAGTTTCGCAAACACCAAAGTTTTCAACCTAAACAATCGAGTTTTCACAATAAAAACAGTTTTCAACTAAACAATCAAGTTTTACAAACACCACAGTTTTCAGCCTAAAAAATATAGTTTCTACAATCACTGTAGTTTTCAACCTTAATAACCAAGTTTTCACAATCACAATTTTCACATTAAAAAATCAAGTTTTACAAACACCACAGTTTTCACAATAAATAATCAAGTTTCAACACAAATCAAGAAGCTTAGTTTTCAAGTTAAACACATAAAATTTCATATGCAGACAAAAACCACATTAAGCAGTCTAGTTTTCAAACTAAACACATAAATTTCATAACAAGACAGAATTCACATACATTAAGCATTGTAAGCGATCTACCGCGTTTATAACTGCTATCGAAAACAGTTCCATCAGAAAACCTTGCAGTGTAGTGAACCTGTGTAAGAAAAAACACAAAAGTGAACTCAACATTTGAGCCTTAGAGAGGTAATCCAGCAAGCATTATAAACAATAAATTGGGGATAAAACATACATTGATGAGCTCATTGAAAGGAGCCTCGGGGCCAGAGCCAACAGCAGTATCCAAGGCCGGAGGGGGCGAAACTGAAGTCGCAGGGAGGATCCGATACCGTTGCGTAGTACTGAATCCTGGTGGCATTGGCGTCCAGCAGTGTTGAGCCGAGAATTGAAGCAGCCAGAAGCCCCACTCCGACTTGGCATAATCGAGGCCCCAAGCGAGCCGTGAGTGGAGGAGCCGCCGCCGGAGAGCGAATCCGGCAAGAGTGAACTGGTGGAGGTGGAGGTTGTGCAGGAGGACGGGGCTGGATTGGAAATTGAGAGGGCGAAGCGGTGTGCTCGGCGGAAGGATGTGATGGTGGCGATGAATGAAACAGATCTGGGAAAAGGATATATATATATATGTATATATATTTGGTATATATATTTCATATATTTGCAGAAAAGGATTTAAAGAACACATATTTACAGAAAAGTCCCCGCTTTCATAATTCCTTTGCATATAGACCCCGTCTTTTCTTATTTTAATTGCAAAAATAGGCCGTCTATATTATAGCTATAATATAGACGGTCCATTCCAAGACTAATATAAATTATTTAAATGATAAAAGTTTCACAAAAGTCAAATAAAAAATAAAACTACATTTATTAGCATTTAACCAATTGAAACAGATGATTCTCGGGTGATACAAATATTCTAAGAAAACCCATTAAATCCACTCAAAACTAATGTCATTTTTTTGTGATGCCTTTCATGGTCCAGCCAGACAGCCAGTGTAGTTAGTTTGTGGTATAAATTCACGTTTAGAACTCATATGAAAAATAATTGATGAGTGAATTAACATAAAACGTTTTAATTGGCCTCCTATACATCATGACCATATCAATGTAAATTAATTGATGAGTGAATTAAAATAAAACTTTTTATTGGGTTGGTATTACATCAGGTCGGTTTCAATGGATATTTAATTTGGTGTATTAATTCACATTTAATTCAAGCAACGAAAGAGAAAAAAATTGGGAATTAATGAGTCGTTTATTTCTTTGATCATATTAATTTGTTCTGCATTATGCATTCTTTTTGTTTTATTTTTTACTATACATTTCTTTTCTCTATTAGTTTTTAACAGTGTTCGTATTTGATTAAATACAAATTTTCGGTCCATTTAAGATTATTTATAAATTATTCACTCATCAATATCAGATATTTTTTGCCATGTTCAGGTTATAAGACACCACGTCAATGCACGAATATCTATTCATTAAAATTTTAATTTTATTATATTACTCAAATATAAATTTTACTTAAATAATTTTTTATTTATAATACATGCATACAAGAGCAGAATGTTATAAAGCTACTCCTACGTCGGACAACTATCTATGAAAAGCTCTGCATCTCAAAAACCGTTTTCATTCTTGAACAACTATACGTTGTTGTCTTTAGAGTTAAAAGTAGAAATGGATTGAATATTTTGATTTGTGACAAGAATGATCAACTAATCCATATACCGTGTGTATAGTTTATAAGGAAGTGTTTCAGAAGATGAAATAATAAGGTTATGTAATTTCTTAATTTCTTACATTCTTGAAAATTTAACAATGTTTTAGCGACCAATTTCTTTTTCACCAAAAGGATATTACATTATATTATTTAATTTTCACAAAATAATACTTGGTCAAAATTATTTAACTAATATTACATTGTTTTTTACTAATTTATAATATTTTAAAATTAAATTCCGTGCATCGGCCCGGGACATTATACTAGTTATATGTTGATTAAATCTAATTATGATCATGGCCAAAAGTCCAGGGTATATTAGTTAAAAATAACAAAGATATATATGAGCATCTTTTTGTAATCTTATTCATTTATTGTAAATTATAAGAAAGGAAATTATATCAGCATCAAATGATTCATTTTCGGATATTTTATAAGTATTGATCTGAAAAAAGTCTATAACTAAAATGAGTAATCTATAAAACTTTGATATTAAAATAAGTTAGTAATTTATTTTTGGTAACACGGGTAGTAATCTATTGACTATTATGAAATGGTTATATTTTTATGAGAGTTAATTAGATATATATTATTTTCATACGTGTTGAGTATACTAAAATATCCGATCAAATAGTTTAAAATTTTTAAAAATTGACGTAAATATTTTATTTCCATCATCAAAAATATATGTTCACACTGATAACGTAACATTTGTAATATATTTCCACAAATGCTGCATTTTGTTCAACTGTTGTTCCCAATGAGAAAGTCTCCTGAAAGTCCAACTTTCCTGACTTTCCATAAGAGTCTTTATACGTTTTAACTTATACAGTGTACCTTTTAATTTGAACTGTAAAATTTGTTATTTGAATTTTGTTAATGTTTTAATGTAAATTCATGAATTTTTGCATTAAAACATGTTTTACTATATGTTCACTTTGATACTATCAATGTTTTAACACAAAATAGTATCACTTGACCTTAAATATATAGTGGTAGTTCCATAACACTTAGGAAAGTCGGATTTTCTAGAGACTTTGCAGTTCCCGATACCTCAAATATATATACATACATATATATACATATATATATGTATATATACATATATATGTATATATTTTCTTTTTTATGTTTAATTCTTCAAACAATTCAAACTGCAATAAGATAAGAATAATGACTACTAATTATCATTGTACATTTGTGGTCTCATCTATTATGAGAGAGTTAAGAAATCAATAATGTCAAGAATAACAGAATCAAATCAACAATTATGTAGTCATGCGTAGTACCTCATAATATTATGCACAATAATTTAGAGGTCCAAATCAAAGCAATTTATATCTTTACAACTCTATTCACGTGTCTCTTCTTTTTCTTCTATTTCTTCTCATTACATGTTGTTCATGCAACCACCACCTCATATGGCAGCTCCGGCCACTACAACCTAACCCCGCCACAATTCTGTCGATCCTCCGGTGGCACCACTGCCAACATTCACGATTCTAGGTGGCTGTCAAAAACTTTGCTAAAGGTCATCAGCCGTTACCCAAGTTACAAATATTTATCTTCTCACGATCTCCTTCAAATTTCAAACCACAACTTTAAGATTGTGTTTTTCTCCCAGCCACAAATGTAGAAATGCTGTAAAACATAGAAAAATCTATCAAAACACAAACGAGTCAAAACCATTTTTCAATTCGACGATCTCGAAACGCAGCTCAGTGCAATTCTGATCAACAAATAGACTTGCTTAGAAGGGCTAACTATATCATATTCTTCATCCTCCGTAGTTCATGATCTATTGGCGTCCATCTTGAACAGTTTAGTCATATCATCCTCCGCATTTTTTTTGAAGGAGCATTGAAGGCTTTACTGCCTTTGAGAACAAATATGGAAACAGCTGAAGGCATTATCAACAGCTTAATCATGCGTTTGCTGCGAAGAATGTGTAATTCCTCACAAGAAGACAAATCTGGTGAAATCTCTGAGCTACATTACCTGTAACCTAACATGCTTTTGTCAAGGTGATTTTCCTAGAGCTGTACCATTTTTCCAATAGTTAAATCTGGTGAAAATATATAGGTGGAACCGTATATAGGATCACATCAATCTGCAAAAATATATATAGGAGGAAGGGAAGAGAGATATTATAAAAAAATTTATATGATATTATATGATGTTATAGGAGTTGGAATGAGTTGTATTTCTGTTTGATTAGTGTTAATATAGAAGGCGGAAATCAATTTAAAGAAACCCAAAAGGAATATATAAACCTGGTAGGCGCCGGAATGTGGTGAACTTGCAGTGGTTGTGTGGTGGTTTTAGTCAAAACTACGTAGTTTTTAATGTAATTTATTAATTTATTTATTGATCGGAGCAATAACTCTTCTAGTTCCCTTTAGAAAATAACATAGATTTATGATTCATATATTTATATACTCTTTTATTTTCAAACATTACAAATAATTAATCATTTTACTATTACATGTTATATATTACAAACTAACATTTTAACAAATAACAGCAGACACATTTGTATTTCAAAATGAATTTTTACATTGATGTTCTAAAGTGGGGTCACGCTCATCTTGAAAATTTATGATTAACATTGAACAAATGTTACTTTATCTAATTATGAAGTGTTAGTAATTACTCTTTTATATTCATTTAGTGATTCTAAATATGAACATTTTGATGACCAAAAATTGAACTTTAGTGTGGTGACTAAAAATGGAATTCACTCACTTACTCTTTTATAAGTTATAATTATAAAGGAGATGAACTTAAATCTTCATTCGAAGAGATCCATATATATTTCATTTAGTTTGAAGTTGATCCAAGTCAGAGGTACTTAGACTTTATTCGGTGTCTTGTCTATTGAGTTTGGATGCTCGTATAGTCATTGAGTTTGGATGATCGTTACAGATCTCTATATATGTTTATTTGTCTCTCAACCATTATGCTTGTTCCCACCAGACACGTCACCAGGCTGCCGTTTTCGCCACGCGCAACCTCTGCACATCAAGTGAGACCCAATATTGGGTGTTTACGGCAATGATTTTGTTCTTTTTTCTTTTTGTAGGGATTAAGCCCTGCGTAGCCTTATAGTAGAGTTGTCTCTGATTTAGACGTACTCTATCACGTTAAAATCCTTCCTACCAATGACTAATTCTAAAATATTATTAGAGGCATATTCGGTTCACATTCTAGAAATTTCCACATATTCTCCTAAATTAGGAAGCAATAAGAACTATTAATCCTTTCTCGTCGTTTATATAGAGTTTTAGTCTAATGCTTTTTTGTTCATATTTTATGATCATCTCTAAATTTTTTAAACTAATACAACTCTTTAGTTTGAGCTATCAGATTAATAAATCTAACCAAATCCTTTGTTTTGTAGACCTTACCTTTGAAATTTTCAAGTATCTTTAACTTGTCCACAAACTGTGAAGTCGTACCTTGCAGTTCCATGGTTTTTGCATTTGACTTGTCTAAATTCTGGTAAGTACAAATATATCAAACTTGTCAATTTCGAGAAAATGTTTTAAGCATGTGGTGATAATTTTGATCCACGCAGAATTTTTAAATTTCGTTGAGTTTTCTATACCCAAATGTCTCAAACAAATTTTCCTTGTAATTCTTTTCGGAAACTTCGACCGGTAGTCCAACGCGACATTATTAAATCGAAGAATAGACGCACACATAACATGATTGCTATTCAAAGCATGTCCAATGCCAAGGATGTCATCCATATTTTTAGGTGATAAATATCATGATATTATAGAATTTCAAAGTAACATAAGCACGCTAGTGATAAGACACTATTAGATTTACCCAGAGGTCCTGGGTTCATGGGTTCAATTCTCATGGGAGGGGGAAGTGGTGGGATTTTATTGGGGGCTCATTTGAGTTATTACTCAAATTAAAAAAAAAAAAAAACATAAGTACATAACTTTTGAACTTTGACATTCTAAATATTTTGATCTCCAATGCAAACTTCTCTTTGGGCATATTAAAAAAATATTTTAACTACTAAACTTGTATTTATTTAAAGTGTTCATTTCAAATAAAATTAAAATGAGATTGGTTTATAATTGTAATTAACGATTATTACAAAATAATATATACTTTTTTATTAACATCCAAATGGTTTTTAATTTTAGCATTTGAAATCCAATTTCAACTAAAATTCAAACAATATATAAGCAAAATATAACTAGAAGTCATTACTATAATTTTATTTTGAATAAACTGACAATTTTAAAATATTCAAGTAACATATATATAAAACTAGATATTTATACTATGTTGTATGACATAAAATATGTTTAAATATTATTATATTAAAATTATGTTGGTTTTTGAATTATTTATATTTGGATAAATTTACAAGAAAATGGATGTTTTTGATAATTAATGCCAGATTTGATATAAGATTATGTCAATTGTCAAGTCGAGACTCAAGAAGTAAAAGTTCTCATTGACATTGTCTCTTGAAAATTTCAACATGTGTGATGGACTATCATAAATGAGAACTGCATGATTTTGTGTGGAAGTATATGATAATGATGTTTTAATCAATATTTATCAAATCGGTTCTTCTAGCGAGTGCACATTGGTATTCGTTAACAAATAATAGATTCCGTTTATTACTGAAATATTTATGGTAATTTTAATACATAATGTAATTTAGTACTCTTCTCCTCTTAATACGATACTCTTGTTTTCTGAAAGATTGTTTACTCTTTTTTTACAGTCATAAATACTACTTTTTACCATTTTATTAGGTAAATTATATCTATTTGTATTTTAAGTAATTTACTTACGTTTACCCATGAAGTAATATATATTACAAACACATACTTATAGCTCGAAAATCTTATCTCAAAAGTCTAATTATTAGATTTAAAAATGATAATCTTTTATGCTTGTTGCCATATATATGCATTTCAAAAATTATTTTTTCCAATTGGGTTATAGAATCGAAACTTCATTTTTTTAATATAAAATGAACAGACACATTAATTTTGTGCACTGTATGTATTTGTATATAAGTTAATTCACTATACAATTGTGAAGCTAGACATGCAAAAGTCTTTTGATAGAGTACTATCATGGCCTTTCTTGAACTCAGTACTGCTACACTTTGATTTGCATGGCACCACAGTGAAAGTGATCTTGCAAAATATCAAGGCAATTTGGTTCTCTGTAATTATAAATGTTGCTGCCACTATGATAAGTCCATGGTTCGTATTCAGGACCTCATTCAGTCTCGGACCAGGGCTTGAGAAGGGTCATGGGCTCGAGTTACGCGGAGGATGGATCCACGGGTCCATCAATCCTAATTCTTATAAGGAATGCGTATATTATGAATGTTCCACATGGAATATACATCCTCTTATGCATGGTACAACCATGACCGAAATACACTTCTTCTATACATGGTAATGCAACTACTATTCCCTTATGAGTTGTATTCATACCATAATTACATATCTTGGTGATCTACGAATTGTAACCATATAAATACCAAAGGTTTGGTAAACCTCTCTATCTAATATCTTACATACAATACGCCTTACGCATCATATTAACTTGAGCATCAGAGTGTCTATCATCGGGACACCCGAGGCTTTGTTTTGCAGATCAGTTCGTGAGCTGGGTTCGTGATCAAGCGCGGGTCGTAGACATCCATCAATTTGGCACGCCTAGTGGGACCTGTGTGTTAATCTTGATCTATACGACCTTCAAACTCATGGCTGATCCGGCTGAAAACCTTCGTGGGAGCACACAAATCCGTTTTTCGGCTCCGACAGAAGTAAGAAACACTGATGCCAACCACGACAACGACGAGATAAGCCGCACCGCCAACCAGGGAGCAGGAAGGAGTATCAACGGTGTACACCGATCACCCGAAGAAGCCTCTCCCTGGGAGTGGGAGAGCAAAAGATCTCGCCTAGACGGAACCGTTACTTTTTCACCTAAGGACGCGGTTCCCAATCAATTCCCTCATTCAGATCCTTTAGTAATCACGATTAACATAAACCATAACGTGATCAAAAGAGTTCTGGTAGATGGGGGAAGTGAAGTAGAAGTCATGTTTCTCAGCTGTTATGAACAGTTAGGATTGGACAAAAGTAATCTCGTGCCCACAAGCCCCATATCGGGATTTGCTGGCAATCCTGTTGCCCCTCTAGGAGAGATTACTCTACCGGTGCGAGTGGAAGATGGTCCTCGGAGTATAACCCTCTGTTGTACCTTCGCGGTCATCGACTCCAGAGTGCCATACAATGTAATCCTCGGACGACCCTGGTTGTGCCAAGCAAAGGTCATCTGGTCCCCATACCACTTGGTAATGAAGTTCTCCACAAAGCAAGGAATAGCCACAGTTCGAGGTGACCAACAATTAGCCCGAGTCTGCACAATTCAAGCTATCCGAGAACCAGAAAAGAAGGACCTTGAACCAGCCAAGTACTTCGAGTCTGAGCCAATGCAACTCGGAGATTCGGGAACCATCGAGGTTCGAACTCTCCTACCCCCCGAGATAAAGACCAGATTTCGAGATCTCCTCAACCAGTATATAGATGTCTCTTCATGGGATACCAATGACTTGGTAGGAGTATCCCCTCGATTAGCGGAACATTACCTAAATATCAACCTCGCGCAGAAGGCTATAAAACAGAAGCGACGTATCTTTGCACTAGATCGAGTTGAAGCCATCGGAGAAGAAGTAGACAAGCTACTTAAAGCCCGCATAATAGAAGAAGTGCAATACCCCGAGTGGATAGCCAACCCGGTGATGGTCAAGAAGCCTGACGGGAAGTGGAGAATGTGTATCGACTTCACCAACTTGAACGATTGCTGCCCCAAAGACAGCTACCCTCTGCCCTCGATTGACCGACTGGTTGAAGCGATCGCTGGGTACCAAGTACTAGCCTTTTTCGACGCCTTCAAGGGATATCATCAGACTCCCATGGCAGAGCAAGACAAGGAGAAAACCTCTTTCATAACCGACAGAGGAACCTTTTGTTACAAGATGATGTCATTCGGATCGAAGAACGCTGGAGCTACTTATCAACGACTGGTGATAAATTGTTCAAATCCCAAATAGGACGCAACCTCGAGATCTATGTCGACGACATGGTGGTGAAGAGAAGCAGTTATGAAGCCTTCTTTGAAGATTTAAGGGAAACCTTTGATGCGTTGCGGGCATCCAACCTAAAGCTTAACCCCGCCAAGTGTACCATTGGTGTTGGAGCGGGCAAATTCCTAGGATACATGGTATCCAATCGGGGAATTGAGGTAAACCCCGAGAAGATAGAGGCCTTGCAAAAGATGCAACCTCCAAAGACTGTCAAAGATGTACAGAAGCTAACAGGATCCCTCGCGGCCCTTAGCCGATTTCTCTCCAAGGGAGCGTAAAAACATTTGCCCTTTTTCAACGTCCTCAAGAAGGCTAACCAATTTGAGTGGTCTCATGAATGTGGAGAAACTTTCCAAGCACTTAAAGATCACCTCCGTCACTTGCCGATGTTGTCAAAACACGATAAAGGGGAAACTCTCTACTTATGTATATCTGCATCCCAGCTAGCCATTAGTGCTATGTATTGGTCAAAGAAAAGGAAGGATCGCAGCATCCCATATACTATGTTAGCAGAGCCCTGCAGGGGCCCGAGACTAGATATACCCCTCTCGAACGACTAATCCTCGCCCTCGTGCATGCCTCTCGACGGTTGCGGCCATATTTTCAAGCACATACAATAGTGCTTCTAACCAATTACCCGATCCGAAAAATCCTCCAGAAACCTGACGCCTCGGGACGGATGATGAAGTGAGCCATTGAGTTGGGAGAACATGATATACAATATAAGCCTCGGGCAGCTGTCAAAGGCCAGGCTTTATCTGATTTCATAATGGAGTATGTTGAACAGGTGGAGATCAACCAGCAGGACCCAGTTACGGACACAAGAAGATGGCAGTTATATGTCGATGGATCCTCCAACTCTGGGGGAAGTGGTGCTGGAGTTTTACTCACTAGCCCCGAGGGAAAGGACCATCCTTATGTTCTCCATTTTGACTTCCGAGCCACTAACAATGAAGTTGAATATGAAGCCCTCATCACAGGGCTAAAACTGGCTAAAGACCTCGAAGTTAGAGACCTTGAGATCTTCAGTGACTCACAAATCATGGTACAACAGGTTAAAGGCGAGTACAAAACCCGAGAGTATAGTCTCCAAAAGTACCTCGAGATAGTTAAGCCTCTTCTAAATCAATTCCGACATTATGAATTGAATCACATCCCCCGAGAAGGCAACCATAAAGCGGATACGCTGAGCAAACTTGCCTCCTCGGACCTCATCATACGATCTTCTCAAGAACTTCTGATGAAAACTTTGGCGAAAAGAGTTACGAAGAGAAAAGCATCATGGCAGCTGACACCTCGGACACATGGATGAATCCTTACATAGAGTACCTGCAAACGGGAACCCTCCTGGAGGACAAACACCTGGCACGAAAAGTCCGAGTTAAGGCTCCCAAATATGTCATCCACGAAGGCATCTTACACAAGAAGGGATACCTCCAGCCTTTACTTAAATGTGTTGGACCTTCCGATGCCGATCACTTGGTACAAGAAGCACATGAAGGAGTTTGTGGTAGCCACCAAGGTCCACGCACCGTTACCCGTGAACTCCTACAAATGGGTTATTTCTGGCCTACGATGTTAGAAGACTTCAAGAGATATATTGATTCTTGTCACCAGTGTCAAAGATTTGCCAAAATGATCCATGTGGCTCAAGAAAATATGATTACCATCCAAGAATCTTGTTTATTTGTCCGGTGGGGTATTGACCTCGTTGGACCTTTTCCCACGGCCCCTGGTAACTTCAAGTACCTTATTGTGGCTATTGACTACTTTTCGAAGTGGGTGGAAGCCGGAGCCTTGACTAACATAACTGGCAAAACAGTTATCAACTTCTGCTGGAAAATATTGTGTGTCGCTATGGCATCCCAAGATACATAGTGACAGATAATGAAGCACAATTCGCCAACATTCCCTTCAAGAAATGGTGTGAGGAATACGGCATACATCAGAAGCTCACCTCGGTATATCATACAGAAGCTAACGGCCAAGTAGAGGTTACAAATCGAACCTTGATAAGCGGCATCAAGAAGCCCCTAGAAGGAGCTAAAGGAAACTGGATCAAAGAACTCCCGAGCGTGATCTGAACCCACAGAACTACACCAGCTACAGCAACCGGAGAGACTCCTTACAGCTTAGTCTATGGGTCTGAGGCGGTCATCCCCATGGAAATCGGAGTCCCCTCTGCTCGTACCTCCCAGCCAGAAGATGAAGATGGCACTGTCAATGAGATAAATCTTCGTCTCGACCTTGATCTCCTTGAGGAAAAAAGAGCTAATGCTACTATCCACGAAGCCAAGGTAAAGGAAAGAGTTAAGAGATATCACGATAGAAGAGTCCGCTTGGCCATGTTCGTCAAAAGAGACCTTGTCATGAGGTTAAATGAAAAAAGTAAGAAGGAAATGGAAGGGAAGCTAGCCCCTAACTGGGAAGACCCGTATCTACGAATCCTAGAATCCTATCCAAGGGGAAGCTACCTCTTGGAAACAATGAAGGGTGAGCCCATACCACGAAGATGGAACGTGATTAACTTACGAAAGTATCACGGAAGATGAAACTCGAGAAAGAACCTCACAAAGGTCCGAGAACTTTGAGAATGTCCAAGAGCCTCATGAAGGTCCGAGACGGCTATGCTCTAGCACAAACGGGTACTAAACCTCAAACCCACTATTTATTTTACTTCTATTCTTAAAGTTATAAACTCATATTGAAGTCATGTTATTTATAATTACACATATCTTTATATTAGGCAATCTTAAATTCCTTTTCTAAAAAGAGGACTGTTATCCTAAGTATAACATTGATTGCTATTCAAAACAATATGCTTTATAAAGTATATGATTGGCCAACTTATATGAAATAAGTTGTTTGAATCCAAAATTCAACTTCCAGTCGTTTTGAATAAAGGAGATAGGTTCAAGATAAAATTACTTCACAGAAGTGCTTGATTGAGGTCTATAGACCAAAAGGGCAGACGTGCTCAAATATCAATCATCTTGAAAAATAAAGAGGAGAAACTCAAAAACAGAAGTTAAAACTCATATCAAAGGTGTCATTAGATCAGAATATGATACTTCTAAAAAACTCCCAAAGGGATACATAGAGGAAAAACCTCGAACCCAAAAAGGTCATATCAAAGGTGTCATTACATCAGAATATGATACTTCTAAAAAACTCCCAAACGGATACATAGAGGAAAAAACTCGAAATTTGATTCAAATGTCATGAAAAAAATGTTATTACATCAGAATATGGTACTTCTAAATACACCCAATAGGGTCATCTAGAACTTCACCAGAAGTGTCACTGGAGAGATGGGATATTGACAACTTTTCTACAGGCCGTGACATCAAAGGCCTTGTCAAAAGAAGCCCGAGGAAGAAGCCAAACAACATTAGGCTATATGCTCATAGAGTGTTCATCATGGACAACTGCGAAGACCTGATCCCGGAGTATCTCAACTTCATAAGGAAGAAGCTCATTTCCAGTAAACCATGACCGAGGTTCATGTGCAAAGGATTTCAAACCTCGAAACTGATGAGGAGATGCCAGCAAGAAAGGTAGCAAACCTGCCGAAACTATTCTGCCTTATCAGTGGAGGAATTAGAAGTCACCTCGCCAAGGGAAGATAACTCATGATACTTAGCCTTAATAAGCTTCAATAGATCTCCTGATGTCATTATCATCTCGGAGGGACCCAATGCATCCAAAAACTCGGCTCCATGAACCCAACGGTTAGCAGTTAAAGCAGAGAGTTTATCAGCAGCATCCGGATGAGAGAAGATAGTCTTCATTACATTTACCTCCTCATCAGGTTGACACAATCGCAAGATTTCATTTAAAACCTTGTGCTGCTCGGAGTCGTGGAATAAATCCCCATACTCCTCCCGGTGACTCTTAAACTCGGGGCTACAAGCAATGAAGGCACCCCAAAGTTTGAGAAGTCGTTTCGGCTCCTCCGAATCCCTCTCTAAAGCCTGCTTCTGCGCCAACTCGGTCATGGTGCCCTGATAAACCTTCAGCTCACTCTCCTCGGACTCCCTCGTCAACAGTAAGGCCTTATTTTCGGCCTCGAGCTGCTTCACCCTATCCTCCAGTTGAGTCACATCCAATGGAGCTTGGACAGATGGAGAAGGCGCAGCTGACTCAGTCGTCAAAGCTGTAATAGCAGCCTCCATCTCCCCATTTTGGGCCTTGAGAGCTCGGCACCTAGTATGTAACTCCTTCACGAAATCATACAGATACTTGATCTCACCATTGGTCCGGTCTCCCAGCACAGACAGATCCGTCATCAACTGTAAAACAGAATTCATATGAAGACCTGATACTGGACATTCGAAAATTCACACAATAATGACAAAGAAAATCACTACCTTAGAAGCAAAAGGATACTTCTTGAAGGTTCTCTGAGAAGCCTGGCCATTATATTCCTCAGGACGATTCAGATAACACCATAACTTCTTCAAAGGAGTATCTTCAGGGATCACCAGCCCAAGGACAGATTCATCATCATCTGAGGACTCCCCAACCTCCAGTTCCATCTCCTCGGACTGCACCTCCTCGGACTCCTCCGCTTCCTCCTCTATGGCCTTGAGAGCCGCCTTCCCCTTCTTGGCCTTTTTCTTATGAGGAGATGTTGTATACGCAGAAGAAGAACATCAACATGCTAAACAAAAGAAATATATCAGCTAACTATGATATGCCAAGCAGAAAATTACCTGAAGAAGACCGACTAGAAGAGGATTAATCATGGTTCCGAGGAGAATTTCTCGGACCACCTTTCCTGGCCTTCTTCTTATCTCCCTAGATTTTATCAGGGAGGGTCCAATCCTGATTTGGCTTCAGAAAGCTGGATATGGATTTTGACCGAGAAACGTCTAGCAGATATGAATAAGTGACAGAAGGCCACTGCCACACTGAGCCATGAGCCCCCCGTACAAATCCTCACTCCTGAAAAACGATCTTCTCCTTCAGGAGCTCCTACAACAATGCCCTTTAGATGAGCAGGAATATCGAAGACCCCATCCAGAGGCACATCGTCTTTTGGCTTTAAATTCCAGTCAGGGACCTCATACTTAGTCCGATCAAAGGTCAGCCGAACATCTTTCCACTTGCCGCTGTTATCGGGAAAGGTAAAAAATTTGCCGTCTCAAGGCGAGAGAGTGATGTGCTCGCACTTCTCGAACGAAAACAGCCTGAACAAGCTCCTGAATAGGTCCAGGCTCGGCTCATACTCCTTCTGAGCGCACCATGATATCAGCGCCATCATTGACACCACCACATTGGAGTGGATTTGGAAAGGATGCAGCTGATGATGCTGCAGAAACTCCAAGAACAAAGGGGAAAGGGAAAACTTAATCCCTGCTGCAGAAATATCCCATATTTCACCCCTCGAGTGGGGCTCACTAAATCCTTGACCGGAGTGGTCTTATCCTCGAGCCTCAAATCAGCCTCGACGGGGTACGACAACCTGCATGATTTCAGAAATTGCAGGGTCTTTTCGTTGACCACCTTGGTGATATCACTTACATCCCCAGCAGTTGAAACCCGTTTGTCAACTTGGGGCTCCATATTTGGGTCCACACCCAACCCAAATGCACCATCATCTACCCCCGCAGTCACAGCCTGTCGCGGTGTAGCAATGGTCACCTCCATCAGCTCCCCAGACTCAACCTCCAAGAACAAGATACTCAAGTCACGAGCAGTTGGGGCTCTTTCTTCAACAACATTCTCTCAATTACCAGGGGGAACGATGGAGTTTGTTGACAACATGGCAATATAGAGAATGGGGGGAAGAGAATATATGTGAAGGAATGAAAGAAGACAAGTTTTGAAGAGAAAAGCTTCTTATGAAAACGGAAACGCAAAATTACTTGGTGAAGATTTATGATAAACACAAGGAAAATGACTTGGTTATATAGCTAGTAATTAGCACACATTTAAGCGGAGTAATTACCTCGACTCACGAAACGATGCAGGAAATTGGAAGGTTGGTCTTCCTCACCGCCAAAAGATACAATGAACAGGAACCACGTGTCAGTCACCTCAGAATTCAAGAAGACAGATTTAGATCCAACCGTCCACGTGTCTTTATGGAATACGAAAGAACTTTAAAGCTAGATATTCAGAAGGTTTAGCCCGAGAGGCTAATCTCAAGCAGATATCCCCGAGCTCAACACCCGAGATATCCTCCCTCGAGTTATTGGCTTTCCCTCAAGAAACAAGCCTCTCATTCAGCCTTCGAGATGGAGCACTCCAAATTCTGAAGATCTACCTTGGGGCTACTGATAAGTCCATGGTTCGTATTCTGGACCTCATTCAGTCTCGAACCAGGGCCCGAGAAGGGTCATGGGCTCGAGTTACGCGGAGGATGGATCAACGGGTCCATCAATCCTAATCCTTATAAGGAATGCGTATATTATGAATGTTCCACAAGGAATATACATCCTCCTATACATGGTAATACAACCATGACCGAAATACACGTCTTCTATACATGGTAATACAACTACTATTCCCTTATGAGTTGTATTCATACCATAATTACATATCTTGGTGATCTACGGATTGTAGCCATATAAATACCGAAGGTTTGGTAAACCTCTCTATCTATTATCTTATAGACAATACGACTTACGCATCATACTAACTTGAGCGTCAGAGTGTCTATCCTCGGGACACCCGAATCTTTGTTTTGCATATTAGTTCGTGAGCTGGGTTCGTGATCAAGCGCGGGTCGTAGACATCCATCACATTGAATTTTTCAGTTCAAACTGATGGATTAAGCAGGAGGTCCACTTTCCCCTTATTTATACAATCTGATCACATAAGCCTTCTTTAGAGGTCTTAAGAAGGTGGCGGACATTGTATATCTGAAAGACTTTATAATGCCTAGAGCGTGGATAAGATAACACATCTCATGTCTGCATATGATACCTCCATCTTCACCATAGCTACCAAGAAAAATCTACACAGATTGAGGAGGTTTCTAACTGCTTAATTATGAGCTCAGTTCAAGACAGTAGATAAATTTCTCCAAGTCTGAGTTCTACACACACAAAGATGCAACAATTTCCAGGCTCATGATGATCAAAAGGAAAACTGGAATGAAGAAAGGAAAGATGCCTTTAAGTATCTTGGTGTCCCAGTGTTTACAGGCAGGAATGAGGTGCAGTATTACTACCCTATACTGGACAGTATGGAAAAGGCACTATCAAACTGGAATGATAAGTGGATTTTAAATGTTGGAAGATTAGTGCTTCTAAATTATGTTTTTGTAGCTATTCCTACTGGCTTATTTGTTGTGCTTCAACCCCCTGTAACAGTTCTGAAAAGAATGGAAATTATCGCTGCTAGATTTTTCCGTGGTGAAACTGAATATAGACAGAAGAAGATATGGAGAAAATGGTCAAATATGACTTTTCCTAAGGATGAGAATTGCATTGAACTGATAGGTATTAGGATTGTTGTTGGAGCTTTCTCTTGCAAATTATGGTGGAAAATGCAGCAAAAAACAAGACAGTCTAGTCTACATTTCTATGGTCTCTACCCTCAACTTATAAAATATCCCACACTTGGAAGAGTGTCTGTACTATAACACAGCATGCTAATCTGAATTCCAAGATTTTGATAGGATCGGGTTCTTCACCTTTCAGGGATTCAAATTTGTTAGATTTAGGTCCCCTTTTTACATATGGCCTGACCATGTGGAGCTCCCATTCCCTCAACTAATTGTGGTAAATTTTTTTAGCAACAAAAATGCATACTTCCCCACCTTGGATCCTTTTCTGGCTACCAGTGTCATTCATATTTTGCAGCTAACTAGCATTCACCACAATCATGAGGATGTGTTGATGGAAGCCTGAAAAAACTGGATTTAGTGTTTAATCAACCTACCATTCTCTCGGGAAAAAAATCAACAGATCCATACTCCATTAAAAAGACATGGACTACAAACATTCCCTCTAAAATGTCTATTTTTATTTGGAGACTAGCCAATAATTTGCTTCATTTTGATGATATACTTTGCAAGTTTGGCTTTAATTTACCTTCCAAATGCCCTCTCTGTAACTCACAGGACTCCATTAAACATTATTTCAAAAGATGAGAGTCAAATGTTGAAGTTTTTTTTACTTCTATCACTCTTTGCAAGGAATTCATGTTCCACATTTTATGTCAGTAAAACATACAGTTAGCTACTATCTGAGTGTAACTAGAAACTCTAAAACACACACTAAGATATCTATTTCCTCCATGATAATAATTTTCAGGTTCTTATGGTGTAGAAGAAACACTCTTCTATAAGATAATATTCTTTCAAACTCTCATGAAGTCATTTCCAATGTTAGAAGACGGGTCATACTTATCTTCACAACTCTTCACAAGTGAGTTAATATCTACATGCTTGGTTCCTTTCTTGAAAAGGAAAAAAAACAAAGCTAGTAAGGGCAGTCAAATGGGAGCCACCGGATGTATGATCCAAATTCAATATAGATGCCTCCTTCATTGATCCAAACAGGGTTGGGTTAGGACTGGTTATAAGAGATTCAAGGGGAAATGTTGTCTGTATGAAAAATGAAACATGACTCGGCCTCCTCTCCCTTACACTCAAACCTTCAAGCTATTCACTTTGGCATTACTGTGGAAAACTGATAGCCTTTCGATTCTCCTTTCATTTTGGAAACTAATAGCCTGTCTGCAATTAGAGGGTCTCACAATCCTCATTTGGTAAACTAGAATCTTTTCAGTCGGTGCTGTGACATTAATAAATTGAGTGAAGGGGAAAATGAGAAAGGAAAATAAGTTTCTGATTATTTGTTCAAAATGAGTTCCCAATCTCTTATCACGAGCAACTTACTTATGGCAGATGCTCCTTCTTCTATGCTTGGGTTACCCAAGCATAGAATTAGATTACCCAGTTTGAGAATTGGTTAATAATGGCATCTACCGTCTTCTTAGATTCTATATAGATTGAAGAAGACCCATGGAAAGAAATCAAATGAGATCAAAGCTCAGCAGAGGAAAACACTCTATTTTCACAAAGTTGGATGTTCTACAAACACTGAGTATCAAAGCACATCACATGACAACACTCTATTTCTGCAAACCTGGATTCCCCATTCAACCACTCAGCTCCATTTAGTTTTTGATCAAGATTGTCTCCAAACTCAACACTGCCTCTGGTTACATCAATGCTAATTTCAATGCTCTGCCTCTCATTTAGTTTTACATCAATGATTCAATCACTTGCTCGGTGAGGGAGGACAGAAGATAGAGATTTTTTGTGTGCTGTAAAAGGTTAATAGTAACTATTTTTTTATTACTTCTTGTTGGATGTAATAATTCACAAACTCACTCATGTACTATTCTCATTAGAGCACTTGCAATAGTAAATCCCAAAAATTAGCTACAAACTGACTTTTTCATAAATTTCCAACTTTTCAGTTAACTCACAATCATATTACTCGCCACATCATCATATGCATATACACATCATATCTTTAATCAATATTTTAACATGTAACAAATTTTTCTTCATGGTAGTTTTTAGAGAGTTATGATTTTAGAGTTATTTATTTCAACAAAATAAATTAAAGTACAATATTTATAAGAAGTATTTTGTATTTTGATTAATTTAAAATTAGTACAAAAAATAATTAAGATTTATTTCAATTTCAAAATGGTATAGTTCATCTAAAACTCATAAAATTTTAATTTCCTATGATTAAATGAAATTAAAAGTACTTATAGTAACGAAAAATATATAACAAATATTTAATTATATTCAATTTTACACTAATATATTCATTTGATTTTAAGAAAGAAAAAGAAAAAAAATTGAAATAGTGGAATGAATCACCATATGAGCCAACGCAACCACATGACACCTTTTGTTTGGTTGTCACACAAAACTCTTGGGCTCCAAAATTACAACCTAAGAGCTTTTTTCATTGCCATGTTTTAAGGAAAATTTTGTCAAAATCCAATCACTGTGAGTTTCATTCAGCTATTAGCCCCATAAAACCCCTTTCAAAATCCTACGCTGTAAGTGTTTAGAGCAATTACAATGGTAAAGTTCAAAATTGGGCTACATGCCCCACTTAGTCAAAAATCCTCAGGTTTTTCAGTTTTCAACTCACAGTCATACAGATTGTCACATCATCATATTATGTACACATCATATATTTTTGAACTCCAACAATGCTTTTTTTAATTTTTTTTAATTATTTCTGCTGAATTAAATTGAATTGATTTGAATTGAATTGTGGCCAAATGAATGATTACGAATTAATAATATAATAATATAATAATAAATACAAATTACAATATTAATAATATATATTTTTAGTAATTAAATTAAAAAAATTAAAATAGTTATATGTAAAGTTATAAAAATGAATATTATAAGTTAAAAGAACATTCAATTAATTATTGTTAATAAAAAAAAGAAAAAAAAGAAGAAAACATTGAAGAAGGAAATGATCACGTGGAGACGGGTGAAATCAGGATAGGGCCATCAGTACCACATATCAATGGCCTGTTGGTCAATGAAAACAGTTTATGTGTTCCATTTTTATAACCCAACAACTTTTCTTTGTCCTAAATTTTTAAAAAATTCAACTAAAACCTTACCACTGTGAGTGGAAATTGGGTTTTTTTGTCATAAAACCTTATCAAAAAACCGCCATTGCAAGTGCTATTAGGGAACCAAATAAATATTCCTCCTTCTTATGGTGGTTTTAATTTAAAAAAAAATAAAGAAATCGCATGTATATTGCAACCAAATTAAATGGATATAAAAACAAGAATTTGGGAATCTCTACCAAATGGTAGAGAACTGAAACTCAAGAATAATAATAGTACTTAATTGAATAACAATTATCTGAATTGAACTACACTTAACTGAAATGAATGGATTTTCAATATACACTTAAAATCCTTAAATTATATTTTTGCTTAACTGAATTAAATTAAATTATATTTTCTCTGAATTGGATTGAATTAAACTGAATTATTAACATATAATTTATTTAAAAGTATAGTGCACTAAATTATACTGAAGTGAAAATATCAAACTGAGTCGAACTGAAATGGAAAATACTGAATTGAATTGAACTGAAAGATATTCAGATAAATTGTATTAAACGGACCATAATGAAATCCATAATAGGTTCCGATTTTAAGATCAAATTTCACATTGAGATTTCATTTTTTAAAATTTCTCCAGTGAGTGAGCACTGCTTATGGGCCGAAGGTGTTTACGTATAAAGTATAAATTGAGCCCACACCCTTCAAAAATCCCCAGCTGCTCCTAGGGTTTCTTCATTTGTTATCTCTTCCGCTCTTCGTCTTCTCTCCCAAATTTGCAGAGCCGCCGCCGACGCTGACGCCGCCGCCGACGCTGACGCCGCAGCTATGGTACGCACCTACCTTATCTGAATCTTGGTGCTTATCCGTTCACGCGAAGTTAAATCTGACCTCTTTTTTCATTGTCAGCTTGTTTCCGAGAAGAACCGCAGGGAGATCTACAAGTACCTCTTCCAAGGTTCGAATCCGTTGGTTTTGCTCTTTATCAGTCGCTTCGATATTTAGTTTTACTATTGAAATTGTAGATTCTGTGTGTTAGTTTCATCATTGATTATCTTATTCATTTTGGTCTCCGTTTATAGTTTTGTGTTGCATATGCCTAGGAATGATTATCATGCTCATTTTGCAAATCGTTGATGGTTACAGTGTGCTGTTTATTTTTTACACTATATGTGCTTTGAAATGTTCATCTTAAGTGATTTCTGTAAATGGTAGGTGAAATTTTAATGCTAGCTTGATTTTTGATGTTTGTTGGTGGGATTGCAGAGGGAGTGTGCTTTGCTAAGAAGGACTATAACCTGCCCAAGCATCCAGAGATCGATGTCCCAAACCTTCAGGTTATCAAGCTGATGCAGAGCCTCAAATCCAAGGAGTTTGTTCGTGAGACATTTGCCTGGATGCATTACTACTGGTTCCTCACCGACAAGGGCATTGACTTCCTCAGGACCTACCTGAACCTGCCATCTGAGATCGTGCCTGCCACGCTCAAGAAGTCTGCCAAGCCCCTTGGCCGTGCACCCATGGGTGATCGCCCTCGGTAATGTTCACCTGCTTTTTCCAGCTTATGTTTTATTTTTTGTTGTTTTGTTTTGTTTAAACTAACTGGTTTGCAAATTTCTATTTCTTTTCAATCAGTGGACCTCCTAGAGATGGAGACAGGCCTAGATTTGGCGACAGGGAGGGATACCGTTCTGGCCCCAGAGGACCTGCTGGTGAATTTGGAGGCGATAAGGGTGGAGCTCCTGCTGACTACCAGCCTGCATTCAGGGTAAACGTTTTTCATTATTCTTGAACGTTTTGCTTTTATGTGCACCATTCTTGTTTCGTAAATTATTTGTATATGATGAGTGGTAATGTTTCTATTCGATTTCATGATTGTATAGACTTATCTTGGGATTACAAGTTGCTGATATAATAACCATTACTGTGCACTCACTACCCTCCTATTTGTTGAATTCTTTATAGAGCATTTGTGATGTGTCTCGACTATGCTCAATTGAGTAGGGCTTTTTTACTTGCAAAATTTTCATTCCTGAGTGCTTTTATTCATTCTGTTTCTTCGTCCTGAATTGTGCGTGCTTGTTATGAGTACTTTTGTTTTGTATGAAATCTACTCGAGTGCTTTGCAATGCATTGAAGAGTTGAGATTTAGCTGTTTGAGTTGAGATTTTGTGCAGAGTTCCCTTTTTTTAAAATCCTAAAGGCAAATGATTGAATTGTTTTTCTGGATTGGTGTCGTCTTTTATAGGGCGGGGGCAGTGGAAGGCCTGGCTTTGGTCGTGGTGCTGGAGGCTTTGGTGGAGGTGCTGGAGGAGACGCACCTGGTGCACCACCAAGCTCAAGCTTTTCTTAGATTCAGTTTGCTGAGCTCAAAACTTTTCATCATGGTCAAATGTTGTCTAGGCTTTTGGTGTAGCAACTAAAAACTTTACTGCCATCAAGTTGGACATGTAGTAGAGTATTTGCATTAACTCTAAATTTTGTATTGAAATTTGAATTAGAGTATTTGCATTAATTTGAAATTTTAATTACTACTGGTACATATGTAGTACTCAGTGTGTTTGCATTATGTCTGTTTTGCGTTAAACTAGTTTTGTAGTTCTGGATATCAATCTTTTAACTTTGCTTTACATGTTTTGGTTTCTATTGTAGCTCCTCTGTATAGGGTTGAGAACGATGACGAGCGTTCGTTAAAAAGATCGAGATCGGATCGGTTATAGATCGGATCGGGATCGTATTAAATAAGTGAACCGATCATGATCAAAGTTTTATGATCGTTTATTAAATGAATGATCAACGATCATGAACATAAAAGCTCGATCATGATCACGAACAGATCGATAAGATGATCGATTGATAAGGTGATCGAGATCGATCGATAAAAATAAAATAATATAATTATATACATTAATAATAATGGGGAAATATTTTAATTTTAATATGTATGTCTATAGTTTGTTGTGTATTTTTATTAATTTGATAATTTGTGTATTTTTGACTTTTTTAAAAATTAACTTTTTAGTTTTTCTATTAGGGTAAAGGCTAGTATAGACTTTTCCATGTAAATATTGAGTATATATATGAGAGCCAGGGCTACCACATTGGTACATTTTTATCATTATCTGTACATGGTATCAAGAGTTTAGGTTTCGAAGAAAAAAAAACCAATTTTATTCTCTTTGCTTCTCCGATGGAAAACATCCCGTCGAGAGATGAATCAGGCCTGCCGCCGTTCAATCAGCCTGTCGATGGTTCTCTTCATCAGGCTGAGGCAGTGCCCAGTGACACCCGATTAACTTCCGATACCGTTGCGACGTCTCCAATTGAATCGGCTCTAACCGATTCATCGTCGTTGCTTCAATCGGTGTCACTGATGTTTACCCCGGCTCGATCGGCCGTTTCCGCGCCGCCAGCATCGCCAGGATTCTTGGCTGTCCAGCCTCCAAGCGGTGCAACCTCGGCTGTTCAGCCTCCAAGCGGCGCCTTCACGCTGGCCGTCCAGCCTCCTAGCGACGAATTCTCGACCGTCCAGCCTTCAAGCGGAGCCTTCACGGCGGGATCGCAGCTTCTAAACACCGGCATCGCGCAGGAATTTTCCCAACCAGATGGCGCGTGGATCCCACGCGCCACAGACGCGGCCCACGCGTCAGGCACGTGGATCTCACGCGCCCCAGAACATGCCAGCCTGTCAGGCGCGTGGATCTCACGCGCCCCAGATGATGTCAGCCTGTCGGGCGCGTGGATTTCACGCGCTCACGCCCCAGCCACGGTCATCGGTTCTGGCGCGTGGACCACACGCGCCGCTGGAGCGGGCCACACGTCAGGCGCGTGGGTCCCACGCGCCTCTCTTCCTGACGCGCCCTCCTTCCCTGCTGCGTGGGCTACTGTTCACCAGAACCCCTATGTTGCTCCGTTTCAGCCACATCAGTCCATTACATCTCCTCCGTTTCAACAGCATCCATTAGCAGCAACTCCAGTTCAGCAGAATCAGTTTGTAACTAGTCCGTATCAACAATTCCAGACCACTACAATGAACAATCTAGGTTTTTTGGGATCTTCTACTGGACAGCAAGGTTTCTCCCTGCCGCATTTGTCTGCTCCAAATCCTTCCAATTTAGTCACGATTCAACTGTCATCTCCAGAAGATTACTTGCTTTGGAAGACTCAGATTACTTGTCTTTTGGTAGCACATCAGCTACTCGGCTTTGTTAATGGTACTATGTCTCTCCCCACTCCTTTTATTTATGATGCCAATGGGGGTATGATTCAAAATTCACAATATTCTGAATACTTACGTTAAAACTTGGATATTTGCTATGATATCTCGGAATGTGTTTGTTGATGTTCATGAGCTGCATACTTCTCGTGATATTTGGGTTCTTTTACAGTCACGTTTTATGCAAGGTAGTATGGCTAAATCTATGGAGTTGAAGGGTAGACTAACTAGGTTACGAATGGCTGATTCTCAATCTATGGATGAATATTTGCGTGATGTTAAGATGTTAGCGGATTCTCTTGCTGCTATTAAGTGTCCTGTCTCCAATCATGACTTGGTTCAGTCTACACTCTTTGCTGTGGAAGGAGACCCTGATTATGCTCATTTGGTCACAACTTTGATTCATTATCCATTGGAGCTAAGTTTCGATGATCTACGTCCCAAGTTGTTACTACATGAGCAACGTCTGAAACATTCGAAGGATCTTGCTGAGACGTCTTCCCAGGCATTCGTGGCCACAGTCATCTGGTTCCTCATCTACTGGATCCAAGAATTCAGGGGGTGGCAAGAATAAGAACAAAGACAATCGCAACAGAGGAGGTCGTGGTAACAATAATCGTGGAAATTCAAATCGCTCAGAAGGATCAACGGTAGGCAGTGGAGCTGCAAATAACAGCAGAAATCGTAACAATGGTATGGGTAATATTTCTGATTGGTCATGTTCATTATTGCCTTTCACCAACTGTGTTACTAATAATGCGTGCTCAGCAGGAAGTAATTCATCCAATGGCAATTTTAGCTCTACTCCCTCTCCCGATTCTTGTTGTTTCTGTCTTACTCCAGGTCATGTCGCACAGTTCTGTCCTCACAGATATAATCCAAATTTTGTGCCCCCTGGTCAAGATAGTGGCCCTGTTTGGCTGGGCTTATTTTCAACTTTGCTTATAAGCCCAGTTGCTTTTTGTGTTTGGTTACTTAGATTTAAGGTGCTTTTAGAAAAAGTAGAAGCTATTTTTGGCAAATAAGCAGAAGTTGATCTGATCTGCTTCTGAAATATCCTCTTTCCCTTCCTTCCGAAAAAACCCCTCTTTCACCTTTTCTGAATCGATGAAATTTTAGAGTTCAGCGTCATTCCGCCTTCAACTTCTTCGCCCGTTGATTACAGTGCATTCAATTAATCTCATGGGGTATGTTACTCTCTTCTACGTTAAGCTTTCCGTTCAATTTGGTCGTATCTATCAAAAAATTTGGTCATTCAATTTGGTGGAGTGATTTTTGTCATGTAAGCTTGTTGAGTGTGTGTCTTTTCCTGCATGTTTTCTGTTCAGGTGACTTCATGTTTCTCTAAAGCTCATAATGTGTTGCTTACGGATCGATTGTAGGCTTCTTGGGTGCTTTGAAGAATAATAACATATTGTTGTGGATTGTATCCTACTTAGAAACATGTTTTTGTTCGGTTTTATTATTTCTGCATTCAATGGGTTTCCCTTAACTACAAGTTTTCAGTATCTAATCCTGCTATGCATTGTTTTGGTGGCGATATTGGTCTTCACTGTCTTAGCGTAAGTTACTTTTACCACGCTCTTACCTCGGCATCACTTTGTGATTTAGATTCTGTTGTTGATATCCTTCCCCCTTTACTAATCCAATTTGCATTGTTTACCACCGTGACACCATCATTGAATTAGCATGGTCTTGCCTTGTGTTCCTAACTTGTACCTTACTTTTTTCCTCGTTCAAGAGGCATTGCCTATATTCTGTAAGGCCTGACATTTTTTGTCTCAGAAAAGCCTAGTCTTTGACACTGAAATGGACTAATTTCATTTCACTCTGGTCTTCGTATCAGCTCTGTACTCGTATTGCTTTACTTCTTTGTGAAATCGCTAGCGTGTTTGGGATGGTGTGTATTCATCGACTCTGTCCACATTGCCAACCCTATGATTAATTGCTTTTTTGCTTCTTGTTCACATAGTTTGAATGTAATATGTTAGCAAATTGAAGCCTGTAAAAGTCGAAAGCCAACCATGACTGACTGAAAGTTGGTGTTTCCTGTCAATATTTCTGCTTCTTTTGGTCGTATCTATCAAAAAATTCTGATTTTTTGTTCTTGAATTTCAAAACTTTGATGAATTAATCAATGGGGTATGTGTTTAAGAGTGTGTGCTTTCATATTTGTTTGTAAAAGTTCTCCGCCTTGTATGAATTACAGTCCGTGTAATATTCTGAGCATGTGTATCTATTCTGAGCTGAAATACTTGATGATCTTGTTGCCAATTGTTTTGCTTATCTTTGTAATACCTCATACATCATTCTTGGTAACTAGGGACTGAATAGCCGATCTGGGTAGTTAGTATCCCTTAGCCATATCTGACTCTCTATCTTGTTGATGAAGTACTGCTTTCTCCTGTAATATTAGCTTTCTTTAGGAAATTATCATATTTGAAGTGAGGTTTTCTGGTCTGGATTATTAACTTGTTAAGAAGATATCCCAAGGCTATAATTTGCTTAACATGTTCTACTCTACATTGCATTAAGTGTATCTATGTAGTTTCCAACTGTATATTACTGCATGATGGTAGAGTATCTGACATTTAATATTGTCCATGAATTTCGAGAAGTTGATTTTTTTTAATATATGATTTTATAGTTTACTTGATGGAAATAAATTATTACAAGTACGTGCCTTTTAATTGATGTCTTCTGATCCATCTGCACTAAAGCAGAGTGATGCAATAGTTACGATACTTGATTTTGGTCACCCTGGTAATAGGCTGTTAAGTTAATTGCTTCTGAAAGTTTCTGTGCAGTTATATAATTTCTTTACTAGTTTGGAATAATATATCTTGTAAATATGATTAGCCAGCATCTCCTAACTTGTAGACATGGTTATTCTCTTTTAGTTTTTGTTTGGTTGCTCAGAAAAAAGTCTTTAAGCTTAGAAACAGCCACTAAGATGTGCCACACTATTTTCAGTAGCTAGCCTTGACAATTATAAGTAATTAACGCCTCTTAGTTGTCGGCCCTTTATTGCTCCTATCAATCCACAGAAACTTTATGAATGTTAACTGAATATTTTCAATTTGAAGCAAGAGTATGGTTACAGTTGTTGAAATTTGAAACTTTAGTTCCTTAGCCATCAAAGTTGGCAAGCTGTTTCTTGAGAAAATAATGTACTTCAAGGATTCGGTAGCACGATTGAATTTTTTTTTTTTTTTGAATAGCATGATTGAATTTCATTTAAACTTCTAGGGTGACTAATGTGAAGCTGTTAAAATTTAGTCCTGAAGATGATAGAATATTGCAGAATAATAACCCAAAAACGAGATGTGGTTGTTTAAGGTTAGACAGGAAACACCCTTATAGAAAGTTCTTTTTGTCTGAATATATTTGTCTGAAAGTTCTTTTTCTTTTGTAGGTTTTCTGAAATGTCAAAAAGTGACGATAGTGAAGATGAAGTTGAAATGATCGCTCAAGTCACTGCCCTTGTTGTTGAATATTATTATAAGAGTTACATTGATAAAACTCCTTGCATGACATCAAGACAGACAGGTAATAAATGGGTAATGGAAGTTTTACAAGGCCATCCAATTCGGTGCTACAATGAATTTAAAATGCATAAACCGGTTTTTTTCCGTCTGTGTCATGATTTGGAGACCAAGTATGGGATGTTGGGTTCAAATAGAACAAGTCATATTGAAGTTGTAGCATTGGTACTTCATATTTTAGGCCGAGGATATGGGTTTAGAGGAGTAAGTGAACGGTTTCAACACTCAAAAGAAACTGTAAGTAGATACTTTGAACAAGCAATTAACATACTATGCTCCTATGGTGATAAAATGATCAAACCCTTGGATCCGGAGTTTAGAGATGTTCCTCTGGAGATATCTACAGATAATAGATACATGCCACACTTTAAGGTAATCAAAATGTTATTTTGAGGTTTATTATATTTGAGAAAATTCTGAACTTGTTATTACTTATGAGCAGGTGTAGGGGGAACTAGAAGTAATATTAATATATGATTTTGCAGGATTGTATTGGTGCTATTGATGGAGTGCATATTCCCGCCTCGATATCTCCTCAACATCAAATACCATATATCAATAGAAAAGGTGTTCCAACTCAAAATGTTATGGTGGCGTGTGATTTTAATATGCATTTTACATTTGTATGCGCTGGCTGGGAAGGATCTGCTCATGACTCAAGAGTGTTTCAATCTGTTCTTCGAAATCCGAATTCGAATTTTCCTCCACCTCCACCAGGTTTGTGGTTTGTAGTATCTGTCTCACTTTGATTTGTTTCTTTATCGTTGGTTAAATATATTAAATCATGAGATAGAATTGCGATGTCTTATAATTTAACGTTACAGGGAAGTATTATCTCGTTGATGCTGGATATCCACAAATTAATGGATTTTTGGGACCTTTTAGAGGTCTAAAACAACACTTTCAACAGTATCGAGGACGAGAACCTACAAATGTGAAAGAGGTTTTCAATCAGCGTCATTCATCTCTTAGAGGGATTATAGAGCGTGCATTTGGAGCTTGGAAGGAAAAGTGGCATATATTGAGAAATATGGAAGGGTATTCATTTAAGAAGCAAGTGAAGATTGTCATCGCAACAATGACTCTCCATAATTATATTCGAAAATATGCCGATCATGATGGCCATTTTGATATTGATGAAGATTCAATCGAGATAGAGATGGATAATGTTGGTGACGATGCCGATGAATCAAATAGCAGTCAGGTGTCGCAAGAGATGGATGCTTGCAGAAATGAAATTGCTCAAAGTTTAATGAGAGCACGCCGCGGTAGAGGTGGTGGGCATGCGTGAAAGTTTATTTTTGTTGAAACTCTTGCTCCTTTAGAACTCCGCGATGGACTTCTTTTATTCTGTATCTTTTGTATCATGCATGATTTTTCATACAAAGTTGAATATTTGTATTTGTACTCTCCACTATAAATTCAAATGTGTTCTTTTCTAAGTACTTTAAGGTCCGAAAATGTAAAAGATTGGTGTTAATACTTTGAATCATATGGAATAGTAGCCACGTTATAGTGACGATATGCATGATCTTCCATATGTAGAACGTTTTTGAATTAAAGACATAATTAAATGTTGAATGAACGGAAACGAGATTAAAATCAATAAGTAATTTGTTTATAAAAGAGTAAAGGAACACATGTCTAATATGGTCATTTTATAAACAAATAAGCACTTTTCAGCATAGATTTACCAAACACGTTCAACTGCTTACAGCACGTATAAGTTGATTTACCAAACAGAATAATTGCTTTGCTTTTCAGCTGCTTATTTTCACTGATAAGTAGAAATCAGCTTTTCTTATAAGCACAGCCGGGCCAAACAGGGCCAGTGTTACTAGAGCCTTCGCTGCCCTGTCTGTTGTTGGTGAAGCAAATGACTCTGTCTGGTATCCGGATTCCGGGGCTGCTTCGTACATGACTCATCAGGAAGGTAAACTCTCTTTTAAAGCCCCTTATCATGGTTCAAGTTCTGTTGTTGTTGGCGATGGTACCACTCTCCCAATTAAACATGTTGGTAAAATGGAAATTCAAACACCCTCACGCCCACTTAGGTTATCCTCTGTTTGTCATGTCCCCGGTCTTAAACATAATCTCCTCTCAGTCAAAAAGTTGTGTAAAGAAAATGCATGTATTATGAGTTTTGATGATTCTTCTGTTTGGGTTAAGGACAAGGAAACGGGGGAGGTGCTTCTAGAGGGGGCCAGTAAGAATGGTGTCTATCCAATCCAACCAGCGTTTGTGAGTCCTCAGTCATCCGTACCTGATTTTCTAGCCACTAAGGAGTCTGGTGATATTTGGCATGCTCGTTTGGGTCATACATCTTCTAGAGTTATAGGGAACTTGATTTCAAGTAATAAAATTTCATGTACTTCGAAATTTCATGACGATTGTGTTTGTTGCAAATTGGGAAAAATTCATCGTTTGCCTTTTGAACCAGTTCAACATTCTGCTCCATATCCCTTATATATGATTCATAGTGATGTTTGGCAATCTCCTGTATTATCAAATCAGTCTTTTCGATATTATGTTGTGTTTGTTGATGATTTCTCACGTTTTTCATGGGTTTATCCTTTACGTAGAAAATCCGAGGTTTACTCACAATTTCAAAAATTTCAAAAGATGTTTGAGAATCTGTTTAATTGCAAAATTAAGATTTTCCAAAGTGATGGAGGTCGGGAATTTGATAATTCTTCTCTTCTCCAACATTTTACTGAATGTGGAATAATTTTTTGGAAATCATGTCCCGGCACACAAGCTCAGAATGGAGTTGCTGAACTCAAACACCGCCATCTCATTGAAATGGCGCGCACAATGCTTGTTCAGTCAGATCTTCCTGCTCAATTCTGGGTTGATGCCGTGTTTCAAGCTGTTTTTACTGTTAATCGTTTACCAAGCTTGAACTTAGGTGGTGTGTCTCCATTTGAAAAATTGTTTCATCGTTCTCCATCTTATGATATTTTTAAAGTTTTTGGTTGTGCTTGTTTTCCTCTTTTAATGGATCCTAAAATCAACAAATTACAACCTAAATCAAAACATTGTGTTTTCATTGGTTATGCATCTGATTATAAGGGTTATAGGTGTCTTGATCCTCTCACTGGTCGAGTTTATGTTAGTCGTCATGTTCTTTTCCATGAAAAACAATTTCTCTATCGTAGTCTCCTTCCTTCTCAGTCGAGAATACCTTTTTCCTCACCGCTTGATCTTTTTGAGGGTTGGCCGCCTACTGTGGTGTCTACGGGATCTAGTTCGTCTACTCAGTCAACATTCCTGTCATTATCGTCATCTCCTTCTCCAGTGTCTCCTCCTCCTAGCACGTCTCTAGTACGTTCTGTTGAGTCACATCCTATCTCGCCCTCTTCCGCGTTGCCTCCTAGCTCACCTCCAGTTACGATGGATCCTGTATTGCCAGAAATTGTGGATAGGTTGAGTTCATTGTCTAGCCCGGTTACTGAGTCAGTATCTCCTGTCTATCGGTCTCCCGCGTCTTGCCCGGTTCATAGCCCGGTTGTATCTGCCTCTCCTGAGCTTCGATCTGCTGACTCCAGTCCCTCTCCGTCACCATCTAGTGTACCTTCTCAGTCGGTCATCCATCCGAGTGTTTCCTCTCCTTTTTTGCCTTCCATTGCCTCTTCCTCACAGTCGTTGGTTTCCAATGCTCATCCCATGGTTACTCGTCTTAAAGCTGGTATTTCCAAGCCTCGTCGGTTAATGAATTTAAAATCAGATATTGTAGAATTAGAGCCTTCTAATTTCAAACAAGCGTCCAAAGATTCTCGTTGGCGACAGGCTATGCTTGATGAGTATAATGCATTACTTAAAAATAATACTTGGGAGTTGGTACCTCGCGACTTCAATCGCAATGTGCTTGGATGTAAATGGGTGTATAAAATTAAATACAATTCTGATGGGTCATTGGAGCGGTTTAAGGCCAAACTTGTTGTTTTCGGAAATCACTAGCAGGCAGGTATTGATTATTTTGAAACTTTCAGTCAAGTTGTTAAGCCTACTACTGTGCGATTGGTTCTCACTCTTGCTATTTCTCTTAATTGGACTGTCCGTCAACTTGATGCTAAAAATGCATTTTTGCATGGTTTTTTGAATGAAGAAGTTTTTATGCGTCAACCACCAGGTTTTGCTGATCCTTCTCGTCCTCATCACATCTGTCGGTTGCGTAAGTCCATTTATGGGTTACGACAAGCTCCTCGAGCTTGGTTCTCCAGATTTAGCAATTTCTTATTATCCATTGGTTTTAAATGTAGCAGTTGTGATTCTTCTATGTTTGTTCTTAAATATAAAGGCCACATGCTTATCTTACTTCTCTATGTGGATGATATAGTCCTAACCGGTAGTAGTAATGATTTGGTTCAAAAATTCATCTCTGTTCTGTCTTCTGAGTTTGATATGAAGGATTTAGGGGATCTTCATTATTTTCTAGGTTTACAGGTGTCTCTTACTCCTAAGGGTTTATTTTTGTCTCAGCAAAAATATGTGTCTGATTTGTTGCGCAAGTTTCATCTTCACACAGTTAAACCTGTACGGACCCCTAGTGTTTCTAGAGTTACATTGTCATCTGTTGATTGTGACCTTCTTGCTGATCCCACTGAATATCGTAGTATGGTTGGTGCATTGCAATATTTAACTATGACTCGTCCAGATATTGCTTATGCTGTTATCATTATCGATCGTTGATCGTTTGATCGATTATCTACAACGAGTCGATCACGATCATTGTGATTCTTAAATGAGCCGATCACGATCATGAATTATTTTGATCGCTTTGATCGCGATCGATCGCGATCACCTCAAATTTAAAACGATCCGATCATGAACATAATGATGATCGTGATCGGATCGGTTCGTTATCACCCCTACCTCTGTAGGAGCTAAAAAAGCTCATCTACTGAATTTGAGTGCCTTCAAAAGCAGCATCTTCTTCTTGTTCATCTTTTCGATTGTTGTTTTGAGTTTTAGTGATATGTAGAATGATGCAGTTTTAATTTAGTTGGCGTAACAATGTACTTTACTGTAGCAAGATCAAAATATTAGTTATTTTTAAGGTAAAGCCACCGTTTAGGCGGGGGAGTTACTATTATTAGACTAAAGTGCAAAAACTAGACCAAACATTGGTCAAACTACTCTATTTCTAAACCCAACATTCAAAGTGCTCAATTTCTAGTACCCTACATTCTAAAAACACCCCAATTTCTAGATCTTGGTTAATTTCCTCCGTTAGTTCAGTTAGTTTGAGGGGTATTTTAGTAATTTATATTCTAAAAAATCATACTTCCAATTTTTTCTTCGTATCTCCATAAAAGAATCACCAAGTTGACCCGGGAAAAACCGGGTTTGACCCAAACCGACCCGGAACCCGGAAAGTGAAAAACGGTTTGTCCGAGATCCGGCCCGTAATACTAAAAATCTGAGTCAGGGCCAAAAGATCCGGGCCGGGCCGGATCAATTTTCCGGGTTGGCACACCCCACTAGTGGATTCAGGCCGGAACACAGCGCCGTTAGATGGCGGTTCCGCGTGAATTTAAGGGAACCGCCATGTAAACCATCCGGCTAAGTTTCCGAACTCGGAAACTTAGCTGGATGGTTGTTATCAAACAGATCTCTCCTTGCAAGTTTATGCAAGTTATAATCTCCTTCTCCCTCTCCATCTTCTTCCTCTCTCCTTCTTCTCTCATTCTCCCCCTCTCCCTCTTCTTCTTCTTCTCCTTATTCTCTTTCTCCCTCTCCCTCTCCTTCTTCTCCTTCTCCATCTCCCTCTCCCTCTCCCTCTCCCTCACTTCTCCCTCTCCCTCTCCTTCTTCTCCTTCTCCTTCTCCTTCTCATTCTCCCTCTCCTTCTTTTCCCTCTCCCTCTTCTCCCTCTCCCTCTCCCTCTCTCCCTCCTTCTCCTTCTTCTAACAAAAGGTTGACTTTAAATTATGTGTTTTTCATATGATTTAGTCTGAAAATCAATAGATTAGTATGACAGTTTGTGTTTTTGGGATTTCCGGGTACGATCTATTCGATCCACAAGTACCCATGGTTTGGGGATGAAACTGTTTTTATGTTGGTTTTGATTTCGCCGGCCAATTCGGCCGGCGTTTTTTTTGTTCTATCCGGCTAACTTTCTGAATTCGTAAACTTAGCCGGATTTATAAACATCCGGATAGATTTCCGAACTCGGAAACTTAGCCGGAACAATACACGGCGGTTATGACCGCCGTGCATCGGTGGCGCCAATTGCAAGGCGCCACCATGGACGGCGGTCAAAACCGCCGTCCAACGCACACGGAACCGCCGTGTTCCGGTGCCAATTCCACTAGTGCCCCTACATCGGGCGCAAGTGAGTTGCAGATCAAAAGAGAAATTGAGAATTTTCGTGCGAGAGATACGAAGAAAAAATGGGAAGTATGATATTTTTAGAATATAAATTACTAAAATACCTCTCAAACTAACTGAACTAACGGAGAAAATTAACCAAGGTCTCAAAATTGGGTATTTTTAGAATATAGGGTACTAGAAATTGAGCACTTTAAATGTTGGGTCTAGAAATTGGGTATTTTGACCAATGTTTGATCTAGTTTTTGCACTTTAGTCTTTTTATTAGGTTCCCCAAAACCCGTAAAAGACCAATTAAGGTCAATGTTTTACATCAACAAATGACAAAATGAAAGTGTGGAGCTTTCGAAGCATATCTATACTTCCAAAAGAATAGACTAACTCTAAAAGAATAAGTCTATTTATATACTTCCTAGCAAGACACCTTGTTCTTGTATGAGGAAGCCTAGAAGTGAATTGCGTTAAACAAAACACTAAGCGGCACCCAAACACACAAGAACTAAGGTACAAAAACTTGCTAAAAATAGTTAAGCATTCTCTAGACAAAGAGCTGCAGCAAATCTTTAAGAGTTCTATTTGAGTTGATTGACTCTCCATCATCAGTGTAGCATCTGAAAAGATTAGCACACATATTACACAGCATCTGCCAAATTAATGAGTCTGAGGGAGGGAATTCCCAACCTATCCATGGAGAGAAGTCTTCTTGCTTCCTGTGAGAGGGCCTGAAATGACAACTGAGCATTGATTTTGTCTCTGAGGGTTGTTTTAGCAATACTGTCAGCAGCCGGATTACCTTGTCTCAATATATGAGAGATGGTGCAGTTTGGAGGTAGGGCACAAGATGTAACAAGTTCATACAAAGGCCAGGGGGCTTGAAGAGGATCTTTGATAGCCTTGACTGCCATTAGGCAGTCTGATTCAATGGAGCATCTAATATTGGAAATAGATGCCCACTGAATTGCTTCTTTCAAAGCCAGTAATTCAGAGTGTAGAGCTGAAGAAGCCTCTACATAACTGCTAAGAGCATAGATTAGGTTTCCATCAGAATTCCTAACCACCACAGACAGACCAGCCTTTTTGTTCTGGTGCCGAGAGGCATCCGTATTAATTTTGAGTTCTCCAGTAATAGGTGGTAACCATTTGATTATCCTTATTACTGGTTGGGGAGGTCTGGTATGGGATATGAGGAAACCAAGATTAGACAATTCAATATCAAATGGGCATGGGAAAACATTGGTTTGGCACAGAAGGTTAGGAAAATTTGATCTCTGATAGACTTTTTCAGGCTATCCAGATTAGGTTTTACACTGTCGAATATATAAGAACATCTGGCCTTCCATAAAAACCAACATATAATGCAGGAAGTAATTTTTGATAATGTATGGTGCAATTTAGTAGTGCCCTGAAATGATAGATACTATGAGATACTGTCCCAGATATTTCCAAAATGCATAGGAGCAGTACCAATCCTAGAGTGGAAATCATACCATATGGAGAGAGCCATAGAGCAGCTATTAAAATAGTGGTCTAAATGGTCAAAATTATCACATGCACAACATTTAGATGGAAGATTAAAGCCCATTTTCATAAGTATATCAGGGAAAGGGATGTAAGTGTTTACCAACTTCCACATGAATATACTTATTTTCTTCTGCAACTTCGGGTTCCAGAATTGTTTGAGAGTGAAAGATACAGTCCTTGAAGGTGCTACTGCCTTGTAGGCAGTTTTGAAGGAGAAATTCCCCTTCTGATCAGGGGTCCAAATCAACTTGTCCTGTCTTGATTGAGTACATTGAGCCCTCTGTAAGAAGTGAACAAGATAAGAGGGCAGATATGGTGCAATATCAAGAAGGTAAGTATGCATATTATCACCGAAAGAAACAACTGTACAGTCCTCAGGAATGCATGTACTTGCCATATATCACAATAAAGAGATTGGACCAAAAGAAGTCCAGTTGGACTGCCAGAAATTACAAGTCCATTACCATGAATAACTCTAGTAAGACTTTCTGCAATCTGTGTGACTGAAATAGTTCTTTTCCAGATAGGAGAAGATCTATATGATGGTGGAAGTTTCCTAAGAAATTGAGACCATATAGTTTCACCAATCTGAAACTTCCACCAAAACTTTAAAGAGCAGGCTTTGACTATAGCATGGATGGATCAGAGATTCCTATTCCTCTTCTTTATCGGATGGATCTCGCACGATTGGCTTGATAATAGGGGCAGGCTCTCGAGGACCTTGGTTTAACCTCCTGAAGGTATGCTGGGAGTCTGCCATAAGTGCATGTCCCTTGTCCTTCGAGGCCTCCAAAGACTCCTTGGAGGATAAGTGGTCCTTGTAATTAGATTCCCGCTCCTCCACGGCCTTCAAAGCCCGAGCGACCCTACGAGCTGCTCCGGGATCCACCCTGTCGAGCAAGGTCACCTCATAATACCATGCGATCTTGAACCCGTCCTTGGGTTGATCGAAGTATGCAACCTTCAAATAGCTACTATTCTCAAGGGTTCGCTCATGGACCATCTCTAACTACCTAAAGGTTTCAATCGGACATATTCAGCCTGATTGATGACTCCCTGGTACCCACAACCCACAGGCCACCCTCGAGTTTTATGCCTTT
Source organism: Sherardia arvensis (assembly GCA_948330725.1). Classification (NCBI taxonomy): domain Eukaryota; kingdom Viridiplantae; phylum Streptophyta; class Magnoliopsida; order Gentianales; family Rubiaceae; genus Sherardia; species Sherardia arvensis. The sequence continues at coordinate 37,461,689 of OX415236.1, read as the reverse complement.
CACACGGGAGCTTTGATGCTGTGCCGACCAAATGAGAGGAAATCGCGAAATCACTCTTGGTCTCGCTCCTGAAGTTCGAGTTCCATTGAGGGACCCGATATTTGGTCTGGTCAAAAGTCAGCCGAACCTTATTCCAGTCTTCGCTCTTTATAAGGAGCTCAAAGGGTCTTTTTGTCGAGGTGTTACAGTCACTAAACCCCGAATAACAACCATCTTATATAGACTTCGGAATAGCTCGAAACTCGGCTCTATACCCTCTCCGACACATCAAGTGATTCAGGTCATAATCACAACCACCACATTCGAGTGTACCTGACCCAGATGCACTCGATGATGGTTTTGAAACCTGCTGAACAAAGGGGGAAAGGGGATGGCGCCCATGCCATGTTTTATGAATCTCACGTAAATTACTCCTATACTCTAAGTAACCAAGTCTTTGACATCTACACCATCATCTGCACACATGAGATCACAGTCCGATGGGAATGAATACCGACAGTCACCAACAAATTCTCGGGCCTCGCCTCGAGCATTTTGGTCTTTTGTTGATACCTTGTTGGAGCCCTCTTTTCCTTGCGACGGATATATTGTATGGGGGGGGCGAGGCATAAAGGTGGCATCCCTTTCTACATGGGGCTACTGCGCTGCTAATAATAAGTTCATGGGTTATCCTCTCCCCACATGCCTTGGTATCTCAATGGGCCGTTTCCCATCGGCAATCTCAGCCTGGCGATAGTCATCAGAGCTAATCTCCTCAGTCGCGGTAGCATCATCCACTCTCTAATCATGTAAGGGGCTAGATATCGATTCATATTATTCACTTGTACTCGACACGATTACAGAGAGGATGTGGGAATATACTGGAATAGAAGAAAGAAAAAACATAGAAAATATCAGAAAAAAGATTCGACTACTTACTGGTTAAAATAGAGCAAGAAATTGGGGTTTGTGATAAATATTAGTTGAAGAGCATCCTCTATAGTTTGATGAGAAGATTGAAGCGAAGAGGACAAACAAATATTTGGGAGATATAACCCAAAATTAAACAACATTTAAGTGGGTAATTACCTTGATCCGTGTTTCGATGCAAGCAAGTGGAGTGGTGGGGAACTAATCGCCATTAAATAAATACACGACACGTGTATTCTATTTCAGATTGGAAAAGGGAATAAATTCAGTCGTCCACGTGTCCAGATGGATTGCGAAACAATTTTGAAGATAGATATTCAGAAGAGACAGTCCGAGTGGTCAATCCGAGTGGCTCGAACATCCAGATGGCAAGCTTCTAGCTAAAAAATACTGGTCACCTCCAGTAAACGGGGTGAAACAGTACAACATCTGCAGAAAGTTGGGTCGCGTTGAAAAAGCTAGGTAAACTGAACTTGAGCCACATAACAGAGAAAGCGAAAGTTGCAGACAAGGCTTTCAGCAGAACCCTATAGGCTTTTGATGTGATTTCAGCTTCGGAGGCGGACATGAGATATTTGCAGCAGCTAAAGGATAAGATAAACTTCCTCTACATGGAGGAAAAGAAATACCTTGCTCGGAAGGGGAAAATAAACAATATCACGCTCGCAGACAAAGGCACAGCTTACTTTCACGGGAGGGTCGCTGATAGGAGAGGAGGAGGCATCTCTCCAATACTCGATGTGGAGGACAAAATTGTCATCTCGAGCAAGAGAAAAGGCGAACTTTTTGCCGAATTCTACAAGGGGCCGTTTGGGTAGCAAAGGGACCGAACAGAGATTAAGCAACATGTAATCAACCGGGGACCGAGAGTCGACCAGACAGATGCGGAGATGCTTGATCAGCCCGTCACTCTGACAGAAGTAAAGGCATCACTGTTCTCAATAAAAGATGAAAACTAGAATGGATAAAGTTCTGCCCACCATAATTGACAAAGCCCAAGCCGCCTACGTTAAGGGGCGAAACCTCCAAGACAATGTAATGCGCAAGAGCTGGTCCGGGAATATGCAAGAAAGAACAATTCTGCACGATGCATGGTGATGACAGACCTAAAGAAAGAATTTGATACTGTATCCTGGGACTTTCTACAAGAGGTCATGATCGGGCTTCCCAGAGCAGTTTACAAGCAGAGTAATGACATGTGTTCGCACACCCTCTTTTTCAATAGTGATAAATGGCAAATTTTATGACCATTTCATGGGAAAACAGGGTATTAGGTAGGGCGATCCGATGTCTCCCCATCTCTTTGTGATATGCATTGAATATCTCTCCAAACTCTTAGCACTTAGAACGGGGGCGAGGGACTTCAAACCCCACCCAAGATGCCACGAGATGAAAATTACCCACCTCGCCTTTGCAGATGACATCATGCTCTTCTCTAGGGGGATGCTAACTCTATTGATGTGCTAATGAGGGCTCTAAACGAATATGAGGAAACTTCTGCCTTGACAGTTAACTAAAAAAAATGTCACTTTATGGAGTGGGCATCAAAGAGGATCTAAGCTTCACGGGAATTCCATTATGCACCTTCCCTATTCGATACCTCGGAATCCTCCTAGATGCAAAAAAACTCAAGGTCTCACAATTTGGGGTGCTCACGGACAAAATCAACTCAACAACCGCGAAATGGAACGGCCAAGCCCTGACATATGTGGGTAGATTGGAACTGATTAGATCGGTGACTTCAGGGACCATAAACTTCTGGATTCAGAACTTCGTGGTACAACTGCCTGTTTGCCTTAGTCTCGAGCAAGGCTGCATGCACTTTCTTTGGGGAGGCAGCCGAAAACAAAAAGTCTCTTGGGACAAACTCTGCACTCCCAAATCAAATGGTGGAATTGGCCTCAGGGACTTCCATGCATGGAACAAAGCAGCGATGTCTAAACACTCTTTCAGAGTTTGGCTGGTTTTGATTGGCAGGTTAAAGACCAAGGACCAATACTATGAAGACGGTATTGAGGTAACTGATCGCACTTGCAAACTCTGTGACCTGGAAATAGAATCAAACTCCCACCTCTTCTTTAAGTGCGGATTCACAAAGGTAGTATGAGGAAGGGTGACAGATTGGCTTCAGCTCAGACGAATGCCTGAATCCATTGTGAGTACAGATTAATGGATTAGAAGGCGAATCAGGGGCTCAAAACAGAAGAAAAAGCTGGGACCATTAGCCTTAAGTGCTTCCATTTACCATATTTGGGACGAACGGAACAAAGTAGAAAAGGAGGGCCGCATCCCCTCCTCAACAAGGGCATTTGCAATGACCCAAAGAGACTGCTACATGGTGCTGAATAAATTATTCCCAGAACAGCTCTTTACCCCCCGCCGTCCTGATCTGCCTGATACTGCCTTGAAATCCCAGCCTCAAGCGTAAAATGGAGGGCTGGGAGTTCATTGTACATTATACCCAAGGAATTGACGAAAGCGGTTTGCCCCTTCGAGGCTCTTGAAGATGAAATGTGGCAATCAATATAACTACATAGTGTTGCTCACTATGGCTCGATGAGCCAAAGATTGCAAGGCTGGCTGTTTACCAAAAATGATCGACCTGATTACAGAATCAGCTAGTGTTGCGCACCAAATTTATGCTACAAAATATGCAATAACTGCTTATTTGCTAAAAATGGTAAGAAGTGATTGCTAACTTTTGAACTACAAAAAAAAATTGTTTGTGTGCCTGCCCTTTCCAAATGAATGTGTTTTCCTTTTTAGTGTGTAAATATTACTTTTTAAAAAACCCTTCTTTTTTCAGTGTGTGAAAAAAAAACCCTTCCCCTTTACATTTCCAAGCAAAAACGTTTTCTAAACAAGTCATTACTCCAGGAAAAAAACAAAAAGTAAAACAAAAAAAAAACAAAAAATTGAAAAATCTTTTTGCAGTTCCATTTTGCAGCCCCTGGCCAGGAAATCCCCCACCAATGCCGGACTACCGCTGATCCACCCATGAATCATCACCGGACCACCGTATCTTAGCCGCTAGGCCACCGAAACTCCGATGCCGGACCACCGAAACTCCACCGCCGGACCACCGCTACCCCGCTACCAGACCGCAATGCCTGGTTCTGGCAGAAGATCACCTGGATGAAGACATGAAGGCATGAAGAAGATGGATGTATGAGGAAGATGAAGGTCCGCGATCAGGGCCAAGCTTGGGCCGAAATGAGAGATCATGAAAAATGGTGTAGACCAGATCCTGCTGGACTGATTTAGGCCTAGTCTTGGCCTAATCAGAACTCTCACCATGAAATTCTTTTATCACTACTGGGCCTATTACGGGCCAAAAATCTGAAGCAGCACCTCGGATTTTTAGGCATGGTTTCAACTCCTCTGTGAGCCACCTAAAACACCCATGCAGCGCCACACATATTCCACCCACACTCGCATTACTCTCCTACTTTGGAGGCCGCGAGGCATTCCCATACACACGGGAGGTGACGGTTTCACCTCTGGCGTAACACACGCACTATTTGTGCTCGATCCCTCCGAGAGCCGTAGTATATAGACATTGCTCTAAGTCCTCATTTTAGGGCAAGTTCGGAGGATATCTGCAGAGAAGATCTCACTGTTTGAGGTAGACTCTATTTTCGAGTTGAACATGAGAGCATGTTCTCGTGTCACTTCTTTATCACCACATACATTATATTCATAGATTAGTTTTTCTACTATTACCGGAGACCGTTGATCGGGTGCCATTGAATTAGCTTAGGGGCCCCATTTTTATATTACGGACTATGTAGCTACTTTGAACGGGGGTGCGCATCGCCTAATCCTAATAAGAATTGCGTATATTCAGAATTGCCTACAAGGAATACACTTCGTATAATTATATGAATACAACTATTATTACCATGAGAGTTGTATTCTTACCTGAATTATAAACACCGCCAATCTACGGATTGGAACTTTATAAATAAAAAGGTTTGGTAGATCTCTCTATTCATCTTACATAAACTATGCATTACGCTTATAAGTTTCTCAAAACTGTCACTGATTTAAGTATTGGAGTGTCTACTCCCGCCCACCCCGAGATTTTGTCTTGCAGATCAGTAACCAAAATCATCAAATCTTCATAACTAAAATTAAAACATCAAATTATCTAAAACACGCCATAATTTTTTTCTTTTTAGTGTTTTTTGCTTCATATACGTGGAGGAATTTCATTGACTCACTTATTTTCACTCAAGAAAAAACTTGACCATCTATTCAAATATAATCCAATGACTCACTATTTTCTCACCTATTTACTCTCTTTCCTTTTAAAGCAATATCTTAAAATCAATTTTCCATACTTTCTTTTAACTTTTACATATTTCAATTATCTTTATTTATCCTTCATTCTCTTCTTCCCCAATTATAACATGCATTTCATCGGAATCTAAAAAATATGATCATCACCATCGGAACATAAAATATTTTTTATGAATCCTTTTCACGTCAAGATCCTATCACCTTGATCACTCTTTATCTGTTCCTCAAATACTTCTTAGTCAAACCTATTAAAGGGGGCATTCTTTCAATTTCCCATATACAATTTGTTTAAACCTAGATTAGTTACGAGTTTTTTTCCAGAAACGGTGAGCGACTCCACTTTCTTAAAAATTAGGGCCAAAATCATGTTCACCCCATTGCCGTCATGGCTAAGCAGAGGGGAATTTGATGCAGAGGGTGGTGGTTAAAGTACGTTGCACGGTATATTTAATTATTTATTTAAAAATATATATTGGAAGTTTTATAAAAACACGAATGGATAGTATTTTGGTTTATATTTATAAAAATTATAACATTATTCTAAATGGAACTAGAAGAATTATTGATCCGATCAATAAATAAATTAATAAAAAGTATTAGAAAAGATGAAACTATGTAGTTTTAATTAAAGGCGCCACATAACCACCGCAAGTTCACCATATTCCGGTGCCTACCATTTTTATATATTCCTTTTGTCGTTTCTTTTAATTTTATTATTTCATTCTTCATCAATGATGGTACAATACCTTCCGCCTTCTATTTTTACAAATACAACTCATTCCACCTATAAAATCCTAATTTACACGCTAATACACGGTAATTTCAGTCCATCATGTTAAGTAACACGTCTGCGAAAGGAAAACGTGAATGTGCGATATATGGAATATGGATGGAAATATTTTGTATTATTACAAGATCACCATATTCCGGCGCCTATTATTTTCATATAATACTTTTTGGTTTCTTTTAAGCATGAGTACGTATGATCAATTTAGAAATTACACACATCAACATTTTTTCCTTAAAATGTGTACTTATAAAAATATTTATCTATTAACTTAATATTAAATAAATTCTTACATTTTGATCTTAATAAATATTATTTATAATAATTACCTTTGATGAATAATCTGGCAACTACAATATATATTGACAATTTCATAATCTTTTGAAATTTGCCACTGTGATTTTGTTAATTATCTTAAAGAGTTTTTCTTTGAACACACTTCATCCTCATTTTCATAAATTTGTTCATAATATTTACATAAAAAGATTGGATATATTGTGCAACGCACGATGATATTTAGCTAGTTTTAATAGATTTTATTCTTTACACAAAATGTTGATAGGCATAAATTAATTATCACAAAAAAAAGTAGAAAATAATGAAATTGATTATGAAATTGTATTACCGATTTATGTATGTAAAAAATATTTTAAAATCTCCCTCAAATACAGTTAGCAGTTTGAAGTTGAAAAAATATTCGATTTCCAAACATTTAAACATATATATCCATATATAGATAATCTTATTTAAATAAATATTTCTACTCATGACTAGAATATAATGTATAATATTTCAGTAATATTTATTAACTGAGACTAGCTAAAATTTTATCGCGCGCGTTGCGCGATTCATTTGCCCTTTGACATGGAAGATAGAGGTAACATTGAAAAAGTAATGAAAGCAATTCGTGGTAGTTTTGTGGTGGTTGTAAGATGATTTTAAATCAATACGACGTCGTTTAATACCTACATATTAAAATTAATACCTACCTATATATTTATATTTATATTTAGATGAAAATTAATTGACATTTAGTGTTGTTAAAATATTTTATTTTATAAAAATAATTTGATATATTTATTCTAAATATATAAACGAGATCTGTTGACATAGTAACTGATTCTCTATGTTATGGCAATTATCATAATAATATCAATATATTTTATAATCTTACACATGCATATTAAATGTTCTCAAATTTCCTATTACCAAATAAATTACTATAAAACTTATACGTTTGGAAAGGTTAATACATCTATTATAAAATAATAATATAAATTCTTTGTCAACTTGTTTAAAAATGAAAGAAATCAATTAAATATCACGTTCAGTATTCAAATACTAATATTGGCTGGCATCGCACTGATCCTTGTTTTGGGCAACTATATATTCAAGAGTTGAGAAATTTGATTCTTTTGGTTAAGAGTTCTGCAGTTTTACTCAATAGTTTTGAATCATTTTTGTACCTTTTAATTCTTAATACTGCACATGCATATTAAGAGAGAAACAGGTCGCTGGACTCGAGCTTTAAATAGGAGCTCGTTCTCTAAGTAGTTCGGAGATGGCGGTAGGCGGTTGCACTGGACTTAGGCTGAAATTCCACTTAAATTGGAGGGGTGCTCTTGAGTTGTCCGGCCGGAGATGACCAACATACTAAAGAACTGGTTCACGGTGACAATATGCGTCCCATTTTGAATCGATAGTGTTTTTGAAGTATTCCACTTGTTTGATCAGTTGGGGATCAAAGAATGAACCTTTATCACCTTGGTAATCCGCTACAATTTTAGCATGCTAAAAAATAATCATGTGAAGTTTCATCTCAAAACATAAACAATAAAAAACATACCTTTCAGCCACAATCAACCATGAGAAATTCTTTCAATAATTCTATACCTTGGCCAAAAATTAGATGCATGCCTGGCATAACTTGCATGAACACGAACAAAGACAAAATCTAAAGATTAGAGTTAAAACAAATGCAGACAAATTAATTAACACGAAAACTTTGTAGAGTGCCTTTGTATCAATATCATCGATCTCCAAACATGTGTGTAAATCAATGTTGCGGATGATGAGAAACTGACAGGTTATATAATTAGTCTATCAATTATACGATGGCAACATAATAAAAATATATTAATACCATCATAAAAATATATGAATAATATTGTAAAGTTATATCAATATCATAATAAAAATATATAATGTATGTTTTAAGGGAAATATGTATGATTCTAACTATATATGTGATGTGAAAGAAACACACAAAAACAGAAATATATAACATGAAAAAGGAATAAAAAGAGGCAACAAATATATGCACATGAATATTATATTATATTGCAAAAGATAAGTACATAAAATAAAATATATATGAGATGGGAATATATTATGAAATAGGTTTTTGTCAAAGTATTGAGAAGGAAAGAATGTACATTTTATAAAAGGAATATATGAAAACCGTATGCGCCGGAATATGGTGATCTTGTGGTGGTTATGTGGCGGTTTTAGTCAAAACTACGTAGTTTAATATTTTTTATTAATTTATTTATTGACCGGAGCAATAATTCTTCTAGTTCCCTTTAGGAAAATCATAAATGGTTTGTGTTTTCAGCATATTTTATATATGCATGGTATATATCTTTCACCATACTATGTATGATATAATCCTCCTACATATATATTTAGAAACTATTCAATCGATCACGAATATGTGAATACTGTCAATATCTATTTCAGAGATATATATTTTGAATTTAGAAATAATTTACAATTAATCACATTCCTACAATGGCATGAAGAGCTGCACCACCATCACTATTAATCACCAGATCGTAATTGAACACTTTTTTCAAGAGAGGCGAGCCATTAAACAAAATCAAAGTCTTGTAGAATATCGCAATTCATATCCTACATCGGGTGTACGTACCCCGAAACCCATTTTTGTAAATAAAAATAAAATATCGAGTAAACTTTCGTTCATTTTTTACCAAAATTAAATTACGTTGAATATTACCGCATTACCTACTCACGTTCACGTTGAATATTAACGCTAAATGACCCACGATTAAATCTAATATTTTCATCTTGTAAATTAAACATTCCGCGATCACAAATTCACACCAATCAATAAAAGAAATGCGTTTGTCACGAACGTGATTTAGAATGCACGTGATATTATATTGGAATGCGCCCCAATTAAGATTAGGATGCACTCTAGTTTTCAATCAAGCATAGAGCTCACATTAACGAGTGGTACTTTATGCAAATTCCATCAATATACAATGCACATACATGTGGTACTTTATGCACATTCCATCAACATACAATGCACATACTGGTGGTACTTTATGCACATTCCATCAACATACAATGCACATATAGTAGATTTTAAACACACAATCATACATTTTTATATGCACATCGTCATTAAAATAAAAAGTTACTACCATCTTATATTCATTCAAACTACAATAATGAACATAATTAATATTCTATGAACATAGTATACCGACGTGATTTAGAATGCACATAATCGTATACTGGAATGCGCCCACTTAACATTAGGATGCACACTATTTTTCAATAAAATATACAGTGCACAGTAGCGATGGGTAGTTAAATAACTATGCACATTCCAGCAACATATAACGCACATCCATAAGATTTGGAATGCCCAATCACATATTTATATTTTTAAATGCACATGTTTTTTCTATAAAACATCCAAAAACACCGCAGAAAATGGTAATTAATTAATTCTGCACATTCTATCCACATGTAATGCACCTACAGTAGATTTGGACTGCACATCCATGTATTTTTTAATGCACATGTCTTAGGATCATATACCCATCTACCCATATACAACCACCAAACGTTACAACCCCATCCGCAAACTACCTAAATCACAAAATTGCTAAGAAAAACGCCAGAAAATTTAACAATTTAACCTGCAATCAATAGATTTACCATTAAATCAACACATAACGTTTTTAGTTTTGAATTAACACCGATATCTAAAATCTTACCCACAATAACAGATCATCTGCTTCATAACCCTTTTAATATATCACCTAATCTAATACCATCGTGTTTTTTATATATAATCTGTTTGATACATCACCCAATTCAATTCAGTAACAACGCGTACGGGTGGGTTTAGATTGGTATGTGGATGTGCACTTCAAATGATATTATCAGCAAAACGATGCGGCGGTTACGATTTAGCGAGAAAGTAGGCAGTAATTTAACCTCGCACGTAACGTATATTTACTATTTATGAAAATGTCCACTTATTGCAATTTGGGGTCTCGGGGTACGTACACCTGTGATAGGAGGCAATTTATATCCTACATCGGGTGTACGTACCTACTGGTAGAATATAACCAAAATAATCGATATATCAACCCTGAGATCATGTAAAATATATTAAATTGAGAGACTATATATATAATCAGTACGTCGTATTGGCGATCGATTAAATATATTAATATCACAAATATTTACCGTATCAAGACGGCATCCAAGAACATCGGAATGATTGGATTTTAGAGTATCTCCATTCTCCAATGATAGGTTTCTAATTGGCATGTCATATTAATTGTGGTTCAAGGTAAAAATTTACTCTAAAAACCCTATGACTGTAATGGACTCGGGAATCTCAAATTACCAGTACATATTAATTGTGAACCCTATCACCCTGACATTCACTTTTCGTAGTTGAAAACAAATTAACACCCTTATTATACAATGAAATATATACAAGAAATTAAAAAGGACAAAGACGGTGCTGAATATATGACATAGCCTTTTGCGCCATTAATATTAAAGGAAAATATGGCAAAAGGAAAACTGCACGGAAATATAAAGGAAAGTTGAGGTAGCATTACGGTTGTGCTTATTCTAAATGACACTGACCCCGTTTTGGAGATAGATGTTAGTTGTTAATGGATTATATGAGCTGTTAGTTATTAACGGATTTTATTAGTTGTTCTGATTAGATATTTTGACTAGTATTTTGTTCATTGATGTTTGGTATCTTATACGTGGCTGATAGCTGTTTTGTTACGTAAATGACGGAAATGCATATCAATAAAATTTATAAATTCCTTATATTAATTATGCGTACGCTTATTTCATCCTAAAGTGAAATATAAGAGTTATTTTTGGTAAATATAGTAGATTAATAAAAAGTATTAAACTATGTAGTTTTAATTAACCACCACAAGATCATATATTCCGCCGCCTACGATTTTTATATATTCCTTTTCAATTTCTTTAAATTTCATGTATTCCTTTTTATCTCCATTTTTAATTTTCTCCTCTGCGTCATGATTGCTTTCTTTTTATTAAAATTTTTTCTTCATGTCTATCATCTTCCTCTGCTAATTTCCTTTTTCTAAGATTTCCTTATATTTTACTTCCGTTATTATATATTTTTGTGTATTTTTATTTTAATCAGAGTCGCAATTTACTAGCATTATTACTAGCCACAAATTGCTGTCTAAATATTTGATTTGTACATATACTAGGCTAACCTTACTGCGCGTTGCGCGGTTTTTTTATATATATTTTTAATATTTTAAATATTATGTTGTATGTTGTTATTTAAAAATTAATTTAGTTATTATTATTTGATTGCATATCCCCAATCCTAGAATTGAACTAAACATGGTAGATGTCAGCAAAAAAACGCTGAACAGGTTGTTAAAACACAAAGGGAATATATAATCACCAAAATAAAAAAAAATTTGCTCAGCCGACATCATCGTGCTTCCCTGAAAAATCGGCGATACGTTCACCATGTTTCTGTCATATTTCAATCGGCGATACGTTCACCATGTTTCTGTCGGTGATGCGTTAATTGCATATGCTGTAAGGCCCAAGCTTAGTCCGCACATCAAACCAGTCACCATCTGTATTGATCGGTTACGAAAGGCTAAGTATATATACTCAAACTAAATCATAAATTGAGGTTTTATTCTTATAAAACAATAAGTTACTTTTGGAAGAAATATACCTTATTTATATTTGTAATAAGAATATAGAAAGTGTATATATAGAAAGTTTAGATGAAAAAATATCGTGGATTTTAGATGCAGGGACATTTTGATTTTGCAGGTCTGATATTGATTTGAAATACCCCTATTTTGCTGATGCAGGTCTAGGTAATAGTGTAAAAATGAGGGTAATTTTATCTTTTTCAGACCTGCAAAATCAAATTATCCTTGCACCTAACACTGGCCAAAAATAATTACTTAACCATAAAACGAACGGCCATAATAATTATTCTTACAAAAAATCGTAAGTCTAATATTGGAAAAATTAGGTGGTGTGTTATATTTAGTTAAGTGTGTATATATTTACTTGTGCTCAAAAAATAATGTGTATACATTTACTTAAGAGAAGAGTAGAAATATATATAGTAAAACGTCCAAAAAATATATATGGCAAAGTATATGTAGAAAGTTGAAAACTAAACTTGCAGGGTTTTCTTTTTATATAATAAGATAACACGCTAATTATAATTATAAGAATTCTGTGAGGTAAAAGGAAAAGAAATGTGACGCATTAAAGGAAAAATGGACTTACCAATGAAAATATTGGCCGGCTTGGTGGTGGTCACTTCTTAAAATGCAATATATCTTGCGTTTTATGTATAAAACTTATAACAATGGAGCGGCGGTATGGCTGTGTTTATTTTTTATTTATATTTATACCGTCACTCTGCTATTTAATATATACATAATAGAAATATAAGGTATTCAATATAACAAACAAGTTATTAATGTAGACTGTATATGTAATATTTAACTTTCATATACATATTTTTATGATATTATTCAACGAAAAAAATAAGTAATGATATTATTACCAAAAATACATGCATAGAATGTAAAAGTGAAAAATAAGGTAATGATATCACTACTCAGAAAGAAACCTTACAAATATAGAAGGTAAAAGACGGAAGCACGCATGGAGTTAATTAGTTTTATTAAAGTTACAAACTGTATATATTCCTAAAAAAAAAATTTTATATATATGGTAATATAAGATCCCGTCAAGTTCACCTTCTTGCAAACAGCTCCAAACAGCCCCAAGCAGCAAGCAGCCCCAAGCAGTTTCAAGCAGCCCCAAGCAACTCCAAGCAGATCAAGCAGCTTACTTCATCCGACTTGAATTGTTTTGAAAAGAAATAAAATGTTTTGAAATTTAGATACTAAAGAGGTTATTTTAATTATTGTTAATGAAATATTTTTTATTCGAACTTGTCTAATTACATTTAAACCACATACGAATATTCATCCATAAATAATAAAATAATCCAAGCAGCCCAGGCAGCTCCAACCAGATCCAAACAGTTTTAGCAGATAGCAAACAGCTCAACTGGATAGGGCCTAAGTTCCGGTGGCGGTGGTTTTTGTTAAACACGGACATCATTGTCGTTTTTAGTTTTAATTATAAATTGACGGCGACCTTGTAGTTAATATTATACTATATTAATTATATTTTTACCGCTACTTTCTACTTATTAATATATACCTAATAAAAAGATGAGATTAGGATATTCTATTTTGGCTATTAACCACCCACCTAAAGATTGATACCTCCAGCGTCGCAGTTTTCTTTTGCCGATGAGTTGATGGCTTTCATAGGCTTCTCACAGACCTTTGCGGCCGTAAAGAAGGTTAACGAGAAGGCAAACAGGGCATCACTTGCAATTGATTTATTTTTCTAATTATAATCGTTCCTTGTAGTGGTGTCAATTCGGTCGGTTCGGTCGGTTTCGGTTCGGCTGAATCGGTTTTGGATAAAAACGGTTCGGTTGAGTCGGTATAATTTTCTTTTATCGGTTAATATTCGTTCGGGTTGGATTACTATCGGTTCAAGTTTAATCGGATCAATTCGGGTTCGGATCATTTTGGTTTCGATCATATGTTGATTGTTTCTATTCGGGTTCGGGTTCAAAATAAGTTGGATGGTATTAATTTGAAATTTTGATAGTTTATATATGCACTAAGTTGAGTAACTAAGTTAAGTTTAACTTATCAAATGATCAATCTCACTTAACTTTCTACAAGTACTATCACTTATATAAACATCAACTAAAATAAGTTTTATCTAATCAAAGATCAATCCTGATTTGAGTTGCTATTAAGAATTTTGATTTGATTTTGATTGATTTTGGGTTGGTGCAAATCGGGTTCGGTGCGAGCAAATTCAGTATCGGTCGGGTTCAGACCAAGATTCTCGGATGAGATCGGTTTTCGGGTTAATTCGGTTCAGTCCGGTTTCGGTTTCAGGCCATTTTTTCTCATGTTGAATTTAGTTTGGATCGGTTGGGTATCATTATTGGTTGACTCGGTTCGAATCAGAATTGACAGCACTAGTTCCTTGTAGGGTGTTAGAGGTGAGCAGTGAGATATGGAGTTGAATTTCGATCATGTAATTGCATCAACAGGGTATGATTTTGTTGTGCTTATCGTTTACATCATTGCATGGATTGAAATATATGATAATTGATGTATCTGCGCCGCTAGAAGCAAGCAAGAGTAACTTCTACGGAATGCCGCGCACCTCCTATGGGTCAATCGACGGTAACTTGAACTGTTTACCGCTGGTAACAGAATCCTCAGACGACGATGATGATCTTTGTCAGTCGGAGAAGAAGGCGAGGATTCTAGCGCCGCTGCATGTCGGATTCCTCAATCCGCTCAGTCCCGAGGAACGCAAGGCCATGCAGCTGCGTTGTCGGAATATCCTAATCAGCAATTATGGAAGTGGCGGAACAAACGGCGGCGTTAATGTTGAGGTGAATGATGTGGGGGCAGCGGATGACGGTGTTGTACGGAGGAGAAGAAGAGATGCGTGATGTTTTGGAAGGCTGGGAAGTACGAAGCTAGCATGTCTTTTCTTCATGATCTTTCTATTGTAGGGGTAGTTTGACTTAGCCCACGTTACGTTTGTGTTTTTGGGATTTCTCTCTAGTTATTCAAGTAAAACTAACTGTAAAAATATTATTCGATTGTATTTTAAGTCTCTAATTTTAATTTCTATTGTATTTTTATTATAGTTAATAATGTAGCACATTTTTTTTCTTTTTTCTTTTATCAAATCAGTTTACCTCCCCTTCTTAATCTTTTATGGTAGTCATGCAATTCGGCCAGATAGATAAGAAAGTTTTCTGAGAGTCCAACTTTCCTGACTTTTCATAAGAGTCTTTTTACGTTTTAATTTATACAGTGTACCTTTTAATTTGAACTGTAAAATTTGTCATTTGAATTTTATTAATGTTTTAATGTAAATTCATGAATTTTTGCATTAAAACATGTTTTACTATACGTTCACTTTGATACTGTACTATCAATATTTTAACACAAAATAGTATCACTTGACCTTAAATATATAGTGGTAGTTCCATAACACTTATGAAAGTCGGACTTTTCAGAGATTTTGCCCAGACAAAGGTAGCATCTCACCGAAACCTGATCGTGTAAATAATAAACTAATAATTTTGTTCAGTTCATCAAAATTATAGCTAAGAATATTCTTGCTGAGAAATAACCGGCGAATGAGCTGATCGGATCTTTGGGGAAGAGATAAGAATAGTTTGCCTAGTGTAAAAAATATATTATAATAATAGTTACCATAACATAATAAATCAATTATTTTGATCATGCTAATATATACCATAAGTCAACAACTATATTATATTATATTAAGTCGGGCCTTTTTAATTGCTAAGCCCGTCCAATTGAGTCAGAGTAGGAATTATGCTAAATTTAATGGTGGTGAAATGAGTTAATTAGTATTGAAATATGTTTATTGGAATTGAAAGTTATTTATATATAATTGTTAAATTGAGTTAGAAGATCCTCGATGCACATGCATTTCACTATTGTAGCTCTTATACTAAAATAGCGTATTGACCAGTCAAATATATACTTTTAAACGAAAACGTTAGACGTTCTTGAAAATGCTCCTCTCTAAACGGGGTCATCATTTAATACTACGAAATAATATGTATATAACTGGATAAGATCAATATGCAATGACAAATGTTTTGGAGGACAGTAGCATATCCCAGGGGCGGAGGCAAACACGGTGCAAAGGGTGGTAACATCCACCTGAAAACAAAAAAATTCAGTTTTTATGATTAAATTTTGAAAATTATAAATATTGCCCCACTACTTCTTAAAAGTTGTTATAATGTTCATAAAATTTCTAATAATTTTCATTAATTTCAAATCTTATAAATTAAATAACCTCAAATATAAAACACAAATTCTCCATCACAAATCTTATGTTTTACAAGAATTATTGTTATTCTCTCTTGCATTGAATAATTATTTTTTAAAAGTTTGCACTTTATTTTTTCTTTGTTTCCACACTTTGTAGATATATGGCAAGTTGAAATCTGCTCAGTTAGTTGAGGACTGTGATACCGAGACAAAGTAAGAACTGCAAAACCCTTACAAATTCAGTTCGAATACACAGTTACTGAAATTCAGGGGGTTTTTCCCAATGTTGGTACATTGGCTTCGTCATCCTCAATTTTATCCATCTCAGTATTTTAATCATGATTATATTGCTTCCATTTTATTCATCCCTGGCTTGCTTGATTTTGAGAATATTTATCTGTCGGTTATAAAATCTTATTGGATGCATTTTTTAAACTAAGTCTGTGCATCATTAGAAGCTGAAGTTAACTTGTGTGTTTGGTATTGGAGCTCTTTGGCCAAAATGCTATGCAACTCGGTTCCTAGCATAAAAAATGCTGGTATCTTGTGATTTGAAATGTTAACGCTAGCTAAGATGTTTTATTGAAAAATTTCTTGTTCTAATTAGAATAAAAATAATATTGAAAATACGATATAAGGATATTTGAATTCCAGCCGCATTGTCTTAATTCTGTTACATGGCAAGTCTTATTCAGTATATGTGAAATGATACAATTGTATACCTCAGTTTTATAACTCTCTCTCTCTCTCTCTCTCTCTCTCTCTCTCTCTCTCTCTCTCTCTCTCTCCCCCCTCCCTCTCTCCCTCCCTCTCTCCCTTCCAAGGTAGTCGAATGAGTTTCTCTTTGATAACTTTCTCATATAGTTTGTCGCTGCTATCAGTTGGTTTGTAACGCAGGTAGTTAAGTGTCTGCGTTTGCTGAAGAAATTTTCGCAGAAATATTTTGAGCTGAAATCATCCACACAAAAAAATGATAACCTTGAGACTGAACAACCAAAATCAGGAAAAAGAGCTGACTGAGCAGCTCATGGAGCTTCCTATCGAGCATCAAATATATGATATGATTGATATGGAGCCGATGGTCTGTTCTAGCCGCTTTTTCCCCTTCCTCTACCCCTAGCACCTCTTTTACCGATCCATCCAGCGTGATTTTCCCCCGAAAAAAGGACCGCCGATCTATGATTCCGGCCGAGGGCATCACCCGAATCACACTCACCCGACTCTGCCGGCCGTGGATTCAGACCGGGCATCTCCAAGATGCAACCACAACCCGCCACCGCCGCCCGATTAACTCTCTCGTTGATTCGGATCCACCGCTGCACCGCCAACCAAAATCATCTCCATTCTAAATCACTCGTTTACTTTGTTTCTTTCCCCTATCCATCTGACTCTAACCACCTACATTTTTCAAATCGGGTCTGACTTTTAATCTTATCTGCACCTCACACCCACATATCGTTTGCGTTTCGGGCACATCGACAACGCTTAAAAATGGTCATAGACACGAGCATGGATCAATGGAGAGGCTTACGGGCCAAATTGCATTCAGCAATTACATCCAATTCACCCTATTCATCCATTCGGGGCTTCAATTCAAGGCCCCCTTACCTGGCTAAACAGTCCAAAGGTATTTAAACTTAAACCCTACCTTTGTATATAGGTCTCACTCCATCTCACACTTCACTATGACGTGATTTGTTTTGCTTACTTTGTGGAAGATTGACGTTATCTTGAGTGGAATCTTCTGAATTTGTATTGTGTTTTGTTTAAAACTTTATTATTTTCTGGGATGTCTGTGACGTGATTTGTTTTTGCTTACTTTGTGAAAGATTGATGTTGTCTTGAGTGGAATCTTCTTGCCACTTGTGGTGTTGCATTCAGTGGAAAACATTGATTGTTCAACTATGTGGCAAACGTTTTTTTCACTATATGCTATTGATCTGACTTGTCAAGTTTAATTGCTATAGTGTGCTATGTTCATGAGACTCGTGAGTAGATTTCTTGCCTAGAATATGCTTATAATTAGTTTGTATTGTAAGATTCTGCGGCATAAATTCTGAATTTGTATTGTGTTATGTTTAAAGCTTTATTATTTTCTGGATGTCTGTGACATGATTTGTTTTGCTTACTTTGTGGAAGATGGATGTTGTCTTGAGTGGAATCTTCTGAATTTGTATTGTGTTTTGTTTAAAGCTTTATAATTTTCTGGGATGTCTGTGACGTGATTTTTTTGCTTACTTTGTGGAAGAATGATGTTGTCTTGAGTGGAATCTTCTTGCCACTTGTGGTCTTGCATTCAGTGGAAAAATTTGGTTGTTCAACCATGTGGCAAACGTTTTTTCACTATATGCTACTGATCTGACTTGTCAAGTTTAATTGCTATAGTGCCCTACTGAATGTTCATGAGACTCCAAGTAGATTTCTAGCTTGGAATATGCTTATAATCAGTTTGTATTGTAAGATTACACAACATAAATTTTGAATTTGTATTGTGTTTTGTTTAAAACTTTATTATTTTCTAGGATAAGACTAGGGGGAGAAAGATAGAATAATGAACTTTCATCAGCTTACATTTTGTTGTATATATGAGTCAAATAGTGCCCTTATCTCTCTCGTTTTTGTTTCATCATCCCTTCCCGGACATTCTTGACATCTTCACTAATGCTTGGCAGCAGTCAAGGGCTGGTGATCGTTGTGGCACTTTTGCGAGTGACAGATTCGCATTCAGTCCAAGCCCTCGACACAACGAGTTAGATGAGTTTTGTGGGGAGCGTGCACTCAGGCATGCTGACGACGTGTTCCAAGCTGTGAGATCCTGGTGGATGCACGAGGTTGCAAGGGGGTGGGTGCTTCCACCCTATGCCGCCGAGCCAGCTCATGGAGGGGAACCATTTGCCCGTCATCCTGTGATGAATGGTGAACATTGCCGGTGCCCACACTGTAAGGGGGAGGACTTCCTTGGTGGTTTTGGGCCTGAAATATGAGGGTCATATTTCGATGAATCATTCCTCTAATGTTTTTTATTAGCTATAGTACTGTAACTTTTGGTTTCCTTCTGGATTAGTCTATTGCACCTGGAACTTTATGCCCGAGACCTGGCTGAAAAGGGATTGAAGACTTATTTCTAGACTTATTTCTGTAACTTTGGATTGTGATATCAAGTTAAGTTTATGGCATGTTATGAGCTTTAAGGTGTCATTGATTCTATAACCTGAATATAAGTGATAGCTAATCTTTACTGTGTCTGATATTACCGAACATGTTACAATGTGATCTCCTGAGGCATGAATGTGATCTCCTGGCTGTTTTGTGTTCAAAGTGAAGGACAAAGAAGCCTTAAAACCGCTGCATGTAAGTCGATCCGCCTGAAACGAATTAAACTCTCACAGAGCCGTTGTTGCTTAAACGTGTTTTTGATCATTCAATTTGATCCCCCCTTATTTTTTTGATACAATTGACAGGTACCTGAGTTGGAGAACCAGTTGCCATTGTGTATATTGTGGATGAAGGAAGAATCATTGTGGAAAAAGTCAGTATGGCAGAAGTAAGTCACTAAATTTAATCAAAATGAGACCATTTGATTTTGTTTATCCCTGGAAAAAAAATTTAATTGATTGTATGTGTGGAAGAATTTGTTTGAAATGTAAATCCAAAATATAGTTTTATGACGTTTGGGTACTTGTTGTTTTTTTTATAATATGCAAAGACTTGAAATAAGTTAAAAGGGTATTTATTTGATATTTAGTTTTTTTTTTTATGATGTTGAAGAGTTTAACATAGGTTGTGATTTATGAATATGTTTGAAGAAAAGTTAAAAACAGAGTATTGGCGTGTCATGTGAAGCTAAGAACCAATGAAACAGTAGGAGTAGGTATGAGGGCAGAGTGAAATTAAAAATGCTATCCCTCCACTTTAAACAGTCGCCTACTATGTAGTCTGTGTATGAGTAGACCTAGCATGTGGGCAATATTTATCGTAAAGTGGGTATATATGGCAGTGGGCAAATATTTCCTGAACTAAGGCGAGGCTAACATCCTTATTTTCTTTATGACTGTGTTGTCAAGTTTATTCATGTCTGTATTTGCAGTGGTAGTGTTGACCCCCTTTTCTTAGCTTTTGATGTGAATATTTTATTACTAGCCAGACAAACCAACAACAATTTATTTTATGACTGTTTAAAATTGGATTTACCTTGATAGATTCTCAGGCTATGGTGTTGGGGTTAAGAAATTGAAATGGAAAAATAAATATTTTTTAAATATATGTTGTTTAGAAATGATTCAAATACATAACATAGATACCCTGGAACAGATGTAAGAGTTTAACATACATTTTGGAAACTAAATAAAATAATTCCCAAATTATAATTCCCAAATAGTGTTTGTGGTGAATAAAATTTGACTTGTAAATGCGTATCTGGTTAGTTGTTGAAGTAAGGTGGATATGACTCTCAGCATCTCCTATGCCAACACAGTCATCTATATGACGAAGTAAATGAGTCATGCCTGAACTAGGATTTGCAGCAAAAAGTTTATGACATCTACCCATTGGGCACCCATCAGCCATAATGATGGGCACCCATCAACATGAATATTGTTGATTAGGACTGATGGGTGCCAAATGGGTATCCTAAACCGAAAAATTAAATTCAGTCCAAAACCCGCCCATAGTCCATTTATTTAGTGGGTGGGTTTATTTTGTACATACCCTAGTGGGTTTTGGCAGGCCCAATAACCATGGACATATTACCACCCCTCGCAACCTCGTGCATCCACCAGGATCTCACAGCCTCGAACACGTCATCAGCATGCTTGAGTGAACGCTCCCCACAAAACTCATCTAACTCGTTGAGTCGAGTGCTTGGACTGAATGAGAATCTGTCACTTGCAAAAGTGCCACCACGATCACCAGCCCTTGACTGCTGCCAAGCCCGAGTGAAGATGTCAAGAGTGTCCGGGAAGGGATACTGAAACAAAAACGAGAGGGATAAGGGCACTATTTGACTCATATATACAGCAGAATGTAAGCTGATGAAAACATACAAGTTCTTAAGTCTTATCCCAACATACAAGTTCATTACTGTATCTTTCTCCCCCTAGTCTTATCCCAGAAAATAATAAAGCATATAAGTTCTTGTGACTGAATATGCTTCGAAAATTCATGCAATGGTTGGCTATCAAACATAGCTCCTCCGATAAAATAAGTCCATTACTGTACTTTCTCCCTTAGTCTTATCCCAGAAAATAATAAAGCATATAAGTTCTTGTGTAAATAAGAAACAAAGCACTACCTCAAGCTGACGCTGAAGAGCGCCGGCGCCATAAGAGTTGTATTACTACCATAAGTACATATCTTGGTGATCTACGGATTGTAGCCATATAAATACCGAAGGGTTGGTAAACCTCTCTATCTATTATCTTACATAAAATACGCCTTACGCCTCATACTAACTTGAGCATCGGAGTGTCTACCGTCGGGACACCCGAAACTTTGTTTTGCAGATTAGTTCGTGAGATGGATTTGTGACCAAGTGCGGGTCGAAGACATCCATCAATTTGGCACGCCCGGTGGGATCCGCTAGCTATTCTTGATCTATACGACCTTCAAACTCATGGCTGATCCGGATAAAAACCTTCGTAGGAGTACACGAATCCGTTTTTTGGCCTCGACAGGAGCAAGAAGCATCGATGCCAACCATGACGACGACGAGATGAGCCACGCCACCAACCAGGAAGCAGCATCAACGGTATACACCGGTCGCCCGAAGAAGCCTCTCCCTGGGAGTGGGAGAGTAAAAGATCTCGCCTGGACGAAACCGTCACTTTTTCACCTCACGATGCGGTTCCTAATCAATTCCCTCATTCAGATCCCTTAGTAATCACAGTTGACATAAACCATAATGTGATCAAAAGAGTTCTGGTAGATGGGGGAAGTGAGATAGAAGTAATGTTCCTCAGCTTTTGTGAACAGTTGGGATTGAACAAAACCAATCTCGTGCCCACAAACCCCATCTCGGGATTTGCGGGCGATCCTATAGCTTCTTTAGGAGAGATCACTTTACCAGTGCGAGTGAAAGATGGTCCTCGGAGTACAACCTTTCGTTGTACCTTCGCGATCATCGACTCCAGAGCACCATACAACATCATCCTTGGACGACCTTGGATGTGCCAAGCAAAAGCCGTCTGGTCTCCGTACCACTTGGCTATGAAGTTCCCTACAAACCAAGGAATAGCAACAGTCCGAGGTGATCAACAATTAGCCCGAGTCTGCACAATCCAAGCTATCCAAGAATCAGAGAAGGAGGATCTTGAACTAGCCAAGTACTCCGAATCCGAGCCAATGCAACTTGGAGAGTCAGGAACCGTCGAGGTTGGAACTCTCCTACCCCCCGAGATAAAGACCAAACTTTGAGATCTTCTCAACCAATATATAGATGTCTTTTCCTGGGATACCAATGATTTGGTAGGAGCATCCCCTCGCCTGGCGAAGCATTACCTGAATATTAATCCCACACAAAAACACATTAAGCAGAAAATACGTATCTTTGCACTAGATCGAGTTCAAGCCATTGGAGAAGAAGTGGATAAGCTACTCAAAGCCCGCATAATCGAAGAAGTGCAGTACCTAGAGTGGATAGCTAACCCAGTAATTGTCAAAAAGCCAGATGGGAAGTGGAGAATATGCATCGACTTCACGAACCTGAATGATTGTTGTCTAAAGATAGCTACCCTTTACCCTCGATCGACCGATTAGTTGAAGCGATCGCTGGATACCAAGTACTAGCCTTTTTTATGCCTTTAAAGGATATCATCATATCCCTATGGCAGAGCAAGATAAGGAGAAAACCTCCTTTATAACTAACAGGAACTTTCTGCTACAAAATGATGCCTTTCGGATTGAAGAATGCCGGAGCCACTTACCAGCGACTGGTAGACAAATTATTCAAGTCCCAAATAGGACGTAACCTCGAGATTTATGTGGATGACATGGTAGTGAAGAGCCGCAACTACGACGCCTTCTTTGAATATTTAAAGGAAACCTTCGACACATTACGAGCATCCAACCTAGAAGTACCACGAGATAGTTAAGCCTCTCCTAAATCAATTCCGACATTATGAGCTGAATCATATCCCCCGAGAAGGTGACCATAAAGCTGATGCACTGAGCAAACTTGCCTCCTCAGACTTAAACATTAGATCTTCTCAAGAATTGCTAATGTAAACCCTGGCGAAGAGAAGCTATGAAAAAAGCAGCATCATGGTTGTTGACATCTCAGATACATGGATGAACCCCTATATTGAGTACTTTCAAACGGGAATCCTCCCCGAGGATAAGCATCTGGCACGGAAGATCCGAGTTAAAGCTCCCAGATATGTCATTCATGAAGGCACCCTATATAAGAAGGGATATCTCCAGCCCTTACTCAAATGTGTTGGACCTTCCGATGCTGAACACTTAGTACAAGAAGCACACGAAGGAGTTTGTGGTAGTCACCAAGGTCCACACACTGTTACCCGAAAACTCCTACAAATGGGTTATTTCTGGCCTACGATGTTAGAAGACTCCAAGAGATATATTGATTCTTGTCACCAGTGTCAGAGATTTGCCAAGATAATCCATGTGCCTCAGGAAAATATGATAACCATCCAAGAATTCTGGCCATTCGTCCGATGGGGTATAGATCTTGTAGGACCCTTTCCTACAGCCCCTGGTAATTTCAAATACCTTATTGTGACCATTGACTACTTCTCGAAGTGGGTGGAAGCTGAAGCCTTGACCAACATAACTGGCAAGACAGTCATTAACTTCTGTTGGAAGAACATTGTGTGTCGCTATGGCATCCCGAGATACATAGTGACCGATAATGGAGCACAATTCGCTAATAACCCCTTCAAGAAATGGTGTGAGGATTACGGCATACATCAGAAGCTCACCTCGGTATATCATCCAGAAGCTAATGGCCAAGTGGAGGTTACGAATCGAACCCTGATAAATGGCATCAAGAAGCACCTAGAAGGAGCTAAAAGAAATTAGATCAAGAAACCACCGAGCGTGATCTGGACCCACAGGACCACACCAGCTACTGCGACTGGAGAAACTCCATAATGTTTAGTCTATGGGTCTGAGGCGGTCATCCCCATGGAAATTGGAGTCCCCTCTGCCCGTACCTCTCAAATAGAAGATGAAGATGGTACCGCCAATGAAGACAACCTCCGTCTCTCGACCTTGACCTTTTGGAGGAGAAAAGAGCCAATGCTTCTATCCACGAAGCCAAGGTGAAGGAAAGAGTCAAGCGCTACCACGATAGAAGAGTCTGTTTGGCGACCTTCGTCAAAGGAGATCTTGTAATGAGGTTAAATGAGAAAAGCAAGAAAGAAGTGGAAGGGAAGCTATCCCCGAACTGGGAAGGTCCATATCAAGTCCTAGAATCCCATCTAGGGGGAAGCTACCTCTTGGAAACCATGAAGGGCGAACCCATACCATGAAGATGGAACGTGATTAACTTACGAAAGTATCACGAAAGATAAAACTCGAGGAAGAGCCTCACAAAGGTTCGAGAATGTCAAGAATGTCCGAGAGCTTCAGCAAGGTCTGAGACAATTTTGCTCCAGCACAAACGGGTGCTCAAACTCAAACTCACTATTTATTTTACTTCTATTCCTAAAGTTATAAACTTAAATGGAAGTCATGTTATTTTTTACACCTATCTTTCAAGGAGCAATATTAAATTTCCTTTTATAAAAAAAAAGCAT
The DNA here is from genome assembly GCA_948330725.1 of Sherardia arvensis. NCBI lineage: Eukaryota > Viridiplantae > Streptophyta > Magnoliopsida > Gentianales > Rubiaceae > Sherardia > Sherardia arvensis. The sequence goes on along the minus strand of OX415236.1, from coordinate 37,436,694 downwards.
TGTTATCACAAAGTATGACGTGGATTGCTATTCAAAACAATATGCTTTATAAAGTATATGACTGGTCAGCTTATATAAAATAAGTTATTTGAATCCAAAATTCAAAATACCAATCGTTTTGAATAAAAGAGATAGGTTCGAGATAAAGTACTTCAAAAAGTGCTTGATTGAGGTCTATATACCAAAAGGGCAGACGTGCTCGAAAATCAATCATCTCAACATAATGAGGAAAAACCTCAAAATTAGAAGTTAAAATTCATATCAAAGGTGTCATTACATCAGAATATGATACTTCTAAATTCCCAAAGGGTTACGTATAGGAAAAACCTCGAACACAAATAGTTCATATCAAAGGTGTCATTACATCAGAATATGATACTTCTAAATTCCCAAAGGGATACGTAGAGGAAAAACCTCGAAATTTGATACAAATGTCATAAAAAAGATGGTATTACATCAGAATATGATACTTCTAAATATGCCCAACAGGGTCTTCTAGAACTTCACCAGAAGTAGCACTTGAGAGATGGGCTATTGTCAACTTTTCTGCACGCTGTGACATAAAAGGCCTTGTCAGAAAAAGGACTGAGGAGGAGATTCGCAAGAATTTCAGCATCAATATGTTCGCAGAGTGTTCATCATGGACAACTGTGAAGATCTTATCCCCGAGTACCTTAGCTTTGTCAGTAAGGCAAAAGCTCATTTCCAGTAAACCATGAGACCGAGGTTCATGTGCAAAGGAATAAATACCAAACCCTGAAGCTGACGAGGAGATGCCAATGAGCCAGCTGAAGCTAACTTGCCTTATTACCGTAAGGAATGGAGAATCTCTAACTGAGAAAGGACAAGTCGGGATATTTTGCTATAATAAGCTTTAATAAGTCTCCTGATGTCGTTATCTTCTCGGAGGGACCCAATGTATCCAAGAACTTGGCTCCAGGAATCCAGTCGCTAGCAGTTAAGGCAGAGAGCTCATTAGCAGCATCCGGATGAGAGAAGATGGATGTCATAATCCCCATCTCCTCGTCAGATTGACACAACCCCAAGATTCTATCTAAAATCTTGTGCTGCTCGGAGTCGTGGAATAAGTCTCCATACTCCTCCTGGTGATCCTTAAACTCAGGACTACAAGCAATAAAAGCGCCCCAAAGCTTAAGAAGTCGTTTCAGCTCTTCTGAATTCCCCTCCGAAGGCAAGGTCTGTGTCAGCTCATTCACGGTGTCCTGATACATCCTCAGCTCCTTTTTCTCGGACTTCCTTGCCAGCAGTAAGGCCTTATTCTCAGCCTCAAGCTGCTTCACCCTATCCTCCAAGTAAGTCGAATCCAATGGAGTAGAGACAGATAGAGGAGGCACCACTGACTTAAAAGAGTCGATAATAGTTTTCATCTCCTCCTTATCAGCCTTGAGAGCCCAGCACCTGGAATGTAACTCCTTCACAGAGTTATACAGGTGTTTGATCTCACCTTTGATCTGACGTCCCAGCATGGATATATCTACCATCAGCTGTAAAATAGAAGATACATAAAAACCTGATATGTGACACTTAAAAATTCACATAATACGGCAAGGAGAATCACTACCTTAGAGGCAAAGGGATACTTCTTGAAAGACTTTCGAGAAGCCTGACCATCCTCTTCCTTGGGGCAAGTCAGATAATGGTTCAACTTCTTCAGAGGCCCATCCCCGGGGATCACCAGCTCAAGGTCAGATTCATCATCATCTGAGGACCCCCCAACCTCCGGTTCTACCTCCTCGGACTCCTCCACCTCCTCCTCTATGACCTCGAGGACTGCTTTCCCCTTCTTGATCTTTTTCTTTGGAGGAGATGCTGCATACATAAGAAGAAATCTTAACATGCAATATAGAAGAAAGAATTACTACAGTATGAGAATCAAGAAATTACCTGAAGGAGACCGACTGGAAGAAGATTCATCCTAATTTTGGGGTGATTTTCTGGCAGCCCGCTTCTTGACTTCCTTCTTATCCCCCTGTATTTTATCAGGGGGGTCCAATCTCGATCCTTCTTCAGGTAGCTGGAAGTGGACTTCGATTGAGGAACGTCTAACAGGTACGAGTAAGTAATGGAAGGCCACTGCCACTCCGAGCCATGAGCCCCCTGCACAAATCTTCCCTCCTGGAAAACAATCTTTTCCTCCAAGAGCTCCTCAATGATGCTCTTTAAGTGAGCAGGAGTCTCAAAGACATCAAGAAGAGTCTTTCGGCTTCGAGTTCCAGTCAGGGACCTCAAATCTGGTTCGATCAAAGGTTAGCCGAATATCTTTCCACTTGCCGCTGTTATCAGGAATAGTGAAGACCTTGCCATTTCGAGGAGTAAGGGTAATATGCTCACGCTCCTTGAAAGAGAACAGCTTGAACAAGCTCCTAAGCAGATCTAGGCTCGGCTCATAGTCCTTCCGAGAGCACCATGAGATAAAAGCCACCATTGTCACCACCACATTGGAGTGAATTTGACAAGGGTGTAGCCGATGATGCTGCAGAAACTGCGAAAACACAGGGGGAAAGGGAAAACTCAATCCCTGTTCCAAGAACCTACCATACACTACCACTCGAGTGGGGCTCACGAGATCCTGGATAGGAGTGTTCTCATCCTCGAGCCTCAAATCAGCCTCGACGGGGTATGACAACCTGCATGATTTCAAAAATTGCAGGGTCTTTTCGTCAACCACCTTGGCGACATCACTTATGCCACCGGCCACCGGAACCCGTTTATCAACTTGGGGCTCCGCATTCGGGTCCGTATTTGACCCAGAGGCACCACCATCTGCCACTACAGCTACAGCCTGCAGCGGGGTAGCAATGGTCACCTCCATCAACTCCCCAGACTCAACCTCTACGAACAAAGTATCACGAGCAACTGGGGCTCTTTCTTCAACAACACTCTCTACATTGCCAGAGGGAATACTGGAGTTTGCAGAAGACATGGCAATACAGAGAATGGGGGGAAGAGAATATATGAAGAAAAGAAGACAAATTTGAAGAATTTTTTCTGGGATTGGAAACGCATAATACTTGGATGATTGATGATAAACACAAGGAAAATTATTTGGTTATATAGCCAATAATTAAGTATACATTTAAGCGGAGTAATTACCTCGACTCGCGAAACGATGCAGGCAATTGGAAGGTTGGTATTCTCCACCGCCAGAAGATACAATGAAACAAGACCACCTGTCAGTCCCCTCAGAATTCAAGAAGACATATTCAGATCCAACCGTCCATGTGTCCTGATGGAATACAAAAGAACTTTAAGCTAGATATTCAGAAGGTTTAGTTCGAGAGGTCAGTATCGAGCAAGATTTCCTCCGAGCTTAACACCCTGAGACATCTTCCCTCGAGTTATTGGTTTTCCCTTGAGAAGAAAACTTCTCCTTCAACCTTCGAGACGAAGTACTCTAAGTTCTAAAGATCTACCTTGGGGCTACTGATAAGACCATGGTTCGTATTCGGACCTCATTCATACTAGGACCAGGGCCCGAGAAGGGTCGTGGGCCCAAGATACGCGGAGGATGGATCCACAGGTCTATCAATCCTAATCCTTACAAGGAATGCGTATATTATGAATGTTCTATAAGGAATATACATCCTCCTAAACATGGTAATACAACAATGACCGAAATAAACTTCCTCTATACGTGGTAATACAACTATTATTCCCATAAGAGTTGTATTCATACCCTAAATTCATATCTTGGTGATCTATGGATTGTAGCCATATAAATACTGAAGGTTTGGTAAACCTCTCTATCTATTATCTTACATACAATACGCCTTACGCCTCATACTAATTTGAGCGTTGGAGTGTCTACCCTCGGGACACGCGAGGCTTTTTTTTGCAGATCAGTTCGTGAGCCGAGTTCGTGATCAAGTACGGGTCGCAGACATCCATCACTCCGCACTTATTTGCAACCCCTTGTTGCGTAGCCAAGTCGTGTCGTAGTATTTCACTGGCTCGGCCATGCTCACAGGTCTCACACCCTTCTTCTTCATCATAGCGGTTATGAGCTGCCCGTAAGAGATCGTGTGATCGGCCTTGTCCTTCGCACGCTTCAGCATGTGCTTCATGATGGTGTACCCGGGATTGATCTTCACCTTCTCCATTAGGTGGTAGAAAACCATCAAGTTGGCGATCGTTGGCTCACATGTATGACCACCCGAGGGCATGATATTCATGCACACAAGCTCAAACACCAACCGCTCCTCTTGAGTAAGGCTCGCAATCTTATACTTCTTCGCAGTACCGGCAACCTTACTACGCATCTTAAAGAACTTCCTACGCTCGGCCACGGGGTCTAGGATGCTCTCATTCAAGGAGGTTGGGAAACTTTGGGTGTGGTATATCTCATAAGGGCCATTTGGATCCAACGGCCTAAGTTGATTACTAGACAAATAAGGGCATCCTATAACCTCATTAACCAAGAACTTATCTACCTTAAATGTCACAACCCTAACCATCGTAGTCGCCTCTTCGGCATCCTTCTCAAACTTAAGATTGGCATAAAATTGAAGACACTCTTCCCTATGCACCGGCTCCCTCAAAGTCAACATCCCATCTAGATGAGTGGCTCTAAAATACTCAACTATCTTATCAAGACACAAGATGCTATTTGAAAAGCGTCAATGACCTTAAGATTTAAAATAGTACGAAGAGTATATCGCTCGTACCTCGTCTCCGCTTTCGGGCTGATAAAAAGGGACCGCTCCTCATCCACGTCGGACCGGGGTGCACCGGCGGCGGCGGGACCAGGATGGGCAGCGGTGGTGGAGGTTGGCCGAGACTCTTGAGTGGTGGCAGCGTCGGGTGGTGGCTGTGATGAAGTCCTAGCACCTTCTGGCGGGTTTCTGGCCCGGTAACCGGTCCGAGCTCCGGCGGGTTGATCCCCCTTCTCGAACGGCGACTCAACTGATCGAGGGTCTCTTCCTCCTCCTCCTCGCGAATCGCAACGGCGCCGGTGGTCGGGGCGGTTCTCTGCTGCTTTGGAGCGGGTGGGGTGAGGGATTTGCCGGCTTGTTTGCTCCTGCCCATGGTGGCGCTGTGGTTGATCGACGGCGGTTTCTGGATATTTGAGACAGTCGTGGAAGTTTTGGGGATTCTGATATCCCCAAAATGTGAATATAGTTTAAGTATTTTTTTTGATTAATTTATCCATTTACGAACTCGCCACAACTCATGCCAGTAACCTTTTCCAATGGGCGAGTTCGCCTCTAATTACGCCTCTAAGCGAAACTAGTAGCGACATCGCTTGGGTGCACCCTTAAACCTAAACCCTAAACCCTTCACCCTAAACCCTAAACCCACACCTGCATACCCATACCCATAAATCCTATATATACCATACCATTTCTTGATCAATCATATTATACTCTATTGATAATTGTAATCGGTTTAGCGTTGAATTTACACGAACACCGATCTGATCTGAGATTCTTGATACGATTCCGACTGAATCAGTACAACTAATCGTAACACATATTTATAAGCGGGTCATTGCCGGTGAACAATTACACACTACTAGATCCAAATGTTTTACAAGCCAACACTGTAGTATTAGTTCCTCGACTCATCCCGGCACTAATATACAAATTTTGAAAACATCCATGTGTACTTTAAGATAACCGATGGTACACGAGTCATAGTGTATTCCTGTAATGTGTTGTTCTGCAGATGACAACCCGACAAGTACATAGTCTCCCAATACTGATCAGTAACTAGCATTTTTTATATGGATTTTTGTTATCAATTACAAAAAACAATCTCATAATGCGCGGAACTTTCTTAACCATTTCAACAGATAGTGGCCATGATTTCTTGCAAATGTAGTAGTAATGGCCTCTCTCAACAAGCTTTGCTTTCCATAAATGATTTGATGAACTTCCATTATCTCCAGTGATGAGTGAATAAGGAGATTTACTCCCCTCCAGTTCATTTGAAAAACTATGGGGAATTCGCTAAACCAAACAAATATATATAAAAGTTTAGTGAGGATATATGAATTGAAACTATAGAAAAAATGATAATAATTGGATGAACTAATTAACTTACAATTCCATTGTTGAAATCATATTCCATCAACAACAATTGGTCTTCAGTCTTTATTCATCATTTAATGAGTTTCTCCGGAATTGGAAAAGGTTTTGTATGAAATGGGTAAATAATTTTAGAAAAGTTTTAATTCTTTCCACACATCGATCATTTCGAGATTGTTTTAAAGGGTAATGCTGTTTACACCCATAGTACAATGACATATGTGCCCTCCGAAGTTGATATATATATATATATATTAGGGCATGAACGGTTTTGAAAAATTCCAACACATTAGTACTTGTACATTTATGACAAATTCTTTCTAAAATACACATACTGTAACATGTTTAATTAAACATGTTATTTGTACAAACGCATTATATATGGAAGACTGAACAAAGAAGAAGCGATATCGCCACCAGTACTCGCCTGTAAGCGATAGTACAGGTGAACTCGCAAATAAGTAAAAAAGTAACCGACCAAAAGTACTATTCAGTCATGGTTTGTCCACCTAAACCATGCTATATATATCATTTTACCCGGATTTTCCTACTATCAACCTCATTTTCACCATTCCTATCCATCTACCCTCCATTCTCTCTCACCTTATCCCCTCCTCAACCTCAAGCACAAATCCATTCAATCCAAATCCATTCTCATATCATTCCAATCCGAAAATCACTTCCATCCTAAGCACAATCTCATTCTCAAAGATCAAACCTTGTTCTCTTGCCATGAGCTTAACCCTAAGAACCTATAAACCCATCAATCTAGATCAACCTTCATTAAAATTTGGGTAAAACCAACAAAGCTTGCAACTTTGTGAAGTAGACACCAACTACAAGCTAAGAGCTTCTTCTACAAGTAAGGTATGTGTCTAAAATTTCATGTCTATGTTGAATGGGCATTTAGTTTCCTTTTTTTTTACATTTATTACATGAAGGACATGGTAGAGTAAAGTTTATCACTTGTTAAGCCCTCACAAATAACTATTGCGTGTGCTTTTTATGTGCAAGCAAGAATGATGTAGTAGTGAATCCACAAGCAAGAATTAGTTTGGCAAATGTTGTGTTAGTCCACATCAACGATCTCATATGTTTACACAAACTAGGATTGGCTAACACTTTCTCTTAAAAATCCAATATGTTACAGTCGCGATGTGCGTCTTAATGATCCGTCGCGATGGCACGATGAGATGAACCTGCTGAGAATCAAAGAACTCTCAATCAGGGCGGGACGGCTAATTGCCATTCCCGCTCCGATGCTAAAGCCATTAGACTGTTCGGAGAGTTGGGATGTGATTGATTGTGTTTAGTAAACTTACCTCTCTCTTGTGAGGAAGAGAGATATATATAGTGCTGACAGCTGACCTGGTCTCATCAGACCACGCCGTTAGGCGGTCTGGGAAGATTCCCCTGCCAGGTTTGGCAAAGCTGCCATCTGCTGTCGGGTCTGGCCCGATCGTCATGCAGGATGAGGGGTCGGGATGAACCATGCGGGATGGTGAGATGCCCGACCCTAACAAGTCCCCCCAAGTCCGAGCTCGAAGCGACGGTTCGAGCGATGGGATGTATCTGGGTTTCCGGAATCCGCGCGACAGTAGGCCTTCTGACTTAACTGCATGTCTGCCACGTGTCGTCACTTTTTCTCGGGGATGCGTATGAACTTATCCTTTGTAACTGTGCAACTTTTGGCAACCGCCATTATTGCTTTAACTGCTCGCATAACTCCCCCCTTCTCCATTCAAATTCAAAACTGCTCCTCATTTCTGCCTTCTTCCTCCTATCTTGAAATCATTGCTTTCACCTTCAGATATTCTGCACTCGCTTGTTCACGTGTCTTATTTTCGTTTCTCATTTCTTCCTGCCTCTATCGTGTCTGCCGGTTCTGATCATGGCGGATATCCCCGTTTCCGGCGCGTTTTGCCAGATCACCGACGATGAAGCGGCTGAGTTTGTTCAGATCTGTCGGGACACCGAGGGCCTTCAGATCGCAGATTTGGCAAAGTCAATCGTCCGACCCAAACCTAGCGACACCATCAATGCTGCCCCGGCGGGCAAAGTCCCTGTTTACTACGAGCATCTGGCCCGCTGCAGCGTCAGGTTCCCTCTTACCCCTTTCTGCCAGTCCATTCTGTCTTATTTCGACATGACTCTGGGCTTGATGACGCCGAACGCTGTGTGCAACATTATTGGCTTCGAGACCTTGTGTGGTGCTCGCGGGGTTGTTCCCTCTGTTACCCTGTTCCGGGTGTTCTTCTACACTGGTGGTGGTGATAATGAGGACGGTTGGGGCCATATCAAGGTTCGCCCAAAAGCAGACCTGCATATCTTGACCGGCATGCCCAAGACGACCAACTGGAAGGTGAAATTCATGTTCGTTGATGAAGACGTGGTGTATGGTCCTGCCGCTTCTCGCCCAAGACAGGCTGTTGGTGATCCTGACACGCGCGGCCGTGCTCCAGATGGCGTATCCCAGAACCGCTTGGCTGCCTCCATCAGGGCTCTGAAAGAGAGACCGGAGAGGTGGGATGTTTTGAAGTTGGATGAACGGTTGCGGGATTCTGGCCTGCCTCACCGTCGCGTGCTTCCTGCCATCCAGGACGAAGCCATTGTCATCCCAGATGGCGGTAACGCCGTCCCAGGTGAGGACAACGTCCCTCAAGGTGTCGAGAACTTCAGCCCCCCTCCTGCTCTGGCCGTCGCAAATATCGGTCAAATTAACAAAGGTATGTGGCTAGGTTTGACCCTCTCTCTTCCTCTTTCGCCAGCGTTATCATGGCCTTTTGTTTTTGCATCGACCGTGTTCGTCTCATGACGTACGTTTACTGCAGATATGACTCGCCGCCGTCCAACCATTGACGTGACCAAGTTCAACCGCCCCTCTCAACGTAGGAGGTTGGATGACAGTACTGGTCCAAACCAGTCCACTCAGTCGCATGGCCAATCTTTCCAAACTGGCCAGGATGGCAATGCTGATGGTTCCTCGCTCCCGTATCAGGATACTGGGTCGTCAAGGGGGTTGCTGAAGCCTGACCAGCTATTCCAGATGGGGATCGGCGGTCGCGAGAATGCCTTGGCCCGACCCCAAGTGCCTGAGAAGCCGAGAAGTAGCGCTGAGCCGACTGGTCAACAGCATGGTGGGAGGGCCAATCCGCACGCTGGTGGTTTTCAAACTGACAAGGGTAAAACCAACTCCTCCACCGTCTTCCTCAACTCGCCTGCCGGTCGTTTGGAATATCTCAAGGAGGTGATGCCCCTTAATCATTTCAGGGCTTGGGTGAAGAATCTGGCGCTAAATCTTCATGGGGTCAGGACTGCCACGGACAATCTGATCTCGTCCGTTTTCGATGTAAGTCTCATCTGGTTGCTGCTCTTTTCATGCTTAACTTCCTCTTCTAACTCCGTCCTCCTAATTGTTGTAATGTTAGGGTGCTTGCTCGTCCCTCGCCGTCATCTCTGACTTCAACACCTTGTGCTTGGCACATGAGGCTGATCAGAAGGTGCATCATGCCACCCTCATCGAGCTTGGGGATGTGAAGAGACAACTGGTCATCGCCGATGCCGAGATAGTCAAACTCCAAGATGAAGCCAAGGCCAAGGCAGATGCTGATGCTGAGTGGTCACCTGATGACTGGATGGAATCCGAGCGGGCCCTGAAGAAACAGCTGGACGCTTTCAACACCCAATTGGCGTCTGCCATCTCGGACGGCGAGGAATTGAAATCGGCCAAGGAGACCAGCGACGCTGCCCTACTGGATGCTCAAAAATCTGCCACCGAGCTGCAGAAGCGCCTGGACGAAACTGTTGAGAAGGCTGATTAGGTGGAGAAGATATCTGATGAACTGGCTGCTCTTCAAGCTCACTACGCCGAGTCCGAGGGTCAACTGAAGAAGGCGCTGGAGGATAAAGCAAATCTCGCCATTGACTATCAGTCTGTGCTGACCTCCGGCATGCGTGAAGTGTTTGCCAAGATAGCTCGATCAGAACGTGCCGTTGCGCGCACTTCCGCCTTCCTTCGACGGGCTTATGCGCTGGATAACTTGTATGAGGACTCTGCTGCCTATGCCACTGCTCTCTCTGAGCTCACAGATGCCTTCGTTGGCTATGGCTTCCCTGAGTACTTTTCTACACTGACCGGTGAGATGACTCCGGCCGAGCTTGCCGCCTGGGAGCCAGATGTTGCAGTTCCGCCTGTTATGGTCGACGGTGAAGTTGTAGCGGATGAAGGGCTGGTGAAGGATTTGGAGGATGCTGGAAACAACGTCCAAGTTTCTGCCCAGAACCATTAGTTCTGCTTCCCTTTCCTCCCTTTCTATTGGATTTCTCCTTAAACTCTTTTCCTTATTGCTCCTTTGGATAATTTCCTTTTGGTTTGTAATAACCCATAAGGGACGCATTTGATTTCTTTGTTTTTGAATTCCTGTGAAACCTTTTGCATTTGCAGCATATATTATTGCCTTAACGTTTTGGCTGTTTGCTACTTGATGAAAACTTTCGCATGTGCATTTGCATTACCGGCTATTGCCTTAATGTTTGGTTGATGCCTTGTCATTCTGCTCACCTACATTCATGGTGGCAACTCATCATCCTTCTATGTGAAGAGGGATGAGTCGTCATGATGAACTATTCAGGTGACATGACGAGACAATTGTGCATGACTTGAGTTTCTTGCCAACTTGGAGGTCGCTAAACCTTACCCAAGCCACCAAGATATGTGGGCCTCGCCCCCTCCTTGGTTTTTTTCTTCAAAGCCAAAGATGCTAAGCCATGGACTTTGTTAATCGGTCCGTGTCCGACATGGGTTTTCATTAAAGAAAAATCCCACCTTTTCTCCAATCTGGTAGCTATCCGAGTTTGGAGAGGATATGGTTTGCTCTATTTGCTCGTCCGCATTTGAACAAAAAACCACGCCTATGTTCAGTACTCGAGAAAGAGCGGCTAAGCCTCAGTCTCGGTCTGGCGGTTATGATCATGATCGTGTCATCCGACTTGCCCATTGGTGTAGGTACGCATTTGACCGCATCTTTGCCTTTCCAGAGATATATCTGAGACACTCGGCAAAGATGTGTCCCTGATGCTTCACACCCTAAGTGAGGGATGTGTCGAATGTTCTAATGCTCTGCCCGGTTAACCGGGGCGGTGGCCTGAACTGCCTCTCTTAATGTCAATTATCACAGATTCCGATCACGTCATTCGACTTTCGAAAAAAAGGGATAAATGAACAAGAAAAAGAGATGATATGTTCTTGAACTTGACACTTGGAATTCATTAAAAGAGGAGAGTACAAAAAATACAATTGTGCGCGGGAGAACTGGATTTCCTCAAGATCGCATCCCTTATGAGGGCAAAAGTCGCGATCTGATCAGGAATCTGTTCTCCAAAAGCATCTCCTCATTATATACAAACTAATTGGTACCTTTCTCATGGGTCTGATGCCGCTCAACCGTAATAACGGCGGAGGTTCTCCATGTTCCACGTCCTTGGCACCGCTTCGCCTGACATGGTCTGCAGCCTGTATGCGCCGTTCCCCAGCGCTTCTGCGACCACGTATGGCCCTTCCCACGTGACATCTAGATTCTTCAAGCCTTCAACTCGACTGGCTTCATTCTTTCGAAGGGCCAATTCACCTTGCTTCAGATTTCTTACGCGGACTCTGGCATTATAGTGCTGTTCCACATACGACTTGTAGGCCGCCTCCTTGATAGTGGCCTGCTCTCTGGCTCTCTCCAAGTCATCCAGGCTCTCTCTCAAACGCTGGTCATTGTCCTCTTCGGCATCCGGGATGGAGGATCGCGTTGATGGGATGATGAGCTCAGGCGAGATGATGGCCTCACTGCCGAAACACAGAAAATAAGGTGATTCACCTGTGGCAGTTCGTGGCGTTGTCCTGTATGCCCACAACACCGATGGGAGCTCGTCTACCCAGTTCCCTTTCGCGCCGTCCAACCTTCTCTTTAACCCCTGCACAATCGTTCCATTGGTTCACTCGGTGAGACCGTTGGCTTGCGGATGGGCTACTGATGTGAAACTCTGTTGGATGCCCATCTGGTTGCACCAGTCTCTGAAGACTCCTCCTTCAAACTGGCGTCCGTTGTCGCTGATGATTGTCTTGGGCAAGCCGAATCTGCAAACAATGTTCCTCCACACGAAACTGGTCATCCTCTTGCCCGTGATGGTTGCCAATGGCTCCACCTCAACCCACTTGGTGAAGTAGTCAACGGTCACCACCAAGAATCTTCTCTTGTCGGTCGCTTGGGGGAAGGGACCGACTATGTCAATGCCCCATTTTGCAAACGGCCACGGGCCTGTGATGCTCTTCATGGGCTGGCCGGGCTGAGATTACACCCGATCATGTACCTGGCACTGATGGCACGTTTTGACCACATGGTCGGCGTCGACCCTCATATTGGGCCAGTAATAACCTGCTCGGGTTGCCCTCAGTGCTAGTGTCCGGGCTCCCTGATGGCTGCCGCCTCTCCCCTCGTGGAGTTCCTTCAGGATCCTTTCTGCTTGCTTGGGCGTTAAACATCGCAACCACGGCTGCAAATATCCCCTCTTGTATACCACCCCATTCTTGAGCGCAAAATTTAGCGCCTTCCTCTCTAAAACTTTCGCCTCCTTTTGGTCGGGTGGTAACATTCCACTGAGCAAGTAGTTTCGCATTGGTGTCAACCAACATGACGGCTCGGCCTCAATGGTAGCGACCGTCATGCCGTCGGTTGATCTTGTCGGCAGTGTTTCCACTAGAACTCCCTTGGACAGATGGCTGCTTGCCGTGGAGGCCAGTTTGCTGAGGGCATCTTCCCTTGTGTTCTCGGATCTAGGGACCCGGGTCACCTCAAATCCTTCAAACTGTGTGGCCAGAATCTTTACCTTCGCCAAGTATTTCTGCATTGATGGCTCCTTGGCTGCATATGACCCGTTAAACTGGTTTGCTACCAAGGCCGAGTGGCCGTATGCATCCAGCTTGGTTGCGCCCAACGCTTTTGCTAACTCCATGCCTGCAATCAATGCTTCATATTCGGCTTCGTTGTTCGTGGCCGGGAATTGGAATCTCAACGCGTACGTCGTCTCCATGCCGTCAGGGTCTGTCACTATCAACCCTGCTCCTGATCCCTCCACGCCGGATGCACCATCCACATGCAGCCTCCACCATCCTGTCCTATCGACGCGGCGTTGCTTTTTGTCGGCTGGCTCGCTTGGCGCGTTGATGGTGACTTCATCCTTCTCCTCGATCCCGGATGGCAATTCTGCCAGGAAATCAGCCATTACTTGCCCTTTGATGGCTTTCCTCGGGGCGAACTCAATGGCATGTTCGCCTAGCTCTATTGCCCACTTGGCCAGCCTTCCTGACATTTCCGGCCTGGTCAAAATTGCTTTGAGCGGCTCGTTGGTGAGGACCACGATGGGGTGTGCTTGGAAGTATGACCTGAGGCGTCTCGCCGCATGGACCAATGCCATGGCCAGCTTCTCCTGAGCGCTGTATCTCAACTCAGCCCCCTGCAGCGTTCGGCTGACATAATAGACCGGACGCTGGATCTTGCTCACTTCCCTAACCAGTGCACCACTCACTACTTCCATCCCAGCGGCAAGGTACAAGTATAGCGTCTCACCTTGCTCGGGTGGGGACATGGCTGGTAGGTCTTTTAGATGATTTTTCAGCTTGAGGAACGCTTCATCCTCGGCTTGGCCCCATTGGATTGCTCCTTTTGGCCCGATACTACCCTTGAGGATCCTTAAGAATGGGAGTGAATTCTCTGCGGCTCGTGACAGGAACCTGTTCATAGCCGCCAGTTTTTCATTCAAGCTCTGTACTTCTTTGACGTTTCAGGGAGGCTTCATTTCTAGGACGGCCTGGACTTTCTTTGGGTTGACCTCCAGGCCGTTGTTGGACACCATGAGGCCCAAGAACTTCCCGGCCCCTACTCCGAACTGGCATTTGGCCGGGTTGAGCATCATACCTGCCGCATTTAGGGTTCCCAAAGTTTCATCCAGATCTTTCACCAATCCCTCATACGACACGCTCTTGATGACCATGTCATCGACATAAATCTCCATGTTGCGGCCGATCTGCGCTTTGAAAATCTTGTCCACCACCCTTTGGTAAGTGGCACCGGTGTTGCGTAACCCAAACGGCATCATCCGGTACGCGAAGGCTCCCCTCTCCGTGATGAAGGCAGTTTTGTCGACGTCGTCATCCTTCATCGGGATTTGGTGGTACCCCTTGTATGCATCCAGAAAACATTTGATCGGGAAAGGGGCCAACGCGTCCACCTTCTGGTCGATGATGGGTGTCGGGTAGCAATCCTTGGGGCATGCCCTGTTCAGCGCCTTGTAATCGATGCACATTCGCCAACTCCCATCTGACCTGTTGACCAGGACCGGGTTGGCTAACCACGTAGGGTATGGCACTTCCCGTAGGATACCTGGGTTCACCAACTCGGTTACCTGTTTGTTTACCACGTCATTCCTTTCTGGGCATAGCGGCCGTCTTTTTTGCATGACCGGTGAGTGTGAAGGATCCACTTTGAGGGCGTGTTGACCGAGTTCGGGTGATACTCCCGTCATGTATGTCGCCTTCCATGCAAAGACCTTCTGATGCTTGATCAGGACCTCCAGAACCACCTGACGACTTGCGTCGGGCAGGTCGGATCCCACTTGGACTCCTCGGCATCCGCCTTGGTCAAGGAACATGGGCAAGCACAATGCTGACAAGGTTTTGGGATCTGGGTTCCCTGACCGGACCATGTGGACCGGACGTCGGGGTGGCGATTCGTCATTTGGACGTTTCCGCTTCTTTAATGCGATTCTGTGGCACTCTCTCGCCTTTTGCTGATCGCTTCGAACGGTCGCTATCCCTCCTTTGGTCGGAAACTTCAAAAGGAGATGGAGGGTTGAAACAATACCTTTGAGCTGGGCTAACGCTGGTCTTCCCAATATTAGGTTGTATGGGCTATGAGCCTTGATAACGATGAACTCCATGTCCACCTCTTTCCTGGTCGGCCTCTCTCCGACCCCAACTGGAAGTGTGATTGTTCCTTCTGGCCACACCGTTCTGTCCGCGAAATCCACCAACGGTGTGCTTGTTGGAATCAACTTGGCCTTGGTGTTGTCGTCCAGCTTCTCGAAACAATGCCAATACATTATTTCTGCTGAGCTGCCGCCATCCACGTATGCTCGATGAACCATCTTATCCATTATTTGAACCGTGATGATGACCGCATCGCATCCGGCCGGGCGATTCCGGATGGGATCGTCGGCACCGAATGTGATCAACTCGCCTCTACCCAGCCTCCTGCTCGTCGGAGTGTGTTCTGGGGCTATCCTGCATCTAGCCTTTCTTTGTGAATCCGAGCTTCCCCCGGCATTTCCGCCTATGATAGTGAGTATATCATTGCTCGCACGCCTCGCTGGTTCTCGTTCTGGTGATGACTCCTCCTCATACTTGGCTCTCTTTTCATCTGGTCGCTCGGCACGAGTCACCTCCTTTCCTTTGCCACGCGCCCTGTTGGCACCTTGATACTGGCCACCATTCTTGTTGGCATATGTCGCCTTGTTGTGGGCTTTGGCGGTGGCAGCAAATTGCTTCAACTGCCCTTTGTGCAGGCATGACTCGATGGCCTTCTTCAAGTGGATGCAATCCTCTGTGTCATGGCCGTGGTTGTCATGGTACTCGCAAAACTTGTTCAAGTTTCGCTTGTTGGGAGGCATCTTCATGGCGCGCGGGGGTGGGATGACGTCGCGGTTTGCCAAGAAGACTTCTCTGGGCGTCTTTGTCAACGGGGTGAAGACTCTTTCTTGAGCAACTCGAGGTCCTAGCCTGTCCTTCACCGATGATGTTTTCTCTGCTTTGGCCGGTTGCCCATCCTGGATGAGCTTCTGTTTTGGCCAATAAGGTCGAGCCTCCTTCTGCATTGCCAACTTCTTCTTCTTCTTGGCATTCTCGTCGGCTCGGTGAAACATCTCCACCACCATATGCAACTCATCCAGCGTGTGTACCGCACGAAGGGTGAGTTCTGAATCCAGATCTCGTGATCCAGACCTTGCATGAAAATTTCGATCAACCACCGCGGCTGGACACGGTGCACCACCCTGTTGCTTTCATCGATGAAACGCTCATAATACTCCATTAAACTCTCACCGGATGACGCCCTGTGGCGTATCTTCATCAGGTCCTGCGTCGTGTTAGTGAACTTCCTTTTCTGCATGAACCTGGTGAGGAACAGTTCCTCGAGCTGCGCGAAGCTGGATATGCTTCCATTGTCCAGGTTGGCGAACCACACCCTTGCCGCCTCCTTGAGCGTGGTGGCAAATACTTGCACCACACGGGCTCGGGCGTAGCGTATGTTGACATGTTAGTTGTAAATGTATGCAGATGATCTGCTGGATCCGACAGACCATCATACGTACCCAGATTTGGTGGGATCCGAAGGCGGGGGTTGGCGACAAACTCCGTGACTGCCTCTGAAAAAGGGCTTCCTCTTTTCTGACAATCTGGGGCCTCGTAAAACACCGACAACCTCTGCTTCGCCGGCACCCTTGACTTAACACTGGGCTTGTGAACGTACGTCATGGCCCATTCCCCAGGCTGGGATCTAGGGTTGGCCTCCTTCTCGCCCGGATCTCCCCATTCCTCGTCTGAATCCTCCAGGAACTCATTCCCGTCATCATCCAGCTCTGTGAGGATAGGGGTTTTTCGCTTGGTTCATGTAGTCTCAGCAAAAAGCTTCGTCGGTGTGACCGTTTTTGCCAAACCTTCAAGACGCCGCGCTTTCGGCGGCGTGCCTCGCAGCTCCTGCAGCTGCTTGTTGATGGTAGCCTGTGACTCCAGGATCTGGCGAAGCACGTCACCATCCTCCGTCGTGAAGGATGGGGACGCGCCTGGGTGCCGAGCCTGCTCAGGCGTTGCCGAGATCGGCGTGGCTGCTGGGTTTGAAGGGGTGAACGGAACTCCAGCCCCCTCGTCGCCCAGATCTGTGACCACTACCTCGTCGGTGAGGGTGACGTGGTCTTGTCCTTCTCTGCTCATTTGCAGTGCGTGGGCTGTGAAGATAATCGGTTATATCCCCACAGACGGCGCCAATGTTACAGTCGCGATGTGCGTCTTAATGATCCGTCGCGATGGCACGATGAGATGAACCTGCTGAGAATCAAAGAACTCTCAATCAGGGCGGGGCGGCTAATTGTCGTTCCCGCTCCGATGCTAAAGTCAGTAGACTGTTCGGAGAGTTGGGATGTGATTGATTGTGTTTAGTAAACTTACCTCTCTCTTGTGAGGAAGAGAGATATATATAGTACTGACAGCTGACCTGGTCTCATCAGACCACGCCGTTAGGCGGTCTGGGAAGATTCCCCTGCCAGGTTTGGTAAAGCTGCCATCTGCTGTCGGGTCTGGCCCGATCGTCATGCAGGATGAGGGGTCGGGATGAACCATGCGGGATGGTGAGATGCCCGACCCTAACACAATAAAATATTCATTGGATCATATCTCGAGAGGTAAACCTTGTAATTTTCTCTATTCTTTTAGCTTTTCTAGATTGTATGTTTCTCCAAACTAATATGACCATTTGGATTATTTCATGTCATTCGTAGTGATCATTGGAGCTTTGTTGCAATAATACCCGATTTGAAGCAAGTATATTGGATAGATACCCTCCACCGCCCTCCATCCCGGACATTCGCCGATCTCCTTGACAATGCATTTCATTAGGGTAACTTGTTATGCTTATGCTATCACTTAATTTCAATTCAATTTTTTTAGCCTACACCATTGTTATAACCATGGAGTATATACATTGTAGTCTAGGAAGCAATCCTCGGACTGGGAATGTGCCTATTACACGATGCTGTTTGGTTTGATGGTGGTAGATGGTGTTGAAAACAACATGCAGGATCTTCTAAAGTTAACATAAACGTAACCTTCTACAATCTAATTCTATTACTCTTCATGACAACTTCCTAATGCACATGTGTTTCATGCATAGGTATTCGTGGATGATACCACGCCTTTCTCCTTGGAAGAACGTAACAATGGATGAGACCGATTAGCACTCCACCTAGTCCACGACCGTGCTTTTACCGTTGCAAGGCCACAATTCCGGAAGCTACCTACCACGTGACAAGGTGTTGGTCCATTGCATTTAGTTTTTTTTTAATTAGGAATTGACATTGGTAATGCACTTGTGTACACTTTAATATGAGGTTGTGCCTCTTTAGTATAGGGTGGTGATTGGAAACTGGCAGGTTTTTGTTGTATCGGAATACCGATTCATGTTTCGAAAGAAACGAGTCACATTTTTCAAATATTAGCCAATTTTGCAGTGCTTGTAGACGATATCGTAACAAGAGATTCGCTTAGAGGTGAATAAAGAAGCGTTTTCGCCACCACATTTTCACGCTCCACAATCTACAACCGGACACAAATCAGAATCGCCTTCAAATTCGCCTGCACAAGAGATTTCGCCACGCACCTCGCTAGTGAGTCTCTGTTGGCAAGATCGTTTCAGGAGGCGAATTCGCACACAAATTCGCATATTTCAAGAGGCAAGTTCGCCTACATTATTCACCTACAGCCTGTATTTGAGATGATATCGTAACCATTACGGTTTTTTAACATTTTCGGTATTCAACAATTGTCCAAAATTCAAGCGAATGAAGTGGCGGTATTGTAACCACTTCATAGGCGACTGATATGAGCGATATCGCTTCTGCAGGAGAAATGAAGCTGGCGATACCGTCCAGCATGATATGATTGACACCAGGCGGCACCAGGTGGCGAATTCGTAAGAATAATTCGTCTGGTTCACGGCGTTTTCAGAACCGCCGAGAAAAAAGCACTTTTAAGGCACAACCAAGTAAGGCGTTTTGGCTCTTTCAGGCTGCCTCTCTTCATCATGTCTTCAGTTGTTATTTGCAGAAATTGTGCACAGTTTATTTTTAATGTTCAGGATTTATTGATGATGTCTCAAATTGAGTTTTGTTTCTCTTGCAAAATAGAATTTTAATAGATTTAGTATTTCTCTTTCACTAAGCATTGAGTTATGAGGATAAATTGTGCCAAAAACGAATTGAAACCGGGCAGGTTTCTGAGGATGAATTGTGCTAGAAACGATCTGAAACTGGGTATGTTTCTGAGATCCACAAAAAAGGGGTTGTCAAAGCATGGTGGAGAATGTGAGATCTGTGGGATGATAATTGAGGGTCATATATGTAGGGGATGGCGGAGAGACAAAGTCAATATTAAATACCCATATTACACCCTAATCAATGCCTAAATTATATTTTTTTTGAAAGGAAAATTATATATCATACTCAAGGTACTGGAAAACATCCAGCAACGTTTGACAAGAGGAACTGTGGAGTATAACTCCACTCTACATAATCCGAACTATTATTTTTCCCTATGCTAGCTACCAGATGGGTATCTGTATTTTCATTTCTTGGTATCCAGCATGGAAAATTAAGGCCTTGTTGCACAAATTCTGCTCGAATCTCCTCAGTGATTGAGTGGCATAATTCTGGGGCATCCATGTCCCCATGTATGATCTGAATTAGGCTCAAAGAGTCTCCCATAGTAGCTACATCGGTCCATTGGAGATATGCCGCCATTCTCAGTGCTTCTCCCAGTGTTTCTGCTTCCACAAACATGGGATCTCGTATATCCATTATCTTTCTGCTCACAGCCCAAACAAAAGACCCATCTACAGCCACTGCACTACCCCAATCCTGCGCAATCCATTGCTATACCAGCATCAAACAGAATCCTTCTTCCCACCTCTGGCGGTCTTAATAAGTTACCTGTAGAAAGGACTTTTGAAACTCTCTCAGGCCAGGCATTTGCATCAGCAAAGGATATCAATGTTGAACGGATTGATGCAGCCAGTAAACTCGAGTCGATGCTCTTGTCTTGAAACAATTTTGTATTTCTCTGGAACCACACCCCATCGCAGACCATTGCCATTAGCTCTCTTGTCTTATCATCATTGTCGATCAGCAACTGTCTGAACCATCCATCACCTCTTGCTCTTTCACTCCTCAGTATTTTATGTTGTAGACCCAGAGCTACTCCTTTTGCATATTCACATTCAAAGAACAAGTGCCTTATCGTCCCATCCCCTGTATTACAAAGTTGACACTTTAGCGGGACTTGTACCTTCCTATACCTGAGGTTCTCCGATATTGGCAGAGAGTTCATGCATAACCTCCACACACAGAGTTTCGCTCTTGATGGTATGCGCATTCTCCATAGTCTCGACCAGAAATCATCAGCCACTATCGCCGGACCACCGCTATTGTGATAATAAGCCGATCCCTGGTTCTCTTTCAGTGTATGGTCAGGACCGTCCCTGTAATTTTTGGGGCCCGATGCAAAAAAAATGATGATATTCAATCTTTTTATGTTCAATTTCTTTCTCATATTTCTAAAATTTTTATAAATAATTTGCAATTATGCCTCAGTCATAACAAAATATATATGTAATATAAAATTTTTGTGTCTCTCAATTTTTCTCTAGTTCAAATTTTGCCTTAATTTTTTTTAAATCTCTAAAAAAATTTTACAATTATATCTCAAGTGTATAAAATATATAAAATTTGGGGCCCTTCAAATTTTGGGAACCGGTGCGACCGCACGGATCGCACTCCCGCAGGAACGGCTCTGTGTATGGTACATAGATTTCACAGTGAACTTACCATTTGGACCATTATTCCAGACCCAGACATCTCTCCCTTCTTGTCCCCTTAACTGGATTGATAGTATATCGTTCGCGTCCTCCGCAGCAAAACTATATTGAACAAGTGGGATGTTCCAACCTCCCGTGACCTGGTCGATCAGGTCGGAGACATGCTGTAGGTGTTCTGGCACATGATCCGGATCTCTGATTCTGAAGTTTCTGGTTGACGGTAGCCATGAATCCTGCGTGATGCTGGTATTCCTCCCACTTCTGATGTGCTTCCGGCTCCCTAGTTTCAACGCCTCGATGCCCTTTGAAATTCCTTGCCAATGCCTAAATCTATTTATACTATTAAAACAGCTAACTTCTTGAAAAGTCAAGTACCCATCCTTACGCCACGTCAGTGTTTAAAGCCCTTCTAAAATTAACACTTCTTTTCTTTTTTTATTTGCACAACTTTTATTTACCGCAATTCTCTTTTCCTCTTTCTTAGTTTTACTGCTCCGATTATCATGTAAAGCCTTTTCCCCTTTTCAAAATAGTTCTTGCTCAATACTTTTTGAGTCAACATAATTATCTGTTGTTGTAGATGGTTATACTCCTCAGACCCCATCACTAGATAGCACATTGTTACTGCAACTGATTCGAAATTTTTCCCTTTTTTTTTTCAATGATGCAGATGTTCAGTATATTTGTTGCTAATGTGTTGCCTCCTTAAGCTGAAGCTGGGCTCACTAATTTCTGATTCGATTGGGTTCTATTTTTGCAATGGTTAATTCAGGTTTGTTTTCATCTTTTCAAGGCATTTTTTTAATTTTGCTGATTGGATTTTTGTTTTGATTTAATATTTGATGGTTTTGTTGAAAAAGCTCAAGAGTTTGAATTCTCCAAATTTGGATAAGCTTAAGTATTTGGTGGAGACTTGGGCTCAGGAGCACAAATTTCATGTCCTTTTTAAACTTTCTTATGTTGTATTGTATGTTGTGATTCCTTTTTTATCGGCTTACATTTGTGGTTTGACAGATATGTGCAGCTTTAATGTCATCTGTAATGTTGCGCAGGAGAGATAATGAGTGTTGAGTGTGGGAACGTAGACCTGCTATTAAAGCATTAAGGTCAACAGTTACTATGAATCGAAAGAATGATCGAGTCTGTTGCTGATACGTACTGCCTCTGCCGTGATGGAACTTTAATACGAATTTGATTTTTGAATAACATGTTGCAATTTGATTTGTACAATGTTTGCTAAAATCTTCATCATGTGTCGTTATTTTCTTTGCGAATGAGAATCCAAAAGATAGATTTGTTGTTTCTTGATAGATTGATTATGAAATTTTGGCAAGTAGAATTGCTCTTCATTGTTACTTAATTTTGTTTCTACTTTTCTATGTTAGGGTTCCAATGGTAAACAGGAACTGCTCTTTGTTTCTTTTGTAATGATGTTGTGGATGTTGTGAGATGGGATGATATTAGTAGTTGGTTTTCTGTTGATTTTTCTGGGGAAAAAAAGCTGGGGCTTTGCAAAACTAATTTTATAAACTTTTAGGTGTGCCTTAACTGTTAAGTGTCTGCTGAATGTATTATGAGTTGGTTGGTTTTTAAATATGTCAGTTTGTTATCTGATTATGTTGTTGCTAGATTTAGACTCCTCATCTTAGAACTGTGATTTTGAGTGATAATCTCCAGTGATTGTGGTTGGTTTAATTCTATCCTCTTCTTGCTCAGTTCTAAGCCTATTCCTTTCTTCTCCTTTTAGATTCCTCTTCAACCAGCTTAATATTACAAGCAATGGGTCTCTGTCCATACTCGACTCTAACTGATGGAGGTGTGCTCTATGTGATACTGGTAAACACAGCCATGTCTCTCTCCATCGTCAAGGACATGCCCCGTGCTAAATGCTCCACAAGGTTGGCATCAACTTACCTTCATGGGACGATTATTCCATGGATGAAACCATAGATCACGATACCGTCATGGAATCCCATCGTTAATATAAGAAATATCATGTTTATTGTTAATATAAGAATCTTTCATGTCTATATTGTTAGAATATATATGCTAATCATTTTTGTTAAATTGTTATAAGACATCCGTGCATCGGCACGGGTATCATCTACTTATATTATACCTTAAATACTTTTTCGATAAGATCAAAATCAGGCCATATTAAATACATGTATTACACCCTAATCATTGCCTAAAATATATTATACCTTAAATACTCTTTTGAGAAGATCAACATCAGGCCACGCATCTCCCTCCATCATCTTTGACCAAAATATTCTTCCTTCCTTGATAATAGAGATTTGAACAAACTGTAAAGTAAAAAGGTAAGAAAAACAACACATCTACCCCTTAATTAGTAATTTTTATTATTACACTAGATAGAAGAAAGTATCACACTCCTAAACATGATGAGACAATAAAAGCTCATACTAGACAAACTTGACAATTCAAGAGAACTAATGAATCACATGTAGTGGTACAAAATAAAATACATCAAGCTAGTCTAATATCATCAGTAAAGGCTAATAGAGAGACTTTATATTTTTATCATTACTGTAAATCTCAATTCTAAGAGTACTAAGTATGTTACAAGACATTATATAAGAATTCAAACCTTTTACTCAGATGGCAATTGGCATGCTGGCAAGATTTCCTGAGGTGTAGACAAGTAACAGCATTAAACAAGTTTAAATGGTTAACCTTTTGATTATAAATTTATAATAGACAAGGGACTATTTTCTATCTTAGTTTTGAACGGAAAACAATAATAATATTCCTACTAGTTGTATAAAAAGTGTTGCTATATGGAATACGGCATTTTACTTTTTCGGTCCAAAATACGGTATAAAAGTACAAAAATAAACTCAACTTATTTGATTTTTTGAGAAACTAGATAATTTACAGGGGACGATAATGTCATCTCATTAATATTTTGGATTTTGCTAAGTTGAATATTAGAATGCGTATAACATTGTTGTACTGTTGAACAAACCCTAAGTAACAATATCCCTACTGTAGAACAATATTGTTATTGTCCTACCGTAGAACAATTACAATATTCCTACTACTGCTGGTAAAAAAACAAGCCGGGAGTAAAGAACAAACCCTAAGTAACTAAAAATACCGTAGTATTGTATTAGCTGCATTTTCTGATTATGTAAATTATTTCATGGTAAATTATCATTATATTTTAATGGAGACTCGAGTATTTTGAATGAAAATGCTACTATCAGAGTATCAGTAGCATATTCTAACGTAGGTGTACCAAAGGGCTCTTAGGTTTTTTTAGATGGTTTAGGGTGGTTTAGCACAATTTATCTGAATATTTTTTATTTCAGTTTAATTTAGTTTAGTTCAGTATATTTTACTTCAATTTAGGCCCTGTTTGCTAGAGCTTATTTCTTGCTGAACTGAACTAAAAAAAATAAAAATAAATACTGAACTGAATTGAAAAATATTTAAAAATACCGAACTGAACTTAAAAAATAAAATAAAAATACTGAACTGAACTGAAATATGTTGAATTGAACTGAAAAAAGATAAATATACTGAACTGAACTGAAAAACAATTATTTGAACTGAATTGAAAAACAATAAAATAGAGTAAAAAATTCATTATTGACAAATAAAATAAGCTGAATTATACTTAATTTAATAGAAATTGAACAGAATAAAGCGTAATGTATTGAAATAATGACTTAATGCAACTAATTTTATCAAATCACATTTACTTATAACTAAATTGAATTAAACTGAAGTAAAGTTTAATGTATTCAAGACAATAATAGTGTGATTAAATTAAACTAAAATTGATCAATATACACTTATACATGATTGAAATAGACTTCATTAATTTTTAATTAAATTGAACTGAACTTGTTAAAAGAATATTCAGAATATGATAGAACCACTAGCATACAAAGATTGCTCAATTTTGTCGTATTCACAAAATAATGAACTTGCATTCATCTAGTGATCAAACACTAATTCAACCGAATATAATTGAATGTATTGGACATAGTAATTATACGACTGAATGAAACTGAAATTCATCAAATCACATTTGTTCATAACCAAATTAAATGAACTGAATTGAATTGGATCAAATTAAACTGAATAGAAACTGAACTGAACTGAAATACAGTAAAGATCTATAATAAAAAATATAGAAGAAATTTACAGAACTAAAAAATAAAATAAAATGTATTTGAATAGAACTGAACTGAAAAAAATTAAAAAAAATTCGAACTGAACTAAACTTAAAAAATAAAAATAACCATTGAACAGGAAAAAAATAAAAATATACTGAACTGAACTGAAAAATATTTTAAAATACTGAACTTAATTGAAAAAATAAAAAAAAATACTGAATTGAACTGAACTGCTTTACAGAAAAACTCTTGCAAACAGGCCCTTAGTATTTTTCAGTTCAGTTCAGTTCGGTTCAGTGCGTTATACTTTTAAGTTTTTTAAAACGATTTATGTGTTAATAATTCAACTCAATTCAATCCAATTCAGAGAAAATATAATTTAATTTAATTTAGTTCAGTTAATATATATATACACATTTTAAGTTTATGTTGAAAATTTACTTAATTTCAGTTAAGTTATGTAGTTCAATTCAGTTCTATATCTTGAGTTTTGTTCAATTAAGTTCACTACAAAATATTTTAGTTCAATTGAGTACATTAAGCTAGGTTTTGATGAACTATGATTTGATAAACTACAACTACATTAATTTATATCAATGCATTGACTGTCTTTTTCAATTTAGTTCAATCAAGTTCAGTTCAATATAATTCAGTTCGATTTAGTTTAATAAGTTAGGTCCAATTTGTTAAGTTTATAATTGATGAAATATGATTTGATAAAATTCTGCTAGTTTTTTTATTATATCAATGCATACTTTTGTAATTCTAACTTAATTAATTTCAGTTTAGTTCAATTAAGTATTCTTCAGTTCATTTCAGTTTAGCAATCTATGTTTGATTTATTAAGTCTGGTGCTGATAAAAATATGATTTGATAAAATATAGCATAATTTGATTATATCCATACATCAATTTTTTTTCTCAATAAAGTCCAGTTCAGTATATGTCAGCTCAATTATGTTTAATATCTAGGATAATTTTATTAAGCTCGATTCTGATGAAGTATAATTTGATAAAATTAAGCTAATTAGTTATATCATTGCAGTAATTTGTTTCATCAATTCAGTTTTGTTCAATTAAGTTCAATTCAATATACTTCAATGGGTTGTTTTGTAATCAAAATTTTAAATGAAATATGATAAAATAATCGATTGAATTTTAGTTCGGTTCCGTATTTCTTAGTTCAGTATTTTTTTATTCAGTTCAGGCGGCCCTTATTATGGAATATGAATAACCCTTGGCTAGATAGTTTGAGTAGAACTGAGATATGTGTGCATTATTTTCAGGAAAATTCAGAGAGATCCATCCCCAAACTGTATAAATACATGGAATCTGTATAGTTTTCATGTTGCAGAGCTTGTTTTGTTCTTACAAATCCTTCTGAACCAGACATTTTATTATGTCAATTTGATTTCTCACTTCAAATTGGTGTTTCTTTATATGTTTTCTTGGTTGACTGTCATTATACTTTATTTCATTAATTTTTTTCCGTAGGGGATGGGCTTATATACTGTCTAGCATGGTCTTTCTAGTACTGAGGTATGACATACTCTTAAGAAAAAATACTGATGGTGATCATAATTTCTAGATTATCTGTCTTACTTAATTTTAAAAGCACAATCAAAGCATAAAAAATTGTCTTCATTGCCTTACCACACATAAAAAAACTGTAAAAGCAAGAGCTAGTGTCTTGTAGGTAGTTCTATGTGTATGGTGATGTGTGGATAATGAGGATACAATTGTAGGGAGAATGAATGACTCAAAAAATTGCACACCTTTCATCTTGTCTAGAGTAATGCATAAATACATTCATTTATACTAACTACTAAGGTCACTACACTGATCAGAATTCTTAGGCTCTGAGCAAAATGTGGTAGAAACGGAGCCATTCGATTCTCCTGCTATACGAAAATTCCAAAAACTCCCCTTTGAAGCCACCAAGTTATCTTCACACAAGAACTCCCATGAGAACCACATCTCTATCATTCTGTCTACATCGTGAACCAATACATTTGTCATGCTTCCTCGATGTTTTCTCGCTAGTAAACCAGCTGTATAGATGGAAGCCATTCTACCTGGACATTCTGGTCCATGGCCACACGGTCCATCCACCACCACCACATCCCACTTCAGCTTCTGCACTTTTACAGGAAGCTGTTTTAATGCCAGAATGCATCTGGAATTTTTTAGAGGAAAAGATGATGCTGGTGAGCAGTGTTTGTCGTTTCTTGCTCGCTTCAACAGCTTGAAAGCGTCCCTGGCTAGCGTAGGGTACTCGAGTCTGTAAACTGATGAAGTAGTATTATCAGACATGGCCATCTTTTCGACCTTTTCAGGATCATCTTCTAGAAAGACTGTCTTTCCACCTGCATTTAGGGATGGAAGGCTGGAGTAATCTTGTTCAAGCCCAAAAACCAGAAGATTGCATGGAGATTTAAGGGCTATGAGATCAAAGAGAAATCGCCTTTCCTTCTCAGTCATACTCTTAGAATTTGCTTTTGAGGAGCGCGAGACATTGCTGTGATGTGAAGCATGAGGTGATGAAGGAGATGAGCGAGCTGGAGAAGATGAGGTAATCATGGTGATCTTGAGAAGCCTCAGCACCGAAGCAGAAGCCAGGATGAATACAATGATAGGGATGAGTTTCTTTTTGTTGAGGAGACTCATCTTTTTTCCTTCTCCTTTGCTGTACTTTTCGCTCGACTTCCGGAGATTATTTGAGACAACAAGAGGATGATGAGGAGGCATTGTGGCTTCAGTGGGACTAATTTGATGAAGTTTCATTTGCTACATCTTGATGTTTGATTGGAAGCCTTGCAAACACCAGATAATAGTTTGAAGCAGATGTGGACTTGCTTATGGCTGAAGTAAAAAAAGTGAAAGTTTGGTGGCTGAATCATTCTGGTTAGATGCAACATTTATGTGTACTCTAAGTTTCTGGTGTATTGTCACAAATAAAGCTATGAAAAGGGCAAAAAATAATCACCAGAATAGGCAAAGCCACACAATGTTACTGGAGTATGCCTTTGCTCTTTATCAGTATCTTATTTTTCAACCTTCTTTTCCTCATCATTTACATAATTTGGCTCATGAAGCTTACATGATTAAGTAATCATGGATCATCATGATTCATGCCTGAATCAATGATCTTTTCTTTAATCTTGTTTGGGCCATCCAGTAAAGTTCTTGTATTTTAAAAAGGTTCTACCATTCCAGTCCCATCCCCTGAAAAGCACATCATGCATGCATGCATGCACCATATACTCAATATTCCAACTTAAATGAACTGTATTATGATTTTCTTTTACTCTGCCTACTCATCATCAGTATTATCCCATCCTCACATTCTATTAAAAATACAATTATTAAAAATACAATATTTCGTTTAAAAGTTTTCTTATAATATTTCGTAGTCTATTTTTTTAGGAGTTAATTAGTGGTTAATTTTGTAATTTTAGATCTAGTTGTATTTAATTGAAATATTTTCCATCATCCCATAATTCATTCTTTTGCTATTTTTATTTATGATATTTTATGATTTTATTTGGTTTTACATAAATCAATCTTATTATTTTAGACCTATTTTCCTAATTTATTTATAATTTTCTCCGATTTTTAATTGATTTGATTAATTCTGTAATTTTGGTCCATTATCATTGTAGAATTTCCTAATTATATATATATAGACACATACAATTTATTGAACCTTTTAAAATAATAAAGCATACTATTTTCATTTGGAAAGATCCTGGATAAGGTTGAATATAACAATTTGTTACGATCGGAAAAACGGCCCAAGGATTGCTTGGGAATATTGCAGCTAACCGAGCTGAAATTAAAAGAGAAAAAGCCAAAATAGCAAAAATTTTACAAAATCAGATAATCAAGAACAGTGCCAGCTAGCTAATTATATCGTTGTTCATCATGTGCCCGGCATGTGATTTCAGGCCATTGATTTGGCATGTCTTGACTAGCCATTTAATCAAGCTAAAGACTATTCTGCCCTTGATAATTCTTTCTAATCATAACATACCCTTCCACTCAGATTGAGCTTGTTCTCAAGCTCATTTCAGGCAACAAAATCAGGGAACTGGTTGCTGGTGAAAGTGGAATCCTCCCATGAAATTTCATCTGCATGCAAGCATTTCCAGAGAATGAGCCACTGAGTAGATTGAACCCTCTGCACAGTGATCAGCCTGCGCTGCAAAACTTTCAATGGCTGCAGCTCCTCCAAATCTTCAGCACTGATGTTTGGTGCAGTACTAGGAGTAATAGAAGGATCTCCCACAAAAAGTTTGAGTAGAGAAACATGGAAGATTGGGTGTACCTTGCAACCAGCAGGTAGAGAAAGTTTATAAGCCACAGTGCCCACCTTCTTAGTTATGTGAAATGGTCCATTATACTTTGGAGAATGTTTGTTGCTTTCAGCTATCATGAGAGTCTGTTGCTTGTACTTGTTTGCCTTCAAGAGTACCTAATCTCCTGCTTGAAAAACCCTCTCAGTCCTCTTGGCATCAGCATGTCTTCATCCTGAGCTGAGCTTGCTTCAGATTTTCTTATAATTTCTGATACACTGAAGCCCTTTGTTGCAGAAGATCTTGAGCAGCTGGGAACAAGGAGTATGTAAGAGCACCAAAAGGCAAGGTGATAGGCTTAACCCCATACATGCCTTCATAAGGAGTCATTTGTAAACTTGAATGATAGCTGGTCTTGTACCACCATTCAGCAGCAGCTAACCAATCCTTCCAAGTGCCATGATACTTATTGCAGAAACATCTCAAATAATTCCCAATCACTTGATTTACCCTCTCAGTCTGGCCATCTGATTCAGGGTGATAAGCACTACTATAATTCAGTTTCACTCCCAATTTTCCAAACAACTCATTCTAGAAATGGCTTGTAAAAATTTTGTCTTTGTCAGAAACAATGGTATCTGGGAGTCCATGGAGCCTGTACACTTCATCAATAAATAATTGAGAAACTTGCTTGGCAGAGAAAGGGTGTACAAGAGGCAAGAAATGACTGTATTTTGAAAATCTGTCCACCACAACCAGAATAGTATCAAAACCCTTGGATAATGGTAGCTGTTCAACAAAATCCATAGAGAGTTGTTTTCATGCAATGTTGGGAATGGGAAGGGGCTGCAACAAACCTGGAGAGTGACAGTGTTCACTTTTGTTTCTCTGACAAGGGATGCATGCTCTGACAAAGTTAATGACATCACTTCTCACTTCTGGCCAAATAAACACAATTAGGATCCTCTTAATGGTAGCACTTTGCCCTGAATGTCCCCCTATGGCTGAGGAATGCATGGCATTTAAAATCTCCTGCCTGATACCTCCCTGATTGCCTATGTAATCTTGGAACCTTGTTTGAGTATACCATTAGCATAGGAAAACTCACTGTTGTTGTCCTCTCCCAGTACAACACTTGCAATCCTTTTTTGAGCTTGCTCATCCCCTTCACAGCTTGCCTCAATCTTCATCTAGTTTGGAACCAGAGTAGAAGAATGTATGACATTACAGTGTGGATGAGACTCTTCAACTCCCTCCAGTGCCAGTGTCTCCTTTTCCATGCTCAACCTAGAAAGAGCATCAGCTGCCAAATTAGATTTACCACTTCTGTACTGAATTTCAAAATCAAGCCCCAAAAGTTTTGTAATCCATTTGTGTTGCACAGCTGTGTGTAGCTTCTGCTCCAACAAGAACTTCAAACTATTATGATCAGTCTTGATTACAAACTTATTACCAACCGAATAATGCTTCCATTTCTCAACTGCCATTACCAGTGCCAACAACTCTTTTTCATAAGTTGAAAGTCCCATATTCCTAGGGGAAAATGACTTACTCAAATAAGCAATAGGTCTGCCTTGTTGCATCAGAACAGCTCCCATACCCAAACCACTTGCATCAGTCTCAATCTCAAAAGGAATAGAAAAATCTGGCATTCTCAACACAGGTGCTTCAGTCATGACCTTCTTCAACTGTATGAATGTTATTTCAGCCTTCTCATTCAATTTAAAAGCATTTTTCTTGAGTAGATCATGCAAAGGTCTACAGATTACTCCATAACCTTCTACAAATCTTCTGTAATAACCAGTGAGCCCAAGGAAACCTCTCAATTCCTTGACACACTCAATTTTGTGAGGATCCATCTCTACTCCCATGCCAGAAACAATGTGCCTTAAGTAATCCACTTTTCTGGTAGCAAACACACACTTTGAAGCTTTAGCTAGGAGTTGGTGCTCTCTCATTATCTTCAAAACCAATGACAAATGCTCCAAATGATCTTCAAAAGACTTACTGTATATCAGTATATCATCAAAAAACACAAGAACACACTTTCTAAGTAGAGGCTGGAACACTGAATTCATCAAAACTTGAAAAGTAGCTGGTGCATTGGTGAGGCCAAAAGGCATTACCAAAAATTCAAAGTGGCCTTGGTGAGTGGAGAATGCAGTCTTTTGTACATCTTGATCTCTTACCCTTATCTGGTGATATCCTGATCTCAAGTCCAACTTATTGAAAATCTTAGCATTATGAAACTCATCCAAAAGCTCATCAATCACTGGAACGGGGAATTTGTCCTTGATGGTTAGATGATTCAGCTTCCTATAATCAATACAAAGCCTCCATGAGCCATCTTTTTTCTTGACCAAGAGTACAGGTGAGGAGTAGGGGCTGTTACTCACTTGTATGACCTTATTGTCTAGCAAACTTTTGACATGTGCTTCTATCTCAGATTTGTGGAAATGGAGGTATCTATAAGGTCTAGATTTAAATGGCACTGCATCAGGTTTAAGATTAATCCGATGATCCACAGTTCTAAGAGGAGGTAATAATTTTGGCTCTTGGAAAATGTCATCAAACTCTTGTAAAATCTTCATAACTTCTGAATTGTTTCCTTCCCCTTCTATTGCAGCTGTCACCTCTTTCCCATCTTTTCTGCTCACCACTGTCCCTGCTTCACCTCCACTGACTGAGACCTTTATGCAACTTCCTTTAAAAACTTCTGAACTGTTCTGCTCTAACACACCCTCTATAGGTCCAATCACATACACTTTAGCATCCATGCTATCAAAATACTCTATTCTTTGTAACTGATACTCCAGTCTCATTCTTTCCTCTAACACCCTGTCAACCTTGAGAAATCCACCCCCATGACTAGCAGGGAGAGCACACCTTCCAAGCCATACCAGATCAGTGTTGTGAAAATCTGCAGTCTGCCATTCTTCCACCATAGCTAAACAATTCCTTCTCCTTCTGAGTTGAGCTAACTCCTTTGCTTCATCCCCTCTTAATAAACTGAATTGTGAGGCTTTAGTATTACCTTGTAAACACCATGGTGCACCCTTGCTGGTAATCCATATCTCATCAGTATTAAAATCAAAAGAAATTGGGCTCAACAATGCCATCCAATCAGCACCAAGTATCATGTCTGTTCCTCCCAGGTGCATTACCTTGAAAAAGAAATTGAATAAGTGATTCTGAATTCCCCATCTCACTTGTGGACATTTAGAAACACCTCCCACCAAACTGCCATCTGCAATTGAAACTTTGAAAGGTCTGGTAATTATTTCCTCCAACTTTAATCTCTTCACCACCCTAGGATCTATGAAACTAGTAAAGCTTCTAGTGTCCATTAATATCTTGACATTTTCACCAGCAATATCACTCATTATGGATATGGTATTGACCTCATCTCTACCATTTCTAATGACCTTCAGCTCAAACACTTTTGGTTCCAGTTCCAATTGCTTTCTTTCTTCACTCTCAGTGTCAATCACCAGTAAGTCCTGCTCATCTGATCCTTCCTCCTCAAGGCTGGATATTAAATGCACTTTCTTAAACTTGCAAGTATCCCCTGGAAAATACTTCTCACCGCACTTATAACATAACTGGTTTTCCCTTCTAAACTGTTGTTCCTGTGGTGTAATCCTCTTAAAACCCTCATTATTTCTGAACCCTTCACCCACTGCTCTTTCAGTTCTCTTGAAAACTTCTCCCACTGCTCTTTCAGTTTCTGCTTTCTTCTTCTGATCAAATTCCTTATCTGTTATGTGCCCTCCAACTCCATGATGTACACTACTAGCCTTGTCTCTCCTATACAAATACTCCAAATGCTCTTCTTGCCAAATGGCTAGCTCCACAACTTCATGCAAAGAATTTGGTCTCCTGATCTCACCAAGGGTTTAAGATCACTTTTGAGTCCACTTAAAAAACTACTCAGAAAGTATTGTTCACTCTGTTGGGGATGCAACAACAGTACCATGGATTTCATATCCTCAAATTCCTCCACATACTCTAAAGCACTCCTCCTCTGATACAATTTGTTGAACTCTTCAATGATATCCTCCCCTTCTTTAACTGAAAACCTCTTCTAACAGCAGATTGCAATTCACTCCAACTCACAAAACTCCTATGATATCTCTCAGACTGATACCATGTCCCAGCTTTACCTTCCATAAGTAAAACAACCATATCCATCTTTTCTAACTCACTCAACTGATGATAAGTGAAATATTTGTTGCATTTTCTCAGCCACTCCCTAGGGTTGTCACCACTAAACATAGAGGGATCAATTTTGGGGTGTAGTGACTGAACTATCTTAGATCTAGGGCTCTTTTATCCCAATAAATATTGCAAGTCTCTTCCACTGGCTTGGCACCAGTGAAATTCACATACACATGATTATTTTGCATAGGTACTCTCATCCCCTCAACACATAGATCCTCACTGCTTCTAAACTTCCTAGCTCCTACTCCCTCTCCCATCAGAATTCTACAGTTCCCCACATAAAACTCATCTTGAATTAACGGCTCACAGTTTTTAAACGATTGGGAGAAAATTTCGGCGCGGGGGTTGGGGCTAACCTCAGGGTGATATCTCAGTGGAGTTACATCACGTTCATGTCTGCTCGGACCACCGCTCTCAGCCGCCAGAGCTTTTCCTTTGACCATCGCCATCACCGTCTCTCTGAAATGGCGTTCCTCCTCCGCTCGGTTCCGTTGAATCTCCTGAAACTGTCGATGTGAATCTGCGAGCTCGTTCAATTTTCTATCCAGATCCAGAGTAGATCTGGAATTTTCCGATCTCATCTCGCCGTACATCCTAGCTTGATCAAGCCGGAATTCAGCTAGAGCCGAATCCAGCTGGTTGCGTAGTTCCACATTGTATGCCTCCAACTGCTGTCGATCGGCGTCCAATTGCTTCCTCGTTTCCTCCGTTAGAGCCTCGAGCTCGTTGAGCCGCCCGTCGATAGCCTCGTTCCGCGTCGGTTTCGCCATGGCCGGAGGTTCGCCGGCTCCGATACCACCTGTTACGATCGGAAAAACGACCCAAGGATTGCTTAGGAATATTGCAGCTAACCGAACTGAAATTAAAAGAGAAAAAGCCAAAATAGCAAAATGTTTACAAAATCAGATAATCCAAAACAGTGTCAGCTAGCTAACTATATCACTGTTCATCATGTGGCCGACATGTGATTTCAGGCCATTGATTTGGTATGTGTTGACTAGCCGTTTAATCAAACTAAAGACTATTCTGCCCCTGATAATTCTTACTAATCATAACACAATTATACTATTTGGACTTTACTTAGTGTTGTATGACTCATGTCCAATACTTCATTATCATCAATTTTGGATCATGCTCGTAAGAGATCTTTATAATGCATGGTATCTATTTTTTTTTATATCTCTAATTAAGTAATTATAATGAAGTTTTGACTTTTGAATGTCTGATAAAAAAAAATTTTGAGTGTCCATGAACCAATTTTTTCTCCAAATGTTCTTCTATTCAATTATATTTTAATTCTATCACTAACAGATGATAAACATAATTTTTTTGAAACAATTTTTAAATGAACATGATGCTTTTTCTAGATGAACTTTATAATATTTTGCACATAAAAATTATTTTTATCTCCAAAAATATGAGCATCGTTTTCGAGAGGCCGGAAAGACTAAAATACCCGTGGAGCAGAAAAGGTAAAAAAATAGAAGCTATTTGTCCTTCTCAGTTCTCACAAAACAGGAAGACACAGATTACCCGACCCCTATTGATCCGAAACCGGGCGACAAGTATTGGCGCGAATTACTGATTTTGGGGTTTAATCCTATATCTCCTGGGCAAGCCTTCACCAAGCAATGGTGTAAAGCTTCCATGGATTCAGTGGTGTGCTCAGCTATTGAAGAGATATGCGCCGAGGGAGCCGGTGGGGTGAACCTCGGCAGGCTTTGGTCCTTGCTCCAGTCTTCACTCGCCGCCCACGGTCTCCCGCTTTGCCCCGCCGTCAAGGCTGCCGTATGGTCCAACCTCCTCAGCTTTCCCGGCCTGCAGTTCCAGCTCCGAGGGTCACCCTTCAGCCCTCAGGACAGTGCCGTTCAGTCCGTGGAAACCTGCGAGGAGATGGATTTGAAGATTGCAGCTTCAGAGAGAATGCGCTGCGATTTCCTTGGAATGTATGATGTTGGCGCCTCCAGCTCAAGTGTGAGTGACATAGAGCGCTCTATTCTCGATCGCCTTGCCGTTGCCAGGTACTGGTAGTGATATTTGTTGATTTCATGTACTAGGCATTTAAGATGACTTTGTTGATAGTTGCAATTCTTTTATTCAATAGGTTTTTCTGGTTTACTTTACTTGCAGACATAATGGGATAACACAGAATCAACTTGCAAAGGAACTGAAAATTAAAGGGAATGACATCTTTTACAAATTGAAGAAGCTAGAGACTAGGGGGTTGATAGTGAGGCAGTCAACTGTGGTGAGGACCAAAGGAGCTTGCGGAGAAGGTGAATACAAGAATTCGAATGTGGTAACCAATATGGTGTATTTGTATCGTTATGCAAAGCATTTGGGTTGCGAACAGAGGATTGAAATTGTCAGAAAAGACAAGGCCTTTGTTGATGAATTTGACAACGGGGATGCAGCTGATAAAAATGATGATGCCTTTTGCCAAGAACACATTGAAGAGGACGTAAAAGTGAATGACTTTTTACCCGCATTGGAATCTGTATGTGAAAAACTGGAGAAAGCTCCTGGAAAGGTTAGTTTAGCATTCAAATTCAGGTTTTGTTCTGTACAGATTTCGTAGGTCATACATATGATTTCCGTCTCTCCAGGTTCTAGTTGTATCAGATATTAAAAAAAACCTTGGTTATCGAGGAGCATCTGGGCATAGATTTTGGAGAAGGGTAAACATTCTCTCTCTTGCGTTGAATAATTATTTTTAAAAAGTTGGCACTTCAATTTTTCTTTGTTTCCACACTTTGTAGATATATGGCAAGTTGAAATCTGCTCAGTTAGTTGAGGACTGTGATACCAAAGAAAGAGACAAAGTAAGAACTGCAAAACCCTTACAAATTCAGTTCGAATACACAGTTACTGAAATTCAGGGGGTTTTTCCCAATGTTGGTACATTGGCTTCGTCATCCTCTATTCTTTCAATCTCAGTATTTTAATCATGATTATATTGCTTCCATTTTATTCATCCCTGGCTTGCTTGATTTTGAGAATATTTATCTGTTGGTTATATAATCTTATTGGATGCATTTTTTAAAACTAAGTCTGTGCATCATTAGAAACTGAAGTTAACTCATGTGTTTGGTATTGGAGCTCTTTGGCGAAATGCTATGCAACTCGGTTCCTAGCATAATTAATGCTGGTATCTTGTGATTTGAAATGTTGACGCTAGCTGAGATGTTTTATTGAAAAATTTCTTGTTCAAATTAGAATAAAAATAATATTAAAATACGATGTAAGGATATTTGAATTCCAGCCGCATTGTCTTAATTTCTGTTACATGACAAGTCTTATTCAGTATATGTGAAAGGATACAAATTGTATACCTTACTTTTTATAATTATCTTTTGTCACTATATATGTCTATCTTTTGAAAACTTTGTTTATGTTTCAAACTAATAAAGATCCATGATGAAAACCCAAATGAGTGATGGCATGAGAGAGTTCCTCTTGTCCTTGATTGGAAAGCATTTTAGAAATTATAGTTTGAAGGCTATAGTGTTTGTGATTGTGTATTAATGTTGACATATTTCAAAAACAAATTGACATCATAGACTCGAAAGCCAATTAGCTAGCAGAACTAAAGTACTGACCAAATCACGCAACAAGAGGCACACATAAAACTGGTTGGATAGTTTACTACTGACTACTGAGAAGAAGATGTTTATCCTATTAGTGGTTGCTTTCATGGATTTCTATATGTTGTGGAGTAAACACTAATAGGATTCTGTTTCAAATATCTAGAAATGTATAATCCCAAGTCCCAACTTTCTTAAGCTGTTGTTAGCAATGCTGTAGTGTATTTAATTATTTAGCAAGAGACACTAAAAGAGTAAATGAAGCCATGACTGGATCTCTCTCTCTCTCTTTGATAACTTTCTCTTTGTAATGCAGGTAGTTAAGTGTCTGCGTTTGCTGAAGAAATTTTCGCAGAAACATTTTGAGCTGAAATCATCCACACAAAAAAATGATAACTTAGAGACTGAACAACCAAAATCAGGAAAGAGAGCTGAAATCACTGAGCAGCTCATGGAGCTTCCTATCGAACATCAAATATATGATATGATTGATATAGAAGGTCGTAGAGGGCTGACAATCATAGAGGTATGTTTATATAATATACTCCCTCCTATTCACTGTATTTGGCACACTTTTTTCCAACTTTTTTTCTTTCATGTTTGACCATAAATTTCGTATAGTGTGTGAATGCTAATATCATTGTATGAGATACTTTTGGATTTTCCGTAACATGTAATTTTTGAATATATAAATTTTATAAGCTGTTATTGTATGTAACTGAAGTTATTAACGGTCAAACATGTCATGAAAAAATTTGCAGTCAAAGTAAGCCATTAAAATTAAACCGGAGGGAGTATAATTAAACCACCTTATATTTTATGTTAAGTCGGAGTCTGAAAAAGGTGTTTTTTTTGGCATCCTTGCTAACACGTTAATTTGATGAAGTTTGTAGAGGGATCTATAGTCATTTCATGCATTTAGCCTTTGATGCTGATGTGCGTTGTTGGTATAAAGTTTATCTCTTTTTTCCTTGGTATGACTGGTCTTGATTTGACTACCATGTCTGTCTTGTCATCAAGTGATCTCCTCTTTATTGGACCTGTCTTTGAGGTTATACTGCCTGACTTATTTCATAACTCATAAGACCTGCTAATAATTATGGTCTCATCAACTGCATATATAGAAACAAATCAACGGAGGAAGTTCATTGCATATTGGTTAATGCCAGGGAAGATTATGTGACTATGTTCAGTTATGACAAAGAAGTGTAATATGATGATAGACTGGTCTGGTATTCCAGTCCACTAGAGAATGTCATTATTTCAATGGTCTTTACTGTCTCTATGTTGTGAACAGATATGCAAAAGACTGGGATTACCCACTAAGAAGATTCACGATTGCCTCTATGACATGGAGACCAGATTTGGGTTACATTTGCAGGCAGAAAGCATAAACCGAGGGAAGGCCTACCGGGTTTGGACTTCTGGAAACTATAGTTCTGAAGTACTGGATCTGCTACCATGCTCTGTGGGAACTATTTCACGTGAAATTACTACACGTGATCCCTGTCCAGTTGTTTGGGAAGCTGACCATGTTAGTCCACCTAATCATGTAGTAAATATGACCACTTCCAAAGAAGTTAAATCAGTACATAGTGCAGCAATGGAAACCGAAGCTTCAGTAGCTAAGGAGGATGAAAATTTATTGTTGCTCCCTATGACCACCGTCGATGATGCTAGTATAAAACTTCAAATAGTCAATACCACAGCAGACACAGCTCAACCTGAAACTTCACAAGCTTTGTCATTGCCTTCAAAACGCCGACGCCCATCACACAAAAAGTATCCCTGCCTTACGTTAAATGCAACTAACACATTAAGGGAGCAGAGAATTCTTAAAATGTTGGAGGTTTGATATGTATCTGTTACCTTTCATGACTAAAGATGGCTCCATTATTCTTTTAGTTATGTGTCTCAGAGTTTTTTTTTCCTTCAAGCAGGAAGAGAAGTTCCTGATAAGACCTGAGCTGCATAGGAGACTTGAGACTGTAGAGAATCTCGAGAAGGAAAAGTACCAAATGATGGACCGTAAAACCTTGCAACGCAACTTAAACAAGCTTCAGCAAGAAGGTCTGTGTAAGCTCATAATGCTTACAATCCCTGTCATCACAAACTGTGGCCGCAATCGTTCTACAGAGGTTATCCTGCATCCGTCCATCTCAAATATGTCTCCTGAAGTACTGGGTCAAATTCATGAAAAATTGAGGTATTTTGAAATTCAGTCTCGCCAGCAGGGGTATTCTCGTTCAAAAGAAATTTCAGGTCCTATGTTGGACAATGTTGAGAGGATTTCAGCAAATATTCAATTGACAAATCAGGCTGAACTATCTGAAGTGAGGTGTGCTAATGGGTTTGTACACGCAAAAATGGTGCGGACAAAGCTGCTTCACAATTTCCTGTGGAGTCATATCAGTACTTCTATTTATGAAGATGATGTTTTATCCATTGGGAAGTATGGATGTAACATGAGAAACCCTCATAGCATTTCCAAACTGTTTGGACTAGATGCCGCCATTAAGGCAATGCCACTTGAGCTATTCTTACAGGTTGTGGGGTCAACTGAAAAGATTGAAGATATGGTTGAGAAGTGCAAGAATGGCATTAGACTTGCTGATCTCAGAGGACAAGAGTACAGACTTTTGATGGATACTGGGGCGACTGCACGTTTATCAAGGTTTATTGACATTCTACTGCGTTTGAAGGTAAAGTTTTAATTTAATGATAATACATAAGATTTTCTCACTCTAGATAATACTTCTTATTGAAATGGATTTTTAATTTGCATCAATTGGCGCATTGGCAATTTTAACATGGGTTTCTGACTGATTCATTATCTCTTGGCAGTTAGTTCGCCTTGTAAGAGCGGGCCATGTGGACATCGATGAAGAGAAAGTTGAAGATACCACCCTTAGACATGCAATGGAGCTTAAACCGTATATTGAAGAACCTGTTTCTGTTGTACCCTCATCTTTTGGCTTCATTTTCCCGGATCTTCGGCCCCATGTCAGACATGATTTCGTTCTTTCATCAAGAAAAGCTGTCGACGAGTACTGGAGCACTTTGGAGTATTGTTATGCGGCTGCAAACTCCAAAGCTGCTCAACATGCTTTTCCTGGATCAGCAGTTCATGAGGTATAGTTTCTGGGATTCGCTAATCACAGATTGCATCTCTTGATGATGTAAAGTTTCTTTAGCTTCTGTTCATAATTTTTTTTTCTAGAATGTCGCAATCTATAGGTAGCTACACTAGATCTTCCCGTATACAATTTTCTCGCCTAAATGATGTATTGTTCTCTTCAGTTTCCCTTAAGTTGCTTGTTTTTTATTTTTTAATAATGCTGTATCCTTTGATAGCTAGAATCCACAATTTTCTCTGCCTGTGCTCATGGTAATTTGATCTCTTTTGGCATGAGAGTCAAGGTTTTGTACTTGTTCTAAACCTCGATTCAGCTGCTTCTGTATCATTTTTGAGGGACTGCATGCAACTTTGAGCCTTTAACTGTTAAGTTTGTCATTTTTCTTGTATTCTTCTTTGTAAATTTTTATTGAGGTGTACTAATTGTTTTTGCAATACATGTTTTTTTGTAATTTTTTTCTTCTGTTTTCTTTAGTGGCTAAATAAACAGGAAGGAACACACCTGAAATTCTTAGAAAAATAAAACTAATATAGTAATGAAGGTCAGATATGATCCTTGTAGCAGACCCACATTTTGAAATGAAGGATTAGTTGTACGATCCTTGGCATATTATGAGATACTTTTTTGCGATTAACAAAATGCTTCCAAAATACGTTAGTTGTGGGAGTTTGATGGAGCTGCTTGTCTTTATTTATCTTTTATGTTTGTATTGACTTGTAAAGTAATGGCAGGTATTTAATCCTCGATCTTGGGCGTCTGCTCGGGTAATGACAGCTGACCAACGTGCTCAGCTCCTTAAGCGCCTTGCTCTTAATCATCCCCACAAGAAGCTTTCCTTGAATGAGTGCCGAGAGATAGCAAAAGATCTCAATTTGACCCTAGAACAGGTATGTTTCAGTCTTAGTTTTCTAGTTTTCAGTTGTCAGCATTTAGTTTCTGGTTACAACACAATCATTTGAGATGGGTATATGCTTCCAGTTAGCTTATTAAACCTCTTCGTGCAACTTGACTTGGCATTCATAATAGTTTGATGAGGTTTCTGTATTTGATGAAATATAACCTCATCTTATTGTAGTACAAATTGATCCTACTGTCAGGTTGTTCGTATTTATTATCATAGGCGCCAACAGTGCTCTAGACTCTCTGAAGATTCTGTAATGGAATTACCAAAGCGTCAACGTCTCTCTTCACGGAAAAGACAAAGATCTATTGAAGGAAATTCTTTAAGGGATGTCAATCTTGCAAGTGAAGAAGGGACTCTTAGTAATGACGAGTCCGCATCATTAGCTGCAAACAATGTTCAGTTAACAGAGAGACAAAAATCATTCTTAAAAACCTTGGGGGATCATGAAACTAGTCTGCTAGAAGATCTCGATGGTGATCAATTGCAGGGAACAGAAGAGCAAGAATCAAGTGAAGAAAGTGAAGATGATCAATTCCTTATTCATGATTGTACCCTGTCAACGCTTAAGCCTGGACGAAAACAAAGATTTTCATGGACTGAAGAAGCTGAAAGGTAAATTGTGAAGATCACATGAGAAAATGATTTGCATGATAGAGTACACCTCGAATATGTTTTCATAATATTTTTATGGCTCCAAAATCATGTTCTGGGTATCTTTGTTAAGACCAGTTTTTGTCAATTAAGCTTCTTTGTCTTGGTGCAAATTGTTTGCTGCAGACATTTGATTCTGAAAATCAACTGGAAGTTAATAATATACCTTGTTGATTTGTTCTGTTTTTAGGCAATTGGTGATTGAGTATGTCAGGCACCGTGCTTCTGGTGGGGCAAAATTTAACCGCACAGATTGGGGTTCGCTTACCAATCTTCCTGCATCACCAGAAGTCTGTCGAAGAAGAATGGCTGCTTTGAATGGTAATTTGCAGTTCAGGAAAGCAGTAATGAGACTTTGTAATATGCTTGCTGAAAGATACACGAGGGAACTTGAGAAGTTCCAGAAACATTTGTCAAACTTCGAAAGCACGAGAGTATTTGCTCGCAAACCCAAAACGCAAGTGAATCGTGCTCAAAGTGTTGACCATAACGATGAATATAATGTGGAATTGGAACCAGAAGATTGTTGGGATGATTTTGAGAATAGTGATATAAAAATGGCCCTGGAATACGCTCTGAGATTGATAAGGGCGTCTAAGAACTCCTCAAATCCAGTTGGCTCAGATGAATGGTTTGGTGGACATGTAAGTTATGTATGCCTTTTTTACAAGTCATGAAAAAGAAGGGAGCTTTTGGGTGTGCTAACCTACTTTGCAGTGGAACTATGGTCTATGGGATTAATTTCTTTCCCTTTCATTGGTTGCTTATGACAATTAAAACTTTTACTTTAATTCAGCAGGCTTGAATCGAGTAAAATTATAATTATTGTCCACATGCCATTTTAGGTTCTACTCCTTACTATAGTATACTGAATAACAACAATTGGCCTATATGTGGGGGTAGGCGCACAATACTGTAATCTAGTTGCTTTCTTCTCATGCCATTTGTAACTGTTGGTTTCATGAGGAATATTATTAACTAATCTAGGCTGCCATTTCCCATTCATGCCTGCAGGAGGTCCATAGAGTTGAAGGTGCTCCATCTGTTCCTCTAAATCCAGGGAATGAGTCTGCTGGACATAGAAGAAAG
This sequence comes from Sherardia arvensis, assembly GCA_948330725.1. Lineage (NCBI taxonomy): Eukaryota > Viridiplantae > Streptophyta > Magnoliopsida > Gentianales > Rubiaceae > Sherardia > Sherardia arvensis. The sequence goes on along the minus strand of OX415236.1, from coordinate 37,393,938 downwards.
CTTCCTGCCCGAAGATCACGTTCTTGTCATATCGCTCGGAAATTTAACAGGCTTTTGAATGAAAGCACTAGAATGAGTAGAAGAGTGTATGAATCTGTTGCAGTATCTAACGCTTCTGAACTTTTTAAGCTTATCTTTCTGAGCACCTCAATAAATGCTAAGGCTTCACAATTACTGGCCAAGACACTGAGGCGCTATTCTCAACATGATCTTTTTTCTGCCTTTAGCTACTTAAGAGAAAATAAGATTGTGGTAAGCTTTTTTCCTTGTTAATTTTGGATAGGACTTCAATATGTATTTGTTGATTTCATCTTTAATATTCATTATATATTATTAAGTTCCTTTAACATTCCAGGAAGGATCTTGTGGCCTATGTTATAGAAAAAAATTTAACCTATGCATTATTTTTAAGCTCTATGGAACTTGATACATAACTGAACATATATTATCTGCTATTTATGATTTGTTGCAGATTGGTGGAGAGGGTACTTCTCAGTTTGCACTCTCTCATGAGTTCTTGAAGAGCTTATCACTGTCTCCTTTTCCAACAAATACTGGTAAAAGAGCTCTTAGGTTTGCTAGCTGGCTTGCTGAAAGAGAAAGGGATCTAATGGAAGGGGAAGTTTATCTTCCTGTAGACTTGCTATGTGGAGACATATTTCATTTGTGTGCTTTGATTTCAAATACGGAATTGTCAATTGCACCATGCTTACCGGAGGTAGGCATTGGAGAGGTTGAGGACTCCAGAGCCTCTAAATGCCTGATTGATGGGAGTGAAGTCTGTGATGGAGAGAAATCTAAGAGAGTGAGAACATCAACTGCTAGCGAGGGTGAGGTTATCTCCCGTCGAGAAAAGGGTTTTCCAGGCATTAGGTTATCTTTGAGTCGCGCAGAAGTTCCTAGAGTGCATACACTGGATATGTTTAAGGATAATAATGACAATAGTGGTGGTGCCTCGCTGTTCCTTGAAAAGTGCTGGGATAATTCGACAGGCCTAGTAGTTAGGAGTGAATCATCTTGTTCTGATACATGTAACTCTGCAGGAGTAATAGTAGACGCTTTACACATAAACCAATCTTCTGCACCCTCCCATCAATCTCCATGGGAGGATATGACAAGCTATGCTGAGCATTTAATGTCTTCAACTCCTGTAGAAGGAAGTTCCGTTTTCCATCCTCAGCTTTTTAGTTCTATTTGTTCGGCAATTCAGGAATCAGGTGATCAAGGTTTGAGATATTCAGAGTTTTCCAAAGCTTTAAACCTTTCAGGTCAGTTCATTTTGTTCTGATTGATTCTTAAATGAATTGGCGAACTTTTGGATGCTGATATGATAAGAATTTTTTTCCAGGTCAAAAGGAGTTGGAAATTGTCATGGATGTGCTTGAAGTCTTTGGAAGAGCTTTTAAGGTCTGTTATAAATTTATAACCATTAATGAGCATGGACACCTTTGATACATTACAAGCTTCAGATTTCTCATGTTTAAGTGGGAAATAGTTAGCATCTCCTTTTCAGTTCAAGATGTTTATGATTAATTGCTCAGCAATTCTACAATTTGAACATTTCTGTTTTGTTATTTCACTTTTCTTCCCACCCTTAACTACAATGACTAGTTGTCATTGTGGTCATGCATTTTAGACATAGAGACAATCCTTGGGTTAGAAATATTCCATTATGTTTGGGGTCTTGGATAATTATAATCCTTAATTATGACAGAGAATCTGGTGATTGTAGTTCTTTATTCGTTACATTTGATATTGTTTTTCGTAGAAGTTTACTATAACTCCAACTATCCAAGTAACTGTTGTTCTGGTCTGGAAAGAAGTTGTATTGGAGAACTGTTTCACTTAGAAAAATTTAATGAGTAAGAACAAATCAATCCAATGTGTAAACTAAAGTTTACTATAACTCCAGCTATCCAATGTGGAAATAGTGTAGGATATAAAGTCAATAAGATGGAAACTACTAGAATATGAAAAAGGGGGAAAGTTTTAATTAATTTTACAAAATGTTAAGCTGTGCCTAGGCTAAACCTGAGGGCAAGAGATCTAACCAACTTCTCTTATTAAGATACTTGTGTTTGTATACAATAACACTTTTATTAGTTTATGTGGAACTTCACTCGATAGTACTATCCAGAACCTGAAGCAGTATATCTTTATACAGGTTTCTGCTTATGACTCCATTCATGTTGTGGATACCTTATATCGCTCGAAGTATTTTTTGGCATCGGTAGCTGAAGCTGATCAAATCTCCAAGACGAATCCTTCATTACTTTCCCAAGGAAATATGGACTGTGGAGATGATGTGTCTAACTTGCAGGATGAGATGAGAAAGGACAGTGATGATGTTCACCGTATTACAATACTGAATCGTCCTAAAGAGTTTATTTCACCATTGAGTGATATTAGAACCTCCGCTGAACTCATAGATTGCACAAATTCTGGTCTTCCCGTTGGAGAAAATTCAAAGCTTAAAGCAGTTGAGCTCGATGCATATGATTCTCATGTCTCTAGGCCATTGCTGGCTTGGATAAATGGTGATGGAACCATTAATGAACTTGTGTACAAGGGCCTTGTGCGGCGGATTCTTGGAATAGTAATGCAAAATCCAGGAATATTGGAAGTAAGTTTCTTTTTTTCTGTGATGGTAAATTGTATTGCCTTGTATATATTCTATTAAGCTACAAAGTTTGTTAGTTATGTTCCTATCCAGTCTAGACTGGTGTGACTTGTTTAACAAAGCCATAGGCTGGTGTAATGAATAATTGATAATTCCAAAAAAAATTAACAACTTTATAAAAAAAATTTACAACTTTATTTGCTTACTTTCACCTCCATTCTAAACATTTCACTATACATATGTATAATGACAGAGTTTATTGGAAAATTATATATACCCATAAATGTTTTCATGGAAGTTGGCATATTGAATTTCGGACCCCCTTTAAAATATATATGCATACTTTGGATTTGTATCTGGAATTGTGGATTTTGGGAGTGGGTTGGAGGAGGTAGTATATACTCCTTTACTTTCAATGATTATGACTTTTGTGCGTTGTTTAAGTATTTTACTCTGACACATATATCAGGCTTTAGATCCATTCTGATCCTGAAGAATACTGCCTTTTCTGGTACATTAAAAAATTTAAAATCCTGTTTGTTGGTAAGTTATGCCACTGATGTGTGTACTTTTAACTCCGCTGATATAGCACTACTCAGCAGGTCACTAAAAATCATTCCCAAAACCGTTTATGGAACTTGCAGGGCTCCTTTTACGGTTTACCTGCATATTTGTATGAACCTATGAAATGATATTCTTGAGCAGGATTTTTTAGATCTGTAATATTGGTTTTGTGTGGACTTACGATCTTACATGCAAGTTTGGTTTGTGCAGGATGATATTATAAGACAGATGAAAGCCTTAAATCCACAGGTATATATTTGAATTACATTAATGCATCCCTTGTTTCTTCATTTTCTTTCTTAATAAGTGGGAAAAATAGCGAGCTCTTACACTCCAGTCCCTCCATCCTCTCAATTTCATTGAGTTTTGTAGGGAATGTAGATAGAGTGCTACAGAAAGTCATTTCATCTTTCATGGTGATGATGATGAAAAGAATGATTATGTAACTTTTACCTGTGGCATTTTGCCTGCCGATTTCTGTTCTGGAAATTACTGTTGATATATACACCTGGACCCTAGAAACCAGTTTCTGACACTGTATTCCTTCTACTTACAGAGTTGCAGAAAATTGATAGAGACACTCATTCTGGACAAACATATCATTGTGCGAAAAATGCATCAGGCAAGTAGTGCTCAGCCGCCTGCTATTCTTGGTAGCATTTTGGGGAGCTGCAGCAAGGAACCCAAATTAATTACCCGGGAGCATTTGTTTGCAAATCCCATGTGTACTGCGTTCTTGTGACATCAAAATTGTACAGTAGTTTTTGCAGGTTTACTAATCAAAAAATCCATTTCATTAACCAGTGCAGTAATCGTTTTGGCTACTGATAATGATGGGCAGTTCCTTGAATGCTAATCATATCTGTGAACTGAATTGCAATGTTAATAACGATGTCCAGCTAAATCTGCAAAATAGTTCTTTATTGCTCTCATAAAAAAAAAAAAGTAATGATCTTTATTGCAATCTGTTGTAATGTAATGATAAAAAAATAAAAAAAAAAAGTTTCCACAGAAAAGTCGGGAGTTGGTGTTAGTCGATTTGATTTTTATCAATCAAAAGAAAAGCTACCCTTTTATAAACATGCATACTAGTTGTAGACCCACTATGAATTCATATCCAAATATATGAAAAGTGCTTTGCACAAAGCAAAAGATATGCTCCACAGTATAATTAGGGCAATATTTGTCTGTACATATTATTGAATTGAATTGAATTCAAATAAAAGTTAATGTATTAAAAAAAATAGAATTTGCATGTCTAAATTTATATTTAATTATATTTTCATTGAACTTACATGAATTGAATTAAATTAAACTGAGTTGAATTAAATTGAACTGGCTGTTCTAATAATAAACTACACAACAGACAAGGCCTTACTGTGTTGCTATATACGTTAGTATTTTATTTTTATGATTCAAAATAGAGTTGGTCTCTGGAGTGACCGTCTATATTATAGCTATAATATAGACTAAGGATTATATTACAATATGGAAAGAAGGAGGTTCTTATTTGCAAAATTTGGGGAAAGTACTATTCACGGCACTGTTCACGCAAAGAATATGTACTCAAATCAGCTAATATAATTTCTGTATATTAAACATTTGGAAACATAAAAGAATTCAGGTTAGAAAGACAAGTTTCCATAGGGCAATGCTATTTGCAGGTCGTATTTTATTTTTGCAGTCCGTATTATTTACATGAAAGACTAATACATCCTCGATCAAGTGGCTAAAATTTAAACAAGATAAATCAATAAGGACAATCTTGTCAGTTTCAATCAAAATACAAACTACATTAGTAAAAGAAAACCTGCAAATAGGAATTCCGGTTTCCATATTATAAACATCAGACTTTAGGTACATAAAAACTAGGGTGTTTAGGTTAAATAATGTTGTGTTAAGTATAGTCAAGTTGTTTCACCAAAGTATTCAGCCTAAAAATTCATTTTTTCACAATCATCACAGTTTTCAACTTAAACAATCAAGTTTCACAAAAATCAAAGTTTTCAGCCTAAAAAATCAAGTTTCTACAATCACTCTAGTTTTCAGCCTAAATAATTAAGTTTTCACAATCTTCACAGTGTTCACAATAAATAATCAAGTTCGCAAATACCAAAGTTTTAAACTTAAACAATCAAGTTTTCACAACAAAAACAGTTTTCAACCTAAACAATCAAGTTTTACAACCACCACAGTTTTCAGTCTAAAATATATAGTTTCTACAGTCACTGTAGTTTTCAGCCTTAATAACCAAATTTTCACAACCACAGTTTTCACATTAAAAAAATCAAGTTTTACAAACAACACCGCTTTCACAATAAATAATCAAGTTTCAATACAAATCAAGAAGCCTAGTTTTCAAGTTAAACACATAAAATTTCATATGCAGACAGAAATCACATTAAACAGTCTAGTTTTCAAGCTAAACACATAAAATTTCATAACAAGACAGAATCCACAAAAAAGCAAGCTAGCTAAACACCGAACAACTGCATCAACATCACATATATTTGCATCCAACAACTATATTTGCATCAAACAATACAGCACAAAAATAACCGCACACACATATATAAGCACCCCAACACAGCACATATAGATGCCTCACAACTGCATAATCAGAAATCACACAACACATATATTTTGCATCAAATAACTGCACATACATATATAGGCAACCAACAGCACACATAGAGACCACAATAGCAGATCAACAACTAAAACAGCAGATCCTAACATAATCACATCAATCAGAGCATAAAAATATCACAACAATCGAAATCACAGCAATCGAAATCACAGCAATCAGAACTAAATAAAAAACATACATATTCAAATGATTTATGTGAGAGCACAAATCTGATGAATCATGACATAAATCACAGCAATCAGAGCATACATAGACATCACAGAACAAATCAACAGCGAAACAGTAGATCCTAACATTATCAGAGCAATCAGAGCTTAAATCGGAATACAAATCATCACAGCAATCGAAACCACAACAAATCAGACACGAGAAGTTACCAAGAATCGGAGCCGATCGGAATACGAGTTGAACGCCGACCGGAAGACGAGTTGAAACGATCGGAAAACGCCGAGTTGAAGCGCCGATCATAGCTCTGGAGAATTTGGGGGAAAGGGGAAAAGACACGTTTCAGAATTTGGGGGAAAAGGGCATCACTGTTCACATGTATATATATTTATTATGACGCAGTTGAGATATCAGTAAAGATCCGCCAGCACGAATCTGAATTAGTAAGAAGTCGCCAACGCTGCCTCCTTGTCCGTTTGTTGTTGGAATCCACCAAAATAAGAGATAACACTCTTGAAAGTATATATTATTGATAATTCAAAACTATTAATTAATGAATACAAAATCCCTATAAATACTAAGAAGAATTCTCAAAGAAATCCTAACCTAAATCTAGAACGGAATATTAAAAACTTATTTCTAAAACTGAAAGGGAAAATAATAAACTAATTATGAAAGCCTTGATAATCGATTCCTTCGAGGAAGGGGATTTGGCGTTAGACGAATACCGGCAACGATCACGAATTCGTCCTACATGAGTCACTTCCACTTCAAAAGAACTCGTCCCGAGTTCACTCCCTCCACCATCAAGAGCCTCAATCTGCATTGAGAATTCAGTTGATGTAAAAGCGACATGTAACTGCAGAACTTTTATTTCGATTGTTGTCGCTCCATTTATTGTACAAAATTCTCTTGCATCATTCTCCTCTACTTTAAAAGAACTCGCCCTCAAGTTATCTTTTGGATAAAGAAACGTAATAGCTGGGAGTCTCTCCTTAAAAACATTTATCATGCTAAAACTCATTGACTCAAATCCAAAATCAGCTGACTTGATACAAGTTGCACGAGGATGTCCCTTCCAATGAACAAGATATTTCCAACGCATACCACATTTGTGAACTAGTACTTGTTTTGGTGGTTTGGTAGAACGTAGAATATTTATGACAAAGGAATCAAATTTAATTCGTATATTATATATTCCTTCATCATTCTCCTCCACTTTAAGAAGAACTCGACCCGAGTTCCCCGCTTCACCATCCAGAGTGTTGACTGCAAGTTTATTAAATATGGGAACATCAATAACACCATCTCCGAATCCAACTCCATACTTCGTCTTCATATTTTCGTCCTTATCTCTCTCAAAGGAACAATCTCATCAGTATATTCCTCACCAGTCTGAAAATCAACCTTAAAATCTTCATAAACTTCAATAGGATCTTTCAAAGGAACGTGTAAATCTTGTTCAAGATACGAATGTTTTATATCAATATCAAGGGTAAGACCAACTTTAATTTGATTATCATCTTCAACCTCAAACTCTATCTTTGCATTTTCTTTATCGCATATTTCAAACCCTCTTTCAAGATCTTCACCATAATTTAAACCATTGTTATCAGTATGAGCAACAGACAAAACTTCTATAGAACATACTTGAGATTCCTCAAAAAAACTTTCACAATTCTGGGATGATATAAAGTCCACCTCTGAAGAATTTTTCATTGATTGAAATTCTATAAACTCATTCTCCATCATGCTCATAGGATATTGTGGAAGGTTTAGTAAAATAGATTTTTTAATCAAGTCATTGTGATGTGGAGTAGTTAGAGGTAGTTCGTTTGATAATTCATCACCAATTAATGAATTAGAATTCATCAAAATATGTTGTGGCTCTCCTGGGATCACTGTCTCCACCTCTTTCTCCATAACTAACTTTTTACTTGCGGAAGGAGGCTCAAAGTTTGGAATAGATGCCATTTTAATCTTATGTGTATCCCATGTAAAAACCATTACCTCACCACCATTCCTATACTTACTCTCATGGTTATACTGCCAATTTTTTCCCAATAAAATATGACATGCATCCATATCAAGAACGTCACATATCACACTCTCTCTATAATGTTTTCCAATAGAGATAGGTACATTGCAAGTCCGTGAAACCTTTACCTTATTACTCTGATTATCCCAACCTAGGGTGTAGGGTTTTGCATGCGGTTCGGAGGTCAAATTCAAATAATCAACCACTTTCTGGGATATGATATTTTGGGAGCTACCATTATCCACAATCAAGTTGAAAACTTTCTTGTTGATCGTACAATAACTTCTGAAAATATTCACATGCTGCACTTCTTCCTTGGGTGATAATAGAATTTTCCGCAATTCAAATTCCACCTTCTCTGTTGACACATATTCTTCTTTATTTGAAAGAAACTTGTCCCTGTTTTTAGCCTCATTGTTTCTGTAGCAAAGGATTTCTTCATAGTTATAATGTAGGAATTCATCTCGCATGTAACGCTTCATCTTTTTCCAGGTTCTAATCGGCGCCTTGTTTAATGCTTGCCTAGAGAAAGAAAGACGTTCCCACCATACATTAGCTTTACCTTTCAGCTTTAATGCTACCTTCTTTGCTTGTTTTTCTTCAAGCAAATCATACGTATCAAAGAAGTTATCAACATCAGTCTCCCAATCCATGAATTCCTCTTCTCCTCCATAGAAAAATGGAATTACTCTTTCCTTATGATTATGATAATTTTCATTGGATACGTTTTTCTTGAAACTAACTTTTTCAAGGGTTGAGGCTAATTCCACATCCCACTTGTTAAAATTTGATTTGTTAACACGATGATCTCCCCTCATGAATCAAATAATAAGAACGGGAGAAAACCACGCTCTGAATACCACTTGACGCAGCTGAGATATCAGTAAACATCCCCCAGCACGAATCTGAATTAGTAAGAAGTCGCCAACGCTGTCTCCTTGTCCGTTTGTTGTTGGAATCCACCAAAATAAGAGATAACACTCTTGAAAGTATATATTATTGATAATTCAAAACTATTAATTAATGAATACAAAATCCCTATAAATATTAAGAAAAATTCTCAAAGAAATCCTAACCTAAATCTAGAACGGAATATTAAAAACTTATTTCTAAAACTGAAAGGGAAAATAATAAACTAATTATGAAAGCCTTGATAATCGATTCCTTCGAGGAAAGGGATTTGGCGTTAGACGAATACCGGCAATGATCACGAATTCGTCCTACATCATATTAAGTTTCGAAAATTGCATAAAAAGGACCTGCCCAAAGTAATTAACGGGATGGGGCCGCGTCCATTTATAATTGCAAAAACAGACCGTCTATATTATAGCTATAATATAGACGGTGTATTTCAAGACTAACTATTCAAAATATAATGTAAATTTTTAAAAATATTCTCAATTATTATATGATTTAGTCTTGGGATATGTGTACCGTCTATATTTATAGACTGGATTTATTTGCAAAGACTTTTTTGGTGCGGCTCCATTCTAGCAAATAACATTCTATGCAGCTCTTCATATGTAAATTCGTAGAAATTGAGACCACGCGTTGCTTATAAGTATAAATTAAATTCATTCATTTTTTCTATTTTATTTTCACAAACCTGAAGGTTTGTTTTCCAGAACCCTCTCGCTGTGTTTCAATCGGAAAATAGGGATTCAACATGCATTTTTCGTTCTCAGTTGATCTCCCAATCAATTGCAATCTCTTTAGGTATTGATATCCAAAATTCATTCTCAGTCGAACCATTTTTTTAAATTTATATGTACCTGAATGTTTGTTTTACTATATAATTTTTTTTTTAGTTTTCGTTCTTACTTCTTTGTAGTCTGAAGAACAATGAAGACGTCTAATCGCGCAAATACTGATGCGGCATTTTCTAGTGTTGAGATTAATCAGGAAGGTGATACTTTTGGTTCGTGTGCTTGTTTTTTTTGTATAGTTTTGTTACTGTTGACAGAATCAGTTCCTTTTTTAATCGTGAATCCTATTTTGCAAATTTTTTAGAATGTCCGACTTTCCTAAGCGTTATGGAACTACCACTATATATTTAAGGTCAAGTGATACTATTTTGTGTAAAAACACTGATAGTATCAAAGTGAACATATAATAAAACATGTTTTAATGCAAAAATTCATGAATTTACATTAAAACATTAATAAAATTCAAATAACAAATTTTACAGTTCAAATTAAAAGGTACACTATATAAGTTAAAATATATAAAAACTGTTATGGAAAATCAGGAAAGTTGGATTTTCAGGAGAATTTTGAAATTATTTGGTTTTGATCTGGAATATTAACGCTTAATCTTGAAACGTGTGCTTGTATTCTTTACATTGATTTATATTTGGGTGTTTTCCTGCAGATTTGTTGTTGTTGATGGTGTCTGTTTTTTTATTTTTTATGAACTATTATGGTTACTTTGGAAACTTGATGTTTTAATTCGGATTTTTGTTCTTGTCCTTTTATTTTTATGAAATATTATGGTTTTACATTGAAAATTTGACCTTTTAATTTGAATTTTGATTGTGTCTATTTATTTGATGAAATAATATGCCTTTAGTTTGAAAATATGACCTTTTTAATTTGTATTTTGTGTGTGTCTATTTATTTTATAAAATATTATGCTTTAGTTGAAAACTTGACCTTCTTTTGTATCTTTTTCATATTTGTTGACTCAATTATTTCGTTTATGTGATAGCCTCCTCGACAAGCTTATGAGATTTTTAAAAGAGACACGCGACTTTGGACTGCGAAATGTTTCAAAACGCTTGCCGCAGATAAAGCTGATGCCAAGGTTCTAAAGAAGCACATAATCAAACTGATTGATTAAGAAGGTGACCCTGTTTTGCCATAGCAGCCAGTGGGCGAGGGAAGTAAAACTGAGAAATGTGAAAGCCAAGAGTTCTGGACCGGGGCCGAGCTGAACAAGTGGTTTGACGAGATTTTCAACGCTGCGACTCCAAGTTTTGATCTGCATATTGACGACTACGAGTTCATACATTAGATATTTGATTTGCCCATTCTTGTATTTTCGTACTATTTTCAGTTGCTTTAGCAAACTATTGATTACATTCGATACACTACTTAGTATTGGATGAAAACATTTTACGATTAATGCTCAGTTTTCACTTCAAACAGACTACACCCTCTATCCCAACTGAATCTGCACATTTTTCGGTCAACTTTTTCAGAGCATGTTTGAACATTGATAACTTTATTTACAACATTAACAACGTCTAAAAATTCAATACTTCAAAAGTAGAGTGCATTGTAAATCCAACAATATCTTACATGATAATAGTATTACTAATATACTCATTGAAATTTATGGTGAAACATGGTACGAAATATTTGTGAAAAAAAGGTGCAGATTCAGGTGGGACGGAGGGAGTATGTCTTTACACAATGATTGTTTTTTTCCAAATTAGTCACTAATTTTTACATAATTTTGTTTTTCGAAGTATGGTTGAAACGGTATATTGAAAGATTTGTCTGTTTTTAGGTTTAAAATATATTTTCAATCTAAAAACCTTGGGTTTCCAAATTTCGACAATAAACATAAGTTTTAATTAAATTAGGCTAACTGGATTGGACATTGCCCGATTTTATTTGAGTACTTTTTGAATTTTGTAATTAAACAAATGTGTTAAATATTATGCGGTTAATTTAAACATTTATCAGTTAATATTTAAAAAATAATGTCATTTAAATTTAGAATAGTTTCCTCTATTAAGTCGGATTGCACTCCCATCAATTGATACAATCTATCCTGTCTAATTTATATATATTACATAGGCTACATCAAATAAATGAATTGGGTGCAAGAATAGCGGTTGTGACAAAGATATACAGGGAACAAAAAACATAAACTAATAAACATAAACTATAAACTTAAGACGCATGGTGTTAATTAGTTCTATTAACAAACTATAAAACTCACCTAAATATATTAATATGAAAATACGTCAATATGAAAGGAATGTGCAAATAGATTAAGTAATCAATATATATATATATATATATATGGAAAATGTCAAGCTTTCATAATAATATATCTGGCTGGTCGGAGACAATCAAAACGCAAACTTGTGTGTCGTTTTATATAATAGTTTAATATTTTTGGTGGTGGATGACGGGCGATAAAAAATTATTTAATTCAATATATTATACCAGAATCATATCTCCGTTGACAACGATAAAAATTCAACCAATGCAAAGTCAAAATTCATTGTCATTTAAAATAATTAATTTGTATAACACAAAATACATATCCATCAATAATCAATTTATAGTTTGATTAGAGGTTTAAACACCATGCATGGATAATCCCCTTCACCAAAAACTTATGCAATCCCGGCGCCATCCACTGATACCGCAACATCATTAGCAAGCAAGGGTTAGCTGTTGATTGTGCTGAAAAGAATACATGAGAAACCAAACACATGTAAATACACCAGACTAATCATTAACTGTACATACAAACCTTAATTGTCCATGTTTCAATTTTTCAGATCTCCATGAATAATGGGAGGGTTCCTATGATGCAAGTAGCTCATCCCTCTTACCTGCATAAGACAGAGTGCATAAATATCAAACTCGAGCACTTTGCGGGGATTAATGAAATCTTGCATGAATCGGAATAGACACGGACCACATCGTCGCCTTGAGGTCTAAATTCTGGCTGTATAACACTTTCAAAAGACTGATCTCCTGGATAAATCACATTATGCATTGTATATTTAAGTGTTATTGTGGATTCATGATTGCTACGAACTATTGACCTAACTGATTAAAATATCAGCAACCTAATTAAATATTGTTAATGGGAGGGTTCCTCAAGTTGTCCACGACAGTCAAGTGTCGACATTTATGCTAATTTAAACTCAAACCAACTGCCACCGCTCATCCCTCTCCCTTCTCAGTCACAAACCCCTCGGCAGCTCGGCCCCACTCCCTTCAAAGTTGATTTCATATTAATTACCCGAGAGTGCTTAGTGACAGAACACAAACTCGGCCTCTCCGTCAGCACCGGGAACTACGTCGTAATAGTCAGCTTAGGTAGACTCAAGAAATTAATGAACCCACTATTATAAATATATATCAAAGAGTCGATGGTTCTGGGCGAATTGATTCGTATTATTCTCACGTAAGCGATGGTTTGATCGGTGGAAACCCTAACCTATTTATATGTATACAGGGAATAGTAAATTAGCATTTTTGATTTGATTTTATTTCATTTTTTAAACTATACATTTACATGGTAAGTATAGCGGATTCGGTAAATTAATATATTTGATTTGATTTGATTTGATTTTTGATTTAGAAATTAATTCAACTGACGGTAACTACATGGTAACTATACGTTTCTTTTCTTTTCAAAATTACAGTATTTACATCAATTAAATGTTTAATTTGGAACGCAAATTTCTCCATATATTGGACCGTAACTTTCTCTATATTTATATTTGGAATTGCATGTCATATTAGGGATGATCATGGGGCGGGTCTGGATCTAATTTAGCTATATCCGGCCCCGATCCGTAAAAAAAATATCGGATCCAAATCCGACCCATATCCGCAGGGTCTAAAATTCTAAAATCCGTATCCATATCCGCAGGGTCTTACGGGTCTAAGGGTCTTAAACGGGTCATAAATGGGTCTACTAAGAAATCGACAAATTCTTTAAATAGATGTTTGAGATTTTCATAGTGAATACGAATATGCCCAAATTTATTTATTTTTATTACCATAAGCACAAATGTTAGCATATATATATATATATATATATATATGAATTATCAATCACAATAAACATCAAAATACATCAATTTATTAAGATCAAAATCGTAATTTAGTACAATAATGTAGTAGGTGCAACAAAAAACGATATCTTCTATGTTCTAAGAAGTTAACTGGCCAGAACGCAGAAAAGTAGAGCGCACGGAAGTATGGAACTAGAGTTTGTGCGATAAGGTGTTTCAGAATAGAGTTTGAGACTATATAAAAGGTTTTTGCCTTTTTCTATATTGTATCGGTATCGGTAATTTTGAATAATAATAATTATTATTAGAGAGAAGAAGATGAATAGTATTAGATATTACATATATATTTATCACATAATAATAATATATTATTAATTATATATTATAATAGGTTAATGGGTCTGGATATGGATATGGATCCGGGTCTGGATCTTAATATCTTATATCCGTATCCATACCCGTTTATTGAAATCTAGATCCAGACCCGATCCATATCCGATGGGTCTAAAATTTTTGGATCCAAACCCGACCCACAGGGTCTAAATCCGCAGGATCTGGAGCGGGTCCGAGACCCATGATCATCCCTATGTCATATAATTGCATGTCATATAATTGTCATATATATATATATATATATTGGCTACTATATATTTACACTATACCTATTAAACAACTGGAGGCGGCGGTGTATATTTGGAATTGTTAGGGCTACTTTATGTCAATATATATTGATATAATGCCTTCTATATATAATATGCCTACTAAACAACCGGAGACGGCGGCGTTCCCACTAAACGCACGCATCCTGGTCGTTTTAAGTTTTATCATAATAATTCCGGCGGCGGTGTTTTTTTATATTTTTATTTACGCCGTCACTGTCAATTTTTTAATATATACCTAGTAAAAAGATAAAAACTCCATTCTCTAACATAACTTTTTTTTCAATACCTATTTTTTCCACTCAAGCAGACTAAAAAACTCACATTTTAGTATGGAAACTACACAATTTAGGGTAAAATTCATATACAAAAGCAGATTCTATCTACAATAATTGAAAAATGTGTTGTTTAACTTTAAAAATAACATTTCACCCAAGCTCAATCAAGCATAACAAAGCATTTTAGTATGGAAATCACATAGCTTACGGTGAAAACCAGATACACAAGCCCAGTCAAGCAGGTTAAAATCAAATATTTTTGATGCGAGGGAGATTGTCAAAACCGTAGACCAGACCTTACGGGAATTATGGGTAGATAAAATCAATATCATGCCTACGGATATAACGAATTTGATTTCCAATCTTACCAAGTTTTTCCCTAAACGGGTTTTTTAATCCGTTAAGAGTTTTATATGTTTTCTTCCTCTTAAAGGGAACTAGAAGAGTTATTGCTCCGGTCAATAAATAAATCAATAAAAAGAATTAAAAAGATGAAAGTACGTAGTTTTGACCAAAACCGCCACATAACCACTGCAAGTTCACCATATTCCGGCGCCTACAATTTTTATTTATATATTTCTTTTTTATTTCTTCAAATTTGCTATTATTCGTATATTTCTTTTTTATTTCTCTAATATTGGAAATGTGTTTGGTATGGGTTACAATATAATATGATTATGGTATTAATATATTATTAAATCGATCTTTATTTTTTTCAATATTGTTATCGTAATATACCATATAAACAATCTGCGTAGCTTTTTTGTTACCTTTTATTTTACACAACTGACACGGTATAATATATTTAGTTTGCTCCAGTATAACATAATTATCTTAATAAATAAATAAAATTGTTTTCCAATTGTCCGGTTTTCCGTTTATGTTTTTCTCCACGCCACAAAATACTATTTATATGTTATGTTTTTTATTTCTTCATTTTGCATGGTATACATATTTCCGTTTTCGTTTTCTATGTATATTTAGCCTTAGTTGGACTCTCACACGTTTTTCGTGCAGTATATAATATGTTTATGGTAGGAATATATATTTTACTTGATTTACTTGTACAAACATAGAATTACAGTAAGCTTTAATCTACGTACCGAAAGATAAGACCAGTCGCTTGCTATAAAACAAAATGCCGTGGTGCTTCATGTTGAGATGAATAAACCAGATCTGGTTTACATGTTGAGATCCTGCATCGCTCATTAATATATCCAACCTTCGATGCATATGGTACTTCACAAATTCTTTGCAAGAAGCGGAAGATAAGCTGATGGTGTAGGAGCGTGTGCAGGCAATGAGCGATGTTGGATATATTAATGAGCGATGCAGGATCTGGTTTCAACAAGTTAATTTGTTGTCCACAATGTTTCTGACCTTGAATTGTTGATGATGCACAACAGGACCTACCGTGCAGAGATTGCACACAATGTGTCAACCAAGAAGAGGAAAGATATTATAGAGAGCTGCCCAGCTTGATGTTTTTGTCACTAACAAGCTTTCTAGGTTGCGTAGCCAGGAGGATGAATGAGCCATAAATTATCCGTCCCGTACCATAATTATACTAATTATTATTTAGTTTGGCCCATAATCTTTTAACTGCTTATACTGTGTTTTTTAAGGTTCATTGTGAGCAATATTTTTACAGTGTTGAGCCAAATTACTTCCTCTTTATTTAAAAAATCAATTATGGATGAATTATACTCCTTTTGATTAACAAATAACTTACCCGGGAGGAGAGACCATAATGCTGGCCGAGAATCCTAACTTCCAAGAATTTGAAAAAGAACGGACCAATCCATGGAGATATCAAAACAGTGCAGTTGTTCCACCAATATCCACTTCAAATCCATCTGGTTTCATTAGACGATATCGGAAAACTATGAGTCTGGTGGTTTCAGAAACCGAAAATTATTTTCTTTTTCTTGAATCCTGCAATGACCGTGTGATTGTTCAATTGAGTAGTTTCTACACGAATTTCTTACTCTAATTTCTTAACTACTAAACGTGTTTTTGCATGTATATATATGGCAACCAACCACTTCTTCAAATTAAGCCATATGTTTATGTATCAAAAATATATTTAGGAAGATGATAAATAACTCCATTGATACTATAGATTTTTTTTTTTTGCGACGGACTTTGGCCAATTCGTAATTGAAGCGTATAATTTGCTGCGTTCTTTCTGATGCCATTGGGTTTACATATAATGCTTTCTAAAATATCTCAGTCTTAACTTAATTACAAAACTAAGAATGTAGAATATTAAATATATAATTGTTAATTAATTAAGGTTGAAATATATATGTATATATATATATATTATGGAATTCTTTATATACGTAGATATAAGATGATTGTTAAAATGAACTGAACTATATTAATACTTTGGTTGATAAAAAATATTATTTCATTATAAATTTCTCTATTAGTTAATTGGCAATACTATTCAAATTCATGATTCAAAGTAAAATTATGTTTTAATAAAAATACTAAAGCATGCACATGTTACCATTCATGTAGTCAAAATAAAATATTTTTAATCTTTAAATTTAACTAGCATTATCAATTAAATATGATCACATTTTATCTTGTTGAATTCATTGTAATGTTTATTTTCACAATATCGACACTTAATTATACATAATTACACATAAATAAAGATATTCATTTGTGTAAAAAAATAGTTTTGATCAATCTGAAAAGTTAGGCAACTTTGGTTGAGACTGAATTATACATTTTAAATTATTCAAACTGTTTCTAAAAAACCGCGCAACGCGCGGTCCACCATGCTAGTAGTAGGAATAGGTTTTGTTATTTGTTTCATAGTAGGGAAAGGATTATTATTTTCAGATTTTAGGTAGGATTATGATCTAGGATTCGGCTATAAATATAGCCTTCATATTGTAATATTATTCAGAGTTGATTGATAAATATAAGGAGTTTCCCAAATAATCGACAGTTGTTCAATTTCTAGATTTAGTTGAATCGCCCGAGGACAGGTGTTCGCGGTGGTTACCTCGATAACTTAGCTTCAGTTGTTAGCTAGTTATCAACACAGTTCGTGTTTTCTAAAATAATTGACAGTTGTTCAATTTCAAGATTCAGTTGAGTCCCCAAGGACATGTGTTCGTGGTTTCTAGTTAATTGGCTGACAGCTGTTCAAGCGATTTTCATATCCCAAAAGCAATCTATATATATTCTGCCGCAACAACGTGAACTACCAAGAAAATACGCATCAAAGTGGTATCAGAGCAAGGTTTTCACAAATTCTAGTTTGTGAACGGTCATGGAGAGTATGATGGAAGAACGTATGGCTTCGTTGGAGAAAAAGATGGCGCTTGTGTTAGAATTCGTGAGGCATTGTTTTAAGTTGGATATCCCGGAGTTTGGAGAAAAAGTAAACCAAGAAAGGTATCTGGAATGGATCGAGCGATGTGAGAGAATTTTTTACTTTAAAGAGTATGATGATCACACGAGGTGCATGATTTCTATACAAAAACTCATAGCGCGTGCATCCTTCTGGTATGAAATTTTGGAATTAAAGCGAAGGTTTCAGGGAAAATCAGAAATCAACTCGTGGATTAAGTTGAAGAAACATCTTGATCGACTATTCTTACCTTCTACCGATATGTTAAAACAAGGGTGTTTGTCTGTGGTTGAACTTCTGGCGAGTAAGGAGCAATTTGAGGCAAAGAATGATGTTGATGGTTGTTGATGCTAATGTTGAAGATATCGTTGAGGATGGTGAAGAGGATAATTCTACTTCTCTAACCGAAGTCGATAATATTAATGATTATTCTACTCCTCTGATTGAAACCGAGAGTGTTATGTACTCATGTCCTATAGTCCTTAATGTTCATGATGAGATTAAAGAAGAAGATCTTGATGGAAGTTACATGGCAGTACTTGATATACTAAAACTGACAATATCGATGATATCGAGATCAATTCTGAACCTTCAGTTTATGATGACGATTCTCAAAATAAACCATTACTATTTGGTGCGGGTACACTTGACATTCAGGATTCTTCTACAATACCAATATTCGATGTTGAGAATAAAAAAGAAGATCTCGATGATAGTGACATAGAAATATTTAATATTGGTTTGGAGGATGGAGATGGAGATGGAGAATTGGTTCATTTTGTAGTTGCTGGATCTCAATATAAAAGTGTTGAGAAAGAAGTTGATCTTTTTAGAGATAAACATGAACCTAAGAAGAAGAAAGCTCAAATTCGTAAAGATGTTGAACTTGACAATGACGATAAAATCATCATAAATGTTGAAAAAGAATTCTACAAGCAAGAGTGGATGAATGTAGATGAGTTTTTCAACAAGTTACACAAGGTATATACATCGACATAAATTGCAATGGGGATTGAAGCACGTGATGGCGATGGACCTAACGTTCAAGACAATATGATTTGCAATCACACATACTAATTTTTTTTGAAGAACTTCAAGAATTGAGGACATTTCTTTTCAAAGAAGGGGAGTATGATGCGAGGGAGATTGCCAAAACCGTAGCCAGACCTTACGGGCATTGGGTAGATAAAATCAATATCATGCCTACGGATATAACGAATTAGGTTTCCAATCTTACCAAAAATTTTCTCTAAACGGGTTTTTTAATCCGGTAAGAGTTTTATATGTTTTCTTAGTAGGAATAGGTTTTGTTATTTTTTTCATAGTAGGGAAAGGATTATTATTTTCAGATTTTAGGTAGGAGTATGATATAGGATTCAGTTATAAATATAGCCTTCATATTGTAATATTATTCAGAATTGATTAATAAATATAAGGAGTTTCCCAAATAATTGACAGTTGTTCAATTTCTAGATTCAGTTGAATCGCCCGAGGACAGGTGTTCGCGGTGGTTACCTCGATAACTTAGCTTCAGTTGTTAGCTAGTTATCAACACAGTTCGTGTTTTCTAAAATAATTGACAGTTGTTCAATTTAAAGATTCAGTTGAGTCGCCCATGACATGTGTTCGTGGTTTCTAGTTAATTGGCTGACAGCTGTTCAAGCGATTTTCATATCCCAAGCAATTTATATATATTCCGCTGCAACAACGTGAACTATCAAGAAAATACGCATCAATTTTAGTATGAAAAACTACACAATTTAGAGTGAACCATATACAATACACTGAATCCTTTGATACATAGGGTTTAGTTTAAAAATCTCATTTTCTACCATAAAACTTTTAGTTTCTATCACATTAACAAGATAAAAGAGTTTATCCTTTGATTTTCAATAAAAGAGTTTACAATAAACACATATTTTTCTAACCTAAAACCTCTCTTTCACTTGCAACCCTTGACTTTTCAATAACAGAATTGTTACAACGAACAATCTTAGGCGGTTTCCTTTCTTCGACTTCCCTAGACAGGTGAAGTATTGTTCGTACAAATCACCTTCACGATTTTTTCTTCTTGTTGATCTTCTAAAACTGAATACAATTGATTCAGCATACATCTTGTAAAGGGCATATAGCTCTTTAAGGAATCTAGCACTAAGTTCATCAAAACTCTCCCTAACATCAATGTCCTCCAACTCAGGCAGATCAACATTGTTTCATGCTAAAAGTAATACATTATATCTAAGTCAGTTTTATTCAATTCAGTTCAATTTAATATTTTTTAATTCAATTCAATTTAACTCATATTAATTTAGTTCAGATCAGTTCATTCCGTTTAGACATACTAAATATATCCTTAGTACGAGTATCATTTTCCAAATGAGTAAATTATCACAATTTAATGGACATATATAGAGTTTCTCGTATTAACTTCAATAATTTACGAGAGCATCACCCTTTATTTCTGGAAATTTTATAGCACACTTTAATATGTTACTCTCAATTAATTAAACAAATTTGAAGTAGTTTCCCTTTCACCTCTCCCCACAATTTATTGGTGTTAAATTTAATTTAATTCAGACTTTTTAGAACATTGAATTTTGATGAAATTTTACTTCAATTTCATTATATTCTATTAATTAAGTAAAAATAGGTTTAACTGAACATGCCCAAACTTGTTTCTTTAAGTTTTGAGCACACATTTCATAATATTGTCCACGTGTCAAATTACATGGATCATGGATAGATGATGGATCCATTCATATCGAATAATATTTTAGTAGAATTATTATTTTATGCAACTTCAAAAACTTGTATCAAATTATCTATGATATAGGTAAGTAAACATAAAAAATCGAAAGTTAACTTACTAAAAATGGAAAATATATCATAAAATAATTTTGTTTATTTTGGATAATAAGGAACCAAGATATATGGGGAGGGGTCATAATCGATGTTTACACTATCTACCCAACCATCTTGCCCCGAGACCTCTATTAGTATCACGGTAAACACGCAATACACCAGATTCAACACTCCAAATGTTTTTGAGCGTTGGATTGAAACAAATCTAATGGTTATCCTTTCTCAGTTCTAGTATCACTGGAATAGACCAATCAGATTATAGTGCTTGAAGATCAAATTTACAAATTATACAGTGTTGAATTATTTTCCGCGTCAGATGATCCAGCCAAATTCAAAAACTTGACCATTCAAATTGGGGTTAACCTATAAATAGTGATCAAAGTATTGAACAATAACTGCATTTAGACCGCACTGAGGTGGTAAAAACATTTAAAGACCACAATCTGGTCTATAAAACGTGTTAGAAGCATCCGGTCGAAAACTCGGATGCTTATAACACATCCAGTTCATTTATAAATAGTATTAGAATCTTAAACTAGGTTTTTGCCTTAATATTTTTCTAAAATCCAGTGTTTGATTATTATTTTTTAAACAATTCAAGTGTGTTGTAGTTAAGTAAACCATTTCTAATCAATTCAAGTGGATATCCAAAATCACACAAGCATGGTGAAGTAAAATTCTCAAAAGGTTTTGATGTGTTTTGGAATTTAAACCGACAGCCAGTAATTTTTAGGAACATTCAAGTTTGAAGTATTCAAACTTCATGTCATCTATTTAACATCTCACATAAATTGGATTCTTTCATTTACCATCCTTCACTTTCTTTACCATCCTTCACTTTCTATTGTATAGTGGGAGTTTCACCATCCCTCTCTTAATTATTATGCCAATATCATTGTATTTCAAGATAATTGTTCTTTACAGTTTTGGAAGAAAAATGATGTGACATTAGTTGTACAAAATTTATTCTCAACATGTGATCATAAATTTAGGTGTTTGCTATATGCAGGTCCAATTTACTCCTGCAGGTCTAATGAAAGTGGGAAAATACCATAATTACCCTTCACTCGTTTATTAAATTTTACAAATATATTTCTAAAATTCTAACCTTGAATGCATAAACCCGTCTATGTAATGATTGAACACGTGTTCAAATTATAAATTATTTTTTCGTGAATTATAATACATATTTAAGAGGGACATTATTGTTACTTCAGATTTAATTTGGACCTACAGATTTAATTTAGAACCACCCTAAATTTACTATATGCATAAATTATAATGAGAAAGTAAAAAACATTCACCAATAATAATGAGGATAAAACATTCCTTGCCACATGTATGGTGCAATTTTCAAGGTTGACAACTATTATTCACCAAGAATTCATGCATGGAGTATAATTTTGACCTTTCTTACTCAAATTTTACGTAATTTCTGATCTCATGATCTATGTAAATTGCACTTACAAATATCTCTCTATACACTTAATGAAACTAATTTAGCAAGATGATATTTTGCTTTTGAACACTTGATTAAAGTAACATTACTTTTTTTGGTCCCTAAATTTGAATTGAAATGTCAACATTATTAGAATACCACATATTTTCCCCAAAAGAAACTTTGGGAGAATGTAACGAGTGAAAAAGAAAAAAAAGAATAGTAATACAAATTATATCCGTCAATGATGATACCAAACTCCGAGATTTTGAGTCAAGTTTATACATCTTAAAAAATATTAATCAAAGAGTAGAATACACTACTCATGGAAAATTTCTAATGCATTCATTAGGTCTTTAACAGAGAGTAAAACAGCCCTCGGAAAATTCCACAGCTCTCAGAAAGTGCTCCATTCACAAGTTTCTTTTGTGAGTGATAGCAGTTCGACTGTCTGATTGGACATCTGGATGGATGAAATGAGATGAGATGATAAGTATGAGAAGAGGTGGTGGGATGGAATACTGTGGGATATCTGTGGGAGTGTTGCGTGTCTTGTGGAATGTATCAGTCAGTTTTACAAGGGATCAAGAAGGAAAACATTGATTGGTGAAATGAAAAGAAGGAAAATATTGTGTTGTGGGATGTGTCAGTCAATTTTACAAGGGATCAGAAAGAAAATATTGATTGATGAAATAAAAATGGGAAAGAAACCTCCACATTGTCAAATTTTTATTCATGATCAAAATCATGTCATTTGAGTTTGAAAATCAAATCAAAGACAAAACATGTATTAGTGTATAATATCCGTTCCTAAACTCTGAATCACTAGAGATTATAAACACTCAACTGTCTATGAATGAAGTGGAATCTACAAGGAATTTACACTAACAAAAAGAAAGTTCAATTATTTTATGAATGAATTTGTTTCAACTCAACATAACTCCTTAATACAGGGAAAACTTCGCCGAATATTGCTCTTCCCTCTCTCATCGAGTGAAACACACGCGCCCATCAAACCATGCCCACCCTTCCCTTTTCAGTCAATTATTAGCCGTTACCAACATCTTTCCTATTGATAACGTTCATCTAACGGATCCTCCATGGCGGAGCCGCCGCAGCCTCACGGCGGCGCCACCGCCGGAAAAACTTTCAGTCAGATATTAACATCCCAATCTCCCCCGCTTTCCACCACCCTCCCTTCCAATCCAAAGATACGGCCTATTACTAACTTCAATGGCAAAAAGGCATGCCTGTATGATCATAAATCAATCCAGATATTGGCCAGTCACTATAATAATGCCCTCATCGGAAAGTTTCAACGAACAAAACCGATGATGGCAAACATTCAAGATGCTTTTTAATCCATGGGGTTTGCCGGAAGATTCCAACTAGGGTCTCTTGATTAAAAACATGTGCTGATCAGGTTTGACTCACAATCTGACTACCAAAAATGCTGGTTGAAGCCTGTCTGGACAGTTGCTGGAGCCTCCATGAAGATACTAAAATGGTCCCCCGACTTCTCGCCGGAGCATGAATCACCGGTGGTGCCGGTCTGGGCTCTGGTAAGAGATATTCCACTCTACTATCACAACAATACTTTGCTTCAAGATGTTGGGAACCAAAAAGGAAAGTTCATAAAGGCTGACACTGCCACACAACAAATCACTAGGCCCTCCACCCTTAAAATCTGTGTGGAGGTTGACCTCACTGAAGAGCTCCCTGGCTCTATACAACTGGGAAGTCCCGAAGATTTTAAAGATTGCAAGATTGAATACTTGAATCTCCCTCAATACTGCAAGCACTGCAGTAAACTTGGTCATTCAGATAGTAATTGCAGGATGCAACACCCAGAATTAAAGAAAGCTTGGGCTCAGAGATGGAAGAACTCACAACAACAGGCACATCCACAACAGGCACATCCACAGCAGGCACAACCACAAAAGGCTAGCTCATCAGGCCTCTCAATAGAGCAGAAGGATAGGGACAATCAACACCAAAAAAGAGGCAAAAAGGATCATCAGACAACTGTACAAGCTCCATGATGGTCCCTTATCAGCCAACACACACCAGCAAATCTTTGATCACTGGAGTGAACAGACCAGCAGTATCCTTATACTCACTAGATGATATAGACATTGATGGTTTCAAAAAAATTCTTAAACATAAGGATCAATCACACAAGCACTTCTCTGCTAATTTTAATGTTGCAACACACTCCCTTGCCATTGTCCCTTATCAGACAATGGAGACCTCCAATTCTTTCTCTATATTGCAGATAGAAGATGAGGCAAATAGCAGTGAAGAAGAGGAACCACCAGAAATGTTTATCCCAGGAAATCAGACACTCACAAGGGAGGAAAATATTAGCTCCCATGCTAGCATCAATCCTACACAAACAGGTACCCCTTCAGCAGTTTCAGGTAAGGCTGCTGAACCCCACACACCCAATCAAAATTCCAAAAAGAGTGATCTATCTGATTTCAGTAGAATGCTCAGACCTAGACCCAAAATTAACTACTTTAATGGTTAATTACACCCTAATAGCTAATATGTTGGTATGGAATGTAAGAGGATATGGTACATCCATAGACATGCTTAGATTCCTAATTAACTCACATAATGTCTCAATTCTATGCATTATAGAACCAATGCATGACAACAATGAAATCACAAATCTTCAATTTGAGCTAGGTTTTCCTCACTGTATTGCTGTAGATGATGTTAAAATTTGGGTTTTTTATAGAACCAGCTTCTCTATTGATATTTTATCTCAATCAAACCAGTATATTCTGGTCCTGATAACAGATAAAAGTTCACTAGTAAGCTGGAACTCAGTTTTTGTATATGCTCAAACTACAAGAGTACCAAGACAGAAACTATGGTCTGATTTATCAAATCTCTCACTTACACCTACACTCTTTGCAGGTGACTTCAACACTGTAGCATCAGTGACTGAAAGAAAGGGTAGACATAAACACCCATTATGCAGCATCAAAGAATTTAGGGAGTTTATTGATGGTGACAGCTAATGGATATCCCCACAGTTGGCAGCATCTACACCTGGACCAATCATAGGATAAAGGATGACAGACTACTGCAAAAGCTGGACAGAGCAATGTGTACTATGGATTGGATTTCAAAATTCCCACATACCTCAGTGCATGTCCTGAACAGAACAACTTCAGACCACAATCCATTGCTGATATCAATTCAGGACTCAGTGGAAAGCTTCCCCAGGCCATTTAGATTTCAAGAAATGTGGACAGGCAGGCAAGATTTCTTGGATACAGTCAAGACAAATTGGGAGCAGCCAACTCAGTTTACTGGACTATACAACATGGTATTTAAACTAAAGGGACTCAAGATCAGACTCAATCAGTGGAATAAAGATTCTTTTGGAAATGTTCATCAGAATCTAATGGAGGCTGAAGATAAGGTCACTGCAATGGAAGAGGTGTATCAGCAGACAGGATCTGAAGCAGATATGGTCAATTTGAACAGGGAAAGAGCACTTCTGATTAGGGCTGAGAAAGAGGCTGCAATTTTTTGGAGACAGAAAGCCAAGGTTAAGTGGCTGAGAGAGGGTGATGCAAACTCAAGGTACTTCCATAATGCTGTTAAAGAAAAAAGGAGTAGAAGTAGGATAGCAAAAATCAAGGATGGAAATGGGATGTGGATCTCTGAGCCTGATGCTATCAGACAAGAAGGAATAAGATTTTTTGAGAGTCTTCTGAATGAAAATGAGGAAGAAATGGACTTCTCAGGACAGTACAATAATTATTTTTTGGATGTCATTCCTAAGATTATCACTGAAATTCAGAATGAAGAATTACTAAAAGACCTGGAGATAGAGGAGTTAAAAGAATCTACTTTTGCACTAAGTAGGGATGGGACACCTGGATCTGATGGCTTTTCTGGTCATTTTTACACCTCCTGCTGGGAAATTATTAAGATTGATCTTCTGATGGCTGCTAAAGAGTTCCTGTCTGGTAAGAGACTTCCAAAAGCTATTACCAGTACCTGGTTGGCTCTTATTCCTAAAAAAGAAAACCCTACTACTTTTGGAGATTTTAGGCCAATAAGTTTGTCCAACTATCTTAACAAAGTCTTCTCAAAATTGTTGATGGATAGAATGAAGCCAATGATGAATGGTATTATATCAGAGGAGCAGTCAGGTTTTCTGCAAGGAAGGGACATAGCAGACAATATACTCCAAATGATGGAAATGGTTAAACTTCTGAATAATGATAGAAAATCAAAAAGCCTTATTGTAAAGCTTGATATGCAGAAAGCTTTTGATAGGGTCTCTTGGGCATTTCTCAACTCAGTCATGCTAAATTTTGGGTTCCATGGTTCATTTGTCAAGATAGTTCTCCAAAATATTGAAAGTGCCTACTTCTCAGTGATCATCAATGGTGCTGCAACTGGCTTCTTCCCTGCTACAAGAGGGATCAAACAAGGAGATCCTTTGTCTCCTTATTTGTACAACATCATCACAGAGGCTTTTTCAAGGGGTCTTAAAGAACTTATGAGAATACAATACATGGAATGCTTCACTATGCCAAGAAATGTCAGTACTGTGACTCACCTGATGTATGCTGATGACACTGCTATATTTTTCAGTGCCAAAAAAAGAAATTTGAGAAGGTTAAAATCTTTTCTACAGGCATATGAACAAGTATCTGGTCAGAAGATTAATTTCTCAAAATCAGAGTTCTTCATCCAGCACCAAACTGCCACAGAAAAAGTCAGAATAATTAGGAGAATTCTGGGGATGAGACATGGGAAAATGCCATTCACCTATTTAGGTATCCCAATTTTCACAGGCAGAAACTTGATCAGACATTACTTGCCACTGTTGGAGAGAATGGAGAAGTCTCTTTTAAATTGGAAGAACCATTGGTTAACAGGTGCTGGAAAGCTTACTTTAATCAACTTTGTGCTGCTATCCATCCCTACACATATTATAGCAGTTCTGAAACCTCCTATGGAAGTGGTGAAAAAGATGGAGAGGATATGTTCAAAATTCTTTTGGGGTGAAAATGAGCAGGGGCAAAAGAGAAGCTGGAGAAAATGGGCTGGATTGTGTTTACCAGTTGAAGAAAATGGCCTGGGAATAAGAGATATCAGAACTGTTATCACTGCATTCTCCACTAAACTTTGGTGGAAAATGCAACAAAACTCAGTCATATGGACCAGACATCTATGGTCACTTCCAGAGACATACAAAGGTTCACAAGCTTGGAAGAGAGTCTGTGAAGTCACAGAAATGGCAAACAATTGCTCCATGGTCCTAGTGGGCAAAGGCAACAGTCCATTTTGGGATGCTAATTGGCTGGGTGAAGGGGCACTGTACTACAAATGGCCCCAACATATTGACCTCCCCTTCCCTAACATCACCATCTCAGAATTTTTTGACAGAAAAACTTATTATTCTAACATTTTGGAGCCTCACTTGGCTACCAATCAGTTTGTATTATTGCAGGCTGCTGAACTCAGATATGGTCACCAGGAAAGGCTCATCTGGAAGCCTGGGACCAATGGAGAATTTTATGTAAAATCTGCTTACCAGCCCTTCAGAAGCAGACACAGCACCAATCCATTCTATGTTAAACTATGGGACAAATATCTTCCAAAAAAGGTATCAATTTTTATATGGAGGCTGAGAAACTGTCTACTTCCTTTTCCAGAAATATTGGTAAAACTTGGTTATCATCTGCCATCTAAATGCTTGCTATGTAATAATCATGATACCATAGAGCACTACTTTAATGAATGTATGGTAAATGCTCATGTCTGGTTACAAATGCATGGAATGCTGCTAATCCAACCACCATCCTTCCTCAATTTTAGATCCAGAATTAATTACTACTTATCATGTAAAGGTTTCTCTAAAATACACACTTTAGTGATCAGAATAACAGTCTTGATGATATTCTGGCACTTGTGGTTGAGGAGAAACAAGCTCTTGTTTGAGAATAGTAATAAATCTACTTCTGATATATGCACTGACATCTTGAAACAAGTATCACTTATTTTTACTGCTCACCCATTATATGGAAATCCTGAGAGGAACCATTTTTTAATCTCCTCAAAATTGGCCCCTTTTATGTAAAATAAAAGGACCAAATTGATCAAGGTTATCAAGTGGTTTCCACCTGACAGGGGCTTCAAAATAAATGTGGATGCAGCATTTAAAAATGGTTTCTGTGGTATTGGTATTATTGTGAGGAATACACAGGGGTCTGTTGTTACTCTAAGAATGAAATATGTGGCTGCTCAGTCCCCTATCCATGCTGAAACATTAGCAATCCAAGAAGGACTAAAAGAAGCTCAACAAAGTGGATTTATACACTTCCAGATTGAATCTGATTGCTTACTGGCAGTAAAAGGTATCACTAAACCTCTCCTAACTGATTGGTCTATATACTCTCTGTGTACTGAACTTAATGAGTATGCTAACAATATCACACACATATTGAGAGAAGGAAATCAACCTGCAGACTACTTAGCTAAAAAATGTCTGGAAATGTGCTCATCTGAAATTATTTCATTTAGACATGCTCCTGATATTCTAAAAGGCCTCATCAGACTGGATGGTTTAGGTATACCCTCCTGTAGAATTTTATAAAATAGATGCTACTAGGTGTGTTGTCTGTGCAGATGTATTGATGAAAGCACCAAGCTGCTCAGGCCAGATAGAGAAAGAAGCTTACACAGAAATCACATTATTCATCTACAAATGGCCATATTTTTGAACCAAGATTGGTTGTTTCTTTTGGCCAGTGTAAATATTTTAGTCTCTGTTGGTTTTTCTTTGTGTTTCAGACTTAGAGGGTGGCTGATCTGTGCTTCGGTATTTGTTTACTCGATCACTAAAAAGCTCCCCCCTATTGTTTGATCCATAAAAGCCTTTCAAACAGAGCCATCTAGTTTTTAGTCAATTTTGTGAAGCTTAATTGCTTCTGTGATCAGAGATCTATTTGTACTAAACTCTAGGCTTTTGCCTATTTTGGTTTGGGGTGCCAAATAAATTTCCCCCACCAACGGTGGCTTATTTAAAAAAAAAGAATTTGTTTCAACTCCAGATATGATCTTATATATTTTGATAAAATGTGGATTTGAATGTGATTATATCAAGTCAAATGAAATTAAATGAGACTAAAATAAAAAATATTTGGTCCAATAATGCATCTTCCAAATGTTATACTTAATATTTGGATGCTAACTTAGATAACTTTAAAAATAAGACATGTTCACCTAAAAACAATTATTTTAGCCTTGAAAACTGTTCGGTTTAACCTGAAAACACAAGGTCCTAGATAAGCTTGGTCATTCTGATGGAAACCTAGCATTTTCTATGCTAACTGGACATTTAAGTTGGAAACCTGAAACACACAAAGAACATGTCGACAAGCTTGATAAAATTGCGCTTTTTAACCTAAAAAGGAAGGTTTTTAGACAAGTTCGGTCACACAGATGAAAACCTAGTATTTTACTATGCAAATTGAATAATTTAGGATGAAATTCTGATATACACTCAGAAACTATCGACAAGGTTTAAAAATTGTGTTGTTTAACCTAAAACACAATGTATAAGAAAGAATTTGTCGCTTCCTATTTTTCACAAATTTCCCGCTGAAATATTCACGTCGATCGAATATGATGATGAAATCAACTCGTTTATGCGATTATGAATTTTTTCGGAACTGGGTGAAATTTGGGGATTTTCTCCTGATCGAATGGGTGAATTCTTGGTGATTGGAGCGGTATATATGTAGCGCATGATTTTCAAATGCGGGTTATTAAGCAGGTCAAGTCAACCCGCGAGAATTTGTCACAATCTCCTATTATTTGTTGCATGGTCCTTGGTTTATATTATAGTTATAATATAGACCGTCACCTAAAAGATCAACCCTTATTATATTAATGAGAAAATTTAATAATATTCAGAATCAATGTAATTTTATAATATTTTAAATTACAACAAGATAAATATCGAACTACATTTAGTTATTGATATGTTTCTTTCGTGTTGTGCGTGTCTTGAGTTGTGTTATTCATAAACTCACATTTGTGTTATTTCGTAAAAAACAAAAAACAAACATTTGTGTTTTGGTGATGTTAATCATTTTGCTAGATGTGCTAAAGACATGTGATTTTATGTTTAAATTCCATTACCTTGCAGAAGTAGTGTAATCAGAGAAATCAAAGAAATCATGTTCTACTCTTTATCAATCCAGTCTTTATTTTCCTCAAATCCTATGGATCTGGACATCACTGCTACATCTTATATTCCACATGTTCATAAGCCTCCTAAACAAAAAAATTTTAACAATTTCATGGAAAATGCCTTAGTTTGGTTTTAAACTCAATGTTGATGCAGCATGGAGGAATGGAGACTGTGGCATAGTTATGGTGCTAAGAGATGAACAAGGGGATACTGTGGCTGCAAGATCATTTTTTGGCTATGCCTCATCCCCTCTAAAAGTTGGAATAAGAGCCATTAGAACCGGGGTTATGATTTTGGCTACTATTTTGCAAGATTAGGCTTTATTATTGAATCAAATTCCATCACTGGGATATCTATGATTAAAAATCCGATAATAGCTCACTGGAGACTCTTCAACCTTTGTGATGAAGCCTGCACAAATCAGCCACACACTCAGACAAGGGAATTCAGCTGCAGATGTTCTGTCTAAATTTTCCCTACATACTGGTTGTAACTCAGTTTTTTACTGGTCTCAACTCCATTCACGGGCTAGGGCTATTCTTCAAATGGACAAACATAAGGTTCCATCTCTCAGATGTTGAACCTATCTCTCTACTTTCTCTTGCATGCTCAGTAAGGTTCTGGGAAAGGTCTGCTCCTATTTTTTCTTCTCAAACATGCTATCTAGGTTCCTCCTGGTTGTACTAGCAGCCCGCATTGCTATAGTGACTCAAATGTATAGTTTTTCATGCTGCTTTGTGTTTTGATATGCAATTCACATATAAGTTTTGAACTCTAGCACAAGAGTATGCGTTCTGAAGTTGGATCTCTAGTATTAGTCTATTTTTGTAAAGACATTGCTATGCTTTTCAGGCTTTTTTAGCCTGAGTAGACTGCTTTTCTGGAAATGTAATTTTTGATAGTCTTTTGACTCATAACATTGGTTTTGGGAGTCAAATAAACTTCCCTCCATTGTTTTACCGTGGTTTCATCTTTTTTTAAAAATGTTTAAATTTCATGTGAGAAGTGAGAACCCCTTTAAAATTTCATGTTTGTTGGATCGGATTTGTTTAATATTCTTTATTTCACATAAACAATGTTCAAGTAATAGCATTGTTTTCCTTTTTGAAAAAGAAAAGAATCATAAGTCTTTAGAGAAAATGACAGTTTTGGTGCACAGTTTGTGAGGTAATGTCAACTTTAGTTCCCACTTTTTGAAATGGTTCAAAAATGGTTCCCAAATTTTGATGAAATGTTCAAAATTGATTCCCAAATCGGTTGATGACTGGCGATTGATTTTTTTTTCCCCTACCACTGTCTACTCTGCACAGTCATCACCACCCCCTTTGCACAGTCATCACCACCCCCGTATACCCACTACCATAGAGCTGCCCTCAAGTCCAATACATCCACCACTAGCACAACCAGCAGTCGTAGTAGCACTATTTTCACTCCTTGGGATCTATGGGATGGGCATCACTGCCGAGGACTGCGGCGGGATAGTGATGATGCGGAACAGAGTGACGGGCTGAGCCCTAAATGCCGGCCACCCCAAATGCCGGCGAAGACGCAACCACTGCACATAGAGGAGGTGGTGAAGGCGGTGATGGGCTGAGCCAGTAGAGTGACACTCGATCACTTAGGCCGAGAATGATCGACTCTCACTACCACCATGCCAGCCGAAATTGATCTCCGATGGGCACTACTACTAAGTCATCATCGTCGGCCCGACACCGACACCTGCACCTCCACCATTCACCACCACCGCTATTTTTTTTGGTTAGAGCATAGTGTATTGGATTCTGGATGGGTTTCAAGGGATGAATGTCCGAACGAAGTGGTCATGAGCTCCCGTGTCGGGTGGTGGGTTGACCAGTGGTAGGCAGCAGGTGAAGAGAGAAAGGTTTTCGTCGATGGGTGTGGGACGGTTCTATGACAGTGAATACTCGACGGTGGTGATGACTGTGCAGAGGAGGCGATGGTGGGGGAGAAACTGTCGATGGCTAGTTATCAACCAGTTTGGGAATCAATATGGAACATTTCATCAAAACTTGGGAACCATTTTTAAACCATTTCAAAAAGTAGGAACCAAAGTTAAGATTTTCTCAAAAATTGAGATCAAAACTGTCATTTTCTCTAAATCTTTATAAAGATTAAAGATAGTTATTTTTATATATTGTTTGTGGCGAGTAAATTGTAAAGTTTAATTTGGGACTTGTACGTAAATATTTAGAGCTGATCATCACATCAGATAAATGGATAATACTCTGTATTGGTATATGTACTTTTCTCGTACGACATCTTCTGGAAATTGTTGACTTGGAGACAGCTAGCGGATAGTTCCGTGGACACTTTCAAAAGCAATATCAGATGACAAACTATAAATACTACCTAAATATTATCGTGCGTTGTAGTATGATATATATTTAATCTATTTTAACGTAAATATTATGAACAAATTTATGAAAATGAGGATGAACTGTGTTTAAAGAAAAACATTTAAAGATAATTAATAAAATTATAGCGACAAATTTCAAAATATTTTGAAATTGTCAATATATATCGTAACTGTTAGGTTATACATCAAAGGTAATTATTAAAAAATAATATATATTAAGATCAAAATGTAAGATATTTATTTAATATTAAGTTAGTAGATAAATATATTTATAAGTACACATTTTAAAGAAAAAATGATGATGTGTGTAATTTCTAAATTGATCACACGTACTCATGATAAAAAGAAACCAAAAAGTAATATATGAAAATTATAGGCGCCGGAATACAGAATATTTCCATGCACGTTTCATATATTACACGTTTATGTTTTCCTTTCGTAGACGTGTTAATTATCATGATAGAATAAAATTACCATGTAAATTAGCGTGTAAATTAGGATTTTATAGGTGGAATGAGTTGTATTTGTAAAAATAGAAGGCGGAAGCTATTGTATCATAATCGATGAAGAATGAAATAATAAAATTAAAAGAAATAAAAAAAAAGAAATATATAAAAATGATAGGCATCGGAATATGGTGAACTTGCGGTGGTTATGTGACGGCTTTAGTCAAAACTACATAGTTTCATCCTTTTTAATGCTTTTTATTAATTTATTATCTATTGTTCGGAGCAATAATTTTTCTAGTTCCGTTTAGGATGATATACTTCAATCTATAGTTCCGTGGACACTTTCAAAAGCAATATCAGATGACAAACTATATATTTGTTAAATTAATACTATCAAAATATTATCCTACGTTGTACGATATATTTAATCTTTTTTAACGTAAATATTATGAACAAACTTATGAAAATGAGGATGAAGTGTGTTTAAACAAAAACTTTTTAAGAAAATTAACAAAATTATAGTGACAAATTTCAAAATATTATGAAATTGTCAATATATATCGTAACTGTCAGGTTATTCATCAAAGATAATTATTAAAAAATAATATATATTAAGATCAAAATATAAGATATTTATTTAATATTAAGTTAGTAGATAAATATTTTTATAAGTACACATTTTAAAGAAAAAATGATGATGTGTGTAATTTCTAAATTGATCATACGTACTCATGAAAAAAAAACCAAAAAGTAATATATGAAAATTATAGGCGCCGGAACACAGAATATTTCCATGCATGTTTCATATATTGCACGTTCATGTTTTCATTTCGTAGACGTGTTAATTAGCATGATGAAATGAAATTACCATGTAAATTAGCGTGTAAATTAGGATTTTATAGGTGCAATGAGTTGTATTTGTAAAAATATAAGGCGGAATCTATTGTATCATCATCGATGAAGAATGAAATAATAAAATTAAAAGAAATAAAAAAGAAATATATAAAAATGATAAGCACCGTAATATGGTGAACTTGCAGTGGTTATGTGGCGGTTTTAGTCAAAAATACGTAGTTTCATCCTTTTTAATGTTTTTTATTAATTTATTATTTATTGTTCGGAGCAATAACTCTTCTAGTTCCGTTTAGGATGATATACTCCAATCTATATATGCTATTCTCATCAAACTTTTTTATTATAATCATTATATTTAGGTGTTTATTATATGAAGGTCCAGTTTACTTCTGCAGGTCTAATAAAAGTGAAAAAAAATATCATAATTACCCTTTATTCGTTTATTAGTTTTTACAAATATATTTCTAAAACTCTAACCTTGAATGCATAAACCCGTCTATGTAATGATTTAACGCGTGTCCAAATTATAAATTATTTTTTCAAAAATATTATAATACATATTTAAGAGGGACATTATTGTCATTTCAAATTAAATTTGGACCTGCAGAAGTAAAATGGACCTGCATTTAGAACCACCCTATATTTTATTGCAATACATGTATTTAAATACTAAATTTTATTTTACCGGTAATATAAAATATAAAATATATTATTGGCCAAACTTCTATATTATAGAAAGAATGGTAAAAGATTTTGCAAAGAGTTTGTTGAAACAGACCAGTAATTAAAAGATAATATGTATACTAATTAATTTATGCTGTAAAGTAAAATTTTATAATAATTGTTTTGTAAGGTGAATTTCGGTATAGTTCAGTTGATTTGAATTGAATCGAACTAAACTAATAAATATTTTTTGTAGAATATATTTAGACAAGCTTGTATCTACATCAAGAAACATTGAGCAATCAACAATCTAGCTAGCAAAATATTATTATTTTTATACAAAATTTCCTTCGTTGCATTTTTTTTTTCTCTTGGAATAATTCAGCTACAAGACAAGGTAGACGACGAGCAAGGTTGACAATTACTCCTCTGCCTCTTCGCCGGAAATATCTGGTCGGAAACGCGCCACTCCTCCACAATCCCATGGTGGTTGTGGTGGTGGTGGCTGAACGCAAACTGATGGTGCACCACCTCAGAACATTCATGATCATCGAATAATAGGCCGTCGGATAAACTGGCCATCAGTCCACGCGCCGGCGGCTTAGATTTCCGGCGACCCGCACCGACGGGCACGTTGCGAAGGGCGCCGCCGGCAGTCCAGTATCTCTGGCAGTTCTTGCAAAAGTGTCTCGGCTGGTTGACGTTGTAGTTGTTGAAATAACAGAACTTAGTTTCCATGCTTTTGCACCTAGGGCATGGTATGATCTTCTCCGGCCGTTGTTTTTCGATTTCTTCTTCTTCTTCCTGTTCGTGTTTTGCTTCTCGAACATGAACTGAAATTGTTGCTCCAAACAGTTTGATCCCAGCTGAGCTTTTCTCTGCCATTTTCATTTTTATACAACTGCGGGTAGTGTGGTGTAACACTGTGTGTTTTTTGTCTAGGAAAAGGGGAGAAAAATGGTGGAGTTGATGATGAGTGAAATGGATATTGGTGGTATTTATATAGGGAGATTTGGTGGTGAACAATAAATCTTTACCCTCATAAAAGGAAAAAAGTGAACAAGCATGTCTAGGACTCAAAATATAGGGTGATAAATAAAGTTCCACTAAAGGGAGCTTAATATATTCTATTACTATGAGTATTAGTTGGATGATACGTGCATGTACATGAAAGTTATGCTAATTCTGGGCATATATATGCAGTCCACTATTTTACTTTTATAGTTTAAAATACAATATGAATATATGAAATATTCTTACTTATTTAATTTATTGAGAAACTTAATAATATTTAGAAGATGATATTATAATTTTAATAGTATTTTGAATTACACTGAGTAAAATACTAGACTGCGTTTGACAGTTCATTTAATTTCAAAGCATCTAAAAGAGAAAAAAGGGAGCATTAGGGTCTACTTGGCTACGATAATATTAGAATTTGTGGAGAGTGGAAAAGTTTAAATGGAATTGATGGGGATTGGTTTGGATGCTTTTGGTTCGAGTATTAATTTAGGGTTAAGTCACTTCGTTTACTCGCAAGTGATCAGGATGATTTTGAATAATCGGATTTGTTAGAATATAAATATATAAGACTCTTCCACTTATAAAATATATATGTCTTCAAAGGAAATTGTATAATGCAAAATTTCTTCAAAGAATACTTAAAATGAGTGAGATTATAGTGAATTTTAAAAAATCTCCCCTGAATCTGTAACCCTGCATGTACTAATGAGTTTATCAATTTTTTTGTTCTAGAGGACGTTTATATAATTATTAAGAAAACGTAAGCTTGTCAATTATTGTACATGGTGAGCTATCACAAAAGAAAATCGTGAACAGTATAAATAATATAACGCGCCTCTAATGAGGTATATTTTATAATTTTAAATTGGTTGCCCGGCCAAATGAAATTACATACTTAATTATTCAACATTAGTTGCTTGTTCAAGGCGATTATAAGAGTTGAAAAATGAATATCTCTAGCCAATGGTGGGTCAATCTCGATTTCTTTTTATTAAAAATATGGCTGATGAGTCCTCTAAACCGAAAATTATAATAACGAAAGTATAAAATTTCATACTCTTAATTTGGATTACATGAAATTATCAAATATTGCGTCCATATTTCGAATGAGTATTAATTAGATCAGAAATGATACATACTAAATGAATTATCTAAGAATTTCATTCGATCTCCATTCTGATTCTAAGTCTTGGAAATCAGATATTCATGTTAAATCTGTGCAAGATTTTTTAATTAACTTAAAAGTAAACATTAATTAAATCAATATAATCCATTTCACTATTTTTTAAAGATTATTTCTTCATAAGTTGGGTTTATTTAAATTTTTAGTAAATTGCATTTTAGTTGAACTGATTAAATTGAACTGCGTTGAATTTTAATCTAAAATCAACTGATTTAGGGCATGCTTGCTGCAACTAATTTTTGTTGAATTGAATTGAGCTCAGCTCAGCTCAAC
This sequence comes from Sherardia arvensis, assembly GCA_948330725.1. Taxonomy (NCBI): domain Eukaryota; kingdom Viridiplantae; phylum Streptophyta; class Magnoliopsida; order Gentianales; family Rubiaceae; genus Sherardia; species Sherardia arvensis. Next base: position 37,356,465 of record OX415236.1, on the reverse strand, counting down.
TCAACTGAAATATATTGAACTAGACTGAAATAAAATAAAATATAGTATAGTTAAATTAAATTGAACTTATTAACTTATATTTCATAAAATTTAACTGAAAAATAATAAACTAAACTGAATTAATAATTATTAAACTAAACTAAAAAATATTCAGATACAACGCCCTGGAAGTAAGACCTAATTGGTATAGTCCAGTTTAACTTACTTTCATTTAGTATAGGAAGAGATGTGCATGAAAAGCCTTCCAATAATAAATATCTTAGGGTATTTGATCTCATGATTCTTACTACGTGTCCCTTTTTATTAATAGCATGTATAGTCATTTGAGGAAAAGTAATAGTGCAGTATAATGAAATCACTCTATATCCCATTAAAATTGTCACAGAAATTCAGAAAATGTTTTATATGTATTATTAAGTTTACCCAAATCTAATCCTATATTTTTATCGTTTTTATTAAGGATGAATGAATCATAAATAATTCACTCATCTATTTCAATGATTTTGATCGAAAAAAGAATGCATGAAAAAGCCGCCAACAGAAGTAAGGATGAGATCGGGAGGGATAATTTTGATGGAGGAGAAAAGGATGGGGATCGTATAGAGTTGGTGGTGAACTTTTTATATAACACACGTCATAATAATAATAGTGGATTTGCGTTGAAAGCCCCTCCCAGATAGGCTGTGTCCAAAGGTGTTCCAAAGTGAGAGCATAAAGCTAAAAGAGATAAAGCTAAAAGTTCATTCCATTTTTGTATCTATTATTCATCTCTGATGTGTATCACCATATTTATGTGTAGAAGCGTAGAATATACATTGTAATTGTCCCCTTTTTCAAAGTATGGTATTAATATTATTAGAGATCATCAAGGATGAGATTATGTTGTTGACGCATCATGATCATGTACCCTCTAAACATCATCCCTTCACCGTTAAGTATGTGTATCATTGCTTTTAAATCTTCAAGTGCTACATATTTCAGATATGGATGCCATTCTCCTTGACTTTATTTGCATTTAATCAAGTTCGATAGTTTGAGTAAATTATACTTTGATGAAATTTAATTTAATTTAATTTAATTTAATTGTATTTATGTATTATCAAAAAATTATAATTATAGTTTAATTTTGTAAAGATGTAATTGCAGGTGATCAGAGATCAAATATGAGGATACTTGATCGATTGCTGGTGTCGCACATCCATCAATAAGCACGTCTAGTGGGACTCACACAGTCGTAGTGTCCTCAGATGTCAGATCATACTCTCAAAACCTACCAAAGCCATCATGTTGACTCAATGTCAACCAGGTCCATGCTCTCAAGAAAGAAACCGGTTAGTAAAGAAGAGAGGTCGAAGCGGAAGAACATTCCTAGCACGCCTCAACTAGATCTAGGGACCGAGGGTGTGGGTCCTTTAATTCCGGAAATGGACCCAGTAGCTACGGAGATAGATCAAGACATGCAGGTTCTGACTCAATCCACCCATGCGGTACCTGTCACCGAACCGGGCCAAGCGTCCTCGAACACGCCTTAGTCTGACTCCAAGAAAGATATGGGAGGAAGTGCTTATCATCAAGGACATGACCAATGGGGACTCATTCAAAGAGAAACATGAGTCTCTAAAGCCCTTTTTAGCGCACGAATCCTCCGAACCCACCACGAAGGAAGAGGAACAGCTCTGAGTGACAACATGAGGCTCAGATTTTTTAGATTTTGATCACTGCTACTAGCAGTACAATGCTAAGTTTCGAAGCATGCGGCAGTTACCAGAACAAGATCCTTCCGAAGAACCTCAGAGAAAAAAGGTAGCATCTTCTAAGCCTGTAGGAGTGGAGGAACTTCGGCATCCCAAGCTCACACTACGAGCTGGTCAGAAGAGACGAAGAACCTACTTCCTTAGATTGGTGAAACCACGTGCGGCGGCGGCAGCAAAACATCACAAGACAACCAAGAGTCGATCTGACCGGAGTCCCCAGATTACTTGCGGAGCATATGTTGAACATCGAGCCCATCGATAGAGCCAGTAAATGAGAAGAAAATATACTTTACCCACGAGCGAATAGAGGCAATTCGTCAAGAAGTGAAAAAATCTCAAGGCAGACATGATTGAAGATGTGAAGTATCCAGACTGAATCGCCAATCCAGTATGGTTGAAAAGCACGCATGTGCATTAACTTCACGGATCTCAACAAGTCATGCCCAAAGGACATGCTATCACTTACCCTCGACCGACCAACTGATAGAGTCCAACATAAATTATTAGGTCTTGTCATTTTTCGACGCACACAAGGGATATCACCAAATACTGATGACAGATGAGGATAAGCAGAAGACCGCCTTCATCATCGATATAGGTACATGTTGCTACAAAAATATGTCTTTCGGGTTTAAAAATGCTGGAGTCACGTATCGGAGACTGGTGAACAAGATATTCTGCAAGCAACTTGGACGGGACATGGAGATCTAGTCGTTAAGATCCAATCTTACACGGATTTCATGGACAATCTACAGGAGTCATTTGAAGAACTCCGCCAAGCCAACTTGAAGTTGAATCCTTCCAAGTGTGTGATCGGGGTGAATTCGGGAAAGTTCCTTGAATTAATCATCTCCAACCGGGGATAGAAGTCAACCCAAAGATGGCCATCATCAATATGCAGCCCTAGAAGATGGTAAAGGATGTACGGAAGTTCACAAGATCCTTGGTGACCCTTAGCCGATTCTTGTCTACAGGAGCGAAGAAGCACTTGCATTTCTTTGATGTTCTAAAGAAGGTCAAGAAGTTCGAATGGAATGAGTGCGAGGCTGTTTTCTAGAAGTTGAAGGAACATCTGCAGACTTTGCCCCTACTGATGAACCCAAAGCCAGGAGAGACATTCTTCATCTACCTATGGGCTACGGCACTTCCGATCAGTGCACAGCTTATGAAAAAGGTAGGTGCCGCACATCATCCAATATACTTCGTCAGCAGAGTGTTGCACGGTCTGGAGACGTGGTACATCACGCTAGAAAGATTGATCCTACATGTGGTGCACGCAACAAGACAACTACGTCCTTACTTCCAAGGTCATACCATTAACCTGCTGACTAAATACACTATCCGCCATATCCCGCTTAAGACAAAAGTTTCATGGAGGATGATGAAATGGGCCATCGAGTAAGGGGAACATGACATACAATGTCATCCTTGAGTGGCAATCAAAGCCCATGTATTAGCATATTTCTTGGTCGAGACAACTGAATATGAGGAAGTCGACAAGGAGATATGTCCCGAAGGAACTTGGCAACTATATGTGATGGTTCGTCGAATGTCGGGGAAGTGGAGCAGGAGTCTTGCTCACTAGCCCTGATGAAACGGATAATCCCTATGCTCTGCATATTAACTTCAAGGCCACTAATAACAAAGTTGAGTATGAAGCGTTGATCACAGGACTGCGTTGAGTATGAAGCATTGATCACACGAAAAAGATACTAGTTAAGAGTTAGAATAGTTAACCTACTACTACATAATTGTCGATAGCAAATTTCAAAAGCTATGAGATCGGAAATATCTACGAGCACCTATCAATATCTTAATCATAAGCCAGCGGAAATGCTGTGGAAAGTTCCATGGAAGAATGATATTCAGAGCATAGATGCATACATATATGATGTTAGTGTTACATTAAAATAATGAGCAAAAAGGGGAGAATTGATACTGAAAGTTGGATGCCTTGTTCTGGTAAATTGGTAATGCTATTCCTTTTGGCCTCAAAGTCTCTTTCTTTTGGGGCATCTGTGGATTTGATGATGACTTTGGAGTCACCTTTTCATCACACTTCCAATTGGGTATATATTGTGGTCTGAATATGTATACTATAGCTTTCTGTTGCTTATGTTTAGTGCAATCAAAGTATAGAGAACTAAACAGCTATATATATGATACTCTCTCTATTATTTATATATAATTACGTATAATGAAGTTAAGATATTATGAAAATACAATTTGTAATGAATTCAATAAAATATTTTAATCATTTTTGAATAGTAAAATTCAATTTAAATATTTTTATAATCAATTTTAAGATGAATAGAAACAAGAAAGTGTAAGCTAATTTAATTGATGTGCGGTCTTACTTTAATAAAGTCAATCTTTATTTGATTTAACACCAAAGCAGCCTCATTTTGAATGACCTTTTCTTTTTTTCCCTTTTCCCCTCAAGGTCAATATATTATAAACAAAAGGTTTGATTATTTATTTGCGTTTTAAAAGCAGGGAAGATACACAACTTTTCTTTTTCTTTTGGATCATTTATAATCCAAAATGCAGAACCCTAACATGGCCATTACGTGCAATGATATTTTCTTTAAGTTAAAATCATTCAAGTGTACGGGAGGATTATTCACGGCTTCTCAACCCTAATAAAAGCAATATAATTACATGATCAGGTTTGAAACCTAATATTACACATGAAACCCTGTTGGGGTAACTGTGGCAATTTGTTGCCCGAAAGCTATACTACGATCTAATATCGGAAGTAAAATGAGATATCAGAGATGTGTCTAAAAATATTAAAGAAAACTAAGTCATCTCTGTATCGATGCCGGTCACAGCATAGCTAAAACCAGACTTCCCTCCTTCTGCTGCGTATAGACATCACCAAGTACAGCATTCTAGACCTCGTTAGAATTCACCATCCCACTTTCTCACAGTCAGAACAGAAAACTCGGTTCTATTATAACAAATACTCTCTACCTCTGAACCTCAACCGACTACCCATTGAGCCCGGTGGCCTATGGACCACCGGAAGATAGCAAGTCTTCACAAGGTTGGACAGCAGAGTAGTATGTAAAGCATACCGAGTTATTCTATCCAGCCATAATACTAATAGAAAAGTTTCATCAAGAGTCTAACTAGAGATTGCTATAAAGATTTCTCTTATAAGGCGAAATTCTACGGCGTAGCATTAAGAAGAAAATCACAAAAATCTAAAAATGGATATATATAAATTAATGTGTACTAGAGCAATCCCAACCAATCCTGGTCTGATTGGCTGGTGGCCAATACTGGATAGAGCAAAATGTAATCTAACTCGATATAAGCTTAAAACCTAACCGGTCTACAAATCTAGTAGCGGTATCGCCAACAATAGTATTCAATACTATTGAGACTTGGATTTCTCCTAACTGTACTAACTAGATCGGGAGCTAATCAAAGTTTAACTGAGCAAAAGGACCCGTCAGAAAACTAAGATTAGCAGATCACATTCAATCCAATATTTTAGTACAAACATCAATTAGTATATATCCGAAAAAGACTGAAAATAAATTTTAAAAGGGGAAAAAAGAAGTAAAACCACCTTCTCAGTGTAAATGTGCCAAATCCGGTGTAAATCTGTCCAACCTCTGCCTGGCCCGACCCGAGCCGACCCGAGTTGACCCGAGCCGTCCGAGTCGACCCGACCCGTTGACTTTGCTGCCCAATCAGATCCATCCCCGATCGACCGTCCACCAGGCCGTCTGAGCTGCTCGTCTTCGCTGGTCCCGGATCCGATCTTTCCGGGCGGATCTCGTGCAGCCCACAGAGCAGCGGCGTCTCCTCTCCGATCTGCAACTGGGCGTGCGGCTCGACCCTTCTCGCCTTCTTCGACTCGTCGGAAGCGCTGAGGCACTGGATCAGAGGCGGGATCGCTCGCCGGAAAATTTCTGGAAGCCACCGGAATACCTCGACGTCGGAGCCGACTGAGGCAGCGGATCAGCGTGTGCGGTGGCAACCCGCAGCGCCTACCGCTGATCTCCGATGAAAAGCCTCGATTTTGACAGATAAACTGGATCTGTAGAGTTTCGACTGAGAAATTGATTTCGGATTATGGGGTTGGAGTGGGTGGTATAAAGTTAGACTATGGTTGAGATGGGTGGGGTGATCAGCGCGGCGGCGAACGTCGGCGGTCACCCTGCCGGACAGATCTGAAAAAAAGGGGAGGTTGGGGTTCTACGTGCAATGATATTATTCATACTGTAAATATGAACATTAATGAATACATGCTAATAATGGAATTATAATTTTCGTAGATTCTAATACTATGAACTTTTATTTTTAAAGATAGTAAAACATAACTATCAATTTTGACCGGAGTACCAGTTCAGAGTTGCAGGGGCATCGAACGAGAGCTCATATATATATAATCTATTATACATATCTACAGCTAAAAGGAGTAAGAAGAAATTCCTTCCTGACACTTTCAAACTAAAACGACAATCGACATTAACCTTAAAGATAGCCTGAGGATCAGAGCAAGCTATGGTTTACTACCCGATGTTTACAAACCTAAACAAGATTAGCGAGTCAGTAGTTTTCACCTGATGTTGATCATTGCCAGTTTGATATGATCACAAACAGACCAATTATCAAGATACGAAAAAACCTACTCATTAAATACAATCTACTCAGATTCACATAGATGGCTAAATACAGCATACTCTCCCCAGCAACGTCCTTTGAAGACTCAAGTGTCACTCCAGGTGTCATCTTCCCCATCACTTCCGACAGCCTGAGCAGCAACATTATATAGTGTGTAAGAAAGCACATATAGGTGCATCCAGGTAAACAAACAATTGACACTTCATAGGTTAGAAACATAAAACACAAGAGAAATGTGAAACCTGGCGAATCTCGCTTGCCTTCCTCAGTATTGCAGAGACCTGGAGACTAGAAGGAGGACCTATTCCAGCTTCTGTTGGCTTATTAGCTGACGCAGTTCGTCTGAGATTAAAAGACTGCAATCGAACAATACATAAGTTAAAGACTAGATAAAATATAACTAGCATCAATGTTCTCTTTTTTCTTTCTTTTAAAGAGTTTGAGGATACCAATTAACAAACTGAATGAAAAGATTAGCCAGTCATCCGGTTTCAACTGTATCCATAGAAAGGCCGTGCCTAGTCTTGAGTACACGAGATTATAGAACTACACCTCCGTCCCAGTTGAAGATTAAACTATGATGGAACTGGAAGGACTCTTTCTTAGGGTCCCGTGAATTGTTAAAATAATACTCGTCCCTTAACTAGCTTCTGTTACTGAATTTGACCATGGATGTCACATATATCTTACTACGTGACATCCATGTATAAACACAAAACAATACCAAACATTCTTAAAAGGAGCGAACTGAAAAGATTACTTCCAAGTTCTAAGTTTGACAAGGAAAGAATAATGTGATAAAAGTTTTATTGTTACTCTGTGATGGATTAAAAAGCCTATTTGCTTAAGGACTTGTGTAGTTGTGCTGCGACAAGAAATTGCTAAACATAGAGTATCCACAACACCGAGTTTAAAAATTCAAAAAAAAAATATCAGAAAATAAATCCACTTACTTTGCTTCTAATCTGATGCAAAAAATCCTCCTTCTCTTCGACTTCCTTTTGAAAAGGAGCTTCATTGACCTCGCTTTTCTTACTTCCTCTTTGTAAATCCTGCTTCTGCATTAAGCCAATGGGCAAACCACAACATTAATGTCTAAGCTAAGTGTAGGAATGGGGAAAAATAAAACGGAAGAGAGCAGAGACATAATGACAAGCTTTTCAGAATACCTTGATACTCAATATATGTGCAGCCTCCATAGTCTGTTCCTGTTTAAGTGGAGCTGGCTTTGGGTGTTGACTAATGGTAGAACCAAACTTCCGATCAAATGAATAGTTCAGGTTCTGAGTTGTAACAAATTGACTTTCCTCTTCTAATTCTACATCTGGTTTCAGACCTCGCAAGTGATGTGGGGGTAGAGCAGGCTCTCTAAGGCCTTGTTGTTCTGTGAGATCCCTAAGCTCGTAGTCATCTCTTTCAGCCACTGACATTTGTAGTGCATCCAAACTAGGGAGATCATATATACGACCAGATTGGGAGTTTTCAATGCTATTTCGGGACATAGGAATATGAGTTCTACTGTTATTGACTTCTCCCCGGATCATTATTCCAGTATCCCATGATGTTGGGGCTGAATCTGAAAATGAAATTCTGTGCAGAGAATTATATAACTCTTGGTCCTTGCTGCTAGGAGATGCATCAGATTCCCATAGCTCGGAATTTGAATCAGACTGATAACTAAGACAATCAGACCCATATGCCGAGGATCTACAGAATGTATCATTCTCAGAATCTGAAACAGTCTCACGTAATGTACCTGTAGGCTCTGGGACCAGCTGAAATGAAGGAAAAGTATTTCTGGATTCTCTGCCACTTTCACCATTAACAGTACTGTCAGAAAATTTTAGTTGGAGTTGTGTTTCTAATCCATTGATAGGATGGAAAGAGATTTTCATGTGTCCCAGAGGCGGCGATGAGGAAGGAGAAACGAATGGTGACCCACTTCTTAGCATTTTAGTCCTTTCAGAAAACATCTGGTTGCTAACTTTTTGGCTGCTACTCTTAAGGTCAGAGCCACCAGCACAAACAGAACTGGTGGGCGTGAAATTATCATCCTTGTCAAATGAAGAATTCCGCTGAAATCCGTTTGTAAGAAGCATGTTCCCTAACTCAAACATTCGAGAAGAACTACTATTTTCTTGACTGGCTCTAGCCGGGAGGATGTCAGGCGTGACTGGCCGAACTATTCCATGAGTATCACTTGTACCATTCTGTTGTGAACTACCAACAAGTGTTGGAGAACAAGGATCACTCAGTCTTTGCAAATTTGCGCCTAAATCAGCTGATGAAAACAACCATGATGCCCTTTTCATAAGGATGCCACCACCTTTTCTATCATCCTGACCCGATGTAGAAAAATTGGTAACAGTGGTCCCCTCACCACTTTCATATTTCTTCTCTGTTACATATGATCGTGGGGATGAAGCACCAAGTGTGTTATCTCTATCATCTAGAGGAACTCCATTTGACACATTCAATGTACTGAAATCTGGAGGTTTTGATGGTTCAAGTCCAAGCAAACCACCATTCGTCCATAATTTAACAGGAGTAACAGTAGAATGTTGAGGTGGAAGATTTTGCAACCCCGCATACGTACTCGACATCTTATCACTGCTAACTGGAACACCTGAGTTCAATTGTGTAGAGGTAGAGGTAGGCATTATGCTAGTATTGGAGGCAACATTGGAGCAGTCAGTATTTTCACATGAGTCAACATCCGACTTATTGCTTGAATCCAAACACTGGCTAGTAACTGGAGGAGATGGCAAGGAGCCAAATGATCTTAGCAGCATTGAGTTGGATATATCCCCAGATTCTGCTCTCTCTCCTGGCCGATTTTCGAGCAACCCCTGCGTACCATTATCAAGAGTACTTGTTAAAATGAGAGGTTCTAGATTCAAGGAATTACTCCTGGGCAGAGTTGTTGCAAAGATGTTCACATCACTATCAGCCGCAGTGTTATCAGAATCAGAAGCTCCCACCTCTTGCTTTGTTGGAACATCTCCATCAGTTTCATAATCTGACTCAATGGCATTAAGTGCATCTACAAAATTATCCGTCTCACTTTCACCTTCATCCTCCTCAACATCTCCAGACAACATTGCCACACCTTCATTTCTGTTTTTGGAACTTACTACAGTTTCAGATCCTGCAAGCCGGTTATGGCTAGGTAATGGCATCGACTGTTCACCATTCTCTGTACAATTTTTGCCAACACTTTCCATGTGAAAAACTTCCCGATCCTGCATATCCGGGATAAAATTTGAAGAAAGGTTGTCTAAGGTCTGATCAAGATCATACACCACAGATGGTCTAGAATGACTATGTTCAACATCGTGAGCATCCAGGTTGGAATTCTTTATAAGTATACCTGAATTGCAATCATGGTTAGTTCTGATATGACTAGCACTTTTATCCTCAGCTTCTCCGTCCAGAGAAAATTTAAGTGTCTCGTGATTCTGAAGCTCGGAAGTTCCGAACTGACCTGCACCTTTATCCTCAACATCGCCCACCACAGGCTCGTCAGCTGTTACCAGATTTTCATGATTGTCATACTCGATAGTGCTCATTTGACTAGATCTCTCATCCTTGGCTTCTCCATTCATAGACATCTGGAATGTCTTCAGACTGTCAGGGTTATTAAATCCCTTTGATGCTAAAGTGGCAGCTCCACTGTCCTCAGTACGGAAGTCAAAATCCATAGAAAATGTCCCAGAAGGCTCATTAAGGTCATCTTTCAAAGCCCCAGCCTCAGATATCTCTGACCTTCCATCCCAATTGACATAGAATGAATTGGGTCCAGTATCCCCACCCGAAACACTTTGCCGCATGTCATCTGAAACCGAGCTTTTATCATCTACACATTTGTAGCTATTGGGCTCTTTATAATACATTCTTGCAGGAGAGGAGTAAGATTCCTTGTCTTCTTGTTCATTGTGAGTATTTGAGTTACTGTGGCGTGCTGTATGATCTGAATCACCTGACCAACATCTTGAACCTGAATATAATGATTGTTCTCCCAGGTCGGATTTCCGTTCACTGTATAAAGGTATTGCTTGGGTACGAAATGTTTGCCCATCCCTTTTGGTTGACGATAACTGCATTCTGCATATACAATTTTTTGGCATTAGATGTAGAAATAATCAGGATCAGTTTTGAATTCTGGGTAGTTACTATTAGCTCTCCTTTTCAATCAAGTTTACAGTATATAATGCACCAACCTGCTACTAGTATTGGAAAATGATGTTCCGCGTGATGATTCCCTTGTCGTATGCAAGGAACTTTTCTTCTGCTTAAACAAATCAATCAAGTACAAGTTTTAGCAACCAGCAGAGTTTGGAGGAAATGAAAAAAGATTTCCTATAACAACCTCCAAGGCGAAATTTTTTTTTTTTGAAGCGGAGCAAGATGACTTTGAATGGATTTTGTGCTCAAAAATAGCAGCTTGTAGAAACATAGAATATTTAATTACTTAGATTATATACAAAACTAAGTGGGATTATAATAACCACTTTAACTGAAAACCTACATATAAGAGGCAGTAATAAACGATAACGATTTATTTCAAATTTCCATTACAGCATACCCAAAGGACTAGAGAAGCTGTTACGGAAATTTTACCCTACTTGAGGTAACAGAACAATGTAGAAGAGATAAGCTGTTTTCTGCTTGAGCACCAACAAGAGCTACTCAACACCAATTGCTTACTAAGACTTGACATGACTTTGAGCATTTAATTATACTTCCAAAAACACTGACAATGCAGAAATGGATTAATGGAGAATATTTTATCAAACATATTTAGATATCCATACACTCAATCAGCATAGTTGTCAGAGTCAGATAGATCATCTCTCTCATGTTCTCTTACTGAGATAAGCCCGGGAGATGGGGGCCTTCATTATTGTGCATTGTTACTGACCGCTAAATCAGTAGTTTTGACTATTTAATGTTGGTATCATAGTATGCATTTTGCAGGTTCCCTACTAACTTCCATAAATAAATACAGATGAATCAGTAGGTTCAAGTTGTCCAGTATAAATATGTATTAATAAACTTAACGTACAACTAGCAGTGATGACAAATGGCCAGCAATAAAATAATTATATAACACTATAACAGAAAATACACAGTTAAGAAGTTCTACAATTTATACCTTGTTTTTCCGACCTCTCTTCTTTTTATAGATTTTTTCAACACGCACATCAGCAGGACCAGATGAAGCTCTTCTGAAGAATGATGGATCAGAATATCTTTTTAGGCAAGAACCAGGGCCACCAGGATCAAATCTAGATGATGAGATAAAACAAAATTTTAGTTCAACTAGGATATGATGTTTAGAGCTACTTAACATGTACTTGAAACCACCCATACTTGTCAAGCGAGCTGAATTGTGGAGGCCCTTGACAATGTTCATATGAATCCATAATGAATCTGGGTAAGTCACTATATATGAACTGGTTTTGTTCAGGTCGGATACGAGAATGCCAATTGGCTCCTGAAAATGAAAAACATCCAGAACTATGTCAAAAACTATAATATGGGAAGTCTTGATGGCTGCAACCAGAAGATATTAGATTCCAAGACTAGGTGACGAGCCATGCCAGAAGTGTAAGCAAAGTGCAAGTGGCTCCTTTGGGCCAAAACCAACTTTTCAAGTGGAGGAAGTGTGGCCTCAATCCTTTGTACCCGTCCCATCAGCTTATGGCTTCTGGAGGAGGTTATCATCACTTGCTCCTGTAAGCCATGGAATACTTCAGCCGCAAACCTACAGCAAGTAGAAGATAACAATTCAAAATTGAAAAAAGGAACAAGATAGAATGAGCTAACTTGAGGAGAAAATCAAGAACTATCTAACAGCTAAACAGCATGCCGTTATAATACAAATCATATAGACTTATTCCAACTAGACTAGACTAGAAGATAATCAGGGAGACTTGGTACACCAAACAAAGTCAACTAAATAGAGCCAATACAAAGAAATTTAGGAATTTTTATGTTGGGGGTCACTTTTATGTTGAGGGATCACTCCATGTAATTTATTTTAACATGCTCCATACTAAAGCCAGGGTGCCAATTCAATTCTCAAAATATACAGCAAACAAAAGAAGTTTTACTCCATACTTTCTCCATGAAGGAAGCCTCAAGTATGAAATGAGAACACGCCATCACATCCATCCATCTATCACACTTAATTAACTGATGAAAATACGTCAAAATCGCCGGAGCAAACACACATATGCCTTCCTCTTCCCAAACCTCTGAAAGTACAAAAATTTCCTACAAACTATACCAGTCTATTTTGCACAACCATCATCAACATTGACAAGTTACACAAACAACTGAACAATCCCCATAAAAAATCTTACTTTAACACAAAAAATAACTCTACACACTTCTACCGCTCCATTAGCTCAGAAGGGATTCAGCATTCACCACAAACTAGCAAACAACGCCATAAAAAAAATCCTAATTTAACACAAAAAAACAACTTTACAACTTACACAAGCAGCAGCTTTATCCAACGCATTAAAAAAATAGGAAAAGTCATGAACTAAAGCAGGGGACTCACTCGGCGAGATCACCGAGCTGGCGCAAGATCCCAACCAAGCCGGAGACGGCGACGCCTTCGAGAAGGGCCTTGGGATCCTCCTTGTTGCCATTGCCGTACAGCTCCGGCGCTCCGAGCCCGTACTCATTCCGCACCTCCACCCGCACCAGGGGCATCGTGGCAGCAAACAAACACACCAAAAGGCAAGAATTAATGCTCACCGAGTGCGCTGTGCTCGGTGCATTGGGAATTATTATTGCAAGGAATGGAGGCTGGGTATAAATGAAGGAATGATTATTGTTGGGACAGATTAGGTGGGAGGATTGAGGAGGATGGTGATGATGAAGTTGCAGGGAGAGGGAGTGAAAGTGAGAGAGCACAAAGGAGAGACTTGATACATATGCAAGAGACTGATGCTTGTTGCGCCTGTGTTGTTTGTTCTTGTGTGGGTGGTGGGGTTTTTGGTCATTCGTTCATTTTGTTGGCAAAAATAAACAAGGCTATAATAGGATTCGATGATAAAATTATAAGGAACGAATATTTTTACCAAAGGTTCATCATTAGATTGAGGTTCTATGTGATTATTTTGTGATTTTATTTTTGAGGAAAGATTATTTTGTGATTTTGTTTATTTCACATACTCACAATCAACATGTATGTTTCTGATCAAATCACCTTTAAGTTTTGTCCACTAAAATGATGGGTAAATAATTATTAATTAACTTAACTTTGGGATTTCCAATTTTATTTTGTTGAAAATCTGGCAAATATTTCAAAATATTCATTCAAACTATAAAATCCATTTACCTCTAGTATATATTATCTCTAGTATATATTTGTCAATTCACTCCTTCTCTCTTTTCCTCCGCCCTGGCTCTAAGGTCTAAACGGCAGTATGATGGTCATAATATCGTGTGAGATATGAAGCGATATATTTTAATAAATATAACAACATTAATTTGAAATTAATAAAATTTATTTTAAATATAGAGTATAAGAATTTCAGTTTGTTTATTCTAAATGGAACTGGTTGGTAAAAATTTCTAATATCAAAATAGTCAGAGTCTGTTTAGTACAGATTATTTGAATATTTTTCAGTCTAATTTGATATTTTTTGGTTCAATTCAGTTTAGTTAATAAGTTCAATCGTATTAAATAGGTATCAGGTATGACATCAACATAATCAAGTGAAGCAAATGATTATGAGTCCAAGAGCGTTGGCATTCCTTGACACTTCACACTCACAATATAAAAGCAAAGTCGATCAATATAAGTTTAGAAGGGACCACTACCCAATAAATATCAATTACTACTAGTTTAAACGGAAAACCAGTTAATATGATGTACTGTACTAAGTTTACTATTTATGCACCAGTTGCAGCAAACTGGAAAGTTGATAGAAACAGTGCAATTTGAACTGTAGGTCTAGGTGGTTGGGGAAGGGGACTCCACAAGACCTCTTCTTTACTTGTTTACCATACTTGAGGTGGTACTCTAACTCCTATCATTACTATTTTGATAGGACGCTTATGTAATTACGTCCAGGGACGAAAATAGGCTTCATCATTTTTTGTCCAGACTCTTTTGTCCCGAATTACTCAACTGGTCGCTTTTATGACAGGCTATTTTGACCTCCTTTTTTCATAAAATAAATAGACTTTTATCATTGAAATAAAATTTAGTTCACCTTTACCACGTCAGTTTTGTTGAGCAGGTAGCAGATGAAATGAACAGATATGAACAGCTAGCAGGTGCTTTAACTGTTGTGAATAACTGCTATCTGTTATCAGTTATTATATCAGTTTTAGTATATCAAGCAGCTGACAGTAGATGTAAGCAGGTCAAGCAATTGGACATGACCAATGTCTAATACAATACAATTCATATATAATTCTATTAGATTTTTATTGAGAAAATATCATTTGTATTTTTCGCGCCAATTACAATTATTATAATAATATAAGTGTGATGATTGTCCTATCAATGATAATCAAATTAAATACCAAGCAGACTTTTATAAAATAAATATTAGAATGATAAGGTTTATATTATCATAAAATTAGGAAATCATTAAAAAATTTATATTTGCTCGATTTAACCCTTCGTAACAGATTGGAAGATTGTGTTTTTCTAATTTATATGAGTTGTTTCTGAGCTCACAATGATATAATGATATATCTATTTCAGATACATGCATGATGGACCATGGAGAGTCCGACATTAACTGTATCACTTGCTAATATTAACTTCATGCTCCAGATTGTTTGCTAGATAAATCATTTGTTTGGTTTATTTAATTTTAGAAATGTGGTACTACGTGTAAAAAGTGTGATTACTAAAAATGGAGCGTAACAAAAAAAACATAAATATTAACTTACATGCACTTTTTTATATCAATTAATTCAATATAATCTCAATTATTTGACTGATAAATAAAACTTAAGTAGTCAATATTAACCGATTATCATCCCAATTCACACTATATGATATTCTTTTGTTCCACCTCAAATCTACATAGATTGATTTTTAATCGTTAATATCTTTATTATGTATAGTCGAATTCATATTATAAAACGTAGTTGACTTTATTTCATCTTATCAATTTTTAACTCAGATAAGTATTTCATATTATTCGGTAGCACCTTCCCGTACAAGATCATTAATGTTGACTCTCATTTTTCTGTAGACTTCAGATTTCTTTAGTTCTTTTTTTCCTTTTTTCTTAGAGCAGTGTGTTCAATGGTACTAATCAAAAGTTGGTACCAGAAGCAGACTACCCACGGTACACTTTCCTTCATCCTGACATCTTAGCAATATAAGTAAATTAAAATCAGATGCGATGGAGTAAATAATAGTATACAGATGATGAAATAAAAAAATTTAAGAAGTTGACCTAATTTTGATTCCCGTTGTTTTCCCAAAAAACAAAGATTTACAAGATCTAACTGCTCCCATAGAAAACGAGGCATCAATGTCATTGTCATGTATGCAGGCAGTTGACTAATTAACGAAGATGCTTGGAATCAAGATCTTCTCAGTTAATATTAACTTAATTTGAAGAATTTGATATTATTGATTTCAGGCAGCGAACCTTAGAAACGGGACCCTACTTGTTTAGCGGAAACACAGCAACTGATAAACTAGTAGTAATGGTTTTGTACGTCTCTGGGATTTCTTCAAGCGCACCTTTTGTTCTGAATATATAGTCAGGAATCCAGGATTCATGGAGAATACGTATCCGTTGAAGGAATGAAGGAGAAGGCGAGTTCCCATCACAAGAAATGGTTTAGAGCATTTGAATTGAACCTAATAAAACATGCTTAATTAAACTGAATTGTACTTGAATAAAAAAGAAATACATTGAAAATCATTTTCATAAGCCCTGATCAATACTCAGTTATAATCATATCACAAAACTTAGTTGACTATATTTGAGGTGTCTATAGGAATTTAGACCTAGAATCGATCCTTTAAACACTGATCATAAAAATCATTTTGACATGATGGTCTACTGATAAACTTACTTGAATATAGCTAGTGCACGAACCAGCTTTTCAACCTTATTTTAATTATATATATGTAAAACTAATAAGTTCTAACCCAACTATTGGTTCTTCATGATAGCCTTTTTGTGTTCCAAACACGAAGATATCCCCACCCCAGTATTTGGTTCCAGAGACGAAGATTGCGCGGTTTTCTCTGCCAGATATTGCGTCAAAGTTTCCAATCAAGCAACACAGGCCATCCATATACACACCATCGAACCATGTTGAAAGTAATTTTCAAAACAAATGTCGCCCATTTAACTGGTTAATTAACAAAACCTATGAGCCAACACATGCCATCTGAGATTCTTGTTCTAAGCCATAATGTGGAAGGCTGCAGTTGATCCACTTCATTTTCTAAAAAAGCGTGCAAATGAAAAACAATTCCAAGGCAAATAACTGCAAAGTAGTCAAGCCTGTTGAGCAATACCAAGTCATAGCATGATGCGAGAACTCCTAGGACTCGGTACAAAATTATAAGTATGAACAAAAACTCGTTTACACATCAGCGCCAGAGTAAAGAACTGCTACAACAGAATACCTAACACATTGAGAACTCGAATCTAAGAGAAGCTTGAGCTTGGTGGTGCACCAGGTGCTCCATCTGCACCTCCACCAAAGCCACCAGATCCACGGCCAAAGCCTGGTCTTCCACCACTCTGCAACATATTACAAGACAACAGAATTGAGTCGTCTGCCTTTAACATGTTATACAAGAGTAAAAAGGAAACAGAGGGTGGGCAAGAATAATTCAAAAACATAAGAATAACACTCACAGAGGAATATCACATTAAATAGTATTGAAGCCGTAATTAGGAGGGGAATGCAAATATATAGGTATATTTTTACAAATGCCAAGAGTCAGAAACTTAACAAGAAACTGCACTCACACGTATTAAAGATTAGAGTAAACTCATTGCAGCATTCTTGCATATAAATCACTGATCAGAGTAAACTGTGAATGAGAATCTTAAGCCATATCACCAAATTCTATGTACAATCAAATTTAACAGGACCTTGAAGAACTGTAATCTATCTAAAATAAAACAACTGATAACACACATGAAACATTAAACACCTATTCCGATGTACAACGTAGTTATTTCCAGAACTATTCCTTACACATAATATGCTCAAGCAGACCCCGAAACGTAAATGATACAAACTAGTATACAGAAACAACCACTTTATTTTTTTGACACTAGTAAACACAAACAACCACATGTAGTTCTTAGTATAACCTATACTGCACAAAAACCATTAAAAGTTAGATAACTGACCCTGAAAGCAGGCTGATAGTCAGCTGGAGCTCCACCCTTGTCACCTCCAAACTCACCAGGAGGTCCTCTGGGGCCAGCGCGATAGTCCTGCCTATCCCCTCCAAACCTAGGCCTGTCACCACCTTCTCTACTGAAAACACGACACCGCCAATATCAATCAACCAGTTCCAACAAGACAAGACACACAAATACCGATCACCAGAGCAAAATGATCAAGTGTCATTACCGAGGGCGATCAGCACCCATGGGCGCACGGCCCAGAGGCTTGGCAGACTTCTTGAGAGTAGCAGGGACAATCTCAGATGGGAGGTTGAGGTAGGTCCTGAGGAAATCGATGCCCTTGTCGGTGAGGAACCAGTAGTAGTGCATCCAGGCAAAGGTTTCCCGGACAAACTCCTTGGACTTGAGGCTCTGCATCAGCTTAATAACCTGCAGATTGGGCACATCGATCTCTGGGTGCTTCGGCAAGTTATAGTCTTTCTTCGCAAAGCACACTCCCTCTGCATCACACACCACACCACACACAATCAACAATCAATCCCCACAAACCAAAACCGACAATCCCTTTAACTCTAGCAATCATCATTAACCTAACAAATCATTACGAGAAAAAGCGAGTGAAGTTAATTACCTTGGAAGAGGTACTTGTAGATCTCCCTGCGATTCTTCTCTGAGACAAGCTAATCGATATACAGTTAAGAAAGGGATTAGTAAAACCAGAATAGTATAAAATCGTGAAAAATCGATGATTAGATTGAAGCGTGGGAAAGCTTACCATGGTTGCTAGGAGGGACAGAGTTACTGCTGCTTGATTGCAGAGGCGAAAAGGTTAAAGATGATAAACGGAAAACCCCTAATTGAAGGGTTTTTGCTCGGTGGTGCTCGCATCTATGGGTGGCCCTTTTTGCAGGCAGGCCGTTTGGACCATCAAAATCAAACAGCCCATTTCCAGATAAAACAGGGGTATAAAAGTAAGTTACTATTTATTATATTTTCTTTGGGAAAACTAGTGTTGATTTTATTCCAAGTTTATTTATTTTACTACTTGTGTTTCAAAAAATATTAGTCCGTGATTATTTATGTATTATTTGGTAAATAAATTAAATACTATAATTATTTTATGTGTAATATACATCAACTTAATTTCATTAAAGCAAAGGCTTTTCAAATCCAATTTCTTCCTAAATATTATAGAACTACCACTAATTGAATCTCAAATAATAGATTTTTTACTAAAAATAAATTTTATTTTAAAATAAACGTATAGTAAATAGGTTTCCATCCAAAAATCAATAAGTTTTACATAAAAAAAAAAATTATAACTAAATAAATTGTTCAAATAAAATGTATAAAAACTTTCCCGATAAGTTAGGAAATTTGTATGTCCTAAATGCTACCCCGTAAAATAACTATAACGACCAAGCAATGGTCTATCTACTTCAAGAGGCGAAAAGCTCCCCCGCGATCATGGAAAGAAAACTCAAATCTACTCATAGGGATGGAGCCACCAGCAAATATCCAGCCGGATTTGGCTCCCTCCCTCCTCCATACTTTTATTTCTACTCTCTAAACTACCCCCTACTTCCCCAAACTAAAAAACCCCAAATCTTTTTCAAAGCTCTACAGGTCGAGACATGCTACCGCTACTCCGACAGCTAGGAGGCAGATCGGGTTTTTAACATCATCATCGACGTTCAACCAGCATTTCATCTATCGTATGGAGCAGCCCATACCCCAAACCCATTGCCCGTGGCGGATAGGAGCAGTTGCAGATCGACTCTCCTTTATTTTTGGCCGTCACCCATCAACAGAACATTGGTGATACGGAAGTCGACGCCCATATCTATAAATCGATTTCAAAGTCAACGGTCCAGATTGATAGGCCAAGCTGGGCTAGCGGGTTGGGTTAGTCTCTCGGCCTGGCACTATTAGAATGATAACAGGGTTTTCTCTCTCTCTCTCTCTTTTTTTTTTCTTTTTTTTCTTTTTTCATGTTTAATTTAAGTGTTAGCTTTAGAGGTGATTTGCAATATATTCTGATTTGGCGTTTAGGAGAAATCCTTGCCGCATCCACCGACAATAGGCTTTTGATTATAATTCCCTCATAATCGAGCTATTTCGCATAATTCCGGTAATTCCAGTCAAATTCCAATAACGGTAGCTTTGATTTTGTAGTACCTTTCGAAATCTTTGTTTGCTCAAATATTGTAATAGAAACATGATCAATGTAATGCTCAATATGATCATAAATGATAGATTTGGGAACCCATATACACACTCCCGTCATGGACAGTTATACATTTTTTTAAAAGTATAAAAATTATAATAAAATAAAATGAAATATAATAATATACTTAAATAAATAGCTTATATGGCATACTAAGTTACTAACATATTAGTAGTTACTTTAGTATATATGAAAAATTACATAAAATACGACATATGTAATTATATAATTATTTCCTTGGAAGAGTATCATGCTTTTGAACCTTGTTATGCATATGACATAATTATTTCAATTAACCATCTACATTCTTCCATCTTCTTACCAATATTTTCTTGTATAGGCACGATTGGGAAGTCACCACCGTTATTCAAAAAGTGTGAAATTCTTATAGTAGTTTTAAATTTTTCATTTTTATTCGGTATATCGAAACTATTTCTCAATATGCATAGCATTTCCTTTTACTTGGATGCTTGATTTCGTGTTTTCAAGGTGTTTACGGGCAGGATAACACACATCAATGTATTTGTGGTGTTGTGGATATCTGATTAATTAGGCCAGTTGTGCTTGAGATGCACATCCCTGGTTGATGGTTTTTGCTGGTGGTTAGTTAATATTTCTGAGAGCAATATTATAATTTAATTGGATCTATTCTTTGTGATAAGATAATTATTCTAAACATTTAGTTTTTTTAAATTGGATTTTGATTCCACCTTTTTAAACATCTTGAATGGGCATTTCAAGATGCAACATTATTAATGAAGCTGATTCTGCCAGATAGTTTGGGTGGTTAGATGGTCTGATTAGATGCAAGATTTATTAATGATGCTTTTGGACCAATGAGAGTTTTTATTGATCTTTAGTCTAAGAAATTGTGAAATTACCTAGAACTCCAAACCCCACAGAGATGGCAACACGAACAAACACCGCTTACAAACATCAAGTTTCGCACCCTCGAGATTCTGGTTCCGCATTGAGCTTTGGAAATCCATGCCACCAAGTCAACAAAACCTCGCTAACTAATATTCGTTCACCATTTCACGTTGTGGACGTCGTGTGAAGGTTTCTCCCCTTAGGGCGACTTTCGAGGGGCCGTTGTCCTACCTGAACCCTGGTCGCATTGTAATGAAGTTCAAAAAGCATGTTGTTTTGAAGAGGGAACTGGTCCTGATGAACGTAAGAAGGCTAACAAAAAAATAACATCCACGCCTTTGATCCACCTGCTCGAGTCATGCTTGGGAACAAAAATCAAACATCTACTAGATGTTTACCAAGTTCAACGAACTTTTCAAGAGGCAACAATTTGCTATTCAGTAAAGTAGAGTGCTAGACTTCCTTGAAAACAGGTGGATGTTGATGAGAATTATGTTATGGTACTTTAAAGAATCCAGATACCTTTCTATATTAACTATTAAATTGCCTCAATCAATAACCTTGCAATTTCAATGACTATAATCTTAATTTATTTATATAATTATGCAATAACTGGTCAAAAATTTATAATAATAATAATAATAATAATAAATAAATAGATAAAAGATATATAGGTTTGGGCATAGTTAGGTTTGGATACAAAGGAAGAATTGCATCAGGTAATTTAGACTCATAATTTATCTGGACACGTGTTTTGGATGTTTGTACCAATACATTCTGCGCCATCCACAAGAAGAATTTAGTCAATCTTGTTAAATAATACATTTGTCTTTATTTCACAGTTCATGTTGAGTTTCAAGGAGCAATAACTCAAACCTCCTCATTGGCGCACTCATCAACCTTATCTTGTAGCTGAAAAGGTATATCCTGGTGAACTAAACATTTTCCACTTGTTTTTAAATCACTATAAAAGAATACCCACCCCCATTTACGACATTTATGAGACTGTTTTGTGTGTATATGTGTGTGTGTGTTGTGGCTTGCTTTGTATTGGTAAAAAGCCTAAATTGTATCGGTATTGGACACGGCTTAAATCTTAGATTGTATATACATAAAAAGCTTAGTTTTTGAAAGCTTTTGTGATTAATTTGGTGAATGTTGCCTGAACTGTCAAGGTCAAGAAACCAGTTGTGAAGGCAAGACCCGAGACCGTCAATTCTGTCACCAGAAAGGCCGGTGAGAAAGCCCCAACTCACGACCAATGCTCAGGCAGTGTCAAGGTCAAGAAACCAGCCGCGAATGCAAAACCCGAGACCGTCGATTCAGTCACCAGAAAGGCCGTCGAGAAAGCCCCAACTCACGAACAATGCCAGGCAGTGTCAAGGTTAAGAAACCAGCCGCGAAGGCAAAACTCGAGGCCGCCAATTCAGTCGCCAGAAAGGCCGGCAAGAAAGCCCCAACTCCGACTCTCACGGCTGGAAGCAAGGCGGCGTCGGCGGGTGAGTCTTAGAGGGTTTCGACTATGGTGAATATGGGTGCGAAATGGGTTATTTTGAAAGGGATAAAATTGAATGTGGGTTTTATGCGTAGTTTTAGAAAAGTTGCGGGGCAAATATGAATATTTAAAATTTCAAAATTTGTATTTAAGTTAGAATCTGAATCGGTATACGGGATATTTATGCTGGGCTGTATGTGATTGTGTAAAGTTCCAATATTTTTGTAGAAGTGTAAGAAGCAGGCGGATTCTTTGAAGCAGAAAAAGGCCGTTTCTTTTATACCGAAAAACCCCAACTCTCTTTATCTTCTCGTGCTCCATCTTGAATCACACAAGAAAAAAACGCCAACGAACCAAGCTCTTGATACCATTGTCGGGAAAATTTGAGTATTTCCCTTTTTGTGTGATTAAGACGATGAATGAAAATAAAGAGAAAAATAAACAAGACAACAAAATTTGGTTACGCGGAAAACCCAAATCGGGAAAAACCGCAGGACTTGAGAAGTCCAACTCTTCCACTATGTATGTTTATAGTAGGGTTACAAAAGGTCTCACCCAAGGTGGATGGATTACAAGAACACTCTAACACAATGGTGGATAACTAGACCAATTAGAGAGGATGAATACTTCTCTCTAACTCCTCACTTTAAAAGTGGATGACTCTCTCTCTCACTTGGAGGCTAGAAGGAAATGGTTTTTTCTTGGATGATGAGACCTCTCCAAGAGCACCATTTTTATAGGTGAGAATGGAAGACTCCAGAATTTCTCTTCCTATTCTCCGGGATAGGATCCTCTACGCAACTTCTTCTACGCAAACTCGTACGCCACAATCATAAATGAGGTAGTTTTTGTTTACTATGGTAAACATATGTATGTTTTGCGTTAATTATATTTTCCACCAAGTGTTTTACCAACTGAAAGTAATTTTTAGAGATTTCATTCCTACATAAAATAATTTTTTAATTTTTTTAATGAATTACCTCAAAAATTCCTATTTTGTTACCGTCATTTTTTCAAAAATGAAATTAAGTAGGTAAAATATCTATTTTTGTACGTTATGTTTTTTGAAAAAAACATTAAATTTGTGAAACATACAATTGCAATTCAATGTTTTTATAATAACTGAATTCAATATTTTATTTTGATATTGTTTCTTGAAATTTCAGTTCTAACAGTTTCATAAATAATTTATGAAACAAAGCTATCGAGTAGGATTTGCTTATATGTATATGAGAAAAAATGTTTTATTATTTAAAACATATACATGCAGATCAATTTTATAGTCGAAATTAATTAATTTATTACATTATACTCATTTCCGAAAATATAATTTTTTATTATCGACATATACAATTTAATTTTATTTATTTATTAAATTTACAAATAACCAGTAATTAAATTAAAATTTAAGATATTGTAGATTAACATTTATGCAACTTTATTTCTTTCTTGAAAAAATGACGGTAATAAAAGACAAATTTAAGTAATTCATTAAAAAAATTGTTTTACATAAAAATGAAAATGGTTAAAAATTACTTTCAACTAGTAATCCAACAATATTAACAGCGGAAGATATGATTAACGCACAACATACATGACTTTACCAAATGAAACAAAAACTACGTCGTTTGGCGTACTATTTGCGTAGAAGAAACTGCGTAGAGGATCCTATCCCCTATTCTCCAACTCCCATAATTAATCCAACTCCCATAATTAATGCATAGAGTATTTATTCTAGGATGTGCTTCTAGAATATTCTACACTCTCCATTCATCTCCCTTCTTCTAGAATCTTCACCATCTTTCTCCATTAGAAAATTCTAAAATTAGGGAGGAAACCTAACAGATCAAGACAGAACCATGATGCCTTAATATTTTGCATGATGACCTTTACAATTAGTCCATGGAATCCAAATAATATAACACAAAGTTCAGGAAAGTCCATGAAACTCTATCAAAGGCTTTTTGCATATCAATATTGAGGATAATATTATTGTTTGCCTGATTTTTACTAAACAACCCCATCATCTCTGGCATTTGTAAGATGTTATCAGAATTGTCCATTCCCTTTAAAATGCTGACTGCTCAATGGATGTAAGCTTTCCCATGATATGCTTACACTAGTAGAAAAGCCTTCATCTAAGACACATATTTAAGATGTTTAGCATGATGGTCGATTATCCGCCTTAAAATGTGCTTACGAACTCGTAACTCTCAATTCAATTGTGATAAAAAAAATTTTGAGGCGGATGGGCTGAATATTATTGCATTTACTAGAACTGCCGTAAATTAATTTAAGTTACGAATTCGTTACTCAATCCAAATACCTTTACAATTAAGGAAGCGGTATCAGAATTGTTTATTCCTGATTCAGATACTATACTTGTGCCATAATTCCTTTCTTTTCTCTTATCTACTCCCAATTCCCAAACCCAAAAATCCCAAACTGAGCCATCAAACCCCAGCGCAATGTGCCGTCGAACTCCATCTATGTACTCGTCCGTGGCGAGATAGGCAGTACAGAAGAAGATGGCCGAGGTCTAACCCCGGATCCACCCAACGTCGTTCCGAGATAGACGGAAACATAGCTTTACTGCTGCTATTTTTCCCGGATCCACACGCTCTCACCACATCGTCATCGCGAGTGACTGGCTCGCGCAAGCCCAATATACCGTCGAAGCCTATTCCGATGCCGCCGTTGAAGCTATTCCAGTGAGGTGGGTAAAGGTTTCAGCGTGATCGGCGCAAGCAACCCGACTTGGCTGAAGTCGTGGCAGCCACACACACTTTGGCTTCCATAATTCGGTCCAGTGAAGCTACCACGATCATGGAGTTGGAGACTGAGCTGAAGAAAGGTCCCGATTCTCTCAAATTCAGTATGATTTTTGTATGTTCTTAATTTGTTTTAATAAAGTATGATTTTGTATCTTTAGTGAATGATAAATTTGTGCATAGAAGATCAATGATTACCTGTTGTTTTTAAAATAATATGGCTGATAATGTCGATTATGCAACATATTTTTTCGCCCTCCATTTCGTTGACGGCTTGCTGGCAAGGCCGTGCCAAGGTATTTTGAGGCCCTGTGCAAAAATTTATTCTAGACCCCTTTATTGAATGATTCCAAAACCAGTACTCCACCAACCTCTTCAATTCACTACAAGTCCACAAATACACAAATTAAAGTAATAAGCAATATATATAAATATATAAATATAAATATAAATATAAATATATATATATATATCAATTCATATACCATACCCAAGGTGTATGTATCCCCACCTTTGATATGTGTTTCATAATTATAATTGTGCATTCTATTGATAACAATTTGCATAACTATTTATAGAAATTATAAGCAATAAATTCTACTATGCACAATTATACACATAAAAATGCACATATTCATATTTTAAAATGCACGTGAGGATACGTACCCATATGTATGGTATAATATATACGATATATTCTGAAGCAAACAAAAATCAGAAAAAATCAACAAAAATCCTAATGATTGAGATCAACTGAAATCATACATTCATGTACTCTTTGAAGAGAATGACATTCACCCGGATGATCCTGATATAACCCTTGTCAGACACCAATAAAATAATGACACGTGTACAATTGTAATGTTTTAATTGGTTAAGATATTTTTAGTAAAATTCTAAAACCCTAACCTAGAATGCCTAAACCCGTCAGTGTAATGATTGAACACGTGGCCCAATCATAAATTTGTTAAAGATGATGTGTCATTATTTAATTGGTGCCTGATATTGCCAATATCAGGATGATCCTGATATATATTAAACTGTTTAAAGGAAAAAAATTCATTCTTTTTCAAAACGGATAAAAAATTATAGCTTTAAGAAATATATTGTAAATACATGATTTCTCCCAAAGGTAAAAAACTTTAAATTGATGGTTCATCATTATTAATTCATAATCACAATCAAACAAAAAAAGAAACTTTGAAACAGTAAAATATTCGGAGATTTATGATGAAAATCAAGAAATTAGGGTTTCATATTTCTTATCAATTTAAAGAATCAGATACGCACAACGTTGAACTGATTTAATTAAATTGAGAAAAGAAAGAAACTTGAATTGAAATTTCGAATGAAGATGAATAGCATGGGAGATTAACTGGCTGACTGTGAGAAATAATATTTAATCGAAAGAACTAAAAAAAGTAGGTGGGAAAGGTGTTAAAGAATATAGAGAATATATTTGTATATTCTAGATTATTCTTTCTTGTATATTAAGTTAGATTATTTTTTTTCCTTACCGAACTCTAGATTCCGGTCTATATATTGTAAACCTTTACGTTGAATACAATCACAACTTCATATTTTACATGGTATCAGTGCATTCGATCCTAAAAATATCTCTTTTTTTCTAAACCCTAATTCTCTCCTGCCGTCCCGATACCTCAAATCCTCAGTACGTGACCCTTGTTTGATTAATCAATTACCTGTTTGATTAATCAATTGCCCAGTACGTAACATTTGTTTGATTAATCAATTCCCCAGTACTTACGTATTGATTTAATCAACTCCTACCCGTACCGTACGTGTAATTTTTTTTTTCTATTCTTTTAACCAAACGAGTCCACTACCCTTTCTATTTCCTACAAAAAAAAATCAGTACCCGTTTCTTTTTCGTACACAAAAACAAAGTCTAGTACTCAGTAAGTAACCGTAGTCGTATCAGTATCACTCCGTCGTCGTATCAGTATCACTCCGTAGTAGTATCAGTATCACTCTGTACTGTATAAGTATCATTCCGTACCATACCAGTGACTCTCTGCTGTTCAGTCCCCTTCACGACGTTGTTGAGATGGAAGATTTTGGTCATAATGCCGCTATTGCTCAAGTACCTCACGGCGCTTCCGCTGTTGATCCCATTGCCTCCAAGCCTTGGTCCAAGCCGCCGCCGCCACCGTTTTTCACATGCATCGTCCTGCTGGAGAAGGTGCTTCTCAGCCACTCAAACCGAAACAACCGTGTGGTAATCCTCGAACTCATGTTTCCCCAGGAACGCCATTTGTTGGAGCTGTCCCTGCCACTACAATGCCGCCAACCAATGCTGCGGCTGTCATCACCGACCTTGACAAGCAGGCTCTTTGCCCAGCTTTATCAAATGAGCAATGGGGTACCGTTCAAAACTTGTTATTTAAGATGAATTTCAATGGTTCTGGTAAGCCTTTTTTGCCTTGGATTCTCGATACCGGAGCTTGCTATCATATGACTGGCTCTAGAGATGCTCTGCGCAATATCGTACCCACCGAGAATGTTGACGTTGTTCTTCCCGATGGTAATGTTTCAATTGCTTTGTTGCATGGAACTTTATATTTTGGTGATATTGTGCTTGAGCATGTTTTATTAATTCCAGAATTACGTTGTAACTTACGGACTTCCACAAGTTGACTGCTGCCTTAAAGTGTCTAGTTTTGCTTACCGAAAATATTTGTGTATTTCAGGATATCAGCACGAGAACAGTGATTGGTGTGGGTAGTCAGCAAGGAGGGGTTTATTGGTTGCGTGGACTGGGAGCCTCCTCTGTCGTCTTCGCCGCCTCTGAATGTGTCCGCTATAGTAGTTTCGTCTTCTTTTGATTTGTGGCATCAACGATTTGGTCATCCATCCTCGTCGGTGCTTTCGTCCATTCCAGTTCTTTCTTTAAGTCATGGAAATAAATCTGTCCCATGCTCGGTATGTCATCGAGCTAAACATGCAAGAACTAGTTTTCCTTCAAATACCAATAAAGCTGGTGATTCGTTTGAATTGATTCATTGTGATGTATGGGATCCATATCCTACCCCTTCTATCAGTGGAGCCGTTTCATTTTTGACTACCGTGGATGATTTTTCTAGAGCCGTTTGGGTATATTTACTAGTAACTAAGTCTGAGGCATCAAATAAGATAAAGGAGTTCTTCGCGTTCGTGACCACTCAGTTTAACCGTCAAGTCAAATGTGTTCGAGCAGATAACGGTACAGAATTTCTATCTCTTCGTCAATTTTTTGTGGACAATGGAGTTTGGTTTGAGACATCTACCGTTTATACGCCTCAACAGAATGGTCGTGTGGAGCGCAAGCATCGCCATATTCTCAATGTTGCCCGTGCTCTCCTTTTTCAAGCTCATCTTCCCTCGAGTTTTGGGGAGATTGTGTCCTGACTGCCGCTCATCTTATCAATCGGACCCCGTCACCTTTGTTGGATGATCGTACACCTTATCAACTGTTGTATGGCCGTGCACCGAACTACGATAATTTAAGAGTATTTGAGTCTTTGTGCTTTGTTTCCCAGCTTCCCCGATCACGAGACAAGTTCGCCTCGAGAAGCAGGATGTGTATTTTTGTTGGTTACTCTATGGACAAGAAGGCTTGGAGAGTGTACGATCTAGAATCAAGAACAACTTTTGCTAGCCGTGACGTTATCTTCTACGAGGATTGTTTTCCGTTTGCTCTGTCAGAGAACCTTGCCACTACTCCACCCACCTCGACGGCTTATGCTCCATCTCCGCTCATGTATGATGAGATCGGAGATGCGTTCCGACCAGTAGCTCGGGAGCAGATGACAGCAAATTCAAATTATGGGCAGAAGGACACAAGAAGCAGGGCGCGTGCGTCGCCCGCGCCTAGGTCAAGAAAAGATTCACTCTCCGCGCGTGGGGAGCACGCGCCCAGGGTGCTGGAAGAGTCACACACAGCGCGTGAGGTGCACGCGCCAGTGCAGCCGCCATCTGTCCCAGGCATGGCGCGTGAGGTACACGCACCCGTTCAGCCGCGCTTAGTTCCCTATGTCGCGCGTGGTTTGCACGCGCCTGGGCAGCTCTCTGGTCTTTCCTTGAGCGACACGTTTGAAGCGGCCGTTCCGACCACATCATCTGAGGTGCCATCTGTCTCTACGTCGGGGATAGATCCACCACCCTTGTTCTCCACTGTAGACCCGTCTCCAATTGTTGTGCCCGAGTCGAGTCCGTCTTCAACCGAACCGACGAGCTCCGATTCCGACTCCCCATCTTCTGGTTCTGACTCAGATTTTGATCAGGCTATTGCGACTCAGCCTGTTCGTGCACCAAGTACTCGAGCTCGACGTCAACCAGTTCGTGTCAATGATTATCTCTATGTTACCACTACACTACCAATAAATCCCCCACCACTGCTACTCCCTCATCCTCGCTCTTCTCAGGTATTCGCTATCCTATTGCTGATTATGTATTCTGTAACTATTTTTCGGTTTCGCATCCTAGTTTTTTGGCTGCAGTTACAGCTGGTTCGGAACCTACTACGTTTTCCGAGGCCTCGTGCCATGTTCACTGGCGTTTGGCTATGGCGGCTGAAATTGATGCTCTTGAGAGGAATAAGACTTGGACCCCATCCGCTCTACCGCCTGGTAAACACTCCATTGGATGCAAATGGGTGTTTCGTACCAAATTCAATTCAGATGGTTCTGTTGAGCGCTACAAAGCCCGGTTGGTGGTGCTTGGAAATCGACAGATTGAGGGTACAGACTTTACAGAGACATTTGCTCCGGTTGCCAAAATGTCTTCTGTGCGCTTATTCATAGCTGTGGCGGTTGTTAAAGGTTGGGAGCTACATCAGATGTACGTACATAATGCGTTTTTGCATGGTGATCTTGAGGAGGAGGTTTATATGAAGCCGCCTCCTGGTTATGCTCTTCCTGGTCCTGGTCTTGTTTGTAAACTTCAGAAATAGTTATATGGTCTTCGTCAAGCTCCAAGGAATTGGTTTGCTAAGTTGGCCGAGGCTTTACGACGTTATGGTTTTGTCCAAAGTCGTGCTGATTACTCTTTGTTTTCCTACATGAGGAATGGTGTTACCCTGCATGTTCTGGTCTATGTTGATGACCTTGTGATTGCTGGTTCATCTGGTGAAGTCTTGTCAGCTTTCAAGAGTTATCTGAGTTCGTGTTTCTACATGAAGGATCTTGGTGCCTTAAAGTATTTTTTGGGTATCGAAATTGCTCGTCGACCTGATGGTATGTTTCTGTCTCAACGGAAATTTGCTCTGGATATCTTGGCAGATACTGGACTATTGGGAGCAAAGCCTGCGGATTTCCCAATGGAACAGCAACATAATTTGGCGAAGGATGAAGGTCCATTGTATGAAGATCCTCTCCAATATCGTCGGCTCATTGGAAAGCTTATTTACTTGACTATCACTCATCCGGAGTTGAGCTATTCGGTTCATACTTTGGCACAGTTTATGGAGACACCGCGAGTTTCTCATTGGCATGCCGCTTTGCGGGTCTTACACTACCTTAAGGGTCATCCGGGTCAAGGTTTGTTTCTTTCGGCCCACAGTTCCCTTCAGCTCACTAGTTTCTGTGATTCGGATTGGGCTGCTTGTCCAATTACTCGACGTTCTTTATCTGGTTATTTTGTGATTCTTGGTGGTTCTCCAGTCTCTTGGAAAACGAAGAAACAACCGACTGTTTCCCGTTCTTCAGCTGAGGTAGAGTATCGTGCTATGGCCTATGCTTGTTGTGAAATGATCTGGCTCAAGTCTTTGCTTCATTCTTTGGGCGTATCTCACTCCAAGCCGATGCATTTGTTCTGTGACAGCCAATCAGCTTTTCATATCGCCGCTAATCCCGTCTTTCATGAGAGAACGAAACACATTGAAGTTGATTGTCATTTTGTTCGTGACTTGATTCAGTCCGGTGAAGTGGTTACTCATCATATTCGTACAACTGATCAACCTGCTGATCTGTTTACAAAAGCTCTCGGTCGCAAGACATTTCAGGGTTTGGTCGGCAAGATGGGTATTCGGGATCCTCATGCTCCATCTTGAGGAGGAGTGTTAGAGAATATAGAGAATATATTTTGTGAATATATTTGTATATTCTAGATTATTCTTTCTTGTATATTAAGTTAGCCTCTGTTTGATAAAACTGAAGTCTGAAATCTGAAGTCTGAAGTCTGAAATCTGAAGTCTGAACCATTAAGTGCTGAATAGTTAAGTGGTATGACTGTTTGATAAAGTTAGATATAGTGTTTGAACACTGAAATTTAAGTTTAAATTAAAAATGTTTAAACTAAATTAAAATAGAAAAAATATATAAACAAAATAATATTTTCAATTATGAATACATTTTTTATAATCATATTTGTTAAACATTAACTTTGTAATATAAAATGATGAATTGAAAATAAGAAAATAATTTACCTAGAAAAATAAGTAATATCTTAATTAATAATCAAAATAAAAACATCAAATTATTATAATCTGTAACAGAAAGACAATTAAAAAAAAATGTTATGAATAAAATATATATCACATAAAATTTAAATATGATAGCATAAAGTTATTGCATATACACTATCCAGGCCTTTATATATATATAAAGAATTATGTGGTTTTTAAAATTTGATATCATTTTAAAATTTTCTATTATACTCGATTTTAATCATGAATTATATTTCAATTATATCATTTTATAATATTAATATTTAAATAGTTAGCTAAAATAAATAAATAAATAAATAAATATATATATATATATAATTATAAATCAATAATAAAAACAGTAATAGATACATTGCCAATGTAAACACTTTGACAAGTGATTTAAACAAATAAATATATTATCCTTCCTGCGTGTAATGACAATAAGGTTCAGACATAAGTGATTTGAAAATCACTTATTGGAGGCGTACAATTTGTACTTGAATTTCAGACGCACTTATTCCTGCTTATTCGCTCAGACGTGCAGATTCGGTATTATCAAACACACTGAATTTAAATAAGCGCTGAACCATTCAGATTCAGCGATAAGTGACGTGCAACCTTAGATTAGTATATTTCTTTTCCTTACCGAACTCTAGATTCCGGTCTATATATTGTAAACCTTTACGTTGAATATGATCACAATTTCATATTTTACAAAAGGTTCTATTTATAGAAAAGATAAATGATATATACGTTTTCAAATTCCAATCACTCACATGGCCTTTTAAATGCTGATTTGATTTGATTGAATATTTTAAATTTTAAAAGGCTCAAATTCAAACAAGAAAAGGCCTTTCAAGAATATGAAAATGCCCAAATTTAAAGAGAAAAAGGCCCTTTATAAAATAACTATAATCATTATATTTTTAAATATTTAAAAAATACGCATATTTAATACCCCTCAAAATATGTTTTGGGCCCCTTCAAATTTTGGGCCATGTGCGGGAGCACAGCCCGCACCGCACCAGTCCCGGCCTTGCTTGCTGGTTGTGACATCTTACTGTAGAATTGATAGTGTATGTGTTTCATGATATTCATTCAACATGAAAGAACAAAGATAATTTTTTGTTTTAATATAATGTGGTTGGTGATGTAAATGATGCAAAGTATTATTGTGATTGAACAACTGTACTTTTAAAACTATAGGCTTGGGATATGACCTCTATTTTGTTGATTGTTGACTGTCATATCTTCATGAGGTATGTGACCAAAACAACTGCATTGGAGTATGAGGATTTCAGTTCTGTGAAGACTCACCTTCTTGAGCGTGCAGAGCAATATGGAGTATGAAGCCATTTTATTATTAAGTCTCTCGTTGTGTATATTTTGATTACCTTATTTTCGTTCTTTGGATAAAGGCTAGTAGAATCACTGCTATGCTTGGTCAAGATTTCATCTTTGATGGTTGTACCATTTTGGTGCACGACTTTTCCTGCGTGGTTTCATGTAGAAGTACAGAGATAGGCTACAGATAGCAATAAACTCTTTCAATTTTTATGCACAGGTAACGAACCTAATGTGTTGATTTCAGATTGTTCCGTAATGAAGCCTAAGAAGTATCACTGGAATGCTTAGGTTTTCATGAATGCTTTGTTATCTGATGTGCAAAGGGAACACCAGATAGGACTGGATTATTCCAGTGAAGCTTTTGATAGACTCTGTTGTTGTTGGTGTACTCGACCTTGGCACTGTGGATATCGATGTTCTTGTACTCGACCGTGTTGGGGAAGTCGCTGTCTTGGAGGAGCTTCAAGCTACTATTTATTTGTCGGAGAGAAGCTTAACTCTAGAAACGAAACTCGCCTTATTTGTCTCCGATGCTGACTTCTCTGAGATGGTGTAGAGCAATATATATCGAGCTATTATTAAGAGTATGAACTTGCAGTTGGCTTCTCTATCTTGAATCACTGGAGTGAATCGTGGATCTTCATGACAGGTAAGCCATACTGAGCTTTATTGCTTGCTTGATGGTTTTATGAATCTCAGGTCTGTAATTGGTGTGATTTCTTTGCTTTGTGAAGGCTGAGGATCCAGATTGGTGTGATTCAGATTTGTGTGATTAGAGAAGATGGCATTCATGTTCGTGTTGGTGGTGTTTGTAAGGAGAACTACTAGTAGATTTTAGTTACATTTAACATTGTTTTGTTTGTAAGGTTGATCAAAATTGAGTTTATAACACAATTTTCTGAATTGAGTAACTTGTTCATGTTTATCGAGCTCTCCGATCTATTTTGGATCAGAGAGCTCTTTTTTTTACATAGCAGAACTGACTTAAGACATCGTAAACTGTTCTGTTTATTAGGGTTTTTTTACACAACAAAATTGACTTACGAATTCGTAAGTTGTTCCGTTTGTTCATTATTTATACAATAGAATGGACTTAAGGTGATATGTTTCTTTTAAGGCGGAAGAGGAATTTAAAGACACTTTTAAAGACACACCCAACAAAGGCGGAAGACATCCATCTTCCTCCCTCTTGCGCCAACCGCTTGTAATGCCATCACTTTGTAGTAGTGTTAATTCTTTCAATCAGATTTTTGAAACCACCTTGTTCACAAAATTTGATTGGCTTATAGGTCTATATTTAGAAAATGATGATGGATTTTTAGGATAAGAGTAAGTCATGTGCTGGCCACGGCTCTAGGTATTTCTGTACCTTGCAATCATTCATTTGTTCCTGCCAGTAAATCTTCCCTAACCACTTGATGCAGGACTCGTGCGTTGATGAATAGGTTATTGGAAAAAGAACTTGTAACAAAATATATAATTAATCTTGGCAATCACACCTATTAAAATACATATAAATCCTTTGGAAATCACTCCGGGAAAACTGGGTTAAAACTCATACTCTGAATTTTTATAAATCTCAAAATCCCTTCTCCTCTTTTCTCTATAAGGATTACAATATATATAGGTATGAAAATAAAACAAAATAGGAAAATAATATATGTCATAATTCTATTCTAAAACTAAAAGGAAAACAAATATAATCATTTCCAAATTAAAATTCACTTTTCATGAATAGTTTTGGAAATAGTTGTTTCCATTCTTCATCATTCCCCTCTCTTGAAAAAAAACTCGACTCCGACGAGTTATAACAATTAATCTTCTCGAAATAATTATGCAAATCTGAATCAATGCTTGACTCCTTGCGTGGATGTCCTTTTCAATGAATAAGATACTTTCAACGTAAAATACATGCTTGAATCCCAAACCCATCAAAAGGTCTAACAACGAATTTATGGACTTTCAATTCTCTTTTCTTCAAACGCTGATGTATACATTCCATCCTTGGTCGAATATTCTTGATTGATCTTTGATTAAACACCTCCATATCTTGATATTGATGGTGTCCTTGAACTTGAACTTCCAGTCGTTGATGTGGCTCGATCTTTAGTTGTGATGGATCATCCATTCGAAGTGAGGATGACTTCTGTTGTTGAACCTCCATAGATGATGGTGAATTCTGCTCATCCATTGGCGTCTCTGTTGGCAAATACTGTTGCGACTTTAATATCAGCGTAAGATTCTGCACAATAGGTTCAACAATCGATGTTTTTATGGTTGCCGGTGGATTCATAGGTGATGGTGGCGACGGATTATTCGCATCCATTGTGTCAAGGCGAGCAATCAACTGTTTAAGGATTCCTTGATTTCAGCAATGTCCGAACCGTACTTAGCAATCATAGACTCATGTCTGCTAGTGATCTCTTGCAGATCTTTCAGCGTCATTGTCGAAATCTTGCTCTGATACCAAAAATGATGCAGGACTCGTGCGTTGATGAATAGGTTGTTGGAAAAAGAAATCGTAACAAAATATATAATTAATCTTGGCAATCACACCTAGAAAAATATATATAAATCCTTTGGCAATCACACCTTCGCGAAAACTGGGTTAAAACTCATACTCTGAATTTTTATAAATCTCAAAATCTCTTCTCCTCTTTTCTCTATAAGGATTACAATATATATATATATATATATATATATATATAGCTATAAAATAAAACAAAATAAGAAAATAATATATGTCCTAATTCTATTCTAAAACTAAAAGGAAAACAAATATAATCTTTTCCAAACTAAAATTCACTTTTCATGAATAGTTTTGGAAAATAGTTGTTTCCATTCCTCATCACCACTTCCCAACAGTGAGTGTAGAAGTGACTCGTGTATCCATCTGAACCATGAACTCCATTCCTATTCAAGTCAAAAACTGCACTATTTAATTCTTATATCCACTGGCCTAAGCAATGTGGTATTGTCTTCATCAGTTAGAATTTTTGGGATTACATCCATGAAGTAGTTAATATTTCTCCCAACGGTGTTGGAGATCTCATATTCAGTAGCTTCTCAAAAAAGGACACGCCTTCAGTATTGATTTCACCAGGGTCAGTGATCCATTGACCATTCATATATTTGATATTTGTTATTTTAGCTCTTGATTTTTCTCCTTGACCACATTGTGAAAATACATGGTATTGGCATCACCCTCCCTTATCCATTTCACATTTTCCTTTTGCTTCCAGAAAGTAGTTAGCTCATTTTTTGATCTTGTGAGGATGGCCATTCTTCTACTGAGCTCTATTCTGTCAGTCTCATCTCCATTGTTTTGGTATCTGAGTTCATAATCTGAGACCTCCTTTTCTGCTTGTAAAATTTTTTTGTTGACATCTCCAAAGTGCTCCAAATTCCAGTTCTTGAGCGCTCCCTTCAATCTCTTTGGTTTTCTTACCATCCTCAACACAGTCTTGATTCCAGTTTATGGCTACCAGCTCCACAAAACTAGATCTATGTGTCCACATCTCCTGAAACCTAAAGGGTTTGGGCATTTGGATTTTTGCAGTCTGAATTAACCGTATCAAAGGGTTATGGACTGAGGCGGTTCTACTCCTGACTTGAATGGAGCTATGAGGAAATAGGTCATTCCAATCACTATTACACAACCCTCTATCCAATCTCTGCAATAACATGTTCTCATTGGTTCTATGATTTGTCCATGTGTAAAAGTTCCCAACTGTTCTGATTTCCAATAGTGCCAAAGCTGAAATCGCAACATTAAAATCTCTGATGCTTCTTGCTGGAGGGGGGGTGCCTGCCTTTCCTTTCATTGACCGAGGAAACTGTATTAAAGTCTCCAGTGAAGACTATGGGAACTTTTGGTAGGCCCTTCTAATCCTCCCATAAGGTCTCCCTTAAAACTCTAGTAACTTTAGCATCTATAAAACAGCAGTTCCATATAATATCATTGGATGAGTTATGTACGGAAACAAGTAAAAACTGATCAAACTGGTCTAGTAGCTGAATGTGTACAGACTTGTTCCAAAAAATCCAATTTTTTGCATGACTGGCAGACATAGCATTGTGAAATTGTAAATCAAACTGTAGCTGTGAAATATTTGAACTAAGGTGCATTGGTTTTATTATACATGCAATGTCTATTTTGTGAGATCTTATTAGGGTTTGAAGTCTAGTGATAGACTGTTTATACCCTCTAATGTTCCATACTAAGCCCTGTCAAGTTCAGCTTAAATTCTGCACATTTCAGTTAAGTAAATTTGACTTCAGCAGATCTCGGCGGACTTCAGCAGGGTTCAACAAGATTTCAGCTGGCTTCAGCGGACTTTAGCGGACTTCAGCAGGCTTCAGCTAACTTCAAAAAAAAATTCTGTTTTCACTAAATTGTTTTTAATTAATAAAATTTCCTACAATTCAAAAATGTCAATGAAATACTTTTCTGTTGATTTATCAAATGAAATTACTTGTGAACAAATATTTCTTCAATATGTATTTTGTTTTAATTTATCAAATAAAGTTACTTTTAAATAGTTATAATTTATACTCGAAATTAAAAAATTCAACAATAAGAGTCTGTTTAGTACAACTTATCTGAATATTTCAGTTCAGTTCAGTTTAGTTCAATATTTTTCAATTCAGTTCAATTTAGTTCAGTTCAGTTCAATATTTTCAGTTCAGTTCAGTGCATTATACTTCAATTAAAATTTAAACAAAATATATGTTAATGATTCAGTCCAGTTCAATCCAATTCGGAGAAATTGTCATTTATTTCAATTCAGTTCCCCGAAAAATATAATTTGACAATTTTAAGTTTATATTGAAAATTCTGTTCATTTTAATTAAGTGTAGTTCAATTAAGTTCATTTCAGTTAAGTGTAGTTCAATTCAGTTCTATTTTATGTTCTTGAATTTTTGTTTCTCTACCATTAGATAGAGATTTCCATTTGATTTGGTTGCAAAATCCATTCGATTCAGTTCAGATCAATTCAATTCAGTTCAGGCGTATTAAACATGCCCTAATTACGAATATGTCCATTAACAAACAAAATAAATATTGCGAAATCTTTATTATTTGATCAAATAATTACTGCGGAACAAAATATTTCATCTTTTTTATTTGTAATGATATGTGTAATTTTTTAAAACCATTTCAAATAAAATAATTACTTTAAAATCTTTATTATTTGATGAAATTTGAAGTTGAATGTTTGAACTCAAATTAATAATAATAATAATAATAATAGTAGTAGTAGTATTATTATTATCACATTTTGTAGTTAATTTCAGTTAACTTCAGCAAATTTCAGCAGACTTCAGCGAACTTCAGCAAAATTCAGCGAACTTCAGCTAACTTCAGCGAACTTCAGCAAACTTCAGCGAACTTCAGTTAAGTGAATTTCAGTTCAGCTAAACTTGACAGGGCCTAATGCATTACTTAGTATGTTGTGGTTAATAATTGACTGGAGTTTTTGGACTTATATGATGATCTAAGCCATTGTTCCACTAGTTTTCCCCCTATCTGGCATGCCCCTTCTATTTTTCTTCTTAGGTTCAACATGCAAATGGTCTTTGTGAAAAGAGAGATTATTTGTTGGATCTTTTCCAGCATCATCTGTGTGACTGGAGTCAGTTGCAGCTCTAGAATCTAGCTCACTTGGAGCTTCCTCATATTTGTCTAAGCTAATTCCATTATCCTATTCCTGTATCACCTGAAATGTGTTAGAGATAGAGACCTCTCTAGAAGGCTAGTGGGGGACTAATGCAAGCTCATTTTTCCTGAATTCTTTCCATTCCTTGGAGCTTTGTTTTGCAATGTGAAGATCATCATAGGAGTAGAAAGGGAGTTTGACAGGTCTCTTACTAGGTTGAATATATAAGAAGCTGGTGTGGAAGGTGTGAGGGCAGATTCAATGTCATTGTGGTGTATATTAGAGGTGAGGTTAAGATTTACTATGGCTTGGGATTGTTGAGGACCTGGTTTTACAACCACCATTCGAAAACTACTTCTCAATATGCATAGCATTTCCTTTTACTTGGATGCTTGATTTCGTGTTTTCAAGGTGTTTACGGGCTGGATAACACACATCAATGTATTTGTGGTGTTGTGGATATCTGATTAATTAGGCCAGTTGTGCTTGAGATGTGCATCCCTGGTTGTTGGTTTTTGCTGGTGGTTAGTTAATATTCCTGAGAGCAATATTATAATTTAATTGGATCGATTCTTTGTGATAGGATAATTATTCTAAACATTTAGTTTTTTTAAATTGGATTTTAATTCCACCTTTTTAAACATCTTGAATGGGTATTTCAAGATGCAACATTATTAATGAAGC
Organism: Sherardia arvensis; assembly: GCA_948330725.1. Lineage (NCBI taxonomy): Eukaryota > Viridiplantae > Streptophyta > Magnoliopsida > Gentianales > Rubiaceae > Sherardia > Sherardia arvensis. The sequence continues at coordinate 37,317,214 of OX415236.1, read as the reverse complement.
TGATTCTGCCAGATAGTTTGGGTGGTTAGATGGTCTGATTAGATGCAAGATTTATTAATGATGCTTTTGGGGCAATGAGAGTTTTGATTGATCTTTCGAGAAAATCTAAGAAATTACCTAGAACTCCAAACCCCACAGAGATGGCAACACCAACCAACACCGCTTACGAACATCAAGTTTCGCACCCTCGAAATTCTGGTTCCGCATTGAGTTTTGCAAATCCATGCCACCAAGTCAACCAAACCTCGCTAACTAATATTCGTTCACCATTTCATGTTGTGGACGTCATGTGAAGGTTTCTCCCCTTAGGGCGACTTTCGAGGGGCCGTTGTCCTACCTGAACCCTATTCGCATTGCAATGAAGTTCAAAAAGCATGTTGTTGTGAAGAGGGAACTGGTCCTGATGAACGTAAGAAGGCTAACAAAAAAAATGACATCCACGCCTTTGATCCACCTGCTCGAGTCATGCTTGGGAACAAAAATCAAACATCTACTAGATGTTTACCAAGTTCAACGAACTTTTCAAGAGGCAACAATATGCTATTCAGTAAAGCAGAGTGCTAGACTTCCTTGAAAACAGGTGGATGTTGATGAGAATTATGTTATGGTACTTTAAAGAATCTGGCTACCTTTCTATATTAACTATTAAATTGCCTAAATCAATAACCTTGCAACTTCAATGACTATAATATTAATTTATTTATATAATTATGCAATAACTGGTCAAAAATTTATAATAATAATAATAATAATAATAAATAAATAGATAAAAGATATATAGGTTTGGGCATAGTTAGGTTTGGATACAAAGGAAGAATTGCATCAGGTAATTTAGACTCATAATTTATCTGGACACGTGTTTTGGATGTCTGTACCAATACATTCTGCGGCATCAACAAGAAGAATTTAGTCAATCTTGTTAAATAACACATTTGTCTTTATTTCACAGTTCATGTTGAGTTTCAAGGAGCAATCACTCAAACCTCCTCATTGGCGCACTCATCAACCTTATCTTGTAGCTGAAAATGTATATCCTGGTGGACTAAACATTTTCCACTTGTTTTTAAATCACTATAAAAGAATACCCACCCCCATTTACCACATTTATGAGACTGTTTTGTGTGTATACATGTGTGTGTGTGTGTGGTGGCTTGCTTTGTATTGGTAAAAGCCTAAATTGTATCGGTATTGGCCACGGCTTAAATCTTAGATTGTATATACATAAATATTAGTTTTTGAAAGCTTTTGTGATTAATTTGGTGAATGTTACCTGCACTGTCAAGGTCAAGAAACCAGCTGCGAAGGCAAGACCCGAGACCGTCATTTAGTCACCAGAAAGGCCGGCGAGAAATTCCTAATTCACGACCAATGCTCAGGCATTGTCAAGGTCAAGAAACCAGCCGCGAAGGAAAAACCAGAGACCGTCAATTCAGTCACCAGAAAGGCCGGCGAGAAAGCCCCAACTCACAACCAATGTTCAGGCAGTGTCAAGGTCAAGAAACAAGCCACGAAGGCAAAACCCGAGACTTCCGATTCAGTCACCAGAAAGGCCGGCAAGAAAGCCCAAACTCCGACTCTCACGGCTAGAAGCAAGGTGGTGTCGGCGGGTGAGTCTTAGAGGGTTTCGACTATGGTGAATATGGGTGCGAAATGGGGTATTTTGTAAGGGATAAAATTGAATGTGGGTTTTATGCGTAGTTTTAGAAAAGTTGCGGGGCAAATATGAATATTTTAAAATTTTAAATTTTATCAAACTTAGAAACTTAATCGGTATACGGGATATTTAATCGGTATACGCTTCCAATCTTTTTGCAGAAGCGTAAGAAGCAGGCGGATTCTTTGAAGCAGAAAAAGGCCGCTTCTGAAGGGGCGCCGCCACGAGTCATTTTGATCTTTTCTTATGAGTACAGAATTTATTATCACGTAGAGTACAATGATAAAGGATGGATTAAATTTATAAATGTGATGCGAATTATGGAATGGTGTAGTGATTTTGAATCTAACTGTGGAATGATGATTGTTTTGGAATTTGTAGGTTCTTTTTGGCTTGTCATCTTCTGTGGACTTGAATTCGTTTGAAGATGATTTGTTTGGTGAATTGTCACCATCTCAGAGGAGTGGGTACGAGTTTCCTTTCTTCCACCGAACACAAGCTGAGAGCAACTGTAAGTTTATGTAACAGTGTTATGTTTTCCTCATGAAAGGAATCCATTACAAATTCTCTAAAGTTGTACTGCTCATTTAGTGTTAAAATGTCTATTTCCCCGCTTGGATTTACATGATTGCCCACTTCACTTGAGTGGCTAAAGAAGAGGGTTGGCATATTAAGGCAGTGTGCTTCTGTTAGTTACTCATATATTGAGATGTGGGGAATTAATTATTTCATTTTACTTGAGGGAGAGGAGTTTATAAACAATCTGTGTTAAAATAGAAGTTATTGATCTTAGCATGTGTTAATGGTGTAAAACAAAACCAACATATTGCTTTATGTTGATGAATATCAAATTCAATTTCATGTTTTATGACACTTTTTAGCCTTAATTTGTCAGTAACTAACTACAATTATGTCTTGTAGATACTGAAAGGAACTTATGGTGATTTGTTGGTCTGCATGGAAATGGCTAAGGTATTTGTCAATGGATTTAATGTCAAGAAAATTTATAAATGGCGCTTTTTAGTAATGATGTAATGGTTCTTGTCCTAGGTTGCTGATTTGATTGTTTTTGTTGCATCGGCTTCAAGTAAAGAAGAGGGTTCTGAGTCATACATCGATACATTTGATTCTGAATGCATCTCAGTGTTTAGAACTATTGGTCTACCTTGAACTACTGTCTTCATTCGTGTAAGTTATTGCTCTCCTCATATATTTGCTACATTTTTCATTGACTTCATGATTGTTCATTAAACTGTTTTCATTGTACAGAATCATCCTACGACCCTGAAAACAAATCGTGGTATGAAGAAGGTACTCAGCTCCAGCTTCACTTCACAATTTCATGAAGATTGTAGGATCTGTTCAAAGGATACAAAGTTAGAATTGCATCAGGTAATTTAGACTCATAATTTATCTTGACACGTGTTTTGGATGTTTGTACTAATACATTCTTGGCCATCGACAAGAATAATTTAGTCAATCTTGTTAAATAACACATTTGTCTTTATTTCACAGTTGTTCATGTTGAGTTTCAAGGAGCAATCACTCAAACCTCCTCATTCGCGCACTCATAAACCTTATGATGTAGCTGGAAACGTATCTCCTGGTGGCCTAAACATTTTCCACTTGTTTTTAAATCACTATAAAAGATTACCCACCCCCATTTACCACATTTATGATACAGTTTTGTGTGTATGTGTGTGTGTGTGTGTGGTGGCTTGCTTTGTATTGGTAAAAATCCTAAATTGTATCGGTATTGGCCACGGCTTAAATCTTAGATTGTATATACATATTAGTTTTGGAAAGCTTTTGTGATTATTTTTGTGAATGTTGCCTGCACTGTCAAGGTCAAGAAACCAGCTGTGAATGCAAGACCTGAGACCGTCAATTCAGTCACCAGAAAGGCTGGCGAGAAAGCCCCAACTCACGACCAATGCTCAGGCAGTGTCAAGGTCAAGAAACCAGCCGCGAATGCAAAACCCGAGACCGTCGATTCAGTCACCAGAAAGGCCGTCGAGAAAGCCCCAACTCACGAACAATGCCAGGCAGTGTCAAGGTAAAGAAACCATCCGCGAAGGCACAACCCGAGACCATCGATTCAGTCACCCAAAATGCCGGCGAGAAAGCCCCAACTCACGACCAATGCTCAGGCAGTGTCAAGGTCAAAACCCCAGCCGCGAACAAAACCAGAGACCGCCGATTCAGTCACCAGAAAAGCCGGCAAGAAAGCCCCTACTCCGACTCTCACGGCTAGAAGCAAGGCGACGTCGGCGGGTGAGTCTTAGAGGGTTTCGACTATGGTGAATATGGGTGCAAAATGGGGTATTTTGAAAGGTTTAAATTGAATGTGGGTTTTATGCGTAGTTTTAGAAAAGTTGCGGGGCAAATATGAATATTTTAAATCTTCAAAATTTGTGTCAAACTTAGAATCTTAATCGGTATACAGGATATTTATGCTATGCTGTATGTGATTGTGTAAAGTTCCAATGTTTTTGCAGAAGCGTAAGAAACAGGCGGATTCTTTGAAACAAAAAAGGCCAATTCTGAATTGGCGCCGCCACGAGTCATTGTGAACTTTTCTTATGAGTACAGATTTTATCATCACGTAGAGTACAATGATAAAAGATGGATTAAATTTATAAATGTGATGCGAATTGTGGAATGGTGTAGTGATTTTGAATCTGACTGTGGAATGATGATTGTTTTGGAATTTGTAGGTTCTTTTTGGCTTGTCATCTTCTGTGGACTTGAATTTGTTTGAAGATGATTTGTTGGGTGAATTGTCACCATCTCAGAGGAGTGGGTATGAGTTTCCTTGCTTCCACCAAACACAAGCTGAGAGCAACTGTAAGTTTATGTAATGGTGTTATGTTTTCCTCATATACGGAATCCATTACAAATTCTCTAGAGCTGTACTGCTCATTTAATGTTAAAGTGTCTATTTCCCCTCTTGGATGTACATGATTTCCCACTTCACTTGAATGGCTAAAGAAGAGGGTTGGCATATTAAGGCAGTGTGCTTTTGTTAGTTACTCATATATTGAGATGTGGGGAATTAATTATTTCATTTTACTTGAGGTAGAGGAGTTTATGAACAATCTGTATTAAAATAGAAGTTAATTGATCTTAGCATGTGTTGATGGTGTAAACGAAAACCAACATATTGCTTTATGTTGATGAATATCCAATTCAATTTCATGTTTTATGACACTTTTTAGCCTTAATTTGTCAGTAACTAACTACAATTATGTCTTGTAGATACTGAAAGGAACTTATGGTGATTTGTTGGCCTACATGGAAATGGCTAAGGTATTTATCAATGGATTACATGCCTAGAAAATTTGTAAATGGCGCTTTTTAGTAATGATGTAATGGTTCTTGTCCTAGGTTGCTGATTTGATTGTTTTTGTGGCATCGGCTTCAAGTAAAGAAGAGGGTTTCGAGTCATACATGGATACATTTGATTCTGAATGCCTCTCAGTGTTTAGAACTATTGGTCTACCTTGCATTATTATCTTCATTCGTGTAAGTTATTGCTCTCCTCATATATTTGCTACATTTTTCATTGACTTCATAATTGTTCATTAAATTGTTTTCATTGTATAGAATCATCCCACGACCTTGAAAAAAAATAGTGGTATGAAGAAGGTACTCAGCTCAAGCTTCACTTCACAATTTCCTGAAGATTGTAGGATCTATTCAAAGGATACAAAGGAAGAATTGCATAAGGTAATTTAGACTCATAATTTATCTCGACACGTGTTTCGGATGTCTGTACTAATACATTGTGCGCCATCCACAAGAAGAATTTAGTCAATCTTGTTAAATAACACATTTGTCTTTATTTCACAGTTCATGTTGAGTTTCAAGGAGCAATCACTCAAACCTCTTCATTGGCGCACTCATAAACCTTATCTTGTAGCTGAAAAGGTATCTCCTGGGGTACTAAACATTTTCCACTTGTTTTTAAATCAATATAAAATATTACCCACCCCCATTTACTATATTTATGAGACAGTTTTGTGTGTATGTGTGTGTATGTGGTGGCTTACTTTGTATTGGTTAAAAGCCTAAACTGTATCGGTATTGGCCACGGCTTAAATCTTAAATCGTATATACATAAAAATTAGTTTTGGAAAGCTTTTGTGATTATTTTTGTTAATGTTTCCTGCACTGTCAAGGTCAAGAAACCAGCTTCGAAGGCAAGACCCGAGACCATCAATTCTGTCACCAGAAAGGCCGGCGAGAAAGCCCCAACTCACGACCAATGCTCAGGCAGTGTCAAGGTCAAGAAACCTGCCACGAAGGCAAAACCCGAGACCGTCGATTCAGTCACCTGAATGGCCAGCGAGAAAGCCCCAACTCACGACCAATGCTCAGGCAGTGTCAAGGTCAAGAAACCAGCCGCGAAGGCAAAACCCGAGACCGCCGATTCAGTCACCAGAAAGGCCGGTAAGAAAGCCCCTACTCTGACTCTCACGGCTAGAAGCAAGGCGGTGTCGGCGGGTGAGTCTTAGTGGGTTTCGACTATGGTGAATATGGGTGCGAAATGGGGTATTTTGAAAGGGATAAAATTGAATATGTTTAGTAAAGTTGCTGGGCAAATATGAATATTTTAAAATTTCAAAATTTGTATTAAAGTTAGAATCTTAATCGGTATACGGGATATTTATGCTGGGCTGTATGTGATTGTGTAAAGTTCCAATCATTTTGCAGAAGCGTAAGAAGCAGGCGGATTCTTTGAAGCAGAAAAAGACTGCTTCTTTTATACCGAAAAAGTCCCAACTCTCTTTATCTTCTTGTGCTTACACGTGTTTTCTTCAATTTAAAAGATTGGACTTATATTTACCTAACATTCTCCTTAAGTTTGCATCTCTCTTTCTTTTCTATTTTCTTTTCAACAGTTTGAATTCTTCTTTATGTTATTATTATTTATTCTTTTTTTCTTTTTTCATTTTTTATATATAATTGAATTTTTTATTAGTTCTTCACTCACAGTAATGCCCTTATTGGTAAATTTCCGAGAGGGAAGCCGTCAATGGAATGTCTCAACGAGGCATTCAAATCGGTAGGATTCTCGGGCAAGTATCAAATTGGAGCTATTGATTATAGGCACATATTGATAAGGTTCCAGGAGCAAGATGACTATGAACCTGCTGGATGAGAGGTCACTGGTTCCTCTATGGAACTCAGATGAAGGTCCTTAAGTGGACTCTGAATTTCTCACCCGAGGCAGAATCTTCAATAGTGTCTGTTTGGGTCATTATAAAAAAAGGTACCATGTTACTTCTACAACTCCACACTCATTCAATCTATGGGAAATCAGATAGGGACCTTCATCAAAACGGACGCAGCTACAGCTGCGCTAACTAGTCCCTCAGTTATTAAAATTTGTGTGGAGGTTGACCTTAGGAAGAAGCTTAGTAGTACCATTAGGCTAGGTATTGTTGGGTGAATATTCAGTCCAGCCCAAATCCGTATACTTTGTTTTTGGTATACTTTATGGAAAATGATTTATCTCTTTTATTACTTGGAAAAGAATAAAGAAAAGTATATAAAGAGGTTTAGGGTTTTCTTGTGGATATGTGAGACGAAATACAAGAACCTAGAGAGGAAAAATAAGGGTTTTAGAGGCGTTGAAAAAATCCCGTTTTTTGTGAGAAGTTCTGTTTTGGAGATATGATCGAGAGGCAAACATAGTCCGATTTGGCTGAAATTTTGTCAGCTCGTTCGTGACTCTTGAGGCTTTATTCTGAACGGTTGGATCGTCAGTGTATGCTCTGGTTTGGGAGTTAAAGCAGCTCGAAGTACAGACTTATTATTTGGTGATATCTTGCACCTTTTATCCTCTTGTTCTTATTGATGATGCTTGTGGTGGTTTGTAACCCTTTGTAGACTGATTGGGGTTTGTTTCCCTCATTTTATCATAATAAGAAATAATAGGTGGACGCCTCCAGTCCCGTGGTTTTTACTCTTCACACAGAAGAGGTTTTCCACGTATAAATCGTTGTGTTCTTTGTCTCTTTATTTTTCCGTTGGCTGGTTTTATTTATCTTCATCATTGGTAGCTTTTGTGATTGCTTTTAGAATATTGGTTGGTTCTTTTGCCGTGTCCTCGTTGTGGTCTTTTGAGTTTCATCTCTTCCGCTGCGCCCCAACAATTGGTATCTAGAGTTTTGGTTCACTTTGGCATTGTTAGAGTAAATCCCACATCGGAAACGAAGTGGGTGATTGTTCAGTATATAAGTCTGGTGGGATACTCCACATATAGTCAATTGATTTTATGATGGAACCTCACTGGGCTTATGTGCTGGACCTATTGGGCCTATGTGCCTGTCCACCTCCCAGTTTACAGACACAGTGTGGATCACGGTCTTGGTTTATAATATGGTATCAGAGCCCGAGGTTGTGGCCTACAATCCAAGTGCAAGAGTGTTACCGTAAATCCTACATCGAAAATCGAAAGTGGGTGGGTCTTGCACTTGAGGGAGGGTGTTAGAGTAAATCCCACATCGGAAACGAAGTGGGTGATTGTTCAGTATATAAGTCTGGTGGGCTACTCCACATATAGTCAATTGATTTTATGATGGAACCTCACTGGGCTTATGTGCTGGACCTATTGGGCCTATGTGCCTTTCCACCTCCCAGTTTACAGACACAGTGTGGATCACGGTCTGGGTTTATAATAGGCATAATCATGGATTCTGGTGGAAGTGGTTCTATGATTAAGTTGACATCAACTAACTATTCTATTTGGAGACCTATGATGGAAGATTTGTTGTATTGCAAGGACTTGTATGATCCGGTTGCAGTGACTGTTGCTGAGAACAGTAGTACTTCATCCAAGTCAACTAAACCGGAAAAAATGGCTGCTCCTGAATGGGTCAAGCTAAAGAGGAAAACTTTGGGGACTATCAGACAGTGGATTGATATAATCATATTCAATCATGTCTCTCAAGAGTCTGACCCATATGTTTTGTGGAAGAAATTGGAAGGTCTTTATGAAAGGAAGACCGTCCATAATAAGGCTTCTCTGATCAAGAAACTTGTTAATTTGAAGTTGGAAGCTGGTAAGTCTGTTTCTGAGCATTTGAGCGACTTCCAGGATATTATTAACAAGTTGATTATTATGAAGATAAATCTTGATTCTGAACTGCAAGCTTTATTTTTGTTGAGCTCTTTGCCTGATAGCTGGGAGACTTTGGTGGTGACGCTTAGTAACTCTGCTCCAGATGGTGTTCTTTCTGTGGATGTTATCAAGGATAGCATGTTTAATGAAGAACTACGTAGAAGGGAGATGGGAGTTAATCAATCGCAGGCGCTTGTTGTTGAAACTCGTGGTCGTGGAAGAAGCGAGAGTAGAGGTCCGAAAGGGTGTGGCAAGTCGAAGAACAGGTCTAAGTCCCGAGATGGGAAAGAGCCACTTGCTTGTCACTATTGCAGAAAGCCTGGTCACATTGCAAAGCATTGCTACAGGAGGAAGAAAGAGCAAGGGAAGAAGAACGCATCATCTAATGATGGGGGTAATAAATCAACTGCAGCGGTTGTTTCTCGTGACAATGATGATGATGAAGGAGTGTCTCTGGTTTGTTCTGTTGGAGAGTGTCATCATGTTGAAGGTTCAGATACTGAATGGTTAATCGATTCAAGAGCTTCTTTTCACTGTGTATTCAAAGAGGAGTACTTTATGAATTACCAAGCGGGAAGTTTTGGTAGTGTGAAAATGGGAAACAAAAGCACTGCAAATAATATTGGTAAAGGTGACATTCATGTGAGGGCAAGTGTTGGTTGCCAGCTAATTTTGAAGAACGTGCGCAATGTACCTGATTTGCGCCTTAACTTGTTATCAGCTAGTACACTTGATCGTGAAGGATACCACCACTTCTTTGGAGATAGTAAGTGGAGGTTGTCTAAGGGCTCAATCATTACTGCTCGGGGTGATTTATGTTGCAGTCTCTACAAGACTTATTTGATTATTTGTCATGATGAGCTGAATGTCGTTGAAGATAAGAGTTCTCTGAATATATAGCATCGAAGGTTGGGACACATGAGTGATAAAGGGCTGAAACTTCTAGCAAGTAAATCTTATATTCCTGTGAGTTCTAGTGCTTCTCTTAACCCTTGTGATCACTGTTTAGCTGGAAAACAACATAGAGTTTCTTTCTCTGGTAAGTCTACTAAGATAAAAGAAAGTTGGAGTTGATTCACTCTGACGTTTGTGGTCTTTTGGATGTTGAATCACTTGGTGGAAATCGTTATTTGTGATTTTTATTGATGATGCTACTCAAAAAACTTGGGTGTATATGATGAAGACCAAAGGAGAAGTATTTGAAATTTTTATAAAATTTCATGTCATGGTTGAAAGGGAAACAAAGAAAAAGCTTAAATGTCTTCGTTCCGATAATGGTGGAGAGTACACTTCTAATGAGTTTAGAAGTTATTGTATGGAGCACGGTAATAGGCATGAGAAGACGGTGCCTGGAACTCCGCAACACAATGGTACTGCTGAAAGAATGAATATGACCATTGTTGAGAAGGTTAGATATGACCATTGTTGAGAAGGTTAGATGCATGCTGAAAATGTCTAATCTTCCTAAGTCATTTTGGGCTGAGGCGGTTCAATGTGCTGTTTATTTGATTAATCAATCTCCATCGATTCCTTTGATTTATGAAATTCCCGAGAGAGCTTGGAAGGGGTGTGATCCTTCACATAAGCATCTTAGAGTGTTTGGATGCAAGGCATATGCTCATGTGCCTAAGGAGCAAAGATCAAAGCTTGATTTGAAGACCAATCCTTGTGTGTTTGTTTGATATAGTAATGAAGAGTACGGTTTTAGAATCTATGATCCCAAGAAGAAGACAGTTGTGCAAAATAGAGATTTGGTGTTTTGTGAGCACGAAATTGGTGCTGATCTTCTGAGTACCATGTACAAAGCTAACTTAGATTTGTCTTTTGATTACAATGATGTTTCTTCTACTTCTAGTCCTGTAAATCAGCCACCGAATGAGGGTGTTGAAGACGTTCAACATGAGGCTGATGCACCTGAAGGTGGTGACGAGATTCCTCAGAATGAGGATGAAGGGATTCATGAGCAGGGGGAGCAACCTACCCCTGAAGTACCACAAGTGCAGCTTCGAAGGTTCAGTGGAGGACTTATTCCGAATAAGAAATATTTTCCTGATCAGTATATTCTTGTTACCGCAGATGAGGAGCCTGAGAATTTTCATGATATTGTGTCTCATAAAGACAAGAAATTGTGGGTTGAGACAATGAAAGATGAAATGGATTCCTTGAAGAAGAATGATACTTATGATCTTGTGAAAGCTCCTAAAGGAAAGAAAGTCTTGAGAAACCGATGGGTTTTTAAACTCAAGAAAGATGATGATAAGGTTCTGAAGTATAAGGCCAGGTTGGTGGTCAAAGGATGCAACCAGAAGAAAGGTGTCATTATGGCGAGATCTTCTCACCGGTCGTCAAGATGACTTCGAATCGTATTGTGCTGGGTTTGGCTGCAAGACCTAACCTGGAATTGGAGCAACTTGATGTGAAAACTGCGTTATTGCATGGCGATTTGCAAGAGGAAATTTATATGATGCAGCCTGAAGGTTTTGAAGTTAAGGGGAAGGAGAATCATGTTTTCAAGCTGAAGAAGAGTCCTTATGGGCTGAAGCAAGCACCTAGGCAGTGGTATCTGAAATTTGATTCATTTATGAAGAGCACTGGCTACAAACGAACTCAAGCTGATCCTTGTGTCTATTTCAGAAAATTCCCCAGAGGTAACTTCATTATTCTGCTTTTATATGTTGATGACATGTTGATTGTTGGTCAAGATAGCAGGATGATTAATGATTTGAAGAAAGCGTTGTCCAAGCCGTTTGATATGAAAGATTTGGGTCCAGCAAAGAAAATCTTAGGCATGGAGATTGCTCGCGATAGAAAAGCTGGAAAGATGTGGTTATCACAAGAGAAGTATATTGAACGTGTGCTTGAAAGGTTTAATATGAAGAATGCTAAGCTTGTTAGTGCACCTTTGGCGTAAGAAAGACTGTTCTAAGACAGAGTAGGAGAAAGAACGTATATCTTCTATTCCCTATTCATTTGCTATTGGTTCTTTGATGTATGCTATGGTATGTACTAGGCCAGATATTGCACATTCTGTTGGTGTGGTTAGTAGATACTTATCCAATCTGGGTAAGGTTCACAAGAATGTAGTGAAGTGGATTCTTAGATATTTGCGTGGTACTTCCAAGTTGAGCTTATGTTTCGGAAGTGGCAATGTTGTTCTTGAAGGTTATATTGATTCCGATATGGATGGAAGAAAGTCTACCTCAGGTTAATTGTTTACTTTTTCGGGGGGAGCCATCTCTTGGCAGTCCAAGCTACAAAAGTGTGTAGCATTGTCAACAACTGAGGCAGAGTACATCGCAGCTGTGGAAGCAGGTAAAGAACTGTTATGGTTGAAGAGATTCCTTCAAGAGTTGGGTTTGAAGCAAGAGAATTATGTTGTGCTTTGTGATAGTCAAAGTGCTATTTATTTGAGAAAGAATTCCATGTATCATGCTCGTACCAAACACATTGATGTGAGGTATCATTGGTTACGAGATGTTATTGAGGAGAAACTTATGAAGTTGAAGAAAGTCCACACAAATAAGAATGTTGCCGATATGTTAACGAAGGTAATCCCTGGAGTTAAGGTTGAGCTTTTTTGGTAAGCTCGCCGGGATGAGCTTCAAGTGATTGTCATTGCACTTGTATCTTCCCCATGTTGGGCTGAAGGGGGAGATTGTTGGGTGAATATTTAGTCCAGCCCAAATCTGTATACTTTGTTTTTGGTATACTTTATGGAAAATAAATTATCTCTTTTATTACTTGGAAAAGAATAAATAAAAGTATATAAAGAGGTTTAGGGTTTTCTTGTGGATATGTGAGACGAAATACAAGAACCCGGAGAGAGGAAAAATAAGGGTTTTAGAGGAGTTGGAAAAATCCCGTTATTTTTTGAGCAGTTCTGTTTTGGAGATCTGGTCGAGAGGAAAACGTAGTCCGTTTTTGCTGGAAATTTGTCAGCGTGTTCGTGACTCTTGAGGCTTCGTTCTGAACGGTTGGATCTTCAGTGTGTGCTCTGGTTTGGGAGTTATAGCAGTTTGAAGTACAACCTTATTATTTGGTGATATCTTGCACCTTTTATCCTCTTGTTCTTATTGATGATGCTTGTGGTGGGTTGTAACCCTTTGTAGACTGATTGGGGTTTGTTTCCCTCATTTTATCATAATAAGAAAGAATAGGTGGATGCCTCCAGTCCCATGGTTTTTACTCTTCACACTGAAGATGTTTTCCACGTATAAATTGTTGTGTTCTTTGTCTCTTTATTTTTCCGTTGGCTGGTTTTATTTATCTTCATCACTGGTAACTTTTGTGATTGCGTTTAGAATATTGGTTGGTTGTTTTTCTGTATCCTTATTGTGGTGTTTTGAGTTTTATCTCTTCCTCTACGCCCCAACTGGTATTGAGGGTGAGGAAATTCTCAGGAATCCTGTGGAATATGAAGACTTGCCTAAGTACTGCAGCCACTGCTCTATGCTAGGCCATAATGATGATAATTGCACTGTTCTCCATCCAGAATTAAGACAGAAATTGAAGCCTTTTATCCATCCATCAATTGCCAGAAACACTCAGCAAGGTTCTGTCCCAAATCATGACAACATAGCAGCCAAAATGGACAGGGAAGCTCTGGCTAAGATCAAAGGAAAGGGGCCAACTATATCTGAGGTTTCTGATCACTGTATCATCACCAATCTGACTGTTGTTGAATCCCCCTCCTCAGAAGTTCCCACTGATATCCCCTCCTCCTCTAATCCCTCATGCCTTCCCATACTACCTACTGCCCTTGCCCCTAAGGTCTGGACCAAATCAAAAAAGAAACAAACTACACCGGTCTCCCCCATGAACACCATACCTCCAGTCACAGCCCTCCCTACTCTCCCCCTCCCCAAAAAGATTCTTTTGTTAAAGACTCTGACTTTCTACTACTCCAGCAGACACTGATCTCCAAACCCCTTACCACCTATGCAAAAGATGACTTGATTCTCAGTAAGCCCTTTCCTATTGAAAATGTTTCCTTATCTGCCGATAAATCTGAATTTGTGTCTCAGATGAAATGTAAGAACATGTTTTCTTTGCTGATGGATGAATCTGATCATGAAGAGGAGGAGGTACTTCCACCTGAAAAAGAAATTGAAGATGACTCATTTGAAGATGATAATTTAATGGACACAGAACAGGTAACTCCTTTACCTTCCTTTGTTGCTTTGACTGTTGAAAACAACCTGTCTAACTTCCCTATACTGGAAAAGTCTAATATGGTTAATTTCTTCACTCAAATCAATAAGAAGTACACTCCAAAAATGCTCCAGAAAATTCCTTCACCTTAGTTTTCACAAGGTCAAAAAGCACTAAATATATTTTTAATGGTTAATACAACATTAAAAATTAAATGCTTAGTGTGGAACATTAGAGGCATGAGAACATCTATGGAAAGACTTACTAACATGATTAGAGAACATAGGATAGAACTATTTTGTTTAATTGAACCCTACATAGGAACCACAAGTGTGATAGATTTAGGAAAATACTAGGTTTTGATAAATCCATGTGTGCTTAGAGTGGCAAAATTTGGTTGCTCTGGAATGACCAGTTGAAAATAATTTTAAAAACTGACCACCACCAATTCCTATCAGTTAATATCTTCAGCCACAGAATGAACACTGCAATGGAAGGAGTGTTTATATATGGCTTGAGGACAGTGCCTGGTAGAGAATTTCTATGGAGTGCCTTGTCAGGAGCACAGTTGCAGGACTCTTTTCTAATAGGAGATTTTAAATACAATAAGATCTCCTGATGAATACAGAGGCCCTACTAAACCTAGTATTAGAGGCATGTTTACATTTAATAACTTCATAGCTAGTAACACACTCACAGGGATTAATACAGTTGATAACCATTTGGCATGGACTAACAACTGGCTTAGAAACCCTACCACACAAACACTTGACAGAGGTTTGTCTACTCTGAGCTGGATAGCAAAGTTTCCTACTCCTTCGTTCCAGATTCTCAACAGAAATACTTCTGACCATGCTCCTATGTTTCTTACTACTGGCAGCACTATACCACCCTCTCCTTCTTCATTTAGGTTCATTAATGCATGGTTCAATAGGGAGAATTTCATGAATGTGATCTCTAATGATTGGAATCTCCCTATGAACAAGAGTGGCATGCTTGGTTTTTTTCTGAAACTCATCAGACTGAAGCTAACCATAAAAGCCTGGAACAGGAATCATTTTTGCAACATTGATAACAATGTTATCAATGCTGCTGAAAATCTAAGAGTGCAGGAAATATTCTATGATAATAATAACTCAAACAATGAGTTTATTAAACTCAAAGAACTTAAAGCCTTACATCTTAGAGCCCTCAAAGAACAACAAAAATTCTGGAAAAAAAATCTAGAATTAAATGGTTAAAAGAGGGAGATAATAACACTAAATTCTTTCACCATACTGTGAAGGAAAAGAGATATTTTCTTAGTATCACTAAGATTAAAGACTCAGCTAGGAATTGGCTGGAAAATGCTCCAGAAATTGACTCAGAAGCAGTGTCATACTATTCTGATCTATTATCTGAGCCTGGAAATGTTGAAAATGGTCATTACCATGACCACTTTGTAAGACAGATTCCAAAAATAGTTACTGATGCTGATGATATTTTACTCAGTCCTAAGACATTGAAGAGTTAAAAGCTACTGTTTTTAATCTTAATAAGAACAGTAGCCCTGACCCTGATGGTTTCTCTTCTATTTTTTTTACAAAAGCTTGGGAAATAATAAAAATTGATTAACTGGATGCTGTCCATGACTTTATGAGTTCAGCACCCATTCCAGTTGGGAATTGCTGCCACCTGGATAACTTTAATTCCCAAGAAAGATGTGGTTACCTCTTTTGATGATTACATGCCTATCAGCCTCTCCAATTTTATCAATAAATTTTTTTCTAAACTGATCATATAGAGGCTGAAACCTTTTATGCCTAGAATTATCTCACCACAACAATCTGCATTTTAAAAAAATAAAGACATCTCAGACAACATTATATATCTGAAAGAGATGGTTAGATTTCTTGATAAAATGTGCAGAAACCCTAATTTGATCATTAAACTGGATCTAAAGAAGGCTTTCGATAAAGTAAATTGGGGTTTTCTAAATACTATACTTCTGCATTTTGGCATACATGGTAGACTAGTTCACTGCATCATGAAAAACCTTAGTAGTGCCTCTTTCTTTGTGTTGATCAATGGTAGACCCGAAGGATTTTTTAAATCCTCAAGGGGTATTAAACAGGGTGACCCTCTCTCACCTTTTCTTTTTAACATTTTTTCAGAGGCTTTCTCTAGAGACATTCATATGTGCTTAATACTGGTCTGCTCCAGTTTTATGATACCCCTCATGGCCCTTCACCTCTTTCCCATTTGAATTATGCTGATGCTACCATACTTTTTCTTAGATCCTCAAAAAATAATCTCTCTAGGTTTAAAACTTTCCTAGTGGCTTTTGAATTAACCACGGGTCAAAAAATTAATTTTGAAAAGTGTGATTATTATGTGGGTACATGAATCAGTCACAAAACTTCAACAAGTCAGGGATATTTTAGGCATGAAACAAGGCCATAATCCATTTACATACTTAGGGGTCCCTATTTTTAAGGGTAGAGTGTTAACTGCATATTTTACACCACTTATCCAAAGATTGGAAAATAAAATTTCCAATTGGAAGAATAAGTGGTTATCCACAGGGGGTAAAATAAATTTGTAAATCTTGCTTATACTCCATCCCTCAGCACATATGGACAGTAATGAAACCTCCCGTTTCAGTCATTAAAAAATTGAAAATCTGATGTCTAGATTTTTTGGGGAGAGACTGAACTGAAACCAAAAAAAGTCTGGAGGAGAAAGAGTGAACTCTCATATCCAGTCAATCAAAATGGTATAGGGATTAGATCCATTCATGATATAGTCAAAGCCTGTTCTTTAAAGTTTTGGTGGAAGTTTCAGATTAGTGAAACTCTATGTTCTCAATTTCTTTGGAAACTTCCACCATCATATAGATCTTCCTCTATCTGGAAAAGAATTATTTCAGTTACACATATTCTGAGAGTCTAACTAGAGTGAACCATGGTAATGGATTTTGTAACTTCTGGCAGTCCAATTGGACATCTTTTGGTCCTATCTCTTTCCTGTGCAATATGGCAAATACATGCATACCCGAGGACTGTACATTTTTTGCCTTCTGTGAAAATATGCATACTTATCTGCCTGATATTGCACCATATTTGCCCCCCTCTCTTGTGCATTTTTTACAGAAGGCTCATTGTACTCAATCAAGACAAGACAAGTTGATCTGGACCCCTGATCAGAAAGGGAATTTCACCTTCAAAACTGCATATAAGGCAGTAGCACCTTTAAGGATAGTATCCTTCACTCTCAAACAACTCTGGAACTCAAGGCTGCAGAGAAAAATAAGTGTATTCATGTGGAAGTTGGTAAACACTTACATCCCTTTCCCTGATATACTTATGAAAATGGGCTTTAATCTTCCATCTAAGTGTTATGCATGCAATAACTCTAATCATTTAGACCATTACTTTAACAGTTGCCCTTTTGCTCTTTCCGTATGGTCTGATTTTCACTCTATGATTAGTACTGCCCCTATGCTTTTTGAAAATATTCGGGACATAATCTCATATTATTTATCATTTCAGGGCACTACCAAATTGCACAGTATATTATCAAAAATTACTCCATGCATTATTTGTTGGTTCCTATGGAAGGCTAGATGTTCCTATATTTTTTACAATGTAAAACCTAATCTTGATAGTTTGAAAAAATCTATCAGAGATCATGTTTTCTTGACTTCCTGTGCCAAACCAATATTTTCCAATGCCCCATTTGATATTGAATTGTCCAATCTTGGTTTCCTCTCATCCCATACCAGACCTCCACAACCAATAATAAGGGTAATCAAATGCTTACTGATATGGTTCTGGATTTCCAGTGTGGATTGAACTTCCAGCAAGGTGATGACCTTCTTCTCATTCATGCACAAAGAGCAACGTGAGCTCAGGCAGGCGGCGTTTGGCCGTCACCCGCTCCGACGCCCAAGTAAGATTTGGGGTGTTTTAGAGAGAGAAAATCCAAGTAACAGGACGAGAGAATATGAGGAAAGAGAGAGGAAGCTCTCCTTCTTTTATACCTGTTGGGAGCCTCATCCGGTGTGAGCATCTCCATGGATTTTGTTGTGTTCCTCCATGCGTTGTGCACGTGTTGAGCACGGGGTCTCACGTGTGTGTACTTTGTGTGAGCTGTCAAGCAAGGTGGGGGTCCTCATCTCGTGTGGTATACCTGACCTTGTATGGGATTTATGGCCCATACCCTATCAAGTCCCCCTAGTCATGTCCATGGTTCTCATGGTGCAGGACTATTTGCTTTGTTGTTCATGGGCGTCGGTCTGATGTGTTTAAGCGGTTATGGCCTTGTGGAACTCGTGATGAAGCTTCTGAACATGTTGGAGTAGTAAGACATGTTGACGTTCTTCATCTTGATGGCAATTTCCTTTGCTTGTTTTTTGGCGGTTCATCTTTTCTGAACGGTCATGTCGTTTTGGCGTGTCTTGGAGAAAGGGCATGTCTTTTTTCGAGAAAAGACATCATTTATTAGCCTGTTTTCTCATCAATCTATCATTGATGTGACGCGTCTTTTCAAACTGAAAAGGCACGCCTCTTTTCAACCTATTTAAACAGCCTTTTTCATCTTTTTATTCCTTTCTTCTTACTTCTGTTTTTCTCCAAAATTTTTCCTTTCTTTCTTTCTCTCCCTCCATGATGAAGAGTACCATTGAAACCCTTTTCTGCACTACTACCGAGGTGAAGTTGTCACTTCTTCGCTGTCGCTGTGAAACTGTGGCCTCTATGCAGGCCAATGCCCTTCTTCCTGCGGAAGCAGATCCTGTTCAGGTGGATCTTGCCGACTGTTTTGCCTTGCCGGCGGCTGATGTGTCGGCTGACCAAGTTAAGGATGGGTTCTATGTGGTTTACTTGGAATGCTTTGACCATTGTGGTCTGCGTTTCCCGCTTTCCCCCTTTTTCCAGTCGGTCCTAGGGTTTTACGATCTGAACTTTTCACTCTTAACCCCAAACTCGGTCCGCATCTTGGTGGGCTTCGAGGTTCTGTGCAGGGTCCACAAGGTTGAGCTAACCTACCAGCTGTTTCGCGCCTTTTACCATCCATGCAAGGAGTCACCAAGTTGGTTCTTCTCGAAGAATTGGGAAGGTTCCAGAGTGGTAACTGAGTTGCCACTCGGGTTATTGGACTCGCAAATTTGCATTTGTGAAGAAATCCCTTGGTTTTTGGTGAAAACCCGGGCATCTATCCGCCAGGCCCCCTCTGCAGCCGCACGAAATCTCCTGATGAGGGGGAAATGATCCCTTTGCGTGCTTCCGTCGACTTGCTGAGGAAGAATCCCACTCCCGCTTACTACTTGTGCTATGATGCTCTCTTGCAGGGATCTGGGATGTCCTTCCTTCCCATGGCTTGCGAAACAGTGACAGAGCCTCTCATTGTGTGTAAGTATCTCTCCTTTAGGTTGTTAATGTCATTGTGCGGTTATTGAATTCTTATCTTGTTCCTTCTTTTTGTAATGTAGTTTCCCCTACTCAAGTTGAATCCCCTGCCTCTGCGGGAACCAGACGCCGGCCGTCTCGCCTGAGTCGGGGCCTGGGAAGAGGAGCAGAAGAGGGGTTGCCTGTTGGAGTGATTGATTTGACTAGCGATATACCATCTCATTCCAAGAAAAGGCCCTCATCTTCATCGGATACTGGTGGCAAGCAGGCTCGTGCCAAGATAGAGAAGATGTTGGAGGAGCACAAGGTGCCGAACATGCTGAAAGCAACCAAGTCGGAGGATGTGACAGAGGTGGATCAAGGTGAGCAGCGTCACCTTGCTAAGGATCCTCATCTAGAGGAATGTGTAGCCTCTTTATTGGGAGGACTTGGGCGTGTGTCGGGGGAGGAGCCTTTGGATCCTGCCCCCGAGACCCAGGTTTGTCCTATGGCCTCCCTCCGTCAGCTCCTGTTGCAATCCATTCCTGATGACCACATGCAATCTTGGCGTGCCAACCCACTCATCAACCTGTCAGGGGTGAGCAGTATAGGAGATAGGATGGCTGCTACAGCTATGGAGGTATCCCCTGGCTTTTTTTATTTTTCTTTGTTTTGTTTTCTCTGTGTTCTCGTTTTTTACTTCCTTCTTGCTTGTTGCACAGGGTCTGTGTGCTGCTGTTGCTATCCAAGCCTGGGAGAGGGATCTTGGAGGTGACCTTGGCAAGGCGAAGAAGATGTTCGACAAGGCTGATGCCAACATTGCTAGGATTCGTGAGCTGGCCAGGGAGAAGGATCTGACTCTTGCCCAACTTCAGTCTGATAAAGAGAAACTGCTTGAGACCAAGCTGGGTCTGAATGAGGAGGTAGCTCGTCTTGCTGACAAGAACAAAGAGACAAACGAGAAGCTGAACATGGCAATGACGGCTAACCAAGATCTGGCGATCAAGATCAAATCTCTGGATGCAGACTTGGAGTTAGAGCGTGGGGTGAGTGCTTCTCTGCATGTTCAACTGGACCAGCGTGATTCTATCATTGGGGAGCACCTCAGGACAATGGTTTTGCTCAGAGATGAAGGTTTCAGCAAGATCAGGGCCAGTGTGGATCAGAGCCCGGTGGCCAGGCGTCTTCTAGATGAGGCCCTAACTGAAGCTGATCACATCATGGCCAATGTGCCAGATGATGCTGAGATGAAGGTCCAACTTGGTCGTGTGCACGCCCTTTTCCAGCAGTATGACTTCCAGGAATACTTCTCCACTCTTGGTCCTGACTTGGCTTTGGAGGATCTAATGAAGTGGCAGCCAGACCAGCCAGCTTCCTCCTCCTCTGATAACAAGTAGAAGAAAAGGTGATGATGGTGTTTTACTTTTCTTTTGCTTTTTTCTGGACTTGTTGATGAGCTTGCATGCTCTTTTCTCATGGCGCTTTTGCCATCCTTTTATTTCCCTTTGAATATTTTGAATTCGTATTTCTGGGATATTTTTAATTAGCACAAGCGTTTATTACTTGTCTGTTTTTCTTGCTTTAATAAGCTTTTATTTGTAGCAAATTTGTGGGCATGATGGACGTCTCCATCATGTAGCCCTTTGTACCATGTAACAAGTTGAATTCAGTCTTCAACTTGTTTTCTATGGTTAAGGCATCATAGGCCCCCCTTTTTTCAGATGCAAGTTTCTTTTCTGAAACTGTTTGCATTTATTTTGGGTTCTTTTGTTTTTTTGAACTCCATTTTCTTGCACTTCTATTTTAAGCCATATTTGCTCTTGTTGTCACTGCATTTTTATTAGAAAGATAGCAAGTAGAATGACCTCTACCAGTTGACTGGTTCGTGTCAGTGCATAATTAAAGAAAAAACGAGAAAAGAGACATCTACCAGATGACTGGTTCGTGCCTTGGTGAGATATACTGAAAAATACTTCTCATTGCATTCATCTTGTAAGTTCTGGGACTACAAAGGCCACCCTCAAGATCCTCTTGCAAACCTTATCAGGCTGCCTGACCTCTGTTGGGGGCTTTTTTCATTTCATGAGGCTTCCCTCAAGATCATCTTTCAAACTCTAATGAGTTGCCTGACCTCTATTGGGATCCTCCACTGCATCAAAAAGAAAAAGAAGAAAACGAGGGAAAAATCACAAGTAAGGCGAGGAGACGAGATCCATGTTGTGCCTTACATGTAATATTTGCGGAGGTTGTTCATGTGCCAGGTTCTTGGAACTGGTCTTCCATCCAGGTGCTCCGGCTTGTATGCTCCTTTTCCCAGCGCCTCAACGACACGGTAGGGGCCTTCCCAGTTGGCATCCAACTTGAGTTGTCCTTCCACTCTTGATGCTTCATTCTTTCTCAAGGCCAAGTCACCAGCCTTCAGGTTGCAAGCTCGCAGCTTGTTGTTGTATCTTTGCTCCATCCAGGACTTGTAGGTTGCCTCTTTGAGCGACACTTTCTCTCGCTCATACTCTAACTCCTCCAGGTTCTGCCTCAATCCTTCGTCGTTTCTTGCAGCTGGCAGAGGATCTTTTACTCGCAGGGTAGGTACAAGCATCTAGGTGGTATGATGACTTCAGTGCCAAAACACACTCTGTAGGGAGACTCTCCTGTACTGGTTCTGGGAGTCACCCTGTAAGACCACAACACGCTGTGCAGCTCCTCTGTCCATGCTCCTTTGCGCTGCTCGAGTTTCTTCTTGAGTCCTTGCACGATGGTTCGGTTTGTGACTTTCACCTGCTCATTTGCTAGTGGGTGAGCCACTGATGTGAACTTCTACTTGATGCCCATGTTGCTGCACCAGTCCTTGAACACTTCTCCTTCAAACTGAGTGCCATTATCACTGACCAGTACTTGTGGGATTCCGAAACGGCAGACCACATTCTTCCACACAAAGCTCGTCATCCTTCACCCTGTTATGGTTACCAGTGCCTCGGTTTCAACCCATTTTGTGAAATAATCAACTGCCACGACAAGAAAAAAGCGTCTTCCTGTTGCAGCTGGAAAATGGCCGACAATGTCAATTTCCCACATTGAAAACGGCCACGGAGACTGTATGGGCGTCAGCTTCTCACTCTGCAGCCTTGGTACATTTGCATGTGTTTGACATTTCAGGCAGCTCTTGGTCATCTGGTTGATATCCTCCTTCATGCGAGGCCAATAGTAACCCGCTCTGGTGATCCGCAATGTGAGTGCTTTACCGCCTTGATGACTTCCGCAACATCTTGCATGCACCTCTCGAATCACTCGCATCGCTTCTGACTGGGTGAGACATTTCAACCAGGGTTCTAAGAAACCCCGTCTGTACAGAACTCCATCTTTCAGCGCTTAGTTGGGAGCATTGAGTTTCAGCTTTCTGGCTTCCTTGCTGCATTCGGGGACCACTCCGTTGGCAAGGAAATCCATCATTGGTTTCATCCAGCTTGTTTCCTCAACAACATCGACGGCTTCCACTGTCTTGTTGTCAGTTGACCTGTGTGTGAGGGTTTCCACCATTGCCTTGTTCAAGTGTTCCCGCGTTGAGGATGCTAACTTTCTCAAGGCATCGGCTATGGTGTTTTTTGACCTTGGCACGTTGATGATGTCGAATTCCTCGAATTCCGACGCCAACAATCTCACCTTGTCCCTGTACTTCATCATGCCAGGGTCCTTAGCTAGGTATGCTTCTTCATATTGTTTCGCCACAAGCATCGAGTCGCTATGTGCCATCAACTTCTTCCTCCAAGCTTCTTGGCTATCTCCATTCCCGCAATCAGGGTCTCGTACTCAGCTTCATTGTTTGATGCGGGGAATTCGAATCGCAATGCAAAAGTGACTTCAACTCCACTTGGGTCGGTCAAAACCAAACCCGCGCCGGCACCTTCTACACCAGATGCTCCATCTACATGTAGCTGCCACTCGTCGCTTGGAGCTCTCTTCCTCTTTTCCCCAACTGCACTGGTTTCAGGTAAGGGTGTTTCTTTCTTCACTTCTGGTGGCATTTCTGCTAGGAAATCAGCGACAACTTGACGGCTTTTCTTGGTGAGTATTCGATGGAGTGCTCACCAAGTTCCACCGCCCATTTAGCCAACCGACCTGATGCTTCTGGTCTGGTGAGGATGGCCTTCATGGGGTGATTTGTCAACACCACCACGGGATGCGCCTGGAAGTAGTGTCTGAGTCGTCGAGCTGCATGCATCACAGCCAGGGCCAACTTTTCTTCTCCCGTGTACCTTGTTTCTGCTCCCTGCAAAGCTCTACTTACAAAGTATATGGGTTTCTGTACCTTGCTTTCTTCTCATACAAGGGTTGCACTGACGGTCTCCACTCCAGCCGACACGTACAAGTAGAGGGTTTCACCCTGTTGAGGCGATGTCAACAAGGGCAAGCTATGCATGTGCTTCTTCAACTCGTTGAAAGCTTCATCTTGTTCAGCTCCCCAGCTAACGTCTCCCTTTTTGTTGACACTGTTCTTCAGCGCCTTGAAGAAAGGGAGTGCATGCTCTGCTGCTCTTGACAGGAAACGGTTCAACACCGCCAACTTACCGTTCAGGCTTTATACTTCCTTCACTGTCCTTGGTGGTTTCATGTCCAGCACCGCCTTGACCTTGTCTGGATTTACTCGTACCCCTTCATTTGTAACCATGTGACCCAAGAATCGACCTTCTTAGACCCCAAACTGGCACTTGAGAGGGTTGAGTTTTAGACCTGTGCTACGAAAGCGCTCCAGGGTTTCCTTCACATCTTCAGTCAGCGTGCTGAAATCCTTGCTCTTGATCACCATGTCGTCGATGTAGACCTCCAAGTTGCACCCTATCAGCTCCTTTAATATTTTGTCGACCACACGTTGGTATGTTGCTCCAGCATTCCTGAGTTCGAATGGCATCATCCGGTATCCAAATGCTCCTCTCTCCGTAATAAAGGTTGTCTTCTCCACATCCTCCTTCTTCATGGGGTTTCAGTGATAACCCTTATACGCATTGAGGAAACACTTCACCTTGTACCCTGCCAATGCATCCACCTTCTGATCAATCATTGGCAGCGGGTAACAATCTTTAGGACAGGCCTTGTTGAGGTTGGTGTAGTCGATACACATCCTCCATGATCCGTTTGGTTTCTTAACCAAGACGGGGTTAGCTAGCCAGGTGGGATACTTTACCTCGACCAGGATACCCGACTTGATCAACTCATCCACTTCCTTGTTGAATGCCTCGTTCCTCTCCTTGCAGAGTGCTCGCTTCTTCTGGACGACAGGCTTGTAGTCCGGTGAGATCTTGAGGGAGTGGCACCCAATCTCCTCTGACACCCCTATCATGTCGCTGGACTTCCATGCGAACACGTCTGCATAATCCCTTAGCACTGCGGCTAATCTCTCTTTCACATCTTCCGATAGAGACACTCCAACCTGTACGACCTAGTTCCCCTTGCGCCCTAGTTCGATAGGTGCGGTCTCGCCTACCGGGTCTTCTTCCTCGCGTAGTGCTGCGGTCGTCACCCTGGTCACAGCACATCGGCGGTAACCTGGACCTACTTCTTCACCTCTGCAATCCACATTCCTCTTCTTGTTGCTAAGAGCAATGCGGTGACACTCACTTGCTTTCTGATGGTCTCCTTTAACCGTAGCGATGCCTGCCTTGGTTGGAAACTTGAGTAACAGGTGCAAGGTCGACACTATCCCCTTCATGAGCGCTAGTGCAGGACGCCCGAGTATCATATTGTAGGGACTGCTGGCTTTCACCACAATGAACTCCACCTCGATGGTTTTGCTATATGGGTGTTCCCCAACAGTTATAGGGATGCAAAATTGTACCTTATGGCCACACCTCCCTGTTCGCGAAGTCCACGAGCGGGGTGGCAGTAGGCTTCAGCTTCTTCTTCATGTCCTCGCCCAGTTGCATGAAACAGTGCTAGTACATCACCTCGGCTGAGCTGCCCCCATCCACATACACCCTGTGAATGAGCTTTTCTGCAATTTGGATTTGGATTACCACAGCATCACCTCCAGCAGGACGATCCGGGATTGGGTCCTTTGAGCTGAACATGATGACTTCATCCTCCGCCAACTTCCTTTCTCTCGGTGTTGGTTCTGGTACCTTCCTACACCGAGCCTTCCTCTGGGATTCTGTCTTGCCACCTGCACTTCCACCTGATGATGGTGTAAATGTTGGTAATGGCTGACTTCCTTCTGCCGTCATCCGTGGTGTCTTACCGGTCTGCATGCTGGCGCTTCTCATAATGCTCGTCCTCATCCTCCGAATACCTCCCTACTCGTGCCACCTCTTTCCCCTTGAAGCTGGGACGGGAGGGTTCTGGAGTCCGAGCTCTTCCTTTTATATCCCTTCGAAAATCTGTCCGTCCAGATGTTTCGGTCGACCAGGTGGCCTTGTTGTGGGCTCTGGCCTCCTTGGCAAGGTGAGCGAGTTGTCCGGATCTCACACACTTTTCAATTGCAGCATGCAAGTGGTAGCAATTGTTGGTGTCATGTCCATGGTCGTTGTGGTATTCACAGTAGTACGCCTTGTTCCTCATGTTGGCTGGCTTCTTCATCCTGCTCGGAGCATCCAGCATGTTCTTGCCAGCTACCAGGCTGAGGATCTCACATGGTGACTATGTCAGCGGGGTGAAGGAGGTGTCCTTCATCTTGTTGAACTTCTCACCTCCACCCTTTTTTGATGGTTGCGTGTTGAAACCGGTGTTCTTCTTGTTCTTACTACGTGCGACATAACCGCCATCATCCCCTTCCAGGTTCATCTCGTCAACACGTGAAAAACTTTCAATGCGTTCCATCAACTCCTCCAAGGTTTTCACCTTGCGGAGGTAGCACTCCTGCTTCAAATCCTTGTGAATCAACCCCTTCACAAAATAGTCGATCATGAGCTTCTCGGTGAGGTTCTTCACCTGGTTGGCTAGACTCAAGTCCCGTTCCCAATACTCGAACAAACTTTCTCCTCTCTTCTGGCGAATCAACACGATGTCGGTGCACTCCTTAGTGAACTGCTTCCTTTGTATGAACCTGCGCAGGAACTTCTCCTCCAACATCTTGAAGCTGGCGATGCTGCCATCTGGTAGAGCCTTGAACCACAGACGTGCTGCTCCAGTGAGGGTGGTAGCAAACGCCTTGCACCAGATCGCCTGCGGGATGGCGTACGTCGACATGTTGGTGATGAACGTATGCATGTGGTCCTCAGGATCGACAGCACCGCTATACGTGCCCAGGTTTCTGGGGGATCTTGGTCATGGGATCGGCCACAGCGAGCCGGATCTTCTTCACCCACGGTGACCCTTTCTTGATCTCCGTAAAGTGATCTTCATAATCTCCACGCTACCTGTCATCCACGTGAACTTCTCCGGCATCGGAATAAACATAGCCCGACTTCCCGTTGTTGAGATCTGGATCATGGTCTCTCCCTCTGTGCTGACAGGATCCGCGCCCATCCGATTTGGCTGCGTCGTTGTTGCTGCCTTTCTTCTGGGTTTGCTTCTTCGCCGGGAGGTGCGACGCCGCTTCTTGCTCCTCGCCGTCAAAATTCACCTTTGTCGGCGCGATCTTCTGGCCATGCTGTCGGGCTTCTTCCTTCTCCTCCAAGGACTTCAGTTTTGACAACACCTTCTCTTGGGATGCTAAGAACAGAGCCATCATGACCTGAAACATCTCCGGGGTCATGGGCTCTTGATCGGTGTGCCGCACAGGTGGGTTTGTCGGCGGCGTGACATCAAGAAAGGTCCTCTCTGCAATTGGGGTCTGCTCCGTCGAACTTCAATCAGTGAATCGAGCTGCGTGAGCAAGATAGATCGGCGCTCCCCACAGACGGCGCCAATGATATGGTTCTGGATTTCCGGTGTGGATTGAACTTCCAGCAAGGTGATGACCTTCTTCTTGTTCCTGCACAAAGAGCAACGTGAGCTCAGGCAGGCGGCGTTTGACCGTCGCCCGCTCCGACGCCCAAGTAAGATTTGGGGTGTTTTAGAGAAAGAAAATCCAAGTAACAGGACGAGAGAATCTGAGGAAAGAGAGAGGAAGCTCTCCTTCTTTTATACCTGTTGGGAGCCTCATCCGATGTGAACATCTCCATGGATTTTGTTGTGTTCCTCCATGCGTTGTGCACGTGTTGAGCACGGGGTCTCACGTGTGTGTACTTTGTGTTAGCTGTCAAGCAAGGTGGGGGTCCTCATCTCGTGTGGTATACCTGACCTTGTATGGGCTTTATGGCCCATACCCTATCAGTTACCACCTATTACTGGAGAACTTAAAATTAATACTGATGCCTCTTGGCATGAGAACAAATTGGCTGTTCTGGCTGTGGTGGTTAGGGCTTCTGATGGAAATCTAACCTTTGCTTTTAGCAGATATGTAGAGGCTTCTTCAACTCTACATTCAGCTCTACATTCTGAATTACTGGCTCTGAAAGAAGCAATACAGTGGGCATCTACTTCTAATTTTAGATGCTCTATTCAGTCTGATTGCCTAATGGCAGTCAAGGCTATCTTAGACCCTCTTCAAGCCCCCTGGCCTCTGTATGATCTTGCTATATCCTGTGCTCCACCTCCAAACTGAACCGTCTCTCACATCTTGAGACAGGGGAATCTGGTTGCTGACAGTATTGCTAAAACAACCCTCAAAGAAAAAAATCAATGCTCAACTGTCATTGCAGCTCCTCTCACAGGAAGCAAGAGGTCTTCTCTCCATGGATATGTTGGGTACTCCCTCCCTCAGACTCACTCATTATTCAGAGGCTATGTAATATTGTGGTAATCCTTATAGATGATACACTCAGGATGGAAAGTCTATTTTGCCCTTTTACTCAAATGAAATGCTCAATGAAGTGCCGCAGCTGCTGTCTGGAGAATGCTCAACTATTTTTAGCATGTTTTGTACCTTAGTACTTGAATGTTTGGGTGTCGCTTAGTGTTTTGTTTTATACAATTTACTTCTAGGTTTCCTCATACAAGAACAAGGTTTTTTGCTAGAAAGTATATAAATAGGCTTATTCTTTAGAGTTAGTCTATTCATTTGGAAGTATACATATTCTTCGAAAGCTCTACGCTTTCATTTTTTGTCATCTGATGATGTAAAAACACTGACCTTTTATTGGTCTTTTTATTAATTTTGGGGAACCTAATAAAACCTCCCCCACCTAAATGGTGGCCTTACCTTAAAAAAATTAGAAATTTAGTTGAAATTGGACAAAGAGGGGTATTTAAATCATTATAATTTCTATTATACATTAGCCCTTCTAATTTTTACACAATATCAAATTCTACATAATACATCTAGGGGCCGTCACTTACATTTAGTGTACGTATTTTAGTTTTAATTGACAAATTTACCCTTATTAATTTTGAGATACAAATGTAGTTCATTTAAAAACAATTAAATTATTGTTTAGTTCAGTTCACTTTTATATGTACATACATAAATACACACATATATATATATCATCACTTAAATAACATGCCTATTTATTAATTTTAATTATGGATAATAATTATGGATTAACAAAGCAACGAAGAACGTAGTACCCGTACGTACGTTGACGGTGCACATGGAATTTAAGTTGCATGTTACTCCGCGTCAAGCATTGAGCGTCCCAAACGCTGAGTAGCGTAAAATAATTCAAGGACAGCCAAACTAATTGAAATCCGATACAACACCTCACATTTCACAGCTCGATCGATCCAATTATGGTGCGACCTTTGACTTTTCGATCCTGCTAATTCTTTTGCATGTGTTTGACCTGACCTTCCATTCTTTTTTCTAGCTCTCTGAAATATCCATAATATTCCTGGGATTCAATAAAAACGATCCATCAAATATGAAACCTGTCTGTGCATGCTATGTAGGGAGAAAACGGAGCGAAAACGTTAAATTAGTTGCATGCATGACAGTATGAGTTTCAGAATAT
The DNA here is from genome assembly GCA_948330725.1 of Sherardia arvensis. NCBI lineage: Eukaryota > Viridiplantae > Streptophyta > Magnoliopsida > Gentianales > Rubiaceae > Sherardia > Sherardia arvensis. The sequence goes on along the minus strand of OX415236.1, from coordinate 37,287,994 downwards.
TAATTATGTTCTAGTAAATTTTGAAAAGCAAAATGTTAAAAGTTTGTGATGGCTAAAAAGAGGAATAAATATCCTAGCCACAATATATTAATATTTGGGGGTGCCCCTTTTGCCCATTGCGATATGCCAATTCCGGCGATCGCACGGAAACCTAGGTTTAAATTTTAATATATTGCATACATTTCATTATAGTCGACGTTATAGAAATTTAAAAAGAATTAAGAAAGTGTATAATTAGAGAAGAATGGAGGGACTCATAAAATTTTTACTATATATTTCGTTATAATTAGGTCTAATAAAAAAACTTTGCGATTATATAAGAAAATTGAAAAAAGAAATTGAATTGAAAAATTGAGCGGTCATAAATTTTAATTCCCATTAGGTCTCGAAAAATTTAACATTCTGTCTTGAATGAAATTCTTTAAAGTTGAATTCATCTTAATAAATTTATTTTACATATTAACCTTTAGACAATATTTTGAGAAGTTCATTTTTATATCTACCTTAAAAATTACCATACTATATTTTAGATTAAATGAAATATATGTTTTCCAATTTAAACATTGTACACTTTAATGTAGATAAGATATGTTATAAATATGTATCAAAAATTTTTAAACTATGCATAAAAGCATAATTTTTAAGTTAAAATAAATTACATTCAATACCTATGGTATATATTTTTATTAAAGTTACTAAACTATTATAATTATACACAGTTTTTCTTCCCTGCGGCGGATATAAGTCGATTATAAAAAAAGTCTCCTTCAAAATCATGATAATAAAAAGAGTGTTTGATTCCAACTGATCAGTTCTTCATAAATTAATGATAATAATTAGTTAGCCAGCTTCTGAGTCTATATCTACACCAAAGAAACTGATCACACATCTTGTCTCTCATAAACCACAAACCTTTGCATGTTCTTCATATATGGCTTTTATATTATTATCTCTCGTAACCCTATTATTCTCTTCATTCCATGTAACCACCAAAGCTCAGATCGGAGTCTGCTACAGCCAAGACGGCCGTATCCTCCCAACGCCGTCGACATCGGCTCAGCTCATTCGCAACCTGAGCGCCGCCCACGTCAAGCTCTACAATGCCGACCCAAATACCCTAAATGCCCTCAAGGGAACGAACCTCACCATCTCAGTCATGGTCCCAAATGAGGCCTTATCCACCATCTCCTCCGGCCAAGCTCAGGCCGACGCATGGGTGAAAAACAACATCTTACCGTTCTACCCTCAGGCCATGATCACCCACATCCTGGTCGGAAACGAGGTTCTGAGCCCTGCTTACCAGCCCCTTTGGCCGTACCTTGTACCGGCGGTGAAGAACATGTATCAGGCCCTCAAAACCTTGCATCTCCACTTCAGCATCAAGGTCGGCACTCCACTGGGTACTGATGTTCTGAAATCTTCGGTTTCTTTTCCTTCCAATGCGACGTTTAGGGCTGATGTCTCTAAAACCGTCATAAAGCCGTTGGTGCATTTCCTGAATTCCTCGAGAGCTTATTTCTACGTGGATGTGTATCCTTATTTCGAGTGGGCGGCTAGTCCCAATAATATTACTCTGGCCTATGCTTTGTCGACCGGCCAAAATGCTAGTCCATTGAAGGATCCCTACTCTGGCCTGGTATATACAAGTTTATTGGATCAGATGCTTGATTCATTCATTTTCGCCATGAAAAGCCTCGGGTACCCTAATGTTCCACTTTTCATCGCTGAAACGGGCTGGCCTAATGCCGGAGATTATGATCAAATTGGAGCTAGTGTGTACAACGCGGCCACGTACAACCGGAATCTAGTGAAGAAGTTTTTGGTTACGTCTCCGACTGGTACGCCAGCCAGGCCTAATGTTCGAATTCCGGTTAATATTTTTGGCTTGTATAATGAAAATGGAAAGCCCGGGCCAGGGACTGAGCGTCATTTTGGCCTTTTGTATCCTAACGGGACCAATGTATACGAAATTGATTTGTCGGGGAAGAGGTCGGAGTCGAGCTACTTGCCCTTACCTCAACCGACTAACAATGTTCCTTACAAAGGTAAGATTTGGTGCGTAGTGGCTCAAGGTGCAAGATGGGCTCAGTTACGAGGTGCGGTGGATTACGTCTGTGGGAAGGATAATTCGACTTGTGCTGCAATCCAACCAGGTGGAAGTTGTCATAAGCCTAAATGGGTCGTCCTACATGCAAATTATGCGTTTAGCTCTTATTGGGCTAATTATAGGAGCAGCGGAGAAACATGTTTTTTCAATGGATTAGCTGTTCAGACAATCATAGATCCAAGTTATCTGTCTTGCAAAATTCCTAGTATTGATGTTTGATTTCACATATATGCATGTTGGCTATGAATTTATCTCAACAATGTAGGTTACACATGTAATATTTTTTACTTTGATTCTTTTTGTCATTTTATAGGTTAATTGCAGATGTGAAGTGATTTATTTATGAAGCCAATTTATGGCTTTATCTCAACAATGAATTGTATTACTTTTCAAACAGTAAATATATTTCATATTATTTAGAAACGTGCAACATATGTTGACAAGAAAAATGGAGGCGGGGAAAACCAGTCATTCATACCTATTACATGTTGCTTTGCATAAGAAGTAAAAGTATGAGATAGAATACACTACAAGAAAATTGGTGATCAGTGACAGGCTGATTTTCGTCACTAAATTGCGAATTTCGTCACTAAAGTATTTAGGTCACCAAATTTGGTTGGTCACTGAAACTCGGTCACAAAAAATCCGAGTGACAAAATTTTGATGTTGGTCACGAGAGTTACATTTAATGACCAAATATTTTGGTCATCTATGATAGTGACGAAACATTTTCGTCGTCGATTTTAGTCACATGCATTATTAGTAATCGACGAATCTGATTCACTGTCTCCACGCATGCTAGCGACAGTTCTAGCAAACCTCTGATAATCTCGACGAGGTTTAGTAAGTCCCCAACCAAAATTACTTCTCTCAGCTCTAACTTCGTGGCTAGTAAAATCACAGGCCCATGCCTATATTTTATTATTTAAATAAAAAAATAATGATAATAAAATATAGCCAGCAGTAATTTAGCTCAGATTAATTGAGCTGAAATTCTTCAATGTCACTTCAATTTTTCAATATTGCCAACTTATTATTTCTCCTCTTTAACTACATTGGATCGCTACCTCGTTAAAAACCCGGAGGGAAAAAAGAGTATAACGAATCCACTTCATTTAGGCTCTAAAGTCCTCCATCAGTTTCACCTCAGTCCGGGTCTACTTCACCGAGCAATTTAGTGATCATTACACAAAGCACAACTCCGCCAAATGAAGGATTCCGGAATAAGGGTCAACTGGATCAGCATTCATTCATCTTCCAAATTGCTCCAAAAATTGTCATAACCGCATCCGTTGTGCATTTAGCTCCAATCTCCTCTATCAACCGAATCTGCATAGAAAACACACCTAAAGTGCACATTAATCTTGTAAAAGCACAATATATATCCTTGAATAAACGACATATAATCATCACATCATCCTTATAAGGAACGCGTATATTCTGAATGACCTATAAGCAATACACTTCTTCTGAACATGGTAATACAACTGTTATCTCCATGAGAGTTGTATTCATACCACAATTACATATCTTACCAATCTACGGATTGCAGCCCCATAAATACCAAATGTTTGGTAGACCTCTCTATCTTTTATTACATACATAATACGCCTTACGCACATAAGTTTCTCTAAACTCTTTGCTAACTTGAGCGTCGGAGTGTCTATCCCCGGGCCACCCCGGGGCTTTATCTTGCAGGTCAGTTCGTGAGTTGGGTTCGTGATCAAGTGCGGGTTCCAGACATTCATCAATTCGGCACACCTAGTGGGACCAGTGTGCTAATTAATCTTGATCTAAACAACCTTCAACTCATGGCTGATCCGGCTGAGAACCCTGGCGGGAGTATGCCAGTACGTTATCTAGCCTCGATAGGAGCGGAAAGCACCGACTGCCTCAAAATTGACGACGTCGACAACAATGACGTGCCACAACCGACCATGGAGCAGGATGAGCATAAACGGCGTACATCGATCGCCTGAAGAAACCTCTTCTTTGGAGTGGGAGAGCAAAATATCTCGCCTGAATGAAACCGTCGCCTTTTCTCCAGAAGATGCAGTTCCTAACCAGTTTTCCCACTCTTGTCCTTTTGTGATCACTGTTACCATAAACCATAACACAATCAGAAGGGTCCTCGTGGATGGGGGAAGCGAGGTAGAAATTATGTTTCTCAACTTTTACAAATAGTTGGGACTAAACAAAAGCAGCCTCGTACCCATGAACCTAATCTCGGGGTTTGTAGGTAATCCTGTCACGCCTTTGGGAGAAATCACTTTGCCAGTACGAGTAGCAGACGGTCCTCGAAGTATAACACTCTGTTGTACCTTTCCGATAATTGACTCCATGGCGCCATACAACATCATACTTGGTCGACCATGGATGTGCCAAGCAAGAGCCATTTGGTCCCCATACCATTTAGCCATGAAGTTTCCCACAAATCAAGGGATAGCCACAGTACGAGGAGATCAGCAATTGGCTCGAGTATGCACCATTATAGCCATTGGTGAACCAGAGAAGGAGAACCCCGAGCCAGTCAAGTATTCCGAGTCTGAGCCCATGCAACTCGGATAATTTGGACTCGTTGAGGTGGGCACCCTTTTACCCCTCGAGATAAAGACGAAACTTCGAGATCTTCTCAACCAATATATAGATGTCTTCTCATGGGACACCACCAATTTTTTAAAAGTACCTGCTCACCTAGAAAAACATTTCCTGAACATCGATCCGGCACAGAAGCCTCTAAAACAAACGTCTTATCTTCGCCTTGGATCGAGTTGAAGCCATCAGGGAAGAAGTGGAAAAACTACTCGAAGCGAATGCGATTGAAGAGGTGAAATATCCGGAGTGGATAGCTAACCAAGTCCTGGTCAAAAAACCTGATGGGAAGTGGAGGATGTGCATTGACTTCACCAACTTGAATGATTGCTGCCTCAAAGACAGCTATCTTCTGCCCTTGATAGATCGCTTAGTCGAGGCGATTGCTGGATACCAAGTATTAGCTTTCTTTGATATGCTCATCGAGGATACCATCAAATTCCAATGGCGGAGAAAGACAAAGAGAAGCCCTCCTTCATAACGGACAAAGAGACATTTTGCTACAATAAAATGCCCTTTGGACTAAAGAATGCTGGAGCCATATACCAGAGGTTAGTTGACAAATTATTTAAGTCCCAAATAGGGCACAATATGGAGATATACATCGACGATATGGTGGTGAAGAGCCGCAGCCATGACGTATTCCTCGAAGACCTGAAAGAAACCTTTGATACACTGAGAGCTAGCAACCTGAAATTGAATCCAGCTAAGTGTACCATGGGTGTAGGTACGGGAAAATTCTTAGGATACATGGTATCTAATCTGGAAATAGAGGTTAACCCCGAGAAGACAGAATCCCTACAAAACCTGCATTACCCGAAAACCGTTAAAGACGTGCAAAAGTTGATGGGATCCCTGGCAGCACTTAGCCGTTTCCTCTCTAAGGGAGCGGAGAAGCATCTACCATTCTTCAATATCCTTAAGAGGACCAACCAGTTCGAGTGGTCACACGAGTGTGGAGAAACTTTTCAAGCACTCAAAGACCACCTCCGACACCTACCCATCTCTACTTGTACATATCCGCCTCACAACTAGCCATTAGCGCTATATTGGTAAAGGAGAATGAGGGTTCACAACACCCCATGCATATACTATGTAAGTAGAGCCCTACAGGGGCCCGAGACAAGATATACCCCCCTTGAGCATCTGATACTAGCACTGGTGCATGCATCTCAGCGGCTGCGACTCTACTTTCAGGCACATACCATTGTACTCTTGACCAACTACCTGATCTGGCAGATCTTACAAAAACCCGATGCCTCGGGCTGGATGATGAAATGGGCCATCGAGTTGGGAGAGCATGGCATACAATATAAGCCTCGGACGGCCATCAAGGGCCAAGCTTTATCTGATTTTATAATGGAGTCAGTTGAACCAGTGGAGATCAACCAACCAGAGCCAACTCCTAGCCCGGGAAAATGGCGCTTATATGTGGATGGATCCTCCAACTCGGGGGGAAGCGGCGCTGGAGTTTTATTATCCAGCCCTAAGGGAAAGGACCACCTATACGTTCTCCACTTCGACTTATGAGCCACGAATAACGAATCTGAATACGAAGCCCTCATAACAGGGCTGAAGCTAGCAAAGGACTTTGAAGTTAAGGACATCGAGATTTTCAGTGACTCACAAATTGTGGTACAACAAGTTAAAGGTGACTATGAGTCTATGAGACCCAATAGTACAACCTTTAAAAATACCTCGAGATAGTCAAACATCTTCTTAGCCAGTTCCAACACTACGAGTTGAACCACATTCCCCGAGAAGGAAACCATAAAGCTGATGCATTAAGCAAGCTCGCCTCCTCGGACCTCAATATCCGTTCCTCAAGAGCTACTGATGGAAATGTTGGCAAAGAGAAGTTACGAAGAAAACAACATCATGACTGTGGGCGCCTCAGACACTTGGATGAACCCCTATATAGAGTATCTGCAGACGGAAACCCTCCCAGAAGAGAAACACTTGGCACGCAAGATCCGAGTAAAGGCCCCAAAATACATCATACACGAAGGTAGCCTGTACAAGAAGGGATACCTCCAGCCATTACTCAAATGCGTCGGGCCCTCCGACGCAGAACACTTAGTACAGGAAGCACATGAAGGCATTTGTGGCAGTCATCAAGGTCCTCGAACCGTCTCCCGCAAACCCCTACAGATGGGATATTACTGGCTCACCATGCTGGAAGACTCCAGAAAGTACATCGAAGCCTGCCACAAGTGCCAGAGATATGCCAAACTGATTCATGTGCCTCAAGAGAACATGATAACAGTTCAAGGGTCTTGGCCATTTGTCCAACGGGGTATAGATCTCGTCGGACCTTTCCCTACGGCCCCCGGAAATTTCAAGTACCTTATTGTGGCAATTGACTATTTCGAAGTGGGTGGAAGCTGAAGCCTTGACAAACATCACCGCAAAACAGTCATCAACTTCTACTGGAAAAACATTGTATGTCGCTATGGAATCCCGAGATACATAACCGACAACGAATCACAATTCGCCAACAACCCTTCAAGAAATGGTGTGGGGATTACAAACATACAGCAAAAACTCACCTCGGTATATCATCCAGAAGCCAATGGCCAGGTAGAAGTAACGAATCAAACCCTGGTAAATGGCATCAAGAAGCGCCTACAAAGAGACAAGGGAAACTGGATTCGCGAACTCCCAAGAATAATCTGGGCCCATAGAACAATACCAGCTACTGCAACTGGGGAAACTCCCTATAGCTTGGTATATGGGTCCGAGGCAGTCATCCCCATGGAAATTGGAATACTCTCTGCTCGAACATCTCAGCTAGAAGACGAAGATAGTACTGTCAATGAAGAAAACCTTCGTCTCGACCTTGACCTCCTCGAGGAAAAGAGAGCCAATGCCACCATCCACGAGGCCAAATTCAAGGAAAGAGTCAAGCGCTACCAAGACAGAAGGGTTCGCTTGGCTACATTTGTTAAGGGAGACCTCATCATGAGGCTAACGAAAAAATCAAGAAAGAAGTGGAAGGAAAACTAGCCCCGAATATGGAAGGTTCTTATCGAGTCCTAGAATCCCATCCAGGGGAAAGCTACCTCTTGGAAACCATGAAGGGCAAACCCATACAGCGAAGTTGGAATGTGGTTATCTTACGAAAGTACCATGGAAGATGAAGCCCGAGAAAGAACTCCATGAGAGTCTGAGGCGACCTCATTGTAGCATTACGGGTACATAACTCAAACTATTATTTTCTTTACCTTATTCTAAAGCCACGAGCTTAAATTGAATGTATTCTATTTGCGTCTATCTTTATCTTTATTTTAGCAGTCATATTTCCTTTTCTAACAAGGGGAATGTTATCCTAAGTATAACTCTGATTGCTACTCAAACAGTATGCTTCAAAAAGCGTATGATTGGCACACTTATCTAAAATAAGTTGTTTGAATAAAGAGTTCAAATGCCAATCATTTTGAGTAAAATAAAGGGGATCAAACTTGAGATAAAATGCTTGAGAAAAGTATTTGATTGAGGTCTACAGACTAATAAAATAGGCATATGTGCCTGAATATCAATCATCTCGAAACATAAAGAGATAAAACCTCGAACAAAAGCTAAAAATCATATCAAAGGTGTCATTACATCAGAATATGATACTTCTGAAAACAAGCCCGAGAGGATACATAGAGGAAAAACCTCGAACCCAAACTAGAGGTCATATGATACTTCTAAACAAACCCGAAAGGGTATCCTGAGGAAAAACCTCAAGTATATAAGAGAATACTTAGCGCTAATTGCTACGGTAATAAAGCCCGGGGGAATACCCCCATAACATAATAAATATCCAGCTGAACTTGGTGAAGCCTAACTTATGGCTAACCTATAACAGTTGAATAGAGGCTGGGCCTCTTTCCAATAAACCATGAGGCAAATGAGTAAGCCCAGAGTCCATGGATCTCGATCCTCTGTTGGACATGTCCACTATGACTATTGAATAGAGGTTGGGTCTCCTGCCAGGGTCCATGTTCAAGGGAGTGATCTCGACTCTCTGCTTGACATGTCCACTGATGAGCTCGCCAAAATATTCACTGCTCGCACTCGTAGAAGGTTCCATAGGGATATGAAGAGGAAGCATGAGATACTAGCAAGCAAGAAGCCAGTGCTTATCAAGACTCACTTGCTTTATTAGGAGAAGAAGTCGAGAGCACATCACCAAGAAAAGAAAAATCAGGATCTTTGGCTTTAAGCCTTAACAAATCCCCTGATGTTAGTACTTTCTTGGTGGGATCCAATATACCCAAGAGTTGAGCCCCAGGAATCCAAAGTTGATGAGGATCAGATAGAGCTGCCAACTTCTCTGAGGCATCTGGATGAGAGAAGGAGTTAGTCATTAACTTCTCCTCTTCGTCGGACCTGCACAGCATAAGGACAGAATCCAAGATCTTGTGCAACTCAGAGCTAAGGAATAATTTCCCATTCTTCTCTCTATGACTCTTCATCTCGGGGCTTCAAGCGATGAACGCGCCCCATAGCTTAAGCAATTGCCGCTACTCCGAATGATCGTTCTCCAAGGAACGCTCTTGAATCAACTTCTCGACTTGATATTTGGAATACTCCAAGTCCTTCTCCATCAGCTCTCTCTCTCTCTTGCTTCATGCCCTCCAACTCGCCCTCGAGATGCTTCACCTTGGCCTCTAGCTGGTTCACCCGCACTGAAGCTGCCGTAGGTATAGGAGGTGCTGCCTGCTGAGCTTCAAGGGCACTGACCCGGTCTTGAAGACCATCCCTCTCCTCGACCACGGCCTCGAGAGCCTTACAACGAGCATGCAACTCACAAGTGGAGAGGTACAGGTGTTTTGTCTTGGTAGAGGTCCGGTCACTATCTTGGATAGACTTGCTAACAACTATACACCAACATCGTGTATGCACTTTGTACTATGAAGATTCAAAAAATTTTACAATGGAAGAAATGATTAACTTAGAAGCCATATGATACCTAATGTAAGACCCACGAGATGTCTATGCCCCATCCTCCTTCTCGGGCTCCGTCAGGTAGAACTCGAGTTACTTTAAAGAAGCATCATCAGGCATCACCTGCTCAAAGCTGGAGCCATCATCCGTGGACCCTTCTTCTTCGGGCTTTTCCTCTTCAGAGTCCACCTCTGTAATCTCAGGGATCACCTTCTCCTCCGTAATCTCAGGCGAGCCTATTCGTAAAAAGAAAATTGTCAGTGTCAACAAACCATCGAGTGTGTTGCATTATAATTTTATAAGCATACCTTGGGAGGACTGGCTCGAAGTAGCCTTATCTTGACCCCTTATGGACCTCCGACTTCCCCTCTTCTTAGATTTCCCTTGGCCATTTCTGCATCCAGTCCAGTGGGGATAGTACAGCTTAACCCCTGCTTCAAGAAGCTGGTAGTAGACCGTGACCGATGGGGAACTTCCTTCATATATGAATAGGTGATGGCAAGCCACCGCCACACTGAGCCATGAGATCCCTGTACCCATTCTCCTCCCTGTAAACTATCTCGTCATCTAGAAGCTCTTTGAAAATGCTTCAAATGGTCTAGAATCTCTAAGTCCCTATCAAAAGCCACAACACTCTTCGGCTCGGGATTTCAAGGGGGCACATCATACTTAGTTCGATCAAAGGTCAGACGAGTGATATACCACTTATCGTTGTTATTGGGGAACAAGAAGGACTTTGCTCCCCGAGGAGTAATGGTGAGATGAATCTGTTTCTTCGCAGAATACATCTTGTACAGGCTCCTAAACAGATCCAAACTCGGCTCGTACCCTTTTCGAGCACACCAAGATATCAGAGCCATGATGGACACAACAATATTGGTGTGAAACTGAGAAGGGTGTAGCTTGTGTAGCTTCAGGAACTCCAGAAACAAAGGGGGGGAGGGAAACTCACTCCCTGCTGCAAGAACCTCCCATATATAACCTTTTGGGTGGAGGTTAAAAAGTCCTTTGTTTCGATGATATCGTCCTCAACCTTCAGTCCAGCCTCGATCGGATATGACAGCCTACACAACTTCAAGAACTCCAGCGTCCTTTCATCGACCACCTTGGTGACATCCCTTGAGTCACCAGTAACGGGAGCCCGTTTATCAACTTGGGGCTCCGTATTAGGGTTCACACTCGATTGAGTCGAACCCTCGCCATTCAGCACTGACATGGCTTGTAGAGGAGCAGCAATGGTCACATCCATAAGTTCCCATGAATTAGCTTCCATAAATAGGGTCTTCAGTTCATCGGCGACTTGCCTTTTTCCAACTGGAATGCCATCGGCAACTGGGGCTTTTTCTTCAATCACTACTACCTCTGGCTCATCCAAAGGTGTAACATTCTCCATATTGCCATGGGGAGCACTGGAGCTTGGGTTAGACATGGCAACACAGAGAATGGGGGGAAAATATGCTAGTGGAAGATGAGAAGAAACTTTGGAGAAGAAAAGTTGGGAAAATGAAAATCAGAATGGAGATGTGTTGATAAGCACAAAGGAAGATTATCCAGGATATATAACCAATAATTAATACGCATTAAAGCGAGTAATTACCTCGACTCACGAAACGATGCAGGCCATTGGAATGGTGCTTTTTCACTGCCAAGATTACTCAACAAGTGGAGGACACGTGTCAACTAACTCAGGTTGAAGGATGGATTTGAACTCAGCCGTCCACGTGTCCAGATGGAATTCAAAAAGACTTGAAGATAGATATTTAGAAGGGCCAACCTGAGTGGTCAATCCAAGACGATGCCCCGAGCTTAATACCCCGAGGTATCTCCCTCAAGTTATTGGCCTTACCCTCGAGTAGTAAGCCTCTCATCATGCCTTCGAGAGGAGATCTCGAAAGTCTGAAGATCTACCTTGGGGCTACTGATTAGTCCATGGTTCGCATTCACGGACCTCGTTCAGTCTCGGACCAAGGCCAGGAAGGGTCATGGGCTCGAGTTACGTGGGAGATGGATTCATGGGTCCATATGCCCAAATCCTTTTAAGGAATGCGTAGATTCTGAATGACCTACAAGCAATACACTTCTTCTGAAATGGTAATACAACTGTTATCTCCATTAGAGTTGTATTCATACCATAATTACATATCTTACCAATCTACGAATTGCAGTCCTATAAATACCAAAGGTTTGGTAGACCTCTCTATCTTTTATTACATACATAATACGCCTTACGCACATAAGCTTCTCTAAACTGTTTGCTAACTTGAGCGTCAGAGTGTCTATTCCTGGGCCACCCCGGGGCTTTGTCTTGCAGGTCAGTTCGTGAACTGGGTTCGTGATCAAGTGCGAGTTCCAGACATCCATCATTTATATTTTTTCAGTTCACTTCGGTATATTTATATTTTCAGTTCAGTTTAGTGTTTTATATTTTTTTCAGTTCTATACAATATTTTTTATAGTTTTTTTCAGTTCAGTTCAGTTTTTTTAATTTTTTTCTAGTTCGGTTCAGTATTTTTAAAAATTTTCAGTTTAGTTCAGCGAAAAATAAGCTCTAGCAAACATGGCCTAAAAGTGAAATACTACTTATCTATTTCATTCACGGTTATTTTTCAAACTGCTACCATCTTTTGAGGCATTTCCTCCGTCCCAATTTATATTGCAAGACAGAGAAAAAGTGATTAAGTTAAAATTTGTAAAATGAATGCTAGAGAAAAATGAGAGGGTTAACCAGAAATTGAAATCTACAATTTGTGGTGAACATCCAAATAAGAAAAGTGTACAGTTTAAGATGGGACAGAGGGTGTATAAATTGCGAACTTTTGAACTTAATTTAAGAAAAAAAGAAATTAGAAGATTCATAAAAATAGTATATCATTTTTGTTCAAAATATGGAGAAAAAGACCGAGAAGTGTGGAGTTTAGATTATGACGGTCCTACCATAAATTTATGATATGATCACTTTTTATTTTACATTTTTATGACATAAATTTATGTGTTTGTATATTAGACTTTTAAAATGATACTTTTAATAGTTTATTCCAACAAAAAGTTCATTCAAGTGTTGTAAATATGATTATACAATTAGTTCAAGTGTTTATGTCATTAGTTTCATTTTATTTTATTTTTCCGTTTACTTATTTTTTTAATCTGTTCAAATATTGTAAATTAATTGAGTTGGAACGAAAAATAAAGTTAATCTAATAAATACAAAAATTAATCTAATAAATAAATGAAAAATGATATTATGATAGGAATGTATCACCCAAGATGGTAAATAAGAAATGTCAGATTATAATATAGCTATAAGATATTCATTGAACTATAAATATAGTAATCACTGTAATTATCATTATTACTTACATTGGTCGAAAGAAATAAAAATAATTCCAAAGGTCTTTGCTTGTTTTAATTTACTAGGAATATTTGATCCTCTAATATGATGACGTGCCAAGAGGATTCAACCATCTTATCAACTTGAGGAAATTGGGCATTGGTCCTTTCTTAGATGATTCCATACAGTTGGTTAACTGGTAAGAATTGATTGCTTGTTCCACCACGCTCCAGCTTTTGCACCCGGGTAGGTTTCCTAATCCATTTTTTCCTAAACAATTCCAACACTTTTCTTCATTGGTGGAATTGGGCCTTCATGAGTTTGAATCATTAGGATTGGTTCGACAATTTTATGTCTCTACGAGACTTACAACTGAAAAAATTGTGTATCTGTAAGCCAGGTGATGCGATTGGTGAGATTTTATCTGTATTGGTATAATATAGTGAATAAGTTAATTTCTTTATCTATGACACAATTTGGACAACCCATTATGGTCTCTGCCCTCATCTTACAAGACCTCCCCCACATGGAGAAGGATATGCAAGATCACTGAGCATGCAAACACACAATCCATGGTGCTAATAGGCAGAGGAACATCACCCATCTGAGATTCTAACTGGTTAGGTAGTGGGTTTCTATGTTATAAGTGGCCTGATGAGCTGAACATTCCTTTCCCCTCCTTGACAATTGAGCAATTTTGCAACGATAAAACTGCATACCTAACCATTTTGGAGCCTAATCTGGAGCCTTACTAGTATTCTTAATATACTGCAGGATTTTACTTTGACAAGCTGTCATGAGGATGCACTTCCAACATGTCAATTTAGCATCAAATCAGCCTACCAAACACTGAGATCTAGAGACAGTGACAAGTACTCTATCAAAAAGTCATGGTTTTCAAAAATCCCTTCTAAAATGTATGTTCTTATATAGAGAATTTGCAACTATATTCTGCATTTTGATGACGTACTTTGCAAATTTGGAGTTAACCTACCCTCAAATGCCTTTTCTGCTGCAATTAGGACCCCTTAGAAGATTTCTTTAATTAATATACCAAAAATGTAGAAACTCTAAACTGCATACATGATGTTTTTCACAATCCTAGTGCCTCATTTTCAGACCATAAAGCATAGAATTAAATATTATCTAGCCTTTAAAGGATCCACCAAGGCACACACGGAAGTGATCATCACCACAATAGTTGATGCCTTATGGTTGATCTGAGGAAGGAGGAATTTAATGCTCTATGATAACAAGTCAATCTCTCAAAGGGATCTTAGGGCATGCATAGTAAAACAAGTTTCCTCCATTTTCACTGCTTTTCTACTAGTTTGGAATTCTTTGAAACATGGAGATCTTATCATAAATGGCTTTGTTCCTTTCCCGAAAAGGAAAAGACCAAGGCCTATCAGAATGATAAAATGGAAACCTCTTGAGAGAGGCATCAAAGTTAATGTTGATGCATCTTTCAGGTCCACTGATAGGGCAGGGATGGGTATGTTAACTAGAGACAGTGGGGAAAGGTGTTACAAATGAGAATGAAATATGTGTCTCCTAATTCCCCTCTACATGCTGAATTGCTAACTATTCAGTTTGGAATATAGATGGCATCACAAATCCATCCAGATTTCATCATTAAAACTGACAAGCAACAGGCTATTAGAGGAATAATAATTCCATCTGCAGTTGACTAGAGATGTTTTTCCCTCTATCATTACATAGCTAGTGAAATAGGAGCTCATCTAATAACTCACATTTGCAGGGAAGACAATGAAAGTGGCAGATTTTCTATCTAAGATATGCATAACACTCAATTGTTCTCAGAATTTGATAGTTGCAAATGCACCCCCACCCTCAAAGGTTTAATCTCCTTCGAGGAAATGGGAGTGGCAGGTTTAGAGTTTAAGAATAGGCACTGTTGATATCTCTTCCCATGCAGGTACACAAGACCCTTTTCTACTAGTAAAGGGAAGAAGATCAGCTCACATCAACTCCCAGTCACATGGCGGATCCCACTTCATGGAGATGGAAACTACAACAGCTACAAACCAAGATTAATATAGGATCTAGTGGTGAAGAACTCTTAATCCATCATTTGGCAGATCTGAGACTTGTGTATTTGTTCACTCATTCTCAAACATGCTCGGTGATCAGGATTAGGAATGTTTTTTTCACCAAAGATTACACACATCGCTACACACACTTTTCTTTATATCCACTATTGTAATTTGGCTATTTGATAGGTTTGGGACGCCTAATAAATCTCCCCACATTTGATAGGCTTTGTAAATTTTTCTTGATTACTCACATAAATCAACGTTATTGGTGAGTTGTGTGTAGATGAAAGGTTCCAAGTTAAGTTAAAGACACGTCGATAGTAATATTTACCAGATAAAAAGCGCGGGGTGCCATATCACAGTACACAAGTACAGTTCCATTCTAATTACAACACAGTAGAAAAAGATCTATACGAACATTGATTCAAGAACTTCAAGAACATCATGTTGTTTGTTGTATTCCTTTTTTTTCCTCTCTCATTTGGTTACAAAACAGAACATTCCATGAGTAGAACAAAATCAAGCAGCCTGGCTTTTGGTAGTAAGTTCAATTCAAATACCATCAAGTAACATCTTCAACTTTGATAATTATATGAGGACATAAGTAAGAATAGTTAGGATTCCAATTAGGCATAACAAATCACTTAGTACAAAGACTAATCCTACAATATTCTGCTTTTTGGGAAATCTTCCTCACCTGTATGAAATTGAACGGAAAGCCTACTTTAGCAGACAACTGTATCTATGTCAGGAGTAGGGACTGGATAGAACTTGTAAAACTTCATACCGTGAAATGCAACCTTTGTTTGCGCATCCATTTCTTCAACTGCTTTTGTCATGGCTTCCCTTGCCTATATCAAAACATTGATTTGACGCACAACAAAATCAGATGACCGATCTAAGTCTGCAATAGCACGCTACAAACAGAAAAATGCTCGGCAGACCTCACACTTGGCCTTTTTAGCCTCTCGAACGATCTCCTTAACAAAATCCTGAAGAAAAGCATTATCAGTATATGTATAATCGTAGTAGGCGAAGAAAGTATGCCTACGAATAGATTACCTTGAAGGCCTCTTTCTGATCAGCAGGCAACTGTTCTTCTTGAATCAGATCGTCTGTAAACTCCTGTAAGAAAAATTTCTCAAGTTAAATAAAAGAAAGAAAGAGACTAATGTACTACATTGGCTGAATATTCCACCAATTATCAACGTCACAAACACATATCAAGCGTAGCTCAAGTGTCTCAGATTGCCAATCGAAGTTGCAGACTACCTGCAGTCAATTTTACACGGCACCAACTTTAGAAATGAAGGCATAAGAAATGAGAGATTCATACCGGTGGTTCTACAGGGTATATAATATCCACATCTGTTTTATGGTCTTCTTCATCTTCCTTGGAGGGATCATAGAAGTCTACCAAGGATACACAAGAGATTATTTACCATCCTCAACTCAGAGTTAGTCATATGGATCGAATTATACAAAACCAGATCATAGAAATAAAGAACTTGTATCTAAAGGAAAACAGTAAATTGATCATACTTATTTCTTTAATGACCATGTATTTTCACAAAGGCAACTAAAATAAGTACATCGATTCCATATAGTTATTACAGAATACTGACAAGTGTGTGCTTTAACTACATCGATCATCAGGAAACAAAGACGATGGAAGACTATAAACTGATTTAATACATAGTATTAAACAAAAGACAATTATTAGCAACATGTAGACCCTATTTCTTAAATAAAACCAAAAATCCCATTGTAGCACTGGAGGAGTTATTTGAAGGTTTAGGAAACAGAAATACTCACAAGGTAAACAATACCGAAATTTGATGACACGATCTTCACCCAAGTGTTTCAGTCCAGACCTGTGAAATGTTGAAGAAACATCAGGTACATAAGTCATGTTCAAAAATTCCAGTTTCCTCATGCATGTAATATTGTTACGTGAGTAAAAGAGAAAACTCGAAACTTGCAATTATAATCAAAAGGTATGCACTAAAAAGAAGACAGAAGAGCAAAGATTTTTAGAGGCATAGAAAAGCAAAGAGCCTGGTAGTGAACTACCTTCTATGTGTGCACCCCAGAATAAAAATTTGGGACTTCAATCTCTCCAGTTGACGGTGCCGATTTTCTAATGGGATGTACGGAATCCAGTCCATTTTCATCTGCTTCATAGGGACAGTCACTTTAGACTCCCTCTGTACCTATGCAATTCCTCAGATGGGGGAAAAGGATATGACACCTGTTTAAATATTAGCATTGTTTGCCTTTCACATCAAAACAGCATGACAACATAAGGGCGAAGATATCGATCATTAACACTTTTAAAGGCACTATTCAAGTACTTTTCTGCAATTAAATATAAACTGTTATCAAATTATAATATAAACTCAGACACAATAATATTTACTCTTGTCAAAATATTAAACATGCACAAAGCAACAAAAATTATAAACTTTGCATCTATGAGTATCATACATCGAACTCCAGAAATGAAAAAAATTTAAAACTAAGTCTCATATGTTTGAATATGACCGGAGGTGGAGCTAACGGTATGATATTAACTGGCAAAAGACAATACTAACACAATGAGAACCTCTGAAACAGGCAAAAGACAAATTTTACACATCCTTGTGAAGTACTAAGAGCCATACATTCACCAAACGGTGTGATATATAATAGAGACATGAGAGATAAAAATCTAATATTGATTGAAGTTCTATCAGCTATGTAGTAAACATAGCATATCCTTGTCAGATTTCAAACAGATGCATCAGGCTTCAGAACTTGAACTCGGCTGGATAATATAGTTAAAGGTCACACAATATCTTCTTGACCAATAAAACAAAGCTTCCACAACTTAAATGCAAAAAAAAAAAAACAAGACTAAAAAAGACAGCAGAGAGCAAGCTTTAAACTACTTAAAATAGTGAGAATCTTCGAGTTAAAGTCCTGATGATGAGAATTATGAATTGCTGCTTCATCCCCTATTCAAGAAAAAAGCAGCAGACAGTCTGATGGCTCATCCGTCATCTGAACAACCCAGCGCATTTCAACTCATAATTTCCTAACACAACAATAAATTTCACAACAATATCCAACTAAGTGAGGCCGGCATCCGCATACTTAACAAAAACTAGTATTTGACAATGAACAATTCAAAATTCAAAGGATATCAAACTTAAATGCTCAACAATGATTCAATAGTTTAAAAAACACCAACTGCTTGATTATACTCTCCGTTTATACCAAATGACACGAATAAGTATAAATTAAGAACCAAAAAAAAGCACAGAATTTATACATTTAGGAGGCTGGAATCCTGAATTGTGCATAAAGAATCCTTAATGTTATCGTTTTTAACCAAGCCATAACTTAACACTAATAGTGATGTGGGTCATCCAAAATGCTATCATATGAAGAAGAATGACAGCTTTAAAAATTCTGCAATCAAATCCTGAAGACCATTCAATCCTGAAATTACTAAAGCTTTCAATTGACTATCAAATCAATCATACAAACTGATCGAGTTATAAAAACATAACCTGAAGACCATAGGCAAGCTTGTGGAGAACGGCCTGACTGTTCTTCTCAAGAGCGAGCTTTTCAGCGTCAATGTTCCATAGTAGTTGGTAAAATGGGTATCCGTTCAGGTTCAGCACCTCCATAGGCATTATCATCGCCCCGCAATGTCCCCGTCATCGGAATCGTCAAAAAATTTACAGGTCCGACCAAAAATAGAATAAACATCGAGCAATCATCAACATCGATATTGTAGGTATGTATTGATTCTACATGGAATCAGAGATGACGATCCCGACGATGAGCGGAGAAGCATAAATCTTCTAATTTATTTATATGATCACTAAGGGAGAGGAGTTCTGGAGTTCTGGAAAAAGTGTTGAATGTCGGCGAGAAAACAATTAATAAAATAATAGCAAACTTAAAAACAATAAAATAATGACGACGACGAAAATAAACTGTAGCATCGAAGATCGACACTTTTATATAGTTTAGGATTAGGATTACGATATAATACACACTTAGAATGAGAAGCCAAACTTGTTCAGGAAAATGAGACTTACAGAAGCCACATAATTCCTTATTATGAATCCCATTCCACTACTGCTCCAGATGCTTCATACCAGTAGAGTTTACACGCCGGAGAAGCTCGGGACAGCTTAGACACCTTTTTGAGTATCTTCAACCTTTTTGCGTGATTAACATTAGGCTCGTTCCAATCACAGTTTAGATAGACTCGCTCCAGCACCAAACTATGATCGAGGAAGAACTTCAACATGGCCATCTCCTTCTTGAGGCCATCAAAACTAGTGAATATAAGATGCCCGAGGCTCGTTGACAAGCAACTTGCAGCACGAGCTGGATTCTTCCAAGAATCCCCCATTGATTTGACATTCCTAATCTCAAGCATTTTCAGATTGATGCAACCATCGAGCAAATGCATCAGACGGCTCCCTCAGGGAAGGCGGTATAAAGTGAGAGACAATCTAGCCAAATCTTGAAACCTACTGGCAGTGGGAATGTGGCTTTCTGAAGACCCATCAAGACTTCTTCATTCAATAGAATATTCTGCATATTACCAAAGCCTTCCAACGCCCCTACCATCACATCGTCAGGTACAAAAGGAGCGACAAGCGACCCAGCATACAATGAGGTGAGCCGCGATTGGATTGAAATGTGACTAGAAAGATAATCAAATATGTAGAGGGTTATAAGTGCCGGGGCATCGATTTTCAGCTCTATACCATCAAACATCGGTACACCTAGTTCATTTTGAAAATCGATCACGAGATGTCTCAGTGAAGGAGATGTAATGCTACAAACCACCAGGTTATCCCTTTCATTTATTCTGCCAAGAATTAGGGATTGAAGAAAAGGACAGCCACATACAAGAGTGTGAAGGGACTCATCACATTCATATATAACATGAAGCAAATTCATTTCAGCAACTCTGGGGAGATTGACTACATCAGGAGGGCTGATCCTGAAATTCCCATGGCCCTGAAATCAGTGAAATCCCACACCAGAATAAACTTGTTGATCGACACGCCACTTTCTTTGGTTCTGCGCAAAACCGAGTAGATGATTTCCCAGAAAGGCATGGTCCTAACACCGTCATGGCTCTCGGATCTCTCACAGGTGTTGTCGAAGTAGAAGTTGGTGACTGTAGTCCAGCGAAATCTCCAGTCACGGGACAAGATGCTGGTTGCAACGGCATCCTTTGTGGGGATTAAGGAAAGAATTTCAGAAATGAGTGAATCAGGTAAATTGCTGATTCGATCGATCAGGATCGAATCGGATGAGGTAGAAGAAGAATCGGGCTGATTTTGAGTGGCGGTCACCATTGTTGCTTACAATTTGTTCTTCGGAGGCAGAAACCCTCATTCAGATCCTGTGCTATAAATTTTATGGTGAAATAGTATAAATAAAACTAGGCGTCTAAATGAGTCGAGTCGAGACCGTACAGGGTGTATGATCAAACTCGACTCGTTAAATATTTTGCGAGTTCGAGCTCGCGAGGTCGAACTCTTTCGAACATAAAAAATTATGCTCAAAACTCGACTCATTAATTTTTTATGAGCTCGATCGATCGAGTCCGACTCACGAGTTTAACAAAATTCGAGTTCGAACTCGAGTCAAGTGAGTTCGTTAAACTCAAAAAGTTCAATCTCAATCCAATTTAACTAATTTGTTCAATTCTATATTTTCATCATTCAATGCAGAGAATTTTCATCATTCATTGTCTCTATAATTTAGATATTACATTTTTAAATTATTCTCAAATAAACTCTTCTGTTAGTAATATATCTAATTACACATATGTGTATATATATATATTTACTCGATAAACTCGTCGACCTTATCAAACTAAAATCAAAAAGTCCAGACTACATATTCGAACGAGTTCGAAATCGAGACCGAGGTTGGTCAACCCGAGCTCGAAGTCGAACTTTGACCGAATTTCTCGAGATTTTCTCACAAACATCTCATCTCATTTACACCCCTAAATAAAATCCTCTAGAATTAGTTTTGGAAAATATAGACAGTCTATAATTACAATGATATTTGAGGTAGCTGCTCTTTTACAAATAAATCATTGATGCGGCTCCTTTTCTGCAAATTCGTGTAATTTTCCAACACGGGCTCAATAGATATAAAGACAAAATTCTTTTTCCTTCCTCACCTAATTTCACACTCATCGTCTCTACTCTCCAGTTTCGTCGCAAACCCAATTGGCTCCTTTTTTCCCAAATTGAAAGGTCACAGAAGTTCTGGCGATCGAATCGGTAATAGGATGTGAAAGATTTAATACAACAGTGGTTGATTTTCAAGTTAAATAATACATTGTTCATATTTAAAAGTTCACACTAATTAGAAAATTAATCTTCCAAAGAGAATCGACTCAATCAAGTATGAATATTAAGCAATAAAAAACGGATGTTCAAATAGGAATTTAATTTTAGTTTAGTCAATTCATCATATTAAATTTTACACAACATCGCCTTTCTCTCTCTAACATTTTGCTCTTCCTTCTCTCTACCTTCCACTTAATTGCCGACACTATTTCTGACACATGCCCCCCTCTTTCTATCTTTCTGTGCACTATCCCTTACTGATAACGGTATAAAAACGGTAACATCCATGGCGGCGGCAACCCCCCAAACCGCAGCTTTCTTTAAGCCCTTACATCTAAGCCTCCCCCTCTCTCTGCTGCACTCCCCACAAACCCTAAAATTATTCCAATCGGAGAACACGAGGGCAAGATTACCTGTATTATTTTGCCGGAACACACTACTAGAAAAACACGGAGCCGTTTCAGCGTTGTTTGCACACACCGCTGATATAACGTGTAAAATAACAGCTGAAACAATCATTTCAGATGTTATTTCTATTTTGGGCGCGGAGTCTGGCCAAGAATTTAAGTGTTGACTTTCAGCTTTCAGCGGTTTCCTCAAATGTCGCTGAAACAATGAGATATGTCTCAATCTGCTTTCAGCGTTGCCAGGCATTCCGCTGAACGGGAAGCTGACTAGACGCATTGACCAGAACCTGGTCGTTGAATTTGTGGATGGACCCCGACATATTTCAGCACTATGTGAGGGAAGCGCTGTAACGAATGCTTGTTGGACGAATTGACCGAGTGCTTGCGTTGAATTTCTGGTTGGACCCCGCGTTATTTCAGCGCTATGTGAGGGTATCGCTGTAACGAATGCTGACTCGACAATTGGGCTTAGTTTGCAATCCAAATTATTGGGCTTATATAGGGCCTGTTTCACAAATATATTAAATGGATCCTGATTTATAAAGGCCCAAGTGTTATTTCAGCGGTTTAAGTATTACCACCAAACGTTGAAACAATTGATGGCAAATTTTAAAAAAAGCCTACTCTTGGGCCATATCCAACATTATACGAATTCTCCCATATCCCATATCCAACACTATACGACTTCACACCCATAGCCCAATTGCAAAATGTGTACACGTGTCATGAAGGAGAGGAGCCACGTCTCTCTTGTTTCAACGCTTGTTTCAAAGCGTTGAAATGTATGAAAATTTAAAAAAAATCATTTAGTATCAATTTATTACTTCTAAACCAAAGTTTTTAATGATTATTATACTTTTAGTATGTATGAGACACTTTTCGTGTAAATTTGTTTTGATATTAACTCATTGAAAGGTACGCGTAGTGAAAACTTTAGTATCAAGACTTGAGAAACAATACTAAGACTACTACTTGGTACTTAAGTATATACTTTGGAGTCATATTTCCACCATAGTTGACCAATTTATTTCCATTACTAAATGAAATTAAGTAAATTTTAGTGTTTTTTAGACATTATTACATAAAGTCCATGAAATAGCATTGATAGACTGTCACGTTGAATAAAAATTTGAAAAAATGTCAAAAACAACTAATTTTTTACTTATATGCCTAAAAGTTTTGATAATTTTGTTAATTTTATTATGCTAATGACACTTTTAATGTATATTTACGTTGCTATTAGTTCAATAAATGATATGCGTAATGAAAACTAGTCATAAAACATCAAATATTGTCATAAAAATGTCATAAAACATCAAATATTGCCTTTTAAACTAGTTCTTTTATAACTATGATAATTTTATTATGTATACGATAGTTTCTTGGCGTGATTAACGACAAATGAATTTGAAATATTGACTTGGTGGACCAAATTCATGTAAAAATTATGCTCTGGGTATACATAGCAACAATTGACTGTTGCTCTAGGTATGTATAGCAACAACTAATGGCTGCTCCACGTATGCATAGCAACAAGTAACTGCTGCTCTTGTTATATAAAATTGAAAAATGTCATAAAATATCAAATTTTGACTTTTAAACTTGAATTTTTTTAATGATTAAGGTTATTTAGAATGTATAAGACACTTTTAATGTAAATTTTCTTTGGTATTGACTCGATTTTTGGTACGTTTAGTGAGAACTTTAGAAGCAAGAACCTAAGAAGTACTACTAGGATTACAACTTAGTTAAGTATATATACTTTGCAGTCATATTTTACCCATAGTTGTGATCAAATTGTTTCAAATACTAAATGAAATTAAGTTTTGAGTGTTTTTTAGACATTATTACATAAAGTCCATGAAATAGCATTGATAGACTGTCAGGTTGAATAGAAATTTGAAAAAATGTCAAAAACAAACAAACTTTAACTTATATACCTAAATATTTTGATAATTTTGTTAATTTTATTATGCATATGACACTTTTAATGTATATTTACGTTGCTATTAGTTGAATAAATGATATGGGTAATGAAAACTAGTCATAAAACATCAAATCTTGTCATAAAATTGTCATAACATCAAATATTGTCTTTTAAACTAGTTCTTTTATAACTATGATAATTTTATTATGTATACGATAGTTTCTTGGCGTGATTAACGACAAATGAATTTGAAATATTGACTTGGTGGACCGAATTCATGTAAAAATTATGCTCTGGGTATACATAGCAACAATTAACTGTTTCTCTAGGTATGTATAGCAACAACTAATGGCTGCTCCACGTATGCATAGCAACAAGTAACTGCTGCTCTTGAAATATAAAATTGAAAAATGTCATAAAATATCAAATTTTGACTTTTAAACTTGATTTTTTTTAATGATTAAGGTAATTTAGAATGTATAAGACATTTTTAATGTAAATTTTCTTTGGTATTGACTCGATTTTCCGTACGTTTAGTGAGAACTTTAGAAGCAAGAACCTAAGAAGTACTACTGGGATTACAACTTAGTTAAGTATATATACTTTGCAGTCATATTTCACCCATAGTTGTGATCAAATTGTTTCAAATACTAAATGAAATTAAGTATATTTGAGTGTTTTTATGCCTTACAACGTAAAGTCCATGAAATATCACTGATACAAATGTTCAATTGAGTAACAATTTGAAAATGTCACAAAACATCAAATGTTTTACTTTTAATAATGATTTTTTTATGATTATGTTAATTTTATAATGTATAATATAATTTTGATGTGAATCTGCTTTGGTATTGACTCGATGAAAAGTACGTGTATTGACAACTTTAGTAGCAAGAATCTGAGAAGGTTTACTAAGACTATAACTTGTAGTTAGTAGATATACTTTGGAGTCATATTTCCATCATGCGGTGATCAATTATTTCAATTAGTAAATGAAATTATGTATATTTGACTGATGTTGAGATATTATAACAGAAAGTTCATGAAATAACATTGATAAGAATGTTCGAAAATTCATTATCAAGTGTAAAAGTTTTATCAAGTGTAAAAGTTACATTTTATATTTTTCCCTGCTAATATTCCATTTATAATGCACTAAAATAAAGTATTTGTACTAATCATTGTTCATAAAGCGTGTAATGTGCACAATATCATCTTAAAATGAATTAAATTTTTTACAGGGGTGAATTTAAAATTTATAAAAGTTTCAACTAAGAGCTTTCTTTACCCGTGTTTTCACTATTTTCTGAAAGAATTGTATTATTCAAAATTTACAATTGGTATCGATGTTAAAAACCAATAATTTGTATTGAAATTGTATTTTTTACAAAATATTTAATATATTATTAAAATTATACTAAAATTGATGGTTAATACGCAGTTATTAAAATTTGTATGTTGTCAAAAAGAACATGTAAAGGCTGCATAGTTTTTTTTCATGAATATAATTAGAATGAAATATTAATTCTGAATTGCTTTTAGCATTTTCTTAAATAGTATCCATAGATCTGATCCGTCAATTAATTTTATCTAATCTAATCTGAACCGTTGACGCTATAATTATATATTGAACCTTATCCTCTAAATCTTGAATCATCTTTCATCCCACATCTTTCTCGATGCTGATCCACACCTCTCCTCGATCTACGGCTTGATGAGCTTGAGATACTTCGGCAGCGCTCTCGCCGGAGAAATCGCGCTCCCGCTGCATCTTCGTCCTCAGGCTGTTGTCTATCAACGACCCGGTCGGAACTTCCTCCTCGCTGCTGCTGCAGGAGAACCGCTTGCTCATCTGCTCCTTAACCGCCGCCTTCTGAGAAACGGGTTCGGGTTTGGGTTTCCAGGAAGCTCGTCGTCCAAGAAGCTCTGGTCGACGATGCCGGAGATGACCTTTCCGGCGCAGGACGAGCAAGATCCGGCGCGGCAGGAGTAAGGTTAATCATGCCCCTGCTCCTCCAAATGGTCGAGGATGTAAACATCCGGCGGGCAGATGTACTCGATCTCGCCTTCTGGAGTGACGAGCTTCACCTTGTGGATGCAGCTGATCCTCCCGCCGCTGGACTTGCCGCTATTGAGGCCGAGCAACGCCTGGCTCGTGACTGCAGATTCAGACCCTGTTTTTGGTTCCAGTCTGCAGATTTGGGAGTGGGTTTCTCCCGAATCTGAAGATAATCGAGTGGAGAAAAACATTGGGATTTTCGCAGAGTTTGAGCTGCAGAAATTGCTACCGGTTCGAAGAGATTAAGAAGGGACGAGGAAGGAGGAGAAGCGTGGTAGCAAAGGCGAGCACGAGAGAGTCTCCGTACGAGGTGTTGGGGGTTTCCCCGTCTGCAACTCCGTATGAAATCAAAAGGGCTTACAGAAAACTCGCCCTCAAGTTTCACCCTGATGTTAATAAGCAGGTATAGAAACAACTGAAGTTCATTTCTGTGATTTGTGATGTGCTCTTAGTATATGTTTTTGCTCTAAGCTATAATGCATTTTGATTGAAATATCTTTACTCATTATTACAGAAAAATGATGAAAAATGCTCCAAGATGAAAAATGAATTCAACTCCAAGTTTAGTGTATTCCCTCTATGATCCTAAGGTCAAAAGCATCATGGAGACCTGGCTGAATTTTTGTATGGTGGTAAGTTCATTATTGGCTTTTCCTGATTGTATGGTTTCTTGCTGAGTTTTGACCTAGCTGGTGTTTTGGTAGTAATATTAATTGTTTTGTCTGATGGTAGTTGTGTGTAGTATAAAAAATCAAGGATGGGTGGCTGTGTAGGACTTGGGAGGTTTTTTGTGCTTTAACTTCTACCAAGTGTAAAAAGCCTTTTTTGTGCTACTTTTTTGTGCCTTTTTTGTGATATTGATTAGTTGGTTTGACATTTTTTTACGTAGAATTGCATAGATGTGTTTATAAGAAGAGGCTTATGTGAGTGATCTCCTGATCCCATCCCAGGATAAGGACACATCCATGTATGATGTCCAAGTTGTTCGTGAGATTCTCCAGGAGTTTTTGACAAGGGACCAGAATGATGCGTCGGGATTGGACCATAATGGTGAAGAGATTAAGGAAATTAGGCGCCCCGGGATCCTGTTTGGAGCCTCAAAGCTGATGGTTGCAAAGCTGATTGATTTGTACCTTGCTGAGCCAAGGATCGTCATCTACTTCTGTCAGCTTTTGTCAACCTTGCTTAGATGATTTCTGGCTTTTCGACATGTACATGAAAGTAAGATGTCCCTCCCATACCAATGTCAATATCATTTTAACTTATCATGTATCATACTTTCTATGAATGCAACCATCATTGCATTAATGTGAATCAGTTTTCAACATATCATCCTGCATACTTTTAGTGTAATTAAGCTCTCCTGTTTGCAATCTGATACTCATGATATTTTGTTTATGATAAACAGTTGCATCGTAGCATTAGTAAGAGCGAAAGGAAGAAGATTTGCAGGCTCATGGACTGTAAGAAGCTGTCTGTTGAAGCTTGTATGCATGCTGTCCAAGATGAGAGGCTTCCTTTACGCGTGGTGGTTCAGGTTCTCTTCTTCGAGCAAGTTAGGGCAGCTGCAACTTCTGGAAGCAGCACTCCTGATCTCAAGGCACTGAAAGACCTCAGCTGCACCTCCCAACAGACCTCATCGTCACCACAAAAGCATAATCATGATGAACAATATGTGTGGGACTCTCAAGCTGGTGGTTCCTTTACTGTCACTCGTGACACTGAGGGTGAGCCCCTTGGCAGGGGAACAAAGATTACTCTATACCTCAAAGAAGATCAGGTAATCTATGTTCTTCATTTTCGCTCTGATTTTTATGACAGTTCAGATTGTTCTGTTGTATGGATGGAGTACTCAACTAGTTTTGTATCTGGTTTTTTTCTGAATTTTCAGATGGAGTATCTAGAAGAAAGGAAGATCAAGGACCTTGTGAAGAGTTCATCAGCTACCCCCATCTACATGTGGACTGAGAAGAGCATTGAGAAGGAGATTTGTATGTCGAGATCTCGAACACAATGGAGAAACCAGGTGCTTCTTTATACTGCAATTCATGTGTATTTGTGTATAGAACAATATGTAGTATAGTGTATAGAATGATATGAATTAGTATTATGACATTTGATTGACATTCTTGATTTTTAATATAATTTTGATATTTTGTATTTTCATTTTTGTAATATTTTATTCAATTTAGAATATTGAGAATTTTGGAAATTCAAATATTTCAATTTTTTTAATTTTAATATTTAAACGTTTCAGCTGTTTTTATTAACCGTTGAAATTTAATGGGCCTAAATTAGGCCCAATCCAACTCAGCATTGCCACATGACACTGACGGGTCCCAGTGTCGGTAAAGCGCTGATACGACCATTACGTTTCACCGGGAGCATAGACAGCGGTTTTTGATTTCGAATAACCGCTGAAAGAACACGAAATAACCGCTGAAACGTCCTTTTTTTCTATTAGTGACAGGCGACACAGCTGCTGGCTCATCATCAAAATGCACTGATTGGCAAGTTTGTGCAGGAACCACTCGATGGATACCCTCAATGAGGCTTTCAAATCCATCGGATTCTCCTCCAGCTTCCAGATTGGGTCAATCGATTATCGGCATATTCTCATACGATTTCAGGATCCAGAGGACTATCAACGATGCTGGTTGAAAGGATTATGGAACTTGAAGGGCTTTCCATTGAAGATCCTGAAATGGACAATAGATTTCTCCCCTGTTATAGAATCTTCTATTGTTCCTATTTGGGTCACAATTCAATACGTGCCAGTTTTTTTCTACAACACTGCAATGCTTGAATTCATAGGCAATAGAATTGGAAATTTCATTAAAATGGATACAGCCACTACCTCTCTCACAATGCCTTATGCAGTGAAAATTTGTGTGGAAATTGACTTACAGAAGAAGGTTCATACTGAGATAACTGTTGGAATGGCTGGATGTACAACAGATCTAGAAATAGAGTACGAACAGTTGCCTGTTTACTGTCCTCACTGCAGAAAGTTAGGTCATACTCTAGAGGATTGCAGGTTAGCTCATCCACAAGAAACCAATGGTTGGAATCTGCAGACTAAGAAACACCAGCCCCATCTTCCCTCTTGTCTGAACACTAAAAAGCCAGCCCCTTTCAACAAAACCTCCATCCTTGCCAAGAGTAACATCTTACCCTCCAAGCCTACTGAACCTAAAACCCATCCAAACTAACATGTTGACTCTTTCTCACAACCTCAAGCTCCAACAGGAGAATCTTCTGGTAATACAGTCAAAGATAAGACCAGAACTATTGCTGCTCAAGAAATCATAAACAACAAGGTTGCAAGCTTCAATGTTCAAATTATGGGTGGCACAGAGAAGATTGATGATGTGGAGTCAAATATCATTCTCATTTCAGATGCTTCCCAAGATACCCAAGCCAATACTAAGAGGAAATTCTGTCACCAAACAAAGAACCAGTGCAAATGAGACTGGAATGGAGACCCAAGGTAAAGGCCAATCCAAGAAATCCCAAATATGCCAAAGATAACCTTTGCATTACACACAACAGGAGCCAAACAGTAGAAAATTTCCATTTAATTACTGACCAAGTTACCTTTTTCTCTCAGGCTAAGAACAGGTCCAATAGGTTTCTCCCTCTTGTACAGCACACACTGATTTCAGACTCAGAAGATGGAGAAGAAATAATAGCAGACACTGATCCACCTTCCCAAGAGGTAGAAGAGGTTCAAAATAAAGACACACAAGCTATCAGAGATCCAAATTTCAATGAGCCCTCTCCTGTCATTCAACCTAAAAGCAAGAAAAATCAGGTGAGCACAGCTCAAGTAACACAGTCTTCAAGAACACTCCTGCTATTAAACTTAAAACATATTTCACACAACTGAACCAGATTATATCTGGTTCAGGCACAAAAGGCTCTCCATCAATTTCTAATGATTGACAAAACCCTAAGAATACAATTCCTTGTTTGGAACATTAAGGGGATGAATACATTTATAGAGAGACTTGAAGAGTTAACCTTAATTCACAAATTTCACCTTGTGTATCAAATTGAGCCTATGCATCAAACTGATAAATGTGTTGATTATGCTGCTGCACTTAAATTTAATACTTGTATAGCTGCACAAAATGAGAGAATCTGTCTTATGTGGAATGATAACTTGCATATTAGTTTAATTCAGGATAATCCCCAATTTCTAAATGTATCAATTCACAGCCTTAAATTGAATGCCAATATGGAGTCTGTTTTTGTCTATGGGTTGAGAACTAGGAAAGAAAGGGAGAATCTTAAGATAGACCTAGCAAAAATTTCCTTTCCTGAAACCATTTTCATAGGAGATTTCAATGCTATAGCTTCCATAAATGAATATAAAAGAATGTCAAGTCCTAATCTGAGAAGCATTAGAGAATTCTCTGAGTTCGTAGATAGCATGCCTCTAGAACATATCAATACAGTAGGAAATTCTTTTACTTGGAAAAATGGAAGATATAAAAATCAGTTTGATCTCAGTCAAAATGGTAGAAATAAAACCCCTACTATTAAGAGATTAGATAGAGGTTTATGTACTCCAGTCTCCACCATGGAAAGTTAAATTTCCTAACTCTTCCATCATAGTGATGAATAAAGAAACAAGTGATCATTGTCCCATGCTTTTATGTGTTGTTAGCCAAATAAAGTCATCATCAAGACGTTTTAGGTTCATAAACACCTAGTTTAAAAGACAATCTTTTTTACAGGTTATAAATGAGAGTTGGTCTGCTAAAATTCAAGAGTCAGGCATGCTTAAATTTCATTTAAAATTGCTTAGGCTTAAAAAGTGTTTGATAAAATGGAACAAGGAAGTATTTGGTAACATTCATCAGAATGTTATAGATGCTGAAGAATTACTCTAGGAAATTGCTTATGACTCTGATCAGTGTGAAATAGAATTGGTCAAGTTAAGACAAGCAAAAACAGATCTGGCTAGAGTAATTAAAGAAAAGAGACACTTTTTCAAATATAAAGCTAAACTGAAATGGCTCAAAGATGGAGATGACAACTCCAAATATTTTCATAACTCAGTTAGCGTGAGGAAGAGCAGATTGTCTATTACCAAAATCCAAAACTCTTCTGGTGAGTGGCTGGATGAGGAGTCTGAAATAGAGAGAGGCTCAGTCCTTTTTCTCTAACCTCCTTATAGCAGACAAGGATCCAGGTCATAGAGAATTTTACTCACACTTCCTTGCTTAGATCGCAAAACTCATCACTTCACTTATGATGATAACATAGAGTTGATCAAACCCGTGTCATTAGTAGAGCTGAAAAAGGTTGTCTTTTCTTTAAACAAACAGAGCAGTCCAGGTCCTGATGGCTTTACACCAAACTTATACATTAAAGCATGGGACGTTATTCATACAGATCTATTGCATGCTGCAAATGATTTTTTATCTAGCTCAGAAATTCCTAAAGGCATAGTTAGTACCTGGATTGCTATCATTCCAAAAACAGATACTCCCTCGTCTTTTAATGATTTCAGGTCAATAAGTCTCTTCAATGTTGCCAATAAAATATTTTCAAAAATTTTAGTGGAGAGACTTAAGCCTATCATGCATAAAATTCTTTCACCACATCAAACTGCCTTTATTAGAAATAGGGATATTGCTGATAATGTGTTGTATGTCAATGAAATGCTCAGATTCATTGATAGAAAAGGTAGAAATCCTAATTGCATTTTGAAACTGGATTCGAGAAAGGCATTTGACAGGGTTTGTTGGAAATTTTTATCAAATGTCCTCCTTAAATTTGGTTTTCATGGTAAGTTTATATATTGTGTAGTTAAGAACCTGTCACAGGCCTTGTTTTCAATTTTGGTAAATGGGGCTCCAGTAGGTTTTTTTAAGACTACAAGAGGTATCAAACAAGGTGATCCCCTATCTCCCTTTCTATTTAATATTTTTTCAGAGCTTTTTACTAGAAATCTATCTTTTATATATGAGAATGTGAGTCTACAGTATT
Source organism: Sherardia arvensis (assembly GCA_948330725.1). Classification (NCBI taxonomy): domain Eukaryota; kingdom Viridiplantae; phylum Streptophyta; class Magnoliopsida; order Gentianales; family Rubiaceae; genus Sherardia; species Sherardia arvensis. The sequence continues at coordinate 37,256,196 of OX415236.1, read as the reverse complement.
ATAACCTCCCTGCTGCAGCTGAAAAAATTTCCCACCTCACATATGCTGATGACACAATCATTTTTATGCTTGCTAGTAAATCTAACCTGCTGAAAATGAAAGCTTTTCTCTCAGTTTTTGAATCTGTTCAGGACAGAAAATTAACTACGACAAAAGTGTATTTTATACTAGCATGCATGCAACCCCAACTAAAATCAGAGAAATAAAGGACACATTATGCATGAAAAAGGACCAGTTTCCTTTGAAATATTTAGGTGTTCCTGTTTTCTCTGGTAGGATCAAAAATATATTTTTCCAGCCTTTAATAGAAATGATTAACAAGAGGTTGAATAGGTAGAAAAATAGATGGCTGTCACAGGGGGAAAGATGATCCTTATAAATTCTTGCTTGTATACTATACCTCAACACATTTTTTCTGTTATGGAGCCTACTGTGCATATTATCAAACAGATTAGGAGAAAACTTTCTGTATTTTTTTGGGATCTATTGATAATATGCCTAAGAAAACATGGAAAAAAAATGGGAGGATTTATGCTACCCCGCCTCAGAAAATGGTCTGAATTTCAAGAGTATATCCACCATAGTTAAGACTTTCTCAGTCGAACTATGGTGGAAATACCAATTAGGGAATGCCCCATGGACCAAATTCTTGGCCTCTTTACCACAATCTTTTAAATTCTCTCACTGCTGGAAGCGTATATTTAAGATCAATTCTGTAGCAGAAAGGAATACAAGAGTAATCCATGGCCTTGGAACTTGCAGCTTCTGGAAAGCCATTTGGACTGGCTCAGGAGCTATTTGTGACATTGTCAACCCTTTGGTTATATATATATATATATATATATATATATATATATATATATATATATCACAGGGGAGTGCACAATAGCTCAATTCATAAACAACAAGCAAGAATTTATAACCCAAATTCAAGATTATGTTGATAATCCTCTTCTCACCTTCTTGCAGGAATCTACCATAAAAAATCACAGGGATGATAAGCTGATTTGGATGCCTGACAGCAAAGGGTGCTTCTCTTTTAAATCAACATACAAGCTTATCAGACCTGCAAGGGGAAATGCTTTGTCACTGGAAAAGATCTAGAACAGCAGGGTTCCAAAGAAAATATCTATTTTTATGTGGAAGGTAATGAACTCACTTTTACCTTTTGATAATGTCCTTATTTACTATGGGCTTAACATTGCCTCTAAGTGCTGTTTCTTCTAAGATGCTGATTCCCTAGATCATTTTTTCAATAGTTGCCAAATAGATGCTGGTGTCTGGACTGGTATTAAACAATTTATCAACATTGTTGTTCCTAGTTTTAATACAATCTGGAACAGGATAAGTTACTATCCGTCTAGGCCTAGATTTACTAAGGTTCACTCTATACTAATTCACAATGTGGCACTGTTTACTTGCTGGAGTATCTGGAAATTTAGAAATAAACACATTTTTGATGGTATGCCTCCCAGTACTGAATATAATATACAATAGGTCAAGAGTTTGGTCTTTAATTCTTTTTCTGCTAGACCTTTCTACATTAGTTCATCTTCTGACATAGACCTTGCATCCAATGGATATTCCCTAAGTGGCTCAGACCACCAAAACCTACATTTGCTATTGTAAAACGGGTAAAGCCAAATCAGGGACTGAATTTTAATGTAGATGCTTCTTGGACATGAGGTACTGGGGATACAGGTTTAAATGTCATAGTTAGGGATATGCATGGTCACTTTATATTTGCCAAATCTATTTACACACATGTAATGTCTTCCCTACGTGCTGAAATTCTTGCAATAGACCTAGCTCTGACTATGACAGAGTCATATAACCAATATATTATCATTGAATCTGACTGTGCAGAGGCTATAAAAATGATTACTGATCCTAGCCAAGCACATTGGAAAGTTTTTAACTTGGTTGATGATATTTATCATAACTTACATGATATTCCATTATTGTTCACTCATAGGGAAGCCAATCTAGTCTCTGACTCCCTAGCAAAGTTTGCTTGTTCATCTAAAACTAGTGAACAATTCTGGACACCATCACAGCATCCTATGGGAGCTAGGGGATTACTGAATTTAGATAAATTGGAAACCCCATCTCTCATATTTCATCCCCCTTAGTTCAGCTGCTAAGCTCATGAAGTTGTTTTTTAATTTGCAGGTTGTATATATAGCTACTTAAATCGAGAAAAGCCAGGATGGAGCCACCAACAAGACACAGTTTCAAACTAGCTCAATCTACACAGTTTGCACCCCAGCCTCTCAATTTCAAACACCTCAAGCTGCTTTGTCAGACCACATGGAAACTTTCCTAGTGCCGCTTTGTGTTTTGAATAATCAATTCGCTAATAGGTTCTAGGAGTTAGTTTCTAAGTTAGTCAAACTACCTAAAATTTACTTGTAAAAGGTGTTTACTATATGCAGATCCAGTTTACTTCTGCAGGTCCAATAAAAATGAAAAATACCATAATTACCCTTCATTCGTTTATTAGTTTTTACAAATAGATTTCTAAAACCCTAACCTTAAATGCATGAACCCGTCTGTGTAATGATTTAACGCGTGTCCAAATTATAAATTATTTTTTCGTGAATTATAATACATATTTAAGAGGGACATTATTGTCATTTCAAATTTAATTTGGACCCGTAGAAGTAAAGTGGACCTGCATTTAGAACCACACCTAATTTTATGTATATGTTCCACCATTTTTGGAAGCATTCTTGCTTCATAGCTGAGTGTTAGAGCCATTATGACTTTATTCTTTTGACTCCCACTTTAGTATGTAGTGGAAGTTCCAAAACTATAGCAAAAATTTTAAATTTTGGTTTTTTATATATGGTTAGGGGAGTCAAATAAAATTTTCCCATCTCCAAAATGCATGGTTTAATATATATTTTTTAAAAATCATATTAAATTTATCATTCAAAATATTTATTCAAATAGAGATTCTTTATAAATATATCAGCACTAAAACCTATACGATTTCCCATAACAAGAAACATAATGTTGCAGTGGCCACGCAGCACGTTCAAACAACTCAATATTTGTTTCCCTTAACGTAATCTAAAGCATTTCTAACAACTCATGTTTTGTTTTGTTTTTACTTTGATCTGGGAAGAAGCATTCCACGATTAGAAATATCTCAAAACGTACCAACATAACAATTAAGTAGTATACGTCATACGGAGTACCTGGACTAATGAAATTTGAATGATCAAGCAAAATACAATACACAATGAAAAGCTTTTTGTTTAAATTGACGCAATTCCCTTAAAATTCGATATTTTATTATAATAGTGTAAAATATTAAGTAAATTACAATACTTTTATTTGTATATTGCTAAAATTTTCATTACATAATGATCGAAAATATTTTTGTAATAAGTTTTTACGGTATTTCAGACTACAAAAATAAAATATATAGATGAATGTGTAGAGCTATGACTTAAAAAAACAAAGAAGATGCCACTCGCTTCGGGCACCACTGATATGATTTCTTAAGTTTCAAGTCAGGCATAGGGATGGGATGGGTACGATGTGCTCCCTCCATCTTCCCTTTCATTTTCTTTTTATGTTCATTTTATGTTGGCTCATTTCATTTTTGGCAATGATTTATCTATTTTTAAACACATATTTCACTTTTTCCCACTCATTTTATTTCTTCTTAATTTATGTGCAAATAGTGTTAAGACATATATGAATGAATGGATGGAGTATTTACGTGGATACCGAAAACATTTAAAATTAAATAAAAATATTTAAAATTCAGAGAGTCTAGTCTTCTATGCTTCAAATACGTCAAAATATTTTTTTCTTATAAAAATTAAATCTTAATTACTAAAATCAAATATCATATTATATACTATACATTTATTATAAGTGGGCATGGGATGGGTGGGCATGAGACGGGTTTAAAAAATCACTAATGGAGAGATGGGGTTATACGACCCAGTAGCACGGCAGTTTCTCACTAATTTCAATTTCCCGCCGTGCATGTCGATTCCGAACTCATAAACTGACCGAAGTTAAAAGGGGTTACGTCTTGTATTTGATAGGACGGCGGGGTTTACGTGCCCCGCCGTTGTTTTTAACAAACGCAAAATCGGAACTCGCTTGTAAATGGCAAAGACAATTTCATAAGCTAGGTCCGACAACTTTGCGGTTTCGGAAACTATGGGCAGCAGGCACACTTATAGAATCATATGTGCCTTATCCAAGTTAGATTTTCTTATCTCTTTGGGCATTCATAGAGCATCACCCATTTCTCTGGGCATTCACGACCTTCTACTTAGACCGATCGATAATTCCGCTGGGCATGTGTATAGAGAGCTTTTCATACTACCAGAATCCATCAGTCTGTGGGCTGTGAGTATCGATTCATCAACGATAACGATAACGGTTGAGCTGGAATGACGCTCCAGCGGCTGAACTTTTGGACGCAGGAGCTTTTGGACTTCATGGGCAGAGTATTAATTGATCACCATGTTTCTTTTCTTTTCTTTGAAACTGTGCTATTTGGTAAATAATTGCTAGGAGTTTTAGTCTTCATGTTTTGTTGGTGATCATGAAGAGCCATGTATATGGATGTTATACATATATATGTGTGTGTGTATATATATATATGTGTGTGTATGTATATGATGAAGGGTGTTTGTGTTTAGCTTACTGCAGTTTACATTTTTTTGGTGGGTTTACAAGACCCAGTAGAAATTGTCAAAAACATCTCAGAAATCTAGTCTGAAATGTCTATTTCGGAAATCAGCAGGATTAACTATCAAATAACGATCCCAGAAACCAGTCGGAACGGTGAAATAATGATTTCGGAACCAGTCGAAACGGTGAAATAATGATTTCAGAAATTATGATTTCCGGTGAATGCATTCAAGATTACGAGTTCGGATATATATATATTTTCCCGAATCTTTCCGAACTCGGAAATCATTACACGACGGGGTTTTCCTGCCGTGCTTCGCGACTGCGAAGCACAACGCCCCAGGTAACGGCGGGATAACCCCGCTGTACTTCCGTCGAAAACCTGCCGTACTTCCTGTCATCCTCCACTAGTGAATATTCGCACACACCCATTATCTCCGGTGAATATATGATCTATACACATGCCCGTTCTATTTTTTAATTTTTCAATGTTATGGAGATCAATCTGTTTTACTGGTTTCAACACAATATATACTTTGAAATATTAAATTTTGTTAATTTTAATTTTTTAAATTTATATTCAACAGCAAGGGTAAAAAAAACATTGAGCTAATGATTTACATATTCACTTATTGTTGATGATGATAATTAAGTGATAGTGGAAATAAGTAATAGAAGAATAAACAAGATCAAAAGAAAGTTAAGTAATATTCTACAGTTTCCACTTCTCACATACTCCTTTAAATAACCGTCATCTTCCCTCAAATTCCAGTAACCCATCCCCTTCCATCTTCACAAAACAATGTCTTATCCAAACACATTTCTTTCCTTTTCAGTAGCCTTCTTCTTCACCTTACTAGCAGTATCCCATTCTGCCGTCCCCGCCTCACAGACCTTCAAGTACGTCAACGAAGGTGACTTCGGTGACTACATTGTTGAATACGATGGTAACTACAGAGCCCTACCCATCGGAACATTCCCATTTCAGCTCTGCTTCTACAACACCACCCCTAACGCCTTCGTCCTCGGCCTCCGGATGGGCAACCGCCACTCTGAGTCAACCATGAGATGGATCTGGGACGCCAACCGGGGAAAGACCGTTAAAGAAAACGCCACCCTGACCTTCGGCTCCGACGGAAACCTCGTCCTCGCCGACGCCGACGGGAAAGTCGCATGGCAGACTGCCACCGCCGGAAAAGGCGTCACTGGGCTCAGCCTCCTCCCCAACGGAAACCTCGTGTTGTTCGACGCGAGCGGGAAATTCATCTGGCAGAGCTTCGACCACCCCACCGATACCATTTTGGTGGGTCAATCGATTAAGTCCACCGGTCCAGCCGGGTTGGTCAGCCGGTTGTCGGGTAAAGAACCGGTTAACGGACCATACAGTTTCGCACTGGAGAAAGATTACTGGGCTTTATACTACCAGACCATCAACTCGAAGAAGCCTTCTCTTTACTACAAAACAGATAGGTTTGCCAACGGTAAAGACACGCTAACCTCTGTCGAATTTTACGTCGAGCCCGTGGATGATCAAAACCACGCTTTCGAGCTCGGGTTCAGGATGAACCTATCAAAGACAGGCAGCTCCGGTTCATCTATCCTGACCAGGCCCAAGTACAACGCCACATACTCGATGCTTCGGATCGACGTCGACGGGAACCTCAGAATGTACACCTACGACGAGCACGTCGACTACCGTGCTTGGGAAGTGACGTTCATAGTTTTCGACAAGAACGAGGGTGAGGTTTCAGAGTGCAAGCTTCCTCGCCGCTGCGGGACTTTGGGTGTGTGTGAAAACAGTCAGTGCGTTGCGTGCCCTAGCTCGCAGGGACCGCAAGGGTGGAGCAAGAGCTGCGCACCGCCAAGGCCGCCGACGTGCACCGCCGGAGCCATCGTGGCGTTTTATAAAGTGGACGGAATCGAGCACTACACCAGCGAATATAACGCCGGGAAGGGGCCGTTCACGGCGGAGGAATGTCAGGCTCAGTGCAGTAAGGACTGCAAGTGCCCTGGGGTGTTTTACAGGGAGGAGTCTTCCAAGTGCTTGATGGTTGATGATTTGGGTACCCTGGTTAAGGTTCAGAACGCTTCTCATGTTGGGTATATCAAGATTGCAAAGTAAAAACTTGCGGTTTTGCTTTTATTGTTTTGAATAATTTGGAGTATAACCTGTTTGTAAGGGCTCGATTAATCCTAATAAGTATTGTAATTTGTTGTTTAATGAGTACGTAACAGTTTCATATCTAGTCTGTTTTTTTTAAGGTTCCATTTACAAAATATTATTAAACCAGCTATCTACCCAAACTGTATTAGATCCATGGGGGTCTAACTTGACATGCATGCAATTAAAATTAAAGAGTGAAAAATAAAGGAACCTTGATTAGTAAGAAATTAAGTTCCGGTTGCTGCAATCGAAGGAGGATAGTCAAGTTAATTGCACATTTTTTCCGGTTTAAAGTCACCCAACGGGTGAATGGGATTTCATTAGAATCCTCAACCTATATATAAAAAAGAATGAAAAGTTCATTACATTTCAAAAAATGGATGATACTTAGAGAGCTATATAGCTCAAGAAGCAATAAGTTGCTTCTAAAAGAATTAAAGAATGCCCAACTTTTAATATTTGACATGTACCTAAACCTATAGTGTTGGAAGTATATTAGTGAATGATCAAAGTAAAGCACGAGGCGGTCCATACCGAATAAGTTTAAGTGATGATGCCAAAAAAATGTCATCCAACATAGACCAATAAGCTCCAAAAATCAGCTGATTAAACATTCCTAGTTGTGCCATAGTGAATTCTAAGGCATGGAATACCTCTCTTGTGGGAGATCAGTCCTCTTAGCTTGATTGGAAAAGAGGAGATAGAAATGAGACCATCTATAAAACCAGCAATCACATTGCCCTGTCATAAAATGTGGATGATGGGTATAAATAAGTTAGAATGGATTGAGTGTGCCAGTAAATAAAACCTGCCATAGAGCATTGTATGGATTCTTTATAGCTCTGATTGCTCTTCGAAGAACTCCAATCTTGTACATCTGAAGCCAGACTAATGGCAAAGCTAATGGCCTTTAGTCCAGTTTCAAGTGGAGATTGGGCAGAAACAAAACCGCCGTAAGTGGATGTAACTGCTCCAAGTGAGTTCCTAATAACAATTCCCAAACTTGCTTTCTTACTTTGATGTCATGAGGCATCAACATTGATTTTAAGTTCAGAAGCAGGTTGACCATCTAACTGACATAATTGTAAGTTTAAGAGATCTGGAATGCAAAGGTAAAAAATCTAGCCGTGAGAGTTCTACATTAAATGGAACTGTTGGTATAGGTCTTGCACTAAAAATGGAAAAAAATGTTATCCTTGATGGAATTCATCAACATCTAAGGTATGAAAGATAACATTATCAAATAAAAATGAATTTCTACCCTTCCGAAGAATCTATCATATAATACTTGGAGTAATATGAAAAAGAGTTATGTACAACCTAAATTGACCCTGGTAAGAGAGTCGTATGATATTATGTCCCAGATTGTAGCAAAATTATTATCAAAAATGCCAACCATACAGTAAAAATAGGACCACAGTGGCTTAATTAGCAACACAACATTTATTGAACTTTATTTTAATTATATCTACACTCTCACAATTTGGACACTTAGAGGGTAAATGTAAAAAAGAGACTTGGGCGGACTCTAAACCACCCCGTTGGATATGAACTAGTACTTATATATATATTGAAAATAATCGTTTAAAAGGATATTTTGTATCGCTGTAAATCAAATTTTATGTGTTTTTACTATTTATTTAGGCAATCAGAACTAGCATTTTGTTTTAGATTTAAGTTGCTAGCTCAGTTAAATTAAAACAACTTAGTTATTTGCTGATTAATCACAATCTGAAATATCTCTGATTCAATTTACCCTGCCCATGCCGATTAATACCGAATTATGTATTCCACTTGCCACACCAAAACAAGAAATCTATATAATAAATATACCTCAGTAGCATTTTGTTTTGTTAAAGAAAATAATAATATTCTTTCTCTACTTATTATTAATATATGTACAAGAGGGTGTAAAAAAATTTACTTGTTGATAAAGAAGCACGTTCTAACAGCTCTAAATTTGGATTTTATAAAGTAATAATAAATAATATGCTCTATCAACTAATGTTTTGTTTCTCTCATTTGGCTCCGGCGGCAAATACTTTTTTGTCTGAAATTCAAAGTATTGTATATTAATGTGAGGGTATAAAATGAAAATAAAGGGTGGCGGCTCATTTCTTTTGTCCTGGATCTATTTTAAAACCTTATCATAAATATTATTTATTATAAATAAATTTGAAACCGAACCCTATAAAACTTTGCGTGAAAAAGTGCTTGAAATGCCTATATACACATTACGATAATTTATAGAAATTACAATATCGTTTTTAAATATGGTTAAGTTTCTCAATGATCTCAATAAGTAAGAATATTTGAATAAATTTATACTGTATTTTGAATTATATGTGTAAAATAACGGATTGCATGTAACAAAATCAATAATAACAATTTTGGTTTAGTATGGGCGTATATCTCTATGCTAGCCGTGATCAACCACATCATTAGGATTTTTAAAATAAAATCTTGGATGGTATCAAGGATATTATTTAAAAGGTTTTTAAAAAACGAGATTTATGGCTATTAATTTAAAGAAAGACTTCGGCAGAAATGGTCATATAAAAGAACGAAAGAAATAATAAAAAAAGGCAGCGGATCCGAATTATGTGACCTGTGTTTTGACGTGCTAAAACATAAGTGTTTTTAAACAAACATCATCAATATTTAATAAACATTATTATCATTATTAAAAAATTATTAATTTGTTATCATTACAAGTTACAGGTGAAACATTTACAGAGCTTTTTGTCATGAATAGTATCACTTGCATCCCTCACTGTCATTGAGTATTTTGGATATACCTAAAGAGATGCTCCATCCAAGTTGTAATTTCATTTATTTATCAGTAAAGGTTTTGCAAGTTGAAATTAGCACTAATTAATTAATCTTGTACCAACTAAAGTTTTGTCTCTTTTACTTGGCGCAGACGACATATTCCTTCATTTAGGAACTCTCGCAATATTTAATTTCGTGTTATGTGAAATGCTAAATTTTTTGTTGAGAATTCAAAAAATAAAGTTACATTTAAAATTTTATGAATTTTGAGAAAAACGTAGAATATAAACTATATTACGTACCTTAGAGACGCAGTACGGGCGGCAGCAAAAGAGTTGACGTGCATGGTAACTGTAAGGGCCGAAAATTATGTGTTGGACGTTTTTGTGAACTTACGGTTTGATGTAGCAACATCAGAAATTTGATGCTGCGAAATCAATTTTGTAAGCTAAATTGTATTTCCTTTTGTGATTAATACTGCCTTTACAAGAGATATTTATATTACATACAAGGGTCTAAAACTAATTATCACAAGTTATATAAAATCTAGACACATAAGTGCAATATACAAAAGGCTAACATAATTAATAAATCAGTCCTCCAATTCTTCTATTGTCACTCCCCCTTCAAACGAAGCGTCGTATCCACTTTTATATTTAATTTTTGCCAAAAAAACCCACCCCCACTCTCTCTCGCCTCTCTCCTGCTACAGTACCAAATCTCAGATCTAACGTTTTGGCGGGGTGACCGCCGGCGCTCCGCCACCGAGCTGGTCACCCTTCCCACCCCTCAACCTCGGAATCATCTAAACCTCCCCTTCTAGCCCCAAACCAGAAATCCCTCTTTTTTCGACAACCAACAGATCCGGTTCTTGTGATCTCCGGATAAACCCGCCGAACTCCGGTACCTTGCTCCTGGCGAATCCCAACGATGGGGTCCTTGGATCGGGTCGCGACCGCATCAAGGTTTCTGCATCACGGGTTGAAGTCAACGGAACTACGACTCTGGTTTCTCTACCGATCGGCGGATATGGACAACTCCGGCGGGTCTGTACATCATGTATCCATCACCACCGCCGCCCTCGACGATGACGGACGGACGATGGTGATCTAGAGCGATCTCTCTCGAAGCAATCCAAGACCACCCCAGTCCGGTTCGGCCGGCCTGGTCGGACCGGTTGGATGGGGTCGGAGCGGTCAGATCGGAGCGGAGCAGTCGGGTCTGGTCAAGCAGTCGGGTCGGGTAAGAGAGCAGTCGGGTCGGGTATCTCGGACAGGTCGGACTTCCATGGATCTGGCACCACTAGATCAAAGAGGTGGTTTTACTTATTTTTTCCCTTTTATAAAATTTTATTCAGTATTTTAAGGTATATTTGCATTGATGCTTGTACTAAAATATGGGACTTAATGTGATTTGCTAATCTTAGTTTTCTGACGGGTCCTTTTGCTCAGTAAAACTTTGATTAGCTTCAGATCTAGTTTGTACAGGTAGGAGAAATCCAAGTCAAAGTAGTTTGAATACTTACTTTTGGCGATACTGTTTCTAGATTTGTAGACCGGTTAAGCTTTAAGCTTATATCGTGTTAAATTGCATTTGTTTCTGTCCAATATTTGGCCGTCAACCAATCAGACCAGGATTGGTTGAAATTGATCTAGTACAAATATTAATTTACACATATCTGTTTTTTAGAGGGATATGATTTGGAGTGGGTCTTTTTGCAAAACCATCCTGACTAATTTATGGAGTATCCTTGCCTATTTGTTTGTCATGTCCCTCCTAACCCGTAGTTTGGCGGGAGGGAAGACCCTTTGGGTTTCGGTCTGTACAATACAATAGAGGAGAAATCCAAGTCATTTGTAACTTTTACAGTTTACTAATGGCGTTTCTGTGCATAGACTTTGTAGATTTTGGGTATTTTTATACTGCAGAGTTAAGGATATTATACCTGTCATGTAGTTGGATACCCTCGGGTATTAGACTTAGATTTTCTTACGATGCATCCCTTTTTTTAGTAGTACATGTAGCCACCCCGAGGCAGAGTAGTAGTACGGCTTGCTGGAATAACTCTGCACCTCACTCAAATTGCCACAGAAACCCCAAAAGGTTTCATGTGTACTATTGGGTTTACCCAAACCCGATCATGTATTTTTACCGCTTTTAAGAAGCGTTGAGGAGCCGTGAATAATCATCCCGTCCACTTGGATGGTTTTGACTTAAAAAAAAAAGCGAAGCGTCGGATTGATCGAGATGCGAAATTTGGACCGAAAGAAGTCAAACACGCATGATTGAGCCCCTTAGTGAAGATGTACGCAGCCTGTAACAAGGTGGGAACATGACGAACGCGAAATTTGCCAGCATTTACAAGTTCCTTCACAAAGTGGTAGTCGATGTCGATGTGCTAAGCTCTCTTGTGAGCAACATGGTTCTCAGCAAGAAAGATATCATTGTTATTGTCACAAAGGAGCACCAGAGATCCTTGAAGTGGAAAGAGAAGATCCCGAAAAATGTGTAACAGTCAAACTACCTCCGAAACTGTATTCGCGAGAGCTCTGTACTCCGATTCAGAGCTTGAGCGAGAGACTGTAGGTTGCTTCTTTGCACTCCATGAGACCAAGTTCCTATCAAGAAAAACGACATACCCATAAGTAGAGCGACGTGTCTACAAGCAGCGCGCCCAGTCTGCATCAGAATATGCCAGTACCTCTGAAACACCATCAGCAGCAAAGGTCAATCCACAGTTTTGCGTGCCACGAACATATCTGAGTATTCGAGTAACTGCCGCAAAATGATCATCCCGTGGATCCTGGAGATATTGGCTCACAGAGTTGACAGTAAAGGACAGGTCAGGACGAGTGATGGTAACACTAGTGGAGAATAGGAGATATAAGGCGGGGAAGCATGGCGGGGAAATGAGTTTTTCCAAATCCCACAGTGCAAAGGATTTCCGAAATCGGAAATGTTTTGTATGGAGACAGAATCATGTTGCGGATTGAATAGCACGGCGAGAATCAAGAAACCGCCGTGCTGCGTCAATTTACGAAGTCGGAAAACAATCGCAGATGAATTTGGAAAAGGATTTGATGAAAATCTCGTTCGTTAATATTTTCTACCAAATAAATCTCATATGTTTATATTTTGCTTATATAAAATAAATTGGTAAGCTTTATCCCAAGCCCTCTCTTTCTGAACTCATCGCTGGTGGTTAAAAGGTCGGAGACCATCGACATATTGTGGTGCTACGGCGGCTATGATGCGATGGAAGGCATCAGTGCTGATGGGTATTTGGGGAAATCGGAGGGATTTGTATTCGGAAGCCTCATAGATAGTGGTGGTGTGGGGAGATTGTTGTGGGATCAAGGGACCGGATATGGAGATGGGTCGGTCGATTGAGAATGGAATACCATCACCGGTGATGGGTTGCATGTTGTCGGGAAGGGATTGATGGGTGATGATGGTGAGGGGTGACGGGGTGAGGCGGCGATAGTGAGGGGTGACGGGCGGTGGTGGTTCTGCTGCCTTTCTGGGTCAATACCATCACCACCAGTGATAATATTCGATGTGAGTGATAATATTCTTGCAATTGTTTTTGTCAAATTTAATTAATTATTGTCTGATCATAGGGAATATAGTGAGATCTGTAGTGTATGTGTTAGAATAGAGTCTTTTTTGTTATTGTTTTTTGAAGTGGAGTGAAGTTTTACCTATGGAGTAAAGGATTATGATAAGGATAGTTTGGGAACAAATGGTTTAATATATTATGTGTAGCAGACGAAACTTTTTGATGCAATTGATGTGCTTTTCGTGCAGTAATTGATGGTGTTCATGCAGAAGGAACTTCTTTTTGTGAAATTTAATCAATTTATTTGTTTCAAGAGTCTGAATTGAGCTTTTGGTGATGTTGTTTATTCACGTTTTGTGTTGTCTTAGATGTGCTAATAAAGAATACACGGTTCTACAAAATTGATGTCAGTACTTGCACACTAAGTTTATTTTATTTTTCAGCTTTAAGTTTCACGGTGAGGTATGTAATTCTTTGGGGATGGTTGCAAAAGCATTCTGAAATAGCACCTACCTGCTATGGTTCTGAACGATATTGAGAACTGCTTCACACCACCATATACAATTTTATACTTGCACTTGGGTGTACTAAATAAGGTACGTTGTTCATATTTATTTGCTAAAGGATTGATTTTAACGAAAAAATATGTTTCTCATTCTGTCCACCTCAAGAATGATGTTGTTTATCTGTGAGGTAGTAGACAGCAGTCTGAAACGTTCATCTGCTGTCCTAGTTGAAAATTTATAGTAGAAACCAGAGTTTTGGTTCCAAGAGCTTAAATTGGAGGTAGAAAGAGAGTTTTTGAGTCAAATAAACAATGGTCTGCATGTAACTTTGGAGCAAGTATAACTCATTTTCTCTCAACAAATATCTTAACTGATTTTCTGTTTTTAGCATTGATTTTACATAGGATTTGAGGTCATTGTTGTCTTTAGCATCAATCATTTTGATTCATACATATTTTTAGGAGCTATAATAGTTGTTTCTAACATTTATGTTTGTGTGGTTTTATATGCTTCTATTTGAAATGTTTCTCTTATTAGTGATCTTTTTCACCACAAGTATGAATGTTGAGAGTCGACCTTATTTTATGAGCAGGAAGAGTTCAAATTACATGTTGGTGCTTTCTGAATTTTGCAAGCAACAAGTGCAATAGTTTCGGTGAGGCTCTTTCTGCATGATTTTGGTCTTTTAATTCTTGACCTTCTTTCGGCTTGTAAAGGTATTATAGGGCATAATGCTTGGGAACTGAAGCACTACGTAGATACATAGAGGAGCTGTATTGGGGATCTGGAAAATGTGTGGTGCTGGTCACAACAAGGGTGGAGTCGATGCAGCTTTAGTGATCATTGGAGAAGACTTGGTTATATACAAGGTTATAGATGCAACAGTATTAGTGTATATATTGTAAGTTTTATATGCAAATATAGTGAACTACTTTATTGGATGATGATCTTGATTAAATATGACTCCGTTCTCCTTTTAATTTCACCGGCCGATTCCGGCTGGTGTTTTTTTTAATGAATCTCCAATAGATTTACGAGTGAGGATATAGTTCTGAAATGCCATTTCCGGAAGGATTTACGATTGAGGAAATGGTCCGGAAATGGTTTTCCGGACAGATTTCCGAATTCTGAAATGTTTTGTTCCGACTGATTTCCGAAATCGGAAATCAGAAGCACAGCGGGGGGGGGGGGGGGGGAACGCCGTGCTGGCGGGGCAGATAACGTCGTGCTTTCCCAAATTCCCCGCCCTGCTTTGTGTGTTCCTCAACCAGTGTAAGGTACTAAAGAGCACCAACAAGAGACCGATACAATTTCGGATTGTGAAACGGTCCACTAGTGATGCTATGAAGCTGGGACAACGGGAGAATCATAGAGACCGGTGTAGCATCCAACATTCCAGCCCTATGAAGAATATCCCCAACATACTTGGCTTGCCCCAAGAACAACCCTGTAGGAGTAGGTGTAACCTCCAAGCCAAGGAAATAGCTGAGGTGTCCAAGATCCTTGACAGAGAACTCCTGATCAGCACGAGCTATGAAACTGCGAGTATCAACCTCATCATTCCCGGTGAGAATGATATCATCAACGTAGATGAGAAGGTATAGAATGACTAAACCGCGGGTGAACACAAACAGGGAAGGATCCGACAAACTGCCAACAAAGTCAAGTCCTTTAACAAAGGCACTGAAGCGATCAAACCATGCCCTAGGAACTTGCTTAAGACCATAGATGGCTTTTCGCAGAAGACATACATGATCAGGACGAGCAGGATCTTGATACCCAGCTGGTTGAGCCATGTAAACTGGGATGTCAAGAACACCATTCAGAAAGGCATTCTTGACATCTAGCTGATGGAGTGGCCACCTCTTCATAGTGGCAAAGGAAATCACTGTACGGACAATAACAGCCTTGATCACGGGGCTGAAATTATGATCAAAATCGAAGCCTGGAACCTATGAGAAGCCCTGAGCCACTAGACGTGCTTTATACCTCTCAATAGAGCCATCCTGTTTGTACTTCGGTCGATAGACCAACTTGGAACCCACCACATATGGAGGACAAGGAACCAATTGCCACGTTTATTGCCTCTGAAGTGCATCAATCTCCTCATCCATAGCAGTAACCCAACGTGGGTTCTTTACCGCAGCTTTGAAATTGTGAGGTTCCTTCTGTACCAACAACTCAGCAACCAAACCTGTAGTGACAAAGTCAGGTCCAACACTGCGAGAGACTCTTGTTCCATCCTGATGACGAGTGACCATCTGATGAGCACGAGGAGCAGGTTGGGCTGTCAGAGCCCCCAGATGAGGCTGAATCATCGGGCGAGTCGGATGAGCTCGAGGTTCCTAGAGATGGTACTGAAGTAGCCGGATCAGGGTCATCAGTGATCACTACTGGTGTAGTCGAAGAGGATTCATGACACAAGATATAAGGCTGTTGCGGTGGTATGATTTCAACAAAAGTAGTCTATAGATCCGAATCAGTGGGGTCAACAAAGGAGGAAACATCTAGTGAAGAGAACTGAGCCTCTGAGGATGCTTTCAAGAACGGAAAATGATTCTCATCAAAGCGAGCATGGCGGGTCATATAGATGGGTCCGGAAGCAGGATCCAAGCACTTAAATCCTTTGTAGTGCGCACTATAGCCCAAAAAGATGCAGGGCAGACTGCGAGGGGTTAGTTTATGCTCAGTTGTGGAACGAACGTAGGGAAAAACTCAACACCCAAATGGATGAAAGTTTGAGTAGTCCGGATAACGCCCAAAAAGTACTTCAAATGGAGACTTGTTGTCAACAACCGGAGTTGGTAGCTGATTGATAGTGAAGACAGCAGCAAAGAACGCATCATCCCAGTGAGATAACGGCCGGTGTGAATGAAACAACATGGAGAGGCCCATCTCCGTGATGTGTCTGGGCTTTTATTCTGCCCGACCATTCTGCTCAGGTATATAAGGACACGAGACTTGATGGTGGATGTCGCGAGTTCCAAAGTGAGACTACAACCTGTTGTTGATGAATTTAGTCCCTCAACTCTGGAAAATCTTGATGTGAGATGAGAATTGGTTCTCTACGAATGCTTCAAACTGGAAGTAGACATCGACGAAATCCGACTTATGGCGTAAAGGATAGAACCATGAAAACCGCGAATAATCATCCACAAACAAAGCATAATAAGAAAAACCATCGCCATAAATAACCGGTGATGGCCCCCACAAATCACAATGAATCAAATCCAGAATGTGATTAGCACGTCTGGGATTCTCAATAAAAGATAGTTTATGGACTTTAACCATGGCACACGGCTCACAAATATCAGGTTTAGGAAGTACAGAAGTGAGGGATAAAAACCCATTTTTGTTCAACAAGGAAACAATACTAGAGGACACATGTCCTAAACGAGCATGCCAAACTTCAAAAGATGCTCTATAATTATTCTTCTTCACCACTGAAAGGAGTGCTGTCTCACCACGGTCCAACACATATAGGCCATGCTCACTGTGCCCCTGCCCCAGGATTACCCTACTGAGCTTGTGCTGAATAATGAAAGATTTGTCATCAAAGGAAATAATAGCACAAATCTCCTTGGTAAGCTTGCTTATGGACAAAAGGTTCTTAGTAATAGCAGGCACAACCAAGACATCAGATAAATTTATAGAAGGGCTTACCTAACATCACCAACATCAGTATTAGGAAGAGATGCACCATTACCAACAGAAACAAGATTATTACCATTGTATGGAGCAACAACAGATAATAGATGCACTCATATGGTTGGTAGCTCCGGAGTCAAGGTACCAATCGGAAGCTGTAGGAGCAAGAGATGGCTGAGCCTGAGGAGCCTGGTAGGGAACATACTGGGGTGCATACATCAGTGGCTGAGGAGCCATAACAGCAGGAGCAACCGGAGCAACATATGCCTGAGCAACAAGGGCCTGAGGAGTCGATGGAAGCTGTGTCGGCTGAGCAACAAGAGGCTGGTACTGCTGCTGGCCTTAGGGCTGTGATGATGGAGTCACATAACGCGGCGCAGAGGAAGGGCATTGCCTAGAGAAATGCCCGAAACCTCCACAAGTGTAACATTGAACCTGAGAGCCCGAGATACCAGATCTAGACCCACCAGGACCCCCAGGAGCCTGACAAGACCAACGACCACCACGGCGGCCGCCAAACCGACCGCCGCCGGCCGCGCGTGAGCCCCCACGCGCGGCCTCTCCAGGCGTGTGGGCCCAAGGAAACATTGAACTTTATTAATTTAATATTAATATTGTATGAATTTTAATTAACTTTTAGTATATGATTGAACCAAACTAAATATAAACATCGAGCTTAACTATCATTTATTTTAATTGATTTTTCTGAAATGATATAAAATGAATTAATAATTTAGAAGATTATTCATAATTGATTTCTCTTGTTTTACTGGACAACCAAAGTTGCTGGATTCTACAGCTTATGCTTATGCTTATGGAGTCTTACTTCAACATGGAAACATGAAATTTAGTGAATTGCCAAATTTGAAATTACTTTTGAGCAGCGTCCCATAAAATTTATGTGCTTTTTTTTTATAACAAACATTTAAGATTATGTATTAATAAAGGAAAGATTGTTTAATAAGGTAGCACATTTGTACTCATCGGATTCATATTGTCTCAAAAATTTTGAAAATCTAATTTCTAGTATCCTGTTTATGATATTTCTAGCATCTTCCAGCAATCCATTTATTTGCCATGGCAGATCTCCACCTTGACCTGTAAGTAGTAGGATCAGTAACTGAACGTCTAATCTGATATGTACTCTCCTTGGATGAATAATGTCCATCTGTTGTAGCGCTTTAATTATAGAAGGCATACATTTTTGCATACAGTGGTTAAAAAGCTATGAACCTTTCCTCCCTTCATTCTGCTCTTGATAATGGTAGTGATGATGTACACATGTCCATGTTGTTGCTTTCGTTCCATTCTCCTTCTTGAATGATCTGCCAAACCTGATTTCTCATAAGCGTAGTGGTGCCGGCCAATCTAATTGGGTGAGCTTCCTTGTATGTTGGATGTCTGTGAGTCAATGTCCTCCCATGCTCTTGATTGCGTTGCTAACTCCATTTCTTATGTTGCCTTGTTGACTACATAAGCTGGATCATGTAGTTTGTCTTCAAAAAAATCTGCAACTGTCTTTACAGACATTTTAAAGTAGACACATACTAAGCAATATATCCTCTATTGATGGTGTTGTAGTAAACCAATCCTAGAATCATGTTCTAAGACTGTTCGAATGTGAGTTGTGAAGTCAAAACTCAATCTAAAAAGTGTCCATACTCTTCTCGCCTTATCACATCCTAAAAACAGATGAGTAGCATCCTCCTGAAGAATGCCACATCTCTTACAAATAGGGATGAGATGCAATTCCTAAACCACAACCCTAGTGCAGTTGGTAAAGTGTTTTGCAAAATTTTCCAAACACCTGTTACTTTCTTTAGAGGCAGATTTAGACCCCAAAAGTTTTCCCAATTTCTATTTGTCTGGGTTACTAGACCATACATATGCATTCTCAATGTTTTGTATCCTTCTCTGACACTCTATTTTCCTGTTTGTGCCCCTTTTTATATCATTTTATCATCTGCTTGTTCTGCCGCTGAGATATGAATTTTTTTGACCAATTGAACAACATGTCCAGGGAACAATGATCTCAATAATGACATTCTCCATTCCATGTTCTCTGTGAATATATAGGTGGTCCACTCTAAGATTCATCCGTTGGGCTATAATCAGATATTCTGCCAATGAGTTGTTCTTTCCATTTTAGTTTTTGTTGTAGCAGTTCCAATGACTAAAGTGCAAAAACCAGACCAAACATTGGTCAAAATACCCAATTTCTAGACCCAACATTCAAACTGCTCAATTTCTAGTACCCTACATTCTAAAAACACCCAATTTCTAAACCTTGGTTAATTTCCTCCGTTAGTTCAGTTAGTTTGAGGGGTATTTTAGTAATTTATATTTTAAAAAATCATACTTCCCATTTTTTCTTCGTATCTCCACAAAAAATCACCAGGTTGACCCGGGAAAAATCAGGTTTGACCCAAACCGACCCGGAATCCGAAAAGTCAAACCCGAAAAGTGAAAAAAGTTTTGTCCGGGATTCGGCCCGTAATACTAAAAATATGAGTCCGGGTCAAAAAAATCCGGGCCGGATCAATTTTCCGGATTGGCACACCCTACGTCGGGCGCTAGTGAGTTGCAGAGTAAAAGGGGAATTGAGGATTTTCGTGTGGGAGATACGAAGAAAAAATGAGAAGTATGATTTTTTAGAATATAAATTACTAAAATACCCCTCAAACTAACTGAACTAATGGAGAAAATTAACCAAATTCTAGAATTTGGGTATTTTTAGAATGCAGGGTACTAGAAATTGAGCACTTTGAATGTTGGGTCTAGAAATTGGGTATTTTGACCAATGTTTGGTCTAGTTTTTGCACTTTAGTCCAGTTCCAATCCCCATGCTATGGATTTCCAACCCCAACTATCCTGATTTCAAAAGACGTTTTCCTGCAATACTTATGTGAAAAGAGGGTGTTTGGAGAATACAGTATCTTCCATGCGTGCTTGGCTACCAATGTCATGTTCATGTCCCTAACTCTTCTCACACTAGTGCACTGCCATATGTTTCTAGGCGGTTGCATCGTACCATAGAATGCATTTTCAAAACGCCTTAACAAGAGGTGCCGTAAAATTTTCATACGGCGGTTAAAAAAAACACCGTAAAAAAGTTGCGAATTCGTAACTAGTTTCGCCTCCAGGAGAAACAGGTAGAGAAGTTGTAAGTGGTTTCACCTCCAGGAGAAACGGGTAGAGAACTCGTAGGTGATTTCGCTCCTAGGAGAAACTAATTAAGAACTCGTAAGTGTGCTCCGCTTGTGTTAAAAAAAGAGCTCTCCGATCCGAAATGGATTGCAGAGCTTTATAAACAATAAAGTTCACTCAACTAAGTCTTTATAGATCAAAATTTTCATGAAATCAATGTACAAGAACTTGAAAATTATCATGAACAACAAAGTGTGCTCATCTAATGAACTCATCAAAATGAATATACTTCAATAAAAGCTAGTGATCATGATATTTTAACATTATAACTGCTCATAACCCAATTCTACTTAGAAGGGGACACCACAAAAAGGTTGAAGGACTGCAAAAATGAAAGAGTTAGTAACTAAACCAAACTATAATCTGAAATGACTCAGCTTGGCTTTAAGGACTGCATTCTGACGGGAGTTCTGCTCATTTGAGGCTGCTACACATCCCATCGAATCCCGATCCATGTCCGGAGATATAGCCATTGCTAGTGTCAAGAAACCTGCTGTTGGCAGCCCGAAATTATTAGAAATTGAGAGGAAGTTGTGTACAGTGAGTTGTATAAACACTAACTCAAACAATCAATAAAACAATATAGCATGAATCTAATCAGGTTCACAGCTATTCAAGCATGTGAGGTACCAAACTGAAAAAAGAGAGTGCAACTATCATAACATACAGATTTATCCACTCGCATTGTGTGCGTTTGGGAGTCCAAAGTCTTGATCTTGATCTCAACAAAGGTCTTCGAGCTCAGCTGGTCATTACTAGTAGCCATTGCCTTTAGAATTCAGCGTAGGTACCTGCATATGCAGCATTATTAGTACAAAGTAAAACTGCAATCTGGCTAAAGCTTTCAACTTTTACTCGCCCCGAAAAAGTAAAACACTTTCATTTGAGTTCATAAACAAACTATGTCCCCTCCAATTTCCTAATCACAATCACTTCATGCATTCACTTCAGCCAAAAAAGAGAAAAACTTTACAATCAAAACACCAGAAAAGATCATACAATCAGTAGTAAACCATACAGAAATTCAGATATAAATCAATTGATTATAATTTAATCAATAACAATATCGTTAGAGAAATCATTAACAAACATGTGCAATCTCAAGATGTTAGAAGTAAATTCCACTAACAGCCTGCATAGCAATCAGAGTATAGCAAGGATATAATATCTTATCAAGGATTTCCACTACTAGGGACTAAGGTCACGATGGAGAAGTTACTAGAGTTTCAGAAAACATAAGCAGGAAAATATCTTATGCACTTGGTTCTAGGAAAGATCATCACGAAAATTGAGCAGTAACTTGAGCAAATACTGTCAACAGTAAAGAAGCTACTAAACAATTCACTACTAGCCAAAGCTTTGTGATTTTTAGACTTAACTTAACTATACTGTGAAACTTAAACTATATATTATAGAGAGCAGAGACGCAAAAGGTCTAAAAATTTGAGTTCAATCAACTTAGAAGTGGAAACAGACTGAGGTAAACATAATTTTAAAATTGAATCAAATCATCCTACAAAATTAAGGAGTTGTGCAAATTAAATAAGACTAAAAAACCTAGTGCTGGAAGATAAGCAATGAGCATAATGGCCTATCGGCTATCACTGATGCGTGCCATTTAACATTAGTGAGAGAGTGTATAAGGGAGGCTGTGAGAACTCAAACTACTTAACCTTCATTGGTTAACGGGCTGTAACAGCTATCCCAATTGCACAATTTATAAGTCTTTTGTATAATCATAAACACTAATTATTTTCCTCTTATGAAACTGGAATTTAATACATATTTTTATGGTAAGAGAAGGCCAGCCACCAGAAACAGACTCATAGAACAATAACAAGGTAAAAATGAAACATGTTAGCAAAAGAAGCAGAGCAATGAGCAAATCAACGAGTGAAATTATACACTCACCTCAAGTCGTTCCTCATGAGCCAGAAGGAGTCCGTCTCATCCCTTATGCGAGAATTCTTGAAATCCCCGGCGAGATTGCTCCACCGCTTGAGGCACTGGACGGGTCCCGATTGATGTCGTGCCTCTTGCAGTAGGAGGAGACGGGTGGTCCAACGGCTCACCAGCACGCCGCCGCATGAGCGCCTCGCTAACCCATCACCGATTCAGCATCCCAAGCCGTAGAACTCGCAGATCCGCCGTCGTTTATCGGGTTCTTCCCCGGTCAACGCCGCTGCCCCCTCTGCCTTCTTCCCGTCCCACACGACAATATCCTGATTCATGCCTTGATTGGTGGACTCGCCGGCAACAGGAGAGATGAGTTCCGTATTTGGGGATTTTTCATTCAGAGGGGTATTTTTATTTCGAACAAATTTGAGTGAGGGTTAGGATATTCAGTTATTTTAGGAGATTGGCCGAATCTTGGATACGATTTCAGAACTATTATTATTTTACGGCATTTATCAAAAAACGCCGTAAATATTTTTTCAAAATGTCGTGTACATTTTTTTTGGATGAGCGAAAGAGTTGATACGATATCGTAACTTATTTTTACAGCGGTTGGATAAAATTTAGGCCAAAATGCCGTAAATTGAGTGCCGAGTAAGTAGGGGTTGTGCACTAGTGGATCAGTCCTAGTCGTCGTGTAGTTTTTGGCTTGCACATCTTATCCCAAGACATCCAATGAATGCCTACTTTCTCTATGCTTCCATTCCAGATAAATTTTGTTGTAATACTGTTTATCTTATTCAAGATAGAAATTGGTATTTTTTTAAAATTCCCATAGGATAGATGGATAGGGCTGCCAGAGTGTGCCATGCTAAGGTTATTCTCCCAGGAAAATTCATATATCTTGTCTTTCATGAGTCAAATTTCTTCCTGATTTTAGTTATATATCATTCCTCCAAAAACTCATCTTTTCCCTTTTGACAGATTCGGGTTGATTCCTAGGTATTTGGATCCAATACCTTGGTTGTGAATATTTAGGGTAAGTCCGAGCATAACTTCCTCATCTGCACTTACATTAGGACTAATTTGAAGTGAGTACTTATCCAAGTTTATCCTTTGACATGAGATTCGTGCAAAATGATCTAATATTTTTGCCAAATGAAAGTATCCGCTTTATTTGGTGCTTTATTTACGTATAATGTTTTTCTCAAACTATGTGTAATGTTAGAGATTTAATTCCTTAAGAGATTTTTTTAACATAAACTTTGAACTAAAAATTATGTATACTTTATTCTCATCTTTTGATGATTTTACCTTTAGAAAAGAAATGGTAACAACAATCGCTTTAAAATTGTCATTTAAAAAAATCACTTTAAAGAAGTGTGGTGATATACATTAGATTTACCAAACCTTAAAATTGTCATTTTATTTAAGTATTTATATAGTTAAAGGATGGTTCAATACATAACTCTTAATCTATATAATTGATAGAGTTAAAGTGTTAAGTATTTAGTAAGGGCATATTTATAATACGCCTCAACTGAATAATTAACATTATTATTCATATAATCTAAAAGTATGTTTTCACCTAACCACTTTAGATGGATACATTAATCAATTATAATTAACAAATTAAGGTCTCTCCACGCCGCCTTTCTTTCTCACCCGACAACCCCTTTTTCAGATCTATCCCTATCGGGGTGGGACGGTGCCATCGCCGCCGAGCGTGTCACCCCTCCCACCCCTAGACCTAGACTAATTAAACATCTCTACCATCCAAACCCAACCCATAACCCAAAACCCTTTGTTTTCTTTTGATATTTTAAGGTCCCAATTTGACTATGGAGGATATCAGCCAGATCTATCGATCTCCAATTATTTCAAGTTGGTGTGGGAGCTGGTCGCCATCGCACGCCATCGATCTCACCATCGAGACACCCCGGAGGACCATCGATACAGAAAAGGCGCAGATCTGTTTGAGGATCAGCTCGGAGAATCATTATTTTTTACATTGCAGACGAGTGGCTTTGGGATTTGACAGTTGGTATGTCCGGTCCGGTTCGTAAAAGTCGGGCCGGTTTTTTGGTTTAATTCTGACAAGTGTCCATTGGAGTTTGCACCATTAAATTGAGGTGGTGGTTTTACTTCTTTTTTTTTCCTTTTTAAAATTTATTTTTCAGTTTCATAGGGTATATGTCAATTGGGTCTTTTACTAAAATACTTATGAAAATCCTAAATGTAATTTTCTAATCTCAGTTTTTCTTACAGGTACTTTTGCTCGGTTAAACTTGGATTGACTTCTGATATGGTTTTGCACAGTTAGGTGAAGCCGAGACAAAGTAGTTTGAGTGATTACTCTTGGCGACACTGTTACTAGATTAGTATACCAGTTAAATTTTGTAGCTTATCACGTGCTAAATTGCACTCACTTTGTCCGATATTAGACCGCCAGCCAATCAGTCTAGGATTGATTGAATCTTATTTTGAGTATCATTACCTATTTGTTTGTCATATTTCTCCTAACCCGTTAGTTGGTGGGAGTAAAGACCCTTTAGATTTCAGTCTATGCAATGCAATAGAGGAAAAATCCAAATCCTTTATAGTTTTGACAATTTATTAGCGGCGATTTTGTGCATAGACTTGGTAAATTTTGAGTATTTTATACTGCAAGTTAAAAATATTATATTTGCCACTTAGTTTTAGATGCCTCGGGGTATTATATTTTAAAAAATTTACGATATATCCCTTTTTACGTAGTAGTACGTGCATGCAGCCACCTTGAGGTGGAATAATAGTACTGACTCTACTGAAATCACTCTTCACCTCAACCAAATTGTCACGGAAATTCCTTAAAGGTTTTTTATTTAACAAATTAATCGATAATAAGTTTTAATCAGAAATATGTTACCATGGAAGTCACGACAACCGTCAAGATCCGATTAGATGATGATTCTAGTCGGTATGGCAATAATTTTCTACCGCTATGATCATCATTTAGTGCTTATCAATTGTTCTATTCAATATCATTTAATACTTAATTCAATATTTAAATTTAAAATTATACTTAAGTTTTCTGTATTAAAGTATCAGGGTAAATATCTGATTATAACTTTCAAATAATAAATTCTAGATATATTTAAAATTAAATATATAACTAATATGTATTAAGGCGAGGACCGACTTATTATCCCGGCGTTCACGTACGTCTTAAAAAGACGGGTGATTTCCTTGTATAAGGATATTTATGGAATCTAAATCTACATAAAGATATTGTTACCATTATGTATTAGTTTTAATTGATAATCAAACATGCATTACCAACACTACGTTTCATGCTTTGCAGAATTTTCAATCAGCCCAGGGCTGATCTGGATTACCTTCTCTGACGTTATCACCGTCTTATCTTCTTCGATCACCAGATGGGATTATGAGCATTTTTTTGGCGTAGGCCTAACAGAGGATGCAACGGGAATTGGTGTGGTTGTCATGGACTGCAATGAGGCTTTTTACTGGGCATGTTCTAGACGAGTACCACATGTTTTTTATCATGTTCTTGCCGAAGCATTAGCTTTGGAGGAGGATATTTTATGTGCAATTGAGTTTTGTTCTCTTCCCTATGATGTTGGATTTATAGGTGATACTCTTACTGTACTTAGAATGGTGATGGGGGATATTAGCCCTTTTCTTATTATTTGTATCGAGACTATACACATGATCAGAGAGTTGCTTGCCATGGTTTCATCCTCAGGAATATTTTGGTTTCCTAGGGATAATATCCAACTAGCTCACACCATTGCTACTCATGCGAACTCAAGTGTTAGTGATGTTCATATGTGGACAAATCGAACTAACTTTTTGTCAAACGCTTCCGGCCGATTATCCGGAAACATAAATTAATACAGGTCAGTTTTCTCCTCAACAAAAAAAAACTTTATTGTTTTAAATTATATTTTATTATAATGATTTAAATGAAACTAATGTTTATGTGAAAATCTTTGCTATAAAGGCACCCCCTTCCATGATCTAAAACCCACAACCCAAGCAATGACTTATCCAAACACATTTCTGTCCTTGTCACTAGCTTTCTTCACTCTACTAGTCGCATCCCAAGCCGTAGTTCCTCCCTCCGAAACCTTCCAGTACGTTAACGAAGGCGAGCTCGGCGAGTACGTGGTCGAATACGGTGCAGACTACAGAGCCATCCCCATCTTTACTTTCCCCTTCCAGTTCTGCTTCTACAACACCACCCCAGACACCTTCCTTTTAGGGCTCCGGATGGGCAACCAAAGATCCGAATCCACAATGAGATGGATCTGGGACGCCAACCGCGGCAGCCCCGTCGGAGAAAAAGCTACCCTCACCTTCGGTTCCGATGGAAATCTCGTCCTCGCCGACGCCAACGGGAAAATAGCATGGCAAACCGCCACCGCCGGAAAAGGCGTGGTTGGGCTGCGCCTTCTCCCTAATGGCAACCTCGTTTTGTATGACGCAAACGGAAAATACATATGGCAGAGCTTCGACCACCCCACCGACACCATACTCGTCGGTCAATCGATAAAGTCCACCGGTCCGGCCGTATTAACAAGCCGCTGGTGGGAGCAAGGAACCGACAACGGTTTCTACAGTTTCGTGATGGAGAAGGACTACTGGGGCTTATACTACGAGCCGTGGAACACATCCAAGGTTCTCTACTACAAGTCAGCTGAGTTCGGGAACGGGAAAGACTCGTTGAACTCGCTCGAATTCTACGTTGAACCGGTGGATGCTTTGAACCACGCCTTCGAGCTCGGGTTCCGGTTGAACCTTGCAAAATCAGGCAACTCCGGTTCATCCATCTTGACCAGGCCCAAGTACAACGCCACATACTCGATGCTCCGGATCGACGTCGACGGGAACCTGAGAATGTACACCTACGACGAGCACGTTGACTACAAAGCCTGGGAAGTGACCTTCATCGTTTTCGATCGGGACGAGGGCGAGACCTCGGAGTGCAAGCTTCCTACGCGCTGCGGGAGTTTTGGGCTGTGCGAGGACAGCCAGTGCGTGGCGTGCATTAGGGCTAATAAGCCAGCTGGGATTCTCGGGTGGGACAGTAACTGCTCGCCGCCGATGCCGCCGCCGTGCAAGGCGGGGATGAAGCTGGAGTACTACAAGGTCGACGGCGTTGACCACTACGACAGTGATTACTATCCTGGGACAAAGTTGAGTTTGAAGCAGTGCCAGGATCGGTGCAGCAAGGACTGCAAGTGCGTGGCGGTGTTTTACAAGCAGGAGTCTTCCAGGTGTTCGTTGGTGAATCATATGGGAACATTTGTTAAGGTTGAGAATTCCGATCATTCTGGATATATCAAGATTGATGCTAGAGAGTCAGAGAATAATGTTGCTTCTCAGTAAACCGGAGATCGGTCAACTTTTTATGTTGTTTTTCTGTGATTACCTCTTTCTGCAATGTTTTGTAATGGATATAATAATTAAAGGAGAATATATATTCCTTTCATCATGTTCATCCTAACAATTTCTTTACAGCTTTTGCCTTTGTTTGAGTTAATTATATATTACAATATTGTTAACCTCTACCTAATAATTAAATTAAGATCGATCGCTCAACGTCGACATGAAATATAGTTTACCAACGGAGGAGGAAGTTTAAATTTAGGGCAATTAGAGCAAGTCAACAGCTTCCCTATAATAGCAAATTTGCTTGAATGTGGAGAATTTGGAGTTTTTTTGAACTCCAACGGTTGAAGAATTTGCTTAAATAACAGGGAAATTGAAGAGAGAAAAGATTTGCTTCAACCGACATTTAATGCTCCTTGGAAAAATTTTGATTATTTAATTCATTAATTGTTTCTCTTCAATAATTTTAAATGATTATGATAATATCTTAAAATAATTACAATAAAATTTTATAAAAAATACATAAAATCTCATTTGAATATTTTTACATGTACATATCTAAAATATTTAATAATCAAATATAATCTATTTTTCAATACAATTTACTAAATTTTAAGGCCATAAATATATTTATTTTGACGTTTGTTTATAAGTCATAACGTCGAAACTAAAGTTTTTTTTGGCATACATTTTATTTCTAATGGTTAAAAAAATAAATTTTAATAAATAATTGAAAAGAGATGAGTCTAATTAGTCATAATACGTTACAAAAATAATAATATTGTAATTCATAATGTGTTATTTTTATAATATTATATTATGTGTAAGTAATGTCAAATATGAAATGTTATTGTAACGTGTATTATAAGTTCATTATTTGTTTGTTCATTATCATTTGGATTTATTGAATATATGGTTTAAAAAAATAGAAGACAATTGGATAAGTATGTAGTATTAAATGAAAATAAATTTTAGAGAATGAAAAATGGAGTAACTGTTGGATTTGGGGTGAAAAAAACATGGGGAATATGAGGTTTGTTTCCCTATAATGGAGAATGTGAGTGGAGAAACTGTTGGACTTGCTCTTATATATGTAGGATCAGTTACTTGAGCATGTCAAAATTAAATCTGAATTGACAATAATAACCTTTTAAATGTGTATTAAAATTCACGAAACATTAATTTATAATTTGGAAACGTATTCAATCATTATATAGACTGGTTTAGACATTCAATGTTAGAGTTTTAGAAATTTATTTGTAAAAACTAATGAGTTAATGAAGCATGATTATGATATTTTCCAACTTCCATTGGACATGCTCAACTAGCAAACTCCTAATTTTATCATGCTATCCTGGTATCAAAATAAGAAATATATATTGATACAACAACAATATTATTGTTTTATTTGTTTGATGATGAGTATAAATAGCCGCTCCTCCAGTTTACTAAAAACTCGATTTACTTGTAATAATATTAGTTTTCCTCCTTCAAATGTGTCAGCAGTTATACACCACACGTATGAATCGATACTTCCAGAGCATATATGCATTTCGTTTCAGAAGATCTGGCTTAAAAAATGGCAAAATATATGTACAGATTAGGTACAAGAAATTCACATTTACAGAAAAATGGGATCCAGCAGAATTAATGGTCACATTGATTACATGTTAATTTTATAGAAAACCAAATTTCTCGTGTCTTCAAACACAACATAGTTTCCAGAATTCTCGTGCCTTATCAAATTCATCTGTCTCATGACTTTTAAACTTGGTAGATAATTTTGTAAAGTTTGAAACAGTTGAAAATGTCGAATGTAACGGGAGGACAAGAAAATCAGACTGATGAAACCATCGTCTGCTATGCCCCGACCATGATCACAACCAATGGGATATGGCAGGGAGACAATCCTTTGGATTATTCTCTGCCTCTCTTTATCCTGCAACTGACATTGGTCGTCGTCACCACTCGGACCCTTGTTTACATCTTGAAGCCCTTTCGCCAGCCCCGCGTCATTTCTGAGATCCTCGTAAGTTTCCTGTCTCAAATTATGTTGCTCACTAGATTCACGAATCTTAAGGTTATTTCTGTGATTTTAATGATCACAGGGTGGGATAATATTAGGCCCGTCGGTACTGGGACAAAGCCAGAAATTTGCAAACACAGTATTTCCTCTGAGAAGTGTGATGGTGTTGGAGACAATGGCAAACGTGGGGCTTCTGTACTTCCTATTCCTAGTCGGTGTAGAAATGGACCTTGCTGTGATAAGAAGAACAGGGAAGAAAGCCCTAGCCATTGCAGTTGCAGGCATGATTCTGCCTTTCCTTATCGGCACCTCATTCTCCTTCATGTTGCATAAGAGAACGCAGTACATGAAACTCGGCACGTTCATACTCTTCCTCGGCGTGGCTCTTTCTGTCACGGCTTTCCCCGTTCTCGCCCGAGTCCTCGCCGAACTGAAGCTCCTCAACACTGAGATCGGGCGAATCGCAATGTCGTCAGCCCTGGTGAATGATATGTGCGCATGGATCCTCCTAGCCTTTGCAATTGCCTTGGCTGAGAATGAGTCGGTTACTTTAGCCTCGGTTTGGGTGCTCCTCTCCAGTGCTGCATTTGTAATCTTTTGTATATTCTTAGTCAGGCCTGCATTGGCGTGGATTGTGAGAAGAACTCCGGAAGGCGAGACAATAAGTGATTTCTACATATGCTTGATCTTAACCGGGGTTATGATCTCGGGTTTCATCACCGACGCTATCGGGACGCATTCTGTGTTTGGGGCGTTTGTGTTTGGATTAGTGATCCCTAATGGATCTCTTGGTATAACTCTGATAGAGAGGCTTGAGGATTTCGTTTCGGGCCTTTTGTTGCCTCTTTTCTTTGCTATCAGTGGACTCAAAACAGAAGTTGGTGCCATTCAAGGGGCAGCTACTTGGGGTATTCTCATCCTTGTCATCATTCTTGCCTGTGCTGGTAAAGTTGCAGGCACTCTTCTTATGGCTCTATACTACAAGATGCCGTTTTCCGAGGGCCTCACACTTGGTTTCCTCATGAACACCAAAGGCCTTATTGAAATGATCATCCTCAATGTTGGTAAAGATCAAAAGGTATTCCATTTTCTTCTTGTTAAATGCAATTTGCTGCCTACCGTATCTCCATGTAGAATGTGTGTCGGATATGACATCATACAAAATATGACACTGTTGTTTAGTGCTATATATTATGATGATATTGCTTCAAAAATTGCGCATAGTTATATGCAGTCCATATTTATTCATGATATGACATTAATACTTTCAGTATTGATTCAAAAATAAATGTATATCAAGTATTTTAATACAGATACGTACTGTAAAAGTAATGTTGGATTGCACCTATCAATTACCCAAAAATTTCAAGTCCCTATGTCGAATATCAGGATAACACACGATTGCGTGTCTGAGTAATATAGCTGCCTACAATCAAAATGTAAAATGGTGTGGTTGATTGTGTTGTGACATTGCAGGTATTGGACGACAAATCTTTCGCTATCATGGTGATCGTGGCACTGGTTATGACCTCAATAATCATACCAACTGTGACAGTGATATACAAGCCAGCGAGGAAGTTTACACCATACAAGAAGAGAACCATCCAAAGAGCTAAAACAGATGGTGAGCTGAGAGTACTAGTATGTGCCCACACTCCAAGACAAGTCCCCACAATCATCAACCTTCTTGAGGCCTCCCATCCAACCAAGAAATCCCCCATTGGAGTCTATATCCTCCACCTTGTTGAACTCACCGGCCGCGCATCCGCCCTGCTCATCGTCCACAATAGTCGGAAAACCAACCGCCCGGCCTTGAACCGTACTCAGGCACAGTCAGACCACATCATCAACGCATTTGAGAACTTCGAACAACACTCGGGTTTTGTGTCGGTGCAGCCTTTAACGGTCATCTCCCCATACTCGACCATGCACGAAGACATATGCAATCTAGCCGAGGATAAAAGAGTTGCATTGATTATAATCCCTTTCCACAAACAACAAACGGTTGATGGAGGAATGGAAGCGTCGAATCCAGCTTACAGAACAATAAATCAGAATGTTTTAGCTAATTCTCCTTGCTCGGTCGGCATCCTGGTTGACCGAGGGCTCAGCGGCTCGACCCGGTTAGCCGCGGGCCAAGTCGCCCACCACGTAGCTATATTATTTTTCGGCGGCCCTGATGATAGGGAAGCCTTAGCTTACGGTTGGCGGATGAGTGAACATTCAGGGATAAGTTTAACCGTGCTGAGGTTCATTGCCGGAGAGATGGGTGGAGATACAAGTTCAAACGATGGCTCCCGCCGCCATGAACCGTCAGTTATAACCGTCATAACAGACTCAGATAGGGATAGGCAGGTAGATGAAGACTTCATCAACCAGTTCAGGGCGAGAACGTCGAGCGATACATCGATCGTGTTCACGGAGAAAGTGGTGTGCAATGGGGAAGAAACTGTGGCTGCAATAAGGTCCATAGATAGCATCCACGATCTATTCATAGTTGGCCGGGGACAAGGCATGATTTCGCCGTTGACGGCGGGACTGACAGATTGGAGCGAGTGCCCTGAGCTCGGGGCGATCGGAGATTTGTTAGCGTCGTCTGATTTTGCGGCCACGGTTTCAGTGCTTGTGGTTCAGCAATATGTTGGGGTGGATGGTCATGAGGATCCTTTGGGCAGCCCCGGCGACGCATTAGACTCGCATTTCAGCCACGACAATATGAACCGGCGAACAAGTGATCAGATTGCATTTCATTCTCAACCTTGATCGTTAGTTGGGTCAGTTAGGTCAAATATGTAGTTAATTTACTATCATAGTAAGTGCAATTGTAATTATGGATAATCCCTAGAGTTACAAGTAAAAAAATTGAATATACTATTTATAGGTTCCATTTCATCTTCAGAGTTCAGATCAAACCCCTGAGTGCAAATATATTCCAAGGTAAATACTACACAGTGTCCGGTAAACTGGTGGTAACTGATGGCAGAGGCAACTGTCTCCTTTGCGATTCAGAGACTGAGCACTCTGTTAGAAGATAAGAAAAGGTTCCTGAGAAACGTGGAGACGATGAAGTGTTTTCTGGAAGATGCGGACAGAAGGCAAGATGAAGATGCGGTGATTCGCACTTGGGTGTCTCAGGTAAGAGGTGTTAGCCTTGATGCAGAGAATGCCATTAAAATGAAGCCATCCCTGAGAACATGTATTCACAAACTGAGAACATGTCTCATCTCCCACACAAGATCTTCCCTCATGATACCCTTATCATGTGAAAGAGCATGCAAGAGTACAAAAAGTGTATATATGGATTACAGGAATATTAGATAGATGTGAATCCCAAATCTAGGTTAAGAAAACATGTATTCACAAACTGAATACGTATTCACAATATCATCTTGAATGGATAAACTGGTGGTTAATTAAAATAACATTTTAAAAATTATTTACTTTCACTGATTTTTTTGACCTACGAGCGAATGATGTCTATTTTGTTCAGTAACTAATAAAAAATTAATGAAAGTAATAGAATATTATTAGGTTGTATCTTAAAAGTATCTTCATTTATTAACACTCTATGAATGTAGACCAAAGAGTATATGTACTATATCAATTGGAATGATTGAAAATATTATTATAACGTATGAATTATGATTATGATTCATTTGTGATATTGTATGACTGTATAAAATTAATGGTACAGGCAGTAGAAAATGAATAAAATTAAATTGCAGACTTGCTATGAGGAAAAATGGTGGTGGAAATTGTTTTTAATTTTTTGACATTATACAATACTATTGTGATTAATAGTTTAATTAATAGGGGGAGTAGGTAACAACAAACAAAAAAGCTAAAAAACAAAAAACAAGAGCAAACTACGTACGCTACTATTATATGGACATTTCCACCTTCCGAACACCGAAACATCCTTTCTGCATCTTCATATATACAAAATTATATAAAGAATGGACGTATTTGAGCATATACTGGATGGTAATACTCATTCTTCTTCGTGCCAAAGTTATTAACACATCAGTTTATATGCTCAAGGGGTTACTAGAAATATGATTCAGTAAAGAAAATTCTTGTGGCTTTTATAAGTTTTCGTTATTTTAGTTACCAGTTAGGTTTGATTTCAATCTGTGGAAATTAATTTAGAGCATCTCGAATGGTAAACAAATAAGAAGTGTTTCTTTAATTCCACGTCATCACTTTTGAGAAATCTAAATAAGAAGCAAACTCAACAATGGTAAAAATTTAAAGTTCTACTCATCATTAATTATTAAGAGCAAAAATAAACCTAAAAATGTACCACATTAAATTTGGTAGTTACTCCTTAAATAAACCTAAAAATGTACTACATTAAATTAGGTTAAGAAGTAACTACCCAATAAGGAGTGTTCTGTAAAAATCAGCAATGGTAAAAAATATAGAAGAAACACTTTTTATTAAGAAAACTTGTCTTAAAATACTCCATTGGAGATGCCTTAGGCAAAACTGAAACATCACATTCACCAACAAGTTTTGTACGTTGAAATCTTCCTCACCAGTCACTACACAATAAATTTCAAACAACCCTGCCTGGCACCATGCGTGTCCTACTCATTCGTTATTAACATGAATGAGTATTTCATATATAGGTCAAAATTGGATGGTAATACTCTCATTCATTCTTTATTTTATTTGATCCACTTCTCTTACAAACTCATGTAATTTTAATTTTATTATAATTTTAATATTAAATTTCCATTTTTGAAAGTGATACACTATTCATGTTAAAAGGATTTTGGATAAACAAAATAAACATGGTCTTGGTAGGTGAGTGTGAGTTTTGGGTGAAGGGCCAAATGGAAAATGGTGGATGGGCCAAGTAAGAGTCTAATATCTGGAGTGAGTGATGCATACAATTTTAGTCACAATTTTAGAGAGGCAATTCTGCAGCCAGCAGATTTTCTTTCTAAAATGAGTAATGCAAACAAATCATCTTTGATATTTAACTGGAACTCTTTGTCATCTTCTGTTAAGAGCCTTATTATAGTTGATGCAGTAGAAATTTCTGCAATCAGAATCTCTGACTCATACAGCTGATACTACTAATTGTTTTTTCCTCTCATGTACAGGTACTCATATTAGCAGTGTTGACTGAACGGTGCACCATAGTTCTCAACAATGGCTAGACTTTACAAATGAACCACCATAGCACTACTCATCAAAGGCCAGATACTACAAACCATGTAGAAGGCAATGATGGCCCATTCTTAAAGCTATATTTAAAACTCCAATCTGCAGAAATAACCTGTATATTTTTTGCTCATGCCTATTTCTTTTTCATGCCTTGGGTCGCTTTGTATTTTGTCCTTAACAAATTGCTAATAGACTCGAGGTGGTTAGTGGAGGAAGTTTTAAGTTTTTAGGTATTTTTTGAGAAGCATACTATACTTCTAGGGGCTTTTGTCCCTTATGCCTATTAAGGCTATGTAATAACTTGCCTCCATGACACTTTTTTAGATCTGGGAAGCCAATAAATTCTCCCCCATCACATGATGGTTTTTAATTTTAAAAAAAAGTATAAAATTAAGTGTGGCAAACCAAAGATAAAATTGGATAAAACTCTTTTGGAACGGAAAGAGAACGTAAGCAAACTATATTGATAGTATAAGAATTCAAATAACTAGACCATGTAAAAAGCGTGTTGCACAGTCACTTGAAGTATTTTAGTATTTGAAAATACAAAGAATGAGCAATTGCAATAAATATGATTGATAATAGAAAATATGTTGGTACAACAGAAATGCTGAAAAAAATATTACGTAAATTGAAATAGAGATTCAAAAGATGTGAAAGACATTATTTAAGGGAAATTTGTGCCTTCAGTTTGATATTTTAACTTCTGTCCATTTCCTCTCTTTTTTGTAGTTGACTGATTAAAAGATTATTTTCAGAGTCGGCTTTAGTGTTATTTGAATGTGTGCGGTTCACTTTATCTAGTATTATAAATTATACTAGTATAATGTCCCGTGCATTGGAATTTAATTTTAAAACATTATAAATTAGTAAAAAACAATATAATGTTAATTAAGTAATTTTGATCAAGTATTATTTTTAAAAAACTAAGTAATATGGGAAAATATGGATTAGGGGAAGTGGAACTTTGTTTATTTATAAATAGGGTGTAATTCTTACCTAATCTCTAAGAAAGGAAGTGGTTTAGTTTAAAAAAATCTGTAAAACATATTTAAAAGGGAGATTACAACAATACCCTCACTTCATTATTAATAAAATAATTTTGAAAATTCCATTTAAAAATTTTAAGAACATTCATAGCAATACTCATTAATTTTAAGAACATTAGTTCAAAACATCATTAAGCAGATAAACATAGCAGCAATATATTGCAACATCAACCATCTCGGCATCTTGTGAGCATCTTGGAGGTGGCTGGGCATCATCCATTGGGCGAATGCAACGATGGGTGGGTCACGGTTGCCCAGCAGTAAGCTTCTTGAAAATATGCGCCGCCGTTTTGCTTTCACGGCTATATCTCGGGAGCCATGAAATCTGGTGTACCAATGTACGCCTAACAGACTAAAAGTGGCTGATCCTGATCTCATTCGAGAAATCTTCACCTCAGAAGCTGAATTCTACGAGAAAAACGAAGATCATCCTCTCATCCTCTCATCCGCAGTGGCGGATCATATGGGGCCAAAAGGGGTCCGGCCCACCTCATACATTTGTTAAGATATAGCCTATATATAGTATTATTCTCCCTTTAAATAGTATTTAGTAAAAAAATAATCGGTGGCCCACTTTACAAAAAAAACCAACTTGTACAAAATACATAAGAAGAGTAGAAATTTTACTAAAATTAGATTTCTAAATAGAATTAGTGAATCATTAGTAGGGACCACACATTTTGTTAATTTTCTATTAGTATTTTGTTTTTGCTTTTTGATTTATAATTCTTATAGGATTTATATTAGTAATATTTTTTAAAAGAATATTAGCTAATCCTATAACATATCAGTAATAAGACATACTAATGTTATTAGGATTTGCTTTTTGTAATTTGAACGGGTCTTTTCAGTCATGAAAATTGTGAAAACAAGCCTGCGTAGGTGAATGGAAGATGATTTTCTGCGAGATTCTTTGATACTATATATTGAAAGAGAGATTGCGAGACCATCCTCATTGATTCGATTATCGACACTTTTGAGATTATTAAAGAGAGAAGAGTTAGATTCAAATAAATTTTATATTTTCTTTAACAATAGTTGGTCCGTTATATGTATGATTCTTTTATTTCTAAATAAATTACTTTATTATACCATTAATTTTATAATATCATTAATTCTTTCGAATTCAAATTTTAATGATTAGTCCGGCCCCCTTGTCAGTAAAATCCTGGGTCCGCCCCTGCTCATCCGCCAGCTCGAAGGCGACGGCCTGCTGAGCCTCAAAGGCGAGAAGTTGGCTCATCACCAGAAAATCATCACTCCGACTTTCCATATGGAGAATCTCAAAGCATGTGCAAAAATCCAATTTTTTCAGAGAACTTTCCAATTTTATTGCTTCTCAATTCCTGACTGTTGAAAAACAGCTGCTTATACCAATGGGAGCGAAGAGCGTGGTGGAAATGCTGGACAAATGGTTCAGAAATGCTAATGAAGTCGAAAGCGAAGTTTTCGACTGGTTTCAGAATTTGACAGAGGATATCGTGACCAGGGTGGCGTTTGGCTGGAGATACGAGGAAGGGAAGGCCATTTTCCGGCTGCAGGCCCAGCAGATGGTCCTTGCTTAGGAGGCCTTCCAAAAAGTTTCAATTCCGGGTTACAGGTAAAATCGACGTGTCGGAATTAAATGTGACTGGATAATTAACAGTAACAGAAATTTATTGTAATGAACAGTAACATAATTAAAATTAATTTATTAATAATGAAGTGAGGGTATTATTATAATCTCTCTTTTAAATATGTTTTACAGATTTTTTAAAACTAAACTACTTCACTTCTTAGAGATTAGGTAAGAATTACACCCTATTTATAAATAAACAAAGTTCCACTTCCCCTAATCCATATTTTCCCTATAATGTAATAACCTTTTGGTGAAAAATAAATTGGTCGCTAAAATGTTGTTACGTTTTCAAGAATCTAAGAAATTAAAAAATTATATAACCTTATTATCCCATCTTCTGGAACACTTCCTTATAACCTATACTAACGGTACTATGGATTGGTTGATCATTGTTGTCACAAATTAAAATATTCAAATCAAAATAATCAAAATTTCTACTTTTGACTCTAAAGACAACAACAAATAGTTGGTCATGAATGAAAATGGGTTTTGAGATGCAGTGCTTTTTATTGATAGTTGTCCGACGTAGGAGTAGTTTTATAACATGTTGCTCCTAAGAAAATTTATAATATTTGTATGCATATATTATAATAAAATATTATGCAAGTAAAACTTATATTTGAGTAATATAATAAAATTAAAACTTTTTTACGAATAGATATTTGTGCATCGGCGTGTGTGTCTTATAACGCGAACATGGCAAAAAATAGCTGATATTGATGATTGAATAATTTATAAGTGATCTTAAATGGACCGAAATTTTTATTTAATCAAATACGAAAATAGTTAAAAACTAATAAAGAAAAGAAATGTATAATAAAAAAATAAAACAAAAAGAAGGCATAATGCAGAACACATTAATATGACCTAAAAAATAAACGACTAATTAATTCCCAATTTTTATCTCTTTGATTGCATGAATTAACCGTGGATTAATACACCAAATTAAATACCCATTAAAACCGACCCGATGTAATACCAACCCAATAAAACTTTTATTTTAATTCACTCATAAATTAATTTACATTGATACGGCCATGATGTGTAGGAGGCCAATTAAAACGTTTTATGTTAATTCACTCATCAATTATTTTTCATGTGAATTCTAAACGTTTCTTTAACCACAAACTAACTACACTGGCTGCACCATGAAAGACATCCTAACAGAATGATATTACCTTTGAGTGGATTTAATGGGTTTTCTAAAAATATTTGTAATCACCCGAGAATCATTAGTTTCAATTTGTTAAATACTAATAAATATATTTTTTATTTTTTTATTTAACTTTTATGAAAATTTTATCATTTAAATAATTGAGAAAGTCTCTGGAGAGACCGTCCATGTTATAGACCAATGACTATATAGTAATGGTATGGTAAAATAAAACAAGGAGTAGTTACTATTCACGCGCTAAAACTATTCACGCGCACTATTCATTGGTCTGTTCACTGAACTGCACTATTCACTGATCCATCACTATTCACTGGGCTGCACTGTTCATTGGGCTGCATTATTCATTGGACTGCAACAAATCTCACATCTGGCCATACATGCCTAAAACAGACCAGAATATGGGGATTTTAACACATAAATTACACATTATAGGCGGAAACATGAACATGAACATCTAAACATGCTACCCTAGCCAATTTTCACACACCAAACCTCACATCTGCCCATTCATGCCTCAAACAGACCAGAACATGGGAATTTAAAACAGAAGGTCCACATTATAGGCAGAAACATGAACACGAAAATCTAAACATGCTACCTTAACCAATTTTAACACACCAAACCTCACATTTGGCCATACATGCCTCAAACAAACCAAAACATGGGGATTTTAACACATAAGGTCCACATTATAGGCAGAAATATGAAAATGAACATCTAAACATGCTACTCTAGCCAATTTTAGCACACCAAACCTCACATCTGGCCATTCATGCCTCAAACATACAAGAACATGGGGTTTTAAGCACATAAGGTCCACATTATAGTCCCAAACATGAACACGAACATCTAAACATGCTACCTAACCAAATTTTCACACACCAAATCTCACATATGGCCATTCAAGACTCAAACAGATCAAAACATGGGGTTTTAAGCATATAAGGTCCACATTATAGTTCCAAACATGAACACGGACATCTAAACATGCTACCCTAACCAATTTTCACACACCAAACCTCACATCTTTCATGCCTCAAACAGACCGGAACATGAGAATTTTAGTACATAAGGTCCACATTATAGGCACAAACATGAACATGTACATCTACACATACTAACCTAACCAATTTTCACACACCATCACATCTAGTCGTTCATGCCTCAAATAGACGGAACATGGGAATTCTAACACA
The DNA here is from genome assembly GCA_948330725.1 of Sherardia arvensis. NCBI lineage: Eukaryota > Viridiplantae > Streptophyta > Magnoliopsida > Gentianales > Rubiaceae > Sherardia > Sherardia arvensis. Next base: position 37,216,144 of record OX415236.1, on the reverse strand, counting down.
TAAGAACCACATTATAGGCGGAAACATGAATATGAACATCTAAACATGCTACCCTAGCCAATTTTCACATACCAAACTTCACATCTGGTCATTCATGCCTCAAACAGACCAGAATATGAGAATTTTAACACACAAGGTCCACATTATAGGTAAAAACATGAACATGAACATCTAAACATGCTACCCTAACCAATTTTCACATACCAAACCTCACATCTGCCCATTCATGCCTCAAACAGACCAGAACATGGGGATTTTAACACATAAGATCCACATTATAGGCAGAAACATGAACACGGAAATCTAAACTTGCTACTCTAGCCAATTTACACACACCAAACCTCACATTTGGCCATTCATGTCTCAAACAGACCAGAATATGGTGTTTAAGCACATAAGGTCTACATTATAATCTCAAACATACACAAACATCTAAACATGCTACCCTAACCAATTTTCACACACACCAAACCTCACATTTGGCCATTCATGCCTCAAACAGACCAGAACATGGGGATTTTAGCACATAAGGTACACATTATAGGCACAAACATGAACACGAACATCTACACGCTACCCTACCCAATTTTCACACCAATCCTCACATCTGGTCATTCATGCCTCAAACAGATCAGAATATGAGATTTTAAGCACATAAGATCAACATTATAGTCCCGAACGTGAACACGAACATCTGAACAAATCAAATCATCTAAACATCTAAACATGAACACGAACACCATGACAATCCGATTTACAACACAGAACACTAACAAATCAAAAACAAACAAAAAAATGCGCGAACAAATCGACAAAGCCGACGAAATTAAAGAGATCCGAAACTTTACTTGATAGCGCGCACATCCCCATCACTATTGGGATCGAAAAATCGAATCAAATTGGGAAGAAATTTAGGGTTTGGATTTGGGGGAAAACGAGAGCGAAGGATTTCGGGGGAAAACAAGAGCTCTGGAGAAGATGAAAAGTGGGGGAGAGAGAAAGAGAATTTTTATATTTATACTATACTATTTTATGAAATTGCAAAAGAAGTCCCCGCGTATTTCATGTCTTTTCAACACAGGCCCTCGTGTTTTTTTCTTTACATTGAGTCTAGTCTATGATTTGGATGGTCTCTTTTGAGAATTTCTATAAATAATTTTGTCAAAAATTTAATTATTTTTCAAATCATATGAAATATCGTATGCATATAGTATGCATATATTATCGGTGAATGAAAATATTAATAATTTTTATGGCATAATTTTTAAGAATGGATCAACCCATAATAAAGAATTTGTGATAGTGAATAAGTACAGTTTTTATTTAAGGGAACGTTACAATTCAGGTTTTAAAATTAAGTTTTACCGTTACAAAATAAAAATCATTCTTGACGATCATTAAGTGCAGTTTTTATTTTAGGAAGCGTTACCATGGAGATTTTTAAATTAACGTTTTGATTATATTTTCGGATATAATTGCAGGTTATAAAGAAGAAATAGTGCATGAATTACTTGCACAAAAATAATAAAGAATCGGAGAGGATGATTTAATATTGTTTTTATTTCAAGGAACGTTACGAAGCAACGTTACAAAAATAATAAAGAATTGGTGAGGATGATTAAGTCCATTATTTATTTTAAGGAACGGTTATGGTGCAGAGTAAGTTTTGACAATTTTTAATGAAATCATTGCAGGCTATATAAAAAAAAGGGCGACTAAATGCAAAAATCAAATACCAATAATCAGCAGGAATATAGCTATGCTTTTAAATTGTGAAAATCTAAACTTGATCAAAGAAGTTAAGTAGTAAAGCCAGTTTCAATTCGTTTCAAGATTTCTACATCCAAAACTACAAAAATGAATGAGAAATACGCAAATCCATTAGGGCGCGTTTGGTTCGCAGTTTTTTGAAGATCCCGGACTATCTAAGTCTGGTTTTACCAAAACGCATTTGGTTCGCGATTGGTTTTTGGGATATTTTTATTTTATTCAAAGTCCCGTTTTTCCCAAATAAAAACTGGTTTCTCCTGTAGAAGTCCAGAATTTGTGCAACTGTTTAGACAAAACCAGATTTGGTTTCGACTCTCCCACACCAAAATCCACTGCCTCCGCGTTTTCCCTACCACCGACGCCACCTCCGTGCACGGTCTCACCTCCGGTGAAGTCTCATTCCGGCGACTTACTTTCTCCGGCGAAGCCTCTTCCCCGGCAACGGGTCCTTTGCCGGCGACGGGTCCTTTGCCGGCGACGAGCTCCCTGCCCGGCGTCAATTATTTCTGGCCGGTGACGCATCCCTCAGAGTCCACGCCTCCCTGGACCGGCGACGCCTTCCCCGTCGACGCCTCCCTGCACGGTCCCGACGTTTCCCTGGACATAGTCCCGCCGCCGGAGATCCAAGGCCGCCGTAGCCCCGCCATCTTGCCGAAAGCCCACTTTCTGAAAGCCCACCTCCCCTCTCCTTGGTACGTATTAGTTGATTATGGTCTTTAACTTTTATGATCAAATTTCCTTTTATCTGTCAATCCTTATCAGGATTACTTCATCTGCGTGTATAGATTGATTATGTTGCTCTTGAAGAGGGTTGACATGTTCTTGTTACAATTAGTTTGAGAGTCTTAGAATGACCGAAACCACTATTTTCTTAATTATACTCGTGGACCATTTTGTACGGTGATGACTGATATTAAGCTAACTTTCTCTTGGCAAATAAGCATCCTTTGCGGTGACTTTACCGGAATAACTTCTTCCGTCTCAAGTTTGCTTTGAAATCATTTTTGCTTGTTTTTGGGGGAGTTTCCATGATCTTGAACTATATCTTCGTAATATGGACAGTCATACTCCTTCATGTTAAGTCTAGGCATGATTTAACTATAATTAGAATTGAAAATGCTCGATTCTAACTGTTTTCTATGGCTTGTGAAAGCCAGAAAATCTGAGTGTTTGGCCTAAGGCAATCTTTCTGGACCACTCGTTACCTGTCCTTTTCGGGTAATTTGAGATTGAACTATGTCTTTTGCTCTGTATCTGAAATTGGTTATGTTTATCAGAAATTTTAGAATTTAGATGTGCAGTTTGTATTTGCATTGTTAAGTTTTTGAAGAAAGGGGAATAAGTTTGATTACTGTAAGAAAACATGATCCCGAAGTTGGCACTTATAAGTGACTGGAAATAGCTTGCTTGTTAATCTGTTGGAGATTGTGTCTAATGTTGAAGATGTGATTTGTTGCAGTTGCCGGCTACTCCTTCAAAAGAAAAAACGCCCGTCATTCCAGAAAAGAGGCCACAGGTAGTTGAAACTTCATAAAAACAATACTCTTTGTTTGCATATGAAGTTGTGGACTGCTTGAGAATTAATTTTAGCTGGCATTATTTTGTGCTTTCTAGCTGAACTATATTGTACCAGCCGGGTGCTAAGCCTTCCAAATAGGTGGAATTTTGAAAAGAAATTACTTACACAAATTAAAATGAAAAGCAGGAAGCTTTTAGTTGCGTCTACCAGTGAATTTGGATGTGTTTTGCTGTTACAGAAATTTTTAAATTTCAATTGATGCTTCGATAGTTTGATGAGCATTTGGCATGTTTGTTGTCACGGTATCTAATCAAGAAAGATAGCATAGCTTGCCGATTTCATACTGCTCATTTTGGAGGTACCCTTTTGAATCACTGTCTCAGTCTTTTCATGGTTTTACAAAGTGATTAGTGATTAGTGATTGTGAGTATATACTTGACTCGACTGTGTGTTTTAGGGTAAACGAAAAGGAAATTTTAAAGTGTGTACTCTGGTGGAACTCTGGACACGCCAGGTTCTGGGAAAGTGTTGCAGTACTGGCATTGTTGTGGGTCTGAAGATCCATTTCACCCCGGCTGTACTGCTTCACCCCATGCTTCCCATGATGACTAAACCCGACACCATCAGATCATCTTTCAAGCACCCCGGATGTACTTCTTATAATGGACAGATGATCCGGTTTGGTACCACCTCCACCTTATTCATGCTTCTTGTGTTTAAATATGCTAATTTGTATTGTCTTTGAATGCCAGTGGAATTTCAAGGGAATAAGTGTATATCTTTTAATAGGTGATCAAATGCGGAATATTTGATTAAAAGTGGATAACCTATTCTGCATTTAATCTTGTGGATAAGTTGAACTCAGTTACATGTTCTCGTAGTTATTTTCTGATAATTATTGTATCTGAACACGTATCCAGTTTTAAGTTCGAGATACAATGTATAAAACCTCATGCAACGAGTACACTACGCAGTTCCATGGAATGGATTGGTTTCTCTCAGTGGTTGAATATTCTCATTTGTTAATCCTTATCTGACATCATTGCTTTAAACAGCTATTTATCTCAATCATAAGCATCACTTTTGTTTGGTGATTTCACTACTATTGATTTTTTATCTTATACAAATATGCAGATATCAAATATGTAGATATGTTACATGACTATTAAAATCTTCTATCGAATTGACTGTTGCACTCATGTTCCTGTATGATGTGGTTATGCTGGTAAATATCCTTCAGTCCGAGCTCATTGGTGTATCATGTTCGGCCTTGTGTGTGCTGATTTTTCATGAATGTTATGTTCAGGGGCGGAGCCAGGAAAAAGTAATGGCGGGGGCTAATGTGAAAAAAGAAAAAACTTCCAATGAAACGTCATAATTTTTATATTTTATAAAATTTAATTATCAATTTAATGTGGTACATATTAAAATTTAATTGAAATAATAATTAAAACAGTGACGGTAATATTTGATGAAGATTCTGTAAACTATATATTGAACAAAATTGATGATATTTATTATAAGTTCAGTGTGTAGTGTTTTTTTATATAGTATTTATAAGATATTCCTTTAAAATTTTAAAAATTAGAAATATTTGAAGAAATTGTTGGGTATATCATGATATTTTCAAAATTTGAGATGTATACTAACTATTATTAAGAATATAAATTTTGTGACACATATGTTATTTGATTTTCAAAATTTTAAAATTATTCAACTTTCATTTCATTTTAGAAAAACATTTATATTTCTCATTTTAAATTGCGTATCTTTAAAATTTAAATCAAATATTTAAAATTTAAAAAGTATACATAAACCTATATTTCTGTAAGTAGTCTAAATAATTAATTATCAAGAGGGTGTTAAATATTAGAGATGAGGGAATGGGTTTAAAAAATAAATAATGAGAGTATTTTTCTTTTTGAAAATGAGAGTATTTATGAAATAAGAAAGGTGGGGAGTACAAGAGTGACAAAAGTCAATACGGGAAAATGCTATTCTCGAATTAAAAAACGAAATTGATGCGAACATCTCTGGCCACGAAAAGTATTAACTAATTTTAAATTAAAGAAAGGAAGTTCACAAATTCGAACGACGCCGTCTCGTTCATGATTGAATTTATTAAGAATAAAACAGAAAATAAGACCCTTCTTCTCTAGGAGAACTGTACGCTCGGCGGGGGCTGAAACTACCGGAAAAAATGGCGAAGCTAAAAACTACCGCTACAATTCGGGGTTTCCGGTGACTCTGGCGGGGGCTTCAGTCCCCGCTAGACCCGGTCTGGATCCGCCCCTGGTTATGTTGAAACTGCAAAAGTATGGAATTTTATGATTGATGGAGCTGTTTTTTCGTTACTTTACCTAATGCTATCTTTGAAGCGAAAATTATGAAGCTTTAGAAGCTAAATTACTGGAAATAAAACACCCTTTTTTTGTTGGTTGAATGTTGAACTGATGCTATTGAAAAGTCTTTGCAGTACATATATGTTGGATCATCTTTATTGATTCTACAGGCATGGTTTTTCTGAAAATCACGAAAACTAGGTTATATTTTGAGCTATTGATTTGCTGCTTTTCATTGCACGTTGCGACTAACATGAGAAGCCAATTAGCTCAAATGGTAGAGCATTGTGCATTCGCACAAAGATGTGGGTTCAAATCCCTCATTGGCTGTCAATATATTTATTCTTTTAATTTGGTTCGATTTATGTTTTTTGTTGTTTTCCAGTTGAGCTTTGCGTACACCGGAATGAAACAAGGTAATCTGCAAAGAGAAGTGCAGTAGAAAAAATAGAAAAGTACAGTAGCAAAAATACAGAAACGTTTGCTAAAAATATTAAAATTATTTGTAACCAAAATTCAGAAGAATCAAACAGTGAAATTCAACAGCACTAAAACAGGAGCAAAAGTACAACATCAGCTGCAAATAATCAAGAGGCGAGTGAGGGAGGGGCTTTCAGACGGGGGTTCCGGCGATTCGGTGGCGGTGGTGGAGTCGACGCTGACCGTTGGAGGCGGAGGAGGCGGAGGGAATTATTGGGAGATTGCAGAGCGGGGAAGAAGAAGAAGAGAAAATTGCAGGCTATGAACAAAAATAGCGCTATGAATTTTGAACGATACGTAATGAATATGCAACGCACAGGAAAGGGTGATAATGAACATCAAAGTTATCGAAAATTAGCGCAAAAAAAAGTTGTGTTTTATTCAAATTGTCGTTACGATGAATATTTTAAATATTAAATTACGAAACAAAATCAATATCCACGCAAATCAAACAAGTTTTAAATTTTATAATTGCAAAATTTAAATCAAACCAAACAAGATTTTTGTTTTGGACTTGCAAAATCCTGACGAACCAAACAAGATTTTTGTTTTGGACTTGCAAAATCCTGACGAACCAAACAAGGTTTTTGGAAAACCAGACTCACAAAAACCCAACTCTCAAAAACCAAAAACAAAAACCAGACTCTCAAAAACCTTGCGAACCAAACACACCCTTAGATTCTTGGAATATATAAAATTCAGAGCCCTAGAACACGTGTTAACAAAATGATGTGCTAAACTAAATTAGCCAAGCTTCCCCGAACTAAATTAGTAATCGTCGTGATACTCTGGCCAGACCGAAGTGTGAAGTGGAATGGATACGCAGAGATTTTTGAGGTACCATCAGACAATTCCCTTTCAACTTGGCGGTGGCAAACAAATGCTTTTTCTTTCCAGAATTCGCCTCCCTGTTCTCTCTCACACACACCACTCCCACCGCCACCCCGATTCTCATTAACACCTCCCAGATTGCAGTTTAACTAAAATTGCAGACCATAATCAGCAGCACCTACAGTCCCTTCAACAGCTTCCTCCTTCTGCACAGCTACCGCCACGGGCTGAACCTTTATGCAAACACTAAACTCCACAAAAACAAACATGAACTTCAACAAACTGAAATTCTGCTCAAAGTTAAGGCAGGCAGAGTCCATCTTACCATAAACAAAAACCACAAACAATCTGGGTTCTCTTGCTATTCTCTCTTCCTTAATATCAGAAAACAGGGGAATCAAAAATGGGAAAAAGGGCTAAAGGGGTGGGAATTGAAAGGATTTATTGTTCATATTTAGAGTGGACTGAGTATCAAAACATTTTGATTATAAGCCTATAAAATAGTGCTCCCAAAATATTAGGAAATTCATTGATTGAGAGATTGAGATGCTTACATGAATACGAAGAAGGCGCTAGCAGGCCTCTTAGGCTTGTTCGGATCCTTGTTTGCCTTTACCTTGCTAACAGGGGCCTTCTTCGGCGCGTTATTCTTCACGGGCAGTTTCCATATGAACACCCCCTGCAAACAAACAATGTACTGTACAAATTATTTTGAAGATCATCAAACTTTTTTGAAGAACAAACAATGTATTGTACAACTCATGTATTTTCTTAACCTTCTCTTAGAGTGATGAGAAGTCAGGTTTGAAAATGTTTGTACACATCAGGAGTCTAAATATTAATATAGTTAGCTGATATTGTATATGAGTTCTTTTGTGAGTTTTATTTTTAAAAAAATTAATTCTTGTCAAAGTGTTGCAAAATGTATGTATTATATGATGAAAACATGGAAGAGTTTTAGAAATGGGAAGTGAAAGTGCCAAGAGGATAAAAAATTTTGTCATTAATCGGATTATTATTTGAGATATGGGAAGTGAATGTACGGATACATACCTCCAAGTTTTTAAATACCTTCTCATTCTTTACATGTATTTAAATTTGCACCACCATATTAAAAAGAAACACCCTACCTTACCAGGTTTTATCCCTTCATCCTGCATTTTCTTTAACAAAAATGAAGCCTCTTTAGGTTAACCTGCAAATCAGAAAAGACACAACATTGTAATTCCTATATAAATAGTCCTCAGAGCACAAAAGAGTGAAAATATGCCTTTCTATTTACTGGTGACTTCCATAGAGTTCAACAAATGATTTCATCAAAATTATAAAAATCAGATTCAGAAAGCTATACATCACTTGAATGGATCAAAAATCAGATTCACTGCTTAGCCTTCTGCTTCTCTTTTGGCCTCTTACGGTTGACTATATACTTCACATCCTCCTCTCCAGCTCCTCGGATTCAATATCATCATCACTAATAAGATTGCATCAAGATAGATTGATGGCAGAAAACACTGGCCAGTAGAGGGATACAGAGCTATAAAGCTGATGTAAAGTGAAGAGATGATATCATTTAATATTTCTATATAAAATAGTTATGTTCAGCCAACAAATGATACTGTAAAAAATACCTACAAAACTCACTGCTCCTTCCCATTAACCTGGGACTTGGCAGCATCAGGAACACAATATGCCTAGTAAAGCTGCAAAACCGTGCACACCGCCTGCGGCAAGACCAAATTAACACCCAATCATCAGATATTTGTTTGTTTAATGGAAGAGTTTCGGAGAATGGTGGCGCCGGAGATGCTAGCGTTGGTGGTGGTGGCCGCGGTGCACGGTGATTGGGGATCACCTCATCCCTCACAATCCCTCATCTCCAGAATCCCTCATTTCTGAAGGCACCTGATCAGACAGTTCTATCTCAATTAGCCTCATAAGGGATAGCTTGCGAGATGTGCCGGAAGACAATGCCTCGTCCAGCCTCTATAACTTCTTGCATTTGCTCATCTGCCTACATTAATCACAATCCCAAGCTTAAACCTCACATCCAATTCAAAACTAATAATTTAACTTTCAAAAACTCTGAAATCCTAAATTTCAAACCTAAAAATCATATTTTTAACTCTAATTAAGATGCAAATCATGTAATATACAATTATAAATCAGATTGGATATTTGAAAAGTGAAAAAGGAGGCAAAATCAAATGGTACCTTAGCTTCGGCTTGGGCGGCTTCCATGTGGAAGCAGACTCTGAGCCGTGGCGATGGCTTCACGCTGACCAGCAGCTTCTGCACGAGCCTTTTTCCCTAATTGTCATCGACACCATCAGCTCCATAGTCTCCTTATCCACTCTATTCGAACTTCATGAGTATGATATGTCTGAAAAGGATGACTTTGGAGGACAAACATGCCTTCTTGCCTGGGAGATCAGAGAGGGAAGAAGTACCCATCTGCTAAACTCCCTCGTGCGATTTAACTTTGTCTGATCATTGTCTTTCTTGTACACATTTGCATAAACAATGTAAGAAAGCTATTGAGTTTGTTGCAATAAAAACAACCATTTTTATAACAATGAATCAAAATACGATGTCATTACATATCATGTGAATCTAATCTAACTTTGTTTTCCCACAGCTTGTAGTAGAATTAGTATTTTGTGAAAATAGTAGGACACACTTCCTATGGTAGCATACTGCAGCTTCTCATTTCCTTCGACAATAGGGAAATCATCATCTGAAGCGCGACTAAACCCGCCCGCCAACCACCCCATGTTCTTGTATCCTTGCTGATGTAACTTCGACACCGCCATTGCCGACCTAGACATTGAGACTTGATTGTAATATTTATACCTTAGGCCTCCTACACATCATGGAGAGGATGAGGAATTGGGTGCTTCCGATCAGGGATTTCCAGAGCGTGCACACACATTTCCTCCTCCCCAATTCCCTGCCGGGGACCCAGGTTAGGATCTCCATTATCAGCTCATCCGGCAACCTCGTCATCGTCTCCGGTGGTTCATGGCTGGAGTCGCGCCTTCGTTTCGTTGGAAATCCCTAATCGGAGGCCGGGCTCTGCCAGAACGCTAGTGTACGGTGATTGGGGATCGCCTGGGTCAGAGGATGGCGGAGATGGTGGAGCTATCGCCTGCGTCAGAGCACGGCTACAGGTTGGGCTGAACCAGAAAACCGGTTCATGGTGATCAGGGATCGAGGATGTTCTTATAGGATGATATAATCGAAATCAATGAATAAGTTCTGAAACGGAAGGAATCAATCATGGAGAGGATGAAGAAAAGGGCATAAATTCTCATAAATGCTGATTGGTAACGTGAGGGGAAGAAACGGCAATTCAGAAAAGAAGAAAACAAAAGCAATTGTGGTGAGTTGGGTGACGTGTCAATTCCAGGTTAATCCTGGGTGTGTTTGGTTGATAGAATTGTAATTGGAATTGATATTCTAATGCCTTGGAATTGATCGAAGTAATGAATTGGTGTTCAAATATTTTATGAATTCTAGTGTTTGGCTACCACTAGAATTACTCAAAATTTGAGATTGCAATTTCAATTCTTTTGTTTGGATAACTAAAGTATTGACATGGAATTAGAATTAGAATTGCCATGTATTATTATGTTATTTATATTATGTTATTTTCCATTCTTTATTTATTTGCAATAGTAATTTTCATCATTTGCATATACTAAAAAGGTCGTATTTATTGTTTGGTATATATATACACATACATATATACATATACATACATACATATCATCTTACTTAATATATCATTACTTCTTTGAAAATTGTCTCAAATCAAGTGCAGTTTAAAATATCATTACTTAATCATTTCTAATCCAAAACAGGCATTTTCTACCAAATTGTCTCAAAAGTTGGCTGAAAAAAGGCCATCTCATCATCTGAGAGGTAGCAAAACCAAAAGAACTAGATGCATATTGCATAATCCAGTCATTTCCCTAAACTAGATTCCACACCTTCTACTGTGACTTCAGTCGAGCACTGTGCCTCCTTCCTGCATCAACTGCAGGATCCTCAGCCTTCGTGTTCTTCTTCTGGTTCTGCACTTTCTTTGGAGCGTCATCTTCAGTTCCCGAACCCGACTCAGAATCATCATCAGGCTTCTTGCACTTCTTCTTTTCCCGGCTCCACGCTTCAGCTTCTTTGCTTTCTTCTGAGGAGCTGCTTCCTCGTTTTCACTGTCTTCAGACTCAGAATCATCAGTTCCAGAGGACTTCTTGTTTTTCTTCGTTCTGCTGCGCTTCAAGTTCTTTGATTTCTTCTTAGGAGCTTCATCGGCTTCTGAATCATCTGTGTTGGAAAAATCCAGTGCTCTAACTATGTATACCTGCAACGAAGTCAAAAAGAATACTTTGTTATAAAATTATATACAATCGTTGTGAATAATATTTAAAAAGCTATATTGTTCAACAAACCTTGAAGCTGGTTTCCTCAACCATGTCGAACACAACATCATCGCCATCATCTATTTTGTGTTCTAGAGCGGAAGCTCTCCATCCGCCACTCAGGCCAGCTCGCTTGCCAAGGTACACGACAGGAAACTCAGAGCATTTTCAATGGTAAACTAGAACATATTGTAGTTTGAGGTGCCATGTCATCTTTTCAAGTTATTAGCTTGACAAACTACTTGTTCCTTTAATGGTAAGCTACAAAACACATGTACCTTGATTGGGCCCACGTATCTTTAATGTGAATAAAAATATCATTTTAAAAATGAATCACATTCTTCCTAAAGGGAACTAGAAGAGTTATTGCTCCGATCAATAAATAAATTAATAAAAAGCATTAAAAAGGATGAAACTACTTAGTTTTGACTAAAGCCGCCACACAACCACCGCAAGTTCACCATATTCCGGTGCCTACCATTTTTATATATTCCTTCTATTTTTTCAAATTCAACTCATTCCACCTATAAAATCCTAATTTACACGGTAATTTCAGTCCACTATTCTAATTTACATGTCTGCGAAAGAAAGCATGAATGTGCGATATATGGAATATATATGGAAATATTGTGTATTACTACAAGATCACCATAGATTATATAAATATAGATTATAGTGTTTCTATGTTAATTATAGTGTCTAGCATTTTTTCCTTAAAAATGTGTACTTATAAAAATATTTATCTATTAACTTAATATTAAATAAATTTCTTACATTTTGATCTTAATATTTATAATAATTACTTTTGATGAATAATCTTACAATTATGATACATATTGACAATTTTATAATCTTTTGAAATTTGTCACTATAATTTTGTTAATTATCTTAAAGAGTTTTTCTTTAAACACACTTCATCCTCATCTTCATAAGTTTGTTCATAATATTTACATAAAAAAAGATTAAATATATCGTGCAACGCACGATGATATTTAGCTAGTCTATTGTAATAATTATATAATAACATGTTATCTTATAATAATGGAAAAAATTAAGTAATAAAATTTAGTAAATACTCAATGAACAACCAATGTCTTGATGGTAAAAAAATTAAACAAAAATAATTTTCATAAGTAAAAACAAAATTGTCAGAATATTTGGAGAACCTAGTAAGATGTAACAAAAACTACTTTATTTATGATTTTGCGAACGATTTGCGTAGGAAATGTAGCGCGGAAGATCTGATCTCATGTGAAATCCACTTTCTGTGTAATGGCATTCAATGGGTACGATCTCAAGCAAGCCTGCTCCCGCAAGCAACAGCTTCCTCCAAGCAGTGTAGCTTCCTCCAAGCAGTGTACGCGAACGCAAAAAAAATGGTAAGTAGTACTGCTATCATTTTTGAAAATTCGTCAAGCAAGTCCAAAACAACACCGTTGGAGATGCTCTCAAAGCCATTTTTCACTTCAAGAATGAAATCAGTAATATGTGCTTTGGGCATATGCTCCTCACAAAACCTACTGGGGAGTCCCTGACAAAAAATTGCACATACTCGATATCAAAACCACATTCTTAGAACAAAATCTCAGATATGCTTCACAAAAACCGACAATGCAACTGAGTCACTCACCAGTCAGAAGCAGCTGTAAACGTGAGATCACACCATTGAGAGTGTCAGGACATAAATGCTGAGATGGCGGAGAGGCTCAGGACAGAAATGCTGAGAGTGTCACATGTTTGATACAGTTACAAGGAGGGAAGCAACCAGAGATTGAAGAGTGCTGAATCCACAGAAAAACAGAATGATAAGAATGCTAACATGGCTGAAAGCATGTATCTGATGCATTACTTCAGAGGACATAAAGACTCATCTGATCGGAACAAGAGATCCACGATGCCAGCTGTTGAGCTTGCTGCAGATAGTGTGAGCATTGACAAAGCCTGGTAAGTAACAACAGATTAATTTCTCGAACAAAAAATATATGAAACAGAATGATTCATATTTGTATGTTTATATAATCATAGTTCTTACCCAATCTCCAAAAACAATGATGAGCAGAATTCCCAGTTGGCGAACTTTGCAGTTGATTAAGATGGAGTATCCATCCAGCAGAGCAAGAGTGAGGCTTCATGGAATCACCAGTCCCATTACTGTGATCAGAAAACTGCATTTGAATTTAAATATGATAAGATTAGGTATATATAGATAATTTCTCATGATCATATTATGTTATTGAAGGACTTACCAAAAGGCGGTGTAGCTGTAGAAGTTAACTCCTAACGACATGAAGAGTAGGGAAGCAGAGGAGAAGACAACCTGGCCCATCCACAAAATGAAGCTCGCGACAGTCCCCATGGAACCAGGTACATAAGGACAGCATATATGGTCTTTCAGAACATAAGGACAGCATAATGCACATAACATCAGGATTCACTGGCCCCTCGAAAAGCATCTCAAAGACTCTTACAATGAAAAGAGTGCTTGGCCTACCGTAAGCCTATAGAAAGCAAGGTAAAAGAAAGATTATCTAAGGTCGCCACACTAACTCGAGCAAGCTATCGAATTTGACACACCAAAGAAGCCCTAAATCTCAACTGTTTATAGCCAGTCAGATACTATACCATCTATCTGCTGATCTACAACAAGGTTTAAGAGCTGAACATACCAAAGACAAACTCGACATCTGAATTTATTCTATGCAAACTCCTAAAACCTCTAGATGCAGTATAAAACTCAACAATTTCAAATTCTTCAAAAATATCAACTCCATCCCAGGGAAATACAAGAACTAAGTTGACCAAAGTCCTGGTTTTTTCTCTCCATCTCCTAAACCCCTCTAGATGCAATCTCAAAAACCCATCAAATTCACAAAAAATTTACTCCAACCATAAATCCAACAACATAGCATACAATATAACTCCAAACCCCAATGAAAACCCAACATCCGTTTTCACAGAGGCATTAAAACAAACACCTAGTGAACACTACTAAAGAACCTATGAAAAAACAATCCCAGAACGAAAAATTACCTACAACAGCACACAGAATGCGGAAATCCAAACGGGCTCACTTCAATTGGTGAGAAACCCGAGAAATCAAATGAGATCCTTGCTTTCTTAATTTCAAGAACCAATCTTGATTCTTGTTTTAGTGATTCCAGATGCGGTGGCGTGGATGACGGGGGCAGTGGTGCTTGACGGTGAAGCGGTGGTGACGGGGAAGCGTTCGACGAAGAAGAAAAAAAGGGCAATAAGAATGGATATAAGACGACCCAAATTTGTTGTTATAACTCGCATTTGGCCCGAATACGACCCGCGAAATTTTGTCAATATCATGGAACTATGATTGGAAAACTTTGCCCCATCAAAAGAATTCAATCCATAGAATTCAAGACATCATAATTTTGCGAAGACCAATTCTATGTCAAAAATTGTGCAACCAAACAGCAGAATTGACCCAATATCATAAAATTTGAATATTTTGCTCCAATTTTATGCAAAACAAACACACCCAAATAATTCAAAATTTTGAAAAAATTCTAATTTATTCTCTTTTAAACTATAGTATAGATTTGAATTTAGTGCATCTTCTCCCGACTTATTCTTAATATACGTGTAAAGATTAATTTTATACTACATAATTCATACCATTATTTTAAAATATCTTATGAATATTTAAAATCCAAAAATTAATATGAAGATAATAATAAAATGATTTCATTTATCAAATAGACTTAAATATATACATATACCACAAATTATACCATACACTAGGGGTACATATCCTCACGTACATTTTAAAATATAAATATGTGCATTTTTATGTGTATAAATGTGCATTGAAGAATTATTTTCCTTATAATTTCTATAAATAGTATATGCAAATAGAATGCACAACTATAATTCTTTTACACAAATCAAAAGTGGGGATACATACCCCTTGGGTATGGTATAAGAATTGTACATATACACTATAACAATGTAATATTTTTATCTTATTTCTTAATTTCGTAATTAGGGGAAAATCTTGGGGAATATGCAAATTTAGTTGAACTTTTTATTGGCGATGCCAGCTGTACTAATTATTGGATGCCAGCTGGAGATATTTACACGGAAAATACGCGTGTCTCCTGGCTGGAATGTATAAATATCCAGACGGTTCCATTATTCATTCACTATGCAATTCCTGCAATTTATCCCCAAAAATTAGGGCTCATCTCATTTCCCCAATTAATTCTATTCATCTCCCCGCTTCACTTCCTAGTCGTTGAATTTCATCTCCCTGCTTCATTTCGAAAACTAGGGTTTCGTTGAATTTCACCTCCCTGCTTCATTTCGAAATCTAGGGTTTGTCTGTGCTCGATGATGCTGAGGTTAACGGCAGCCGCGTGTTACCTTCCGAAGAAGGATGAGTCAAAACCGCTAGGGGAAGACGCGTGTTTCATCTGCAACGAGGAGCAGACGATGGGAGTGGCTGACGGAGTGGGCGGCTGGGACGATCATGGAATCGACTCCGGCATATACGCCCGCCAGTTAATGGCCAACGCATCTCAGTTCATCCAGGCTCACTACTCGATTGACGAGGGCGTGGATCCCATGGCTGTTCTAAATCACGCCTATGAAAACAGCAAGGCCGCTGGGGCATCCACGGCCTGTATAATGACACTCAGAGATAGGATTTTGCACGCCGTCAATGTTGGGGATTCTGGCTTCTGTGTAATCCGGTCGGGAAAGATGGTGTACAGGTCCCCGGTTCAGCAGAGCTATTTTAATTGCCCTTTTCAGTTGGGGGTTTACCCTTGTGTTGGGGATACTCCTGACAGTGCGGATGAGATGTTATTCGGGGTGGAGGCAGGGGATGTGATCGTTGCCGCCACAGACGGGCTGTTTGACAATATGTTTGACGATGAGCTTGAATGGCTGGTGATGGACTGTCTGGATAAGGATAAGCAGTGTTCGCCTGAGAGTATGGCTGATAGAGTCGCAAAGAAGGCGAGAATGGCGTCACTTTACGATGATGAAGTCAGTCCTTTCACTGTGGCAGCGTCCAAGGCTGGACTGGACTGGGACACATACATGGGTGGCAAGTATGATGATGTTACAGTCATTGTTGGATATATTGAAGCTGAAGAGTAGACTAGCTTCTTTCATTCCTTGTTTCTAGTATAAATGATGCAGGACTTGATTCTTTTGTATACTCTCTGTTTATATTGAATTAAAAGAAGTAATTTTTGTCCATCCTTTTTGCTCAGTTTGTGTTTGGCATATGCAATTCCTTATCTTGCAGAGTTTCAGTTTGGTGATTTTGTTGTTAGTTATAAGCTTCTTTAAAGAGTCATCCATCCCAGCCCTCTTGTACTTCCCCAGTCTCTCTCTTGTTGCTACTCATTGTTTTTGCAGGCTGTAATTTCTATTTTCAGCTATTCAATTAAATCGGCTAGTGCAAGGAGATTCTTGGGTGGGTTACGAACAAATCTGGGCGTTTGCAGACACCAGATTTTGGTTGTCACTAATCGTCAAAAGTACTATGGCATCAAGAAACTTGCCCAAGAGTTGGGAGTTTGCATTCCACTCAATATTGTAAAGATGAATAAAGTTTCTGCGTTGTTGTCTCAGCTCACTGAAGCTGCATTCTGGTATGGATCTCGATGGGTTATGTGAACTCAATCGTCTACGTGAGCTAAAGATATGTTTGGAGTTGCTATCTCGCTTGTCTTTGAGCATGATAAAACTTACTCAGGATCCCATGCCAATGCTTATCTTCCCTTAAATTGTACGATGCTAGGCGAAGGAGAAAAATGATTCGTGCAAGGTTTCCCGGATAGCTACTTTGAATATATTTTAGCGATACATGATCTAAAGTCAGAAATGTTAAAACTTTTGTTGGTCTTCAGTCTCTTGTGCGAGGCAGATGATGCTCAAATAAATAGTTGAGGATAACTGATGTTAATGTTTCAGGCGTCCTGAATATGAATTAAATAATGATATTATTTTCGTGGCAGCCAAAGGGAGTGTATGCATCAATGGCATGGTACAAACGAGGCCAACGTATGGGTACCAATCATTATGCTAGTAGGCAACAAGGCCGACCTAATACATCTACTGGTAGTTTCTACGGAAGATGCAAAGTCTGTTGCAGAGAGGGAGAATATCTTCTTCATGGAAACTTCAGAGTCAAGGTTGAAAAGATGATAATGGAAATGCACGGAAACTGCACAAATTTGTTCTACTTAGATCCACGTCGAACTGAATCTTCAGCTCGAGTGAAACCATCTGCAAACACATCAATTGTCCAGTCCTTGACATCATGCTGCATAACATAACGGAGAGTGGTAAATGAATGATACTCCACAAAACCCTCGAAGGAAAAGAGCAATGGAATCGAAAAATACCCAGTGCTTATGTTCTCCAGTTCTAATCCGTGCATTTGGACGGGCAAGTTTTGATTCAAACGGTGTCCTAGGCCGTACTTCTCGTATCTCTTCCCACTCCTCTTCACTCAGCATCCTAACAGTCCCTTGGCCAGGGGGAGCATTCTTTATCTTGCGCTCTATCATTTCTTGAGACCTGGACTCATCAAGCTGTATTACTCATTAAATGTGATTCCATACAAACTACATATCAGAAACAACAATAATTACAGAAGCATCAAGCAATCTCTAATAAAGTGACAACAGGTAGTTTAGTCACCAGAAAGTTCAGAGCAAATAAAATTTACGGAGTACAAGTAAGAAAATCATAAATCTAAAAATTGAAGGTTAACCAACTCCAATCATTTCACTAGAAGAACCACAGTTTCCAGATGAGTAAAGGCAAAAATTTAAAATTGTAAGATATATTCGGTGAATATAAAAGCCCGGTAGTATTTAATCTACATTTCATTTCTCTACATCAAAACTGCAGGTCAACATTCCAAAATCTAAATGTTAATATCAAGTCCTTCGAAAAAGCAGGAAAAGTATTATTCTCAGCACAGCATATATAATAAAAGTTGAATGCTCATTCAAAAATTGACAAATTAGCAGGAAAAAACATAATTTGGAACATTGATTACCATGATGAAAACTTTTGCCAATATGGCAGTACCAACCACTGTCAGTATCATAGGCATGGTGGCAGTATCAAGAAATGATCTTGATTCAGGGACTTCAACGAAAAACAGATCCTTCTTGGGGTCTCTTCTCTTTCTCTTCTTCTCCATTTCAGCAAGTCGTTTCTTCAAGCTATCACTGGGACCATTACCCGAGAAAGTGTGCAGTTTTCTGCAACTCTGAGAAAAAATACTGCCAAATTTACTCATGTTGGTTACTTGGTTGATGTAGAGTGGATTGTTGGTGAGCTATAGAAGAGTGCGATCAGCTGTGCTCTAAGACTAGGATTCAGTAGTTCCTTTTGAGTGTTAACCTGGTCACAAGAAGCAAAATTAATCTTAAGAAGTAACAGTAACCTAGGGCCAGACTGGTTAAAAATAATGAATGTGGGTTCAATAAACACAACTGAAAGTCATTCATATGGCGGCCTGGTAAGTTAAATTTTATGGAATTAGAAAAGTGTAAATTTCATGTTTGTCCCTATTTGATTCCAAAGGCCGGACAAATTCATACTACATACCATATTAAGCACATAAACAAAATAAAATGAACGGCATCCAAATCAAGCACGTTAATTTCTTTTTCCGAGTACCATGTTTGCAGTTGCACCAACCTTTAATGAGCTTTCGCCCAGTGATGTTCTTCTAAAATAATAAACTTTGTAACGTAGAGTATAATAACATTCTAAAGCACAAAATCTAAGTCATACTCTACTCTAGTAAGCAAAACCCAACTGTAAACCAACTATGGTAACACATAAGATTAACAAGATCAGCGTATTTAAACTATCCATGCAGTAACAAAACAACATAAATAGAATTCATAATATTAGCAAAACCAGAAACCATATAAACACTTAAAGCCATATTAGAAGTGTTATTGCACTTAAAATAGGCATAACATATTATCAAAAGATCACCAATGCACACCTCTGAATAATATATATTTTACCACATTTTCACAAAACAGTATAAGACGACTCTCTAGGGCAGAACTAACTTATTCTCAAATTACAAAATTATTTATCCTAAACAAGTAAATCATGGAAACACAAAAGAATTACATTATTTACTCTACTTTAATCCAACAACCTTTAAAATTCAGCACTCAATTACATATGCAAAACATAGTCATGATAAATCAGGTCTCAACTCGATAGCACATCAGCATCTTAAAAAAGGATACTCGACAGATCATAAATATGTGAGCCTGCATCAGCATTCAGACTAATTCCATCACGTAATTTACACCTCTTCAACCCTCTTTGTAACATCAATTTAATAATCCCCCTTATAACGCGGTTTACACCTCTTCATCAACTCCCTTATAACATTCTCTTCATCAATTCCCTTAACACACCACAGTATCCAACAAACATACAAGTACAGAACACACACACACACAACAAGTTGTGCAGATCAACCCTATTGGATAAGTGCATATCAACTTAAACCTAGCAAACATAATTTCATACAACACATCTTAAGAGGACACTCGATGTAGCTTCATAAAGTTGACACTATTCTAGTCACTTCCCTGAGAGGTCTCTAGAGGTGACTTCCGAAGTAGCACTCAGCTCAACATGAACTCTAGAGGTGACTCTCACCGGTAGCACATAGCTACCGGGCCAGGGTCGATCACATTACAGTACAGCAACTATAATATAACACAATTCAATGGAGTAAATACACATCTCATCAACCAGGGTACCTCACAATTTCACATATCAAATATCATTAAAGACTTTGAAAAATGAAAATAGTAACATATTTAAAATCAATCACATATATACTTTTAGTCAGTCCAACATACAGTAAAACAAACAGGTCATTTATCAGCTCATAAGAATCCATATTCTTTGATTAAACAATAGCACAAATAGTATCTGCTGATAACAATCCAGATAGTAAACCCACAACAGCACAAGCAAGTCACATAAAAACCATTATAAGCCAAGACATATTTAGGTATCAACATCAAGTACAGTTCAGAATCAAGTACTTTGTATATATTATTGAAAATGTTGTTTGTACATACACAAAGGCATGACAGCTTATAACTAATTCTGTCTGAAATCGAATATCAGCTTCAGCTAACTCTCAACTAAAAACTGGTAGCTTAGGAGGTAGAGTTAATTTAGGTTTAAGAACAACATGAACTTGATGTCTTGATCTATGATTCATCACAGTAAGGATGTTTAAAATCGAGTCGATACCAAACCTCTCTATGCAGATTAAATTATCCACTTTTTAGTTCGCTTCGTCTTGTGATATGTATAAGGACCAGTTAAAACAGATAAAATGTTCACTACTCTCAAGCCATTAGCGCTTCACTCTAAAAACTAAAAATATGAAGAGCTCTAAACCTTATTCCTATTACTCCATCTCTTTGTCTAAGTTTCAAGTTCCAGTCTTCCAGATCCTAATGACCAGCGCAAACATCACATGTACGGAAGGAAAAATAAGCTTGCAAAATCTCTGATTGGTTGCCTTACACACACACACATGAATGGAAAATGTAGAATCTTTAGGAACTATTTCCAACTAAGTTTTTCACCTATCAGGTCCATTCTTGGTCCCTGACTGTACATTCAGGTTAGAATTGGAAGGATAAACTTTTTGTTGAAATCCGGACCTTATTTTTAAAAATATGATCATCATAAGGTATTTTTATTTTAAAAGCTAGACAGAAATTGTAGAAACTTTATCATCCACTTCTCAATGTTTATTTGTAAAGCCAATCTATATTAGATTAAAAAAACAGTAGTTCAAAGCTCAGATATCTCAAAGATGTAACAATCATAAGAATGTTTATCATCGTAAGACGTAAGTAAAATATGTTTAAAATCGGTACTTAAAACTGGATTTTGCAGCAGTAACTTTACAGTCAATTTTAATACTGGTTTCTCAACGATATCAAACAATGGATGAGTTTAAAATGTTGTTCAAATGTTTCAAGATAATGAGCTATGCAATAATCAACCAGAACAAAGTCAGGGCTTGCATAGTATGGTGGTTGTAATTTAAATTTGCTGGGAAGGTAAGATAAGAGAATCAAACTTTGATCTCATTAATCTCATTAATTACTTGCTCCATTTTGACAATAGAAAGCTCAATACTATAGTTCACATGACAAAAATTCTCCAGTCATAATCCCTAATTTTAAAGAATATATTTCTTAAGCACAAGATCGAAACTTTTTGTAAATAAGTTAAATTCACGTCACTTGTATCGAAATCCAAAAGTTCAATAATTTGACAGAACTCATATGCAATTGAACAGTCACAGTAACTTAGAAATTTGCAGTTGCCAAAAGAAGTAAATAAAATGAGAGAAGAAGTAGGGAGAAGGGGAAACAGTCAAACACATATATCATAACTCAAAAGTCACTAAACTAGTAGTAAAATAGATCAATGAGAATTAACTGTTAGCAGGTTTGTTATACAACTGACAGTAGCAGGAATGAAATATATACCAGAAGCGGAAAATTACTCCATGTAACAAAAACAGAATTTTGTGATTTCAGAACCTTGGCTCTAACTCTAAGACAACATGCATAAGGAATTCTAGACAGCCTTATAACACATGCTAAAGTAGACAAAATTTAATAAGATCGAAATGTTCCCTAAGTTCAAATTCTTAGTGATCAGCTATGCACTTTTTATGATAAAAACAAAAACATATAAAAGCTAATCATAGGGCTACAAGGATTTTTGTCTAGTTACTAGTTTAGGTAAACAGGTATTTTCTCCTCATATCTATCCATCTATCCAAGAATAAAAGCATTGTAGTTTTTAAACAAGCCTATCTTCTGTATTTTAAGGGTAAACCATCCTCCAATTATTTTCACCGCATGCATCACGCTCCAACGAGAGAAGAAACTGTCATCTGTGTAATCTTTCTCATCACGGTTGGTTCACTTTTATGTAGCAATTTAATGCATACGTTAGGTTTTATTTAGAGCAAAACGTAAAGACAAAAAGACTCTTTTACACAGTTGTGAAAATAGCAATGAAATCTGCTCTTCACCTAAGAAACCCAAAAGATCCTATCTTACTTTGGCTAGTAACTAGACAATTGAGAAAAAAACAGGAAACATATGTCAATTTGTTTACCAAAAAAGGCCAAGAACTATCTTCCAATAGTGACAAAATGGAGAGGCCTTAAATTTTCTCAGAGACATTAATTCAAACAGTTTGGGTGCATCACAGGTATTGAAACATTACGAAGTTTAGTTGCTATCGTGATAATGACACAGAGATGGAGTTATATTACCTGTTCTTCAGAAGGTTCGATCACCTGGCGCCTGCAAAATCGCTTCCAGAAAGGAGACGCAGCCTAGTCGACTGTAACCAGTAAACCTACTTTTGAATTTGGAGCTGTGGTCATTTGATGGCCACGCGGCCAGTGCCAGTGCGGAGATTCTGAATATTGGAGGTGATTTGGACCGTACTTGGTATAGTAGAAATATTAGATCAGGGATTAAGGTGATATAATCAACTGGGAAACTGATAAATTACACTACATGTTCAGAGCAAAGTTCAGCGCATCTCAAAAAAGAAAAAAAGAAAAAGAAAAAAAACAAAGACCAACGGCGAACGTCTTCTATATAATAGGAACTCTACCAAAATATATGTGGAATTGATTTTCAGTTGGTTTTGTGTTACATTGCGTTTAATACTATCATTTCATATACTCCTATTATGATCGGAATGTTTTTTTTTTTTTTTTTGAAAGGTGATCGGAATGTATCTTTTGTTAGTAGTATTAATATTATGTTAGAGATACTTTAGCCATTTCACTAGTTATCTCTTGTAATATATGTTTTCTCATCTTGTAAGAATAGACGCATGCTCTTGAACTCTTCTTCTCATGTCTCTCAATTCATATCTTTGGTCCTTCCCATCACTGCTAATTATTACTTAGATTACTAACAGGAAAATGACGACAATATTTGAGCACAATCTAGTATTTTAATGCTACCATGGGCAACTCCTGTCAAAATAAAAAACTATTATTGTCAATTTGTTGATCGAATTATGATTGATTGGAATTACTAGTAGTATTTACCTTATTCTTACTATATATGTTTAGTAGTTTTAATGTAGCTTTTAGATGTGTTGTTACATGTATCACATTTCGTTAGACCCTTATCTGATATCACGCCACTTTGATACGAATATTAATCCAACTCAGTTATACACAAGAAAAGTAATCCAACTTCTATCCATATAAATTGTTCTCTTTTATTGGTCTGGCTGGCAAATACTGCAGTTTTATATACATCGCCTTCAAGAACTCTATGTACACATTTTTCTCTCATTCATCATTAGCTTATTATACCACATAAAAGATGCAAGTATATTGTATAGCAGCTTCAGATAAAACAAGCCTCAGTTGCTTTTGATTCAACATCTTGCAACCCGCAAACCATGTTTGCAGGCACCGCCATATCCATCATTTTCGGGTACGACAATTTCAGATCTGCCATGAAAACAAAAACTAGCCCAACATTAGTATCACTAGTCTTGCCTATGACATCAAGAAATGAAAATTGAGAAGTTCCGAAATGGTGCTTACTTTCCATGATGCTTTTGAATCCCTCCTGCAAAATAATGTAAGGAAGCGCTTTAGAAAGGCGTAAAGGAAACATTTAACCTCACTTGCTTCTAACTTCTAAGTAATAATAACTGTGATGAGTGGCAATCTGGAAACTAACCTCATCTTCAGTCAACCTAAGAATAAGATTGTACATCATTCTCCTCTCCCACTGTACTGATCTGGAAAGGAGAATATGATGAAATGATGCTGCATAAGGAGGTTTGCCAATTGCCACTATCTAAGAACACATGATTTGAAGCTTTCTTACCGTAAATCCCTTGTAGTCGTGAACAGGATATAATAAGGTGTCTCTCGGTAATGTGAAAATCTGCACACTAACATGGATCAACATATTTCAGTTTGTAATGTCAAGAATGTTTTACAGCAATTCCAAAAACGATAAGCGTATTTAAGTGAAAATGTACAGACTTTGTATAAACGCTCTGACCTTCCGCCCTATTATGAAATATATCGAGTATGATCAGTAGTAGAAAACATAAGTTTTTGTGATTTACGGAGAACTGTTTATGATTGACTGCACTCCAGCAATTAGTCACTGTAAGAGAAAAATCAACTGATTTTTACAAAAATGCAAACACTAGGGTGAGATCTTGCATGAACATGAATTTATAAAACCATTAACAAAAAAACATGGAAAATGACAGAACAAAGCATTTTAATCATACATTCACCAATGACCACAGTTGTTATTAAGTAATAGATGTCATACATTCAAGCTTCAGCAATATTTTGCAGCAAATTCATAGGCTCAACAACTTCATGAATTTACAAGTACAATATGCCTACCTCTAAAAACAAATACCAAACTGAACTTTGTCTCCATGTTCAATTTGAAGGTCAGCTTGTGCATTGCTTGCTTTGGATATGATTTCACCCCCGAAACCTTACTCTGCAACAACATAAGGTCAAGTGGAAAAGACATTAGAACTCTGATAGAATTAAGTCCATCAGGGCAAAAAGATAAACAGTAGCTCTTAACTCACCCTATCAAACATAAGAATCTGCAAAAATAATAATAAAAATAAGATACCTTACCTTGAGTAATCCAGATCCAGTAACATGATCAGCATGCACATGAGATAGATCCCTATCCACTGTTTTATCTACGGGATCAACCAGCTGCATATACAACCAATTATATTAGAAAAACCTAATATTATCAAACTATTACCACGTTGTAGTATCAATCTTAGAAATTGAGAACAATGTAACGCCACAGACAGAAATTGCAAAAACAAATCAGAAACTGCATGGATTTAAAAATGCTCTTAGGTCGTTTTAGTATGACTTCAAGATAAAATCGAATGGAATTGAGATTGACATGTTAGTTCTGAAAGTTATAATAAAAATGAAATTTAATTTCCATGACTAATAATCTAGTTTTCTAGAGCTGTACAAGAAGAAATAAATTAGTGAAACTGAAATATTAGGTGCATTACATAATAGGTGTGGAGAGGTCAAACATTAAGTGCACAATAAACTTGATGTGGTTATACTGAAACCAAACAGCATCTGCATCTAAGCTATGACAAATCCTTCTTTTATTTGCATTGTCAATTTGCAGATTATTTCTTCGCATCCAGGATGTAAAAAAGCTCAAGAACTCACATTGGCTATAAATACACAAACTTGTAACTTGTTTGCTGATCGCAAAGCCGAAGGAGAGAAACAAGAATTTGCAGACTGTTGCTGAAGATAAAATAAAATGTGGATATCATAATCAAGTCAAAACAACATATTAAAGAGAGCAAAGCATAAATTGGTGTCAACTTACCAACATGATATTATACATCTTCCTCTGCTGTTGAAATCTTCATCAAGCCAAATACTCGAAGGGTGTCATATCCCATGGCTCTATGCTCGTCCAAAATACGCCTTGCTGATTCTGATACTCCAGAAGAAGATCCAGACACATCAATGGTGTCAAGGGTATTAATTTCTCCAAAAGTAGGAGGAATCTCTTCGAGTCTCTCACAATTCCACAAAATAAGTTTCTGAAGGCAAGGAAATGGAGTCTCCTCACAGTCAGAGTCATCTATTTTCTCAACATTCATCCTATACAATTTCAGACACTTCAGCTTTAAGAAATCTAATCCATCTCTCAAATCCCAGATATCCCCTGCACATGCTTCTACAACTAACTTCAGAACCTCGAGGTTGGCTAGCTTCCCGATTACTGACATGACACTCCAGGACAGCCCAAATCCTCGCAGGCTCAACTTTTTGAGATTTTGAGGAAAGTTAAACGTTGGCAAATCGCCCCCGATGATCTTGTCTGCACAATGGTAGTCCTGCCTTATATGCAACGACTCAAGTTTTTTCAAGGATCCAAACATGGAAAAACACATAGAATCGCTCGCACGAAAACAACACTTCAACTCCTTGACCTCTGAAAATTGCTTTAGAAACTCCTCTGCCTCGACATCATACTTTAGCACCATTCCACAAAGAACCTCAATATTAGAAGTAATTAGCGTGGATGCTGCCATAGAGAAAGAGGAACCGCTTCGCCAATCACCCACGCTGAACTCCCTAACATGAACACATTTTAAACTATCCATCTCCCACAGTGCATCTGGTAAGCGAACAAAATCAGGAGTCACAACAGTGAGAGTCTCCAAGCTCCACATATTAACTATAGACCCTGGAATGTCTTTGATATTACCTTGTATTGCCAAGTATCTCAGATGAATATTGCACATGATAACCTCAGGTAGTATGTTCAGATGAATATATTTCAAATCTAACACTGCAAGAACTTCAAACCTACTCAGAAAATACGACCAGTACTGATCATACCTATCAGAATTAGAATTGAATAGTAGGGTGTGCATCTGGCTTGTTAGCAATTCATTTCCTGTATTAACAGATTTTGGCAGGGTGGAAGGACCATTTAGATTAAAGCTAACCCGATGGAAGAAATTGTACCTGTTGCAAATGTATCAAAAATTTAAAACAATTTAACAAGAAGAATTGAATTTGATATAAACATAAATATCAATTGAGCATAAAATATAACAAAGTTCATAAATTCAAGATTATGTAAAAATTTAGTACCTTTGGTTACTGCTGATAATATCTTCATTTGCCCAAACTACAAAATTATCTTCCACGGCTTTTTCTAAGCACATGTCGTATAATAGATCATGATGAACTCTGCAGGCTTTAATCCCACCAGTACAGCTTCTTTCAGTCACATAAATTAAACTTTGAGAAACAAGATGGTCCAGGTATTCGTTAGCCGTCGCTTCAGTTGCCAGTCCTTCTGCGATCCAGAGGAGTCGCAACTTTCTGGAACGGATCTTTTCACCCCTTGCAAAAGCACCAAAATAAAGGAAGCACGGCTTCAAATGATCTGGCAAATACTTGTAACTCAGCTCGATCACATGCATACAACCTACACCAACAAGGTGAGATTTTAGATTGTCTGCTACTTCCTCCCACACTTCCATTACCTTTTCTGTCCTTCTGAGGAGAGAAACCATCAGAGCAACTGCCAAAGGCAAGCCATTGCAACTAGCTGCAATTTTCTTTCCAATGTTTATAAACTCTCGGGAATAAGCGTCACAACGGAAAAGATCCTTTTCCATTAATTCCCAACTTTGCTCCTCAGAAAATAATTTAAGTCTATGAGAAATTGCATTCGGATCAGCTTGTGAGGCCAGATCATGATTACGACTGGTACACAGGATTCGGCTTCCTTTGTTGTCATCTGGAAATAACTCCTGCAACTCTTTCCAAACTGCCACATCCCAAATATCGTCTAAAACAATGAGGTATCTCTGCCCCTTCAAGCTTCTCCATACATGCTGAATTAAATCATACTTGTCCAAGTTGACAAAAGTGTTGCTAGACTCGCTGCCACAGACATCCCGGGCAATTTCAACAATTAGGTCTCTTGTTCTACAATCCTTTGAGACATAGCACCAAGCTCTTTTATGGAAGTGAAGATGAATTGAAATATCATTGTAAACTCTTTTTGCCAGAGTTGTCTTTCCTTGTCCTGGCATTCCTGAAATCGATATAATACTCAGACCATTTCCTCCCCTGACTAGCTGGTTCACTATTTCTTTTGCATCCTCCTCAAAGGCTATAAAAGAACCTTCGGCATTTTGACCAGTAGCTTGTGGTAAAAAGGCATTCCTAGAACTAACAACCTCCGTGCTGAGTCTTTTATCAATAAGCATTTTCCCATCATCAATCTTTTCCAGCTCAAATTTCATGATATTAATGCCTTCGATAACATTTGGAAGGCATATCATACCATACCAAACAGTCACTGAGCACAACTTGATGGCATATTCTGCAAAGTACACAGTATCCACGATTCGACTCCAAAGTTCCCTAATTTTCTCATCCTCAGTTTGTACCTCGGAGATATGCTGGACAAATGGCCTTATCACCACAAGCTGTTCATAAACCTTTTCAACTTTCTGCTTTACCGGAGCAATAAAATTTACCTTACCTTCCAGCATTTTCTTCAAGTTTGCCAAGAGGGAGTCGAGGAAACCTACTGCATTTCTTTTGGGACAATTGTTGAAACACAGTGAAAGGGGCGTAACTACAAACCGCTCACCTACTTGTACCTTGAACCTATCAATCTTAGGCAAGAAACAAGCCAACTTGGTCTCAAGATCGCATAATAGAGATGGAACCTCACTGATACTGGAAAAAATCTCAGCCAGCAATAGTTGGTTTTCATCTGAATCCTCTCTAAGTTGATCCATGACAAATGATGATAAGAGTATCAATCCGTCACGAACGATTTCAGATATATTCAAATGCTCAAGTAAGAAATCCACATAAGTTACTGTAAGCCGACATATTACCTCACTTTGGGATTCAAAATAGGTTTCAGCATTGAAAACATCCATGTACAGCGCCATGACCCCTGGAGTGTAAGGCATGTACTTTTGCATCAAATCGGAGAGCATATTCCCCATGTCGAATCTCAAGACTTTATGGTCCGTCTCTCCAATCCAATACAAGCACGTGAGACACGCGATATGAGCAGCAAACATCCCAATAACCTTAACTTTCCCTTCAATGAATGCAAATTGTTGCTTTACTGGAACAATCAGTTTGAAGTTCGGGTCAAGATCTCCCAGATTCTCTAGAATCAGATGAATTAAAGACACGGTGTTTTCTCCATATTCAAGAAACAGTCCCTCAAATCGGCAGGGCTTGATGAATGCTCCACCCAACACAATAGTGCAGATTTCTCTCACCACTGGCTTACACTTCTCAATTCTTCTCCCCAGATGATAACTCATTGGCTCCCAACTTGTAATCTTCTCTGCATCAGCTGCACGGTCGAATTGCTCCCTGAACATCTCGGCGACTACAGTGATTTTATGCATCATCTTACTCCATGCATAGCGTAAGCGCCAACCATCTTCCGAAGACTGTTCCTGATAGGCCAGCCCCAGGAAAAACATTTTCAAGAATCTCAGGTCCCTATATGTGGAACATATAGAACTTCTCAATTCATGATCAACTGGAACACTATCAAGCAGATTTCTGAGAACATGAAGAGCAGGATCAACACAACTTCCATTCATCTTCTTCTCCAACTAGAGCAGTAATGATTCCCTTTCTTTTCTTAATCTTTGTTGTCTTCCAAAGTCCAAATACATCTGCAGGCCTTGTCTTAAAGAAACACAACTTGTCCAACTACTGTTTTATCTCCCTTTAATGGTGACAGATTTACAGCAGGATAATAAATATCTGCTTTGTCTACACTTCAAGTTTTTAACAGCTTAACCCATATCCACGCAGTCTAAATTGTTTTCTAACTGATTTAATCACCATACAGCAGACTACAGAAACAAGTATATTTTAATTTAGTTTTCTATTAGTAAGAAACATCACTTGGATCCAGTCATATTGTTCCTGTTATTTTGTTTTTAATATTACAATTTTCAACAATGATTTCCTTAGTATAAAAAGATCTTGTCCATCTTCTGTTATTGAATTAGCACGACAACCTCAATTTCCTAAACCAGCTTCGGAATTCGCAGCATTTGATTATTTAACAAGATAGCATTTTAGATATCTGTGTTTTCGTACTGTTCTGTCATTTTTTCCTCTTTTTCTTGGTGCAAAATCTCTTGTTGGTTTCGATCTTTTTCGGGTTCCACCAAGGTAAGAATAACTTTAGGTATAATGGAACTTACATTTCTGGCACATAATTTATACATATCTTTGGTTTCTGCTCCCAGTTCCCCCAGCATTAGCATGTTAAGACATGCAAAGTCTGTTCACAAGAGAAGGTTCACAAATGAGGATTGAACATACTACCATTTGCACATTGTATTACTTTATCAACAAACTTCAATACAATACAACTGAACTTCTAACATGAATCAACGAAGCCTCCAACACAACTCTATGGAGCACAACATTTGGATTTAGTTTATGTTGCGAACAACAGAGGCCAATGAAGTCATGTGAAAAAGTGAAACAAGATTTTGCAGAAAAGACGTAAGAGACCATGGAAGAGCTTTTATTTTCATGTCATGTGTAAAACCAAAAAGAAGACAAATCCATAGCGACTGAGCTTATTGCACATGTTCTTCAAATGGTCTGGCTTACAGCATATATGCCCATATTATTGGTGTCGTATGAATCTCAGGACTCAAAAGTCATGCTATCTGCCTTCGCTTTTGCAGACTCGAACAGCACAGTTGACAGATAACGCTCCCCAAAACTAGGGAAAACCACCTGTAAATGAGTTCGAACATGGTTATTGTCTTTTAAAACCTGGTTTAAGCTCAGAGCTGCAATGCAAAAATACTAACAGTGATGAGGGGATGTACGGGGTGTAAAAATATGGACCGACAAAACTACTTGTTTCTTTTCTTTTAAACTCAGTCAGTGATCAGCACAATGAGTTGATATACAACACTCGAGTAGATTTATTCACAATAACAAACTATCAGTGAGTACACAACTATTTTACTTTCACAACATATGTCAAATTCCTATTTGGCTGCCAGAAGAGGTTGCAAGATGCCAAATCTTTGTCATTGTCAGAATGACTATTTACCAGGATGCTTGAAGAGGGGCAAGGAAATAAAGCCACCAGGAAGATAAAATGCAGTAACCTTTATTGTTTAAAAGAGGAATACCAAATTCTTGGGCCACAGTTTCAAAAAGTTGATTTTACACTTTTTATAAAGACACAGAAGGATGAACATCGACACATTTGAAACTTACAACGAAGAGTTTGCCCGCATTCTCTGGACGCTTTGCAAGCCTGATAGCTGCAAGAGCAGCAGCACCTGATGATATTCCAACCTACAGCATTCACATTTATATTTAGAATTTCTCAGACAGGATACCAAGGAACATAAATATTATTTTGATGTAAGTAACAGAGAGCAAGAGCATACCAGCAATCCTTCTTTCACAGCAAGAAGCTTGGCCATTTCAATGGATTCTTCACTTGTGACCTGCACATATTAATTAATAGACATGATATAACCATCACTCTAAAGTTACGAAAGGAAGATATCTTTGTGTACATTACACTTAACAGTTTGAATTTCAAAAGAAAAAAAAAAGCATTTCTTTAGCATAAAACCAACAATCATGGCTAGAAAAACAAAATAATGAACCATAGGAAACTTAGGTCATTAGTGAGTTCCATGGTTCACAATTCACCGCTGTGTTTGATTAAAACGTACGATCGCAATCATATATAGGAAAGTAAACCTTTCTTGACAATCAAAGCAAAACAGCACAAACCTGAACAACTTCGTCAATTATACTAGTATCCAGAACGCCAGGAACGAAACCAGCACCAATACCCTGGATCTTGTGTGGGCCTAGAAGAAAAATGCATAGATTAAATAACAAAAAACTAGAGAACAAGGTGGTATCCAACAACGGTGCATATATTAAATATAGAACAATACTAGATAACAAGGTAAGTATCATATATCTTTGGCAAAACAGCCTTAGCTTACATTGATTAGGCCAAAGAGGTTAAAATGTTCAGCAACAGCAAGAACTGATCAAATACAATGTCATATCACTTACCAGGCTTTCCTCCAGATAGAATTGAACTTTCAACTGGTTCCACTCCATACAGCTAAAAAACAAAGTAAAATAATATTAAAAGTAAATATCATACAGTAGTTACAATATATAAAGCCCTCCACCCAAAAGCACAAGCCACAAGGTACACCTCACCTTTATGTTAGGATTCTGCTCTTTAAGATATTTCCCAGATCCTGTAATGGTACCACCAGTTCCAATTCCAGAAACAAGACCATCAATCTTACCACCAGTGCCCCTCCAAATCTCCGGTCCAGTAGTTTCATAATGTATCTACACTCAAGCCAGTGGAACATAAGACAAGTTATCACGACCAAATTTGACCAGCAGGCATCGTACCTTTGGGTTAGCAGGGTTGTCAAACTGCTGCAGAATGTAGGAATTGGGTGTTTTTTGCTTTATCTCCTCTGCCTTTTGAATAGCACCTTTCATCCCCTTGGCAGGATCAGTGATTACTAACTCAGCACCAAATGCAATAAGAATAGTTCTTCTCTCCAGACTCATTGAAGCTGGCATGGTAATGATAAGTTTATATCCCTTAGCTGCTGCCATAAATGCCAACCCAATCCCAGTGTTTCCACTTGTAGGTTCAATCAGCACACTCTTCAGCACAATAAACAAAAAAAAGGGTCTTTTAGTATACCAAAAAATGTTGTTCATCGAGAGGAATATCCAATTTAAACATATTCAATTAAAACCATAGCACTCAGACAAATTTCACTGATCTAAGACTCTGCTCAGATCTGAAATAAGTTTGTGAAATTGTTGATGAGAATAACCTACCTCTCCAGGCTTAATAAGTCCTTTGGCCTCAGCATCTGCAATCATACTATAACCAATCCTGAATGATGATTAAATCATTGTATAGCTGTTAGTATAGTAGGAACATGAGTGCCATTAAGCAACGAAATGGTTGAATCAATAGAACTGACCTATCCTTCACACTAGAGCATGGCTCCATCATTTCCAGCTTAGCTGCAATCCGGCCAACACATCCCTCCACAACATTATTCAGATACACCAATGGGGTATTTCCAATCAACTACACATCATCATAACAACCAAATCTAGATCATTTCTCCAAACATTTACATAGGTAAATGAAAAAAGTATTCAGAAATTAAACTTCATCAGACTTACTTCAGTAACATCTTTTGCAATTCCCGTCTTTTCCACTGCCATATTTTGCTAGAAAATTCCTTTACTTAAAGGCAAAGACTAGGTCAGTTTTCTTACATCACCTTGTCCAAATCTGTTTTTCATGGCATTCAAGAATATATTTTTTTCGTAACATCAGTATAACTAGAAAAATACATGTTAGTAAAAGGGTCTCATTTGAGCAAAATGTATCATTCATATCTTTACCTAAATACATCAAAGCTTTCACTCATCTGTAACTTCTGCATTCCTGTTAAAACCCCACAGGATGTTTTTGACTATCCATTATGAGGACATAATAGACATTTTACTGGACATCACAGGAAACAGAACCTTTTTTTGGGGGGGAGACAAAAACATCTTCTAAATAGATGAGTATCATAAATCAATGGAAACATTCTTTAGACAAGAACCACATGTGAAACACTAAACTAGTTCAACCAAGTAAATCTCCAGCCTAGAGAACAGGATACGATGAATTCGCCAGAAATATATGCAATTTATTGGTTTCTTTCTGCCATTTCAAAGGCTCACTTGGAAAGTCAAACAAATCAATTCTCAGACAAACATAAACACAACTTGTGATTATAAAGTATATAAAAATAAAATCATTCCGTAATCAAAGCATCGAGATTTCGGATTACGTAACAAAAGTAATCACTAACGAGGAGTAGAGAAGAGCACAAGCATGGTACCTGCTCAGTAAAGTTGAATGGGTGAGAATGAGATGGTCGCCTGGCTTCCTTCTTAGA
Source organism: Sherardia arvensis (assembly GCA_948330725.1). Taxonomy (NCBI): domain Eukaryota; kingdom Viridiplantae; phylum Streptophyta; class Magnoliopsida; order Gentianales; family Rubiaceae; genus Sherardia; species Sherardia arvensis. Next base: position 37,182,098 of record OX415236.1, on the reverse strand, counting down.
AATAGGAAGAAAGAGAAACACGGTGGTAGATCAACCTCAATCGGATGGCAATAAGATTGTTTTCTCCGGCTTCTTTTTTGTTTTTTCTTGTTACAATCATGTAATTGGAGTCTTCTTTGGAAAAGAAAATAATCAGTCTACCATTTACAGGTGATTAAAAAGGGGGAATATATACACAATACAATTGGAGAAAATGAAAACACATTATATAGCTGTCAAAATCGAAACGAAATAAGTGAAATTGCAAAAATCATAATAAATTAAATATTCCTAAATTGAACAAATATATATATATAGAAAGAATAACTTTTTATCTCCAACACATATAATAAAGTGCACTTTTATAACCACGTTAAATATACTTGCACCAAAAATTATATAAAATATATAATTGTATAAATGTTTTAATATAATATGTCAAATTAATTAACATGAATGATATTGAGTTAAACTTGAAATTATAATATAATATTTAATTATAAAATATTAATTCATTTAGTTTAGTCCAACCTACTACTTATATAACCAATAAATTTAAAAAAAAATTATTTCATTCTTAATAGGTGATTAGAAAATTGCATTAATTGACGTTGTGTTAATTAGTGATTAGTGTCATATCTTTCTTTTTTTACAAAGCTTTAGGAAATCATATATGAGAAAGTCTCCTGAACATCATACTTTCCTACAAAAATACAAATTACGGGGTCAAAATGAAATTATAAGAAAATAGTGGGCCAGCATGCGTAATTTATAGAAAACTCTTATCACATTCACGCGTAATGCACGTGACTATGTAAAACCCATCTTCCCCCAAATTTGCATACCAAAAACATGAAGTTCTAGGATTGAAGAAGCGTATCGAACATTTGAGCTCCTAATCGGTGATTACAGAGCGAAAAGATTAATCAGAATGATGTTTAACAATCAAAACATGTTATAGGTTTCATCTTTGTTCTATTACACACAAAATTGATTTGAATCAAATCAGTCAGATCTGAATAGTATTTTTAAAATTGTAATGTTTTGCTACTGAACTGCAAGCCATAGGTCACAAAATCATAGTTGCTATAAACGAAGAAGAGTTTGAATAGCAAATTTAAGTTGAAGATACAAAATCTGAACAAATCTTCTAGGTTTGTAATAATTTGTGCATGTTTCAGGGAATAACCACAGTGTTTTAAGTTATGAGAGTGAACTACAATGTTTGTGCGTGTCTCTGTATATATATATATATATATATATATATATATATATATATATATATATATATGTCTTTTAAGATGTATGAGTGAAATGCAATGCTTGTGCATGTTTTAGTGAATAACATCAGGGTTTTAAGTTATATAAATGAGCTGTAATGTGTGTGTATGTTTCGGTGTATAACATCAATGATTTAAGCTATTAGAGTGAACTGAAATGCTTGTGCATATTTTTCAGTGTATAGCATCAGTGTTGTTAAAGAGTAGTATTGGGCCTTGAGCCCAACTTGTGTTAGCTAGGGTTTATCTAGGGTTTGACATATTTACTCGTGTTCCCTTGTGCTGCTTATATATTCATGAATAATACACCGTCTCCATTATCGAGATTTCCCCTCTATCAAGTGTTTTAAGTTATCAGAGTGAACTGGAATGTTTCGCATATACAACAACCCAATCCTGTTGTATGAGCCTAGCTTGATTGATCTTTTAGTTTATAACCACAATCTTTTAAATTGTATGAGTGAACAACAATATTTTACATATACAACCCCCAATTCTGTTGTACAAGCCAAGCTTTATTAATCTTTCAGTTTATAACCACAATAATAAGCAATACAAGTGAAAATCAATGTTTTACATATACAACTCAATCATATTCTATGGGTCAAACTTGATTGATGTTTCATTGTATAACCACAATCTTTTAAGCTATGTCAGTGAACAACAATGTTTTACATGTGTGCAGGTATTTTAACATAGTGTGTATGTGTTTTAACATAGTGATATGATCTTTTCAGCTAAAAATATATTCTTTTGATATTTAGTATCATATTGCGGGATATGATGCTGAAGGAAGTTTAGAAGGAGTCGGAAGAGACTCACTTGATGAATTGGAGAATTTGGTTGTTTGCTTGATCCTAACCATGAGGTAACCAAAAGAAGGAAAAATATCAAATCCTCATTGGAAAGGTCGACAAGATTGAACAATGAGATTGGTACAAACACACCAAAGTCGCGGTTATTTTAAGATTGTCCATTTTTATGCATAGTTAGTGTTGAACCAGGGTTGTTTAACATTGTTACAAATTTGAAATGTGATGTAAGCATTGTGGGAAATACTGGATTTTGGGGCAGTGTTACGAATATGATCTTTTAACTTTTGAAAATGCTCTGTTTAGTTACACATGCATAACTTTTCAAACTAGGAACTGGAACTTGTCGTTTATATGCACAATCTTTCATGCATATACACAACCTCGTAAGTTAAAAAGAAAAACTTGTCTTTTACAATGAAGTGCTTGTAAGTTTCAGCATGTCTTTTAGAAGTTGTTGTTTTAACTTACACATGTGATCTTTCAAGATATGTGGGTGACCTTCGAAATAATATAGACAACCTCGTTTCTTGTGATATTTTGAAATTTGTAAGTTTTTAAAAGTTGTAAGTACCTTTTAAGTTGAAAACATGAATTTGTAGGTTAAATATACAATATTGTTAAGTTGATACATAAGCTTTCATGTTTGGAAACAAAAATTTCAACTTAAAATAGAAATCTGATAAGTCCATAGTTCGCACACTAGGGTTTCGTTCAGTCTCGGACTAGGGCTCGAGATACGCGGGAGATGGATCCACGGGTCCATCGGCCCAAATCCTTATAAGGACACATATATTCTAAATGTCCTACAAGGAACACTTCCTCTAAACATGGTAATACGATTGTTATCTCCATAAGAGTTGTATTTTTACCACAATTACAAGTCTTGCCAATCTACGAATTGAAGCCCGATAAATATCAAAGGTTTGGTAGACCTCTCTATGTATTATCACACACACAATACGCCTTACGCTTATAACCTTCTCTAAGCTGTCACTAACTTAAGTATCGGAGTGTCTACCCCAGGGCCACCCCAGGGCTTTGTCTTGCAGATCAGTTCGTGAGTTGGGTTTGTGATCAAGCATGTGTTCCAGACATCCATCAAACTCTATATACTAAATATTTAAACTTATAAAGTTTGGAAACATAAGCTAAATATTTAAAATTTGTTGATACATAAGCTTTCAAGTTTTGAACAAACAAGACAAATCGATAGTGTGCCACCGTATCCTCGTTATTAGCTAAAATTCCTTAGTTATTTATTCAAAATTTACATGCTTCCTATTGTAATCTCCATCCCGAACTACTTCAGTAAGTAGTTCCTTATTCAACCGGTTTGATTTACGAGGAGCTGTGCCAGGAATTTAAAAGCAGGTGTAAGCAAAAGTTTCAAATCAATAGAACTGTAAAACTGTCATGTCATGACAAGTAATAGTACCACATTTGGGTTATCTATATATCATTGAAAGTCATTGATATAGTTTAAAAGATGCATTATACAAAGTTACAGTAACAATTTGAGGTTGTATTGAAACATCAATCATGTAATGCTCATAGTAAAAGAAACATTACAAATCACTGATATAGCTTAAAATCTTAGTGTTATACATTAAAACACCAATCATGTTAGGATTATAGAACAAGATTGAGGGTAATATATTAAAACATTGCACGTTACTAACATAGTTTAAAATATTGAGGTTATACATTAACACATGCACAAGCAATTACAAAACTAGAAGAGTATAGTAACATAAAAATACAATTTTCTAAGTTCCATGTTATACGAGCAATCTTTCATTTATAAATACAATGAACATTGGAAGACCATATTTAAGAATGACATACCAAAATTGGAATAAAATTGAATTGATCAAAATTACAAAATTAACCAAATCAATTGAAAATCAGAGAAAACCAGAGAAAATCAGAATTTGTTTTTACAAAAATAGGTCTAAAATCACAAGAATAAAATGTATAGAACCAAACAAAATCGTAAAATATTTTAACCAAAAATAACAAAAGAAAAAAAGTATGGTATGATTCAAATGACTACAATTAGAACTAAAATCTCAAAAATGAGAAAGTCTCTGATAAGGCAGCCTTATGGTAAGGCAAAGGGTATTAGGTTGAGGGGCAAAATAATATTGGGGCTGGAATATAAATATTAATTTTTTGGTGCCATTACTAAAAATGGTAATAAAACTCAAGGACCATTTTCCAATAAGGATATATAACACATTTAATCTCAATATTTATCATTACCATCATCCACCATCAATATTAAATCATCAATCATCATATTAAATCATCAATTCATCAAATTATTATAAATTCATCATCAACAAAAATTTATCAATCATCAAAAAACCGACATTAATCATCATTTATCAACATCAAATCATCAATCAATCATCAATCATAAATATAAAATCGTCAACTAAAATATACACATAATCGAATCATCAAATCGGGAAACAATATTCTCGTAGAATCGTAGCACGGATCATCAAATTTACCTCGTTTTCATTTCAGTCACCTACATTACTCATCCTCGTCATCAATCCGATCGTCAAATCCGTCCGATCAACAATAAAAAAAACATCAATCATTCATAAACATCAAATCATCAAGTAAAATATACACATAATCGAATCGTCAAGTCGGGAAACTAGATTCTCGTAAAATCATAGCTCGGATCATCAAATAGACCTCGTTTTCATCATCCACTTATCAATCATCAATAAAAATCATCAAAACCGACATTAATGATCAAGTATGAATTTAAATCATTAATCATATCATAAATATAAAATTATCAAATTTACCGTCTTGATTATCATCAATTCTATCATAATCATCATCAATTATAAATATAAAATCATCATGTAAAATATACACATAATCAAACCATCAAAATAGATTCTCATAAATTTGTGGTTCGAATTATAAAATTAACCTCGTTTTATATATGTCACCAACATTATTCGTCGACGTCGTAATCCGATCGTCAAATTCGTTCAATCATCAATAAAAAATAATAAATCGTCAAATAATCATAACCGGAATTAATCATCAAGTATCAACATCTGATCTTGAATCATCATCGTCATCATCATCAACATCAATTATCATTATTATCATCATCAAAATTACCCCATTAATGATCATTATTTTTAACAACAAAATCATTATCATAAATCATCATCATCATTAATAAATTATCATAATCATACATCATTATCAATAAATAAATTATCAACATCTCCACCACTGGTCCGCGATGAAGAAAATTTCGATGTTGGCCCGTAAGTGGGTTTGTGGTTCCAGGCTGCTCGAGGCTCAGGGGAATGAGGAAAATGCTCCTGGCGGTGCAAGGATCACGGTGGTGGCGTCAGATTGTAACTGGAACCGTCGGGAAGGCTGCTCGTCGATTGGTCGGAGTTGCAGCGGGCAGTTCGTCGGGAAGTCACCTCCACAACTGGGTTTCTGCAAACGGTGGCTTCGGGTTTCAAGTAAGGTGTCAAATTGGAGCTGTCGTTGTGGGGAGTCGGAATCCGAAGCCTGTTTCCGTCATAGATCCGTCGGGGAAGCTGTGCAGGCCGTGAAAGTTCCGGCGGCGGTGACGAGTTCCGGTGGTGACAAAATGGCAGCGTCGGTGGTCGTATTATAGCTCGTTGCGAAGCCCTTGCGACATGGATTGTGATGGTGGCGGTGGCGTGGCTCGAAGCTTCGTCTAACGGCGGCAGTTGTGCCGGAAAGTTTCACCGAGATGTACTTTCCGATCACCACAAAGTGCAAGCGTCGGTGGAGAAGCTATAGTGTGTTGCGAAGCTGAGAGTCCGAGGAGCTCGAAAATTCGGGTGACCTTCTTCTTGAATTCACTGGCGATGATTTACGAGGAGAGGAAGAAGATGATGGTGAGGAAGAAGATGAAGAAAGGCCGATTGATTTCAGAATTGGGGATTTGGGGATAATAGTTTGCATGTTTGTCCTTGAATTTCTGTGTGTTTTATATAATGGCACCGAGAAAATAATAACTATTTTTTGGTCCAAAAGGTGGTTTCTTATGATTCTGCATTACCATAAGGCTACCTTATTTAATTGTTTCACCTCAAAAATAACCCACTAATTAAAACTCAATTAAATACATAAGAAAACATTGTATTTTTAATAGGGTGTGAGTAAGGGATCATCAGATATTGTATCAACTAAAAACTTTAACTTTCTGACTCAGAGCCGGTTTTGATGAAAATGAGTCCTAAAATTGGCCCTTTATATATACATATAAATGTAATATAATATTTTGATAAAATTTTAAGATAATCACAAAAAATGAGTTCTATTTATAATATTATATTCATAAATTCTATAAACTTTCACTTTCTATGCACAAAAATGGCAAATTAATTCAATCTTTCTTGTGATATTGTCAACTAAATTCTTCTACATATAATTATTATTTTTTGAGGGAAAATATATATATTATAATCATAGTAAATTACAACTGTTGATACATTTGAGTCTGTTAGCCATTAGATGTTCCTTTTTTCACAAACTATCTATTAATCTTATTGCAACAAAAGGTACTAAACATAGATCTTAGATGCTTGATATCTGAAATCTGGCCTTATACTTCCCAAGGAGGCTCCTTTGTGTCATCCATTAAAAGCCGTTGGATGATTTGGGAATCAGTAAGGACCATTATATATGATACCTGCTTTAGTACTGCAGTTAGCATTCCATTATAACTAGCCATGCTTCTGCATGTAGAGGAGATGTAGCTGGGAAATGCACAGCTCCAACATTTTGATTTGCATTAGATTGTTGTTGTGTTATACTCCATGCTGCTGAGCCAAGTGCAGTTTCTTTCCAAAATTCACCATCAAAGACTAAGACATACCCTTGAGTATGGTGCTATTGTATATGTTGCATGTATTGTATATTATCTGGCTGCTCAATATTTTCTAGATGTGTCCGTTTCTGTTTCTGTGGTTTGGCTGTTGGAGGTTCTTCTGTGCATTGGAAACTATGTTTGAACATGTGTAGATCTTTGTGAGTCTGTGAAAGTAGTTGTGTTATCTCCTCTTTTTGGTTTTCAAAACCAATCTATTTTTCTTGATTTCCATATATTCCACAATATGGAAATTGATATGAGGATAATGTATCTTTATCTGGCACCAACTTCATCCAAGTCCAGTACCATGTAGAGAAGGTAGTTTCTTGACCACTCTCAAAATTTAGTCCCAACTCCCAAAGTTGATGCTCTCTGTATCCTTTTTGATAAATCACATTTCAAGAAAATATGCTCTATGTCTTCCTCTTATGTGCTATTACATCTGAGACATGTGCTATTATCATGCGTCTTTCTTCTCTCAGATTATTTGCCATGGCAAGTGAGTTTGTTATTGCCCTCCATAGGAATATCTGAATTTTTATGGGCACTTTCAATCTTCCTTATTTCCTTTCACTGTGTTTCTGGAGTATTTGATGATGATGTCTGATCTTCTATTCTCTCATCTTGATATCTGTATTTTGTCTTGACAGTGTATTGTCCTTGTGTGTGATGGGGCCAAATGATCATGTCTGTGTTTATCCCATATATTGGGACATAGGTTGAGGGTATTTTTCCAATCACTGATCTGGAAAAAATACTTTCCAGTAGATGCACATTCCACTGTTTATTCTGATCCAACAAATCTGATACCTTCATATGTATATGTTGGCTATTAATCTGGTTAGGTGATTGAATCCAATTATGTTCTCTAATCCAGTTTTCATGTATGTTGATAGAAGAACCATCACCAATTCCTCCATTTCCATTTGGATTTCAGAAAGTCTCTTCCCCATAGCACTCCTTTCCAACCCCATGAATCAGACTGTTTTACTTCGACCTCTTCAAATGGAGAGTGCTTGCAATATTTTTATCTGAATATTTGTACCATCAAGGAGTCTTTATTTTGCAGAACAATCCAGATATGTTTGGCCACTAAAGCTTGATTTATCCGAAATGCTGTTCTAAATCCCAGCCCTCCTATATTCTTTGAGAGACACATTTTTTCCCATGATTTCCAATGTATACCTTTTGGTTATAGATCTCCATTCCATATAAATTTTGCAGTAAGTTTGTCAATTTTATCCAAGATTGTTTTGGGAATTTTGAATATTCCCATTTGATAAATTGGTAATGAGGAGAAGACATGCTTTGTTAGAGTAATTCTGCCAGCCAAACTGAGTGATCCAAATTTGAAATCCCTAATTTTAAACGATGGTCTTCTCCTTGATGATTACTTGTCCTCCACTTCCTTATTGAAATTACTTATAATACACGATACATACCCTATATTCTGCCACGACTCCGACCCTATGTGATATGCTACAGTAATCTTCAAAACCGTAGTTGGTATCACTGTTTCACATGTAATCCATCTACTTTTCCTGTCCCTTTTTGCAGATCCTTTCTAACCCTTGATCACTCACACGTCTGTGTTAATCTACCCACAATTTATGCCACATGCATGTAAGGTTTATCGAATTGATTTTCAAAAGCCAGAAAATTCTAGAAGAAACTTGCTCTCTTTTTGGGGTTTTTTTGATAGAGAGAGAAACTCATATCACACACCATGTTCTACACTTTTAACACATTCAAGAATTTCAATTTTAAGAATAAGATTAACATTAGTCACTGTATTATCATAATGTTTCTCAACTCATCTTCGAATAATTTTAGGATTCAAAAAATAACAAAAATTTTTACATATGATTCAATTCCTTAAGATAACCATTTGATCTCTTTTTATGCTATTAATTTTTTTCTCAACTTGACAACATCAATGTCTTCAAATTCATAATTAATGCAATTTTTTTTTACAATAATCAAACCCTCTCTCTCTCTCTCTCTCTGTCTCTCTCTCTCCCTCTCCAATTCAACCTAAGTATCAAAAGTATCAGCCGAGAGATGCACAAAATATCTAAAATTAACAAAACAAATTTAACATTATGGAATCTAGCTAACATTGTCTCATGCTTGAAGAAAGCGACCTAATTACGCTGCCTCCCCTCCCCCTCCCCAATGGTTCCATCACCCTTCTCCTTGCTCATTTTCCTTTCCATCCAAGCCTATGATCTATCACTTATGGACAGTCTCACCATATTGCGTACCATTTGACGTGGAGCAATCAAATTTTGAATTCTTTTAAATTTGTGTTTCATGTAGGATTCAACCTCCTCACCAGCTTTCCAAATATTATCACTTCCACGATACCTTTCTCACTTCACATGATATTCCTCCATTGCCAAATTGAAACCTAGACGCACCCCATCTTTGTCTACTGGATGCTCCATTACAAGATTGAGGAGAGGGAAAGTTTTTTCTTAGAGGGATGAGTGTGAAGGATGTCTACGACCCGCGCTTGATCACGAACCCGACTCACAAACTGATCTGCAAAAAAAAGCCTCGGGTGTCCCGAGGATAGACACTCCGACGCTCAAGTTAGTATGATGCGTAAGGCGTATTGTATGTAAGATAATAGATAGAGAGGTTTACCAAACCTTCAGTATTTATATGGCTACAATCCGTAGATCACCAAGATATATAATTATGGTATGAATACAACTCTTATGGAGATAATAGTTGTATTACCATGTGTAGAAGAAGTGTATTTCGGTCATGGTTGTGTTACCATGTTTAGGAGGATGTATATTCCTTGTAGAACATTCATAATATACACATTCCTTATAAGGATTAGGATTGATGGACCCGTGGATCCATCCTCCGCGTAACTCGAGCCCATGACCCTTCTCGGGCCCTGATCCGAGACTGAATGAGGTCCAAAATATGAACCATGGACTTATTAGAGTGAAGGCAGATGGGAGGTTAGCATCAAATTTTCTTCTCATTACAGTTATCTCTTTCTCCCGCTCCACCATAAACATGTCCTTTACTAGCAAATCAGTGAAGACCATGTTATCCACCAAATCCTCACTGATTTTGTCCATTGCATACCTGGCTCTCACTTCATCCTCTTTCGTTCTCCCAATCACGATAAAGAAAGCCGCCATGAGTGAGGGCGGCTTTGAACCATTAACCACAGATGGAGGACGGGGAGGAGGAGTCTCATTCTTTTCTAACTTGACTCGGCCCATTACTGGTTTGGATCTGACCCGGCCCACTACTAGTTTGAGTTGAACCATTGATGATTCGTATCAAGCTGATTCTAATTCAGGTCAAGCTGGTTCGGGTTCGCATTGAGCTGATTCTGATTTGGGTCAAGCTACTATTGGTCGTGATCGAGCTTACTCTTGTTTGGATTGAGCTGATTCAGGTTCAGATCAGTCCTGTGCTGGTTTGGGTCAATCTGATTCAGGCTCGGATCTAGAAATGGTTGCTGCCTCAAATCCTTCATCGCGAATTTGTGCTTCTTTAAAAGCTCATAGGTCCCACTTGAAAATACCTCCTTAGTTGGGATCTCTTGGAAACCTAGAAGGAAATGGGTGAAATCAATTAAACATTCTTTTGCCCACCTCTTTATATATGTGCCCCTGTTATTGTGAATAACTGTCCAACATTGCTAGTGCATAGCCACCACCGACGTTGTAACTTCTCTTCCTGGAGAATCTAAGATCTCTCATATCTCTGCCACATGTTCCTCTATCCATTATTTGATGCCTTTAAATTAATTCCCTTCATCTATCTTAGCAACATCTAGACCTCTAAGTGGCGAGGATGAATCCACATCCATATTCAACGAAAGATTTAGAGATATGGAAGGGTATAATCAAAAGGGAAATCGTATGCCATTTGAAATCTAGGGTTTTGATTCAGAAGAGATAACACCCAGATTTTTGGGGAGCGGCGATTTGACTAATATAACGGGGATTTAAATTGACTATGTGGTGTTGGCAAAATCAACCTTTTTAGCAAAAGAAATAGCTAGGAGGTAGAAGCACTGAATCTAGTAGAGAGAATACAAGTAGCATCCTACCAATTAAGTGATTTAACATTCGGAAGTGGAAATGGATTCCATGGTTTTACTCAAGCTCATCAGAAAGGAATTCAAAATCACATGAAAGATATAGAATCTTATATGAGGTCCTCAGAGAACTCAAAGGTGAATTCTGTCTCTTTGAATCGAGTTTATAAAGAGGCTAATTCAGTAGCAAATGCTTTAGGATATTTTCCTAGGATACTCTTAGGCTTCTTCATCATGTCTCGGCAAATTGAGACAAGGTTTGGAGTTTCGTTAAATATATTCTTTTCATCAAACTCCTTAGTTAAACTTTCAATATCTATCTTTAATTTATTAAAAATTTTAAAGATATAAAATATGATCAAAGTTAATTTTGACTATTTTTCATTCACAATTGTCTTTTTAAAATATATTATTTACATATACCAAACTAACAAACATATGATTGTTAATCAATAATAAATTAATAAATCATAGTATACTTTATTTGATAGTGATCAATAAAATAAAAGTAGCTACTCAATATTAGAAGTGCAATGACGCAAATTATCCACTGAAATGCTAATAGAATCTTCAAATCCTGGACTTCAACATGGGGAAGGTGTAGGTTACTAGTATTTTCTATGAAGAGATAGATGGAACTCTTCTTGCAATCCAATTAAAAATCACAGAAACTTCAACATAAGAGTATGTTTTTACTTGGTATAATCTTAAATCTTTCTCTATTCTGATTCATAATTATCCTCCTTAATTACCTTTCTCTTCTCCTTTGATCAAGGATCAGTGTTTTTTTCTCAGTCTCTATTGTTTATGTCTGTTGTTTATGGTCATTTTCTTCCATTGCAAATCAGATGCAGTTGGAAATGTGAATTACAACATTTGCTATACCCGAGTACTGCATACATGCATTCCTCACCAACTTATACACCTCAAAATCTTTTGTTGAATTCTATCGAAATGATCAATATTAATTATTTAAAACTTTTTCTTTAAGGTAATAGTTGCAAGAACTAATAGGTGATTAATTCATCACATTTAATCTCCATTCAAATGACATGGTGTTTATTATGGAACACGGTTTGTTTCACGTAGTAACTCAAAGAATTAATAGTGGATTAATTCAATAAATTTAGTGCCAATTAAATGGCCCGCTATGATAAACTTTTTTTTGATAATGATTTTCTAATATAATAAGTACTCTTAAAAGAATTGATAAGTGATTAATTGCATTTGGTTGAATAAAGGCAGGATTAATGCGATAAATAAATAAAGGCAGATCCCTAACATATTTGTAATTATTGAGTCCTCCTACAGGAAGAATTAGGCGTCGCTTAGCGACCCCTAAAATGCGTGTAGGAGTAGACATAGGTGTACATTTTATGCAACAGATTACAATAGAGTGTTTTTCTAATTGTATGTTGTTAAACAAATACTGTATTTTTACCTTCTTAGTAAGGTTTTTTCAGGTTTGGTGAGCCGAATAAACTTCACCCCACCGTTGAGTGGTTTAAAACTATATTATAAAAACTAATAAAGGCATTAACAGTTAATAAATAAAGGCAGAATTAATGCAATAAATAATTAACTAAAAACAATTAAAGGTATAATTATTAATCTTTTTAGTGTATATATATTAAAAAATAGAAAGTGGCGGCATAAACAAAAATAAAAAAGAAACACCGCCGCCGGAATTATTACGCTAAAATATAAAACGGTGAGTTTTGTTGGAACGCCACCACCGTTATTCATATGTTAATATAATACATTCCATATATACATATATGTTCTTGCCTTCTTGGTAATTTAATTCCATCTATGCATGAAAACACTGTCATATATCGGCGGCCGTTTTTTCAGAGGAGAATAACATTCATCCGGATGATCCTGATATAGGCCTTATCAGGCACCAATAAGATAATGACACGTGTACAATTATAATGTTTTAATTGGTTAAGATATTTTTAGTAAATTTCTAAAACCCTAATTTAGAATGCCTAAACCCGTCTGGGTAATGATTGAACACGTGGCCCAATCATAAATTAGTTAAAGATGATGTGTCGTTATTTAATTGGTGCCTGATATTGCCAATATCAGGATGATCCTGATATATGTTAAACTGTTTTCAGAGTATGATACTTTTTAAATCTGTAGATATTGGTATGAATGAAATATATAAAGATTTTCCATATATAAGCGGCCAAAGTGAACATATAGTAAAACATGTTTTAATGCAGTAATTCATGAATTTACATTAAATCATTAATAAAATTCAAATAACAAATTTTATAGTTCAAATTAAAAGATACACTGTATAAGTTAAAACGTATAAAAACTCTTATGGAAAGTCATGAAAGTTGGACTCTCAGGAGAATTTCTCCATTATTATTATAAATTTATAATTATTCAAAATAGTCGACCCAGTTAAAAAGGAAAGAAACGTATAATTATCATGTAATTACAGTTAGTTGAATTAATTTTCAAATCAAAAATCAAACTAAATGAAATTAAATCAAATCAAATCAAATATACTAATTTACCAAAACCGTTATACTTACCATGTAAACATATATTAAAGAAATCAAATCAAATCAAATTAAATATATTTATTTACTATTACCTACATATAAATAGACCAGGATTTGTGCTGATTAGGTCATGGAGCATGTAACACGAAGATGATTATGGCGGTGAGATTTCCTGGAAAAAAATGGGAATTAATCCAATCAGGAGGCCATCATGAATTTAAGGAGCTATATGTATTTGGAGTTGATCGGACTTGATTAGAGAGGTTCGCAGGGATGATCGGAGGGACTGAGAGGTGAATCCCCTTAATTTTTTGATTAAATTAGGGCTCCAAATATCATCAGATGGCGAATGAAGATTCGATAAAGGATATCGACGTGGATGAGAAGCAGAAACTGATTCAAGATACTGCAGAAAAACAGGAGACTGTGAGATAAGATGAGCAAGATCATTGGAAGAATCCGATCCCTCTTCATGAGCGTCAGGCATCCATAGAATATAATATAGACGGATTCGGGATATTGTGCTAGATGATTTCCGCATGGTTGTAATTTCTAAGAGGGGTCAGTGGAAGAGATGAGTGACGATAAGGAGCCGTTTATGTTTGCAGATGAGTCGGTCGGTCTGTATGACGATTAATGAGGAATTCATCGGCCGTAAGTATTGTCGGCGTCACGTATGAATTCTCTACCTCGGTTAGTTTCGTTATTGTTGAATAAGGTGTTGTGCACAAATGTAATATTTGCTTGATCTGATTTCTCGATGTTTTGTTCTCGATCTTATATGCGTATTTTATACAATAAAACATGCAATTTGAAAATATTAATCAAGTTAAATACGTTGTATGTTCTCAATTTTGTTATTATATTAATAGAAAGTTAATTGTTTTGTCACAAAAATTATAAAACAAAACAGATACAATATTGTGATTTAAATTAATATCGTGTATCAAGTGATTCTAAAATTATTTATTAAATTCGTCATGCTATGCAATTCAAATAAATATACCAAAATTGAAAATATGAATATAAAAGTTCATGACAACTTTTATAAGAACCAAAAACACCTAAAAAAAGTGCATTGAACAATTTCATTTTTAAATCATACAATTATTACCTCAACTCTAAACCCTAAACCTAAAATAACTTAATCATACAATCAATACAACAAACATACTATAATTACAAATTTGAAATACCACAAATACATAGCTATATTTTCCTTTTCCTAGCATAACTGAAAAATCAAAGTTTATGGAAACTTTTTATATCAACAAAAGAAAAACCTAAATCAAGATCATCATACAACTCAATTCAACAAACATACCATAATTACAAATACGAATTACTAAAAACAAAAAGCTATTATTTTCTAGGGAAAATATTGATTAAGAGCAGTATAAGTTTCATAATTTGAAAGTGGGGTGTAACTTTTACATAATTTCTAAAAAGGGCGATAATTTATTAGCTTATATTCTTGTAAATTTAATTTTTGTACTAAAGACAGTTTTGCCCTTGTTTTGAAGTTACAATTCATTTCATTTTTATTTAATTTTATTCAATTCAGTTTGGTTTTATCTCACTAACTTACTCTAATTCAATTAAGATTATTTTCAGAAACATCTAAATATTTTAGATTAAATTCAGTTCAGTTCAATTTCATTGAATTTTGTAAAGTTAAATAAAATTAAATTTATTTTGTATAATTTTAGTTTCGTTAAGTTTTTTCAAATTCAATTTTAAAAATTCAAATATTATTTAAGTGAATTTAAATCAGAATTTTGCAAACTTAATAAAACTGAAAAAAATTATTAAAATTGTGATGAAACACTCAATTTGATTTAAGTTAACCAACATTTTAATAAAATGAATTTCATGGAATTTAGAAAAATTAAACTGAATTGAATTCTTTCAATGTGGACTAAATTGAAATTCAACTAAATTGGAATTCAACAAATATTATAAGTTATAGCCAGGGTTGAATTACTTTTTAATCAAGTTTAAAATCTACAAAAATGGGTTAAATTTAGGGTGGTTCTAAATGCAGGTCCACTTTACTTATGCAGGTCCAAATTAAATTTGAAATGACAATAATGTCCCTCTTAAATATGTATTATAATTCACGAAAAAATAATTTATAACTTGGACACGCGTTAAATCATTACATAGACGGGTTTATGCATTCAAGGTTAGGATTTTAGAAATATATTTGTAAAAACTAATAAACGAATGAAGGGTAATTATGATATTTTTCCACTTTTATTGGACCTGCAGAAGTAAACTGGACCTGCATATAGTAAACACCTAAATTTATAATAAAATTTAGATTACAAAACAGGGGTATAAATGTCTTTCATACAAGATTTAAATTAAAAGAATATATGCTAATAAATCACCGCCCTTTTTAGAAATTATGCAAAAGTTACACCCCACTTTCAAATTATGAAACTTATACCGCCCTTAATCAATATTTTCCCCATTTTCTATTCCTGGCTTTCGAAACCAACGTTCATTGAAATTTTAATAGCAACAAAAAAAAAACCTAAATTAAAGAACGCACAAACTTATTACCTAAATTAAAATCATCATCCAAGTCATTTCAACTAACATGCCATAATTACAAATATTAATATCAAAAATAAAATCTATTTTTTCCTTTTCTTAGCATAACTCGATAAAGTTCCACCTAAAATAAAGTGCTAGCAAATAATTTATTGCCTTAATTAACTTCATCCAACAAACATGCTACAACCTAATTAAATATTATAGATAATTTATACAATTAAACATAATTTATAGATAACTTATATGAAATATAATGTATTTATGATGGCAAATTAACAATTCATTATCACCATCCAACTCCTATTAATATTTTAATTTAATTAATTCATTTTTGTTTCACGACCACATTTTATTTTCATCATATATATGCATATATTCCTATTTGAAATTGGTTTCCATATACTTTTCGCCTATTTTTTTATAAATGGGAAAATTCATGCACGTAATTAATCCCTTTACAATTTACAAAAATAAGAGGCCAAAAATAGAGAACTGAAGTCAACAATTTACATTAATTATTGAAATTTACTTCTTTTCAATTATTTTACTTTTAACATTTCTGTAATACAAATATTTTTCATTATACATAAATTATTATTTACAATACTATCTGCATCAAATATTTACTTTGTATTGACATACTAATTATTATTATTATCAAACAACTACCTCATTGAAACCGCGCAACGCGCGGTCCGGTTAGCCTAATTTAACTAAAAGTTAATGAAAATTTGTAAAAGGAAAAATAAGATGTTCAAGTGTCAAATCCTCCTGAATTAAAATAATTCTAAAAGTTTAGGAATTGACACATAAGGTCAAAATATTTTGTTTTAAAGGTAATAATTATCACAGTTTAATATTTATCAGTATCATCCTGATATATGCATGTATCAGGCACCAATCAAATATCGATACATCTTTTTAAAATAATTTATAATATGGTGACGCATTCAACCATTACTCAGACGGGTTTAAGCATTCAAAGTTAGAGTTTTATAAAAAAAATTAAAATATTTTAACCAATCAAAATATTTATATGGTACACATGTCATATTCTTATTAATGTTTGATAAGGAATATATAAGCATAATCCTGATGAATATTATTGTCAATTAATCATAAATGGTGTCATTATATAATGACCGGATAGAGTACATACAGTCTAGGTGAGATTTTTTTTGAAATCACCTATTTATTACGTAAATACATATCCTAATCTAGAAGTATAATAGGAGATACCGCCATTAAATTCGTTAAGTATGGTGAAATTTGCACTTTATCCATTGTCTAGCTCTGGGACGGCCTCCTCACTGCTTCACCAACGAGCCACCAAACCACTGAAACCGAAGCCGAAGTCGGAACCACCAATCGGACAATTTTAAACCACCTGCAATATGGGAGATTGTAGTGGGGACCAACAACACGGTCATTTAGGCTATCCATGACCCATTAACACCGGGTATAAGCCTTTTTCAATAATTACTCTAAAATTCGTAAATTATTTTTAGAGGTGTGACTTGAATCTGAAATCTCTCAATTATGAGAGGGTGAGTTTTACCACTCCAACCAAGCCTGGTGAGATTTTAATCTTAGGGCTGACATTACTATTCAATGAGCTGTAACTTTAAAGTTCTGATTTCACAGTAAACACTTTCAACAATTTTATCTTCCACACTCATGGAGATGTTCAACAATTATGCGCAAAGACTAATTCTGATAGATTTGACCAAGCAATAATTGATGAAGATCTGCCTAGGATTCCTTTGCCCCCACTGGTGATTTTATGGCCAAGATATCCAATAAATAATATCCACCACTAATCACATGATTCCAGTGGCGCAATATATCTTTTGATTTATACCTCACTATTTTATACTCCCAGTAGTTTTATTATCAGCCCTAGTTAAATTAAAAGATCCCGTTTTAGTGGAAGCAGTATTACACTATAAAACTTGGGCGTAGACTATTGTCTCCCAACCCAAACTACCTATATAGTTCAGGGAAACAATAACACAAAGTCCAAAGGTGGAACCTTCATGAAAGAGGAATTAATTGATGGGAAATGACTTGCTACTCTGGAGCGAAGTAGAAGCCTGTAGAACAATGTAGTACTACAAGTTTTTGTTTCTGCATTAGGTAAACATAGCTAGTATGAGTTTAAGTTCAGTAATTAGGAGATAACGACCCGATCCGATCACGATCATCACTAGATTCATGATCGGATCGTTTAAAATTTGAGTTGATCGCGATCAAACCGATCAAAATAATTCATGATCATGATCGGATCGTTTAAAATTATAATAATCGGCTCGTGATCGACTCGTTATAGATAATCGATCAAATGATCAATGATCGATCACGATCCATCAATATTGATCATTTGATCAAGTTAAAAGTTAATGAAAAAAGAGGTGAAAACACATAAATTATCAAATTAATAAAAATTCACAACAAACTATAAACCTATATAGTAAAAAAAATTAAAATTAAACTATTTTTCTATCATTATTAATTTATATGATTGTATTATATTATTTTTATCGATCGATCTCGATTACCTTACGATCAATTATCTTATCAATCTGTTCACGGTCATGCATGAGTTTTTATATTTATGATCGTTGATCGTTCATTTAATAAATGATCTTAAAATTTTAATCATGACTGGTTAAATCAATGATATCGATCCGATATTTAACAGATTCGATCTCGATCTCTTTAAGCATTCTCACCTCAAATAATAATTTAGTTAAATTCAGTTCACCTGTACACTAAAAAAATCCAAAAGGTAAACCAAACTTTCCCGCCGTCGTCTGAACATGTTTCCTGAAAGACGTTGGTATTTAAAATAAAATCTATCCATTTTTCATCAGGTAATAGTACTACGTCCTCCCTCAAACTCACAGCAGTAACTCATTTTGAATGGACTCTAACAACAAATGAAGTCCGAGACATCACAACGCTGTATATATATTGATTTATTAATAGTACGATCATACCAGCACTAATGCACCGGATCCCATCAAAATTTTGAAATTGAACGCGCTTGGGGCAGAGAAACACTAGAATGGGCGATCTCCTGGGAAATTCTTGTATTATACCCTCAAAAAACACGTTCAAGCGAGCGAATCGTCTTTTGTGATATATATTGATTATTATGCGCTGTGACGTACATGCATCATGCAGACTACATATATACTAAATAGATGGTCTGATTTTGAAATTGATGCGTACTGAATTGTAATATATATACTAATTTCAGACTAGGACGTTTATAGAGCGAAAGAGGCTGTACAATTATGGAATGCACGGTTCCTATCTTCGGTTTTGATATACCTGGCTGACGATGAAGAGAGTACGAACGTACGTACTGAGGTCCTTTCAACTGAGTAGTTGATCATGAATTCAAAGCTCAATTAAGCAGATGTGACAATTCGTTTTAATACCGATGAAGAGGAAAGAAAGAGGGACCAACCAACCATTCCCAATTTAGGACCATCTAATTAACCACCAACTATTACACTCAATTAGCATGTTTTAATTAGTGTTGTGTTGTCGCTTCTGATTCAAATCAATTAAATTAACTGAATTGAATGATACTGAACCGAATTAATTCGAATCGAAGTTTAATATGAGATACAATCATCTCAAATCAAAACTGACCGGAACCAAACTCAACTCAAAAACGGATCTAATCCGGAAATCTAGATCTGAACGTACTCTGTGATCGAATTCGCTCGTACGATCCCGATTTGAACTGATTGACCCAAAATATATTCAACCGAAACCAAACAAAAATTCTCCGATCAACATATGACCGAACAAAAATTATCTGAAACCAAATTGATCCGATTGAACTTGAATTGATAGTAATCCGACCCGACCGATATTAACCTACAAAAGAAAATTTTACCAATCCAATCTCAAGCCGTTTTGATTCAAAACTGCTTCATTCAAAGCAAAACCAATTGAATCGATCGAATGGACAGCGGTAGTCTTAATTAACCATTATTATGCACCACATATAATCAGTGGTGAATATGGCCATCACCCCACGAGAACCACAAACACGAAAATATCTGTTCTTAATGTTAAAATGCAATCAATGTAAAATAACCTTGACCTCTAAGTTAGTAAACCATTTTGCAAATGATTTGGAGATTTCATTCAATAGTGATCAATGGGGTTTGAGGATATAATAGAGAAAAAAAGAAACAAATCACTTCTAGTATAAAAGCCTTTTACTTCGACCTGATGGATCGAAGTACAATTAACTTCTCCTTTGCCTCTGGTATACAATTTAAATGAAAATGACTTATCGAAATTAGAGAATTGTGCTGCCAATTTGCCTATACCAGTTCAAGTTTCGAAAATTCACACCATCACAATTGTTTATACCCCAATTTCGAAATTGATGCATATTACTTAACCCAGCTTCAAGGGATAAAATTAGATAATTATTATTTTTCTGACTTCTAAATCTGAATAGCCAAATTATATCCGAATAGTAATATTTTATATTTAATTTGATATTTTAGTGAGTACACACATATGTTCTACTACTTGAGTTTATCTACGCATTTCACAACCTTTTGATTCGTTTAATTTCGGGAATTGATAGATGCAATCCAACATTACATATTCAGTCTGTATTTATACCCAAACTACCTAATATGTCCTAATTAAAGTGGTCTATGATCTGATGTGTTTGGTTTTCTGATCTAATTTTTCGACGTGTTTACCTTCCCTCTCGAAAATGATATAGACACATACGGGGATCGATTGAACATTTGTACCTTATTAATACAAGGGTATTTCTACCAGTTCAAATAAAATACAGACCGCATAAGTAAATATTGGAGTGCATCTAACAATCCCCTAAATTTAAAAGATTGTATCTAATTTTTCCATTTAAGTTGATCACGCATTCTTAAAATTTTCACTTAAATGTGACTTTTTAGATAAATAAATGTTTTTTAATAATTTAAAAACAAATTCTGCATGACATACTAGTGTAGAATTAGAGCCATTTTTTTTCATCCCATTTTATGGGATTTGGAGATCATGATTTAATTTCAAGTAACATTTAAGTAAAAAAAAATCTGTGGGAAGAGAAATCAAGTAATTGATTGAATGAAAAAAAATATTAACAAAGCAATTGGAGTGAGAAAATAAATTTTTGGATTTTAAATGAAATTAAAACATTGTATAATAATGTCAGTAGAATTAAATGAAATTATATGAAATTAATTTGTGTCACACACTTCCAGTTGAAATGAAATCGACATGCTTATAAGATATTTGATCCACTCATAACCGGTTGATATATATTAAGATACAATACTTCCTAAGTACCTATTTAGATAATTATGGCACGTTGAACACTTTTAATCAAAATATTTAATTCCACACTGACAATAATATTCTGTGCGAGGGAAGCAATTCTAATTAAGATGTCATGAATCTTAATAAAAATGATGGACCCAAATGAGTGAGTGAGATCTATAAATAAAATTAAGCACGAACAATCAAAATAAGCAATAACTGATTGCACATTTAAAAATCAAAGTAGGCCAATACTAAACAGTATGATCAAAGAAAAGTTTTAAATATGCGATCTGAAAACATAAAAGGTACGATGATGTGATGAAACGTAAACACAAAACAATGGGGTGCAGAAATAGTGGAGAATCCCAAAAATCAGAACATCAGTAAAAAGATTTTAAACATAATAAATGGGTCATATAAAGATTCACAATTGTTTAATTTCAGACTTTCTAGATACGCTCCGTAGTTTTTCCTATTTACCGTTCTTCTACAATTATTATATATATATAATAGTTTTAATATACACTGTAACTAATTTACAATTATATAAAATAGAAGTAATATATATGATGTATATATCTGATATA
Source organism: Sherardia arvensis (assembly GCA_948330725.1). NCBI lineage: Eukaryota > Viridiplantae > Streptophyta > Magnoliopsida > Gentianales > Rubiaceae > Sherardia > Sherardia arvensis. The sequence continues at coordinate 37,160,056 of OX415236.1, read as the reverse complement.
CGTAATTATAAATCATAATATATATGAAAAACATAATTTATGTTTTGAACAGCAAATAAGTAAAATACGATCTGAATCCACTATATCCTTTTAATTTTGATGATGAGAGAGAAAATGGGCATATATAGTATTAGCTTCGTCCACATTAGGCCGTGAACAGACCAGACCGCCTTTATTTAGGCATGCTAAATTAGTAGACTCAAAATGCTGGACATTTCTGGAAATTAGCACCTTAAAATATAGACCAAGAAATTCTATTGGATGTTGCTACCTAGGGTTTCCTTGTGTGGGATCTAGCAAGCTAGGGCTTATTTTACATCTCCAAAAAGTTCCCTACTCTGCACTCCCCCTCCTCTGTGGTCCAGACTCCAGATTTACACACACATCACCTGAACTTTCCTCATCTTACACCTGACTACTGTACATAATACATGTACATATATACATATTATATATATATACATATTCACAATCTCCAAGAAAACCTAACCATTTCCCCCAAAAAAATGCTCAAAATCTCAAATACTGATTTGATTAATTAAAGATAGTACATATAATGTCTAAGTATATATAACTCAATTATCCCTTCAGAATGTCACAATAATAGTACATATAGTGCCTTGTATCACGACTAATTGAGAAGCTTGGATGATAAATATATAAAAAGAGAAATACCTTCTTCTTCTTCTTCTGCTTCTATTGATAAACTTAAATGGCACGGCTGAATTAAGTAGTAGTGGTCTGCTTGAAATGCTTGAGCTGATGATGATGGGGTTGTTGATGATGGTGATGATCCTGCGGTGGCGGATTAGCAACCGCAGCCTTGATCGGATTCTTCTTCTTCTTTTTCTTCTTGTATGGAATCCCTCTGGCTTTAGCCTGACACTCCTTAACCTCCCGTAAATAAACCCTAATCGACCCGTTTCCAAATGGATTGCTCTCAGGCAGGCCGCCGTTCTCCTCGTACGCTGCCCGTAGCCGGCCGATCAGAGCATCCAAGCTGCCCCAGGCTTGCCGGAGAGGGCAGGTACAAGGAGCAGGAGGATCGGGCTGCCCGAAAAACACGCAGCCGTGTAGATGCACCTTAGTCTTTCCGAACTGGTCGAGGTACCTGAGGAACTCAAGAACATGGTTGCAGTTGCACTGAGAGAGAGAAACCGGCGGCCTCTGGTTCTTGAGGTACTGTCCGAAGGTGTTCCAGTCTCTGCGCTTCTGCGATTCGTATCGGCTGAGGATGGTGGTGGTGGTTGGTGGGTTGGAAGTGGATCGCGAGGATCCTTCATTTGGTATGATGATTGCAGGTGCTGGGGAATTGGAAGAATTCATGGGAAGGAAATGTGAGTGTGGGGGGTGGATGGGGGGAGGGATTTAATAATGGTGTGTGGTGTGATGTGTTATTATTTGGTGTGGAAAGAAAATGAGAAAGAAGGATGAAGGTGAATTGATCACATCCTTGGGGCAACAGAGTCTACAGAAGGGACGTGGGATGGGGCCTTCGGAGGTGCTTTATGTTCCTCTTTTTCTACCCTCTTCTTATGGACTTACCTTTCTATCCTTTTCTCCCTCTTTTAATAATGTTTTCATAAATGTATTTTGGGTGATTTGGACTAGAGTTTTTATATTGATCCAGACCAAAATGTAAGAAAGATATACTTGATCCGTCTAAGTAAAAGTTGAACTAAAAATTGTAAAATGAAAAAGTATCAACAGAGAAGGAATAAAAATCACGTTTGTTTTGAACTTAATGCAAAAGGTCCATATTATAAACAAAAATTTAAACATATAGCTCTAAAACTGCAGAGCTAGACATTACTTTACTCGAAACCTCATTGTTTAATCAAAACATCTTCAGTCTTCACACGGTCCAAGATAAATAGGATTTAGCGTAAAAGGTCCATATTATAAACAAAAGCCTAAACATATAGCTCAAAGCAAGGAAATATAGGCATTTTCCCCGAAACCTCACAGTTTAATCAAAACAGTCCAAAACATACTATATTTAGTGTTAAAGGCCCACATTATAAACAAAAACTTAAACAAGGAAATCTATAGTTGTAAGTAAGGAAACCTAAGCATTTTGACTCCAAATCTCACCGTTTAATCACAAAAGTTTCACACAGTCCAAAACATACATGATTTAACACAAAAGGTTTATATTATAAACAAAACCCTAAAAAAGGATATTTATAGCTCAAAGCATGAAAACCTAGACATTTTGACTCAAAACCTCACTGTTTAATCACGGAAGCTTACAGTCTAGAATATACATGATCTAGCGTAAAAGTTTTATATTATAAACAAAAAACTAAACAAGAAAACCTATAGCTCTGATCAAGGAAACCTAGGCATTTTGACTCTAAACCTCATTGTTTAGTCACAACAGATTCACACAATCCAAAACAACATGATTTAGCGTAAAAGGTCCACATTACAAACAAAAACTTAAACAAGAAAACGTATAGCTCTAAACAGAGAAACCTGGACATTTTGACTCAAAACCTCACCGTTTAACTAAAAAAACTCTAGAAAAGCAGTTACTCCACTTTATAAGCTCAAACACACCTGACATAGCTATTACCGAGGTTGATTCACTTTATTCTTCAACGATTCTTTCATTCTGTCAATTAAATACAAACAATGTGAATTGCCCAATTGAAATCGGAGGATATATAATCACACTGAACAATACAAAGCACTTACCGAGGGTTCAATCTCCATTGATAACGATTTTGATCCAAAATCATAGGTTTTCGGCTTAAAATTGTTGAATATTATCGATTCGATTAAATCTCAATTGCATTGAAGTTTCACATCAATGGAATTGAAGTTTCGAATCGATCAAATATATTTTTGAAGACGATTGCAACAGATTTATATCTTTGATCCGCAAAATTGGGGAAGAAGGTGTGAGTTTCACGTCCGGTATGTGAAAATTTTGGGGAAGAAATTTGTTTCACGTTTTGGGCGTAATTCCTTTGTATGGGCCGGGCCAAAATTTGGGTTATAACGTGGGTCAACCCGCGAGTTACATTATTTACTTTTAGATATAAAATTAATTATAAATTTTAACCATGAACATCGCGCGCAACGCGTGTTACCGTAAGTAGCATTTCAAGTTTATATAATTGTTGATTTCTTATATGATTTTATTGTATTCATTTCTAAACCTTGAAAACCGCATAACGTGCGGTATACAATACGCAAGTTATCTACATTCCTATTCAGCTATTTTTCATCAGAATGTTTTTTAACCGTGCATTATGCGTGCAAATTTTATTTTAAATCGTGATTTTTTTATAATCTTTGTTTTCCCAAATTCCGATGTACAAATTTTCGATTTAAGCTTTTTGAAATACAAAAATATAGTGCTATACGCAGTCCCCGATCATTGTGATCCTGCGATTCTGTGGAGGAATCACCACAACTTCACTGTACACTCCTGCTCGACATGTATGATGAACGTAGCTCTCGACCGATCAGGTACTGCTGCTACCGCTTCAGTGATTGAGTGGAAGTCACCCGGAACACCTGGTGGGCACACCACCAGATTTCCGGCTACCACTTAAATACACAAAAACAGGGCCATAATCATAGCCAGCTGTTTATATATATATATATATATATTACATCATTTACTTAAGTTTATGGACATGTCGAATTACAAATTTTATTCTTGTAAAAACTTTCACCTAATTATATATTATAAAATGATTGTTTTTAAATTTCTATATGTGATCATTTCCTACTACAACAATGAATTTCACTTCCATATATTTATAAAATCTATACATTTTTCAAATTCAAAATTAGCAATATTTATACAGATCTTATGCTAGAGAACCTCAAAAATATCATGTTATGTATATAAAGTAACATCACATAAAACAACTACAGATTTGGGTAAAAAAAAATGGAACCAAAAGATAATTACCCCACTATCAATCTAAGGTGAAGCACAAAGTGGGTGCTATTCGCCATTTTGGTGTTTATTTGGTGAAATGTGAGAAGCACAAAGGTGAAGCACAAAGGCGATATTTGGTGTTCATTCCAATGGTTGAAGGAAAACACTATATTTTGTCTTGGATTATTTTAAAATTATATTTGAAAGTCTGGTAGTTTTTGAGTTCCTTTTAATATATTTTGAGTTATTATATTGTTTCAATTTCATTTTATTTATTTATTGGGCTGCTACTTAAAAGATAAATAAATTTAAATATTTAATTAATTAAATATGACAGCATTAAAATTTATTTATTTGGAATATATATATATATATATATATATATATATATATTCTATACACAAATCCAATTTGATTTTATTACTTAATTAAATTAGATGTAACCATTGACATTATATTTTGTTAATTGATCACTAGTGGAACATGGGCCGGAACCGGTTGGACGGCGGTTTTGACCGTCGTCCATGGTGACGCCGTGCAATTGGCGCCACCGTTACACGGCGGTTGAAACCGCCGAGTAACGTTTCCGAACTTGGAAACTTACCCGGATGTCTATTGTTTCCGAATTCGGAAAATTAGCCGGATAGAACAAAGAAAAACGCCGGCCAATTTGACCGGCGAAATCAAAACCACGTGTGCTAATCCGAGGTGGGGCTGCTTCCGTCTATGTTGACATCATAGAGGGTAGTTTCCTCGCACTCATCAATCTCCATGTCAGTAACTTGTTTGTTGGTCTTAGGAGGCAGCACGCTTTCAAGAGCCTTGCACTTCTCTGGGTCCAGGGAGTATGGTAGTTGCTGTATAACAGCAACATTGAAGTGAATGTAGAGTTTGCCCCTCATGAATGGCCTCTGATAAATCACCATCCCTTCATCATTTATTGCCTTGAATGAATCTGCCAATAGAACAGAACATAAGTCCAGAACTTTCATGAGAAGCGTTCTTGACTCTCTTTTTTTTTTGATTTAAAACCACCATCAGGTGGAGGGTGATTTATTAAGGATCCCCAGTCCTATCAATAAAGGCTCAGCAGCCAAGTTTATACAAAAACCTTGAGAAAGGTACAGCCAGATTGCTGTCAAAATTGAAAAAATGGGACTAGATATTTCTACCTATTCATATACATGAGGAGTTCAGATAGGTCAAAAAATATAATGTAATCAATGGAACTTGGCGAGCACCTTAGTGATTGTAAACGAAGCACAAATTCGCCAACCAAGTCCATGATTAAACATCATAAATACCCCTGAGAAAACTCCTAATAAATAGAAATTAAAGCCAGTAGAAGACTGCCAGTGAGAGCCAAAAAAATTGCTTTGCAATATTGTGACCTTGTCATTTAGAACTTGTATCCAGTCATCTCCTCCATCAAGATTTCCAGCTGAAAGGACCTTGTGTGCCCAGATGGATTCTCAATTCCATCTAGGCAGTGTACCTGAAATGAAAAAAGGGGGAAAACACAGTAGTTGCTGTATAAACACCCTAATCAAGTCTGATGCTGGGAATTTGTAAAGAATCTAATGCAAGCATCCCTTTTAAGTTTGGCAGGAGCATCTTGTAGATGCATATTCCCAGAAAGTAGGAAACTTGAGCTGTGTTTTGCTAAGCAATCTGCAGCTCATTTCCTTCTCTGAGGATATGTTTTATACATAGTCCTGAACTCAATCTATTGAGATCATAACACAAGCTGAAATAATTCCAGTTAACAGAGTGTGGGTATAAAACCCCATTCACTGCAACTAAGTTGTCAGACTCCAACATGAAAAATTCATTCAGAGATATACCAGTTGTAAGACCTAACTCAATTGCTAGTATTTCAGCATGTAAAGGTGAGCTTGCAGAGACTGATTTCATTACCATTTTAATGACACTTCCTTGACAATTCCTGATTATAACCCCTATGCCCACTTTGTCAGTAGATAGAAAAGATGCATCGACATTAATTTTTAAACCTATCACTGGGGGATTCCAACTAACCACTCTCACTCTTTTTGGTCTTTTCCTCTTGAGATAAGGTATGAGACCTATATTGATCAGACTTTGGTATTTTAGAGCATTTCCAACAAGTGGATAAGCTCTAAAAATCAGGTTGATCTGTCTCATCATGTTCTGAAAAATATCAAAAGAGTCTTGCCTGACATTGTTATAGAGATAATTGTTTCTTGCCAGCCATATACACCACAGGGCCATTACAACTGTGTTAATTGCCACTCTGGTGAGGACTTTTGTCTTTCCTTTATAGTTTAGATAATATGAGAGCCTATGCTTAAAAGAGATAAAATGGGGAACATGCATGGCAAAGATGTGGTGAACATAAGACATGATTTGCATATTTTTGGGACATTCATTGAAACAGTGATTAAGAGTGTCAGAGGAGGGGCAATGTGGACATTTCGATGGCTGATGAAAACCAAATTTTGTCATCACATCAGGAAAAGGAAGTAACTTATTATACAGTCTCCATATAAACAAACACAGTTTGGGAGGCACATTATGTAACCATACCTTTTTTATTGGCTGATCAGAACCAGCTTGCCTCATTTTGTGATATGTATATTTGATGGTGAAATGTCCTTTTGTTGATGGGCACCATATGAGTTTGTCTTCATGTCCATGTTTCAGCTCCAGCTCCTGCAAACAAATAATAAAATTGGTAGCCAAAATAGGCTCCAAAATTGGCATGTAGAGCTGTTTGTTCTCACAGAACTCAGCCAAGGTTAATGTTGGGAAAGGTAAAATTTCAGAGTCGACCTGGTGTTCTAAAAACCCTAGACCAGTCCAGTTAGAGTACCAAAAAGGGGAGGATCCAGTTCCAACTAAAACTCTAGAATTAGTGTTAGCAAATTCTGTTACTGAACAAATCCTCTTCCAAGTGTGAGATGTCTTATAGGTGGCTGGAAGGGACCATAGAAAAGAAGCCCAAATTGTATCATTCTGTTGAAATTTCCACCATAATTTGCAGGAAAAAGTTTGGATCACTGCTCTTATATCTCTCAGGCCTATCCCATTCTCTTCCTTGGGCAAAGCCATTTTCCCCATTTTCTCCACACCATTTTCTGTGATGACTCAGATTCTCCCCAGAAAAATTTTGCACCCATAATTTCCATTTTCATAATGACTGTCAATGGGAGTTGGAGAACTGCAAAAACATGATTTGGGATGGATAGGTAGACATGGTTCAAAAGAATCATTCTCCCTGCTGGAGTTAGCCACCTATTTTTCCAGTTGCTCAGTGTGTGCTCCATTCTTTCTAAAAGAGGCTGATAATAAACATTTTTATGTCTTCCAGTAAAGACTGGGACTCCCAGGTATTTAAAAGGCATCTTGCCCAATTTCATGCCTGAGGTTCTTTTTATCAGTCTCAGTAGGCCTGTGTTCTTGACTTACTAGGCTTGATCACTTCTCCAGGCTGGGATTTGATGAGAAGCTACCTGCCATCCAAGTGAGTCAGAACAAACTGGAAGCCACAGAGAGCCTCAGTTAGGGAAGAGTGGCGGAAGTGGGGCTTCTTCACGGTGGCATACTGGTGGAGCTTGTAGATGGGTTTCGATGAGCAGGGAACTTGTTGCAGATCTGGAAGAAGAACTCATGGGTGAGATCGAAGTCGGTGTTGCGGAGCGAGGTGTGGAGCTTCTGGATCTAGGAAGTTCATAAAACCAAATACACATTGAAGGAATGAATGAGAAGAAGAAGAAGAATAATGGAGAAGAAGAAGAACAGCAAGGGAGAGAATGAGAGATGAGTGAAGAGATAAGAAGAATGAATGGAGATAAGGAGAATGAAGGGGAGATAATGATACTCGTGTTTGATAACAAGAATCCGGCTAAGTTTCCGAACTCGAAAACTTAGGCCGGAACTCAATAAACGGCGGTTTCTTAAAAAGTGCCGCAGAACCGTCGTTTATTGAGTTCCAGTCAAGTTTCCGAACTCAGAAATTTAGCCGGATGCAATAAACGGCGGTTCCCTTATATTGACGCGGAACCGCCGTCTAACGGCGCCGTTTTCCAGCCGGTTTCCACTAGTGATTGATTTTAGATGAATGTTAATTGTAGTAATTTCTTTAAATTTACTATCGGCGTCTCTGTGCATACACTTGTAGATTTGAGCATTTAGTGCAGACTTTATGTTTCAAATTAGGGATATTATATCTGTCAAAGCAGTTTGACGCTTTTGTGTCGTTCGTTTAGGAATCTTTCGATTCATCTCTTTTTTAGGTACCACTATCGAAGTAGAGAATTAGTATGGCTGTATCTAGCTACTAAGGTTTTAATTCCTGCTTCAGATACAGAGAAGGTTTAGAATAGTTATATCTTTAGAAACCTCTCTGCAATCTTACAAATTGCCTCCCATAAAGGAGATCATTGTATTTTATTTTATGTCAATTTAATGGTTTGGGGATGCCAAAAAAAAGATGAATGCAATTGAAAATTAAAAATTAAAAGAATGATATGCTAAATAAATTAATATTATAACTAATATTAAATTGTATGGTAAATATTATTATTTACTTTTATTTTTATATTATAGTATGAAAATCTTAAGTAGAAGAATCTAATAAACATAATATAATAAATTAACATATTAGGGAATATTCTGTATGGTGTAAAATATAATGTTATGGGTTGGAGAAAAATAGTGTAGAATTACTGTACCAACACCAAATATAAAGAAATGTACATCAAAAATAGTGTTTCAGTTTTGGTATAGTCCCCTAGTTTCTGTATTTTTCATGTAGTCTCTGTCTATATTATAGACGGTCTGCTCAGAGACTTTTTGTAAAATATTTATCATTTGGTTTTATTCAATGTTTTATTTTGGGATTGTGACTCATAATAATTTTTAGCTAAACTGGTGTTTGAGAATTTATGGGATAAAATCTGTTAATTATTTTAATTATGTTCACGTGTTTAAGTTAATTTTTTTGGTCCACATCAATAATATGTTCGTTGTTCGGTCCAATTTTGATTTCAAAACAGATTTAGCTACAAAATTCATCAGGTTTTAGTTTGTTTATGGTTGTCATTGTGTTAACTGGGTGGTACAATTTTTATATTGTTGTCTGTGCTGATAAAACAAAATAAATCGTCACATGAAAATATTAATTACCTTTTGAATATCATTTTCATTATTTATATTTGTAATTTATTATCTTATTTTTGTTTTTAATGTTAGTCGTATTTATGGCCTTGATTCAGACGAGTCTTACATTACACGAAACTTCCAGTTTAGACTTCTCCGCCCTGGAAATTATATGACCGGTGGGGATAAATGTTTTCGAATTTTCAGTATGAGTCCTTCAACACAACTTACAATATGGTATAAGTTATACTATTCAAAAATTCATTCATTACCATATAATATATAATTAAATTAAATTCAAAATACTTGACGCACTATTATTAATTTATAATAAAATAATGATTAAGAATGCCCCGCAATGCGCGGCGCAATCAATTTAGTAATAATTTTTCATAATCAAATATTCACAATTTTTTTCTATCCAATGATGATATATCAAGATTGATTGAATGGCATTCTTTAATTTTGACACACAACCTATATATGGCAATGATCATGATCACCTGCTAGTATTTTGGTAAAATTACAAACACGCTTGTCTGAATTTCTGGACGGATGTTTACATATGCTGGCAGAAAATGCAATATATAAAATACAAATCTACCATTTGAATATTTAATTCAGTAGATTCATCAGTTTATTTTGCGTAACTTAAGGAAGAACGTAAACAATCAAGAAGAGTCAAACAACATGAGATGGAGAGGAATAAGAAAAGACAAAAAGAAGAAGCTGGAGAGAAGCATATAATGGGGATGGTTTCTTATAAAATATTTAATATTATTCATGTGATGGTTTCTTAAACAGTCTACCATTTTATTTTGAACTAATTATTTATAATTTTATTAGTATATAAATTTATTGTATTTTTGCATCCAAAATAGCTAGTTCATCTGAGATTTTAATTAACTACTCTTATAATTCATTGACTCGGAATATTAGAGGGTTAGTTGAACTGGATAGAAACCACACTCCTTATATTATCAGAGTGTGATTATACAGGTTGACTACTCTGTGCTTTTTGTCTGACAGGGTGAAAGTTACAAGCTGAGAAGAGGAACCTACAAGTTATCTTACTCACTGGACTGCAGCATAGCAAGGAGAGCATGGAGCAAGCTGGGAATAGGAGATCAAAGTTGAGATTATTGGGATTTTTTGATTGATTCTTTGTTGATTTTAGGGGAAACTCGTGCTCGTCGGCAGAGTTGGGTTTCGCGTTGGCGATTCCTAACTTGCTTGCGAGTTATGAGTATTCTCATCGGCAGAGTTGGGTCTCTGCCGTCGAAAATGCTTGTGAGAATATCGACATGGGTGTATACTAGAGTCAAGCTTAAATCAAAGATATTTACTTAATAGTTTTTTTTTTACTATTATGTAATTTTTTTCAATATTGTACAGTACTATCTTTTGAAAGCTTACTTATGGCGTGATGAATCAAATAAATTCAACCCCAGTTTAGATGGTTTTAAATTTAAAAAATGTATACTTTAAGATGAATAGTGCATTAATTAAACAATATATTATTCTACTTTAAATGCATGGTAGTAGTTCTATAGCGTTTTGAAAGTTGGACTTTCAAAAAATTCTCTCACCATTCACTTATTATACTTATTATTTAAAATTATTTGTATATCTTTTAGGTTCATTAATTATCCTAGATTACATAGGTTCAGATAAAACAAAGTGGTATTATATAGGTGTGTCCATTCCAGAGGCTTAAAATACAACCCAATTAAAGGATCCTTTTGCATATCATATTCGAATCAGATTTGATTCTATAGAAAAGGATTACCAATACCCATAGATTAATAAACCATCATCATCATCGATACCGCTCACTCATCATAATTCTTTTTGGCAGTTTGTAGGACTCACTATTCTTTTATCTGGATTAGTAATTTTATCAAAATAAATCTAAATGAATATGTTCGTTTTTTCACACAGACATATAAGACGAGGAAATTGTAATACTACAGGATTATATTTGAAAAAAAAAATGAAAATTCACGATGATCATAAATATATCTTGCTTAAAATGAATTCATAAATATAATAATTATCACGACTGAACAAAGATACGAGTAGATAACTCTTCTCTTTCTTTTATAGAAATTCTATATTTTACAAGAATCACCTTTAATTTCGATAGTAATAATCATTTTTGTCTTCTTAGCTTTATACTGAAAAAAGCTCTGTGAAGTTATATCCAGGTCGTAATTAAGTTGGAGTACTTAAATTCGGTAATGAAGCATAGAAGAAATTTATTCCCAACTACCAACAAATGCTCCGGCCACTGCTGAAGGGACCATCGCACAATGAGGAGTGAATAACATCACACTTCAGTTTAGACTATATAATTACTTCCAAAATGTTAAAACAAAGTTTTTACTACACTATTTCTTCTTCAAAAACCACTAAATAGTTGAGAGCTTTATCTATTCATGATCACTTCTCATTCTAAAATAAAATGTAAGGATTAATGACCTTGTAGAATTGTTTTTAATCAAACTACAAGTCTATTACAAAAATAATTAAATTATTATATATTATCTGGACTGATTTAATTTGCATTATTACAGATTTAGATATTAATTCAAATATATAAGAGCATCTCCAACGGTGTTGTTTTGGACTTACTTGGCAAATTTTCAAAAATGATATCAGTACTACTTACCATTGTTTTTGTGTTCGCGTACACTGCATGATGGAAGTTGTTGCTTGCGGGAGCAGCCCTGCTTGAGATCGTACGCATTGAATGCCATTAAATGTTCCATGACACAGAAAGTGGATTTCACATGGGATCGGATCCTCTGCACAACATTTTCTACGCAAATCGTGTGCAAAATCACAAATAAAGTAGTTTTTGTTTCATATGGTATAGGTATGCTATGCGTTAAATTACTTACTGATAAATGAGGTTCTCCAAATAACTCTCTGACAATTTTGTTTTTACTTATGACAATTATTTTTGTTTAATTTTTTTACTATCAAGACATTGGTTATTCATTGAGTATTTACTAAATTTTATTACTTAATTTTTTTTATTATTATAAAATAACATGTTATTATATGATTATTATAATAGAAGAATATGATTCATTTTTAAAATGAAAATTTTATTCATATTAAAGATATGTGGGCCCAATCAAGCTACATGTGTTTTTACCTTACCATTAAAGGAATAAGTAGCTTATCAAGCCACTAGATTAAAAAGATGACATGGCATCTAGGTTCTAGCTTACCATTGAAGATACTCTAAACTATCCTCATAGATGTTAACTTGTTAATCGCAAAAACGGCCAATAAATGTAAATGTTTGGGTTAATCAAATTTTACACATAAAATTATTTTAGTTATATTTGTGGCCACCGCCTTAGAAACACACAGAAATAGTGATAAAAGAGGATACATTGTAGCCTCATAAGAACAATATACTGGAACGTACATAAACTGTCACAGTTATATTATATATATACATATACATCTTTAACTTGCATCCTAAAACTAAAATCGAAGTCTACAATTACAAATTTATGAACAATTCGCCATTAGTAATTGTCTAAATTACTACTTGAATTTCTCCTCTAATGTGAAATTAAAAAGCTCATTCCTCTCTAGCTAGTCTGGCGTAAGAGGTACTTACAAATAAATAGGTAAACATACACTATAAATTAGTCTAGACAATTTTGCAAAAGTTCTAAATTAAGCACATATCCCTTGAAACTATAAAAACCTAAGAATAACAGTAAACAAATACATAGTAAAAAGGGAAAAAAAAAACTCAAAACTAAAATGAAACACCCCAGCTCACCTTTGTATCCGATGGTGACAAAGCAATGGCGCGAGATCAGGAGTCTGGAGTGTGCCAACACGATGCATGATGGATGAAGGTAGCAAACCAAAAACGGCACAACATGACCAGAAACAAATCTAATGGCGACACTTGCAAATCACCTTCCTAGACTTGATCCATTGAAATTTGAGAATCAAAAATGTTAGAGGGATAAATCTCGATACTGAGGTGTGTTTCATATTCACAATTATATAGACAGTACATGGGTAGAAACCCTAGTTAAACCCTAGGCTGATACACATTGGGCTCTAGGCCCATAATACTATCTAACACCCCCCTCAAACTAAGCATCGGGTTAACCGAGACGCAAAGCTTGGATCTAAAGAACTCAAACAAAAACTTTGGAAGACCCTTAGTGAAAATGTCCGCTAACTGCAACGAAGTGGGAACATGACTAACACGGACCTTAGTTGAAGCAACTAACTCACGAACAAAGTGATAGTCGATGTCGATGTGCTTGGCCCGCTTATGAGCCACTGGATTCTCAGCTAAGAAAATGGCGATGTTATTGTCACATAACAACAATGGCGGCCCTTCAAGAGGAAACTGTAAGTCTCGAAGAAGATGACAGAGCCAGACAACCTCTGCCGCTGTATTGGCAAGTGCACGGTACTCGAACTCGGAACTCGAACGAGATACTGTAGGCTGTTTCTTGGCACTCCAAGATACCAGATTACCGCCTAAAAACACCGCATAGCCGTAGGTCGATCGTCGAGTTTCCAAACAACGAGCCCAATCAGCGTCTGAGTAAGCACAAATATCAGCACAAAGAGTAGACGAACCTCCGGAGCGAAATGTGAGACCATGATGAGGCGTGCCAGCCACGTAACGTAGAATCCTGGTAACTGCAACAAAGTGATCCTCGTGAGGGTCCTGGAGATATTGACTAACAGAATTCACCGCAAATGACAGATCAGGACGAGTAATGGTCAAATACTGAAGTGCACCAACCAAAGACCGGTAGAGAGTCGGATTGCTGAACGATGCACTAGTGCTACTGTGAAGCTGCGAAAGTGGTACGAATGGAGTGGTTACCGGAGAAGCATCTGTCATACCCGCCCGACTAAGAATATCTCTGGCATACTTGGCCTGTCCAAGAAAGAGGCCAGATGGTGTAGAAGAGACCTCAAGACCAAGAAAGTAATTCAAGTACCCCAAATCCTTGATCGAAAACTCTCGATCAGTCCGTGCGGTGAACTGGCGAATGGCTCCAGCATCGTTACCAGTAAGAATGATATCATCCACGTACACCAACAAGTATAGTAAAGTGGAACCTCGTGAGAAGACAAACAACGACGTGTCAGAAGAACTACACCGAAATCCAAGTTGTCGGAGATAAGAGCTGAATCGATCAAACCAGGCACGAGGAGCTTGTTTGAGTCCATAAATGGCCTTCTGGAGTCGACAAACATAGTCAGGCCGAGATGGATCCTTATAGCCAACAGGCTGAGCCATATAAACCGGAGTGTCAAGAACACCATTGAGAAAAGCATTCTTGACATCAAGCTGGTGTAGAGGCCACTGTCTCAAAGTAGCAATGGCAATCACTGTACGCACCGTTGCAGCTTTGACCACTGGACTGAAAGTGTGGTCAAAGTCAAAACCAGGAATCTGAGAATATCCTTGAGCAACCAGTCGAGGCTTGTAGCGTTCAATGCTACCATCAGCTCGATACTTCAGCCGAAATACCCATTTGGAGCCAACTATGTTTGCATGCGTTGATCGAGGTACCAACTCCCAAGTTTTCTGATGTCGAAGAGCATCCATTTCTTCATCCATAGCACGAACCCATTTCGGATCTTTAAGGGCGCACGATAATCCCGAGGCTCAGAATGGTCCATAACCTGAGCAAGAAAACCAGTAGTAACAAAGTCTGGGCGAAATATCACACGACGAGTACCATCCTGGTTCCTGGTAACCATATGATGTCTGTGGTGAGATGGAGAATCTGAATCAGTGGTGGAGTCGGAATCAGATCCAGAAGAAGTCCGAGAGCCTGATGGAGATGGCGGAGATGGTGGAGATGGTGGTGGTGATAAGGTAGCGGGCATCCTCGGTGAAGGAGCAGTCAGAACAGCTGGAGATGAGGAATGATCATCTGAAGGACAGATAGAGTAAGACTTGGAAGACGACGGTGCGGGCGACGGCATCTCAACCGGTGTAGCCAACACAGGATCAGCTGGAACAAATGGCGAACGGTCAACTGGTGCACCTGCTGGCTCAAAAAATGATGAGACTTCCAAATCCGAAACAGGTCTTTCCCTAGAAGTTGAGACATAGGGAAAACATGTTTCATCAAACTGGACATGGCGAGAGAAATAGACACGTCCACTAGTAGGGTCGAGGCACTAAAAACCCTTGTAACTGGGGTTATAACCAATAAACACACATGGTATAGAACGAGGTGCAAACTTATTCTCAGCAACCGCACGCAAACACGGGTACACACGACAACCAAAAGGATGAAAGACTGTGTAGTCCGGAGTAGTCCCATAGACAGTCTCAAAGGGTGATCTGCCACCAAGAACTGAGTTGGGGAGACGATTGATTATGTAAACAGCCGAAGAGAATGCTTCCACCCAGTAAGAATGCGGCACAGATGAGTGATATAACATAGCAAGGCCGGTCTCTGTAATTTGATGGTGTTTACGCTCAGCTCGGCCATTCTGAGCAGGTGTATAGGGACATGACATCTGATGATGAATGCCACAAGAAATAAAGTGAGCCTGCAAACGATGATTAGTGAACTCTGTACCACCATCACTCTGAAAAACCTTGACCTTCGCAGAAAATTGGGTCTCAACAAATTTCTGAAAGCGAAGAAAGGTGTCATAAAAATCCGACTTATGCCGTAATGGATAAAACCATGTGAATCTTGAAAAATCATCAATGAATACAGCATAATATGAAAAACCATGTGCGGATGCAGCATATGCTGGAGCTGGTCCCCATAAGTCACAATGCACCTTCTCTAACAAACCCGTTGCCCTCTTATCACTAACAGAAAACAGTAACCGACTGCTCTTGACCATCTGACAAGGAGAGCAACTAACATGTGCAGGTAAAGGTGAAGTGGCAGAAATGTGACCCTTCTTATTCAGCAACTGAACAGTGTCATAGGACACGTGCCCAAGACGAGAATGCCATAGCTCAAACGAGGCCCGGAGCTTTCCAGAGCACAGCTCACTCAAAAAACAAGAATCACCAGTATCCAAATAATAAAGGCCCGCAATATGACGGCCTTTACCAACTATCTGTCATGTCTGTTTATGCTGGATAGAAAAAACATCGTCAACAAATGTGATACTCACTGGCAAGTCAAGAGTGAGTTTACTAACAGACAACAAGCTCTTAATAATCTGAGGAACCACAAGTACATCGCGAATGGATAAACCAGAGATATTACACTCCCCAATGTGAGATGCCGGTATAGGCTGACCATTACCAACATAAACAGGTGGACCAAAGTAAGAAGTTACATTCCCAAGACGACGAGAACTATCAGTCATATGAGCTGTAGCACCAGAATCAACAATCCATTGGCTCGAAAAATGACTACGATCAGAATTATTCAAATGATTCACCTTATCTGCAATCCAACTATTTGAGCGATCTGCCCGTGATAATAAAGCCAAATTCACCATCATAAAATCCGAAATAACCTCAACACAACGTGCATACATCACAAATCAATATATCCCAAAAACAAAAATACCAAATGCAAATACTCTTCAAATCCGGTGATGCTCATATAAACTCTCCCAACTCCAATCCCTTTGGTTTAAATAAAATATGTATAATAATAAATGAAGAAATTTAGGGCGCAGGATTCAACACCTTGAAAAAGCTTTCAATACTGATATATTCATCAGATACCACGGCTGTTCTCCCGCCCAGAAAATGAAGCAAACAGCAGAATCTCCGCCGCACGTGCTCATCTTCCCGTTACCTTTACAGGGTCCCGTCAACTGCACGTTCAAGCTCGTCGAGCTCCTCTGCCTCGCCGGAATACACGTCACCTTTGTTAGTGGACGCTGAGTCAGAGCGGCGGCGGCGCCGATTGAAGATCGGGAAGGCTGCGCTAGGAAACGGCTCGATCGGAAGCGGAGGCGGCAGAGGGCAACCCAACTCCAGTCGAGGTCGACTCCGGTGGCGGGCGGCAGCTCAAGGGCTGTGTCCGACTATACCATAATCAGCTCAACAATCAGGTCGTAGAATCGTAAAGGCGACTGATACCATGTTAGAGGGATAAACCTCGATACTGAGGTGTGTTTCATATTCACAATTATATAGACAGTACATGGGTAGAAACTCTAGTTAAACCCTAGGGTGATACACATTGGGCTCTAGGCCCATAATACTATCTAACAAAATGTAACGAACTCCGATCAATTTGATGAATAAAACCGTCAGTTACAAGGAGAAAGCCATGAATGGCGGTTACATGATGAAAATCAAGATGAAAAGCAAATTACAGATAAATGAAAGATAGCTTGATAATGCCTAACTAATTTCTATTTATTTCCACAAAGCTCCCCTGTTCAAATTACCATTATGCCCCTTTCATTATATCAGGATCCTGACAAATCCCTCCTCCTAAAACTGTGCTTGTCCTCAAGCACCTCATCAGTAGCACAAAAGCACATCACTCACAGTACTGAACAAAAAATTCCAAGCCATGCAATCCACCAAACCATATTCTTTTGCATGGTATTATATTTGAACATGGTAGTGAAGATGATATCTGGAGCCATGTAACAATAATATGTCTGCAACCACAGCTCAAGAAAGTCAAGTTCACTTGCAGCAATCCCAACTGAAGTTATATCCAGTATTAGCTCAATTTTACAAGAATATTTACTTGCACTTTTACACAAGCCATGCCAAGAAGCTGGTAATGCATGCATGGTTGCTGCAATTTTATCTTTCAGATATGCTGCTGCACTTTCAAATTCCCAGTATTCTGCATCTTCAAAATTCTGGCCTAATTTGGGGTTTGGAAATCCCCACAATTGCATGGCATAACTCATGTACCTTCTAATAAGCTTTATGCATGACTCACTTCTTGAGGTAACACATGAATCAAGAGACTTGACAGTTGGAAAATATGCAGCAATTATAAAGAGATCAACATCACCACATGCACTTATCTTGGCGAAAGAGTACTGCAATCTTTGCTGCAACTTCAACATTCGCAGTCGAGCAACGACTGCATACGATTCATCTTGTAATTTCCTTCTGAAAATGAGTTTCTCTCTAATGAACAATGGACTGCAGTTCAGAAATCCATCTTGTTCTACAGAAAGTTCAGCTTTATGTCGTAGTTCCATTGCATCAAATTCAAGAGCTTGATTAGCTTCCTTCACAGATAGTATATTTTCCCGAAATTTCCACTTGTTGTCACATGTGATGCCTTCATCACCAAGCCAAAGGCTGGAATTTCCAACACACTTTTCTGCATTTTTCTGATCTGTGTCTTCAAATCTGCATTTTTGCTCGATACTTGTGTCTTCAAATCTGGATTTTTCATTCTTTATTGTCCTTATAATATGTATCATTCTGTTGGCATAAACCTCGAGCATCGGATTCAGATAAAGTGCACCTGTATTCAGAAAATTACATCCTGGTTGCAGCAACATCAAGAGGCTCACCTCAGCAATGTAAATGCTATATCTTTTGAGAACAAGCGATGCATGATCAGCTCCACTACGGTGAACACCATCTGATTTATTCAAGAGTTCTCCGTTCCCCTTAAAGAGAAACTTGACCTCAAGCTTATGAATTTGAAATTCAATGACTCCAACAATCTCCAGGAAACTCGCAGCTAAGCAAAACTCAAAAAGTTCACCATTTTCTTTTTCTTGAAGTAAGAAGCTGCAAATGTTGAAGGTAGAAAAATGTTGTACCTCATAACAAAAGTAGCATGCATCATAATTGTAGTTAGGTACTTGATCATGGTGCCATAGCAAATTCAGAACCTCAATTTCTGTAGCAATTTTTCTTGCTAATATCCAAGTTTTGTCCTCCCTGACTAATTTCCAAACGGCAGCCAAACAACTTTGCACAACACCATCTCCTTTGAAAATCCACTGTTCTGCCAAGAAAATAGATCTTCCTTTCAATTCAAACATAGCCTCAATCACAAGTGTATCAAAGTCCACTTTAAGAACTAGCTCAATAAATCCATTACTGCAACATGATTCTGTCTTGTAGCTGCTGCACTTTTGAGAGAGAACAACAACTATACTCTCAGTACTCCTTTCCCAAACTTTAACATGACCAGAATTCCCCAAAATCTTCTTAATAATGCCAGGATCAAAGAGCTCAAAATTTCCAGTACCATCACGAAGTTTATACTCTCTGCTAACAAAACTTTCAACACACAGTACCAACCTACTGCAAACTTTCATCCCCAATATTACATACCAATCCAGTTCATGGAACTCTGCCATTCTAAAGCCATGATATTCCACCATATACAGTTTTCGTTTCTGTGATGCTGACACAAAGCTGCTGCAATTTTGAGCAATAACAAATGCATCTTGGATCATGACTAAATCAAGAGCTTCATACGAGTGTTTGGCCTTTCTAGAATTTTCCATTTTATACTCATGCTTCTGAGAAATTATTTTCTCAGAAAATAACCATCCATATCGTAGCTGTTGCTCAACACTTAGTGTCTCCTCTTCTGAATAAATTTGAAGATACTCTTGCTTTTCACAGTCTTCGACCAATGCAGAATGACCTTGAGCAATGACAAGAGTAATCCCGAAGTATTCAAAATCTCCTAGAAGTGACTTCCATTCTTTCATATTGTACATCGCAAACTTACTACCTCCAGGATCAAAGATCAGAAACTCAGCCACATCACAAACTTGAAACCAGCCAGTATCGGCTGCAGAATCAGTAAAATTTTCACCACTAACGTAGCTTTCCCAGTCTTCATTTGTACCAGCTCTTCTATTGTCATTGAGACACGGATGTACATCATACAAACTCTCACAATCAAGAATTCCAGGATCAAAACTCTTAAAGCACACAGAAGACTTAAAACCTTCAACACTGTTATCCTTATAACTCACAGGACCACCATCCTTCTCTATGTTCATTTCTTGAGGCAAACAATCACTGAAGAAACTACCCAAAGAATCAACAACATTCACTTTCTTCAGATCGACCATTTCATTCTCATTATTAACTTCTGACTGAGAGTTCAAGTACTTACTAATTAATAATTCACAATGATTTTCCTCATCAGCTAAAGTGGCAAATTCATTCCTATTTCCAATAGAATCATCATCATTCTTAGATGGCCTAACTTCCTCATCATATACTGGATTTGTGATCTCTTTAGCCAAACCATTAACAATACAAGAATTCTCAGCAAGCTTATTATTAATACCAGGGTCATAACATACAATCCCTTCAGTGCTTGCATCACTGTCACCATTTACTTTCAATAGTGGAAGAGAAATTTCAGAATCACAATCATTTTCCAAGAAGTCATTCACATTTACAGGACAAGCATCTATACCAAAAGCATCACATGACTCAAGAGCATAAGAAGAGTTAAAGGAATTCATACTCTGAGTTGAATTCATGGCAGTTTTTGGAGCGTGTAATCCACGATCCTTTACAGGTAGCTCAAGAATCAAATTCTGAGAACCGTCATCCACGGCTGAGTCATTCTCGGGAATCTTTGCCGGAATTTCCTTGCCCGTCTCGACTTGCTTCAGAATTTTGATCAAACAATTCATCACCATCTCTACTTTCTGCATCATCGTCTCTGCCCATAATACTTTCTGTTCCTGCCCCAATCTCTGCCTCCAGAATTCCAAAGTCAGTCTCCAACAAACTAATTCCTCCAATACTTCCAGCAATTCTTCATTCAACTCCTCCACAGATCGATTTCCCGCAACCGGAACCGACCCTAGCGCAGAAATTGGCGACACCGGAGTTTCCCCTCGCACCCAACTCAAACAGCCGCCTTTGATCGTCACATTTCCTCTCTGAGAGCTCTCTCCGTCCGCCGGAATCCTCTGCTTAGGTAAACGCAATGCCTCTTGCTGCTGTTGAATCTGAGTAGCGATTCTCTGCTCCCTTGACCACTGACTTTGCTCTAACGCCCGTTCCAACTTCAGCTGCAGCATCATCGATCTTTCAGCCGAAATGCTCGCCATCGCCGCCGAGAACCGGCCGGCTCTGATACCAAGTGTAACGAACTCCGATCAATTTGATGAATAAAACCGTCAGTTACAAGGAGAAAGCCATGAATGGCGGTTACATGATGAAAATCAAGATGAAAAGTAAATTACAGATAAATGAAAGATAGCTTGATAATGCCTAACTAATTTCTATTTATTTCCACAAAGCTCCCCTGTTCAAATTACCATTATGCCCCTTTCATTATATCAGGATCCTGACACAAAAAATATGGATCTAGACCACTGAAAATCGGATAGGTTTGGGATCAAAGTCCAGCGATAAAATTCTGAAAATAGGCCGAAAATCGGCAGTACTAAAACCGTCATTGAACTTTTTTAAAACTAAAATTGTGGCGATCGACTAGCCAAGTTAAAGATCTCCGAAGTACTTATTGGTGTGTGAAATCAAAAAGTTACCCTGATATGATAATATGTGGTATAAATAATTATGAGGGTAGTGAGGTCATGGTATTGGGGGGAGAAATTAGTGTTTAAGATATTAATTTATGGTATTTTGGGGAAAAGGTAAGCGCTATAGTGCCGTTGACCCTCTTCCCAGTGGTGTATGTTAGGAAGTGAGTTCGAGGGATAAAACAATTGTTTCAGAACAGAGAGAAGAAATTATTATTTTTGGTTTGATTTATCTTTAGTATAAGCTCTATTTTCTAGCTCCTACTAGCTAGTCTATCCTCAAATAGTATTTGTAGTAGTCTATCAAATGTGATTGACAATGGGCTGGGGCTGCGTCGGAGAAATATCATAGTCGGCAAGAATATCCAGGAAAAAGGGTGGAAAAGAGAAAATAAGCCCATACAGAAAGTGGATCCGAGGGATGCAAGCGACTTTCTGGTGATCACCGCCGTACGGAGCCAGTTTGAAATCCCAAAAGACAAGGACCACCATCCGTTGAACTAGAAATTTCAAATCAGGATGGATTTCAGTCTTGTCCGTCAGGGGGATCATCTTTTTCTGGTTTGGGGTTGAACGCCATTAGGATAGTTGGATCATCCTCGTCACCATCTTCCTCTCCTTTCGCTTCTTCTTCTGCTCTCCTGGATCCCGTACGGGTTTTCTCGCTCCTCTTCGCTTCGTTCCGCCGGCGCTCATCCCTGGGAGGGGAACCCCTGAAAACATTGTCTTTGTCAAGGTCTAGGATATTGGAGTTTAGATCGGCCATGAAGACTTGAAGAAGAGAGAGAATAAGAAGAGATAAGTGAATGGAGGAAAAGGAGAGAAAATCAGGAAGGAGAAAGTGACGGGTAGGAGAATATTTATAGGACAAGAGAGGGAATTACTTAGGAAATGATATTCGAGGGGCCACGATTACCCCCTCGAATAAAGATAAAGCGTAATCAATCGTGGCGCAGCGTCAGATCGGAGCCATTAAATGCACGCCTTGGTGATTGTGCGTGTTGACACGCGCAAGAAAGAAGACATACATACAAGCACATGATTCCACGCGCACACTCGACAAAAGGGCGTTGCCATGGATGAAGAGACCTGGGATCCTTTCCTCCGGGCGGATCCCAAGTCTCGTGGGGAGTCCGGCCCAGACATGACGTAGAATGGCGTCATCTAGAGATAATAAGGGCGTGAATACAACTTGTCCCCGGATGAGGACAAAAGGGCAGGACCACGACTTTTGGCTAGACTCTCTTGGTCCACCTTTATATACATGGAATTTGACACATGGCGAAATGTATGTTCTATCAGATCTAAACACTATATACTTATTTATATTCTCTCTCCTATTTAAAAGGCCCCTCTTTAATTATCACGCCGTAGTAGCTACCCTATGGGTATCTCTGGGATTTTATCTTGAAGGCTTTTAGGTGAGAGGACGCGCGGATTTGGGTATCAGCCTCTCTAGACCGGTAACACACATACGCACCCAGGACAAGCACTCCAGATTCGTAGCATTAGAGGGAGTAGTTAATTAGTACTTTTTTAGAAAAAGTATAGTCCTGTGTGTTCTAGAATCTTGTAAATTTTGGATTTTTGAATTTGCTCTCCAAGCACCACATTTTTTGTTTTATATTTAAAATATTATTATATTATTTATATTGTTATTTACTGTTGAAATAAGATTGAAATATTATAAAATATTATTATAATTTTCCTGAAAATAACATTTATATTTTGAAATATTATAAATACAATTGTTTAATTTTGAAATGGGTCGGGTCAAAATTATCGACTTCACTCTATTTTTAAAATAAAGTGATTAGTTCTTAATTTTTGAACCCATCCAATTTTAATAAAAATTGTAAATTTGCCTTGATAAAATTTTATTTTTTGCGTGATGCCTAGGCAGACGTGCCCTCGGTCGGGTGACCTTGGGCGTAACTTGCATTCAAAAAATCAATGATTAAAATAAAAATATTATATTTTAATTATAATTACATAAAATAATATAATTATATTTCTTAAAATCATATTATGATATATTTTTTCACAAATGTTAAGTTCATTTACTCCAAAAAGAAGAATACAAACTTACAAATATTATTATACCATAAATAAATTATAAAATACAAAATCAAATCTTTATGCTATACAAGATCTTGCCTGAACTAAATTTTGTAAAATCTACTCTAGACCCAATAATTTATACGATATCAAAAATCAAGATCCAAGTCCCACGGAAATTCAAAAACGCACAAGCCAGTAGTACGTGTTTTGGGTCCCTAGCAACGTTGCCCAATAAAATGCAACAAAAGTAGGAATAGTTTGGTCCAACTTTGAATGTCACACAATGGCTAAACATGGACACAGGGATCTCCTCTTTCAGTAAAAGATCTCTTCACGTACGGATGTCTAACCATTTATAATGAGCAGTAATACCATGGACATAAATACAAGGACTCCCACATATTCAATCAAGTCTAGTCTGGGGAGGGCAGAATCATGGACCTCATGAGAAGTCCTAGAATTAATACCATGTGGATGAATTTCAAACTATATATTGAATTTACATGAAACTAGAACAGAACAATATAAGCGTTATAATTCTCTCCGTCCCAACTAAATTTTCTTACTTTTCTCACTTTAAGTATAAGAAGAAGGAATGTTTATTGAACTACTCAACCTATGTAATTATGTTTCAAAATGAAGTCGATCAGTACATGCATACTTTTTAATGAGTCGATGGTTAAGATTATAAAGAATTTAGAACTAATGAATGCATTACTCTCTCTATCACGGAGTGTCTAATGATGGTAACCCTTTGTAATGAGTTTAGTCTAAAGTAAAACTAAAATGTAATAAGAATAAGATCAATGTTACAAACAATTCCAACCTCATTAAACTTTTGCTCGTAATTAAATACACAAAAAAAATCGTATATATTATTGGCCAAGTTTTGCTCGTAATTAAATACACATAAAAAATCGTATATATTATTGACCATTTCCCTTTTCTTAGTTTTACTTCGATATCCCTTCTACGAACTAAAGATTGAAACTACAAAACTAAAGAGAGCAGGGAAAAGGGACATATTCCGAGACAAGGGGCTGCAATATCTTATAATTAGATCTGAGTGTCTGTTTAATCCATCTCTTCGTCATTGCCTTTCCCCTTTCATGAATCTATAATTAATCATTCGTTTCTCTAACTTTTAAAGCGACAACTGCAATTGCTAGCTAGCCAGGCAATATGCATGCAACAAGCGAACCATAGAGTGACAGCAAGAGAGTTTATAAAAACCAATATATTATTAATTTATTGAAGAGTCGGCGATTGCCGATTAGGGTTTACTAGCTAGGAATACATTTACATGTGAAATTCCAGTATTTTATTCCTATATTCAAATAATAATTTATATATTATATTTATTTATAAACTTAGTAATATCTAGGGAGCGACATTATAATATTAATGGTATTTTGGACAACGGTGTGTAAAATACCAAATTGCTTATAACACTTCAGAATTTAATCTCTTCTCATTAATTACAATGTGATAGAGTGAAAAATAACCTTACATGAACAAGTTTTTCATCTTTCTGGGGATATTTGAACAAGTTCAAGATTCATCTTTCTGAGGAAAGATATTCCTTGTTTTAGGAGGTCTAAGCATTCCTCTCACCTGAGTTTCTGGAATATTTTCGAAACAAATTGTGAGCCAACCACATACTCCATAAAACCTTAATTACCTCCAAGGTTGGATTATGTCGCGCCGTTTATGAATTCTCACCTTTCGAAAAAGAAAGTGATCAGTCATATGAATCATGATAACCATTCATAGGCAGAGCAGATGGAGACAATTTTGGTTGCCAAAAGCCCAAAATATCGCTTTATATATATCCGACTAATTTCAAGATTGTTCTATATCTGAACTCTACAAAATTAATAAGTAAATGAATTTCATAAAAACTTTTAATACCACGGTCCTCCATCCCCTTCAACTTAATTTTTGGTGTTTGATATAATTATTTTTTAAAAGAATTGCTTTTTTGATCGACAATTTTTATTATATATTTATTATAATGTAGTAGTAATGATCCAGAGGCATACTGATGCTTCCAGTCTGCTTACCGTATCTAATCTGGGAGGCGTATGTATCTGAGCCAGCGGTGTCTCTCATCTGTAGGTTGTAAAACAGTGCCCGGAGTTACCTGAGGGTAGCCGCTCCAGCGTGATAATGAAAGTAGGCCCTTTTGCAGAGTAGGGAGAATATAAATAAGTAGAGAATGTGTTTAGTTTGATAGAACATATTTTTTTACAATTGACTTCTCCTCTATTTATAATGCTAACCAGAGGATGCATTTTTTAAATATTTCATTTAGCATAACTAATAATTAATTTTTGAAACGAAATAAAAACTTAATTTTATATGAGTAGAAATAAAAGCAAAGCTTAGGATGCGTGTCGCAACTCATCTGTAACTTGTAAAACAGTGTCCCGGTGTTACCCGTAGGGTTAGCAATCGAGTCGGGTTGGCGGATTCGTGTCGGCGGGTTGGAATATTAAACCCAAATCCAACCTAATAATATTTCGGATCACAAAATTTTGACACAAACTCGACCCAGTAAAAATCAGGGTTACCCAAACCCAACCTGCGAAACCTATTTATTATTAACGGGACTGAATATGAGACTAAATCTTAAAATTTATTCTGCTCAAATGATCTTGCCACATGAAAACTAAAGACTAAAGTGCAAAAATTAGACCAAACATTGGTCAAAATACCAAATTTCTAGACCCAACTTTCAAAGTGCTCAATTTCTAGTATCCTATTTTCTAAAAATACCCAATTTCTAGACCTTGGTTAATTTTCTCCGTTAGTTCAGTTAGTTTGAGGGGTATTTTAGTAATTTACATTCTAAAAAAATCATACTTCACTTTTTTTTCCGTATATCCCGCATGAAAATCACCAATTCCTCTTTCGCTCTGCAACTCACAAGCGCCCGACGTTGGGGTACTGTGCCAACCCAGAAAATTGATTCGGCCCGGCCCGGATTTTTTGTCCCGGACTCACACTTTTAGTATTACGGGCCGGATCCCAGACAACACTTTTTTCAATTTTGGGTTTGACTTTTCGGGTTTGACTTTCCGGGTTCTGGGTCGGTTTGGGTCAAACCCGATTTTTCCCGGGTCAACCCAGTTATTTTTTGTGGAGATATGAAGAAAAAATGGGAAGTATGATTTGTTAGAATATATATTACTAAAATACCCCTCAAACTAACTGAACTAACGGAAGAAATTAACCAAGGTCTAGAAATTGGGTGTTTTTAGAATGTAGGGTACTAGAAATTGAGCACTTTGAATGTTGGGTCTAAAAATTGGTATTTTGACCAATGTTTGGTCTAGTTTTTGCACTTTAGTCAAAACTAAATCAAGAATTACAAAATCGACTCTCAATTTCACCATAAATTAGTAAGATCATCTCCAAAATTTTGGCATTCGAGATTTTTTTTGTATTTATAAAGGCAATTTCAATTATTTGCATAATTACACCTTAATTAATGGGTCAAACGGGTTACCCATTTAACCCACAGGTCTGACCTGAACCTAACTCATTTATTTTCGGGTCACTCGTGTCTAACCTAATATAGACCCATGCCGTGTTTCGTGTCAACCCAAACCCACTAAATTCGTGTTCGGTTCAGGTCGAATTTTCGCGTCGTGTTCCAAATTGCCAGCCCTAATTATCCGAGGGTTACAGAGGAGAGAGAATATGAATATGTAGAGAGTGTTTAGTCTGATAGAACATACTTTTCACAATTGACTTCTCTATTTATAATGCTAACAAGAGATGTATTTTTTTATGATAGCATTTTTCTAGCGCAACGAATAATTAATTTTTTGAAACGAAATAAAAACTTAATTTTATATCAGAAGAAATAAATAATTAGGATGCAGTATATGTCACAACTCATAGGTCAAATTTACGAGTGAGAGATAGGTCATGTATAGCTGCCTAGCCTTTTTATCTCTCTTTCATAATCAGCTTTCCACATTCTTCCTCCCTGGGACTATTTCTATCGTTTTCAAAGGAAAGAAGGCATATTTACTTTGGCCTCGTCTCGTGTTATGGCCCCCGCCATAGTTTTAATTTTCAAAATAACGAAAAGTAGTAATCTCATTTATATATATTTTAAAAGGGTAACATTAGTTTTTTTGCTAGAGTTACTTTAGGTCATATCTGTATTCACATCTTGATTAATTTTGAGACTTTTCAAATTCAGTTTCAGAGTGAGTTTTGCAAAAAAAAAAAAACAAACAAAACAAAATTGTTTCAAAATTTTGTATGGTACAACTGGATTTTATAATTTATTAATACGTCAAAAATTCCTAGCAAGTATTTGTATATTATTATTGAAGTAGTTTTTTGTAGATGAACTCAAATTTTATAAAAAATATTTCATACCACATAAATAGTATTTCTTATAGAATTCATTCAATAAATTCATCTGATCACAATAGCAAAGTTAATTTGTTAAGGATTGTCAAAACGATAACATTTTGTTTTGAATTTCATATGTTGGTTAATTAGGATCAATATTATTGGGTGTTTACTATATGCAGGTCCAATTTACTTCTGCAGGTCCAATGAAAGTGGGAAAATACCATAATTATCCTTCACTCGTTTATTAGTTTTTACAAATATATTTTTAAAACCCTAACCTTGAATGCATAGACCCGTCTATGTAATGATTGAACACGTGTCCAAATTATAAATTATTTTTTCGTGAACTATAATACATATTTAAGAGAGACATTAGTATCACTTCAAATTTAATTTGAACCTGCAGAAGTAAAATGGACCTACATTTAGAACCACCCTATTATTGACAGGGACCATTGAAATAGGTTGCCATTGGAATTAAACTTGATCTCACAAGATCCAATATTTTTTAAAAGAAAAAATACGGTCAAGATCGACGTGTTTAACATGACCAAATTTTTTTAAAAAAATTCATACGTGATTCAATTGTGTGAAACCAAACGTTAAATAAAAAATACAATAATTATAAATATTCAGAATTATAATATAATATGTTAAAATAATCGTTACTTAATCAATAAATTATAAAACATTTATTTCATTCTTAACTTGTGAATAAGAAATTGTATGTAATATTTTTTAATAAAGGTTTAGGAGTTTGTGTGTGTATATATATATATATATGTTTTAAAGGTTTATTAGGAAATTCTAATGAAGACTTGAAAAAATATAATAAAATTGAATGGACCAAAATTATAAAATTAAACAAATCAATTGAAAATCAGAGAAAATCAAGAAAAATCAAAAACAATACGAAAAAAGGTCTAAAATAATAAGAATGATATGTGGAGAACCATATAAATTAATCGTAAAATATCATAACTAAAAATAATAAATAAACAAATTATGATATGATTGGGTGATAATATTGCAAGTAAATACATAATTTTTCTTAAGATGACTAAAATGTCCATAATTGTTTATGACCTTCACATCTAATCAAACCTAAGTTAAGTAACTATTCATGTTAAATAAATTTAGTTGTTAATTCGGATAATAAAAAATAAATGACACAAGTATATCAATTTTGTAAGAGCTACATCTGTCATTAACTCATGATTCAACTACATTTGATCTCTTATATGTTATACTCAATTAAGTGAAGTAAAAAAATTTCACTTGATTAATCAAACTCAATTAATGATTTTTTATATAAAATTAAGAAATGTCTTTTAGTTAGTTAAAATCAATTTAATTATGAGCGTGTGTTTGAAAGTTATTGTTTAACCTTTGACAATTTAAATTCAATTTAATGACCTTTATGTCTTTTTTTTTGAAAACAAAGTAAGATTATCATTTCATTATCCTGAAAAACGTCCAGAATCGTTTGATATAAAAAACGGTGGGGGAAGATCCCAAGAAGTGGAAGAAACTGCACAATATTTAACAAAACGAGCAACCATGTGTGCCTGAACATTTTCAGATCGAGGAACCCAAAAAGGCATCTGTAAATCACCATGGAATAATAACTCCTTAATATCTTCAACAATTGCAGATATCTCCATCGAGCAAGGAACATCACCCCGGATCATTTGTATAAGGTTTAAAGAGTCACCCACCAAAATTGGCCGTATTGGAAGGGTTTGAGCGAGTATAACTGCTGCCCATGCTTCCGCCATCAAAGGATCTGTAACACCGTTCATTTTCCTAGCCAGCACTTTGATAAAACTTCCACCATCATCCAGAGCCACCACTCCCAATCCAACACTACTCAACATGATACCAGCGTCAAAGTACACTGTAGGAGTATGCAATGGTGGCCTCAACAGTAAGGATGTTGCCAATGAATCTGATAGCCGCTCAGGCCACGAATTTGCCCTGTGGAAGCTTTGCAAGGAGTCAGCCACCGACCCAACAAGAATTCTCCCATCCAGGTGTTCATGGTCAAACAATTCTTTGTTCCGCTGGTGCCAAATAGCCTCACATAACATTAATAAGAACTCCGAGTAGCTGAGTCATTATCCAACAATAATTGTCGGAACCATAGCTCACCTCGAGACTGCTCCGAGGCTTCAACTTGATCCCATAAGCCAGCAGTGGTGTAGACTTGCTTAGCATAAGAGCATCGGAAGAACAGGTGTGCTGTAAGACCATCATCCTCTCCACACAACGGACAAGTGTCAGATGCATGAAGAGTTCGCTTCCTAAGATTTTCCACCGATGGTAGAGAATCAGTAGCAAACCGCCATGCAAAATGTAGTACTCGATTGGGAACCTTGAGCTTCCATAACATCTTCCAAAAACTCGTATCACCAAGCAAAGTAGGAGGTACATGATGCTGCAATAAGTACTGCGGTTGCTCAACTAAAACATGATACAGTGATCTAACCGTAAACTTCGCAGAATTAGTAGAATGCCAACGCCATCTATCCACACCACCAGAAGAGTGCAAAGGAATTTTCCGAATTGTATCCACATCAGCAGGGTCAAAATAGGATGAAAGCAAATCCATACGCCACCTTCCTGTATCGGAATCAATCAAATCTCTCACAACACGTAAATGGCGTGGAATGAGCATGGGGTCACGGACATAAAAGCCTTGACTATCATGGAGCCAAGGGTCATGACAGATACTAATGTTGGAGCCGGAACCAACATGTTTCCTGCAACCCAGTTTCAGGGCCTTTATCTTTTAATTATTCATTATCTACATTAATTTAGTAGATTTAAGATTTATTGGATATAAGAATGTACAAATATAACCCAAAAATAGGCCCATTTTAAGTCAAAATGCTCCAAAACAATCAGCCCAATGACGTCCAAACAATTACCGAAATATCAGCGCAAAATAAAAATTAATCTAATTAATCTTTGGTCCCACTCTCTACATGTACAAAAGGATTGTAAGGTTGAGTTAACTATGATCAAAGTTATGAAAATTCTTTTACAACAAGCTCACAATCATTTGCAACCTTCATTTCATTTCTTGTAGTTGAATTTGACCTATTACTATAATTCGGATTTTGTAAATGCATTTTTTTTTACGATCTCTTTTTCGATATTTTGTAAAATTTTGTTGTAATAGGAGGGTGTTTCTAGTAGTGAAGACAATGCTGAATTGATAAACCCTGTATTGTTAGATGAATTTAAGGCAATAGTTTTCTCTCTAATTAAACAAGACAATCCTAGTCCAGATGATTTTTCTACCACTTTCTACATTAAGGCATGCAGCATTATTCATACAGATCTTCTATCAGCTACAAATTATTTTTTCTCCGGTTCAAAAATCTCCAAAAGTATTGTTGGTACCTAGATAGCTATCATTCCAAAAAAAAGACACTCCTTATTCTTTTAATGATTTGATGGAAAGATCAAAGCCTCATATGCAGAAAATAATTTCCCCTCATCAGACAACATTTCTTAAAAATAGGGACATAACAAATAATGTTCTCTATCTTAAAAAAATGGTCAGATACATTGACATGGAAGGTAAGAATCCCAACTGTATTCTAAAACTAGATCTTAGGAAAGCATTTGATAGGGTATGTTGGAGATTTTTCACAAACTAGTATAATATCCCGTGCCGATGCACGGGAATTTAATTTTAAAATATTATAATATAGTAAACAACAATATAATGTAAGGTAAGTAATCTTGACAATGTATTATTTTGTGAAAGTTAAGAAATATAACGTAATAGCCTTTTGGTTAACAAAATTAGTTGTTAAAGCATTGTTACGTGTTCAAGAACCTAAGAAAATAAGAAATTACATAATTTTATTATCTTAATTTTTGAAACACTTTCTTATTAACTACATTAATGGTACTATGGATCGATTTATCATTCTTATCACAAATCAAAATATTTAACCCATTCCTACTTTTAATCCTAGAGACAACAACGTATAGTTGTCCATGAGTAAAAACAGGCTTTGGAATGCACTGCTTTTCATTGATAGTTGTCCGAATTAGAAGTAGTTTTAAGACATGCTGCATGATTAATCAAAAATAATAAAGAATTTGTGAGCATGATTCAGTGTAGTTTTTATTTGAGGGAGCGTTACAACGAAAGTTTTAAAATTCAGTTTTACCGTTACAAAAATAACAAAGAATTTGTGACGATCATTAAGTAGGGTTTTTATTTCATGCAACGTTTTAATGAAATTATTGCTGGCTATAAAGAAGGAAGGGTTAATAACGTTATAAAAATAATAAATAATATATGAGGATGATTAAGTGTAGTTTTTATTTCAAGGAGCGTTACGACGAAGGTTTTAAAATTAAATTTGACCGTTACAAAAATAACAAAGAATTTGTGACAATCAATAAGTCCGGTTTTTATTTGTGACATCTTGCTCATCACATCAATGTCCCGTGCCGATGCACGTATATTTATTTAACATTAACATCATATAAATATATTAATTTAGTAAAAATATATTTTCATTCATCAATAACAATGTATGAAAAATGCAAGCAAAATGTTATATAAAAATTATGTGTCTATATTTTATTTAATAATAATCAAACTAACAATTAGATGATAAAATATCACTTTAAGTGTTTCAAGTGAAAATTCGCATTTTTCGTTGTGTACTTATTAACTTGCTTGCTAGATCACTTCATAACTGGAAAACTTCCTACCACTATTATAAAATTCTCTGATGAAGCTTGGTCATCATTCCCACGTGCAGAGTTTGTAGTTAACACCTATAATAATAAATAAAACACTCTCAATCCATCCAAGCAAATTCACACAGAAGAAAACTATCAGATTAAGAACCAAGCATCATCCAGTCAGTGTCATACATGATACATGCTAAAAGATTTTAAAAAATCACAAGAAACTGATAACTTCAATAGCATTTAGTTTGTTTTTAATGTGTCAAATATTTTCCATAATAAGTTTATTTTGAGAGTTCTATTTAATTGTTACAATTAATCCAAGCAACTAAATTTGACAATAAAAACTTTCCTTCTTAAAAAAAGCAGGTAGAGATGAACTGAAAGAGATATGACATTTTACTAACGTATCAAGAGATCAGTTATAAATTCTTAAAAAAAGCATACAATTTTGTATCTATCAGCTATCAATTTTATAAGTTTAGAGTAAAATATAAGGTCTTTCTTTATAGTTGAGGTAAGAATTCTGAATTGATATGCTTTTGAATTTAAATAAATATTTTTGAAAATGTCTTATATATTTTACATTTAAATAAAATACCTCTTTGTATTTTAAGCTTCTATAATAGTTAGTGTAATAAATCTAGTATTATGAAGTAAAGTTTGATGCATGAATGTCAAATAAAAATTATTATCTACATTTACCAATTTAACAAAATATTTTAGTATTCATCAATAACACATTAAATAAAATCTTGATTAAGTAGGATGTTTGATCACACAAACAGAAGATTTTTGAAATCTTTTACTTCAATAGGGCAAATGGAACTTCCGCAATTCCTTCAAACAAATGAGTAGCCTATGTTTTTATATAATTATTAATGTTATAATCAAATTTTAAAACATACATGATTTGCAAATATAATGCAGTTTCAAGGTATATATCATCATCATCAAGCAGTTGCAAACTTAGGGTAAATTTCCTAAATACCAACCGCCTATTAGTAGCACAACGACCTTGTTTCATGAAATTAATTGACCATCGCTCCATCAGGCTCCCAGAATTTATACCAAATGCTAAATTGCATGCAATCATATCCAAACTCACAGATTCTGCAAGTAGCAATATAGTAGAGATATTTCACCAAACATATCCTATGGGTACACAATATTCTCAGGCAGGAGTGCATCAATCTTATCAATAAAAGATAGCACATGCATGGATTCAAGAGTTACAAAATGCCAATGCTTAGCTGCTCGATCAATACTCAGACCATTTTCCGGAAACTTCTCTCAAAGACCTTCCCAACATGTGTCGTTTCCATGCAACCAACCAAACCATCCTCTGGTCATTTTGTTTAGCAGTAAAACACTGCAAAATGCAAGTTTCAGTGTTTAATTCTCCAGCTCATGCATCATTCATCAACAGTCGTTCCCTCCTTTCCCTTCCTCTGAATAAATTTAGCCAATATCAACAATCTTCATCTCCCAATCCACACGCCCGACTTCAACAAATGGAAAAAACATTAGATTTGCCAAACAACTAACTATGAAAGTATCCAGAAAAGAAATTAGAGTAAGAACCATCATACAGTGAGTTTCAATATCTTCATCCATATAGTCTAACAAAGGCAAGTATGTTCAGCCTAGAATCTGAACATAATATGTAGGTTCAACTTATCAATAGAATGACATAAAGCACAAGTTTAAAATTATTATTAATATAATAGCGTATAATATATAAGCATACAATCATTGAAGTTCAAAAAAAAAAGAAACAGGGCAACATTCCATAGAAGTATTACACATCAGTACTTTAGGTAACAATCTGAGTAGTACAGAAGCAATGAAGTATCAGAAAAAGAATTTGATGAAAAAAAAACACCAAAACAGCCTTCTAGCAGCTATCATCTGTGCTTCAATCGATCCAGCTAAATAAATAAAAATAAATCACAAGAGAGGGCTACATTAAGAAACAAAAGAAGCGTAACAAATTGACATTTTCCAGAGAAAGTGTAGCTGTACTATTGAAAGAAAGGGTTGTCAATAATTCATAATTATACTCCCAGCAATAACATGCATGAGCCTTGTAAATTATTCACCATAGTCATTACTTAAACTTCTAGTAAGGCTCAGCGTCAACATCAGCACATCATTACATCTACACATATTTCCATGATCAAGTTAAATGCTTTACCTTTAGTGAAAGAAAAACAAAATCCTCTTTAACCCTGCATCTTTTTGCTATATAGATCAAAACCTGATGCCAATAGTATATAGTTCATACACTCATAGTTATACATGTTGTCTAAGTTATCCTTCGGTGTGCAATTAGGAAAACACAAAGCTGGAGACATTGCACGCGTAGTATTTAATTAGTTCATTATTATCTTCCATAGTAGACAGCAGACAGTTATCAGTAGGCCAGGCTTTATTTATCAGTACTTGTAGTACTTATATAATTCTAATATTTTATCAGTGGCTCAAATTTAAGAAAAGGCAACAATTTGACTTGCTACTCAGAGATTTATTAAAGCCACATCAACAACATCACTGCACCAGTTAAAATTCCAGCTTTAAAGCTTTATATAGTTGCTAGTAAGAATGATATTAATAAGCTCAGCCAGAAGATATCAATATTTCCCAACATGGTGCATACCTACAACTCCAAAATCTGCACTCCAAACACCAACAAAAAGACATATATTAAATGCACTTATCATAAGCTTTTCTTATACTCTATCGAGAACGAATCAATAACCGGATCATCACGAATCTGCATAAACAAATCGAATAACAGCAGAACTCACTTGGTCTCGGCCGGTCCATGTCGAGTCATCTCCATGCATCTCAACAAAGAAGAGCGTGCAAGAGGATTTGCCATTCATGTCCCGGTCCTGGTCAGGTTGCTTGGCTGCAAAATTGTAATGAACCCAGGTTCCATCCGACGCGAATTCATTGCTAAGAAAAAAAGCAGCAGCAAGCTCATAATGTGTGCCCTGCAGGGAAAAGGTTGAGTAAATAATATAATACAGGATAAAGTGTAAAAAAGTGGATGAAAATGCATACGTTCTTGTTGTTGTAATATTCGAATGCAGTCTTTGCACATATACTGTCTCTCTCATCATCACTCTCATCCTTGTTAACAGATGAACGCCTTCTTTTTTTGCTCCTATACACAAATTTGCAAAAATATGATCCATATTTCAATGCTCATAACAATTGATAGAGAACTGGAAAAATGAAATACACAATTCATTTCACAATATATAATTTTAACATTCATTGAGGAATTTATTACCCGATCTGCTCCGACAGGTCCATCTATTCCATCTGTTACACATACCAGACTTCTGATTTATCATCCAGACTAATTTCACCTGCAACATCACATGAAGACATTAAAATCCATATCACATCTCAGATGCCATCTAAAACATTTAAGAAATGAACATAAAAGAAACTTACCAAAGCTTTCAGTGATCTCATTAAACTCCATCTTCTTTGGAGCAGTAGCTTCAGATCCCCTCCATGCGCTCTTAGCAGCCAACCTAGTTGACCTCCTCGTACCCAGCACCGAATTCATAGCAGTCTCTCCACCCTTGACACTAGCAACACCACGTTGCCTGCTTGCTGGCACTGGAGCAGGGGTCAGATTGGGAACCGATTCAGCGAAATCAAGGGCTTTCACCTTCGCAGGAGTCTGCCTGATCGGAGTCGTACCTGTCACACAAACACTCCCACAAGCTTTCCCCGGAGACATCTCCTCCAAACCCTCAACCTGCCCAATCAACTTCATCAATAAACAAAAATCTCCCCAAATAAATCACCAAATCTCGAACCGACAAAAGGGGGAAATCTAAATCCACAAAAGCATAATCAATTCCATCTAACAAAACACCAAATCTCGAACGAAAGGGGGGAAATGAAAATCTGCAGAAGCAACAAAACACCAAAAATCATTGGAGATGTGAACTTGTGATTGCACCAACCTGAAACCATCCATGGCTTTCATGATGATGTACGGATCCCTAGTCTTCGGAGTTGTGGTCACCGTCATGCAACCTTCAACCTAACCATACACACAATACCAATCGAAAAAATCAAAATCCAAACACAAAACAGGGATTCCATACAGAAACAACAGCAACAAAAAACAAAAATCCTGAAATTATAGCAACAAAGCAGGAAAACGGGAAAGATAAATGAGAGCTCGAACCTTCAGTTTTATGCAGCCGCATCCTGCACTCGATCTGATCCACTCTGGGGGTTAGTCCTGCCCGGGCTCAAGAGCAAGGGTTTCCGGATCGTGGTTACCTGTTTCATCGGTAGCCACCTCGTCGATCGGCTTCTGGCGAGCAGAAACTCTGCTTCTCCGATCCGACCCGAACCCAGAAACAGCCCTCCGGAGCCACCGAACCGCTCCGTTTACCCAGAGATCTCCACCCACCCCCTCCTCCTCCTCTCAATCCATTGAAGCCGCTGAGGATCAATGCGAGTTGCTGATTTCTATCCAAAACGGATAGAAATAATGGTCCAGGGAGTAAATGGGAAGGGGAAGAGATGCGGAAGAAAAACTTCAGAAATGACGCGATTTAGAAAAAGAATAAAATTAATTAATTAAAGTTATACTGAGGTGTCAATTTGTGGTGATGTATAAAAATAATTCAAAAAACTAAGAAAATTCTAATCCATCATCTTTTAAAATATAGTATAGATGTTCTGATGAGTTTTGGCTTCATTTATTTTACCAATAAGAATCTATCCCAAGCATCATTTTCTATCCTAGTTAATGGCAATCCGGTAGGATTTTTAATACTTCGCGTGTTATAAAACGAGGTGATCCTCTCTCTTCTTTTCTTTTCAATATTTTTTTGAAGCATTCACAAGAAGTCTGGCTCACATATTTCGGAATGGAAGTCTACTGTGCTATAATTTGCCTAAATATGTTGCTCTTATTTCCCATTTAACATATACCGTTATATTCATGCAAGTTAGTAAATCCAATCTTATTAAAATGAAATCTTTTCTTGTAATGTTAGAAAATGTCACAAGGCAAAAAATAAACTCTGGGAAAAGCGACTTTTATACTAGCTAGCAAGCATGTTACACACTCCAAAATCAGAGAAATGAAGGATATTTTGGGTATGAAAAGGAAACTTTCCCTTTCAAGTACCTTGGTGTTCCCATTTTTTCAAGAAGGGTTAACAATATGCATTTCCAACTAGGGATATGCATCTCCAGATGCTGCTGATTTAGACCCTGTGTGTCGGGTTTGGATCCAGTTTTTTTAAACCCGTCGGATATGGATCGGGTTTGGATCTAGGTTTTAATAAATTGGTATGGATACGTATATATGGTGTTAAGATCCAAACCTGGATCCATGTCCATATCCAGACCCATTAACTTATTAGTTATAAGATATAATTAATAATATACTATTACTGTATGATAAGTATAATGTTTAATTTCTAATCCAAATTCATCATCTTCTTCTCTCTAATAATAATATTTACTCCAAATTCTTGATACCGATAATTGTGCTCTACCATAAAAAATATCGTTTTTTGTTGCACCTACTACGTTCTTGTACTAAATTACAATTTCGATCTTAATGAATTGATGCATTTTGATATTTATTCATATATATGCTTACATTTGTGCTTATGGTGATAAAAATAAACAAATTTGGGCAAATTTGTATTCAATATGAAAATCTCAAACATCTATTTAAAAAATTTGTCGATTTCTTAGTAGACCTATTTATGACCCGTTTTTAAGACTCTTAGACCAATAAGACCCTGCGGATATGGGTACGGATTTTGAAATTTTAGACCTTGCGGATATGGGTCGGTTTTTGGATCCGATATTTTTTTACGGATCGGGGCCGGATATAGCTAAATTAGATCCAGACCCGCCACATGATCATCCCTATTTCCAACCATTAGTAGAAAGAGTAGTGATACATGCAGGTTAATATTTACTAATGCAGATAAAAGGCTCAATAATTGAAAAGTCATATGGCTCTCTCCTGGTGGTAAGATGACTCTCATCAACTCTTGTCTATACTCTCTACCTCAGCACTATTGGGCAACGACCGAAATCTACTATGCATGTCTTGAAACTGATTAAGAGAAACCTGTCCATTTTCTTCAGGGGATTTAATGATAATAAACCAAAAATGGAGAAAATAGAATGATTTATGCTATCTTATTGCAGAAAATGGATTAGGGTTCGTTAACATTTCCACCATTGTTAAAACCTTTTCGGTTAAATTTTAGTGGAAGTTTCAGATGACAAAGGTTCATTGGACAATCATTTTAGCCTCTCTTTCCAAATCTGCAAAACATTCTCAATGTTGGAAACGTATATGCGATATCAATGTGTTTGTAGAGAAAATATCTAGAGTCATACATGGTTCAAGGCTATGTAATTTATGGTGTTCTAATTGGACTAATATGGGTGCTTTGATTGATTTAATCTGCCCAGAAGACTCCATCATTCCTGTTGACTGCACAATTGCTCTCTTCGTTGAGAATAGACAGGAGTTCCTGGGACAAATTTCCACATTAATTGATGCTGCTCTTTTATCTTTCTTTCATGAAGCAAGAATTTGGACACATGGGCTAGACAAGTTGATCTAGAAACCTTTTCACATTCAAGTCTTCATATAACAAGTTCAGGCTACAAAGAAAGTCTCCAGTTTCATGTGGGAGGACAATAAACTCACTGCTTTCTTTTGATAATTGTTCATTTACTATGCTTTTAACCATGTGTCAAAATGCTACTTCTGTGATACCTCTAATTCTATCATTCACTTTTTTAACAAATATGGTATTGCAACTGAGAAATACTGTGACACGAAGCAGCAGCGCCGCGATGACTAACCTTGGTGTTTTCTTGGATAGCTTGGTTGTTTTCGTCGGTGGCTTGGGTGCTGCCATGGGTGGCCACGTTGGATCCTCCGAGGAATTTGATCTATTTTGTGATTCTATTGATTGAAATAGCTCCTGCAACGATTAAGGGTCTCTTAACAAAATCAAAAGATCCCCTTCTCAATTTTGCCAAATTGGGTGCTTTTTATGGCAAATGGTTGGTGTTCCTGGGCATCACTTTGTACGTGATTGGAAGAGTCGTACTCAAGATATCTGAGAGGATAAGGAGGCAGCAAATCATTCCCCCTCTTATCCCCTCAAAGTGGCAGAAATTCACAAACGAGATTCTCTTGACAATGACATAGAGGGTAACAACTCTTGGCTCTTATTTTTGCATAAACGGCAGTGCTAAAATATGTCCGGGTTTGTCATATTTTTTTGACTCCTCAATCTCTATAGGGAGGGTGATGATTCAGTTTCTTTTAGGGGTGATTCTAGGTTGGGCATACTTTTACAGCATGTCGGGATCATTTTCACTAGTTAGCACCCTATGTGAGATTTGGGAAGAAATGAGGATGGAGATGGAGGCCATAAAATATGGGTTCATTTATATGGGCAAGGGATTTTGGTATATATGTAGTAGGGGCTATGGGACTTTCATAACATTTGGGCTCATGAAACTTGCAAAAATAGGGCTTTGCGTTATTGTGCTTAGCATACATCTTGTATCTGGCATTCAAAGTTTGGGTTCGTAAGGACTACTCTAAGTGGAAAGAGGACAATTTTGGCTATTTCTTCATCTGATCTTAACCAGCAGTAGCTAGTCTTAACTAGTAGGCAACCCTAATTTTCTTATATTTTTTGCAGCCTAGGGTTTCGAGTAGTGAAATAAGTAAAAAACCTAATTTTTGTGCTAATTATTATTAGTAGGTCATGGATAATGTAATATTAGACCTACTGAATTTCTATGCTATGCGGATATAGTGTAAATTTATCTTTCGTTTTCAGTATGTATGCTTTGCATCATCTTCTGAGATATGATCCAGTTTTTGTTTTTTCTGTGTTTTCATTGTATATTCTTTGCTCTTCTATTTTTGTATCTTTTGTGTCTGGTGCAATCTGGTTTGGTGCATGGTATCTATAGGCCATGTTAGATGGTTTGGTACATGGTATCTATCGGCCATGTTAGCTGGTTTGGTGTAGGTTCTCTTTTGGCCATGTAAGCTGGTTTGGTGCAGAATATCTAGGGTTTGGTGCATGCCATGTTAGCTGGTTTGGTGCAGGTTCTCTTTAGGTCATGTAAGCAAGTTTGATGCAGGGTCTCTATAGGCCACATTAGCTGGTTTGGTGCAGGTTATCGTTAGACCATGTGAGCAGGAGTAAAATTAGTTAATCCATGGTAACCATGTAATGTTTGCATGATAGAGAAATCAGGGTAGGTTACATCATAGGTAGATTTTGTCTCCAAGAATACTGCTTGATCCATGGTCTTGTTTTTTGGGGATGCTAATCCAAATCATCTCTGTAAAGGGCCGATGGAGACACTTTTTAAGACGTCTCACCAAGTCTTGACATTCCAGCCCTTTATGTTTTGAATTTTGATTCTTCTGGAGACGAAGGTTCTGTTTCGGTTGGCAACTAGGTCTAGGAGTTACTATACTTGAATTTTATATAGACTGTAATAGCAATTCCCTGGAAGTGCTCTCCACGATGAAGATGATTGGGATATGTCATATTAACATTTGTTGCCTCCTTGAATGATTAAGAGACAAAGTTTACACTCAGTTTGACTCTCCAAAAAAAACATAGTGGTATTGCAACTGAGTTCTGGACATGAATTAACTCTTTCATGGTATCCAAACTCCATTTTTGGCACTACTTGGAATAGGATCTTCTATTATTTCACTAGAGCGGGGCTAACTTCCATTCATAACATAGTTCTTTTCACATGTTGGTGTCTATGGATAGCCCGGAACAATTTCCTATTCAAAAATGTAATACCTATCCCTACCAGGATTATTCCATAAGTAAAATCTATGGTTTACAACTCCTTTGCTGCAAAATATTTCTATATTCATAATAGTTTTGAAATTGACCTTGCAGCAAATGGTTACCTTCCTACGTGGCTAAAACCTCTGAAATCTAATATAACTAAAATCTCATGAACCTTTGGATGGACTTAAAATTAATCTTGGCGCTTCTTGGGAAACTCAATCAAATGAGCCTGGTTTAGGTTTAATAGTCAGAGACAAGGTGGGAACTTTATTCATGCTAAATGCTTTTGCTCTCAGGCTAGTCCACTATACATGCATATTTTCTTGCTATTGGTTTAGGTATGTCAGTCACTAGAGCCTTATTTTAATCGAATTTTACTCCTTCGAAGATGTAAATATGATCACTCATCCAATGTGTGCACACTGGAATATGTTTAATTCAATCGATGAAATGCATTGCTCCTTCTATAGTAAAAATGTGACTTACTCCCCTAGGGAAACCAACCAAAGTGGCTGACTCGTTAGCAAAACTTTCCTACAACCAGAAAAGTAATGTCACTTTTTTCTCTGCGTGCCAGCCGCCTCATAGTTCTAGAGGACTATACATACTCGATAAATTAGGAACTCCATCTCTAAGACTTCATCCTCCTTATAATGGATGCAACTCTCATATCATATTTTGTATTTTTTCAGGTACTCAATCATATGAAACGGAGAATGAACCAGCTGCAAACCTATAAATGATGCTACTCCACTTTCAACTTCTGAACTCACTCTTAGCTTCTCCACATCCCTATTGTAATTTGGGACTACTAGATGCCAGCTCCTGGCAATAAGGTGTTCCAGTATTTTCAGTACAGAGAGGGATGATCAATATTGGTGGGGATCAGACTTATGAAGCATCCCAAAATTTCAAGTCTAGATGCTCACTGATATAGTCTTTTTCTTAGTCTAGACATGAGATTTCTATGATGTTAAATTGATACCCTCCTTTTGGCTAACTTAATGTCGGTTTTTTTCATTGTAATTCACTAATAAGATTTGAGTCGAGCAATCGGTTTTTTTAATCAATTTACATATGTGGCTTGGAGGCCTATATACTTGATGATTTATAGTTTTTGGA
The DNA here is from genome assembly GCA_948330725.1 of Sherardia arvensis. NCBI lineage: Eukaryota > Viridiplantae > Streptophyta > Magnoliopsida > Gentianales > Rubiaceae > Sherardia > Sherardia arvensis. The sequence continues at coordinate 37,117,399 of OX415236.1, read as the reverse complement.
AGCATTGCTTCAGGCTCATTCGTAAAACCTTGCCAATTATTTATAGGTCGGGGAGTCTAATTCATTCCTTAGATGGTTTTATATATATAAAGGATAGCGTTTCCACCAAAATTAATACTTCCTGAATCCCAAAAAAAATTAAAGCGAAATAGCTAGGTCTCCCTTCGTTTCACCTCAAATTGCACAACTCCATATTTTAGTTAAAATTGAGTACTTCTGAAATTACTATCAGTAGATCTACTACAACTTTACGTCTAATTCTGTGTTTTAATTAACTGTGTCGAGCATGTTTAAACATGATGAAAATTAGAGACAATACACACAGAATTGTTTACGTAGTTCGGTGATGAAAACACCTACATCTGTGAGGCCTTGTCCAGTCTAGAAATCATTCACTAGATAATCAATATAGAATACAAAACTCCTCACTTCTACCTATCTATGATTACCTCTAGTAGTGAACTTGTGAGCACCCTCACTTGCCGGTCAACGTCAAACTCCTCACTTGACAAGGTCGAGCTACTCACCCAACTTTCTGACGACTACCTCTCCCGAGGATATTATGGCCGTGGTTCTAGACTTGCCAATGAACAAGATCCTGTTGCAGTTGATTGGTGAATTGCGACTGCTCCACTCGAATGAATCCTTGGTTTAGGATTTTTGCTCTCTAAAACCGTGGTATATTTTGCAGCCTTCGTTCTTCTTTTATAGCAATCACGTACAACCCTAATCTATTATTTCTATAACTGAATATTACAATTTCCAATTACAATATAGAAAAATGAATAGATTAGATCTCTTTCCAATTCTAAAGCTATGCCTAACTAATTCTTCCATAATAATTTTGTAGGCAATATTTAATCTTCCATACTTGAGTTGGACGAGAATAGATGACTTGGAATCTTCTGTATATAATCTTCAATAACCGAAAATAAATCGTTCTTCCGTAGCAATATGTAATCTAATCGGTACAAAAATTCCATATCTATAAATAACTTTCCTGAACATGTTATATATAACATGGTTTGGTTCCCTTATTCACAGAAATGCCAACTTAAAAGTATGGACTTTACAACTTCCAACGTTTAAATTTGGGTGGAATTATTAATCAATTATGATCATATGAGATATTTTTGAATTCATTAAAACATGTTTTTTCATAATATAAAAATTTCATATATATGACTACATACAAATAAAGATATTGAACAAAAATATTTCTGATCAATCCAAAAAAAATAATTTGTAAAATTTATGGTGGAAGGGAGTACGTAGCTAAGATGATCAGTGTTGGATACTATCGATATCTATATGCAATTCACTTTATTTTTGTTTTCTTGAATTTTGTTTCTTCATTCGTTGTATCCTTTCCTCAGGTCTTGGATAGTAAAATTTCCCTATAAAATAAATTTAGATTGTAAATGTACAAGTCTAGATCTAGAACACGGGTACAGAAAAGGGATATGTTTCCATCCAAGGCCTGCAATACAAAGTTCTACTCCGGAGTGGCTGTTTAATTAATAAAACTAATAAACAAATATGTTTGTCATTCCCTATCATCAGTATTGTAAACTAAGTCTTCAATTTTTTAGTGGACAATTATATTCTTATAGATTGGTCACTGCATTATAATTTCTTTTAGTGCAACTAGTTAATTGTCTGCTACTTTGTTAGTGACATTATAAAACAATTAGGGAGGTACAATATTTATGATATACCACCCTCATTTTATAAGTAACAACAATTCCCTACAAATTTATTATTTAGTTTGACTCGTTCAGAGAATAATAATTAAACACAGCTTTTGGAAATTTGGAAGAGCTTTCAGCAAAACTTAAAAAGTACAAGTACACTAATATTGTACGCAAATCTCAGCGAGTAATTTGATCATTTGAAATTGACAAACAAAGACTTAGCTAAGATAAATCTGTTCTTTACACTGCGGATGACCTTAGCTAAAGACCATTTCAACAGAGCCAGCTCAAGTTGCAGTCATAATAATTATTAAGTCGCATAAGTTAAGCATAATAATACATTTCAACTTCAGGAGTAATATAGAAATAGAGAATCGCTTACGTGCCCAAAGCTCAAGCATGAAGCATCCATTATAGGTGAAGGTGGACTGTTAATTAACATGCATACTTTATATTTGCAGAAAGATAGTGAATCAGAGAAAATCGATCCACATACCACTAAAAGATGGCACCACCAATATTGGCGACGATGATGATCGTGATCTTCGTCGTCGTCGTCGCAGACTCCACCGCCTTAGCTTTCCCGATAGCAAAGTCCGGCTGTGAAGACCGTTGTGGTGATGTGAGCATTCCATACCCGTTTGGTATCGGACTGAATTGTGCTCATACTGAGATGTTCTCGCTGAGATGCGATCGTTCCATTCCTCTCGTCCAACCATCATTTGGAATCGGTGGTTCGACTATTAAGAGTATATCGATGGAGGGGCAATTTCAGGTTCTGAATAGCATCGCGCGTGTTTGTTACTATAGAAATGGCTCAAGAACGGATGATGGCCTTGCGGGGATAAGAATAAACCGAGGCTTCTTTATTTTCAATAACACCGCCAATAAGTTCACCGTCATTGGTTGCGACACCTACGCGTATATTCGAGGTATGTGCTTTAATCTCTTATTCAGTTTATTGTGTTCGTAAAATTTGTGACCTATATATAAACTCATGAAATTATCCGTATTCAGGTTTGACTGATGGGAAGAAATACACTACTGGATGCATGTCTATATGTGAAAAACTGGGAGATGTAGAGGACGGTTCATGTTCTGGTATTGGGTGCTGTCAAACATCACTACCAACTGATGTTTCCAACATCCGTTACTCCATGGGTAGCTACAAAAATTACAAAAATTTCACCACAACGAATAATCCTTCTTGCGATCATGCTTTTGTAGCCGAAAACGACGCCTTCAAGTTTTATGCCGATAACCTCACCAATTTAATTGGCATTGAAAGCCTTCCGATTGTGGTGAATTGGGTCCTCGAGAATAAGACATGCGGTGAGGTTGTCTCGAACGCTTGTGGGGGAAATAGCACATGTTATGATGTGGTGCAGACGCTGGGCGATCTCCCTTCCGGCTATCGCTGTTCCTGCAAACCAGGATACGAGGGCAATCCATATCTGCCTCTAGGCTGCCAAGGTATCAAACACCTTTACTATTTTATGTCAACTTTCGTGATTACATGCAAACAAAAAAAACAATATTAGTCTAACTGAACCCTAAGTAGGGAGTCTTGATTAGGGGTGGCAAATAATCCCATTACCCATTGGGTCCCAATAAAAAGATTAAATGGGATGGGAATTCATTAATAAAATGATAATTTGGGATTAAGTTAAATGGGATTATTTGGGAATGGGAAATAATGGGATTAGGATTGAAATCCCATATTCCCATATTTCCCATTTAATATAGAAATAATGGGAATGGGATTTGGGATCCCATAATTCCCATTATTTCTCCACTATGAACTTGTCTTATTTTATAAGTGATTTTTCAAAGTTGATACTTATGTTATTCATGATAAAATGTCGAGAAATTTTATCGAGCTTACGAAACGAGTTCGAACTCGAATTTGACTCGAATTGATCGAGCTTACGAACCGAGCTCGAAATCGAATTTAATCGAGTTTACGAAACGAGCTCGAACTCGAGTTCGAATCGAATTCGACCGAGCTTATCCGTTCATACTCGAGTTTGACTCGAATTGATCGAGCTTACGAGCCGAGTTCGAAATTGAGTTCAAATCGAATTTGATCGAGTTTACGAAACGAGCTCGAACTCGAACTCGAAACAAATTCGATCGAGCTTACGAAACGAGGTCGAAGTCGAGTTCGAATCAAATTCGATCGAGCTTACGAACCGAGGTCGAAGTCGAGTTCGAAAAGAATTCGATTGAGCTTACAAAACGAGCTCGAACTCGAGTTCGAATCGAATTCGATCGATCTTACGAAACGAGTTCGAACTCGAATTTGACTCAAATTGATCGAGCTTACGAACCGAGCTCGAAATCGAATTTAATCGAGTTTACGAAACGAGCTCGAACTCGAGTTCGAATCGAATTCGACCTAACTTATCCGTTCATACTTGAGTTTGACTCGAATTGATCGAGCTTACGAGCCGAGTTCGAAATTGAGTTCGAATCGAATTTGATCGAGTTTACGAAACGAGCTCGAACTCGAGTTCGAATCAAATTCGATCGAGCTTACGAAACGAGGTCGAAGTCGAGTTCGAATCAAATTCGATCGAGCTTACGAACCGAGGTCGAAGTCGAGTTTGAAAAGAATTCGATTGAGCTTACAAAACGAGCTCGAACTCGAGTTCGAATCGAATTCGATCGATCTTACGAAACGAGTTCGAACTCGAATTTGACTCGAATTGATCGAGCTTACGAACCGAGCTCGAAATCGAATTTAATCGAGTTTACGAAACGAGCTCGAACTCGAGTTCGAATCGAATTCGACCGAGCTTATCCGTTCATACTCGAGTTTGACTCGAATTGATCGAGCTTACGAGCCGAGTTCGAAATTGAGTTCGAATCGAATTTGATCGAGTTTATGAAACGAGCTCGAATTCGAATTCGATCGAGTTTATGAAACGAGCTCGAATTCGAATTCGATCGAGCTTACGAACCGAGGTCGAAGTCGAGTTCGAAAAGAATTCGATCGAGCTTACGAACCGAGCTCGAACTCGAGTTCGAATCGAATTCGATCGAGCTTAAGAACCGAGCTCGAACTCGAGTTCGAATCGAATTCGATCGAGCTTACGAACCGAGCTCGAATTCGATCGAGCTTACAAACTCGAATTTGACCGAGTTTGAGCTCGAAGTGAACTCTAATTTTTATCAGTTAACATTATTGTTATGCTAATAAGTAATGATTAGTTTATATTTGAATTTAAATTTTGGTAATTTAATGGATTCCCAATGGGATAATTCATTTGGGACCCATTGGGAGTTAAAATTTCCCAAATATAATTTAATCCCAATCCCACCCAATCCCAAATGTTAATGGGAAATTAATTTCCCAATCCCGAAACTTCCCATACCAAAACTTCCCATCCCAAAACTTCCCAATCCCTCCCAATTGCCACCCCTAGTCTTGAGATATATATATATATATATATATATATATATATATATATATGTAAAATCATTACAGTGAGAAGTAAAATTACTTCTAAAATTATCATATAACGAACATTTAATCAAGTTTTTGAATAATTATTCATTCATCTCACGCGCCCGTAAGTTTTTGAGTATATCTTACTAATTCTTGGACATGCATGGTACACTTTGCTTACATGCAGATATTAATGAATGTGAAGATCCCGATCGTTCCCCCAACATTCCAAAGAATGCAATTTGTAATAATACTCTAGGAAATTACACATTCCATTGTAAGCAAGGGTATCATCTTGATGCTGGTGAGGGAAGGTGCGTCATAAATAAAGAACGAAATATCTGGCCAATTATCATGGGTAAGTCGATCGACCTATTCTTCGTTTTATTTGCTACTCACATAAAAGATATTTACTTCATTCTATAAAATATAGAAATTTCATTATAGAATCACAATCCAGAATGTTATTTCTAAAATATGTACATGTTTTTAATTAATAACGAATGAGTCTCTAAACCAATTCCATCCCTATTAAAGGTGGACCATTATTGAAGGAAGACTTTAAGATATTCAGAAGTCATTGAGTAGACAACATATATAATGTTCAAAAATAAAAGAAAATTAACCAATGTGTCAAACAAGACAGAAATTGGATCAATATGGATGAAAAAAATGTCACCTATCATTCAAAGTACTAGTGTTTAAATTTTTGTACCTGACATTTCAATTATACTCAATTTTATATCTAACATTCAAAGTGTACAGATTGTGTACAAAACATTCCAATATTTTCCAATTTTTGTACTTCACATTAATTTAAAGTTTAAGTTATTGTTTTTACTGTCTAATCAAGGATATTTTGGTAATTTCACTTAAAATTAATTTTGCTTTTCAAATTTCAGTTCAAAAGATTTTTAATTAAATTCACCATTTAAAATTTTAGTCATGTGTACATTTTTAGTCATATTCAATTCTTTTAATATTATTTTTGTTAAATTTTTTTTGATTCCTACAATTGTATAAGAACGTGCATGGTATATCCTAACACACATGCTGCTTTTTTTGGAATTTTGTATGACAGGTGTTGGAGCAAGTGTAGGAGGGATGAGTCTACTAACCTTGCTGGTTTGTTTGTACATGGAATTGATGAGAAGAAAGAGAAGGAGTTTGAGATCCGAGGAATTTTTCAGGAAAAATGGTGGAGTAATTCTGCAAGAAAAGCTCATGAGTGGAGAAGGCTGTTATACTTCGAGGATTTTTGGGCACCAAGAGTTAAAAAATGCGACAAATAATTTTGATGAACGGAAAATCATCGGTCGAGGAGGATTCGGTATAGTTTACAGAGGGGAGTTGGTGGACAACAAAGTAGTAGCAATCAAAAGGTCAAGAGGAGTTGATGAAAACCAAGTTGAACAATTCATCAATGAAGTGATGTTACTCTCCCAAATAAACAGTAGAAATATTGTAAAGCTTCTCGGTTGTTGCCTGGAAACTGAAGCCCCATTGCTCGTTTATGAGTTCATAAGCAATGGAACACTGTTTGAGCATTTGCACAATAATCTCAAAGCAGCAGAGCTTTCATGGAACATCCGTTTGAGAATTGCTTCAGAAGTTGCTGGAGTTCTTTCATACCTACACTCAGTTGCTTATCCTCCGATCATTCATAGGGATATCAAGTCCGATAATATACTCATTGATTATAATTTCACTGCAAAAGTGTCCGATTTTGGGATATCAAGGCTCATTGCTTCAGATGATGATGATGATGATGATAATCAAGTTGCTACAATGGTGCAAGGCACGCTAGGGTATTTAGACCCCGAATACATGCAAACAGGTTTATTGACAGAGAAAAGTGATGTTTACAGTTTTGGAATTGTATTGATAGAGCTTCTGACCGGGAGAAAAGTGCTGGCTTCGAATAAACCTGAGGCAGAGAAATTTCTGTCAAATGGTTTCCTTTCTGCTTTAAAAGCGAACTGTTTGGCCCAGGTTCTTGATAGCAACATTTCATGTGAAGAAAATATGAAGCATTTGAATGAAGTTGCGGAGATAGCGAAAAGATGCATTAGGGTGAGAGGTGAAGATAGGCCCTGTATGAAGGATGTAGAGAGGGAGCTTGAGGTATTGGGTAAAAAAGGAAAGCAACAAGTTCCAATTGAAGTTTTTGAGATTCAAAGCTCTAAAACTGAAGCATGGGTTGAAATACAAAGTGTAGAATCTAGTACGTCTACGGGTCAATATTCAGTTTCTTTCACCACCATGGACCAACCATTATTACCCATTTCTGATGGAAGGTGATCATGTAAATTTTTGTAGTATAAGAGTTATTTGAGACTTGCTCACACATATATAAAAAGTAATCTAACATTAATTTTTAACTATTAAATGAGTGAGTGTGCAGGTTTCTCAATAAACTTATTCTTTAGGGCCTGTTTGATACATTTGAACGTAAAAATATTGAATTTAATTGAACTGAAAAATACTGAACAGATCGTACGAGTATAAAATGGAAAAGTAAGTTCAATTGCAAATATGTCATAATTGTTGGGACTGCCGAACCCAACACAACTCAAACTAATATGATATTGTCCGCTTTGGGCCGGCTGCAAAGCCCGCACGGTTTTAAACAATGGGTCTATCCCCAAAAGAGCTCATACTAATGTGGTGTGACTATTTCTTATAAGGAGAGAAATGACACTCTCCGTTTCCGATGTGGGAATTGGGTTGACCACACCCAACAATCTCCCCCTCAAACCAAGGACCACATGAACAAGTGTCCTTCACCTTGAACCGTCTTGCACCGCCGCCAAACAGTTGCGGGAAACGCTGCCTGACAAACCCTTGGCCAGACAGACTTTCGATCGAGGGACAAATTTGCCTCTCCGAGGGAATGAATGAGGGTATCCTCCATATCAGGCAACAAAGGCAGTCCCGACTTTCGATCGAGGGACAAATTTGCCTCTCCGAGGGAATGAATGAGGGTATCCTCCATATCAGGCAACAAAGGCAGTCCCGTCTCGAGCGTAACCAAGCTCTGATACCACTTGTTGGGACTGCCGAGCCCACCACAGTTCAAACTAGTATGATATTTTCCGCTTTGGGCCAGCTGCAAAGCCCGCCGGTTTTAAACAATGGGTCAATCCCCAAAAGATCGCATACTAGTGTGGTGGGACTATTTCTTATAAGGAGAGTATTGTCACTTTCCGTTTCCGATGTGGGAATTGGGTTGACCACACTCAACAAATATGTCATAAAAATTTTCAATTAGGAATATTTCTCTAATCAAGGGTTTTCTCATAAAAAATATGTTTTAATCCTGATAATATTTCATTTTTTTCCATAATAATGATAGAATATAGATTTGAGACTTGGGAAAAATTTTAGGAGTTTTTCGCACTCCGGTAATGTATAGATCCTGATAGATTTCAAATGATTTCAATATTCCCGGAGCACAGCAAAGTGTTTTTGAACACTTATATATGGTTTTTTTAAATTAATCGTTTCAGAGAAGATGGTATCGGTAGTTGCCCTTGATTTAGTTTTGACCCACTCAGGTCAACCATATTAACCAAACTCCGACCAAAGCTGCTGCTACTGTGGACACCTCCCATGCTCAGATCATCCAAGCCATCAAGGGTGTGTTTGGTTCGTCAGCTTTTTGAGAGTCTGGTTTTTATTTTTGATTTTTGAGAGTCTAGTTTTTGTTTGGGATTTTGAGAGTCTGGTTTTGCAAAATCCTTGTTTGGTTGGGTAGGATTTTGTGAGTATGAAACAAAATCTTTGATTGGTTTGTAGAATTTTGCAAGTCTGGATTTTGAGAAATTTGGTGAACCAAACAAGATTTTACAAAACTGGACTTGGATAGTCCAAATTTTGCAAAAATTTGCCCAACCAAACACACCCCAAGTGTCTCAAAACAAATCTAGATGTAATCATTGAAGAATGGGCTGGGAAGATCATGAACAAGTACATTTTATAAATTATATAAATGAATTATACTAATCAATATATTTTATGAATTATTGTATGTATTCTTATTTAATAAAATATGAACTGTAAATGAGCAAAATTCGGACGGTATCTAACAGGTCAGATAATAGTCACGAGCGAAATTAAAATTTTCATATATACCTTTTCAAAAAATTAGCGTGATAGTACCGCACGTTGTGCGGTATGTTTTGATGACTTTTAAAATAATTAAATTTGAAAAAAGTTTAAAGTTTTTGCCTAATTATTTAAATAAAAATTCACCATTGTGATGGTAGATCGAGTAGGAGCAATTTTCCGTGTAATCACTTTTATGGTAAAACGTTATAAACATGATCAGAAATGTAAACATTATACGTTCTACTTTTGAATTGATTTGATTTTATTTAAACGGAGCTGAATTGAATTAAAATTAAAGGTACGATATGGTTTGATCTTATTTTATCAAAACTTAATTGATTTGATTTGAAATAAACATAATTAATTTGATAGAAAAATATATCTTGATTTAGAAGTAAATGCACTATAATAGTAATAAACACTCAAATTAGGTTGAATAGTATAAATGAACTGAATTAATATGCTCTGAACTGAACCAAAATGAAGTAAAAGTAAATAAACTAAAAAATAGTTCGACTAAACTAATTTTTGGAAAGCATCACATTTTTTTAAAAAATTATCTTGACTGATCTGATCTGAATTGAATTAAACTGAAAAAGTTTTATTAAATTACATTGAGGAAATGTATTGAACTTAAAAATATATAAATGTATTATCTGAACTGAACTGAAATGAAAAAATATAAATTTATTTATTTGAACTTAACTTAACTGAAAAAATAAATTTATTTATCTGAACTAAACTGAATTGAAAAATAAATGTAGATTTATTTATTTGAACTGAACTTAACTGAAAAGTATAAATATATTTATCTGAACTAAACTGAATCAAACAATTATAAATATACTAAAATAAACTGAAAAACAAATACTTAAGTGAAATGAAAAACTAAAAATATACTAAACTGAAAAATAAAAAAATTAACTGAACTAAACTAATTTACTAAAAGATTTAATTAAACGGGCCCTACTTGTGTGATGCTAATAGTTATAATAATGATATATATCAAATATTTATTTTTTTTAAAAAAGGCATGTATATATTTAATTAGGAGGCAATATTCTCATTTAACAATGCATACGAATTATGATATAATGAAACCAGATAATACTACTCAGAATATAAGTATTATACTGTAAAATAATTCTCCAGATACTATTCTTTTCACTAAAATACTCAGAATAATACTAAAATATGTAATATTACTCAGAATATATAGCATTAGACTGTAAAATAATTTTTCTACTTATTCATTTTTTATCATTGTTAATTTTTAAGAAGTACTCTTCTCTTTATTAGGTAGATACTCCTTAATTATGGAGCACTACCTAAGAATCATTCCATTGTTGAGAAGTGATAAATGAGAAGCATATATATTGTTAATCATTAAAGCAAACTAAATATCTATTAAAACTATGCACTTGAAGATTGATTAAACTATAAATAAACATTTATAAATTTATATTATATGGAAAGAATGTTAAATATATATGGTGTTTTATATATTAATACAAACACAGCTTCATGATGCTAATTAATTTCGGTTTTCCACCGCCTTACTGACAGGTTGGGACGCTGACGATGTTAGTTCATCCGGCGCTGAGCTTGGCGACGATGAAGGCGGCGGTGGAGCCGGTGCCTAGACCGAGGGCCATGCCACTCTTGACGTACTCTACGGCCTTGTCGGCGGCGATAATCTTGGTCCTGAGCAGGGATGATTTGATCGAGAGTACATATTGCGTATTATAATTAGTTATGATTTGATAAGTATTATACACATCAGCCGCAAAATCACATATTGTCAGTCTTTTATTTTCCAATGAAGACGCTAAGAAAATTGCCGTACCAGGACCACTATCGATACAAACAGACAGACTATTCTTCAACTCTTGAAGTCTTCTTTACTAGACTATACATAATGATGAGTACCTTCTAAAATATACCTCTCGATCTCACAATATCATAAATGTATGAGAGAATTCAATGATCCGTGAAAACCATATCAAATAAGTCAGAGATCAAGTTGTAGGTATCGTCATGGCTATTTTCGCGCAACTGGGAGTGTGGGACGTCTCTTTTGATAGATATATAATCGTTTTGACATCAAAGTAAGATATATTAATACCTTATGATATTATCATGTTACCGCAAATAAATGTGCCGTGTATAGACATAGCAATAAAGACCAAGGAAGATAAAATATACATTTTTCATATATGTATAAATATACTATATAGAAAAACTATATATTTTCCATATATGTACAAATATATTATATAGAAAAAATATACTTTCCTAAAAAAAATATACGTAACTAAATTTTAAAAGTGATTTTTTTTATCATTTAAAAGTGAAAATAATATAGGTATGAATGAAAGAACGATTGCGGCTGGCTACAATGGTACGGTGAAGAAAAATGGAAATTTATTATGCTAACATGGTTTTACATTAATCTTTACACATATGGTATAAGGCATTGGTAGTTGGAAAAACAAATAAAAGAAACCTATATATGACCAAAAAATATATGATAGTATTTCTGCAATTTGAAAAAATAAACAAAACAGAAAACCGGTGAAGTTTGGTGGTTAAGTGGTAGTTCTGCAGTGGTTTTAGTCAAAACTACATAGTTTAATATTTTTTATTAATTTATATTTACCGGAGCAATAACTCTTCTAATTCCATTTAGGAAAAACCCCAATAAACTCTATATTTAGAAGAACAAATTTACTACTCCACAAGCACACCATTAGCATACCAATAGCACAACCCAAACATGACAATTACAACGACCCATATGTAGATTTGTTCCTTATTGAGCCTTGAGTTGCTTTGCTTCTGGAATTAATTTTATTATTGGGTTGTTCCTTCCACATTCATGTAGGATCTTTTGACAATGATTAGGAAGGCTGTGAAAGATGAAGTGGAATCAGCAATTAAAATGAGCAGTTAAAAGTTCGTAATGATAACAAGGTAATTATCTAATCCTAAATCTATTTTTAGGATATATGCGTGTGTGTTTAGCTCTACTTTTGAATTCGGAGATTGCGAACTTCTTTATCAATATCATCTCACTTAGGCCTTGTTTAATACGTCGGAACTGAACTGAACTGAACTGAAAAATATTAAACTGAACTGAACTGAACTGAACTGAAAAATACATTTGATTCTTTTATATAACATATATATTATTGTGAAATTTAAGGCAAGAACACAAGAATTTACGTGGTTCAGTCAAATGACCTACGTCCACGGTCGGAGAGATCCGAAATATCACTAATGTATTTTGGGGAGGTTACAATGCTATCTTTATAGTGCCTTTATGCTAACTTTCTAGCTATCACTTTTGTATGCTAACAAAGGGAGAAAGAAGGGAGAATTCTATAGCTCAAATGTTGGCTTAGAATTGGTCTGTTCTTTCTCCCAAACATCACCTCTATTTATAGTGATGAGAGGTAACAAATTGTCAAATTACCTAGCCTCCAATTTCAACATTTTAGGGCTATGCATATAGCTCATATGACTTGACTTAGCATTTTCACGCTTTCACTTTTTCACATTTTCACATGAGCATTTCATACTTCATTTTATAACACTCCCCCTTGGAATGCTCATATCCGTGTATTCACCTGGCTCAAAAATGTGTAGCTCCCCCTCATCTTGACACTGCCTTATAAACCTTGTAGCCTTCGCATACCGATGTTATAAACATGTTTTCTGAATACTGAAGTGGGGAGAGACTTTGTGAAGAGATCATCTGAGTTATCGCATGAACGAACATACTGGAGATCTATAATATTGTTCCTTTTCAGTTCTTGGGTAAATTCAAAGAACTGTGGAGGGATATGCTTTGTTCTGTCGCTCTTGACATATCCTTCATTCATTTGCTTAAGACATGCTGCATTATCCTCATAAACTGTGATGGGATCATTTTTCTTCAGAAGACCACTCGCGGTTCTGATATGATCTGTCATGGACTTTAACCATACAGATTCTCGGCTTGCTTCATGTAAAGCAATAACTTCAGCATGATTTGATGATACTGTGACAAGCGATTGCTTCTGAGAACGCCAGGAAATCGCGGTTCCTCCACATGTAAATACATAGCCATTTTGAGATCTTCCTTTATGAGGGTCTGACTTATAGTCAACATCTGCATAACCAATCAAATCTGGGTTCGCATTGTTAGAATAGAATAATCCTAAATCAATCGTTCCTTGAAGGTAACGAAACACATGTTTAACACCATTCCAGTGCCTTTTAGTAGGAGATGAACTAAATCTCGCTAATAAATTTACAGCAAATGCTATATCCGGTCGAGTACAATTAGCGAGATACATAAGAGCTCCAATTGCACTGAAATATGGTACTTCTTGACCAAGAATCTCTCCAGATTCCTCGCATGGACGAAATGGGTCCTTTTCTTTAATAAGGGATCTTACCACCATTGGGGTACTCAATGGATTTGATTTATCCATGTTAAATCTCTTTAAGATTTTTCTCGTATAATTTGATTGATGCACAAGTATCCCACTTGGCAAATGCTCGATCTGCAAGCCGAGACAATACTTAGTTTCCCCAAGATCTTTCATCTCAAACTCTTCATCTCAAACTCTTTCTTTAAGTAAGAGATTACTTCTGAGATCTCCTTATTTGTCCCGATGATATTCAAATCATCAACATAGACAGCAATAATTACATATCCGGATGTTGTTTTCTTAATGAAAACACATGGACAAAGAGGGTCATTGACATACTCTTTCTGTAGGAAATATTCGCTTAGTCGGTTATACCACATGCGTCCGGATTGCTTTAATCCATATAAAGACCTTTGTAATTTTATTGAATGTCTTTCTCTGGGATTTGAACTTGATGCTTCAGGCATTTTGAATCCTTCAGGGATTTTCATGTAAATATCGGTATCAAGTGATCCGTATAAATATGCAGTAACAACATCCATTAAATGTATATTAAGTTTTTCATGGACCGCTAGACTAATCAGGTAGCGGAACGTAATCCCATCCATGACAGGGGAATATGTTTCCTCAAAATCAATTCCCGGTCTTTGAGAAAAACCTTGTGCAACAAGTCGAGCCTTGTATCTTACAATCTCAATTTTCTCATTTCGTTTTCGTACAAATACCCATTTGTATCCAACAGGTTTCAAATCTTCAGGTGTGAGTACGATAGGCCCAAATACTTCGCGTTTGTTTAGCGAGTATAATTCGGCATCTATGGCCTTTTTCCATTCAGCCCAATCATGCCTCCTTTTACACTCGGTGACTGACCGAGGTTCAGGATCCCCATTTTCTTCTATGACATCGCATGCCAAATTGTAAGAAAATGCATCATCGATTTCCTCGTTTCGGTTCCACCTTATACCCGTTTGGGCATAATTAATCGAAATTTCTCGATTTTCCTCGTTACATGTTTCTTCAGGAACACGATCCTCCATTTTAGATTTATCTGGGTTTTCTACCCCTTTTCTCTTTCTTGGATTTTTATCCTTTGAACCAGGAGGTCTCCCACGCTTCAGGCGTGTGGTGGCTTCATGAATAACTTTGTTTTCAACTTGTCCTTTTGGGACTACAATTTGGGCAGGAGCATTTTCAGCTGGTATATAAGATTTAGTCACCCTTTTTATGTCTGTAAATGCATCAGGGAGTCTATTTGCTATTTCTTGCAAATGCAAAATACGTTGAACCTTTCCGTCACATTCTTTTGTGTAAGGATCAAGATGCAATAATGTTGGTACAGACCAGGTAATTTCCTTTTCTATTTGTTTTCTTTCTCCCCCTAATGCTGGGAATCTTTCCTCATCAAATTGGCAATCAGCAAACCGAGTTGTGCAAACATTCCCAGTTTGAGGTTCAAGATATTTAATAATTGATGCGCTTTCAAAGCCTATATATATTCTAAGGCTTCTTTGTGGCCCCATTTTTGTTCTTTGGGGTGGTGCAATAGGCACATAAATAGCGCAACCAAAAAATCTTCAAGTGAGATATATTTGGTTCTTGTCCGAGTGCAAGTTGGTGTGGGGAGTATTTTATGATATGCACTCGGCCTGATGCGAATTAATGCCGCAGCATGTAATATTGCATGTCCCCATACTGAAGAGGGAAGCATTGTTCTCATTATTAATGGCCTAGCAATAAGTTGGAGGCGTTTAATCAATGATTCAGCCAAACCATTCTGTGTATGCACATGTGCAACAGGATGTTCAACATCAATCCCAATAGACATACAATAATCATTAAATGTCTGGGATGTGAATTCACCGGTAGTATCAAGTATGATCTTTTTGATTACATGATCAGGGAATTGAGTTCGCACTTTAATTAACTGGGCGAGTAATTTTGCAAATGCCATATTACGAGTTGATAACAGGGATACATGTGACCATTTACTGGAGGCATCTATCAATACCATGAAGTATCGAAATGGTCCACATGGTGGATGAATCGGTCCACATATATCACCTTGAATACGTTCAAGAAACATGGGTGATTCTGTTTCAACCTTTGCCGGTGAAGGCCTTATGATTAATTTTCCAAGAGAACAAGCTTTACAATGGAAAGCATTTCCATGAGGGATTTTCTGGTCCTTCAATGGATGTCCATTTGTTCCTTCAATGATTCTTCGCATCATAGTTGTACCAGGATGACCCAGCCTGTCATGCCATATGGTAAACATTGAAGGCTTCATAATCACATTATTTGATTCAACTGCATTTATGTGTGTGTAATGCAAACCCGTTGGGAGCATTGGCAGTTTTTCAAGCATACATTTCTTTCCAGATTTCATCATTGTGAGATACATATATTTCATGTTTCCTTCAGTTTCAGACTGAGTATCAAAACCATGAGAATATATATCTTTGAAACTTAACAGGTTTCTTTTAGATTTTGGCGAAAATAAGGCATTCTTAATTGTAAGCTTTGTACCATTTGGTAATACCAAATTTGCCTTGCCAATCCCTTCAATTAGATCTACAGGACCTGAGATTGTATTCACAATGGTATTAGCTGGTTTCACTTTTGAGAAGAAACTTTTATCTTTCAATATAGTGTGCGTTGTTCCACTATCAAGTATGCAAATATCTTCAATTTTAATCCTTTGGCTAGCTCCAGGATTAGCCTTATCCATATTCAAAGTTTAACTATGACAAGAAAAACAAACCTTGATAAGAAAACATGATCAATTCATTACTTCAGAAGGGAAAAACATACAAAAACATACTTCAAATGGGAAAATACATATTTCAGAAAACAGGTAAATATCGGACCATCTAGCTTCATTCCCAAAAGGTTTAGAAATCCTTTTTAGTTTCCACCATCGGTTTGTTCAGAGAAATCACCATATTCATCAGTGAAGTCAGATGCCTCAAGATGGGTGGAATCCTTGTCAAGGTAATTAGTCTCCTTTCCCTTCACTTTCAGGGACTCTTTGTAGAGTTTGCATATGTGTTCAGGAGTGCGGCAGACTCTTGACTAGTGCCCTTTTTTCCCACATCTGAAACAACAGGTTCCAGAGTCCTTTGAGGAGCTTACATCTTTACCCTTTTTATGGGCATTTTCATGGCTCTTCTCTTGCTGCTGTTTTTTGAAATTAGCAGACTTGTTGGACAGGTTGTAACCACCTCTGCCTCGACCACGACCACGACCACGACCTTTTCCACGACCACGGCCTCGACCCTGAAAGGAGTTATAACTTTCAGGTTCCTCAGAGATAACAGCGTTTGCTTCAGGAAACGCTTTAGAGCCGGTCGGGCGGGCATCATGATTCTTCATCAACAACTCATTGTGCTTTTCAGCAACGAGGAGAGTGGTAACCAAATCAGAGTACTTCTCAAACTTTTGCATGCGATATTGCTGTTGCAAAGTAATACTTGATGCATGGAAAGTAGAAAGGGTTTTTTCTATCATTTCCTCATCAGTTTTAGCCTGATCGCAATAGCTCAAGTGAGTTGTAATCCTATACATTGCTGAATTGTATTCGGTGACATTTGAATAGTCTTGGTACCTTAAGCACGCCCATTCAGCAATGTATGTAGGAAGCAATATGTACTTCTGATGGTCATACCCGTCCTTTAAATTCTTCCACAACTTGTGTGGATCTTTGACAGTGAGGTATTCATTCTTTAGATTCACATCAAGATGTCTACGAATGAATATTAAGGCTTTCGCCTTATTATCACTGGTCGAATCGTTCCTTTCCTGGAGAGTATCCAGAAGGTCTAGCGACTGCAAATGTGATTCGACATCAACTGTCCATGGGGTGTAATTATCCCCACTGATTTCAAGAGGAGCAAAATCAAGCTTCACGAGGTTTGCCATGGTGATAACTAAATAAGGAGAAAATGAAATAATTTATTAGAATCGATAACTCAAGATTACAAGATCCATAAGGATTACAAGATCCATAAGGATTACAAGATCCATAAGGATCACTAACATCAAAACAAAGTACAGAATTACAAGTATCATATAATTATGCTTAAACTCTTCTGCGTACTATTTACGGTATGAACAAGGGCATGTAATACAAAAATTATCACAAGAGCAAGCGCAAACAATATAACCATTTTCTCGGCAAAATTTGAGAGTAAGAAAGATGAAGTTGGAGAGAAAATGTGATTTAGTATTGTTGGATGAAACTCGTATTTATAGAGAAAATATAGCCGTTTATAGTCGTTTTATAACCGTTATATCATCACTGAAAATATAGCCGTTTCAGGCTGTTTATTACGGTTGAAAATAGAGCCGTTTCGGGCTGTTAATTATCTCTAAAAATATATCTGTTATTAATGTAAATCATTTATGCAATTTTAATAAATTACACAGATAGTCAAATACATATATAATCACAGATATACAAGCATTAAGTAATCATCACAGAGATACAAGTATTTAGTAATTAAATAATTGTTAGATGGTAATCAAGAAATTTAATTCAGTAAATCACATCACATTTCTATAAGGTGGCAAAGCTCTCCTGTATATAGAAATATGGCGTTATGTATAAATAATTTAATCACATCACAAATGCTATAAGGTGGCAAAACTCTCCTCTTTTTTTTTTTTTAAATAAACCACTATCAAGTGGAGGGATTTTATTTGGCACCCTAGACCAAAATAAGGCAAGCCTTTAGTTTGTTACAAGGGACAAGCCCATAGAAGCATCTAAGCTTCACAAAATTTGAGACTCTAATCTACTGGCTATCTGTTGATAATTCTATTTATCAGAATCTATTATGGGAGCTGGTTAGTGATCGAGTAAACAAATACCGAAGCACAAATTAGCCACCCTTAGATCTGATAAAAAGAAAGTAGATATGCCAAAATATTTACATACAGCCCAAAAAAACCATAAGTTTGGTTCAAAAAATGGCTGATTCCTAAAGTACGTCTTGAATTGATAACTTCTGGCCTGAGCTGGAGATGAACCTTCTATTTTGGCCTGAGCAGACTAAAAATTGCTTTTGTTGTGGAGAGCATCCCCTTCTGAGCTTGCTTTCTTTCCATCCTTTCTTTTCATCTGAAACTCAGAAAAAAATCAAGTGAGACTGTTCCAAAATTAATAGGAGGTTCTGGCTGTTGCAACCCCTATCCTATCCAGGTTGATTAAGCCCCTTAACTCAGGAGGGACCTGTCTAAAGTCAAGTTGTGTACTCAAGCCCTGAGCAATGCATAATTTGGCTATGAAATCTGCAGGTCTGTTGGCCTCCCTTAAAATATGGTGAATTTTAAAAGTCTGTGGGAGTGAATTCTTAATCTGTGTGCAAATATCATAGAGTCTCCATTCACATTTATGTGGAAAATTAGATCCAGTGACTGCAATACTACAGTCAGACTCTATTATCACTTCTTGGAAATTCATTTGCCTTGCTACTGTGATGCCATGTTTTATTGCCAAAAGCTCCCCATGAAGAGCTGAACTTGAATGTGTGTGTATCATGTGAAGTGAGACTAATGAACCTCTGTCATTTCTAATAACAATCCCAATCCCACATTGACCATTTATAAATGATGCATCCACATTGACTTTAATTCCATAGTCAGGAGGGTACCATTTAATTATTTTAACAGCTCTAGCCCTCTTAGACCTAATAAATGGAATGAATCCAGAACCTATCAGGAATTGATTTCTGTCCCTATTACCTGTTAATGGTTTTGCAGTGAAAACCAATGCAGTTTGTTTGATAATCATTTCTAGAATGTCTACTGTAGAGAATTTTAGTTCATCATACAAAAGTTTGTTTCTTCTGATCCATAAGTGCCAGAAGGCGGTCATCATAGAGACTCTGACCACCTCAGTATGAATCTTAGATAAACCCTTGTATGATAAATAAAAATTTAATCTACTGGAGACATTTCTGAATACTGGCACCTGCATGATCAACTTTCTGTGCATATGATCCCAAATTTCTAAACTACTTGGGCATGCATTAAAGAAATGATTTAAAGTGTCACTGCTGCTACAAAAAAGGCATTTTGAACATATTGAAAATCCAATTTTTTTGAGAATGTTATCAAAAGGCAGAAGATCATTTTTCATTCTCCATAAGAAAATTGCAATTTTTGTAGGTACCTTAGATTTCCATACTTCTTGGAAGATTTGGCTGACTGGTCCAGATTGTCTGAGTGATTGGTAGGCAGATTTAATTGTGAACTGCCCTTCCCTCCCAGGCTTCCAGATAAGCCTATCCTTATAATCTGAAATTAGCTCAGCCTCCTGCAACAAGACAATAATGTTGGTAGCAAAATGTTGCTCCATACAGTTAGTGTAAAAATTCTTGCTTGTCAGGAATTGTGAAACTGTTAAATTTGGAAATGGTAGTGAAGTGTGTGTCCAGTGGTAGTAGAGAGCTCCAACTCCCAAACAGTTGGCATTCCAAAAAGAACTCTTCCCTTCTCCACATAAAACCTGCGAGTGAGCATTTGCATGTTCTGTTATACCACAAATTCTTTGCCAAGTAGGGGAGGTTTTGTAAGTCTGTGGTATGGACCAAAGGTGTCTAGTCCATATATTTTCATTTCTCTGGAGTTTCCACCAGAGTATGGAAGAAAAGGATCTAACAACTGCCCTGATGTCTCTGATTCCAACTCCATTCTCAACTGTTGGCAGAGTTAATTTACTCCATCTTCTCCAACTTCTTTTTAGCCAAAATCTGAGCTTCCCCAGAAGAAAGCAGCTGCAATTCTTTCCATTCTTTTTAGCACCAATTTAGGAGGCTGTAAGGCAGAGAAGATATGGGTGGGGATAGCCATCAAAACATGGTTTATTAATATCAGTCTCCCTGCCTGTGTCAACCATTGGTTTTTCCAATTTACCAGGGGCTTTTCCATTCTCTCAACCAAGCTCTGATAGTATCTTATCAAGTTCCTACCATAAAAAATAGGGGCTCCTAGGTAGATAAAAGGTATAGTGCCAATTCTCATTCCCAGAATTCTCTTTATCACTGTCTTCCTTATCAATCTTGTGCCAGGATGAACATATATTTCTGATTTTTCATAGCTTATTTTCTGCCCTGAGACAGTTTCATAAGCATACAAAAAATGCCTCAGTCTTCTCAGGTTCCTGTTTCCACCATTTATAAAAATAGCTGTATCGTCTGCGTACATTAAATGGGAAACATGAGGCACATTCCTAGGCAGTGAAAAATGTTCCAGATAATTAATCTGAAAAAGTTTTTTGATCCCTCTGGAGAAAGCCTCTGTAACTATATTATATAGAAATGGTGAAATTGGGTCTCCTTGCTTTATACCCCTGCTGGAAGGGAAGAAGCCAGTTGCTATACCATTTACTATCACTGAAAACCAAGCAGATTCAATGTTTTGCATTATGAGCTTTATAAAAGAGCCATGGAACCCAAACTGTAGCATTACTGAATTTAAGAAGGCCCAAGATACCCTGTCAAATGCTTTTTGCATATCTAACTTGATGATCATATTTCCCAGTTTCTGATTTTTGGGTAATAATCTGGCCATTTCCATCATCTGCAAAATATTGTCAGATATTTCTTTTCCTTGCATAAAGCCAGATTGCTCCTCTGAGATAATATTTGGCATGCAAACCTTAAGTCTGTCAATCAGAACTTTTGAGAAGATTTTATTCAGAAAATTTGATAAACTAATTGGTCTAAATTCCCCAAAGGAGCTAGGGTTTGGTTTTTTGGGAATCAAGGCAAGCCATGTGCTAGCTATTGCCCTTGGAATTTTTTTCCATGACATGAACTCTTCTGCTGCCCCCAGTAAATCCATCTTTATAATTTCCCAGCAACTGGTGTAAAATAGGCCAGAAAATCCATCTGAGCCTGCAGCACTGTCTTTGCTCAGTTCAAAAGTTGCTTTCTTCAGTTCCTCTAGGTTGATGGCTCTTAATAGTTGGGTGTTGTCCTGATCAGAGATGATTTTTGGAATGACAGACATAAAGTGCTCCATATACTGCCCTGAAAGATCAGCTTCCTCCTCACTCTCATTTAGTAGTTTCTCATAAAAAGTTGCAGCTTCTTTCTGGATTTCCAATGTGTCTGTGATCCATGTACCATCTGCCCTCTTAATCTTGGTGATTTTGGCTCTGCATCTTTTTTCTTTGACAGAATTGTGGAAGAACTTTGAGTTGGCATCACCTTCCTGCAACCACTTGACTCTAGCTTTTTGTTTCCAAAAAATGAGGCTTTCTTTTTCTGCTGTTATCAACTTGGCTCTCCCTTCATTTAACTCCAGTAAATCTTGTTCAGTGCCACTCATCTGATATTTATCCTCCAATGTTGATACATTCTCCTCAGCCTGAAGCAAATTTTGATGAACATTTCCAAAAGTGGATTTATTCCATGCTGACAGTACAGGCTTCAATCTTTTCAGTTTGCATACCATATTAAACATCCCACTGTATTGGCTAGGCAGTTCCCAGCTATTCTTAATCATATCTTTAAATTCTGCTCTATTCAACCACATTTCCTGGAACCTAAAAGGTTTTGGGGAGTGCTGAATTGTGTTTTGGATGGTTATAAGTAGGGGATTATGGTCTGATGAGGTTCTATTTAATACATGGATGGATGTGTGTGGGAAATTGGCTATCCAGTCCAGAGTACACAGCCCTCTATCTAATTTCTGTAAGAGTCTGTCCTGTTTAACCCTGTTGTTAGTCCAAGTGAATTGATTTCCAACAGTTGGTATATCCTGTAACTGTAGTGCATCAATAAATCCCCTGAATTCTCTAATACTTCCTAATGGTGGTCTATGTCTACCTCTTCTTTCCAACACAGATGCCACTGTGTTGAAATCACCAACATACATTGTTGGTTGAGGTGGTAAATTACACAGATCAGACCATAACTGTAATCTGGGACCTCTAGTAACATGAGCATACACAAAAATTGAGATCTAAGTTGTCATTGATATCTTTTCTGTGATCTGAACCTGAATAAACTGGTCTGATTCAGAAATGACATCAATGTCAAAATGATCCCTATAGAAAAGCCAAATTTTAGCAGATGAAGGTGCCAGACTATGAGTGAAACCTATCTGATGCTGTAAATTCCTAATTTCATTATTATCATGCATTGGCTCTATTAAACATAAAATTTGAATTTTATGCAATAGAATTAATGTTCTAAGTATTTACATTGAGGTGCCATAACCTCTAATGTTCCAGACCAAAATATTTGATTTAAAACTAATCATTAAAAATAATTAATTTTTGTTTTTGGTCTAAGGATTCTACTGAAACTTTCAGACAGACCCTTAGCTGGTGAAGGTGTATGAATTATACCTGTGCTCATTTTACCTGTTGGAGAGTCAATATTATTACCTTGCAGCCTCTGCACTTGTGAGTCAGAAATCCAGCCCGTATCCTCCTGAGCATCATCAAATGTGTCTTCAGAGCTATCACTGAGACTGTCCTGCAAAATTTCAAAAGCATTTGATATCTCTATTGGCTGATATGTGACCATGGAGAGATCTTTTGTATTTATAGTTTGTGTTGGCTGTGAAGGGATTGTGATAGTGTGAGTGGTGAGATGTGTGCTTGTGTTGGTGTGGTTATGCATCTTTGACAGTTTTTTCCTCCTGCCTATATCAAGTTCATCAAGTGAGAAAAAGGATACTTGTGGCTTTTTCAAGCCTTTGAATACCTTCTCTCTTTCTTGTGGCTGGTATAGCACCATTCTGGTTTCCTTCTCACTGCTCTTTTTGGAGACTTTCACCCATGTTTGATCCTTTTGCTTAGGAGTTAGGCCAGATGAGCTTGCTCCCTCTCTGTCTCCCTGCTGGTTGCGTGGTGGAGCTTGTTGAGTCTCCCTCTGCCTCCTCTCCTGCCATGCCTTCTTTAGCTCAGGATGGAGAATCCTGCAACGAGCATCTTGATGCCCAATTTTCCGGCAGTGTTGGCAGTATAGTGGGAGACTGTGATATTCAATTTCACAGTCCTTGTAATCATCAGGGAACCCGATTTGGATAGATGGCATAAGTTCTTTGGTGAGATCCAGCTCCACGCACAGCTTCAGAGTTGAGGGTCTGGTGATGTGAGTTGTCGCCGAATCCATTTTAATATATTTGCCGATTTGATTCCCGACATCTTGAATGAGGGTGTTGTTGTAGTATTACAAGGGAATGTCTTTCACCGAAACCCAAACTGGTACCACCGGCGACTCGTGCTCCGGCGAGAATTTCGGTGACCACTTGAGGATTTTCATGGATGCTCCTGCAACCAGCCAATAAGCTTTCAACCAGCAGCGTTGATAATCCTCCTCGGAGTCGAATCGGATCAGCACGTGTTTGTAGTCCAGAGAGCCAATCTGAAATCGGCCGGAGAAACCCAATTTCTGAAAAGCTGCTTGGATGTTGAACATAGCAGGCTTGGCGCGCTGAAACTTCCCGATGAGTGCATTTTCGTAGTGCTTGGATAGGATCTGGACTGATTCTTTCGTGTACATACATGCCGGCTTGCCGTTGTACGAAGTTATCGGTCGAATTTCTGGGTTTGAGGGAAGGGGGGATGGAGAGGGTGGTAGATTTGAGGCAAAGAGGATTTGGGCGTAGGATTTTCCGGTGGGAACGCCACCGGAATGGGGCGGGGGAGCCCCTATTTGTGACAGTTTGTGACCGTTTACGGGGAAGTCTGTACCTAACGGTTATATTGGAACAGGAAAAGTGGGCATTAGTGGGCGGCGCGTGTTGGTAATCGATGAGAGAGGTCAGAGCATTTCAAAGCTTTATATATATATACATATTTGTTTTATTATAGCTGGCAAAGCTCTCCTGTATATAGCAATGTGGTGTTTATGTCATATTTAAAGTATGGCATACTATTCTGGTGTTCTTGAACTTACATGGTGAAGATGTAGAGTGATCGTGCTGATAACGTGTTGTGAAATTGAAGGCAAGAACACAAGAATTTACGTGGTTCAGTTAAATGACCTACGTCCACGGTCGGAGAGATCCGAAATATCACTAATGTATTTTGGGGAGGTTACAATGCTATCTTTATAGTGCTTTTATGCTAACTTTCTAGCTATCACTTTTGTATGCTAACAAAGGGAGAAAGAAGGGAGAATTCTATAGCTCAAATGTTGGCTTAGAATTGGTCTGTTCTTTCTCCCAAACATCACCTCTATTTATAGTGATGAGAGGTAACAAATTGTCAAATTACCTAGCCTCCAATCTCAACATTTTAGGGCTATGCATATAGCTCATATGACTTGACTTAGCATTTTCACACTTTCACTTTTTCACATTTTCACATGAGCATTTCATACTTCATTGAACTACACTGAACTGAGTTGAACTGACTGAACTGAATTGGACTACACTTAACTGAAATGAACCGAGTTGAACCACACTTAACTAAAATGAACTGAATTGAACTACACTTAACTGAACTAAACTGGATTTTCCGTATGAACTTAAAATATATAAATTATATTTTCATTGAAATGTCTATCATATATAAAAAGACAAGCATTTTTAACAAAACATACCTCCCTTTTTGACATGTGGCGTGACATATCACTGCCACCTCATCTCCACCTCAATTTCTTGGCCCTACCCAATTATTTCTAGAGCTCTCATCTATCGAAATAATCTTTTAGTTGAAACTCCTCGTCTTCATTTTAAAAAAAACCTTTCTAATTAATCAATATTCTAATTTCACATTACTATTCATATTTTCTTCTTCCTCTTCTTTAGTTTCTTTTCCTTTCTTTCCATTTAATTATTTCTTCTTTCATATATCAAGTTGCACTGAGCTGCACAATCTGAGTGAGTATGACCAACTTTTGTGTTCACAACACTGAGTTTGTTGTAAATAACAGCATCTTTTCTAATTTTGTGTATTTTCTAATGTACTATATAATAAATATCTTTATTTTATCTCAAACACTTTCAATTTTTTAAATGAATCACTCACCTTCTGGGCTCCCTCCTCTTCTATCTTCTTCTATTCAATAAATGTCATTATTAATCATTTTGATTTCGAAACTGGATAGTACTCCTTCGGCTTGTTCCAGTTTCATATCAGTTACTATTAAAATCACACTCCAATTGGTCAATTACTGCCTAAAATAATGACAAGTGGCATGTCAACTCACCTTACATATTATTTAAATCTCATCATATTTTTTCAACTCATTAGCTCCTATAATTTATTTGAATCAAAAACCATTTCGTTTTCTAACCTGATGAACAGAAGCATACAAAACACCTCCGCACCCCTTCTTCTTCTACTACTTTCACTTTCCTTAGTTTCATAATTAATCTCATTATTTTTCCCATCATTATTCTCATATTTACTTCTTCAGTTTCTATGGTTCATCTTCCATTTTTTAAATTTTATTAGTCTCTTCTTCTTCCCTTTTCAGTTTTTTTGATGCTATAAAGCCCCACACAACTCTTCTTGAAAATTGGCACGAGAGATGTATCAATTTTGAGTATCATGTCTCCTTTCTTTTTGATATTTCTTTGTAAAGCAACAATTTTTGTTCATTTCATCAATTAGATGACGCTTCATGCGACTGATTTGTTATTTTCCCTCTACGAGTGCTTAATATGCAAGATCATGATTTCGTTCATAGATGGTTGTTTCATTTTTCAATTTTTATAGTGTTAAAGGCCATGTTTGTGATTATGGTGTTCGATCAATTCCATGGCCCATATTTTGGATGGATCAAGAAATTAATAGGGATTACTATAATTTTCCTTTGATAAATGATGTACAAACATTCATCCAAATTTTTAAGAGGTACATATTCCTCTCAATTTTTAGAGACGTGTTAGTTGTAAAGTTTATTTATTATAATTATTTAGGTAAACTATTTGTATATTCATGTTACGAGCCATGAGATCGGAGTGTATGATTGTAGAAGAAATTGAAGAATAAAATATTGTCGTGTGTAAGGATAGTGAATTCTTCTAAATGCTCCATATATAATTTATTCTAACCTTATACATCTCTTGCAGTAAATCAATATTGCATATATTGTTTATTGATAGATCTTCTTGATCAGCATTCACCGTTTAGTAATTTAGTTAGTAATATAGCAAAAATAAAAATAAATGTACCACTTTTTTCCATCTTTTATTAATAATCTAAGTAAATTGAGAATACACAATTCTTATACTTTGTTAATGTATCAGATTTTACACTTTTATGAGATACAAACAGGTTTAACCAGATTCGTTATGGCTAGGAAAAGAACTAGAATATAGAAGGAAATTAAAATAATAACTTTAATTTTCATACTAGGGTATAACTAATAACAATAAAATTTTCACATTTTTTTCAATTAAATAAAAATTATTATCAATGAAACTTTTTTAAACCTACTATGCCGATTTTTGTAGCAATATATGTTTATGAATAGTAATTGGGCAATGTCGCGCCTTGCGCGACCTGCCATGCTAGTATTGGTATAACTAAATGAGGTTGTATTTTATCAAGAATAGAAATAGAACTGAATTGAACTACACGGAACTGAGTTGAACTGAATTGAACCGACTGAACTGAATTGGACTACACTTAACTGAAATGAACCGAGTTGAATCATACTTAAATAAAATGAACTGAACTGAACTACACATAACTTAAATGAACTGGATTTTCAACATGAACTTAAAATCATTAAATTATATTTTCGTTGAACTGAATTGAAATAAATTATATTTTCTCTAAACTGGATTGAACTGTGTTGAATTATTAACATTTAATTTTTTTTTAAAGTACAATGCACTGAACTGAAAAATACTGAACTGAACTGAACTAAACTGAAAAATACTGAACTGAACTGAAAATACTGAACTGAACTGAAAAATACTGAACTGAACTGAAAAATATTCAGATAAGTTGTACTAAACATGCCCTTGTGCTCATGCAAAGGCACTTTGTAAGTTTCAATTGCTAATAATCTAAAAATTGGTTTTCATAATCTTATTAATTATCATTAAGCCAAATGACAAGCCCTTTAAAACTCAATCTTTTCAAGTTTAGCTACTGAAAATTATATTTATAATTACCTAAGCGAATTGTGATTGCATCCAACATTTTGGTATAAATTAAAATAATAAGATCGCTTAAATTTTCATAATAACACGTGCCTTCAGGCTCTTGTTGTGTGGTACCTTTACAGGGATATGTTCTGACAAGTTTGTGCCGTTGTAACTTGGTTGCTTGGAACAGAGAGTATTAAGCTGAGCATTAATGATGTTGTTGCAGCTGCCGGTATGTGTAAAGCATGTCATACGTTCCCATATACATAGCAGAAGCAATATGTTAACAAAGTTCCTAATAATTGAATTTTCTCCTTTTTTTGGTCTTAAGTGTTTAAATTTCACTATAAAAAGGATTAACGGCTTTGACATGACTCCTCATACTTCTTCCTACATTTTCTGGTGCCGCAACCTCCATTTCAGGTACATGTTTTAACTATCAAGTTCTATAATTGTGTGAATGACTTTTTTAAAGCTTATTTGTTTATTAAAGTTCATCATATGTAAAGAGCAATGAGAATAAACGAATATGATTGTAACATGAAACGAGCAGCAGTTTTAATCTGCTTTGAGGTAGGATTCAAAGTTCTTTTTTTCCACACTCCCGACTCCTTATTTGATTCTTCATATGTAATGCAAAACATAATCAAATTAGACTGTATTTTCTTTGAAGGGATTTTTTTGTTACAAATTTCACAGCATTGTAAGTAGAACATAATATCCTTACAGAATGTTTGGATGAGCAATATCTAAAATGCAAAATGCTTTGTATTAAAGTGAAAGGCTTAATGATTTAGCATGTGTACATTATTCTCAATATATAGATTACAATGAGAAACACAAAAGGAAAGTACAACTAGTACAGCTATGATTATATCAGTATGACTGTGTTCCTATCCTCATCAAATCAATCAAATCAATCAAATCAATCAGATATATCTTCTATCTTTACACCCCATTAAAGCGAAGCATTGGGTTTTCCAGAACGCAAAGTTTGGATCTGAAGAACTCAAAGAGTTGTTTTGGCAGTCCCTTGATAAAAATATCGGATAACTGGAGTGAGGTAGGAACATGAATAACACGGAGTTTGCCCGAGCTGACCAATTCCCGGACAAAATGGTATTCAATATCAATGTGCTTGGCCCGTTTGTGAGCAACTGGATTTTGAGCCAGGAAGATTGCACTGTTGTTGTCACAAAGCAGCAAAGGCGAACCATCAAGGGGAAACTGTAACTCCCGAAAAAGATGCGAGATTCACACAACCTCAGCAATTGAGTTTGCAAGAGCTTGATATTCGGACTCGGAACTCGATCGAGGCACGGTAGGTTGCTTCTTAGCACTCCAAGACACTAGGTTGCCTCCTAAAAACACTGCATACCCATATGTGGAACGTTTGGTCTCCAAGCATCGCGCCCAGTCTGCATCTGAGTATGCACAAACATCCGATGAGCCCTAGAGCGAAATATAAGACCATGGTGAGGTGTGCTAGCAACATAACAAAGAATCCTGGATACAACAGCAAAGTGGTCAACATGGGGATTCTGCAAGTACCGACTGACCGATTTCACTGCGTAGGCAATATCTGGCCTAGTAATGGTCAAATATTGGGTAGCGCCTACCAACGAACGATATAGTGTCGTTCCTAAAAACAACACTCATCGAGTTGTGAAGTTGAGAGAATGGCACTAGTGGAGTAGCAACTGCTTGGTGTCAGTCATGCCTGCTCTGTTGAGTATGTCTCTAGCATACTTTGCTTGGCCAAAAAACAGCCCTGTCGAGGTAGGAGAAACCTCAAGACCAAGAAAATAGTTCAGAGAACCCAAATCCTTGACTGAGAATTCATGGTCGGCTCGAGCAATGAACAGAAAAATAATATCGTGCACGTAGACAAGCAGGTCAAGTAATATGGTTTGGCGAGAGAACACTGAGAAGCACGGCTGAAAGCCAAGGTCTCGAAGAAAAGAGCTGAAATGATCAAACCAAACCCTCAGAGCTTGTTTGAGCCCATCTATAGCCTTCTTGAGACGACACACAAAGTCTGGATGGGCAGGGTCCTTGTAACCAACCGGCTGAACCATGTAGACTGGAGTATCAAGAACACCGTTGAGAAAGGCGTTCTTGACATCGAGCTGATGAAGCGGCCACCTTCTCAAAGTGGCAATAGCAAGAACTGTACGAGCAGTAGAGGCTTTTATCATCGGACTGAATGTAAGATCAAAGCCAAACCCTGGAATCTGAGATAACCCTAGACCACTAAACGAGCCTTAATTATAACGATCAATGCGTCCATCAGGTTTGTACTTCAGGCGAAAGACCCATTTCGAACCTGCAATGTTTGCACCCGAGGGTCGAGGAACCAGATCCCAAGTGTGCTGGTGACGAAGTGCAGCCATCTCCTCATCCATGGCCAGAACCCACTTCAAATAATTAAGAGCCGTACGATAGTCGCGAGGCTCATAATGCTCCAAAACCCGAGCAACAAGACCAGTCGGAACGAAATCAAGATGTAACTTGACACGATGAGTACCATCTTGATGCCTAGTCACCATATGATGGGGCTTTGGATGAGGTGATTCCGAGCCTGATGAAGAACTGGACGACGAGGGTGATGATGGTGGCGACGACCCAGTAGACTCAGAACCAGACGAAGCAGGAAGTGATGCTGAAAGTGATGAAGGAGGTGGCGATGGTGGCCGTGATGGTGCTAGAGGTGTCAAATCGTTATCCCGAGGAGAAATCGTACATGAGCTAGATGGTGATGCGGTCGAAGGTGATGGCGAGGACTCATCCGAAAAGTGGCCAGGATCAATGAAAGTGAGAACATCGAGTGATGAGAATGCTTGAGCAGGACTGTCAATAGCAAGGGGAAAACACGTCTCATCAAATCTAGCATGGCGAGTGATATATATACGTCCGGTGGAGAGATAAAGGCACCGAAATCCCTTGTATTGAGAGCTATAACTGATGAAAATGCATGGGAAACTGCGAGGTGATAGCTTGTGCTCAGCATATGGTCGAACAAAAGGGTAAACTCGGCAACCAAAAGGCCGAAAGTTGAAATACTCAAGATCTCGATCGTAGAGAATTTTGTATGGAGAAACACCATCAAGGACAGGAATTGGAAGACGATTGATCGTGTAGACTGCAGCAGCAAAGGCATTGTCCTAATGAGATAGTGGAAGGTGAGAATGGAATAGCATTGTCAATCTCATCTCTGTAATGTGCCTATGTTTTCTTTCAGCACGACCGTTTTGCTCTGGTGTGTATGGACATGAGATTTGGTGATGAATACCCTTAGAGGCAAAATGAAACTTGAGCCGATTGTTTATAAATTTTATGCCACCATCACTTTGAAAGGTTTTAATAGTTGTAGAGAACTAATTCTCAATAAATGCCTCAAATTGCATATAAACATCGACGAAGCCAGCTTTGTGTTTAAGAGGATATAGCCAAGAGAAGCGAGAATAATCGTCCACAAAGATGGCATAGTAAAGAAAACCATTCTCAGATAAAACTGGGGAAGGACCCCATAAATCACAATGAACCAAATCCAAAACATGCAATGCCTTCTTAGGGTTATCAGAAAATGACACAAGGGGCACACAGGCCAGGCTTAGGTAATAAAGAAGATGCACTCAACACACCGGTTCTAGTCAACAAAGAAATAGTTTTAGGAGCCACATGGCCCAACCGAGCATGCCACAACTCAAATGATGCTCTTGTCTTATTTTGGGAGATGAAAGAAAGCAAAACAGCCTCGTCTCGATCCAACACATAGATACCGTCCTCACTATGGCCCCTTCCCACGATCGCCTTGGTGACTTTGTGTTGAATAATAAAATTGCGATCATCAAATATAACATAGGCATAAAATCCTTAGTAAGACGGCTAATATACAGTAAGTTCTTGGTGATTTCAGGAGCATACAACACATCACATAGGCGTAAAGAAGGAGTAATTTGAATATCACCAATAGAACGAATAAGAATCTTATCACCATTACCAACTGAGATTCGAGAATTACTAGTATAAGGGGTCACACTCTCTAGTGTAGAGGCGGCTGAGCTGAGGTGATTGGTCGCACAGGAATCAAAATACCATTCAGAAGAGACTATAGATGGCTCAATGTGTAGAGAAGAACCAAGCTGCTGGGTATGGTGCGCAGTTTCGTCACCGCGGCGGGGAGGAGGAAAGAGCCTGCGCAGTTTCGTCACCATGACCAAGCTTATGCCAGTACTTGCACTTGAGGGCAGATCTCCTCGAACTAGAACCTGCTAAGCCACCAGAACCACTGTAGGAGCCGCTAGAAGATGATCGGCCACCGGAACAGCGATTTCCACCCATGTGTGGGCCCCACACGCAGGCATGTGGCCCCACGGGCCGCAGCCTTGACGCCCAGAATTTCCGCCGTCGGCCAGGAATGCTGCTGGGGTAGGGTCTGTTGCTCCAAAGCCCTGGAGTTCTTGAGAAAGGTCTCATGGTTCTCCGCCTCCGCCACAACATCGGCATATTGGGGAGTGGGAGAACGCGATAAAATTGGCGCGCTGAAATCCTTAAAGTCAGCACCAAGGGCATGTAAAAACCAAAGCACCATATCATCATTGGTAGCCGGAGTATCCATGGCAACAAGTTTCTCAACAAAACCTTAAACTTTAAGTGTAAAGCATGCACAAAACCATTCTTACGAAGGTTCGTAAGTTGAACATGAAGGCTAAGGATAGAAGATTTACTATGATATTGAAACACAGAAGCAAGAATGTTCCACATCTCAGCAGCAGTATCACAAGCAATGATCTCGGACATTACCTCAAGAGAGACCGAGGAGAGGAGAAGAGAGCATATATTTTCATCATTAGACACCCATGTCTCGTAGTCTGCCTTCTTCTTGATGTACACCGCGTTGGAGGTGGCACCACCTGAAGTAGAGGAGCCGGTGGCGGCCTGAAGGAGGGCGGCGTGGGCACAGCGGGGCATGGAAGAGTCCCGTCGAGATGTCCCAGAAGCTTGTGGGAGTGAAGGAGGATTATCACTTGCTTCTTCCACAACATATAGTTGGAAGCGTCCAGCCTGACAGTCAGCTAGTGGATCATGTTGGAGTACGAGAGTTTGTCGCCGTCAAAAGCCATCGGGAGGGAGGGAAAAAATATATTTTTGGAGTATATGCTTAGGGTTTAAGATGAACAGGAGAAAAAATGAGGAATTTTTTATGATTTTTATGGATAATCGAAAGAAAGAGGAAGAGACAGACGCGACTGTCGTAGAGAGAAGAAGAAGTTAGTGTTTAAAAGGCTTATACCAAATTAAAGTGAAAGGCTTAATGATTTAACCCGTGTATATTATTCTCAATATATAGATTACAATAAGAAACATAAAAGAAAAGTATAACTAGTACAATTATAATTATATCAGTATGACTGTGTTCATATCCTCAGCAAATCAATCAAATCAATCAGAGATATCTTCTATCTTTACGCTTTGGTTCGTATAGTTTAAATTTGTTAGGAGAATCCATATGGTCCCTAAACATTAATATTAGAGTCTTGTTCACTTCATCCGTTAAAAAGTATCAACCAAAATCCTCAAGACTTTTATGGTCATCTTCATTCAAAATTATGTTTTGAATTTAAAACTCATTTGGTTCCATAAAATTTAAATGTATCTTTTTTTTTGAAATAAAAGCATTATGTTTTTTTTAAGTGAAAACCATCCAAGTGGACAAAAGGATTATTCACGGTTCCTCAACCCTAATAAAAGCAATAGAATTACATGATCAGGTTTGAAACCCAATATTACACATGAAACCCTGTTGGGATAACTGTGGCAATTTGTTGCCCGAAGGCTATACTCCGATCTAATATCGATAGCAAAGTGAGATATCAGAGATGTGTCTAAAAATATTACAAGAAAACTAAGTCATCTCTGTATCGAAGCCGGTCACAGCATAGCTAAAACCAAACTTCCCTCCTTCTGCCGCGTATAGACATCACCAAGTACATCATTCTAGAGCTCGTTAGAATTCACCATCACACTTTCTCACAGTCAAAACAGAAAACTCGGTTCTATTATAACAAAAACTCTCTACCTGAACCTCAACCGACTACCCATTGCGCCCGGTGGCCTCTTGACCACCGGAAGATAGCAAGTCTTCACAAGGTTGGACAGCAGAGTAGTATGTAAAGCATACCGAGTTGTTCTATCTAACCAGAATACTAATAGGAAAGTTTCATCAAGAGCCTAACTAGAGATTGCTATAAAAATTTCTCTCATAAGGTGTTATTCTACAGCGCAACATTAAGAAGAAAATCACAAAAATCTAAAAATAGATATATATATATATATATATATATAAATTAATATCGGTACTGTAGCAATCCCAACCAATCCTGGTCTGATTGGCTGGTGGCCAAATACTGGATAGAGAAAAAGTAATCTAACTCGGTATAAGCTTAAAGCCTAACCGGTCTACAAATCTAGTAACATTATCGCCAACAATAGTATTTCAAAACCATTGTTACTTGGATTCTCCTAACTGTACTAACTAGATCGGAAGCTAATCAAAGTTTAACTGAGCAAAAGGACCCGTGAGAAAACCAAGATTAGCAGATCACATTGAATCCAATATTTTAGTATAAACATCAATAAAGATATACCCGAAAAAGACTGAAAATAAATTTTAAAAAAAAGAAAAAAAGAACTAAAACCACCTTCTCAGTCTAATTGTGCCAATTCCAGTATAAACTTGTCCAAATCTGCCCGGCCCGACCCGATCCGACCCGACCGAGCCGACCCGGCAAAGCCGTTGACCTGCCAACTCTACTTTTGCTGCCGGAATCGCTGAGCCCATCGCGTCCATCGCATTTTGCTGGTATGTTCCCGCCCGGGATCGGAGACCTGGCCATCCTTCGCGTGGTGGCTTCATTGCACCAGATCGGAGATGTCAATCCGTCCTTGGGTCACCGTCGGTGCTGGCCGGAACGGTGCTGGCCACCATCCCGATCTGTGCTGGTCGTCCGGTCCGCATCTGCAACCATTCCGGATCGGAGCTCCTGGCCTCGGAGCCGTCGCAGTTGGTGGCGCTCGGTGTGCAGCTCCCAG
This sequence comes from Sherardia arvensis, assembly GCA_948330725.1. NCBI lineage: Eukaryota > Viridiplantae > Streptophyta > Magnoliopsida > Gentianales > Rubiaceae > Sherardia > Sherardia arvensis. The sequence goes on along the minus strand of OX415236.1, from coordinate 37,082,564 downwards.
GTCGACTGCAACGGTTTTCGTCGGCTCGAGGGCTGACCAGATCTCGTCGGACGGCTTCTGTGCGGGGCTGGTAGCGGCATGCGAGCGGTAGCGACCCGCTCGCGCCCGCCCACAAAGCTGGATCAGACCAGAAATGGGTTATGTGAAACTGTATTTTGTCGAACCGAGAAAACTGGTTTCGGGTTATGGGGTGAAGGAGGGCGGTATAGAGGGAGACGATGATGGGGGTGGGTGGGGTGACCGGCGCGGCGGTTACCCCGCCGAAACCAGATCTTAAGGAGGGGGTTTTTGGGGGAGAGACGAGGGGGTGGGCGAAGGGGGAAAAGCATTATGTTAATTACACAAACAAAGTTATTCCAATGGAATATATTATTAAATATATTACAATAATATTACCAGGGATATTGTTGGTTTCAACTTTATTTTAAAATTAATCATATTTTTGCATGGATAATATACAATTTTATTATGTTAATTTTCAATTCCAGAAGACCGCGCATCACGTGGTATGCAAAATGCTAGTTATACATAATATATTATAAAAAAGAATATTGTATTTTTAATAAATAAGGCCTTATACACACTCTTGGACTTCAGTTTGTGACTTCAGTCCTATTTTCTCTCTGACCTCTCTCCTCAACTGCCTACACGCGCCTCCACAAATGCAATTTTCCGTGCCTCTTTTTCAACCAATAGAACCGTTGGGCACTGAAACCCACTGATAACGGCCACAAAACGGCCAGAAATGGGGGCGATCCCCCCTTTTCCGGTGGCCTTCCCACCGGAAAATCCTACTCACAAGCTCTTTCAGGCTCTACTCCTGCTCCCTCTCTATCCCCCTTACCGATAAACCCAGTTATCCGGCCAATCACCAGTTTCAACGGCAAACCGGCGTGTCTGTACACGTCGGAATCCATCCACATCTTGTCTAAGCACTACCACAATGCACTGATCGGAAAATTCCCAAGAGCTAAACCATCAATGATAAGCATCCAAACAGCTTTCCAGAAAATGGGCTTTTCCGGCCGGTTCCAACTCGGGTCGCTGGACTACAAGCACGTCCTCATAGATTCTCGTCGGAGGAAGACTACCAGCGTTGCTGGCTCAAAGCTTTCTGGCTGGTAGCAGGATCGTCGATGAAAGTCCTGAAATGGTCACCGGACTTTTCACCAGAGTATGAGTCACCGATGGTTCCAGTATGGGTCACAGTCAAAGATATACCACTGTATTACTACAACAATACATTGATTCAGGACGTTGGAAACCAGATAGGTAAATTCATCAGGATGGATGCAGCCACTGCTCACATCACCAGGCCTTCATCCCTAAAAATCTGCGTCGAGTTTGATGTTACAAAGGAATTGATGCCCTCCATACTTATTGGTTCTCCAGAAGACCATAAGGAGTGCGAGTTGGAGTACCAGAGTCTCCCTCTCTACTGCCAACATTGCAGGAAATTGGGCCATGAAAATGCCAATTGTAGGATACTCCACCCAGAGCTCAATAAAATATGGCAAGAACAGCACCAGAAGGCTCAACCTAGAACTGATGCAAGAAAAGCTAATGTATCTACATCTGATAGAGCTGGATCCTCAGGTTTGACTCCACAGCAGAAAGCTCAGACATGGGTGAAAATCCCACTGAAAAATCAAGAGTCTGATATGAGGATGGTCTTATACAAGCCAGCAGTGAAAATAAATATTTTTGCTGGCCTGAAAAAACCCCAAATCACCACTTTCTCACTAGATGAACTAGACTTAGCTAGAAGGAAGAGCCTGGTTAAAATGCATCATCACACAAGCACAAGTTTTTCACACACTGCCTCTCAGCCTAATTCTTCCACACCACCTATCCTCTCTCACTACCTCAACATACAGCCATCCCTTTTCTCACCTCACACCCCACACAGTCTAGCTATTACTCCATACAAAAAATAGAGCTATCCAACTCTTTTGATGTTTTGCAGGGCAACCAGATGATGGTAGCTCAGAAGAATCACTGGAAGATGAGCAAGAAGACACAGGGTGGCTTCACTCCAATTTTGCTGTGCAGCCCCTCATCAGTCAACCAGTGATCAACTCCTCTTCAGGAGAACTCATCAGAGTTGTACAGACAGAATCTCATCCTCAATCGGTGGATCAAGTCAATCAACCTCTCAACTCAGAAAAAGGTAATGAGGAAGAGAACCCTTCAGGTAAGATCCTAACTCCCATACAATCACAACCTAAGCTCCCCACTGTAAGTGCCAGTAGGAATCTTAGACCAAAACCTAAAATTGATTATTTTAAATGAATGGATACAAAACTAGTATGTTAGTTTGGAACATAAGAGGATATGGCACCTCTATGGACAGACTTAGGTCACTACTCTTAATGCACCACATTTCAATTCTCTGCATAATTGAACCAATGCATGATAAAAACTGAACTTAGGAACTTACAGCATGAAATAGGTTTCCAACACAATATAGCTGCAGATACTGCTAAAATTTGGATCTTTCACAGAGATTTTTTCAATATAGAAATAATATCAGAATCTGATCAGTACATTCAGATCGATTTCACTGATAAAAATTCTACAATTTCTTGGCACTCTATCTTTGTATATGCTCATGTCACTAGGACCCCTAGATTACAATTGTGGTCTGATCTGTATAGTATCTCTAGCCAGCCTGCAATGTTTGTAGGTGATTTCAATTCTGTGGCTTCAGTTATGGAAAGGAGAGGAAGAAGTAGGCCCCCTTTAGGTAGCATTAGGGAATTCAGTAGCTTTATAGATGGGAAGCAACTCCAAGAAATACCAACAGTAGGGAGCCAATTCACATGGACCAATCATAGGCTGAAGGGAGACAGGCTACTTCAAAAGCTTGATAGAGGCTTGTGTAGTTTAGACTGGATAACAAAATTCCCTCACTCATCTATACATGTGCTAAACAGAACCTCTTCTGACCACAATCCACTACTCATCACCATCCAAAATTCCATCCAACACATACCCAAGCCATTCAGATTTCAGAATATGTGGCTGAACAGAAAGGAATTTTTAGACATTGTCAGAAATAGTTGGGAAATGCCTTCTCACTATGATGGAATGTTCAACATGGTCTTTAAATTAAAGAGACTAAAGTCAGCACTGGCCTCATGGAACAGATCCATTTTTGGCAATGTACATGAGAATCTTCTGAATGCAGAAAAGATAGTCACTGACCTGGAAGACAAGTACCAAGAATCTGGTTCAGATAGGGACTTGCAGGCTCTCAATGAGGGAAAGGAAAGGCTGATAAGTGCAGAAAAAGAGAGCATTGATTTTTGGAGACAGAAAGCCAATGTAAAATGGTGTAAAGAAGGTAATGCCAATTCCAAATTTTTCCACAACTCAGTGAAAGAGAGGAGATGCAAAGCTAAAATCACAAAGATCAGAAATAGTGAAGGCTCATGGATAACAGACACAGAGGAAATTCAGAAAGAGGCAGCTTCTTTTTATGAAGACTTACTGAATGAGAAAATTGATGAGGTTGACCTTACTGGGCAATATATGCAAAAATTTATGTCAGTGATCCCTAAGTCCATATCAGAGGAGGATAATGAACTGCTTATAAGGAAATTAGACATGGAGGAATTAAAGGCTGCAACTTTTGACCTAAACAAAGATAGTGCAGCAGGGGCTGATGGCTTTACAAGGAACTTCTACACTAGCTGCTGGAAAATAATAAGGATGTACCTTTTTAGTGCAGCTTCAGAATTTATGAAGGAAATAGACTGCCAAGAGCCATATCCAGTACATGGTTAGCCTTGATACCCAAAAAACCTAATCCAAGTTGTTATGGGGATTTCAGACCCATAAGCCTATCCAACTTCCTTAATAAAATTTTTTCAAAGGTGCTTATGGAAAGAATGAAGATTCTAATGCCTAAAATTATCTCAAAAGAACAGTCAGGGTTTATGAAAGGAAAGGACATTTCTGACAATATTCTGCAAATGATGGAAATGGCTAGGCTGCTTCCAAAAAATCATAAATTAGGCAATCTGATGGTCAAACTAGATATGCAGAAGGCTTTTGATAGGGTGTCATGGAGTTTTCTGAACTCAGTAATGCTGAATTTTGGGTTTCATGGTACTTTTGTCAAGCTAATTATGCAAAATATACAGTCTGTCTTGTTTTCAGTGATCATAAATGGAATTGCCTCAGGCTTCTTCTCATCAAGCAGGGGAATCAAGCAAGGGGACCCAATTTCACCTCTCCTCTACAATATAGTCACTGAGGCATTTTCAAGAGGTATAAAAAAGTTGTTTTCTACACAGTACCTGATCCCTTTCTCCATGCCAAGAAATGTCAGCTTTGTATCTCACCTGATGTACGCAGATGACACTGCAATTTTTGTCAACAGTAGCAACAGAAATTTGAAAAGACTCAGACACTTCCTCTTTGCATATGAATCTGTTTCAGGGCAAAAAATTAGTTATCAGAAGTCTGAATTTTATGTGCACCACTCCACCTCTTAAGCAAAAAAGAAAATCATCAAAAGAGTGTTGGGGATGAAGATTGGTTCCATGCCATTCACTTACCTTGGAGCACCAATTTTCCATGGCAGGAACCTGGTCAGACACTATCAGAGTCTTCTAGAAAGGATGGAGAGGCCCCTGAATAACTGGAAAAATCAATGGTTGTCACCAGCTGGCAGACTAGTTCTAATTAATCATGTCCTTATGTCTATTCCCACACATATATTCTCAGTCATTCAGCCTCCCAAAATGGTAATTCAGAAAATGGAAAAAATGGTTTCAAAATTTTTTTGGAGCTTTTCAGAATTTGGACAGAAGAGGAGTTGGTGCAGATGGTCTAATTTGGTCCCGCCTACTGATGAAAATGGAACTGGAATCAGAGATATCAGAGCTGTTATCAAGGCCTTTTCTTGTAAGCTATGGTGGAAATTACAGAAAAATGAGACATTATGGACAAGGCATCTGTGGTCACTCCCAGATACTTACAAATCATCTCCAACATGGCAAAGAATATGTGGAGTAGCAAGCATTGCCAACAGTCTCTCTCAAGTCATTAGTGGAATTGGAAAATGCTCTTTCTGGAATTCAAATTGGCTGGGAATTGGTGCATTATTTTATCACTGGACTGAAAGTACTTTACCCTTCCCCAATCTTACAGTTTCTGACCAGTAAGGCTTTCTACACTAACCAATGGGAGCAATTTTTTGCTACCAATAGTCTTTTCTTATTGCAGAATGCTCAGCAGAAATCACTACATGCAGACAGATTGGTCTGGAAGCCAGGATGGGATGGAAACTTCTCAATCAAGTCTGCATATCATGCTCTTAGAGAGACAGGCACCAAAAATCCAGTCTTTAATCAGGTTTGGAGATCAAAAATTCCAAAAAAGATTGCCATATTTCTCTGGAAGATGAAAAACAATTTTTTGCCTTTTGATGATATTCTCATTAAAATAGGTTTCAAAATCTCTTCCAAATGCCTTTTTTGCAGCACCACTTCAGATTCTCTAAACCACTATTTTAATGAGTGTAGTAGTAGCTTGCAAATTTGGAATGAAATGCATGCAAAATTACTGATGCAAGTCCCTCAGTTCAGAAACACAAAAAGTAGATTGAGTTTTTACTTATCATATTCAGGCTCCTCTAAAATTCACACAGAGGTGATCAGAATTTCAATGATGGTCACTTTCTGGCACTTGTGGATTAAAAGGAATAAGCTTCTATATGATGAGATAAAACTCTCTACTGTTGATCTGATTGGAAAAATCACAAAATTTACATCCATTATCTTTACAGCTAAACCTTTGTCTGGTAATAGGGAGAGAAATATTTTTTTGATCAGTGCCAGGTTAATACCTTTTATCAAGCATAAGAGGCCTAGGAAAATTAAAATTATCAAATGGCACCCTCCAGACATAGGTTACAAAATAAATGTGGATGCATCTTTTAAAAATAGAGAATGTGGAATTGGCATAGTTGTTAGGGACCTGAGATGCTCATGCTAATTTTGAGAAAATTTTATACTTAGGCAGATTCTCCACTACACTCAGAACTGATTGCAATCAAAATTGGAATTTTAACAGCCCAGGATCTTAATATAAATCATTTTACAATTGAGTCAGATTGCAAATTGGCTGTTAATGGATCACTTAACCCCCTGGCTTGTGCATGGGAATTTTATTCACTATGTAATGAGATCACTGACTTACTGCCTCCTCATGCTAAAATTTCACACACACAGAGAGAGGCAAATAGGCCAGCTGATTTTTTGGCAAGATCATCTCTTTCTCAACAGCGGAACTCTATTGTAGAGCTAAGGAATGCCCCTCATGAGCTGAGAGGGTTACTGGCACTAGATAGGATAGGACTGGCTAACATTAGGTCCTTTTAAATTTTGGAACAGACTCACTTGATGTGTTACAGGTTTGGAGTTTTTCTGCTCAAGCCATTTACTCAGACATGGACACTACACTCTGCTCAGGCTAGGTTCTTTTACCTTCTGCTCAGGCTAGGTGTAGCTTCTCTGCTCAGGCCAGAAGGCACTTTCATCAAGATCTTGTTTCACTCTTAAACACAGCCATTTTTTGAACCTTTTCAGGTTTTTTTTGGGCTTATTGTATATATTCAAGTTTCTGTTGACACTCAGTTTTTTGGATTTAAAGGGTGGTTGATTTGTGCTTCGGTATTTGTTTACTCGATCACTAACAAACTCCCTTTTTTTGAGTCCAAATTACTTGAGCTTAAACATACAGAACTTGCTAGAAAATAGGCAATTTTGAGAAGCTTAATACTTTTGTGAGCTCAGCTCACTTTTGTAACATACTCTATTTGGGTTCCAAAATGGTTAGGGGTGCCAAATAAATCCCCCCACCTAGGGTGGCTTAATTTTTTTAAAAAAAGTATTTTTAATAAATGAAAATTTCTACCAATTTAGTTTGTCAAACTTTCAATGCTAATCTCGTGTCTTAATCTAACATTTAAGCCTGTATTTAAACATGTCAATAGTAATGTCTAAACATGCATATGCAGAAACGTAAGTGTAAAAGGACACAAGAATTGTTCACGCGGTTCAGTGCTAAAACACCTACATCCACGGGGCCTTGCCCAGTCCAGAAATCATTCACTAGATAATCAATATAATTACAAAGTTCTCAACTTTAAACTATCTATGACTTATCAGTCTTGTGAATTTGTGAGCACCCCTCACGTGCTGGTCAATGTCAAACTCCTCACTTGACTAGGTCGAGCTCCTCACTCAACTTTCTATGACTACCTCTCCCGAGGTTTCAAGGCGTGTGGTTTCCAGACTCCGATGAAGGCAGAGGCTTTTGGTTGGTCGACTCAAGCTCCTTCGAATGTAAAGCTATTCTGGATGCATAATACTTTCTATGAAGTTCGACACTTTTCTTCTTAGCTTGCGTCTTGCTTTTATAGCTCGATGCCATGCTCCCGTGTTGATCTTCTCGTTACTTCAATCACGGTTGTGCTGATATTCTCTTGTAGATAATCACGGCTGAAATTAGTCTCCATGCTATATTCTAATTCTATAGCTAAACCGTAGGAAATATATTCTTTCCTTATTTCTACAGATTGAGACTAATCCTAACTAAAATACAACTCTATAATATATTCATAATCTAATCAGATCGGAACTGAATATCTTCGAATATCTTCTTTGATCGTACAAGAGTTGTACTTCAACACAATGACAGTGACTCGGTTTGCAGTCTTCGATTCGCACAAATATTCGTAACCCTGAAGGACTATGTTTAAACATGTTTCGCTGTTTACCCATAATAACACCCGAATATTCTTCTTCCATATTTACCAAATCATTCACTGTTCATGATTCATGATTGGACGACTGCATTCAACCTTCATGGGATATTCCACATCAGATATGGTATCGCTTAACTCAACTATTCAGCACATATAAAGCAAGATCTTGTCTTTCCAAAAGACCATGCTTTGTTTTCCAAATTATGATATTCTTTTCCAACTATATCAATTCATCCCAATATTCCTTTCTCGTAATTACTGAATTGATCTTGGATTCTGACCACATTCATCCCATGATAATATTTCATTGCTTAAGATAACTGATCTTCAAATACTGTCCAACTTCACAACTTTCTAGCCTAGTTGTGAATGTCCACAAAACTGACAACAAACAAAGTCGAGAACTTTACAATCTCCCCCTTTGGCATTTTGTGGACCCAACAACATTTGGACACAGCGATGAATAAACTGTTAAAACATGAATAAGAGTAACTCCCACTGAGTCTTAGAATACTTAAACCATTAGGACATGTATAAGAAGAACTCGTCATTGTATCATGTTATAACGTAACAATCATGATGTGCTACAGCCACTTTCCAAACATCTACCCTTTGGGACCATAAACATGGCAAAGGCTTGCTCGAACAAGAGTTGTATTGAAACTCAATGACTGCCGCTCAGTTTCTGATTCCGCTGGAGCAAGTGTTTAAACATCTCAATGACTGTCGCTCAGTTTCTGATTCTGCTGGAGCAAGTGTTTAAACATCTCAATGATTGTGGCTCAGTTTCTGATTCCGCTAGAGCAGACGTTTAAACATCCAGTGTGTTTAAACATAGTGGCTTCTACAAAATAGCCAACTACATCGTCCTGAAACTTCTGAACTCTTCATCTCCCCCTTTGGCATTTTGTGGAACCACATACACTATTTTGATGCAGAGAAACTTCATATCTCCCCCTCAGGTTCAGAACTCCATAAGCATCAAATGTAATCAGAAACAACATACATGCATATTTAGTAAGCTCCCCCTACTCACCAGAAGTAGATAAACACAGTCATTCATGCTAAATGGCCAAAATAATGTTTCAAAATAAATGGACACATTTGATCCCAACAAGAAAAATAACTAAATGGCCATCCGTCATCAATCAAAATATTCTCCCCCTTGGGAACATAAAATGTGCCAATGATGCACCAATATATCCCAGAAACAACAAACTCCCAAAATATCAGTGAAAAAATATCTGAAAATAGAGTTCAATAGGGAGAAAAGAATGGACCTAACTTCGCCTTAGTAGCCTCATCTGTCTGCACCAAACTCTGTTTTGTTTCTATGGTACAACATCACAATCTTGGGAACCTCATAAATCTGACTTCAACTCTCAGAAAGATCATCCCAGCTAGACCGTACCCATTTCGGTCTACAATCAAAATTCCAGTCCTTGCTAAGACATACTCCATGTTTAAACACAATCATCCTCAATTTAGGTATATCTTTCAGTTCCGGTGCATTCTCTCACAGCAGTGTGCGATCTACTCCCCCTCGAGGATAGCCTTCATCAATAAGAACTGGGTGAGACGATCATACCGTACAATGCTCTCGTTAGAAGTGTCTGCAAAGTTCACTCCTTCCACTTGTGCAAATCGAAATTCTATCCAGATCCAGAGAACAAGTTTACTAGCTGATATGATGTTATAGCATAGCCCCATCAGATTTCTTCAAGAATATCCAACCTCAGAGCATCAAAAACCTAGTGATTGCTGCAACTCCTGCTCTATCTTCTGGTCAATATGATGTTATAAAATGGTCTGGCTCAGATGTTGTAACATGATCAACGACATCTTGGACATCAAAGTCAACACCAAAACCAGAATTTGCTCCCCCTGTCTTAGACATCTCTTAATCTGACCATTACATACTCAGAGCATCACAATGAGTACAAATCAAAGTATCCATCCCAAGATACACCTTTGAGGGGAACATATAAATGCACAGTTTGCAACACCAAACCTCTGTAGAGCATAGTTTACAAATTGAATCTCCTCATAGCTGATTCTGCCGAAAACTCTTCCACACCAACATGCACAAAACTCAGAATCTTGTCTTCAAGCAAAAGTAATCAAGACCACCCTTGAGAAATCCTTCAAACAGCCTCTGACTGACCGTTGATAGATGGAAGATTGTGTTGACTGCTTCAGAATCACATTCAAGTAGAACATACGAGCTTCAAATACACTCTCACCACTTTCATCCTTATGATTGACCGTCTGACCAACGTGATGTTTAAACATTCATTTCCAGTTGTTGTCTCCATGTTACAACACCTAATCCACATACATCCTCCTGGCTGATCATCCGATCAACTAGATGTTTAAACATCCATTTTCAGTTGCTGTTGACTCCATGTTGTAGCACCTAATCTCACAACTTCCCTCCCTTTTTTTTGGATTTTTCTTTTTCTTTTACACACAAAAAAGAAAAACAGAACCAAATAAAAAATACAACTATACATAGAGGTAAGGGTTGGTACTTCAAACATGACAAACACCTTGGTGTTGTCTAAGATGCATCGACTTTGCATTGAGATATGCAAGGTTCTTCGATCTTGAACCATGCTCAACAGCCATAAGTTTGGAGCCTCCTTGATGCAATCCTTTATGGGGCTGAAAGATGTTGAGTTGCTTACTCCAAGTCATTGATGCGTCTCTCCACTTGTGTAGATCCTTATGAGCCTCATGTCTAGATGTGTTCCATGTAACATGCTTTCTTGAAACATGCTTTGATTCCTTATCTAGTTAACTCTTCTTGGTCGTGAACCCCAAAACCCATCCTTACTCCGGTCAAACTGCTGAAATTCTCTTCGTGCTTTATCTCGGAGATTATATTTCCAATGTTCCAGTTGTGGTACTTTATAGTCTGGGGACTCGTATGGTTTTCTGCACATTGTAGCACCAACACTATGATTTCTCATTCCTCGAAACAGCTTCACTCCGGACGTTGAAGTTATAACATCTTCTGGAATCTGTTGTTGCATATGAAATTCAGATGTTACAACATGGTCTGGTTCTGAGATAACCTTCCCGAGTGCATTATGTACCACCGTATCTATGGATCTCATAACAGCTCTTTCATCCAGTAGATAACAATTGTTTGATGATCTAACTCCTTTGAGAACTCCATTGTTGCCATGCCTTATCGTACACTTCCTCTCATGAAACCACACGTTTAACTTATGATCACATAGATGACTTATGCTCAACACACTTGACATAAGACCTTCAACAAGCAGTACATCACGGAATATAGGAAAACATTTGATTAAGAATTCACCTTTGCCTACAACCTTGCATGTTTTACCATCTCCAAATATGACAGTTCCACTCCATGGCCCAATATTTTTCAGCAACTTTGAATTCCCAGTCATATGACGCAAACAACCATGATCAAGATACCATGCATTCCTAGAATATGCATTATAACATGTACGTACAATATAGCATAGTGAGTCTTTACGAACCCATACCTTTTTAGCCATCCGGGATGGGTATTTCAACATGTTGTCACATGACTTGACTTGCTTCCCCTTCTTGATGTCATTTTGCAATTTAAAACATTGGTACTCTAAGTGCCCTTGAACCATGCAATAGTGCAACCTCCTTGTCGCATTCTTCTTCATCCGAGAGGACTGACGTTTTACTCTAATGGCTTGAGGTTGTCTGCATCTCACTTCAGGAATATCACCATGTCCAAGTAGTCTTTTTCCTTTCTTGTTTCCAGCAACACCATCATATCCAGGTGCATGCCTTTGATTCGCAGTGTGGTTATATCCAAGTCCATGCTTGTCACCTGAGACTTTACCCATCATAAGTAAGTCATCTAGAACAGCTGTACCTTTGTTCAGTTTCTGGATGGTTCCTTCTGCCTCTTCAGCTCGCTTTCTCATGGAGATGAACTCTTGCCTTTGTGCTTCTAGACTCACTTGTAACTGATCCAAATGAGACTTCAATTTTATACATTCTTCTGACAATGCCTCTTTCTCATTCTTCAATTCCTTGTTGACTTCAGCTGCCTTGATCCACGACATATGCATTTTGTCATACATGGCATAAATGTCTCCATCATCTTTAATCTCTGGCTCGTTATCAGATTTTGCGATGCCACTGATGTTTAAACATCGGGAGTCAGATTCTTCAATCATACTTGCACCATCAGACACATGCTCGTTGAAGCGTCTTTCTGATTCTTTATCCTCTTCATCATCACTACAGGAATCAACGGAAGACGTCTCTTGTTGCTCACATCGTAACTGCACATTCATCAACTCTTGACTTTGTCTCTTGGCTCCATCTTTTTCTGTAGCATCCGCCTCCTTCTGATGGTAAGTCTTAAGAGTATCCCATGCCTTCTTTGCTTGAGTACATCCAGATATGAGTTTGAGATGTTCTTGATCTACATCTTTGAAGATTATATTTAATGTCTTGTCATTCAAGTTCTTTTCCTTCTTTTCTTCTGGAGTCCAGGTTGCTTCAAGTGTAGTCTATGATGTCGTCCATCCATTCTCTATGTAATACCGAAGATCATCATCATTAGCTGAATCAAGGTATACAAGTATTCTTGCCTTCCAATACTCATAATTAGTACTATCTTGGTGATAGTAAGAATGAATATTCTCCTTGCAAATTCATTGTTGGTAGATCGGATCTCACTCTCCTTGTTAAAGGACACACGTAGTTACCTGCTCTGTACCAATTGAAAATTTCTACCAACTTAGTTTGTCAAACTTTCAGTGCTAATCTCGTGTCTTAGTCTAACATTTAAGCCTGTGTTTAAACATGTCAGTAGTAATGTTTAAACATGCATATGCAGAAACGTAAATGTAAAATGACACAAGAATTGTTCACGCGGTTCAGTGCTAAAACACCTACATCTGCGGGGTCTTGCCCAGTCCAGAAACCATTCACTAGATAATCAATATAATTACAAAGTCCTCAACTTTAAACTATGTATGACTTATCTGTCTTGTGAATTTGTGAGCACCCCTCACGTGCCGGTCAATGTCAAACTCCTCACTTGACTAGGTCGAGCTCTTCACTCAACTTTTTATGACTACCTCTCCCGAGGTTTCAAGGCGTGTGGTTTCCAGACTCCGGTGAAGGCAGAGGCTTTTGGTTGGTCGACTCAAGATCCTTCGAATGTAAAGCTATTCTGGATGCAGAATACTTTCTATGAAGTTCGACACTTTTCTTCTAAGCTTGCGTCTTGCTTTTATAGCTCGATGTCGTGCTCCCGTGTTGATCTTCTCGTTACTTCAATCACAGTTGTGCTGATATTCTCTTGTAGATAATCACGGCTGAAATTAATCGCCATGCTATATTCTAATTCTATAGCTAAACCGTAGGAAATATAGTCTTTCCTTATTTCTACATATTGAGACTAATCCTAACTAAAATACAACTCTATAATCTATTCCTAATCTAATCAGATCGGAACTGAATATCTTCGAATATCTTCTTTGATCGTACAAGAGTTGTACTTCAACACAATGACAGTGACTCGGTTTGCAGTCTTCGATTCACACAAATATTCGAAACTCTGAAGGACTATGTTTAAACATGCTTCGCTGTTTACCCATAATAACACCCGAATATTCTTCTTCCATATTTACCAAATCATTCACTCTTCATGATTCATGATTGGACGACTGCATTCAACCTTCATGGGATATTCCACATCAGATATGGTATTGCTTAACTCACCTATTCAGCACATATAAAGCAAGATCTTTATAACTATGAGGAACAAAACTATAAGTGCTTCATCTCCTCTTCACTGTGAGTTGCAGGCTTTGCATTTTGGTTTCATTTGGGGAGGAGTTGAAAACTCACTTTTGTCTGGAAACAGATTGTACTAATGCTATAAAGGCTGTTCATGAACCTCAGAGATCAGACTGGAATCTTAGGGCCTTCTGTTATAAACTTCATCAAAAAATTTTAGGCATCCAGATCAGTCATACTTATAGAGAGGGGAATATGGTTGCTGACCTTCTGGCAAAAATGAGTACCTGGATGCTTCAGGAGTACCAAGTTTAAGGATCTCTAGTGCATAATAACTGCTCTCTTTACTTTATTGCAGATTCAAGACCCATTGAGAGGTGCTCAATGGCTGCAACAAAGGACAAGAGAATTGATTTCATCAGAAGATCAACCTCACTGGATTACTCAGAAATTCCCCCTGGAATTTGCATTTCAAACAAGCACTGGACCTTCACTCCACAGACTGCAGTCAGATATTTACCAATTTTAGCAGTTTTTTTCCCCTTTCCATACCTCTTGGCAGACTTGTGTTTTGTTGATTCAATTCACTAACATGCTCGGAGGGATTGGAGAGGTGTTTGGAAAATATGACTGAGGAACTTAGCTAGGATTAGTTTAGTACCATTTTTTTGCACCAATGTTTTGGTGAGTACAAAATCTCATGCATAATTTATTGTACAAAAACATTCAGGCTTTGCCTATTTTGCTTACGGTTTAGGGTGCCGAATAAATCCCCTCCACGACAGTGGCTTTAATTAAAAAAAAACATATAAAGTAAGATCTTGTCTTTCCAAAAGACCACGCTTTGCTTTCCAAATTCTGATATTCTTTTCCAACTATATCAATTTATCCCAATATTCCTTTCTCGTAATTACTGAATTGATCTTGGATTCTGACCACATTCATCCCATGATAATATTTCATTGCTTAAAATAACTGATATTTAATTACTGTCCAACTTCACAACATTCCAGCTTAATTGTGAATGTCCACAAAACTGACAACAAACAAAGTCGACTTTACAATAAAAGTTCTTTTTTAATTTTATAAGTAATACTAATTCTCTACAAATGAATTTATGGTATTATGGATTTGTCACGATCGAGTTGACCCGTACTTATGAAGAGTCGTTCAAAGAATAATCGGCACAGTTTTGGAAATTTGGAAGCGCTCATAAATCCCTACAAATGAATTTATGGTATTTTGGATTTTTCAAGACCGAGTTGACCCGTACTTATCAAGGAATCGTTCAAAGAATAATCAATCAATCAACACAGTTTTGGAATTTTTTATCAGGTTTTGGAAATTTGGAAGCGTTCAATAAATCTTTAAAATGTACGAGTAAATTTTGATTATTTGAAATTGTTAAACAAAGACTTAACTAGACTTAACGTAAGTCTCTTCATTCTCGATGACCATTTAAACAAAGACAGCTCAAGTTGCAAACATAAATTAATTACTCCCTCAATTTCAACTTAAATTTCAGAAAATGACCTTTTTAAATTAATTATAAATATTATTATCATCAATATCTCTAGGGAATTGATATGTGCGGTGCAACATTACTTTTGTACTCCGTATTTGTATTTAAAACACATGATATACTCTTATTTTTGAGAACCACATTTAGGCCCTGTCCAGTTCAGCTTATTTGGTGCTGTGCTCTGCTGATGAGTGCTGTGCTGTGCTGATAAGTGCTGAGATGTGCTGATCAGTGCTGTGCTGTGCTGATCTTGTGCTGAATAGTATTGAAAATGTTGAATAGTGTTCATTTGAGTTGAAAAAAAAACACAATGTTTATTACTTAAGAACTAAAAAGTTCACTTAATTAATATTATTTTTACAAAACATAAAAATAGTGTCCATTTAGAGCTTAAATGTGTTGAGCTGAATAGGTGTTGTGCTGACCAGTGCTGTGCTGTGCTGATGAGTGCTGTGCTGATCAGTGTTGTGCTGTGCTGAAATGTGCTGCAATAAGTTGAATTGGACAGGGCCTTAATTTTGAATAAATACTGAGGATATTAATGTTAATTCATGAATAAATATAGACTGTATAAGTAAATACTGGAATGCATATAACAATACCCTATCTTTGTTTAATAATTATGATCGTGATAGATTTTGATATTATAAAAATACACATTTTAATGAATTCAATAATATTTCATATAATTATATTTGATCAAATACTACTTAATTTTGAAAGTTAAAAATACTTAATTTTAATAAAATGGATAAGAAATTTTTGCAGTTTGACCTTTGACGTAAAATGGACGTAGTGATTACTAATTAAGTTGCATAAATTTCAACTTGAGAACCAGGAGGAATATTCAGACTAAGAGGAGCGCGTACATGTGTGGCCAAAGCTCAAGCACGAAGCATCCATCATACACACACATATATATGGGCGAATTAAGGCAACCATTTAATAAATATATATGCATATATACTTGCAGAAAGACAGTTAAGCAGACAAAATCCACATCAGTAAAACATGGCACCACCAATATTGGCGACGATGATGATCGTGATCTTCGTCGTCGCAGACTCCACCACCTTAGCTTTCCCGATAGCAAAGGACGGCTGTGAAGACCGTTGCGGTGATGTAAGCATTCCATACCCATTTGGCATCGGACTGAATTGTGCTCAAAGCGAGGTGTTCTTGCTGGTCTGCAATCGCTCCATTACTCCCGTCCAGCCATCGTTCCGCGGCACTTCTCCTGTTTACATTAAGAGTGTGTCAATGGAGGGGCAATTTCAGGCTCTGAGTGGCATCGCGCGTGACTGTTATTATAACGATGGAACTAGAAGAGTTTCTAATCCGTGGATAAACTTGAACCGGGAATCCTTTATTTTCAATAGCACGGCCAATAAATTCACCGTCATAGGTTGCGACACCTATGCGTATATTCGAGGTATATATGTGCTTTAATCTCTTTATACATATAGATGATGATTCGACTAATATTTTCTCTTAATCCAGGTGCGACTGACGGACGGAAATATACTACTGGTTGCATGTCTATATGCGATAAAATTGAAGATGTAAAGACCGGTTCATGTTCTGGTATTGGATGCTGCCAGACATCGATGCCAACTGATGTTTCCAATATCAGTTATTCCATGGGTAGCTACAACAATTTCACCAACTTCAACTACGCCAATCCTTCTTGCAGCTATGCTTTTGTAGCAGAAAACGATGCATTTCTCAAGTTCTATGCTGACAATCTCACCAACATATTGAACGACGGAAACGGCAACAGAGAGCTCCCGATTGTGGTGAATTGGGTCCTCGAGAGTAAGACATGCGGTGAGGCTGTCCCGAACGGTTGTGGGGGGAATACCACCTGTGTTGATGTGGTGCAAACGCCCGGCGAACGCCCTTCCGGCTATCGTTGCTCCTGCAAGCCAGGATATGAGGGCAATCCATATCTACCTCAAGGTTGCCAAGGTATGTTCGGTGTAAATCCTATTTACCATTCACTTCTTCTTTTACAATTTTTACTTTGTCCATTTTAGAGTTCAAATATTTTCAATTATAAAAAATATATAGAATATTTTCAGAGTATACGTAGAAGTCTTGCTGCATCAAGTTAGAGATATTTATAGGATTATATATAGTTAAGAAATCCTTATATTTATAGAAGTCAGTAACCAATGAGAAAAGTAACATTTACAGTAAACTTTTATCTGCACTATACTACGTATCTTTTATACAACTGAAATTAGTCTGGACTAAGTCTCAGACATTAAAAGACGGTAAAAGAAGAAGTCAATGATAAATAGAATTTATACGTTACTATGTTCAAAGGTCGTATGCATGAAACTTCAAGGTTCAATGTTGTTAGCGATCCCTATTCTAATTTCCATATTGCAACTCTTGTAACGGTGACCCTTTGCATGCAGATATCAATGAATGTGAAGATTCAGATCGTTATCCACAGAATTCTAATTGTGTTAATACTCCGGGGGATTATAGATACTCTTGTAGTAAGGGGTATCATTTGATTCAATTCGATGGTGGTGAGGAAAGATGCATTAAAAATGAAAAACGAAACATCTGGCCAATTATCCTAGGTAAGTCTCTATCCCTTTATAACTAATATAATATCTGATTATTATGAGATAAGAGATTTAGTAAAATAAAAGGGTGTAAAAGTGAAATAAAAGTGTATTAATTAGTTATATTTAGTAAATCTTGGTTGTGTAAATAAATTTTGTTTAGAAGAATTATGACAAAATTTTCATTTCAAGTTGTAATCAAATTAAAAGAATGCTAAATATCACATGCATGCTTTTGTTGGCAATTTTGATGACAGGTGTTGGAGCAAGTGTTGGAGGAATGAGTCTATTAGCCTTGGTTGTTTGTTTATACATGGAAATGATGAGAAGGAAGAGGAGAAATATTAGATCAGAGGAATTTTTTAGGAAAAATGGTGGACTAATTCTGCAACAAAAGCTCACGAGTGGAGAAGGCTCTTATACTTCAAGGATTTTTGGGCAAGAAGAGTTACGAAATGCGACGAACAATTTTGATGAAAGGAAAATCATTGGTCGAGGAGGATTTGGGATAGTTTACAGAGGGGTATTGGTAGACAGCAAAGTAGTAGCAATCAAAAAGTCAAGAGAAGTTGATGAACACCAAGTTGAACAGTTCATCAATGAAGTTATGTTACTCTCCCAAATCAACAGTAGAAATATTGTAAAACTTCTCGGTTGTTGCCTGGAAACTGAAGCTCCATTGCTGGTTTATGAGTTCATAGACAATGGAACACTTTCCGAACATTTGCACAATAATCTCAAAGCAGCAAAGCTTTCATGGAACATCCGTTTGCGCATTGCATCAGAAATTGCCGGAGTTCTTTCATATCTACACTCAGTCGCCTATCCTCCGATCATCCATAGGGATATCAAGTCTGATAATATACTCATTGATCATAATTACACTGCAAAAGTGTCCGATTTTGGGATATCAAGGCTCATTGCGTCAGATGATGATGATGATCAAGTTGCTACAATGGTGCAAGGCACGCTAGGGTATTTAGACCCCGAATACATGCAAACAGGTTTATTGACAGAGAAAAGTGATGTTTACAGTTTTGGAATTGTATTGATAGAGCTTCTGACGGGGAGAAAAGTGTTGGCTTCGAATAAACCCGAGGCAGAGAAATTTCTGTCAAATGGTTTCCTTTCTGCTTTAAAAGCGAACTCTTTGGCCCAAGTTCTGGATAACAACATTTCATGTGAAGAAAATATGGAGCATTTGAATGAAGTTGCAGAGATAGCTAAAAGGTGCATTAGGGTGAGAGGTGAAGATAGGCCATGTATGAAGGATGTAGAGAGGGAGCTTGAGGTATTGCGTAAAAAAGGAAAGCAACAAGTTCCAATTGAAGTTTTTGAGATTCAAAGCTCTAAAACTGACGCATGGGTTGATATTCATAGTGTAGAATCTAGTACATCTACAGGTCAATATTCAGTTTCTTTCACAACCATGAACCAACCATTATTACCCATTTCTGATGGAAGATGACCATGTAAATTTTGTAGTATAAGAGTTATTAGAGACTTGCTCACACATATAGAAAATGTAATGTAACGTTACCTTTTAACTATTAAATGAGTGAGTGTGCAGGTTTCTCAATAAACTTATTCTTTAGGGCCGGTTTGATATCCTTAAACTGAATTGAAATGAAAATTACTGAATAAAACTGAACTAAAAATATTGAACTCATGATGCGAGTGTAAATGAAAAACTAAGTTCGTTTAGGAATATGACTTCAAAAGAAAGTTCAATTAGGAATATTTCTCTTACCAAGGATTTTTTTTATTATAAAAAATGTGTTTGAATCCTGATAATACTTTTTTTTTCTTTTTTCCATTAGTTTTGAGACTTATAAAAATCTGAATATTTTTGCACACTTTGCGTAGTTGTTCAATTTTAAAATACTGTTAAGTCACCCAAAAACAAAACATTTGTTTATGATTTCTCGTTAAGGATGATCACGAGAGCTATTTTTAGCTTTTAAAGCCGAAATATTTCATTATTCCAAAACTACTCTTTTTCAGCTCAGTCCGTCCTATGTATATCTTTTGCAGCTTCATTTTCCCCCGTCTCTCAAATATATTATTCTTCTTCTAGTATGTTTTTTTTTTTGAGGAACCATTTTTTTTCATTAAAATCAACAAAACAAAAGTTACAAAATTTAGCAGCCTTTACTCTAGCTACCTGACTATTTCACTTTGCTAACACAGAAAATACACTATGAACAGCAACCAAGTCTATCTATCAAACTTTAGCAGTCCTTTTCCATTCAAGTCTACCCAGATGCTCTTTTTCAATCTTCCCTGCCATCTTTTGTATTCCCATCCTTCTATTTTGAAATAACCTCAGATTTTTTTCTCTCCAGATTGCACAAACAGTTGCTACTAATAGAGCTTTTTGTGTAGCAAACCTTTTCCCTCTCCATTTCTGAAGCAATTTCTTAAAACCTCTCAAAGATTGCATACCAACCATATTCAGGGCACCATATAAAGATTGAGTATATTCACACTGACTACACAAATGCTGAATTGTCTCCACACATTTACCACATAAGGCACATGGATTGGAGCTAGTAATAACTCCCAGTGCAAGTAACCTTTCTGTAGTTGGCAACTTTGCTTTAAGCAACATCCATAAAAAGATAGAATGCTTAGGGACTAAACCAGAATCCCAAATCACAGAAGCCCAATTATCAAGACTGTGTGTACCTTTAAGGATATTATAAGCTAAGGTGGCCTTAAAATTCCCCTTGTTATCAATGCATTGGGGCAAGTGTAGTAACATCCTCTCCTTCACTATGGTAATCCTCTTCCAGTTCCAACTTTGACCATCTGTAGTAGTATAATTGAAAAAATCCTGATTTTTTAAATAGTACTCATTGAGCCACTTGATCCACAACACATCCTTTTTCCTCACAATATCCCATATAAGCTTACTCATCACTGCAATATTCCAAACAGCTGAGTCTCTCATCCCCCACCCTCCAAACTTCTTTGCTCTGGTCATTGCATCCCAGGCAACAGGGTAAAACTTTCTCTGGCCTTCCACTTTCCCCCATATATAGTCTCTACACATTTTTTTAATTTCAGTATGAACTCCTTGAGGGATCTGGAATACAGATGCCCAATAGTTAGTGATACTGAGCAACACAGAATTCACCAACTGCACCCTCCCAGCATAGGACAAACTCCTAGAACTCCATATGGTCAGTCTACCAGCAATCTTTCCCAGCAATGTTTCACAAGATACCTTATCCCACCTAACACCAGAAATAGGTAATCCAAGATATTTCAGTGGCAATGAACCCTGAGTCACTTGCAAAATATCAGCCAAGAAAGTCTTTTCTACTGCATCCATAGCTGAGAAAAACACCTTTGATTTTTTCACATTTATGGCCAGACCTGTGGTTCTCTGAAAATCATGTAGAACTGTCTTGACCCCTCCCATAGACTTTTGCATCTGCTTTACAAAAAAACAGCAAATCATCAGCAAACAAGAGACTGTGGATCCCAACTCTTCTACATCTCTGATGAAATCCAATTTTTTTATCCTTGAAAGCCAATTACATCATCCTAGTGAAATATTCCATACACACCACAAAGAGAAGTAGTGATAGAGGATCACCCTGCTTGACACCCCTTTTACCTGCAAAACTCTTGGTATGACTCCCATTCATAGAGAGACAAAACAGTGAGTTTGTTAGACACCTTGTTACCCAACCAATAAAGGCATCTGGAAAGTGCAATGCTCTGAGCCAGCCAAACAAAAAATCCCAATTAACACTATCAAAAGCCCTCTGAACATCCACTTGGACTACACAACTTGGAGACATTTGCTTATGTTTATACCTGTGCAATAACTTCGGAGCCAACAGTATATTGTGAGCAATCATCCTCCCCTGAATGAATGCACTCTGATTAGTCTGAATGATAACAGGTAATAAACTTCCCAATCTTACACACAACATTTTAGCAACCACTTCGTAAAGCACAGAACAGCATGAGATAGGTCTATAATCTCCAGCTGTCTATGGGTGCTGAACTTTAGGGATTAGGGTCAATACTGCCATATTAAACTCTTCAGGAAGCTCTCCTCCTTGAAAGAAGTTCTGGACTGCTCTCTTAAAATCTTCTCCAACTATCCCCCAACTTGCTTTGAAGAATTAACTTGAGAAACCATCAGCACCTGGACTTTTATCTCCTTTAATACCTTTCAAAGCCTGCTGTATCTCCTCATCACTAAAAGGCTTCACCAAACTTAGTTGCTGCTCCACTGTTAAGACCCTTCCTCTCTTTGTAACTTCAGGATCTATTGGTATCTCAGAAAACCCTCTGACCCCAAACTGATTCCTAAAGTGATCCACTAGATGTTGTTCTAACTCAACTCTCCCAGAAATTAACCTGTCTCCCTTCTTCAACCCCACAATATGATTCTGATACTGTCTCCCCTTCATTACAGCATAGAAAATCTTTGTTGGTTTATCTCCCTCATTCAGCCAAACCATCTTAGTTTTTTGCTGTAAAAATAACATTTCTGAGTCTGTTAAATCCTCAACTATCTTCCTCAACTCTTGCTCTCTTCTTTGCTTCACAGTATTCATGGAATCACTATTCAGATCTATCTGTGCAGCCTCCCAACTTTCTTTGGCTCTAATCACTGCTTCTTGGATATGATCAAACTCCCTCTTATTTAGTTCCCTCAATGGAGATTGCAATCTTCTGGGTTCCTCATACAACTCAGTTAGAATTACAATATTTCCTTTTCTCTATACTTGCTTCACCGAATTCTGAAACTGAGGTGACTTACACCACATGTTATAGAATTTAAATGGTTTCCTTCCCTCTGGATCACTCTTCTCTATCATGATCACCAATGGCAAATGGTCTGAGGCAGTATGCAAGTTAACAAAACATTTAGAGTTTCTGAACCTCTTTTTCCACTCTTCATTCATCATCACCCTATCAATCTTACTATTAATCCTCTCCTCTCCCAACCTTCTATTACTCCAGGTATATATGGGTCCATAGGTTTTCATGTCCTGTAGCCCCAACTGTGTTGTAACAGCACCAAAATCCCTATTTTCTCCACACTCACAGGAATCCCCCCTTCCCTGTCCTCCAGATAAAGTGGGGAATTGAAATCACCACATACTAGCCAAGGGCAGTCTTGGTGATCTATAAATTTCAGATTTTCCCATAATGTCTCCCTTACATCCCTATGATTACTTCCATAAACAATAGTAATGTAGCATTTGCACTTGAATTCCTTCAAAATACACTCCACATCCACCCATTGCTCCCTCATACTTAACACCTTTACTTCATAGTAATCTGGTCTCCAGGCCACCCAGATTTTTGCTGCATCTACCATTGAAGCATTAGTAATAAGTTCCCATTTCAGTCCCAAATGTCTCCATACTTGTTCTATTTTTTTGTTTTTAATTTTTGTCTCAACCATTCCCAAAAAACACTTTTTGTGCAATACAGAACTCCCTAACCTGTCTTTGCCTTACACTTTTATTCAACCCTCTCACATTCCATACTAAAAGTTCACTGCCCATCAGGAGGTTCAGTTAGTACTGAATAATAGCCACATCTCCTAATTAGCTCTCCCCCTGTATCACCTGCCAAATTTTTTTCACCTGTAATGCCACTACTCCCTACATCTCCTCTAGTTTTACTTCTTACCACTGTAAATTCCACCCCTTCACTAGCTGGAATTACCTTCCTTGATGCATCCACCACTTCCACTGGTCTTAAAGGTCTAGCAACCACATCACTGACATGCTGATGTTCCTTAGCCTTCTCTTCTATTACTACTGCTTGTCCCTGCACCTTCTTTGGCATATATACCTGTTTAACAGGTTGTGCTTGTCTTTGTCTCAGTCTCCTCCTACAATGCTCCAATTTATGGCCATACATCTTACACTCAGAGCACAATGTTGGTAGCCACTTATAATGGATATCCTGCTGAGTCAATATACCATGTTCATTTAGATAAGTCACTTATTGTGGCTTCTCACTCCCAATTTCCACCTCCACCAACACTCTGGCAAAGCCTATCCTCTCCATATTCTTTGTTGCATCATCCATTTTAATTGGCCTACCAACAGAACTTGTGATTCTACTAAGTAGCCCACTGGTCCAGTATATTACACTCAAATCATATAGCCTAATCCACACAGGGACTGGTTTAGGGATTTCAAGATCAAGAGTTTTAGACCATTTTTGCACTATGACAGGCTTATTGTCAAACAAAATCACCCCATTATCTACTACAGCATCTCTATCAGCTCCACAGCCAAACTTGACAAGAAAAATTCCAGGTTTGAGCATCCATACCTTTCTTAGTGAATAGTTGTGCCAGATTCGACGAAGAAACGCCTCCACAATAGGAAAAGGAGGTCTTCCTCCTAAAATTTTGCAGACTGCTACATTCTCCCAATCCTTCAAGCTGGCCTCGATCTCTTCTTTCGGAAGAACTGCAACTTTGACTCCTTCTATCTCTTCAGGAGGATAATACTTCATCTCCTCCACATCAAATAGCTGCTTCCAGAATCCTTCACTATCATCCCTTTCTTTTTTAAGCTGCATATCTGAATCTTCACTCCAACTCAGCCCTTTGGCAGACTTAACTGCAAAGCCCTTTCTTCCTTTCCCAGCTGAAACTTCATCCCGACCCATCTCACTGCTTCTAATTTTACCACCAATTTTACTGTTAGCGGGAGTAATTGGTGTAAAATCAGATAACCCAGCTTCAAAACCCTCACTTTCCACCTCCGATTGTCCATCCATAACCTCCCAATCTTCTTGAATCACTCTCAACAGCGTCTTCTTACTCATAGTACTTCCTATCTCCCTGGTGCCCTTACTCGCCATCTAAGAACCCCGACTCCCCTTCTTCATCCTAAGATGGGCAAATCTGATTAAACAGAGCTTGATACTCTTTCTAGAAGGCAAAACTATGCCCATGCATTAAGCTACAACCTCAACCATTAAATACGTCCAAGAAGAAACATGAACAAAAGCATTTGAGATGGCGGTGGTTACAAAATCACTATACATAAAACAAAAGCATTAAAGTATAAAACCTCAAATTGAATTGGTTCTTTAATTTGTAACTACGCAATATGTAGATATCATATGCAAGATTTCTTTGGATTGAGATTGTCATTTCCTTTGTTCTCATGGAACGAAGAAAAACTAGATTTGAAGTGTAACCCGTTAGGCTTCTATATATATACATAGATTAAATATAAGGTTGGATCGCTCCTATCTTGTCCTGTATAGGTACGGTTACCCGTCAAATTTTTCGTCTCAAACATCTACCTCCTCCTCCTTTGTTTTATCAATCCTTCACATTTATGACCTTCTATGCTAGTATCTCGTTCCTTGTCATTCTCTCTCATCCTCCGCCTGATTTCCACGACCAAAGACCCCATTTCACTTGAGGTGTTGTCTGCTGGTAAGATAAGGCTAGACAAGTCTACTCTTCCATTGTTCTGCAGATAACTCGCCTAAGCACCTGCCTGCATCGTCAGATTCATTTGGTCGCCCCTCCCCTCTCCCCATGAGATGCTTCTCAATATATAAGATTTTAATCCCAACAATTATCTTTATCACCTTACTCTCTTAAATTTCATTTAATTGTAAAATTTCCTATTGTTCTCTTGCTCTTGCTCTTTCAAGTAAAAAATCAAACTCATCCTTCATGCTTAACAGGTGCTTGATATATTTTCTAACCCATCGAAAGTGTTCCTGATTTGAAGTCGCATCCTTTTTCTCCGCATTATTCATCTATTTTGGTGTTCATATGTTTCTTATACTTGCGGTTGGAGGCTTGCAAGTTTAAATACACATCCACCGACTGTTCCAGTAGAAGTTTTCCTAGTAATTCTTGATAGTTTTTATGTGTTTGATTTTATTCCCAATGTGTTTTTGAGCCATGCTCTTTGTACCCAAGGTTGCATCATTGGTTGTGTATTCATCAGAAGATGGTTTCTTTGATGACTTGAGCTAGGTACTTCTTCCGGAGCTCTTGTCTGACACTCTGCATATACATGGCAGAATGATAAATTGTATATATATATATATATATATATATGAAGGCAGTTTATCATTCTGCCATGTGTGTCTAATTGGTGATTGTTTCCTTTACTTTGGATCGCGGTTTAAAAATCTTTGTCTTCATTTAATTTTAATAAAATCAACCTCACGGTGCACCAAATTCTTTATAAAGCAGATATTAGTAAAAATTCATAAAATTAGTTTAGATATAATTTAAATTCACCGTATGCAATTAATCACTTATCGATCCTTTTAAGAGTACTTATATTAGAATACCATTTTCTAAAATATTTATCATAGCTGTGATACAGACCATTAAATTGGCATTAAATTTGGTGAATTAATCCACTATTAATTGTTTGAATTACTACCTGAAACAAAACGTGTTCTATAGTAAACACCATGGTCATTTAAATGGAGATTAAATGTGATGATTTAATCACCTATTAATTCCTACAACCATTACCTTAAAGAAAACGTTTTAAAAAATCAACATTGATCATTTAGATAGAAATCAACAAAATATTTTCAGGTATATAAGTTGGTGAGGAATGCATGTATGCAGCATTCGGGTAGCTAATATTGTAATTCACATTTGCAATGGAAGACGATGACCATAAACAACGGAGACTGAGAAGAAATCTCATCCTTGATCAAATGAGAGAAGAAAAGGTAAGGAGGATAATCATGAATACGAACCGAAATCACGAACTGATTTGCAAAACAGACCCCAGAGTGGTAGAGGGTAAACACTCTGATGTTTAAGTTAGTAAACGTTCTTGAGAAGCAATAAGCATAGGCATAGTGTATGTAAGATAGATAGAGGGGGTTTACCAACCCTTTGTATTTATAGTCTCTCAATCCGTAAATTGACAGGGTTTGTATTTCGAGTATGATTATAACTTTTATGGTAATAATAGTTGTATTCCCATAATTAGAGGAAGTGTATTCCTTGTAGGCAGTTTAGAATATACGCCGTCCATATTTAGACCAGGTCGATGGACCCGTAAGCCCATCACCCGTGTATCCCAAGCCCGGAGCCTCTCGGTCCTCAAACTGGGTATGAACGAAGCCCACGAATGTGAATCATGAAGACATCACGTAGTGACTACATTTTCCCCATGTTGAAGTCTGGGGTATGTAGAATCTTTCAGTATTTCAGCAGATAACACTATTCTTAGTCTTCATTTTATACATCTGAGAGCTAAATAAAATCAATCTCTCAATGCATGAAATGCTGCACTAAGTTATCTTAGTGAATCATTAGTCTATTCACTAATTTAGTTGAGATTTATATAAATTATTCACCAAATACAATTTATAAGCCAATTAATTACTTATCAATTAAGTTTCTATATCATAACACCATTGTCTAAAAAAAACACTCATCATAGCAAACATTCAAGCCATTTAAATTGACACTAAATTAGGCTATGAATCAATACACTAATAATTATTTGTACCACTAACTAAAAGAAAACGTTTTCCACAGTAAGTATCAGGGCCATATCTTTCTGATATATTTCATACACGTTTAAAATCTTTGCCTTCATTTCATTTTAATAAAATCAACCGCACCGTGCACCAAATCCTGTATCAAGCAGAACTTAGTAAAAATTCACCAAATTAGTTCAGATATATTTTAAATCCACAAAATGCAATTAATCACTTATCGATCCTTTTAAGAGTACTTATATTATAAAACCATTTTCTAAACAAATATTTACAATAGCAGTGATCCAGACCATTTAAATTGGCACTAAAGTTGGTGAATTAATCGACTATTAATTCTTTGAATTATACTACCTAAAACAAAATGTATTCCATAGTAAACACCATGGTCATTTAAATGAAGATTAAATTTGATGAATTAATAACCTATTAATTCCTGCAACCATTATCTCAAATAAAACGTTTTTTAAAATCAATATTGTTCATTTAGATAGAAATCAACAAAAGATTTTCAAGTAAATAAGTTGGTGAGGATATGCACGCAACATTCATGTAGATAATGTTGTACTTCACATTTCTAACTGGATCTGATTTGAAAATGGAAGAAAATGATCATAAACAACGATGAATGAGAAGAAAGCTAATCCTTGATCAAAGGAGAGGAGAAAAGGCAAGGAGGATAATCATGAATCGTAATAGAGAAAGATAAGATATACCAGGCAAAACATACTCTGATATTGAAATTTCTGTGGTTATTTTAATTTGATTGCAAGAAGAGTTCCATCTCTTTCTTCGTAGCAGATAGTAGCAACCTACATTTTCTCCATGTTGATGTCCGGGATCTAAAGAATCTTTCAACATTTCAGTGAATAAAATTTTAAGTAGCTATGATTTATTAAGTAGCATTTCAGCATTTCACGAATTGCACTCCTAATATTAAGTAGCTATTTTTATTTGAGAAACAATCAGATAAGACAGCCTTATGGTAAGTCAGAATCATAAGAAACCACTTTTTGGGCCAATAAATAGTTATTATTTTCTTGGTGCCATTATATAAACACGCAGAATTTCAAGGACTATCTTGCGATATGCAAACTATCATCCCCAAATCCCGAATTCTGAAATCAATCGGCCATATCATTCTCCGGCCATCACTCTCTTCTTCATCTTCTTCCTCTCTTGGAAATCATCGCCGGCGGACATGATGATCCACAGACATGATGATCAACAACATGTTGCACACGCAAATACTCAGCTTCATTCTAGTACATTATATTGGAAGTCCACTCTGGCACTTTTGATGCAAACACGCAACCAGGAAGACCCAAAAAAGAGCATGCCTTCATCTCTATAACGAAAGTGAATGTCCGTGGATCATTTTCCGGCCATCACTCTCTTCTTCCTCTTCCTCACCTAGATCGCGGCGGCGGAGCAGGCGAGGGTGATGATTTCTATTTGATGATTATGATACCGGTGGTGATGATGATTCCGATGTCGATGATTTCGATCTGATGATGACGATTTCGAGATGGTGGAGCGGGGGGTGGTGGGGGGTGGTGGACTGGTGGTGGTGGGGCGGTGGAGGCTGATGGTAGGTTGGCGATTGACTGGTGGTGGAGCGGTGGAGGTTGCTGAAGGTAGGTGGCGGTGGTGGAGCGGTGGAGGCTGGTGGTGGACTAGTGGTGGACTAGTGGTGGTGATGATAATTTATTTATTGATGATGATATATGATTATGATAATTTATTAATGATGATGCTGATTTATGATAATGATTTTATTGCTAAAAATAATGATCACTAATGGTGGTATTCTTGATGATAATAATGATAATTGATGTTGATGATGTTGACGATGATGATTGATGATCGGATGTTGATACTTGATGATTAATTTCCGTTATGATCATTTGACGATTGATTATTTTTTATTGATAATTGAACGAATTTGACTATCTGATTGAAGACGTCGACGATTAATGTTGATGACATATACAAAACGAGGTTAATTTGGTAATCTGAACCACGAATTTACGAGAATATATTTAAATGGTTTGATTATGTGTATATTTTAGATGATGATTTTATGTTTATGATTGATAATAGTTATAATAGAATTGATGATATAATCAAGACGGTGGATTAAATGATTTAATTTTCATAATTGATAATTAATGTCGGTTTTGATGATTTGATGTTTGATTATTTTTTATTGATGATCGAACGGATTTTACGATCGAATTGATGACGACGGATTGATGATCAAACGGATTTTACGATCGGATTGATGTAGACGGTGATTATATATATATATATATATATATATATATAAGATGATGATGAAAATGAGGTCTAGTTGACGATCCAGGATACATTTCTACAAGAATCTAGAATCCCGATTTGATGATTTGGTTTTGTGTATATTTTAGTTGATGATTTTATATTTATGATTGATGATTTTTATTGATGGTCTAACGGATTTGACGAGTTTCTACGAGGATCTAGTTTCCCGATTTGACGATTCGATTATGTTTATATTTTAGTTGATGATTTTATGTTTATGATTGATGATGGTTATGACAGGATTGATGATGATGATGAATTTGATGATATAAATGATGATTAATGTCGATTTTGATGATTGATGAATTTTTATTGATGATGATTTTATAATAATTTGATGATTGATGATTTAATATTGATGGTGAATGATGGTAATGATGAATAGGGAGATTAAATGTGTTATATATCCTTATTGCAAAATGATACCTGCGTTTTATTACCATTTTCAGTAATGGCACCAAAACATTAATATTTATATTCCAGCCCACCATTATTTTGCCCCTCAGCCTAACACACATTGCCTTATCATAAGGCCGCCTTATCAAAGAGTATCTCTTTTTATTTGATTGAATATTATCAAATTGCACTTCTAATATTAAGTCGCTATTTTTATTTGATTGAATATTATCAAATAAAGTATACTATGATTTATTAATTTATTATTGATTAACAATAATATTTTTGTTAGTTTGATGTATGTATGTATATATATATATATGTATACATATATATATATGTATACATATATATATATATATATATATATATACATATATATATATATGGAGGGGTTCCATTCACTCTCTTATTTTCACTCATTTTTTACTCAAAATCCTACCCATTCCTTCCAATCTAATCTAACGGTTACAATTAAATAAGTTTTTCTAATTTTCTTTATAATTATTCCTTCTTTCTTTTAAATAGACAATTGTGACTGAAAAATAGTCAAAACTTTTTATAAGTATTTTTTACTCAAAATCCTACCCATTCCTTCTTTCTAAGTATGTCATGGAGATTGTTCAGCACGCTCACATGACTGACACAACACCTGTCTCTACGCCTTTTGTTCCTGATTCTCAACTCCTCACTTCCTCCAGTCTAGAGTTTTCGAATCCCAAACTGTATCGATCTCTTGTTGGAGCCTTGCAGCATTTGACCATTACTAGGCCTAATCTAGCATATGCAGTCAATTATGTTCACCAGTTTTTTCAGTCACCTCGGAGGATCATTATCAGGCATTTGCTCCTATTTTTCGCCATGTTCGTGGTACTCTTCATCATGAACTTTTCTTCCGACCGTCTTCAAGCTCCCTTTTGGTTTTAGAGTACTCAGATGCTGATTGGGCCCGTTGTGTTGAAACTCGACGTTTCACCTATGGCTATGTCATTTACCTTGGTGGTAATCTTGTCTCATGGAGCGCTAAGAAACAATCAACTTTTTCCCATTCTAGCTGCAAATCTGAGTATCGTGTTATGCCCAATATAGCGGCTGAGCTTGTTTGGTTGTGCAATCTGCTCAAGGAGTTTCGTGTTTCTTTGAAATCTTCACCCTTACTACTTTGTGACAACAGTAGTGCTATTTTCCTTGGTCAAAACCCTGTTGCTCAAAATGTCATTGACTGTCACTTTGTTCGAAAGTTGGTGGCTTCCGCCAGACTTTGTGTTAGTCATATTCCTACTTCCTTACAGATTGCTGACATCTTTACCAAAGGTGTCCCTGGTCCTCTCTTCACACCATTTCGATCCAAGTTTAGCGTGGGTTCTCATCTGACACTTCACTTGAGGAAGCGTATAGAATATCACAATTATCAATTGTGATATCAATTGTGCTATCAATTGTGATTGATTTGTATATATTTTTGTACCATTAATAAACTAGTTTAGATGCATTATATTTGTACTCTTGTAATTATATATATTTCACATAATACAGATGCACCAAATATGATGAATTCACATTCTTTCCGGGTGATATGAAATTTATTAGAGGTATTGTGAAGCGGACAGTGTGTCGTGAGAGGTTTTGAGAGGAAAAAGAAAGGAAATATAATTAAAGCAATAAGGGTAATTTTTCAATTATGTAAGATTTCTGTTTGAATATCATCATTCTTCTCGTTAATTGACTGACGGTTGTTAAGAATTTTTCATATATTTAAGAAGTAATTTATATTATTCCACTACATCACCGAGAATTTTTGAAATTTACGTATTGAAAATTAATAAATTGAAATTACTAATAATATATCTAAATTAATTCTAGTTTATTAAATTGAACTAAATTATAGTTCATGAAAACTGAACCAAACCAAAAATAAGTTTAGATAAAATGTAGTAAACATGCCACTATTCTAGTTAGCTTTATTCTTTTATGCACGAAATAAACTACTCTTTAACTGTATCTTAATTCCTTCTTTTTTAAAAAAAACAAAACAATTGTATCTTAATTTCCTAGATAAATAATAAATCAAAGTTATTGCAGTTTCATATAACTATATGCATTTAAATT
This sequence comes from Sherardia arvensis, assembly GCA_948330725.1. Lineage (NCBI taxonomy): Eukaryota > Viridiplantae > Streptophyta > Magnoliopsida > Gentianales > Rubiaceae > Sherardia > Sherardia arvensis. The sequence continues at coordinate 37,050,565 of OX415236.1, read as the reverse complement.
ATCTGAAATTCTGTTTTTTTTTATTATACTTTAACCAATTTTTTTTTTCATTGACATTTTAATTTCTAAAGAAAAATCTTATATAGCTTATTATTATCATACATCAGGCGGGTATGGATACTGACCCCCACAAAGTCAAATTCTGCTTTATTGTACGTTTATGAATAAATTAGACATGTTTAAGCAGCTCATCAAAAGCTTGTAAACATGACATTTGCAATAAACTAAATTATAACAGCACATGGAATTGGCAACTAGCTAGCTGAGAAAGATTGAATTTTGAGTATAATAGACAATGATGCTTAATGTCAACAGTCAACGCCATGACCTTCCCATTAATGGCCAGACAAGCACGCTGATTACCTTCCATTACAAGGCACGTCGTTTTAGTCAATCTCATAATCCGTTCATGTTCTATAAATGGACGTAATTCGTATTTCTCATCTTGCATCCCAAACAATGTCTTATCCAAACACAGTGCTTTCATTTTCCATAGCCTTCTTCGCATTGGTCGCAGTATGCCAGTCTGCTGTTCCCGCCTCACAAACCTTCAAATACACCAACCAGGGCGAGTTTGGTCCCTTCATTGTCGAATACGATGGTAACTATAGACCCCTACCCATCGGAACATCCCCATTTCAGTTCTGCTTCTACAACACCACCCCAAATGCCTTCATCTTTGGCCTCCGAATGGCAAGCCAGCGATCCGAGTCACTTTTCCGATGGGTCTGGGAAGCCAACCGGGGAAAGCCCGTTAAAGAAAACGCAACCATAACCTTTGGTTCAGACGGAAACCTCGTCCTGGCTGATGCCGACGGGAAAGTTGCATGGCAAACTGCCACCGCCGGAAAAGGGGTTGTGGGATCGAGCCTCCTCCCCAACGGTAACTTTGTTCTGTACAATGCAAAAGGCGGGTTTGTGTGGCAGAGCTTTGATCACCCCACAGATACCCTTCTGGTGGGTAACGCGTTTAAGGTCAACGGTCCGACCAGGCTGGTTAGCCGGTTGTCCGATAAGGAACCGGTTGACGGGCCATACAGTTTCGTGATGGAGAAGATTAACTGGGCTTTGTACTACCAAACCAAGAATTCCAAGAAGCCCTTGCTCTACTACAAATCTGATGTATATGGTGATGGCAAGGGTTTCTTGAACATTCTTGATTTCTACGTTGAACCAGTTGGCGATGAAAGCGATGACAAGGCATCCGAGCTAGGTTTTCGGTTCAACCTCACAGGTTCAGAGAGCTCGGGATCAGCTACACTTACCAGGCCGAAATACAACAGCACCTACAGTATTCTTCGGATTGACGTGGATGGGAATCTAAGAATCTACACGTACGACCCGTTCGTCGACACTCAGGCATGGGAAGTGACGTATGTAGTTTTCGACAGGGACGAGGGTCAGACCAGTGAGTGCAAGCTTCCGAGGCGGTGCGGTTCGTTAGGAGTGTGCGAAGATGACCAGTGCGTGGCTTGTCCGAAGGCTCAGGGGCTGTTGGGCTGGGACAAGAGCTGTGCGCCACCAGCAGCGCCGTCGTGCAAGGCGGGGGCGAAGGTGGACTATTACAAGGTTGACGGTGTTGAGCATTACACCAGTGATTATAACGCCGGGAAGGGACCGATGACTTTGAACCAGTGCAAGGATCAGTGCACCAAAGATTGCAAGTGTTTGGGGCTGTTTTACAGACAGGAGTCTTCTAAGTGTTTGATGGTGCCTGATCTGGGTACTTTGGTTAAGGTCCAGAACTCTTCTCACGTTGGATATATCAAGATTTCTAAGTAGCCGGCCGGCGAGGGTCTTTGCTTTTACTTCAAAACTTTATTTTTATCTTTTGTGAGTGTGGTGTGTGCATGATATCCATTAATTTCCACTATGTAAACGGGACCTATTTCTTTAAGTAATAATAAATCTCTGTGATTTAATTTAAATCCTACAGTAACTGTTTTTAGATGGTCAGATAGTAGTTTTTGGTCAAGGTAAATAGATTGTGCTATGCAGATAAATTTACCATTCAATATTTTATTGGAACCAAATTATATTGTTAATTGAATTGATTGACTAAACTAGCTAACTAAACAACATTAGCTATACTAATTTAAAGTAAATGTTATTATAAATTTTAGTTGTTTGCTTAATCTCTCGCTAAATTTTAGTTAGGCAAATAATAGTAGGTTAATGTTATAGCTAATTACAAAAATTATATTTTAGGTAGTATTGCCTTGCTTGATAATACTTGGGATATTCAATTTTTTTGTAATTCACTTTTGAACGATTTCTAACTTTCTAAAATGAATGTTACTTATTTGGTTCAATTGTTTTTAAAGGTCCCCAATCAACACGATCATGCCCGATCAACCACGGAATATTACAATAATTTGGAAGTTTCTAATACATTTGCCACACATTGCTTATAAAGGTGTAGAAACTCTAGGGCTTTTGATCTTTTGATCGACTTGGTGATATATATCGATCAGAACCCTAATTTGCATGAATTCGCCTTTAACACGTCCCCACCGATACTGCTCAAATTCAATGAATTTATCCATATCATCCAGAACTCTTCTCACGTCGTTGGATACATCAAGGTCTGAAAGTAATTAATTAACTGGAGATCAGGAATTGTTGTTTTCTTAACAACTTTTTTTTGTCTTGTAATATGGACTGCATACTTTAATGATCTCGATATGCATATACTTTTGGTGTTTTATGAAATACAATTATTTAACCATAATTGGATTTGAGTATTGGTGAGCTTGGGACGTTATAACAAGGTTGGTGGTGCGGAGTGCACACTTGTATAAACCCATCCACGAGCTCACAATTCTGGAATAATCATTTTGGTATGATTAATCTAGAATGAAGTATTACATTGATACATGCAGAAATGTATACGTAATCGAATTTTGTTACGTGGTTTTGGTTTCCAAATCGGTACGTACGTACGTACATAGTTACTCCAACTTGGATTGGATAGGATGCATGCAGTTGTCTCACTTACCTCATCGGTTATGGAGTGGAGCGGTATATATGCTGTGTAGTTGCCTAGTATGTTCTGTGGTTATCTGCAGTTGCATTTTGGCATGTCTGTGGTTGCATGCAGTTGCCTTCATCCTTTACCTGTACGGGTGTGGTTTGAAACTGACGGATTTCCCCTATAAATACACATGCCCTTGGTGATGTAAAGACACATAATCACAAACCAGTAATTACAGTCCAAAAACAAAATGTTCAAAGACATTTTCTTGTTTCAGGCCTAAAACCAGTAATTACAGTCCAAGAACAAAATGTTCAAAGGTATTTTCTTGTTTCAGGCCTAAAAGCAAGAAGGTTCGATAGTTTTATCCTGCGAGAAAATTCGTGTAACACTGGCTATAATGATCGAATTATTCTCAAAGGAAAGCGAGACGAAATTTAGCTACATCACAATTACCCTTTCTTTCTTTACTCAACATATACAAGTTTCTCGCTATATCACAATTACCCTTTCTTTCTTTACTCAACATATACAAGTTTTGCATATTGTTATAATATAAAATGCTGTCGTGTCGTATACAAGTTTCTGAATCTGAAGTTTTTTTTTTTTAAGTTAAAACCATCCAAATGGACGGGAGAATTATTCACGGCTCCTCAACCCAAATAAAAACAATAAAATTACATGATCAGGTTTGAAACCCAATATTACACATGAAACCCTTTTGGGGTAACTGTGGCAATTTGTTGCTCGAAAGCTATGTTCCGATCTAATATCGGGAGCAAAGAGAGATATCAGAGATGTGTCTAAAAATAGTACAAGAAAACTAAGTCATCTCTGTATCAATGCCAGTCACAACATAGCTAAAACCAGACTTCCCTCCTCCTGCCACGTATACACATCACCAAGTACATCATTCTAGAACTCGTTAGAATTCACCATCCCACTTTCTCACAGACAAAACAGAAAACTCGGTTCTATTATAGCAAATACTCTCTACCTGAACCTCAACCGACTACCCATTGAGCCCGGTGGCCAATGGAACAACGGAAGATAGCAAGTCTTCACAAGGTTGGACAGCAGAGTAGTATGTAAAGCATACCGAGTTATTCTATCTAGCCATGATATTATTAGGAAACCTTCATCAAGAGCCTAACTAGAGATTGCTATAAAGATTTCTCTTATAAGGCGATATTCCATAGCGCAACATTAAGAAGAAAATCACAAAAATCTAAAAATGGATATATATAAATTAATATCGGTACTAAACTATTGTGACTTGGATTTCTCCTAACTGTACTAACTAGATCGGAAGCTAATCAAATTTTAACTGAGCAAAAGGACCCGTCAGAAAAACTATGATTAGCAGATCAAATTCAATCCAATATCTAAGTACAAACATCAATAAATATAAACCCGAAAAAAAACTGAAAATAAATTTTAAAAAAGGAAAAAGAAGTAAAACCACCTTCTCAGTCTAACTGTGCCAGTTCCAGTATAACCTGTCCAAATCTGCCCGGCCCGACCGAGCCGACCCGACCCGACCGAGCCGACCCGACCCGACCGAGCCGACCCGACCCGACCGAGAGACCCGACCCGACCGAGCCGACCCTACCCGACCGAGCCGACCGAACCGACCGAGCCGGATCGAGCCGACCAAAGCCGTTGACCTGCGAGTCTCCCCGGATGTCGATCGAAACAGCCCCGATCTGCTCTGCATCTCCGGTCACGGCCTCTTTTGCGGTTCCGTGCGCCTAGCCGATCCAGATCTGGCAGCTCGGCTCTCCGGTCTGAAACGCGTCGGCGGTCCCCCAGTATTGTCGGTCGGAGCCGATCCCCGGCGAGTTTGGGCTGTCCGACAGCTTCGATCAGTTCCTATGTGGTTGACCGGACTGCTCCTCTATGCTCCGGCGATTCTGGACGGGGCTCTCCCGGTGTGCGGCCCATGGCGGAGATCGGAACCCTCCAAGGCAGGCTCGATCGTTTCCGGCGAGCCCGATCTGATTTCTGCCGGCGGTTGACGGCGGCTTGGGGTGGTGGCGACCCGCTCCCTCCGACGGATGTTACCGGCCCGGATCTGCGGGTCTGTACTGACTGGGCAACTTCCGGCCGGCCGTGGCCATTGAAGAGTAGATCTCAAAACTTTGGAACTGTAATTTGTCGATCAAGAGCGGTGATTTCGAGTAGAGGGGTTAGAGGGGGTGGTTTGAATATATTGGTTAGGGGGAGGGGAGGTCACCTCCGGCCCGGCGAGAGGCGCCGGCCGGAGCCTCCCCACGGCGAAATCTGGGCAGAGAAGGGTGGGGCGGGTAGAGAGCTTTTTAGGAGAGAGAAAAAGTTACCACTCTCTTCTTCTGAATCTGAAGTTAGTCGTATGTACGAATTATTACAAATAACAAATTGCGTACAAAGTAGACTAGACTAAAAAAACCACAACTAGCCAACTAGCATATACACGGGCCTTAACCACAGTAATTAGTATTGTTGTATGAGGACCTGAGTTGGTAATTGGTTCTGCAATTTCAATGCTAAAGTATAAACTTATCATAGTATCGCTTCTTATTTCATAGTTTCATTTAACATAAGATGAAGAGAGAATGGAAATATTTGAGGAAAAATAGAATTTATTAAGCGGATAAGAGTTAATCATGTCACTGGCGATCTGCATAATATGCTTGCGGGGAGGCCATGTCTATATATTTCAGATCGGATAAGGTGAGAGCGCTTGCGACTTTTTACGATATACAAATTTAGACATGCGTGCTTGCGAATTCTACACTGATATTTTCGACCGTCTCACCTAATCTAACCCTACTTTATTTTAATGATCATGTACGTCGACTGACCAAGATCCGTCGATGCCGCTCCTGATTCAGCGCACTCTCACTAGCCAACTAGCATATACACGATATTAGTCTAGTCTACTTTGTACGCAATTTGTTATTTGTACATACGAATTATTACAAATAACAAATTGCGTACAAAGTAGACTAGACTAAAAAAACCACAACTAGCCAACTAGCATATACACGATATTAGTCTAGTCTACTTTGTACGCAATTTGTTATTTGTACGTACGAATTATTACAAATAACAAATTACGTACAAAGTAGATTAGACTAAAAAAACCACAACTAGCCAACTAGCATATACACGATATTAGTCTAGTCTACTTTGTACGCAATTTGTTATTTGTACGTACGAATTATTACAAATAACAAATTGCGTACAAAGTAGACTAGACTAAAAAAACCACAACTAGCCAACTAGCATATACACGATATTAGTCTAGTCTACTTTGTACGCAATTTGTTATTTGTACGTACGATTTATTACAAATAACAAATTGCGTACAAAGTAGACTAGACTAAAAAAACCACAACTAGCCAACTAGCATATACACGATATTAGTCTAGTCTACTTTGTACGCAATTTGTTATTTGTACGTACGAATTATTACAAATAACAAATTGCGTACAAAGTAGACTAGACTAAAAAAACCACAACTAGCCAACTAGCATATTTTACGATATTAGTCTAGTCTAATTTGTACGCAATTTGTTATTTGTACGTACGAATTATTACAAATAACAAATTGCGTACAAAGTAGACTAGACTAAAAAAACCACAACTAGCCAACTAGCATATACACGGGCCTTAACCACAGTAATTAGTATTTGTTGCATGAGGACCTGAGTTGGTAACTGGTTCTGCAATTTCAATGCTAAAGTATAAACTTATCATAGTATCGCTTCTTATTTCATAGTTTCATTTAACATAAGATGAAGAGGGAATGGAAATATTTGAGGAAAAATAGAATTTATTAAGCGGATAAGAGTTAATCATGTCACTGGCGATCTGCATAATATGCTTGCGGGGAGGCCATGTCTATATATTTCAGACCGGATAAGGTGAGAGCGCTTGCGACTTTTTACGATATACAAATTTAGAACATCCGTGCTTGCGAATTCTACACTGATATTTTCGACCGTTTCACCTAATCTAACCCTACTTTATTTTAATGATCATGTACGTCGACTGACCAAGATCCGTCGATGCCGCTCCTGATTCAGCGCACTCTCGGAGACTTTTATCCAGGGTCAGAGGAGAAATTGATTGAAATGTTGCGCTTGAGGGGGATTTGAGTTTTCGACCTTTCCTGAGTGAGACAAGGTCTCTGATCAACTGAGCTAGGTGATTTGATCGGTTCAACTTTACTTACTAATATATGACTATTTCTATGACCATGGGAGCACCTCTCACTTGCAAATGGGCCAACTTCCTTGCTGCTGTCAATGGCCACTTCTACCGAAATCTTATGGCTCTAGGTTCTGAACTTTTCGATCAATCAATTGTTTGCTCTTCAATATAGACTATGCAGCTTTTGTTGCTACAAACTCCGAGTGTAGAATTTATCTTGTAATTTTATTGATCTTCCTTGCATATGAATTTTCCGTTTTATAGCCCATATCCCAAGTGTCGTGCGTTGTTCCACTCCTTGCACAACTCATTGCTCATTTCTGCCTACTTTGCTAAAAAATTAGTTCAGTCGGATCTCTATATAAAACAGAATCAAACCTACCAAACTAATTAATTAATTAACCTAACTAATTTAAATCTTTCATAATATATTTAAATTTGGGTTCTAAATATATTTTTTGATTAAATATTTGATTTTGATTCTCCCAGCGGTCAAATCATGACTGGATCACATCCTTGGTGACTTTCAAATCTTCATGGAGCATTTTTGAAATACTAGTATCTTCCACCCGCGCTACGCGCGGGATGTGCCACATACGACACATTTATAGCTTAGGTCTAATGTCTGCTGGGTACCTGGGACAATGCACAAAACATCCTACACTATATTCCAATACATCCTACACTATATTTATAGGCTCTATGGTTTTCAACACTCCAGCTACAATAGCGATTTTCAGAGGCAATCCACTACACTTCTTTGCGATTTTCAAGCCGACATCAGGTGATAATAGAGACAGGTGGGATAACCAATGCTCGCTTCCTGATCGAGTAGTTGAAGAAAATGAGGACTTTTGTCGACCAAATTTCAGGAGGAGCATCATCACTTTTGGCAACCTAAAATGAATTTTAAACTAGTACCACATTCTTAGAGATGCTTCCATCAATAAGAGAAGCAAAACCAGTCCTCCTCCAACAAAAAATGCATAAACTGATAATTAACAAACGAATAAGCAAACAAAATCTAGTCTTATATCACTGATGAATACAACATGTTCGAAAAACAAACAACTGAAATCATGCATCAAAGAAATAACATAAAACAAAAAACAAAGCTTAAAGTCTATGATTACGTTCAAATTTTCTAGCTCGATAAGTTTTAACTTTTAAAATTTCAGGTGAGATGAGTCTGCTTTTCACTTGACAAATACACACGAGTTCGGATCCTCTACGCAGTATTTTCTACGCAATTCGTACGCAATATCATTTACGACGTAGTTTTGGCTATCTTTAAAGTAAGATAATATACGCCACGTTTGATAATATTTTTATGGTGAAAGTAAAAAAATAACGTGTTAGTCATGTTATTTACCTATTTTTTATAGGCTAAATTACATTATTAGTTTAAAATTATTTTTTGAAAAGAAGAAATCATTTATTAATAATATGTTAAACACATATATTTAGATTCATATAATTTAAAATATATTATTCAAAGTTTTGTAAACAAATAAAATTAAAATGTATATATCAGTTAAAAAAAAATTTATTTTCATAAAAATTATAATGCAATAGATATATTAATACATGTTGTAAATGATAAACATTTTTTCTCATATGAAATAATTAAATCATGCTCGAGATTTATTCTACAAATTTGTTTATAAAACATCTTGTTTGAACTAAAATTCAATAACAATCGTATGTTGCACATACTTTATTTCTGTTTTTTTTTTAAAAAAATAATCATAACAAAATCAATTTAATGATGTAATTTATGTGGAAAATATAAAATATACTAGGTAACATAGGAATGAAATTGTTACACAAGTTACATTTAACCAGTAAAACATTGAGTCTGTAGTATATGAATAACAATCTATGTTTAACACGTGGTCAAAACTACGTCGTAAATGATTTTTGCGTACATATTGCGTAGGAAATTTTGCGTAGAGGATCCGGACTCAATACACACCACATAACAATAACTGCTTCAATATTAAAAGGCATAGGCAGTAATGGTAAAAAAAAAGAAGCAACAAACAAATCACCACAATTTTCAAGTACTTCAGTTTCTGCTACTCTGGTGATATCCGATAAAAAATGATTGTGAAATCCAAATTGGATACTGATAGCTAAAAGTGACAAATAGGATTGATGGGCGCAACAAATGAGATGTTTGAGTTTTCCAAATAACTAACAGTTCACAGTATTCCCCGTAAATGCATGTGTGTGATTATTTAAAGGAAAAGACATGGTATTTAAGCTGAAGCTTATCCAAGCATGTGAAAATTGGCAGAAAACAAAAGCTTCATCACCTAATCAAAGTAAGAGCTCTCCCAACCTTACCATTCCTGCAAAGCGCGTGAATCGGCATTTGTAAATCACAATATTCGGTAAAATTCCTCGAGTCTTCATCACCTGCAAGAGCTTGAACCCGTTTCCAATCCGATTAGTCAGGCAGAGTCCTTTCATTAAGATCTTATAAGTGTAGTCATCACCTTCAACGCCACAGGCCATCATTTTCTTCCTGTAAAACATTCTGGCAATGTCAATGTCTTCTTTCACCAAAACTTGGATACCATTTCAAGTACTTTGATCACTTGCTTGATCATCCTGGCTCGACCGAAACCTCGGAAGTATGGTGATAAAAACATCTTCATCTGGCGGGCACCCAACTGAGCTAGGCATTTCGTCGAGCAGGTTCTGGACAGTATAAAATCGCCTGAAAGTGCATAGCTTGTGGATCAAAGCTCTGTAGGTTTCACTTATGAACTCCAAAAGAAAGCTCTGTACTTCACGAGCTCATTTTAAATTATTACAAATCTGTTCAATTCTTTTTTTTACAGGATCTTGACCACAATAGCTTCCAATTGAATTCCAACAATAAAAAAAAGTAGAATTCAAAGAACAGTGTGATAATTGAAGAAACACATGGAAGAGAAGAAGCGAAAAAATTGCAGACCTCCGAGAGATACATAAAACATTTCAACCGTGAAGGGCACACCATAAGGTTCAGTCATTAGATGCAAATCATAAGAAACAGCATCCTTCTCAGTATCAATCTTGGTTAAACTGGTACAATACCAGTAGCTCACAACAAGTTCAACCTTTTTTAAAGCACACATCACTTTTCTTTATCAGGAATAATTGACATACGAGCAAATTTAAAATGGCCATACATTATAGACACGGTGATGTTCCCATTCACATTAAGAAAAACTCAACAAAAACCAGGGAAAAAATGAGCTCTATTGGGAATAAGTAAAGAGATAGAAGAATATACTAGAGATATTTAATTATGGACATTCGGCCCATTCTTGTGTAGGAAGTAATCCTTTTCCTATACCACATCGATTATTGACAACCTAAATGTTGGTGTTTAGGATTATAAATATTGTAATCATCCTCCTGTAATAATTGTCTTTGATAATATATTTAAAGTGCCTATTATATATTTTATTATTTATTTTACATGGTATCAGAGCCTTGGTTTCTGCTGAATTGTTCTACCAATGCCATCAATCTGAAGTTGTTGTCGTGTTACGTCAACGTCGTCATTGTGATCTATCACTGCAGTCGCTTTTTCCGAACTTACGATTACTCTTGATTATCGTCTGTCATTTAAACTCTGTCGTATTTGAAGTTTTACCGCCGTAGATGCCGTCGTAGAGACTGCCACCACCATAGATGCCGCTGCGACTTTCATTATTCCATGTCATTATTCCCTGGATGTTATTACCTTGGTGTTTTTATGGATCTTACTTTTGCTGCTGTTAATATTGCTTCTTCTTCTACTGATGTTCCTGTTTACACGATTCAAGATTTTGGAGCTATGAAGTGGAGCTGCATTATACTTTTTTTCCCACTGGGTTTTTTTAATGAGGTGGTGTAGTGTTTCTGACTGATTTTTCATGATCTTTCTCGCAAGTCGGCCATGCTTGATCACCCTGTTCCGACTTGAGGGAGGGTATTAGGAATAAGAAAAGAGATAAAGAAGAATATACTAGAGATATTTAATTATGAACATTCGGCCCATTCTTGTGTAGGAAGTAATCCCTTTCCTATACCACATCGGTTATTGACAACCTAGATGCTGGTGTTTTATTGTAATCATCCTTCTGTAATAATTGCCTTTGATATTATATTTAAAGTGCCTATTATATATTTTATTGTTTATTTTACAAGCTCAGAGGAAGGGAAACAGTGAAGGGCATGACCAAAAATTACTCAAGTATACATCGTCTTGGGGGAAAGGCGATCAAAAGATTTAAAACTCATCCAAGATTCAATAACAAGATTTCAGTGTTACCTTTGAGTTTATGAGTGGCTTCTGTTCCATCCAATATTCAAACCCGAGAATAAGCAGAGGTGACAAGGAGTTCAGATAAATTTGGAGCAAACTGTGAATGAGCAACCAACTTCTTACAACACTGGGATATCGAAACAAACTTCAAATAAATTGAGTGAAATGGTTACCTGAAGGCCTGTGATCTTTTCAGGTTGTTTTTTCTTGTTCTGGAACTCAATTATATCCTTCTGCTCCATATGGTAATCTGTAATACATATCGAAACCAAATACATCATTTTTGTACAGCAATCCAAACTGTCTCATTCAAGAAATTAAGTTAATGATTATACCTTTAGGATCAATAGTATATGTTCTGCAATTCCCTTTGTGAGAGCCAATTACCACGCCCTTTTGCAGTATATATCAAAGCATCAACAAGTTAGTATCAGAAGAAAGTATAAACCATTTCAGTGAAAAAAAGATATGGTTATCTATCTCTGGTGACAAAATATACAATCTCCGGTGTATTCCTTTACCAATTGCCGGAAATTGTCCATTTCAGATCAGTTTGAATTTAATCATAAGCCTCCGTTTCTTTTCAGCAAGGCTTTCTCCAGAAGTTCCAGTTCAGCTACTCTGTCCTCCACATCCTATAAAAGCATCATTACCTATACATATCATGGTATATGATCCCTGAATTCATTTCATTATCAAACTTGAATCAAACATAAATAATGCCTGTAATTAACCAAACAAGAAAAAAGTGGAAAGCATAATCACCTTTATGACTGTAAATCCAGAATCATATTCCCAATTGATGCCAGAAAACAGCACAAACAAAGTGTTAGTTGAAATATTCAACAATATCAGACACAAATATGCAATAAGAGTCTAGAAGAACAAAACAGCTAGCAAGTTGGACCTGATTTGCATCTGGGATATAAGTTCCAGGCTTCCTGTTGCATGACAAAGGCATCCGTTGGTGCAAACACTGCCAACTAGGAAGGAACCTAGTGATCGGGTATGAAAATCTCCCCACATGAAACTTCAATGGACTCCATGGATTTCCCCACAGCAACACAACTGTGTTGATTTTGCCTCGACTGGCGAGATGGCCAGCAACCCCCTAGTTGGTTTACAATTTGCTCTCTTTTTCTGGCGGAGAAACCCGAGTCGTGGATATGAACACCGCCGCGAGCCTCTCTACCCAAATTGGGCATCTGTCGAAGACGCTGTTGAATAAAATACCTCTTGCACCTAAAGTACCAGCTCGCCGCCGGAGCGGATGTCGAAGTTCCGACGATCTCCGCCGCGACTCGCGGTGGATCTCCAAATCCAGCCGCTGAAGGACAGAGTGGCCAGTTCATTCGAAATTACAAAAATTCCCCTAGTACTGTAGATGAGTGAACAGAAACTAAGCATTTCCCCTTTAGTATAGTTAGGGCGAGTCCAACAGATGCTGCAAAATAGAGATTTTAGTGGTTTTCAGGGATTTTGTGCTCCAAGAGATTCCCCAAATCAAGCTGCAACTTGTAGAGAGAGAGGGTGAATCCCCAAATTTATAGAGAGAGAAGAGAAATTATAGGGAATGGATTTGAATAAAAAATTAAAATTCTCTCCTTCAACTTTCTACTCTCACGGCCCCTTCTGATTTTTCACCGAAGTTTTCTCCGGTGTTCAAAGGAATCGATCGAACTGGAAGCCGACAGAAGAAGATGGTGGCGATGTGGCGGAGGAACATGAAGAGGAGGAGGGAAGAGAGGAGTAAGAGGGCGGCGGAGAAGCGGCGGAGAAGCGGCGGAAGAGGGCGGCGGGTACCGGTATAATTTGATTCTATCTCTGGTGTGGTGGAGGAATGATGGTGGAGAAATGATGGATCGATCGGCCGTCTCTGGTGGTGGAGGAAGAGGGATTGGCGGAGGAAGAGGATGAGTTGCAGAGAGATTGATATTTGGAAAAAATTGAAAATAGAATATATGTATTAATTTAATATATTTAAGAATTCCTATAATAGAGGAATTGTTGGAGTGGTTATAGAGATTTAAAGAATCAATGTTTTCATTCCCTATTAGGAGAAGATGGGAAAGCTGTTGGACTCGCCCTTAGCTTAGATCTGAATCATGGTGGAAGTCGTAACTTTCTATCTTGACATTACAACATCAGCATAGTCAATATATCTTTAAGTACCAGTTGACTCGACGTTTCAACATCGTATCCACAAAACAGCAAATATAATGTAGGATATAACCTAATACCCAACATATAATATTTCATGTCCTTACAATGTTTGATAAAACACCTTTTTGGGCTTATGGTGGTTCGCTCACGCAGATGACGAAACCAACAATGAGTTTGATTGGTAATGATATGGGTAAATTTCATTGAATTTTAAAATGATCGGTGGGGACGTTCTAAAGAGGATTCCGTGCGAATTAGGATTTTTATCGATATCACCAACCCGATCAAGAGGTCTCAACCCCTAGGGTTTCTACACCTTGATAAGTAATGTATGGCCATGTATTAGAAACTTCCAAATTATTGTAGTTCTGTGGTTTGATTGGGCCTAATCCAAATTATTGTAGTTCTGTGGTTTGATTGGGCCTAATGTATTGATTGGGGGACCTTTATAAACAATTAAACAAAATTAAGCAACATTCACTTTAAAATCTCGAAAATTGTTCAAAAATTAAGTACAAAATATTTTGAGTATCCCAAGTATTATCAAGCAAGGGACTCGACTATACTACCTAAAATATAATTTATGTGTATTATGCATGACGATTAAGGGTGAGAGAGGTGTACAAGTCGTCAAACAAGTTATCATGGGTCAATAGCACTGGTCTGAAAGGCGATTCCCATCGATTTCAGATCTCGATCACTTTCTCACTTGTTCACCGGCGCCGCCGCCATGACCGAGCCCCAAACAATGCTCAGGCCCCTCCTGTGACCAATGCATAGCTGGTGGCTGGTCAATTGAACACTCATAGCATTAGTAGAAAAGCCTCCACTTAAGACACAAATTTAAGGCGTTTAGTTCATATCCAAAAACATCCGCCTTAAAAAATACTTGCGAACTGGCAACTACAAATTCATTTATGGTATAAAAATATTTAAGGCAGATCCATCAAATATTACGGCGTTTGCAAGAACTGCCTTAAATTAAATTAAGTTACGACTTCATAACTCAATTCGGTTACCCTTGCGATAAGGGTTACGCTATCGACAGTATTTATCTCTTAATAAAGATAATTAACTTGTGCGAATAATCCCTCTTTTCCTATCTCTTCTCCTATCTTAACCCTTCCACCCAAATTCGCCGCGCCTCCTCGCTCGCCAGTGCCCTCGATGTCGCCACCCGCCAAGGGCCGATGGATTGGTACGCCATCGCCGGGCTGCCGTCTTCAACCACCGAACAACTCACAACCCGGGCCTGGGCCGGGTCGACTGGATGAAGGGTCTCGTGGACCCGAGAAAGAACCCGTACATGTTCGCTCAAGAAGGCTATGGTTCAATGCCGATGTAGACATTGAGATTGTTAGAGATATAGACATTGAGATCTAATTTAGGGTTTTAAGTCTAGTAGAACTTACCTTGTTGAACGTACGTCGGGTTTGCGACGTAGTGGTCGTTGTGATCGCCTCCTCCAATATAGTTGAGATTAATAAAGAGTTGTTGTTTGTTGAGATAGTTTCCGCTGTGTGTTGTTGTTGGTGTTAAATATATATTGTGTGATTCTTAAGATATAAAATATTGAGAGATTATATCTTACAATTTTGAAATTTTGATTGATTTTTCGTTCTTATGTTTGGGAAGATAATTGATTGAATTCTGTGTTTTTCTTTGTGCTTGAAGATTGAGATTTACGAAGACAAGGATGGTGCTAGGAAGGATGAAATCGCAGCTCTTGGGGGACAGACTGCTTCTGGAGCAACGAATGTGTTTAGTGTTTTTTATATGATAGACTGAAAGAGGTACTGTATGCAGTTAATTTTAAGCTTTTCAGTTTCTTTTTCGATTCATTGAGCTGTCCATAGGAAATGTGTTGGGTTAATGTATTGATTGTGGTTTTTTTTCTGAGCGTAGATTCACGAGTACCACAGACAGCATCGTGTTGCACGCATGGTTGAGGTTAATGATGATATGAAGAGCTTCTGAAGGAGGAAATACAGATTGAATTCAGTGGAGAGGTTAGGGTTCTCTTTGACTTCTTTGTTTCTAAAATGCTGTTTTCTGCATCCGTACGTCTTTATTGACTTGTTGCATGCATGGTTTATGTACCATGCATCTTGTCAATGCCAGGGCCATACGAGCAGGTGACATGGAAATCTTGTATCTTTTATCAGTATAGTATTTGTTTGTATACTGAGTGTCTAGCCATTGTTTTACAGGAAGCTCAGAGTGTAGATATCTCGATTTACATGAGCTGTACAATGAGTTCATTAACTCTAAATTTGGAGAGCCAATGGAGTATACGGGATATCTTGATGTCTTTACCCAGACAAAGAAGCTTCTACGCAAGTTTAAGTTTATGAGGTATCATTTATGCTTTGTTGTAGCTTGATGCCTATGTGGCTCTTTGTGGTTTTTTATGCCTTCAAATTCAACAATTTTTCCGGATAATTTTCATTTTAAAAACACCTTAAGAATTTTTAAATAATTATTGACTTTTTTTTTCTTCTTCTATGCTTGCTTCTTCCATGTAAAAGCAATACCGGGAATATTTGCAGAAACTATTGGAGTATCTGGTTTACTTCATTGAGAAAACAGAACATTTGCATGATATTATTAGAATGTTCTCAAAGGTTACCTTTCTCTCATTCAAGATATTAATGTGTGTGCTTGTGAATACTTTTGAAATTGAGCATATAAACTTGTTTAAATTAAAAACTGATGATATCTTGGAATATGTGTACCCTTACTTTTGCGACTGGCAACTCCTATCCTTTATCAGGCCAATGCATGGTCATTTTCTATATGTAAGAAGAGTAGGTTAAATATTTTTACAGTTATAGAGTTCCCTCTGTAGGCAATAACATGTTTACCAAGTTATTGGCCTCTAAATGAAACGGATGCTGTTAAATTTAAATCAGAAGATTATTTGAAAAATAACAAAAGGGATGAATAACAGTTGTGAAGTTACAGGGTCAATTGAGGTGAATCGGAGGTCCTAGCAAAGTTTAAGTAAAAGAAGGTTAGATTAGTTGCCAAGCAGATTTACAAGGCACTGTTGTCTAAATTAGTTGTATTTTTATTAACTCTCTAGACTACATACTCCAAGTAGCTCCCAGCAAAGGGGCCATGTTAGTGTTATGTTCTTATATAGAATCGGATAGACATCCAACATTATGGTGACGTGCTGCCTGAGCATCTTTCTCATTATGATTGTTGTCTTAGTTGCTTCTGAGGATATAATATATTTATCCATCTCTTTTATACCAAAATTCCAATTTTGTTTAGGTAACTACTGAGTTTGAAGAGGAATTAATGGAGGAGTGGCAGAGTTGAAGGATGGGGTAGTGGAAGTCAACAAAATGGACATGCTCAAGCTGACCACTCTGTGATTGACCTTGATTATTATTCTATTGTTGAAGAGCTGATAGAAGTGGGACCTGAAAAGTTAAAGGAGGTAACATATTGCATTTAGCTGAATTAATTTGAGATATTTTCAATACATTTGATCCAAGAAACTTGAATACAAATGACATTTGTCTGTCAATGTTTATTTTTTTATGACATCATCTGTTATACCTGATGGCATGTAAAGTCTAACTAATCAGGATTTTATTCTTTGTAGGCATTGGCTGCTTTGGGTCTAAAGACTGGAGGTACAATTCAACAGCGTGCAGAGAGGCTTTTCTTGACCAAGGTTTAGAATGTTACAACTCCATTCTTGTTTTGTCCTTTCGTGATTAACATTGACAGACAAAGCGGAAGGATTTGGATTGCTCCGGCTCAATATAAGAAGGTAAGTTTGGATGTTAAAGTTTTGATTTTTATGATAGATTTGGAAGCTCTACCGACAATACTGTGGAAGAACAGGGGCAAGCCTAAAGTAGGAGTTATCAGCAATCTTTTTGTCCTCACTCCAGCAGAAGTGCACAGTACCTGCATAAACTATAGTAGGAGTTATCAGCAATCTTTTTGTCCTCATTTTCTCCTGTACTCCAGCAGAAGTGCAGAGTTTTCTTAGTGTTTCTTCATGTTATCAATCGTTTTAGCTACAATTATGCTTTATAGAGAGGAACTTTCAATTTTGTAGAAGTACTGAACTTTAAAGGAACATAGTTTGATTCTTGGAATTTCAATGTTATGTAGTTTGTTTCATTCACAAGAATATTTTGATCATTTGAATAGTGAATGGTTAAAAAGAAAAGTGATGTTGTCATGTTTACGGAGCTCTCTGATCCATTTTGGATGTGAGAGCTCATTTTTTTACCTAGGAGAATGAACTTGAGACATCGCAAGTTATCCCGTTAGCATAACAGAATTGACTTGAGACTTTGTAAGTTGTTCCGCTTGTTAGGGTGTTTTTTTTACAAAACGAGCTTCCTTGTGAACTCGCAAGCTACGTTTAAGGCGGACAACTCATGATCCAAGGCGGAAACAAACGCCTTAAACAATGAAACATTTAAGGCGGAAGAGGAACCGCCTTAAATGATTTTTTAGTTTTAAGACACACCCACCAAAAGCATTTGTCTTCTGTCTTAAAACGTGAAGGATGAACCGCCTTAAATGGATTGATTGTGTAGTAGTGTAGGAACCCTAATCCAATCGTAGCTTTCTTCAATCCAAAATCCAGAGCAGATCACTTGGAAAAACTCGGATTGCACTTCTATGATGAGGAGTGTGATCGGCTCGAAGAGCCCTTGAAACATACTTTGTGGGCAAGTTTTCTAGGGCTCGCCCGAGACTGTATAAACTCCGGGGAGATTTCATGTCGGCTGGGTTCAAGGGACAGTTTGAGATCTTTTTACTCGATAATCACCAGGTTGTATTCCATTTTGATATTGCAGATGATTACTATAGATACTAGATGCACAAGATTTGGAATTTTGGGGATTATTCCATTAGAATCACGAAGTGGAGTCCATCCTTTGATCCAAATGCAGATTCGCCAATAGTTCCGGTATGGATATCTCTCTATGGCCTTAAAAGACAGTTTTTTGATGAACACACATTGTTGTCTATTGGAATTTGATAGGTACTCCTGTAAAGTTTGATCAAGCCACCTTGAACAAAACTAGGCCTCAGGTAGCCAAGAAATGTGTTGAATTGGATATAACAAAACCCCTAATTGAGAGTGTTTGGATCAGTTTTAGGGATATGGGATATTGGCAGAGAGTTGAATATGAAAGCTTAGCTTGTTATTGTAGAATCTGTTCAAAAATAGGTCATCCTAATAATTCCTGCAAAAGTGAGCCTAGACCTAAGCATATAGTCCCATGGAGACCAACACTGATAGATTATGCACTAAATACTAAGACTGATCAAAATGCATCATCTTCTGGCTTAACTAATAAAGAGAAGAATGTCATACCAATTGATGTTATTACTAATAAGTCTTCTAAAAAAATCTCCTTGGAAAAGAGAGGTGCTTAGAAAATCTGGAAGGAGAAAGCTGCTAAACATCACTCAGAAGATCAGCATACTTCCACAAACATCCCTACTCCACAGACAGCTATAGCTCAACAAGAGAAAGCAAAGGGAGCTATGCCCCATCATGATACAGCACTAGTGGTTACCACTTAATTTTTAAATAATCCCATGTCCAATAATGTAATGAATTCTGAGGTAATTACAATCATAGATCTTGAAACTGAACCAGAAATTGCACATATTGTGAAAGAAACCATTTGTAAACCTCCCAGGGTTCCTGATACAACTAACCATGTTATTGAGCATGTTTCAGATTTAGGATCTGAGGAAGGATATAATAAAGACCTGCAACTAGAAGAAAAAGGAAGGAAGGACTCAGGAGTGCAATCATCTAATACTGTGGATGGATACACTAAAGACCCTGATTTCGGCAAAGAAAAACAAAGGAATGAACCACGGAAGGCTACACAAGAGCAGGTAAGTCAAGTGATGCACTCAACTTTATCCTCTGAGGTCAAAGGTATGATTGAAAATGTATCCCCTTTGCCTAAATTACAATGGTCACGGGAAAATAATCTAAAGAAGATGGAGATTTTATTCTAGAACAAATTGATCAAGGAAAATTTGATAGGCTTTTATCTGAACAAATAGATACAAGTACTCTTTTTTTAATGTCAAAACCATCCAAGTGGACGGGAGGATTATTCACGACTCCTCAACCCTTCATAAAAGCGGTAAAAATACATGATCGGGTTTGAGAACCTAATGATACACATAAAATCTTTTCGGGGTTTCTGTGGCAATTTGAATGAGGTGCAGAGTGATTCCAGCATAGCCGTACTACTACTCCGCCTCGGGTGGCTGCATGTACTACTACTAAAAAAGGGATATATCGTAGAATCCTAAGGTCTAATAACCTAAAGTATCTAAACTGCATGTCAGGTATAATATCCTTAACTCACAGTATAAAATACTCAAAATCTACAAAGTTTATGAAATACAGCGTCGCCGTTAGTAAGCTGTGAAAACTACAAACGGCTTGAATTTCTCCTTGAACTGCATTTCATAGACCGAAACCCAAAGGGTCTTCCCTTCCGCCAACTAACGGGTTAGGAGGAACATGACAAACAAATAGGCAAGGATACTCCATAAATTAGTCAGGATAGTTTTGCCAAAAGACCCACTCCAAATCATATCCCACTAAAAACCAGATATATGTAGATTGATATCAAAACTAGAGCAATTCCAACCAATCTTGGTCTGATTGGCTAGTGGCTAAATGTTGGATAGACAAATGAAATCTAACACGGTATAAACTAAAATCTTAACCGGTCTACAAATCTAGTAATAGTATCGCCAATAGTAAATTTTGAAACTACTGTGAATTGGATTTCTCCTAACTGCACCAACCAGATCGGAAGCTAATCAAAGTTTAACTGAACAAAAGGACCCGTCAGAAAATCTAAGATTAGCAGATCACATTCAATCCAATAATTTAGTACAAACATCAAGACACATAAATCCTAAAAATACTGAAAATAAATAAAGGAAAAAAGAAGTAAAAACACCTTCTCAATCTAATTTTTCCAGTTCCAAGAGATCCGTACAGAACTAAGTCAGAACTGGTCTTATCGAACCGGGCCAAACCGACCCGACTGAACCGAGTCGACCCAAACGAAGCTGGCTGACCCGACCCGAGCCGAGCCGGTTAGATCTGCAAAAATCCCCATCCAAAATAGATCATCATCGGTCGACTAATCCTTCTGAAAGCAGTCCGTTAGTCTCCGGAGTGGGCCGCTGGTGGGTGATTCACGTCTCTCCGTCAGACAGTGCTCAAACGACCCACGGTCGGAGCTTGCAGAGACCTGCGCCGGGGGCGAAAACCAGATCAGAAACGATCTGCAGCCTGTGGCAGCGGCTTGAGCGGACCTGTGTTTAAGCACTACTAGAATATCAAGCCATCTAAGGCAGTTCATCTTTCATGTGTTAAGGCAGAAAACAAATGCCTTCCCTTGTAGTGACTTAAATGAGAAAAATCATCTAAGGCGGTTCCTCTTCCGCCTTAAATGTTTTTGGATTTAAGGCGTTTGTTTCCGCCTTAGATGAAGGCTTATCCGCCTTGCTCAGTACTTACGAACTCGCTAGCATGCACGTCTGGATGATATGAATTGACTCTTTGCGAGTTCGTAACTAGCCAACGCTAATACTTAACAAATGGTTGATTGTTTTGTTACGACAGAAGCTTACGGATCGCCAGATGAAATACTAACGATATCGCAACACTGGAAAGCCTAGACTGTTATGAATGTGTGCGAGATTGGTTGCGACTTTAACATTGCGGATCGCTAACAGTAGTTACGACTCCGTAAGGTAGCCTAGCTTGTCATATATTCGTCTGCTAACGAGACTAATTACGAGAAACAGAGGTGATTCGCTGGGTCTAAAGTACCGAAATCGTTACAAGGCTAAGTAAACATTTAGGGTTAAACAACACGAGCCAGGTTACGACAGCAACGTGCTACTCGCTAGTAATACCGTAGCGACATCTCAACAGAAAAATTGTATATAATAAAAATTGTAAAAATTAAATTATAAAAATATAATTAAAATTGTTGGTTCGAGAGAGATAACGATGTCGTAAGAAAATCGCTTATGTGCATAGTTACGGACTCGCTACTAATGTCGCTTCATTTAAACGACGTTGTTTGAGCATTGGGTGAGCGAGAAAAACAGATGACGTTACGACTAAGCTAGATATTCGCCTGGTGTTAGCGTGAATAGTTACGAGCTCGACAGAGATCAAATTGGAGAGGCAGAGAAGAACGAGCGATTGGGTAGCGATGACGCAAAAACTAAGTTCAGAAATTTAATCCTGGCGAGTGATGTAGCGTCAGTATAAGATGGTCGCAACAATTTTAATGTAACTGGTGAGAGAAGTAACGATATCGCAGCGAATTCATAAGTGTCACAAAATTATAGGATTTGAGCCATTTCCACCCATTTCCACTAAAATTGGGTTTCATTTTAATTGTCTAAGCTGTCAATTGCAAGATGCATGGTATGTAAGCACAAAACATGAACATGAAACACTATCAAGCCACACTTTATAAACTAATGGAAGTAATGGAACTCAAAAGTATATGCATCCATTTGACAAAAAAAGAAACTAGCTTTTATTGGGAATGTGAGGCCTAGAGATGTACCGAGATCTAATAAGGACCAAGTGTCTAGCCAATGCATCTCTACCATCCTCCAACTCCTTCTTGGTGTATGGTGCATGATTTTCCTCGATAATCTAAGAACATGAAATGTTTTTTTAATACTATTAAATGCAACGTAGATAGTAATAGGTACAATAAGTAGGTTATAAGAATGCTTACGCGATGTAATTCCAAATTATCTTGAACAAGGCCAGCTACACACTCGCTTGCGTACAACATCATATAGTAACCGCACTCCCAATTTGACAATTGCTTTCGGTGCTGAAAGTGAAGAAGTATAACAAATGATTTGAAATGAAATCATAGTGGAAATAAATGAGCATTGGATTTGTAATGTCACCTGAATCTGTATAAGGTTGAAGGGAAGTAGTGTGTCGTCATGTGCACTATGCATGGCAACCTTTAATAAATCTGTAAATTTTGTAGATGGACCAAAGTGTAGCGGGTCCATCCAATACACTCGCTTCAACGATGGTATCATAACTACAAAACTCCAATGGCCACTACATATTTTAAGAAATGAAAATGTAAAAACCCGGCTCGAAGATTAGAACGTTTACGAAATACAAATATCAAATTGTAAAAAAAGAAAACTAACCCCTCTAGATATGGGCCTATGTAAATTGTCTTGGTCTTGTCACTAAGGATCTTAGAGAGATAAGCAAGTCGTGATTGATTACTTTCATTCATTTCTTGCAAGCATATTGGGTGAAAAAAACCAATGAAAGTCTTTGCGTTTAGAGAAAGGCATTGCATGTACCTAAATAAACAATAGATGGGATATGAACGTATAATAGTGCACAAGTACATGAAAATTCGTAACTTGCAATACGATAGAAGAGATGAGATCAAGTAGCTTACATTTGATGTAGTATAAGGATTGTTTTGGGAAGGGTTTTATAGTGCCAGAAAAGGGCAAAGTCTTCCCATGGAAAGACTAATTCCCTCGCTTCGCCGAACACCTGTTTATTGGAGTAGAAATAGTAAACAGAATCCCGACTATGGTGGCCCACCAGATCATAAAACATGCGAAGGAATCCCGGGAGTGATTTTATGAATCCAACTTCTCCCGCCGACATCGGCTTCTTAGCTACCGGGAAATCTAGTGGGTCTACGACGGGTGAAGGTGTGTTTCTATTAATTGGGATAGAATTAGAATTCACATCAACGACCAACCATTTGAGCCACACAAAAAAACGGCCCAAACCTTTACCCACCCACTGTCGTGCACTCTTGATCCGAAGGTGTGCATATTTCCTTGTTGGTTTCAACAATAGGTTGGTCAAAAGTAGGTTGGTCAAAAATAGGTTGGGCAACCTCATGTTGTGGTGGGGAAGGATGTAAACCTCTAGACGAGGGTCCATTGATTGGATCGGTGTCACAAAAATCGGATGGAAGAGGATACTTTATAAAAGAACATATATTGGCCAACATTGTTTTCAATTTCTTGACCTCTTGGTCGGATTTTTTGGCTTGGTTCAATGCTATTTGGAGTTGATGGTTTAGGGTCTTTACTACTACGTTTGATACCAAACGCCTCTATTTGAGTAACATAACCACCAATCCCCTTAGCTCTTCCCGGATGCTCGGCCTTCCCAAGTGCCCTACGTAGCACATCGTGTTTACCGACTGGGATGAACAAGCCTTCTTCAACTTCACGCTCGACCTCGTCCTAAAAAGGTAGTATTGTAAAATAAAATTTATTATCATCATCAATTGTTGTGTTTGATTGTTTGATTGTAGTACTAAAATGGAACATGGTATGGCGTAGTAGGTAAAGCGTACCACTCGATTAGCCACCCTTTTTGCCTCATCACTTGAAAAAGTCCCGTCTTTTTTAATTCTACCAAAGACGAATAATTGCTGTCTACTATATGTTGTAGGGTCTTCGGCAATGACTAGCTTGTTCGCCTCTTCCGCGTCCATGCCCCCATCCACAAGCTCTTTTACCTCGGTTTCCCTTTTTTTTTTTGAGGTCTTCCTCCCCACACCCAAGTACCCCGCCCTACCCCCGGTGTAAGGCATAACATTATCAACAGTGGCTTTGCGCTTCTTATCCCCCAAACCCTTTTAAAAGGTCTATGTTATTTTAGGAATAAAGCACTAATGGAAACAAAAATATTTGGCTAATTGGCATGAAACTATTATTGCAAGATCTAGTAAGTAAACTAACCTTTGCGTCATTTTCTAACCATCGCTTCTTGAATGCCTCCCAAGTAAGGGGTACAATGTGATTGTAACGCGTACTTGGATCTTGCCCGAACCTCGTGCCCTTTGGTTTGATATAATCCTTGGCAAGGGTATATTTGTGTTCTCGATGAGCCTTTGATGCGATTTGAAGAGCCTTCTTCTTCACTTGATCATAAGATGTTGCCTCGATAATAAAGGGGCGCTACAAATGTGATCAAAACTTAGTCACATTCACAATTTTCAATTGTAATTAAAAATAACAAGTGCCACACTAACCTTGCATTCCTTCCATATATCCTTCTTTATGTCGATGCTTAGTAGCCTCCAATCCTTTGTGTCTAATGGTGTGCGTATCCTACCCGTCTTAGCACACCAACTCGACCATTGCGCGGCATCATCGTCGGGCCAAAAGCAACACCAATGTCATTAAACTTGACATGTGTTAGTATTTTGTTATCGATCCTAATCTCTAATTCTCGACAATGTGTGAGGAGTTGAGCTTCTTTCGATGCGCGACTTAATTCTCGTTGTCTTTTAACCTCACTTGAACCGCCAACAACATTCCCCCCCCCCCCCCCCCCGCCCCCCACTTGAGTCGGAATTACCGGAACTTGTTGGGCTATCCATTAAGCTTTCCCTTGCGTAGTATAATTAGTTAAGGCCTAAGACAATGCTAATAAGTCAAAGTTGTACTTCTAAGTAATACCTTATGAAATATAATCCTAAAATTTAGGGCTAAATTTGCAAGTGACAACATTAAAATAAAATCTTGATTTTCGTTCGGGACATGCTTCTGACATGATATTTAGTAATAATATGATTAACGGAGGCACTATGTACAAGAAAATCAAATTTTTAGCAAATAAGAATGAAAAAAATCGTACCTTGGGTATATGACAAAGTTGTGTCGAGAGAATTGATTATGTTGGTTGGGGATGTTCTACCTTGTTTGTCCCTCTCCTACCCACAACAAAGGATGTTACCAAATTGAAGAAGCACAACTAAAGATTGACATTAATTGCAAGAATATAGAGAAAAATGTGGTTGGGAATTCATTGCAAAACTTACCAATCTTTTGCATTCAATTAGTGGCTAGTTCCACTTTGTTTTGACACAATTGATGTTTTGAACATGTATGGGATGGGATATGGAGATTTGATGTGAAGAAAGGTGAGGAGATTTGAGAAGATGTGTAAAAGTTTAATTTTTGGAGATGAAACCCGTAAGATGTGATGTAAAAGATGCCAAAAGTGTTGTGTTTTTCTGTTCTTTAACGTGTTCATTTTATTGTAGCTTACCTTGTTGCGAACTCGGAACTCTCTCGTTACAGCTGACTAGGGTTGTTACGATTTCGTGACATGCTCATGTGATAACTTTTTTATGGTGTACTTTATCTTTCTAGCGACATCGTAACTGAAAAGCCACAAAAATTTTTGTGACTTGGTAGTTGCGACTTAGCTACCTCTGAACACCAGAGCTACATAACATAAATAGACTTTTTTTACAACGCACTCATACATGCTTGGATCACGATATAAACAATATGATGTTATGGAATAAAACTCAAATTCTTATATTGTAAAAATTATTTTTATTTGTTCCGTCATAAGCTGATGTATAACAGTATAGGGATTGGTTGACTTAATGTGCACTTACACTATATAAAGCGTTTCAGAATCTAGATCTGTAATTGTAAGACATTAAGAAACTCTACAAATCAAGTGTACGCTTGTAAACGATGTACGGCGATTACCTTTAAAGACAACAAAAGAGTTGTTGTTGACACATGAACTACATATATGTGCAGTTCACTTGCTTTTGATTAGAGAAACTTGGTTTACTGTAACTCATGTCTGTGACTACAAGTACAATTCATGAAGTAAACAAAGTATCATGCACACATACACTCACCAATTGTGATCACACATCATACTAACGATTATCGCTTCATAACATTGCATGTTGATGTACTAAGATTTGCTCTGATAGACATAATATTATGATCATATCTTCCAAATTTAGTATTATACTGTCTATATAAAAAATTAAAATATTTTAGAATATGATTGTTCCTAACCAAACCTTAATAGAATTATCTTGGTTTTACATGGAGTTATGTTATATTTCTTATGTACATTTCCATGCTGATGTACAAAGACGTACTCTACTTGAGGTAATCTCATGACCGATATTTTCCAAAAAATGGTATTATACTCTCTCTTTTAAAAATGTATATATTTCAGACTTTTAAAGTGTTTCAAAAAAAAAAATTAATATTTTTTTAGTTATCTTCAAACTAGCTTGTTTACTTGCGAAATCGCTACTTTACAAGTTAACATAGTTAAACCCTAAACCAACAGACCCACAAACCCATGAAACCCCAAAATTCTTGTTGCGATATCGCTAGTCAATAAGTATATATAAAAAAAGGTTTTTGGCTACTAGCGATTTCGCTACAGGTTTAATTAAATTTGATAAAATTATGAATAGAGCTTGTAGCGACATTGCTAAAGACACGCTTGACTGACGGGCATATTAAAGATCTCTTAACTGAAACTGTAGGTATGAGAGACTTACTTACGATATCGCTAGTAGGTTTAGGTAGCTACTAACGTGTGA
Source organism: Sherardia arvensis (assembly GCA_948330725.1). Lineage (NCBI taxonomy): Eukaryota > Viridiplantae > Streptophyta > Magnoliopsida > Gentianales > Rubiaceae > Sherardia > Sherardia arvensis. The sequence goes on along the minus strand of OX415236.1, from coordinate 37,023,477 downwards.
GGTAGCGATTTCGCTACACAACTGAGTTTAAAAAAAAATTATCGGGGCTAAAATTAATTAGCCCCAAATTGAAACCGAGAGAAACCAGACGACACATACAAATCCGTCCTAAATCCCAGCATTCTAGCCGACGTTATGCCGCCAAAAACCAGGGGTTCTGGCAGTGGAAGAGGCCGGTCGAGTTCTAGTAGTGGTAGGGGACGGGGAGCAGCCGGAAACAAGCGCCACCGGACTGAGTACGAGAATGAGGAGGTTCACCCGCCGGCGGCACAAGAAGTTCCTGTTCAGCCACCCGCCGGAGATGCCGGAGCTGATGTTGATGGCGCTGCCACCCCAGCAACTGCCACTGAAGAGGCAGATACTCCAGAATTCTTCAATGACGCCGCCAGAGCTAGGTATACTCGCTGTTCTTCTCGGAAAATAGTTAATAACAATGTGTTTGATAGTTGTGTTGTGCCAACTTTGCAAATCGATTATGTGCTAGACCATTTTAGGGAACAGTATCTAGACTATTTACTACAACTCCCCGAGCTCATTTACCTAGAGGAGCTCTTACAGTTTTATGCAAACCTAGGGTTAGAGGAGGGTTCGGATGATATCACTACTATTGTGAGAGGGGTGAAGTTTAAAGTAGATAAGTTTATGATAAACAGTGTGCTCAAATGTCCCTACAAGAGTCGTGACGATCTCAGGCCTACCAAGAAAGATGGGCCGTACGAGGTTCATTATGAACAACGCTTTCCAGCTGTTAGCCCCAAACAGCCGTTGAATGCGGGTGAGATGGGTATGAAGTGGTTTGGGAGAAAATCAAATAGGCCTGGTACAGCTAGGAGATACCCGATCCACAGGCTAACCGAGGAGCAGCGATTAGTGTTTGAACTAATCTGCGGGAATGTGTTGTCATCCCTTGGCCATGCCTGCGAGCCAACAGTTTGCAGCCTCATGGTGTTCTACCACATCATGGAGAAGATTCCAATCAACCCCGGCTACACTATTCTGACACAGATGATGAAAATGGCGAGGCACAAGACCGCGGCGCTTCCATACGGCGGTTTGATTACAGCCTTGATCAGGAAAGCGGGAATTTTCCCAAGAGGCCGTCCGATGCCGCTTGGCAAGTACGACAAGGACTGGCTAAAACACAAGAGATTAGAGATGAAGGCTGATGGTAAGTACGGGAAAAAGAAAGAAGCTGAAGAGGCTGCTAGAAGGGCACGTGGTGGTGTATCAGGTATGATAATGCTCACATCTTTACATATTTTTTTGTTTTTGTATAAGGGAGTTGAAAGTGCTCACAGGTATTATAATGCTCACATCGCAAGTTTTGTATGTATTGTAGATGCTGTATTTGATGCCCGTGGTCGGCTAGTAGTGTCTCTGGGTCAATTGGTGAATGAGATTGAAATGGTCGAGAAGAGGTCGAATGCAAACAACGAGTATCTCAACAAGCTGGTGGCAAGTGGGTTGATAGACTGCGAGTTGAGTGATGACGAGGAGGTACCGGATTTTCTAACTACATTCCCCAAGAACACCGACTCTGCCGGGCCAAGTGTGCAACAGCCGAAAGAGAGCGCCAAAGACCAGTTGCCTGCAAAGGGGGAACCTGAAATTGGTACTGACGAAGAGGAAGACGATAGTGATGGAGAAGCCGATGTGGATAGTGACGGGTCTGATGGGGAAGACGATGTGGAAAAGTATGAGATGAAGAGGAAGGAGAGATTGATTGGTGAACCCGAGTTCGCTGAGGAATCAAGTGAAGTCCATGCTGAGAAGACATGCCAACAAACACAAGATGATACGACTCAAATTGGCCAAGACAAGGAAGAAAATGACCAAGGCAAGCCACAAGATGACCAGGAGAAGGGTGTTGAAGACGCTCCAGTGGAGAAGCTAGATGGCGTAGAAGATAATTCGACCGATGATTTACACGCCCTTTTAGTGGCAGGCCTGTGATGTACTAGACTTAATAGGGATGATTCAACATGTTTTGTTTGTTAAGATATTTCTATTTGCATTCAAGTTTAATAGACTTTTTAGTTTGTTTATGGTGATGCAAAGGTCATAATTCAGACTTAGAGCATTTCATGTTAACTGGAAACAAGGTTGTACTTGTGAGAATGTACATTTTGCTAGTGTGAACTAGGTTCTAGCGACAACGCAGGTAACTCGCCTACTACCAAAATGAAACTGAAATGAGTCTCGCGAGTTCGTTACACGATCGCCTAACCTTCCGTGCATCTTGCGAGCTTGCTACGACCCGTAGAACTTCAACAGAGCCTAGCACGCGATTCGCTTGCGATATCGTTACCAAATCGTCTACCCTTTCCGTGTCTCTTGCGATCTCACTAAGACCCGTAAAACTTCAACAGAGCCTAGCACGAGAGACAACTAGAGATCTCGTGACTAGGAAGCAATTAAGTAGCGAGTTCATAACCTAGTTGAGTTAATCTTGACCTTGTTACTGATGATACGCCGTCGTTTTACATAGTAACGAGAGGGTTACATACTCGCAGATACATAATTGTACCCCCAGCTACGCAGTTACGATTTCGCTACTTTCAGGTATATAGTTACAAAAATTGGGGATTTTTTGAATTGATACGCTGTCGTTTTGTACTCTAACGAGTGAGTTGCGTTATCGTAAGCTGTATTGTTATACCCCAAGCTAGGAAGTTACGAGATCGCTACTGTCTGTTATATAAATAAAAAAATTGGGGATCTTCAGAAATCACAACGCGAGAAAATCAATTGAATCCAACCCAAACACAAAAACCGTCACGCTCAAATCTCCCAACAACAATGGCTAGGACTAAGCAGCTTGTACACAATCCGTTTGTACCTGCTCGGCGACCACCGGCACAGGCGGGTTCATCTCAGGCACCGGCAACCGCGACTCAGGCTGCTGGTTCAAGCTCTACCAAATTTGACAAGGCCAAATTCGTAAGTTTTGATGCTTCCGAAACCTATTATAATTTCATGGAGCATAGTAACTTGCTAGAATGTTATGTGGTAGATTTCAATCAAATTAAAGACTTAGGGTTAGAAAAAGTGATGGAAATCTTTCAAAGCCACGACATGGGTGAGCTGTTAGGTTTGAATTACGCGGCACATAAAGATGAAACGTGCCAGTTTTATGCTAATTTCCACCAACTTATCGAGGAAGAAAAGGAAACGGGTAGGTGGTTTACTAGGGTAAATAAGAAGGACTTTGAGATCGGGGAGGAAATGTTTAACAAGGTATTAAATGTGTCTTATGCTGTAGAGGAAGATTTCAGCGATCCTCCTACCCCTGGTTTTTATTGTAGGGAACAATGGCCCAACAATGCCATTCTCGACCTGGAGCAAGTGGCAGAATTTGCGGAGAAGTATTTTGGTAGGCAAAAGGACAATTTAGGGAAGCCTAGGGATTATAAGATTGATAAGCTTAGTTGTGAGGATAGGATAATATATGAGATGGTTGCTAGGTCTGTGGTTCCAAAGGGAGGATGGATCACCGAGATGAACTACACAACGGTAAGCATGTTTTACTGCGTAGTGGAGGGGATAAGGTTGAACCCGGGGCATGTGATATTCAAGCACATGCGACGCAGTGTTGTCGAAAATGGTAGAACAGTGAAGAAGCTACCATATGGTAATTTCATTACCAGATTTTTGACCAACGAGCACCCGAAGATGAAACTGTCTCCTAATGCGGTAGAGTGTTGCTTCTACACAATGTCCTACTTTGAGAGGAAAGGGAAATGTGAGTTGGTTGACAGCAAGTGGGAGAAAACAGGGGCGGGATCCAAAAAACCACTTGAATTTGATCCAGAAGAAGTAAGAGAAACTGTCGAAGGTACGCCTCACTACATTTCTTGTTCATTGGTTTATCACATGTTATTCAGTACATAATTCTTCAATTTGATTTGCTTCTATGAACAGCTGTACCCTCGGTGGCGTACTACAAGGGGTTAGAAGACACTGTCGACCTTATGAGGCAGCATGTGGCCAAAATAAATCAAAATTGCTGGATAACGGAGAAGGTGATATGTGGAATTGAGAGGGTGCATGCCAAGAAAAAGACAAAGATCGATCCACAAGCTCCAAAATAGACCCCACCTCCTAGCAAGGATGATTAGATTAACATTCTATATTGGCTAGTACTTGTACTAAATTCTCGAATTTAGGGTTTTTTTATAAATTTTTGTGTCTCCAACAAATTAGTATCGAATAATTTTTTCTGTTATATATGTTGAATAACATTTCTATTTTAATATATGTACTTATATTAGTAATAATATTGTGCTTTGTTTAATATTAATAATCTTTACAAATGAGTTAAATTTAAATTCTTCTGAAGTGACGACTTACTTGCGATGTCGCAACAGTCAAGTTAGCAAATAAAATCAATAAAAAAGGGACCTAGCGATATCGTAACCAATCAGAATGGAGAGACAGAAACTAATCTGCGATTTGAAGCTGGTTGTAGCGAGTTCGTAACAAACACGCTCCAGTTACGATTTCGCTACTGAGCAATTTCAGATACATTGGTATTGAGCGACGGGTGTTACGATTTCGCTAATGCTAAAGCAGGGTTCTTTTTTTGTTTGAATTACGTGAATTACATGAATTATTATCCTAAATTCAATCACAAATGAACTTTAATTATAATTACCATGAATTAAAACAAACATTTGATAGAAACACAGTATTCAAAACCAATGATAATCAAATATGCTACTTGTGTTTTTTACTCTTTTTGGTATTCTTCTTCTTTGGTTGCCGCCCCTTCCTCTTTGTAGTTTTCCTGCAGGATTAATCCACATGCCTTCTTCATGATCCATTCTGCACACTGACGCACAAACAATGTCATCATCTTCCTCTAGAGTTTCGTACACAGAGGGCGGAATGGTGTCTTTAGAAACAGTGCAGTCATCATCGAACAAGCCGTCACCATAGATGAATGTTTTCTTTCCATCAACAACGATCTCCCAAAGAGGATCAATTGGATCTTCCACATAGAATACCTGATGAGCTTGAGCCGCCATGATGAATGGATCTTCTCTAGACCCAAGAATTCCCCTATTGACTAGAGTCATGCCTAAATCCTCTAAGCGCACCCCTTCAGCTTGATCTACCCATTCACATTTAAACAGTGCGATTCGGACATGAACAAAGTCCATTTCCCATATACCAGTAATGGTACCAAAAAAACCATAATCGCCCTCTCCAGGTACTGATACGCCACTATTTTGGGTTGCAGATCTATCATCACTCCACTTAGTACCAAACGTGTATCCATTGATGTCATACTCGCTAAACGACGTGACTGTGCCGAGGGGTCTCTTTGCAACCCATTTACAACATCAGGGTGTTCACCGCCATTCTGCACATGTATTTTGAGCCAACAAGTAAAGTCGCTGCAATGAGTTTCAAGAATCCTAGGTTCCAACCAGCTCGGGTGTGTTGACCTAAGCTCATTAAGGTGAACATCAACATAAGGACTCACTTCATGATGGTTGCGCAGAATGTAGAGATGGGCTATAGAGATATCATTGGAAGAAGGGCTAAATTTAGACTTATGGCGTAGTCCGACACCATCCAATCTACCATCGTGTCTAGAGACCGGCAATCCTATAGTAGGTACATCCTATAAATAGTTGGTACAAAATTCTATTACCTCTTCCGCGACATATCGCTGCACTATACGGGCATCTGGTCGGTAACGATTCTTTACAAAATGCTTGAAAATGCTTATGTACCGCTCGAATGGATACATCCATCTCAAGTATACCGGTCTGCACAGCTTCACCTCCCGCACCAAATGAACTATCAAATGAATCATTATGTCAAAAAAGGAAGGGGGAAAATACATCTCTAGCCTGCACAATACTTCAATTACCATATCCTGCAATTCATCCAACTTACGCCGACTCACTTTCTTGCGACATATCTGTTTAAATAAATAACAGAGCCTTGCAACCGCGTTTCCAACGTGAGAAGGAAAGCAACCTCTCAGAGCAATTACGTTCAAATCCTGCATCAGATTGTGGCAATCGTGCGACTTCATTCCCACCAATTTCAGCTCCGCAGTAGATACACAACTACTAATATTAGAACCATATTTAGAAGACACCTTCACTGATTTCAAAGTCTTACAAAAACTCTCCTTCTCCTCAGATGACAAGGAATAACAAGCAGGTGGTAAGTATGTCGTGCCTACTTCTTCTTGCACGGGAGCAAGTGACGTCCTTATGCCAAGATTAATTAGATCCTTTCTAGTTTTCAATCCATCCTTACTCTTCCCTGGTGTATTCAAGAGCGTCCCAACCAAAACTTCACATACATTCTTCTCTATATGCATGACATCTAGACAGTGGCGCACATCCAAGTGCTCCCAATAACCAAGTTTGAAAACTATCGAACATTTCTTCCAAATCATAGTTTGTGTGCTTTTCTTTTTTCCCTTTCCCAGCACGTTATCCATGCCCGATACTTTTGCAAATATTTCAGAACCTGATAATGGAACGGGGTCAATGCCATTCTCTTCTTGACCGTTAAACCACTTCTTAGCACTCCTCCACGGATGACTCCTAGGAAGAAATCGTCTATGACCTAGATACGCAGGCTTACCACCGTGCTTTAATTGACAATGGCTGGTATTGCTCTCACATACTGGACATGCAAAATGACCTTTCACAGAACACCCTCCAAGGTTACCCAACGCAGGGAAATCATTGATGCTCCACATCAACATGGCTTTAAGCTTGAATTTCGCGTCCCCTCGACTTCTGTCAGGAATATGAATCCCATGCTTAAATAAGGATTCCAACTCCTCAACAAGAGGCGCTAGATATACATCAATGTCATTACCAGGCTTCTTAGGCCCCGAGATCATAGTGTTCAAAAGCACATACTTTCTTTTCATCATCAACCATGAAGGTAGATTATAAATAACAAGCATCACTGGCCATGAACTGTGGGTGCTGGACATGTTCCCGAAAGGGTTCATTCCGTCAGTAGATAGTCCTAAGCGCACGTGTCTAGGTTCGTCAGCAAATTTTGGGTACATAGCATCCATCTTCTTCCACTGATCACCATCAGAAGCGTGAGATATAATATCATCATCTTCCTCTCGAACCCTATCGGCATGCCATGTTAACAATTTTGCATCAACTGGATTGGCATACAAACGCGTCAATCTCGGTTTCAAGGGCATGTACCACATCACCTTAGCAGGACCTTTCTTTGTCGATGTTGTCACTGTTTCGCCACATACCTCGACCTTTCCCTCCTTCTTTTTCCATCTAGACTCACCGCATACCTTGTAATCATCCCTCAAGGAATCAACAATCCCCCTATACAACATACAATCATTCGGGCATGCGTGAATCTTAGTAAACTCCATGCCCATAGGACACAATATCTTGCGCGCAGCATAAACCCTCTCAGGACATAAGTTGTCCTGAGGAAGTAACTCCTTAACCAACTCTAGCAATTCCGTCATTCCTTTATCTGAAATACCATGCCTTGCCTTTAGGTTCATTAACAACAATGTTGCGCCCAGTCTAGAATGCCTAGCCCTAACATATAAGCTTGTCTGTTTATCGTCATACATTGCCTCCAGCATACTTTTCTTCCCAACAAACTCCATTACAACATCGTCGCACGTGTCTGAAAGTTGTTCATTATACTGCAGGATTTCCTCGGCGCTACCCTCCTCCATCTCAACCTGGTCACTTCCATAATGGTCTTCCCCATGCCAAACCCATTCTGTGTAGGATTTGTCAAAACCTTTACAAATTAAATGTTCACGCACTACAACAATATCTTCAAATATGGCGATGTTTCTACACTTGTTGCATGGACATCTAACCCCTCCTATGCTATTCTGCCAAGAATGTCGCAACCCAACATCTAAGAAATTTTCGACCAAATCTAAATACTCCTTCGACAATCGAGCATTCTCGTTCATTATTCTTTTGCGGTCCATGATTCACAAATCCTTCAAAAAGCTACTCAACTGCGTAGAACCTTCAACAATTATACTAACCCACTGACTTCCTATCATAAACTACACACTGAAATAACACAAAGAACAAAATCAACCAAACGACAAAGAAATTATTACATAAAACCAACCAAAATCAAGACAAAAACCAACAATTTACGAGGGTATTATGTACCTAATCCAAGAAGGCAACAGTCATACCTCTAACCAATATGAATTAATCATCCATTTGTGAATCCGAAAATACCCACATCAAAAGTACTTGATAGAATCTGTTTTTTTTAGTTTGAAAGGCCAATCCTTAAAAAAACTGCGACTGCAAGCGGATGCCTTCAGATATCGCCACTAATCCGCTGACTCTTCAGTGTAACTTGCGAGTTCGCTACAACTCAAGCACACAAACTTGCACTGTAGTTCTAAACTGGCGTGTCAAGTCACGATAACGCTACCTTCTCGGTCATCCACTTCCGACCCAGTTGCGACAGGCAAACATTTACAAGCCTACCTAAATTATGAGTCACATAAGTAACGATATCGCAATGAACAAAGTATTGAATCATTTTACTGGCGACTCTTCGTTCCGATATCGTTGCAGCATCGTTTGTCTTTCTGTATTGGTGGCGATGTCGTGACGACCTATTACCTTTAAGGCGGAAGATCTTTTTCCGCCTTAATGTCATATTTATTTACGGCACAACCCACTTCCGCCTTTAATCTGTGATTTACGTCTTAAATATATATTTTTTTCCTTGCTAGCGAGGCTTGCGAACTCGCAACTATGTAGCAAGGCGGAAAATAACGTGCCCCCATTAAACGCCGTAAATATGTGCCTTGCATCCACCCCTTTGTAGTAGTGAAGGGATCGCGCAGCTGCGAGGGTCGAGCTGACTCAAGCGGTAGTGACCCGCTCAAACCAATCGCTGGTCAGAGATGGGTCTACTAGATCGAAAAAGAAACTATATTTTGTTGAATGAAAATGGTGTTTTCGGGTTTAGGTTGGGCATGGGTGGTATAGATTATTACACTGGGTAGAGGGATGGGAGGGGTGACCTTCCCGGTGGCAATAGTGTCGGCTGCCACCCCGCCAAATCTGGTTTTTACTGTTTGGGGTGGAGAGGAAAAGGGGGGGGGAGCGAAATAGATATTAGTACTCAAATAATTTCTACAAGAAAGAAAAGGGGAAAAAATAAAGATTATACTAGTTCCTAGAAAACAGTGCTCACTAGATATCAGATTGATCCTAAATCTTTAGTTTAATCAATGATTGACTTTTGTGTATGGTATGTCAGAGGGATTAGGAACAAAAATACTCAAGCTAGGTTACTAAATATCAAAAGGAAACAGAGAATGGAGTTTTTTGATTATTGAACCTTTTTTGAAAAGTAATAGAATTTATTCAATTGCTTTTGATCTAGGTTATAATCACTACTACTCAGATTCAAGGGATAAAATCTGGATATTTTGGAATTTTGTTTTTTCAGTCAATATTATATATGTTCATGATCAATGCATAAGAACTGAAATTAAACATTAAACTTTATCTACTGTATGAAATGCTTGCTTTATATATGCCAGACATAATTTAGTGGCGAGGAGGGATTTATGGATTGAATTAGCTAACTACAGAGATATCCCAACCATATACATTGGAGATTTTAATGTCATGAGGCTTTCCAATGAATATATAGGACCTAATCTAGTGAATATATAGGACAATTTGCACCTAATCTAGATTCTATTATGGAATTTAATGAGTTCATAGAACATAATGCATTGACTGAGGTTCGATCTACTGGTAATATGTTCACTTGGGCTGGGAATAGGATAACTAGGACAGGTAGTACAAGAACAGTGTGGTAAAAGCTGGACAGGGGACTGATTACTTGTACATTTCAAACTCTCTTCCCTAACTCCAGTATTAGAGTAAAGTCAAGAGTAGGCTCAGATGATGCACCTTTATTGGTTAAGTTGGAGAATCAGGGTATGAGTAATAACGTTAGGGCATTCAAAGTCCAGCACTGCTGGTTCACTCACAAGGACTTCATGGAAACTGTAAAGGAAAAGCTGGACATAAGGGGCCTGGATTCATGGTATGCTTAAATTTTCAGTTAAGCTCGGAAGGTTAAAGATGAAACTGAAGGAATGGAATAAGAGTGTGTTTGGAAATGTGCATGATGCTGTCAAATTAGCTGAGGAGAAGGCATTACAGAAGGAGTTAGCATATCAGGCATGTGATACTGGTTTGAACAAAGCAGAGCTACATCTAGCACATGCAGATTAACACAATCATTGATAAGGGAAGAGACCTTTTTGAAATAGAAAGCAAGACTTAGATGGCTGGGAGAAGGAGATTCTAACACAAAATTCTTCCATGCAATAGTTAAGGCCAAATATGCTAGGCAAAGGATTGCTATGATAAATAATTCTTCAGAGGAATGAATTACAAATCAAGATGAGATAGGGAATGAAGTTGTAAATTATTATACATCTTTGTTAACTAATGATTCTTTGATTTCTGATGACAGTATTTCAGAGGAACTGCTTTCTAATATCCCACAGATTGTGACTGAGAAACAAAACAACGGCTTGAAAAGGATGATCATAGAGGAAAAACTGAAGAGAATAATAATTGAAATGGATGGTGAGTCTGCCCCGGGACTAGATGGATTTACATGTAAGTTTTTAAAACAATGTTGGGATATAGTAGGTGATTTACTAAATGTTGTGAATGAATCTTTACTGAGAGTCCCTATCCCTAGAGCCATAACTCTAACATTCATCACCTTAATACCAAAAAAACAAGTAAATACATCTTTTTCAGATTACAGACCGATATCACTCTCTAAGTTTTTAAATAAAATATTTTCAAGAGTGATAATGGACAAGCTAAAGCCCATAATGCCCCGTCTTAATTTCCCAAGAACAATTTGCATTTGTAAAGGGTAGGGAACTGGCTGACGATGTTTTGCTGATGCATGAACTAACTGATTATTTGAACAATAAAACTGGGGGTTTGAATATATTTTTTAAACTGGATATGATGAAAGCATTCGACAGGGTATCATGGGTATTTCTTGAAAATCTTTTGCTAAAGATAGGTTTTCACACATAGTTAGTTACAATTATAATGGGCAATATCAAAGCAGCCACCTTTCAATTTTAGTGAATGAAAAGCCATTTGGATCTTTTTTGGCCTCAAGAAGAATAAAACAGGGGGACCCCTTATCTTTATTTCTATTTGTTCTGCTGATTGAGGCCTTTACAAGGACAATTGGTTGTCTATTTTTTAACCCTAAAATTGATTTTTTATGGCCTGCCCTGCCACATTCAGCTACAAATATCACAAATTTGAGTTTTCAGATGATACAGTAATGTTCTTGAAAGCTAATAGGCACAGTCTCCAGAATTTAATGATTTTCCTCAACAAGTATGAGACTGCAACAGGTCAGAATATAAATATAGACAATTCTGCTTATTATCTCTCAAGCTCTGCACCAGCCTCTTACCACAGATTAATATTGGAAGAAACATGTATTCCAAAAGGTACTTTTCCATTTAAGTATCTGGGATGCCCTATATTTATTGGTAAGAAGAAACATACTTATTTCCAGCCTTTATCTGATACTATAGTTGCAAAACTAATCACTTAGGCAAAATAAATGGCTAAATCAAGCAGGAAGACTTATACTTGCAAGACATGTTTTATCTGCTATTCCACTTCACATATTCACTGTGATAACCTAATAAAGGAGTGATAGATAGATTGCATGTCATGCTTAATAAATTCTTTTGGGTAGCTCTGATTATGGAATGAATATAATTTTGAGATCTTGGGATAATCTTAGCTATCCATATCTAGAGAATAGACTTAATGTTAAGAACCTACATACTCTGGTTGATAGCTTCTCACTTAAAATATGTGGTGGAAATTACAAAAAGGAACTAGTTTGTGGTCTACCTTTATGTGGTCTTTACCAGATTCAAAGAAGAAGTCAAAAACATGGAGAAGATTTACTGAAATGGATGCAATTGCTAGAGGAAACTCTCTGATTCAGTTAGGGTCAAGTAAATTTTCTTTTTGGAATAGCAACTGGCTTGACATGTGATGTTTAACTGATTTATGGGATATTGATCATGATTTGTTGTGCCCATACTTAATAGTCAATGAATTCTTTTATAATCAATAGCTTTATGTGACTGAGTTGAGTCATGGATTACCTGATCATGTTTGTGTGTCACTATCAAAATATTTCCTAATATTTGATAAATATGAAGATGTCATGATTTGAAAACTTGAGACTAATGTGAATTTACAATTTCATGAGCTTATAAGCTACTAAGAAAGAAAAAGAGCCTTGTCAGTTCTTACAATTCTCTATGGATGAAATTTGTGCCAAAAATATTTTCTATCTTTAATTGGAGGTTACTAAACAAAATAAAACCATTAGGAGAGATATTGCAGGAGCATTCATCATACTTATTATTTGTATGTAGTTTCTGTGGTCAAGCTGCTGAGGAGATACTTCAAGTGTTCCATAATTGTTCTTTAATCAATTCTCTTTGGTTATACTTGCATAATATGTTAGATCTGACACCTGAGAACTTCAATAACTTATGGGACATGTTTTTTAATTATTGGAATCTGAAGGTCAAAAATAAATTACAAAGAACACTAGTGAGAATATTGCTAGTTATTGTTAACAATATGGTGTTCAAGGAATTTATATATGCATGATAATATCAAACCAAGGTTACAGTTTATGATAACATATGTGACTAATGCTCTGAAAGTATTCCGAAAGTACATAGGTTACATTGGAGTCGGACTGAAGCAGGGACAATACATCCCCAACTGCTACAATTAGCTCCAGTTTCCTCAATCAAGCAAAAAGGTGTACAAATTGTGAGCTGGAAAACACCACAGAAATTCAAGCTAAACACATATGGATCTTCATTAGGCAACCCTGGTTATGCTGGTGTAGGAGTAGTGATAAGAGATGCATCAGGACAGGTGACAACAGCTAAAGTAATTTTCTTGTATACGAGGACAAGCTTAGAAGCAGAAGCACTAGCATTAGCAGAGGGACTGGGATTAGCTTATTAAGAAGGAATTGAAGAATTAGAGGTAGAAGTAAACTAACTCATACTGCTCAAAATGATCAGGAGATAATACAGAATACGTTGGAAGTTGCAACCAATCATGAGAGCTATATGAAACATGCAAAGTGAGTTCCTCATTCCTTTATCTCTTTGTCATATCTTTGGAGAGGCAAACTCAGTTGCAGATTCTTTGGCAAGATTAACAAGTTCGGAAAGGAAACATTCTAATTTTAACCAACTAAACCTTCCTAGAGAAATCAAAGGAAAGGTTATGATTTCCTCAGTTCCGAAATTGTTTTGCATCCTCATTGTTAGAAAGAAATAGGTCTACGAGTTCTGAAGGCATTTTCGTTCCTACCAGTTTTATTTGTCCCGACGAACAGCAAAATGATGGTGGTTCTAGGTGGATACGTTTAGCGTTGCAAAACTCAAAACTTGGTGCGTCGGGTAAAACGTCAGGTGTGTCGACTATACACTGCAAAATATCAATTTTTTTAGCCTTTGTACTGCGTCGAGCATTTTTTGCATCGCGACGACTTTGCAAGGATGAGTATTTTCTTTTTGAGGATAACGCTACATTTGTTACACTGTCTACGTCCATTGGTTTAACTGGGGTTTTGCGAGACATTATGTAGTGTTGTTCTATTGAACTAAAGTAGTAAAGCAAAGTTATATGAAGCAGGGAAGAAATTCGCAAGGTATGAAACATGTGGACGAAACTGGGAGGGAATTTATAATGGGGCGGACGTGAGAAAACATACCTGTTTGGATTCAAGCTCAGCTGAACATTGACATGTAATTTGAAGGAGAAAGTGCACACCACCACACTTTACCCTAGGGGATAACTTACTGAATGCCAAAGGAACCGCGCTAGTGCAGAATGAAGTCGAGAGAAACCTGATGCAGTGGAAGACGAATGTTAGCTCAACTATTAGAGAAAAGGTGAAACAATTGGTGGAAAAATACATGATTACGTAAATGTATCCAGTATATCCTATAAACATGCAAAATGTAACTATCAACAACAGGAAGAGATATTGTACCAGCATAAATGCCTTAAAGATGCTAACAACATTTCCATCTAGCTATTTAAACACGCAGATGAAGTGAAAATGCAAATTTTACAGGCCTTGGTGGAATTTTTACAAATTCAACCGCTGGACACAATTACTTCCTCTATTCCACATAAAGAGTATATTAGAGTCATACTTAAAACATTTGATTCTATTTTTACAACATGTAGTATGTACTTTTACCTTACTGATTAGGAATGTGCAATCCAATTCCAAATTTAATAGGTAAGGGAAATAGAAGAAATTAAAAAATAGCAGCACATATTTGATGCAAATACTGCATCAAAGAGAGGTTATATTAGTTTTTTAACATTGCAGTCTTATGAGATTGACAGGTGGCCTAAAACCATTCCATGACTAAGGATGCACAATGGAGATAAACTGCTACAGGGGTATAGGTGTTTCAGATTTCCTGAAAATGTCTAGATCCGCTCTTATTTTCTTCATCTGAATTTGTGCAGTAGTTACATGAAGATGGACTGATACAATATATTTGAAATTATATTTTTTGAATCCCAAAAAGGATCAAAATAAAAAAAAAGAAGGTTAAAAAGATGGCCAATTTTATTTTGACCACTGATTAGGAGAAGTTTTGTAGCATGAGCATAGCAAATTGAGAAAGCATATTTCAAAATCAAATAAAGAGGTGCAAAAGGGATAACGCCACCAAAAGCTATAAATTTAAAAGCATTAACCTTCAAATGTAAAAAGTGTGAGTTTCAAAAACAAACAATAGAAACTATTCTAAAACTACAAGTTTACAAATTTTGGAGTTAAAATCTTATCACACGGATGCCCTTAAAATAAGAAAATGTTTTACATGGTTTCTCATAATTTGAAATGGAACCGTGAGGATCAAAAGAATTGAGCAGCAAAGCAAGACAAGCAATTTGTTAAATAGTTTGTATCATATTTAAACGTATCTCTAATAACATAAGAGCCTAAACATAGGATGGAATGGCAAATGAGACCTCAAAAATCAAAATTAATTTGCCACCAAATACGTAAACGTATCCCTCAGAAAAATGAACAGGCATCAACTGCTTTCAATGTGTTCCTCTATAGGTCTAATGTTTAGAAACAACGTTTTACAGTCAAACTGTTAATGCTCAATATGAGTAGTAATAGAACCTCATCTGCCAGAACATGAACATCTAATATTGTACATACCCGTGTACAATAATAATATCGTCCTCTTTTGCCACCCCTAGTCCTTGTAGGTGATTTGGAGGTAAATACTTCCTGCACAACTTAATTAAGGATTGCAACACCTAATCTTTTTTTATCTCTCTTTTAAGACCATGCCTGCAGCAGCATTTATTCTGAGTGAATCCAACCATAGAAATTAAACAGAAATTCATTCATTTAGTTCTCTATGTAAAACAAAAAATGTCCAAGTACAGTGTCTATATTACTGCAGAATCACCAGAACTTCCATAAGTTTCCCTAATAGGGCTTTCTAGGTGCCCAGAGTCTTAACAACAAATAAAAAACTATATAATGTGCAGATACTATTGAGCGATCAGGCATTTAAGGCGGAAAAATCGCAGTGAATGGAAATTTCAAGATAACTCAAGCCAATGAATATTTAAAGTTCTACGAATAGAAGCGTACAGCCTGGACAAGAAAGGGATACTTGAATGTAGACACTGGCTATCGAAAACCGGTTAAGTATCGAAGTAAAGATGTGTAACAGCAGCAAATGCTAGAGTTGAAGGGAATTCGATCTATCCTATGTAATAAGTAAGGTCAATAAAGTTGGTGTTCCCCACCATCTCTGCCTACCCTCAGCATAAATATTCGACTGAAAGTGCGGTAAGTTAAAAAAAATGCAGAAATTGTAACTATCAACATCCTAACTCAAACTCTGGAAGTTGATTCGGTCTTAAAACAACCGCAAGAACCAAAGTTAACAGCAACACAAAACAGCCCCTAAGGAAGAAGATTCCATCTTTATGAAAATGTATAATAAAAACTTCAAAAAAGAACAGTAACAGAGAAATCTTTTTGAACATGAACATACAAGCAGTTTAAATAGAGGAACAAAAGACATATAAGATACGCAGTCCAAACCCAGTAAAATTATGGGGCCTAACTGGTTATAAGAGGAAGAAGAACAGTGACAACAACAACAAAAACATAAGAGGAAGAGGGGGCGAAGTGGAGGAAAATTAGTAAAGTTAGTGCTTAGAAACCCAAAGTACGTAGTTTAGGAAATTTATCGAACACATGGTGTTCGTCTGAACCCAAAGCAATTGTGGAGAGAAAGGAATACCGACCATGAAAGTACAGACTGAAATCGAAGAACGGGACAGCACAAGACCAGAAAAATAGAGCTTGCAGATGGAGTTTGCAGATGATGATGGGAGAGTGAAACACTGAATGACTCACCAGAAAAATGTCGAAGGAAGCAGCCACGTGGTCAATGGTCGCGGAGAGAACAACACGTGGTGTTCTTGGTCGCGGAAAGCGGTGGAGCTTGATCTTCAACCGACCACCGGTTCTTGTACACGAGGGACCGGTTTCTGGGCGACAAAGCAGAACAATGAGGTGGAGAGAAGAAACAGATTATAAAGAGGCATTGACCTGTTACTGGCCAGTTTTCCTCATTCCACCTTATAATATAAGGTAGATATATATATATATATATATATGTGTATGTATTTATGATGAGTATAGTTAATGTTGTATAACAAATTTTTCCTCAACGGTTTGTGTTAAGAAAGTCCAACAGACTTGTTTTCCAAAAATAGAGAACAAAATGGTATAATTCTAAAGGGAACTAAAAAGTTATTGTTTCGATCAATAAATAATAAATTAATAAAGAGTATTAAAAAGGATGAAACTACGTAGTTTTTTACTAAAACCGCCACATAACCACCACAAGTTCACCATATTCCGGCGCCTACCATATTTACATATTCCTTGTTTTTTCTTTTAATTTTATTATTTCATTCAAAGGAGCTTAAATTTCTCTCTCATATTTATGATATAGTGATGCTTACAAGATTTCGGCCTTTGCTAGATTTGGTTTTACAGGTACCAAATATTTTCCCATGTGGTCAAGCTGGTCGTTTGCAGTTTTTAAAATTGCTATTAGATAAAGAGATTGTTGTGCAACTTTTGCTTGAGTATTTCCAATTGATGGCACAAGTCTAATCTTCTTTTACAGTTTCTCAACATATGGATTTGCAATGAATGGAGCTGCAAGAGTACTTGAGCAGTATGATTGATAATAGTCGGCCCTGAAGGATTGTAGAGATTATAGAGACCACTCTCTTTCTTATAAGGCCGTTCTTGAAATTAGAGAGGTATGTTTACGTTGCAGACCCTAAATGGTTATAAAATTAAATAGCGTTTGAATTTTATTATTAGGCAATTGATAAAGTTTCAGTTGATTTTGTTATAGCTTATTAGGTGCACTGATCTTTTCTGAGTACCCTTATTTTGTGTCTTCTTGATTAAAATTTTTTTCCTTTGTACATTGTGAGATCAACTGATTCGGGTATTAGTCTCATATTTTGGTGTGCCTGACAATTAATAGAAGGTTGGCTAGCTGTCACTCGAAGTGTTTGGCCTCAGGAAAAACAGTCAAAGGCCATTAAACATTAGAGGTAATTAAAGCTGTATTGAAACATAGCCGCTTATTTTGATTCCGATATTTTTTTAGTAGGCTTAGAGATTGGAGTAGGGGTTTTATCTGGGAATTGTACGACAATTGGGTTTAACTAGGTTTTTGACCAAATGTATGTGAGATACAGGCTCTCCTGAATTTGAATATCACATGTGGTATCAGTTGCGCTTTTTCTTGCATCCGTATTTCGACTCACTAAAGTTTCATCTATTTTCTGATAGAATGGTCTGTTTGAGATTGTAATTTGCAAATAAAATGGCGTCTGGTCAGTATGATTTGTCCATCCTTATAGGTAAGGATATCAACCTGTTTTTGGTGTTTCTTTGATTTCTCCATCCATTTTTGTATAATGTGTAATTATCAGACGTGAACTTTGAAATACTGTGTGCTTTGAGAAGTGGTTTCAAGTTCCTTAAAAAAATTGTTTGATATTTGTAGGTGAATGGTTTTACAGTCATGATCGTATTAGCTCTCTGATTCTTTTCATTGTTTCGTTCTGTATATGTTTGTTTTTCACGCAAGAGATTCATCTGGCGACTCTTTTCCTGTAAACATAGCATATGACTTGGTTTTTATGGGTAATTGGTCCCTCAACAGATTGATGATTTAACAGAGCTCTGAGTGAACTTAACAAATTGATGATTGGTCATGTGTTTGGAGTGGGATTTGAATTCTCTCTTCGCACGAGCAATCCATGAAAACTTATGTCAATAGTCTCATCATCGTGAGGGAAACACTCCTATCTTTTGAATTGCAATTTCAGACAATCGAGAGGTTAGTTGCGAAAACGAGTCAGTTAGAGACTGAGAAACTGCAGAAAGAACATGAAGTTCAGAAACTGATGGATGAGAATGTAAAGCTCAATGCTCAGCTCGACAAGAAAGAGGCGCAGCTCCCGGCCATGAACAAGCAATGCAAGTTTATGGCACTCAGTGCTTCCAATTTCTAATATTGCTGCTGTTTGTGATGGCTTCATCCTGATCGATAGTTAGATATTCTGCTTGATGTTGGTTGAAAGATGTGCACTGTACTGTTTGACCTAGACTTACCTATTGTAGAAGATGTGAACTTTCCCCATCTGTTGATCTTGCATTGTGTATTCACCGAATTGTGCTACTAAGGAACTCTGGCTTTAAGTAATATAATTTTCAAGTGAAATTTTAAGAGAAATTTGATTTTTTTAAAAAAAAGTGTTTGGAGCCGAATTACATTTTGTAGTACTAAGAAAAATGGACTTTTTAAAGAAGTTTATAACCTATTAATTGAAATAAATTTTGGCATTGCTTCCCTAGAGTGAAATTGATCAATTTTTTTTATCACATCATATCTCATCAAATATAAATTGAATTGAAATAAATTAATTTTAAGTTAACAAAAATATATCGAAACAAATTTGAAGAATTGATTCGTAATATAGTAATATTTAAATTGATATCCGTGCAAAAGCACGGGTGTTATCTAGTCTTTTAATAAGTCGGGTTATAATGTTATTAAACGGGTCAGCACTCACGTGGATTATAGGCTTCCCTCTAACGGGACCCACGCGTTATGGTAAACTCTGAATGCACGTAGCTTCCCCAGCCCCACTATGTTGACCATTATTTCAGATCCATTTGTTAATTTATACTCCCTCCGAGTCCAAAAGATTGGCACAAGAACAATGGCACAATTTTTAAGAAAATGAGAAATGGGTGGTGGAGATTGAGTGTCGAGGGAGAAAAGTAAATTGTGTGGTTGAGATTAACCTAAAATTTACCAAAAAAGGAAGGTGTCATTGTTATTGAATCATCCAAGAAAGAAAAGTGTGCCAATCTTTCGGACTCGGAGGGAGTATAACATAATTGTTATGTGTTTTATAAATTTAGTTCAGCTATTCATGATGAAAAGCTAGTTTTTGTTTACTGTGTATTGTTTATGTGTTTATTGTTTTTTTAAAATTTAAAGTTAGAGGATTATTCATGGCTCCTCCCAACCGAAATAATCAAACAGATACATCGTGAGTTCGAGACAATTTGTAAGATTACAGAGAAATTTAGTTCTATAGCAATGCAGTACATTCCCTGTATCAAATAAACAAGCAGAGCCTTAAACTAAATAATGAGTCTATAATAGATTGTGGGTGAGATCAGAGGTGAATCTGGCAAATATTGTTCTCTAACACTCTAATTTTGCAATCACTTGTTGGTTCATCTCATTAAACGTTATTTGCATCTCCCTTCGGAGGCAGTAAGAGATTAACCTGTTCACTTTCACAACATCAAAGCATTATAAAAGTTCAATCTAACAGTCACAAGTTGTCTAGACAATAATTAGTATGTGAGCACTTCCCAATCCATCTCATTAAACATTATTTGCATCTCCCCTCGTAGGCAGTAAGAGATGTCTCGAGTTGCTTTCACATATTAGTTATGCCTAGACAACCTGTTCTGTCTACAAATCTGATGTACGAACCCGCCAAGAGTAAGTAACCAACATACTCTGACTCGGATTTCTCCTTGCGCACAAACACGGACTATTACGGAATCGCCAGAAGTAAGTATTCAAGCTACTCTGACTCGGATTTCTCCTTTGCCGCATACCGCTAAGAATCAGATTTGAAACTAATCACAGTTTAACCTATTCTAGGAAAACTAATGATAGCAGAACAATATTATATCAAACCCCAAATAAGCGCGTACCCATTCTTTACCCAAATACTGATGGACTTAGAGCAAAATGGATTTGCTAACCCAACTCAATACTGCAGCTTTGATGTGTAGAACGTCACAGGCAACTCAACACAATTCTAGAACCTTAACCAATCCAATTTCTCAACCTTTCCTTACAATCGCGAAAATATTTGAACATTAAACCATTGCAATTGCAAATATGTTGACCCTCTTGCCTCTCAGCTCCGATTCAAACCCGTGATTTCAGGCCAACAGCCTCCTCTTTCCGCCGATATCCACAAGCCCCAACTATATTCCTATACATATTCATCTAATTCCATAGTTGCAGCAACTGCACTGTTTCCTGTTTCATACTAACCCATAAATATCAACTACAGTTCCAAATCTTCTCAGTTTGGTCCTTTCGTCCTATCAAGTTGCCTATTCTTCACCACAAACCTCAAAGCTACACTAAGGAATTATTTTAACATGCTCAAGTCATACCTCAACCCTTCTCACTCTAATTATGCCAGTTCCTGTAAAGTCCAGACCTGACCTGACCCGACCCGAGCCGACCCGAGCTGACCCGAGCCGACTAGATGCGCCGATCAAGCCGACCAGCGCGATGAACCCCAAACCTGCGGATTTCCTGATCGGCCGCCCTCAAGCAGTCCCATTCTCGCTTCCTGATCGGAGCCCATGGTGGCCGCCCTCATTGCGGCGTCCCGGCGGTTCGTCCAGTCCAGATCCGGCTGTTCTGCTTCTGCGTCCGATGTGCTGCGCTCTGTCCGGGTCAGTCGCTGGTCGACTGAGCAGCGTTTTCCGTGGTTGTTTGCGGCGGCTTGGGAGCGGTGGCGACCCGCTCCCTCCGATGGATTCGTCCCGGATCTGTTTCTCCGGCCGGCCGTTGACTAGCAGATCTCGAACTCTCGGAATCTGTAGTTTGTCGAGCGAAGGGGGTAATAGAGGGGATATTTATTGGTTAGGGGGAAGAGGGATAGGGGAGGTCACCTCCGGCCCGGCGAGAGGCGCCGGCCGGAGCCTCCCGGCGGCGAATCTAGGCTAGGAGACCTGGGCTCAAAGTCGCCTCTCCGAAAAAGGGGATATTATTGTCGTTCACGGTCACGCCTTCTATTTTTTTTGTGTTTATTGTTTATTGTTATGTGTTTCTCTGTGTCCCGTTTCAATTTATTTGGACGTACTCCTCTAAGTTTATTAATTTAATTTAAATATATATATGAGTTATTAATTAATTGATTTAAGAAGTTAGTTTAAGAGAACAAAAAAATTTCATGCTAAAATCTTGAAATTAAAATAACTAAATTATTGTTAGCTTTATCTTGTGTATGTTATTTTTAGCTTTCATTGTTTGAAATGTTAGTTTAAACTATTTTTCTTATAAATTGATCGAACTAAAGTATGTAAATTTAATTCATTTCACTGTTGGGTTTAGTTTATATGTATTAATTCTTATTTAATTATTTACGAGATATGTGTTAGTGAAAGTATTCTTGTAGTGTACAATATATATTATCTTAAATTAATTGCTAAATTTTGTTATGGTTAATTTTATGTATATGAGTTATTAGTTTAAACCTTGGTTATTCTATAATGTCATTTTTACTCATTAGTTTACCTATTTGAAATATTTGTTTAGTTTTTACTACATCAAACTTATATCAGGTCAATTTTAGTTCAAGTATAGAAGTTTTTGGTCTTGGTCGTTTGGTATTTAAATTTGTGAGTTTGATATAAAATTTGAATTAAAATTGTTTTTTGTTTAAAATAACTAAATAGTTGAGTGAAATTTAATAAACTCATCGCACTTTTGGAATAAACTAAGATTATTATTATCTCAAATTTGTTTGTGTGTTTAGTTAATATAGTAATCTAAAATATTCAATAGTTGAGTTTTTATATATTAGTTACTAGTTTAATTAT
The DNA here is from genome assembly GCA_948330725.1 of Sherardia arvensis. Taxonomy (NCBI): domain Eukaryota; kingdom Viridiplantae; phylum Streptophyta; class Magnoliopsida; order Gentianales; family Rubiaceae; genus Sherardia; species Sherardia arvensis. Next base: position 37,001,091 of record OX415236.1, on the reverse strand, counting down.
TTCACATATTAATAAAAAATTAATATAATTATAATTAGTATATTTGGCATCATTATTTTATAAAAAAAAGTACTGGCCGCATGGGGTGGTGTGGACTGTGAGCGGGGATTATGTGGAGGGGATGGTGCAAGCTGGATAAGGTCAAAAGGAATAGGGGACGTGGTATGGGTAAGGCTCAGAAGTTAAAAACGGGAATAAAGAGGTGAAAAACGGGTTTGGTTTTATACCCACAAAATATTGTTCTTATTTTCTTATAATTGCACTCAGGTCCCTCGTCCTATCACAGACTTGTGGTAGGACGGTCCTAGCCTTTCTCCTCCAAATTTTAAGGGAGTTGCTATATTCAATATTTTACTTTTATAATTCAAAATATAATGTAAAAGTACAAAAATAATCCTAACTTATTTGATTTTTGAAAAACTAGCCAACTTGCAGGGAGTGGTAATGTCATTTAATTAATATTTTGGACTATATTAAATAAAATATTGGATTGCGTATAATATTTCAGAATTTTAACTAGACTAATAATTCATATCTAAATGTAAAAGTCATATATTGACCTAGACATAGGTGGCCTGTAGATTTTTTTACATGGATATACATATACTTACTGGTTGGGGGTAATCATGATTTAATGAAAATGCTCTAAGAAACGCACCGGCGGGCCAAGAACTTCCAATCCGGCCTGGTTCGGAGAATATGTAAACCTGGATTATTTGATCCGGTATGTGAATTTGATCGCAAATTTAACCCGATCAATGGATTCAACTCGGGAATTTACCCGATTTGTGGACACCTGCATGTTATTACACAAAAACTCTAACCTTAAAACTAAGCTAGATATAAATGCTGAACATTAATTACGCATGAAATGTGATGTATTTGTGTAAGTTTATGAAATATGATGCTGAATGGATTTTTATGGAAGTTTCACAAATGGAAATTTTTTGTTTAAGTACAGTATAAGTTTCATAATTTGAAAATGAGGTGTAATTTTTACATGTTATTTAAAAACGATGGTAATATGTTAGCATGTAATTTAATTATTATATTAAAGACATTTATATCTATTTTTGTAGTCTAAATTTAACAAAATTTATTAATAATATTTATACCAATAATTTGTAAATTAGTCTTGAAATAGACCGTCTATATTATATCAATAATATAGACTGTCTGTTTTTGCAATTATAAATGGATGCGGCCCCATCTTGCAAATTACTTTTGGGCAGGTCCTTTTTATTCAAATTCTGAAACCTAATAAATAATATATACACGTGAACAATAAATCACCCTTTTCCCCCAAATTCTGAAACGCGTCTTTTCCCCTCTCCCCCAAATTCTCCAGAGCTCAGAAATCTGATCGGCGATTCAAGTTGCAGAATGTTTTCCCATCGGCGTTCAACTCGTCTTCCGGTTGGCGTTCAACTCGTTCCGATCGGCTCCGACTCCTGGTAACTTCTCGTTTCATATTTAGTTGCGATTGATGTGGTTTCGATTGTTGTGATGATTTGTATTCCGATTTATACTCTGATTGTTGTGATAATGTTAGGATCTGTTGTTTCGCTGTTGATATGTTCTGTGATGTCTATGTATGCTCTGATTGCTGTGATTTATGTCATGATTCATCAGATTTGTGCTCTCACATACATCATTGGACTGGGAATGGGGCTCTGGCTCGGGCACGGACTGGGGCATATGTGATTCCACCGGAGGTGGCGTTGTTGCTGGGAGTTGTTGCTGGGATATGTGATTTCCACCGGAGGCAACATATTTGATTGTATTAGTTTCTGCTGTTGTAATGCTGATTCTTCATTATCTGCAAATGAAATTTTATGTGTTTAACTTAAAGACTAGGTTTCTTGATTTGTGTTGAAACTTGATTATTTATTGTGAAAACTGTGGTGTTTGTAAAAGTTGATTTTTTAATGTGAAAAATGTGATTGTGAAAACTTGGTTATTAAGGCTGAAAATTAAAGTGGTTGTAGAAACTATATTTTTTAGGATGAAAACGGTTGTGTTTGCAAAACTTGATTGTTTAGGTTGAAAACTGTTTTTTATTGTGAAATCTTGATTGTTTAGGTTGAAAACTTTGGTGTTTGCGAAACTTGATTATTTATTGTGACAACTGTGAAGATTGTGAAAATTTAATTATTTAGGCTGAAAAGTAGAGTGATTGTAGAAACTTGATTTTTAAGGCTAAAAATTGTGGTTTTTGTGAAACTTGATTGTTTAGGTTGAAAACTGTGATGATTGTGAAAAATTGAATTTTTAGGCTGAAAACTTTGGTGAAACTTGACTATACTTAACATAACATTATTTAACCTAAACACCCTAATTTTTATGTACCTAAAATTTGATGTTTATAATATGGAAACTTGTCTTTCTAACCTGAATTCTTTTGTGTTTATAAGTGTTTAAAATATAAAAATTATATTAGTTGATTTGAGTACATATTGTTTGCGCGAACAGTACGCGTGAACAGTATTTTTCTCAAAATTTGCAAATAAGGACCTCCTTCCTTCCATATTCTAATGTAATCTTTGGTCTATATTATAGTTATAATATAGACGGGCACTCCAGAGACCAACTCATAATTAATTAATACTGTACTGTGTAGAAATATGTTGGAATAAATTGAACTGGACAAGTCCGAAAAAGTCATTTAACAAATCAATGGAAACAAAAATTTATTTAAATTTCAAAGATTATCATTAATTCTACAATTCCAATCTCAAACACATCGATAAAAAATACATACTACTATCAACTCTCAGCGGAGAAAGAAAGAGTGGGATTTTATTGTGAGTTATTTGAGCTATTATTCAATTTTATTTTAAAAAAAACAAACTACACTTGGGAAAATAAAATCACAACCATAAAGAATACATACTCACAAATCACAGTCATAATCAGAGAGAGTGGGGAAAATAAAATTCCAATACTAACCTAGATTAAAAAAAAACCTGATTTACTTGTTTGAAGGATTTGACTATACCACCAATACACGCGTGATCGAAAAGGAATCCACGGTAATCAATTTTCTTAATTCGCTTGAGATACTGTAGTTATTTAGGGTGTGTTTGGTTCGCAAAATTTTTGAGAGTCTGGATTTTGTTTTGGGATTTTGTTTTGAAATTTTGAGAGTTTGGATTTTTGTTTGGGATTCTGAGAGTTTGGTTTTGCAAAATCCTTGTTTGGTTGGGTTGGATTTTGTGAGTATGAAACAAAATCTTTGATTGATTTTTAAGATTTTACAAGTCTGGATTTTGGGAAACTTGGTGAACCAAACAAGATTTTACAAAACTTGACTTGGATAGTCCAAGTTTTGCAAAAACTTGCCCAACCAAACACACCCTTAATATCGGGGTCGAAATATATAATAATATATATTTTTATCATAAAAGATATTATTATTATAGTAGTGAAATAACATTGTTACATATGTTTTGACATAAACTATTAACCGACTTATGTTTATGAATAAAGAAAGTTCGCCTAACTTTTACTATTGCAATTCTAGAATAGACTCCGGGGTTTGCCTGATACTCGAACAAAATACCTTTGATTTCTATCGATGCCGAGTTTGGGATTTTTATTGAGGACCGTAAAATGAGCGAATCAGTCATTATACTCAGCTACTTCACGCCAACTCTAAGTGCTACTTTTATCGCTCTCCAACATGTTTCAGCTTCAGTTTGTAGAGGTGACACTGCCGTAAAGAAGTCCTAACCTGAAATGCCTTGATAAAGAAGTCCTAACCTGAAATGCCATCTTGATTTCCATTTTTTCCATCCTCCCGCTCCAATCATCTCAGTTTTCCTGAAAGATCCGTCCACACTTAGTACGCAAGTCTCAGCTAGTGCCTCAGGAACCTTTCCTTCCTTGATCAGATCTAATGATGCTTCTGGTGTGTTGTTCCCCATGGTACAACAAGAATTCCATGTATCATGCTCGTACCAAACACATTGATGTGAGATATCATTGGTTACGAGATGTCATTGAGGAGAAACTTATGACGAAATACAAGAATACAGAGAGAGGAAAAATAAGGGTTTTAGAGGAGCTGGAAAAATCCCATTTTTTGTGAGCAATTCTGTTTTGGAGATCTGATCGAGGGGCAAATGTAATCCGATTTTGCTGAAATTTGTCAACGCGTTCGTGACTCTTGAGGCTTCATTCTGAACGGTTGGATCGTCAGTGTGTGCTCTGGTTTGGGAGTTATAGCAGTTCGAAGTACAACCTTATTATTTGGTGATATCTTGCACCTTTTATCCTCTTGTTCTTATTGATGATGCTTGTGGTGGGTTGTAACCCTTTGTAGACTGATTGGGGTTTGATTCCCTCATTTTATCATAATAAGAGAGAATAGGTGGACGCCTTCCAGTCCCGCGGTTTTTACTCTTCACACCGAAGAGGTTTTTCCACGTATAAATCGCTGTGTTCTTTGTCTTTTATATTTTCCGTTGGCTGGTTTTATATATCTTCATCGTCGGTAGCTTTTGTGATTGCGTTTGGAATATTGGTTGGTTGTTTTGCCGTGTCCTTGTTATGGTGTTTTTGAGTTTTATCTCTTCCGCTGCGCCCCAACAATTGGTATCTAGAGCTTTGGTTCACTTTGGCATAATCATGGATTATGGTGGAAGTGGTTCTATGATTAAGTTGACATCAACCAACTATTCTATTTGGAGACCTATGATGGAAGATTTGTTGTATTGCAAGGACTTGTATGATCCGATTGCAGTGACTGTTGCTGCAGATAACAGTAGTTCATCCAAGCCTACTAAACTGGATAAAATGTCTGATCCTGACTGGGTCAAGTTGAAGAGGAAAACTTTGGGGACTATCAGACTGTGGATTGATATAAGCATATTCAATCATGTCTCTCAAGAGTCTGACCCATATGTTTTGTGGAAGAAACTGGAAGGTCTTTATGAAAGGAAGACCGCTCATAATAAGGCTTCTTTGATCAAGAAACTTGTTAATTTGAAGTTGAAAGCTGGTAAGTTTGTGTCTGAGCATTTGAGTGACTTCCAGGATATTATTAACAAGTTGATTATTATGAAGATAAATCTTGATCCTGAATTGCAAGATTTATTTTTGTTGAGCTCTTTGCCTGATAGCTGGGAGACTTTGGTGGTGACTGATGGATGTCTACGACCCGCACTTGATCACGAACCCTTCTCACGAACTGATCTGCAAGACAAAGGCCCTGGGTGTCCCGGGGATAGACACTCCGACGCTCAAGTCAGTATATTTGCTTAAGGCGTAAAGTATAAAGTATGAGATTAGATGAGAGGTCTACCAAACCTCTTAGGGTATTTATATGGCTACAATCTGTAGATCACCAAGATATGTATTTATGGTATGAATACAACTCTTATGGGAATAGAGGTTGTATTACCATGTATAATAGAAGTGTATTTCTGACATGGTTGTATTACCATGTTTAGGATAGCTGAATTACCATCTTTGAGAAGATGTATATTCCTTGTAGACCATTCATAATATACGCATTCCTTATAAGGATTAGGATTGATGGACCCGTGGACCCATCCTCCGCGTATCTCGAGCCCATGACCCTTCTCGGGCCCTGGTCCGAGTGTGAATGAGGTCCGAATACGAACCATGGACTTATCAGTAGCCCCAAGGTAGATCTTCAGAATATAGAGTGCTCCATCTCAAAGGTTGAAGGAGAGGCTTGCTTCTCGAGGGAAGACCAATAACTCAAGGGAGACTAACTCAGAGTGTTAAGCTCGGGGTGTCCTTTGGGGACTCTCTTCTCGGGCTTACCCTTCTGAATATCTAGCTTCAAGTTCTTTCGTATTCCATCAAATATATGAACAACTGAGATTAGTTTCTTTTGAAATCCAGATGGTGGATACACGTGTATGGTTGGATCTGAATCTGGCTTCCTGAATTCTGAGGTGATTGACACGTGGTCTTGGTTCATTGTATCTTCTGGCGGTGAGGAGGACCAACCTTCCAATTGCCTGTATCATTTCGCGATTCGAGGTAATTACAACACTTAAATGCTTGATAATTACTGGTTATATAACCAAGTAATTTTTTCCTTTCATCCTCAATCTTCAACCAAGCAATTTTAATCTTTTCCTTCTCTGCATTTCGAATTTCCAAAGAAATTTCCTTTAAATTTGTCCTTTTCCTCATATATTCTCTTCCCCCCATTCTCTATATTGCCATGACTTCAACAAGTTCCAGCGTTCCCCCTGGAAATGTGGAGAATGTTGTTGAAAACAGAGCCCCAGCGGACCGTGACTTGAGCACCTTCTTTCTGGAAGTTGAGGCTGGGGAGCTGATGGAAGTTACCGTCGTTTCACCGCTGCAGGCGGTAACTGTAGTGGCAGATGACGGTGCTTCTGGGTCAGAGATGGACCCTAATGTGGAGCCCCAAGTTGATAAACGGGTTCTGGCCTCTAATGGTGTGAATGATGTCACCAAAGTGGTTAATGAAAGGACGCTAAGGTTTTTGCGGTCCTGCAGGCTGTCATATCCTCTTGAAACTGGCTTGAAGCTCGAGGATGGAGAAGTTCCTATCAAAGATCTGGTTAGCCCCACTAGAGGGGTGCTGTATGGGAGGTTTTTACAGCAAGGGATATGTTTTCCCTTTCCCCCTTTATTTCATGAATTCCTGCAACATCATCAACTGCATCCAAGCCAAATACATTTCAATGTGGTAGTGTTGATCATGGCGATGATTTCCTGGTGCACTCGAAAGAACTACGATCCAAGTCTGGATTTATTCAGGAGTCTGTATACCTTATTCTCTTTTGAGACTTACGAGTACATTACCCTGACTCCAAGGAAGAGAAAACCCATCACGTTTCCTGATAACAGTGGTGTGTGGGAGGCAGACTGTTTCACTTTTGACTGGAGCAGGTACGAGGTCCCTGATTTGCATCCCCATCCAAAGGATGCTATAGCTCGTGACAGAGGTTTCATCATCCCTGATCACTTGAAGGGCATCATTGAGGAGCTCTTAAAGGAGGACATTACCCTTCAAAGAAAAGATTTTGTTCTGGGCTCACATGGCTCTGCGTGGCAGTGGCCTAGTATCACTTACTCGTACATGTTGGATGTTCCTCGGTCGAAATCTACTTCCAGCTTTTTGAAACCTGATCGGAATTGGGCCCTCCCTGATAAAATCCAGGAAAGAAAGAAGAAGGCCAGGAAAGGGGGTCCGAGAAAGTCTCCTCGGAATCATGGTGAATCTTCTTCTAGTTGGTCTTCTTCAGGTTACTCTTCTAGTCATATATTGCTGTCATATAATATGTTTTTCTTGTGTCATGTGCTGAGGTTTGTCTTTATATATGTACAGCATCTCCTCCAAAGAAAAAGATCAAGAAAGGGAAAGCTATACTCCGGGCCATAGATGAGGAAGCAGAGGAATCCGAGGAAGTACAGTCCGAGGAGGTGGAACCGGTGGCGGGGGAGTCTTCCGAAGATGATGAATCTGACCTTGAGTTGGTTGACTCTGAGGATGCTTCTTTGAAGAAGTTAAAATACTATCTGAGCTGCCCAGAGGAAGAGGATGGTCAGGCTTCTCGAAGGTCTTCTAAGAAATATCCCTTCGTTTCTGAGGTATTTATCTTTCTTATCATACTGTATAGATATCTTGAATGCCAGGCTTTAATATTCCTTCTATTTCGCAGCTGATGGCGGATCTGTCCACGGTAGGGCCTCGAGCTAATGATGTGATTCGTCACTTGTCTGATTCCGTGATGGAATTATATAGAAAGTGCCGGTCCTTCAAGGCTGAGAAGGTAAAAATGGAGGCTGCCCTCTCATCTGAGACTGCTAATTCTGTTGCGAGCCCCATTCAGACTCCATTGGATGTGACTCAACTGGAAACTAGGGTGAAGCAGTTGGAGGCCGAGAATATAGATCTACTGTGGGCAAAGAAGTCTCAAGAGAAAGAGCTGGGAACTTATCGTGATATCGTCGAGGAGTTATCGCAAAATCAACCCGAGGAGAAGGATTCAGAGGAGGCTAAACGGCTTCTAAAACTGTGGAGTGATTTCCTTGTTTGTAGTCCTGAGTTTCAGAGCCACAGAGAGAAGTATGGGGATTTATTCCATTCCTCTGAACTGCATGGGATCTTGGATGGCGTCTTGCATCTATGTCAGTCCGAGAAAGAGGTGGAGATGATGAAGGAAATCTTCTCTCATCCTGATGTTGCTGATAAGCTCACTGCTCTGACTGCAAAACGCTGGATCCCTGGGGTCGAGTTTTTGGATGCATTGGATCCCTCCGAGAAGATAGTAACTTCAGGAGATTTACTAAGGCTTATTAAAGCTATGTATCCTGAATTACCTTCTCTTGAAGAGGTGATTTCTTGTTCTTCCATAAATAAGGCGGATTAGTCTCGGCATCTCTTCGTCAGCTTCAAAGTCTGAAATCCTTTGCACATGAACCTCGGTCTCATGATTTACTGGAAAGGAGCTTATGCCAAGCTGAGATACTCCGGGATCAGGTCTTCACAGTTTTCCATGATGAACACTCTGCGTACTTGATGTTATTGGGCTTCTTCCTCGGACATTTTTTGCCAAGGCCTTTAATGTCACAGTGTGTAGAAAAGTTGACAATAGCCCATCTCTCTAGTGTCACTTCTGGTGAAGTCCTAGGAAACCCTATTGGGTATATTTAAAAGTACCGTATTATGATGTAATAACACCTTTGATATGTCCTTTTTAGGTTCGAGGTTTAGCCTCTTATGTGCCCTTTTGAAGGGCTTGTTTAGAAGTATCATATTCTGATGTAATAACACCTTTGATATGAACTATTTGTGTTCGAGGTTTTTCCTCTATGTATGCCCTTTTGAGGGTCTTTTTTAGATTTGAGGTTTTTCCTCTATGTATGCCCTTTTGAGGGTCTTTCTTAGATTCGAGGTTTTTCCTCTATGTGTGCCCTTTTTGAGGGTCTTTCTTTAGAAGTATCATATTCTAATGTAATAACACCTTTGATATGAACTTTAACTTTTGTTTTTGAGGTTTCTCCTCTTTATGTTGAGATGATTGATTCTCGAGCACGTCTGTCCTTTTGGTCTATAAACCTCAATCAAGCACTTTTTTGAAGTACTTTTATCTCAAACTTATCTCCTTTATTCAAAACGATTGGTTTTTGAATGTTAGATCCAAACAACTTATAAGTTGACCAATCATATACCTTATAAGGTATATAGTTTTGAATAGCAATCACTGTTATACTTAAGACAACAATCCTCTTTTTATAAAAGGAATTTAAGATTGCTGATTATAAGGATAGGTATAAAAATATCCTGACTTCAATCTGAGTTTATAACTTTAAGAGTAGAAGTAAAGTAAATAGTGGGTTTGAGTTTGAATACCCATTTGTGCTAGAGCATATTTGTCTCGGACTTTGATGAGGCTTCTCGGACGTTCTTGATAGTCTCGAACCTTTGTGAGGCTCTTCATTGAGTTTTTATCTTTCGTGATACTTTCGTAAGTTTATCACATTCCATCTTCGTGGTATAGGTTCCCCCTTCATGGTTTCCAAGAGGTAGCTTCCCCCTGGATGGGATTCTAGAACTCGATATGGACCTTCCCAGTTTGGGGCTAGCTTCCCTTCCACTTCTTTCTTGCTTTTTTCATTCAACCTAATTACTAGGTCTCCTTTAATGAAAGTGGCCAAGCGGACTCTCCCACTACTAGAATATCAAGCCATCTAAGGCAGGTCATCCTTCATGTGTTAAGGCAGAAAACAAATGCCTTCCCTGGTAGTGACTTGAATGAGAAAAATCATCTAAGGCGGTTCCTCTTCCGCCTTAGATGTTTTTGGGTTTAAGGCGTTTGTTTCCGCCTTGGATGTAGGCTTATACGCCTTGCTAAACGCTTACGAACTCGCTAGCGTGAACGTCTGTATGATATGAATTGGTTCGTTGCGAAACCGTAACTAGCAAACGCTAGTCCCAAACAAATGGTTGATTGTTATGTTACGACAACAGCTTACGGATCGCCAGATGAAATACTAACGACTTTGCTACATTGAAAAGCCTAGACAGGTTACGAGACTGGTTACGACTTCCAGCGTGCGGATCGCTAATATTGGTTACGATCTCGTAAGTGAACCTAATTTGTCATATTTTTATCTGCTGACGAGACTAGTTACGACAAACAGGGGCGAATCGCTCGGTCATAAGTAGCGAACTCGTTACAAGCCAAGTTAAACCAAACAAGCCAGGTTACGACAGCCACTAGCTACTCGCTGGTAACACCGTAGCGAGGTCGCAACCGAACAATTGTTTTTCATAAAAATTGTGAAAATGATATTATAAAAATATCATAAAAGTAGTTGGTTCGAGAGAGTTAACGATTTCGTAAGACAATCGCTTATGTGTGTAGTGACGATGTCGCTACAAAACTCGCTAACATTACACGACGTCGTTTTCGCTCTGGGTGAGCGAGAAAAAATTTTATGTTACGAGTAAGCTAGACATTTGCCTGGCATTGGCGTGTATGGTTACGAGCTCGACAGAGATTAGATTGGAGAGGCAGAGAAGAACAAGCGATTGGGTAGCGAAGGCGCAAAAACTAAGCTCAGAAATATAATTCGGGCGATTGAAGTAGCGATAGTACAAGATGATCGCAACTATTTTAATGTTACGGGCGAGAGAAGTAACGATCTCGCAGGCAATTCGTAAGTGTCACAAAATTATAGGATTTGAGCCATTTCCACCCATTTCCACTAAAATTGGGTTTCATTTTAATTGTCTAAGCTGTCAATTGCAAGATGCATGGTATCTAAGCACAAAATATGAACATGAAACACTATCAAGCCACATTTTATAAACTTATGGAAGTAATGGAACTCAAAAGTAAATATATGCATCCATTTGACAAAAAAAGAAACTAGCTTTTATTGGGAATGTGAGGCCTAGAGATGTACCGAGATCTAATAAGGACCAAGTGTCTAGCCAATGCATCTCTACCATCCTCCAACTCCTTCTTGGTGTACGGTGCATGATTTTCCTCGATAATCTAAGAATATGAAATGTTTTTTTTAATGCTATTGAATGCAACGTAGATAGTAATAGGTACAATAAGTAGGTTATAAGAATGCTTACGCGATGTAATTCCAAATTATCTTGAACAAGGCCAGCTACACACTCGCTTGCGTACAACATCATATAGTAACCGCACTCCCAATTTGACAATTGCTTTCGGTGCTGAAAGCGAAGAAGTATAACAAATGATTTGAAATGAAATCATAGTGGAAATAAATGAGCATTGGATTTGTACTGTCACCTGAATCTGTATAAGGTTGACCTCTTGGTCGGATTTTTTGGCTTGGTTCAATGCTATTTGGAGTTTGGATGGTTTAGGGTCTTTGCTACTACGTTTGATACCAAACGCCTCTATTTGAGTAACATAACCACCAATTCCCTTAGCTCTTCCCGGATGCTCGGCCTTCCCAAGTGCCCTACGTAGCACATCGTGTTTACCGACAGGGATTAACAAGCCTTCTTCAACTTCACGCTCGACCTCGTCCTAAAAAGGTAGTATAGTAAATGAAAAGTTATTATCGTAATCAATTGTTGTGTTTGATTGTTTGATTGTAGATACTAAAATGGAACATGGTATGGCGTAGTAGGTTAAGCGTACCACTCGATTAGCCACCCTTTTTGCCTCATCACTTGAGAAAGTCCCGTCTTTTTTAATTCTACCCAAGACGAATAATTGTTGTCTACTATATGTTGTAGGGTCTTCGGCAATGACTAGTTTGTTCGCCACTTCCGCGTCCATGCCCCCATCCACTAGCTTGTTAGGAATAAAGCACTAACCGAAACAAAAATATTTGGCTAATTCGCATGACACTATTATTGCAAGATGTAGTAAGTAAACTAACTTTTGCGTCATTTTCTAACCATCGTTTCTTGAATGCCTCCCAAGTTAGGGTTACAATGTGATTGTAACGCGTACTTGGATCTTCCCCAAACCTCGTGCCCTTCGGTTTGATGGCAAGGGTATATTTGTGTTCTCGATGAGCTTTTGATGCGATTTGAAGAGCCTTCTTCTTCACTTGATCATAGGATGTTGCCTCGATAATAAAGGGGCGCTACAAATGTGATCATAAAAATAGTCACACTCACAATTTTCAATTGAAATTAAAAATAACAAGTACCACACTAACCTTGCATTCCTTCCATATATCCTTTTTGATGTCGATGCTTAGTAGCCTCCAATCCGTTGTGTCTAATGGTGTGCGTATCCTACCCGTCTTAGCACACGAACTCGACCATCGCGCAACATCATCGTCGGGTGAAATAGCAACACCAATGTCATTAAACTTGACACGTGTTAGTATTTTGTTATCGATCCTAATCTCTAATTCGCGACAATGTGTGAGGAGTTGAGCTTGTTTCGATGCGCGAGTCACTTCTCGTTGTCTTCTAACCTCACTTGAACCGCCAACAACATTTTCCCCCCCACTTGAGTCGGAGTTAACGGAACTTGAAGGGCTCTCCCTTTGTATATTGAAATTTGTTAATGACCAACACAATACTAATAAATCAAAGTTGTACTTTGTAGTAAAAACATTATATTTCATAATACTAATAAAATTTAGGGCTAAGCAAGCTATGGAGAATTTTAAAAGAACATCTTGATTTTCGTTCAGGACATGCTTCTGACATGATATTTAGTAATAACATGATAAATGGAGGCACCATGTACAAGAAAATCAAATTTTTAGCAAATAAGAATGAAAAAAATTGTACCTTTGGTATATGACAAAGTTGTGTCGGTAGAATTGATTATTTTGGTTGGGGATGGTCTACCTTGTTTGTCCCTCTCCTACCCATAACAAAGGATGTTACCAAATTGAACAAGAAAAAATAAATATTGACATTAATTGAAAAAACCAAACCCTAAAAATGTGGTTGAGAATTTATTGCAAAACTTACCAATCTTTTGCATGCAATTAGTGGCTAGTTCCACTTTGTTTTGACACAATTGATGTGAGAAGATGTATGGGATGGGTAATGGAGATTTGATGTGAAGAAAGTTGAGGAGATTTGAGACGATGTGCAAAAGTTTGGACTTTTGGAGATGAAACCCGTAAGAAGTGAGGATAAGATGCCAAAAGTGTAGTGTTTTTCTGTTCTATAACGTGTTTACTTTAATCTAGCTTACCTTGTTGCGAAATCGGAACTCTCTCGTTAAACCCGACGTGGATATTTACGAAGTCGTTACGTGCTCATGTGATTGCCTTTTATGCTCTACTTTATCCTTCTAGCGATATCGTAACTGAAAAGCTGACATAAAGTATGTTACTAGGATGTTGCGACCTCGCTACAAATGCTCGCTAGAACCCTACTTAAGATTTTTTTTTGTTTTTGTGATGTTAGAAGATGTATGGGATGGGTAATGGAGATTTGATGTGAAGAAAGTTGAGGAGATTTGAGAAGATGTGCAAAAGTTTGGACTTTTGCAGATGAAACCCGTAAGAAGTGAGGATAAGATGCCAAAAGTGTAGTGTTTTTCTGTTCTATAACGTGTTTACTTTAATCTAGCTTACCTTGTTGCGAAATCGGAACTCTCTCGTTAAACCTGACGTGGATATTTACGAAGTCGTTACGTGCTCATGTGATTGCCTTTTATGCTCTACTTTATCCTTCTAGCGATATTGTAACTGAAAAGCTGACATAAAGTATGTTACTAGGATGTTGCGACCTCGCTACGAATGCTCGCTAGAACCCTACTTAAGATTTTTTTTTGTTTTTTTAATGCACTCATACATTTTTAAATCACGATTTAAACGAAATGATGGTATAAGACACTAATCATTCTATTTTAAGAATAATTTTCATTTGTTCCGTCGTATGCTCATGTAGAACGGGATAGGGATTTGGTCACTTAATCTGCAATTACATAATTTGAAAGAGTTTTAAGAAACTTAGTCATTAATTGTAAGACAATAAGAAACTCTACACATCATGTGTACGCTTGAAAACGCTATCCATCGCTTACCTTTAGAGACAACAGCATAGTAGAGCTTCACACATGAACTACATATATATATATATGCGCAGTTCAAGTGCATTTCATTAGAGATACTTAGTTTATTACAACTCATTTATGTGATTACAAGCACGATTATTGAATTAAACAAAGTATCATGCACACTTCACTCACCAACTGTCATCACTCATCATACTACCGGGTATCGCTTAATAACATTGCATGCTGATGTACTAAGATGTACTCTGCTTGACATAATGTGATGTTCGATATTTTCCAAATTGAGTATTATACTGTTTGGATATAAAATGTACATATTTAAGAATATGATATTGCGTTTAAAAATTTAAACCGAATTATTGATGTTTTACATAGAGTTATGTCATACTGCTTATGTACAAAGATGTACTCGACCTGAGTGAATATCATGATGTATATTTAACAAATAGATTATTGTACTGCATCTATATAAAATATATATATGTTAGAATGTGAAAATTGCTAACAAAAAATTAAAAAGTTTTATTTTTTAGTTACAATCTAATTAGCTTGTGTAGTAGCGAAATCGCTAGTATACACGTTACCACAGTTAAACCCTGAACCCTAAACCCACAAACCCGCAAACCCACAAACCCACATAACCCAGAAAACCTGTTGGCGACGGGGTTGCGATAGCGCTAGTTAGTAATTCAAATAAAAAAAGGCTTTTTGGGTTACGACCTCGCTACTAATTAGAATGATTCTTCTGTAGCGAGTTCGCTACTCGAACGCTTGCCTGGCGAGGCTTTTTCAGACTCGCTACTAGATACTCAGGCTTGAGCGAGATGTTAACGACTTCGCAACATACAGATGCGTGCGAACTAGCAATCTCGCAACATATAGAAGCGTATCAGCTAGCGATATCGCAAGTACTATTACTATAAATAAAAAAAAGGGGATCGAGCTAAAATTAATTAGCCCCAAATTGAAAAACCCTTCTCCGGCGACAAAACTGTAAGTTCTCCGACAAAATGCGGCCAAAGACCAGAGGAGCTGTGCGAGGACGGGGTGGTAGAGGCTCAGACAGTGGACGGGGAAGTGGTCAGGCGGTGGGAAGTAAACGGCGTCGGACTGAGGAGCCTGCGGTTCAGGCAGAGATTCCAGTCGTCCCGCCGCCGCTTCCAGTCGCCCCGCCGCCGCCGGAAGTTCCAGAAGTCCCTGCCGCCGCTGCTGCTGCCGGAAATGATGGTGGGGAAGGGCCCAGCAGTTCCAGTGAGGAGGAGGACACTCCTGAGTTCTTCAACGCCGCCGCCGAGGCTAGGTATGAGCGTTGTTCCTCTCGGAAACTTGTGAATAATAATGTGTTTGATAGTAGTGTGGTGCCTTCGCTGCAACTAGATTACGTGCTAGACCATTTTAGGGCACAGCATCTAGATACATTGCTTATGTTGCCTGAGCCCGTTTACCATGAAGAGGTTCTCCAATTTTATGCGAACCTAGGTTTAGAGGAAGGGGTGGAGGAAATAACTACAATTGTGCGGGGTGTTAAGTTTACGGTCGATAAGTTTAGCATCAATGAAGTTCTGAAATGTCCTTATCTGACTCGTAACGAGCTGAGGCCTACCAAAAAGGATGGTCCATACGAGGTACATTACGAGCAAAGGTTTCCTTCTGTTAGCCCCAAGCAACCGTTGAAGGCCGGTGAGATGGGTCAGAAGTGGTTTAAAAGGACTTCTGATAGGCCAGGTACAGCTAGGTTTTACCCGATCCACAGGCTTACCGAGGAGCAAAGATTAGTTTTTGAGCTAATCTGCGGTAATGTGGTCCCGTCCCTAGGGCATGCATGTGAGCCCACAGTTTGCAGTCTCATGGTGTTCTACTATATCATGGAGAAGCTTCCAATCAACCCCGGCTTCACAATTCTGACCCAAATGATGAAGATGGCCAGACACAAGAACGCCGCGCTTCCGTATGACAATTTGATTGTAGCTCTGATCAGGAAAGCGGGTATTTTTCCAAGAGGCCGTCCCATGCCGCTCGGCAAATACGACAAGGAGTGGCTCAAGCACAAGAGGTTAGAGTTGAAGGCTGATGGGAAGTACGCGAGAAAGAAAGAAGCTGAAGAGGCAGCCAGAATGGCAAGGGGTAGGATGGGAGTATCAGGTATGATTCTAGCTTGTTATTAACTGTAGTTGGTTCTAGTTGTTTAATTTGTTAATGTTTGGTTCTTATCAACCTTGATTTGTTTGTGTAGATGCTGTTTTTGATGCCCGTGGTAGGCTTGTGGTGTCTATGGGCCAGTTATTGAATGAGATTGAAATGGCCGAGAAAAGGGCATGTGCAACAACGAACGGCTCGGCGAACTGATATCCAGCGGGGTAGTGGAGTGCGATCTGAGCGATGAGGAGGAGGTACCTGATTTCCGCACCACATTTCCCAAGCAAAAAGACACCGCGGGTCCTAACGAAGATTTGGCTACAGCCAGCGGGAAGGAGCCATCCGATGGGAAGCTTGTTGCTGATCATGTAAGTGATGCAGATGCGGATAGTGATGATGGTGATGATGGTGATCATCATGACACCGACTCTGATGCAGAAGATGACCCGGCGAGGTATGAGATGATTAGGAAAGAGAGGCTGATCGGAGAACCCGACGATGATGTTGAACCGGGCCAAGGCAAAGAAGAGAACACCTGCATCGAGACTGAAGCTCAACCAGCTGCCTAGAACGACCAAGACAAGCAACAAGAGGGAGAAGGCAGTTCGGGGGAGAAGGCCGAAGGCAGCGACAACATGTGTGTTGATGACTTGCATGATATGTTAGTCGCAGGCCTCTGATTTCGTAGTTTAGTTTGGTTTAAACATTTACTTTTTTGAATATTAACTAGTTTTTGGGTTATGATCACTTGTGTACGCGTCACCAAAGATGCCGTTTTGGTTACATGAATGTGGTCAATAACTTCAACAATTTTTAAATGTATGTTGTTCAATTATTTTTAGAGTTGTTACTTCAGTTCAGCAAAATCAAGTACTTTTGGTATAGTGCGTGCTCCTAGCGATATCGCTTGGTACTCGCTCCTATTTACGTGTAACCTGCGAGATCGCTACGTATCGTATTCAGTCAACAGAGCCAAGTTGGCGACTCACTAGCGAACTCGCTAACTGTGTAACTGAAAAGTAGCGATCTCGCAACAAGTCGTATTCAGTCAAAAGAGCCAAGTTGGCGCCTCACTAGCGAACTCGCTACCGATGTAACTAGTGAGTCGCTAAGTAACTTATTGTAGCCATATCGCTAAGTAGCCTGTATGGTAGCGATATCGCTAGTGTGCACGTTATCACAGTTAAACCCTAACCATAAACCCACGAACCCACAAACGAATTCAATACTTTCAATTTAGTTTAGTTTGATTTGATGAAATAACATTCAAAAAAATTCAGTATAACCTTTCAAATTCCATAAGGAATTAACTTTTTTTTTGGGGTTTGCATGAGGATATCTTGAAAAGGTAAAAATGCCTTTATTTTTTTACTAGGAACTCTACAATCTTTTTCATAAATAGAGCACCTGAACCCTATAAATTTCCTTCATTCCAACATTCCCTTCTCCCTTCTCCTATTTTTTGCCTTTTGCTTCCCATGGATTTGTCTATATCCGAAGCCCTCCCAAATGACATGATAAATCTAATCATGATTCGTGTTTACTTCGACTCGGTTCTTCGTGCGTACGCGACCGGAATAGCTACAGAATGGAATAAACAGTGGCTCACCGACGCTTCTGCACTAGGTCACACAGACTCGACCTATCTCTTGGCCCTATTTGCAATATGTTGCGGGGGTGACATTCAGAGAGGCATGAATGTCATCACCACCCTGAAGAGAACCGATAAGAAAGGCCTCCGGGAAGCTCGAGTACGCGTCATCAGAGCCGGTTTGGGTAACGCTTGGGGTTGGGCGCACTACTACAGGTTCCTCAGAGATGGAGTAGTCACGCCCAGGCCGATCTGCTGCGTGGAACATGCTTCCCTCAATCGCAGAGTGAGGTACGATCGCTGGGAGAGACTTGATCCAGCGGACATCTCATGTGATGCATGCACCTGCGATCAGGAATTGGTTCACGTCCTCGGTCCTCGTTTAGGCTAAATGTTCTAGTATTTTTGATTATGTTTTTTTACCATTTTTGCCCAAATTTGGTATGAGTGTAATAACATTTTGTTTGCCATTTTGGCACATTTCATTATTTAACAAGTTTTTTTTTGTGATACCTTGTCCTTTACATTTTATGTAAGTTTATTAATTTTTATTAATAAGCTATTTCGTCACTGTCACGTTTCATGATGATTTATTAGTAACAGAACACCAAGCGAAATCGCAACTAACTAGCGCCTGGTAACGAGGTCCTAACGATATCGCAACATGTCGTATTCAGTCAACAGAGCCTGGCTAGAGATTCTGTAGCGACTTCGTAACAACAAAGATTGGCACAATAAAAAAACTAAACATTGACGTAGCTTGAAGCGAGTTCGCTACATGATAAGAACCCATCAAAAAAGGGTTTTTGGGTTTGGGTCTATATTGGGCGTATAAGTGTTGTTGGGCCTTAGCCTGTGTAAGTATTGGGCCTTAGCCTATGTAAGTATTGGGCCTTAGCCTTGGTGTTTCATGTTCAGTTTGCGCTGGTCGGCGACTTATTGAACCCTTGTGAAATGTAAGTGTATATAAACTGAAAAATCACCTTCTAATCAGCCGATGTGGTACAAATGTTGGCGATCTTTGTTACGATCTCGCTAGCTGTGTAACTTATTGTAGCGAACTCGCTACGAGTCGTACTCATTAGACAGAGCCTAGCTTGAGATTCTCTATCGAGTTCTTAACGACAAAGCTTGACACACCTGGCAAACAATTGTAGCGCTTGGAGAGTAGCGATATCGCTACAGTATACGGACCCATCACGAAAAATCTTTGAAATTCCATCAGTAATTATTTTGGTTGGGGATGCCAACTTGGTCAATGAAAAGGTGTGAATGCCTTTACATTTTTCTTCTTTTAATACAGCAATTACTAATTTTATGCTCGGAACTCTCACATGTTTTTGACCAATGTAGAACCTCACACCTATAAAAGTCACCCCCTTCTCCCTTTAGAGCCCCATCAGAGCCTTCATTCCCATATTCCCTTCAAACTTCTCTTATTCTTTGCATTCTTATTGCCATGGCTTTGACACTTTTCAGCGCCCTCCCTGATGACGTGATTCATCTTATAATGATTCGTGTTACGTTCAGACACGTTCTTCGTCGGTATGTGAGCTTCCAAGCGACCGATTGGGCTCGACAGTGGCTCACCGAGGCTTCTGCAATAGGTCACAGAGAGTCGGCCTATGCCTTGGCTATAATTGCAATCTGCGAAGGTGATGCTCAGAGAGGCATGGATGTCATCACCGAGATGAAGAGAACCGACAAGAAAGGCCTCAAGGAAGTTCGGGATCGCGTCACCCTCGAATTGGCTTACGCCTGGGGCAATGCGCACTACTTGGGGTACCTCGATGTAGTAGTGCCTAGACCTAGATGCTGCCAAGAACATGCTGACCTCAATCACGGCTTCAGGTACCGGCGCTACACGAGGGTTGATCCAGCGGACATCGAATGTGATGCATGCACTTGCGAGCAGGAAGTGCTTCACGTCCTTCTAACCCCTCCGCCACTTTGGATGTTGTAGTTTCTTTCTTATTTTATTCTGTTGTTTTTATGTAAAATTTGTTTGGATTGTAATAAATTTATGTCTACCATTTTGGCTCATTAATTTAATTATTGAATAGCTTTTCTTGTTTTGAAACCTTGTCCCTTACATTTTACTTTTTCATCAGTAACGGTTATTTTTTAAGCAAAATTGCTCGCTAAATCACTTGCGTCATCGTAAATGTTACTTTTTATGCAAAATCATTTACTGTTGCTATTTTGCATGTTCCTAGCAATATCGTCAGTGTCACGGTTATTAGTAGAATCAACACTAGCGAAATCGTCACATACTCGCTTATATGTTACGTGGCCCTAACGATATCGCAACAGCTCGTATTCAGTCAACAGAGCCTAGCTGGCGATTCTCTAGTGATATCGCAACGAGATAAGGGCTTTTGGTAGTATATTGGGCTGTAGTAGTAGTGATAGTATAAGTATTGGGCTTTGTCTGACCTGTGACATCAGTAAAAACCTTTGAAATTCCATCAGTAATTAATTTATTTTGGGGGTTTGCATGGGGTGTCCATGGAAAGGTGAGAATGCCTTTACATTTTCCTTCCATTAATACCATAATGACTGCTTTTTGTCTAGGAACTCTGACAGATTTTTGAATAATAGAGCACCTCAACCCTTTAAATATCAACCCCTTCTCCATTTAGAACCTCATTAGACCCTTCATTCCCACATTCCCTTCTGCCTTCTCATATTCCTTGCCTTCTGCTTCCAATGGATGTGTCTCTATTCAGCGCCCTACCAGATGACATGATAAATCTGGTATTGATTCGTGCTGAGTTCGACTGGGTTCTTCGTCGCTACGTGAGCGAAAGAGCGACCGAGTGGGCTCGACAGTGGCTCACCGAAGCTTCTGCAGTAGGTCACACACCGTCGACCTATGTGTTGGCTGTTTTTGCAATCTGCGAAGGTGACATTCAAAGAGGCATGAATGTCATCACAACCATGAAGAGAACCGACAAACAGGGCCTCCGTCTAGCTAGGCAACGCGTCAGAAGAGGTCTGAGATACGCTTGGGGTTGGACACACTACCGCAGGTACTTCTCAGAAGCAGCAGTTAGGCCTAGGCCGATCTGCTACATTCCGCATGCTGGCCTCAATGACTTTGTGAGGTACGATCCCTGGCTGCCCCTTGATCCGGCGGACATCACCTGTGATGCATGCACTTGCGATCAGGAACTGCTTCATGTACTCGGTGTACGAATCATCTACTAGTATTAGTTGTTTGTTCTTTACTATGTATTTTTGCATCACCAGTTTGTTTCGATTGTAATGAAGTTGTGTTTTCCATTTTGGCACATTTACAGTTAATGTTTTCTTGTTTTGATATATTGTCCCTTACATTTTATTTATTCATCCTAAGAGCCCATATCGTATCAGCAAAATCATTCACTTTTTGTATAGTGCGTGGACATAGGGATATCGTCACTGTCACGTTTCATGATGAATTATTATGAACAGAACACCAAGCGACATCGCAACTAACTAGCACCTGTTTACGAGGTCCTTACGATCTCGCAACAAGCCGTATTCAGTCAACAAAGAACACTACAATTGAGAACCAACACGGGAACAATGAGACCTCCGAGAACACTACAATTGATCACCCTTCAATACCCACCTGTTTAGACCCTTTTAATGTTTTTGTTTTTGGATTTAGAACGGCCAGTTCAGCCTAAATCTGTGACCCATACAGACGCCGTTGCGATATCGCTAAAACGTCGCTAACACCTTTGGATAGCCTGCGAACTCGTAACATTTAAATCACCCTCACATGCACTGTACATTGAACAATGACAAATTTGACGTGCACAAAAGCGATACCGTAACATCAAACGCAATATACTACCGTCCCAGTTACGACATCTCCCACATCCTCGCCTGCTAAAATTAGGGTTTAGCAAAGCTTACGAGATCGCAACACTCAAACCTACAACTAACGAGATAACCTACAAAATCGCTACAGACACGTTTATATTACTACAAAGGTTACGAGATCGCAACAACCAATTCAATTTAAGGCGGATATATTTTTTCCGCCTTGCTCAAGTATTTTTTAACGTCAAATCCCATTTCCGCCTTTAACAGCCTCTTTCCGTCTTGAATGTAATTTTTTTTGCTAGCTTGAATAGGTAGCGAACTCGCTACGTTCAATCAAGGCGTAAAAAAACGCGCCCCCATCAAACGCCTTAAATATGTGCCTTGCATCCACCCCTTTGTAGTAGTGTCCTATCATGGTAGCGCTTGACTCTTTCCTTTACCTTGGCCTCGTGGATTGTAGCATTTTCTCTCTTCTCCTCTAGGAGGTCAAGGTCTAGACGAAGGTTTTCTTCATTGGCCATGCCATCTTCGTCATATGGTTGAGAAGTACGGGCAGAGGGGACCCCAATCTCCATGAGGATGACCGCTTCAGACCCATAGATGGGAGGTCGTCGTTATACCTCTCCAAAAATACAATTTATACTCACTCACAAGCTCTACACACAACTAAGCATATAGTGGCAAGTAAGGTTCGTATCCACAGAGAAGAGGAGATTTTCAAGTATCTCAAATAGATTTACTACTCTAACTATTATAAAATGACTATAATATCATATTTATATAAAAGCGATGTAAATAGGGGGGGAAATTTGGAGTTTGGTTGTAGAAAACACTACAATGTTATGCTAAACTATAGCTTAAGATTACAACTAAACTATATAAAAGATAGATTAACAATGAGATTATTAGACTTGGGTACTCGACTTCAACTTTCGACTAAAGGTTAATCATTGAACTACCACACATTGCACTTGGTTTTTACGATTACTTATCGAGATGGAAGATCTCAAAGTAAGATATTCAATCTATTCTCTCTTTCCTAACCAAGAAACAACATGGCATCGTTGTTAGGTATTCATCTTTAGATAAAATAAGTGGAAGCACTATATTCAATCTATTGATGGCATTATTCATGAGAATCGATAACATGTAAGCAAGGCAATTGAACATTCATGAGGAACAATGGATGAAAGCATACAAAGCACTATTCCTATTTGCTCTAACCATCAATTAAGCAAATGATAACATTTTACCCATAGATTTAGCAAGTATTCAACACAACCTACAACTAGGAAGAAAGCCCAATCGTTTATTGCATCAAATTCATATGGAAATAACACATTCAATTGCTAATCAAAAAAAACCCATGAACAATGCATATCAAGTTCTCAAAACCATAAATCGAAAGTCTACATCGAGGTACCCAAGAGTTGTTTAGCCTACTACAATCATATTAATCATACAATACAAACCCATAGAATCAAAGAGATGAAAAGATGAAGAAGAGAATGGAACTAGAGAGTTTTTTGAGCTAATTTTCGAACACTTTTGATGTGGGATGCCAAGAGGCTTTTATACTCTCCAAAAGATAAGAAGAAGTCAACTTGCAGCAGCGCGCGGACTCCGCGCCAGTTGGCGCACTTGTGTGAAGGGCTGCGCGGTGCGCGGACCGCGCAGCAGTCCGCGCACTTTGTGAAGGGCTGTGCACTACTCCATTGTTGCTTCTTTCGGAGAGTTCCGGTTCTACCTTTTCGGAAAGGCCTTCATCTTCATGTTTAATCACCATTATGTCGCCTCAATGTTCAAGTACCTATAGAGTGACGAAACTATGGCATATGGCATATAACTTCCATACATCACTCTACTCTCAAAATAGCAACAATTATCAACAATTAGGCCTATTTAGCACCATTAGAAACCATTTCTAAGTGCAACAATCATGGTATAACTTGAGCTCATCAATAGACTAAGCTATAAAGAGTCTCTCCTGTTGCTGTGGCTGGCGTGGTTCTATGGGCCCAAATCACGCTTGGTAGTTCTTTGATCCAGTTTCCTTTAGCACCTTCAAGGCGCTTCTTGATACCGCTTACCAATGTACGGTTCGTAACCTCTACTTGGCCGTTAGCTTCTGGATGATATACCTAGGTGAGCTTCTGGTGTATGCCATACTTCGTACATCATGTCTTGAAGGGGTCATTTGCAAATTGTGCTCCATTGTCGGTCACTATGTATCCCGGGATGCCATAACGACACACGATATTCTTCCAGCAAAAGTTAATAACAGTCTTGCCAGTTATGTTGGTTAGGGCTTTAGCCTTTACCCATTTTGAGAAATAATCGATGGCCATAATGAGGTACTTGAAGTTACCAGGGGCCGTAGGAAAAAGTCCGACGAGATCTATGCCCCACCGAACAAATGGCCAGGATTGTTGGATGGTAATCATATTCTCCTGTGGTACGTGGATCATCTTAGCAAATCTCTGGCACTGGTGGCAAGAATTGATATATATTTTGGCGTCTTGTAGCATCGTAGGCCAGAAATAACCCATCTGTAGGAGCTTTCGGGTGACGGTACGTGGACCTTGGTGGCTACCGCAGACTCCTTCATGTGTTTCTTGAATTAAGTGTTATGCGTCAGAAGGCCCGACACACTTAAGCAGGGGTTGGAGGTATCCTATCTTGTATAGGATACTGTTGTGGATGACATATTTCGGAGCTTTAACTCGGACCTTCCGTGCCAGGTGCTTGTCCTCAGGAAGGGTACCCGTTTGAAGGTATTCAACGCAGGGGTTCATCCATGTGTCTGAGGTGTCCACAGCCATGATGCTACTCTCTTCATAACTTCTCTTCGCCAGGGTTTCCATTAGCAATTCTTGAGAAGACCTTATGTTGAGGTCCGAGGAGGCAAGTTTGCTAAGTGCATCAGCCTTGTGGTTGCCTTCTCGGGGAATATGATTCAGCTCATAGTGTTGGAATTGATTTAGGAGAGGCCTTACTATCTCAAGGTATTTCTGGAGACTGTACTCTCGAGTTTCGTACTCCCCTTTAACCTGTTGAACCACGATTTGTGAGTCACTGAATATTTCAAGGTCCTCGACTTCAAGGTCCTGTGCTAGCTTTAGCCCCGTAATGAGGGCTTCATATTCTGCTTCATTATTGGTGGCTCGAAAATCAAAATGGAGAACGTAAGGATGATCCTTTCCCTCGGGGGTTGTGAGTAATACTCCAACACTGCTTCCCCTCGAGTTGGAGGATCCATCCACATATAGTTGCCATTTTTCAGAGTCCGGAGTTGGGTTTGGTTTGTCGATCTCCACTGGATCAACAGACTCCATTATAAAATAGGATAAGGCTTGGCCCTTGATGGCTGTCCGAGGTTTATAATGTATGTCATGCTCTCCCAACTCGATGACCCACTTCATCATCCGCCCCGAAGCGTCAGGCTTTTGGAGGATTTGCCTGATCGGGTAGTTGGTTAGGAGAACTATTGTATGTGCTTGGAAGTATGGTCTCAACCGCCGAGAAGCATGGACGAGGGCTAATAACAAGCACTCTAGAGGGGTATATCCGGTCTCGGGCCCTTGTAAGGCCCTACTTACATAGTATATTGTGATAAGTCCATGGTTCGTATTCGGACCTCGTTCATACTCAGACCAGGGCCCGAGAAGGGTCAGGGCTCGAGATACGCGGAGGATGGGTCCACGGGTCCATCAATCCTAATCCTTATAAGGAATGCGTACATTATGAATGTTCTACAAGGAATATACATCTTCTCAAAGATGGTACTTCAGCTATCCTAAACATGGTAATACAACCATGTCCGAAATATACTTCTATTATACATGGTAATACAACCTCTATTCCCATAAGAGTTGTATTCATACCATAAATACATATCTTGGTGATCTACGGATTGTAGCCATATAAATACCCTAAGAGGTTTGGTAGACCTCTCATCTAATCTCATACTTTATACTTTACGGCTTAAGCAAAATATACTAACTTGAGCGTCAGAGTGTCTATCCCTGGGACACCCGGGGCCTTTGTCTTGCAGATCAGTTCGAGAGCCTGGTTCGTCGTCGAAGTGTTGGTGTCTGGCGTACATCAATTTGGCAAGCCCGGTGGGACATCTCACACTCATTGACGACGTCGCCGAACCTTGTTTCCGATCTGGTCTAACGCACCCGAAGAAGCAACTTCTCCAACAATATGTCTGAAGCCGAGCAACCCAGACGTAGCGCCCGTGTGCTAGGGCAAAATCCGGAGGAGAATCCAGGAGCAGAACAACCCCCCCAAGGACGAGGATCAAATCCTGTTACGTCAGGAGTACCACCTTCTGGATCGAATCCTGTTGGATCTGAAGCACCGAACTCGGGACCAAGAATTTCGATCCAGACTGATATAAACTACAGCGAACACGTCAACAATCAAGACGGCCTCGACCTAGAGAATGAGCTTGGATATGACGGACCTGATTCGATCTTCACCTCAGAAGAACAAACACTAAGAGATTAACAAATCCTCACGGAAAAACAACAAGAGGAGGAAAGACAAAGACGTCTTAGGGAAACCTAGAGCCGGACTGTAGGACATAACCCTCAAGGTTCCGGGCCGACTTATATCAACCTCGACCCTCCGAAAATGATCCCTGAAGATGCCCGAACGCTACGAGGAACTTGCATGCCAAATATCCTGACTTCGTCGCATCTTTGATAAACTCAAGTCAACAAATCAGTGCACAGATGCATGAAGCCCCCAACATAGTATCCGTCTCAGGAGCCCAAACTACACCACTTACTGATCCTACTCAAGAGCGAAGACTCCTCAACAACTTATCCAAGGATCCACCACCTTATAATGCTCGAAGCAGTCTGCCACCACCTCCTAATGTATCCAATTATCAGGGCGAATGTATATGACTAAGTAGGGAAGAGGTGAGAAGGATGCGTATCCTCAACATAGAAGAAGAGCTCAGACGCGAGAAGAAGGAGCGATCTCGAAGCGAATGGCAAAATAGCGATGATCGGCCCTACTCACAAGATGGAGCCTACCCTACCCGAGGTAAATACGAAGTTGACCAAGAAATCACACGTATCCTCGGACCCAGAGGACAATCTGCTCGTTCACCCTTCTCACGACATATTGTGAATCTCCCCTTCGATAACCACAAGAAGGTCCCAGAGCACCTACCTACATATGACGGCACTAGCGATCCTAGAGAGTTTCTCTCGGTCTTTTTTAAGACTTTAGAAACTAGGAACTTCCATGAATTGGAAATATGTAAGATCGTCCCCAGTTACCTCCGAGGGAAAGCACAGACATGCTTTACCCAGACGAAACCGGAAAGTTTGTTTGATTACTGGGATTTCGCCGAGTTTCTACTCCATGCTTTCTTCTAGAAGAAGAATTTCACCAAATCCCTCGAAGATTTGGTGTATGTGGCCCGCCTCGAAGGAGAGACTGTGATAGAACACTATCATAGATACATGGATCTAGCTACTGAATGTTATGATCGAGATGAACGCCTCCTGATAAATATGTACCGGATGAGCGTGGATGATGACATTCTAAGGATGAAGCTGGCAACAAAGAATCCAACAACCATTCAACACCTTCAGGCCATCATAGAAAAGTACTCTAGCAAATCAAATGCTGTGACGGGTAAAAGACCCCCAGAATTCCTAATGGACAGAAAAAAATCCAGGGCGAAAATACCAAAGGTCGAGAAGAATGATAACGCTCCAAAGCCTACCTTCGAGACATACACTCCTCTGGCGAGATCTCGGGCCGAAATTCTATCTATTCATAGGCACCTTTTGAAGGACCCGCCTGCCATGAAGGAATCAGCCGAATGTCAAAGGTCCCCGAAATACTGCCAATATCACCGAGATCGGGGGCATGACACGGAGGAGTGTTACCAGCTCAAGAATGAGATCGAGGAGTTAATTCGTCAAGGAATTGTGCAACAAATCGCACCTTCAATAGTTGGCGATAACCAAGGGACCTAGAGAAGATATGGGGGAAAGCCCTGGTAGAAGAAGAAGGATGGCTACCGCAATAATAACAATAACAACCAGAGCGGCGGAGGCAACAACCCTCAAGATCCTTCTCCACCACCGCCAAACGGAGCCAACCGAGTCATCAACGGCATCAATGGCTATACAGGAGAAGCAATTTCCTTGACCAAGCTGAAAGATAGTGTGCGAGCTATACCCCACACTGAGCCAATCAACAAGAGGCTCCGCCTCGAGGAAACCATTACCTTCTCGGATGCGGACGCCGTGCCAAATCAGATGCCTCACTCGGATCCTCTCATCATCTCAGCAACTGTACAAGATACTCTAGTAAAAAGAATCTTCATAGATGATGGGAGTGGGGTAGAAGTAATGTTTCAAGACTGCTTCCAGAAGCTAGGATTTACCAAAGATGATCTTAAACCTACGGGTCCGATCTCGGGGTTCACAGGAAATCCAATAATACCTCTCGGGGAAATCACACTCCCCGTCACAGTAGCAGAAGGAGCCAAGAGCCTAACCTTGTACTGCACATTTGTGGTAGTAGACGCGGTCACACCCTTCAACATTATCCTTGGGAGACCTTGGATGTGCCAAGCTAAAGCTGTATGGTCTCCTTACCACCTGATGCTGAAGTTTCCAACACCACAAGGAGTAGCTTCAATCAAAGGAGACCAAGGAGTGGCGCGCTCTTGTACGATCACGGCCATCCGTGATGCTAGAAAAGTGAGCAATATCTCAGCCGTCAACATTATTCTAGGAGATCTGGACCCGATCCTGATCTCGAACAACCCATGGTGTTCCATTTTGAAGAAGAGGCCTATAACGAGATGACAGCACTATGGCATAAACGCCGCCACCAAACCTTCCAAGTGGGGGAATTGGTAATGCCAGTTGGCCCGTGGTGCACCAACAAGTTAGGAGGAGCGCTGGAGTCAAGGACCATACAAAATCTCCGCAGCATAATCCGGTGGATTCTACCTCTTACAAACACGCGAAGGAGAGCACTTGGACCCTGTCATTATGGCGCGCTTCCTATGCAGGTACCTCAGAGCTAAAACCAAGTAGACCTTCTCCATATAAGGAGAAACTACTTCAATAAGGCCTACGGGTCAAGCTCTTTTTCTTTTCATCTTTTTACATTCTTATACCCGAGCTCCCAAACTCGAAGTTGTCTTTTATAATTTTACCGAACTCTCAAGTTCGAAGAATGCAATTTCTTTTCGATATATGTATCTTCTGTTTTATTTTGAAGCAATCCATACTCTCTAAATACAAAGAGAAACTATGCCTCACAAAGCATAAGTAAAGACTGCTGCATAAAGATTCATACGCTTATAAGTGTACGATTGATACTTATCTAATATGAGCTGTTTAGACTACGTGTCTGAACTACAATCATCTTAGACCAAAATAAAATAATATACTTATAAAAAGTATATGGTCAAAGACCAACATGATACGAGTCATGCAAACTCACGAAGTTTGGAACTTGACTCTTCACGTGATACTCCTAATAAGGTACACATCACTATTTATTAGGGCTATTCATAAGCCTAAAAAGTCAATCTTCTCAAGGATTGCAATATGAAGACCTTTATAAAGGCAAAATCAAAAAGTGTTATTACACTACGAAACGTCTTACATCTCGTAAAGGTCTTTAAATACAGGGGTACGACCCCGACCGCGAGAAGAAGTACGACCTCGAAAACTCTGGAGGCCACGGACCCAATTAATTTCCTCTGCCACCCTCATCAACTGAGAGGGCGTAGGGGACCCAATTCTATTTTCCACAGGTCGAGCAGGAGAGCCACGAGCTCCAGGAGTAGGTGTCACCTCTCTGCCCCTTCCACATGGGATCCCTCGAGATACACCCCTTTGTGCATGAGGCCTTATCAAAGGTCCTGAATATAGGACACCGGAAGGTCCACCTACTTCCCTCCTTGAAGACCCTGGAGGCATGACAAACACACCTTGGGCCTCTAGTTCCTTTATTTGGAACCTGCAAGCGTTAAGCTCGGCCTGGCACATCCTCAACTCATCTATCCTGGAGGCAATCTTTTGATTCACAGTGATAGTCTCATCTCGGAGTCTAGAAATAAGAAGATCCTTCTCATGACTTTCACCCTTGACCTTCATTAAGTCACTCTTGACTTTTCTCCATTCTTGGTCATACTCTGTATTGGTGGCTAAGACCTTGTCGTGAGCATCTTTTAGATCTTTATGTCTCTTTTGAAGATCACTCAGCTCCTGATTCAGCTCAGCTTTTCACTTCAAAGCCTCTTTGAGCCCACCGCGAAGACTCTCACATTCTTCCCGCACAATGCTGAAACAGCCTTTGGAGTCATGCTGAAAAGTTTGCCTAAAGTGGTGTCACGAGAGGTCAAGGTCACACTTTGTTTAACAACGGAAACCTTATACATGGTCCGCAACAAGGAGAGACTGGGGCGATAACCCTTACGAGCACACCAAGTTATTAAGGCCATAATGATTACTATCACATTGGCATTTAACTGACCTAGATGAACCCTATAATGCTAAAGAAAATCATCCAACAGTGGGGGAAAAGGGAAGGCTAATCCATACTGCAGAAATCTTCCATATATGACCCCTCGGGTCAGAGTTACTAACTCAACTGCAGATTTGTCTTCTCCAAAGTACATGAGGTCAGCATCAGAAGGAATTGAAAAGGGATAACCTTCTGCGATGATAGCAGCATCTGCACGTGCTTTATCGTCCTTTCTTCGACTCTTTGCTACTACCTTCACCATCCATGGATACTATACCTCTGGATGTATGCATAACCACATGGCTATTCCCTTTTATTTGAGCCCTCCTGGCCATAGCCCTCAACCTCTTCTCTTCCTCAGATGTTTTCTTCTTCAAAACTACATGTTTTTTCCCACTTACTACCGCAGCCCTGTGGAGTTTAAGGGAGCTATTCTCCTCAGCCTCAGCTTCTACATACTCTCCCTCATCATGATGGGGGAAGGAAATTGTTCTACTACTATTGCTCATGATTACAGAGAGTATGGGGGGGAAATACACACACAAGAGATAAAAGGAAAAAACAGACACAAGCAAATGTGCGGAGAAGGAAGATAGCACTTACTGGTGATGGAAGCAGAAATTTGGGGTTTCGGAAATTGATGAAATATTGATGCGTCTTCTGAACTTGGAAAGAAAAAAAATTTGAATAAAAGAAGACAATAGGAATGATTTGGGAAATTTAATCCAAACCCAGACATCATTGAAGATGAGCAATTACCTCGATTCTGTTTCCAAGGCAAGTAATTGGAGAGACGGGGGACAAACCATCTCTGTTTGCCAATGAAGACACGCCACGTGTATCTACCATCTGGATTTCAAAAGAAGCTAATCTCAGCCGTCCATATATCTGATGGAATACGAAAGAACTTGAAGCTAGATATTCAGTAGGGTAAGCCCGAAAGGACAGTCCTAGAAGGACACCCCGAGTTATTCTCCCTCGAGTTATTGGTCTTCCCTCGAGATATTGGTCTTCCCCCGAGAAGCAAGTTTCTCCTTACACCTTCGAGATGGAGCACTCTATATTCTGAAGATCTACCTTGGGGCTACTGATAAGTCCATGGTTCATATTCGGACCTCGTTCATACTCGGACCAGGGCCCGAGAAGGGTCATGGGCTCGAGATACGCGGAGGATGGGTCCACGGGTCCATCAATCCTAATCCTTATAAGGAATGCGTATATTATAAATGTTCTACAAGGAATATACATCTTCTCAAAGATGGTACTTCAGCTATTCTAAACATGGTAATACAACCATGTCCGAAATATACTTCTATTATACATGGTAATACAACCTCTATTCCCATAAGAGTTGTATTCATACCATAAATACATATCTTGGTGATCTACGGATTGTAGCCATATAAATACCCTAAGAGATTTGGTAGACCTCTCATCTAATCTCATACTTTATACTTTACGCCTTAAGAAAATATACTGACTTGAGCGTCGGAGTGTCTATCCCCGGGACACCCGGGGCCTTTGTCTTGCAGATCAGTTCGAGAGCCTGGTTCGTCGTTGAAGTGTTGGTGTCCGGCGTACATCATATTGGATGTTGCGATCCCCCCTTTTCTTTGACCAATACAGCGCTGATGTCTAGCTGGGATGCAGATATATATATAAGTAAAGAGTCTCTCCTTTATCTGGCTTTGATAATGTCGGAAGTTGCCGAAGATGATTTTTAAGCTCTTGGAAAGCTTCTCCGCATTCATGCGACCACTCAAACTGGTTTGCTTTCTTAAGGATATTAAAGAAAGGTATATGTTTTTCTGCTCCTTTGGATAAGAAACGACTAAGGCTGCAAGGGACCCTGTCAGCTTCTGCACATCCTTGACGGTTTTTGGGGGTTTCATGTTTTGCAAAGCCTCTATCTTCTCGGGGTTTACTTCGATTCCTCGATTGGATACCATATACCCAAGGAATTTTCCTGCTCCCACGCCTATGGTACATTTAGCAGGATTTAGCTTCAAGTTGGAGGCCCGTAATGTGTCGAAGGTTTCCTTTAAATCTTCAAAGAAGGCATCATAGCTACAGCTCTTTACTACCATGTCGTCCACATATATCTCGAGGTTGTGCCCTATTTGAGATTTGAATAACTTGTCTACCAATCGCTGGTAAGTAGCTCCAGCATTTTTCAATCCGAAGGGCATCATCTTGTAGCAGAAAGTTCCTCGGTCGGTTATAAATGAGGTCTTTTCTTAATCTTGCTCTGCCGTATGAATCTGATGATATCCTTTAAAGGCATCTAAGAAGGCTAGTACTTGGTATCCCGCAATCGCTTCCACTAATCGGTCGATCGAGGGTAAGGGATAACTATCTTTAGGACAACAATCGTTCAAGTTGGTGAAGTCGATGCACATTCTCCACTTTCCATCTGGTTTCTTGACCATCACTGGATTAGCTATCCATTCTGGGTACTTCACTTCTTCAATTATACGGGTTTTAAGTAACTTATCTATCTCCTCTCCAATGGCTTCAACTCGATCTAGTGCAAAGATGCGTCGTTTCTGCTTGATGGGTTTTTGTGAGGGATTGATATTCAGGTAATGTTCCGCCAAACGAGGGGATACTCCTACCAAGTCGTTGGTATCCCAGGAAAAAACGTCTATGTAATGGTTGAGAAGATCTCGTAGTTTAGCTTTTATCTCGAGGGGTAGGAGAGTTCCAACCTCAACGGTTCCTGATTCTCCGAGTTGCATCGGTTCGGATTCGGAGTACTTGGATGGTTCAAGATTCTTTTTTTCTGATTCTCGGATAGCTTGAATTGTGCATATTCGAGCTAATTGTTGGTCACCTCGGATTGTGGCAATCCCTTTGTTGGTAGGAAACTTCATCACCAAATGGTAAGGGGACTAGATAGCCTGTGCCTGGTACATCCAGGGTCTTCCAAGGATTATGTTTTACGGTGACTTGGAATCGATGATTGTAAAGGTGCAATGTAGGGTTATACTCCGAGATCCATCTCTTACTTGCACCGGTAGAATAAATTTTCCCAAGGTGTCGACAGTATTGCCAGTAAATCCCGAGATAGGGCTTGTAAGCGTGAGGTTATTTCTGTTCAATCCCAGCTGTTCATAACAACTGAGAAACCTAACTTCTACTTCGCTTCCTCCATCTACTAGGACCCTTCTGATCATGTTATGGTTTAGGTCAACTGTAATCACCAGGGGATCTGAATGGGGAATTTGATTAGGAACTGCATCTTCAGATGAAAAAGTAACAGTTCCGTCCAAGCGAGATCTTTTGCTCTCCCACTCCCAGGAAGAGGCTTCTTGTGCTGATCGATGCACACCATTGATGTTCCTTCTTGCTCCCTGGTTGCTGGTGTTGCTTGTCTCGTCGTTGTTGATGCTTCTTACTCCTGTCGGGATCGAGAAACGGATTCGTGTACTCCCACAAAGGTTTTCAGCCGGATCAGCCATGAGTTAGAAGGTCGTATAGATCAAGATCAGCTTGCGGGTCCCACCGGGCGTGCCAAATTGATGGATGTCTACGACCCACACTTGATCATGAACCCTTCTCACGAACTGATCTGCAAGACAAAGGCCCGAGTGTCCCGGGGATAGACACTCCGACGCTCAAGTTAGTATATTTGCTTAAGGCGTAAAGTATAAAGTATGAGATTAGATGAGAGGTCTACCAAACCTCTTAGGGTATTTATATGGCTACAATCCGTAGATCACCAAGATATGTATTTATGATATGAATACAACTCTTATTGGAATAGAGGTTGTATTACCATGTATAATAAAAGTGTATTTCGGACATGGTTGTATTACCATGTTTAGGATAGCTGAATTACCATCTTTGAGAAGATGTATATTCCTTATAGAACATTCATAATATACGCATTCCTTATAAGAATTAGGATTGATGGACCCGTAGACCCATCCTCCACGTATCTCGAGCCCATGACCCTTCTCGGGCCCTGGTCCGAGTATGAACGAGGTCCGAATATGAACCATGGAGTTATCAGTGACGCTTAGTAACTCTGCTTCAGATGGTGTTCTTTCTGTGGATGTTATCAAGGATAGCATGTTTAATGAAGAACTACGTAGAAGGGAGATGGGAGTTGTTCAATCGCAGGCGCTTGTTGTTGAAACTCATGGTCGTGAAAGAAGCAAGAGTAGAGGTCCGAAAGGGCGTGGCAAGTCGAAGAACAGGTCTAAGTCCCGAGATGGGAAAGAGCCATTTATTTGTCACTATTGCAGCAAGCCTGGTCACATTGCAAAGCATTGCTACAGGAGGAAGAAAGAGCAAGGGAAGAAAAATGCTTCATCTAATGATGGAGGTGATAAATCTACTGCAGTGGTTGTTTTTGATGATGACGATGATGAAGGTGTGTCTCTGGTTTGTTCTGATGGAGAGTGTCATCATGTCGATGGTTCAGATACTGAATGGTTAATCAAGCTTCTTTTCACTGTGTATTCAAATAGGAGTAGTTTATGACACTACTAGAATATCAAGCCATCTAAGGCAGTTCATCCTTCATGTGTTAAGGCAGAAAACAAATGCCTTCCCTGGTAGTGACTTGAATGAGAAAAATCATCTAAGGCGGTTCCTCTTCCGCCTTAGATGTTTTTGGGTTTAAGACGTTTGTTTCCGCCTTGGATGTAGGCTTATACGCCTTGCTAAAGGCTTACGAACTCGCTAGCGTGAACGTCTGTATGATATGAATTGGCTCGTTGCGAGACCGTAACTAGCAAACGCTAGTCCCAAACAAATGGTTGATTGTTATGTTATGACAGCAGCTTACGGATCGCCAGATGAAATACTAACGACTTCGCTACATTGAAAAGCCTAGACAGGTTACGAGACTGGTTACGACTACCAGCGTGCGGATCGCTAATATTGGTTACGACCTCGTAGGTGAACCTAGTTTGTCATATATTTATCTGCTGACGAGACTGGTTACGACAAATAGGGGCGAATCGCTCGGTCATAAGTAGCGAACTCGTTACAAGCCAAGTTAAACCAAACGAGCCAGGTTACGACAGCCACTAGCTACTCGCAGGTAACACCGTAGCGAGGTCGCAACCGAACAATTGTTTTTCATAAAAATTGTGAAAATGATATTATAAAAATATCATAAAAGTAGTTGGTTCGAGAGAGTTAACGATTTCGTAAGACAATCGCTTATGTGTGTAGTGACGATGTCGCTACAAAACTCGCTAAAGTTAAACGACGTCGTTTTTGCTCTGGGTGAGCGAGAAAAAAAATTTACGTTACGAGTAAGCTCGCCTGGCATTGGCGTGTATTGTTACGAGCTCGACAGAGATTAGATTGGAGAGGCAGAGAAGAACGAGCGATTGGGTAGCGAGGGCGCAAAAACTAAGCTCAGAAATATAATTCGGGCGATTGAAGTAGCGATAGTACAAGATGATCGCAACTATTTTAATGTTATGGGCGAGAGAAGTAACGATCTCGCAGGCAATTCGTAAGTGTTACAAAATTATAGGATTTGAGCCATTTCCACCCATTTCCATTAAAATTGGGTTTCATTTTAATTGTCTAAGCTGTCAATTGCAAGATGCATGGTATCTAAGCACAAAACATGAACATGAAACACTATCAAGCCACATTTTATAAACTTATGAAAGTAATGGAACTCAAAAGTAAATATATGCATCCATTTGACAAAAAAAGAAACTAGCTTTTATTGGGAATGTGAGGCCTAGAGATGTACCGAGATCTAATAAGGACCAAGTGTCTAGCCAATGCATCTCTACCATCCTCCAACTCCTTCTTGGTGTACGGTGCATGATTTTCCTCGATAATCTAAGAATATGAAATGTTTTTTTAATGCTATTGAATGCAACGTAGATAGTAATAGGTACAATAAGTAGGTTATAAGAATGCTTACGCGATGTAATTCCAAATTATCTTGAACAAGGCCAGCTACACACTCGCTTGCGTACAACATCATATAGTAACCGCACTCCCAATTTGACAATTGCTTTCAGTGCTGAAAGCGAAGAAGTATAACAAATGATTTGAAATGAAATCATAGTGGAAATAAATGAGCATTAGATTTGTACTGTCACCTGAATATGTATAAGGTTGACCTCTTGGTCGGAATTTTTGGCTTGGTTCAATGCTATTTGGAGTTAGGATGGTTTAGGGTCTTTGCTACTACGTTTGATACCAAACGCCTCTATTTGAGTAACATAACCACCAATTCCCTTAGCTCTTCCCGGATGCTCGGCCTTCCCAAGTGCCCTACGTAGCACATCGTGTTTACCGACAGGGATTAACAAGTCTTCTTCAACTTCACGCTCGACCTCGTCCTAAAAAGGTAGTATAGTAAATGAAAAGTTATTATCGTAATCAATTGTTGTGTTTGATTGTTTGATTGTAGATACTAAAATGGAACATGGTATGGCGTAGTAGGTTAAGCGTACCACTCGATTAGCCACCCTTTTTGCCTCATCACTTGAGAAAGTCCCGTCTTTTTTAATTCTACCCAAGACGAATAATTGTTGTCTACTATATGTTGTAGGGTCTTCGGCAATGACTAGTTTGTTCGCCACTTCCGCGTCCATGCCCCCATCCACTAGCTTGTTAGGAATAAAGCACTAACCGAAACAAAAATATTTGGCTAATTCGCATGACACTATTATTGCAAGATGTAGTAAGTAAACTAACCTTTGCGTCATTTTCTAACCATCATTTCTTGAATGCCTCCCAAGTAAGGGTTACAATGTGATTGTAACGCGTACTTGGATCTTCCCCAAACCTCGTGCCCTTCGGTTTGATATAATCCTTGGCAAGGGTATATTTGTGTTCTCGATGAGCTTTTGATTCGATTTGAAGAGCCTTCTTCTTCACTTGATCATAGGATGTTGCCTCGATAATAAAGGGGCGCTACAAATGTGATCATAAAAATAGTCACACTAACAATTTTCAATTGAAATTAAAAATAACAAGTACCACACTAATCTTGCATTCCTTCCATATATCCTTTTTGATTTCGACCATCGCGCGACATCATCGTCGGGTGAAATAGCAACACCAATATCATTAAACTTGACATGTGTTTGTATTTTGTTATTGATCCTAATCTCTAATTCGCGACAATGTGTGAGGAGTTGAGCTTCTTTCGATGCGCGAGTCACTTCTCGTTGTCTTTTAACCTCACTTGAACCGCCAACAACATTTCCCCCCCCACTTGAGTCGGAGTTAATGGAACTTGAAGGGCTCTCCATTAAGCTTCCTTTGTATATTGAAATTTTTTAATGACTAACACAATACTAATAAATCAAAGTTTTACTTTGTAGTAAAAATATTATATTTCATAATCCTAAAATTTAGGGCTAAGCAAGCTATGGAGAATTTTAAAAGAAAATCTTGATTTTCGTTCAGGACATGCTTCTGACATGATATTTAGTAATAACATGATAAATGGAGGCACCATGTACAAGATAATCAAATTTTTAGCAAATAAGAATGAAAACAATCATATCTTTGGTATATGACAAAGTTGTGTCGGTAGAATTGATTATTTTGGTTGGGGATGGTCTACCTTGTTTGTCCCTCTCCTACCCATAACAAAGGATGTTACCAAATTGAACAAGAACAAATAAATATTGACATTAATTGAAAAAACCAAACCCTAAAAATGTGGTTGAGAATTTATTGCAAAACTTACCAATCTTTTGCATGCAATTAGTGGCTAGTTCCACTTTGTTTTGACACAATTGATGTGAGAAGATGTATGGGATGGGTAATGGAGATTTGATGTGAAGAAATTTGAGGAGATTTGAGAAGATGTGCAAAACTTTGGACTTTTGGAGATGAAACCCGTAAGAAGTGAGGATAAGATGCCAAAAGTGTTGTGTTTTTCTGTTCTATAACGTGTTAACTTTATTCTAGCTTACCTTGTTGCGAAATCGGCACTCTCTCGTTACACCTGACGTGGATATTTACGAAGTCGTTACGTGCTCATGTGATTGCCTTTTATGCTCTACTTAATCCTTCTAGCGACATCGTAACTGAAAAGCTGACATAAAGTATGTTACTAGGATGTTGCGACATCGCTACAAATGAACACACAAACCCTACTTAAGATTTTATTTTGTTTTTTTAATGCACTCATACATTTTTAAATCACGATTTAAACGAAATGATGGTATAAGACACTAATCATTCTATTTTAAGAATAATTTTCATTTGTTCCGTCGTATGCTCCTGTAGAACGGGATAGGGATTTGGTCACTTAATCTGCAATTACATAATTTGAAAGAGTTTTAAGAAACGTAGTCTTTAATTGTAAGACAATAAGAAACTCTACACATCATGTGTACGCTTGAAAACGCTATCCATCGCTTACCTTTAGAGACAACAGCATAGTAGAGCTTCACACATGAACTACATATATATATATATATATATATATATATATATATATATATATATGCGCAGTTCAAGTGCATTTCATTAGAGATACTTAGTTTATTACAACTCATTTATGTGATTACAAGCACGATTATTGAATTAAACAAAGTTTCATGCACACGTTCACTCACCAACTGTCATCACTAATCATACTACCGAGTATCGCTTAATAACATTGGATGCTGATGTACTAAGATGTACTCTGCTTGACATAATGTGATGTTCGATATTTTCCAAATTGAGTATTATATTGTTTCGATATAAAATGTACATATTTAAGAATATGATATTGCGTTTAAAAATTTAAACCGAATTATTGATGTTTTACATAGAGTTATGTCATACTGCTTATGTACAAAGATGTACTCTACCTGAGTGAATATCATGATGGATATTAAACAAATAGAGTATTGTACTGCATCTATATAAAATATATATATGTTAGAATGTGAAAATTGCTAATAAAAAATTAAAAAGTTTTATTTTTTAGTTAGAATCTAATTAGCTTGTGTAGTAGCGAATTCGCTAGGATACACGTTACCACAGTTAAACCCTAAACCCTAAACCCACAAACCCACATAACCCAGAAAACCAGTTGGCGACGGGGTTGCGATAGCGCTAGTTAGTAGTTCAAATAAAAAAAATACTTTTTGGGTTACGACCTCGCTACTAATTAGAATGATTCTTCTGTAGCGAGTTCGCTACTCGAACGCTTGCCTGGCGAGGCTTTTTAAGACTCGCTACTAGATACTCAGGCTTGAGCGAGATATTAACGACTTCGCAACATACAGATGCGTTCGAACTAGCGATCTCGCAACATATAGAAGCGTATAAGCTAGCGATATCGCAAGTACTATTACTATAAATAAAAAAAAAGGGGATCGGGCTAAAATTAATTAGCCCCAAATTGAAAAACCCTTCTCCAGCGACAAAACTGTAAGTTCTCCGACAAAATGCGGCCAAAGACCAGAGGAGCTGTGCGAGGACGGGGTGGTAGAGGCTCAGACAGTGGACGGGGAAGTGGTCAGGCGGTGGGAAGTAAACGGCGTCGGACTGAGGAGCCTGCGGTTCAGGCAGAGATTCCAGTCGCCCCGCCGCCGCCGGAAGTTCCAGAAGTCCCTGCCGCCGCTGCTGCTGCCGGAAATGATGGTGGGGAAGGGCCCAGCAGTTCCAGTGAGGAGGAGGACACTCCTGAGTTCTTCAACACCGCCGCCGAGGCTAGGTATGAGCGTTGTTCCTCTCGGAAACTTGTGAATAATAATGTGTTTGATAGTAGTGTGGTGCCTTCGCTGCAACTAGATTACGTGCTAGACCATTTCAGGGCACAGCATCTAGATACATTGCTTATGTTGCCTGAGCCCGTTTACCATGAAGAGGTTCTCCAATTTTATGCGAACCTAGGTTTAGAGGAAGGGGTGGAGGAAATAACTACAATTGTGCGGGGTGTTAAGTTTACGGTCGATAAGTTTAGCATCAATGAAGTTCTGAAATGTCCTTATCTGACTCGTAACGAGCTGAGGCCTACCAAAAAGGATGGTCCGTACGAGGTACATTACGAGCAGAGGTTTCCTTCTGTTAGCCCCAAGCAACCGTTGAAGGCCGGTGAGATGGGTCAGAAGTGGTTTAAAAGGACTTCTGATAGGCCAGGTACAGCTAGGTTTTACCCGATCCACAGGCTTACCGAGGAGCAGAGATTAGTTTTTGAGCTAATCTGCGGTAATGTGGTCCCGTCCCTAGGGCATGCATGTGAGCCCACAGTTTGCAGTCTCATGGTGTTCTACTATATCATGGAGAAGCTTCCAATCAACCCCGGCTTCACAATTCTTACCCAAATGATGAAGATGGCCAGACACAAGAACGCCGCGCTTCCGTATGGCAATTTGTTTGTAGCTCTGATCAGGAAAGCGGGTGTTTTTCCAAGAGGCCGTCCCATGCCGCTCGGCAAATACGACAAGGAGTGGCTCAAGCACAAGAGATTAGAGTTGAAGGCCGATGGGAAGTACACGAGAAAGAAAGAAGCTGAAGAGGCAGCCAGAAGGGTAAGGGGTAGGATGGGAGTATCAGGTATGATTCTAGCTTGTTATTAACTGTAGTTGGTTCTAGTTGTTTAATTTGTTAATGTTTGGTTCTTATCAACCTTGATTTGTTTGTGTAGATGCTGTTTTTTGATGCCCGTGGTAGGCTTGTGGTGTCTATGGGCCAGTTATTGAATGAGATTGAAATGGCCGAGAAAAGGGCATGTGCTAACAACGAACGGCTCGGTGAACTGATATCCAGCGGGGTAGTGGAGTGCGATCTGAGCGATGAGGAGGAGATACCTGATTTCCGCACCACATTTCCCAAGCAAAAAGACACCGCGGGTCCTAGCGAAGATTTGGCTACAGCCAGTGAGAAGGAGCCATCCGATGGGAAGCTTGTTGCTGATCATGTAAGGGATGCAGATGCGGATGATGGTGATGATGGTGATGGTGATGATGGTGACAGCGACTCTGATGCAGAAGATGACCCGGCGAGGTATGAGATGATTAGGAAAGAGAGGCTGATCGGAGAACCCAACGAGGATGTTGAACCGGGCCAAGGCAAAGAAGAGAACACCTGCATCGAGCCTGAAGCTCAACCGGCAGGCCAGAACGAGCAAGACAAGCAAGATGCTGGAGGCAGTTCGGGGGAGAAGGCCGAAGGCAGCGACAAGATGTGTGTTGATGACTTGCATGATATGTTAGTCGCAGGGCTGTGATTTCGTAGTTTAGTTTGGTTTAAACATTTACTTTTTCGAATATTAACTAGTTTTTGGATTATGATCACTTGTGTACGCGTCACCAAAGATGCCGTTTTGGTTACATTAATGTGGTCAATGAATTTGACACTTTTTAGATGTAGAATGTTCAATGTTTTATAGAGTTGTCGTTACTTCAGTAAAGCAAAATCAAGTTCTTTTGGTATAGTGCGTGCACCTAGCGATATCGTTTGGTCCTCGCTCCTTTTTACGTGTAACTTGCGATATCGCTACGTGTCGTACTCAGTCAACAGAGCCAAGTTGGCGCCTAACTAGCGAACTCGCTACCTCACTAACTGAAAAGTAGCGATATCGCAACAAGTCGTACTCAGTCAACAGAGCCAAGTTGGCGCCTCACTAGCAAACTCGCTACCTGTCGTATTCAGTCGAAATTATGGTAGCGATATCGGTAATTAGCTTCTAGGTAGGAGCTTTATTTATCAACATTAATCTAGTCGAAATTTAATAATTTGAAAATGTAGAGATAAAGTTTATCAACTCAGGATTATTATATAGCACATGCTATTTTTTTTCAATGTTTAAAAAAAAAAAACAAATTCAATACTTTCAATTTAGTTTAGTTTGATTTGATTAAATAACATTCAAAATAATTCAGTATAACCTTTCAAATTCCACAAGGAATTAACTTTTTTTTGGGGTTTGCATGAGGATATCTTGAAAAGGTAAAAATGTCTTTATTTTTTTACTAGGAACTCTACAATCGTTTTCATAAATAGAGCACCTGAACCCTATAAATTTCCTTCATTCCAACATTCCCTTCTCCTTTCTCCAATTGTTTGCCTTTTGCTTCCCATGGATTTGTCTATATTCGAAGCCCTCCCAAATGACATGATAAATCTAATCATGATTTGTGTTTACTTCGACTCGGTTCTTCGTGCGTACGCGACCGGAACAGCTACATAATGGCATAAACAGTGGCTCACTGACGCTTCTGCACTAGGTCACACAGACTCGACCTATCTCTTGGCCCTATTTGCAATATGTTGTGGGGGTGACATTCAGAGAGGCATGAATGTCATCACCACCCTGAAGAGAACCGATAAGAAAGGCCTCCGGGAAGCTCGAGTACGCGTCATCAGAGCCGGTTTGGGTAACGCTTGGGGTTGGGCGCACTACTACAGGTTCCTCAGAGATGGAGTAGTCACGCCCAGGCCGATCTGCTGCGTGGAACATGCTTCCCTCAATCGCAGAGTGAGGTACGATCGCTGGGAGAGACTTGATCCAGCGGACATCTCATGTGATGCATGCACCTGCGATCAGGAATTGGTTCACGTCCTCGGTCCTCGTTTAGGCTAAATGTTCTAGTATTTTTGATTATGTTTTTTTATTTTTGCCCAAATTTGGTATGAGTGTAATAACATTTTGTTTGCCATTTTGGCACATTTCATTATTTAATAAGTTTTTTTTTGTGATACCTTGTCCTTTACATTTTATGTAAGTTTATTAATTTTTATTAATAAGCGATTTCGTCACTGTCACGTTTCATGATGATTTATTAGTAACAGAACACCAACCGAAATCGCAACTAAATAGCGCCTGGTAACGAGGTCCTAACGACATCGCAACATGTCGTATTCAGTCAACAGAGCCTGGCTAGAGATTCTGTAGCGACCTCGTAACAACGAAGATTGGCACAATAAAAAAACTCAACATTGACGTGGCTTGAAGCGAGTTCGCTACATGATAAGAACCCATCAAAAAAGGGTTTTTGGGTTTGGGTCTATATTGGGCGTATAAGTGTTGTTGGGCCTTAGCCTTTGTAAGTATTGGGCCTTAGCCTATGTAAGTATTGGGCCTTAGCCTTGGTGTTTCATGTTCAGTTTGTGCTGGTCGGCGACTTATCGAACCCTTGTGAAATGTAAGTGTATATAAACTGAAAAATCACCTTTTAATCAGCCGATGTGGGACAAATGTTGGCGATCTTTGTTACGACCTCGCTAGCTGTGTAACT
Source organism: Sherardia arvensis (assembly GCA_948330725.1). Classification (NCBI taxonomy): domain Eukaryota; kingdom Viridiplantae; phylum Streptophyta; class Magnoliopsida; order Gentianales; family Rubiaceae; genus Sherardia; species Sherardia arvensis. The sequence goes on along the minus strand of OX415236.1, from coordinate 36,957,844 downwards.
TATTGTAGCGATCTCGCTACTAGTCGTACTCATTAGACAGAGCCTAGTTTGAGATTCTCTAGCGAGTTCTTAACGACAAAGCTTGACACACCTGGCAAAAAATTGTAGCGCTTGGAGAGTAGCGATATCGCTACAGTATACGGACCCACACGAAAAATCTTTGAAATTCCATTTGTAATTATTTTGGTTGGGGATGCCAACTTGGTCAATGAAAAGGTGTGAATGCCATCAGTAAAAACCTTTGAAATTCCATCAGTAATTAATTTATTTTGGGGGTTTGCATGGGGTGTCCATGGAAAGGTGAGAATGCCTTTACATTTTCCTTCCATTAATACCATAATGACTGCTTTTTGTCTAGGAACTCTGACAGATTTTTGAATAATAGAGCACCTCAACCCTTTAAATATCAACCCCTTCTCCATTTAGAACCTCATTAGACCCTTCATTCCCACATTCCCTTCTGCCTTCTCATATTCCTTGCCTTCTTCTTCCAATGGATGTGTCTCTATTCAGCGCCCTACCAGATGACATGATAAATATGGTATTGATTCGTGCTGAGTTCGACTGGGTTCTTCGTCGCTACGTGAGCGGAAGAGCGACCGAGTGGGCTCGACAGTGGCTCACCGAAGCTTCTGCAGTAGGTCACACACCGTCGACCTATGTGTTGGCTGTTTTTGCAATCTACGAAGGTGACATTCAAAGAGGCATGAATGTCATCACAACCATGAAGAGAACCGACAAACAGGGCCTCCGTCTAGCTAGGCAACGCGTCAGAAGAGGTCTGAGATACGCTTGGGGTTGGACACACTACCGCAGGTACTTCTCAGAAGCAGCAGTTAGGCCTAGGCCGATTTGCTGCATTCCGCATGCTGGCCTCAATGACTTTGTGAGGTACGATCCCTGGCTGCCCCTTGATCCGGCGGACATCACCTGTGATGCATGCACTTGCGATCAGGAACTGCTTCATGTACTCGGTGTACGAATCATCTACTAGTATTAGTTGTTTGTTCTTTACTATGTATTTTTGCATCACCAGTTTGTTTCGATTGTAATGAAGTTGTGTTTTCCATCGCAACTAACTAGCACCTGTTTACGAGGTCCTATTAGTTGTGTCCTAACTTCAACTGATCACCTTTCAATACCCACCTGTTTAGACCCTTTTAAAGTTTTTGTTTTTGGAGTTAGAACAGCCAGTTCAGCTTAAATCTGTGACCCATAAAGAGTCTGTTGCGAACTCGCTACGCCCTCGCTCACACCTTTGAGTAGCCAGCGATCTCGTAACATTTCAATCACCCTCACATGCACTGTACATTGAGCAATGACAAATTTGACCTTTTAAGAAGCGATACCGTAACAGCAAACGCAATATACTACCGTCCCAGTTACGACATCTCCCATATCCTCGCCAGCTAAAATTAGGGTTTAGCAAAGCTTACGATATCGCAACGAACAAACCTACGACTACCGAGCTAAGCTACGAAATCGCTACAGACATGTTTATATTACTACAAAGGTTACGAGATCGCAACAACCATTTCAATTTAAGGCGGATACATTTTTTCCGCCTTGGTCAAGTATCTTTTAACGTCAAATCCCAGTTCCGCCTTTAACTGCCTCTTTCCGTCTTGAATGTAATTTGTTTTTGCTAGCTTGAAGAGGTAGCGAACTCGCTACTGTCAATCAAGGCGTAAAAAAACGCGCCCCCATCAAACGCCTTAAATATGTGCCTTGCATCCACCCCTTTGTAGTAGTGTGAATTACCAAGCTGGATGTTTTGGTAGTGTGAAAATGGGAAACAAAAGCACTGCAGATGTTATTGGTAAAGGCGACATTCATGTGAGGACAAGTGTTGGTTGCCAGCTGATTTTGAAGAACGTGCGCCATGTACCTGATTTGCGCCTTAACCTGTTATCAGCTAGTACACTTGATCGTGAAGGATACCATCACTTCTTTGGAGATAGTAAGTGGAGGTTGTCTAAGGGCTCAATCATTACTGCTCGGGGTGATTTATGTTGCAGTCTCTACAAGACTTATTTGACTGTTTATCATGATGAGCTGAATGTCATTGAAGATAAGAGTTCTCCGAATTTATGGCATCGAAGGTTGGGACACATGAGTGATAAAGGGCTGAAACTTCTTGCAGGTAAATCTTATATTCCTGTGGATTCTAGTGTTTCTCTTAACCCTTATGATCACTGTTTAGCTGGAAAACAGCATAGAGTTTCTTTCTCTGGTAAATCTACTAAGAGAGAAGAAAAGTTGGAGTTGATTCACTCTGACGTATGTGGTCCTTTGGATGTTGAGTCACTTGGTGGAAATCGTTATTTTGTGAATTTTATTGATGATGCTACTCGGAAGACTTGGGTATATATGATGAAAACCAAAGGAGAAGTGTTTGGAATTTTTATAAAATTTCATGCCATGGTTGAAAGGGAAACGGAGAAAATGTTTAAATGTCTTCGTTTCGATAATGGTGGAGAGTACACTTCTAATGAGCTTAGAAGTTATTTTATGGAGCACGGTATTAGGCATGAGAAGACGGTGCCTGGAACTCCGCAACACAATGGTACAGCTGAGAGAATGAATAGAACCATTGTTGAGAAGGTTAGATGCATGCTGAAAATGTCTAATCTTCCTAAGTCATTTTGGGCTGAGGCGGTTCAATGTGCTGTTTATTTGATTAATCAATCTCCATCGATTCCTTTGGGTTATGAAATTCCCGAGAAAGCTTGGAAGGGGTGTGATCCTTCATATAAGCATCTTAGAGTGTTTGGATGCAAGACATATGCTCATGTGCCTAAAGAGCAAAGATCGAAACTTGATTCGAAGACCAATCCTTGTGTGTTTGTTGGATATGGTGACGAAGAGTTTGGTTTTAGAGTCTATGATCCCAAGAAGAAGACAGTTGTACGAAGTAGAGATTTGGTGTTTTTTGAGCACGAAATTGGTGCTGATCTTCTGAGTACCAGGTACAACTCTAACTCAGATTTGTCTTTTGATTACACTGATGTTTCTGCTACTTCTAGTCCTGTTAATCAGCCACCGACTGAGGATGTTGAAGACGTTCAACATGAGGCTGATGCACCTGAAGGTGGTGACGAAGTTCCTCAGAATGAGGATGAATGGATTCATGAGCAGGGGGAGCAACCTACCCCTGAAGTACCGCAAGTGCAGCTTTGAAGGTCCAGTAGAGGACGTATTCCGAATACGAAATATTCACCTGATCAGTATATTCTTGTTACCGCGGATAAGCCTGAGAATTCTTTATGATGTTGTGTCTCATAAAGAATGATACTTATGATCTGGTGAAAGCTCCTAAAGGAAAGAAAGTCTTGAGAAACCGCTGGGTTTTTAAGCTCAAGAAAGATGGTGATAAGGTTGTGAAGTACAAGGCCATGTTGGTGGTCAAAGGATGCAACCAGAAGAAAGGCGTCGATTATGGCGAGATCTTCTCACCGGTCGTCAAGATGACTTCGATTCGTATTGTTCTGGGTTTGGCTGCAAGACTTAACATGGAACTGGAGCAACTTGATGTGAAAACAGCGTTCTTGCATGGCGATTTGCAAGAGGAAATTTATATGATGCAGCCTGAAGGTTTTGAAGTTAAGGGGAAGGAGAATCATGTTTGCAAGCTGAAGAAGAGTCTTTATGGGCTGAAGCAAGCACCTAGGCAGTGGTATCTGAAATTTGATACGTTTATGAAGAGCACTGGCTACAAACGAACTTAAACTGATCGTTGTGTCTATTTCAGAAAGTTCCCCGGAGGTAACTTCATTATTCTGCTTTTATATGTTGATGACATGTTGATTGTTGGTCAAGATAGCAGGATGATTAATGATTTGAAGAAAGCGTTGTCCAAGTCGTTTGATATGAAAGATTTGGGTCCAGCAAAGCAAATCTTAGGCATGGAGATTGCTCGCGATAGAAAAGCTGGAAAGCTGTGGTTATCACAGGAGAAGTATATTGAACGTGTGCTTGAAAGGTTCAATATGAAGAATGTTAAGCCTGTTAGTGCACCTTTAGCATCTCATTTCAGATTGGGTAAGAAAGACTGTCCTAAGACAGAGAAGGAGAAAGAAAGTATGTCTTCTATTCCTTATTCATCTGCTGTTGGTTCTTTGATGTATGCTATGGTTTGTACTAGGCCAGACATTGCACATTTTGTTGGTGTGGTTAGTAGATACTTATCCAATCCGGGTAAGGTTCACTGGAATGCAGTGAAGTGGATTCTTAGATATTTGCGTGGTACTTCCAAATTGAGCTTATGTTTTGGAAGTATCAATGATGTTCTTGAAGGTTGTACTGATTCCGATATACCTGGAGATATGGATGGAAGAAAGTCTACCTCAAGTTATTTGTTTACTTTTTCGGGGGAAGCCATCTCATGGCAGTCCAAGCTACAAAAATGTGTAGCGTTGTCAACAACTGAGACAGAGTACATCGCAGCTGTGGAAGCAGGTAAAAAACTGTTATGGTTGAAGAGATTCATTCAAGAATTAGGTTTGAAGCAAGAGAATTATGTTGTGCTTTGTGATAGTCAAAGTGCTATTGATTTGAGCAAGAATTCCATGTATCTTGCTCGTACCAAACACATTGATGTGAGATATCATTGGTTACGAGATGTCATTGAGGAGAAGTTTACGAAGCTGAAGAAAGTCCACACAGATAAGAATGTTGCTGATATGTTGACGAAAACAATCCCTGGAGTTAAGGTTGAGCTTTGTGGTAAGTTCGCCGGGATGAGTTTCAAGTGATTATCATTGCACTTGTATTTTTTCCATGTTGGGTTGGAGGGGGAGATTGTTGGGAGAATGTTAGTCCAGCCCAAATCCGTATACTTTATGCAAAAGGAATTATCTCTTTTATTACTTGGAAAAGAATAAAGAAAATTATATAAAGAGGTATAGGGTTTTCTTGTGGAGACGTGAGACGAAATACAAAAATACAGAGAGAGGAAAAATAAGGGTTTTAGACGAGTTGGAAAAATCCCGTTTTTTGTGAGCAGTTCTGTTTTGGAGATCTGATCGAGAGGCAAACGTAGTCCGATTTTGCTGAAATTTTGTCAGCGCGTTTGTGACTCTTGAGGCTTCGTTCTGAACGGTTGGATCGTCAGTGTGTGCTCTGATTTGGGAGTTATAGCAGCTCGAAGTACAGCCTTATTATTTGGTGATATCTTGCACCTTTTATCCTCTTGTTCTTATTGATGATGCTTGTGGTGGGTTGTAACCCTTTGTAGACTGATTGATGTTTGATTATCTCATTTTATCATAATAAGAGAGAATAGGTGGACGCCTCCAGTCCCGTGGTTTTTACTCTTCACACTGAAGAGTTTTTTCCACGTATAAATCGCTGTGTTCTTTGTCTTTTATTTTTTCCGTTGGCTGGTTTTATATATTTTCATCACCGTTAGTTTTGTGATTGCGTTTAGAATATTGGTTGGTTGTTTTGCCATGTCCTTATTGAGGTGTTTTTGAGTTTTATCTCTTCCGCTGCGCCCAACAACATTTCGGTGATCACTTGGTGATGACTTTGTGTGTCCAGATTCCGCTGCCATGAGAGTTCCGCTTGATTTGGTGATCAGCAGCTCTGCGGCTTGGGTCTGCTGCGTGCACACCCCACTGGCAGTTTTATTTATTTCCTTTTGTGAAATATCATTAAGAGAGTCTTGAGTCTTGCATAGGACATAATGTCTTAAATTTATGATATGTGCTTCTTTATATTTCATAATTTTATGAAATTAATTTATATGTTTATTTTAATAGACTTTTAATATAATAATTGTAATTATATATTTTAACAAAAAAACATTTATTCAAATGTTGTAAATATATATACGTAGTTAGTTCAAATTTTCATATAATTAATTTTGTTTTTCTAATATATTTGCCATTTTTAAAATTTATTTAAATATTAATTATGATGAATTAATTGACAAACCGAGATTACAAACACGTAATTTATTTTAAAATATATCATGCTACAATAATTTTATGGTACACTGTCCCACCCTAAAGTTTTATATGAATTATTTCACATTCAAATCTCGTAATCTTATGGAATACATTGGTGTCCAAAAATAATACTGACTCCTAGAATGTTCAAATTAATAGTCAAAATAATTGAGAACGAAATTATCATAAGAAATTAAATCTATCCTTTTCTAAAGGATGACCATATCCGATAAGCTAATCATCTTGCTATAGTTAGTGGCTACCACGTCAAGAGGGCTTAATTAATTTTAATAAAACGAGGACTGTATATCCTCATTTAGATATCTTTTTAAAATATGTTTATATAAAAATATGATCGGATCTTTGTTTTTTATATATATTAAATCATTGGTGGAAGAGTTTATTTGGTACCCCATACTCTTGAAAAACCTTAAATAGGCCCAAAATTCTTAGTGTTTAGATTATAGTGGGAGCAGAGCTCCAGAAGCCAAAGGAAGGCTTCTCAAAAAATGATCAAATCCCTGACTAGAATTGCTAATCTATGAGTGGGCTTGCTATGGATGGATGAGATACTCTAGGTCAAAATTCTGATGGGGAGCAGGTTAATGATCAAATCAGCAAAGATTGAATCACAGAGTTGCCACCCATAGGTTTGAACAAAGAGTATTTTTCATAGCAGCACCTAATTACAAAATTACAGACTTTGTACTGTTATCTTTGAAGAGTTGCTTTGTATCTGCTGAAGTGATGCCGAGTTTGTTGCAGTCCCTTTATTCCTCCACATGTTCTTGATACTTCATAGTGAGTGCTCCTCTCCTTCCTGCAAGAAAGAAAAGGGAGCAATATCCATGTTTGATATTACAGTACAAATCTAAGGCTGGGAATGCCAGCCTTGTCAAGGTCTATAAGACCTTTTAATTTCCTATCAGCCAGATCATAAGTGAGCTCTTGAGAGTTCATAGTAGAACCTAACTTGGATAAGTAGTCGGCAGGGAGGTTACCCTCTCTCAATGTATGAGAAATTGTATTATTCTGACTGAGCAAATGTAGCTCATGGAACAAAGAGAAGTATTCCCATTTCCCTTTTATTGGATCTCTAACTTTCTCAACTGTCATTAGACAATCTGACTCTATGGTACAGGGACCTAGATTGATTGATTGGGCAGTTTGGTAGTCTAGCTGAATTGTCATGATCTCAGCATGTAATGCTGTAGTACAGATAACATTTTTCATGCACATTTTGAATAAGTGTTCTAAACTTATCCCTAACAATAAGTCCAAGTCTTGAGTTCCCAGTTACATGGTAAGAAGCATCAACATTAATCGGATCAATGTGCTCGAAATTGCCCTTTGAAAGATATAGTGAATGATTAATCAACAACATATTAAAGGGAGTATATTCATGCTGTGTTCGTGCTTCTACCAATTAATAGTACTATACAAATTTTTTAACCTCTCCTAGCTAGTTAGTTTTAACCTCAACTGTTGTATAAAATAACCTCAATTTGTTAAAATTTAGTTAATTGAAGTAAAAATATGTATAGTTCATTTAGCTTTTCATTTGTATGATACCAAGATGAACAGACAGGATCTGAACTAGCTAGTCCTCCGAGACTAACTAATACTCCTTCTGTTCCCGACTAAACTGCACACTTTTCTTATATGGATGTCCCACCTTAAATTGCACACTTTTCTTATTTGGTAAATACCACTCATTTTCCTCCACTCATTTCACCCACTTCCTTCTCAAACTCAATCACATCCATTCATTTTATAATCCTTAATATTATTAAATTTTGTCATTTGTGCAATTTACTCCAGAACGGAGAGAGTATATATTAGAGATTAGTGGCGGAACCAGATATTTATTTTAAAGTAAATTTAAATGACTAAACAATATTTTCATAAAAACACAAGTGAACGCAGTTCGACAGAGTAAACTCATCCGAAAATAGAAAAGTTCCAAATTTAATCAGAGACCATTAATAAATCCGAGTCTTGTCCTAATCAAACTTCTCAATGGTTGTTTCCGCCACTAGCGATCACTGCATTAGATCTTAGAATTCAATTGTTACTCCTTCGATCCGCGGCCACACCGAACAGAGTTTTAAACGCATGTTTAGAACCTTCTACCTAAAGCTACCTTATCCATTCTTATCCACTGAACTGATAAGAATTTAGCTGCCTTTTGATTTTTTCAAAAGTTTTTCATGCACGTACAGTTTTTGATTATTACCAATTTACCATGCATGCATGTGGATATTACAGAAGAATATATCCAAAAGAAAATATTAGAGAAAATGGAAGAATAGCCTTTTAGGATTTTATTTGGTCGAATGCATTATAATGTTTAGAACTCCTGTACAGTAGTACTGCCTAATTAGAAACCATGTTCGGAAACCATGTTCTTGTGTGATTTAGTCAAAATCTGGATATCAATTCACAGATTCATCAGTTTATATAAATTGAATTACTTGAAAGGCAATCTTTCACTACAGTTTCAACATATATAATGGAATAAGATTATCGCCTGCTTATCCTACGTACCAACTCTTTTCGTATAATTAAAATTATAACCACAAACCCACTAACGTGATTTTTGGACTAAATAATCCTGGCCGCCGTGCGCATAGAGATTAATGTCGTACGTAAACAATTTACCCACACTTAGATTACATTATTTTCGCATCTTGTTTTAATTATAAATAAACCAAATGAAATGCAATTTGACATTGAATCATTGAATATCCAGCATGCACTATATAATTGTTTCATTAAGAGTTTCCAATTTTACTATTCTTTTTTTAAATCACTCATCTATGATGATGTCATCATTAAATTCGTTAATCACGTTGAAATCTTGCACTTCATATATACATTGAATAGATCTAGCACGTCTCTGAAATCGGAACTATCAATTGGACCACCTTGAACCATCTGCAGTATGGGAGACCACGGTGTAAATCACACCATCCATTAACTAGATCTGGGAAGTCCCCAGAATCGGAACCACCAATCGGAGCACCTTAAATCACCTGCTGTATGAGAGACCGCAGTGGGCCGGGACCAACAACACGGGGCCTTGGCCTATCGATGACGCATTAACATTGGGTATAACCCTTTCAGTAATTGTTCTAAAATTCGCAAATTATTGTTAGAGGTATGATTTGAATCTGAAATCTTTCAGTTACGAGAGGGTGAGTTTTACCATTTCAACCCATTCACAGTTTCCAATTTTACTATTGTTGCTGATTATTGATTTTGTATCACACATTCAGCGAAATTTAAAATTAAGATAGTGTATTATTAATTAACATAATTAATGAAGATAGTAAGCTCTCCACCGACAGATAGAAATCTTGTTTTATTTAAGTGTTGAGTTAATTAGATCCGTCCAAGCAACTCAAAAACGTACCGAACGTGACATACATATAAACAACATTATCACCGCATATGGCAATCATGAATATTGAATAGAATGATAGACGCTGAACGTTGAAAGTCGATCCCGCGACTTTTCAAAACTCCATTAATGGCCAGACAAGCAAGAAACTCACGCGAAATCCAGAGTTTACGTGTACGTTCAAGGCACGTCTTCTTTGTTGCAATATATACATTCCCTTCTATAAATAGACTCTCAAAATACATGATCTCACCAAGATCTTCCCAGATTAACAATGTCTCATCCAGTTCTTTCCCTTTCCGTAGCCTTCTTCTTCACCTTGCTCGCTGTATCCCACTCTGCAGTTCCCGCCTCACAGACCTTCAAATACGTTAACGACGGTGAGTTTGGTCCCTACATTGTCGAGTACGATGGTAACTACAGACCCCTACCCATCGGAACATTCCCATTTCAGTTCTGCTTCTACAACACCACCCCAAATGCCTTCATCCTCGGCCTCCGAATGGCCAACCAGCGATCCGAATCACTTTACAGATGGGTCTGGGATGCCAACCGGGGAAAACCTGTCAAGGAAAACGCCACCCTAACCTTCGGTTCAGACGGAAACCTCGTACTAGCCGACGCCGACGGGAAAGTTGCATGGCAAACTGGAACCGCCGGCAAAGGTGTCGTGGGGTCGAGACTCCTCCCCAACGGTAACTTTGTGCTGTACAACGCAAAAGGTGGGTATGTGTGGCAGAGCTTTGACCACCCTACTGATACTCTTCTGGTGGGTCAGGCATTGAAGGTCAACGGTCCGACTAGGTTGGTTAGCCGGTTGTCCGACAAGGAGCCGGTTGATGGACCGTACAGCTTCGTCATGGAGAAGATTAACTGGGCTCTGTACTACCAAGCCAAGAATGCGAAGAGTCCTTTGCTTTACTACAAATCAGATGTGTTTGGTGATGGTAAAGGATCCTTGAACATCCTTGATTTCTACGTTGAGCCGGTAAGCGATGACCATGCTTTCGAGCTGGGGTTCCGGTTCAACCTCACCGGTTCAGAGAGCTCCGGATCAGCTATTCTGGCCAGGCCGAAATACAACAGCACTTACAGTATTCTCCGGATCGGCTTGGATGGGAATCTGAGAATCTACACTTACGACCAGTTCGTTGATTACCAGGCGTGGGAAGTGACATATGTTGTGTTTGATCGTGACGAGGGTCAGACCAGTGAGTGCAAGCTTCCGAGGCGGTGCGGTTCGTTAGGAGTGTGCGAAGATGACCAGTGCGTGGCTTGTCCGAAGGCTCAGGGGCTGTTGGGCTGGGACAAGAGCTGTGCGCCACCAGCAGCGCCGTCGTGCAAGGCGGGGGCGAAGGTGGATTATTACAAGGTTGACGGTGTTGAGCATTACACCAGCGATTATAACGCCGGGAAGGGACCGTTGACTTTGTACCAGTGCAAGGATCAGTGCACCAAAGACTGCAAATGTCTGGGTCTGTTTTACAGACAGGAGTCTTCCAAGTGCTTGCTGGTGCCTGATCTGGGTACTTTGGTTAAGGTCCAGAACTCTTCTCACGTTGGATATATCAAGGTTTCTAAGTAGCCGGCCGGCGAGGGGTGTTTGCTTTTAGTCTACTTCCAACTTTCATTTTTCATCTTTTGTGACTGTAGGCTAATAAATTAAAAGAACGGAGTGTGGTGTGTGCATGATCTCCATTTCCACTATGTAACGGCTTCTGTATCTGTTCTTTAAGTAATAATAAATCTCTGTGATTTAAATCCTACATTACCTGCTGTTTTTAGATAGTCAGATGATAATTTTTGGTCAAGGTGAATAGTTTGTGCTATGCCGATAAATTTACCATTCAATATTTTATTGGAACCTATATATTGTTGATTGAATTGATTAACTAGCTAATAAGTAACAAATTTATGTACTACTTCCATTGTTATATTATTATGAAAACCTACTACAACTTTAATAATAAGTATTATAAGTTTGTTGATAAATCCATGATTTACACTCTTAAGGTTTGTTTGGACTCGGACCGAGATCCGAAAGGATCTGGACTTGATATATGCCGGAGTTAGACTTACGGGTCCATCGACCTTATTTTAATAAGTATTGCGTATATTTTAAATTGTTTATGAAAAATATACTTTCTCTAATTATGAGCATACAACTGTTATTACAATAAGAGTTGTATTTTTTACTTGAATTACTGTCGATCTACGGATTAGAACTCTACACATGCAAAAATTTGATAGACCTCTCTAATCATCTTACATACACTATACTTTACATATGCTTATAAGTTTCTCAAGACTGTCACTGACTTAACCATCGTACCCCGGTTACCCCGAGACTTTGTCTTCCAGATCAGTTTGTGAACTCGGTTTGAGATCATTCGCGATTTCAGACATCCATCATTTGGCTATATAACACTAATAATATAAATAATTAATTATAAAAGGTCTCTAGTTAACTGTTTATCTGTTCGATTTTGAAAATAAAAACACTGGCCATTCTAAACAAGAATTCGGTTCACTCAATCAAAAATTTATACCCGTTCACTACTATTAAAATTTTCATTAAGTTCAATTTGATTTTCAGTTATCGTTTCACCCCTAGACGGGCTGAGGCGTCTTCCACACAAGTTGTCAATTCAGAGATTAGTTTGAGTGAAAACACGGAACATGTGATGTCTGAAGGAGAGATAACAATGTCATATGTTTTCCTTCAATTTTTTGTTCTAACAAATAGTGACTCAAGAGAATTGTCTTTGGATAAGTACCACCATTGATATGTTATGTTATATAATAATATTATTTGATGACAAATCTTATCATTAATAACTTTGATTATATACATTAACTAAAATCCAAAATGTTGATATTTAAAAATTAATTACATCTCACGAATCAAAAGTATATTACACGCTACAACAATATTACTCTTTATATATTAATACAAATTTATAGTCAAACATACAAAAACAATATAATAAATAGTAAGTCGTGTAAAAATACATGATATATAACTACATACAAATAATAATATTCATAGTCAAAAATATGTTTGATAAATTTTTTAAAAATGAAACGGTGTCGTTTTGAGGTCGCAAGGAAGGGAGTAGGTAAAGAATGATTCACCTAGTAAATATATTCATGGCTGGGGATGCACAGCCTAAGTACACCGTTTGTGGTGAACTCTAGTGATCATGAGATCTAGAAACTACTCAAGCATTGTTATATTAAAATGCGATTCGTTCGCCCTCAATGCTCAACTCGCAGGATATCAGATGCTTTGTTGGAGAGGTAAGTTACGGTATTCCAGAATCAGGATTAATTGAACATTTTTTGTTTTGATGCGTACCTTACAAATAGGACACCCCAACACCGTCATTATCGAAACTCGAACGTTGAATCATGCAGTATTAATGAATCCATTATCCCAATTTATCTGGTACACCCGTGGGTGTAACACTCAAGCATTATTAATGCCGCCAGAATGTGTGCATAATCCAGCCACAAAATCAGCACATATAATTTGATAGGAGAAAACAACAAAGAATGTACAAGACAGGGCAGTTATGACTGAACAAATTCTGCAGCGATGCATGCATGTTTCTGAAGCCACTATTACATTCCCAGTCGGTGGAGATGATATGCATCTAGTCAATTTGAGTCAAACTAAATTATAAAATTGTAGCTGATTTTATTTAGTCAATTCTAGAGTGCGCATACCACATGAAGTACAGTCATGGTTTGCCGCCTTTTTCCCAAAACAAAAAGAAATGAAATAGATGAATATTCTAGTTTTGTAATAGATTTATAAATTAAAATCATATATATTGGTGCAAGGTTTCGTATTTTATTAAATAAATTAATAAGATATACTATGTTTAATTTATTTAAAATGTATTTTATTGCATGAGTAAGTTTTTTGTTACAATACTAGTGCTAAATTTAAATTAAATGATCTGTTATATTATGACGGACGAGATTGAATTGGAAAAGAATACAGTCCAGATTGAACTAATAAAATAAGCTCAATAAAAGTCTGCTTCTTTTATTCAGAAGATATTAGAGTAAAAAACTCGACTACGTACATATTCATGCATAACACAAATTCTTGGTTTATATATGAACTCCATATATTCCTACTTATAACATTTTCATATAAAAACCCCAAGCAGGTAAGAAATATTCAGTAAACCTCATCCCCACATAGTTATGTATAGTATGTGTGTTTAATTTTCAGTGTAACAGAATGAACATGGATCAGGCAAACTTTCGAGGATTGCGAACGCTCAGGAGCTTGATACCATCAATGACAGGGCCACAGAGCGACGCCATGTCATCACTTCTCGTGTGGTAGTAAGAGCTGAAGAACATGATCCTAGTCCTTGTCGCAGTCGCCACGAATTTCAGGACCGCCGACTTATAACCACCTTTTCCGGTCGAAGTGTACGGAATCTGGACGGTTTTTGACCCGGCGTAGGCCTCCACGACCATCGAACCCGCGCACGCGTTGTTGGCGTCCCCGACCAGGAACGTGAGGACGTACGTCTTTCCGATGATGGTCCTGACGACCTGTGCGATGGCGCTCTCTTTTCCGGCCACCAGCTCCACCGCCCGTTTGCCGTGGGGCACCGAGAAGTGGTCGGAGTCGATGAATTTCACGGCTTTTAAGGATTCCACCATCCATGCAGGAAGAGGAGAGTGATCGTCTTCGATGTTTGGAGGGATGAGCACGCCCCAGCTTGTGTTGGGAAATACGTACGGACCCTCTTCAAAGCTAGGGTTCTTAATCAAGTTATCTGCATGCAAAGATTTCCATTAAATAATGCTAATTATTTTTCTGAAAATAAATGTCTCATTTTATTACAAAATAAATAAGGATTTTGTTTGGATATTGAGCCTAATGACTAGAAGGGAAAGTCGGTTGAGCGTGGACAGAAACACGATATAATTAAATTGTTTAGGTCCCCCAACTCAAACTAACAGTTGCCAGATTAATGGCCCCCTTTGAAATAACTCTTGACACTGATACACCACCACTCGGTTTTATATGCCAATCAGAAGCGGCCAACTTGTTCTATTCTTAATATCTATCAATAGCAAATCTAGAAGTATAAACTCTATTAACAAATAAAGCCATGTAAAGAATGAATTGTAAGGAATAAATCAGATACTTTTTCCAAAATACAGTTAGAACGGAGGGGGTGTCACATTTTAGATATATATAAAATGTTAGGTAACAAATAAATCAAATTACGTGCCCAAAATACAGTTAGAACAGAAAGAGTGTCACATTTTAGGTATGAAACATTTATTTTAAATATGGTATTTCACACATTTCAAATGCGTGTGAGAAAATGAGGATTATGTGAAAGTGGTAAAGGATTATTCAGACAACTTATTTGTTTAGGTTTGAATCAAATTGGAATAAATTGGATCAAATAATTTGAATTAAAATATATTAAATTGAGCATGTTTACCTTGAAAATGAATTTTACAAATCATATTTTACTAGAACTCTGTTGAACAGAACTGTGATAAGTTAGGAAGAACGGACTTAACTGGGTTAATAAGTGATTATAAGGGATGATTTACTTAATTACAGGAAAAAAAAGAATGAATATAAAAGAGCACTGTTATGTGGGAAGAAAAACATGTTTAATGAAAAAGCTAAAATTAAAATTAGGATGGCAACGGCTACTGGTTGGGTCAGTGTCTGCTTCTCTGTATATTAAAAGTGTAATGTCTTTGTAAACAAAGATTATAGCAAATATTCATTAAATGGAGGATATATTTGCTGTTGCCTGTTGTGCAAAGAAAAAACTGGAGATTTAGCTTTAATAATGCATGAATGGTGCCAAATAATAAAGCAAAATGTTGGTTTTTAGCTAATAAGTGGTCCATGGCTACGGTCATCCTAGAGACAGAGCATTCCATTCCAAACATGGGCTGCATGAGACAATGACTCTTCCCCGAATCTAACTCCAATTCACAAATGACAAATTACAAATGGTAACAAAAGAAGAAATCTAGTGCCATCCAATAGGTATATGTACCGTATTTTACTTATTTGCAGTCTAAAATAAAAAGCACATGTCTGATACAGACCATATTTTATTTATTTGCAGTTTAAAATAAAAAGTACGTACATCAAACATATACATCATATATATTGCGTACTTTTATTGCATATAATTGCAAATCAGTTATGCATCAAAATTATTGTATATATGATTATATAACGAAATATGAACGGCAAATAAGCAAAAGATGAATTGCATGCAGCAGACAAGTAAAAGAGTTATGTGAACTCGAACGTTTTATATCAGATTTTAAATGTCAATATATATCCTTTATGAATGTGTTTAAACATGAAATTCAATATATACCTCAAGCAAAAAAGAGCCATTATTAGTGATTTAAAATGAAAAAAACTACCTAGTGCATTTTCACGGTTCAAACAAGAAAAGGCAAATGTAATAAGAAGTGTCACCTCTAGTAGCCCTTGGAGGATAGAGAGCTCGGATTGCAATGGAGTCGATGAGGGGCCCGCAAGCGGGATCCTCCTCAACGCCAGGGTTGTGGATTAAGATATCCACCTGCTTAAACTCCGCCTGAAAAGCCCACGCGTAAGAATCCCAGCCGTTGCTGCTGTATAGAGTCTGCATCGGAAGAACTCCGAAATCCGGCGATACCGAGACATTAAGCTCCTCCTCCTGAGCGCAGGTTCTCGCAGCGCTGAACGTGATGGAGTAGTACATCCCCAGAGTCACGTTCAGCCGCTGCTTGATCGACGCCTCATTTCCCAGTCTCACGGCGGCGTACCCCTCCGGGACGACGAGGAGCATGTCTCCTTGCTTCTGCCCGGACTTTATGTACTCTACGAAGCCTGAAGTTGTCCACCCTGGAATGGCGTCATGCCTCAGAACTTCTGTTCCTTTGAGGTCTGATGCTTTTGGACCCAGCTCAAAGTTGCCATTTTCCATCAAACCTGCAAAAGTTTGCTCATTAGTAATGCAAGATTAATGTTCTGGTCACATTTTTAACTAAATTTAACTGAATTTCAGATGAATGCGTTGAAAATGATAGCAATATGAAGTTGAATTTGTTAGTTTAATTAAAATCATCCATGACGGGTTATGAGGTAGGCGACACTTTATACATGATTAAATTGTCAAATTAGGCATATTATAGGCGAATCAATTTCATTTCATACGAGATTGTGAAATTTCATTAAATGTGTATGAAGTGCAGATAAATCGAAGAGAATGACGACTTTTACGTTTTAATAGCAAATGATAATAACGTCATTTTGGTTTACATGTATATTTTTCACGGTATTGACTAAACTGAAATGAAATGTGCCAATAAAATAAATTCTCTTCAAGGAGAAGCTTGCTTACCATCTTTGAAGGGCACTGCATTGTTCAGAGCAGAGGAGCACAGAACGAGAGAGCATATGACTACGGTGACTAGGGATATGGTTTTCATTTTTGTGTCGCTCCTGAGAGAAATGATTATGAAAAGTGGGAGGGAAATCGAAGGGGTTTTATGCATGTGATGCTTCAAAAAAGGCCTCGCTTGCTTCTTTAATTACGACCTGCCACTTTCACGTAAACATTATTCATATTTATCGTCTGAAAATTAATTTAAATCGCACTTATAGCTATCTGATTGAATGTAATATAGTGAAAATGTTAAATGAATCTAGGGAATTGTCTCTTTCCCTTTCCACGGGCATTGCTACCTTAACCTCCGACCAGCAAGCCCCTTTCCGGAGTTTATTATTCATTTGATAATTGGCTCTATTCTCTTCTTGTGGTCTACAAATTTCACAGAACTTGTGGCCGTAGCTAAGGCCGGAAAACGTTAGTTTACTCGTCATTTCATTACTCCCCTCCTCGTTAGGATAATTGGCAGAGTTGAAATTTGGATTATATACGATGAATGAGAGAATGAGTTTGAGAAAAAAGTGCGTGGAATAGGTGTTGATAATAAATGAATTTTACTATAAGTGAAAAATGTGAAAATTAAGGTGGGACAACCATATACAAAATATTTGCAGATTAAGATTTACTCTCTATGCCTCACCTGAATTCGGACTTTTTTTCACAAACTTTTCGGATCATGATTGACCATAAATTTCAATAAGCATGTAATCTTGCGAGATTGTTGGTATATGCCTTGAATGCCTATTAGCCGCAAATGCGAGTCAGTACGGGGTTTCGCTGACCGGTCAGCTAGTCGGGGGTCCAGGGGCGTAGCGCATCCTGGCCTTAGGGGTCTGAGGACGGAAATGCCCCAGCCCGACGGTATAAATTACCTCTTTATTGGGCGTTGGTGATTTGGGCCGAAAATGTGTTTTCCGGCCCAATACCCAGAGTTTTGTGAAAGAGTCTCTATAAAAGACTCTTTCTCTTACAGTAACTTATTCATTCGGTTTTCTGGGCATTAGGCGTTAGGAAAAACTGTAGTCTGAGTACCTATCTAATGTAATATGTCTCCTTTCGTGGATTTAGTCAATCACTGCTAAACCACGTAAATCTCTGTGTTTTTATTTTTCCTGTTTACAATTATTTGCCATTTTCTCATATTCCGCACAATAAAAATATTGTTGGATTAGCAATACACTCTATTTTTTTAAATATTAAAATTTTTACATGAAATTATTAATACTTATGTATTTTAAAAAAAAGTTGATAAAAAAACTTATAAATTCAAGTGGAACAAAGAATTTAAGTATTTTGCTTTGTTAAATACAATGCAGTCTCTTCCACTTCTTGGATTTCACTCCCAATATTTCTTGTATCAAAAATTCTGAACATTTTTGAGAAGAATGAAATAATAATATACCGTTTTTCCACTAAAAATATTTATCTATTTGAGCCGTAATACCGAAGGCGAAGAAAAAGATAATTCAAAACTTAAAAAAGGTCACAAACTTTGGATAACAAATCGATTTGTTTTATACATAAAATTGATTGTAAATTCAGTTACAGTGGTTCGCACGCTTTTGTCCATATACTCTTTGTTTTTGTTTTAATTTTATTTTCTACTAAAATTTTAATTTTCATATAATCTTAGGAGATTTTAATATTTTTCAGTGACATACTTATTTTAATTTCTCATATAATCTTGAGATTTTAATATTTTATTGAATTGCAGAAACCATATAGTCTATTAATTAACATTGTCAGAGCAATTGAATATTGAATAAGGATCAGTAATATTATAACATTACTCCCTCTTTCCTAATGAAAACTGCATAGAGAGAAAATGGAAGTTGAAATTTGGATTGTGAGTTGTATGGTGCAAAATGAATTTAAGAAGAAAGTGGGTGAAGTGAGTAGATGAAAATGAAGTAGAATTACCATAAAAGAAAAGTGTACACCTTTGATTGAGACATAAAAAAGGAAAAATGTACACTTTCGACTGAGACGGAGGGAGTATAGAAAGAGTGATATTGCCAGAAGAGACGGTTGACAATATCTTTTTTTTTCATTTGGATAAAACCATCTTAAAAGATAGGGAATGAATTAGAGTTGCCCACTTATAAAAAAAAGGCCAAATAAATGGCAAGGTTTTACAAAAGGCTTTAATGAGCCTGAAGCAAAAGGCATGCTTCCAAAAACTAGAAACCATCTAGTATAGGCATCTTCTTCAAAAAAAAACCTAGTATAGACATCTAAAGCCACATTTGTAAGTTGATAAAAAAAATTTGATAGATAGATTCAATACTTATTAATGAATTGTAATACAATATACAAGACTCAAAAACTATTAGTGAATTGTAACGTAACATACAAAGCGGCATTATTTTAGGCAAAAGGATATCATTTCATCGTAATAGAAATCTCATGTCCAAACTAAAAAATAAAATAAAAGACCATATCTATAAGCATCCAAACTTCCTTTGGGATGCTTGGTAGGTCTGATCTCCACCAGTGATCATTCTTCCAGATAATGAAATTAGTACTCTATCTTATTATTAGGAGTTTGCATCTAGTAGTCCCAAGTTACAGTAGAGATGTGGAGAAGTTGAGAGTGAGTTCAGAATTTGAAAGTGAAAGCATCAATTTTAGGTTTGCAACCGGTTCATTCTCTGTTTCATATGATTGCATACCTGAAAGATACAGAAAGTGATACGAGAAAGAGACGATTGACAATATCAGTAGCTATATTACTTTGTTGTGACTTTACTGATATAGTTATATTACTTTTGTATGATAACGTTCATATTGATTGAAAAATACCAACAAAATTAAATTAGTTTGCTTAATTTATAATTTATTTCTAACCAACTTCATCTTTTTTTAATAATTACATTTGATTATTTTTATTGATCTATGTTCCTAAATGAGTGTGACATCATACGAAAACTCTATATCCTTTTTCAAATATGAAGTTTTAAGAAAATTAAAATTTATTTTTTGTCGATATTTTTATTGAAACTCTGACTCAATCTTTAACTAGATAAAGTCTCTTTAAATTTGGTTATCTTAAATGAATTTGATTTTTGAATTCTTGATTTTGTGTTTACAATGGTCCATAGTCTGAATCAGGTAAAGTAAGAATTATACATTTGCTCTCTCTCTCTCTCTCTCTCTCTCTCTCTCTCTCTCTCTCTCTCTCTCTCTCTCTCTCTCTCTCTCTCTCTCTCTCTCTCTCTCTCTCTCTCTCTCTCTCTCTCTCTCTCTCTCTCTCTCTCTCTCTCTCTCTCTCTCTCTCTCTCTCTCTCTACATTCAGATCCAGATTTCCCTGGTGGGGTGGCCGCCGGGTTCGCTGCCGTGCAGGCCACCTCTCCCTCCCCTCGACCATATATAGCAGATCTATACCGCCCCAATCTCCACCCCAAACCCTAAACCCCCATTTTTTCTTCGAAAAATTACAGCCCTTTGACCTCTCAGATTAGCCCATTATCTCCGCCAAGTCGCCGCTCGGAGGTGTCTACTCTAGACGGTGAGATCTGGGCTCACTTCCTTTGACGGCCACATTGACATGATGAACGGTGACGGAACGAGAGGCGGGAGTCCGACCTGATCGCCAGATCTGAAGACGGAGCTTCGTCATTCCAGATCGGCCAGGCCGGTTTGGTTGGGTCTTCTCGGACCGGTTTTCACTGGTTTTGACAGGTTTATTGGAGCTGGCACCTATAGAGAGAAGAGGTGGGTTTACTTCTTTTTTTCTTTTAAAATTTATTTCGGTGTCTTTAGGGTATATGTTTTATTGATGTGTACTAAATTATTGGACTGAATGTTGATCTGCTAATTTTAGTTTTCTGACGGGTACTTTTGTTCAGTAACATTTTGATTAGCTTCCCATCTAGATTATACAGTTAGGAGAAATCCAAGTCAAAATAGTTTGAATACTTATTGCTGGCGATACTTTTACTAGATTTGTAGACTGGTTAAGGTTTAAACTTATACTGTGTTAGATTGCATTTGTTGTCCAATTTTTGGCCGCTAGCCAATCAGACCATGATTGGGTGGAATTGCTCTAGTAGTGATATTAATTTACATATCTCTGTTTTTAGTGGGATATGATTTGGAGTGGGTCTTTTTGCAAAACCGTCATGACTAATTTATGCAGTATCTTTGCCTATTTGTTTGTCATGTCCCTCCTTACCCATATATTCGGCAGGAGGGAAGACCCTTTGGATTTCGGTCTACACATACAGTAAAGGAGAAATCCAAATAGTTTGTAGGTTTGACACTTTATTGATGGCATCTATGTGCATAGACTTTGTAGATTTTGTGTATTTTATACTGCGAGTTAATGATATTATACCTGTCAGATAATTCGGTACCCTTGGGTATTTGACCTAAGTTTTCTTACGATGTATCCATTTTTTAGTAATACATGCAGCCACCCCGAGGCGGAGTAGTAGTATGGATATGCTGGAATCACTCTGCACCTCATTCAAATTACCACGGAAACCCCACAAAAGCTTTATGTGTATTATTGGATTCACCAAAACCCGATCATGTATTTTACTGCTTTTATGAAGGGTTAAGGAGGCGTGAATAATTCTCCCACCCATTTGGATGGTTTTGATTTTAAAAAAATAGTTTGAATCAAGTTGTTAACGCTTGAAGACACATATTAACGTGTGTGTGGTGTTGTAGATGTTGGAAATCCCTGATTAACAAAGTTGTAAGATAATTAGTCTGATTATCATATATAGAATTCTTAAATTTATTTTTGATTACACTTATTATAATTTTTGTTGGCGTTACATTTTAATGAAATTCTTACATTAATTTATTTGTTCAAGGATATTGATAATATTGCAATTCGTTTCAACTACTGAAAGGGGAGGAACTCTTTATAAAATCCCCATTTGTTTGATCAGTATAAAGCAGCATATACAAAATAAGTTAATTAATGGACAGATAACCAATAAATGTGAGCAACAATTTGGTTTGAGTAAGGACCGACACATATACCACTTAAATTAGGCATACCATGTGCATTTTAATTAGCATCGTATTTACATATTCATGTGTTTGTATAAATGCATTCTACCGACATATAGTTAATTATAAGCATATCGCTCTTAATTTCACATGGTGAGCGTGTAAATGATCTGTTATATGTACCCGTGTTAATATCTATTTCGAATTTAATTTTATTTGAAAATAATACATGCATATGTTGTTTTTATTACTTTTAATTCGACAATTCGACCGATTTTAATATCACCAATAATTAATATAAATAGTGTATTTATTGGGAATCTCATTGAGCTTATACGTGGATTGGCCCATCAACCTTATATACTGAATTTTCAGCTACTTCATTTCCGACGTGGATTTAATCTCAACAGTATTTTAAACGAATTCATTAGTTTTCAATCTGGCATTTTATACCTGGGATTTAAAGCTAGCTAGCCTTAATCATTGAATGAGCCGTCTTATATTCTATTCATCTTTTAATTCAAGTTGAATGACACATTTCCGCGAGTGCGGTGGTAGATACTCTTGAACTGACCTCTAATCGAATGATACAGAGTCAGTTTCTCCGGCATCCTTCCATGCTCCAGAAAATAGTTGGCACATTCAACATCTGGTATAAAATTACCTTCTGATGCTGCGCGGTGCCAGTCTAAGATTTTGCCGGCCTGAAATAAAAATAAAAAAATAAAAATAAAAATCAATGTTTTGATTTGATTGTAAAAATAAGGTATTTTTCTAATTTATTTTTTATTCATTATATATAATTGTTATTTTAACAGTCTAAATACATATTAAATACACATAAAATTTGTAAAAATGAGAGGTTTCTTTTTTCGGCCCAAAATTAGGACTTGAAACAGTGTAGTCACCTACTTCACTGCTTGGGTTGATGCTGCAAACTTAACCAGTCGGCACAACAGAAACGAATTCAACAGTATCACCAATCATTCTGTACCCGAGGTCTTCTAGATTTGGTGCATTTTTAAGGATACTCCAACCCTTGATTCATATCCACAGTAAACTCCTTGTTGTCAGGACGGGTCAGCTGTTTTGATCCGAATTGACCCAAATTTTAGGTCGAACGGGTTGGATGCGGGTTGGGACTATATCAATATCAGTAGTCATTATTTTAGAGTTTTCATTGACAAGGATTTTGAAGTCTATCAGAGTAGGAGAAACTATCCTGAGTAGTCAAAAATTTGATTCATCGCCTTTGCAACAACGGAAACTAACCTGTTTAACACTCAAAATTTCAAGTAGAGGAAATCGTTGATCATCAAACGTAAAGTATATATTTGGATTCAGATTGGAATTTGATACTTTGGAGGTTGAGCCTCTTGAGCTTGGGAAGAACTACGAACTCTGAAACTTTGGGAAGAACTACTAGGATTTATTGAATTAGCGAAAGCAGATCAAAACTCCATTAAAGTGATAATGAAAGGGGCAAGACTATTAATTATTCACCGGAAAGTCATGCCAACAGTGTTCAGGGAAAACGCTCCTTTATAGCTAATCTAGTTAGCTAACTGAGAGGCTAATAGAAACTAACTAAGCTAACTAGTTCAGCTAACTAGAAGTCTAACTGTAAAACTAAACTGTAAAAAAATTAGAGTAAAAATTGTACATTAACAGTGCATTGACCATTGACTGATCAGTCACTGTTGACTTAGAGCTAACTGTTTTTTTTGTTTTTTTATTGAAACCGTCAATGACGGGGGTGTGGTTATGGGTTCCCAACCCTATCATATATGATCAGATAGACAAATATAATGATCCTATTCCTATTACAATACTTGAGCAAGCAACATTTTTGGAAGGTACTATCGGTTAACCTCTAATCGGGAGTGGCCCAATCTTCACCACAAACCTCAAAGTTACACTAAGAAGTTGTTCCAACATGCTCAAGTCATAACAAAAAGCCAAGAAGGTTGTAAATGCTACCAGCAGAAAGTAGGGGAAAAAAAGAAAGCGAGGCTGAGTCAAAGGTCCTGACCAGACCCGTTAACTCGGCCCGGCCCGACCCGACCCGGAAACCTGACCCGACCCAACCGACCCGGAAACTCGACCCGACCCGATGACCCATTGACCCATCACCCCAGCCCGTCCACTTAGTAATTTGGTCCAGTAGCCCATCCCATCCTCTCCTACATTGAGTTAGCCATACAAGCAAGCAAGGGTTTAAACCCTAGCCGCCGAGTTAACTCACCCGAGTTGACTCGGTCGAGACCCATCGCCGAAACGCGTCCGTTTCCGCCCTTTCATCGCCGCCGACCCGCTTTCGCCGCCAATCAGAATGTCTATGTCTATGTCGGTCGAGACCCATCGCCGCTTTCCACTTTGACCCATGCAGTGAAATTAGGCGAAACCCCCAATTCACTAATTTCTTAGTCGGATCTACGATTCAAAGACAAGAAAGTCATGAAAACTCAATCTGGTTAGTAATCTCCTATGATAAAACTCCGATCTTGCCCATTAACAGATTCGATTGGAGCTAAATCAGAAGAGGGGAAATTTAGTTCCACTTGAATCTAAAAGTGAGAAGAAACAAAACAAAAAATAAAACAAACGAAGCCTCCCCCTCCCCCTATATTGAAGAAACAAAGGAGGGGGAGAGGATGATCTAAGAATTGGTATGACCGAGAAGAGGAGTTTTGCTGTGTTTTGGATTCTAGAGAGAAGGGGGAGGAAACCTCTCTCTAGAACCCAAAAAAGAGAAATTATTTAGAGCTAACTGCTCATTGGAGGTAAGAGCAGAAACTGCACTATTTCATCAGGATCATGTCTACTGCACATAACTTTAACTCAACCAACATTTCACTAACAAATAAAATCACTGGGAGGGTATTGAGGATCATGAGTACATTCAGATTTTCATTTTGGGTCCTCCACAATCTCAATAACTTTTACATTATGTGATAAAAGAGCAGCGACCTATAAATTCATTGGAAAATTTTCCAGCAACTTTAGGAGTCGAAACTCAGATGTGGATGTTTTGCATCGCCTCTTGCATACAAAATTAGAGAAAAGTATAGAACATCAAATAATATCTTCATCCTTGTCGAACAACATGTTTGGAATGTCTAGAAAAACATGTTTCCATCTTTTGGACAAGATTGATGTTCTGGCTGCATATTTTATGGGTTTGAATTACTAAATATGCTTGGTTTCCTTAATCCTTATCAAGTTTTTTTCTGTATCCTGAAATCTTTTACATGCAATCTGGTCTGGAAAAGTTTCTCATCCAAGCATGGATAAGTCTTGGATTAAAATAACTCAACGATGGCTAGATAGATACCAATCTGGTGTAGAGTAGTTTCTTAATTTTGCATTTAGCAATAAAGATGAATCAGCTAGACTCCCATGCCCTTGTAAGAGCTGCAACAACTTGTGCTGTTGTGATAGAGAAACTATGTCCAGTCATTTAATAATTAGGGGATTTGTCAGTGACTATGATACATGGGTTTATCACGGAGAAGAGGAAGACGTGGAGGGTGAGACTCCAAGTGCTGATGATCATGAATTCAATGATGATTTGAATACGATGATACAAAACTTAAGGTGAAGGTAATTGGAGGATGGTGGAAATTGTTCGAATTGACTAGACGGTTTTGGAGATTCTTTGGAAAAAAAACTGAAAGTCGTATGGATACCCTTCGTAGACTTGTGGACCAAACACACCAGCCTCTTTACAATGGATGTGATACTTTATCTGTATTTTCATTTAATGTAACCCTCTTACATTTGAAGACAAGTAATAGTTGGACTAACAAGTTATTCGATGCTCTACTTTCAGTTCTAAATAGAGCACTTCCAAAGTCCGCTTCTGTTCCGAAAAATTACTATGAAGCTATGAAGATTGTGAGAGATTTGAAGCGGATGAAGTGGATGAAGAGAGTGAAGAGGATGAAGATGATGTTACTGAATCTGAATAATAGGTATGTTAACTTATGAGCTCTTTATAAATTACAAATTTGGCATTGCTCTTTTGAATGTTATCTATGATTTCTGATTTTCCTCATATTTTCTTCGCAGTTGCTGATTAAACTTTGGCTTCTCGTACGGATGAGAAAGATAAGAGGTGAGTCATTTTTCTTATTTCCTTGTGCTTGTAAGCAATTTTCTTTTCTAGAGGTTTGTGAGCAATATACTTATTTTCTTCTTTTAGGAAAAGAGCTATGCTCTCTCTAACTTTTTGATATGTAGTTTCTTGTTGCTTAATATGAATCATGTTCAAGTTTGACGACTGGAATCCTCACTGCAATGTGAGTATATATATCTAAATATAAGAATTAATCTTCTTCAGTTCTTTTGTTCACAAATATGAAGTTCTGTATTTAGTTGATGGAATTTCCAAGAGTTTTTTCATTCTAAGTTTCTTCCAATAAAACTTATCCACTTGGCCATGCTTCATGATGATTCAACTTTTACTTATGATAACCACATTGTAACCATAATTCCTTAATAGTTTATCTTCAACTTGAAGAAGTAGTTGTGCTAGTTTAATCTCTTTGATAATAGAAAGAGTTGAACTGGTCATAACACTTAGCAGATGTTGAGCCATTAAGTTGAGATGTTTAAAAAAGGATGCAATTTCTGGTTCCTTTTGTTGTAGTTACTTGTTTAAGAAAAATAAAAACCCCATTTTAGTTAAAATGAAATTTAACTGATTCAAATTTTCAGGCAATAGCAGAGTTATTGAAGAAGAAATAGCTGGACCGAGGGATGATCGATGTAGACAAAAATGGCTAGATATTGAGGAACTCAAGATCGACATCAATCTTTACGAGTCGGAGATTTATGACTTAATGCAAGCTGTGAGTCCAAATTCTTTTTGAAAGAACACGTTAAGCTTTTTTATTATATGCTACTAGTCTAGCTAATGTATTTCTTGAGTATCTAGATGATGTGGATAACAATGAGACTTAATAGTGTATTAATATTGTGATTATGCTACAAATGGTGTGCGATTTTTGGAAGTTATTGTTGTATTATTAGTGTTAAGAATAACTTTCTTTATTATATTTGTGTTGTTTTACCAGTAGTTAATGTATTTTAAAAATTGAATTGTGGTCACAAATGGTGTCACTGGTTGAAGCCAGTGACCATTCTTTTTGTCACAACAAGCATTGGTGTGACGACCCTTAATTCGTCATCCAGCTTTTACTGACTAAAGGTTTTGGTCAATCAAAATTTT
Source organism: Sherardia arvensis (assembly GCA_948330725.1). Lineage (NCBI taxonomy): Eukaryota > Viridiplantae > Streptophyta > Magnoliopsida > Gentianales > Rubiaceae > Sherardia > Sherardia arvensis. The sequence goes on along the minus strand of OX415236.1, from coordinate 36,930,834 downwards.
AGTGACAAAAATGTTTCGGCCATTCAACAGATTATTGACCAATATCATTCGTCACGAATAATCATAGTGACTAGAAAGTTGGGGTCTACATTTTTAATTGTGACTATAGTATTTCGTCAATCAATGCTATAATGACGAATATTATTTGGTAACCTAATACTTTACTTATGTAAATGTGCTGATCATAAAAGGAATGGTGAGCAAACAAATATCGTCACAACACAAATTTTGACGAAAATAATATAGTCACTTAATATTTTAATGATCATATTATTTCGTCACCAAATATTATCATGACCATGAGGGGTTGGTATTAGTGACGGAAATATTTCGTCATAGAATTATGGTGACGAAAACCATCTGGTCACTAAGGATAAAATCAGTGACCGTTTCATTCTATTTAGTGACCAAAATCAGCGACGAATAGTTTTCGTCACTATCCATGACCCAAATAACTAGGTCACTAAAGTAAGCCCTCTCGTGACCAACAACCAAATTTTGTCACTCGGATTTTTGGTAACCGAGATTCAGTGACCAACTAGTGACCCACCAAATTTGATCACCTAAAGTCTTTTTTGACGAAAATGATAAGAGAATTGGGCAAACTACTGAATCTATCTTCTTCCTGAACCAAGACTTTATGGGAGTTGTATCCATATCTTTGGAAGGCGCGCGGCGCGCGATCTTCAAAATTTCTGGAGGAGAGAACATGTTGGGTAAATAAACAGGGTAATTGTGATGTAGTTGGATATCGATAGAGCACAAGTCCATGGAGCAAGGATTTGGGGCGGCCTTTTGTAGAAATTTCGGCGGTTTTTGACCGCCGAAAATGGGTGAGCCGTTTTTGGGATTTCGGCGGTTTAGGACCGTCGTTTATAGTTTGAGAAAGAGTAAATCTAATAGATAAGTGTTTGCGAAATTGGAAAGATTTTATTTAATTGAGTCATGTTTACAGTTTCCGATTTCTAAAATCTGAGATTTTAGTTGTCGCGTGTTTAATCATATGGATGTTACAGTTTCAATAATAAGTTCTGTTACCAATCTACGCCTCGGGGGTACCCGAGGGTAGAACCTCCGGCGTGATGATGAAAGATAGGCCTTGGAGAGAAAAGAATATTGACTTAGAAGAATCAATAGAGTGTAGTTACCTGGAATAGTGTCATGGGGCACTATTTATAAGACTCCCTTGCTCTCCTCCGGTGGTCAATCCGCGTGGTCCGTCCCCAGATGTGTCCACAGTAGCTGATTTCATTATGGACTTGGGCCTAACTCATCTCCCTGTGTTTTGGGCATGGACCCGGGTATCACCACTAGCCCCCCGGAAGTCACGCCTGCCTTCTGAACTCGCCCCCGGAGCAACTGGTGTGGAGGCGTGACTTTCCCTATTCCCATCCTGATGTTTACCTCGAGGGCCGCGTCTTCCACGTGGGTGTGGCTTTTCTTCTTCCCCGCTTTTACCTTTCTCTTGAATGCGGAATGAATGCCATATAGGCCCTCACCCTTAATAATTATTGTTGCAACTACCACGGGTCATATATTTCCCCATAAATACCCTCATATATGTCGCATTCATCACATCATTCTCCTTTTTCTTGCCAAGAATCTTCTCACGCTATCTTTTTCATTTTTCCTTCTTCTCAAAATGGCCTAGCAACCCCAACGCTGCTCAGACTCCTGCCGTCGTTACCTACTCCCTAGAGAGCTCTTCCAAAGAGTCTCCTCTTCCCTTGGCCTCGAGCGAGCGGCCTGCTTCTCCTTTGTCCTTCATTCATCGGGCTCAATCCGTGAATCCTTCTCGGTTAGGGTCCAGCGGTTAAAGAACCGCATCGCCCGTCAGATGGACGAGGCCCGCACTGGCACCTTGACTCCGGATGCGTGGACGGAAAAGGTGGCCCGAGATATGGGGGTTCCCCTACCCATGCCAATTTGGTTTCCTTGGGTCCCAACGACGACCACCGCGCTGTCCAGTGTATTCCTCGGTCCCACTTCATCTTCGGATTGAACCTCTCCTTTCCTCCACTGTACTCCTGGGACCTGTGGCGATCCTTCTACCTGACCATCGAGGCCAGCCGGAAAAAGGCCCCTGGGGTGTTATCCATCACGCCTCGCCCCGGGGTGACCGACTTCATCCTCGGCAAGCGGGACTCGGTTCGGGAATGGACTAAGAAGGGGTATACCCGGGTGGATCCGATCATCTACCCCTTTCCCAGCTGGGAGAACGATGTGGCTCCTGAGCCCCGAGAGACCTTCATGCCGTAGAGTGTTCGGGCCGAGCACCAGCTCCTCTCCGCCTCTCCTGTCAACTTGGATGAATACTTGCTAGTTGGGAACACCGTGTACCTCTTCCCTCGGGGGATTTACCCCGCCATGGTCTTTCAGAAAAGCCGCTGGGCCGTCTCTTGGCTGGTTCAAGGTATTATTCATTTTCCCTTGGCCCCGATTGTTTAGCTTTTATTGAGTATGACCTAACTTAGGTTCATTTTATTTGCTTGTTTTAGCCCCGTCCGTTGTGGCCGACCCCTCCGTCCCCCTTCTTGAGAATAAAAAGACCAAGAAGGCTGGGGAGGACGCGACAGAGTCCTCCACGGTAGGTACTCCGGGGGCTGATTCCTCTAAAGGTAAGCAGAACAGGAAGTACTAGGAGAGATAAAGGAAAGACAAGGAGAGGAAAGGGAAGGACACGGAGATGAACATGAAGGATAAGTCGCTCCTATCTCCGAACCTCGCACTCCCCCCTCCGGAGCCTCAGGTCATAGATCGGTAGGCTCCTGTTCAGCCCACTCTTCCCCTAACTCCCGCAAATCCTACGGGTGCCCCTCCGACCTCTACCCTCGACCCCATCCGGATTGAGGTTCCTCCTCCTCCTCCCCATCCCTCTATTCTTCCTCCTCCTCCTCCCTTTACCGTTTCGCACTCTTTGGGCCGCGAGACTGCGGCCTATACCCACTTTTCCCCGAACACCATGGCCACTCCGGCCACTTCAGCCGGTCCCCGCGTCCGGGCACCCTTACCGTGCCTCCGATCATCCCTCCTTCTCCTGCGACTTCGTCCATGAAACGGAAGTGTCTGGAGACCTCCCATTCAGGTTCTAGGGGAAGCAAGAGGCCCCGTTCCGCTGATGCTACCGACGAGTCCCACTCGGTTGTTAACCCCCGGTCTAAAACCTCTCCGAGCTAGTAACTTTCTTTTTAGGGTGCCTTCGGTTTGCCTATTCTTTTTTGTACTGCTTTTACTTACATGTTTTTCTTTTCATGTTGATAGGCGAAGGGTTTTAGCTCTGAGCTGGTTGAGTTCATGACTTCCAGTCTCTCCTGACCTCCTCGTTCCTTCGTTAACCCAACAAGCTGGACGGCGAGCTTCAGGCGGAGAGGGAGACATCTCACCACCTTCGGGGGGAACTTGCTCGGTTCCAGGCGGAGGTTCCCAAGGTTCAGGCTTCGGCCGCGTCTACAGCCTCAGATAGAAAGGCCTTTGCCTGCGCGGTCTTCGACAAGGTTCTGGCCAGCCAGACATGTGACCACCGCCTGACTGCCTTTGGCAAGTCCAACAGCCTCCTCCAGTGCCATGATCTCTACATGCTCATCAGGGGGTGGCTCCCCTTCAGTTCGGGACACATACTGGAAGGGATGGTACAACCCATCCGCGGGAGCGCAACACCTCCATTCCCTGAAACACTCTCCAAAAGGGTGGTTTGGAAGGTCTGGTGCCTGACTAGTGGACTTACCTTCAGGATCATGACCTGACCACAGAGGAGGTGAGGGCATGGTCGACTGACCTGCTCCGCCTCCCCGGGGAGCTCTTGCCGGCCCATCCTTCCGGTGCTGAAATCTCTGAAGATGACAAGTTCACCAAGAACTGCTGAAGAAGATAGAGAATATGGAGGCTTAAATGCAGCAGAAATGCCCTTGCTCTCAAAAACCCAAAGGGGCCTAATGATGGAATTAATCACGTTTTTTTAATTATTTTGGGGACTGTTACACTACCGGAAGACCCTAGCAGCGAAAACTTCAGATTCCGACAACACCGTTGGAAATCAAACTTTTAAAAAATAATAATTAAACCACCTATTGGTGGGTCGAATTTCATTTAGGATCCCCATGCCTATAAAAGGAAAAAATCAAGTTTGTACACATAACCTCATGTGAGGGATCAAAGCAGCAGGCTTTCAAAAAAAATATGAAAGAATAGGGCTATCTATGACTATGCTACCTATCCATATACAAAAAGAAGATCAGTGGATCAAAAGACTGGGTGCCCTAACTTCAATCTTAGCGAGCAACTTAGTGATCGTCAAGACGAAGCACAACTTAGCCAACTAAGAGAGTTAGTGACAATCCAGAAAACCACAAAAGATCAATCCACTAGTTGGAATACATTAGCTGCAGTGCATTGGCTGCCAGTGAAGATATGTCCATGAAGGGTGTGTTGACTTGAAATTTGATGGTCCCTGTCAGCTCCTCCTCCCACCTGACTCAGAGAGAGAAGTCTCTCTGAGCCTTTCACCTGAAAAGGATAATAGGAAGCAGTTACAGAGTCCAACAAGGTCATTTATATATTATGTCTTAGATTTGGAAGTCCAATAGCATCAAGGGACATAATGCCCTTTAAAATTGCAGGGGCTTCCTGCACATTGATATTTCCAGAGAGGTTAAATTTCGCACTGTGTTTAGCTAAACAATCAGCATTAGAATTAGCCTGTCTGAAAATATGTTGTACATATAGACCTTGTACATGTAAAGTATGACAGATGCTAAAACACTTCCAATCTACAGAAATAGGAGAAAGGATCCCTTTCAGGGCAAGTAAACTATCAGTCTCAATTGTAAAGGGTGCCCCCAGTGTAAGACCAACTTGAACTCCTTGCTCTATTGGAAATCGAACTATTATTAACTCTAAAAGAGGTTTAAAAAAAAGGGAAAATCAAGAGCAGAAAAGAGATAAGTACTTACTGGCTGAGCGGCTGAAAAAGAGAGAGAATATGCAGAACGCAAAGTGAAGGGATTGATGAATTAAATATTCATTGGAAAGTTACCAATATGAATCATAATGGAAACCTTTGATATCGCAAGTACTAATTACGGACACCAAAAATATACTTTGAAATACGTCACCGTACGATTGAGCGGAAAACAATCTCAACCGTCAAATAAAGGGTCACGATTGACGCAACTACTCAGTTGTCCACGCACGATAGAAAAACCCAAAACCTTTTTTCTTATTTATGATGTATAAAAAAACCAAACACATCCTAGTACGGTAAAAGCTTTTCTGTCTCCTTGAAGCTGCTGGCACGCTATCCTCATTCGTTGGAGCCCCAAGGCAATGAAAGAACCACTAAAAGCAGTCACGTGATCTAGGATTCCCAACCACCACCAGAAGCGTCATTGACAGCCTTCAACAAATTTGTGAGTTCGTGATATACTCGATCATTAGAAGTATTCGACTAGCTCGATCACGAACTCACAAATTTTGTGAAGGCTGTCAATGATTACTATTGATCATCCGGATCGAGGTACCTCCTCCTCCTCCCCATCCCTCTATTCTTCCTCCTCATCCTCCTCCCTTTACCGTTTCTCCTTCTTTGTGCCGCGAAACTAGTGCCTATACCCACTCTTCCCCGAACACCGTTTCCACTCAAGCCATTTCAGCCGGTCCGCGCGTCCGGGCACCCTTACCATGCATCCGATCATTCCTCCGCATCCTGCGATATCTGTCCGTGAAACGAAAGTCTCTGAGACCTCCCATTATGGTTCCAGGGGCCGCAAGAGGCCTCCTTCCGCTAATGCTACCAACGAGTCCCACTCGGTTGTTAACCGCCAGTCTTAAGCCTCTCCGAGCTGGTAACTTTATTTTTAAGGTGCCTGAGGTTTGCCTATTTGTTTCTGTACCGCTTTTACTTACATGTTTTTCTTAACCTGTTGATAGGCGAAGGGTTTTAGCCCCGAGCTGGTTGAATCTCCTGACTTCCAGTCTCTCCTGACCTCCTCGTTTTTTCGTCAAGTCAACAAGCTGGACGGCGAACTTCAGGCGGAGAGGCAGACATCTCGTTGTATTCGGGGGGAACTTGATCCGTCTCAGGCGGAGGTCGCCAATCTTCGGGCTTCGGCCGCGTTTACGGCCTCCGATAGGAAGGCCTTTGCATGCGCGGTCTTCGACAAGGTTCTGGCCAACCAGACTTTGGACCACCGCCTGCCTGCCTTTGGCAAGTCCGCCAGGCTCCTCCAGTGCCACGATCTCTACATACTCATCAGGGGGTGGCTCCCCACTTCAGTTCGGGACACCTACAATAAGGGATGGTACAACCCGTCTGCGGAAGCGCAACACTTTCATTCCTTGAACACTGTCTAGAAGGGTGGTTTGGAAGGTCTGGCGCCTGAATTGTGGACTTACCTTCAGGCTCATGACCTGACCACAGAGGAGGTAAGGGCAAGGTCGACTGACCTGGTCCACCTCCCCGGGGAGCTCTTGCCGGCTCCTCCTTCTGGTGCAGAAATCCCTGAAGATGAAAAGTTCATTAAGAACGACTGAAGAAGAGAGAGAATATGGAGGCTTAAATGCAGCAGAAATGCCCTTGCTCTCAAAAACCCAAAGTGGCCTAATAATGGGATTAATCACATTTTTTAATTATTTTAGGGACTGTTACACTACGGGAAGACCCTACAACACCACAAAACTCCAGATTCCGACAACACCACCGGAAATTGACCTATTACTCACTATCAGAAAACACGGGCTCGTTTCAACGAACTGTAAACTTTTCGTTGATATGTAGCGCGTTTCAATGGTTGTCACTGTTCATCACTCGAATTTTCATGGGTCAACAAAAATCTTTCAACTGACATGGCAGAGTTGACTGAAAGGAGAGTTGAATTATTTGAGGGTCCTAAACTAATTTCAATGAATCTGATATCAATCGTTGATATCCATAAGTCTGACCAAGGCAATCATTCAATATGTTGACAGGTCTCAAAAACTTTTGTGGGGTTTGATGGGTTTTGAATAGCGGGCTTTTGCAATGGGAATGGCCCAACATATATTTCAACGTTCTTTACCGTTGAAATGAGATTGGATGCAAAATAGCAACAGTAAGCAACTGCGATGGTCAATTAAATTTTGCAATTTGTTTGACCCCGTGGGTTTCACAGACCCCACCAAAATATTGTTTCAACGTTTTAGGTTATAATTCGTTGAAATAATAATTTGGGTTTTTGAGTATGTTGATCGGCCTCATTTTGAGACCAGTAATTTTGGATTCTCAAGTGGGTTGGTAACGAACATTTGTGCGAAAAAAGTCCAATTTCAAATTTAAACACCTGTCAAGTTGAGGAAGAGCCACGTCGCTCTCATTTCAACGATATAGTTAGCGTTGAAATGTATAAAAAATTGAAATTGGCATAAAACATCAATTTTTTACTTTTAAAACTGATTTTTTTTATGATTATGCTAATTTTATTATGTAAAAGACACTACTTAAGTAAATTTACTTTGGTATTAGTTCAATGAAAGGTACATGTAGTGAAAATTATAGTATCAAGAATCTGAGAAGCACTACTAAGACTATACCTTGTTACCTAAGTATATATACTTTAGAGTCATATTTTCACTTTAGTTGTGATCAATGTACTTTCATTACTAAATATGTTATTTGAGTGTTTTGGAGACATTCTAACATAAGAGTACATGAAATAACATTAATATGAATGTTCAATTCTATATAAAATTGAAAAATGGCATAAAACATCAAATTTTTACTCTTAAAATTGATTTTTTTACGATTATGTTATTTTTATTATGTATTAGACACTTTTTAAGTAAATTTACTTTAGTATTAGTTCAATGAAAGGTACGTGTAGTGAACATCGTAGTATCAAGAATCTGAGAAGCACTACTAAGACTATACCTTGTTACATAAGTATATATATTTTAGAGTCATATAAGTATATATATTTTAGAGTCATATTTCCACCATTGTTGTGACCAATTTATTTTATTACTAAATGCATTTAGGTATATTTGAGCATTTCAGAGACATTTTAAAATAAGTGCCCATGAACTAGCATTGATATATCAATGTCCAATTCATCAAAATTGAAAAATTGTCATAAAACATCAAATTTTGACTTTTAAAACTGAATATTTTGATGATTATGTTACTTTTATTATGTATCAGACTGTTTTTATGTAAATTTACTTTGATATTAGTTCAATGAAATGTACTTGTAGTGTAAACTTTTGTATCAATAGCTTGAGAAGCACTACTTATACTAGAACTTGTTTCTTAAGTATATATACTTTAGAGTCATATTTCCACTAGTTGTGATCAATTTATTTCTATTACTGAATGAAATTTAGTATATTTGAGTGTTTCTGATACGGTCTAACATAAATGTCCATGAAATAGCATTGATATGAATGTTCAGTTCAATAAAAATTTAAAAAATGTCATAAAATATCAAATTTTGACTTTTAAACCCACATTTATTATGAATATGTTAATTTTATTATGTATAAGATACTTTTCATGTAAATTTTCTTTGGTATTAGTTCCAAATAAACACAAGTAGTGAGAAATTTAATTAGTATCAAGAACTTGAGAATCACTACTAATGATATAACTTGTTACTTAAGTGTATACATTGGAATCATATTTTCATCATATTTGTGATCAGTTTATTTCCATTACCAAATGAAATAAAGTAAATTTGAGTGTTTCTGAGACATTTTAACATAAAGTCCATGAAATTGCATTGATAAGAATGTCAGAACATTCATTATCAAGCGTATAAGTTACATTTTATATTGAAGTCACGGTATTTTCAATGCTAATATCTCATTTATGATGTACTAAAATCAAATATTTGTACTAAAACAATCCACATTATGTGTGTAATGTTCACATTATCATATCTAAATGACTTTAAAAAATTGTAGGGGTAAATTTATAATTTTAACAAAATTTCATTTGAGAACTTTCCGTATCAATGTTTCCATTATATTCTGCCTGAATCATGTTATTTGAAGTATAAAACCGATATCAATGTTGGATACAAATCATTTGTGTTTATAATAATTTTTTTTAAAAAATACATAGTCCATTATTAAAGTGTATAAACATTGTTGGGTTAATATGAAATTTTTAAAATTTGTATGTTGCCATAAAAGCAGCAGCTGCTATTTTTCATAAAAATGTAATATTAATTTGATTTTTTTTATAACATAATTTATTTTGTATTGATCTGATCCGTTAATTACTTTAATCATGTCAATCTGAACCGTTGATTCTTTACCTATATAATTTTAGGGTCTGAACCTTATATCCCTCCTTATCCTTTTTGGATCCGCAATCCCTCTTCCGACCCCTCTTCCTAAATCTTGCAAATCCCTCTTCCGATGTAAGTCCCGCCGCCTCTTCAACCCTCCGTCGTCGTCTCCAAATCCACAGCGTCGAGCCTCCGAATCAACCCCCAGCCCTCAGCTGATGCGGCGCTACAATCCCTCTTCCGACGCCGAAGATCAATTTCTCCGAGCCTCTCCCGATCTGTCATGAAATCTCTCGAACTGATGCGGCGCGTTATGGGCTTGCGACGGTGGCCGAGTTCTGGCGTTAGAGATTTTCGGCGGCATTGATTATTGGAGCCGTCGATATGTATCGGTGAGGCGACGCTGACGAAGGCACAAATCCCCCTTAAACAGGTACGAGATTGTTTTTCTACTTAAACAAAGTTACCACGTTTTGCTTTCTTTCTGAGTGAATCCGCTCTTTTAATGGGCTTTCTCTGTGTTTTTTTCATTCCTGTAATTCTTTATCTGATTGGTAAGGAATAGGGACGAAGAAGAGGGCCTTTTTTATACTCCAGTTTCACCTGTCTATTTTGTGTCCTTGTTTTTGGACTAAACCATGTTTTGGCACTATGGTTTATAGCCTCTTGTTTTCTTGTTGTTTCGATTATGAAGTCTTGATCTTTGAAATCTATCTGATGCGGAGATTAGCATGTATTCTCTCTTATATTCTGTCCGCATTGCAATCTTAGATGGTATCACACTGATTGAGTTTATCCTTATCATTGCAACTTCAAAGCGAGGAAATTTCAGATGCACTGAGAGCTTTGCTGGAGTGGAAACTCAACTTAGCAGCCACCTTAGGTTTCTTCTCTTGAACCATCTGTTACCGCTTCAGATATATGTTTTACATTTGGTCTTGTGTGGTTCAATTCAACAAGTAGTTGCGATTACTCTGTAATGATGATAACTGGAAATATTGATTAAGTTGCTAAGATTAATTAAGGTTTAGTTGCTTGTAGATTTGTTGTTTTGTTTAACTTTTGATCGGTTTACGATTTGACTGTTGGAAGTCTTGCATGTTCATGTTGCTGCTTAGAGTGACTAGTGGTTAATTACTGGTATGGTATTTCTCCTGTTTTACTACCATGGTACCACCCTTTTTATATTTCTTCCAAAATCAAATACTAATATACTATTATAATTGAAATATATGTTGAAAATTTTTATCAAAAGATATCCCAATTTCTTCCCTTATAGGTACTTATTCCATTTCAGACAAAATGGCACAATTAATGATTTCCTTTTTTTATGATATTCTCTACATTCAGGTATCTGCAAATTACTTTGTTTTGTTTGCAATGATAACTGTTGTTTCGATTATGAAGTCTTGATCTTTGAATACATTTGATTTAGAATTATAAAGTTGATGATGGCCCGAGTTTAAGTGGTGTTCCCTGTGGTGGCGGTATGAGCTTGCAGACAGTTGATGTATCAGTGCTATACCTCGAGGCGACAGTTTCAGTGGAGTCGAAGTGGGTCGATTGTGGGAAGGCTCGAAGGTAGGAGCATTGGTTTGGAGCTCCAGGAATTAGGTAAAGTTCTATTCTTTCTTAGCGAGTAAGAGTCAAGTTTGTAAGGCGTTGTGCAAGGCAATTTTTTGCATGTTTGATTTTGGATGGAACAGGGCAGAGAGCCTGCAGATATGGACTTATGTTACCATTGATGGACTCATGAAAGTCCTAACAATGATATTCTTGGTATTCTGCAACAGAGGCTACAGAATGTGGGAAGTAGCTCATTTTATTGAATAATATGGCTGAATTTTGAAAAGGGTTTGTAATATTGGCCTTTGAGTGGATCTTTGTATGAAACTTGATGGTTATGTGATTTTTTGGCTCAAACTTGTTAAGTAGCTCATCTTATCTTCATCTGTTACCGAATTATATTGTACTTCATTTATATTAAAGTCAGTCAGTCAGATTTGCACTTTTGCATGAATTTTGATGGTATCTATGTCTTGAAACAGGACTGGCTTCGGTGCACTTCTGGCTTCGGTGGACTTCTGGCTCTGGTCTGTTCTTTGTTCTTTGTAGGTTACGTTTTTTGGTCTTTCTAGCAGGGTTAGATTAGAATTATAATAGAATTAGTATATAATGATTGTGAAGTGTAATTAGTCATGTGACATTTGATTTTTAATATAATTTATAAATTTTATTTTTTTATTTTCAGAATTTCTATTTTATATTAATTTTTTGCAGCATATTTGGGAAAATCAGATTCCTTTTTATTTTTATTTATTTTTGTTTCAATAATATATACGTTTCAACGAATCACAGTTTGTTGTTATGCTCTTTGAGTGGAATGTCTACTCAGATGCAAACGGGGAATGCGTGGTCCCCTTAAAAACGTTTCAACGTAAATTTCAAAAAACGAGCGATATCATTGAAACGTTTCGACGGTTGTTGACTAGAACCGTGGATACACCCAAAAAAAATAGTTGAAACAGACGCGTTTTTTCTGATAGTGACTGACTCTAAAAGAGGTTTAAACAAAAGGGAAAATCAATAGCAGAAAAGAGAGAAGTACTTATTGGCTGAGCGGCTGAAGATGAGAGAGAATATGCAGAACGCAAAGTGAAGGAATTGAAAAATTAAATATTCAACGGAAAGTTACAAAGATGAATCATAATGGAAACCTTGGAAATCGCAAGTACTAATTGCGGACACAAAAAATATACTTTGAAATACGTCACCGTACGATTTTAGCGGAAAACAATCTCAACCGTCAAATAAAAGGTCACGATAGACGCAACTACTCAGTTTTCCGCTAACGATAGAAAAACCTAAAACCATTGTTCTTTTATATGATGTATAAAAAAACCAAACACATCCTGGTACAGTAAAAGCTTTTCCGTCTCCTTAAAGCTGCCAGCGCGCAAGCTCATCCGTTGGAGCCACGTGGTAATAAAATAACCACTAAAAGCAGTCACGTGATCGAAGATTTCCAACCACCACCAGAAGCATCATTGACAGCCTTAACAAAATTTGTGGGTTCGTGATCTACTCAATCATTAGAATTATTCGACTAGCTCGATCATGAACTCACAAATTTTGTGAAGGTTGTCAATGATTATTATTGATCATCCGGATCGAGGTACCTCATCCTCCTCCTCCTCATCCCTCTATTCTTCCTTTCCCTCCTCCTCCCTTTACCGTTTCTCACTCTTTAGGCCGCGAGACTATGGCCCACTTTTCCCTGAACACCATGGCCACTCCGGCCACTTCAGCCGGTCCCCGCATCCGGGCACCCTTACCATGCCTTTGGTCATCCCTCCGCCTCCTGCGACTTCGTCGGTGAAAGGAAAGTCTCTGGAGACGTCCCATTCAGGTTCCGCCGCAAGAGGCCCCGTTCTGCTGATGCTACCGACGAGTCCCGCTCAGTTGTTAACCCCCGGTGTCAAGCTTCTCCGAGCTGGTAACTTTCTTTTTAAGGTGACTGCGGTTTGCCTATTCTTTTAGGTACCGGTTTTACTTACATGTTTCTCTTTCTAGTTGATAGGCGAAGGGTTTAAGCTCTGAGCTGGTTGAGTCTCCTGACTTCCAGTCTCTCCTTACCTCCCCGTTCTTTCGTCAAGTCAACAAGCGGGACGGCGAGCTTCAGGCGAAGAGGCAGACATCTCGCCGTCTACGGGGGGAACTTAATCCGTCTCAGGCGGTGGTCGCCGAGCTTCGCTCTTCGGCCGCGTCTACGGCCTCTGATAGGAAGGCCTTTGCCTGCGCGGTCTTCGACAAGGTTCTGGCCAGCCAAACTTTGGACCACCGCCTGATTGCCCTTGGAAAGTCCGCTTGACAAGTAAGCCAACCTCCTTAAGTGTCATGATCTCTACATGCTCATCAAGGGGTGGCTCCCCCTTTCAGTTCGTGACACCTACAAAAAGGGATGGTACAACCCGTCCGCGGGAGCACAACACCCCCAGTCCCTGAATACTCTCCAGAAGTGTGGTTTGGAAGGTCTGGCGCCTAACTTGTGGACTTACCTTTGGGATCACGACCTGACCACAAAGGAGGTCAGGGCATGGTCGACTGACCTGGTTCGCCTCCCCGGGGAGCTCTTGTCGGCCCATCCATTCGGTGCTGAAATCCCTGAGGATGACAAGTTCACCGAGAACGGCTGAAGAAAAGAGAGAATATGGAGGCTTAAATACAGCAGAAATGCCCTTGCTCTCAAAAACCCAAAGTGGCCTAATAATGGGATTAATCACGTTTTTTTTAATTATTTTAGGGGCTTCTACACTACCGGAAGACCCTACTGGCGAAAACTCCAGATTCCGACAACATCACCGGAAATTGACCTATTACTGACTCTAAAAGAGGTTTAAACAAAAGGGAAAATCAATAGCGGAAAAGAGAGAAGTACTTATTGGCTGAGCGGCTGAAGATGAGAGAGAATATGCAGAACGCAAAGTGAAGAATTGAAAAATTAAATATTCAACGGAAAGTTACAAAGATGAATCATAATGGAAACCTTGGAAATCGCAAGTACTAATTGCGGACACAAAAAATATACTTTGAAATACGTCACCGTACAATTTTAGCAGAAAACAATCTCAACCGTCAAATAAAGGGTCACGATAGACGCAACTACTCAGTTGTCCGCCCACGATAGAAAAACCCAAAACCTTTTTTCTTTTTTATTATGTATAAAAAAACCAAACACATCCTGGTACAGTAAAAGCTTTTCCGTCTCCTTGAAGCTGCCAGCACGCAAGTCTCATCCGTTGGAGCCACTTGGCAATAAAATAACCACTAAAAGCAGTCACGTGATCGAGAATTTCCAACCACCACCAGAAGCGTCATTGACAGCCTTCACAAAATTTGTGGGTTCGTGATCTACTCAATCATTAGAAGTATTCGACTAGCTCGATCATGAATTCACAAATTTTGTGAAGGCTGTCAATGATTATTATTGATCATCCGGATCGAGGTATCTCCTCCTCCTCCTCATCTCTCTATTTTTCCTTCCCCTATTCCTCCCTTTACCGTTTATCACTCTTTAGGCCGCGAGACTATGGCCCACTTTTCCCTGAACACCATGGCCACTCCGGCCACTTCAGCCGGTCCCCGCGTCCGGGCACCTTTACCATGCCTTTGGTCATCCCTCCGCCTCCTGCGACTTCGTCGGTGAAAGGGAAGTCTCTGGAGACGTCCCATTCAGGTTCCGGGGGCCGCAAGAGGCCCCGTTCTGCTGATGCTACCGACGAGTCCCGCTCAGTTGTTAACTCCCGGTGTCAAGCCCCTCCGAGCTGGTAACTTTCTTTTTAAGGTGACTGCGGTTTGCCTATTCTTTTAGGTACCGGTTTTACTTACGTGTTTTTCTTTTCTAGTTGATAGGCGAAGGGTTTAAGCTCTGAGCTGGTTGAGTCTCCTAACTTCCAGTCTCTCCTTACCTCCCCGTTCTTTCGTCAAGTCAACAAGCGGGACGGCGAGCTTCAGGCGAAGAGGCAGACATCTCACCGTCTACGAGGGGAACTTAATCCGTCTCAGGCGGAGGTCGCCGAACTTCGCTCTTCGGCCGCGTCTACGGCTTCTGATAGGAAGGCCTTTGCCTGCGCGGTCTTCGACAAGGTTCTGGCCGCCTAACTACCCTTGGAAAGTCCGCTAGCCTCCTCAAGTGTCATGATATGTACATGCTCAACAAGGGGTGGCTCCATCTTTCAGTTCGGTACACCTACAAGAAGGGATGGTACAACCCGTCCGCGGGAGCGCAACACCTCCAGTCCCTGAATACTCTCCAGAAGTGTGGTTTGGAAGGTCTGGCGCCTGACTTGTGGACTTACCTCGGGATCATAACCTGACCACAGATGAGGTCGGGGCATGGTCGACTGACCTAGTCCGCCTCCACGGGGAGTTCTTGCCGGCCCCTCCTTCCGGTGCTGAAATCCCTGAAGATGACAAGTTCACCGAGAACGGCTGAAGAATAGAGAGAATATGGAGGCTTAAATGCAGCAAAAATGCCCTTGCTCTCAAAAACCCAAAGTGGCCTAATAATGGGATTACAGTTAAACCTCGATAAATGAATACCCTTGGGACCATTATAAAATTATTCATTTAGCGAGTTTATTCATTTATCGATAAAAGAATAATTTATTCATTTATCGAGGTTTAACTATAGAAATGTGATGGACGTCGAACATCTTTTGAACTATCCATACGAGAATGATGTTGTTATGGAATTGCCAACCGACGATGAAATTATTGAGTCTGTACTGAATGATGAGAATGATCCAGAACCAGATGATAGTAGTGTCATACCAAATGTGTCATCCAAACAAGCATATCAAGCGATGACCTCCCCGTTCCTTCGTCAAGTCAACAAGCGGGACGGCGAGCTTCATGCGGAGAGGTAGACATCTCGCCGTCTACGGGTGGAACTTGATCCGTCTCAGGCGGAGGTCGCCAAGCTTCGGGCTTCGGCTGCGTCTACGGCCTCTGATAAGATGGCCTTTGCCTGCGCGCTCTTCGACAAGGTTTTGGCCAGCCAGACTTTGGACCACCGCCTGACTACCTTTGGAAAGTCCGCTAGCTTCCTCAAGTGTCATGATCTCTACATGCTCATCAAGGGGTAGCTCCCCATTCAGTTCGGGACAACTACAAGAAGGGATGGTACAACCTGTTCGCGGGAGCGCAACACCTCCAGTCCCTGAATACTCTCAAGAAGTGTGGTTTGGAAGGTCTGGCGCCTGACTTGTGGACTTACCTTCGGGATCATGACCTGACCACAGAAGAGGTCAGGGCATGGTCGACTGACCTGGTCCGCCTCCCCGGGGAGCTCTTGTCGGCCCCTCCTCCCGGTGCTGAAATCCCTGAAGATGACAAGTTCACCGAGAACGGCTGAAGAAGAGAGAATATGGAGGCTTAAATGCAGCAGAAATGCCCTTGCTCTCAAAAACCCAAACTGGCTTAATAATGGGATCAATCACGTTTTTTAATTATTTTGGGGACTGTTACACAAACGGAAGACCCTACCGGTGAAAACTCCAGATTCCGACAACACTACCGGAAATTGACCTATTACTAACTCTAAAAGAGGTTTAAACAAAAGGGAAAATCAAGAGCGGAAAAGAGAGAAGTGGTTACTGGATGAGCGGCTAAAGAAGAGAGAGAATTTACAGAACGCAAAATGAAGCGATTGATGAATTAAATATTCAATGGAAAGTTACCAAGATGAATCGTAATGGAAACCTTGGAAATCGCAAAAGTATTATTTGCGGACACCAAATATATGCTTTGAAATACGTTACCGTATGATTTGAGCAAGAAACAATCTCAACCGTCAAATAAGGGGTCACGATAGACGCAACTACTCAAT
This sequence comes from Sherardia arvensis, assembly GCA_948330725.1. Lineage (NCBI taxonomy): Eukaryota > Viridiplantae > Streptophyta > Magnoliopsida > Gentianales > Rubiaceae > Sherardia > Sherardia arvensis. The sequence continues at coordinate 36,914,184 of OX415236.1, read as the reverse complement.
TGTCCGCGCACGATAGAAAAACCCAAAACCATTTTTCCTTTTTATGATGTATAAAAATACCAAACACATCCTTGTACAGTAAAAGCTTTTCCGTCTCCTTGTAGCTGCCAGCACGCAATCCTCATCCGTTGGAGCCACGTGGCAATAAAATAACCACTAAAAGCAGTCACATGATCAAGGATTTCCAACCACCACCAGAAGCGTCATTGATAGCCTTCACAAAATTTGTGAGTTCTGATCTCCTCCATCATTAGAAGTATTCGACTAGCTCGATCACGAACTCACAAATTTTGTGAAGGCTGTCGATGATTATTATTGATCATCCGGATCGAGGTTCCTCCTCCTCCTCATCCCTTTACCGTTGCTCACTCTTTGGGCCGCGAGACTGTGGCCTATACCCACTTTTCCCTGAACACCATGGCCACTCGGCCACTTCAGCCGGTCCCCGCGTCCAGGCACCCTTACCGTGCCTCCGTTCATCCCTCCGCCTCGTGCGACTTCGTCCGTGAAACGGAAGTCTCTGGAGACCTCCCATTCAGGTTCCAGGGGCTGTAAGAGGCCCCGTTCCGCTGATGCTACCGACGAGTCCCGCGGTCGTTAAGGACTCTGTCATGTCCTCCCCGGCCTTCTTGGTCTCTTTCTTCTCAGGAAGGGGACGTAGAGGTCGGCCGCAACAGACGAGGCTATAACAAGCAAAGACAAAGACCCTAAGTCAGTCCATACTCAATAAAAGTTAAATAACCGGGGTCAAGGGCAAATGAAAATCATACCTTGATCGGCCAAGAGATGGCCCAACGACTTTTCTGAAAGATCAGGGCGGGGTAAATCTCCCGAGGGAAGAGGTACACGACGTTCCCAGCCAGCCAGTATTGATCTAAGTTGACAGGAGAGGTGGAGAGGAGCTGGTCCTCGGCCCGAACACTCTCTGACATAAAGGTCTCTCGGGGCTCAGGAGCCACATCGCTCTTCCAGCTGGGACGGGGGTAGATGATCGCATCCTTCCCGGTATACCCCTTGTTAGTCCATTCCCGAATCGAGTCCCGCTTGTTGTGGATGAAGTCGGTCACCCCAGGGCGAGGCATGACGGATAACACCCCAGGGGTCTTCTTCCGGTTTGCCTCGATGGTCAGGTAGAAGGACCGCCACAGGTCCCAGGAAAGGGTCACCCAACACCTTCGGCAGTTGATGAGAAGTCCCATCATCATAGCCACCACATTAGGATGGAGTTGGGATGGGGCCACCTTATAGTGGCTAAGGAACTAGGAGTAGAGGGAAGGAAATGGGAGGCTCAATCCGAACATGAAGTGGCACCGAGGAATACAATGGACTGCGCGGTGGTCGTCGTTGGGACCCAGGGAAACCAAATTGGCATCCACAGTTAGGGGAACCCCCATGACCCTGACCACCTTCTCCGTCCACGCATCCAGAGTCAAGGTGCCAGCGCGGGCCTCGTCCATCTGACGGGCGATGCGGTTCTTTGACCGCTGGACCCTAACCCGAGAAGGATTTACAGATTGAGCCCGATGAATGAAAGGAGAAGCAGGCCGCTCGTCCGAGGCCAAGGGAAGAGGAGACTCTTGGGAAGAGCTCTCTAGGGAGTAGGTAACGACGGAGTCTGAGCAGCGTTGGGGTCGCTACAGGCCATTTTGAGGAGAAGGAAAAATGAAAAAGGAGAGCATGAGAAGATTCTTGGCAAGAATAGGGAGAATGATGTGATGAAAGCAACATGTATGAGGGTATTTATAGGGAAATATGACCCCTCGGTAGTTATAACAATAATTATTGAGGGTGAGGGTCTACATGGCATTCATTCCACATTAAAGAGAAAGGTAAAGCAGGTAAGAAGAAAAACCACACCCACGTGGCAGACGCGCCCTCGAGGTAGACATCAGGACGGGAATAGGGAAAGTCACGCCTCCATACCAGTTGCTCTGGGCGAGCTCAGGAGGCAGGCGCGACTTCCGGGGGGCTAGTGGTGATACCCTGGTCCAGGCCCAAAACACAGGGACATGAGTTAGGGTCGAGTCCATAATGACATCAGCTACTGTGGACGCATCTGGGGACAGACCACGCGGATGGACCACCGGAGGAGAGCAACGGAGTCTTATAAATAATGCCCCATGACACTATTCTAGATAACTACACTCTATTGATTCTTCTAAGTCAATACTCATTTCTCTCCAAGGCCTATGTTTCATCATCACGCCGGAGGTTCTACTCTCGGGTACCCCCGAGGCGTTGTCTTGCAGGCTCAGGTAGTCCGGAGTCAGGAGAGACCTCTTCAGCCCACCAGGCAGGTAGCATCAAGTTGGCACGCCCGGTGGGACACGAACCCACAGTCGTTTGAAAATGTCAGGTTTCTATAATAGTTTAGGAGCGTAGTCTTAAATGCATAATCGAATACCCATTATGGTAGGTTATTTATTGATAATTTAATTCAAATTTATTAGATAGTACAAAAAATTCTGAGACTATTTAAGTTCATATCAAATACAAGACACATACCAAACAGCAAAAAAATACCATCAACTTCAACTCATCTTCAATCATCTTGTTAGTTCGATGCGACGTGTAGAGCTCAGGGTCTTCGATTTCCATTTCTCATCCTTGATTAATCGACATCTTCAATTTAGATGTCCCAACTTGCTTCAATTTCACACCAACAATGAAGTATGCATGAACCTACGGAAGAAACAATTCATCAACTATTTTTCAATAACAGTCCTTTGTACTAAAATGCTCAAAACAAACATTTCTTTATTAATGTTCCTTGTGAGAAAAATCACAAAAGGCACAAGAAGCATATACATATGATAAAAAAAAGTCCATGACACATTATCCCAAAAGTCAGAAGGATGAGGAACACAACACATATAGTCAAGAACTTCTAAAAACATTGAATTGAAACAAACATAACTTCCAAAGTTAAGAATATGCAACAGGTAAAGAAAACGATTGTAAATCATATCCTAAGGCAACTAAAGCGATTCTAATACTCAAATAACTGTAAACAATACTATCACAACCAAAAGACTGCTAATTTACGAATGCCCAATCATTTGCAATTACCAAGAACAAAAAACAATTTCATATCACAAACTCATAGGAAAATACATATCAACCAACAATAAACATTCTCTAGGTTCAGCACTAGCAAATTATAGATGGACAAGAAACTAAAAGGAGATCCAACCTTGTCTTTAACCCTGACAAGAGAGCACGGTGCCTCATTCCTCTTTAATGGAGGGAACTGCAAATTTGCTCATGGAAACTGCCACGAGGACTTGCAGACAAACAATGCAGTCCTCAATATTCATCCATAAAAAACTACATACATAAACTGATCAGTATATAACAAACCAACTTACTGTAATTACCCACAATACTTAAATAACCTAATTCATCTCAATTTCTGACTACTTAAAACAACAGTAGGGCATATGCATATTAGCTAAACTTTTTATACGCTTATAAGGTGGCAAAGAAATTGTGAAACTTGACATCAAAACCTTGGATAAAATCAACAAACACAAGAGCATGAATAAAATATAAACAAGCAAAACCAACATACGTGAATGAAATAGATGCGAAATTATACCATACCTGATGCTTTTTGTGCATTTACAACTCAAATCATGTCGAATATTTCTAAGTTTTCAAACTCCCCGTGAAGAACATAATCGATGTTTTTAAGACATCTATAACCAAAATCATGAGCTAAAATCAACATCAAGTTTGGAAATTTGCTTATTAATAAGCTTCAATTTATCTAAAACTATTTATAATCGATTACCTCAAGCAGCATCAGGGTTGTCATGGAAGAACCTTCCAGTTATCTAGGTCCTGGATGAGAACTATACATGAAAAAGGAAACCAAACTTTGATTGGCACTGGAGAGCTTTCTCGGATCCGGAAGGTTAGCTACCTTGAATGCCTTTGGGCAAGCAGATCGTCAACCCTTCTCGGCGGCAGCCTGAAACTCCTTCCCATGACAGCGCTACCATGATGCCGGTTGTAGGTTTTGGATCCGCCCAAATCTTCCCGGTGCGGCGGTGCCAACTCATCGAGTGAAAACTAATACAAACTCTTCAGTACGTACCTGAGACAACGTACCAAGTCGATGATTAGAACCAGAAGATTCAAATCTTAACCAGAAGAGTGAAACAGAGAGTTTCTCTGGTTTGTCTCTATGGGCTCACGAAAGGCAAGTGTCTAATCCCCCTACTGTACACTCTGTATCCATAGCATTTTTATTTCTAACCTTCATCTGGAGTATAAACGCTTATGGAAAATGTGTTGATCTGCAGATTTTTTAGAGTTGATATGAAGAGTTAAAAGATGGGTTGTCGTTGAAAGTAAGAATGTACAAAACTCATTTATGTGTGTTGATATGAGTGTGAATTTTATCTTTGATCTGAAAAAGTGATGGATTCGTTGTTGCATGTGGCAGGTGGAGCTAAATGATGGTGAAAACCCCTTTCTTGTAAGTGGATGTTACATTATTTGGATAAGTTTTATGTTTTTGGTTATTGAACACTGACTGTGAGATTTGGGCGTGTTTTGTTGAAGGTGATGGACTAGGAAGCATATATTTGGTTGCATGTAAACCTATATTTGGTCCCTTGTATTTTTAATTGATAGTACTTATTTGTCTGATGTGTCTATATCTCTTGAATTTATTTGCAGCAAAGAAGATCTGGTTTAGCTGTTGGACTTGTGTTCAATTGTTGTTGAAGGTTGATTCACTGTTGAAAAAGGCAGCATGGGAGAAGTAAGTGCCTATTCATAAGGACATTAGATCACATGCTTGTCAAACTATTACTTTGAAAATGATTTTATAAAAAGAAAAATAGATTGTTAGTATGTGTGCAATGGGTTGAATTATTTTGATTATGATAATTTGAATGAAATGTAGTCTTGTTTTGCAATGATTAATGGTGATTTTTTGAAAAAGATTAGCAGATAAATGTAATTATTACATGTATAAACTATAACAAAATAGGGCGGTTGAATATTAAATGTTGTCATTGAAACAATTGTAGTATTTAATTCAGTAGTTGTAAAAATTGAAAATTTTGTGTAAACAGTAGCCTACATTGCAGACTATTATGGAACAGACCTAGCATGTGGGCAATATTTTGCTGAAAGTAATAGCTAGTTCTGGATTTGTCAGGTGAATTTTTTTTAATTTTATCTGAGAAGGGCCCAACTGTAGTTTTATTTTATCTGGTGAAGTGAGGTAAATGAAGGGGTGGCTGCTTTTGCAGTGACGAAGTTGACTTATTTGTCCAATGTTTTCCATTTTTATAATGGATGAATAATATAATAAATTATTTCGACAAACTAATATATTCCAAAAATGGATAATTATGGACCCATAGGAATTTTTAAAAAAGGAACGTTTAGCCCCAACTTAAATATTACACACTTTAGAGGCGCATCATTTAAGTTTGTTTAAATTATAGGCCGAAAGCCAATATTCAAATATTTGTAAGTCTATTTTTGTAATAGTCATTTTATTGATAATATATATTTTGTATATAATATGTAACAAATCTCCTAAAACATAAATAAAATAAGACTCTTAAACTAACACCACTCTTCTAGTTTGTTGAAATTAGTTTTTGTGTTGGAAAAGAAATATTTTTCCAAGTTAATTGTGTAATATTGTATTGATTTTCTAATTGACTTTGAAAATTATGTATATCTAATTTAGTCAAATATGTTACGTTTGAAGACACTTGGAAGAGGGTGTAGGTATACCTTATATTAATAAATATCCCAACTATTAATAAAGAATGGTTAATTATGTTTATGTGTTATTTGGAAAAGCCTGACCAAACAGATATACATTAGAAACTCCATTCCTGGAAAAAAATATCCATGTAAATTGGTCAATCAAATTAATGAAATAAATAGAAGTTAGGTTTCCAAAATGATCGTCGGGATAATGTAATACCCAACTGTTTTTGATAATCAAGTTCATTAAATATTAATTATTATTTTGATATGGTTTGTTAAAAATTGTGCAGGAGGGCGGTCCTGATTTTACCACACACATGTCGAGTGCTTCAACTGGAATGACTTTTGAGAGCGAGCTGTTTGCTTTCGGGTGGGCTAAAGCCCAAGCAAATGAGAAGCTCTTTAACATCATCAGATCCTCAAGAAGGAAGCGGGCAGATGGGTCCTACCACCATTATTTCACGTGCGAATGTGCTGACAGAAAAGAGTCGGACACGGCAGCGCAGCGTAGGAGTAACAAGAGGAGGAATATTTTCTCAAATTTGGTTGCAAAGGGAAAGAGGATAACATCGTCGAAGAGAGTTGGGTACCAGTTCCGTGGCTCGATCAGAAAGGAAGATGATGGGCTGTATCACGTCCACGTGTTTAAAGGTTGCCATAATCATCCCCTCACATATTACATTGAAGGCAACCTTGCATACACACGGTTGACCGATGAAGATAGGCTGAAGATTAAGGAGATGTGGTTTGCTCACTGCGCTCCGAAAGCCATTGTCAAAGCTCTCATGTATGCCGATAATCTGAAGCCGGTGTTGTCAAGGGCAGTGTATAATTACACAACTAAGTTGAAGAAGGAGGCTGCAGAGGGCCGTAATCCAGCCATGCAATTTCTTCAGATGTGCAGAGAAAGAGATTATTTCACAAGGCATGAGCTTGTCCCGGGGACAAGAACACTGAGAGGTAAAATTTTAGTCGTCCCTTTGATGTACATAATTTTTTAATTGAGAAATGACATGAACATACATGAAACTGATGAGCATGTTTACTTGTGCATTGTAGATTTGTTTTGGTGCCACCCAAACAGCAGGAAAATGTTGCGGATATACATCACTGTGTTTTGTCTCGATTCGACATACTCCACAAACAAGTACGAGTATGCGTTGGTGGAAATCGTTGGTGTCACTCCATGTAACTAGAATTTTACTGCAGCACAAGCCCTATTGCAGCACGAGAATAAGGAAAGCTACTTGTGGGCTATGAGATGCTTCGCTGAGCTGCTAGGAGACACGCAGCCGAAAGCCCTTGTGACCGACCGGGAGCTTGGATTGTTGGACCCAATCAAGACTGTTTTTCCCAATTCCCATCACCTCATCTGCATGTTCCATGTGAAGAAAATGATCAGAGCTAAAGCGCTTGCGAAGGATGCCGACCGATTATGCATGGAGCTGTTAGGGTGATGCTACATTCTCCAACAGTTGAAATATTTGAGGAGAATTACAACAAGTTGAGGTGCAAGTACGGTTGGGTACGCGGTTTCATTAAGTACATTGACGATACATGGTTACCGCACAAGGAAAAAATTGTTCTCGCCTGGACAAACCGTGCAAGGCATTTTGGAAACAACACCACAAATAGGGTTGAAGGAGCTCATTCTGCTTTGAAGGCATGGATGTCTTCATGCCGTGGCGGTTTAGATACTCTGTTTGAAAAGACGCATGCGGAGGTTGAGTCACAAATAGCAGAGATTAACTGGAATGGAGTCAATCTAAAAAGCTTCATGGATTTGGTGTCTCCCCATTTACCCTTTTACAGCGCCGTGTGTCGCACCACTGTCTAACGCTCCTTATGAAAGAGTGTACAAAACTGGGAAAGTGCACACATGCATTTAGGACAGTACACGGACTTCCTTGTCGGTGCCAGATTGAGGATCTTCGTGACAAGGGAGATTTCATACAGCTGGGAAATGTCGATCCTTTTTGGAGAACACTGGCGTACGATGGATTGGCCGTGGATGTCCCTTACTGCCCCTGCCCCTTTGACCTGGAGAAGATGTTTAGGGATTTGGAAGGGCGCGATGCCGCTGACTGGCGTAGGGTGACCCATTTGGTCCGGGCTGAGATGTACCCTGAGGAGGGGGTGTTCGATGAGCCGGTGCCGAAAGTTACAAAGCGAGGAAGACCGCCAAAGAAAAATGCCAATATGCCTCGTTTGTTGTCAGGGTGGGAGCATACCGACAAACAGTTTCGGTCGAGTCAAACCGAGCCTGCTATCACTGCATCTGGTATGTGAACCTTATTTATCATGTGCCACTTTCAGATTTTATAAATTAGATCTTGTAGTGAACACCATGTTAACTGTGCACTATGTTTTTGTGTAGATGAACTACTATACATGGCTGGGGGGCGGGATGTGCCATTATTTGTGAGAGAATATCTTGTGGCTATAGACAACGTGGAAGGAGATGGCAACTGTGGGTTCCACTGTGCTGCCTTGAGATTCTTAAAGTCAGCGAATTTGTATGTCACAGTGAGGTCATTGATTGTGACCGAGCTCAATTTACACAGAGATATTTACAAGGAGATATACCCTCGTGCAGATGGTGGTGTGAAGGCTGCAGCAAACCGCATTGACTGGAAAGGGATTAAGTGCTACATATCTCATTGGATGAAAACGCCGTCAGATCTGTTTGCCATTGCTCAGGTTTTCCGCGCCGTAACGACGGTTTACGCAATCAACGACACTGGTGGTCATGAGTGTACCACAGTTCTGCCGTGGAGGGGCAACATTGAGGATTACAGAGATCTCCCTGAGATCTCCCTCATCCTGAGGCGCGGCATGTATCACTTTGTGCTTGGCCACTTCTCCGTGGATGATGACGACGTACCAGATAATCCATTACCTAAAATGCATCCGACCTGGTTCCGGATCCGCAACAAGAGTCTGCAGCCTTGGGAGGAGCGATATGGTGAGAGATTGGAGAGGTTCCAGAATCTCCAAGCCATGTTCTGCGACCATCTTAGAGATACTGCTAGTGAGAATGTGGTAATTGATCCTTGAAGAGGGATATGTTGTGCGTTGGGAGATTGTAATTTGATATGTTTTAAGTTTGTTTTTTATTAAGTGCAATTCTGGATTTGATTTGAAAACAATGTTGGAGATGGCATGCTCGGTTTGAAACTCTGATGGGTGTTTGATCACCTCCTTAATAAGTGCAGCATATATTTCCATTTTGAATAAGTGAATGAATTTTAATTCAGTAAATTGTTAAAGTGAATTGAGCTCGGTTTGCGGGCGATGTTATTTATTGTTAAACCCGCATATGAATTATTACTTGAGCATTTTATTTCAGGATAATGTTGGTACGAGTACAAGAATCACATCAACTGTTGAATAGTTAGCACGGAAACTAGCAACAGTATTTTGAAATGTAGATTGATATAACACGCTTTAATTTTTGGAGGAGGAACTAGAATGGGTAGCACAGTAATCTTCAATCTTGTAGGATTTTGCATATGAAGTCACCCGGAATCGACCTGCTTTGCCCATGAACGCTGCCCTTATTCCATTTTTGTACAGTTCATGGTCGGTTCGCATTTTAGCAATCATCTCATCCATTGCTGCCTTGATTCGGGCAATATCATCATTCATGCATTTCTGTAAAAATAAATAAATCCATGATGATAGAGTTATTTTCGGTGAATTTATGATGTCACACACAATAACACATAAAATACCCGATTTTCGTCTATGATTCCCTCTTGCAGCGCGTCGGAGATGTTGCTGGGATCGGGATTCATGCTGTTATGCATGTCTTTCATGAGTTTGAATGAACGAGCCAAATTTTGTTGATCAGCATCAAAATCCAGCATTATGGAATCAATTTCTGAACATAAATGATGTCAAACAATGAATTAGAAGGTGCAAATGAGGTACAGAATTGATGAGCAGAAACGACAGTGTTATACCTGATGTGGTTTGCACCTTCACGTCTGCAATTTTGGCCTCAACTTCAACTTCCAATTCTGCAAAAAAAAGCTATCAGATCATCCATCGAACCAATTTCCTTGGGGGAGTTCATTTTTCTTAGTTTTCGATATGGATGGGAAATGTTTCTTTCTTAGTTGTTGGGAGTGCTTCCATTTGCTGTGTTATTGAAGGGCCATTATAGGTGCTAGAACAGCTACTGTAGCATCACATGTGTGCTTGCACGCTGCTACATGGTGGTCAGCCTCGGTCAGAGCATCATTTCAGTTTAGGGGTGGAAGCTTTGGCAGACTATGGTCATAAAAATAGGCATAAATTAGTTTACTTTTTATTATTCACATGTGGAGTAGGGACTTGTCACATCAATCATTCATACATACATATAAATGTCGGTTTCGGATGTAAGGCCATGACAAAGCACCCCTCTTACACATTGTGTGAAGAGTAATATTTGAGTTTAGCATCCATTTTGGAAAAAGAAAATCTTGTATAACCAAAGCATGGTTTTTGATGAGATCATATATGTTGTATAATTACTCATTTATGTTGTATAATGTAACTGTTGAATTAGTGTAAGCTTCAAAATAAAAGACTGCGGTTCATATGTAGTGGGTAGCGTAAATTATGTGTAATAGAAACAGATATCGATAGTTCACCGCTGTTTAAATGTAGAATATTTACATGCGGAATGTAAATATTCTGATTTTTTTAACCGATAAAGTAACATAACAATTACTACAAATCTATATATACTAATTACTAATAAAGTAGTAAACACTCGTGACATGTGTCTGTTTCTCGTTAATTTATTTTCTGCCAAAACTTTTCTTTACTCATCTCATTTTAGCAAGTTATGTCAAGTTTCCCAAAAACTATATGAACAACCAAAAATAGTTATCACTATTTTCTTGCCTAATAATGTTACCAATTATAGTAAATTTTACTTTCCATAATCATTTTAAAATTTTAATAGAATTTACTAATTTTCACTGATTGTTATACTATATTTTTGAATTATGATATACATATTCAAAGACAAATTTTGGGTCGATCGAGAAAATTATTATATTTCTAATATCGCATTATTACAAGCAATAATCTTTTTATGAAAATGAAAAAATAAGATTAATTATATCCTAATCACAATCTCTTTAAGATTAATTGACGATGTCAATCTAATCTAATTGTGCAACTCCACATGTAATTTCTTTCCTTACCAATTTTCGCTATAATATTCTATTATTATAAATTGTAATAATAGAAATTATGTTCAAAAATGAAATTATGTGGATGCAGATAGAAATGTGTGTACTAATAAATCACGCTATTTATTTTATCTAATAGGGGTAATTTGCATTACTTTATATCATTTCCTGCCAGCACTAACATCTTCAATTCTAATATACGCCATGTATAACTATTTTTCTTTGTGTTAAATATAGGCGTAAATATATACCCTCCATTTTGTGGTGTAACAAATATGGCGTATATACGTCAAATAATTACATTTTTTACTGTATTCAGAAATTACATCCAAAAATATATTATACCCTGGACTTTTATAGTCATTTTGAAATTACTACTCTTGTTTTACAATAATTACATTACAATATAATTAAGACTTATTTATTACATAATATACATAAGACACCATAGCAAGTAATGACATCGTTTTTTGTTGAGCATTTCTTATATCTAACTGATGCAAAGTCGTAGGCAAGTGTAAAGGATAATACATCAAATAACATCCAGAACTGAAATGACAGAATTACAAACAACTAGTAACTAACAATGACACAGCCGTTTCCAGATCTAGAATCCTTTCTTGGATGAAACCATAATCAAGCTAATTAAGTTAGCAAGTATGGAAACCAGATTGACGAGTGCCAGTGCCCTGACCATGAAGCAGCAGCGACAAGATGGAAGAGGAACTCCAGTTTCCTGCGTTTCCGTCCTCACCGAAGCAATTGACTGGTTGATAGCTTCTGTATCTCCTCCAATGAGTGCCTCCTCCGCCTCCGCCAGGTCGGCGGTCGCACATCTTCCGCGACTTCGCTGACGGACCTGCTTCCCATGATCCACCAACCACCTCGTCCAGCCGTGGTCTGGACAAGAGTAGTAAAGACGTCCCGGATTTGCCGCCGATTTGGAGACGACTAGATAAGCTGATAAGCCGCATCTGCTGCAACTCACATTCTCCGGCCTGATGTTTGGGATCGAGCTGGATGAAGACTGCGCCATTCTTGCGCCGGTGACTTTGAACCGAGAGGGTGACCGTGAAAAGAGATGAAGATGCAGCAATAATGGAGATGATTTATGCTAGACCAAGCTTCCCCAACACACCATCAGCAGGTCAAATATGTGTAGATACACGTGGGTGGGACCGTAGTGAACAAAATTTGACAACAATTAACTTATGCGTATCCCTTCTTTTTATTAGACGATTTTCACTATCAAATATGTTATTTTTATACGCCCTTTTTATAAGCACAACAATTGAAAATATGGACAAATGGAATGGCCAAACAATGCAACTCTGCATCTTGTTTTACATCCCCGAGTGATGCGTTTAGAACGATGCAATTTAAAATCAGTTGATTTTATTTTACTCACATTCAATTTACAATGTGCGAAGAAAAAATGAAGTTGGAGGGATTGTGAAATTAAACCGTGACTCGTAATCCGAGATGATAATAATGGCACATATCCGGTGAAGCTTTGGTAAGGAGATAGATGAAAAGAGAAGAAATAAAAGGGGCAAGTGAAAGGTATTATTGATAATCGATAAATAATCACGGGTTCGAGTTGAACGTGGTATTATGAAACTGGCGAGTTCTCGAGTCTAGTAGAACACGATTAATATGTTTCTCGAGTCGAGTCTAGTTACCCAGTACTCGCGATCGACTCTCACAATTGGCACCCCTATGTATGACCAATCTTTGTGTTCACGGTACTGAGGTTGTTGTACGCAACTGCATTTTTACTATTCTTTTGTGTATTCTCTAATGTATTGTCATTATTTTCGTCTCTTATTTCTTTAATTTTCTAAATGAATCACTCATCTCTATCATCTCATATCGCTTCATTATTACTGTCATTATTTTTCCATCTTTATTCTCATATTTACTGTTTCAGTCTGTATGGTCTATCTTCCATTTGTCTAAATTCTACTAGTCTCCTTTTCAACCAGTTTTTAAGTTGTTTGATGCAAAAAATCCCCACACAACTCTACTTGAAAACTGGTGCGATATATGTATCAATTTTGAGTATCATGCATCAATTAGATGACGCTTCCTGCAACTGATATGTTATTTTCCCTTCACGAGTGTGTACTGTTCATGATCATACTTTTCTTTGATAATGATCAACAAAAATTGGCATATTCAATTTCATTTCATTCATATCAATTGTGGTCGTTTCGGGATTGTTGAACAAGGGATATAATATACAACCGTATTTGCTTATACTAATTGAGTCACGCTCGAGATTGTAGAATGTAACTGTATTTTTCTTTCTAAAGTCATGTATTCATCATACAATAATACATATATTTAAATTATACTTGTAATTAGTATATTATTATTTTTTTACCATACTTATTATAATTAAAATAAAACTAGTGACATTTTCTTAGCACTCATCCGATTATGTACTACCTGGACAGATGATCCGACCCCCTGCGGAAATTGGAGGGCGAAAAATGATGGATTCTAAAAAACTTGGGGCAATTTTATCAAATTTGATGACTAAAAATGGACATGTCTTTCAGTAACTAATAGACGCCAAAATAGATGACAAAACCACCTTCGAATGATTCGGAAACATGTGGGAAGATGTCTGGCAACATATTAAATGGAGACGAAAGTACGAATTTATACATGCCAAAACCAAAATAATGAATGTTTATGCTGCAGCAGCATGGCCTGAGGCCAGCGTTTTAAAAAAATCCATTGTTTAAACAGGGATCCACACATTTGGTCCCACCATGCAAACCAAACCAATAACAAAAGGGTATTCCATGCTTCAGTCAAGACATGCTTCAGGCAGCAGCTGGTTCTTTCTTTCTAGCCAGAAAGCAAGGGATGCGATCATATAGTGCCCTCCGGTTCTTGTTGGACTCATCCATAACAATGAAACACAGGTAGGCCAAACGCAGCTGCATCCTCTTGTGCTCCTAGAATGAAAATGGATACATACATATTATGGTATGTATAAGCAGATGGAAAACACATAAATTGATCTATTAGTGGACAACTTACCGAGTTCAATCTCATCCCATCCAGAACATATGTTGAACCAGTGAAATGCTCCATCATATACATGACACATATTCCCCTGTCAGTGTACAGAACGGATTCAGTCCATGTTGGGATGATGTGCTTGTATGTGAAGTCACGGAATCTGGTCAGAAAGTTTGAGTGCTTCTTAGCCTCCAGCAGCTGCCAGAAACATTCCCCCTGTATATCAATTGGTTGAAATTAAAGTGTTAGTAGTGGATAAAAAAAAGAATTCATCAAAATAGTATGAGGACCATACTTACAATTTTCCGACCCAGAATCGGGAAATCGGTCATGTCCTCAGTTGGCCTTCTCGGTTCAATCATCTGGACTATGTCGTCCACAAAGTTGACTACTACAAGAGAGTAATCACCATTGTACATGACAGGAATGTGCACCTGCAAAACACGATGCATTGAATTTCGAGTCTAGGACTAGTAAAGCTTGTATAAAGAGGATATGGATAGCTTACAAAAGCGGCTCCAAGAATGCGCAGGTCTGATGCACCCATCCACATCTGCCATTGCTCAACAACCTGCAAGGGGTCAACCTTCTCGATATCCTGGTCCAAGAACACATAACCAAGTTCAATTTTCTATATATTTATAAGGTACATGTGTTATAATAACAAAATAAAAGCTGAAATAAGGCAACTTACCACAACTATGACCGTCTCCAGGCAAATTCGTGTGGCCCATCCTCTGCGGCTCCAGTAAGAGTTCAATACCTTTCCATAAGCATTCAACGTTGATGGATTGACACTCCTATGGGGCGCAAGCGTCCATATTTCAACACGATACAGCAGCGCATCATCATCCGTCTTGTACAACACTTCCCTTTAATCAAAAAAATGAACGCACAAATTATAATCTGATCAGACTGTATCCAAAAAAAAAAAGACTAATATTTGCAAGAGGTAGGGGAATTTTACGACGCCATCCCGCCGCTTAGGCAGTAGTCTGCTATCTCCAGTTCATGCTGCTTGAAGTTATGGCTGAAAGTGCAGATCTCTTGAATTAGGCCTGAGTCATAAGTGGGAGGATAGTTGAACGTCCAGGTACACCAAGGACTGTTGCGCAGCTCTTGCTCGGGGTGCTCGGCATCTAGAGGCTCGATTACTGGGTTTGGCTCATCGTACATTGAGTTTCTGACCTTGGCAATGGAGGGTACGACCTCTGTGCACACCTGCAGCAGCTTCTTTTCCACAATGTTGAAACCTGGCCTTGGATCAAACGTCACCACAACATCTGCATGAATTTTAAAGCACCCTTGCTTAAGAGATGGTGTCCTCATATCCAGACAGGTGGCATAACCAGATAGCAGCTTGTCAACGTCCCTAAGTATGTGCCATATCCTCCTATGGGGGTCCTGTTGAACATCACAATCACAATCAGATATTAATTATACTTTTAAAAATACAAAAATAGGTAGCAAACACAAGATTTCCATTCATACACAAACAATGTCATTTATTATGTTAAGGTTTTCTAAATAACACCATCACAGCTTCACACACATTAGTTTAAGGCCGGATTAGTTTAATGTAATGTTAGCTCAATTAAATTGTAACAAATGCAAAACAAAATTAATATAAATTAAGTACTCACATTCCTCAGTGCTTCTTGCATGTTGTCCTCATCCAGCCCTTCAACCCTGTCTTTCTCATCTCACTCCTCAATTCTCGGTGGCAGCTTGACAGCGGGGACAGCGTCGATTAGCTCAGCTCCAACACATATCTTATCTGTGAACATCAGATATCCAAAGCCCTTCGACCTCATCTCCTCCCATACCCTAAAACCGATCTTATTCCCTCCCCAGTGTCTGAGGTAGGGTTCATCATTCGAGAGAGGAGACTCGGGCCAGATAGTGTTGTGAAAATAAGTCAACTGGAGCAACATCACGCATCCTTCACTCCCTTTGCTCAGACGATCCCCATTCTTACTCTCTTCCAGCTGGTTCATATAAATTGAGTGGCACAGATAATCTACCACATACCCCGCCCAGTTAAAGGTCTGAATTGCCTCGACGTCCCAAAGGCAACTGAGAAGACCCAGGTCAATGTTGCAGTCAAAAACCGGGGTAAGCAACAGCGTCATTGCTGCCAGCACAAACAGCCTCTTGAAATCTTCACCTCCTCTACCTTCACGGGTTATGAACTCCTTAACCCTTCCCACAGATATGTTTTCAGTAGAATGCAGACAGTATCGGGTCTTCCAGCGCCTGAGAACCCTCCGCGCCTCCTCGTGCCTGGGATTGGCAATCACCGACTCTCCAGGTTGGCATTCAAGCCGAACACCTTCTTCGCATCGCAAGCAGTCAGAGAAAACCTAATGTCGCCATTCCAGTGGAAGTATTTCTTCACCGGGTCCAGACACCCAACTAACCAGGAATTCATGTCATCCGGGATTTCCTCGACATCGAAGTGGAGCAGGCCACCGAAACCAATCTGCTCTACGGCCTCTCTCTGCCGGCTTGTCAGGTTCTCAACAATCTCCTTGAATTCAGCCATCCTTTTGTTTCGAATGTCGTGGAAGAAAAAGTGATCCTCCTCCTCAGCTTCGTAGGGATCCAAAACCCGCTTTCGTTTTCCCAGCTGAAAACCTCGCCCACCCTTCCAGCGGCCATCACTACGGGCGTGAGCACCGGAAGACCACTTCGACGTCCCCGTATCTATTCTTGATGCAGGTTTCAGACCTGAAGTACCACCTTCTCTGGCATCCCCCTTGGACACAGGGACAGATTTCTTCGCAGTCCCTTTTTTGTTGCGTCTCTGGTAGACCTTGTCAATTTTTGGGGCCTGCCCCACAGAGGCTGCAAGTACAAGAGAATATATTAGAAAAGTTTTACGGGTGGACCAAAATAGTGTACTATATGAAGACAAACATTGACCCTTACCAAGTAAAGAATGATGAGTAAAAAACTACTTGTGGTCCAAATAAAGAGTCAGTGTTTTGTGTGTGAAAAATATAAAGTATTTCGGCTACAAAAGGTCCAATAATTGACAATACAAACCATAGGCACAAAACATCCGACTTTTATCAAGGAAGGATCGGATCTAGAAACATGTAGTATTAAAGATTCTACTTTTACAATTCCTTCCTGGATTCGGACTCCCAAACGACAAGTATAACTATTTTTACCAATAAATCCATTAAAACGAACTTCTTCACAATCAGTTGTCGAATTAACAATTTCATATATAATTGTAGCTCAATATTTAACATCCCAAACATAAAAACATGGCGATCTATTTTCAATTTTACACAAGACCCTCACAATCAGTTGTGATACTTTCAAAAACAAACCCCAAAATTAAAACTTTGCATGCACTGTCAATAGATCTGAAAGCATCGGTTTATGTGAACTTACATGGACGTGGCGGTGAATCGGAAGCCCGTGATTCAGTGATGTGAACATCATTGCATGCCTTATCCACAATCTCGGCGACCTGCGCAGACTTTCGCGGTGGGAGGCTAGATGAGCTTGATGAGTCGGAGCTGGAGCTATCGCTTGAAGAGGATGACCCGGAAGATCCAGCGGGCGTACGGGGGAGATTAGTTTTCGCCATAGCCGCTGGGAATGAGGCAGCTTCACACAAAAACCCTTTTTTTCAGAAGGGTGAAAGTCGAGAAAGTGGAGAGTGGTTTGTGAAGGAAGGAGAAGAGGTGGGAGATAATGACAGTTTATTTCTGGAGAGTGGTTTCATTGGGATAGTGGGCGGTTTAAACTTTTGGTTGTCCCGACAATAATAATGAAGTTCAGCCTCATCTTTCTTGCAGACCGAACCCATTTTTAATTATTATTTGTAATTAATTTATGGTTATACTCTCCAAAATATTGTCTGCCCCCAACCCAAAGCATGCTGCAATTCAAAATGGCGTTCAAAATCGCCATTAATGAATTACTATATGAATATCTAAATTTCAATAAACTCATTTGTTAGTAATATACTCTAAAATAATTCTATAGTCCTCTAATATTGTATGAAATGTAGTATGCAATAGCAAATTATTCAACTACTTATTTTGAATCGTGTGTACAATGACAATAGTATAAAAAGAGTTTTGATTTATTTTGCTTCTCTACAATTAGGTTTCACGGTCACATACGATGGTGATAGTGTGTTAAAAATAGATATATTGATCGATGATAGTAATATATTATCACACTTTACAAGTTCGTGATTGAACGTGAAGCAGCTATACTTGATTCTGAACTTACTTGATTTATTCCAATATCTTTCTATCTTTCAACCCGTCTAGTAGTTACCCTTAAGCCTTTTAATTTCATTAAATTATAGAGCATTGTAGCCTGTCGTTATGAACCACCGTTCATTTGATCGGTTAGCAACTACTAGTTGATGTCTTCTCGGTCATGCAACGCCTTCTTTAGACGATATAGAAATCTTTTCAAACGCATTTCAACATGGAACTAATTACGTACGTGTTAGATAATGACATATTTTATAACTTCATTGCTTACAAAAATGTAACATTAAACAGTTGAACTAAGAACCCATTCTGTTGGAATCTGTTGTTCTCAAGTAATCACTACTACTACTCTATACAGTTCATGATTAAGATGAGTACTACATATATGAGCTTTTATATGTGTAGGCTAATCAAATTACTTGCTACAATAATACAATTAATTACTTTTTCAATATTGAGTGGTAAGTTCAAGCTAACTTTATTACATTATTCAATCAATCTAACCTTTACATTTATAAAAAGGGAAAATTATGATTGAGGGCGGTATAACTTTCATAATTAGAAAGTGGGGTGTAACTTTTACATAATTTCTAACAAGAGCGGTAATTTATTAGCTTGAATTTATGTGATTTAAATATTGGTTTAAAGACATGTATACCCCTGTTTTGTAGTCTAAACTTTATTATAAATTTAGTTGAGTTTTATGGACTCTAACTTGATTAAAATTTAATTTAGTCTTGTCTAATAGATTTTATATTTGTTGAATTTCCATTTAGTTCACACTAAAAGAATTCAATTCAGTTCAATTTCACTAAATTCCACGAAGTTCATTTACTTAGAATGTTGATTAAGTTAAATCAAATTTAGTGTTTCATCCCAATTTTAATAATTCAGTTTAGTTATATTAAGTTTGCAAATTTTTAATTTAAATTCACATAAATAATAACTTCAAGTTTTTTAACTGGATTTGAAAAAACTGAATGAAACTAAACTCAATTAAAATTATACAAAATAAATTTAATGTTACTTCAACTTCATAAAATTAATAAAATTGAACTGAATTGAATTTAATCTAAATTATTTAGATGTTGTTGAAAATAATTTGAATTGAATTAGAGTAAGTTAGTGAGCTCAAATCAAACTAAAAAGAATTGAATTGAATAACAAAACTTACTTATGACTACAAAATAGGGGTATACGTGTCATTAAACCAATATTTAAATCACATGAATATATGCTAATAAATTACCGCCCTTGTTAGAAATTATGTAAAACTTACACCCCACTTTCAAATTATGAAAGTTATACCGCCCTTAATCAAAATTTTCCCTTTTTATAAATATAAACCTTATTATGTGTTTCTACTTACTGACTATTTTTTTAATTTCGATTTAGAGATGATGTTTTGCTCATTCTCGACTCATTAAGTTTTATAGTGCAGGTGACTTCGAGTCGAGTCGATTTCGATGTCGAGTTTTAGGGACTCGTGTGTAGACTAAGTCGATATCGAATTACTCGCGAGTGATTCAACTCGATTACCACCCCTACATACAACGTTATTTAGTTCTAACATAACCAATCCTCACCTGATCTACCATTCTTGTACACTCAAACTTTATCCATATTCGACATATAATACCGATAGTAGGTTCATCGTCATAGGGTTGTTTAAAAGCGCCAATTCTATTGATTATCTCTGAGCAGCCAAGTATACAGGATCCATCGATTGCTCATTTGTTCGACAATGATCAACTCAGTCATTAAGTAACGATGTCGTAACTACATGCTGCCCCAACCTCTGTATTCATTCAGGTAACTCTAAAATACAAACAATATCGTATTTGTTTAATTAATGAACCTATAACTATACACACATATTCAGATCAAACTATTACAACTTTATTACATCATGTTTGTTAACCTTGTTTTTGTTGATCGAGTTTTGTCACCGCAACGACGGATCATGTATCCGAGCATTTCGAATACTTTTTTACACATGCACTTTTTCATCAACAACTATCGGTATACGATATATCTATAGTATACTTTCAAAGAGGATGAATTCGAATTTTCTAAAAATTTGAGTTTTTTTATAAAAAATAATGAGAACTTGACACGGGGATATTCTGTTTCCATTTACATTTTATTATTTTCATCAACTCCCATGTTTCATTTAATTAACCTCTTAATTGCCTTCTTCATAAAAAAAGGCGTAAAAAAATAATTCCATAATCACAACTTCGTTGTTTCCTTTCTTAACTGTATCTTTCAATTTCTATGCTTTAGACGCCTTCTCATTTTTTCCAGCTTTTCTTCCTGAATTTTTTACTCCTATCTTAAATATTTTTTTTCCGGTACTCTTTTAGTTTTCTAAACGTACGGAGTTATAACCTTCAACTAAAAGTAACCTTCTATTTCTCTCCCCCCTTCTGTTACACTTCTCCATTCAATGGCCTAAAATCATTGAAATCACAATGCCTAAATCATTGAAATCACAATGCCAGCACATATATATATATTCTTCTTCCTCCACATTCAGATCTTTTGATGTTTTATTTCATTTGAATTGATAAAGGAGGAGTTTGTGAGTATGTGCTTAGGTGATGTATATTTTATATAGATTTTTGTTGTGCTCAGGTTATCATTTTTCATGGTTTTTCTGTCATTTGTTCTGATCTTACTTTTAGATTCTGCAGGTCATTTGTTCTAATCTTACTTCTAGATTCTACAGGTAACCCAATCGGAGATTGGAGAGGCTCAAAACAATATTAATGGCTATACAGTATGCGCTTATCATTAACATTTTGCAAAAATTCATGATGGAAATATATGTACGAGTCACCCAGGTGAACTTCAAATCGATTGTTTGTTGAAAATGGTTGTAGTTTATCAACATCTGGTGTGCTGACAAGTGCTCTTTTCCATATCCTATGCCGTCTGTCTCGGCGTCGATTTCTTGGCTTTTATTTGTATATTGAAAAATATTGCATAATATAATAACGGTTACATCTGAATGTAGATTTTGAGATTGTGAATTGTTTGATTTTGGCTATAGATCGATTCGATAGTATCTATAATTCCCATTTAATTATTTACGTTTGTGTTCCTTCTTTAGGTTTGCTTGATCTCAATATTGAATGATGAAGTCTTAATGTTCCACAATCTTGAAAACTTCATCCAATAGTATGTTACAGTGTTAAGAATTTCTATTACTCAATATTTCCTTCTATATATAACCCCCTTAAAATATTTAGATGTTCAAGTACAAAATCTTTTGAGGAAACAATCAAACATAACTTTTCTATGTATATTTTAATTTATTTCGTAATTAATCCTTCAAATATATCTTTGTAGTATAGTACAGGCTAATTCATATGTATTATTATGGTATAATTATCATAATTACGATAACATACAATATAATAATAAGCTATTATTTTTGTTTTATTCTTTTAATTCATCCATAATAATATTCCACAAACAATTTACATCTTTATAAGTAATTTTCTTCAAAATTAAATCTTAAGTGACCTTAAAAAAAATAAACATTTCATTTTACATTTGTTAACTCTCATAAATTATAAAAAAATAAATAGAACATGTATTCGTGAGTATTCTAAGACTTACAAAGTTTACAAAGTCTTACCATATACTGGAGGTATATTTAGAATTCAAGACTTACAAAATCCATTTTTACTAAAACTTTGTTTCGAACTCAACATTCATAAGTCCACTTCGAAATTCATGTTTTACATTAATTTACAGTAAAGCATTAATTAAGTTACGGTAAAAACAATTATATTAAGAAAAAAGCAAATCTATTCCCCTCAATAATAGTAAATATTACTCATATTACTCATTGATTGTTAAATATGTTTTTAAATATGTTTTGGTAACTATACAAATCAAAATTTAAACCAAACTTTTATTTATCTTTGCCGGGATATACAAGTTAATATATTAAAAAATATTTTTAGAAAATCTAATATCCGTGCATCGGCTCGGGGATGTTATACTAGTATTACGTTTGGAACCGCCTTACTAAGGGGTCAAAACTAGTCGCAAATTAGGGTCTGTTACTAATTAGGGTCTATTAATATTGCAACTTGACAAATAAGTTGGTGTCTAAATAAAATAATATTATCCCAACAATGTGCTATTTGATTCATTCTTCTCTTCACCTTCACTACTGACTTAATATTATTTGACCATTTCCATACACCAAATCCATATTTTCGACTTGTCTTAATAAATAAAATACAAATTCCCTACTTTCAAAATTACTCAATAAACTAGTCAATTAAACATGACTTAAAACCACACTAATGCGAATTTCCTAGAACAATTTGTAACAGTCCAAATCACCAATTCTTATCTATTAAGCTACTATTCAATTCTCATTTAATCAAAATTTCACTCACCACAATTTAAGGCAAGGCTATTTAATCAAAACTTTTCCACAGCCCATTGTTTATTGAACCCGCCTGCAAAACCGGCGTCTCTTCCCATCAAAACCACTCGAGTATCTCTCCCTCTTCCCTCTGTCAACTGTACCCTTGACCCGACAACTCCTCCCCATCACCGTCGAATCAAAGCTGTAAATCAGCACCAGCTTTACCTCCCAAAACACGCATCTGCAAACCTACCCCCATCAATTAAACCTACTCTCCGACTTACCGATTTATTCCCGAACATAAACTCCCCCCCATCCCCCCCAATTCATTTGTTCCTTGCCTCAACCATTCCGCAGATTTCCTTCGCAACTTTACCTGATTCAAGGTGTTTTGCAACGTTAGTTTTACGTTTATTTTCCTCTAGTATCAATGTTTTTGTAAACAAATTTTTAACTTTTTTTTCCCTCACAAACCAAGTTTTTTTAATAGTCTAATTTACGTTTGAAGTTGGTTAGGAATAGTTGTTCATATGTTTTGATTTACGATTTTTAGTTGGATCTTTGCAAATATTGGAGTTGGGTTCTTAATCCCGCACCTAACCTCCCATCACATTCATTTACAGATCCTGTAAGTTTCATATGGAGAACACTTCAGGCTGCCCTGTTCTTTTAAAGATTCTGGTTTTGTTAAATTTTCAATCTTTTTTCCGCAAGGTTACTATTTCTTGTTGATTTTAAGTCGCAGTTTGGATGATTTGTTTTTGTACTCACTTTCGTGGTAGTATTTATCATCGTGGTAGGGAAGAAATTTCATCCAGGCTGCCAAGATCCTCCAGATCTAGCACTGCATGAGTAGTTCCAGAGGGGTTAAATCATCGCCGGATTTTTTAAACACGCCTCTACTCAGGTACAGGTATCAAAAACCGTACTTCTGTGTCTTTTCATTTTTCCCAGCTAGTTTAGCCGTACCTGCATTTTAATTTTTTAATTCCCCTTTTCCCGTGTCTTGAATGACTGCACTGCAATTAGTCAAATACTGCACAGGGAAAAGTGCACACACAGGCCAACATGATGTCGTCCCTGCATTAATTCACTGTTTTAGTCATAAACCCTGCTGCATTGACTTTTACAAAGATAAAGCATGCCCATTGAGACTGGCTAAAAACCAAACTTTTGGTTTTCAGTTTTGTTTCTATCATTTTTTAAACTTTGCATAATGAATGACCATGGGACTAATTTGTTTTTCCCACACACATTTCATAATACATGCATGAAATCAACTTATATTTTGTTAACACTTACATTATTTATATATTCTATTAATTTGATCATGAGCTACTGGTCAGTAAAAAACCACACCTTCTGCAGAATTAAAAATGTGTAAAAAGTACTTTTATTTCTACACCTTTTTATCATTGCTACGCCTATGTTAACCTTAATACTTATTTACTAACTACATACTTGCTTTATATGCTCACACAATGTACATTCATGAAACCTGGTCGAAAAACTCAATCAATTTTTATGGTTATTAATCATAAACCTTGCTTTGAATTTGTATCTTTTATTTTTTTCAGGATTTTAACCAACTAAATCGGCTCATTCATCATGCACAATCAAAATCACATTATAAATCAGTTCCCACTTCTCAAATTCAATTGATTAGTGGAATCTTCCTTTATTGAACATACATGTTTTCTAAATATTTTTCACCACTCTCAAATCACAATTAAATAACGGTTTTCGGTAACAATCTACAATGCCATTTCAGTAACAATTTCAATTTTTTATTTTATATTTCTGCACAATTAGTGTTTTTCGCTATTAATATTCAATGACTATCGTTCCCATCAATTACAAAATTGTTATAAACCTATCGCGTATTTTAATATTTCTATTTCTTACTTTACTATTTTTATTAGCCCCTACTCACCATCCACAAACTCCTTTTGTTGGGTTTTTTGCGGGAAATTTTCAACTATATATACATCCATTTCCCTCCATATTTTTCCCACCAAGGCTGCCTACCTTCTCCCTCCTTTTCAATTATCGAAACAGTTTCCAGCCATGAGTTCCAAAGGTCCCAATCCTTTCTGTTACATCCACAAACAAACCCGCAAGATTGAAACCATGAAAACACCTTCCATCACCAAGCCTTTAACCAGCAACAACATGATCCCGCTCACCAAAACTGCCTTCCATAAGAAACCACCGGCAACTAAGATATGCCATTACTGTGGTAGTTTTAAGCAAACAAAAAGTTTCGGTGGCAATAACATGTTTGGTAAGGCCAAGGGAACCATGAAGTACAAGCCCTTGCTCCCTTCAATTCCGGAGAAAGATGATGAAATTCCGCTCATCATTGTGCCTGATACATCCGATGAGGATACAGCAACCAAGTTCAATGTCCCGCCAGAAGTCACGGCTAAACCAGAACCTGAAATGCACAGCAACATGAAATGGGTCTTTATAGACGGAGACATCAAATACGTCGACGTCACCACCATCGACGCCTCCACGGCCTACATTCATAAGCCCTTTGTTCTTGTTGATGAATCGGATTCCGATGCCGATGCCTATGCTGATGAACCGTGGAAGGATGAAGGACATCGCTACTACGATGCTCAACATTTTAAATGATGTGCAATAGAATTCACTAGGGGAATTTTATGTTCTTTTGCTATGTAGTACACTAATTTTGTAACTTTTGTACTTGCGCTTCCTGCATCCTTCATGTTTCCTGCTTGTAATTGTAATTCTGGGGTTCAGACTCCATTTTAATATATTAATCTGTTTTCTTTTTCTTATTGTATTCACGACACCTTGTCAAAACTTGTACCTATTTAACCATCCCGAAAACCAGAATTAACCTAGTTTTTTTTCGAATGACATGCTCAATTGTATGCTTGTTACGGCCCAATTCAGTGCACACCACTCATTCAATGACATGCTCCATTCTTTTCTAATTATAGCCCAATTCAGTGCACATCACTCAATGACACATCACTAGGCTGAAAACTCATTATTTTGGATCGTCTTTGCTCTATTAATGGCCCAATTCAGTGTCTCTAAGGCCCTTTCTTTATGATCATCCTAACAAACTAAAGTCCCAACTGAGTTGAAGGGCTAAGCATCCCTCCTCGGATGGCCCGTATTATACTCACTCCCGAACAATGTTCAGATGTCCGGCACCGGAGTCGCCTTACCACCAGAATGAACAAGATGTGACTTAACGCCCTCCTAAAAGGGATTGAGGCAACCCACCGACACATTATATCCCTGCCTCTACACCTGCCTCTGCCATACACCGTTCTTAACAGCCTTGCCTCACACCACCACCGACGACATACTGCCGGCGAAATACCACATCCCAGCACACCAAAACGCAACCTACCCAACCTGTACAAGTTTCTACATCCACAAATCACACCACCAAAGCAGATTCACTTTTCAATTCCATCCCACCTTTCCGGCCGATTGCAACCGAATCCACTTAATCCGCCTCCCTCCCTTTCTCCTCAACGCCCAAACACTTCAACACGGTTTTATCTTTTTTACTTTAGGGATTAGACCCAAATATATCAACACTTAGATGGCCTCATTTGTAATTCATAAGTTTCCGGGGTCATATGAGCAATGTCTGGAAATCAATTTTGTTGGACTTCACCTAAAAAACTAAGCGAGGGCATTTTCGGAATTTCAGTGCAAACCCTAACCTGCAAAAACAATCCGTCCCTGCACCTAAAATTAGCGTAAAACTATCGATGCATTCTTGATTATAGGCCAGAATCAAGAACATGTCTTTGAGTAGTGTTTCTGGATTGTAACATGAAAGAATCTATGGATTTTCTCACTAACTTTTACTTCAGTGCCATTGTACCAAATCACATTTGTAAAGATACCGCTCGGTAACTGCAAGTCAACTGCATATATAGGGGTGAGAACGATCACGAGTGTTCGTTAAAATGATCGAGATCAGATCAGTTAAAGATCGGATCGGGATCGTTCATTTAATAAATGAACCGATCATGATCAAAATTTTATGACCGTTTATTAAATGAACGATCAACGATCATGAGCATAAAATCTCGATCATGATCGCGAACAGATCGATAAGGTAATCGAGATTGATCGATAAAAATAAAGTAATATGATTATATACATTAATAATAATGGGGAAATATTTTAATTATAATATGTATGCCTATAGTTTGTAGTATTTTTATTAATTTGATAATTTGTGTATTTTTGATTTTTTTTTAAAATTAACTTTTTAGTTGATCAAATGATCGATCACGATCGATCGTTGATCGGTTGATCGATTATCTGTAACAAGTCGATCACGAACCGATCACGATCATTGTGATTCTTAAACGAGCCGATCACGATCATGAATTATTTTGATCGTTTCGATCGCGATCACCTCAAATTTTAAACGATCCGATGATGAACATAGTGATGATATTGATCGGATCGGCTCGTTATCACCCCTATGCATATGTACCCAACCTTATATAAACAATAACCATACGGTAACTTTATTCAACTCCTGTGAAAGTACAAAACCAACCTACACAGACACGGGTTTGATAACTATGTTTACAACCGCTCTGTAAATTAATACATATTTTGCATAGGTCATTCTGCCATTTAATTTACTAGTCGATCTAGATAAACTTGACTTTTGCTAAGGAAACTAAATAATAGAGATAAACTTGACTTTTACTGATTCACAAATACATCTTATGAACCACAACAAAGAAAAATAGATAATTTTCTTTTTAGTTTTAAATACAGTTTATTGCATTTGATCTCAATACAAACCCCATATTTTCCTAGGAATAAAACAAAGGCAAAAATTCTTACTAAAGCTTGTTGTTGTACCAATAGACACCTTTCTGTTGACCTCCTTCCTCTACCTCAGGCTCAACATACATACACTCCGCTACTTCTCTCCACAACGCCTTATGAATTGGCGTTGTGTCTATCTGATAATACTCCCCGAGGATTGGCCTGATTGCTTTGGTAGCTTCCATTGCATGATAATGAGGTATACTAGAAAACAAATGATGAAGAACATGAGTATCTGAAATGTTATGGAAAATCCAGTTAAGTACCGGCCCAAAATCTCTATCAACCGTTGCCAAGGCTCCTCTCAACCAATTCCATTCCGAAGAATCATAATGAGGCAGAGAAACGTGGGTGTGATGCAAGTATGTGATCAACACAAGAAGTGCATTCATAACAAGCAATGGACAGCCATAGACACATAAAACCCAAGTTAGAGTTTTTGCACAAACCAACTGATGAAGCACGAAGTAAGCCGAGAAAACGCCCATATCAGAAATCGCAATCTGCATTCGCTCACGGTCATTGTAGATGGGAGAATACGGGTCAAAATGCGAAGCGAACCGTTGGTATGGCTTTCCCGATATGTTAAAAACCATATAACAAGGCCAGCCAAGGGTATGTTGGAAAACGACAGTGAAAACCCTACCTGGCAAGTTATTGAGAAATTTTGTAGACCATTTCAGGTTAGACTTAACTCTGGGAACGTAATTCTCATCGTTCTCGAGTGACGCGGTGTTGGAGTGGTGGCGGCGGTGGCTGTACTTCCATGAAAAGTAAGGTGTGAGGAGAGCGGAGTGAAGGAAAAGTCCGACAATGTTGTCGAGCCATTTGTTGTTGCTGAAAGTGTGGTGGCCACATTCGTGGCCGACTACCCAAACTCCGGTCATCACCGAACCTTGGCAAAACCAGTAAACCGGCCAGGCGATGTAGGAGAGAGAATATGGGATCTTGGGAATATAGTTTGTGGCAATATGATAGAGCATAGAGATGATTATGAGATCGTGGATCACGTAAAGAGATGACCGGAGAAGAGAGCGGTTGAAGCAATGTGGTGGAATGGATTTCTTGATGTCACTTAAAGTGAAGGGAGGTTTGGAGTAAGGAGCTCTCTTTCTGACGTTCATATCCCCTCCACTGCCCATTTTGTTAATTTGGATGATTTTTCTCAGATCTGTTGTGTTGTATTATATATAGCTAACACGAGGAGGAGATGGTAAATTCGTGAATCCTCGAGGGGCTCTTCTCGAAATTAAATTAAGTTCATGACATTGCATTTCTTTATTGATCTGGTGATTCTTGACTGATCAATTAATCAATTGCAGCTACAGTATCCGTTGCTCTTATTCTTTAACAACCGTAACCATCAGGGGGCTATTTAGTCTTCGAATGCCTAACGAGTTAATACATTTTTAGTAAAGAAATGGCACGTCAAAAACGTGTATTATACATATAATACCCAAAACAGCCCCTAAAGGTTTGATGAATTTACCATCTGCATCCTCATTCCAAACCTCCGTTCACAATAGGAGCTAGCAATCAAGAAAGGCATTCCACCTCAATGTTTTAACCATTCTCTTCTCCGACCGATCAATCTCTTAACTGATTTTCGAGCTCTTAACCGGCCGGGTCTATATCTATCTCCATATTCTCTCTCATACATCGCCGCATCGGTTTATTGGGTCCAAGAAATGACATATATACTGATCAGTATTGTGCTAATTAGTAGTGTTAATTTTTTTTACTGTGTGTTGATCAAAGCTTTACTAAAACGTATTAAAAATAACTTAAACTAAATATATTTGATATTACTCTTAGTTCAATTACCAACTTAACCACCTAACTGTTCAATTTAATTTATTTGTTGAAAAAACCCTAATTGTTCAATTACTAGTAAAATATAATGAGATTTGTCAATTATAAGCATGAAGTATGATCCACCCTAAAATGTCATGATGAATTTATTTCTGTTTCACGTAAATAATGATTTGATATTATTGTGTTGCTCTTTAAATTTCAGTGTCGACTAGGACGAAATGTGATCATCATCTCTGACTCATTTTAAAAATAAATAAATCGAGGAATGATTTTTCAAGATAAAATATATTTATAAACTTATGCACAATACTATGTAAGGAATACACATATTCATAATTGTACGCATTCGACGTATGATTCAAAGGATCATTGGACTTAGGTCTGATCTTGTGTGGTAGTTGAAATTAAATTAACTAATTATTGAATAAACGTGACAAATTAAAGTGGTACATGCCATGGAATATGTCATATAATCAACTTATTTACAATATTTTATTCAAATACTAGTCCAATTAAATATTCATGAAACATATATGACATGTTAATTTCCAATTGTAATCATAGGTCAAGATCTGCTTTTGTTGCATTCAAGAATAATTTACCCATTTATCTTAAAATACGTAGATTTACCCTACAGAGACCACATATTTCTAATCACATGTCATCTGCTTTTGGTTCATAAGAATATTCATATTGAAGTACGAATAATTTACCCATTTGTGTTAAAAAAATGACTATAATGTGATTGAAGGAAGTGTATGAGAATTAACCCCAATATCCACACGTTTTTTTAATAATAATTAAGCATATGCTATTTGATCTTCATGTGTCAATTCAGTCGGTTCCGATTCGGCTAAATCAATTTCGAATCAAAACTGTTCAGTTGAGTCGGTATAATTTTCTTTTATTGGTTAATATTGGTTCGGGTCAGATTACTATCGGCTCAAGTTTAATCGGATCAATTCGGGTATGGATCATTTCGGTTTCGGTCATATGTTGATCGGTTCTATTCGGTTTCGGGTTCAAAATGAATTGGATAGTATTAATTTTAAATTTTTGGTAGTTTAAATATGCATATAGACTACCTAACTTGAGTTTAACTAATCAAATGATCTATCTCACTTAGCTTCTACAAGTACTAGAACTTATATGACTTTTTATAGACATCAACTAAAATGAGTTTTATCTAATCAAATATCAATCCTTATTTGATTTACTATTAAGGATTTTGCTTTGGTTTTGATTGATTTTGGGTCGGTGCAAATCGGGGTCGGTGCGAGCAAATTCGGTTAACTGACGGATTCGGATCAAGATTCTCGAATCAGATCGATTTTCGGATTAATCCGATTCGGGTCGGTTTCGGTTACATGTCATTTTTTCTCAGGTTAAATTCGATTCAGACCGGTTTGATATCATTCGTTTCGGTCGATTAATTCGGTTCGGATCGGACAAATCTTCGGTATTTGTTATTTGAACTAAGTAAGGTATTGATTTTTTCCTGTACTGTTCATTGCATGTATGAACATGTACACGAAATTACACGAAAGTTAACATTTTACCTAACTTGTAATCTTTATAGTGAAAACATGTCTTAAATATTGTGTTGACAATATTTTATGAGTTAAGAAGTTCATTACGGTAGATCATTTATATAATTTAAATGATTTATGAATGAATTGCAAATGAAACAAAGGATCGGATCTTCCCACTTGATATGTTAAAAAAAATTAACGAGTTAATATTTTATTTAGTTACTAGCGTGATATATATAACTGCGCGTTACGCTTTTTTTTCTGAATACTTATGAAATATTATAAATTTGGAAAATATTTGGTTATATATTACAACTATTACTAAAATAAATTGTTCATAGCATTAATTAACAAATATGGATTGTTTTTAAAAAACAAATATGGATTAAAAGTATTTAACAAAAATTGTTAAATCCTAATTGATTATTAAAATAAATAAAGAGATAATGAAAAATTAGTAAACAGAAGTGGTTAAGAACATGATCGGATTAAATTTAGGTAAGTTAAGAATAAATCGGTGTATTTAAATGAAATACTTTGGAGTGGACTCTATTATAATTTTGTGTGAACATTGTGTGTGGCCTAGAACATGATCGGTATAGAATGAGGCGTAGTTGTCATGGATTTGTTTTTCTGTTTAAACTACTTTAAGTGGACTGAGATTTATTAACCTCACTGCACCTTTAAAAAGCTTAAATTAGCAATTGTTTCAGTTTGAATACTGAGATTAAGCTGAAGTTGAGCTATAATAAGCTATTACATTTTGATTGAGAAAATAGAGTATTATTAACTCATATCTACTCCGGCAAGCAAGTTAGGGATTGCTTCCACAAATCCCAATTCTGCGATCCGAGAACTCACTACTTACAAACAGGTAAGAGATCGCTAATCGAAGATCAATTCTACCGATAAGCTTGGGGTTAAAACAAACTATTATAGTTCTCAGACAAATCAGTAGAATACAGAGTTCCTACAATCAAATGCGTATAATTGGCTCCATCTTTAGTAGCTGGTTTTACCATCACCCTCCTTCCATTTGAAACTGACCAATGTCCAGTCCTTCTGTTCCAGTGAATTCCACCACTTCTTCATTCAGCTTGTAAGTTTAAGCATATTCAACAGCAGTAAACAGATACAAATCATCTAGTTCTTAAGTAGGGAGTTTCCCTACTGTCTACTAGAACTAAGCCTTTAATTTGAGTAGGTAAATTTGTATGTGTTTGCCATATTCGAAGAACTTGCTAACTTTGCTAGGCTATCAGAAACTGCATTAGTTTCTCCATGAATGTGATTAAAGGTAATTGTGATATCACCTGCCATCATCCAAATGTTCCTGATAGTCTGAACCAGATACCACAGAGTTGGTGTTTGGTGCTTGACCATGATCAACAGCTGCAATAAGTCCATCTCCACCTGCACATTTAGACAATCATTAAAGTAAACTGCTCTCGATTCCTATTGCCAGTGCCTTAGCCTCTACTTCCATGCTATTTTGAGCAGTTATTGTGAAAGATTTGGCTGTTACAACTCTTCCCGAGTTGTTTCTTAACACAATCCCTACTCCAACTCCGTCATTCCTCATAATTGATCCAGCTTAATATTCTATTTAAACTCCCCAGGATCAGGAAAGCTCCATTTAAGTGCTTGTACTCTAAGATTTCTCCTGAGTTGGTCTTGACTTTGAGCCATTTCAAGTGATGAATCTGAATGATAGATGATGTCACTTCCTTTATTTACTTGCAAATAGTTATCTTATTAGGTGAGATAGCATCATATACACATGCTACCCTTGTACACCATATAAACCAAACAGTAACCATTGGTAGAGTCTTAACTATTTTTGACTTCATTGTTGAACCTGCATCCACATTTCAATAAAAGAATAATAGATTCCACAGAGTTGTATGACTGTGAAATGTGATATCAAAATGTCTACTAGCTGTTTTCCATATCCATTCCACAGTAACACAATTATTAAAATATTGGTTCAAGTCATCAAAATAGTTATGACAAAAGTTACATATAGATGGTTGATGGATATTCAAATATTCTAAAATATCTGCAGTTGGGATTAGTCTGTTGACCATCCTTCAACAAAAAACAGACATTTTGTTAGGCACGTACTGAGCTTGACAATATATGCTTAAACGATGGGACTTGCATTCTCTTAGGTCTAATGAGATCATAAGTAGAGGAAAGTGAAAATTTGTCATCCATAGTAGGTTCCCAAATCATAGTATCAGCATAATAATCAAACAGTGGGAATTCATTAGTAATAAGTGTCACATAGTTATCCGGTAAACCATCTTTCATGGCATCAACATAGAATTCCTGCTGCAAGCAAAATTCTTAAACAGTTAGGTCAGAGAAAGGAATTTCCCTATCATCATACCAGATATCAATGAGAGCTGCATATCCAGTCCACTTAGCATTTAAAAAAGAAACTTCTCCTTTACCCAGTTGAATGTGGCTATTGTCAAAGGCTATTTCATGCATTTACTAAATCATGCGCCAAGTTTTAAACTTTTTTTCACTGTTAGGCAAAGACCACATAAATTTAGCCCATAAGCTTTCTCCCTTTTGCAGCTTCCACCACAGTTTCAAGGAAAATTTTTTATTTAATTATCAAATGTAAATATTTTACTCCAACTCCATTTTCAATGTATGGATAACAAATATAAGACCAAGATCTCCAAGTCCTTTTTTGGTCATACTCAGATGACCCCCAAAGGAATTTAGAGAATAAGACATGCAGTTTATCAACAACACCTTTAGTAGATTATATCACTGTTAAAATAAAGATCAGATCAAAATGGCATAGGTCTTTTGTAACCACTATTTCCTCGAAAACTCTTTATATAAATATCATTTAGGGTTTGCAAACTAAAGGATCCATACACAATCTTTCTATCCATGTAATGAACAAACTAACTTATAATTTATAATGGATAAAATACCTAGAACATTGTGTGGACTCTATTATAATTTCACAACTATATCATAAAAATATTTTAATCTAATATGTGGCATTTTCCCATTTCACTGATTCCATAATTTTGAATGAAATTAATTTCCATGATGTTTGTTTAAAATATTGACAATGTGTATGTTATTGTTCGGAGAACAATTATTATGCTCAGAATCAATGATTGTTGGAATTGATGAGTAAGAATTTCCGCTTTACTTCCTATGTGATTTTGGCGATTTGCATATTTAGAAAATTAATTAATTTAAATTTATATACATGTACTATATATATATATATATTATTTTTCATATTATTTATCTTGAAGTCCACTAATTAAACTCACATATTGATCATTATTATAAAATACAAAATACATCACTAAATTCAAATAATTAAATATAAATCACATAAGATAGCTTATCAAAACAAATAAAAATCATCTTGAGATATTTTCTTTAGTTTATACATAAATATGTTGTTAGTCAAACGGTTCATTTATCTTAATCGATTAATTATAGTCTTTTTGAATATTCATCAAACACCACTACATATATCACATGTTTCCAATTGTAATCATACGTCATCTACTTTTGTTGCATATATTCTAGAATATTTCAGAGTATTTGGAAAGAATAATTTGCCCATTTATCTTAAAATACATAAATATATGCTGTAATTCACATCAAGACAACTTTTGAGTTGGTGAAATGATTAATCTAACTCAATCAACTAATAATAGTCCAATCAAAGATTTACCAAACACCAAGGTCCTCCAGATATCATCTGCTTTTGGTGCATTGAGAAATTTGTAGAGAACTTTGAAAGATTCAAACCGATGAACGAATAATAAATTTACCCATTTGTGTTAAAATAAGCACGTAGTTCCAAGAAAAGATTGAAGGAAATGTATGAGAACTAACCCCTCTAATGTTAAGCATGTGCCATTTGATCTTTATTATTTGTTGTTTGAATTGTGCAAGGGATGTACTATTCATTGCATGGATGATGCACGTACCTAATATGTAATCTTTTGTAGTGAAAACATGCCTCAAATGTCTTGTTGACAATATTTTAAGAGAGTTAAGAAGTTGTTTGGACTCTTTACGACTTGTTACCGGTGATTAATTGTAATTTAAATGGGTCATCTCCGATTCAACTTCTTCCAAACAGTTTTAGCAGTTAGCAGTTCCAAGCACATTCAAGCAGTTCAAACAGTTCCAAGCAGCTCCAATCAGCTCAAGCAGCTTTAACAGTTCAAGCAATAATTCATTCGACTTGTATTTTTTAAAAAAGAAATAAAATGTATTGAAATGTAGGTACTAAAAAGATTATTTTAATTGTCGTCAATGAAATATTGTGTATTTTAACTTGTCTAATTACATTTAACCTCATAAGAATATTCATCTATAAATAATAAAATAATTCAAACAGTTCCAAACGAGTCAATCAGACGGGACTAATGAATTACGGATAAAATTAAGGGACAGATTTCCTCACTTGATATCTTTAAGAAATTACCGGATTGAGTTTTTATATAGGAATGATCTCCTAGCTTGATATGGTCATAATGCAGCTCTAAAATTAAGGATGACTTTTTTTGAATTTGGTTCGAACTATTATTAAGGTCATCTTTAGTCTCATAACTTGTCAAGTTCAATTTATTTGGTAGTTATATTTATTTGGTGATGCGTTGTACTGATCAGTGTTGTACTGTGTTAAATAGTGTTGTGTTGATCAATATTGTGATGTGTTGATCTTGTGCTAAATAGTGCTGAATATTGTTTATTTGAACTGAAGAAAAAATATAGTGTTTATTAATCAAGATTTAACAATTTTACTTGATTAATATTATTTTTACAAAACATAAAATAGTGTCATTAGAGTTTAAATGTGTTGAGTTGAACGGTGCTATGCTGATTAGTTATGTGATGTGCTGATGAGTGTTGTGCGTTGATCAGTGATTTGATATATTGATTAATGTTGTGTTGTGCTGAAATGTGATATAATAAACTGAACTGGACAGGATTCTCCTCAACTTTATCTTAAATTAGACGACTGCATAATATCGTCATTCACAATCTAGCACATTATACTAAATATTCCCGATAACAAGTTAACATCCCAAATTTGCAACTCTTTCTATTATTAACTAATGAAAATGCAATCTTAATCTTCTTCTAGAACCAAATGTAACAGTTAAAACATCTACAAAAATCTACCCAAATCCATTGGACGTCACCAAAGCGTCCCATATACTAGTGCCCCATATAATATACCAAAACGATATTATTGGTTATGACTCTTTCGGTATTCTCAGTTGTGACTTAATCCATGGTCGCTCAGCTAATATAAAAGTCAGTTTTCGTCGAAATCATTTCGAAAATAATTGTATTGAAGCAAAAGATCGATGGAGCTGGAGCTATGGCAGGAGCTGAGTGGCAAGATTGTAATGGTGACCGGTGCATCGTCGGGTATAGGCAGGGAGCTGTGCATAAACTTGGCCAAAGCCGGGTGCCTAATTATAGCCGCGGCTCGCAGAATTGATCGGCTCGTGACCCTCTGCGATCAGATCAACCAGGCCGGCGGCTCTGTTTCCGGTCATCAAGAAAAAGTCGCCGTTGCAGTTGAGCTCGACGTGTGCTCCGATGAGTCAGCCATCGAAGCCGCCATCACCAAAGCTTGGAAGGCATTCGGACGCATTGATACTCTAATCAGCAATGCAGGAATTAGAGGTTTGTCAAAACTTTCAAACATTTGCTTATTTTTTATGGTATCCATGTGTCTATAACAAGGAATCAGGATTATTTTTCCATATGTCTGCGTTTGTGTTGTTGATGATAAATTAGACAAAATAAATTTCAAAACAAGATCCTTAGATCTAATCGTGCAATCCTTTTTACTATTCTCTTCGTCCAATTAAATCTGCACTCTTTGAATTTAATTTGTCCGTTTAACCAAATATAATTTTATACATTTGTATATTTCTCATCGGCAAATTCTTTTAAAAGTCCAACTTTCTTAAATGTTATGAAATTAATTACCACTATATATTTAAACTCAAGTGATACAATTTTGTGTTAACATATTGATCATTTTAAAGTAAACGTATAGTAAAACATGTTTTAAAGCAAAAAATCAAGAAATTTATGTAAAAATTAAAAAATTTTAAGTAACATACAGTTTAAAGTAAAAGGTATATTGTATAAATTAAAACGTATAAATACTTACATGGAAAGTCTGGAAAGTTGGGAGTTCAGGAGATCTCTCATTTATAAAACAGGTTATAAAAAATGGACATTGTTATATGCAGTCCATATTTATTTATAAAGTTACATTAATACCCTCAGTATATTTATCCAAAAATAAATGTGATTTATATAAATAAGGATACATTAGGTATTTTAATATTTAAAAATATATAATATCACAAATATAATAATATCAATAAAATGATATCATAAGTTATTAATTTGTTCAACTTCACTATCAGAATTAGGCAAATTTGACTAATCAAAATAATAGTTAAGTTGCATGTTCAGTTAGGACATATAGTGCATTTATATATGGTTATACTGTGCATAATTTGTCATCCAACTTTCATAGTTCAAAATGCAGTATTAAAATATTCTCTGATATTATGATCATGAAAAAAATTAGTAATATATATACAGCGTGGAGTAGTAATTTTTTTGTTATTTTAAATCACGTTGACTAAAATATCAATGAGATTAATGTTGCAGGTAGTGTTCATTCTCCATTGAATTTACGTGAGGAAGAATGGGATAGTTTGATAAAAACAAACATGAGAGGTAATTGGTTGGTGTCAAAGTATGTATGCATTCGCATGCGCGATGCTAAGCAACCTGGATCTGTCATCTTCATATCCTCCATTAGTGGACTCGATCGTACTCTCTACGCTGGAAGTTTGGCCTACTCTGCTTCAAAAATCGCACTAAATATGATGGCAAAGGTACGTACATATAAGTAAGGGCAGATCTACATAGAGGTGGTATGCCTTCAATCATACTAAAAATTGACGGAACAACTGAAAATGTTTATTTATCATCGCTTTTTGTATCAATTAGTCCTACCTAAAAATATTTTCTGAATCCGTCACTGAGTACGGTATATATAGCCTGTGTTTAAAATTTCATATGCCGTATTTATATATATATGTATGTATATATACTTACAGTTTAATATATATCAGAATCATCCTGATATTGCCAATATCAGGTACCAATTAAATAACGACACATCATCTTTAACTAATTTATGATTGAGCCACGTGTTCAATCATTACCCAGACGGGTTTAGGCATTCTAAATTAGGGTTTTAGAACTTTACTAAAAATATCTTAACCAATTAAAACATTACAATTATTCACGTGTCATTATCTTATAGGTGCCTGATAAGACCTATATCAGGATCATCCGGATGAATATTATTCTCACTTATACTTATACATATACATATTTTGTATATACATTCAGAGTATGGCCATGGAGTTGGGGGAATACAAGATCAGAGTGAATGCAATATCTCCTGGACTCTTTGAATCTGAAGTAACTAAGGATCTGATGCAAAAGCCTTGGCTTAAGACTTTTGTCAGAAAAACAATTCCAATAAGAACTTTAGGACCAATCGATCCAGCATTGACAGAGCTGATAAGATACTTGATCCATGACTCTTCCGACTATGTATCAGGCAATAATTTCATCGTAGATGGTGGTGCCACCTTGACTGGTTCTCCTATTTTCTCGTCTCTTTGAGACCATTTATCTTATTTGTACTCATTTTAATATTCACCTGTCTTTTGAGTGAAAATAAAGGAGTTGTAAGAACATATTCCATATATTGGACATACTCTCTCAAATACTCTCTCAAACACTTCTGATAAATTATAACATGGGCAATAACATATTTAATAGGTCAATGTATATTACCGACTGCAATTACTGCAAGAGTCACTACACAATGTTGGTAGGGTAATACAAAATAATGTAAATTCGCATCTTCAAATGTGGAATAGATCGATATACAAAATACATTCTTAATATAACTATATAATTATATATAAATATCTTTATTTTTCTTTATTTCTTTTCTTGTTCCCAATACTCTTTACTCAAAGTCCAAATTAACATGGTGATATCAAACATGTTGACTTGCAAAAAATTAAGTGAAAAATTAGCCATAAACACTACACAGTCTCATAAAAACTCAGTAAAAAAAGTGAGTATAGTGTAACTCCACGTCGTAATTCAAGAATTTTGAATCTTGTAAACCATAAACATCATTAGGAGAAGAAGCAATATTAACTTTTGACTTGTCTAATTACATTTAAATCATTTTTTTAGAATACGCTACTAATGTAACTACATTCAATTTATATTTCACTAAATTAAGTAGCACTAATCGACATGCATTATATTCGAGTGTGGATGAATTTTATCAAATTCTCTATGAACAAAACTAAAACACTTATAATTTGAAATGTTATACATCATATAGCTATAAAAAATAAATAATATTTCATCAACAACAATTAAAATAACCTTTTCGGTACCTAAATTTCAAAAAATATTTTATTTCTTATTAAAAAAATACAAGTAAGATGAAGTTAGCAGATAGGTGTTGACATAACTCGCCTCTTCCTCTCTAACTTTCTGTGCTCTCAATTAATGCCCGTCTTTCTTTCCCCTAACAGTTCCCTTTCTTTCCGTTACTCACAGATTTCAGAAAAATTTAGTCGTTGAACGGTCACAAACGGCAACAATGTCGCCGGAACCGCCGCTTCCACGCGGCGGAGCCACCGCCCCTCGTAGTTTTCTTCAAGCATTGAATACTAAACCCACACCGCTCTTCACTTCACTCCCTTCTAACCCAGCTATCCAGCCAGTCCTGACCCATAAAGGGAAAATAGCCTGCTTGATCTCGCCGGAGGAGGTTGCCCAACTATCGGCTCATTACAATAATGCTCTCATTGGAAAGTTCCCCAAAATCAAGCCTTCGACGGAATTTCTGAATGAAGCTTTCAAATCGGTTGGCTTCAATTGCAGGTATCAGTTAGGCTCCATTTATTATGAGCATGTACTGATTAGGTTTGAAGATCAGGAAGATTACCAGAGATGTTGGATGAAATCTCTCTGGTCACTGAAAGGGGTCCAAATGAAAGTTTTCAAATGGACACCTAATTTTTCCCCTGATACAGAAACCTCTATTTTGCTTGTGTGGATAACCTTGCATAACCTCCCAATTTTC
This sequence comes from Sherardia arvensis, assembly GCA_948330725.1. Taxonomy (NCBI): domain Eukaryota; kingdom Viridiplantae; phylum Streptophyta; class Magnoliopsida; order Gentianales; family Rubiaceae; genus Sherardia; species Sherardia arvensis. Next base: position 36,874,147 of record OX415236.1, on the reverse strand, counting down.
TGGTACAATACTGCCATGTTAGAGTCTATTGGGAATAGTGTAGGTAGATATATTAAGATGGATGCAGCCACAGCCAGTTTAACCAGACCTTCTGTTGTGAAACTTTTTGTAGAGATAGATTTGCTTTCCAAACTGCACACTGCTGTCACTCTCACAACCAACCTAGATGGAGAGGTAGCTGATTTTCCTATTGAGTATGAATACCTCCCTTCATACTGTAAGCATTATAAGAAGCTGGGGCATGAGATCGATGAATGCAGAATCCTTCATCCTGAAATGAGGCCCATGGTTAACAACAGACCTCCAGCCAGAAATGGTCCCCCTCCAAAGAACACTCCCACACAAAGACCTCCCCTTTCATATGCTGTTGGTACCTCTGGAGTTAAGAAGAACAATATATCAACTCAGATGAGATATACAAACACAGGTGCTGCACTAAGCCAACTTGATAAGGGCAAAGGTCCAGCTATCTCATCTTCACCACCAAACTCTTCCAACCCTTTTGCAAACTCACCCTACTCACCACAATAGCACTATAACCTCCACTGTCCAATCCCCACTCCAATCCACCCTGCAGCAACCTTCTATACTCATTCACTCTGATGGTGAAGAAGACCTCTCTCCACAGATGGATATCCCCAGTTGCTCAGAACCTGACTTTACAGTTACTGAGATTCCACAATTAGCTACTGCACCTAGCACCATCTCAGTCTCTCAGCAAGAAGCCCCCACCCCTGTTACCACTATCATTCCATACTCTTCACTTGTTCAACAAATCATCCAAGCCATTGATCAGGCTCAACAGGCTGAGTGGAAAACTCCAAGAAAGCATAAATTGTTTGCATCAGATGACATTAACATTCATCCAGGTACTTCTTCTGACTCTAGTGACTCCTCACTTTCTACTAATCAGATCTCTTTCTATTCTCAACCAAGGCAGCCAGGAAATAGGTTCCTTCCACTGATTGTAGAAGATGAGGGAGATGAAAACAAGGAAGACATGGATCCAATTTCTGAAACAGGATGTTCAAACCAGTTGTCCTCACAAAACCTCACTCAGGATCCTCAACAGATAATCTCTACTGTTAACACAGTGCCAAATGTAAATGCTGAATCCCTAGAAGATGAGCCTGAAAGTAATAAGGTTAACACCTATTTTAATCAGGTAAATAAAATCATAACTAGGACAACTACAAAGAGCCTAAAGCCTAAGAAAAAATGATTAGTACAACTATGGGCTTAAATGTTCTTGTCTGGAATATCAGAGGAATGGAATCTTCCATGGTAAGATTGGCTAGAATTATAAGAACACATAGAGTAGATCTACTATGTATTATTGATCCACAACATGACAATGTCAAATGTGTTTCATACATGTATAAACTGCATTTTCAAAACTGTATGTTCTCTAACCTGTCAAAAATATGGCTAATGTGGAACAATGATGTTAGCATTGCTTCTAGTTTAGATCATAACCAATTTCTCTCAGTACAGTTCTCCTATCATACACTAAATTTAAGTACTCACTTAGTTTTTGTGTATGGTTTGAGAACCAGGAAGGAGAGAGAGCAGTTATGGATTGACCTAAAAGCCTTAAACCTAGATGATGCCATGTTCATAGGGGATTTCAATGCCATGACCTCTATATCTGAATATAGAGGAACTTCTTCTCCTAGTTTAGCTAGCATTAGAGATTTTAGTACCTTTATTTCCTCACTAGGTTTAATTCCGGTTCATACAGTTGGCAATTTCTTCATACGGACCAATGGTATAACAAAGGAAAATGGGAAGAAACTGACAACTGAGAGATTAGATAGGGGGATTTGCACCATTCAATGGCTGTCAAAATTCCCACAATCATCTATACATGTGCTTAATAAAGAGCCCTCTGATCACTGTCCTTTACTTTTAAGGATTGGCAGTGATATACCCTCAGTCCCCAGACCATTTAGGTTTATAAACACTTGATTCAAAAGGGAGCAGTTGTTGGATGTTATACATAACCATTGGACTGCTCCTATAGAAGGTCAGTGAATGCTCAATTTTTTTCTCAAACTGAACAGCCTTAAAAAAGTTCTTAAAGTATGGAACATGGAGGTGTTTGGTAATATTGATGAAAATCTATTTGTGGCTGAGGAAAATTTAAGGATCCAGGAAATTGTTTTTGAGGCTGATAGCTCAACTCATGAGTTAGTCAAGCTTAAAAAAAATGTAAAGCTCTTCTCACTAGAGCTCTGAAAGAACAAAAAATTTTCTGGAAACATAAGGCCAAGCTAAAATGGCTAAAAGAGGGTGATGAGAATACAAATTTTTTTCATAACTCTGTTATGGAGAAAAAATGTAGATTCAACATCACAAAGATCAAGAGCTCAGATAGGATATGGTTAACATATAATTTAGTAATAGAAAAGGAAGCTATCTCCTTTTATCAGAATCTGTTGACTGATGACCCTCATCCTGACAAAGATCAATTTAGTTCTCATTTTCTCTCCCAGATTCCAAAAATCATATCTGAGGAGGATAATGCTGAACTAATTAGACCAGTAACTTTGTTAGAACTGTAGAAAATTGTTTATGGACTTCATAAAACTAGCAGTCCAGGGCCAGATGACTTTACTGCACTTTTCTTTATTAAGGCCTGGGAAATTATATGCTTAGATCTCTTAGAGGCATCAAATGACTTTCTGTCTAGGTCTAATATCCACAGGGGTATCTCTAGCACTTGGATAACTATCATTCCCAAAAAAGATATCCCTGTCAGTTTTAATGATTACAGACCAATTAGTCTTTCCAATGTTCCAAATAATTTTTTTTCAAAAATTCTTATGGAAAGATTAAAACCTTTGATGCCAAAATTGATTTCTCCTGATCAATCTGCTTTTTTGAAAAATGGAGACATTTCAGATAATGTAATCTATTTAAAAGAAATGTTCAGATTTTTGAATAGAAAACAAAGGGATCCTAACTGTATCTTAAAGCTGGATCTCATGAAAGCTTTTGACAGGGTTAGTTGGGATTTCCTCACAAAAATTCTCCAAAAATTTGGTTTTTCAGGCAGGTTCATTCAGTGTATCCTAAAAAACTTGTCTAATGCTTGGTTTTCTATCTTGATAAATGGGAAACCTGTAGGATATTTTCAGGCTTCTAGAGGTATAAAGTAAGATGATCCCATTTCTCCCTTCCTTTTTGACATTTTTTCAGAGGTTTTTACCAGAAATATTGCCTATGTTTTTCAGACTGGAAATATGGAATATTTTTCTCTGCCTAGAAATGCTATACCCATCTCCCACTTGAGCTATGCAGATGATACTGTCATTTTTTTAAAGGCATCAAAATTAATTAAAATGAATGTTTTCCTTGTGAAATTTGAGGAAACTATTGGACAAAAGGTCAATTTTGAGAAAAGTGAATTTTTTCTAAGCACCACTGCTACTTCTGCCAAGCTTAGACAAGTTAAAAATATTTTGGGGATGAAAAAAGGTTGTCTGCCTGTCAAATATTTAGGAGTACAAGTTTTCAAAGGAAGTATTCTTAATTTACATTTTCAGCCTATTTAGGAAATGATTGACAAGAAACTTTCAAACTGGAAAAATATCTGGCTTTCTACAGGTGGGAAGATAACAGTAATTCAATCCTGTTTGCTATCTCTGCCTCAACACATATGGGCATTAATGGAGCCTACAAAGGAAATAATCAGGAAGATTGAGAGGAGACTGGCCATTTTTTTATGGGGCAGTACTGAAAATAAGCCAAAGAAGTCATGGAGAAAATGGAGATCTTTGTGCAAGCCTGTGGCTGAAAATGGTTTGGGTATTGTATTAGGGATCTTACTGCAACTATTAAGGCCTACTCTTGCAAGCTCTGGTGGAAATATCATATAGGTGAAGCTCCCTGGACATGCTTTAATGCCTCTCTCCCACCATCATCTAGATCTTCCCAGAACTGGAGAAGGATTTGTAAAATCAACCTGACAGCTGAGGCTAATTCCAGAGTGATTCATGGCTCTGGTGACTGCAACTTCTGGACAGCCAACTGGACTGATAAGGGTCCCCTTATTGATCTCTTCCATCCTGGAAATGACCATTATCTGAGATTCACTGTCAGCAATTTTATTGAAGGCAAATCTACTTATATCCCTCTTCTCTCCATGATTCTCCCCCACATCATTATACAAATCCTTCAGAGAGCTCAGATCCATCCTTACAGGAAAGACAAGTTAATGTGGAAGCCTGACCTGCATGGATCTTTCACTACAAGGTCTGCCTACTCCATCTTTTTACAACAAACTCAGAAATTTCCATCTCTAACAAAGATCTGGAGACCAGTTATCCCCAAAAAAATTTCTGTATTTTCTTGGAGGCTCTTAAATTGTGTGCTGCCTTTTGATGACATCCTGAGTCAGTTTGGTTTCCAGTTTGCCTCAATTCTGCCACCGTATTGACACCGTGCATCATTTTTTCTCATCTTGTGCAACTGCAGTGCATTTGTGGAAATATATGCACTCAATTTGTGGATCTCTATACTTCAGTGTGGTCAGTTTGTGGGATAGACTAGCCACAGTTTGGTCATTTACTAGCCTATCTAAACTACACACTAGAATGAACCAAGTGGCCCATGTGTTCGTGCTTTGGATACTTTGGAAGTGCAGAAATAGGTTGATTTTTGATGGTCAGGCTCCTAATTTTAAAGTGATGGAAAGGGAGTTACAGGAACACATCTATTACTCCCTTCTTGTCAGCCCTGTTCCTTTTACTAGGCCAATAGATGATAACCTTGTATCCCAGGCCTGTACACCACCCATCTATATCCCCCCAAAACCAAACATCATTGCAGTCAAGTGGTCTAGGCCTGCTCTTGGTTTAAAAATCAATGTGGATACTGCATGGTTTCAGAACAAAGCTGGCATTGGATTGATATGTAGGGGGTCAAATGGTGAATTTTATGGTGCAAAAGGATTTTACTCAGATGCCATTTCCTCTCTTCAAGCAGAAATGCTAGCCATTGAGGCTGGTATACACTATGGACTCTCTCTGGGATCCAATCTTTTCTGTGTGGAGTCAGACTGCAAGATTGCAGTACAAATGATAGCAGATCCAGATTTTGCACATTGGAACCTTTTCTCCCTCTCTCACGGTATTAAATCTCTACTTGGATCCAACTCCATCAAACATGTTCTCAGAGAAGGTAACAAGGCAGCAGATTCTGCACATTAGTAAGGCTGGAAATCGCGTCGGGTTGGCGGGTTCGTGTCAGCGGGTTAGCGGGTTGGAAATACTAAACCCAAACCCAACCCAATAATATTTCGGGTCACAAAACCTTGACCCAAACCCGATCCAGTAAAAATCCGGGTTACCCAAACCCAACCCGCGAAACCCATTTATTAATAATGGGACTGAATATTAGACTAAATTTAAAAATTTATGCTGCTCAAATGATCATGTCTGATGTATGCTGGACACCAACACTTCGACGACGAACTAGGCTCTCGAACTGATCTGCAAGACAAAGGCCCCGGGTGTCCCGGGGATAGACACTCCGACGCTCAAGTCAGTATATTTACTTAAGGCGTAAAGTATAAAGTATGAGATTAGATGAGAGGTCTACCAAACCTCTTAGGGTATTTATATGGCTACAATCCGTAGATCACCAAGATATGTATTTATGGTATGAATACAACTCTTATGGGAATAGAGGTTGTATTACCATGTATAATGGAAGTGTATTTCGGACATGGTTGTATTACCATGTTTAGGATAGCTGTATTACCATCTTTGAGAAGACGTATACTCCTTGTAGAACATTCATAATATACGCATTCCTTATAAGGATTAGGATTGATGGACCTGTGGATCCATCCTCCGCGTATCTCGAGCCCATGACCCTTCTCGGGCCCTGGTCCGAGTAAGAATGAGGTCCGAATACGAACCATGGACTTATCAGTAGCCCCAAGGTAGATCTTCAGAATGTAGAGTGCTCCATCTCGAAGGTTGTAGGAGAGACTTGCTTCTCGAGGGAAGACCAATAACTCGAGGGAGAATAACTCGAGGTGTTAAGCTCGGGGTGTCCTTCGGGGACTCTCTTCTCGGGCTTACCCTTCTGAATATCTAGTTTCAAGTTCTTTCGTATTCCATCAAATATATGAACGGCTGAGATTAGCTTCTTTTTGAATCCAGATGGTGGATACACGTGTATGGTTGGATCTGAATCTGCCTTCTTGAATTCTGAGGAAATTGACACGTGGTCTTGGTTCATTGTATCTTCTGGCGGTGAGGAGGACCAACCTTCCAATTGCCTGTAACGTTTTGCGAGTCGAGGTAATTACTCCACTTAAATGCTTGCTAATTACTGGTTATATAACCAAATAATTTTTTCCTTTCATCCTCAATCTTCATCCAAGCAATTTTAATCTTTTCCTTCTCTGCATTTCAAGTTTCCAAAGAAATTTCCTTCAAGTTTGTCTCCTTTTCCTCGTATATTCTCTTCCCCCCATTCTCTATATTTCCATGACTTCAACAAGTTCCAGCATTCCCCCTGGCAATGTGGAGAATGTTGTTGAAAACAGAGCCCCACCTGACCGTGACTTGAGCACCTTGTTTCTGGAAGTCGAGGCTGGGGAGCTGATGGAAGTTACCGTCGCTTCACCGCTGCAGACGAAAACTGTAGTGGCATATGACGGTGCCTTTGGGTCAGAGATGGACCCTAATGCGGAGCCCCAAGTTGATAAATGGGTTCCGGCCTCTAATGGTGTGAATGATGTCACCAAAGTGGTTGATGAAAGGAGGCTAAGGTATCTGCGGTCCTGCAGGCTGTCATATCCTCTTGAAGCTGGCTTGAAGCTCGAGGATGGAGAAGTTCCTATCAAAGATCTGGTGAGCCCATCTAGAGGGGTACCTTATGGGAGGTTTTTACAGCAAGGGATAAGTTTTCCCTTTCCCCCTTTATTTCAAGAATTCCTGCAACATCGTCAACTGCATCCAAGCCAAATACATTCCAATGTGGTAGTGTTGATCATGGCGGTCGCTCGGAAGAACTACGATCCAAGCCTGGATTTATTCAGGAGTCTGTATACGTTATTCTCTTTTGAGACTTACGAGTACATTACCCTTACTCCGAGGAAGAGAAAACCCATCACGTTTCCTGATAACAGTGGTGTGTGGGAGGCAGACTGTTTCAATTTCGACCGGAGCAAGTACGAGGTACCTGATTTACATCCCCATCCGAAGGATGCTATAGCTCGTGATCGAGGTTTCATCATCCCTGATCACTTGAAGGGCATCATTGAGGAGCTCCTAAAGGAGGACATTACCCTTCAAAGAAAGGATTTTGTTCTGGGCTCACATGGCTCTGCGTGGCAGTGGCCTAGTATCACTTACTCGTACCTGTTGGATGTTCCTCGGTCGAAATCTACTTCCAGCTTTTTGAAGCCCGATCGGAATTGGGCCCTCCCTGATAAAATCCAGGAAAGAAAGAAGAAGGCCAGGAAAGGGGGTCCGAGAAAGTCTCCTCAGAATCATGGTGAATCTTCTTCTAGTCGGTCTTCTTCAGGTAACTCTTCTAGTCATATACTGTTGTCATATAATATGGTTTTCTTGTGTCATATACTGAGGTTTATCTTTATACATGTACAAAATCTCCTCCAAAGAAAAAGATCAAGAAAGGGAAGGCTATACTCCGGGCCATAGATGAGTAAGCAGAGGAATCCGAGGAAGTGCAGTCCGAGGAGATGGAACCGGTGGCGGAGTAGTCCTCTGAAGATGATGAATCTGACCTTGAGTAGGTGGACTCTAGGGATGCTTCTTTGAAGAAGTTAAAGTACTATCTGAGCTGCCTAGAGGAAGAGGATGGTTAGGCTTCTCGGAGGTCTTCTAAGAAATATCCCTTCGTTTCTGAGGTATTTATTTTTCTTATCCTACTGTATAGATATCTTGAATGCCAGGTTTTAATATTCCTTTTATTTCGCAGCTGATGGCGGATCTGTCCACGGTAAGGCCTCGAGCCAATGATGTGATTCGTCACTTGTCTGATTCCATGATGGAATTACATAGAAAGAGCCGGATCTTCAAGGCTGAGAAGGTAAAAATGGAGGTTGCCCTTTCATCTGTGACTGCTAAGTCTGTTGATTCTAATCCACCCGTTCAGGCTCCATTGGATGTGACTCAACTAGAAACCAGGGTGAAGCAGCTGGAGGCCGAGAATAAGGACTTGCTGTCGGCGAGAAAGTCTCAAGAGAAAGAGCTGGGGACTTATCGAGATATTGTCGAGGAGCTGTCGCAAAATCAACCCGAGGAGAAGGATTCAGAGGAGGCTAAACGGCTTCTAAAATTGTGGAGTGCTTTCCTTGCTTGTAGTCCTGAGTTTCAGAGCCACAGGGAGGAGTATGGGGATTTATTCCATTCCTCTGAACTGCATGGGATCTTGGATGGCGTCTTGCATCTATGTCAGTCCGAGAAAGAGGTGGAGATGATGAAGGAAATCTTCTCTCATCCTGATGCTGCTGATAAGCTCGCTGCTCTGACTGCAAAACGCTGGATCCCTGGGGCCGAGTTTTTGGATGCATTGGATCCCTCCGAGAAGATAGTAACTTCAGGAGATTTACTAAGGCTTATTAAAGCTAAGTATCCTGAATTACCTTCTCTTGAAGAGGTGATTTCTAGTTCTTTCATAAATAAGGTGGATTAGTCTCGGCATCTCTTCGTCAGCTTCAAAGTCTGAAATCCTTTGCACATGAACCTCGGTCTCATGATTTAATGGAAAGGAGCTTATGCCAAGCTGAGATACTCCGGGATCAGGTCTTCGCAGTTGTCTATGATGAACACTCTGCGTACTTTATGTTATTGGGCTTCTTCCTCGGACATTTTTTGCCAAGGCCTTTAATGTCACAGCGTGTAGAAAAGTTGACAATAGCCTATCTCTCTAGGGTCACTTCTGGTGAAGTCCTAGGAAACCATATTGGGTATATTTAAAAGTACCATATTCTGATGTAATAACACCTTTGATATGTCCTTTTTAGGTTTGAAGTTTAGCCTCTTATGTGCCCTTTTGAGGGTCATGTTTAGAAGTATCATATTCTGATGTAATAACACCTTTGATATGAACTATTTGAGTTCGAGGTTTTTCCTCTATGTGTGCCCTTTTTGAGGGTCTTTTTTAGAAGTATCATATTCTGATGTAATAACACCTCTGATATGAACATCAACTTTTGTTTTTGAGGTTTCTCCTCTTTATGTTGAGATGATTGATTCTCGAGCACGTTTGCCCTTTTGGTCTATAGACCTCAATCAAGCACTTTTTTGAAGTACTTTATCTCGAACCTATCTCTTTTATTCAAAACGATTAGTATTTGAATATTGGATCCAAACAACTTATTAGTTGACCAATCATATACTTTATAAAGCATATTGTTTTGAACAACAATCAATGCTATACCTAAGACAACAATCCTCTTTTTAGAAAAGAAATTTAAAGATTGCTTATTATAAGGATATGTATAAAAATATCATGACTTCAATCTAAGTTTATAACTTTAGGAATAGAAGTAAAGTAAATAGTGAGTTTTGAGTTTGAGTACCCGTTTGTGCTAGAGTGTATTTGTCTCAGACCTTGATGAGGCTTCTCTGACGCTCTTGATAGTCTCGAACCTTTGTGAGGCTCTCCTTTGAGTTTTGGATCTTCTGTGATACGTTCGTTAGTTAATCACATTCCATCTTTGTGGTATAGGTTCCCCCTTCATGGTTTCCAAGAGGTAGCCTTCCTCTGGATGGGATTCTAAGACTCGATATGGACCTTCCCAGTTCGGGCCTAGCTTTCCTTCCACTTTTCTTTTGCTTTTCTCGTTTAACCTTATGACAAGGTCTCCTTTAACAAAAGTGGCCAAGCGGACTCTTCTATCATGGTAGCGCTTGAATCTTTTCTTCACCTTGGCTTTGTAGACGAAATCAGTTACTCTCTTCTCCTCAAGGTTGAGACAAAGGTTTTCTTCGTTGGCCTTGCCATTTTCGTCATCTGGCTGAGAGGTACGGATAGAGGGGACCCCAATCTTCCTGGAGATGATCGCTTCGGACCCATAGTCTAAGCTATAAGGAGTCTCTCCTGTTGTTGTTGCTGGTGTGGTTCTATGGGTCCAGATCATATTTGGTGAGTCTTTGATCCAGTTTCCTTTAGCTCCTTCGAGACGCTTTTTGATGCCGCATACCAAGGCTCTATTCGTAGCTTCTGCTTGGCCGCTAGCTTTTGAATTATATATTGTGGCGAGCTACTGGTGTATTCTATACTCCTTGTACCCTTTCTCAAAGGGATCATTAGCAAATTGTGCTCCATTATCGGTCACAATGTATTTCGGGATGCCATAGCGACCCACTATGTTTTTCCAGCAGAAGTTGATAACAAGGGCCGTAGGGAAAGGCCCTACAAGATCTATGCCCCGTCGGACAAATGGCCAGTAATTTTGGATGATAATCATATTCTGTGGCATGTGGATCATCTTAGCAGACCTCTGGCGCTGGTGGCAAGAATCGGTATATCTTTTGGTGCTTTGTAGCATCATAGGCCAAAAATAAATCTTCTGTAGGAGCTTTTGAATAATGGTATGTGGATCTTGATAGCTACCGTAGAGGCGTAGACTCCTTCATGTGTTCCTTGAGAAGGGTACTCGTTTGGAGGTATTCGATGTAGGGGTTCCTCCATGTGTCTTAGATATCATTAGCCATGATGCTGCTCTTCTCGTAACTTCTCTCCGCTGGGGTTTCCATTAGCAATTCTTAAGAAGATCTTATGTTGAGGTCCGAAGAGGCAAGCTTGCTAAGTGCATCAGCCTTGTGGTTACCTTCCCGGGGGATAAGATTCGACTCATAATGTTGAAATTGATTCAAGAGAGGCTTAACTATCCCGAGGTATTTCTGGAGACTGTACTCTCAAGTTTCGTATTCTCCTTTAACCTGTTGAACCAAGATCTGTGAGTAACTGAAGATTTCGAGGTCCTCGACCTCAAGGTCTTCTGCTTCCAGGTTTTTAGCTAGTTTTAGTCTGGTACTGAGAGTTTCATACTCGACTTCATTACTGAAGTTTGCTGCCTTTTGATGACATCCTGAGTCAGTTTGGTTCCAGTTTGCCTCTAAATGTCCATTCTTCCACCATATTGACACTATGCATCATTTTTTCTCATCTTGTGCAACTGCAGTGCATTTGTGGAAATATATGCACTCAATTTGTTTATGGTGCAAAAGGATTTTACTCAGATGCCATTTCCTCTCTTCAAGCAGAAATGCTAGCCATTGAGGCTGGTATACACTATGGACTCTCTCTGGGATCCAATCTTTTCTGTGTGGAGTCAGACTGCAAGATTGCAGTACAAATGATAGCAGATCCAGATTCTGCACATTGGAAGCTTTTCTCCCTCTCTCACGGTATTAACTCTCTACTTGGATCCAACTCCATCAAACATGTTCTCAGAGAAGGTAACAAGCCAGCAGATTACCTTGCCAAGCTCACCACTCAGCTTCAAACTGATACAACCTATGACTGGTTAGCTGTCCCTATGGATCTAAAAGGTCTCTTCAATCTGGATGCATGGGATATCCCCTCTCTTAGAATTCCTACTACTCCTCAATGGTCTCAGATATTTGAGCATAGAATCTACAAACTTTTACTTAGCTCCTTTCAGGTTTTTTACTTCTTTTCCTTTCATTCTTACATTTAGTAGGTGGCCGCTTAGTGTTTCGCTTGCGATTCGCTTACAGGCTCCTTGCTGTTTTTGGGAAGTTTGATTTGGGGAGATATTCATTTCATTAGCTAGGTCTAGTTAGCGATCTACCTCTATTTGAAGCATTTTTTTATGCTTATGGCCTACATTGGGCTACTGTAACTTGTTTTGTATATGAACCTTATGCCACCCTTGGTGGTTTTTGATTTGGTTTGGGAAGCCAATAAAAATATCCCCCATCTTTTGATGGTTTCACCTAAAAAAAAAAAGTTAGCAGATAAAACTGCTAAAACTGCTTGGAGCTGTTAGCTACTGAAACTGCTGTAATAAAGCTGAACTGGCCATGGCCATATCACCATTAGGAATTAGCATATCTCCAACATAATATAAATATTTTCTTTGGAAAATTTTTAGAACCCATATACTTAAAGGATGGCACATGAATTCTTTTAGATCTATAAGAGCAAGTCCAACAGCTTTGCTATAATAGCAAATTTGCCCAAATATGGAGAATTTGGGCCTTTTTTGAACTCCAACAGATTCTCCATCCCATTCTCCATAATGGTGATATTGAAGAGAGAGAAGATTTGATTCCCCAAATTTAGAGAATGAGAAATTTTTTTTGGAGAACCAACATTTAATGCTTCTTGAAAACTTTTTGCTTATTTAATTCATTGATTGTTTCTCTTCAATAATTTTAAATGATGATATCATAAAATAATTACAATAAAATTTTATAAATATTTTTTTAAAATAAACCACCATAGGTGGGGGAATTTATTTGGCACCCCAAACCAAAATTAGGACAAGCCTAAAGTTTGTTACAGTAGAGATCTCAGATCTCAGAAGCAACTAAGCTTCCAAAAATACCTATAATTAGATAGCTCTGTGAACAGGTTATAATGAATCAGAAGCCTAGAGGGGAGCTTTTTAGTGATCGATAATGAAATATCGAGGCACAATTCAGCCACCCTTTGGAACTGTAACACAGAAAAATCAAACTGAAGCTTATGTACAGATACAAGTCCCAAAAAAACCAGAAATGGTTCAAAAAATGGCCATCTTGCAGATTCAGCATTGTGATCACTATAAGGGCTTTGTGTTGTGCCCTTGTTCAAAAAAACACTTTGAGTGCTGTTCGGTGAGCTGTTGTCATCTGGCCTGAGCAGAGAGTTTGTAGCCTGAGAAGTGTGTTTCTGGAATTCTTGCCTGAGCAGAACCAGCTAACTGCACAGGGAGCACACCTAATAGCATCTGTGTTATAAAATTCTACAATTAGCCATACCTAGACTATCTAGTCTAATCAATCCTTTTAACCTATCAGGTGCATTTCTAAAACGAAATGTATCAGATAAACACATGTTCAAACATTCTTTTGCCAGAAAGTCTGCAGGCAGATTGCCTTCTCTACAAATATGAGTGATTTTAGCTGCATGCATATTAAGAGCAGTACATAGAGAGTATACAGACCATTCAGCTTGTAGGGGATCAGTGATACCTTTCACAGCCAGTAAGCAATCAGATTCAATCTGAAATTGCATAAGTCCCCTTTGATGTGCTTCATACAGTCCTTCCTTGATTGCCAATGTTTCAACATGGAGAGGTGACTGAGCAAACATATATTTCATCCTAAGAGATACAGTAGCCCCCTGTCCATTTCTTACAGTAATTCCAATCCCACAGTAACCATTTTTAAAAGCAGCATCCACATTGATTTTTAAGCCACTGTCAGGGGGATACCACTTAATAATTTTGATCATTTTTGGCCTTTTATGTGAAATAAAAGGGACCAATTTTGAGCTAATTAAAAAAATGGTTCATCTCAGTATTTCCAAAGAGTGGATATGAAGTAAAAATGAGAGAGACCTGTTTTAAAGTATTTGTGCAGATTTCAGATGCAGGAACATCACAATTATGATACATTTGTCTGTTTCTTCTGAGCCTCAAGTGCCAGAATATCAACAAAGCTGTTATTCTGATCACTAGACTGTGGTTTTTTGAAAAGCCTCTGCATGACAGATAGTAATTAATTCTAGCTCTGAAATTAAGAAAGGATGGGGGCTGAATTAACAACACTCTATGCATTTGTGTCCAGACATGATGACAAGCGATTTCCCACGTCGTTAAATGGGACTCCGCGAGATCAAAATACTATTTATAAATCACCTACAACTTCTAACTACTAGAAAGTAGATAGTGGGAAGTAGGGGTCGAACCACAAGGAGAAGGGACTTGTAAGAGTGTTTTAAAGTAGAAAATAAGCATAATTATATATTATATAGTAAGCAATGTAAACAAGAGGGGTTTTGAGATTGGTTTGGATTACACTATGAAAGCAAATTAAACTATCATTAGCTACGCTAAGGGGATGATACTAGGATTATGAGGCCTTGGGAGGCAAATGACTTCAATTTCCAACTATCGACTTATCACCGAGCAAATGCAATTACAAGGAAGTTTAGACCATTTGTCAAGGATGAAAACATCATTCTCTCGAATGTAGCTAGAAAGGATGATAACACCACTCAAAAGCTCTCATTGTTGATTCACCTAGATGATAACATCATAAATAACTCAACAATGGTATTAGGATTAGAGAGAGACAAACTTACTCACACACCCGCAATAGCGAGAGCATACAAATAAGACATTTGATAACTAGCAAGAACCAAGACGATGATAGCATATATGTCTCGACTCCTACTTTGCTACTTAATGATATTGGAGTGAACGATAACGTTCTACCCACAATTCTAGCTATTCGTTGATAACAATCATACGTTAAAAAGGAATCTTCAACTCAAGTATACAATCACATATTAGGGGGACCAATGATAACATTCAATCCTTACCCAAACACATAATTGATTAATCATGCAAGTTCATAAGATTTCCACTTCTAACAACTCACATTTATCATGGCATTCCTTAACTACAATCACACAACAAGGGGAAGAAATTGTCATCACTCAACCCCTTCCATAGTCATTAATCTAACAACTAGAGATTACACTACCATTATGCTAAGTCACCATCATCATCACACTAAATTACTCTAACCAAGCTAACCTAATTAATGACTATGGAGCATGCAATTGATATAAAACACAAAGCCCATAACAAATTAAGCAAGATGAACAACATTCATGCACAAGAATTCAAGTTCATCAAATGATAATCCAAATATCAAGTTTAAGCATACAAGGCCCTCAAAGTTTCAAGGGAAATGAATTCAAATGTTCCCAAGGATCAAACTAAGCTATACTACAATAAATGGAATCAAACTACTAATCTAAGGGAAAGGAATGGAAGAAAAGGGAAAGAAAGATGAAGAAAAATGGAGCTCTACATGGTTGTGGCCGTTTTTGCTCTTGGGGGAGATAAGGGGTATTTATAGAATGCAGTGCACAGGCTGCGCGGCACTCCGCGCACTTTTGTGAAGGGCCGCGCACTTTAACCGGTTATCCGATTTGCATCTTCTAGTAGTCCATTTCGAAGCTCTTGATGAGAGGAATCCAATGGTATGATCCATGTGCTCTAATTCCTTTGCAAAAAGTTCCAAAATCAAGCTTCAAAATATTAGTGCATCACTTGTTTTTCAAAATGTAACTTTGACAAGTTTAGCTTTAAAGCTCCTTACTTTGTACCAAATGCTACCCAAATTAGATCTCAAATGTTATCAAAAGAAGAGTATATTTAGGGCTCATCAAATACCCCCACACTTAAACCTTTCTCGTCCTCGAGAAAGAACGATTAAAGTCTAAGTGCATACTCCTATCAATTTCACAACAAGACATTTGAGATCTTTACAAAATACAAACTTTCCTTAAGATGAAAACACAAGAATCATGTCTCATATTCTAATCCTAATGAAAGTTCTACCCAACCCCCAATATCATCATATAGTAAAGAGTGTGCCAAAAATACAAGTACAATGCAAATAATTTCCTTGACACAACCTTACCAAAAAGAGACCTCAAAATACATCACAAAAAGTTCATCAAAATGAGACCACCGAAACAAGAGCAAGTTTACCTCTCATTTTGCCTATGCGCCTTTCGGTTTTCACATAGCCCCTCTTTTTTTTTTTTCTTTTTTTTTAAACTCTCCTTTTGCCTATGTTATACCTAGCCTCTCATATTTCGCACACTCTCCTTTTGCCTAGGTTATACCTAGCCTCTCTTTACGCACACTCTCCTTTTGCCTAGGTTATACCTAGCCTCTCATTTTTCCGCACAAGCCTCTCACTTTTGCCTAGGCCTTGTTAATGTTTTGACCTATCCGGGCTTTTCACTCTTTTTCTTTTCAAAACAAATTATTCAAAAGAAGTACACATTTATACAATAGAGCAAATCAAAACATGGATACTAAATCCTCCCCCACACTTAAACTAAACATTGTCCTCAATGTTTTAGAACAATAACAAAACCAGGGAAAGGGAGTATGCACACACTAAGCACACAATTTCAGTACAAGCAAGAGAACATAGTGGCGGCAAGCCGATGCTAAGCGTTATCCATCATCAAGCATTACGAACAGTAAAAAAACAGAGCATAAGAATGAGAAAATAGAAGCTACCCCATCAGCTTGATATTGAAAGAAAGAGAGCTGTTGAGTGGGATGTCAAACTTGCTGGAGAAGGCAGAGTTTAGGTAGCTTTGCGGTGGCGTCATAGAAGAGTTGACGGCGGCAGAGTGTAGGTGGCCATGGTGGTGGTGATTGTTGGCTACAAATAGCTGCTGGAGTTGCAGAATTCCGGTCATGAGCAGGCTGGTGGCTGAGGCTGGCTGAGGCCGTGATCGAGGAGGGTAGAGATGGTGCAGAATATTGGTGGTGGTCGAGATTGATCGCCGACGGTCTGGGATCGGCCAGCGACTGGGATGTTGGAGGCGGCCCGCGGTAGTAGTGGTGAGGACGCCGGGCCAGTGTGATGAGAGTGGCGACGCTGGCGTTGACTGGAGAATGCATATGGCAGTGGAGTGGGAGCGATCGGAGATCAGCTTCGGTGGAGATAGACCGGGAGTTGATCGGAGTTGACGGCCTCCCTATACAGTGGAATCGGAGTTGATCGGCCGGTGATGGTGGTGGTGTGGACGATCCCTGTACAATGGAATCGGGTGGATTGTGGCGGCAATTGGTGGCCGGCGGCCGGTGAACGGCGGCGGAGGTGGCCGGGAAAGGTGGTGGAAGGTGAAGTGGTGTATTTGGGGAAGGTTGCAGCGGTGTGGTGAGCTAAATTTGGGGAAGGTTCGGAGTTGGTGGTCAGGTAGAGATCCGACGGCGGGTAGAGGTGGTGAAGTGGGTGGCCGATCGAGAGGTTTTGTGGGTGAGGAAGACGGGGGTGGTGGCCGGTGGCCAGTGAGGGGGCGGCCGACGTGGTGGTGAGTGGTAGATCGGGAGATGAAGTGGTGGCGGGAGAATGGTGGTGGAAGGTGGCCGGGGAGGGAGAGGTGTTGTGGATGAGGAAAAGATGGGATTTTTGGGTGAAAGTCAACAGAAGGGAGATGGAATTTGTTTTTTTTGTTTTTTTTTTGAAGTATAGGAAGTGCAGAGGCCAAGCAGTGGTAAGGACAGTCTCCAAAGGCCCGTGCACTTATAAGGGAAAATCGCCCTCCAGGAAACTCCGCGCAGCCCGCGCGGCACTAGACGCAATAATTTTCTGATTAACAAAGGCCCGCGCGGTACTTTTTTTTTTTTTTTTTTTTTTTTGTGATAAAAATTCCATTCCCCGATGCTTCCAAATTTCCTGCATCAAAACACTACCAAAGTGTAAAATCTTATAAACAAACGAAAAATCAAATAAACTAAAAATAAGCATCTTTTTTATTTTTATTTTTTTATAAGCATATAAAAGAGGAGAAAAAGAAAAAGAAAATCGTGGAGTTACGATCAAAATCGGTTTATTTAACGTCGTCGACACGACATAGGAGGTTCATCCCAATGGTACAATGGGTGCCTCAAGAGAAACTACGTTTTTTTAAGGTCGTCGTCACGACCCTAATGTTATTCAAATAACAAAAGATTAAAATCCCTCACCCTCACATGGAAGGTAAAGGAAATTTGAGGAGGTTTAAGAGGAGGATTGTATGGTTGAAGTTTTGGAGGAGTAGGGATAATTGGAAGTATGTATATATATGGCTTCCTAATCTCCTCTAAAACTAATGGAAGTGGTGGAATTGGTAGTATGGGTGGAGGTGGTGAATACAATGGTGGTGGTAAATATTCAAGAACAAAAACCTCACTTTCTACTTCAATAGATTCAAAAACCAACTCCTCATCCCATTGAACTTCTTCCTCATACAAAGAGGTGATTTCACTCACCAAAGTACTTGGAATAGGTTCTATGTGGGATGGTATTTCTTCAAACAACCTACCTGGCTCCTCTAATGGTTTGGGAAGTTGGGGAATTTGTGTAGTATGTAGAGGCAATGATGATAATGGTGATGGTAAAAATTCAAGAATAGCGATCACCTCCTTCTCTAATTCACTAGAGTCAACACACAACTCCTCATCCCATTGAACTTCTTTCTCATGCATAATGGTGGGATCACTCACCAAAACATTTGTATTAAGTTCCATTTGGGATGACACTTCCTCTAAAGATTGAGCTACCAAGAGCTTTACCTCTAAGGCCATTTCATGCATTCGCCTCTAAATATTTTCAAAATGCCGATTTCTTTCATCATCTATCGGATCTTTCTCTTGAGGCATATCCCAACAAGGTGGGGGCATGTCTTGGTACTCATGAGGTTGGTTTTCATCGAGATATCCATAATTCAAATGATCACTCCTTTGTGGCTCATAAGAATTGTAGCATGGATTATATCTTTCTTGACCTTGAAAACCAACTCTCTCCTCATCATAGCACTTATCAAGATAGTCACTTTGGTATGAAGAACCAAAAGACATTTCATTATTGTAGTGCTCATCTCTCGAATCAACATAACAAGACTCGTGGTAATAATTTAAACTATATACATCACACGAGCTTGTCAAATTATTCCTAATCCTTTCCTCATTAAAGGCAAGGAATTCTATGTAATATTTCCTACTTAGGGTAAACATAATATTAAAGTTTGAAATTTTTAGTGCAAGAGTTCTAGATCGGTACACACTACAAGTGGTGTCGTCCACAAAAGTACTCAAGCAATACACACTTCATGAAAATAGAAAGTTTTTTTTTTTGAAAAATTACAAATAGAAATATAATCTACGATGAAACACAAAAACAAAATACGCCTTCTCCCCGGCAGCGGCGCCAATTTTGACAAGCGATTTCCCACGTCGTTAAATGGGACTCCGCGAGATCAAAATACTATTTATAAATCACCTACAACTTCTAACTACTAGAAAGTAGATAGTGGGAAGTAGGGGTCGAACCACAAGGAGAAGGGACTTGTAAGAATGTTTTAAAGTAGAAAATAAGCATACTTATATATTATATAGAAAGCAATGTAAACAAGGGGGGTTTTGAGATTGGTTTGGATTACACTATGAAAGCAAATTAAACTATCATTAGCTACGCTAAGGGGATGATACTAGGATTATGAGGCCTTGGGAGGCAAATGACTTCAATTTCCAACTATCGACTTATCACCGAGCAAATGCAATTAAAAGGAAGTTTAGACCATTTGTCAAGGATGAAAACATCATTCTCTCGAATGTAGCTAGAAAGGATGATAACACCACTCAAAAGCTCTCATTGTTGATTCACCTAGATGATAACATCATAGATAACTCAACAATGGTATTAGGATTAGAGAGAGACAAACTTACTCACACACCCGCAATAGCGAGAGCATACAAATAAGACATTTGATAACTAGCAAGAACCAAGACGATGATAGCATATATGTCTCGACTCCTACTTTGCTACTTAATGATATTGGAGTGAACGATAACGTTCTACCCACAATTCTAGCTATTCGTTGATAACAATCATACGTTAAAAAGGAATCTTCAACTCAAGTATACAATCACATATTAGGGGGACCAATGATAACATTCAATCCTTACCCAAACACATAATTGATTAATCATGCAAGTTCATAAGATTTCCACTTCTAACAACTCACATTTATCATGGCATTCCTTAACTACAATCACACAACAAGGGGAAGAAATTGTCATCACTCAACCCCTTCCATAGTCATTAATCTAACAACTAGAGATTACACTACCATTATACTAAGTCACCATCATCATCACACTAAATTACTCCAACCAATCTAACCTAATTAATGACTATGGAGCATGCAATTGATATAAAACACAAAGCCCATAACAAATTAAGCAAGATTGAACAACATTCATGCACAAGAATTCAAGTTCATCAAATGATAATCCAAATCTCAAGTTTAAGCATACAAGGCCCTCAAAGTTTCAAGGGAAATGAATTCAAATGCTCCCAAGGATCAAACTAAGCTATACTACAATACATGGAATCAAACTACTTGATACGAGTATAAATGGAAAACTAGGTTAATTAGGAATTATTCTCTTACCAAGATTTTTCCTATAAATATGTGTTTTAATTCTAGTAAGATTTTATTTATTTTCCATAATAGTTATAGAATTAGATTTATTATTTCCAGATTAATGTTAGGATTGTGATTTTTATTCAAGGTTATAAATATATGCCTCAGCCTTGTAATTTGGGGACAGAGATTTATTATAAAGAAAAAGGAGGTTTTCCGGATTAATTGACAGTTGTTCAATTTCAAGATTCAGTTGAGTCGCCCATGACAGGTGTTCGTGGTTTCTAGTTAATTGGCTGACAGCCGTTCAAGCGATTTTCATATCCCAAAGCAATTTATATATATTCCGCTGCAAGAAAGTAAATTAACAAGAAAATACGCATCACTACTAATCTAAGGGAAAGGAATGGAAGAAAAGGGAAAGAAAGATGAAGAAAAATGGAGCTCTACATGGTTGTGGCCGTTTTTGCTCTTGGGGGAGATAAGGGGTATTTATAGAATGCAGTGCACGGGCCGCGCGGCACTCCGCACACTTTTGTGAAGGGCCGCACACTTTAACCGTCGATCTGATTTGCATCTTCTAGTAGTCCATTTCGAAGCTCCTGATGAGAGGAATCCAATGGTATGATCCATGTGCTCTAATTCTTTTGAAAACATTTCCAAAATCAAGCTTCAAAATATTAGTGCATCACTTGTTCTTCAAAATGTAACTTTGACAAGTTTAGCTTTAAAGCTCCTTACTTTGCACCAAATGCTACCCAAATTAGATCTCAAATGTTATCAAAAGAAGAGTATATTTAGGGCTCATCACATGACCATTTACCAGACATTTATTAAAATAGTGCTCAATTGTGTCATGATCACTACTAAGCATGCATTTTGATGGGAGATGGAAACCAAATTTTACTAGAACTTCTGAGAAAGGAAGTAATCTATTTCTCATTCTCCAGATAAAAATTGATACCTTTTTTGGTAAGCATTTGTCCCAGATTTTGGCAGATTGACTTGAAGAGTTGCTTTGTCTGGTTCTGAAAGCCTGATTTGCAGATTTTACAAAAAATTCACCATTTCTTCCTGGCTTCCAGATGAGCCTGTCCTTATGATCAAACTTAAGTGTAGAAGCCTGCAACAGTTGAAACTGATTGGTAGCCAGATGAGGCTCCAAGAGTTTAGAGTAATAATCCTTTTTGATAAAAAATTCAGAAATAGTGATATTAGGAAAAGGGAGATCTATATTTTGTGTCCATCTGTAGAACAGTGCTCCTTCCCCTAGCCAATTTGCATCCCAGAATGGACTGTTACCCTCACCCACTAATACCACTGAGCATGAGTTTGCCAATTCTATAATATCACATATCCTCCAAGCCTGTGAAACTTTGTATGTTTGTGGGAGTGACCATAAGTGTCTGGTCCAAATGGATGTGTTGTGTTGCATCTTCCACTAGAGTTTAGTAGAGAAGGCAGTAATGACAGTCCTAATGTCCCTAATTCCTAGACCATTTTCTGCAATAGGTAGACATAAACCAGGCCATTTCCTCCAACTCCTCTTTTGCCCATGCTCAGATTCTCCCCAAAAGAACTTAGAGAAGATCCTTTCCATCTTTTTCACCACTTGCAATGGAGGTTTCAGTACTGCAATTATATGTGTTGGGATGGCTAAGAGTACATAATTTATGAGGGTTAGCTCCCCAACACTAGTTAACCAGTGATTCTTCCAGTTTAAAATTGGCTTCTCCATTCTCTCCAGTAGAGGCTGGTAACGTCTGATAAGGTTCCTTCCTTTGAACACTGGAACCCCAAGGTAGGAGAAAGGCATTTTTCCAAGTCTCATTCCCAGAATTCTTTTTGTTACTCTAACTCTATCAGTGACTTATGTGTGTTGGATGTAGAATTCAGACTTTGAGAAGTTTATCTTCTGGCCAGATACTGCCTCATATGCTTGAAGAAAGGATTTTAACCTTCTTAAAATCCTTTTTTTGGCACTGACAAAGTTGGCTGTATCATCAGCATACATCAGTTGAGTTACTGGACTAACATTTCTTGGCATTGCAAAACATTCCAAATACTGAATCCTCACAAGTTCCTTGATACCTCTTGAGAAGGCCTCAGTGATTATATTGTATAGGTATGGGGAGAGTGGATCCCCTTGCTTGATCCCCCTTGATGTAGGGAAAAAACCAGTGGCAGCACCATTGATGAGCACTGAAAACCAGGCATTGTCTATGTTTTGGAGAATTATTCTGACAAAGGCACCATGGAAGCCAAACTTTTGCATCACTGAGTTGAGAAAATCCCAAGAAACCCTATCAAAAGCTTTCTGCATATCAAGCTTTACAATAAGATTTTTTGAGTTTTTATCACTGTTCAGGAGCTTCACCATTTCCAGCATCTGTAGTATATTATCAGCAATGTCCCTACCTTGCAAGAAACCATATTGTTCTTCTGATATAATATCATTCATCAGAGGCTTCATTTTGTCCATCAATACTTTGGAGAATATTTTGTTGAGATAATTGGGTAAGCTGATTGGTCTGAAATTCCCAAAAGTTGATGGATTCTCTTTCTTAGGAATTAAAGCCAGCCAAGTACTGGAAATAGCTTTTGGAAGCCTCTGTCCTGACAGAAATTCCTTGGCTGAAGACATCAAATCTATTTTTATTATTTCCCAACAATATGTGTAAAAATGCCCAGAAAAACCATCAGAGCCAGGTGTACCATCTCTGTTTAGTCCAAAAGTGGCATCTCTAAGCTCCTCCATCTCCAACTCTTTTAGCAACTCTTCATTCTGCTCATCAGTGATTACAGTTGGGATGACATCCAAAAAATGCTTGTTGTACTGGCCTGTGAGATCAATCTCATCCATCTTTTCATTCAGGAGGTCTTCAAAAAATCTAATGCCCTCTTGTCTGATATCCTCAGGTTCAGAAAGCCAATTCCCATTACCATCCTTGATTTTTGTTATTCTTACCTTGCATATTTTTTATTTGATAGCATTGTGGAAGTATCTAGAATTAGCATCACCCTCCTTTAGCCATTTTACCTTTGCTTTTTTCTTCCAAAAAATTACAAACTCTTTCTCAGCCCTAATCAGAAGTGCCCTCTCCCTGTTTAGACTGATCAGATCTTGTTCATTCCCTGAATCTTGGTATATCTCCTCAAGAGCAGCAACCTTGTTCTCTGCATCCATTAAATTCTGATGTACATTCCCAAAATTTTCTTTATTCCATTGCTTGAGCCCGAGCTTTAGTCTCTTCAGCTTAAAAACCATGTTGTATAATCCAGTGTACTGTGATGGCTGTTCCCAGTTTGACCTAACAATTTCCAGAAAATCTTGTCTGCCTTTCCACATTTCTTGGAATCTGAATGGCTTGGGAGTGCATTCCACTGAATCTTGGATTGAGATCAATAAGGGGTTGTGGTCAGAGGTTGTTCTGTTCAGTACATGAACAGAAGTATGGGGGAATTTGCTAATCCAATCCATTGTGCACATAGCCCTATCCAGTTTCTGCAATAGCCTCTCTTCCTTAACTCTATGATTAGTCCATGTGAAGGTACTACCCACTGTGGGAACCAGTATTAGCCTCTCTTACATTCCAGATTAGCATATTAGCTATTAATGTGTAACTAACCATTAAAACAGTTAATTTTAGGCCTAGGTCTGAGCATTCTACTGAAATCAGATAGATCACTCTTTTTAGGATTTTTAGTAGATGTGTGGGAGTCAGCAGCCTTACCTGAAGCTGCTGAAGAAATACCTGTCTGTGGAGGGCTGATGGCCTCTTGTTCATCATTTGTGTTGATGCTTTTCAGCACCCTTATGGGGGATGGGATGTCTGGGTCATCCAAAGTGTCTTCATCTTTCAGGCAATTAGCTTCCATGGTCTCATCAATTTGTTCAATCTGCAGTGGAGAAAAATAATTGGAAATCTCCATTGGCTGATAAGGAACCATGGCAAGGGAGTGAGTTGCAGCAGAGGTGTTAGTGAAAATGTGCTTGTGTGTGTGGACTTTGTGTTTGAGAATTTTTTTGAAACCATCAATGGCAATCTCATCTAATGGATAAAAGGATACTGCTGGCTTCTTGACTCCTTTGATCAGAGTTTCCTTGGGATGGCTGGGGGCTTGGTATGGGATCATCATAGAGCCAGTGTTCCCAGCAATCTGATTGTCTCTTCTGACTATTTTTTGTTGGAGATTGTCTCTATTCTTCTGCTCTACTGAGAGACCAGAGGAACTAGCCTGCTGTGAGTGAGGTTGCTGCTGTGAGTGAGGCTGCTGCTGTGGTGCTTTCCATCTCTGAGTCCAAGCTTTTCTTAGCTCAGGGTGCTGCAATCTGCAAGTGCTATCTGAATGGCCTAGCTTACTGCAATGCTTACAGTATTGAGGGAGGTTTAAAAATTCAACTTTACAATCCTTAAAATCCTCAGGACAACCTAATTGGATAGAACTTATGATTTCCTCAGTAAGATCAACCTCTACACAGATTTTTAGTGTGGAGGGCCTGGTGATTTGTTGTGTAGCTGTGTCTGCTTTGAAAAACTTTCCGATTTAAGATTTTCGACATCCTCTAGCATAGTATTATTATGATAGTAGAGTGGAATATCTCTTACCAGAACCCAAACCGGAACTACCGGAGACTCATGTTCCGGCGAAAAGTCGGGTGACCATTTTAGTACCTTCATGTGAGCTCCAGCCACCGTCCAGAATGGCTTCAACCAGCATTTCTGGTAATCAGATTGATCTTGGAATCTGATGAGCACGTGTTTATAGTCGAGCGATCCCAGTTGGAATCTTCCAGTGAACCCCATGGATTGAAACGCAGCTTGAATATTAGCCATCATTGGTTTCGCTCTCTGGAACTTTCCGATGAGGGCGTTGCTGTAATGACTGGCCAGAATCTGGACCAATTTCTGATCATACGTACATGACTTTTTACCATTGAAATTGGTAATAGGTCGTATCTCTTGATTGGAGGGAAGGGAAGTGGAAAGAGGGGGGATTTGTGATGATAAAATCCGACTGAATATTTTTCCGGCAGTGTCGCCGCCGTAAGGCTGCGGCGGCTCCGCCATGGGAGATTCGGTAGAGGTACGTTATCAGTGATAAAAGTGTCGGTAACGGCTGATAACGGTTAGAAAA
Source organism: Sherardia arvensis (assembly GCA_948330725.1). Taxonomy (NCBI): domain Eukaryota; kingdom Viridiplantae; phylum Streptophyta; class Magnoliopsida; order Gentianales; family Rubiaceae; genus Sherardia; species Sherardia arvensis. Next base: position 36,848,833 of record OX415236.1, on the reverse strand, counting down.
AAAGGGGTTTGGAACATGGTAGTGGGGGCGCGTGGATTGCACTCGATGAGAGAGGGCAGAGCTTTTTCTCAGTTGAAGTCGAATAGTGAATGAGCATTACTTAATCTTTTATAAAAAATACATATTCTAAAAATAAGAATAAAAACGATTGTATTAAGATCTCATATGACTATTTTTACATGTACATATCTATTGATATTTAATAATCAAATATAATCTATTTTCCAATATAAATTTACTAAATTTTAAGTTCACAAATATATTTATTTTGACTTTTGCTTATAAGTCATAACGTTTAAATAAATCTTTTTTTATTGCAAACATTTTATTTCTAATGGTTGAAAAAAATAACTTGTAATAAATTATTGAAAAGAGATGAGTCTAATTATTCATAATACGTTACAATAGTAATAATATTGTAATTCGTAAAGTGTTATATTTTCAAAATATATTTTTATTATTTAATATTATGGTGTAAGTAATGTCAAATATTAAATGTCATTGTAATGTGTATTTTAAGTTCATTATTTGTTTGTTAATTATTATTTGGACTTATTGAATATATGATTTTAAAAATAGAAGACAATTGGATAAACATGTAGTATTAAATGTTCATAAATTTTAGGGAATGAAAAATGAAGAAACTGTTGGAGTTGAGGCAAAAAAATATGGGGAATGTGGGATTTGCTTCCCTATTATGGAGAATGTGAATGGAGAAACTGTTGGACTTGCTCTAACCTCTTGGGCAGATGCAACCACTGTAAATTTTTGAGAATTTACCACATGTATTAGGTTTCTGGATCATCACATCATCATAATTTTCAAAAACAGGGAAATCCTTTGAATCTTATCAGGAAAACCATGTTTCAAATCATTCACATGTAGAGAACTCGGAAATAGATAGGTCAATAAACGACACATCTAAGTTCTCATTCCAAACATCAAATTTTGGAAATCATCTCGTTTAGAGTCTTCCTTCCCAACCAATATTTGTGGGAGACTCTTTAACCCTTATCCACATGATACAGGGTGATGTCTCCCGCTCCATGGAGATAATCTCGATTGTTGATGACATTTTGAGTTTACTATAACACTGTAGTTTTCAGATGTCTTTTTGGATTGCTCGATTTGAAAATGTAAAGTCAAGAATTATTTAGTTGGCAATTTTTATGAACGGTGAAGACTTTGACATGAATTCATGTCAGGCGCCAAGTTCTTCAGGAAATTCGACATGAAGTAATGTAAAGAAGACGCAGATTCAGAAAAATAACAAACAAGGAAGTCCAAGATTAATTATGGCTGATTGAGCAAATATGTAAAGACAATATTCAGCCGAATCCAATCTAGATTATATTTTGTGTTTTATTTGGTAAGATTAAAACATATTAGGAATAGAACCAAATTAATATGGTTTATTCCTAATTTGATCTAGATTAGAACATTCTTTTTCCTTATGTAATAGAATAGAAAATATGAAAATCATAATCATACAGAGAAAAGAAGAGTGATGGATCCGATTGATCAAGGGATCCAATGCTCTATAAATACAGGACCTTATGGCTATATTCAGCATCGATTCAGGAACTTTGACGCATAAGCATAAACTGGGAGTTTGAGGTTTTTGCACAGAAGAATCGATGCAGAAGTTAGAGCCATGGTTGAGGTTCACTCACATTGATCGACAACGAGAAACGACAACAACGATCGGGAGATCAACAACAAAGGAGCTTGTGTTTGGACAGCTTGAGGAAGTGCAGCCTTGACTCACACTAGTTATAGAGTTAAGTAGCAAAAGGGTTTTTGTACTGTAACTGGGCTTTCTAGTGAATATCTTCAAGTTGGGCAGAGCTGCCTCGCAGAGTAGGTTGGAATACCGAACTGCATTATCAATTGCTGTGTTCTTTACAATTCTGCATCTTAGAAATTATAAGATTTTCTGACTGCAAGACATTATAATGTCCCGTACACAGTAACTGATAAAGTGATCTAAATTAATAAACCGATCGAATTTAGGTAGACTCACAACATCAATTGGTATCATAGCTGGTGCTTAAATATCCCTTGACTACAAGGAGAGCAGATCCGAACAGAATTCTACCTATGGCGAGCAGAGAAAGAGGATCTACCACTAAGCCACTCTTGCTTGAAGGAGAGGCAAATTATGTATTCTGGAAGACAAGAATGAGAGTCTTTATTGATGTTGTTGATGATTATGCATGGGATGCAGTTATGACAAGTTGGTCTCCACCTGTTGAACCCGAGAGTCAAGAAGAAGGAGCTGTAGAAGTACTGAAGCCCAAAATTTTATATACTCCCACAGAATTAAAAGCATATCAAGCAAACTCCAAGGCTTTGAATGCCATCTTCACTGCGGTTGATTTAGAGCAGTTTAAATTCATCTCTAACTGCACTACAGCCAAGGAAGCATGGGATATATTAGAATCAGTACATGAAGGAGATGCAAATGCTAGGGAGAGCAAACTGAGTGTGCTAACTGGACAATATGAACTCTTGATGATAAAACCATTGCCCAGTTTAACAGCTGATTCAGAGATCTAATGAATAAAATGGTTGCTCTTGGCAAGAAACATAAACAACCGAAGCTGATCATGAAGTTCCTTAGGTGTCTACCAAAGGGCAAATTTGAAAATAAAGTGGAAGCCATAAAAGAAGCCAGAGACCTAACCAAGATGACTCTGAATGAGCTGGTTGGGACATTACAAGCCTGTGAGATAGAATATCATCGTGATTCTGAAAAGAAGACCAAAAAGAACTTAGCTTTCAGAACCACTGAAAATAGGGAAGTTGAATGTCCAAGCAATGATGAATGCAATGAAGAGATAGCCTTATTGACCAGAAATTTCTCCAAAATTCTGAATAAAGTCTCAAACCTGAACTCTCAAGATCGACCAAGTAACTGGAAACCTAGAGCTCAAGATCCAAGAAACTTCAGGTCTTCAAGACAGCAGCAGCAAAATCCCAGAATAAACATAGATTGAAGCAAAGATGAAAGGTGCAGAAACTGCGGAGGTTTAGGGCATTTTCAAAATGTTTGTCCTAGTGCCAAAATGAGTGATCAAGCTATGATTTCCAGCTAGAGTGATGAAGATGAAGATATTGAAGGTCTAACAAGCAATTGTGTTGCTTTTGGAGCTAAGATTACTGAAGTAACAGTTGCAGGAAAGAGACATTCGAATGTCCAAAATGATAATACTGAAGAATCAGTTCATGAATAGAGAGTTCTTACATTGACCTGCATAAATCTTGGGAAAAGATTGTTAAGATCAACCAAAAGCATACAAAAGATAAGGCAGAATTGAGGATGGAGAATGATGAACTACAGGAGAAGCTGACTAGTGTAACTGAACGAGCTGAAAAGGCAGAAAGTGCAATCCATAGACTCAATACTGGAAGAGCCAAACTTGATGAGTTATTGACAATGAGTCAACATACTAGACATGGTATTGGATATGAAAACAGGCCATCACAAATTCTGAGCAAGTACAAGGAGGCAAAATTAATAGTGGAAAAAGATGAGCAGGCTCAAATATAGAAGAAGAAACGAGCTCGAAGGTGTAGCTATTGCAAAATGACTGGACACTCTAAGAACGTGTGTTTTATTCTTTTTCGAGACATGGACCACTTAAAGCAGTGCAAGACATTTAACTGTCCAGAAGAAGAATACACTGCCAGTACAACGAAGCCGACAGTAGAATGTCCATAGTGTTCCACTACCAATTAGCAAGAAAGTATGGCTACCAAAATTCACCATTGTATGCTACTCAAGTTATGTGTGTCATCATGCTGAATCTCAAGATGCATGGTATTTTGATAGTGCCTGTTCAAGACACATGACTGGATCACCAGATTTACTACAACACAAAAAACCCTATTTTGCTGGATCTGTGAAGTTTGGAGATGGAAAGAGAACCAAGATTATTGGAAAAAGGGATCTGGTGATTGAAGGATTTCCAGTGTTTACAAACGTATTCTTAGTTCAAGATCTGAAAGCAAATCTATTGAGAATCAGTCAACTGTGTGATAGTGACATGTCTGTAAATTTTGACAAACAAAAATGCACAGTCAAGTATGATGGAGGGATGTTTACTATATCAAGGTCATCTGATTACTGCTATCTTTTGGATGAGAAACTACAGTGCAATAGTGCAATTGTGAATGATGAGAAGTTATGGCACAGAAAGTTGGGACATATGAACTAAAAATCCCTGATTAAAGCATCAAAGACTGGAGTTTTAAGAGGATTGCCCAAGCTAAATGAGATATCTAGAGAAGTTTGTGGAACTTGTCAACTCGGTAAGCAGACAAATAAGAAACACAAGGCAGTCCATGAGATTACTACATATCAAGTCCTAGAGCTATTACACATGGATTTGATGGGGACTATGAGGAATTCAAGTGTTGGAGGAAAGAGATACATCTTTGTCTGTGTTGATGACTATTCAAGATATACTTGGGTGAGTTTTCTCAAAGAAAAATCTGATGCTATTCATGTATTTAAAAACCTGGTCAACAGATTACATACAGAGAAAGATGCTTCAGGAGCAAGGATTATTAGACTCAGAAGTGACCATGGAAGAGAATTTGAGAATACACAATTTCCCTAATTATGTGACCTCTGGGAATTCATCATGAGTATTCAGCTCCTTATACTCCCCAAATGAATAGAATTGCTGAGAGGAAGAACGGGACTCTAACAGAATTGGCTAGATTTATGATTGCTGCAAAGAATGCTGGTCTAAAGTGGTGGGCAGAAGCAGTTGACACTGCATGCTATGTAATTAACAGAGTATACTTGAGACATTTGACTGAAAAGACACCCTATGAGATATGGAGATGAAGAAAGCCTGATGTTTCATACTTTCATGTGTTCGGAAGCAAGTGTTATATTCTTCAAGAGAAAACATTACTTGGAAAGTTTGAAGAGAAGAGTTCAGAAGGGATGTTTCTTGGTTATTCTACCACTAGCAAAGCTTACAGAGTACTGCACTTAAAAGATAACATTGTTATGGAGTCACACAATGTTGTAGTAGATGATTTTGAGGAATCTGATCAGATAGAAGAAGATATTGTAGCTTCTACTGACAGGAATGAATAGCCTTCTCCAGACATTTTAGTGTCCAGCGATCAAAATGCTTTTATTATACTGGCAAACTCTGACAACGCTGATAATTCTGTTCCTGAACACGTCACAACTAATGATGATACTACTCCTGAACCTGTAGTAACTAAAACGGAGTCTATCAGAAGACATAGAATGCAACTTCGACAAACTGAACCTATAAACTACAAACAGTTAGCTGGTTATTCTTGCTTTATCTCCACCTTAGCAGAATATTCTTGTTTCATCTCTATGATTAAACCGAAGAACGTGAAAGAAGCATTAGAGGATGAGTACTGGATAGCAGCCATGCAAGAAGAGTTAGAACAGTTTACCAGGAATGATGTATGGGTACTGACTCCAAGGCCGACTCATTCGAATGTCATTGGCACAAAATGGATCTTTAAGAATAAATCAGATGCTGATGGATTAGTTGTTCGAAACAAGGCCAGATTAGTTGCTCAAGGATATACAAAAGTTGAAGGTGTCGATTATGATGAAACTTTTGCACCTGTGGCAAGGCTTGAAGCTATTCGATTGTTACTTGCTGTTGCTTGTGTTATGAACTTCAAAGTATACCAGATGGATGTGAAGACAGCTTTTCTAAATGGGATTGTTAAGGAGGAAGTTTATGTAGAAGAGCCTAAAGGATTTGAAGATCCATACTTTCCAGACCATGTATACAAACTAAATAAGGCACTATATGGATTGAAGCATACTCCAAGGACATGGTATGAAAGATTGACACAGTTTCTGACTAAAAAGGGCTACAAACGAGGGGGAGTGGATACAACATTGTTTGTATATCAACAAGATAGACATAAAATTATTGTTCAAATCTATGTGGATGATATTGTATTTGGATCTACATCACCAGCACTGGTAGAAGGATTTGTGAAGTTGATGAAATTTGAATTTGAGATGAGTATGGTTGGAGAGCTTACTTACTTTCTGGGATTACAAGTTAAGCAAGAAAATGATGGGATATTCATTAATCAACAGAAGTATGCTCAAAATCTAGTGAAAAGGTTTGGTTTGACTAGTGCAAGTACTTCCAGAACACCTATGTCAGCAACTGCAAAACTCACAGAAGATAAATTTGGTGAAGCAGTTGATCGAAAACTATACAGAAGCATGATTGGATGTCTACTATATTTGACTGCTAGTAGACCAGATATATGCTTAAGTGTTGGCATCTGTGCTCGATTTCAAGCAAACCCAAAGAAGTCTCACCCTTCTGCTGTCAAAAGAATAATCAAATATGTTAGTGGAACTTCAGATTTTGGTGTATGGAACTCTAGATATCAAGGTTCACAGTTGGTTGGATTCAGTGACTTAGACTGGGCAGGCAATGCTAATGACAGGAAAAGTACAACAGGAGGTTGTTTTTATGTTGGTGATCATTTAGTTTCTTGGTACAGTAAGAAACAAAACTCAATTTCCCTTTCCACTGCTGAAGCTGAATATCTGGCTGCTAGAAGCTGTTGTGCCCAAATGCTCTAGATGAGACAGATCATGAAGGACCATGGATTCAAGGATGTAACACTCACTATGTTGTGCGACAATCAAAGTGCTATTGACATTGCAAAGAATCCTATTCAATACAACAGGACCAAGCACATTGGCATTAGACATCACTTTATCGGAGATCTTGTGGAGAAGAAGGATATCACATTGATTCATGTCCTTACTGCACAACAATATGCTGATATTTTCACTAAGCCTCTAGATGGTGAAAAATTTGAAGATCTCGGGCAACACTTAGGTGTTTGCAGGATGTGAGGTAATTTTTACACGTAGTTTTTATAAAAAGAAAATTAAAAAAAATAAAATATTTTAGCAGTAGTCTTTCATTCTGCACTTCATTTGAAATTCCACGGCGAGCTGAAGAGAAGATGGTAGTTAAAAAATTTGATTGTCTTTGCGACCAAGAAGAGTGGCTGGAGCCTGGTTAGACATTCGACTGTCTACAGGGTCTAGGCTGGAGAAGGAGGCGACTGAGCAGCTGCTCTTACTGATGATGATGCTACTGCTGCTACTACTAATGAAGGAATGGAGGCTTCAGTACATAGTGAGCATTCACAGTCCAGTAAAGATGATGATCCTGGGACTGACGACGACATTACTGCTCTTAAGGAGTGAACTTTGGGGAATTTACAAGCACCTGCTGAGTACTGCACCAGCTACATGAAGACAAGCAAAGAGGCTTTGGCATTTTAATGTCCCAGGGGGAGAGTAGTTTGATATTCTTGGACTTCTTAAACTTTAAAGTTTATTTCCATGTAATATGTTTTTCTGATGTTCTGGACATTCGACTGTCCTCTGCGTGACCTGTAACTTTTGATGATCTACAAGTTGTTCAAGGATTCAGGGGGAGTTACAACAACACTTATGTGCTATGAAGATAAGTTTAAAATTCAAGAAGTGTTGGGTTCATAAAAATGCCAAAGGGGGAGATTGTAAAGTCAAGAATTATTTAGTTGGCAATTTTTATGAACGGTGAAGACTTTGACATGAATTCATGTCAAGCGCCAAGTTCTTCAGGAAATTCGACATGAAGTAATGTCAAGAAGACGCAGATTCGGAAAAATAACAAACAAGGAAGTCCAAGATTAATTATGGCTGATTGAGCAAATATGTAAAGACAATATTCAGCCGAATCCAATCTAGATTATATTTTGTGTTTTATTTGGTAAGATTAAAACATATTAGGAATAGAACCAAATTAATATGGTTTATTCCTAATTATATCTAGATTAGAACATTCTTTTTCCTTATGTAATAGAATAGAAAATATGAAAATCACAATCATACAGAGAAAAGAAAAGTGATGGATCCAATTGATTAAGGGATCTAGTGCTCTATAAATACAGGACCTTATGGCTATATTCAGCATCGATTCAGGAACTTTGACGCATAAGCATAAACTGGGAGTTTGAGGTTTTTGCACAGAAGAATTGACGCAGAAGTTAGAGCCATGGTTGAGGTTCACTCACATTGATCGACAACGAGAAACGACAACACGATCGGGAGATCAACAACAAAGGAGCTTGTGTTTGGACAGCTTGAGGAAGTGCAGCCTTGAGTCACACTAGTTATAGAGTTAAGTAGCAAAAGGGTTTTTGTACTGTAACTGGGCTTTCTAGTGAATATCTTCAAGTTGGGCAGAGCTGCCTCGCAGAGTAGGTTGGAATACCGAACTGCATTATCAATTGCCGTGTTCTTTACAATTCCGCATCTTAGACATTATAAGATTTTCTGACTGCACGACATTATAATGTCCCGTACACAGTAACTGATAAAGTGATCTAAATTAATAAACCGATCGAATTTAGGTAGACTCACTACATCAGAAATTGTTTAGACACACATGATTACACACTTTGCTAAATATAGCGCCAGTGTTTTCCAACGTCTCTTGTATCATTTTTCATGAGAATAAAATGATAATATGTTGCTTTGTTTCTTCAAATTTTTCACCCGGCAGTATCCTACCAATATTATTTCATATTTACATATTTACTGAGAAAATGTAATTCACTGTAACTGGTTTGTCTGTATTATCTGAAATATATAGGACTACAAGAATACAAATACAATGTATCTAGACTAGTCTAAATATGGTACATAAATATATACAAATCAATCACAATTATCCTCATGATAATTGTGATATTCTATCACCCCACTTCAAGCGAAGCGTCGGATGAGAAGCCACACAAAGCTTGGACCGAAATAGTGTGAAGAGAGGACCATGGAGACCTTTGGTGAATATGTCAGCAATCTGTAAGGAAGTAGGGAAATGACTAACACGAAGCCTGCCAGAAGCACCAACTCTCGAACAAAGTGGTAGTCAATGTCAATATGCTTAGCCCGTTTGTGAGCAACGGGGTTTTGAGCAAGGAAAATAGCACTAATGTTGTCACAAAACAGTAAGGGTGAAGACTTCAGCGGCGCCAATTTGATAAGTCGTTTTTCTACCAAATAAACCTGCAAACAATTAGGTTTAAATTCAAGTATAGAGTAAGCAAGGTCGATCCCACGAGGAACAGTGTAATCAGATTCTTATATCTAAAGATATAGCTTTTGGTTAGTAACCACCTTTTATGTTGAAAGAGTCCGCATTAACTATCTAAGAACTAAACTACACTAAACTAAGAATGCAAATAACAATTAAAATAAACAATGCAAAGAACACGAAAACACTCACACAATGCAATCCGGTTACAGGTAAATCCACATTAACAATTCATTCAATCACTGGCTCAGTAATTTATTAAGTTGTATAAACCAATCAGTTATAGACCTTCGAGAATAGCACACCCAATCCAATTTCTTCTTTCTTTGTCGATAGCCGGCAAGAATAGCTAAACTGACTACTTCTCTAATCAAGATACAACCTAGCTGGAATAGCCTAAACCTAGATTTAATATCTCAACAGCATTAAGCACCAAAGAAACCTGATTCAGATAATATAGAATCAGAAAACAGTTGTCACAGATTATCTACCCTGTATTCCCATCTATTGGCATTTAGTTTCGCCACTAATTGAATCTACCCTCTAAATACAGAGAAGTAGAGGAACTCAATCGGCACTATTTTAAATAACAGAAGACTGATTAGATCTCAAGAAATTTAGAAATAAACAGGATGCACAGAGAATAACAAAGAATCCACACAACAAAATTATCAAGCACATTTAGGCCTCACATATGAATCATAGTTAATGCTTCAAAACCCTTACCAGAAACAAACCTAGCTACTAAACATATGAAAAACAATCATATAATTAAACACGAAACTAATTATAAAGAAAAGTAAAAGAAAACTTAGTGTCGATCAATGATAAAAAACGTATGTGTTGGCTGGCTCCAAAGCCTCAGATGGCCTCCAAACTCCGGAACCCCCAAAATAATATAATGTCTAAGTATATATAGGTTTTAGGGTAAACAAAACCCTCATCTGAATATTACAAGGAATTGGACTAATAAATTAATATATTATAATATAATTGGGTCTTCAAATAAATCTTCATTGTCTTCTCCATGTAGCCCAAATAAGGCCAATTTATTAAGACCGCGACTGCAACAATTTAGCCCAATATTGATTTCTTCAAGAACGTATAGCTGATTAGTGATCGACATGTCGAAGCACAACTTAGCCGCCCGTAGAAAAAAACCAGTAATAGAATTACATCTTCAACTCGCAGGCGTCTTCTTCTTCCCGGAATAATTGAATTTACGATCCTTTATCCGTTGGAGCACACTACCTCATTAAAAAACCTTTCGGAAAAATAATAGTGTCTAGCTCCCCACCATGGCTGTATAAGTACTTGATTTTGCATCTTTTTCACCACTTTTCCACTTGATTGTATTCCACCATTTTTCTTATAATTCCTGCACCAAAAACACCTTCATGCATATCAAATGGCAAAAGAGATATATAAAATCATATAATTAGATGCATAAAATACGCCTGATCAAATATCCCCACACTTAGATCATGCTTGCCCTCAAGCATGTAACCATAAAATCATAGGCAAAACACATTCCCACAAAACCAAACCAAGCAACATCTACTATGGAACCAACCATCTTACCACAAACCATTCCTCTTTGCTTATAAAACCACTTCACCCTTATGTTCTATTCAAAAATGTGCAATCAAGTCCAGCCTCACCAAGATTCACTCATTATCTCTCAAATAATAGGGACAGTCACACACATCACACATCAGCATACTCTTTAATAGGAATCACAATTCCACTCTCTCAACCACATAAAATAAATACTTGAGCATAATAATTAGGAATTTTGTAAGGTAGGCTTGGGGTAAAGGTAGGATAAAAGGTAAAGGAGGTATAATAATCTAAGACATATGCAAGCAACTAAATTCATGATAATGTTTCTCAACTGTATTCATACTTCAATTGATATAGATGCAACAATGATAAGCACCGAAATATAAATATCATCACATTCTGCGAACTTTTATGATTTTTCTTTTTCTTTTTATAACCTCACTGTCAGCTGCCCGATGTTTGTCTTGATTCTTTTTTTTCTCTTTTTTTTACAAAACTTCACGAGTTTCAGCTGCCAGATTTTTGGTTTTTGTCCCGCAGAAAGTATGGGAATCAACAATTTCATATTATAAAATCATCCCATGCATTCAAACTCAACATATCATGAAAATAAATAACTTGCATACACTCAGAGGGGTAATATAAGGTTGAAGGCTTTGGGTTTATAATATTTAGTAGGTTAGTAGCAAAGAAACAGTCAGGTTTCAACGGGGTTCACTAGGGGTGTCGATATAATCGATATAAGGTAAGAAAATATATGTAGAAGTTGTGGAGTTTTATTCCTAATTGCCTACATGCTCAAATATCATTTAGCAGTTTTGAATCATGTCATACAAACCAAGTAAAAATATACCAACATGTGATCACTCGGAAACACTAGTGCACAAGCATACCTTTCTCGGAAAAATGAACCGCCGAGTACTGAGCTTGCAGTTCGCCTCTATTCGCTCGCCTAGGGCAGAAAATTGAAAAAGGCGTTTTACAGTTGAATAGAAGGTGTTTTTGAAACTGCCTTAAAATGTTGAATGGCAGACGAATTCGTAATCGGAATCGCTAATGAGCTACGAGAGAAGCGAAATCGCCTGTAAGACCCAGTAGAGGTTGGAAAAGATGTTCGCCAGTAGTTGTTGGCTAGTTTTCTGCTAGCGAGTCCGCCAGTTATGAACGCCTGTAGGCGAGATAAGGCTAGTAATATCACCTATAAGTAAGTCTACAGGCGGTTCAGGAGGCGAACTCGCATGCTAACTCGCCGGTATCATATTTCTATCAAAAGAGCTAGATTACTTTCTGGCGAAATCGTAACTATATTCACCTCTTTGTAGGGAGTTCACTTAGTGGCACGCCTGTTTCTCTCTGTCCATCCAGTCGAGTTAAGAGGCGAACTCGCTTCCTGGAACGCTTGCAGGCGACATTGTTTCCGAATTCGCTACCAGGACAAGTTAAACTATAAACTACAAAACTAATTCCATTATCTTTTTAGTTTTTAAACATGAACCATAAACTCCAATATGATCGACAACACAATTTGATTTAAAGAAGAAAACATTAATCAAATTTATAAAAAGATTGTCACAAGTAGGTAAAGATTCGAATTTGTAAAATGTACCATTACAGCTGAAATAAAATTCCTAGCATAATTCAACACTTCTAGCTAGGTAGAGTTGTCATTGGCTACACCGTCCTGGTCCTCTGGTGTGGCTTGGTGTGGATGCTGGCGGAGATAGTCTTTACAAAAACTTCGAAGAATGCGGCGCGTCTCCCACCCATTCTCTTGGACGTTAGCAATCTCGGTCATCATCAAGAACACAGAGTCCTCAAGCCCTTGGTAATAGGCTTCTCTTGGCGATAGTAAATGATACATTGAAAATATCAAGTTTTGTTCTAAATTTTACTAACATCACAAGTACAAAACACATGAATAAAAAACAATTCACCTCCATTTGGTTCTGGCTCCGCCGGCACGTCCTTCTCCACCTTCTCTTGCCAAGTCCCCCCAACCAACTCCCACTTCTTCTTCTGGTAGTACTCCTTCGTGTAGTACTCACACGGCTTCCCGGTGCCGGGGAACTTCAGCCTTGGATGCTTTATGCGGAGGAATTTAGTTATGAAGTTCGCATAGGGCAATTTCTTCACAACCATGTTTTTTTCTACCACGCTCTTCTTCATGTGTTGGAAAATGGTATATCCAATGTTGAGCATGACTTCCTCCGCCACCATGTAGTACTCGATCAAAGTCGTGTAGTTTGGCTCGGCCAACCACCCACCTTTAGGCACAAGATTTGTAGCAACCATCTCATACAATATCCTCATCTCAGGGGTGAGCTTGTATAGCTTGTACTCCTACGGCGTTCCAAGTTCAACCTCATCTCGACCGAAGTGTTTCTTTCCATATTCCTTCAGCTTCTCATGGGAAACGAGCAACTCACTAGGTCATTCTCCCCTTGCGTATAGATCCACAAGTTTATCCTCGTCCTCGAACACAACACCGAGGGCATCGTTGAACAGTTTGGGACTTAATTCGTACTCCTTCTTGTTCACTTTGGTCTTCCACACGTCACCACACTGTCGGAAATTTACATAGAACTGCATAGTCTCCTCCAGATAGCCCGGCTCATTCACCTTCATCAACTTGTGAGCTTCATGATATTCAAGAAGTTCCCAAACCTCTTTCAAACCTATGTCGTCCACTTGACTCTCATCCACCACCATCAACTCGTTCAAGACATCCTTGGCATTTTGAAAACTACAATACTTTAGATAAGCTTGTTCACTAACAAACTTAGCCTTATCGTACTTGATAGGCTCGGTCGATTCGGCGGCGGCCTTTTTACCCTTACCCTTCGGAGGCATGTTTGAGATTGCCTAAAAAACCTAGCAAACAAAACCCAACCTTAATCTATGATTGAACCCATAAAAAAACACATTCAACATCACACCTAAATTGAAAGCTAAGCTTGTACAGAACGAATGTATAAAATAAACGAAATAAACCAAAATAATGATTGAAAAGAGTTGAAGATGAGTAGAACTTACAAATTGGGGGAGATTGGGCCGTGAGAGCGCTGATTTGCCGGTGGAATTGATGGGTGGGCGGCGGCGGATCGAAGTTTGGGGAGGTTTCTGATGAATGTGAGGGTTACAAAATTGGGGATCTGATTTTGAACGCGTCTGGTTTCAGTTGACTATTTATAGGCCTGCTTCTTACGAGTTCGCAAACTCCATCGCTTAAAGGCGATTTAACAGGCGAATTCGCTTCTAAATAATGAAATGTTGGCCTTTGGGTCTGAGAACTATGATATGGGCCAGATCGGGTATGGGCCATGTATGTATAGTGTATGTATATTGCATTCAAGTGTTGTTTCATGGGTAATTTGCGCGGGTCGGCGACTTATCGAGCCCTTTTATTTTTCCAGAACATATATACTGATCAATTGACTTTCAATCCAGCGATGTGGGAATAATGACACTGCCGGGTGGCGAGTTCACCTCTTACGACGCCTGCAGGCGTGGGGGAAAGGCGAATTCTCTTGTACGTACTACTACTACTATATCCCTTTTTATTTTAGTAATAATGACACTAATTTTAATCTTTTGATCATTTGTATTTTGCTGAAGTTATTATGAAGGACTGTACAATTACAAAGAACTTCAAAATATGAGTTTTATATAACAAATATTCATTCTGTTCACAAAATTCTTTTCTATCCTGCTGGTTATAAATCCCGGTCCAATGCGGTAGTTGCCTAATTTGATTTTTATTGAATTCTTATTTTATTAAAAAACATTTTTTTATTTTTTATAAGTATCTGGGTTTGAGTTAGGCGGAGTTTGGCGTCAATTGCTGGCGGAGTATGGAGTCCATTCGGCGGGTTATGGATGCCTAGTCTTCCGCCGTTCGCGCCAAATCAACTTTCCGTTCGAGTCAACCTGTCATGGCGGAATCTGTAGAGCGGCATGACGACTAGTCGTCGCCAAAATGGATGACTTTTCAACGCCGTATATTTGGACTATATGGCAAAAAAGATGGTCATATGTTGTTAACTTTGAAATATTTTCTTGATAAATTTCAGGCAAATGTGTTGGCGAGTTCGCCGGCGTATACAAAAAAAAAGTTTTCAAACAAAAGGTTCGCCGGTGACTTATCGAACCTTTCTATTTTGCCAGCACATATATACTGATCAGTTGGCTTTCAATCCACCGATGTGAGATTGTTGACAACACGAGGAAGCGACATCGCTAAAGCTTACTTGTACAGGCAAAAATGTGAGTGAACTCGCTCCCAATTGTTTTTATTACAAGAATGCTAAACCCTACTTGATACTTAGAAGCGATATCGCCTCTTAATTCGTTTATGGATGAAACGGCGTCGTTATTTTGTGTTCTATACTTGTGAATTTTAAAAAATAATCAACCTGGCAAGCGAAACCGTAAGCTTATTCGCCTACCTGTTACGAGTTTGCCTCTTTAGTCGCCTGGTAGACTCTGTCTCCTGTGGCGAGCAAGGAAGAGATTTCGCTTTTAAGATAAATTAATAGATGTTTATATTTATGATTTCGCCTCTTCAGTCACCTGGTAGACTTTGTCGCCTGTGGCGAGCCAGGAAGAGAGTTCGCTTTTAAGATAAGTTTATAGACGTTTATACTTACGAATTTGTTACCTCAATTCGTCTCTCATTTTTTCATCTAGCGAAATCGTCTTCTGTCTCACCTACTCTTTGAATACACTTTGTTTACATGTATATCTAGGTGCTTTTGTGTATGGTTAACATTGAAGAAATACATGAAATGTAATTTTATTGTTAAAATACCATACTAAATCAATTCAATACCAAAAACACCATTCATGAACCATTGTTTAGTGTTGAAACAAAAGAAAGCTAGACTACACAATAAGATGAAGTGAAGCGATCATTCTTCGTCGTCATCATCTTCATCATCTTCGCTTGCAGTCTTCTCTCCATCAACTTCTTCATCAGTCTTCTCTCCATCTTCATCTTCATCATCTTCTTCAGACGACTCCTCGGCTGAAGATGATTGCTTGTTCTCGACTCGGCGAACTAGTTCAAACACATCGTCGTCTCCATTGAGAATGTGTCCATACCTCCGTGGGTCTTCATCCATGTCATCATTCCTAAGTTGCTCTTCATTGGGGTCAGTGGCTTCTCCTCCCTCGCCATCAGTGGGGATTTCATATTCTGCCTCGTTTTCAGGTCTCGCTTCATCTTCAGGAATGTAATCATCAATGTCGGTCATGGGAGGCAATCGTTGAACCGAGAAATTTGGCTTTTCTTCATCGTCGCTCAAATCTGGATTCAATTTCAGCATTCTACCAAATTCCAGTACGTCCTCCCTCTTTTTTGCTTGCTCCAGCTTCACCTCGTCTAGCTTACTAGAAAGTTTTCCAACATATAGGACCAACCGTTCACGCCAAGCGAGATCGCAAGCTGCAAACGGGAACAACACAATTAGTAAACAAAAATGTTGCAAACATTTATCATTAAATGAGAATCTTATTGTATAGTAATTACTTACCATCACTCAATTCAGATCGGCTGCGAGAACTCGAAGAACCCATGGCCTTCTTCGTCACCACCCCCTCCGCACTGATTTGCAACCCCTTGTTGCGTAGCCAAGCCTCGTCATAGTATTTCACTAGCTCGGCCATGCTCACAGGTCTCACACCCTTCTTCTTCATCATCCCGGTTATGAGCTGCCCATAAGGGATCATCTCATCGGCCTTGTCCTTCGCACGCTTCAGCATGTGCTTGATAATGGTGTACCCGGGATTGATCTTCACCTTCTCCAGTAGGTGGTAGAAAACCATCAAGTTGGCGATGGTTGGCTCACATGGATGACCACCCAAGGGAAAGATATTCATGCACACAAACTCGAACATCAACCGCTCCTCTTGAGTAAGGCTCGCAATCTTATACTTCTTCGTCGTACCAGCCACCTTACTACGCATCTTAAAGAACTTCCTAGGCATGGCGACGGGGTCTAGGACGCTCTCATTCAATGAGGTTGGGAAACTTTTGGTGTGGTATATCTCATAAGGGCCATTTGGATCCAACAGCCTTATTTGATCACTAGACACATAAAGGCATCCTATAACCTCATTAATCAAGAACTTATCTACCTTAAATGTCACACCCCTAACCATCGTAGTCGCCTCTTCGGAATCCTTCTCAAACTTAAGATTGGCATAAAATTGAACACTCTTCCCTATGCACCGGCTCAGTCAAAGTCAACATCCCATCTAGGTGAGTGGTTCTAAAAACTTTACAACTTTATCAAGACCCAAACTACCAATCCTAGACACGTCAAACACTTTCACATTTAAAATAGTGCGACTAGAATATCGCACGTACCTCGCCTCCGCTTTCGGGCCGATAAAAAGGGACCGCTCCTCGTCCTCGTCATCGTTTTCCACGTCGTTGGCAGCAGCACGGGGCGGAGTGGCGGCGGTGGGCCGAGCCTGTGACTCTGAGGAGGTGGCGCGTTGGGGCGGTGGCTGGGTAGCATTTCTGGTCCGTGGACTGGCCGGACCTCCGGCGACTGCACCATCTCTTCTCTACCGACGGAAGTGCCTGTTGCAACATCTCCTCTTCTTCTTCCGATTCAGTCGGGTCGGATCGTGTGGTGGGGGCCGTCCTCTGTCCCTTGGGAGCCGGTGGGGTGATGGTTTTTCCGGCCTGTTTGCTCTGACCCATGCTGTGGTGGCGATTCGGCGTTTGGTTTCTAGGGGATTTAGGGTTTTGCGGGCGGAAGATTTGGGGATTCTGATCTCTCCCGCCCGCAAATATACTTTAAGTATTTTTTTTCAACTAAATACCTACAGGCGAACTCGTAACCCATACACGCCTACAGGCGAACGAGGTTACGACTTTGCTTAGATTAAACCTGTAGGCATGACTACTGGCGAGTTCGCTTACAAGTGAACTCAACCCTAAACCCCGAACCCTGAACCCTAAACCCTAAACCCTCTGAACCCATAAAACCAAACTCACAGACCCGCAGCGATAAACTATGTGCCAAAATCAAGTGTAACTTTCTTCGATTCATCAAAATTTAGTCTGGTAACGCTAGTAACTAGAATTACACGGGCATATTCAACTCTTACTCGAGTCACCACACGTGATAAGCGCGCAAAACAAATATAGTTGTGGATGTTTATTGGAACACATATTCATACTACCTTCATACTAATTGAACAATTAGACAATACTGTACCTGATTCTGTACAAGCCAACTCTTGAATAGTATTTGCTCCACATAAAGGCAAGACCGATGCACATTTTATATACCTGTAATGTGATGTTTGTTCTGCAGATGACAACCTGACAATAACATGCTTATCCAATATTAGTATAATTAGTTTCTCGACTCATCTCAGTACTATATACAAATTTTGAAAACACCCATGTGTACTTTAAGATAACCGATGTTACACGAGTCATAGTGTGTTTCTGTAATGTGCTGTTCTGCAGATGACAACCCGACAATAACATACTTTTCCAATACTAATCAGTAACTAGCATTTTTTATATTAATTTTTGTTATCTATTACAAAAAACTATCTCATAATACGCGGAACTTTCTTAAACAATTCAACAGATACAATGACATAAGTGGCCTCCGAAGCTGATATATATATATATTAGGGCATTAAAGGATTTTAAATATTCCAACACATTAGTACTTGTAGATTTATGACAAATTCTTTCTAAAATACACATATTGTAACATGTTTAATTAAACATGTTATTTTTACAAACTCATTATAAATGGAAGCCTGAACAAAGAAGGAGCGATATTGCCACCAGTACTCGCCAGTAAGCGATAGTACAGGCGAACTCGCAAATAAGTAAAACAGTAACCGACCAAAACTACTATTCAGGCATGTTATGTCCACCTAAACCATGCTATATATATCATTTTACCCGGATTTTCCTACTCTCAACCTCATTTTCACCATTCCTATCCATCTACCCTCCATTCTCCCTCACTTTATCCCCTCCAAAACCTCAAGCTCAAATCAATTCAATCCCAATCCATTCTCATACCATTCCAATCCGAGAATCACTCCAATCCTAAGCACAATCTCATTCTCATAGCTCAAACCTTGTTCTCTTGCCATGAGCTTAACCTTAGGAACCTAAAAACCCACCAATCTAGATCAACCTTCCTTCAAATTTAGGTAAAACCAACAAAGCTTGCAACTTTGTGAAGTAGACATAAAGTACAAGCTAAGAGCTTCTTCTACAAGTAAGGTATGTGTCTTAAATTTCATGTCTATGTTGAATGGGCTTTTGGTTTCCTTTTTTGTTGACATTTATTACATGAAGGACATGGTAGAGTAAAGTTTATCACTTGTTAGACCTTCACAAATAACTATTGTGTGATTTTACTATGTGCAAGAAAGAATGATGTAGTAGTGAATCCACAAGCAAGAATTAGTTTGGAAAATGTTGTGTTAGTCCACCTCTACGATCTCATATGTTTACACAAACTAGGATTGGCTAACACTTTCTCTTACAAATCCAATGAAACATTCATTGGACCATATCTCGAGAGGTAAACCTTGCAATTTTCTCTATTATTTTAGCTTTTCTAGATTGTATGTTTTCTCCAAACTAGTATGACCATTTGGATTCGTTCATGTGATTTGTAGTGATCATTGGAGCTTTATTGCAATAATATCCGATTTGAAGCAAGTATATTGGATAGACCCCCTCCACCGCCCTCCATCCCGGACATTCGCCGATCTCCTTGACAATGCATTTCATTAGGGTAACTTGTTATGCTTATGCTATCACTTAATTTCAATTCAATTTTTTTAGCCTACACCATTGGTATAACGATGGAGTATATATATTGTAGTCTAGGAAGCAATCCTCGGACTGGGAATGTGGCTATTACACGATGTTGTTTGGTTTGATGGTGGTAGATGGTGTTCAAAACAACATGCAAGATCTTCTAAAGGTAACGTAAAGGTAACCTTCTACAATCTAATTCCATTACTCTTCATGACAACTTCCTAATCCACATTTATTTCATACATATGTATTCGTGGATGATACCACGCCTTTCTCCTTAGAAGAACTTAACAATGGAAGAGACCGATTGGCACGCCACCTAGTCCACGACCGTGCTTTTACCATTGCAAGGCCACAATTCCGGAAGCTACCTTCCACGTGACAAGGTGTTGGTCCATTGCATTTATTTTTTTTAAATAGGAATTGACATTGGTAATGCACTTGTGTGCACTTGAAATATGAGGTTGTGCCTCTTTAGTATAGGGTGGTGATTGGATATTTGTAGGTTTTTGTTGTATCGGAATACCGATTCATGTTTCGAAAGAAACGGGTCACATTTCTCAAATATTAGCCAATTTTGCAGTGCTTGTAGACGATTCGTAACAATAGATTCGTTTACAGGTGAATAAAGAAGTGTTTTCGCCACCACATTTTTCACGCTCCACAATCTAAAACTGAACACAGAAACGATGTCGCCTCCAAATTCGCCTACAGAAGCGATCCCGCCACGCCACTCGCTAGCGAGTCTCTGTTGGCACGATCGTTTCATGAGGCGAGCTCGCACAGAACTTCGCCTGTTTCAGGAGGCGAGTTCGCCTCCCTGATACGCCACGCCAACAGGCTTTATTTCAGGCGATGTCGTAACCATTATGGTTTTTAAAAATTCCCGCTATTCAATTATTGACCAAAATTCAAGCGAATGAAGTGCGGAATCGTAAACACTTCATAGGCGACTGAAATGAGCGATATCGCCTCTGCAGGCGAAATGGTGCTGGCGATACCGTCCAGCATGATATCACTGACACCAGGCGGCACCTGGTGGCGAGTTCGTAAGCCCAATTCGCCTGGTTCACGACATTTTCAGAACCGCCGAGAAAAAATGCCCGTTTAAGGCACATCTTAGCAAGGCGTTTTGGATCCGTCTTGCTTGGTATGATGCAACCGCCTTGCAACCTATGCATGCCCACTAGTGAAAGACAAAGAGCTATTTTATATAATGCCTATTTTTTTTTCTTGGCTTTTGCTCTTTCTTGGGCTCAAATCCTCACAATATACTAGGTTAAATCAAACGACTCATTATTGCACTTTCATCGTTCCAGAACATATACAAGGACTACATGATTTCTTTCACAAAGAGGAATACATTCATTCTTACCACTAACCCATGTTCCATAGCAAAATCAGCTCAATTAAGTTTATAGGAAAAGTCTCACTCACCAAAAATCAAGCCATATTGTGTTTCTTCTCTAATATTTTGATTTTTTTTCAAAAATTGTAGAAATTAAAGCATCAAAGAAAAATCACAATAACATCCTCTACACACTTAAACTCTTGTTTGTCCTCAAATAAGAAATAAAAGTGCAAAAATATAAGCATGCTTGTATAAGATACCATTCAACCAAACAAAACAAGCAAGCACACTCAATACATGCAGACGGCGCCAAAATATTAAAACTTGGATTAGAAAGAACCTGGTTACTGGGAGCAGCAAAATTTCTCGTTTTCAGCAATTTTTCCCAAACTGCACCCCGCCTGTATGGGCATACGGTCGACCATATTTTCTTCAAATCACTGAACTTATCGCCTCACCAGCATTTAGAAAATTATCAGAAACCATTATAAGCACTTAAATCGTATTTTTATATTTTTTAATTTTTTAATTTTTTTGGATTTTTTTTTAAAAAATATATTGTTTTTTGTTTTATAAAAAACTGAAATAAATAAAATTGCAGAAAAATTAAAACATTGGGTTGTCTCCCAAGAAGCGTTTTGTTTATAGTCTTGGCTAGACTGTCAGCCGATGGAGATGTTGAAAATCAAGCTTTGCTCGGTCCTTATACCAAGTAAACCTGCAAACTCGTGTTTGATAAGTCGATCTTACCAACTAACCACCCTAATTGTGTGTTAAAAAAAGGGGCATGCTATACGCAGTCCGTATTTTGCTTATTTTGCCGTCCAAAATAAAAATAAGTCTTCGACATATATAATATGGTCAATAATTATGTATATCAGACATATGCATTTTATATACCACTTCTATTGCATACACTTGCAAATCAGTTATATATCATTATAGGCCTTCTATACGCAGTCCGTATTTTGCTTATTTGTTGTCCGTATTTTTTTTAAATAATCATATATACAATGATTCTAATATATAATTGAACTACAAGTGTATGCAATAGAAGTAGTATATATGATGCATATGTCTGATATACATAATTATTGACCATATCATATATATCGAAGGCGTATTTTTATTTTGGACTGCAAAATAAGCAAAATACGGACTGCGTATAGCATGCCCCCATCATTATCATTGTATATATGATTATTTAATAAAAATACGGACTGTAAAGAAGCAAAATACGGACTGCGTATAGAAGGCATATAAAAAAACCACCCTAATTGTTCAATTCAATTGACGAAAAACCCTAATTGTTCAATTAATAAAATATAGCGAGATTTGTCAATTATAAGCATGAAGTATGATCCACCCTAAGAGGTCATGCTGGATTTATTAATTTAATTTGTTTCACGTAGATATTAACCACATGATGATATTATTGGGTTGATCTTTCAATTTCAGGACGAAATGTGATCATCATCACCGACTCCTTTAAAAGATAAATAAATCGAGGAATGACTTTTCATAGTATACATCTATAAACTTAAACAATGCACAATACTATTTAAGGAATATTCATATTCATAATTGTATGTTCATGCATCTGACGTATACTTCAAAGAATCAATGGACTTGAGTTCGATCTTTGTGTGGTTAGTTGAAATTAAAGAATTTATTGATTAAGGAATAAACGTGACAAAAGTTGTACCTGCCATGGTCTGATCTTGACTGCTAGTTTAAATTATAGCTGGTAAAGAATTCTTTTTTATTGATTATGGAATAAACGTGCAAATGTGTACATCACATGGAAGAAGGGCCTGTTTACCTAATGTTATTTTATATTGATCTGAACTGAATTTAACTAATATAAAAATAATGTATGGAAATAGAATCAACATTTTTAATTAAATTGAATTAAATTGAATTGAACTGAACTAATTTACTTATATCAAGCAAATAGGGCCCAAGTCATCGTTTTATAAATCTGTGAGGTGGAAACAAGCTAATCAATTACTACGGTCTTAGAGCCTGTTTAGTACAACTTATCTGAATACTTTTCAATTCAGTTCAGTTTAGTTCAGTATTTTTCAGTTCAGTTCAGTTCAGTATTTTTTAGTTCAGTTCAGTATTTTTCAGTTCAGTTCAGTATTTTTCAGTTCAGTTTAGTTCAATTCAGTGCATTGTACTTTTAAAAAAAATTAAACAAATTAAATGTTAATAATTCAACACAATTCAATCCAATTTAGAGAAAATATAATTTATTTCAATTCAGTTCAACGAAAATATAATTTAATGATTTTAAGTTCATATTGAAAATCCAGTTCATTTCAGTTATGTGTAGTTCAATTCAGTTCATTTTAGTTAAGTATGGTTCAACTCGGTTCATTTCAGTTAAGTGTAGTTCAATTCAGTTCTATTTCTATTCTTGATAAAATACAACCTCATTTAGTTATATCAGTGCATTAATCGTTTTCTTCAATTCAGTTCAATGAAAATATAATTTATATATTTTATTAAGTTCATATGGAAAATCCAGTTCAATTCAGTTAAGTGTAGTTCAATTCAGTTCATTTTAGTTAAGTGTGGTTCAACTGGGTTCATTTCAGTTAAGTGTAGTCCAATTCAGTTCAACTCAGTTCAATGTAGTTCAATTCAGTTCTATTTCTATTCTTGTTAAATACAACCTCATTTAGTTATATCAATGCATTGATCGTTTTCTTCAATTCAGTTCAATGAAAATTTATTTTATATATTTTAAGTTTATATGGAAAATCCAGTTCAGTTCAGTTAAGTGTAGTTCAATTCAGTTCATTTTAGTTAAGTGTGGTTCAATTCGATTCATTTCAGTTAAGTGTAGTCCAATTCAGTTCACTCAGTTCAATTCAGTTCAATTCAATTCAGTGTAGTTCAATTCAGGTATGCTTTATATTCTTGATAAAATACAACCTCATTTAGTTATATCAATGCATT
Organism: Sherardia arvensis; assembly: GCA_948330725.1. Lineage (NCBI taxonomy): Eukaryota > Viridiplantae > Streptophyta > Magnoliopsida > Gentianales > Rubiaceae > Sherardia > Sherardia arvensis. Next base: position 36,825,000 of record OX415236.1, on the reverse strand, counting down.
GATCGTTTTCTTCAATTCAGTTCAATTAAGTTTAGCTCAGTATGATTCAGTTCAATTAAGTTTAATTGGATTGGTCCAATTAAGTTTAGTTCAGTATGATTCAGTTCAATTCAGTTCAAGTCAGTTTAGAATTGATTTGATAAACATTTTCTAATTAAATTGTATCAATGCACTTTTGTAAGTTCAATTTAATTAAGTTTGGTGCTAATAAAATTTGACTTGATAAAATATAACACAATTTGGATATATCAATTCAGTTAAATAAAGTTAAGTTCTGTATACTTCAGTTCAATAAAGTTCAGTTCAGTATATTTCAGTTCAATTATGTTTAACTTCTAGGATAATGATGAAATATAAATTTGATGAAATTTAGCAAATGTCGATGTAGTGATTTGTTTCTTCAATTCAGTTTTGTTTAATTTAGTTCAATTCAATACACTTCAATGACTTGTTTTTTAATAATATTTTGAATGTATATATATATGTGTTATATAAAAGAATCAAATGTATTTTTTAGTTCAGTTCAGTTCAGTATTTTTCAGTTCAGTTCAGTTCAGTTAAGTATTTTTCAGTTCAGTTCAGTTCAGTTCAGGCGTATTAAACAGGCCCTTAGTGTACTTTTAAATAGCATCTCAGTTATCAAAGCATCAAAAAAGAGTCTCACAGTTATCAAAGCTTTTCTGGTCATTTTTAACAAACAACAGGGCAAAAAATAAGTTTTGAGATAAGTGAATTCTTTCTTAGTGCACATGCAAAATCTGTAAAAATTTCTCAAGTCAAGGATATTTTGGGTATGAAAAAAGGTTCTTTCCCCTTTACATATCTAGGGGTGTGTTTGGTTGAAGTAGATTTTGAGAGTCTAGACTTTGATTTAGGATTTGGAAAGTCTGAGATTTTGTTTGAGATTTTGTTTGAGATTTTGTAAGTCTGGATTTGCTAAAACCTTGTTTGGTTGGCTTGGGATTTTGTAAGTCTGAAACAAAAACCTTGTTTGGTTGGAGTTAATTTTGTATGTTTATAACTAAAATCTTGTTTGGACTTTCACTTTTGCAAAACTTGGACTTTCCAAAAAAATGAACCAAACAAAATCTTGCAAAACTGGACTTGGATAGTCCAAGTTTTGCAAAATCTTACCTAACCAAACACACCCTAGGTGTTCCAATATTTACTGGGAAAACCTTAGTTCAGTATTTTCAACCACTTATTTAGAGAATAGAAAATAGACTATCAAATTGGAAAAACAAGTGGTTGTAAAAAGGAGGGAAAATCACACTCATTAAATCATGCATTTTCTCTATAACATAACATATCTGGAGTGTCGTGAACCCTCCTGTTAGTGTTATCAAAAGAATTGAAAAACTCTTGTCTCTTTTCTTTTGGGGTGAGACTGAGCTCAGGGCAAAAATAGTTTGGAAAAAATGGGGTGTGAAATTACTATCGATCAGATTATCAGTGTTCTTAACTAATATTTCTACTTCAACAAGTATGTTTAAACATGCAATACAGTTTAAACATGAAACGTAAGAACACACTATGTGTTTACGCAGTTCGGTGCTTAAACAACTACATCTGCGGGGCCTTGCCCAGTCTGAATATCATCCACTAAATAATCAAGATCAGTTACAAAGTTCACAAACTATTAACTATCTATGACTTATCTTTCCGTGTGGATTGGTGAGCTCCCCTCACAGCCAGTCATCAACTCCTCGCTGCTATCTTGACCACTTCTCCCGAAGTATTAAGGCTATCCGATTTCAGATTCTGGCGATGGCAAAGGCCAGTTCAATTCCTCGAATCAAACGCTGCTCCAAAACGTAAAGCTATTCTGTAGTGCAGAATACATTCACTCAAGATGGATACTTCATGTCGCAGCTTCTTTCTCTATTTATAGCTCAATGCTGTGTTGCCGTGTTGATCTTCTCGGTCTTTCAATCTCGGCAATGCTGATCTGCTCGTCCAGCTCATCACAGCTGCAATTAGTCTCCTGGCTATATTCTACTTCTATAGCAAAACTGCAGGAAATATAATCTTTCTTTATTTGAAACTAATCCTAACTAAAATACAACTCTAGAATATATTCTCTATCTAATTAAATCATCGCTGAATCATTCTTCAAATATCATCTATGATTCGCTCGAATATCTTCTTTGATCGTCCATGAGTAGTACTTTATCACAATGACTATTGCTCGGTTTCTGATTCTGCTGGAGCAAGTGTTTAAACAACAGTATGTTTAAACATAGTTGTAAAATAAATAAATAATATATATAATAGGCACTTCAAATATATTATCAAATGCAAATATTACAAGAGATCCTACACTATATTTATAGGAATAAATATATATAGAGTTATATAGTTATATTAGGAATATACTTTGTATGCATTTATCCTTCTTTATCTCTTTCCTTATCCCCAATAATAGTGACTTCTACAAAATAGCCAACTAATTCATGTTGAGTCTTATGGACTTTTCAGGGTGATTTATGCTTTAATGATCAAGAGAATGGCCTAGGACTAAGATCAATCCACACAATTGTCAGAACTTGTTCTATCAAATTGTGGTTGAAGTTTCAAGAGGGCAATACTCTATGGTCACAGTTTCGTTGGAACCTTCCTCAATCATATAGAACATCACCTAAATCAAAAGAGTCTCTCTGAAGGCTGAAAGCCTATCCAGAGTAATCCATGGCAATAGTGAATGCAATTTTTGGAGTTCCAACTGGACAGGCCATGGTGCACTGTCCAGCCTGTATGATCAAGAACTTATTGGAATTACATCAGACCTGTCTGTACATGATTTCATACAGGACAAAGCCTTTTTTATTCCTAAGTTACAGCACAATTTTTCTGATGAAATGATGAGCTTTTTGCAATAATCATCATTGTTACCTCTCAGACAGGACATATTGATATGGCAGCCAAGCTCTAATGGAGAATTCAGTTTTAAATCTGCATATCAAGCACTCAAAGAGACAAGAGGTACTTCAATATCCCTTGTAAAATTATGGAATCCTAGAATCCAAAAGAAAATTAGCATCTTTATGTGGAAATTGGTCAATACTTTTTTTGCCATTTTCTAAAGTTTTGATGAAAATGAGATTTTGTTTACCATCTAAATGTCCTTTTTGCAATAGTGCTGATCTTATTGACCATTGTTTTAATACTTTCTATCTAGCAACTGCACTATGGTCTTATTTTCACACAATGATAGGCACAACAAGTATGCAATTTTCTTGCTTATGGGATAGGTTGTCATTTTATTGGTCTATTATTGGTTCATCTAAGATGCAAGCTTCACTATATAGTGTTGTCCCTAACCTCATATGTTGGTTATTGTGGAAGGAAAGCATTTATCCATGAGAATATTAGCACTACCCCTGAGATTCTGATTAGATTCTTAAAAGATGATATCTTCAGTATTTATACTGTTAGACCTATTTCTCCAGTAACTGGCAATGATAGGGAAATTACTAAACTAGGATTCCTTCCATGGCATGCTAGACCTCCACAAATCTCAGTCCTACCTATATCATGGTCTGCCCCAGCTAATGGCTTGAAAATCAATGTGGATGCCTCTTGGCACCACACACAGATGGCTGGTTTAGGGATCATACTTAGAAATCATTTAGGAGTGGTCCTACAGTGCAACACTAAATATGTTAAAGCCATGTCTCCTTTGGAAGCTGAACTGTTAGCAATACAACATGGGTGTTTTTTGGCAGAGTCCATACTTGATAACTGTACCATTGAAAGTGACTGCCTCATGGCAGTCACAGCCATCCAAAACCCTCAGTTAGGTCCCTGGACAGTGTTTGATTTATCCTCAAACATTCAGCTATCCCATGATATCTCAGATGTCCATGCATTGAGAGAGGCAAACCTTGTTGCTGATGCAGTTGCAAGGTCAGCTTACTCTAACAAAATAAAGAAAGCTGGACATTTAACTCTTTTCCACAACAGATAAGAGGCATCATATGCCTTGATGCAACAAGTACTCCCTCCCTCAGAATTAATGAGAATAGAGACTACTGATAAGAGTCTTAATGCAGGTAACATGGTCAGCAAATGCAGCATCAAGCCCAGATTGAAGTCAAGGGACAGGACAGTCACTCAGCTACAAGATCAAGCTCAGTTTTGGAGGGGTGATTTCAGATTTTTGGTGCCACTCCGTTTTTCGCCTAGGCGATTCGCTAAAAGGGTTCAAACAACCTCAAATTCCTCTCATAGAGTTTGTAAAAAGGCTAACATTGTATGTAGGTTAGCCCAATTTTTGAAGCATGCATATGCTTGTGGAGTATATTCCACATCAAACCAATCTTGGGATGTATTCTAAGCCATTTGTATGGCTTTTTTGATGGTTCGGGGAGTCTTATATATTCTCCACCACCTCTTAGGTGGTTTTTAATTTTTTAAAAAATAGTGTACTTTTAAATAGGGGGTAAATGAGTCAAGCATGAGTCGTGAACGGCTCGTAAACAATTCGGTCAAAACTCGAACTTGTGTTGGAGTTGACCGATCTCGACTCGAGCTCGAACTCGTTTGTGTATATACGAACTCGAACTCGAACATTTTAAAGCTAACTTGATAGGATCGTCGAGCTGTTCGAGTCAAAAGAGTACAATTATATATAAAATATATTTTACATTTTTAAAAATAAAAATTAAATATTTAATCATTATGAGCTCGAACTAGCTTAAATTCGAGTTCGAACTCGAATTTGATCGAGCTTACGAACCGAGCTCCAACTAGCTACAAATCAATCGAGTCTAGGTCAAACAAAAATAATCTAGCTCGTTCGAATTCGAGTTCGATCACGAACGCACAAATTTTGTTCGAACTCGAGCTCGAACAAGCCTTCTTCGCGTTCAATTCGGCTCGTTTACAGCCCTACTTTTAAAATGTTATTATTAGCACATGAAATGTTTATTTCTTGACATATTTTGGACGCTTCTTTGATATCATAATTTTTTTACTATTGATATTTATCATATATGTTTATAGATATATGTTCATACTTTTCTAACTATTATAATATCAGGGCTTGTTTTTTTATCTAAATCGAAAACAACCCGAACATGATGATGTAACTCTATAATCAATTTATGAGTATAACAAATGTAAGTGTAATACAATTTATAAATCGAGTAGTTTTGAATAATTTCCTCTCATTATCCAAATAATTTTACTTTAAAGATCGCAGTTCAATATTTTACTCTTATAATCTGAAACACAATTGATTGGAAAATTTAAAATATTCTGTACAAATACTAGTCCAATTAAATATTGATGAAACACGCACGTATGTCATCAATGCCTACATATGTCATCTGCTTTTGTTGAACTCAAGAATATTTCAGAGGATTTGGAAAGAATAATTTGCCAATATGTTGTTATTCACATCAAAACAACATTGTAGTTGGTGAAACGATTAATTTATCTTAATCAACTAATATGTTGACTATTAGCTATTGAAACCCCAACCTAACTTTTTGACTTTTCAACTAATTATAGTCCAACTAATTACTATGGTCCTGCCACTACTACAAACCAACCGCAACAAAGGCGGTTGGTCGTGAAGGTATGAAGGTGGAAACCTTCCACCTTCTATGGATGTGTCGGAAAAAGATTTCGGTTTAAAGGCGGTTCAACTTCTGCCATTAACCGATTCTGGTTACACGGCGTAAAAACCGCTGTGTGATGTATATTTTTTCCGTCTTTCATTTTGGTTACGATATCGTAAGCAAACTACACTATTCCATTTATTAATAAGTGAGACGATCTCGTAAGCGGCGTCGCCACTCAAATGATAATGTAGATGTAGGTGTTACGATACCGTAAGCCCTCTGAAGATACCAGTAAAAAACGTTACATCGCCAGATGTCACAATATCGTAAGAAAAAACATTGTCAGGTTGTTACGATCTCGCTTGTTTGGCGGTTTATGGTTTTATTGTAAACAAAGTTAATGGTTACGAAATCGTTACGCTGCAAACTTGTTCTTCTTTTTTATTTGTAGATATTACATAATATTAGGATCAATTTATGATACGAAATCGAAAGTGCAGCTGATATAGGCCCCAACGGAATAAAGTTACGATCTCGCAACATTACAAATCAACTGCACGTGTAGCGATCTCGTAACGAAAACCGGCAAAAATGGAACGACACCGTTTCATGAATGTTTTGGTGTGTGCACTAGATTACGAATTCGTTTGCAATTTCGTTAGTCATTAGCGGCTTGTGTTACGAAGGCGTTAGTGTTCAGAAATGTGAGGCAGTGCCTAAGTGGGCGATCTAGTTACGATTTCGTTTGTGCAGAAATTTTATTTATTTTCACAATAATTTGTGGTTGCGTTATTCGGCAATGGTAGCGAGCTCGTAAGTATAATCTTAAGTGTTTGCGTTTCAGTTACGATACCGTAAGTGGTTACGTGTGACACTGTATATAATAGGTAACGTAACGACTAGCGATAACGTAATTTAGTCACCTAAACTAAATGACTTGATTAAGTAGTAACGAGTTCGTAAGACCAATCGTCTACCAATGTAATGGTGTATTTCTGATTTAATACACCAAAACTAAAATAGAATAAGAATTGAAATGCGACCAAACTACCATTTGAAACCCACATGACATGTCCAAGCACAAAATCACATCCGGCATTGAAATTTAATGGCATCATTGTACAAGGAAAGATGGTTAATACTAAAGCTATGCATTGCCTAATAATGTATAACAAGTCTATTAACATGTCACGATGCAGCGGGTGGAGGAGGAGGCCTATGAGGTCTGGAGATGTACCTGATTCTTATGTAGATCAAATGTTTGGAAAAATTGTTTCTCTCAAACTCCATCTCTCTAGTGGTGTATGGGGAATGATCTTCGCTGAACATCTTCGAATGCAACAAAGAATGAGTTATGAGTTATTGAATTGCATTACGAAGTACACATAGAACAAGCAATGATGATAAATCTTACACTTGGAACATCAAGATTATCTTCTGTAAGGCATTGAACACATGCGTGAGCAAACATCATGGCGTAGTATCCACACTCCCAATTTGATTGTTGACGGCGAGACTAGGTAGATGAAATGGTGAATGTCAAAAACACAACATATATAAAAAGAAGGTTAATTACTTTGAATTACCTGAATTTGGAAAATCTCAAATGGTTGGAGTGTGTTGTCATTAAAAGAAAGCATAGCAACCTCTAATAGATTGGAAAATACCGGTGATGGACCAAAGTGGAGAGGGTCAATCCAATAGACACGCTTTAAGGACGGGATAATAGCCAAGAAACTCCAATGGGCGCTAGAGAAATAACAAAAGTTACGATTCACAATATACCACACTAACATTACAGGTACAGTTAAAATAAATACATTTAAAGTGTATTTTAGCATACTTCTCTAGATATGGGGCTAAGAATATACTCTTGCTCTTGTCACTAATGGCCTTGGTTAGATATTGAAGTCGCATTTTATCTCCTTCTCCACATTGTTGCAACAAAGATGGGTGCAAGAAGCCGATAAAGGTTTTTTTTGCCGCCAAAGCGACGTAATTCATGTACCTTGAAATAGATATGGGAATGTATTATGGTGTCACACAGTAACATGTATAATGACAAGAGATTTAAATTGTAACTTTTTATTTAGAAAATATCGTACTTACATGTGATGCAAGGTTAGGATGGTGTGTGGAAGTGATTTAAAGTTCCAAAAAAAGGAAAAATCTTCCCATGGAACCATAAGTTGCATTGATTCTCCAAATACCACTGAAGTAGCAACAAAATAGTAGACGGAATTGCGGTCGTGGTGACTCATAGAATCGTGCAAGGTTCTAACGAAACCAGGGAGGGATTTTAAGAAGTTATAATCGTCGTTTGAAATTGGAATTGTAGCAATCGGATTTAGGTCGGCGACTTGTACGGGTTTCTTTCTTTTTTTGGGAACAAGTGTGGATTTTGCATCAACCACTAACCACTTAGGCCACACAAAGAACATACCCAAACCTTGACCAATAGTTTTATGCTCTATACTTGCCACGGGAAATAATGCATCGTTTACCAACACCTCACCTATACTAACCCTAATAAAGCCCTTAGGGATGTTTTCACCATGATTAGCCATCATGGTTTCATAGGAATTTCCATTTGCAACGTGTTTCGGTTGGTCATCATTCCCACTGACAACATATAACTTGCAAGAAGAGTCAACCTAGGTCAATTAGACAAAAATAATATTCTTTCACTTGTCAATTCCTAGGAACTAGTATGTTTATAATTGCAAATGAAAATGAATTTGACACTTAAAAGGAACGCACCTTAGTGATGAGTTTTGATTGGTTTACCACAACTTTCTCATGTAAGGGGTGCGTAGGTGCTACATTGTTTTCGCACTAGTAGAATCAGGCCAGAACACGGCGCCGTTAGACGGCGGTTCCGCGTGAATTTAAGGGAACCGCCGTGTAAACCATCGTTGCCTCTTCCTCATCCATTCCCCCATCCACAAGCACCTTCACTTCATCTAATTTTTTATTCCTCGATTTTTTTTGCGACCCCAATGTAGCCAGCACGACCACCGGTATAGGGCATTGTGTTGAAAGACGCGGCCGTTCGTTTTGTAAGACCAACACCCTTTGAATGTGGTTGTACACATGTTAATTAGTAGTCACAATTTAATTTTATGGAATAATATGTAGGATTCATTTAATTTCAATATCAAATGAAAAATAAACTAACCTTAGCATCGTTCTCTAACCATCGTTTCTTGAATATGTCCCAAGTTTTTTTTACGATGTGATTGTACCGATCCATGGGGTTTTGAGCATATCTTTTGCCACCTACTCTTAGATAATCCCTTGCTAGGGTATATTTGTGTTCCCGGTGAGCCTTTGATACGATTTGGAAAGCTTTCTTCTTGACTTGTTCCAAATCGCGAGCTTCAATTACAAATGGCCGCTACACATTAAACATGTAAGTCATATTACCTTAGTAAAAGGGCAATCAAGGTCAAAAAATAAGTATAGAACCAATTGTTAATTAAAATGGTGAATAACAATCTAACCTTGCACTCTTTCCAAATATCTTTTTTAATGTCGGGGTGTAGAAGCCTCCAATCCTCGGTTATTAATGGTACTTGAGTCTTTCCTATTTTTCCGCACCAACTTGACCATCGAGCGGCATCATCGTCGGGCGCGACGCAATTCCCAAGTCATTAAATTTGACATGCGTTAGAATCTTGTTATCAATCCTAATTTCTATTTCGCGACAATGCGTTCTTAATTGTTCTTCCGTGCAAGTGCACCTAACACTCTTCTTCCTACTTACTTTAGTAGAGCCAGCTTTTGACATATTATCATCGCTAATTGGGGACGAGGAAGATGATGTGGGGCTGTCTGTAACTCTAAACCTAAGGTAGAAAGTCAAATTAGTTCTCATAAATTTATTGTATAGTCACATGCATGTTAGGACCTAATTTCATGTAGTTTAGTAACACTTATAACCTAGGTTGAACATTTATCCCTAATAATAGGATGTATAATGGAAAAATTGACCCTCAAATATCAAATTAGGATAAGATGTAGTATTTGTGGTTCAATTTTGAGTTGACTTAACGTTCATTAAAGGTTACGATCTCGTAACTAAGCATATTTCAAACATTTGGGGGTTACGATCTCGTTACTGGTTCCGTCAATGGCATAAATTAAGAATTGCTTATAAAGTAGCGATCTCGAAATTTCATGATTAAGTTTTTCCACTATTTGAATACCCAAAACCCGTGAAGAACAAACACGATCATGTAACACAAATGGTATTTATAAAGTTTATACATTCTTTTGTTATTCTTTCATGAATGTAGACAATTATTGCTTATAATTCAAAGATATGTTTCTAGATAGATGATGTTAGATTACCATAAAATAAGAAAAATTGTATACAAACATATATGATAGACAATTTGGTTTGGATTCACACATTCAAGCAGTGAAGCTAATTATTTAGTCTACACAAATGATTGGAATTACAAACGATGATGACAAATAGCAAAAGAGGTCTTGGCGAAACCCATACAAAACCCTAAACCCACAGGACCCATGTTTCATTGGTTGAATTTGAAAGTCCGAATCTCGTGAATTACATACCCTATACTATAACAGAAATGATATGACATTATACATTTATTGAATGTATAGACGATACATCTCGAACGTTGCACAAAAGATTGTGATCAGTGTTGGTAATTAGTAAACGTTGACTAGTACTCCTTATTATTTTAAGCCAAATTCAATGTAGATGCAGTGTAGATTTGATGAAATTTCTGAATTTAGTTTATTTTCTTTTTAGACGATAAGTAGAAAATGAAATGATATAAAATTTACTTACATAATATAGTTACTTTCGGCATGTGAACCTGTATGTTTTATCATGATAGACTTGATTCTTCGTTCGAAAAGATGTAAAGCTTATTTTTAATAGTCACAAAGAATTACAAACGATGATGACAAATAGCAAAAGAGGTCTTGACGAAACCAATACAAAACCCTAAACCCACAGGACCCATGTTTCATTGGTTGATTTTGAAAGTCCGAATCTCGTGAATTACATACTCTATACTGTGACAGAAATGATATGACATTATACATTTATTGAATGTTATGACGATACATCTCGAATGTTGCACAAAAGATTGTGATCAGTGTTGGTAATTGGTAAACGTTGACTAGTACTCCTTATTATTTTAAGCTAAATTCAATGTAGATGCAGTGTAGATTTGATGAAATTTGTGAATTTAGTTTATTTTCTTTTTAGACGATAAGTAGAAAATGAAATGATATAAAATTTACTTACATGATATAGGTACTTTCGGCATGTGAACCTGTATGTTTCATCATGATAGACTTGATTCTTCGTTCGAAAAGATGTAAAGCTTATTTTTAATAGTTAGAATTTATTTGTAATACTTAAATGAAGTGAGTTAAAATTGTTTCTTGATCATGTTTAGTAATTTTATCCAGTTCTTGACGCTTTACATAGAAGGACTAACGAGATCGTAACTCAGCCCTCAACCCATAAACCCATACACCCACGCCAACCCTAAACCCAGCAAGCCCTAGACCCCCCAAACCCTCTTTGAATAATTGAGTGTTGGCTTGAGTAGTCACGAGATCGCAAGTAGAAAATGTATTTTAAAAAAACGGGGTGGGCTTGGGGTTGCTAGGGTTGGGCCTTGGTCGTCAGTATTATAATTGTTCAGTGGACTATGGCCCAATGTATGCATGTATGATAATGTGTGTTTCATGGACAATTTGCTCGGGTCGGAGACTTATCGAGCTCTTCTTAAACCTACACACATATATACAAATCAATCTTGACCTGCTGTGGCGATGTGGGATAAAATTTGTAGTCTAGTAGCGATATCGTAAGTAAAAATCTCTAGACTTTAAAAGATTCAGCTGTTATGATATCGTGACTAGTTTTTCGCTGCTTTCTACTTCAGTTGAAACGTTAAGTAAGCTGCGAGATCGTAACATATAAGAACCACTTATTTTATATATTGCGGAAGAGGTTACGAGATCGTAAGTAGAATGGGTACTTATAAAAAAAAGCGGGCTGGGAGAAATAGAAATTTCCCCCAAACCAAAAACCTAATTCCAAACAAAACCCAAACGCCCCAACCTCCGTTCAATCACTCCGACCAGCCCACCCATTTCAATGCCACCAGTTGGAAGAGGTTGTGGCCAGGGCAGAGGGCGCGGTCGGTCCGGTGCAGCAGTGCAGCAGCCGCCATCTCCACCAGTAGCCAACGCTGCAGGTGGCGCTGAGAATGCCGAGGTACCAGTGATACCACCTTTCTTCAACGACGCTGCTAAGGCAAGGTATGAAACCTTACGAACTCGCAAGGTTATCAATAATAGGGTTTTTGACTCAAATGATATGGGCAGCTTGAAACTAGATTATGTTTTAGAGTATTTTAGGAAACAACATCTAGAAAAATTGTTAGCCCTGCCTGAGCCTGTTTATGTGGATGAGTTGCTACAGTTCTATGCGAATTTAGGGTTGGAAGAGGGTGTGGTTGAGATTACTATGGTTGTGAGAGGGGTGAAGTTCACTGTTGATAAGTTCCTGATAAATGAGGTGTTAGGGTGTCCTTACATCGATAGAACCCACCTAAGACCAACCAACAAGAAAGGCCCTTATGAGGTTTACTACGAGCAGAAGATACCCGGTAAAACTCCTAAACAACCAATTGATCTAGTTGAGCAGGGTAGAAAGCTGTTTCATCGTAGGTCTAGGAAAGTCGGAACAGTTGGGAAATACCCGACACATCTCTTGACCGAAGAGCAGAGATTGGTGTTCGAGTTTATATGTCAGAATGTCTTTCCATCGAAGGGGCATAATTGTGAGCCAACGGTCGCCACCCTTAGTTTATTCTACTATATCATTGAAGGGTATAATATTAACCCCAGTTACACCATTATGAGATACATGATGAGGCAAGCTCGACACAAGAGCTCTGCGATACCATATGGTGGTTTGGTGACTGCAATCCTCCGGAAAGTTGGTGTGATACCTCAAGGACAACCCTTGCCCCAACTTTGCTATACCAAAAAGTGGTTGACACGCAAGTGCCTGCAGTTGAAAGAGGATGGTAAGTACGAGAAGAAGCCAGACGGCATGGAAACATCTAGGAGATACAGAGGCGGGCGCCGAGTGCACAGGTAACATGAATTGTATACGTTGTGTTTTTACAAAATATTTTTATTATTATTTCTTACCTTTTACGGATACTAACTTGTGCCATGTTTGTGGTATATGTGTCATCAGAAGCTGTGATAGGTTGTCAAGCAAGGCTCTTTGTTCAACTTAAAGCTTTGGTCGATGAACTCGGGGAGGTAAAGGCAGCTTGCGCTGGTAATAGCGATGCACTGATGACAATGCTGGAGACAAGGGATATTGAAATGGATCTAAGCGATGAGGAAAACATCCCAGATTTCACTGTCAAACCAATCCAGAAGCAGGCTTCGGTGGCAGAAAATTCTAGCACGGCAGAGAAGAAAGGAGACAATGGTGCCTCGGGTTCTTCAAAGGTCCATGTCGCAGATGGTGAAGAAGATGATGCAGATGATGTAGATGATGAAGACGATGTGAATGATGACAGTGATGATGATGATGATGGTGGCGATTCTGATGACAATGATGATGATGGAGATGATGCCAATCGCAGCGGAGGTGAGTCATCTGAAGAGGATCTGAATGAGGCTGAAAGATACTCGTTCACGCAGAGGAAATTTCTATAGCAGAGGAACCCGACGAGGTTGAGACCAAGACTTCAAAGAGGAAGAAACAAAGATTGGCCCGACCGAGTCACCAGTTAACATCACAAACGATGAACTTCATAGAGTTTTGCTGGAGGGCTTAGAGTAGTGATGTTGTTTGATTCATATCATAACAAAAACAAGAATCGATGTGTAATATGAATATCTACTTTTGTGACTTATTCAGTATGGTATTGGCATACAGCCATGGTAATTTTCAAGCAATGATATAATGTGTAGTTCATAATCTTGATTGAACTTAGTTTTTTTTTTCATACTTACACAACTACTTACGAAATCGTAAGAAATGTGCATTCATAAACTTGTTAGTTGCGATATCACTACCACTAAATTTAGTCCAACAGAGTATTTTGTTGAGAGTTTACTAACGATATCGCATCCTGATGTAGACAGATTACGATTTCGTAAGTAACCTTTTTTCTGGGACAGAGCCTAGCTTTGCGGAAATTATTACGATATCGTCAGCTGATCATTTAGTAGCATTAAACGACGACGTTTTTTTTGAAAATAAATTTTGGCGCTCTGAAATTGAAGTTTTAGTGGTCTAGCTTACGAAATCGTAACATGGTTGCTAATGTTCCGAGATCGTAACCAATCAGAATTGATTGACAGAGACTTCTTTGGCGGCATTTCTAGCGAGATCGCAGGTTAATATACAAAGCATTTAAAACGTTGCTATTTACTTACGATATCGCTGGGTAATGTACTATATAAGTAAAAGTCAACCTATACAGGTATTCAATCGCGAAAAAATAGATCCCCAAATTCCCAATCTCCCCAATCAAACAAACCTAGGTTTTCAACTCACAATCAATCAAATGGCCAGGTCTAAGCTCCCCGTTTCCAATCCAAACCAGGCGACGACGGAATCCCAGGTAGCTACCAGTGTTCAGGCGCCTCCCCGTGCAACGGCAGCTCCACGAGGTACCAAACGACCTAGGCCTGCTTCAAGTTCATCGAGTCACGATTATGACTCAAGAATGTTTGTAAGTCCTCAAGCCCACGATAAGTATGATAGGTACATGAAAAATAAGGAGTTGTTGGATTGCTGTGTTCTTGATTTTAGCATGATAGATCAATTAGGGTTTAAAAGGGTGATGAAAAAAGTTGAAAAATGTGGCTTGCATGAACTGTTTGGGCTAAATTATACGGCGTATAAGGATGAAACGTGTCAATTTTACGCTAATTTTCATGAGTTGGTAGAGGAAGAGAAAAAAACAGGTCTTTTTTACACTAGGGTGGGTGGGAAAGATTTTGAGATAGGGTCAGAAATTTTGAATGAGGTGTTGGGTGTCAAGTATGTAACTATGGATGATGATAAGGAAAAACATGAAGCAGATGCTCCCGATGGATTTTACACGCATGGGGTTGGCCGGAAAATGATGATGAACTGAATAAAGCTAAGTTGCTTGAACTAGCTGCTAAATATTTTGGCCGGAATGAATCTAAACTTGGAACGGCTAGGCAGTACAAGCTCGATCACTTAAGTTGTGAGGAGCGAATTTTGTATGAGTTTGTTGCTAGGACGATTACCCCAAAGGGTGGCTACATAACCGAGCTCAACTTCACAACGATTTCGATGTTTTATTGTCTAATGATGGGAAGGCTCTCAAACCCCGGCCATGTGATTTTTCAACACATGAAAGAAAGTGTGGTGGAGAATGGGAGGCCTTGCAAGAAGCTGCCGTACTGGAATTTCACCACCTTCTTCCTAACCCAAAGAAATAAGAAATTCAAGTTCTCCGGTGAGCCAGTGGAGTGTATATTTTATACCTTAGAATATTTTATGAGGAACGGGAAGTGGGAGCTGGAATCTGGAAGATGGAAGCAAGTGTCCAATGCAGATAAGCAACACATACTCGAGGATGAGGTCCGGGACGACGTACAGGGTAAATTTTCTTTTATACATGTTTAGTTCGAGTTTTTTCCCCACTTTAGTGACTCAGTTTCTAATATTTTGTTGGGTAAAATGCATAGATAACTCCGAGTTCTTGATTAAGTGCAAATATAACCCTCAGTTCTTAGGATGTGCTATTATAACCCTGAATTGGCTTTGACTTCAAAAAGTTATAACCTTGCAATGGTTGACTTGTGTTTACTGTAATTTATGGCTATTTAATCACTTGAAATGACAAATCTGCCCTCAATATTAGGTTGTTATTTGATAGAAAGAACCGGGAACCAGGGGAAATGCAGAAAAACTAGATCTTTGCATGTCGGAGCCAAGAAAAGATTCAGCCAAGTTGCAGAGAGAAGAGTGAATAATTATCACATATTTGTTAAATCCGATTAACCAAAAAAAGTCATTTACCCCTTTAAATCCATAAGGGTTGTATTGTCTTTTAATATTTTAATGGATTTTTTTACTATAAAATTTTAATAAAATTATAATCAGGGTTATAATTGCACATTTTAAGAACTGGAGGTTATATTTGCACATAACTTAAAACTGAGGGTCATATAAGCACTTTTCTCTATTTTGTTTCACAGAGGTGCCTGTCGATTTGTTCTACAAGGGACTTGAAGACACTGTCGAACTCGTGCGCCAAGATATTGGTCGGGTGAAGCACCAGGCGTGGTGGACCGCACACTTCATACGGGGCATTCAGAGAGCACAAGCTAGGAAAAAGGCAAAGGTTGATACAGCACCCGCGCAACAATCACCTCCCCAGTCGACGTCCACACCCCCAGCATCACCAGAACATGAATAGAATCTGTTTTAGAAACATGTTTTCTCTTGTTTTAGTTTTGGAATTTGATACCAACAATCAGATGTATTAACTTAAATTCATTAGTTAAGCAAATGATGTCTTTTGAGCCGGTTCATTATATTCAGTGTGCAAATAACAACAAAATGTTCTCTAAAATTAGCCGGAATTGAATCTAACCTGAAAGTTTGGGTAAATGTACTAGCTGCTTGTTGCTACAAAATGATATTTCTACTTATACACAAACTGATATAGTTACGAGATCGCAACCATTAAAGGCCTCTTAGCAAAAGTACCTATGATATCGTTGCAGTTCCAAACTGTTAGGCAGTGCCAAATTAGGCGACAATGCTTACGATTTCGCTTACAGTCAACATACTGCTGCCGAAATATGTTACGATCTCGCATAGTCACTATTTCTATACAAAAATATTACTGACATCCTTACAATATCGTAACCAGGTGTTCATGAGAACAAAACAAAATCTTACCAATTGATGTGTGCCAGCGTATTTACTTGCGCTATCGTGACAGATACCGCTATTTAATAAAACTACGTTACGATATCGCAACTGTGACTCGCTAGAAAATCTCATATGCATGATTGTAAGACAACAAACCTAATAATCAATACAAGTAACTAAAATAGAAACATATATAATAGATATGATTGTTGAACAACTCTAAACTATATCATTTATCCTCGATTACATTTCATGTAACACACTAAATAGACCTAGCCGACGGCAACTACTTTTTGGTCGACTTCTTTTTCTTCTTTGGATATTTCCTTTTTCTGCCTGAAGTCTTGCCACCAGCAGTGATCCATATTCATTCTTCATGATCCATCCTGCTTAACATACTAGCCACTAAATCATCATCCTCTTCCAATGTTTCAAACACGGGAGATGGTATTGCATCGTGTGTAGTTATGTCCACGTCCTCAACCAAACTATCACCATGGATGAACTGTTTCTTTCCATCAACCACGATTTTCCATCGATTGTCGGTTGGATCTCGAACATAAAACACCCGATTAGCTTGTGCCGCCATAATGAATGGATCATCCTTTGAGCCTCTTATTTGTCTATTCACAAGCACCAATCACAAATCCTCTGTTCGTGTCCCCTTTAATTGCTCTACCCATTCGCATTTAAAAACAGCGATTCGCACATGAACAAAGTCCATTTCCCAAATATCTGTGATGGTACCATAGTATGAATGGTTCCCATCAACAGACAACTCTCCAGGGACAGAAACACCACTGTTTTGGGTCGCAGAATTAGAATCCGACAATTTTGTACCGAATGTGTAGCCGTTGATGTCATAACCGCTGAAAGAAGCTACTGTGCCAAGTGGCCTTTTAGAAAGCCAAATAACAATCGAAGGATGATCGACACCATTCTGTACATGTATTTTTAACCAACTCGTGAATTCTCGACAATGCTCTGCAAGGATCATAGGGTTAGACCAATTACTATGCTTATTCCTAAGCTCACCAAGGTGAACTTCAACATAGGGACTCACCGCGGAGTGATTACGAAGTATGTACAGGTGGGCAGTTGATAACTCTTTGGATGAAGGGCTAAATTTAGCCTTATGCCGCAGTCCAATTCCATCGGCACACCCTTCGTGTCTACTAGTTGGCAGACCTATAGTCGGAACATCCTGCAAATAATTTGGGCAGAATTCAATCACCTCTTCTGCGACATAACGCTGGACTATACTGGCATCTGGGCGATATCGATTCTTCACAAAATGCTTAAAAATGCTCATATAACACTCGAATGGGTACATCCATCGCAAATAGACCGGTCCGCACAACTTTACCTCATGTACCAAATGGACAATCACATGAACCATAACGTCAAAGAAAGAACAGGGGAAGTACATCTCCAATCTACACAAAACCTCAATAACCATCGTCTGCAGTTCATCCAAATTCCTTCGACTTACCTTTTTCCTACAAATCTGCTTAAAAAAAAAAACAGAGTCGCGATATTGCCTCTCTAACATGGTCAGGAGGACAACCTCTAAGTGTAATAACATTCAAGTCCTGCATCAGATTGTGACAGTCATGCGATTTCATACCAACTAATTTCAAATCCTTAGTAGAAACACAACTACTAATATTTGAGACATAATTAGACGGTACCTTAACCGATTTCAACGTTGCACAAAAAATTTCCTTCTCTTCTGACGACATTGTGTGGCATGCAGGCGGCAAGTAGGTTTTACCCGCTTCCTCTTGCACCGGTGCTAGAGAGGGCCTTATGCCAAGATGGACTAAATCTTTTCTAGCTTTCAAGCCGTCCTTACTCTTACCCTCGGTATTCAACAAGGTCCCAAACAAAACTTCACAAACATTCTTTTCTATATGCGTAACATCTAGACAGTGGCGTACCTCCAAGTGTTCCCAATAATCAAGTTTGAAAAAAATTGAGCACTTTTTTCAAATACCAGTCAGGGCGTTTTTCTTATTCTCCTTACATAACACGTGCTCCATGCCAGATACTTTTTCATAAATCTCTGAACCAGATAGGGGTATAGGGGCAACACCGTGCTCTTCTTTACCATTAAACCATTTCTTGGCACGCCTCCATGGATGGCTTGCAGGAAGGAAACGTCTATGTCCTTGATAAACTGCCTTCTGGCCATTCTTCAATTGGCAAAAGCTTGTCTTTCCTTCACAAATTGGACATGCAAAGTGCCCTTTCACTGAGCACCCTCCCAGATTTCCTAGAGTAGGAAAGTCATTGATGCTCCACATTAACATGCATTTAAGTTTGAACTTCTCATCTTCGCGACTACCATCTGGAATCCGTATCCCGAACTCAAACAACGACTGCAACTCCTCTATAAGAGGTCCTAGGTAAATATCAATGTCGTTACCCGGTTGCTTAGGCCCTGAAATCATAGTGTTCAACAACACATATTTACGTTTCATCATCAACCACGACGGAAGATTATAAATCACAAGCATAACCGGCCATGAACTATGGGTACTTGACATATTAGCAAATGGATTCATTCCATCAGTCGACAATCCTAATCTCACATACCTAGGTTCATTTGCAAATTCAGGATAAATGGCATCCATCTTCTTCCACTGGTCTCCATCAGAAGCGTGAGATATTATATCCACACCCTCTCGAACCCTATCAGCATGCCATCTTAACAATTTAGCATCGCGAGGATTAGCAAATAACCGTGTCAATCTCGGTTTTAGGGGCATGTACCACATCACTTTAGCTGGACTAGGTTTTGTCGAGCATGTCTCTTTTTCCGCACAAACATCAACTTTACTATCCTTCTTCTTCCATCTCGACTCACCACATACCTTACAATCATCCCTCAGCGTATCACCTCCTCGGTAAAGCATACAATCATTAGGACAAGCATGAATCTTAGTAAATTCCATCCCCATTGGGCATAATATCTTCTTTGCAGCATAAACACGATCAGGACACAGGTTATCTTGTGGAAGCAACTCTTTAACTAATTCCCACAATTCAGTCATTCCTTTATCGGAGATGCCATGGCGTACCTTTAAATTCATTAACAATAAAAGTCGCGCCCAATATAGAATGCCGAGCACCAACATATAATTTCGTCTCCTTATCCGCGTACATTGCCTCCAACATGCTCTGCTTCCCACTAAACTCCATAACAACATCATCACACATGTCATTTAGTTGTTCCTTATACTGTAGAATTTCCTTTTCGGTTCCAACCTCATCTTCCATACTCTCATCTCCATAATAACCTTCTCCATGCCATACCCATTCGATATATGATTGATCAAAACCTCTACAAATTAAATGCTCACGCAAGACATCCACATCTTCGAATATTGCATTGTTCCTACAATCCCTACATGGACATCTAACCCCACCTATGTCTTTTTTCCTAGAATACCTCGAACCAACATCAATAAAGTTCTCAACCAAATCCAAATACTCTTTCGACAAACGTGTATTCCCTCTAATAATTCTTCCACGATCCATAGCACCAAAAATTCTAACCCACAGTTCACAACAACATAGAAAGAAAATATCAAACAAACATATTCAATCTCTACTTCTTCTACAAATATCAACATATAATCACATTTACTTATCAACAACAAACAATATAAGTCGAAACTTACCTTTGTAAGCGTTGGATGAAATGCCCACGACAATGTCCTACTCTACAATCACCTAATTCAACTGACCCAAAACTTCAATCTCTCTATCTAGTCTTCTCATTTGTTTATCATGTATTCATTTAAAAATTTACGTAAGTTTTTACATCATTGCTTACGATCTCGCTACACAATCCAATTTCATGTTAAAGTAACTAACGATTTCGCTAGCTTAGTCGCCACACAATAGCATAACAACATTCATCCTTAACAAATTAGTCGCGCTACATTGCGAGATCATAACAACATCAACAAGGCCGTGCCAACGTATTTTGAGGCCCTGTGCGAAAATATAATTCTAGACCCCTTTATAATGTAAAATATAATAATGCTATTGATTGATTAAGAATAATATATATTGGGGATTGGAACCTAGCCATTAACATTCATATATTCTTTGAACGGAAAAAAATTCATTGTTTTTCAAAACGGATAAAAACTTATAGGTTTAACAAATATATTGTAAATACATAACTTCTCCCAAAGGATTTTTTTTAAAAAAATTGATGGTTAATCATTATTAATTCATAATCACAATCAAAAAGAAACTTTGAAACAATAAAAAATACAGAGATTTATGAAGAAAATCAAGAAATTAGGGTTTTGTATTTCTTATCAACTTAAAGAATCGGATACACCCAATGTTGAGCTGATTTAATTAAATTGAGAATTGAAAGGAAAGGAACTTGAATTGAAATTTCGAATGAAGATGAACAGCGGGGGAGATTAACTGGGCGGTTGGGAAGAGAATATAGAATATATTGAATAGAGGAGAAGGCCCAAATTCCAATCACTAATGTGGCCTTTACAATGCTGATTGATTTGATTCACGTGTCCTTTTAAATACTGATTGATTTGATTAATGTGACCTTTTAAATGCTGATTTGATTTGATTAAATTTGAAAAGGCCCTTCATGAAAACTATAAGGCCCAAATTTAAAAAGAAAAAGGTCATTCAGAAAATAACTATAATCATTATATTTTTAATAAATAATAAAAAAATACACATATATAACACCTCTAAATTTTTTTTTCGGACCCCTTAAAATTTCGGGTCCTGTGCGGGAGCACAGCCCGCACTACACCAGACCCGGCCCTAAACATCAACAAACAAACAAAATGTGGAGAACAACTTGTTGCGACTTCGTAACAACACTCGTTAAATATATTAATGAAAACATACTTGTTGCGATCTCGTAACAAGCAATGTTTTTCTGTCATTGTTGCTGTCGAGCTCGTAACATCTATTATTTCCAAGGCAGAAAAAATTTAAACGCCTTCAACGTTAAATTTCTAAGACATAAACGTTTCCGCCCTAATCTGTGGCGTTTCCGCCTTTCTTATTTATTTTCAAATACATGCGTTAGGACTTGCGATATCGTAAGTCTACGTGAAGGCGGGAAAAAACAATCAGGCACAAACGCCTTTATTTTGTGCCTTCAATGCCACCGTTTGCAGTAGTGTGCTTTTAATTTGGTGTATTGAGAAAAAATGTTCATAGTGTGAGTGAAAGAAATGGATGACAATTAAACCCTCCATATACATTTTCTTAATATTACGCATGTGCTAAATTATTTGTTATTTGAGTTGTGCAAGGATGTGGATATTTTCTAATACTATTCATTTGCATGGATAAATACGTACGCGAAATGGACATTTTACCTAACGTGTAATCTTTTATAATGAAAAAATGTCTCAAATATTGTGTGGAATTTTTTACCCTAAAGGTGGACTGAAGATTCTGTTATTACTCTGTAATCATTTCTCTCAGGAAAACTTGTAGAAATCAAGTAACAGTAATGCTTGTTAAGAGTTGGTTATAATGAAAAAACCCATTTTATCATTTTTACAAAACTAGAGTGGTTGTCTCAACTCTGCGTGATGTCTTTAATGATCACACTGCAAACGAAAGTACTTTTAATCACACTAAAATTTTAATGATATGATTAAAAAAATTAGTCACACTTATTTAGATTTGAGTGTGATAAATAATATTATTAGTCACATGTTATGTGACTAATATAAATTTACTCACATAAGTTATAGTATTAAATTTTAACTGTGAGTATTTAGTATTAGTCACACTGATTTTAAACTATAAGAGTTTGAAATGTGGGGTGACCAATAGTTACAATCTATGATTAATACACTTAGGTCCTGTGTGTTCTGGGTTTTTGTGGGATTTGGATCTTAGAATTTTGACACTGTACAAATTCTTGGATTTTGAGTGGATCTTGCAAAACCCAGATCTTGCAAGACCTTGTATGGTATAAAGATTTGGTTTTGGATTTTGTAATAATTTATTAATAAATAATAGTATATACAAATATTTGTATCCTTTTTTTTGGAGTAGTTATTTTGGAGTAGATGAACTCGAAATTTGTGAAAATATATCATAATATAATTTTAAGAAGTATAATTATATTATTTTATATAATTATATTAAAATTACAAATATTTTATTTTTTTCATATTGACTCAATGCAAGTTTACCATTTTACCATTTTTATTAAAATTGGATGGCCTCAAAAATTATGAACTGGTCACTTTATTTAGAAAAAATAGAGTGGAGTTGGTAATTTTGACCCGATCCATTTTAAAATTATTGTATATATAATATTTCAAAATATATATCATTTTCGAAACAGTGATACTCATATTTATAATATTTCAATTTTATTTCAAAAGTGAATATCAATATAAATAATATAATAGTAATTTAAATATAAAACAAAAATGGTGGCAAAACTTAGTTGGATTTTGGGATCCCAAAAACCAAAACTTGTACAAACATACAAGGTTTTGGATCTTGGAGAGTAAATTCCAAGATCCAAAACCTCCAAGATCCTAGAACATACAGGGCCTTAATGATTACAAATCAACAATAAATATAAAGTTAGGGGCGAAACTCAATGCAACCGAGGACTTAAGTGAACTGCGCGGGGTCTTTTTTATAAACTTTAAAATAGATTGGGGATCAAACTTTAAATTAAAATTTTAAAACGGATTAAATTTTATTTATCTCTCCGCAAGCTGATTCTCCCCCATTATTTCGTCGATCCCTAACCGCGTCGGAGCCTCCATTCGATCTCTTAGTCACATCTTTCAAGGTAGTGCCTAATCATTCTACTGTGATGCATTCTATGTTGTTGATCTGAGTTATTTTGAAAGATTTGCTTTAGTTTTGTTGTTCTGCGATCTGTTTATGATTAGGTGTTTGCTTGCTGGATTCCGAATGATGCTTAATGATTCATTGAATTGATGATGGTGTCTGTTATACGTTGTTAATTGTCTCATTTGTTAATTGTATGCCCTTTTGTGCTTCTTCATCGTCCTCATTTGTTAATTGAAGAAGCCAGGTTGATTTTGATTCGGGGTTGATGCATGTTGTGATGTATGTAGACTGTTGTTGATAGCTCATGCCCTGTTTGATACCCGACAGTTGATGACCATATGTTTGATTCTCTTGCACTAGAATGTGATGATGGTCGTAATGCCCTTGTATGTTTCGTTGGTCTGACTGTCTAATCGTGTGATGTTATGTTGTTTGAGGTTACTTTTTATCTGCTCTGAGAATGGTTCATGTTTGTTTTAACCTGAACAAGGCATTAGCTATTCTTGTATACGAAAAAATGGTTTGATTTCAATCTCTTCTCTGAACCGATATGGTCAGGTGTGAATTTCGGAATGTGTTTCTTTTTTACATGTGATTGTAATGCAATTTGTCCAATTTACTTCTATGTTACTGGTTGAGTGCTTATAGATGGTCGAAGAATATGAACATTTGTCTGAATGTTATTGCAGATGGGGGATCAAGTAAGGAAGAAAGGCTGGGGATGTGCTAAGTTGAACTTTTTAAGCACTCAACCAAAGGATGCGAAATTTAAGGTTGAGATTAATAGTTTCATGCAACCTGTAGGAAAACACTCGACGCATTTGTCGCGCTTTATTGGCGACATTGCAAGAGATGGAAATCGGTTTCCATTGATTGAGCCATGCTTCTCGGAATTTAGACTGAAATCTGAGGTTCAAGAGGCTGTTAATGAAGTAAGGTAAAATCATTAGGTTTACATATTTGTTCTATTTAATTTGTGCCTTATGGTATTTTATGTATGCAGGATGTGTTTGACTTCTCCTGTTTTGATCCGGATTCTAAAACCGGTGAGGATTGGATCATTGATAAGCTTGGAGAGCTTTGGAGGAGTTATAAATTTCAGGTGAAAAGAGACTACTTTACCCCACCTATGGTTAGCGCTCAGGCGAGGGAAGTTAGTGAAGGATCCAGAGAACAGACAGAGACTGGAGCTGCTGAGATCAAGCGATACGTTCTTCAAGGGCCTGAGCTAGGCGCTGATACGCTGTGCCATGCCGCCTTTAAATTCCCGAGTTTTGCGAAGTTGGAGTTTGGACAACAAAATACTACAGGAGAGCAGCTTTTCAATACTGAGGATTTGCTTTGCTCATATCATGATGTATATTTATATGATGAAATATTCTGAAATGGCATACATGCTGTATTGATGAAATCCAATTTTTTACAAGGTTTTATGATTTGATGAAAAATCAAATTGGTGAAGACTCTGATGAGCCCCTTGATAAACTCAACATATTCCAGACCATCATAATTTGTTACTATTATAAGTTTACCCAATTTTTTGTGAATATTACAATTTTAAATCCAGACAATTGTTAACTAGATCGCTGCTTATAGTTTAATCTGATTAATATAATTTATATTGATATTGTTTGATAATGATTTTGAGATTTTAAAGATTATGATATAATGTTTATCAAGAAACATCAAACATCAAGCTGCCTTCATTATAAACTGTACTTTCTCAAGTTTAAATAAATAGTAATATATATCACATATTTTAATAAATTTAATTAATTATATATTTGATGGGTCTTAAAAAATTATGAAATTTGATTTATATTATAGTTTAAGTGGCATGAAATCTGAAAGTTCATATTCAAAATTCCGAAATATTTAGTCAATCTTACTATTTAATTTAAATTATCTCTCTCAAACATTTCAAAAACACCTTTCATGCACAATTTTATTTATCGACACCCATCTAGAATGTATACAAAATCAATGGAGTTCATTTCTTCTTTACACTTTACAATCCAAATCATTTCATTTGGTACCAATGTAATCTGCGATCTGACTGTGCGTTAATTTGGGATGTCTATTAATTTTCCAAGTTGCATAATTTTCTTTTAGGGTAATGTTCATTAATTTTCCTTCACTCATTTCACCTAAATTCCTCTAAATTCAATCTCCAGTATTCATTCATATTACAATCCAAAATTCAATTTCAACTTTCTCTCTTCCACTGGAACAGAGAGAATAATCAAGGAATGACTCTTAGACTACGTAAGACGTATAAAGTCTTTTCAATTAATACGTTTTCATTTTAAATATTCTATGCAAATACTGGTTCAAATAAATACTCATGAAACGCCACAACCCTACATACAGTACCGTCCATTGAGGCGTGCCAAACGTGCGGCTGCACTGGGCCTAAAATTTTGGGGGCCCCCAATTTATTTTTACTAGTAGTAAGCATATATATTTTTAGATTTTTTTTCCCTTTTCCGGTATTGTAAACTATAAAATATATACAAATTTTGATTCGTGTGCAGTGTACAACAAAGTGTGCGTACGAATGTAATGCAGAATAAGTTTACTGCAAAGATAACTTTTCTCAAGGATAGTCTAACTATAATTCTATAATATCTCTAACTTGATACAGCAGGATTTCTACGTATATTCTGAAAATATTCTACGTATATTTTGTACAACTGAAAATATTCTACATATATTTTGTACAACTGAAAATATCTATACTAAGTCAGAGATAGTAAAAGAAGAAATCTATGGTAAATAGGATTTACATTTTAATAAAATGAATAATTAGTTTCCAAAAAGAATAGCTAAATTTCGCAAATCTTAAATAAATTCCAAATTTGTGAGACTCCAAAAAAAAAACAGTTGTCTACGTTCTTTGCGACTCTGCGCGACAGTCATAGCATAACCGACAAGCACCGATGATGATTTTTTTGAATTCTTTCTGGTGGAGAGCTAATAACATAAAGTTGTATTATGTTTGAATGTTTTTCCTTGCTCGTTAATTGATCACATTTATAATGAATTTTTATAAATTTTATTGAATGAGTGTGTTTGAGAGGCTCCAAAATTATTATTTTTACACTAGGCCTCAAATTTACAGGGACGGCCCTGCCTGCATATATCACATCAAATACTAGTCCGATCTTGTCATCTGCTTTTGTTCCATTCGAGGTTATTTTAGAGGATTTGGTAAGAATAATTTACCCATTTATCTTAAAATACAAAAATGTGTTGTTATTCACCTCAAAACAACTTTTAAGTTGGTGAAACGATTAATTTATCTCGACCAACTAATTATAGTCTAATCAAAGATTTCTGAATCAGTACCACGGTCCTACAGATATCATCTGCTTTTGGTGCATTGAGAATTTTTAGAGGATTTTGAAAGATTCAAACAAATATTGTACGAATAATTTACCCATTTGTGTTAAAGAAGAAATGTCTATGGCGTGATTGAAGAAATGAATGTTAGAATTAATCAGTCTATATTCATACATTTTCTAAATATTAAGCATGTGTGATTTGTTTGATCTTTATTATTTTCTATTAAAATTGTGCAAGTGTCGATTTAGTTTCATTAATATTCATTACATGGATGAACACGTATGCGAAATTGACATTAAAATGTCTCAAAGATTGTGTGGGCAATATTTTCTAAGGTGAATGAACTAAAGATTCTGTTAATAATTTATAATCATTTCCCTCAGGAAAACTAGTTGTAGAAATCAAGTAATAGTAGTTTTTTACATTAAAGAGACCTTTTTATCATCTTTTATAAAAACACATGCCCTATTTGCAGATCCCAATTTCCTATTTGCAGAGCCCAAAATTAATAAAATTACAAAACTGTCCTCAATTAATAATAATTTATTTTATTAAATTTTGCCCCACTTATTCTTATTAATTTCATATTCAATTAAAACCGATCTCACAGCATCACCAGTACGCCGCCACCGGAACGCCACCACCTTCACTGGCGGCGGATGGGGATGGGGATTCCTCCGGCGAGTTTGAGTTCTCCTTAGTCAGCGACGGCGCGGAGGTTTTCTACGACGGTCAGTTCGGCCCGGTCTTCCCGATTTTCAACCGTGATCTTGTTGAAACTGGTCGAGAAAGTGATCGGGAAATCGAGAGTAATCCGATACCGTCGCTGAAGGACTTGTTTCTCCGGGAGAGCGAGGAGGCGGCGCTGTCATCGGAGGTGGATGAGACGAAGGCGCTGGCGCCGGTGACTTATTGTGTGTGGCGGCCAAGCCGAAATCCGCCGTCGCCGCCGCATCGGCGTCGGCGCACGAGGCGATAGTGAATTCAAGGCCTTGAAGCCCGCGGTGGAGTTTCGTCCAGAAAAGAGCAGGTAGGGAGAAGATTTCTGTTTAATTGTCTGGACGCAGCGGTTTGGATTTGGGGGATCAAATTTGGGGAGATGGTCTAACTGCTACACTTTCTGGGCACTAAAGGTCTAAATTTAATTAAATTAAATTATCATTGATGAAGGATATTTTAGTAAATTTTACAGAATTGGGATCTGCAAATAGGGAATTGGGATCTGCAAATAGGCCTCCCCTTATAAAAATAATGCTTGTCGTGCGAGAACTAAAAAGAACCTCATCTATGTTCGAGAACTAAAAATAATGTTTTTATAAGTATTGTAAAAAAATTTTATGTTCGGAACTAAAAAGATAAAAGAAAAAAAAAATCTTCTCCAGCATCCTATTCCTATCCGTGAAATCCCTTTTTTCAAATTTTCAAGCACGCGCTGTGTGTGCGAGAGACTTCAGTAATCAAAAATTTCCCTGATCACCATTGAAAAATTTAGGGTGTGTTTGGTTCGCAAGATTTTTGAGAGTCTAAATTTTGTTTTGAATTTTTGAGAGTTTGGATTTTGTTTTGGATTTTTGAGAGTCTGGTTTTCCAAAAACCTTGTTTGGTTCATCAGGATTTTGCAAGTCCAAAACAAAAACCTTGTTTGGTTCGTCAGGATTTTGCAAGTCCAAAACAAAAATCTTGTTTAGTTTGATTTAAACTTTGCAATTATAAAATTTAAAACTTGTTTGATTTGCGTGGATATTGATTTTGTTTCGTAATTTAATATTTAAAATATTCATCGTAAGGACAATTTGAATAAAACACAATCTTTTTTTTGCGCTAATTTTCGATGACTTTGACGTTCATTATCACCCTTCGAATGCGCGTTGCATATTCATTACGTATCGTTCAAAATACATACAAAAATAGTGCTATGAAATCAACAATTTTTGTTCATACCCGGCAATTTTCTCTTCTTCTTCTTCCCCGCTCTGCAATCTCCCAATAATTCCCTCCGCCTCCAATGGCCAGCGTCGACTCCACCACCGCCACCGAAACGCCAGAATCCCCGTCTGAAAGCACCTCCCTCACGCGCCTCTTGATTATTTGCAGCTGATGTTGTACTTTTGCTCTTATTTTAGTGCTGTTGAATTTCACTGTTTGATTCTTCTGAATTTTGGTTACAAATAATGTTAACATTTTTAGCAGACGTTTCTGTATTTTTGCTACTGCACTTTTCTATTTTTTCTACTGCACTTCTCTTTCTAGATTACCTTGTTTCATTCCGGTGTACGCAAAGCTCAACTGGAAAACAACAAAAGACATAAATCGAACCAAATGAGGGATTTGAATATATTGACAGCCAATGAGGGATTTGAACAAAAGAATAAATATATTGACAGCCAATGAGGGATTTGAACCCACATCTTTGTGCGAATGCACAATGCTCTACCATTTGAGCTAATTTCCTTCTCATGTTAGTCGCAACGTGCAATGAAAAGCAGCAAATCAATAGCTAAAAATATAACCTAGTTTTCGTGATTTTCAGAAAAACCATGCATGCAGAATCAATAAAGATGATCCAACATATATGTACTGCAAAAGAATTTTCAATAGCATCAGTTCAACATTCAACCAACAAAAAAAGGGTGTTTTATTTCCAGTAATTTAACTTCTAAAGCTTCATACTTTTCGGTTCAAATATAGCATTAGGTAAAGAACGAAAAAACAGCTCCATCAATCATAGAATTCCATACTTTTGAAGTTTCAACATAACATTCATGAAAAATCATCACACACAAGGCCGGACATGATACACCAATGAGCTCGGACTAAAGGATATTTACCAGCATAACCACATCATACAGGAAAATGAGTGCAACAGTCAATTCGATAGAAGATTTTAATAGTCATGTAAAATATCTACATATTTGATATCTACATATTTGTATAAGATAAAAAATCACTAGTAGTGAAATCACCAAACAGAAGTGATGTATATGATTGAGATAAATAGGTGTTTAAAGCAATGATATCAGATAAGGATTAACAAATGAGAATATTCAACCACTGAGAGAAACCAATCCATTCCATGGAACTGCTTAGTGTACTCGTTGCATGAGGTTTTACACATTGTATCTCAACCTTAAAACTGGATACGTGTTCAGATACAATAATTACCAGAAAATAACTACGAGAACATGTAACTGAGTTCAATTTATTCACAAGATTAAATGCAGAATGGGTTATCCACTTTTAATCAAATATTCCGCATTTGATCACCTATTAAAAGATATACACTTATTCCTTTGAAATTCCACTGGCATTCAAAGACAATACAAATTAGCATATTTAAACACAAGCAACATGAATAAGGTGGAGGTGGTACCAAACCGGATCATCTGTCCATTATAAGAAGTACATCCGGGGTGCTTGAAAGATGATCTGATGGTGTCGGGTTTAGTCATCATAGGAAGCATGGGGTGAAGCAGTACAACCAGGGTGAAATGGATCTTCAGACCCACAACAATGCCAGTACTGCAACACTTCCCCAGAACCTGGCGTGTCCAGAGTTCCACCAGAGTACACACTTTAAAATTTCCTCTTCGTTTCCCCTAAAACACACAGTCGAGTCAAGTATATACTCACAATCACTAATCACTAATCACTTTGTAAAACCATGAAAAGACTGAGACAGTGATTCAAAAGGGTACCTCCAAAATGAGCAGTATGAAATCGGCAAGCTCGAGGATGATTGGCCAAAGGATTGAGGTAGCCTCTTGCAATTCTTCCAGGTTTTGAGGGCGGTCTTGTCTTCCTTGTCCGAGCATTATTTGCCTATTTCTGTGGAGGGGAAATCCTTACATCAGAAAGGGGCGAGCAGGAAGCAGAGACGAAGAAGACGAGGACTGAGGATTCAACGAAGAAGAAGACGTACCTAATCGCCGCGGCTTATACTCGGATATGATGGCATTGGGTAGAGGCGTCGTCGGCGAGACGACAGTCAGACCTGGGAAAGTTGGAAACAGGGACGGTCCGATCTGGGAAACAGGGCGTCGGGACGGTCTGGATCCCCGGCGGCGGGACGGTACGGATCTCCGGCGACGGGAGCGTCTGGTGGCGGGGCTGGACAGATCTCCGACAGCGGGAGGCGGGCGAGGAATGCCGCGGCGGCGCCGGTATGGTGAGCAGGTACTCGTCGGCACCGGGACGGCGACCAGGGGGCCCGACGAGTGGGAGGGTTGCAGTTTGGGGACGAGAGAGTTGGGGAAGTCTGGTTTTGAGTACAAAATCTGGACTTGAGCAGTACTAAAACCAGAACTTGTGGGGTGAAAGTCAGTTTTGCAAAATAAAAGTGAACCAAACGTGTTTTTGCAAATCAGGACTCCCAAAATCCCAGATTTGCAAAAACCAACCTTGCCAAACACAGCCTTATAGCTCTTTAGTAACTGTATAAATTGTCTCTTTGAAAATTTGTTTTTAACGGGTATCAATAGAAGATTAGATGGTTTTGTTTTTCAATAGATAGCTATATTTATGATATTTTTGCATATATTAGTCTTGGAATAGACAGTCTATATTATAACTATAATATAGACGGCCTAATTTCTGCAATTAAAATAGGAAAGACGGCTCCTCTTTTGCAAATAATATTTACACGGGTCCTTTTTAGCAATATAGAGAAATTGCATCACAGACCCTCCTTCATAAATATATATACCAAATTTCTATTATTTAATTTTCTCATTCCTTCTGAAACCTCCGTTCCTGATTCCAAACTTTCGTTCATCACTCGCGTTCCCAATCTGCATCGAACCGGCGCAATCCAACCGGCACAATCGATTAGGCATTAATCCAATCTCTGATTCAGGTATTAATCCAACTATTCGTATTATTCGTTGTAGAAGTCAAGCTCCATCTCCTCGGCGTTGCAGTCGAGGGCCCTCCGGATCCAGGATGAAACGAGGGCGGGGCGGCGGTGGTCCGGGAAGTGGAAGGACAGCCGGAACTCGCGCACAGGGATGGATTTGGGGCGGTAGTGGAAGATCCGGGTGATGCGGTTAGCCATGGCGATGTGCTTTGTTGGGCATCTGTAATTGGCTTCGTCGAGGTAGAACTCGAGGATGGGGATGAGATTCTGTCTTGTTATGAAATTTATGTGTTTAGTTTGAAAACTAGACTGCTTAATGTGGTTTTTGTCTACATATGAAATTTTATGTGTTTAACTTGAAAACTAGGCTTCTTGATTTGTGTTGAAACTTGATTATTTATTGTGAAAATTGTGGTGTTTGTAAAACTTGATTTTTTAATGTGAAAACTGTGATTGTGAAAACTTGGTTATTAAGGTTGAAAACTACAGTGATTGTAGAAACTATATTTTTTAGGTTGAAAACTGTGGTGTTTGTAAAACTTGATTGTTTAGTTGAAAACTGTTTTTATTGTGAAAACTCGATTGTTTAGGTTGAAAATTTTGGTGTTTGCGAAACTTGATTATTTATTTGTGAAAACTGTGGTTTTTGTGAAACTTGATTGTTTAAGTTGAAAACTGTGGCGATTGTGAATTTTTAGGCTGAAAACTTTGGTGAAACTTGACTATACTTAACACAACATTATTTGTAAATCTGATGTTTATAATATGGAAACTTGTCTTTCTAACCTGAATTCTTTTGTGTTTACAAGTGTTTAAAATACAGAAATTATATTAACTGATTTGAGTAAATATTCTTTGAGTGAACAATGCCGTAAATAGTGCGCATGAACAGTGCCGTGAATAGTGCTCGTGAACAGTGCCGTGAATAGTGCCGTGAATAGTCGCGTGAACAGTGCCGTGAACAGTCCCATGAAATAGTACTTTTCCCAAATTTTGTAAATAAGGACCTCCTTCCTTCCATATTTTAATTTAGTCCTTGGTCTATATTATGTTATAATATAGACGGTCACTCCAGAGACCAACTCTTTTTGCATTTGTCGTTCGCGAAAAAATGGTCTTCATTTTATACAAATTTGCTTTTTATTGATTTTTTTAAGTTAAACCACCTAGAAAATCAGTGGAGGGAACTTTTATTAGGCATGTTTAGACCGTGAAATGACAGAAATAAAATACATATAACTTCCAAAAAAGAGGCAACTGATGCTACCAGTCTCCTGGATACCAGCTCCGGTACAGGCTTGATCCGGGGTAAGTTGGAATCCTAGCTCGCGGTGGATCTCTCACCTGGATCCGGCAAAACAAAGCCCCGGGGTCTCCTGAGGGTAAACGCTCCGGCGTGATGATGAAGATTGGACTTTATGCAGAGGAGAGAGAATATAAATAAATACAAAGAGTATCTAAGTCTGATAGAACATACCTTTTCACTGTTGATCATCCCTCTATTTATAATGGAAGAGCCCAGTGGGTCTTCAACCGAGTAGTCCTCATTTTGTTGTGTACTCGGGGGTGCGAAGTCATCATTGTGTCCTTCTTGTCCCCGGGTACGTCCAACATAGCTGATGTCACCATAGGATCACTTGTGGGCTGGGCTCTTTCTACCCTCCTGCTTGCTTACTTCATATAGCCTTATAATATGGGTTGTGGCCCATATCACCACTAGCCCCCCGACACCTTGACTTCTAGACTATGTTGGTCGGGCCAGGGACCGGGAGACTGGGTCTCTAATGAAAATATTCTGGTGTAGATGGCCTGGGTCGCGAATGTGTTTACGCGCTTGATACGCACCTGACGCGCGCATGCCTCCTCGCATCCTGTATTTTCTTTAATGCTCATTATTGAGTTCTCAAAGAATGGGCTTACTTTTCCCAACTCCCAGAAATTCTTCCCTCTGCCTCATCTATAAATATTAGTAGAAATCTCATTCTTTTCTCATTCACTCATCAAGCGCAGTCGCTTTCTCTATTATATCTCCTTTCCTCAATTTTTTCTTCTCTATCTGTTGGATATGAGTCATAACGCTCCTGGTACTGAAGACGATCACTCCCTTGACATAGAGGATTTGCCGCCTCCCCGTCCAACAGGTGGGAAAGGTCTAATGACTTCCAAGATCACTGTTGTTTATGGAGCACCGGTTCCACCCGACCCCAAGGATCCTGGTGAAACCCCGGTGCATGGAGACGTCCAGGAACTGGTTAAGCGGATGTATATCCCGCTGTCCTATGACGCGGGGCTCAAACTTTTCGATGGTGAGATGGAGTCCCAAGCCTGTGTGCCCCGGCGTCTGTTTCTCCACGGGCTCAATTTTCCCCTCCCCCCGCTATTTACCGAATTTCTCAACTACTACAACATTTCTCCCGTCTAGGTGCATCCTAATGTTGTTAGCATGATGCTTGCTTTCCTCTACTCTTGCCATCAGAGTGGGATGACCGGGAGCGTTGCTTTGTTTCGTAGCTTCTACTATTTGTCCGGTACTGCTGTTCCCGGGGTGTGTAACGTTCAGCACCGTACCAAGACAAAGAAAATCTGCTCCGGGAGGCTCGACTCTATCAAAACCAACGACTGGATGAAAGATTATTTCACCTTCGACGACGAGAAATACCCCGTCCCGAAGTGGAATCAGCAGTGGGTGGCAGAGATGAAGGGGGCACTTCCGCCGGATCAGTTCCGCCCGGTAGCCGAGGGTTATAACCTGGTGGCGGGTTTCTTCGTGAGCTGGAGGGGTTATCAGATGGTGGGATGTTATGAGTTCCCCCGAGAGGTGTACCCCCCGGAAGTTTTTACCTGCCGATGTCTGTATTCGAAGCGGAGCTTGTGTATGTTCCTTTTTCTATTTTGCCTCTTATATTTTTATACATCAATTTCTGATTTTATTTATGTGTATCAGCCATATCCCCTAAACCAGCGATAGTCCCACCCGGGGCGAAGTCCGGTGAGGGGTCAGGTAAAGTTCCCTCTGAAAAGCAGAAGAAGATTAAGCTCGGGGCTGAGAATGTCCCGGAGTTGAAGAAAAGGAAAGCAGAGGGGGAGGGGTCTAGTGTGAAGGCCCCGGGCCCCCCAAGAGTCCGGGAAAGCAAATGGGCTTTTATCAGAAGCCCCGTCATCCAGCAACCGGCATTCTCTGGCTTTCCCCGTTTCTTCGTCCGGGGGCAATCCGCATAAGAAGAAGAAGACTGAGGCTCATTCCCACGACTCCTCCCGGATTCCAAGAAGGGAACCGCTGGACAAGTCCACCGCTGAGAGCCAACTGGAGCCGATTGCTGAGACTAAGGACGGGTCCTCTTCCCGTACCGTTCTGCTAGACAGCTCCCAGGTATGAAAATTTGAATATACGTCTTGATTTAATTTTCCTTTACTTTAGTTGTTGTTTTCAATGAGTCTTTTGCTTTTTCCAGGACTATGCTTCCCACCTGTTTGGCTTCCCCGGAGTGTGGGAGTTGATCAATGAAGCTTGCGACTCCAAGTCAGTTGGTCTTTCTCGGCAGATAGAGAAACTGAGATCGCAAAACGCTGCTCTCTACAAGGATTTGGCTGCAGCCCATAAGGAGCTCTCCCGTGTGAAGAAAGACATGGAGGTTGCTGGGGAATGGGGGCTGGCTCCCTCTCAAGAGGCTTTGTGTTACCGATCGGGTTTTCACGAGCCGTTCTTTTGAAGATAAGCTCTTGGCACTTTGTGATGTGTCCAACGAAGCCATCCTACATTCGGCCTATAGGTCCGTCCGGGAGTATTTGCCTCAAGAAAAGAGGACCGAGTTCTGGGATACCTGGTATCGTCCTAATGCTGAGGGGCGATTCAACTATGATGTGGACCAGTTTA
The DNA here is from genome assembly GCA_948330725.1 of Sherardia arvensis. Lineage (NCBI taxonomy): Eukaryota > Viridiplantae > Streptophyta > Magnoliopsida > Gentianales > Rubiaceae > Sherardia > Sherardia arvensis. Next base: position 36,789,577 of record OX415236.1, on the reverse strand, counting down.
TGAAGGAGGGAGTTGCGGGGATTGGACCCGGGGTGTGGCTTCCATTTTTGAAGGCACCAAGAGTGTTGAGCCCAGGGATATCGCTTCTTTTGCGGAAGCAGCCGCTAAATTATCCCAGGATAGGGTGGACCCTGGCCCGGATGACCTAGCCACCTTGGGTGACATCGAGACCCCGGTGGCATCAGCAGAAGAGGCGGGTGAGGACTCTGATGATGAGGAGGTTAAGTCTCCGTTTCAAAATGCAGATCAAGTCCCCCCAGAGAATGAAGCAGCCCAGGAATCCCCGGATGACGAAGAAGCTCGGGAAGAGGAGCAATCGCCTGGGACAGATGGAGAAGATACAGATTTAGAAGTATAGTCTAGATACTCTATCTTTGTAACTTTGATGTTGTTTCTTTGTTTCGTTTTTAAACTATGCTCTCCCCGGTCTCCTCCTCTGAATAGTTCTCTTTTGTACTCAGGGAGGAAGAAACAGATTTGTGGACGAGAGCGTTGACTCTAATGATGTAAGGGTACATGCTCTTTTTGTTTTATATTCGGATTTTAATCTCATCCTTAATTATCTATTCTATTTTCCAAGTTGCAAGTGTTTGTTCATATTTGCATATCTTTTTTGACTTCAAATTTTCTTGTTTATGAAGCCCCGGGATGATCCTCCCGGTATGATTCCGTCCAGGTCACGACCAGCCCCCCTGGAATCCGATCAAGGGAGCGAATCATCGTGTCCCCGGTGCGTGTGGAATTAGAAGAACAACTAATGGCAGTTGGACGGGATTCAGACCCGTTACCTCTTAATTCAATCAGGGATTGGGTAGGTGATAGACGAGTTCCCGGATGTAACTTCCCCCGTGACAAAGCTCCGGGAAATATCCAATCAGTTCGGATCCCTTTTCCGGTGTAAATCCTTGGCTCAAGATCGGCTAAACGCCGTCCTTGATCCGGATGCAACCATCTCCATGCTACAAGCTGAGCACGATGCTTTTAAGTCCCGGCTTAAGGACGAGTTTGATTTAGTCTGGTCTGAACTTCCATTTTATTGCGAAAAACTTAAGTGGTTGGAAAAAAAGGGTGATCCACTCCGGAGAAATCTGAAGCTGGAGAAGGAGAACCGGGAACTGGCAGCCCGGAACTTAATTCTTCGCGAGAACTTGGTTACACTTCAGCTCACATATCATTTGACCGGTTTGCGGCTCGGGAGGGTTTCACCCTCGGTGTATACCAACTTTCCCCGTGAAGTCGGGGCGTTGCTGGTGAGTATGTTTTGTATGGGATGGAACGACCCCGAGTCCGAGTATCATCCCGATTTTGAGGAAACTGTTGCGTGGTGGCAACGTCAGAGAGAGGGATGCTATCTGCCTCCATCCCTGGTCCTCATTCCCAGCCGAGTTTCCATAGATTTTACTGTTGAAAGGTATCTTGGGTTCCGCGTGTCAGTCGACCCGGAAGAATCCACTCGAAGGGTATCTCGACTCCGGGCCGATGCCACAAGAATTCGAGCCTTTACTACCTCTGAGGATGCCAAAAAAGAGCAAAGGCGTCTGGTTCGGGAAAAGAGCAAGGGGAAACGCAAAGTTCCCCGCGTTCAAGGACCTATCATCATTGGAGCCCCCCGGAGGGAATCTTCACCCGATGTCTCGTCCTCGGATGATGATTTCGAGCCTTATGACGAAGCCGGGCCTTCTGGCGTTCCCCCAGTGAATGAGTCGAATTCCCCAGGAGCTTCTAACCAGGGTGGTGATCCCCCTTCTCAAGATGCACGGGTTCCATCTCCCATTAGTTGGGAATCCGATTGGCCCCGCTCTCCTGGTGCTGATAGTTAGGGCTAGATTATGTGTATTATTTTTAGTCAAGCATGAGATGTGTGGAATTAGTGTTGTAACTTTCCACGTTTAAATGTTGTAAATTAATGTTGTACATGTGTATATGTTTTTTCTCCAGGCGCTTGTTCAAGCACCTTAAATCCCTTTTTCCTGTTCTTAGTTCCCGCGCTGGTCCCCCGGGTGCTTGTTCAAGCGTACCCTTTTAACATTTTTGCACTAGCCCCCCGGGCGCTTGTTCAAGCATGCCCGGTTTAGCTGATACTTAAAGATAAAAAATTTGCCAAGTAATTCCTTCAATATAACAATAAAATGCAAATGCGGGCCATGGGCCAACCTAGGCTCAATCCAGGCCAAAGGTACCCATGCCGCTCCTATACTTCCTTCCTAGGCATATCCCTTGCCAGAGGGGTAAGTACATAAAACTAGGCATAATACCTACGTAACTTTGCGATGTTCCAATGCCGCGGGACCTTCTTCCTGGCCTTGTCCTATAGCTCGTAATTTTCCCCGGGATGAGCTGCCGTCACCTTATAAGGTCCTTCCCAGTTAGGAGCCAACTTCCCGCTGGTCACTTGTTGGCTCTTGTCATTCCGGCGCATTACCCATTCCCCCGGGGCAAACTGTTCTTTTCGCACCCGCCTATCATAGTATTTCTTGACCCGTTCCTTCACCCGGGCCTCATGTAGTGCTGCCTTCTCCCGTTTCTCCTCCAACAATTCTAAGTCCAGCAGCCGATCACTCTGATTTGCTTGCTCATCCGGGAACATCGTAAGGAGGCTGGGCACTCCAACTTATGCCGGGGTTACAGCCTCCACCCCGTAAACCAAACTGTATAGGGATTCACCTGTGGCATGACTCTCCGTCGTTCTACACGCCCAAAGGACACTTGGAAGTTCGTCAACCCAGTTTCCCCCTTACACCTTGGAGACGCGTCTTGATCCCATTAACAAGAGTCCTATTGGTGATCTCGACCTGCCCGTTAGCCCGAGGGTGGTAAACCGAGGTTAGCTTCTTTTCAATCCCGTACTCATTGCACCAGGATTTGAAGGGGTCATTCTCAAACTGCGCCCCGTTGTCTGTTACTATAAAACGGGGTATCCTATAACGACAGATGATATTCTTCCAAGTACTTCCCCTGATATTGGTCAACGGGGCAGCCTCGACCCACTTGCTGAAGTAATCCACCGCAACTATCAAATACTTGAAACTTCCGGGCGCTGTTGGGAAAGGGCCTACTAGGTCAATACCGCACCTGATAAAAGGCCAAGTCCCGGATATCCCAATCATCTCCCCCTGGGGTACATGGATCAAAGCTGCAAATTTATGGCACTGCCCACAGGAGCGAACAGCTTTTTGGGCATCTTCAAACAAAGTGGGCCAATAATACCCTGTACACATGATTTTCCGGGCTACGGTCCGGGCTCCCTGATGGCTTCCGTTAGGACCCTCATGTACTTCTTTCAACAGATGTCGGGCCTCCTTCCTGTCCACACACTTGAGCCATGGTTAAAGGTATCCTCTTCGTATCAACTCCCCGTCCAGGACAGCATACCGGGGAGCTTTAACTCGGATCTTCCGAGCTTTAACTTTATCTTCCGGCAACGTTCCCTTCTCCAAGTACTCAAGGATTGGCGTGATCCACGACTCCGACTCTCGTACTTCCGCGACTTGTCCCGATTGATCGTAACCCTGGGCAGTCACCATCTCCATAAACAAGTTCCAGTCCTGGTCCGATTTTAGTTCTGATGAGGCTAGCTTACTTAGCGCGTCCGCCTTGCAGTTCTCCTCCCGGGGAATCTGTGTAAGTGAAACCCGGAGGAAATCCTGAATTTTTGTTTTTACAGCTTCCAGGTACCTTTGTAGACTTGTTTCCTTAGCTTCATACTCCCCATTTACTTGTTGGACCACAATGGCTGAATTAAGCATCCACCACTTTTGCGCCCACCTCCCGGGGCAAGCGCAGCCCGGCTAGGAGGGCTTCATACTCAGCTTCATTATTGGTGGTCTTGAAGTCAAACTGTAAGGCATACCGATATTCCTTCCCCCCGGGGCTAACCAGCACAAACCCGGCTCAGCTTCCCCCGGCATGGGAAGAGCCATCCACATGCAGCTTCCATCCCGGTTGATCTTCCACTGGGTCCTTCTCAGCGTTATCCGCCATCTCCACCAAGAAGTCTGCCAAGGCTTGGCCTTTGATGGACTTTCTAGACTGGTAAATGATCTCGTGCTTCCCCAGCTTGATCGCCCACTTCATCATCCGGCCCGATGCCTCTGGCTTTTGCATGACTTGGTGGAGTGGCTGGTTAGTCAGGACCGTAATGAGATGTGCTTGAAACTACGGACGAAGTCTTCGAGACGCGTGTACCAGGGCTAAGAGTAACCGTTCTAACGAAGAGTAACGCGTCTCCGGTCCCTGGAGAGCCCGGCTCACAAAGTACACTGGGGTCTGTGTCCTTCCGGATCCCCGGACCAGGGCGGCGCTTATCGCCTACTTAGTCGCCACAAGGTACAGGAACAGCTATCCCCCCGAAACTGGCTTCGACAGAGTTGGGAGATTCCCCAAATGCTTCTTCAAATCTTGGAACGCTTGCTCACACTCGGGAGTCCACTCAAACTTCTTTGCCCGCCTCAGGATATTGAAGAAAGGTAGCTGCTTCTCCGCCCCTCGTGCCAGGAATCTGCTCAGGGCCGCCAAGGACCCTGTTAAACGCTGCACATATTTTACCTTATACGGGGAGGGCATACTAAGGATCGTGTCAACCTTCTCCGGGTTTACGTCTATTCCCCGGTTCGACACCATGAACCCCAAAAACTTACCCGCTGCCACTCCAATGGTACTCTTCTCTAGGCTCAACTTCAAGTTGACCTTCCTTAGGACAGTGAACAGCTCCCGGAGATCCTTTAAAAAAGAGTCGTGTGTTCTGCTTTTGATCACCATGTCGTCCACATAAACCTCCATGTTTCTCCCAAGTTGATCCTTCAACACCCGGTCTACCATGCGCTGGTATGTGGCTCCTGCATTCTTAAGTCCAAATGGCATTTTCCAAATGGCATTCTTAAGTCCAAAAAGTCCTCTGGGGCCATAACAATCTGGTGGTATCCCCGGTGTGCATCAAAGAAAGCCAGGAGAGTATATCCCGTTATTGCTTCCACCAACTGGTCGATGGATGGTAACGGGTAGCTATCCTTGGGACAACACTTGTTCAAGTCTGTGAAGTCTATGCACATTCTCCAGGATCCGTCATGTTTCTTCACCAGAACCGGGTTGGCAATCCATTCCGGGTAGGTGATTTCTTCCACCATGCCAGCATCCAACATCCTCTTTACCTCCGACCGGAAAAATTCCACCCGATCTGCTGCCAAGGCCCTCTTCTTCTGCCTAATAGGTTTCAGATCTGGATAGACATTCAACCGATGGATCGCAAATTCCTCCGGTATTCCCATCAAATCCTCCGTTCCCCACGAGAATACATCTTTATACTCCTTGAGCAATGCCCGAAGCTCTTCCTTCACATTCTCTGGGAGATGCTTCCCGACACTAACTTTCCCCCTGGACCCTACCTCCATGACTTCCACTTCAAAAGACGCCGGTTCACCGTGCACTGCTCCCACCATGTCTTTACTCCCAGAGGCTTCCCCGGGTTCTGAGGCGTGCACTCTCCCTGCTCCCCCTGCCTTGGCATCTTTTATTGCAATCAGCATGCAACTGCGGGCCGCCATTTGGTTACATATGACTGAAGCAATTCCTTGATCTGTCAGAAATTTCATGGTTAAGTGGTAAGGCAAACATATTGCCCGCACTTGCGTCAACCAAGGGCGGCCTATGATCATGTTGTACGGGGAGGATGCGTTTATCACCAGGAAGTTGCACAAAACTGTACACCTTTTGTTAATATCCACATGGTCAACAAGAGTCCCCCGGAGTGGTGTGATCCCGAGAGGGTAGACCGTCCGGCTAGTAAAACCAGATAACGGGGACAAACACGGCTTCAAGTTTTGTCGGTCAATGCGTAGCTGGTCAAAACAATCAGCAAACATGATCTCCACACTACTCCCATCATCCACAAAAACTCGCTTTATCACCACTCCTTCCACCTCCGCGGTAACCACCATGGGGTCAGAGTGTGGCACCTGAGCCGGGACCGTGTCTTCATCCGAGAACGTGATTGTTTCACTGTGCTTAAACCTCTTCCCCTGGATTTCCCCCGGGGGAACGTATCTACTCTTTGCCTTAACTGCCGAAAGTGTCTGTGTCCCATCTCCTACTACTCCGTTGATCACGTTTATCGTCCGAGGTGCCCCGGATCCTGGGGCGCCGGGCCTTTGAGCTTGTGGGGCGGGGTTAGGGGCAGGATTACCTTCTGCCGGTTGATTTCCGCCCCGGCCTCGGTTGTTCCTCCAGTTTCACTTCCTTCCTTGTCCTGTCGGGGCAACTACCGGGTGTGCTTCCCCTGCCACACTATCGCGGAGCTGACCCCGCTCCACCAGCTTCTAAATATCCGTGCGTAGGACTCTACAACCCTTCGTGGTATGCCATACGACTTGTGAAACTCGTATCACTTCTGTGCATTGGCCGGGGCCGGTACCCCTTGTATAACCGGGGGGTCTGTGAATAAACCCCGGTGAATGGACAAAATCTCCGTCTTTGTCTTGGAGAGTGGAGTGTACGTCGGTCTTACCACCAGAGTTTGTCCCCCCGGTGCAGGTGCTGCCCCCTAGAGCGGTTGGCGTTTCATGGGATCCTGGCGAACACCTTGGTGGGGAGTCGCCCGGAGTGTGGTAGTTTGGGTGGACGTGGCCGAGACCACCCGTTGTTCAAAGAAATCAACGGTATTCATCCGGGTATGGTTAGCCTCATGCACGGTGCAATGCATCTCCATTGTCAGCAGGAGGTGATAGAAAGTTCCCGGCATGTTCTTCATCAACTCAATGTAGAACATCTCATCCCGCAGCCCGTTCAAAAAGTTGCCAATCAGGGCCTTTTCAAGTAAATGCCTATCTTGCACCTTCATAGACTCAGCAATGTACCGGACATAGTACTGCCAAGTAGACTCCCATTCTAATTGACGCATTGCTAAAACCGTTGCCAAATTCACAAAGTTCGTCTTCATAGCCGCATATCGATGGCCAGGATGGTCGCAAAGTCCCAAAAAGTCTTTAGTCATCCCTGGGGAAGGCTCTTAAACCAGCTCAAACAATTACCCCGGAGGTAGGAAGGCAACAACTTGCACTGCAACGGCTCGTCAATATCCCGGGCTCCCATGACGCTGAGGTAAGTGTGGAAAAACTCCTCCGGGTCTCCATCCCTGTTGTAGGTTGGAACTTCGTCTGGGGCCTTGGTCCCAGCCGGCCATTTATAATTCAACACCTCCGGAACCCACGGGGAATGAGGGCGCATCCCCCTCCTCCCAATCAATCTACTCAGACGATCTTCAATCGAACCGTTGTTGAACGGGGTATCATATCCGATAGGGTATGTGACCGTCTGATGGCCGCCATAATAAGGTTGATCATGCGATTTAAACCATCTTGAAACATCTGCTGACCCGGGAACATTTGTTGTCCCGGGGGCATCTGTTGGGCCGGGGGCATTTGATGACCCCCAGCTTCCCCTGCCCTATCTCGCCCGTCTTTTTCCAAGTCCACCACCTCGGGTGCCTTGGTAGGAGCAGCAGCTTGGGCTGCCTTCCATGCTCGAAATTCTCCAAACTCCGCAGCATTGGTATGGATGGTATCCACTCTCCCTGCTCGTTTTCCCACGGGGTCTCCTCCCCGGAATCTGAATATTCCTCCTGCTCAGATCCTTCACCATCCCCAAAAGTCTCCTAATTCTGCCTCTCCTTCTCCTGCCGGGCTTTCTCCCTCTGTTCTTTTTGCATCTCACTCAGGGTGCACTCCGGCACTGTCTTCTTTCCTCTACGCTTCTCAGCAGCCGCTCGCGCCTTCTCAGAAGCTAAACGGGCAGTCTCCTTGCGCGTCCGCTCCTTCTCCTCAACAGTCTTTCGTGTTGCAATGGCAGCTGCGACCCTTGTTGTCTTAGGACCGCCCTCTGCCTGATTGGTTTCCGGGGGTGGTTCTCCCTATGACTTTCTGGGCCTACCGCGTGGCATAATGAAACACAAGATATCCGATCCCACTGGGCGTGCCATTTGATGCTACCAGTCTGCTCCTGAATACCAGCTCCGGTACAGGCTTGATCTGGGGTAAGTTGGAATCCTAGCCCGCGGTGGATCTCTCACCTGGATCCTGCACAACAAAGCCCCCGGGGTCTCCCAAGGGTAGACGCTCCGGCGTGATGATGAAGATTGGACTTTATGTAGATGAGAGAGAATACGAATAAATACAAAGAGTATCTAAGTCTGATAGAACATACCTTTTCACGGTTGATCATCCCTCTATTTATATTGGAAGAGCCCAGCGGGTCTTCAACCGAGTAGTCCTCATTTTGTTGTGTACTCGGTGGGTGCGGAGTCATCATTGTGTCCTTCCTGTCCCCTGGTACGTCCAACACAGCTGATGTCACCATAGGACCACTTGTGGGCTGGGCTCTTTCTACCCTTCTGCTTGCCTACTTCATATAGCCTTATATGGGCTATGGCTCATATCACCAGCAATAAGTGCGAATCTCTACAAGTGGAGAAAATTTGTGAGATTAGAGAAGTTTCTAAACATGTAGCTATTCTAAATCTTCCATGTCTTAAGCTACAAGTACTAAAGTCGGGGAGGCATATTAAAAACAAACAGATTTTCTTCCTCCTCCTGAATATTGACACTTCACCAATGTACATCATTCTAGGGCTCCAAGAATTCACCATCTCAGTTTACATTGCAAAAACAGCCGGTTCTATTAAAATAAAAACCCTCTACCTGAGCCAATTACCCTTCAATCACGTTGCGGTCGTCCCACGGTAAAAGAGAGTTCCTGATTGTGTTTTAGGGCTTGGACCTCTGGAGTAGAGTAATCCATTAAGCATACCGGACTTAGATCTAGGCATAAAAACTAAGAAAGATTCATCTAGAACTATAACTAGAGATTGCAATATAGATTTCTCCTTTAGAGGTGATATAGTCCATCATCAAGAAGAGAAACAAATCACAAAAACCCTGTATGTAAGATCAGAAACCAAAAAGACTGAAAGTAAATTTTAAAAAAGGGAAAAAAGATGTAAAACCACCTTTTCAGTCTAATTTTGCCAACTCCAGTATAAACCTGTCCAAATCTGTCCAACCCGAGCCGACCGAGCCGAGCCGACCGAGCCGACCCAACACGATCCGACCCGACCGAGCGAGCGTTGACCTGTCGATCCTGCCCTTATCTCAGATCTGGCCGCCTTGGGTTCTCGCCATCGCGTGTCATTGCGTTGGGGCGGCGGTGCTCGCGTCGTCCGAGCCCAAGGCCACGCACGTCTCATCGTTGCTCGCGTCGAATCTTCAGATGGAAGCCTATCCTTGCTCCGGCGGCGCCAGGCGAGGCAGTCCGGCCCCATCTATTCATCAGTGTTCCTCCGGCGGACTCCGGCGGCGTCTGGCTGTGCCTCAGGGACGGGGCAGCGGATCGGCGGTCCAGTTGACTGGCGGCGTCTGGGCAGCGTCGTTGGGGACGGCGCGAGCGGTAGCGACCCACTCCAACCCCACCGACAGAACAAGAATCTACTGGGACTGTATTGTTTCGAAAGAAAAAGATAGTTTCTGGTATGGGGTAGGAGGGGTTGGTTTGGGGACGGAAAATAAACAGTGCGGGGAGGCCGTCGGCCGGTGAAAGCACCGGCGGCCTCTATTGGGTATAGTAGATCTGAGTTTTTTCTTGGGAGAGAAAAGTTTTTTATTGATTGGATATTGTAATTATACATTATAAATTTAATATATTTTATTATTTTTTAGAAAATGGATAATAATTTAAGTGGGACTCCAATGAAAATCGAACCCTGTCCTTGAGAAGTGACCGAGTGTACCTATAAACTCGTGATAGTAGAACTAGATTTTAATTGTTAGAGTAGCATTCAATCCCAATACTTCAATCTATAATCCGATATATATACCTTCTTTTATCAAACTATTTTGATTTAATTCCATTAGTCTGATGATAATTTCGTGTGCTAGAGTTGCTCATCATATCTTGCCATCAACACCAGATTAACCACAATAGGCATTAATGTTGCAATTTTTTAAACACCGAAGTCTCACTTGTATTTCAGTAATCCCAATAAAGATTCAAAGGTTTTAAAGAGATACATTAAAAATTTATACTCATGCATCTTCAGATATATTCTATAGTTACACAAGAATTGAAACATGGTACACATCATCAGAGTTTTCAAAAGATTGAGTCTTTGGAATTTATTCGGTTATAAAATAAATCATTTTTAAATGATTTACTGATAAAACTTAGGGTAAATTCTTCTGACCTAATATATTTTTTAAAATAACGAGTTCCACTCAATAATATTATTCAACTTAGTTTAGTTTTTATTTAAAATATATTTTGTTTTAACTCAGGTTAATTCAATCATGTTCATCAAAAATAAGTTGATGAAGAAAAGAATTCTTCTCTATAACTTATTTTTGTTAAACTGGACTTAACTTTATTGGAGTAGAAGAATGAATGCATTAAAAGCAATAATTTTTTTAACATAGCTACTTTATTAAATAAAAAAATATTACAAGCATATAGAGAACAATTCAACATTGTACCTACGTTGTGGTCGTGTTGAACCACTTCTCTTGGAACGTTAACCCATACAACATAAGAAAACAGTGACTTTAAATTCATGATATTGTCACTAATCAATGAACTCAGCTCCCAAGGAGTTTGATACTTCCTCCTCCGCAAACAGATCACGTAGTATAAGGGAATCTGTTTTGATCAATACACTCAAAATTTGCACTCCTATTGCTGCTTGAAGACCTTTATAGCATAGCATCACTTCTACATGCAATGCTGAAGATGATGAAAAGTGCATTGCATTTGTGAGCATACATGCTCCCGACGATCTTTGCATGAGAGTCCAACTTTCATCTCCATGTTTACGATTCTTCCAAAATATTCCATCCACTGTGAGAATAGCCCCAGCCTCCTGCCATTATGATCCACTCCATGGACTTGTTGAGAAGTTATGCAGTTAATCTCCTGCACATCATCCCTGTCTACAGAATATTTTGTAACAAGTGCATCATCCACATAAACTTTTTACCAGCACCAGATCAAAGCCATCTATTTGATTCCTAATAATAAAATTGTTTCTAGTGTTCCAGATATTCCATAACATGCAACAAAAGATACAAATAATCTCCATATAAAGTGCCACGTTCATCCATTGCCAAAACCAATTGGCAAAAGTAGTCTCTGAGGTTGCCTGAAAATCCAGACCCAAAGTTGAGACCCTCCGGATTCTCTTAGAATCCTCACAATACAAAAAATGATGTTGTGTGTCTTCTCTATAATTCTTACAGCATCTCAAAGAAAAATTCTCATGTTTGATTCTCATTCTCTTAAGAATGTCAGCAGTGGGCAAACAATTTGTCAATGCCCTCCAAATACATACCAAAATCATCATAGGAAGCTTGATTTTCCAGATTTATCAAATTTCTATGGACTAGCTATTGACAGCTTAAGTGATAGCAAAACAACATCTTGGCATCTGTATCAAGTATTCACTGTATAATCACCGGTAATGTTATAAAGCCATGTTACCTTACCTTTTTCCAATTCATGTTGTGAAATGTGTACCACGAGCAATAGTAGTATAGCTAATTTAATGATTAATGACGATGATGATTGATGTTATTTATGATGATATGATGATTGATTATTTATGATGTTTATAGTACATAGCATAGATATTTTGAATTTATTTTATTGTGAATAATATTATTTTTTGATTTTGATGATTTTTAATCAAAAAATATATTTTACTTTTTTTTGGTCCAAAATATAAAATCTTCAAAAATAGACGTACATATAAAATAATTATGTGCGTATTCTTAAATTTTGAGGGTCCAATTTTTTATATTTTGCTTAACGTCTAAAATCTTGTAGTCACCCACATGATGCACGAAAAAATAAATACAATAATAGAAATATAGGGCCTGTTTGTCTGGACATATTTTTTACTGATCTGAACTGAACTGAATTGCATTCAATTGAACTAAGTTGAATTGAATTTAAGTGAAAATTAATGTATTGAAAGATAGAATCAGTATGTCTAAAATTACCTAAATTTAATCAAATTATAGTTTTGTTGAAACAGATTGAACTGAACTGAAATAAATTAAACTAAACTGCTTTATTTATGAGTTATAGGAAGCAGGGCCATAGTACATGATATTAAAACAAGGGTAAAAAGGTTAATGTACATGAAAGAGTGTACAACTTCTATATATCTTAACAACAAAGCAGCTGCAGAACCACTAACCAATGGTGTACGAATGATACATACACACTTAAAATCCGGTATTCACTGATTGATGATGTGTGTCACATATACATAGTGAAGGAAAACAAAAATTCAGAATTTTATAATATATTATTCAATACTAGGATGAGTACAATTGAAATCCTAAATGAAGGCGTCGCCATTTTATTTGAAGGTTACGAACATAACATAAAGCTTAATAGAACAAGGGAATTGAAGAAGTACAAAAGGTTATCATATATAACTACAACTATAGAAAAGAGATAACATATAGGGTCCATCAAGGAAGAAAATGAACATTTCAAAGTTTATTTTTGTACCAATACACGCCTTTCTTCTGACTGCTTCCTTCCTCGGCTTCTGACTCAATATAAATACACTCTTTTGCCTCTCTCCACAGTGCCTTAAGAATCGGAGTTGTGTCAATCTGGTAATACTCGCCGAGCACTGGCTTAATGGCGTTGGTAGCTTCCATTGCATGATAGTGAGGTATAGTTGCAAACAAATGATGAGCAACATGAGTAACTGTAACCTGATGCAAAACCTTATTAAGGTATCCATAGTCTCGATCAATGGTGGCCAAAGCCCCTCTAAACCAATCCCATTCAGATGAATCATAATGAGGTACTGAAGTATGAGTATGATGCAAGTAAGTAATCGAGACAAACAATCCATTTACAACAAGAAGTGGAACTCCATAGACACAAACAACCCAAGAAAGGCCTCTAGAGACAACGAGTCGGTACAAAACGAAGCTAACGGCTAGAATACCAAGATCTGAAACCACAATTTGGAGTCGTTCACGGTCGTTGTACAGTGGAGATTTAGGATCAAAATGGGAAGTAAATCGTGGGTATGGCTTTCCAGCCAAGTTGAACATAAGGTAGAAAGGCCAACCCAAGATATGTTGAAAAACAAGAGTGAAAACCCTACCAAGCGGGTTATTGAGAAACTTGGCAGACCACCATCTTAGCTCGGACTTTACTCTGGGTACGTATACCTATTATTGAAAAATAAAGCAATTAGAATATGAAAATCAAATCCCTATGAACTTGTACTTGATTTTCTTCATCTTGTAAACATATAATAGATTTGGTAGATCTTTTGAGTTGGCGATTTCCCGGTTCGTCCATTTTTTATTGTTCTTAATTATTATTTTTATAGTATTTTCTTTACCTCGTCGTTCTCGAGAGAACCGGTGTTTGCATGGTGACGGCGGTGGCTGTACTTCCAAGAAAAATATGGTGTGAGGAGAGCGGAGTGAAAGACAAAACCAACGGTGTCATCAATCCATTGATAGTCACTGAAAGCATGGTGACCACACTCATGAGCGATGACCCAAACTCCAGTCATCACAGAGCCTTGGCAGAACCAGTAAATTGGCCAAGCGATGTAAGAGAGAGAATAAGGAAGATTGAAAATATATGTGGTGGCAATATTGTAGAAAATAGAGATGATTATGAGATCAAACACTAAGTACGAGAATGATCGGAGAAGAGAACGGTGAAAACAATGTGGTGGAATGGCTTTCTTCACCTCTGAAACTGTGAAGGGAGGCTTGGAATGAGGAGCCCTTTTCTGGACATTCATTCTCCCTCCGCCACCCATTTTCTATTTGTTTTGTTGATTTTTCTGGGATTGTTTTATGTTGTAAATATTAGTGTTAACATGCTTGAATTTATAGGATTAAGATCTGTTATATTCATCGAAGCTCGAGGGGTTCTTCTGGGAAACTCATTTAGGTTGTGTACATGCTCTAATGCCATTTTGAATTATATATTATTTTCCATTGACCAATTACAATTGCTGATGCCAAATATAGATATGAAGGGTACTTATCACATGGTCAAATTAATATAAGATGAAAGAAGTGTTTGCTACTTAACAGTTTTGCATTTGTTTAAGATCTACTTGTCTTGCTGAAAAGGAAATTGCATATCGAAATTTTATATCTCATATTTGTTACTGTATTTCCTACTATACCGACGACGACGTATCAAAATTTTATTTCTACATATTTGTTACACCGGTTTGAGAAAATATTCCTTTTTAAAGGAAAAATGTTGAAAATATAGTTAGCGGTGACTCTTCAATGAAACACCGCAACAACCATGATATATAATAATATAACAATGCTATCATATTCATTAGCGTCAGTACCCATCGATGGAGAAGCAGATTCCAGCTAGGAAGCACGTTCTGATAACTTCTAATGGCGATGACATCTCTCTCCACCTCGTCCGTCATTTATCTCTCCGAGGCTGCAGGTATGGCTACCTCTACCATATCTATCTTCGACCTCTCGTTCCCTCCCTGACTTGTTAGATACCATCCGTATATTACTTCTTTGCCGTCCGCATTTTTATTATTTAACTACGACTCCATCTAGAATCCCCTTCACCTGTGCTAATTAAAACTGAACGTTTGTTGATTTTATAGGTTGGTTTTGCTCGGAAATGAGAGGAAATTGGGGGACGCAGTTGAAAAGATCAAGCGCTCTGTCAATGATGCCGTCGTGTTCCTTGAGGTTGTCGGTTTGGAGATGGAAGACGACGGAGAATCTGCTTTCGTTGCAGCGGTTGATGAGGCATCTGTAATTCTTGGAAAGATCGACGCTTTAGTCCATTGCTACTCATATGAAGGTATCCACTGCAAATTTAGGCCACCTTTAAGAATTAATCCCCTGTTTTACATTCAGAAAATGCAAAATAAACTCTATTTCCCCTGTCTAAAGATAGCGATCGTACATTAATACTAATATAAAAAGGTCCTGAAACAGGAAAGATGCAAAATGTCCTGAATCTGACTGAAGGGGAGTTTAAAAAGACAGTAAAGATAAATTTGATGTCTGGTTGGTATCTGCTACAAGCCGTTGCTAGGAAAATGCGTGATCAGAAATCTGGAGGTTCCATCGTATTCCTAACTTCAATAATCGGGGGTGAGAGAGGTATTTATCAAGGAGCTGCTGCATATGGAGCCTGTTTAGCTGGAATGCATCAGTTAGTGAGGGTAATCAAATTCTAGCATCTCTCAGATTGTTCGAAAAATTTGAATACACAATGATATGTTGAATATAGTTAAAAACTGTTGATCATCGTTAACCATATTGTATTTCAGACATCTGCATTGGAGATTGGGAAACACCAAATCAGGGTGAATGCTATAGCTCGCGGACTTCATCTGGAGGATGAATATCCGATGTCAGTTGGAAGGGAGAGAGCGGAGAAGCTGGTGAAGGAAGCTACACCTTTGCACAGATGGCTCGATGTTGAAAAGGATCTAGTATCGTCAGTCATATATCTGATCAGTGATGGATCGCGATACATGACGGGAACCACTGTGTACGTGGATGGTGCTCAATCTCTAGTCAGGCCTAGGATGAAATCTTACATGTGATGATTTGGGAAAGAATAAAACACAGCTTGATCGATTATCAAAGACAATATTCTTGCTTTGAACTCAATTTATGTACTTAATACAAGTTTCTTGGATGGAGCGTATTGGCTTTACTTTTGTTAATACTTCCATGTGTTGTCTACTGAACTTGTTGAAACTAAACAGGTTCAAATTTTGTTCTCTATGGTTTATTTTTACTGAATTCA
This sequence comes from Sherardia arvensis, assembly GCA_948330725.1. Taxonomy (NCBI): domain Eukaryota; kingdom Viridiplantae; phylum Streptophyta; class Magnoliopsida; order Gentianales; family Rubiaceae; genus Sherardia; species Sherardia arvensis. The sequence goes on along the minus strand of OX415236.1, from coordinate 36,773,743 downwards.
TATAAAAATTAATGTATTAAGAATATTAAAAGTTAGTTTAGCTACATTAAATTGAATTTCATCAAATCATATTTCCAAAAACTGATTTAAAATGAATTAAAAATACTAAATTAAAGTGAAAAATATTAAAAGGTAAAATCCGTTAATAGATAACTGCTAGCAGCTACTTCCCATCATAGTGTCCTAAGAGCCAGTTCAAGACTTGCTCTAAATGTTGCTATATTATATAGCGAATGTAATCAAGCCTTCCCTAAACTTTTTTTACTCCATCAATTTCTCTATTTTAGAAACCTAATTTTAATAAATTAATATATTTTTCCCCTTTCTTTTCTAAAAATCCATCTCTTCTCCGAGATGGAGAGTCACTCTGCAACTTTAGAACCCTAAATCCTAAACCCTAAACGTGGATTCAAAGATCAATGTGACAATGGCGCCGGGGAAGAAAAATGGCCGCAGGTCTGAACCTGAACACGACAGTGAATCTCACCGTAAGTTTTGAGGAAGAAATGTATGTAAGATTTACTGCATCCAATTTCCACTGGAAAGTTAGTCCAAAATCATCTATTAATTCTGGTGTGAACAAAAATGTTAACAGCGGGGTTTTACCCGGTAGATCGGTGGTTCATGTGAAGCGGAATTCTAACCGAAATAGCAAAGGCATGATAGAATTGGTATCAGAATTTTTGAGCATTGGGAAATGCATGAGAGATGTAGATGAATGATGGGATAATTGAGAGCACAGTCGTGGAAGAGAAAGGTGGGTCTTGGTTCTACGTTGCAGTGATGGAAGAGAAAGAGAAGATAGGGTGATAATAAAATAAATATTTTAATCCATTCTCCTTCCCTAAAATCACCATTTTCTCTCTACAAATTTGTGGATTCTTCACACCTTATAGAAGTATTTAGGGATGTTTTTGGATTCCAAATTCCCTAAACACTATCAAAATCATTGTTATAGGGGAGCGGTTGGACTTCTCTAACATTCAACTTTTTAGAAAACGTTTTACACGTTTTAACTTAAACATTCTGCACCTTTCAATTTGAACTATTTATATTCTAGTTAAATTATAATGTTTGTGTAAAATTTTGTAAATTCTCTTGAAAGACTAACTTTTCTAAATGCTATATAACTATTATTATGTATTTAAATTCAAATGATATATTTATGTGGTAAAATATTGATAATCTTAAAATAAACACATACTAAACCATATTTTAATGCAGAAATATACAAGATATTTCATATAAAAATTTAAAACTTTTAAGTAAAAATGTGAATTAAAAGACACACTGATATAGTAAAATATGTATGTATGAATACATACATTTCTGAAAATTTATAAAATATGGGAGTTCAGGATCACATTTCCCCAAATAGGTTAGGAAAGTTGGGGAAGTATATGGAGCGAAGGAAATTTCCCCTTTACACAAATTATAATTAAAATTGAATTGTTTTTAAATTTTAAATATTTTTTGAATAGTTTTAATGGAGTTTACAATAACTACTACGAACGAAAATATAAAAGTATAACAAATATGTAGTAAAAACAGAAAAATATTTACACAAACATAAAGTACGTATTATTGGAAAACCAAAACACTTAATTATGATCATTCCTATGTATATATTATTTTATTTATTATGGATGAATATTATTATGTGGTTTAAATGTAATTAAATAAGTTAAAAGTTAAGTTTTGTTTAGAAAGATTGTATTTTGGGTCTAATAATAGTGCTTGAAAGGTATAGCTCTAGCTGTCTCCGAGAGATTATTAAGTCGTTTCAAATTAACGCACTGTCAGATCGCAGATTGGGTTGTTACCAAATAAAATGATTTGGATCGTAAAGTGTTTGCTGAAAAGTCTGAAAGAGGAAATGAACTCCTCTTAATTTTATATACATTTTTATTGGGTGTTTGAGAAATATAATTGTGCATGAAAGGTGTTTGTTGATTTGTGTGAGAGAAAAGGTTGAAATTATAAAGTAAGATTGGCTAAATATTTCTGAATTTTGAATATGAACGTTCAGTTTTCCTGCAACTTAAACTATAACATAAATCAATTTTCATACTATTTTAAGACCCATTCAATAAATAATTAAAAACTCATTAAAATATATGATAAATATTGGGGCATTTTATATGCAGGTCCAAAATTATTATGCAGGTCCAAAAAAGTCCAGAATACCCTTGAGTAAGTTAGGGTTGAGATGTGTAAAACATAATTGCACATTTGACCTGTGGAATGTGTGTATTTGTGGGGAAGGGCTTAAAAAAGTAGTAATTTTGTCTGAGCCCCCACTTAATAAAAAGTCAAACGAGTCAAGAAAAGTCATGCCTTTGCCAAATCATCTTCAACCTCGGTCTGCAAACACCCACCCCAAATTTCAGAGCCCGACGTTGATTTCAGTCTCCGACACGCTCGGCGAATCAAACAGGGTTGATCGGAGACGACGCATCACAGCGAGCTGGATCGAACCGGCGACGCATCCGAGACGAGAAGAAGGGATCCCAGTTCTTTCCGACGAATGCCGGAGATTGATCGGAGCACCGCACCACGGACGCATCACAGTTGCCGGAGGAAAGTACCTCCGGTTTTGGTACCCAAATGGGGCAATCCAAAATGAAAAATAAAATGCAAATCATCACCCAGTTCACACAGTGAAATCACCGGCGGCGAGCGAGTGATCTTTAGTTGAGTTGTGATTGAATGGATAAGGATGAATGATTTGGTGAGTTGGTGTTGGTTTTATTTTCAGCTTGTTTAGTGTTTGGGTTTGGTCTTTGGGCCAAAAAAACAGATAAGTGGGAATGATTTGGTGACTTGGTGTTGGTTTTATTTTCAGCTTGTTTAGTCTTTGGGTTTGGTGTATGGGCCGAAAAAACAGATAAGTGTCATGACTGTGGAAATAAATAAATCAGAAGGGCAAAACTGGCTTTGCAATAGCTCAGTCAACATAAGCTAAGACTGGTCAAACCAGTTGCAGATTGGAGGAAGGTCACGAGGCTGAATCAGTTGAAATAGCAGCTGGAAGGAAGTAGTTTGAATTGGTTTTGGGTTTCAGGCCGAAATAATAGATAAGCCCAACATCACTATTAATAGAACATGGCGGACCGTTTTAAGTAAGAATTCGGGCTGAAATATGTAATAATAAATAAGTTTTCTATTTTCAGAAGCTGAGAAGATATGTTAATGGTTTTGGGCTTAAATAAAGTTTGTATTTGGGCTGAAATATGAAAAACAAATGTAGAAATAAGTTAGGTATTTTGAGAAGAAGAAATGTTCTTGTTTGTGGTTAATATGTCAATGTTTTTGGTCAAATTTATCCATAGAGATAGAGAAATGGGAAAACTTTCATTAGATTGACAAAATACATGTTACAACAAAATATGGTTTGTTAGACCATAGTTGGGAAAGGCTAAAACATATAATTGAAAAAAACCATGAACAAAATAACCCCCATCACACTAGTCCTCCAACTAGTGTAGTTTAAAAGACCATCCAACTAGTCCTCCCATCCAAAAGGTCCTCCCATGCAGCTAGTACTCAGCGTAACCGGCAAGGTCGAAGTCAGAATCTTTCAAGTCGCAATAGTCGGAGTCGGAATCATCGTAAAATTCAGAGAGTGGACGAACGGAATACTCGTTTTCTGAGTGCTCGTGAAGGGAATCCTCGTAATCTAAGTCAACGAGCACGTACTGCATCGGGCCTTTGCCGTCGGCTGATGTGGTAGCGGCGAAGTTGAAGATAGATTTGTAGGGGGTGGGGATGGAGGTCGGCCCGACACTCTTACCGCCGCGTGGGGAGGCGGTGGAGGTGGTCCCGGCAATCTTGGCCGCTTGTGGGGAGGTGGTGGAGGTGTTCATGGCAGTACTCTTGCCGCCACTTGGGGAGGCGGTGGAGGTGGTCCCGGCAATCTTGGCCGCTCGTGGGGAGGTGGTGGAGGTGTTCATGGCAGTACTCTTGCCGCAACGTGGGGAGGCGCTGGAGGTGGCCGCGGCACTCTTGAAGGTGCGTGGTAGGGCGTTAGAGGTGGCCGCGACATTCCTGAAGCTGCGTGGGGGGGAGGCCGTGGAGGTGGCCGCCGCACTCTTGAAGCCGCGGGGGGAGGCGGTGGTGATGGTAGAGGAAGTCTTGTAGATGGCGGTGGAGGTGGCGGTGAGTTTAGGGCTATACATGAAGCGGCCATGTCTGGCGGACCATACCATGTTCGGGTGCATTCTCTTTGGGGGAAGTGTCGGGATTTCAAACTCCGAATCTGATGAGTCAGCATCGATGATAGGAATGTCAGCATCGATGATAGGAATGTCAGCATCCAACTCCTGAACCGTCGGCAGTGATGGCCTAAATTTCTCATAAGCTTTGGCTGTTGGGGTGTAAAACCTCTTGGTCTGTTTGAAGCCACAAGTGCAAACCCTAGGATAGTGGGGTTTGGTCTCGGAAGGCAATTTTTGAACAGATTTTTTGAGCCGGGGGGCGGTGATGGATGCGTTGGTAGGCTTCTTCGAATTCATAGTTGAAGAGAAGAAATAAGACAGGGCGGGTTCGATTTGATTGAGGAAGGTGTGGTGTTGCATTGAGGGAAATTGATGTATTTATAGGACAACATTTCCCTCCAAAATGGTAAACAATAGTAAGAAAAGGCAACAATTTCCCTCCAAAATGGAAAGAGATGGTAGAAAGGCAAATAATTCCCTCCAGAATGGAACAAGATACTAGAATAAGCTAAAATTGTCAATGGTTATGAAATTCAATGAGTTATAAACGGCGTAGAATTATTTAGTTTGCCTCCAATCACATGGTTATAGGTTAATCACACACTACACTAATTTAGTCCTCGATCACTAATGACTTGATTTGTAATAAAACTAGAATTGTGCCTAACTCCTAACTTCTATGTTACACAGATAAAGTAATTATTTTTAAAAAAAAAACAGAAAAGGTAATTGTTGCTATATTGTATGGGAAGAAATGACTCTAAATTGATACAAAGGAAGGGTGAATTAAATTCCAAAAATATAATGTTTTTGGAATGCACAGAATTGAAAAAATTATTAAACCCGCATTATTTATTAAGTGATATAAAAATGTTGTGGTTAGGTTTGAGGTCAATTATTTACGTGATTGTGACAAAAAAGAACATAAAATGGGATTCAAGCAAAGTTAGTAGTTAGATTTATAAAATCAATTGGGAACGACGATGTGACCTGACCCTATGATGCCGTGTGATGGGAAAACAAAAGTAGTATTAGTGTAGGTATTGTGCTGCAAATATTTTGTAGGGCTCTATGCAATCCTTTAAGTTGCAGTTCCCCATGCCTCTCGCACAGACAAAAAAAATGGGTTAAAGTGGTTGAAAATACTAATGCAGGTCATGAAATCTGAAAAGATATGCAATACCTGTTTCCCCTACATCATGCAGCAGCAGTAGGTCCGGCGGAATGAACCTTTCCCACACCACTATGCAGGTCTTGACTTACAAAAACCTTCAAAAAACCAAATTAATAACTTGAATAATGAACATGATACTTTCATTTCAAAATCTGTATAAATCTTGTGTGCTTCATCTATTTAAAAAGATGTACTCATAAATGTTGTGTGCTTCATTTTTTAATATCTGGAATTTAAGTTTTTGGAGGAAAACCAAAATCGGAAAATATTGAAAGTTGAGGAAAACCAGTACCTTATCACAGAATCAAATTTGCAAAATGCTTGACACCTCTGAGCTGCGTTGAGAATGTTTTAAGAATAGAGTAGATGAATGGTAAATGAATAATCGTAACTAAAGATGTAGAAAATGTTATCGTCGGTGGATTGGAAAAAGCTGGATTTGAGGCAAGGCAGTAAACTAATGGTTTGGAGGTAAGAGTAGGAAGGCAGTAGAGCTGGTGTGCAGGGCACCGGTGACCTGTCACCGGAAATAATGGCAGTTTCGTACCAGATCTGGTCGGGGCTGGAGGACTGGTGGACACGAGTAGGAGAGAGATGGGACGGTGGTTTTGGTGTGATGATTTGGCAAGCTTTGTGAGAGGAAGAGGAGAACGTGGTTTTGGAGTATGGTTTGTGGTTTTCAGTTTGTGAGTGAGACATAAACAATTGGCTAAACCACGGTTTTGACTTGTGCTCTAGATTGTTCCCGAGTTGACTTCGATTTTGGAAGGTTTATATTTTTTATGGGAGAGAAAGTGTTGAATTAAATAGCAATATAAATTAGTTGGAAGTTTATGGTGTATTATGGTTTGTTGTAAGAAAATGGTTAGAGAATATTGCGAATTATGAGTATTTTAGAGGTAAAAAATACTCATATCTAATGAATAGAAGAATTTTATTTATGTTTGGTTTAAAATATGATGTGATACAACATAATTGTGATTGAATTAGAAAAATCGGTTGTTTAGAAAATTTATTTGACGAATTTTAGTTTAGCTCTAATATATGCTGGTAATATGTCATAATTAGGCAAGTGTAGATATATAATTAGGGGTCCTAGCAATGTGGAAGTATCGTAAATGAACATCCGGTTTAGTATATTGAATCACTGCATCTTATTACAGGGTAGTTCTGACATTACATTATCAGGATAATTAGCGTTATACCAGCCAACCGGATTGTTAGACGATACTATCAGGCAATTACGAAGACGAATGAACTTATCACATCATGATACGTAATAGCATAGCTACTAAATGACTATGATTAACTAGTTTGGAAACTAGAATTGCATATTGTCGATCGTGGTGAATAACTGACAATTATATTATGATTTTGAATTAGAAGTATGAACTAGTGACAACGTCTTAGCGATAAATATGAAAAACTACATTGCTTCTGAATTATTAACGAGCACTCAAAATACTAAACATGTACCTTAAACTCTCATGCACATTTTGTGTTCCATAATGAAACGTACTATAGAATTCGCATGCAGAGGGAACATAGTTGCCAATACATGTATATATATATATATATGTATATAGAATTATCGGGAAAAGGGATTAGTTAGTTTTGACAAGGAATATAGTTTGTATTTGATAAGCAATAAGGTGTTTAACTTTAAACATGGGTCTTATATATGGGTTAAATTTTTAGACCCAATAAGTATGGGTCTAGCATGGGTCTCATGGTTTTAGGGTTTTGGGGTGCTAGTGTTTATTGTATGGATTTAGGGTTTAGGGTATGTTTTCCACTTAATTAATAATGACCCATTTAAGACCCCCGGGACCCAGTAGACCCATCGGGTAATGGTATTAGGGTTGAAACGATTGATGATCTCTAATTTGAAAAACGAGTTTAAAATCTCCATCTTAATCGGTTCATTTATGATATGCATGATCCATTCAGTGTGACATCGATCTGTATATATGGTCATCCTTTTCACCCTAGACTATCTTGACTAATGGAATAAGGTTGATAGATGAATAGAAAATTATTTTAATTGTCGAACGAGTAATGATACAATTCAACAATATTGTTGAAAACTCCCACCGATTGATCCTTTTCGACCTAATGCATTAACTGCAATTCATCGAAATATTAATATTACGCTCCGCTAAACGCTATGTGGGTTTACATTGTATTGATATACAATTCCAAAGAAGCAAGTGAAACACATCTATCGATCAGTTTCACAAAATTCTTAACTAATCTTTGTATTCTAGCACGTTTGTTTAAACATGAGACAGAGTTTAGACACTGAAAGTAAGAACACAGAATTGGTTACGCAATTCGGTGCTAAAACACCTACCTCTGCGTTTTCCAGTCTGAAAATCATCCACTAAAATAATTCAGATCATTTACACTGTTCTCCAAACAATTAACTATCTAAAACCTATCTTATTCGTGTGGATTCGTGAGATCCCCTCACTGCCGGTCAGCAACTCCTCGTTGCTGTCTTGACCACTTCCCCTGAAGTATTAAGCCTTGTTGTTTTCAGACTCCTGGCGATGGGGTAGGCCTATTGAACTCCCTTCAATAAGCTGCTCCAACTATTAAGCTATTCTGATCTGCAGAATACTTTCTTGTAAGATGGATACTTGTTGTCGCAGCGTCTTTGTATATTTATAGTCCAAATGTTGTGATGTCGTCTTGATCCTCTCGATCCTTCCATTTCGGCAATGCTGATCTGCTCGTCCAGCTCATCACAGCTACACTTAGTCTTCTAGCTATATTCTATTTCTATAGCTATAGGATATGAAATATATTCTTTCCTTAATTACGACTAATTCTAAATAGAATACAACTCACAAATATATTCTTTATCTAATTAAATCAGAACCGAATCATTCTTCAAATATCATCTTGATTCGTCAGAATATCTCGTTTGATCGCATCTGAGTTGTACTTCACTTCAAAGACGTATTGCTCGGTTTCTGATCTTCTTGAGCAAGTGTTTAAACATAAGAGCATGTTTAAACATAGTCAAATTCTACAAAATTGCCAACAAATTCATGCTGAGTCTTCTGGACATAATTATTTAAATAATCAAAATTAAGGGGTATTGGAACATAATAAATGAAAAGCATTATGATTTTTTTAAATCATTATCAAATACAATAATTAATAAAAGATTAACTATCATCAAAAAATATACAATAGTAATATTTAAATGCAACTTTTTACATAAATATAAATAAAAGTGCATATTACAATCTTAAAAATAGATTCGTCGTAGAAAACAAAAAAAAAAGAATGTGACAAAAAAATAATGTATCAAACATATGGTAATATTGGGCTCTATTTATAGACAAAATTAAAATATAACCGTTGGGAAAAAAAGAAAATAATAATAATAGACATAGGATGATAACATTACCATTAAACCAAAACAAGAAGAAAAAGAAACGAAATGAAAGTGGGAGAAGAAAGGTATACGTGAAAAAACAAAAAAGAAAAATAATTTTCAACTGCCACGTGGCGCCACGTAGGCGTGGGGCGGGTCCGGATGGGGACTTCATGTATCAATTCTCCTCCATGCCATGTGGCATAAAAATGGGCTGAAAAACAACCTTTGGGACTCCATTGTGCATGCTTTCTATCTATATTCTATTTCTATAGTTATAAATATATTCTTTCCTTAATTACGACTAATTCTAAATTGAATACAACTCACAAATATATTCTTTATCTAATTAAATCAGAACCGAATCATTCTTCAAATATCATCTTGATTCGTCAGAATATCTCGTTTGATCGCATCTGAGTTGTACTTCACTTCAAAGACGTATTGCTCGGTTTCTGATCTTCTTGAGCAAGTGTTTAAACATAAGAGCGTGTTTAAACATAGTCAACTTCTACAAAATTGCCAACAAATTTATGCTGAGTCTTCTGGACTCTTCAGCAAGTAATAGTATCGATAAAAATGATAGGTGAATTAATTTTAATTAAAATGAATTGTGAATTTTAACTTTAATATCATGAGTAGTGTATAATCAGAATCACAAATATAATAAAAATGAAATGATAATCACAGGAGAATTTATTTTCGGTTGGACCTGCATGAATGAAATTGCAAGTGGGAGGAATGGATTGACAACTAACTTCTGGTTTGATGGGACAAGACCATGAACAAATAATGAGTATAAATGTACTCTACTATTATTTTTTATTTCTGCTTCGGAAGTTGGAACTGGCCACTTCAGATGAATTTGGTAATGCATGTTTCGCGGGAAGTCACAACAGCGCGGGAAATACACGTGGGAAAATATTTGGGCTATATTTCTTAATTTTGGAAATAACTATTCATATCTTGGTTAAATGGTGAAAATTACAAATTAGTTTTGATAATTAGGAATTTATGTTGAATAATTTAAACCTGCTCTAAATAATGGTTTTTTAATATGGTTGAACTAATCTGTGTTATCCTATCTAAATTGGTTGAATGTGGTGATGCAATAAAAAGAATAAAAGTTAATGTAATGAAATTATCTTTTAGAATGAAATTGTTCATGTTATAGTTTACCAACTGATTTGAAGTTGATGTTTTTGAAGTGAATTTCAATTCAGTAAATTTTAGTTAATTGAATTTCAATTTACTCATTTCAATTACTGAAGTTTAAGGGATTAGGTTCATATAACTTAGTGTTGTTCATTTTTGTTGTCATTAGCTGAATTCATTTAAGTTTATCCCAATTCACCGAGTCTGCTCGATCTATGATCATTTTGGTTAAATGTAGTTGAACTCTGGACATTAGGGGTTGTGTAGTTCAATTTGGTTAATAGTAGTTAAGTTCAGGTCTTATATTTTTTAGCTAATCGTAGTTTAATTGTTGTCATCTCAACTAAGTGTAGTTCAATTGTTATCATCTCAGGTAACTGTAGTTCAACTGTTACCATCTCAGTCTCAGCTAAGCGAATCGATGGTCATTTCTAATCTCATCTGAGTGAAGTTCATTTCTTCTCATGTTAGATAACTGAAGTTCAATTCTATCATTTTAGCCAAGTGTAGTAGACTTAGTTTTGACTTGTCGCGGACCCAGTGTCTAGTATGCATCATCGTGGTTATTATAGTGGTTCAATTAAACTCGTATGAGCTGATAGTAGTTCAATCGTTATCATCTCGGGTTGATTGTAGTTCAACTGTTGCCATGTCAATCTCAACTAAAAAGAAGCGATGGTCATTTGTTTCTTATAATCTCAGCTAAGTGAAGTTCATTTCTTCTCATGTTAGATAACTGAAGTTCATTTCTTATCATTTTAGCCAAGTGTAGCTGACTTAGTTTTAACTTGTCGCAGAGTTAGTGTCCAGTATGCATAGTCGTGGTTAGTAGTGGTTCAATTAAGCTCTTATGAGCTGATAGTAGTTCAATCGTTATCATCTCGGGTTCATTGTAGTTCAATCGTTGTCACCTCCCTCGGTTCAGGTGTAGTTGAACTAAGTTGTTTTAAACGAAGCTTATTGAAATTCATTTCACCGCAGTTCAGTAGTTTTAAACGAAGCTTTGCGAAATTCAATTGAGGTAATGATGAAACCCTTTTAATTTGAGGAAATACTTTTGAATTATGTTATTTTTGATTAGTGATTATCGATTCTGGTCATTCCAGTTGAGTACAGTTCAATTTAGATCCTCTCAATCAAGTGTGGTATACTTTCGATTTTATCAGTGAAGTATAGTAACATCTAGTACAGTTCAGTTGAAGTACTTTTCAATTAAATTCTATCTTATATTCGAATTTACTATGGTTATTGTATTTGCGATTAAACGCAATTTTGTGTAGTGCAATTTAGTTCGGTTAAGTTCAGTTAACTTGAGATTTCAATCTATTTTTACAAAATTATGTTATAAAATCGCGTTGACTTAGGGTTGACCCATAGTACGACTAGTATATTTTTATAAAAAGGTTTTAAATTTATTACATGGTGATGTTTTAGAAATATTTTTTGGTTTTTGATCCTTAGCACTACACATTTTGAATGTGTCACGAATTCAGTTGGCTAAATTAAGCTGTTTTGGTAGTACATAAATGCCACGTGTATGGTCCGATTTCATACCTACATGCCACGTGTATGGTCCTATCTTTAGTAACGGGACATAAATTAATTAATAAGAATTTTAAAATTCGGAGGCAGCTCCACAAAAGCATTTGAAATTATTTACTAGTTGTCGGGCCATCGAAAAAAAAAGAGCGCACTTCCCTACATCAACCTCTTCCCATTCCATTCCTCTCTCCATTTATACGAAAACACAGGTTCAATATAACTGTTCACATTCCAAGCAGAGGGAAAAGTATATTGTTCTTGTGATAATAAGATAGAAAAGGCGCCATGGTCGGTGGGATTCTCGATCTGAGTTCTTCGAACGAGGCCGCCCCTAACGCGGCCTCAGCAACGGCCGGTAGGTAGCTCAGTGTTGCTGCTGCTGCTAATGGACATGAAAGGAGCGCCGGCGGATCTCCACCAGCTGGTAAGATCATCGCCTCTACCCTTGTTTGACAGATCTCTTATTTTTGAACCAGCAATAGTTAGGGTTTTCTGGTTGGAGCAGCCACGTTGTTTGGATTAGATAGATCGGTAAAAGTTTTATAAGAATCACAACTGATCCATTAAAGAAGCAAGCTTTCAGACGCAATATGTGCAAAAGTTACTTCCCTTTTTTTCGGCCGAATGTTTTGTTTTGTAAATTAACTTTTCTAAAGTGTCAATCCGTACTTGTAAATGTCGAATCTTAATTTATAAAGGTCGAATCTTTCTGTAAAATAAAAGGCCGGTCTTTTGTGCAAGGGTAACTTTTGGTTTCGGATTAAGTTTAATTTAGATCCTCCCCCGTTGGATTTTATCATATTATTTGGGTGTTTTATGACCAATTCATGTCGGTGGAATATTTTTATTCAAGGGTATAGACCCACCTTGTGTTGGGTAACATTAATCGGTCTTCTTATTATCTACACTTTGCAGACACATCTCGAACGATTTCTAAAGCTGTGAAAGTTTATCAGCGAAGAATTCAGTCGGCCAATACTGAACACCGAAAAAAGCCGCGTGGCGGAGGAGCTGGCCCGTCTAGGAGTCTGGGAAAAAGGAAACGGTTGAGCATCAGCAGCGCAGCCAGTGCTCACAGTTCGGATTCAGACGATGGGTTTGAGGAATACTATTTTTACCAGGTACTTAACCGGAGGAGAGAACGTTTAAACCGTGTTCTTCAGGAGCTTTCCCAGATGCAGCAGGAAGATGTGAGGGACATAGGATTTGGAGGTTTGCTTCACTTCAGCACTGCTGCAGTCCCAGATCAGATGAACCAGTGGCTGGTGGATTGCTTTGATCCTGTGAAGAGGTACTTTCATTGTGATGGTCAGATTCGTTTCTCAGTCACGGCAGAGGATGCAAGGATGGTGTTTGGCCTGCCTGTTAATCCTGAGAAGAAGGTGGTGATCCAATCTGCAAATCATGAAGTGAGAATGGTGAAGCAGAGATGGAGAGACTATTACGGTTTGCGCTTCACTACGAGGCTGCATTTGAGAGAAGTTGAAAGCATGATTCTGAAACAACCCCAGGGTGGGGTAGACTTCAAGAGGTTTTTTGTTTTGTACGTGATGAACACGCTGCTGACACCGAAGTTTGGCAAAGAGATAGGCCTTGGACTTCTGAACTGCTTGTGGGATGTGGACAACATAAAGTCCTAGACTGGGCCGGGCATGTGGTGGATCATCTGTGCACTAGGGTGTACAAGTTCAAGGTCAGAGAAGCAAAGGAGGCAAGTTCTTTTGGCAGGGGGTGTGAGGGGTGTCTGATTTTACTCCAGCTAATCTATTTCCACAGCACGATTTGGCCAGGAAAGCCTTTGCCCAACGAACAACCATACATCAAACATTGGGGAGGGGATAGCATTGGGGTTAGGGTGTTTGAAGAGATGCGGTCAATGGGATTTGGGAAGCTTCTATTCAAGGATAAGTGTGCTGGTGAGTTTGACAGTGGTAGGCTTCTTGTGAAACCATTTTGCAATGGAGAGGAAGGATCTAGTGAGGACATTTCAGTTCTGACTGCTGAAGATATTGGTGAATCTCTGAAAGAGGTAAGCTTTGCTTGAAGTAAATATTGTGAATGCAACTGTCCATGATTATGAATATATATATATTTTTTTTTAAAAAAATATATTAATATTTGTTTAAAAAAAAGAGTATATTTTTTCAAAGGCCTTATATAAATATATGTTTGTATAATGTGCAATATTAGTTGACAAGTAATTTATAAAAGTAGTAAAGTCAAAAAATATTTTTAATATAAGGTAAAATAATTTTCTGTATGAATTTGCTTTATAATATGAGGCTAATATTTTTGACCCATTCTCAAACAGTAAAATTCCCCTTCAATCTCTAAAAACAGGATATCAAGGAATAAAAAGGATAATAAATTATTTTTTTTTATAAAGAATATCAAGGAATATTCCTTAAGTGCAAATGTTTGTGTTAGGGCTTTATAAATGTAAATAGTACTGTACCTACTGAACATTTAGGCAAAAAAAATTGGTTAAAGTGGTTTGACTTAATCTTTGTTGGTGCATGAATACTTAAAAGGTTGAAATTGTAATGTGTTGTTTCATATAATATTATATTAAATGCAACTGCAAACATCTCATAAGCATGGCCTATGCCTTTGGGAATAGGGAAACAAAAGGAAGGCTTGGCTCATCCTTAAAGATGTCGATCAGACGCTCGACGAGCATGCCAAGTATATGGACGTCGTAACTCGACCCCTGAAAGCCTGCAGTTTCAGACTGAATCCAGAGGGGAAAGCCAAGTTTGATGTGGGCTTCGGCTATGATACAGTTGTGAGCAAATTGCACACACTGTGCAATGGACTCTCCAACGAGGTTGGGATAGGCAGGCCGTCGCCCCTTCAACATACCCTCAATGGTCAGCCCAACCCTGTCGTTGAACCTCTGGATGAGCGATTCCCCCATGATCAGATGAGCAACTGTCCGTGGACGACATGGACCTTCAATTACCCTCCCACCTACATTAACTACTCTGTGCAGAGCCTATGCAGAATCAGCCACAAGTTCGAGCCGTACAAGATGGAGATTGCCGATTACTGCTTAGGAGATGGTCAACCAGCGTAAGGATACCTTTACTTTCATTTCAGTAGCTTGTTTTATTAAATGGTTCATTGGATTAATGATGTCTTTGTTTTTTTGTTGGCAGGGAGATTCTATTTGTGAAGAAAGGAGAAGATCAGTGGTTGAGAACCGAGTTGTGCAGGGCTGATATGTGGTCCATGGGTGCATACAGAAACATCTCTGTGGAGGTAGTTAATGTCTTTGCCATGTTGCTGAACAGGTTCTGGGATTCCCAAAGATGGGAGAAAAGAATATGTCTCCGCGCAGTTCGGATGGTAAGCATTATATGTAAATGTGTGCTATAAGCATTTCAACAATGGAATGGATTTTCTGATTTTTTATGTTTCCAGGACAAGGACATGTTTGACCCAATTATGGTGGTGGATCAGTGGCTTAGGTGGTTGCGTACGTGCGAGCTTGACATTCCAAGTGCTTCTTTTGTAAGTGTTTCTTGATCCAGCTTGCTTGAACTCATTAACAACTATTAATGTTGGATTCATTTTGAACAAACACTATGTTTAATTGTAGGTGTACATACCGATACTTCACGATGGCAATTACTACCTGGTGGTTATCAACGCCGTGGAGGGCCAGATTCAACTGATCGAGACTACAAGGGAAGCTCCAGAAGATGGACAGATTGAGAAGCTGGGTCGTGCAGTTGTATGTAATAGTGAATTTCGTATAAGTGTTGGCTGTTGATGTTGGCTGTTGATAGTAAAGAAATGTAACAATTCCAAACTCACTTTGAATGTGTAGGGGTCGTGTTTCTGGCGCCTGCTTGAGGTTAAGAAGCACAAGGCTGTTCTTGAGGCGTACCGTTCTTTCTCCTTCCATGTGCTATACCCCCTCTGGAGGAATAGTCTGCTTTATTCCGATAGGGGTGAGTGCGTCATGTGCATGATGGAGAATTTCACTGGTTCGATACCATCTCTCGATAGTCTCAGATTGGATGTGGTAAGTGGTTTTTGGTTTTTTTCTTGAAGGTGTGTGGATTATTCACTATATGCTCATAAAATCAATTAATAATCATCCAAATGTGTTGCAGAAAAGCAAAAGGATGCAGCTGCGCTTGTCATATTTGTGCTTTATTCTTCTATCAGATTCAAACGCAAAAAGAAAGGCACTGCTTGATTGAATTCCAGGTTTCATCGAAAGCAAAGCTGTCATAGTGTGAGGAGGTGGTGATTTGTGGGGTTCAGTCCGTACTGAATGTTGACTTTTTCATTCTTGCCCCCGGACTGAATTTACCTTTTTGTATTTGGGCATGTTGGGCCCTGCTTTTGGATTTTATTGAATTTGTGTGTAAATTGTTGCTATTTAGGACATTAGCGTGCGTGCTGATGCTAAAGCACGTGGATTATTTTGAAAGATGCATGTGTTTGCCAGTAAATGCTTCTGTAGTTGCCAAATATACTTTTACTCTCCCATGCATGTTCATATGAAACAGTAAATCGAGGTTAACATTTTCATGAACTTATAAACGTAGACATAGTCCCGCTTCATTACCAAAATCTATATGTAATGAAGAAGACTAGTTGTCTACAACAAGTGTTTAGAATAATTCAAAAATATTACGTCTTATAAATGAAATGCGACTTTTGCGTAACTTATCTTTGGAGTTAGTAAACTAATTTGAAATGAATTACAAGTTTTTACCAAAAATAAATAATAGCTAGTTCCGTCGATTTTTTGTATTTTGAGTGCCAAACGCTATTACCTTAACAAGTGCGATATCCAAACAAGTGTTTAGAATAATTCAAAAATATTACGTCTTATAAATGAAATGCCACTTTTGCGTAACTTATCTTTGGAGTTAGTAAACTAATTTGAAATGAATTACAAGTTTTTACCAAATATATTCTTAGCAATATTTGCACATTAGGTAAGAAGGAATCAAGTGCGTGTTTCAAAGCAAGAGGGGAGGAAGAAAAAGTGAGATGGTGAAGATAGCTAAACCATTGCCAAGAATGGACAGATCAAACATTAAATGAACATCAAAAATCTCATGGTAAGATATAAATAGGTGAACTTAGGGAGTATTTTTTTTAATCAATGTTAAATAGATTGACACAATTGATATGCATTATCACCCTTACTTCTCTTGTTTTGACTTGTCCGCCGGATTAGTTTGCAATAATGGCTTCACAATTACAAACGTGACTATTGTCGTGTCAGGGACAAAGAGTAAGTGACAAGGCATCAAAACAAGAAAAGATTTGCAATAATTACAATGTGCCACAAAAGTAAACACAAGTTTATTACATTACAGTTCCATGAAGACCCTGATTTGTTGAACCCCTTGATCTTGAAACAGAAATAGTGGAAAACAAGTGACACAAAACATGCAGAATCAAGAAGAAACAACACAAAACACACAGACGCAGGTGCATGCTCATGGAGATCCCAGGATATGAATGACCTCCTGATCGCAGGTGCATGCGTCACAGGAGATGTCCGCCGGATCTACCCTTACCCAGCGGTCGTACCTCACTCTGCGATTGAGAGCAACATGCACATTGCAGCAGATCGGCCTAGTTCGTGGAGCTTGGTTTGTGATGAACCTGAAGTAGTTCCACCAACCCCAAGTGTAAGCCAGACAAGCTTTGACGCGTTGACGAGCAAGCCGGAGGCCAGTCTTGTCTGTCCTCTTCATGGTGGTGATCAGCTGGATGCCTTCCTGCATATCACCGTCAACGATTTTAAAAAGTGCCAACGCATAGGTTTACTCTTGGTGACCCAAGTCAGAGGCTTTCTTCAGCCACCAGAGACACCATTCTGGATTATCTCCACTCACGTACATACGGAGGATGGCTTCGAAGTACACACGAATGAAGATCAACGTCTGGATTTCTGATGGGAGGGCTGTGATGAACAGGGACAAATCCATGGGAAGAGATATGCAAACAAAGGGGGGAGAATATTTAGGAAGCTGTGGGAATGGAGGCTCTGATGTGATTTACAGGGAGGAGGGGCTGATATATAGGGTAGTAGGGCTGATACATGTGCGAGTCCCCACAAATATATATTTAATGATGCAAATTACTGTAGGAAAAGGTAAAGGCTTTTCCATCTTTTCATGATGACTGTTGCCAACCCCCAAAATAATTTACCCCATAGAAGTTCAAAGGATTTTACTGATGTCTTAGCCGAGGGTAAATTTTTTGAGTTGCATGGCATTAAGGATGAAGGAAAGAAAATACAGTTTTGTTATTTTTGTTGGAAAATAAATATATCATAAAGGGAACTACAATATATCCTCACATGTATTTTTCCAAGTTTAGTTAATACTGTAACATTTTAGTGTAAAAATAATAAAGATGAAGAATTGTATTTTTATGATGATAAAGAATGATGATGAAATCGTGTTTTTAATGACTACATTGAAGATTTAAATGTTGTAATTATAATTTATAGTTTAGGCACCTTTTTGATCGGGTACGAGATCTATCGGGGTTGAAACTGTCAGTACAGGTTTGGGTATATCAGTGAGATGGGTGATTGACACCCTGACCTTTTGCAAAATTGGTTTGACTAATTTATTGAGTCAAATTAGGATATTACACCTGTCAAGGCAGTTTGACGCTTTTGTGTCGGTCTTTAAGGAATCTTTCGATTCATGTATTTTTTTAGGTACAACTATCGAAGTGGATACAGAGATACAGAGAAGGTTTAGAATAGCTATATCTTTAGAAACCTCTCTGTAATCTTACAAATTGCCAACCCCCAGAGGAGATCATTGTATTTTATTTTATGTCAATTTAAAGGTTTGGGGATGCCTAATAGAATATCCCTCCACCGGTGGTTTGGCCAAATTAAAAAAAATTAGTGCAATAGTCAGTAATTCAGAATTTGGTTGCAATGATATGAATTTAATTTAATTTCATGAGATTTTGTGAATTGAAAAACACATACTAGTTCTAATAATTTGATAAGTTAGAAATGAAATCAAAATCCAAAAGCTGGAGTACTCACTCTGACTTGTCTATGTCTTCAAAAAGGATCTGGTTTTGTGGAAGAAATGGTGGGTCCCATTTAATGATTACCACGTTTGGCTCCGATGTGTAGTACTCCATGGTACTTCATTTTTGTTTTGTTGGAAGCTAGTGTATGTAGAATGTCTGATTTTGGGCATGTGACAATTAATTGGAGATGAATGTTTGGGTTTTAGTATTTGATCCATTTGTGTATTCTTTAAATTTGAATAATTATTATTGACACGTATTTGTTTACTTGAAGTACTATTTATGAGTTTGTTGTGTACTCCTACTTGACACACATAAAATATTTATAATTTGGATTGTAATATACTTAAATTTGTACGTGTCCCTTGACTATTTAAGAGTACTATTTAAGATTAGTATTTTGTGTTTTGAAATATACTTGGGGAACTATACACAATAAGCACGAGCTTTTATGTGTCTTTTCATTAATCGATAAATACTGATGAGTTTAAACAGAATATTGTACTACCCTTTTAATTTTCATAATTAAAAAATCTAATCTTCATATTAAATAAGTATTAATAAAAAAGTACCATGGTATAATAAAATATTAATACTACCATGGTAATAAATATAAAAAATAAAATACAGAATCCTTAATTGTTTAGTCAATTCTTTACTATGAAAATCTATATTTATGTGTGTGCTTTACACACTCATAATGAAATTATGAAATACAAACACAATCAATTAACTAGTTCGATATTAAGTAATAAGTACAAAGTAACTAGTTAGGTCTAGTTGAAACTAGACTCGATAACCGTTCGGCTATTGTCGATACTGATTCGAGTTAGTTCAAGTTGATGTATGCCCGAATTGTTACCAGGCCTATATAGAATTATTCTCGAGTTGACGATATCAATTAGCACTCGGAAGACTTGATCAGCGGGTGAAATTTAAATACTACTAATAAAAATGTTGTGCATTTATGAATTACTTACTGATAATCAGATGTATGGGTTAACACATGCTTCAGTACTGATGAAGTAGTTGTAGGGTGATAGTGAGTGTCATTCATTACATACATCATATTCATATTGAATAGGCGTTTGCACTAAGGCATTCATCACAAAACTACATATGCAGTGCTAAGTGATACTTATTGGCCTCCAATACTACTAATCCCATGAATAGGTAATTGGACATAGATAACAGAACTAATCAGTGCTAACCACTTATCTATACTACTAATAGGCATTGATCAAAATGTTTTAGTGCGAACCAACGTTTTTCAAATTAGCTATGATACGGGAAGGATGATGTTTTTACAAGTTTTTACAATGGAAAAAACAAAGATTAAAGTGCAAAATATGGCCCTTAAAAGTTTGAAATGTATTGTTTATGGCCCCTAAATAAAAAGTGCATAGTTTGTGGCCCCTAAAAGTATAAAATGCTTAATTCATAGCCCTCACCCATTTTATTTAAAAAATGAATTTTGTCAAGGGTATAATTGAAAATTCACATGTTCAAAAATTAAGAAAAATAAAAAATAAAATGTGATGATCATCTTCTCCCCAACTTCCTATAGATCCGCCGCAGTCCATCAATTCCCAGTCCATCTTCCCCGTGTGCCGGTCACTCCATCTACCGGTTCCACCACTGCCGCCACCTTATTCCACCACCACACCAATTGTACTGAATAATGACCTATCCGATCTCTCAGCAAATAGTTATCTCCAGCGCGCGATGGGAAATTCCCCGTCAATTAATCGTCGACGACGGATTTAAAATTTTTGCAGGTGATGATTGAGATATTATTCAATTGTCGGGTAAAATTTGGTTAACATGATTCGAGTTTTATGTACTCCTCGAATACGGAGGGGACCAGAGTTGAATACTCAGTTGGGATTATTTGGTCGGTTTGTCGATGTTGTATCTGATAAGGTAACAGACATCGTGGAAGAAGGAGGCGGGTGATGCGGATGCAAGATATCACTATACATCATCATCATGTTTTTTGTTTTTATTATAAAAAGCTGATTAAATGCGAATTGACTAATATACCCTTCTAAAAATTAAATGTTTTTAACATAAATTACCTTGAAGCCATGTATACTACATTTTTATTTTTTAGGGGCCATGAATCATACATTTTATACTTTTAGGTTCCACAAACTATGCAGTTTTTATTTAGGGCCATAAACAATATATTTCAAACTTTTAAGAGCCGTAACCCTTAAAAAATAATCCAAGTAAAATGGTATGTAGTAAAACTCGGGCCGTTATTTTAAAAGGTGGTTTGAAAAGGAAAATGAAAACGGGCCTTATGAACGGTTTGATACCAAAATGAACGGTTTGATGATTTGGATCCCTGCATGTGCTACACGTGTACGGTGAATACCCAAAATAATTAATAAAAGAAAATTAATTTTCCCATAGCCACATAACTGACCGCGAGAAAAGTTGTGCTGGAAATTATTACTTATTGTCGGGACAACTGAGAGGTCATTCCAACAGATAACATCGAACCTCTCCCATTCCCCCACAACCTTTTTCAGGCAAACCTTCCCCCTCCCCTCAAACTACTAACATATTTCATTCGTGTTTTACAGAGACGATGGTCCTGTTAACTCGTCGCGACTCGTCCTCCGACGGCGACGAATTCACCGATCTGGCGCCGGAACCTGTCACTGGGATCGAATCAAGCCCCCCGCGTGGAACGGACACTCTGCCACCATCTTCTCCACCCAGTAGTAAGTAGTTCATCTCAATCTAAAGCGATCTGTATTTTTCGAAGTTGGGGCTTGAATGTTTTTGGTTTATAGTCTCAGTGTGTCAATACGTCTTGATCGGCCGTTTTCGTGTACAGATCTGTAACATATAAGATTGAAATCATACTTTTTAGTTGTTGATTTGTAAATTTTTGTTGGGGTTTGAGTTTGTTTGAATGAAAGATGGACAAGATGACTTCATCTGTAAACTATTCCACTAAAATAACAGTATTCGTGGCTTGAGTTGTGTTTTTGTGTATGGGTTTGATGAAGATGAAGATGATTTGACTTTTAGTTGAAGAAAAATTGGATAATCTTCCTTGCTTTGTAAAATATTCAACTAAAATGACTGTTTTTTTTTTGGCTTCATTTCAGTTGTTTGGTATGGCTTTGATAAACATTGAGATGAAATGTTTTTTTTCTGAGGGAGTCTGGATAATATGACTTGAACTATAAAATTAAAAATAAAGATGATGTATTTAGGGCAAGAAATGTTATTATGTTTTTTTGGTTTGACAAAGATGGTGATAAAATTAATTTTATTTAAGAGGGGAAGATGGAAGGCAACTGAATCCGTTTCTTTTGTAATAAGAAGGTTCTATGTACGGAGTAAAGACAGAACCTTTATCCATCGATGCTGATGAGAGCCACATTTTTTTGGTTCTGGATTAGTTGAATATTCTAATCCTTGATGTTGGTGTTTTTTTTTGTATTGTACAAAGTACAAATAAGGTACTGTTTTGGCCTTAATCGTAAAAATTTGGGACATTTTTGGGCCAGTGATGTTGGGTCTTGGTTTTCTTTTATACACACAGTTAGAACCACAATTTATGGGAATTGTCGACCTTTTTGGCCCTTCTTACAAGCCTAATTTTGTTGTTTTGGTTTTACTATTATTTTGGACCACAGAATATTCGGTTTTGACTTGTCTTCTCAAGTTTTGGTGGTTGGATAACACTAACTCTCATCCTTGTTGTATACTTATATATTTTGCAGGGCAACCGAGCCAGTCTTCCAAGACCATCAAAGTCTACACTCGCAGATCCAAATCTGCCAAATCTGGACATCCCGGCACCGAGCACAGGGAGACGGCCCAAGCCGAGTGTAGTAAATCCAAGGCTGCGGCCAAACGGAAAAGGAGCCCAAGCATTGGCAGCAGCAGCAGCGGTGACTCGAGCAGCAGCAGCAGTGACTGGAGCTACCACTCGGATGATGAGTCCGGGGATTACTTCTTTTCAGATGTGTGCAACAGAAGGTGTTATGTGTTCACCCAGCTGGTTAAGGACCTCTCTCCCCTTCAGGAGGCAGATGTTAGGGAGATCGGATTCGGGGGGCTGCTCCACTTCAGAACCGAATTAGCCGCACATACTATCAATAACTGGTTGGTGGATTGCTTCGATCCAGTGACCAAGTACTTCCATTCTGATGGCCAGATCCGGTTCTCTCTCACAGCTAAGGATGCAAGGAAGGTATTTGAGCTTAATGTGAACCTAGAGAAGGCCGTGGTGGAGGATGCTCGCACCCCTGAAGTGAGGAATGTGAAGGAGGAATGGAGGCAGGTTCACAGGTTGCCGGTGGCGCCGACGATGCCGGCAGTAGATGTGAACTCAATGATTAGGAAACTACGTCAAGGAGGAGATGATTTCAAAAGGTTCTTTGTGTTGTACGCAATGCATATGGTGCTCACCCCCACTGCTGGCACAGACATAGACCTGGGCCTCCTCAATTGCCTGTGGGATGTAGACAACATCAAGTCCTACAACTGGGCGGGCTATGTGGTGGATCACCTTTGCCGTGAATTGTGCAGGTATGTTGAGAGAGAAGGGGATGGGAGGAGTCCTCTGAGCAAGGGGAGCCAGGGCAGTATGCTGCTACTGCTGATCACCTATTTCCATTACACTATCTGGCCAGAACATCCATTATCCGATGACGAACCATATATCAAGCAATGGGGAGGTGAAAGCATCATGTTGAGGGTTCAGCAAGAGATGCAGGCAAAGGGGTTTGGGCAGCTGCTGTTCAAGAATCCTGGTGCTCCTTGCAACTGCTCGAGGGCTCGATCTGCTGCTCTACTAGGACCAGCTGTGGAGGGTGTGTCTGGATCCTGTAACCAGAGGGCTGAGATGGCATTGCCCACGGCAGAAGATGTAGAAGGATCTCTGTCTGAGGTGAGCTTGCCTTCTGGTCCATTAAATCTCTGCCTGTTACACTTTTATACTTTTATATCTACATAACCGATTTTGATTTACACTTGCATTAACGTAAATCATGTAGTAAGGAACAATTTAGTTGGAAAATCATATGAATTAAAACAATTACAATGCTTGATACTAGTGAATCATCCATTTTTTGACAAATTGCTTGACAAATTTATACAAAATGCTAATTTTAATCCATGAGCACTTGGCTTGCTTGAACGAGGTGCTGAATTTCCAAATGAATTGTTCCTGGATCATGTTAATCTTGCAAAAATTTTGAAGGTGTCAGTAATTAATTATATTCATTAATGTGTTGACATGTATATTATTTGATCACACGGTATATCAACATCTTCTAATTTTTTCATTTTAACAGGGTCTCAAAAAGAAGAGTTGGCAAATCTTGAATGACATTGACCACAGACTGAAGGATTATGCATCAAGTTTGGACATACCGACAAGACCCCTCAAGGAGAGCTGCTTCAGGCTGAAGAGCGACGGCACACTCAAGTTCGATGTCGGATATGCTTACGACATCATGGTGAGCAACCTGTACGAAGTGTGTGATACACTCTCGCCCGAGATTGGGAGAGCCCGGCCTTCACCCCTTGATGCTTCTATTCATGGTGGGCCCAACCCTGTCATTGAGCCAATTGATGAGGACTTCCCGCTTCAGCAGATGATGAACAGCCCTTGGCGAACATGGACCTTCCCCTACCCTCCGAACTACAGTAGCTTAACTGTGAAGAAGTTGTGCATGGAAAGCCATAATTTCGAGCAGCACAGGTTGGAGATCACTGACTACTGCTTACAATCACATCCATATAGGTAAGGCCACTAGTAAATTTGCTTTGCTTCTGATTTGTCATTTTGCATTCTGTGTTTGAAGTATGTTTATATTTTATTCACTTCAGCGGTGAGGTGCTGTTTCCCACCAAGGGGGGAGATGTGATGCCGGGAGTATCGTTGGCCAGGGGAAAACTGTTGTCAATTGATCGTTTAAGGACTGTTGACATTGATGTTGTCAATGTGCTGTCGATGCTAATGAACTCCTACTGGGACAGGAAAATGTGGACTTCCAGAGTGTTCATGCTTGGAGTGAAGATGGTAAGACTTGGTTAAACTGTTGAAATATGTTAGATATTTATTATGAGATTTTTAGTGGACAGGAAGTTTGTGAATTTAAGCGTAATGACAATTAAAATGCTACAGGATGAAAGCAGTTTTAACCCAGCTGTGGTTGTGGACCGCTGGCTGCTCTGGGTGGAGGCTTGTGAGCTCGACCTCTCTGTTGCAGCATTTGTAAGCAATCGGAGTTTTGTTTTTATGCATGCATGCACTGTGAGGTCTGGATTCAATGTGTAACACTTAACTCTTTTATTTGGTTGTTTCAAGGTATTCGTGTCAATCATCTACAAGAACGAGTACTCACTGGTTGTGATCAACTTCATGAAAAAGAGAGTTCAAGCTATCCAACTCAAACAACCAGAAGCCGGGGACCCTGATTTGGAGAACTTGGGGCGCTTGATTGTAAGTGAAATTATATCAATTTGTGGCAAGGGACCATGATGTCAATGGCCTAAACTTGTGATATGAATCTTTTGCAGAGAACCATATTTTGGCAGCTGCTCGAGGCGAAGAAGTACCATGATGTTCTTGACAAGTACCGTGCATTCAATTACGAGGTGCTCACTCCGAAATGGCGAGATGCGCTTATGTATGCTGATAGGGGGTTGAGTGTCATGTGCATGCTGGAGCATTTCAATGGGTCGCAGGTGCTGCTCGACAGATTAAGACTTGATGTGGTAAGATAGTAAAACCATATTGAATCATATGCCCGTGTGATATAATAAAATGTTCTGTATGCTAAATGTGTGCCGTGTAATGTGGTGTAGGAAAAGAAGAGGGTGCAGCTGAGGATATCTTATCTATGCTTCATTGTCATGGCAGAGGAAAACACCAACAGACAGGCGGTGTATGATAGAATTCCACACTTCTTGGCTTCCAAAGGTGCCTTGCCAGAATGAAGCTGCTGCCTTCGCCGTGCGTCGAACTGGGCTCATTGTACCGTGTTTGAGCCTCATATGTTGTTATTTTGGATTGATGTGAGCCTGTAATTGGCTTTGGATTGATGTTGTGGCGTTTGTTGGATTTATTTGCTAGACATGTACTATGTTCCGGTCTCAATTTGGTAATATTCCAGGCTAAATCTAGACATTTTCAATTTATTGTATGCTTCAGCTTTAATTGTGGTCTACTGTTTCCATTTTGGTCAACGTCTGTACAATATTTGCAACGCAAATAAGGGTGTGTTTGGTTCGCAAAGTTTTTGAGAGTCGGGATTTTGTTTTGTTTTTGGTTCGCAAAGTTTACTTTTGAGAGTCGTCTGGTTTTGCAAAATCCTTATTTGGTTGGGTTGGATTTTGTGAGTATGGAACAAAATCTTTCGTTGGTTTTTAGAATTTTGCAAGTCTGGATTTCGGGAAACTTGATGAACCAATCAAGATTTTACAAAACTGGACTTGGATTGTCCGAGTTTTGCAAAAACTTGCCCAACCAAACACATCCTTAGTATTTTGGAACTACACTAGTTACCGAAGCAAAGAAAAAATATTAAAAGGAAGTAATAAAAGAGAATACAATGTTAGAGACATTTTTTGAGAAGGAGAATAATAATACACCTTAATTAGACGTAAAAATGCATTAGATTATGACTGTAGGGTTCATATATGTTCCCTTTCAGAAAACATGAAATTGAAGTTCAAAGTGATTACCATAGTTTAAAAATAAAAATTAGAGTTAAATATAGAGTAAAATAGAATTACCAGCACGTGAAGTTCAAATATTCTTTATTTAATAGAGTTGAAAAAATAAAAACATCTTATATGCTGAAACTAGGGAATCGAACTCCCAGCCAATAGTGGAGGAAACATCAGTCTTACCACAATACCCCATCAATCCTTTTGATCTATATTCGGGCTACATGGAGATATATATTATACAGGCTTTTGGATTACGGGCCTGGGCTGCCTATTGGTGAGCCCCACTCTGATGTGTATGGCAACAGAATCCCTGAATGGCTCTTTATAATACTCCAAGTAACCAAGCAAGAAAAAAATATTCATTCAAGCTCCATACCCCCTCCTCCCATCAGATATCTTGCTCTCATAGGCCTATCTATACACCATGGCTCAGTCAAACTCTTCTAACTCAGTATCAAACATCAGATCCGACAGGGTTTCATGTCCAAGGTGTGGAAGAATAACTAATCTGCTTGTTTCCAGCACGTCTCTTAATCCTGGTCGAGTTTATTATGCCTGTCCTGAGCATGGATGGACAAGGTGGTTAGTGGAGTCAGGTACTGGATCTGGTGTAAGGCAGCGGAGTAACCGAAGGGTGGCGCCGTCGGGAGATTTGGTGGAGATCGAAGTTGAGGACATGTCTCTTCTGCCGGATCAGCGGCTGACCATTCGTGAATCAGTGCCATATAATACCTGCCGATGTAGTTCAGTGGTCTGGGCTCTCACTGTCGTTAACATTGTTTCAATTCTGGCAAATTTGATTGCCATGTTCATCCACTCATTCAAGAGAGGAATGTAGCTCGATGAGAGTCCCCTATTCTAAAATTTTTTTATGAAGTTTTTATTAACGTTTTAATGAAGAATGAAGACATTATCTTAATATGAGGTTGTACAACTAATCATTAAGTTAAGGCAAGGCAATCAGAAAAATGTAAAATACATGTATGTCAATTTAAATGAAATATCTCATATGGCATAGGTATATATGATGTAGTAAAGTAGTATAAGTTCTTTTATATTTAATATTTTTAAATAATATAATAGTATCATACTTAACAATTGAAAAGGTGATTAATAAAAAATAGTTAGTTAATAATATTGAATCGTAGGTAGTAGGTTAATAAATTATAAAGTTTAAGAAAGTAAATGATTGCATCAAATAGTTTATAACATAATAATAATAAAGAAATCAATTGAAACCAATATATTTCAATGAATATTTTTTGCATATATATTTTGTACATCAATGATACAGTTACTACATAAAAATGAAGTAAGTACATGGCCAACTGAATTTATTTCTTACTGTTTAGAATTAAACTCAAACTAATTTGAATAAATATAAATATAAATATTTTCCTTTCACAAACATGTTAATTAGTAGGATGGACTGAAATTACCGTGTAATTACCATGTTCATGAGTTTGTATGTATTGTAAAAATAATAGGCGCGAAAGTTATATGAAATTGGTATATACTGTTGCTAGATTGGTATATACTTTTGATTTTTGTTTCCAATTTTTTTATATTCTGTTAGTGATTGACCGAACAATCTTGTAACCTTCATACTATCACAGTCAGGACTGAACATGATCAAAGGGGTCACTACGAGCCTTTTTATTAGTACAACTTATCTGAATATTTTTCAATTCTGTTAAATTAACTTCAGTATTTTTCACTTCACTTCAGTTTTTTTAGTTCAGCTAAGATCAAATCAGTACAGGCGTATTAAACATTCCCTACATCTATACGAATGTCACAATTTTCAATATAATTAACTTACAAGTGTGACGGTCAATTTCGCTCCCGATAGACTAAATATTTAATATTTAAAAATAACATCTCATGCAGTAATAGAAAACACTGTTTTCTTTAAAAGTGATTAACTAAGACGACGATAAAATAAACCGTTTTAGCAAAAAATATATACTTAAGTATTAACGTTTATATATTTTTTCAATTACTCAAGAGTACGGTTTAAATTATATACTTAAGTTTCAATTACATCATTACCATAATTTAATGTAATTTAATTTAAATTACAGTATTAATGGATAAATACCAATAATAGAATAATCCCATAAAATCGGATACTAATTATAGTGGCTTAAAAAAATCAAAGTTGCTCACATAGAAATATCAAATCCGTCAGCTCCGAGGGACCGAGGCATGCGAATATTTCTGCATTATTTGCGTGCAGAGTTGGGTAAAAGATCGGATGCTCCACAGTCAATCTAGCACACCTATTTCAGTCCTAGGGTTTAATATTTTTAAAACAAGGACCTGCAAGAATAATAAAACAAGGCCATGTGAAGAAACTGACATTCAAATGACTTGTCCTTTCACCCACTATCCCTGCCATCTACTACATATTTGTTGCTTACTTTCCAAACCAAAATATAAAACCCCCCATTTTCTTTGTGCAGGAATAAAAAATGGCTGCTTTGAACGCGTATCTTAACGAGTTGCGGGCAAACATGGAGGATGCTATCGCCGCTAGTAGATCCAGAACTTTTGTAGGTATTTTATTTCCGGGTCGTGACTTTCAAAAGTGTGGAGCATGGGTTAATAACATGTTTATCTGAATTTATTATTTAGAGTTGGAATCAATTATGAAGGAATTCGAAGCTGATGCAGGCAACACGGCTAGAGCAGTAGATCGGGTAAAAATTGCAATGTCGACTAAGTTGATGTGTTTCACATGCTGTTTTCCTGTGTTTCAAATACTAAGTAGTACTCTCACTGATATGTTTTGATGTTTTTTCAGAAAGCGATGGAAGAGATTAGCCAGCGAGTGGTGGCAGCGATGCATGCAATGGAAGCAGACATGCGCAGCGAGCAGGATAAGGGTGAGAGTCGAATTCGGGCATCAGTAGATGAAGATCCGAATGTCACTTTCATTCTGATTGAAGGCGAAGGCACAACTTTCCACGTTGGGGATTATTACGTTCCACCACCAAGCTTTCCCCCGATGTAGAATTTTAGCTGAAAGGTGCTTTGAATTACCAGGCCAATAAATTGCACCTGAGATTTGAATTCAGAATGTTTTATGTGTCATTTTGGAGTGAAATCTTATGGATTTGATGTCATTTTGGTGTGTTGCAAATTATTGTGACATTTGATGGACAATGTTTACTAAAACAGTTGGCATACCTCATAATATCATAACACATTGTGTAATTGCCATTTGCCAGAAAACATTGCCACAATACATAACCTCAAGCTATATGTGCAAATTAAGTTTAACAAAATTCTTCTTTTTCATTATACTATAATGGAACGAAAGTATCAGTAGATGCTAACTTTACTTTTGTGAAGATTGATTGCACCACTTTACTATTTGCAGTCTAATGAAATACTTCTTCTCGATTGATACAAATCTAAATAACATGAGGGTTCGGGACGCGAGATAAACACACCACACCAGCGCATCACATTACAACAAACATGAAAAAGTGCAGAACATGAAACAAGTCTTTTGAATTCTAATACATGACATCAAACGCAACCATGGCACATACGGGAGGGGAGGGAATCAAGGATCAACTTGGACGAAATCCTTTGCCCTCTTACCGCGCTTAGACGCATTACTGCAAAGTTCTTCGAGGTGCTGATACCGCTGCAAACGCTTGGCATACACGTCCTCCCAAACCCTCAGGCTTCGATTGCGGATTCGAAACCAAGTCGAGTGGATGCTGGGGAGGGGATTATCAGGCACGTATGAATCATCTACGCAGAAATGTCCCAACACATAGTGCAGCCTTCCCCGCCTGAGAATGAGAGAAATCTCCTGTAGCTCATCATACTCATCAAAGCTGCCCCTCCAGGGTAGCACAGTTGTGCAAGCGAGACCTCCAGCATCGTTGAAGGAGTACAAAGTCGCCACGGCTCTGAAGACTTGAGCCAAAGGAAATAGGTCAGTAGGAGTGCTCATCCAGTGTGTAATGGGGCTTTTCTTTCCCTTCCAGTCGATGCGCCGAGTTGCGGCCTGAACTCCAGGGGCAGGCCCCCTCGCCCTCGCCTTCACTCTAGCATCATCACAACCGTACACCAACTTATAAATGTCTTTATAACCATTGATCTCTTCCACCATTAATTGCCTCACCATGACATATGAATCGGGAGATTTCAGGAATCTTAAGGCAGCACATCGGAATCCGCAATTACCATCGCCTTCGACATCTTCTATTGCCACCAAATATTCTCTAACAAAGACTTGCACGTCCTTGCCTCCTCCTCTGTCAAGCTCCTCATCTGTTCACAAATTCACGTTAGTTGTGACATAATATTATGCATTTAACTTAAAACATAACATTGGGAGAGAGTTTGAGAAAGTTTTAATGGACTAACCTGCTAGACTTATTCTCACTTCTTCCGCGGTTTGACTGGAACGGAAAAGTTTGTCGGTGTGCTCCCACCCCGAAAGCTGCCTGTGAATCTTTGGCTTCTTCTTCGAAGGCCTGCCCTTCTTGGTTTCTTTAGTCACGGGCTCTTCGTAACCGCCATCTTTCAGATGCATCTCGCCAAAATAAAAATCAACGCAGCGTTGCTGGTCGGACGGGTCCCGTTCTTCCAACTCCCGAATCATCTGAGCGTACCCAAAGGGAGCGGTCTGGGCGGCTGCTTCTGCTCCGTCGTAGGCAAAAGTTGACCAGAACGGATCAACTAAGTCCAGGTCAATATAGTCACCAGTTTGTCGCAGCACTTCCATTTGGCAGCGACATGACAAGCCGTGAGTTGTCGGCAGGGCATGTGTGCACGCCCCCATCTTGATGCACTCATCTTTCAGCACTAAAAGGAAGGTGTGGGTCACTCGGCGCAACAATGATGAAAACGGTGACACCGCAAAACCATTCAGGTTCCTCGCTCGACTCCACTCGAGCATACATTTGATCTCATCAATTTGAGACTCAACCTCCACATGAGTCTTCTCAAAAAGAGTGTCCAGCCCGGCCCTGCATAAAGACATCCATCCCTTCAAGGCAGAATGTGCGCTCTCTACCCTATTAGTAGTGTTGTTCCCATAATGCCTCACAGCATTCGTCCAAGCGAGCACAATCTTTTCCTTGTGTACAAGCCATGTCCTGTCCATGTACTTCATAAACCCCGGAACCCAGCCATACTTCGACCTTAGCTTCTTCTCATTTTCCACATATTTTTCAACAGTTGCCGAATGAAGCATCACCCTCACAGCCCCATTACAAAGTCTATCGGCATCCTTGCTTGACTTCAGGGACTTCAGTGCCCTAGCTCTAATCATCTTCTTGACGTTCTGCATGCACAGCAAATGATGCGACTCGGGAAACACAGTTGCGATTGGCTCAAAAATTCCAAGCTCTCTATCAGTAACCATGGCACGTGGTTGTACCTCTCCCAATAACTCAGCGAAACATCTCATTGCCCACATGTAACTCTCTGTGTCTTCATGTTGGAGAAGACCCTGTGCGGCAGTGAAGTTTTGATTTGTCGGAGTTGTGCCGATGTACTCGACAAGTGCATAGCCGTACTTGTTCGTGGAGTGAGTAGAGTCAATGCAGAAAACTGAGTTGTACACTCGTGCCATTTGCCTTCCGTGAGGATGTGACCAGAACATGTCTGAAATTATCAATTCATAAATGTCTAAATATTTCATCACATAAGATCCCAAGCATGGTTCAAAACACATTT
This sequence comes from Sherardia arvensis, assembly GCA_948330725.1. Taxonomy (NCBI): domain Eukaryota; kingdom Viridiplantae; phylum Streptophyta; class Magnoliopsida; order Gentianales; family Rubiaceae; genus Sherardia; species Sherardia arvensis. The sequence goes on along the minus strand of OX415236.1, from coordinate 36,741,813 downwards.
AAATTAGCTGACAAACAATTACCTTTCATCTTGTTTGTGCCGGCCTCGACGACACACCTAGTGACATAGCCTCTGGCACTTGCAAGCTACAGGAATTGCATTGCTGGATTTCTCCCAGATGCAGCCTCTTTCTTCAGGCAGGATGTGTAATTATAGACGGCCCTCTTCAACACATGCTTCGCTTCTTCAGAATACTGCAGAGCTTTTACAATAGCTTTTGGCGTGCAGTGAGCAAACCACATCTCCCTAATTTTCTCCTTGTCAGCGTGGGTTAAACGAGTATACGCCATGTTACCCTGCACATAGTAGGTAAGCGGATGGTTGTGGCACCCATCAAACACAGTAACATGATACAATCCATCCTGCTCCTTTCTGATCACTCCACGAAACTTGCAGCCAACTCTCTTCGAGGCTGTCACTCTCTGCCACTTTTCACGCAGAGTTGAGAATATACTTTTCCTCTTACGATTCTGTTGGCGTTCGACCACAGCAGACTCGGAACGAAATGCGCATTCACAAGTAAAGTAATGATGGAATGAACCATCAGACCGCTTTCTTCTAGATGATCTGATAATGTTAAAAAGATTGTCATTTACCAGTCCTTGTGCCCAATCAAAAGCAGTTTTCTCATCCTCGAACGATAGCCCATTACCCTCACTCGACAATATCGACGTAAAATCAGGCACAACATCCTGCACATTTCATAAATATTGTGAATTGTGGAGATTTATCTAAACGTCTCTTAAATCATCCTCTCAAACAACAAATCAAGTATGTCAAAATCGCCAATCATGGATACACATAAAATGCAAAACTATTTTTTAAACGCTTAGAATTAAAAACTAAAAAAACAAATTTTATATATTTAAATTTTGTATTCAAAGTACTTTGCATGAAAATGTGGAAAATAATATTTTTCCACAATGATATTTGCATGAAAAGGCTAATTACTAGTTACTACCAAATGAATTAGTACCAAAAATAATAGGGGGCCTCACAGCTGCAAGCAAGGACTGTCATGAACACTATTGATTTGACATACTTTTACAATTTAATTCACATGGTCCACTTTATTTTTTCCCACCAACTTTTCTCCCCCACTTTATTACATATAACTTCTTCCTTTCAAGATGCACTAGGGAGCCTACATCTATCTTCAACTTTATGCATTACAGCCTTTTAATTTTCCAAAACTAAAAAAAGGCAGCAAAACACTTTACAAACATAGCAGTACTGTATAGCTATACTCAACCTAGAACAACATTCATCATTTAAAATTGGCAATTTCAGCCCCCCACACATTTACAAATACAAGTTTGATTTACACTATTCCTTATCCAAATTATATAAATCACCAATTTCCCTAACAATGTGTACAATAACTCTCCAACAAACTTCATTCCAGAAACAACATACATCGTAGGCATGATCAATTTTATTTTTGATTTAAACAGATCACAAAATAAAACATATCACAAAATAAACTGGATTGAGGGAGGCAGCAACTCACATCTCCCATGGTTAATACGAGTCAATGCAAGGACCTCCAAACTCTAACTACACAACTTCAAATGCTGCTCTCCAAGCTCTCCTACCTACATTTCACCAACAAAGAACATACATCATAAACACATCTCCTGGATTTAACTAGAAATAATCGGATCTATAAAAAAAATGTATTTATTAATAGATCGACTTACATGCACATTTGCTTAGTTTCCATCCTCAGTTTCACCATGAAACATGAGACAAGAAAGATATGGCGTATTACATTCAGAGCAACAAAGAAATAAAGAATAAGGAGCAGGTGCAGAATAAATAGACTACTTTTTATGGAGAGAGGAGAAAGAAGAAAGAAAAAACAAGCAAGGTCAGGTGGACAGTGAATTCATGTGCCTAGTCTTGTCTGCGAGAAAATGCAACCATCCTTTTATATGTCCCACTTAAAACAGGGGTAAAATCGTAACTTACACATGCTAGGGTTTAAGGCATCGACAGTAATAGATAAAGAACTTGACAAATCCTAGTGGGCCTCGGCCCGTATTTATTACATGCCTAGTCTTGTGTTAGGAAATGAAATAAGCCCGAGGACATAAAGGTAATTACAAGAAAGAAGGAAGAAGAAGGAGCTGGCTCATTGTGAATAGCACAGAATGAGAGGAAGATTGTATAGGAATCAGTACTATAAGTACATCATAATTAACCAATTAGGGTATCAATTTCGGTACAAGTTGATCAATGATTGTGATTGTATTTATTTCTGTTAATTACATTTAATTGTACAAAAAACCAAAAAACGCTAAATCTCAGTCTGCATTGCCAAGAACATCATATGAGCCCAACGCAACCAGCCTTTTTTATTAGCTCTCCTACTTCATAAGGGGTAAACTTGTCATTTACGCAGTCAGGGTTTAAGCCCAACAGACATAGCAGATCAAAAACTGGACAAATCCTAATGAACACATAGCCTTGACCCGTAATACATATACACATTTACCAGATCGCATACCTTACGAAACGGCGACGTTTCCGGATGAACAACCTCTTTGAAAAGTGAACCGCCGCTAAACTCACCGGCAAATCATACGACCGGAGAGGCAGCGCCGTTTCCGCCGCGCTTACGGGAACCGGCGCCTCCGAAAAACTGCACCTGGATGCCAAGACCGCTGGCCGCCTTCGGATTCAGAACACCGAAGCCCGAACGGATCTCGAACCCTGAAAGCCGTCCGGATCACAAACGCCGAACAAGAATCGGAAACCAAACTCACACGCCAAATAACTCATCTCCGGCGTACAATAAAACACTAATCAAACCACGCCCGGGATCAAATTAAACTCCGGCCAATCCAATAAACCAGGCATCCGGATCCCACACCAGAAACTAAGAAAATCCTATAAATTTTGCGGGGGATTTGGTGTTCGATTAAGACATTGAGGGATTTGGGAAGAGTGAGTGGGTGAGTGGGGGATAATCTCGTGGTCAGAGGGAAGAATTCAATATATTTTCAATATGGGGTTCGGATTTCACCCTTGTCTCAATTAGAGATTTGCAGCAAAGTCCTCGACCCCAAATTGCCGAAAAGTCCTTCGAAAATCAAATATGTGCCCTAAGGACATTTGAGTCATTTCCGGACCTGCATAATAATTCTGGACCTGCACCTATCAACCCCCTAAATATTACTATATATTATTCACAATTAAGAACGTCACGCAGGCAACCAGCATAATTTTGTAAAAGATGATAAAAAGGTTTTTTTATTGTAACCAACTCTTAGTAATCAACTCTTAACAAGCATTACTGTTGCATGATTTGTACAAGTTTTCCTGAGAGAGATGATTACAGAGTAATAACAGAATGTTAAGTCCACCTTTAGAAAAAAAATTCCACACAATATTTGAGGCATTTTTTCATTATAAAAATTACATATTAGGTAAAGTGTAATTTTCGCGTACATATTTATCCATGCAATGAATAGTACTGAAAAAAAAATAAACACACTTGCACAATTCAAATAACAAATAATAAAGATCAAATAACATATGCGTAATATTAAGAAAATGTATATAGAGGGGTTAATTGCCCATTTCTTTCAATCACAATATAGACATTTTTTCAACTATCTTCTCTAAAATATTCTCAATGCACCAAAAGCAGGACCGTGGTAATTAATTGGACTATAATTAGTTGAAAAGTTAAAAGTTAAGTTGGATTTCTATGGCTAATAGTCAACATATATTAGTTGATTAAGATAAATTAATCGTTTTACCAACTACATTGTTATTTTGATGTGAATAACATGATATTTATGTATTTTAAGATAAATTGGTAAATTATTCTTTTCCAAGTCCTTAAATATTCGACAAAAGCAGATGACATATGTAGGGATTGATCATTGATGACAATGTTTCACCAATATTTAATCGGACTGGTATTTGTATAAAATATTTTAAATATTTTAATGATAAGAGTAAAATATTAAATTGTGAATTTTAAGTAAAATTATTTAAATGGTGAGAGAATTATTCAAAACTACTCCATCTATAAATTGTATTTACACTTACATTTATTATACTCATAAATTGTTCATAGAATTACATCATGATGTTCGGGATTTTTTTCGGTTTAGATAAAAAACAAACAGTGAGATTATAAAAGTTAGAAAAATATGAACAAATATCTCTAAACCTATATGATAAAAAGTATGATATGAAAGAAGTGCCCAAATATATGTCAAGAAATGAGCATATCATGTGCTAATCACAATATATTTAAAAGTATACTAAACCGTAGTAACTGATTAGTATGTTTCCATCTCATAGATGTATAAAACATTACTTGACCTATAGGTAAATTAGTTCAGTTCAGTTTAGCTTACTTTATTTCAGTAAGGTATAATTTGATTAATTTTGAATAAATTTAAATATGCTGATTCTATTTTTCAATATATTATTTTAATTTTAATTCAATTCAATTTAATACAATTCAATTTAACTCAGTTCAGATCAACAAGAAATAATATTTACAGGTAAATGGACCCTTATTCCATGTACATTTATTCCATAATCTTTTTTTTAACGATTAAACCACTTAAAAAGTGGGGGATAATTATATTAGACTTCCCACACCTATAAAAAAACATGTAAAGATCGATGCCAAAAGGCAAGTTTTTGTGGAAACAAAAGCTTCCAAAAGTATGAATAATATTTTTCAAAATTTATAGAGACCTAGTTCTATACAAAATTGAGTTTTGAAACAAGATTAGATTTAGAGCCTATTAGAGAATTGCTAAGAAAAACTCAAAGCGGCACCAAATGTAACCTTGCTTTTTTTCCAGTGTGTAGAGTTTGTTGGCTGAGATCCCGGCCATTGTTTGTGATGTGGTGAGTAGACATGAGAATCAGTCCCTTAGAATTCGAGTAGGTGAGCTCCAGTAATGTTCCAGTTTAGCTTCAATTCCAGTTGGTGCAGAGAGATGCTTGTTGTCCTGAAATGCAGAAAAACAACCAAAGGACTGAGAGTAGTGACCATTCTAGGGGGGATGCATTCTCAAGGAAGGGGTTCCCAATTTATCAAGAATATATAGACCCCTTGAGGTAGATGGCATATCATTTAAACATGTAAAGACATTGGAAAATTTTGAATGACATGCAAACTTTGCTAGTGAATCTGCCACCATATTGGCTTCTCTGTGAGCATGCACAACTGAAAAAAATTTAGCAGCTTTGTGAATATCGTAAACAAGAGTATACAGAGACCATGGGGCAGGTTTAGGGTCATTTACCATTTTAGTGGTAGGTAAACAGTCAGACTCTACAATAGCAGTTGAATCACAAACAGAAAGTCCCAAACCAATCGCTAGAAGCTCAGTATGCAGAGAAGATTTTGCCTTTGTATAGATAGTTTTAGCATATCTAAAATTCCATGCATAGTCTCTGATTATGATTACTAACCCCGCCTCTCCATTATGAGCCAGCCAAGAAGCATCAGTATTTATTTTGAGCCCAACAGCAGGTTTATTCCAGCAAATCTTATCAATTACTGGCTTTGGTGGTTTAATGATTTTGGGGAACTATCCATTAGAGGCTAATTCTATGTCAGTGCTAAGATGGATATATAGTGGTTTTGCAACAAAGGAGTCATAAATCATAAACTTTATATCTCTTAGGATTCCAGCTGGGGAGGGTTTAATATTCTCAAATATAAAGTTGTTTCTAGCCCTCCATAAGCACCATCAAGTAAACAAGGATATATTTCTAATGAGTATAGTTTGGATCCTGGTCAGTCCATTTCTAGAAAGATAGTATGAGATTCTAGACCATATTGAGTGAAAAACTGGAGTCTGTATACCTATAAAGTAATTAACTCATGTCCAAATTTGCTCAGCTAAAGTGCAGTTATTAAAAAATTGATCCAGGGACTCTCTATTGTTACAAAAACAACATTTTGAAACCATATTAAATCCATAGTATCTTAGCACATTGTCAAAAGGAAGTAGGGAATTTAGTGTTTTCCACATGAACATAGATATATTTTTTGGGATTCTTGTAGACCATATCTTTGTGAGAGAGAGTGAGGAAGATCTTTTTATCCCGAGACTGTTGTATGTGGACTTGAAAGTGAAGTTCCCCCTCTGTTCCGGTTTCCATATTAGCTTGTCTTGCCTCCCTTCTTTAGTTTTTGCTTCCTGTAAAAAGAGAAGTAGAGCAATATCAATTTTAGGGGCCAGGCAGTTCAGAAAATCAGTTTTATTTTCTATAAATTCTGCCACTGTGCAGTCTGAATGAATATTGAAGTCTTCCGGATTTAGGGTATCAATGAGTGGACCAGTATCTGTCCAGTTTGATCTCCAGAAGCTACATAATCCTTGACCATGAATGACTTTGGAATTTTCTTCTGCAAAAGAATTCACTTCACAGATTCTTTTCCAACACTGTGATGACTTAGATGATTTTGGCAATGATTCAAGGAAAACTGTCCATGGGGCTTTAGCAATTTGATATTTCCACCACAGCTTAACTGAAAAATCTTTAATAATAGTATATATATTCCTAAAGCCTAAGCCATTTTCAGTAATAGGAAAACATAGATCGTCCATTTTCTCCAAGTTTTTTTTGGTTTATCATTTATAGAGCCCCAGAAGAAAATAGAGAGAATCCTTCTAATCTGTTTTATAACATGAGTTGTGGGTTTCAGAACTACCCAGTAATGTTGTGGGAGGGAGTATAAGCATGAATTAATCAAAGTAATTTCCCCCCTGTCGATAACCACCTATTTTTCCAATTATGAACTCTTCTGTCTATCATTTCAATAAGGGGCTGGAAGTGTATATTTTTTGTTCTCCCTGCAAAGATTGGAACACCTAAGTATTTAAAGGGAAATTACCTTTCTTCATACCTAGTATATTCTTAATTTCTCTAATTTTAGCACAGGTAGCATTCTTACTAACATAGAAGTCACTTTTATCGAAGTTAATTTTTTGGCCAAAGACTGCCTAAAAAATAACCAGAAAAGCTTTCATTTTGGTTAGGTTAGTAGTACTAGCTTGCAAAAATATAATTGTGTTGGTGATATGGGCCTCAGCCCATACTCCGGCCCAGCGGATATATTGGTAAAAGAGAAGAGAGGCTCAAGCCCACCAGTGGTCTTCCCATGACATCAGCTATCTTGGACACACCCGGGGTTGCGGCTAAAGGGAGGACCACTTAACCTAAGCCCTCTCTGATCCTAACCATTATATATAGAGGAGTGACCAACAGTAATAGGTATGTTTTATCAGACTTAAATACTCTCTGTATTTCTTCATATTCTCTCTCCTCTGCAAAAAGCCCTATGTTCATCATCACGCCGGAGCGTCTACCCTCGGGTGACCCCGGGGGCTTTGTTTTGCAGGATCTAGGTGAGAGATTGGCCGCGGGCTAGGATTCCAGCTATCCCCGGATTACCCTGTACCGGAGCTGGTATCCCGGAGCTTACTGGTAGCATCAGTTGGCACGCCCAGTGGGATCTTGCTTCGTCATGCCCCGCGGCAGACCTAAAAAGACAGGGGACGAACCCCCTCCCAAAGCTAATCAGGCAGAAGGTGGTCCTAAGACAAAGAGGGTCGCGGCTGCCCAGGCGGCGCGGAAAGCGGCCGAGGAGAAGGAGCGGGCGCGCAAGGAGACTGCCCGTGTGGCCGCTGAGAAGCGCCAAGGAAAGAAGAAGGTGCCGGAACGTACCGTCGGGGAGATGCAGAAGGAGCAGAGGGATTAGGCCCGGCAAGAAAAGGAGAGACAGGACCAGGAGGCGTTCGGAGAAGGTGGTGAATCCGAACCGGAGTATTTTGATTCCGAGGAGGAGGACCCGGAGCGCAGAGATCCAGAAACGATTCATACCAACGCAGAGGAATTCGGAGAATTTCGAGCATGGAAAGCAGCCAAGGCAGCAGCCCCAAACAAGGTACCCGAAGTAGTGGACTTGGAGAAGGATGGGAGAGGAGGTCCTGGATATCAGCAGATGCCCCCGGGTCAGCAGATGCCTCCAGGTCAGCAGATGCCTCCTAGTCAGCAGATTTTTCCGGGACAGCAGCAGTATCAGGATCAGCAGTTTCCAGGAGGTTTAAACCCGCAAGCTCAACCATTTTATGGTGGGTACAACACCCCGTTTAACAACGGGTCCATTGAAGATCGTTTGACCAGGCTGATTGGTAGGCGGGGGATGGTTCCTCATTCCCCGTGGGTTCCAGAGGTGCTAAACTACAAATGGCCGGTAGGTACCAAAGCGCCTGATGGAGTTCCGACATACAATGGGGACGGGGACCCATAGGAGTTTGTTCACACCTACCTCAGTGTCGTGGGGGCCCGGGACATTGATGAGCCGTTGCAGTGCAAGTTGTTGCCTTCCTATCTTTGGGGCAACTGCTTGAGTTGGTTCAAAAGTCTTCCACAAGGCTCTTTGAAGACTTTTTGGGATTTTTCTACGGTCCTGGTCCACAGATATGCAGCAATGAAGACCAACTTTGTCAACCTAGCCACGGTTTTGGCTATGCGGCAGCTGGAGACGGAGTCTACTTGGCAATATTATGTCCGGTATATTGCCGAGTCTATGAAGGTCCAGGATGGGCACCTGCATGAGAAGGCCCTGATCGGCAACTTTGTGAATGGGTTGAGAGACGAGATGTTCTACATTGAGTTGATGAAGAATATGCCAGGAACTTTCTACCATCTCCAGTTGACAGTTGAAATGCATTGCACTGTGAATGAAGCTAACCATACCCGGATGAACACGGTCGGTTTCTTTGAGCAGCGGGTGATTACGGCCACAGCAACCCAAACAACTACACTCCGGGCCACTCCTCACCAGGGGGCCAGCCCGGAGGCAGCAAGACGCCCCCCGGCCCAAGGAGCGGCACCTGCACCGGGGGGCAGACGTTGGTGGTCAGACCAACATATACTCCACTCTCCAAGACAAAAACGGAGATTTTGGCCATTCATCGGGGTCTCTTCATGGACCCCCCAGTTATACAAGGGGTCCCGGCCCCGGCCAATGCCCAAAAATGGTGTTTCATAAGTCCTATGGTCACACTACAGAAGGCTGCCGCGTCTTGCGCACGGATATTCAGAAGTTGGTGGAGCGGGGTCAGCTCCGTCTTGTGTGGCGGGGGAAGCACACCCGGTGGCTGCTCCGGCAGGACAGGGAAGGAAACGGAACTGGAGAAACAATCGAGGTCAGGGCAGCAACCGCCCGGCGGAAACCAACGTTGCTCCTAACCCCGCCCTGCAAGCACCTAGACAGGGAGTTCCGGGACCCGGAGCACCCCGGATGATAAACGTGATCAATGGGATAGTGGGAGATGGAGCGCAAACACTGTCGGCGGTAAAGGCCAAGAGTAGGTATGTTCCCCCGGGGGAGATCCAGGGAAAGAGGTTTAAACATGACGAGACGATCACTTTTTCAGAGAAGGATGCAGTTCCGGCCCAAGTGCCTCACTCTGACCCGATGGTGATCTCTGCTGAGGTAGAAGGTGTGGTGATAAAGCGAGTTTTTGTGGATGATGGGAGCAGCGTAGAGATTATGTTTGCTGATTGTTTCGATCAATTGAACATTGGTCGACAGAATTTGAAGCCATGCCTGTCCCCGCTATCAGGCTTTACGAGTCGGACAGTCCACCCGCTAGGTGTCATAGCGCTACGGGTGACCCTTGTTGATCACCTGGATATTAATAAGAGGTGCACTGTCCTGTGTAACTTTGCGGTCATAAATGCTTCTTCCCCGTACAACATGATCATAGGTCGTCCCTGGTTGACGCAGGCTCGGGCGATATGCTCACCCTAACATCTAACCATGAAGTTCCCGACGGATCAAGGAATTGCTTCGGTTATCGGTAATCAAACGACCGCCCGCAGCTGCATGCTCACCGCGATAAAGGAGGCCAAGAATGGAGGTTCAGAAAGAACAAACGCATCGGAGCCCGGGGAGTGTTCCGGGAAGAATAGCACAGTGGGAGCCGTGCATGGTGACCCGGCTTCTTTTGAAGTGGAGGATATGGAGGTAGGATCCCGGGGGAAGGTGAGTGTTGGGAAGCACCTCCCGGTGAATGTGAAGGATGAGCTCTGGAAATTGCTGAAGGAGTATGAAGATGTATTCTCGTGGGGAACGGAAGACTTGACGGGGATACCAGAAGAGTTCGCCATACACCGGTTGAATGTCTATCCAGATTTGAAGCCTATAAGGCAAAAGAAAAGAGCCTTGGTAGCAGATCGGGTAGAATTCGTCCGGGCGGAGGTGAGGAGGATGCTGGACGCAGGAATGGTAGAAGAGATCACTTACCCGGAGTGGATTGCCAACCCGGTCCTGGTGAAAAAGCATGACGGATCCTGGAGGATGTGTATCGATTTTACAGATTTAAACAAGTGCTGCCCTAAAGACAGTTACCCGTTGCCCTCCATTGACCAGCTGGTGGAAGCTATAACAGGCTACCAGCTTCTAGCCTTTTTCGACGCGCACCGGGGATATCACCAGATCGTCATGGCCCCGGAGGATCAGCCAAAAACCTCTTTTATCACTGACTTTGGTACTTTTTGTTACAGGAAAATGCCATTCGGTCTTAAAAATGCAGGAGCAACATACCAGCGCATGGTGGACCGGGTGTTTAAGAACCAGCTGGGAAGAATCATGGAGGTCTATGTGGATGATATGGTGATCAAAAGCAGGACACATGACGCTTTTTTGGATGACCTCCGGGAGCTTTTTGTTGTGTTAAGAGAGGTAAACCTGAAGTTGAGCCCGGAGAAGAGTACCATCGGAGTGGCGGCCGACAAGTTTTTAGGGTATATGGTGTCAAACCGGGGTATCGATGTGAACCCGGAAAAGGTTGAAGCAATCCTGAGCATGCCTTCCCCGAATAAGGTGAAAGATGTACAGCGCTTAACCGGGTCCCTGGCGGCGTTAAGCAGGTTCCTGTCCCGGGGAGCAGAGAAGCAGCTGCCTTTTTTCAATATTTTGAGGCGAGCAAAGAAGTTCGAGTGGACTCCCGAGTGTGAGCAAGCTTTCAAGGAGTTGAAGGAGCACCTGGGAAAACTCCCAACCCTGTCCAAGCAAGTCCCGGGGGAGGAGTTGTTCTTGTATCTGGCAGCCACGGATCAGGTAATAAGTGCGGCTTTGGTTCGAGGGTCCGGGAGAGTGCAGAGCCCGGTGTATTTTGTAAGTAGGGCTCTCCAAGGACCGGAGACGCGTTATTCTTCACTAGAACGTTTGCTGCTGGCACTAGTGCATGCGTCCCGGAGACTTCGCCCACACTTTCAAGGTCACCCTATCACAGTTCTCACAAATCACCCACTTCGGCAAGTCATGATAAAACCAGAAGCATCTGGCCGGATGATGAAGTGGGCGATCGAGTTGGGAGAGCACGAGATCACTTATCAGGCGAGGAAGTCTATCAAAGGGCAGGCTTTGGCTGATTTTCTAGTTGAGATGGCTGACAATGCCGTTAAAGACCCGGGGAAAGGTGAACCGGAGTGGAAGTTGCACGTGGATGGCTCCTCCCATGCCGGGGGGAGCGGGGCCGGGGTAGTGCTGGTCAGTCCCAGTGGCAAGGAATATCGGTATGCGTTGCAGTTTGAGTTTAAAACCACCAACAATGAAGCCGAGTCTGAGGCCCTTCTTGCCGGGTTACGCCTGGCCCGGGAAACGGGTGCCAAAGTTGTACAAGCTTATAGCGACTCGGCCATCCTGGTCCAACAAGTTAACGGGGAGTATGAGGCCAAGGAAAGGAGTTTGCAGAAATATTTGGAGGCAGTAAAACTAATGGTGCAAGGTTTCCTCCGGGTGACGTTGACACAGATACCCTGGGAGGAAAATTACAAGGCGGACGCGCTGAGTAAGTTGGCTTCGTCAGAACTCAAGCCGGATGACGACCGGAACCTTTACATGGAGATGATAACCACCCGGGGATATGAGCAACCCAGCCAAGTTGCAGCGGTGCGAGAAGCTGAATCTTGGTTCACACCCCTCCTGGAGTACTTGGAGAATGGAACGCTGCCGGATGATAAGGTAAAAGCCCGGAAAATCCGGGTCAAAGCACCCCGGTATGCCGTCTTGGACGGGGAGTTAATCCGAAGGGGATATCTTCAACCTTGGCTGAAATGTGTGGATGGAGAAGAAGCGCGCCACCTTTTGAAAGAGGTGCACGAGGGTCCCAACGGAAGTCATCAAGGGGCCCGGACTGTGGCTCGGAAGATCATGTGCACGGGGTACTACTGGCCAACGCTGTTTGAGGATGCCCAAAAAGCAGTCCGCTCCTGTGAGCAGTGCCAGAAATTCGCACCCCTGATCCATGTGCCGCAGGGGGAGATGATCGGGATATCTGGAACTTGGCCTTTCATCCTTTGGGGTTTGGACCTGGTAGGCCCCTTTCCGACTGCTCCCGGAGGCTTCAAGTATTTGATAGTAGCCGTTGACTATTTCAGCAAATGGGTAGAAGCTGCTCCCCTGACAAACATTAGGGGAAGTACTTGCGTAAAATTCTGCTGGAAGAACATAATTTGTCGCTACGGAATTCCCCGATTCATAGTGACAGATAACGGGGCACAGTTCGAGAATGATCCTTTCAAATTCTGGTGCAATGAGTACGAGATTGAACAGAAGTTGACGTCGGTCTACCACCCACAGGCTAACGGGCAAGTTGAAGTGACCAACAGGACCCTCGTCAACGGGATCAAGACACGGCTCCAAGGGGCAAGAGGAAACTGGGTTGATGAACTCCCAAGTGTATTATGGGCAAGCAGAACGACGGAGAGCTCCACCACGGGCGAGTCCCCCTATAACTTGGTTTATGGGGCGGAGGCGGTCATCCCGGCTGAAGTTGGAGTTCCCAGTCTCCGATCGAAGTTCCCGGATGAACAGGCAAACTAGAACGACCGACTCCTGGATTTTGACTTACTGGAGGAGAAGCGAGAAAAAGCAGCCCTGCATGAGGCCCGGGTGAAGGAACGGGTCAAGAAATACCACGACAGAAGGGTGCGCAAGGAACAGTTTATCCCGGGGGAGTGGGTAATGCGGCGGAACGATAAAAGCCAGCAGGTTGCAAGCGGGAAGTTAGCTCCCAACTGGGAAGGGCCTTACAAAGTGATAGCAGCCCACCCCGGTGGAAGTTATGAATTGCAAGACAAGGCCGGGAAGAAGGTCCCGAGGCACTGGAACATTGCAAACTTACGTAGGTACTATGCCTAGATTATTTTATATATTCACCCCTCTGGCATGGATTATGCCTAGGATGGTAGCATGAAAGCGGCACGGGAACCTCTGGCCAGGATTGAGCTTAGGTTGTCCCGTGGCCCGCAGTTGTATTTTCTTATTTTGCTTATGGAAATTATTTTGCGAGTTAACATTTTTTCATAAGTATAGTCGATCCGGGGCCGCTTGAACAAGCGCCCGGGGGGCTAGGGCAAGAGTATACAAGACGCTTGAACAAGCACCCGGAAGATAACCTGGGCACGCTTGAATAAGCGACCCGGGGCAACGGTTGGAATAAATATCAAGGAACAATATAACACACATATCATTAACTTATGATTGGTGATTAAGGAACAATATAACACACATATCATTAACTTATGATTGGTGATTACAAAATTTACAACTTTGAAACTTGCATAACCTAAACTAAACTAACAAAGGAAAGGAGGACCATCCCAGCTAATAGGGGAGTACGGGTCATCTTGAGTGCCAGGGTGACTTGGTTGATTGTTAGCAACAGGAGGGCTTGGTGGGTTGGCAGTAGCAGTATCCCCCGGGATATTGGGCTCCGCAGCCGGACGGGAACCGGACGGACCAGCCCCCGAGGGACCAGCTTCGGCATATGGATCAAAGTCGTCGTCTGAGGATGAAACCTCAGGAGATGGTGTCCTACGGGGAGCTCCAATAATAACGGGTCCTTGAACATGGGGAGACTTCTTCCTCTTCGTGGTAACGACTTTACTTTTCCCTTTGCCTCTTTCCCGGGCCAAACGCCTTTCTTCTTTAGCGGCGTCTTCGGCAGCAATAAAAGCCCGGATTCTGGCAGCATCTTTGCGGAGTCTAGAAACTCTCCGGGCAGATTCCTCCGGATCAACCGAAACACGGAATCCGAAATACCTTTCAGCAGTGAAATCAAGGGAAATCCGACTTGGAAGGACCAAGGACGGAGGGAGATATTGCCCCTCTCTTTGACGCTGCCACCAAGCGGCGGTTTCCTCGAAAGCAGGCCGATATCGAGACGCGGGGTCATTCCAGCCCATGCGAAACATACGTACTAACAATTCCCCGACCTCACGAGGAAAGTTAGTGTAAAGGGGGGGGAGACCCGACCCAGGCGCAACCCGGTCAAGTGATAAGTGAGTTGTAGGGTGACCAAGTTCTCCCGGAGGGTAAGGTTCCGGGCCGCCAGTTCCCGGTTCTCCCTTTCCAGCATTAGATTCCTCCTAAGGGGATCGCCCCTTCTCTCCAACCATTTCAGCTTGTCGCAATAGAACGGAAGTTCGGACAAGACCAAGTCAAACTCCTCCTTGAGACGGGACTTAAAGGCGTCGTGTTCGGCTTGCAGCATAGAAATGGTCTGGTCTGCATCCAAAACGGCGTTCACCCGGTCTCGAGCCAGGGATTGACACCGGGAAAGGGATCCAAATTGATTTGATATTTCCCTAAGTTTTGTTACTAGCGAAGTGACGTCCGGGAACTCATCGATCACTGACCCAATCCCGGATTGAACAAGAAGATATCGGGTATGAATACCGTCTAGTTGCCAGCGACTCGATTGTTCTTCTAACTCCTCACACCGGGGGCACGGTGTTTCGTTATCTGAAGCCGCCCCGGAGGGAACTGTACCCGGAGGATCATCCCGGGGCTACATGAGTAAAAATATTGAAGTTATAAGTTAAAATAAGTCATAAAATTGAACAAGTCATGACAAAACGAAAAACCCAGGAAAGAGAAAAGAGATGAAATATTAGATAAAGAGATAATGTTATGATTACAAAAGAAAGGAGAGAGACTCTTACATCATTGGAGTCATCGCTCTCATCCCCGGAGCTACTTTCTCCTCCCTGAATTACAAAAGGGAACGGTTCAGGGAAGGAGCCCGGGGGAAATTAAAAACAGAATTGAAAGATAAAAGTAGAATGAGAGGACTAAGTATCTATGTTTACTTCATGATCAGTGTCCTCATCATCCTCATTCCCGGGAGACTGCTCTTCTTCTTGAGCCTTGCCTTTCCCCGGGGACAGCTCCTCCTCCTCCTCCTCATTCGCCTGCACCGGCTTGAACTCTTGCTCCTGGATGGGGGACTTAGCATTTTCCTCATCAGAGTTCCCATCCTCTTCTTCCGAGGTCACCGGGGTCTCGATGGCAGCAAGATTGGCCAAGTCGTCTGGCCCAGGATCCGCCCTATCCTCAGCAAGTTTGGCGGCATCACCGGCATAAGCGACGATATCCTGGGGATCGACACTTCGGGCCCCCTCAAAGACTTCGAGCACCCCGGGAACTATCCCGTCGATGCCGTCCTTCATCAGCCGGTCCGCCGCATTGTTGAAACGGTCGTTCGCTTTTGGGTGATACCAGGCTTCTCTGAATGCCGCCCGGTTCTCCCGGGGGATGTACTCCCAGATGGCTGAATACCCGGCATGCAGGGCAGCTTCGTTGGAGACGTCGCAAAGGGACATCATCTTCGCCTCGAAGGATCGGCTCTTGAAAACTCGGTTAGTGAAAGCCCGGCAAAGAGCTTCTTGCGCCGGGGCCATGCCGCGTTTACTGTCCTTCTTCACCCGGGACAACTCCTTATGAGCTTCGGCTAGCTCCTTATAAAGAGAGGCATTCTGTGACCTCAACTGGTCGACTTCCTGGGACAGCTCTTCAGACAGGGAGTCGCAAGCCTGGTTGACCAGTTCTCGCAATCCGGGGAACTCTAGTAGTTTGGAGGCATGGTCCTACACAAGAATAAGCACTTAGAATAAAAATACCATACGAAGAATTAAAATGTTAAGGATAGAAGACACATACCTGTGAGCCATCCAGCAAAATGCGCTGGGAAGAGAAGTCGCCCTGGATTTCTTTGATGAGGTGAAGGCTGCTATCAGCCGTAGACTCCTTCTCCTTCCGGGGGATACGGGATGAACCCTCGGAGTAAGGCTCAGTTTTCTTTTTCTTATGGGGAAGGCCCCCGGGATGAGGAATGGCAAACGCCAGTCGTCGATTTTCTACCGGAAGGACCCCCGTTGACCCAATGGAATCCCCGGCGCCTTTCTCCCCGGATCTCCCCTCCCCGGACTTCCTTTTCTTTGTTTCTTTGACCGGTCTCTCGGTCTCAGATCTTCTTTTCTTGGACTTCCCGGCAGCGTCCTTACCCTCTCCCTCGCTTGACTTCGACCCTACTGGGGCTATCGCTGGCCGGGGAGATATGGCTAAAACAGGAAAACAAACAAAATTAGCTAAAAACAGGCAGAAGAAACAATACAATTAATTAAATTAACCAAGATTACCAAGGCTCCGTTTGGCATACAGGCGGCGGCAGGTGAACACCTCCGCGGGATACGCCTCCCGGGGGAATTCGTAACCCCCTGGCCTCTGGTAATCCTTCAACTTAACGAAGAACTTGGCAATCTTATCATGATCCTCGGATACCTGCCGAAACTGGGCCGGGGGTAGAGCCGCCTTTGTTTCAGCAACCCTCTGCTGATTCCATGCCGGGACTGAGTACTTCTCCTCATTGAAGGTGAAGTAGCTGTTCATCCAGTCGCTGGTCTTCACGGATTCCAGCCTCCCGGAGCAGATGACCGGGGTCTTGTTCCGGCGCAGAGCATTAAAGACTCCCGGGACAGAGGTCGCGGCCAGGTAATAGAAACTGCGGAATATCTCCACAGTCCCGGTAATCCCCGCCCGTTTGCAAGACAGGAGGAAGGCAATCATCACACTTACGGCGTTCGGATGTACCTGGGCCGGGGAGATGTTGTAGTACTTCAGGAAGGCAGTATACAGCGGAGGGAGGGGAAAGGTGAGCCCGTGCAGAAAATGGTACCAGGGGATGCACAACCGGGTTTGCATGTCGCCGGAGTATGGCTCCAGTCCTGCGTCACATGATAGTGGCACAAACGTTTTCTTCACTAACTCCTCAACCGCTTCGTTTACCGGGGTCATCCCGGGATCTTTCGGGTCGACGGGCTCCGGAGCGCCATAGGCCACTTTTGCTTTGCTCGTCATTAGTCCTTTGCCGCCTGACGGAGTAGGGAGAGGAAGGTCATCAATATCCAAAGTATGATCGTCTACTGGGGTAGGAATCTTGCTACTCATATCATAAAGGTAGAGGTGAAGGGAGAGTGGAAAACAAAAGCAGAAAAGGACAAAAAGATGGAAAGTGACAGTGCTCAGTTGATGAAAATGAATGTGAAATTTTTGATGAGGTATTTATATGGAAGGATACAAGGAATTTCTCGAAGTTGGGAAAATTAAACTCAACATTCGAGAAAAAGCAATAATGAGCATTGATTAGCGTGCGGACAGCAAGGAGGCGCGCATGGTGAAAAGACACGTTTGGCGCGTGGTGATACGGCCCTATACAAGTTACGACCCGCTGGGTTCCCTTTAGAGACCCAGCCTACCGGGCCAAACCCCGGAAGCCAGGGTCTCGGGGGGCTAGTGGTGATATGGGCCTCAGCCCATACTCCGGCCCAGCGGATATATTGGTAAAAGAGAAGAGAGGCTCAAGCCCACCAGTGGTCCTCCCATGACATCAGCTATCTTGGACACACTCAGGGTTGCGGCTAAAGGGAGGACCACTTAGCCTAAGCCCTCTCTGATCCTGACCATTATAAATAGAGGAGTGACCAACAGTAATAGGTATGTTTTATCAGACTTAAATACTCTCTGTATTTCTTCATATTCTTTCTCCTCTGCAAAAAGCCCTATCTTCATCATCACGCCGGAGCGTCTACCCTCGGGTGACCCCGGGGGCTTTGTTTTTCAGAATCTAGGTGAGAGATTGGCCGCGGGCTAGGATTCCAGCTCTCCCCGGATTACCCTGTACCGAAACTGGTATCCCGGAGCTTACTGGTAGCATCATGTGTCATCTGCATATGATAGATGGGAGATAGGTATTGCAGATCTGGGCAGATTATAGTATTGTAATTTACCAGATTCAAACACATATGCTAAGCTTCTAGTAAAAGCTTATGAGAAAATATTAAAGAGAAAAGGAGAGAGTGGATCACCTCGTTTGATACCTCTTGAAGCTTTAAAAAAAACCTACAGGATTGCCATTTACCAGAATAGAGAACCATGCTTGAGATAGATTTTTTATGATGCAGTAAATAGATTGTCCCTGAAACCCAAACTTTAATAGAATACTTGTTAAGAATCTCCAACATACTCTATCAAAAGCCTTTCTAAGATCCAGTTTTAATATGCAATTAGAATTTCTGCCTTTCTTATCGATGAATCTCACTATTTCTTTAAGGTACAAGACATTATCAGCAATGTCTCTATTTTTTAAAAAGGCAGTTTGGTGAGGAGAGATAAGTTTATTCATGAGGGGTTTCATCCTTTCCATCAAAATCTTTGAGAAAATTTTGTTGGCCACATTGGAAAGGCTTATTGGCCTGAAATCACTAAAAGAGGATGGAGTTTCTGTTTTTGGATTGATTGAAATCCATGTACTTGCTATTCCTTTAGGAATATCTGAAGATGATAAAAAATCATTTGAGACTTCTAGCAAGTCTAAGTGAATAATGTCCCATGCTTTTATGTAAAAAGAGGCTAGTAAAACCATCAGGGCCTGGGCTACTTTTTTTATTTAGAGAAAAAACTACTTCTTTCAGTTCAGTTAATGTGACTGGTTTAAGAAGATCTGCATTTTCTTGACTAGTGACTAGGCTTGGGATCTGAGTTAAGAAATGGTTGTAGAAATATTCTTGGTCAGGATTTGGCTCTGCTGATAATAACTCTGTATAGTATGTAACAGCCTCTGCCTCTATATCAGTGGCATTATCAATCCATTGACCAAGTGAATTTTTTATCTTAGTAATGGCCATTTTACTCTTCCTTTCCCTATCCGAGTTATGAAATTTTTTTGTGTTATCATCCCCTTCTTTGAGCCATTTTATTTTAGATTTTTATTTCCAAAAATGTTTCTGTTCAGTGATGGCTCTCGAAAGGTCTGATTTTGCAATTTTGAGTCTATCCAGTAATATTTCAGACTGATCAGAGTCATATGCAAATTCTGCTAGTCTAAGTGATTCAGTAAAACATGCCAGTTCTCAAAACATTTGTATGCACATTACCAAATACTTCCTTATTCCATATTCTCAAGACTTTTTTTAATCTGAGAAGTTTCAGGTAAAGTTTAAGCATGCCATTTTGTTCAATATTAGTAGCCCAGTTTTCTTTAATAATTTGCATAAAAGTGTCTCTCTTAAACCAAGTGTTTATAAATCGAAAAAGCCTTGGTGATGATTTTATAGAGCTGCCTATACTTAAGAACAAGGGACAATGGTCACTGGAGAGTTTATTCAGTATTAAAATGGAGGAATCAGGGAATGCATAATGTCATGCTGAAGTACACAAACCTCTATCTAACCTCTGGATTGTGGGGGTTTTAATCCTACCACTATTTCCAAAAGGTACTGGGAGTTGATATCTCCCTAGACCATGTAAAATATTTCCTACAGTATTTATATGCTCAAGTGTCATATCATCTATAAAATGTGAGAAATCTCTAATGCTAAGTAGACTAGGTGATGAGGGGCCTTTATTTTCATATATTGTAGCAATAGCATTAAAACACCTATAAAAATGGTTTCTGGATTTGATATTTTTTTGAGGTCTTCCCACAGTCCCTCTCTGCCCTTTCTAGTCCTCAATCCATAGACAAAAACTGAATCCATAGTAATATTCAGTTTCTGGCTATAAATCGAGGCATGTAAAAATTGAAGATGGTCTAAATTAAGGGTAACCTGTATATCCTCTTTCCAGAATAACCAAATCCTATTATTAGATGCAGGCAGACAATAATCATATTTTAGAACAGACATGTAGTAAGCACATTCAGTATTATCATGCATAGGCTCTATTAAACACAGTAGCTCAAATTTGTGAGATAAAATCAGTTCTTCCAGTCTAGATAATGAAGTTTCCATACCTCTAACATTCCACACTAGGAATTTAAGCTTTAGGTTTGTATTAATCATTTAAAACTGATTTTTAGGGCTTTTTGTGTTTGAACCTGACATAATCTGATTCAATTGTGTGAAGTAGGTTTGTAACTTAATTACATGTGTATGCTTGGCCATAAGCCTTGAAGATTTTCGAACCTGGGCTGTGTTTACCTGACCTGTAGGCTGTGATACCTGGGGACCTTTGTCTGTTTCTTTATTTGGAGTGCATATTTTTGGACTTCCAGAAGCTTCTTTAATTTCTTTAGAAGCTTGAGACTCTCCCAGCTCTTGAAGTTGCAAGAATCTGTTTGTTCTATTTTTTTCCTGAGAGAAGAATGTAATAGTATTAGAGGACAGAGGAGGGCTAACTGGTTCAGAGAGGTTACCTGTACCAATACAAGAGTCATCTTTGGCATATGTATTAGGCCTTTTGTTCTTTTCCAACCATCCATAATCAATATCCTTGGACAGTGGTTGGGTAGGATCAGTAGATAGACTAGGGGGTTGGGTGATTGGAATTTCAGAGTCATCATCACTGGCTATTTGTACAATGTTCTTGCCTTTATCTGCAGTATCCTTTAACTGAGGTGACAAGTGGGAGGACTGGGGAATTTTTTTTGACATAAACCAACTGTTGAGCTTGTATTGCTCTCATTTTACCCTTTGCAGTAATACCAGATGAGCCTGCTTGATTCCTTCTGTATTGGTCATTTTTGATGTCTGAGTGGTATTCTGTTGGGGCTTTGCTGGTCTGGGTTCAACATAAACTCTATCTTTTTTCAGTACCAATTCAGGATGTGCTGATCTGCATTCAGAGAAATCATGCCCTAGCCTCCTACAGTGATGGCAAAAGGATGGAATTGGCTCATATTCTATGGCTAGGTCAGCAACCATTCCAGCAATTCTTACTGTAATTTCACTATGTATCTTTTTTTTCAAATCAATCTCAATGCACAATTTAACAGCAGAGGGTCTAGTAAGGGAAGTTGTAGCAGCATCCATTTTTATAAATCTTTCTATTCTATTCCCAATAAATTCCAGCATGGTCTGAGTGGTATTCCAGCATGGTTCAATGCATATTCTATGGTATCTATTCCCAAAATATTCCACCTGATGTAATATCAACCCAATAAAATATTTTATTTTAATTCACTCATCAACTAATTTACATTGATAAGGCCATGATGTATAGGAGACCAATTAAAACATTTTATTTTAATTCACTCATGAATTATTTTTCATATGAATTCTAAACGTTTCTTTGACCACAAACTAACTACACTGGCTGGACCATGAAAGGCATCACAACAAAATGACATTAGTTTTGAGTGGATTTATTTAATGGGTTTTCTTAAAATATTTGTATCACCAAGAATCATTAGATTCAATTGGTTAAATACTAATAAACATAGTTTTATTTTTTTATTTGACTTTTATGAAACTTTTATCATTTAAATAATTTTGTCAAAATTTAATCATTTTTCAAATCATATGAAATTTCGTATACATATAGTATGCATATATTATCGGTGTATGAAAATATTAATATTTTTTATGGCATAGTTTGTGAGAACGGATCAAACCATAATAGAAAATTTGTGATAATGAATAATTATAGTTTTTATTTAAGGGAACATTACAATTCAGGTTTTAAAATTAAGTTTTACCATTACAAAATAAAAATCATTTGTGACGATCATTAAGTGCAGTTTTTATTTTAGAAAGCGTGCCGATGCACGGATATATATATATATATAATAAAACATAAATTAATAAGAATTTTACAACATAACGTAGAAGATTAGTAAATATCAATGTCATGTACAAATTAATTTAAACATCATGAATATATATAAGTGATGAAAATATATGTATATAATATTGATTAATGGTAAGTTTTTCTCGTCATAATCGTTTTCGATTCAACTGAATTAATTTTTTCTTATGTTAATTCAGTTTAATTTAATCACACTATTACCGTTTTCAATACAATATATTTTACTCTAGTTAGGAATTTAACGTTTGGAACATTGAATAAATTGATGAACGTTAGGAAGGGTGTTTAAATCTGGAAGATAATATTTTAAAAATTGAATAAATAGATGAAGAGAATGTTATATAACGTTTAGAAATATGATGAAGAGAAGGTTATGTAACGTTTGGAAATTGAATAAATTGATGAACGTTAGGAGAAATATGGAAAATAACATTATGAAAATTAAATAAATAGAAAAAGAGAAATTATATAACGTTTGGAAAGAAAAGAATGTTATGTAACGTTTCAGAATTGAATAAATTAATGAACATTAGGAAAGGAGTTTAAATCTAGAAAATAACGTTTCGAAAATTTAATAAATTGATGAAGAAAAGGTTATGTAACGTTTTGATGAATAATAACTACATTAAATAAATCGAAAAATTAAATAAACTAAAAGGAGGAAGTTGAATGTGTCAATTTTTGGTGAATTGTGGAAACATTTTATTAAATGTTTTTGCAATTATCAAGTAACGTTCATGGGAATTACATAACCTGATTTATACCTATGAAGAAAAAGTTACGTAAGCTTTCAAATGTTTGTTTGCTACTTAACTAAACTATTTCACTATGTGCACAACTAAACATTTTCAGGTCATCATCTATTTTCGGGTTGATCTTACTCGAATTTTTCACTTAATGAACCTACCTTCAGATTCTTCAAAAAGAAGGGAACATCAGTACTCCTCATAAACTTCAGAACTTCCGCAGCTCTCCCCTCCAAACCATAACCTCTCGTATAAGGGCACTGCTGCACTCATCATGAACATGTCCAACTCAGCTGACTTTCTAACGCTCTTGAAGAATGAGATGCCTTCCCACACTTGTCCAGCCTCCAAAAAGGCCCCAACCATGGTTCGGTTACACTCAAGGTCCGGAGTTAGGCTAAATTTTCCCAACTCTCCGTAAACTCTTTTACCTTCTTCAGTTAAACCAGCTCTAGCGTAACTACCATTAAGGCATTGAAATGAGAGCAAGAAGGCCGAACTCCTTCCTTCTGCATTTCAGTAATGGCATTCCCATCACTTGCAGCTAACCTGCAAAGAAGGAAAGTTATGCTTACCTTTTGTTAATAGGACATGGTATAATTTGTGCACGTGCATTTTAAAGAACCTACCTTGCCATGTTTATTGTTTGATCCCTTGTTTCTGCATTTTCTTGAACAAAAATGAAGTCCTTAATAGAGTTTCACAGCTCCAACAGCACCCTGCACATAATTTAGCAATATAAATCATCAATATGGTTCCAGAGAACAATCCAAATCAGACAATGGCATCAATAATTAGAGCTCATAATGCTCTAAATATGGCTCGAATCTTCAGAGCAGTTTAAAAAAATCAGCCTGCGAAAATCGATAAATCACTGAGTTTCTGGTCATTGATTATGCAAGGAAACATACACATATCAATAACTACATAAATGTCACATACTCTAGCTTGTGAAAGTAAAGATCCCTCTCCTCCAGCTTTCCTGGAGGCAACCTCCAGTCATAAGGAACATCAATAACATCAACCTCCAAACTCCATGCACCACTCAACCCACTCTTTCCATACCAACGACAAAGGAACTAACAATCACATTATAAAAAAACCAATCAGAAGGCTACATAAAAGATCACATTATGTTCATAGTAACAACAGTATGCTTCTGAAAATTCCATAACAACATGTGGATCAAGCTCCGTGATGGCAGAAAGACCGCTATCCGGTTGGGACTTGCATTCGGGGTGATCAATTTGGTTATATGGTTCAAGCAGAATGCACTTGAGCCAGCAATTCACAGCAGAAACAAACTGCAAAACAAAAAACAACCCTTTTTTCATCAAACCTTAAGCTCCCTTGAGATCCTTGAGCAACTCTTGAGTTTTGTATGCTTCGATAAACAACATAAACATGAGCATAGTGTTAAAACTAAATAAATAAAAGAGAAGATAACATAGTATATGATATAATAGAATTGGAATACTAATAAACGTAACATTAATAATAATAACCGATTTTTTTTAAAATTAAGGTAAGATTTAGAACATAAACTATGATTAATCATAATCATAGTTTGTTGTTAAATTCTAATGTAGACGGAAAGAGGAAGAGAGTAGAGATAAAGTGTATTGATTGATGTATGAATTTTATTATACGGTTTATGGGCATAAATTGGAAAGAATGGTTGTGATTATTCAACAAAATAAACACCGTCGGACCAGATTGACAGCTCAAAATCGACCAAGAACGAGACTCCAGATAATCGACCAAGAATAAATAGGATTCACGACACTCCAGATATGTTATGGTATAGAGAAAATGCATGATTTAATGAGTGTGATTTTCTCTCCTGTTTACAACCACTTGTTTTTCCAATTTGATAGTCTATTTTCTATTCTCTAAATAAGTGGTTGAAAATACTGAACTAAGGTTTTCCCACTAAATATTGGAACACCTAGGGTGTGTTTGGTTAGGCAAGATTTTGCAAAACTTGGACTATCCAAGTCCAGTTTTGCAAGATTTTGTTTGGTTCATTTTTTTGGAAAGTCCAAGTTTTGCCTTACAAAATCCAGGTTTTGCAAAAGTGAAAGTCCAAACAAGATTTTAGTTATAAACATACAAAATTCACTCCAACCAAACAAGATTTTTGTTTCAGACTTACAAAATCCCAAGCCAACCAAACAAGGTTTTAGCAAATTCAGACTTACAAAATCTCAAACAAAATCTCAGACTTTCCAAATCCCAAATCAAAGTCCAGACTCTCAAAATCCACTTCAACCAAACACACCCCTAGATATGTAAAGGGGAAAGA
Organism: Sherardia arvensis; assembly: GCA_948330725.1. NCBI lineage: Eukaryota > Viridiplantae > Streptophyta > Magnoliopsida > Gentianales > Rubiaceae > Sherardia > Sherardia arvensis. The sequence goes on along the minus strand of OX415236.1, from coordinate 36,716,831 downwards.
ACCTTGTTTCATACCCAAAATATCCTTGACTTGAGAAATTTTTACAGATTTTGCATGTGCACTAAGAAAGAATTCCCTCTTCTCAAAACTTATTTTTTGCCCTGTTGTTTGTTAAAAATGACCAGAAAAGCTTTGATAACTGTGAGACTCTTTTTTGATGCTTTGATAACTGAGATGCTATTTAAAAGTACACTAAGGGCCTGTTTAATACGCCTGAACTGATCTGAACTGAACTGAAAAATACTTAACTGAAAAATACTTAACTGAACTGAACTGAACTGAAAAATACATTTGATTCTTTTATATAACACATATATATACATTCAAAATTCTTATTAAAAAATAAGTCATTGAAGTGTATTGAATTGAACTTAATTAAACAAAACTGAATTGAAGAAACAAATCACTACATCGACATTTGCTAAATTTCATCAAATTTATATTTCATCATTATCCTAGAAGTTAAACATAATTGAACTGAAATATACTGAACTGAACTTTATTGAACTGAAGTATACAGAACTTAACTTTATTTAACTGAATTGATATATCCAAATTGTGTTATATTTTATCAAGTCAAATTTTATTAGCACCAAATTTAATTAAGTTGAACTTACAAAAGTATGCATTGATACAATTTAATTAGAAAATGTTTATCAAATCAATTCTAAACTGACTTGAACTGAATTGAACTGAATCATACTGAACTAAACTTAATTGGACCAATCCAATTAAACTTAATTGAACTGAATCATACTGAGCTAAACTTAATTGAACTAGTTGAAGAAAACGATCAATGCATTGATATAACTAAATAAGGTTGTATTTTATCAAGAATATAAAGCATACCTGAATTGAACTACACTGAATTGAATTGAACTGAATTGAACTGAGTGAACTGAATTGGACTACACTTAACTGAAATGAATCGAATTGAACCACACTTAACTAAAATGAACTGAATTGAACTACACCTAACTGAACTGAACTGGATTTTCCATATGAACTTAAAATATATAAAATATATTTTCATTGAACTGAATTGAAGAAAACGATCAATGCATTGATATAACTAAATGAGGTTGTATTTAACAAGAATAGAAATAGAACTGAATTGAACTACATTTAACTGAGTTGAACTGAATTGAACCGACTGAACTGAATTGGACTACACTTAATTGAAATGAACCCAGTTGAACAACACTTAACTAAAATGAACTGAATTGAACTACACTTAACTGAATTGAATTGGATTTTCCATATGAACTTAATAAAATATATAAATTATATTTTCATTGAACTGAATTGAAGAAAACGATTAATGCATTGATATAACTAAATGAGGTTGTATTTTATCAAGAATAGAAATAGAACTGAATTGAACTACACTTAACTGAAATGAACCGAGTTGAACCATACTTAACTAAAATGAACTGAATTGAACTACACATAACTGAAATGAACTGGATTTTCAATATGAACTTAAAATCATTAAATTATATTTCCGTTGAACTGAATTGAAATAAATTATATTTTCTCTAAATTGGATTGAATTGTGTTGAATTATTAACATTTAATTTGTTTAATTTTTTTTAAAAGTACAATGCACTGAACTGAACTGAACTGAAAAATACTGAACTGAACTAAAAAATACTGACACTAGTGCACAAGCATAGGTTTCTTGGCACACATTTCACGGCGTTTTGGCCAGATTTTGGCGGAACCGCCGAGTAACTGGGTTACGAACTCGTAACCTGCCGTTCGCCTAGGGCAAAAAAAATAAACACGGCGTTTCACAATTAAAACAAGGCGTTTTCCAAAGTGTATTAAAAATGTCAATACTAGGCGAACTCTGAACCGTGTTCGCTGATAGGCGAGTAGAGTGACGAATTCGCCAGCATTACCCGCCTGAAATAAGAATAGTTGTTTGCCCATACATGCTAAGACGCGTTGTAGTTGCGAAATCGCCTTGTATTGACGCCAGCAGGTGTTACTGAAGAAGCGAGCTCGCCTATAGTTATGACCAGAGGCATTTCGGTTTACGATTTCGCTTGTATTAAAATGTAGCAGGCGAATTAGGTGGCGAATTCGTAACAGTGTCGTAGCTGGGTGTATAAAAGCTGATTTTTTGCGGGAATGAAAATAAAAGAAGTAGATAAAAGAACTCTCCTTTTGTTTTGTCTCAAGTTTTGCTCACATTTTCAGGCCTTGATTTTGCCCAAGAACACAAAGGTATGAGGTTTTGATTTTTTTGTTGATTGGTTGTGGAATGGGCAAACTGTTTTTGATTAGTGTATGTGCTTGTTTATATGGATTTGTAGAGTTCTTAGGGTGCTAAATTTGTGGAATGTTTGAGTGATTGTAGCAAAACCGTTGTTGATAGTATCTTGTTAAGCATGGGTCGTAGTGAAATCATGTTGGAGAATCAGCGTCTCTCACAAGGTTATACGGATTTGATTCAAGAGTTTATTGATGTTGGTTGGAAGGATTGTGTAGAAAAGAGAATGGGTGGGCTAAGATGTCCTTGCATAGATTGCCTTAACAACGCGATTTATGAGGATGTAGACGTTGTGCGCGAACATTTGGTTTGTAGAGGTTTTGATCCTACATATACAACATGGGTTTGGCATGGAGAAGGTGCAAGTCATAATGATGCAGAGTTTGATGTTAAGCTTGGGGCAGATGGATTGCGTTATGATGGTTGTCTTGATGAAATGGCGGAAGACGTGGCAATGGATTGGTTAGGAAAGCCGAGCATGTTAGCGGCGATGTATAATGATAAAGAGACACCATTGTACAAGGGTTGCAAACATTCCGTTCTTGGTTCTACGTTGTTGTTGATGAATTTAAAGGCGCGCCATGGAATATCTGATAAGGGGATGACTGAATTGTTAGAGTTGGTGAAAGAGTTGCTACCCACTGACAACTTGTGTCCTGATCGAGTATATGCTGCTAAGAAGATATTATGTCCTATGGGAATGGAGATGCAGAAGATTCATGCATGCCCTAACGATTGTTTGTTGTACAGGAAGATGACAAGGATAGAGATACATGCCGAGTCTGCAATGAACCTCGGTACAAGTCAAAGGTGGGGACCGTAGAGGTATGCGGCGAGAGTGTGACGCCGTCTAGATGTAAAACACCGGCTAAAGTAGTGTATTACCTTCCGCTGATTCCTCGACTGAAGAGGTTGTTTGCAAATCCTGAGGATGCAAAGTTGCTAACATGGCATGCAGATAGGGCTAGGGAGGACGATGACATTATTTCACATGCCTCAGATGGAGATCAGTGGAAGAAAATGGATGAGCGGTACCCTGAATTTGCTGCTGAGCCCAGGAATGTGAGGCTAGGCTTATCCACTAATGGCATGAACCCCTTTGGTAACATGTCTAGCACCCATAGTTCTTGGCCAGTTATGGTTGTGATTTACAATCTGCCATCGTGGTTGATGATGAAACGTAAGTATGTGTTATTGTCCATGATGATATCTGGTCCTAAGCAACCGGGTAACGATATTGACGTGTACCTAGCGCCTTTGATCGAAGATTTGCAGAAATTATTCGATGTGGGTGTACGGATACCTGATGGCAGTCGAGGTGATGAGGAGTTTAAACTGCAAGGAATGTTGTTGTGGAGTATAAATGACTTTCCTGCATTAGGTAACTTGGGGGGTTATTCAGTGAAAGGTCACTTTGCATGTCCCATATGTGAGAGCAAGACTAGTTATTGTCAATTGAAACACGGTGGTAAGCCGGTGTATCTCGGGCACAGAAGATTTCTTCCGACGGGACATCCTTGGAGGCGAGCAACGGGAGAGAAAAGCATGATCCCTCCCCAATCCCTTTAACTGGAGAGGAGGTTCTAGAAAAGGTTACTGGGATGGATCATGAATTTGGTAAGGGAAAGAAGAAGAAGGCGTCGAATAGCAGTTGGAAGAAGTGTTCGATCTTCTTCAAACTAGATTACTGGAAGCATTTGGACGTACGTCACTGTCTCGATGTGATGCATATTGAGAAAAACATATGTGAAGCACTTGTAGGTACGCTGATGAATACCCCTGGAAAGACAAAGGATGGCTTAAAAGCGCGGAAAGATCTTGTACAGCTTGGTATCCGATCGTCTCTAGCCCCTGTAGAGGAAGAAGGTAAATCTTATTTACCTCCAGCTTGTTACACTATGTCGACCGAGGAGAAGAAGCGTTACTGTAATGCTTTGAAGTCTGTTAAGGTTCCAACAGGTTACTCTTCGAACATCCGTAATTGTGTTAATACCAAAGAACTGAAGCTGGCGGGATTGAAGTCACACGACTGTCATAATCTTATGCAGGAGCTGAATGTTATCGCTCTACGAGGATCATTGCCTCGTCACGTGAGGAAGACGATATCGAAGCTATGTTACTTTTTTAAGTGCATATGTCGTAAGCGAGTGAGCAGGCAGAAGCTGGATGAGTTGCAGGAAATGGTGGTGGAAGTTTTGTGTAGGATGGAGATGTACTTTCCCCCGGCCTTTTTTGACATAATGATCCACGTGATTGTCCATTTGGTGAGGGAGGTAAAATTATGTGGCCCAGTTTACTTGAGATGGATGTATCCATTTGAGCGGTACATGTCGATTTTTAAGCATTTTGTGAAGAACAGATATAGGCCTGATGCTAGTATAGTTCAACGTTATGTCGCAGAAGAGGTTATTGAGTTTTGTACCAACTATATAAAAGATGTTGCCACAGTGGGGATCCCAAATGCTAGGCACGATGGTAAAGTGGACGGGCACGGGCTCAAGCATCATAGTTTGTTTAGTCCTACCGCCGCCGACATGGATGCTGTCCATTTATATATCCTCAGAAATCACGAGGCGGTGACCCCTTATGTTGACATACACATGGATCAGATTAGAGTGTCAAATGCATGGACTGTCGGTGATGTGAGGATCCTGGAAAAGCATTGTGCCAATTTCGTTCGGTGGCTGCAAGCTCACATTCAGCAAGGGGACCATCCTGATATTGTCAAGCTGTTATGTAGAAGACCCCTCGGCACTGTTTCCTCTTTTGGTGGGTACGACATAAACGGTTATACTTTTGGAACCAAATGGTCGGATGAGAGGTCAACTAACCAAAACAGTGGTGTGGTAGTACCAGGTGAGGCAGTTCATGGATGCGAAGCATACTACGGGACGATCACCGACATCTGGGAGATTGACTTTATCAGTGCCACAATTCCAGTGTTCAAGTGTGAGTGGGTGAAAGAATGTGGCGGGGTGCGGAAAGAATATTACGGCACAACCCTGGTGAATCGCAGTGTTCTTGGCTCTGAAGGTGATTCGTTTATCATGGCGTCTCAGGCGCACCAAGTGTTTTATGTGACGGATCTACAGGATAACCGGTGGGAGATTGCGGTGAATGGTAAGCAGGCGCTTCTTCACAATGGCAATGACGAGGATCGCAGCTTTGGAACAGATATCGGGGACCTTCTGGGTTTAGAGCCTAACGAAACCTTAACTGAAGACGAGGCGAGTTTGAAAAGGTATTTTGCGCGGAACGATCACACGGAGGGCATTTGGATCACCAATGCTGGAAAACCAACGAAGCGGAAGAGGAATCACCAAAGAATATGTAAACATTAGTATGTAATTGGAAAAACCTTAAGTTTTCAGCATATACATTTGGTATGGACTGAATTAGTATTCATGTATGCTTGAAACGTGTTTCACTCATAGCATAGGCGTATATAAAGACGACTTCTCTTGTACAAATCGCCTGTAAGCGTTACTAGAGGCGATATCGTATCTCTATTCGCCATCCTTGAAACTACGTCGTTTTTGTAGTTTTACTTTATGCCTTGGCATTTAGGTGGTGCCGGTTCCGTAAGCCGTCTCGCCTGTTACTGGCGAGTTCGCTTCTTGAGTCGTCTGTTAGACTCTGTTAAAACAGGCGAGATTAGAAGCGAACTCGCTTCAGTTATAACACCACAAGCGAATTTGGTTGCGAGTTCGTTTCTGACTTTACATAAATAGTATTTTAGTACTAGCAACACTATAAAAGACTATATCGACACCGGTTTAACACATGAACAATTATATGTAATTTAAACAATAAGCGCATATGAACTGTAAGCACCAAATTTTATTGAATAATGCAATCAAAACGAAAAAATTGTTAAATTGTAGCAATACAATTTTAAAAAACGTCCCTAGACTACATCCACATGTCTAGGAAGAGTTGTCTCCGCCTTCCTGGTCTTCATTGTCATGAGTGGCCGCCGAAGGATTTTTTCGGGCATATGCTCTTAGAAAACCACGAAGCAAGTGGCTGTTCTTCCACCCCGTCTTGCGGAGATTAGCAAGCTCTGTCCTCATCGCGAAGTTCGACTCCTCAAGCCCCTTATAATATGCTTCCGCACTCACTAGTAAATGGAGAACATTGAAAATATTAAATTTAGATATTGAACACAATATAATGGAACTTAAATATAATTTGTATCCCCTTACCTCCGATTTGCTCAGGTTCCGGCTCCATGGCCTTCTCTCCGTTTGGCTGCCAAGTCCCCCCAACCAATGACCACTTTTTCTTCTCAAAGTATTCCTTGGTGTAGTACTCACACGGCTTGGCGGTGTTGGAGAATTTCAACTTCGGATGCTTGGACCGGAGGAACATTGTTATGAAGTTTGTGTAGGGCAACTTCTTAGCCACCGTATTGTTCTCAACCACGCTGTCCTTCATGTGTTGAAACATGGTGTACCCGAGGTTTATCATCACTTCCGAGGCCAACAAGTAGTAAGTGACCAAAGTGGTGAAGTTTGGCTCTTGGAGGTAACCCCCTTTGGGCACAATATTGGTAGCCACCATCTCATACAAGATCCTTCGCTCGGGTGTAAGCTGTCCCAGCTTGTACTCCTTTGGCCTTCCAAGCGGACCTAACTGGCGGCCGAAGTGCTCCAACCCCAATTTCTGCAAATTCGCGGCTGGAAAGATCGACTCACTTGGCCAGTCACCCCTTATGTAAAGGTCCACTGGTTCATCTTCGTCCTCGTACGTGTTCTTGAGGGCTGCATTGAACAGTTCAGGACTGATTTCGAACTCCTTCTTGTTGACCTTGGTCTTCCACTTATCAGCCACCTGTCGGAAATTAGCGTAGAATTGCATTGTCTCCTCTAGATAACCCGGGTCCTTCACCTTCATCAATGTGTCCGCACCCGAATAATGTAGCAAGCCACACACCCCTTTCAAGCCTAGCTCTTCAACCTTACTCTCATCCACCACAAGTAAGGTGTTCAACTGCGACTTAGCATCCTCAAAACTCCTATACTTGAGGTAAGCAGATTCACTGACAAACTTAGTTTTATCAAAAACTATAACCTCGCTCGATTGTTCAACCTTCTTCTTTCCCCTCGGAGCCATGTTTCTAATTAACCAAAGTACCTATCAAGAATACCTAACATCAATCCTATTCCTATGATTGAACCCCAGTTTCAACAAACAAAATCAACAGAAAGCTAAAATACTGATGAACTTAAAAATTTGAAAACATGGCATCCAGATTAACAATGAGTAAGATGAAACGGGTCAGGAACTTACCAGATGTATGGAATATGGCAGTGGGGGAGCAAATTTCCGGCTTGACGGTGGCTGGTCGGCGGTGGGTGAGCAGAGGAAGCAGCGATTTTGCGTGAGTTTGGGGGAAAAATTGGGGATCTGAGTTTTGATCGACAGGGCCCAGCAGTTGACTATTTATGTTTGTCAAGGTTACGAGTTCGCTGGTAACTCGCCTACAGGTGATTAACGAGGCGAGTTCGCTTGTTTGTTATTATATCAATTCAATCTTGTTTCGAATTCGCTTGTAACTCGCCTACATGCGAGCTAGGAGGCGAGTTCGCTTCATTATTAAAAACTATAGGCCTTTGGGCCAGGGATATGATAGATGCACTCAACAATCTGATCGCTCATCACTGTATAGTGTATGTATAGTGTATGTATAGTATATGTGTATATCATGCATGGTGTTTCATGGGCAGTTTGCGCGGGTCGGCGACTTATCGAACCATTTAGTTTTGATCACATATTTAAACTGATCAATTGGACCCTGCTTCACCGATGTGGGAAAATTGATGTGACGTGGAGGCGAATTCGCCTGTAACTCGCCTGCAGGCGATTTAAGAGGCGAATTCGCTTGTAACTCGCCCACAGGCGAGCTGGCAGGCGATTTCGCTTCATTGTTAAAAAATATAGGCCTTTGGGCCAGGGATCTGATAGACTCACTCTACACTCTGATCGCTCATCACTGTATAGTATATGTATAGTGTATGTATAGTATATGTGTATATCATGCATGGTGTTTCATAGGCAGTTTGCGCGGGTCGGCGACTTATCGAACCATTAAGTTTTGGTCACATATTTAAACTGATCAGTTGGACACTACTCCACCGATGTGGGAAAATGGATGTAACGTGGAGGCGAGTTCGCTTGGCCACTCGCCTCCAAGCGAATTGGATAGGCGAGTTCACCAGTATTAAAACAAAATAAATTCTTTAACTAATATTGAAATAGGAGTATATATGAATCTTTATGTAATTTCAAATTGTTTTTTTGTACACATTTGCGATCAACTATGAACTTGGTAGGTCGAATTCTGGATGTAGTATACACTTTCATGTCCAATTTCTTTTAATCGCTCACGGTTTGACCAAGCTAGATCTCGAGCTCGAACTCGTTCGAATATGTGGCGCAGTCGACTCGAGCTTTTACATTATATATATATATATATATATATATATATATATATATATATATATAATTAGGTATATATAATTCGGTATATGGTTAATATATCAATTCGGTATATAATTTGGCCTTTGGCCGATCAAACTTGGAACTCACTCATCACAATAACACGACCACTAGTGTAATTTGGCCTTTTGGTTCTATTGTTCCGGAGTCCCGAACGCAAAACTTCTGCACATAAATAGTCAAACTATTATTTAATAGTAATATTTTATATTTTATTTAATATGATCTTTTGTTAATTTTATATATTAAAAAACATATCTGTGATAGAAATTACACATTTTTAAAAAAAATAATTAGAAGTTACTGTAATTAATTACAATTTCAGTACACTAGTTGTAATTACAATTTCAGTACTCTAGTTGCGGTTAGAGTAACCTCTAATTATTGAACCATTTAGTTTTGGTCACATATTGAAGCTGATCAATTGGACGCTACTCCACCGATGTGGGAAAATTGATGTGCCGTGGTAGCGAATTCGCCTCTATTCAACGCCTGTGTGTCAAACGGCGTCGTATATACATGTTCTGTACTTGTGTTTTTTTAAAATTCTTCTTTCCAGAGGCGAACTCGCTTCTTTATTCGCCTCAATGCTTACGATTTCGCCTATTGTCACGCTTGCTAGGTTCTGTTCCACACGGCGGACTTAGTGGCGATATCGCAAGACATATACGGTTGTAGGCGTTAGAGTAGGCGGTATCTCTGCCGCGTTCGCCTCTTCTTACGAGTTCGCCTCTTGGCACGCCTGTTAGCTTCTGTTCCACACGGCGGACTTGGTGGCGAACTCGTGAAGCCTAAATCTTTATAGGCTGCAGAGTAGGCGATTACGCTTCCTTATATCGCCTTGTGGAAATATGTGAAGCGAATTCGCTTCCAGGTTCGCTTGGTAATATTATGAAATATTGTTTTCATACGAATTTTCATGTTTTATCAAGGTTAGTTGTCTTATTTGTCAAGATTGAAGTTAATTAAGTTGAAATATATTTTATTGGCTAACAATAATAGTAGTCTCAAAAGAATGCAACTAAACGATGTTGCGAGTTTAAGTACAAAATCAACAAACGGTGAAATATGCTAAGCGTCATCACTGTCGTCCTCTTCACTATCACCGTCGTCATGACCACCCTCCTCTTTGCCCCCGTCTTCGTCATCTTCTTCTTCCGACGACTCTTGTACTTCCTCTTCGGACGGCTGTTGTACTTCCTCTTCCGACGACTCTAGCGCATCCTCATTATGGCTTTGTTCGTTTCTGAAGACAACCTTGAACATTTCGTCATTATCTTCGTCCGGAGAAAACGGGCCACCATCTGAACCAACGGGATCTTCTTCATCCTTAGCACCTTCGGGCTCGTCAAGCTGTTGTGCTTCCTCCTCTTCAGGATCCTCCTCTTCTGGTTCCGCTTCACTTTCAGGGTCATCCGCCTCCGCGTCCATTGGTGGCAAAGGCTGAACGGAAAAGTCTGGCATCCCTTCCTCGTCGCTAAGCTCAGGTTCCAAGTCTAGCATCCTGCCAAACTCCAATATCATCTCCGTTTCCTTGGCTTGTTCCAACTTCACCTGTTCTATTTCCGCTGAAAGCTGTCCCATCATCACGACCATTCGCTCACGCCACTGAAGTTCCCGTCCTGCCAAAACACATCAAATCCATTAGAATATTGTATAGGCGCAAACAAATAAATCTAATAAAATATCAAGTTTGGGTAGAATCGACTTACCCGGACTCAAAACACCACGCGCACTTGAACTCGAAGCACCATCCTTCTTCTTCTTTATGACCCCATCGGCGCCAAGTGCCAATCCCTTGCTACGCAGCCATTTCTCGGTGTAGTGCATAAGTGGCTCTGGCCGACTAACCGGTCTAATACCCTTCTTCTTGATCATCGCCGTGATAAGCTGGCCATATGGGATCGTTTCATCAGATTTGTCCTTGGCACGCTTCAGCATGTACTTCACAATCGCGTACCCTGGATTGATCTTCAACCCCTCCATGATGTAATAGAACAACATCAAATTGGCAATAGTAGGCTCGCAAGGGTGACCACCCGATGGCATGACATTCGAGCATATCAACTCGAACACCAACCTCTGCTCCTGAGTGAGAACGCCAATATTGTACTTCTTCGGAGTACCTTCCACCTTGCTACGCGACTTAAAGTATTTTCTACGCATAGCAACGGGTTCTAGGGGGTTCAAACTAGACAAAGATGGGAAGTTTTGGGTGTGGTAACACTCGTAAGGACCGTTTGGATCTAACGGCCTTAAGTGGTCAACCGACACATACGGGCAACCTATCACCTCATTAATCAAATACTTATCAACCTTAAACCTTACTCCCCTAACCATTGTCTCCCCCTCTTCGGCGTCCTTTGCAAAAGTCATATTTGCATAAAACTGTAAACACTCATCCTTATGCACCGGCTCTCTCGACATCAACATCCCTTCTAGATGCGTCGCCTTAAAATAGTCTACAATTTTACCAAACCCTAACGAATCTATCCGATCTTCATCAAAAACCCTAGCATTCAACAAGAAGCGACGAGAAAATTGTTCGTACCTAGTCTCGGCCTTTGTGCTGACGAACAGAGACGTCTCCTCATCCTCCTCAGTCGCAGGGTTACCCGCCGGATTCTTGGCTGGCCCACCAGTTTCAGGCGGGTTCCTGGTGGCGGTGCGGCGGTGCGGCAACGGACTGGTGGCGGTGTGGCGGTGTGGCGGCGCACTGGTGGCGGGTTGGCGGTGATGGGAGGTTCCAGAAGTATGGCCGCCAGTTTCAGGCGGGTTCCTGGTGGCGGTGCGGCGGTGCGGCGACGGACTGGTGGCGGTGCGGCGACGGACTGGTGGCGGTGTGGCGGTGCGGCGACGGACTGGTGGCGGGTTGGCGGTGATGGGAGGTTCCAGAAGCGAGTTCGCCACCGCCGCCGTCTGTAGATCCACCGGCCAGGCGATCGCGTCTCCGGCGAGGTTGAAGGTCGGCGAGGGTCTCTTCACGCATTCCGGCCAGCTCCGCTTCGGGTTGAGCAGTGGGGGTGGTCTTCTGGCGCTTGGGGGCTGGTGGGGTGAGGGTTTTACCGGCTGATTTGCTCCGGCCCATGGTGTTGCAGTGATTTTCCGATTTGGGGGTTTAGGGTTTTGCGGGTGGAAGTTGGGGGGTTCTGAAATCGCCACCCGCAAAACTTGTTTTTGTATTTTTTTTTAAAATTAAAATACGCTGGCGAACTCGCCTCTCCCATTCGCCTGTAGGCGAAATTGGTTACGAAATCGTGTCAGGAACGTCGCGCGTGGATTTTACTATGAAACGAACTCGCCTGTGTGTTCGCCTATAATTTCAACCAACTGGCGAACTCGCCTCAATTTTGTTTGTAGGCGAATGTTGTAGCGATTTCGCTTCTGTACAATCATCAAACCCTTAACCCTAAACCCTGAACCCATGCCCGGCAACCCACACGATAAAAACCAAACCCATTTATCATCGAGATTGGGAATGACAACCTTCAATCAAGCGAGTAGTGCGTAACTCGTCTAGACTCGAGAACTATATTAACCATGTTCGAGTCGACTCGAGAACTAGCGAGTTAATAATACTCAACTCGAACTCGTTATTATTTATCGAGTATCGACACTACTTGCGAGTTCGAACTCGAATTGTTTTTTTCTCTTTTTAAATAAAATTTTTACTACTTCTATACTATGAAAATTTCTAATTATATATATGTGCGTTTAAATACCTGTTCAATATTGAAATTATTAGCATCCTTAGAAATTATTAATGTAAATACCAATGCAATTAATTAGTTTATTCAATATTGAGTAGTAACAGAAAACTAGCTAGATTAGATGATTGAACTAATATAGTATAACCTAATAATATTATAAACTTGCAACTGATTATACTTACCGAGTTACGCACGAGTTTTTCAAGTCGAGCTAGATCGAGTCGTGTTTAGTCCGAGTTTTGACCGAGTCGATCTCGAATTACTCGCGTGTTGACTCAATTACCACCCCTATTCTCATCTAAAACTGGATACTTTTCGTTCATTAGCTCCCGAGATGTGTGATCGCGAAGTCGGCTCTTTAACAGGGTAACGACGTTGCCTGTATGTATAACATCATCCAGACTATGAGTAATACCACATGCATTACAGAAGAACTAAATGTCTACACTTTCAGTCTGAACTTGTCAAATACATGTATATTCGATGGTGATCAACACGTGGCTAATGTAGAAAGTCCTATTGCTCGTGTCTGCACTAGTGTAACATTTGGTTAACGAACTAATGGTATTAACCCGTAGTCCCATCATATACGTATCTAAACAGTTTATGCCAAATGCTTTACAATAAACATGGATATGGATTAGAGTTAACAATTTCAGATACCTCTTCATAGGACTATATATAACATGTCACAACAATTCTCTTTCATAACAGACGTCATCGTTGCAACCAACTCAAGTAATATTATGTGCAGATAAAATCTGATGTCATTTATAAGTTTTCATATTAAATTTTAATATACATCATCTCATGAAACACACAATGTTAATATTAATTGCATAACAAAGTAGCAAATATTCAGAAAATAATTATTATGGGTTCATCAACTTGCTAGCTAGCGATACCGCAAGGGGTATTCGCCTCTAGCCGATGCAGGTTGCGGTATCGTAACCTGGTTAAACAGTAACCGACCAAATATACTATTCAGGCATGTTTTGTCCAACTTTACCATACTATATATATCTTTTATCCCGGATTTTGCTAACCTCTTCACCATTTTCACCATTCATTCCCATCTACCCCTCCTTCTCTCTCACCTTATCCCCCCCTCAACTTCCATCTCAAATCCTTGCATTCCAAATCCATTCTTGCCTCATTTCTTGGTGAAATCTCATCAAAACCAACCACAAACTCACCCTCAAATCTAGCACATATATTTTGTGTGAAGAACTAAACCCTATAAAGCTTGTAACCCACCAAAAACCCCAAAATCTCCTTCAACTTTGGTTGAATATTACAAATCTCGCTACTTTGTGTGTCTAAGAGCAACAAACAACTAATATCTTCTTCTACAATTAAGGTATGCGACTCAAATTTGAAGTATTATTCAAAGCACATCTTATTTAGTTACTTTTTGAGATATATTGGTTGAATGGCATGCTTGAGTAGACATTATCCATGCTTAGTCCCTATCCATAACATATGTGTTTCATGACTATGTTAAAATCAAATTTAGAAGCCATAGCTCCCTTTATTTGTTACTTTCATGTGGCATTCTAACATGTTAGCCTACCTTAGGTTCACTTTGGTTATACAATTCAACAAATCCGTTTTTTCCTTGTTTTAACTATTCATGCTTGTGTTATTTTACTTCTACAACTCATTCAACATGGTTTTGTTGTTGTTTTACCTAGTCATAATAGTGCTAATTATTTAAGATTCTATTTCTATCCATCCTTAGATAGCAATGGTGACCACTTCAACCACTTCAAGTGCCCAACCAAAGAAGCGAGGTAGCAACTCGAAGAAAGGCCTACAAGTCCGCTCACATTGTCGAGTTCTACAAAGAAGAATGAGAAGAGGAGAACTAACACACATAGGATTTAATGCTAAGGGTGTATGCAACCGACCAAAAAAAGAACGTTCAAAATGGTCAAGTTGGTGTGGCCGAGTTGGAAGAATGTTTATTGAGATAACGGAGGATAATTGGAGAACCGTCCCATCAAAAAAGAAGGAGGGAGTTTGGGTAGAATGCCAAGTAAGTAACATTTAACCTTTCAATGATCTATCTACTCAATATTATACATCTTCATAATATATAGACATAATACATGCTACATATTTTGGCGTAGCGACCTTTAGAAATAGAATCTAATGACATGGAAGTGGTGAGAAAGAAGGCATTCAACATCGTCTCCAAAGCTTTTCGCGAGCACAAGCATGCTCTAAGAAAAGACTACTTGTATGAGAAGGGAAAGAGGCTAGGTCAAGATCCAAGGGACCGATACAATCATATTACAACCGATGCGTGGGAGGCCTTCAAGCAAGCATCGCTTGAAAATAAGACTTCGGTGAGTCACAAACTATAACTTCGGTGACATAACCTCCTCTTATCTATTACATTAATGATGACATGTGATACGGTATCTTCTTGTGCAAAGGGGAAATGGGACAAGAAGGTCACATCGGCGAAATCAATAACAATGCCATACACCGGTGGTAGGTCGGGGTATTTGGGTGTAGGTGAGAAGGAGGGGCTTAGGGAGAAGGAGGAACTAGTGAAGGAGTTGGTATTAGGGGGGATGGACGAGGCGGAAGCTCGGTATGTCATAGTGGAAAAGGACGCCGAGGATTATACTAGACAAAAACTCTTCGTGTTGGGTCGAATTAGAGACTCGGATGGTAAGTTCACTTCGGAGGATGCCGAAAAATGTGCAAAGAGGGTGGTTAGTCTATCTATCTTACATTATCTTACTATCTATTGTAGTCTTATTTATTTTTGTTGTTGCTTTCAAATATTCTTCACAACCACTTTCACCTAGTACAACATATTTGATAATAGGAACTTCTTGAGCGCCAAAAGGAGGAGGGTACCTTTATCCCGTGTGGGAAGAAGGATGTCTTGAATGAGGCTTTTGCTCTTGGGAAGAAAAAGGAACACCCGGGAAGAGCATTAGGTGTTGGAGGTTACGCGACACAAGAAGAGATTTTTGGGATTAAGCAAGGTTGGGGCAATCCTAAACCATCACAACTACAACGAGTTTTGAGCGAGGTGGCGGCGACAAAGGCGGAAATGAAGGATTTGAGGGAGGTGATGAAAGACATAGCACAACACACCAACTATCCCCACATCGAGAGGTTAGGAGGTACACAACCACATCTTCCACCATCATCAAAGGGTTCTCAAGCATCACCTCAAATTGTGGAGGATGAAGGTGAGAATGTGGAAATAGAGGAGGAACTAGTGCCTCCTACTCCACCTTCATCACCCATCAAGTTGAATGCGGCACATTCCATTCAAGTTGATAAGGTTAGTACAAATTTTACTAATTTAGAACATCGTTGGTTTCTAATCTCATTCTAAAAATAGTTGGATGATGATTTCTCTTGTGCTTTCATTTATGATAGAACCCCCCTTGCAAGCTATATGTTTCGCAAGGTACCAAATCAAAACCACTCCATGTCGCCAATGGCACATGCGACCCAAGTGCGGTGAAACACAATCGTGTTGACATCGCCGCCGGATTTTTTAGTGTTCGCATTACCGATGTTTTGATAGAACAACAAATGCTACCTGTGAAGGAGTCACCGATGGTGAGAGTTGGGGAGGCTAAAGGTTTCCTTGTTCTATGGCCAAAATGGTTGGTGCTTGATGAAAAATCCACCTCCATACCCCGTAGGAAACCACAAACTCCACAAAATCCACAAATACCCGTGCATGCCTTGCCTATAGCTAGACAAACATTAGACCCCATGCTCGTGGAGTTTATGAAAGCCCTTCCACCCTTCGTCCGAGTCTTTTATGATTTGATATCCTCGCACGACAAGAATGCATGCTATGCCTTTCTCGGAAATGAAAGGTGCTTTACCATGACAAAGGACATCCACGTACCATGGGAGGATTTTGAATATTTCTGGAATTTCAATGAACTTCCCGCCACCATTCTTTGCCTCAATCAAATGTAAGCCATTTGTATGTGTTTCATGAGAATACTCAATTATCAAACCATATATGATTACATCCTCGTCATGATTGTCTACTACATTCACAGGTTCTTGCATCACCATGCCTATCACCGGAGCAAGCATTTCATTGGATTTTTGCATCCAATGCATTTGCAAGCTAGTATGGAGAGCAATAGGCAAAGACTTGATTACTTGAATTCTACTCTCTCCGACAAATCAAAGAAAATATGGATCGGACCATATCTCGAGAGGTATACCTTACAATTTGCTCTATTACTCATGTTAAATATATTGTATTTGCTCTACTGCATTCTTTTTTTATGACCATTATGCTTTCATTTGATTTGTAGTGATCATTGGAGCTTTGTTGCAATAATACCCGCTTTAAAGCAAGTATATTGGATAGACCCACTCCACCGCCCTCCATCACGAACATTCGCCGATCTCCTTGATAATGCAATTCTTCAAGTGAACGACAAAACACTCCTCGACTTCCACCTTATAAACATTCGGGTAAGATGTTGTGCTCATGCTATCACGTCCTTTCAAAAATCAACATTTGCGTTTAAAGTACCATAAGTATAGTAATGTTTTATGTTTTAAACACTTTTGTAGTATAGGAAGCAATCATCGAACTATGAATGTGGCTATTACACAATGATCTTTGGTTTGATGGTGGTGGATGGTGTTCAAAAAGACATGCTAGATCTTCTAAAGGTACGCTACACGCGTCTAATCTCATTTATATTCGTCGAGATTTCCTAATAAGCGTTATTTTCAATCATAGGTATTCAAGGATGATATCACTCCTTTCTCCTTGCAAGAACTTAATGACGGAAGAGACCAAATGGCTAAATATCTGGTCCACAACCGTGCGTTTACCATTGCAAGGCCACAGGTCCCTAACCTCCCCAAGGCATGAAAAAGTATTGTCTCTCTTTTTGGTAGAGGCTTGACATTGGTATCGCACTTGAGTGCTTAGGTTATGCATCTTTAGTATTAGTATAGGGGCGTTGGATTTGAATTTGACAGGTTTATGTTGAGTCGGGTATCCCGATTCATGTTTCGAAAGAAACGGGTCAATTTTAACAAATAATTACACAATTCTGTCTTGCACGCAAACGAATTCGCTTCCTTATTCGCTTCTTGTCGAATCCAGAAGCTAGATCGCTACCTGGCACGCCTTCTACTACAATATAACAAGCGGTCATACACACGGCCTCGCCTATACATTCGCCCACAGAAGCGACGTCGCCTGGCTACTCGCTTGCTAGACTCTGTTGCCCCTGGCGTGCCTCAAACGATTTCGCCTATACATTCGCCCACAAAAGCGACGTCGCCTGGCTAATCGCTTGCTAGACTCTGTTGCCCCTGGCGTGCCTCAAACGATTTCGCCTCCAATTTTCGCCTCTATAGACGAATTCAAAAGGCGAATTCGCCAACCACATTCCCTACAACATATATGTGCACGACGTCGCCTAATATTCGCCTCTTCTGGCGGTGTCGTATCCCACTCCGCTTGTGCCCATCTGGTCTGGCTACATTTTCAGGTGGCGAGTTCGCTTTATAGTTTCGCCACCTCCAGAAGGCGAACTCGCTTTTCTTTTTCGACCACAAGCGAGATGATACACGATACCGTAACACCATGACCATTGAGTCTTTTTTCAAATTTAATATTCCCATATATTCCGGCGAATACGCCAGCGGTCTCGCCTGCTTCACCCTAGCGAGTCTGGTTACGATTTCGCTTGTGTATTATTAGAAACAAGCGACCAACACAAGCGAGTTCGCCTTAACAGGCGATCACTGGCGGCGATATCGTATCACTCACATTTACAGACACAGGCGACCTGAGGTGGCGAATTCGTAACAGGTATACAGGGCGTTTTTTAAACGCTGCACACGGCGTTTTGAACCGCCGTGCGCAGCATGCATGTTTAAGGCGTTTTGTTAACCGCCCAGAAGAAGTGCCATTTTACGGCACAACCCATTACGGCATTTCTAAAATGCCGTGAATGGTACGAATGAACCGCCTAGAAACCTAAGTCCGTCCACTAGTGTGAACTGAACTAAACTGAAAAATACTGAACTAAACTGAACTGAACTGAAAAGTATTCAGATAAGTTGTACTAAACAGGCCCTAAGACCGTAGTAATTGATTAGCTTGTTTCCATCTCACAGATGTATAAAACGATGACTTGGGCCCTATTTGCTTGATATAAGTAAATTAGTTCAGTTCAATTCAATTTAATTCAATTTATTTAGTTTATTTTAATAAAAAATAATTTAATTAATTTTTGGTAAATTTAAAAATACTGATTCTACTTTTCATACATTATTTTTATATTAGTTAAGTTCAGTTCAGTTCAGATCAATATAAAATAACATCAGGTAAACAGACCCTTCTTCCATGTGATGTACACATTTGCACGTTTATTCCATAATAATCAATAAAAAAGAATTCTTTACCAGCTTTAATTTAAACTAGCAGTCAAGATCGGACCATGGCATGTACAACTTTTGTCACGTTTATTCCTTAAATCAATAAATTCTTTAATTTCAACTAACCACACAAAGGTCGGACTCAAGTAGTCCAATGATTCTTTGAAGCATACGTCAGATGCATGAACATACAATTATGAATATGAATATTCCTTAAATAGTATTGTGCATTGTTTAAGTTTATAGATGTATACTATGAAAAGTCATTCCTCGATTTATTTATCTTTTAAAGGAGTCGGTGATGATGATCACATTTCGTCCTGAAATTGAAAGATCAACCCAATAATATCATCATGTGGTTAATATCTACGTGAAACAAATTAAATTAATAAATCCAGCATGACCTCTTAGGGTGGATCATACTTCATGCTTATAATTGACAAATCTCGCTATATTTTATTGATTGAACAATTAGGGTTTTTCATCAAATGAATTGAACAATTAGGGCAGTTAGTTGGTAAGTATATATATATAAATGAAATAATATTGGTAGCATACTTTTAAGTGAAGAATTTGAAGTAAAATTGCAATATATTATCATTTCATTCTCATAAAATGTCTGAATCGTTTGATACAAGAGACGTTTGACGTGAATCTCAAAAATGGAAAAGACTAGCACTATACTTAGTAAAGTGACCAATCATGTGTGTGCCTAAGCATTTTCAGATCGAGCAACCCAAAAACACATATGAAAATCAGAGTGTTGCAGTAAACTCTGAATGTCATCAACAATCGAATTATCTCCATGGAGCGGGAGACATCATCCTGAATCATTTGGATAAAAGTCAAAGAGTCCCCCACAAAAATTGATTGGGACGAAAGACTCTAAGCGAAAAGTATTGCTTTTCTCGCTGCCAAAACTTCTGCCACCAGAGGATCAGTAACACCGTCTTCCTCGCCGGTGCTTTGGTAAAGTCACCACAATCGTCTAGAGTCACCAACTCCAGTTCTGCATTGCTCAACATGATTCTTGCTTCGAAAAACACAGTATGTACATGTGAATGCAAATTTCAAAATTAAAAAAAAAATTTGCAAGGATACTATGAGCTATTGAGCTTTATAGTTTTTTTTCTAGTTCAGTCGAGTAAAACAATTCAAGTCAATTCGGTTAAGATAAATAAATTTAAGTTTATATTAATTCAGTTCATTTTAGTATAGTATATTATATTTTCCCAAAAAATTGTTATATTTGAATCACATATAATGATATATAATTTTTTATAATTAAAATAAGTTTAATTCGGTTAAATATATTTAGATATTTCAGCTCAAAAACAAATATATCAATAGGATAGGGATATAGTACGATGTAGTTTTAAGTGGAATAATATTTTAAAATACATTTTTTGCCGCCAGAGTCTTGCTATTCAATTTATATGTAGTAAAAGATGAGTTTTAATTGAAGATGTTTGCCCCGGTTCTTGATCGCAAAGATCCGCAACACTTTATTCTCAATAACTTATTTTTGTCGAAATAACTGAAGTAAAAATGAATATATTGAAAATTATATAGTTTAATTAAGTTGAATTTCATTAAATCATATTTTATCCAAAACTGAACTGAAATGAAAAATATTGAACTCGACGGGATTGAAAAATATTCAGATAAATTATAGAGCACATGCCCTTAATAAACTTTGGTTAGATCAATGAGAAAGTCTCCTTTAAGACCATTCTACCATAAGGTTATAACATGATCATTCTTCATTAAATTTGCTTGACAAATTTATGAGGTTAGTGTATATTTTATTTGAAATATACAAATCACGAACTCTAAAATCATGAAATTGAGAATAGAATACGCACATTACATCTAGACATGAAAAACAAGATCAAGCATTGTAATCACATGATCTAGTTAATCAAATTAAAGAGAAATGCACCTTTCAAAAAGAAAAATTAAAGAGAAATGCAGATATCTTAATAACTACTAAAAGAGGTCACTTTTGCCACGTGGCGCTCTCACAATTTTTCCCACAACTTACCGAAAAATATTTAAAATAAAATTCTTTAAAAAACATGCTATTCTCTTCGGTTTTCCCTACATCTGCTCCTCTTCCTTCTTTCAAGAATCTTCTCCACAATTGATTAAGTATTAATTTTCTTGAAAATTCCGCTCATTAATTTGCAGAATTAATGACCAGTTGCTCATCGACCTGCAAATTTTGCTTTGTGTTCATTTTCTGTTAGTCAATGTAACTTAGAGAGGCAAAGAGCTGATCACTTAGGTAAGGAAATTAACCTTCTTTTGGTGTTTTTCATCACGCCTTTAATTTATGATTATCAGGATCTTGCTACCGTATGTTCCTTGATGGTTCTTGTGTTTTTAGGAGAATTCTTTTGCAGGAGGGTACCTAGATTACTGTCAATCAATGTAATGTTAAAATGTATGATTTCAAATGAGGACACCTTTTTGGAAATTGCTTCAAAAAGCCGCACAATGGAGATTAAGAAACTAGGGAAGAGAATAAAATTCCATGCAATCTGTTGCTTTTTCAAAGACATGAGTCATGTCACCTTTCTGAAAATTACTTCAAACAGCTGCACAGGAGGTTGGAAAACAGATGAAGAAATCATGTTGATGATGACGGTACATGTCCAGTCTTGCATTGCAATTTTCTTCTGCTGGGATTATAAATTTTTGTTTCTCTGGTGAGTGTTTTTTTTAATTTGCTGAAAGCTTTTCCCGACTGTTCTAGAAGTGTGAAAAGAAAAAATTGTAATTTGGCGTAGCAGCATTAACGATATAAACTTGGTTGTTCCTCAAGGGCATTCGTTTGATGCACAACAGATATGGAAGTATCATGATGATCTAATTTGTTTGTATGATTCCTTTCCGGAGAGATCTCACCCGGTTCTGCATTTTTCTTTTAATATGTGATAGAAGGCTCTTCGGAAAGTGTTTGTTGCTAGAAATAAGTTTACTGTTCGAAATGGTTCCTGCTCCAATAATCTGCTGCTTCAAATGGTTGTAGAGAGTTCCTGTTTTAGATTATAGGTTTGCTAGAGCTAATGTTTGTATTCTGCTGCTATATTCTAAATCCATTTATTGTTGATATATTTTTTGCTAATATCAAATCATGGTGATATGAAATTGTTCAGATGCATGTTGGGGTGATTGTGTTTTTGAATCATATTTTATGCAAGTCTTTTGTAACAAACTGTAGTTTCGATTTTTAATTATTAATTATCAAAAATATGTACATGAAGTTAAAATGATTTTTCTGTCTTTCACTATCTAGCATAAAATTAAATGAATGACTAATAGATACTGTTTTTTCACATCCATATGGACATATTTATGATTTGCAAACTAATATCTACACGTTCCTTAAAAGTCAAATAGTCACATTAATATAAACTACACATACTTATAAACATTTTTAAAATTTCAAAATATGCGTTATTGGTATATTAATAAAATTTTACCCATCAATGATGTGAGGATTGTGGGCCAAGTCAACGGACCGAATGGCTCAGTCAAGGTCAGGCCCAAGAGGCCCAATGGCGCTAAGGAAATGGAGGGCAGGCATGGGCAAAGGTCATAGTCATCAGAGGCCCGTTAACATGCCTAAAACCCTAGCTCTAAAACCTTGGCATGAGATATAAAAGGAGAGAGGAGAGGAGAAAGGAAGGTAAGCTCACAAAAACTACTGTAGAGAGAGATCACAAATACTGTCAAACGACTGATTTTGGCATCGGAGCGGGAACGGCTATCGCCCTCCCCGCGCTGACCTAGCCATTTCTTGTTCCCGTGCAGGTAGTCCATCGACAGCTCCGTTCAAGGAGACGTTCCGTAACATTGGCGCCATCTGTGGGGATCCTTGTTATCCTTACAGCTCACGCACTCGATCGATGAGTGGAGAAACCAGTAGTCAGATCCCGCCCCAGCCCGATCTGATGGGGCGCGAGGACAACGAAGATGAAGAGCTTGACCAGTACTCGGTCAGGCACCCCATCGCTCGTCGGCTGTCGAGCCAGGTGGTGGGCCCGGAGTCAACACCGACCCCCGACCTAGGGGAGTCGAAGGAGAGCATGGATCTGCTCCAGCGCATCGTCAGTTCCCAGGAGCGCATGGCCAGCCAGATCCACGAGCTTCAGAGCCTGAGCACCAGAGTGGGAAAGATCACTCTGAAGCGCTTGTTCCAGGGCGCCGGTGCGATGAAGCAAAAGGTGCCCGAACCGTCGGAACCACAGGCGCAGGGCGTGGAGGCGAACCCCATCCTGGTCACCCAAGAAGACGAAGACACCGACGAAGATGATGGTCCAGAGCAGGTGTGGGCAAACACGTATATCCACAAGCCGAAAGTCCCGCCGCGGGTGCCTATTCACAGGCGCCTTGCCGTGAACTGGACCCCGCCGGAGGGAGAAAAGCGGCGAGGGAACCCATTTACCCGGTCAGTGATGGAGTTTGTGGCCGATTCGAAGATCCGCATCCCCCCGAACTTGGGATCATATGATGGTTCGACGGATCCGGCCGACCACATCCATACCTTCACGACGTCCATGTCGACGTACAGCACCCCGGAGCCGATCTTGTGCCGGGCGTTCGCCACCACCCTCAAGGAGGCGGCGAGGTTGTGGTTCGCCAACCTGGAGAACGACAGCATCTCCACCTTCGCGAAGTTGGAGGACCTTTTCTTGACGCGGTTCATGCAAAAGAAAAAGTTCGCACTCACCACACAAGACGTGCTGCGGATCAGGCAACGATCGGGCGAATCGCTCATGGACTGTAACGAGCGCTTCATCACCGAGTGCAACAAGGTGGAGGATAGGTTGGACGAAAAGTGGCTAGTCGAGATCTTCGTGCAAGGATTGACCCATACCCTCCTGAGGGTCCGGTTGTCGAAGAAGCCTGTCTTCTCGTTGTACGAGCTCCACATCAAGGTCGAGGAGTATCACTGAGGCGACAAGGCCACCAAGGATATCACCTCTGGAGGGGATTTGAGGAAGGACAAGTCAAGAGGGTCAGTGAAAGATCGGTTGGGTAGCAGAGAAGAACCAGCGAAGGACAGGTCCTTCACACCCCTGACCAAGACCCCTAAGCAGATCTTCATGGCCGTGGCGGATCAAGGAGTCCTTCCGGTCCCTCGCAAGATGAAGTTACCGCCCTCCAAGAGGGACATGAGCCTTTATTGCGACTACCACGAGGACCACGGCCACGACACCAACGAATGCATACACCTCAAAAGAGGACGCCAAGGAGGCGCTAGAATACAACAGGGAAGAGTATTCGTCCTGATCAAGTGAACGTCGGCCCGAACGAGGAGGCGAATGAGGAAGTGAGCGAGGAAGCGAGCGGTCAGGCAACCGCTCGACGGGACACAGATCCAAGGAAGTTGCCCAGGCCGAGAAAAAGGAAGAGTCGGGAAAGAGGCGGAGGTACGAGGACACCTCCTCGCCGGACGAAGAGCCTACCGCCCCCACCGGTGCGATACTCACGATTATCGGAGGGAACACAGGGGGGCGACGGAGTCCCAGAGGAAGGCGCGATGCCGCAAGACGCCCGAGCCGACACCCATGTCAAGAAGACTGACGGCGGAAGAAGTGATCACATTCAGCTCTGAGGACCCTATCCCGAACCAGCCCGCAGGAGGCGACGCCGTTGTCATCACGGTGCAGATCATGGACAAACTGGTGCACCGTGCCTATGTTGACGGTGGCAGCTCGGCGGAGATCATGTACTGGCACTGTTTTGAAAGATTGGACGAGAACACGCGCAAGGGTTTGGTCCCGACGGCCACGCCGTTGGTAGACTTTGCGGACCGGACAGTCTGGCCAGAAGGAGTCATCACCCTGCTGGTGGCGGTCGGGATGGCCCCCCGCAGGAAGGTCGTGGACCTCGAGTTCATCGTGATCAAGGCGCACAGCCCCTACAACTTGATACTCGGCAGGCCAGCACTGGCGGCCTTGAAGAGGATCGTTTCTACCCTCCACCTCCTACTGAAGTTCCCGACGAGGGAAGGAATAGCGACGGTGCGAGGTGACCAGCAGAAGGCACGGGAATGTCATCGAGTAGCTCTCCGAAAGAGGAAACATCCTAAGGAGTCGTCATAACCACCGTCGGGCGGGACGTCCACCGGGCCGTCGACTCGAAGGGTGCAAATGATCAACCCGCGGAAGAGAACCACCGTCGAAGAGCTGGGGAGCGAGGTAGAAACTGTACACCTACATGGGGACCATGCGATGCCCATACAGGTCGGAGCGAACGTTCCCGAGGAGGTGAGACAGTCGATGGTCAGGATATTGGAGAAACACGGGGACTTGTTTGCGAGGAAGCCGTCAGACATGACCGGGATCTCCCCGGACCTTGGGATGCACTCCTTTAATATCAACCCTTCCCACAAGCCGGTCATCCAGAAGAGAAGACCCTTATACCGCGAAAGAAACGAGGCGGTCAATCGGGAGGTCAACGAACTTGTCAATGTGGGGGTTCTTGTCGAGGTACCATATCTGGTCTGGCTGGCCAACCCTGTTTTGGTCAAGAAACAGGATGGCAGTTGGAGGATGTGCGTTAACTACAAGACCCTCAACAAGGCATGCCCGAAGGACTGCTACCCGACTCCGGCTATTGACCAGAAGGTCGATGCGCTCGGAGGCTTCTCGATCAAGTGTTTTTTGGACGCGTACAAAGGTTATCATCAGATCCCGATGTAGCCAGAAGACGTGAACAACACTGCTTTCATCACTGAAAGAATGGCTTTCACCTATAAAATGATGTCGTTCGGACTCCGGAATGCGGGGGCCACTTATCAAAGGGTGGTTGATCGCGTATTCCGAGACCAAGTGGGCCGTAATGTGGAAATCTACGTGGACGACATGGTCATCAAGAGCAAGAGTTTCGGCGATTTAATCGGGGACATGGACGAGACGCTGGGCAGGTTGAAAGAGATAGGGATGAAATTGAACCCGGCCAAGTGTCAGTTCGCCGTCGGGTCGGGGAAATTCCTGGGCCACATGGTATCGAACTGCGGTTTGAATGTGAACCCGAAGAAGGTGCAACCGGTCATGGACATGCCTGCTCCCAGAACAGTGAAGGACATCCAGAGCCTCAACGGGAAATTGGCCGCGATGAACCGATTCTTGTCCCGGGCGGCGGAGAGGTCACTTCCGTTCCTGAAGGTACTCAAGGGGTGCGTTGGCGCGGCCAGAGCCGTACAATGGGGGTCCGTAGAGGACGAAACATTTCGAGAACTGAAGGAACACCTCAAGGTGCTACCGACGCTGTCGCCACCGGAAAGCGGGGAAACCCTATTTCTTTATCTGGTTGCGGGTGCGGAAGTGGTCAGCGGAGCGTTGGTTCGAGAAGAAGGCAAGGTGCAGCGCCCAGTGTATTACGTGAGCAAGACGCTGCAAGGAGCGAAAACCAGGTATACCGATCAGGAGAAGTTGGCTCTCGCCCTTATCCACTCGGCGCGGAGGTTAAGGTCATACTTCCAAGCCCATCCCGTGGTCGTTCTGACGAACGAGCCTCTGAAAGTAATCCTAGCGAAGCCTGAATCGTCGGGCCGACTGGCCAAGTGGGCCGTTGAACTGGGAGAACACGCCATCCAGTACGCCCCCAGGAAGACGATCAAGGGACAAGTGATGGCGGACTTCTTAGCAGAAACCCCTTCAGCAACGGAGACCGAAGGCCCGATGACGGAAACGATGGATGTTCCACGTCGGCCCCGACGTCGGGAGGACAGAACCGACTGGTGGAAACTTCACGTGGATGGGGCGTCAGGCGTCGAGGGCGCGGGGGCCGGTTTGATTGTCACCGATCCCGACGGACGGGAGACCACTTACGCTTTGCGTTTCGGGTTCCCGGCGATGAATAACGAGGCCGAATACGAAGCGCTGATAGCTGGGATGGAAATCGCCAAGAAGTTAGGGGCGAGCAAGCTGGATGCATATGGCGACTCAGATTTGGTGGCCAACCAGTTCAGCGGAGCCTACCAGGCGAAGGAGCCGTCGATGCAGAAGTATTTGGCGAAGGTGAGAGCGCTGGCCACGACTTTCGAAGGTTTCGATGTCACCCGGGTCCCCCGCTCGGAAAACACCCGGGCGGACGCGCTCAGCAAGTTGGCGTCAACCGCCAGCAGTCATCTGTCAAAGGGAGTATTGGTTGAAACGATGACAGCGAGGTCGACGGAAGGTCAGGAACTGCTGGCCATCTCGACTGAACCCCCTAGCTGGATGACCCCGATCAGGGAATACCTGTTTAGTGGACGGACCCCCGAGGACGTCGGCCAGGAAAGACGGCTCGAGAGGAGAGCTCTGGAATTTGCCCTAAAGGACGGCGTACTCTACAAAAAGGGACACCTGCAACCGTGGTTGAGATGCATAACTCCCAGACAGGCGGACCGACTGTTGGCTGAATTGCATGAAGGGACTTGCGGGAGCCACCAAGGGGCGAGGACGCTGGCCCTGAGAGCTTCGCGAGCGGGTTTCTACTGGCCGAACATGAGCTGAGAGTATGTGGCCGTAACAAATGACACTACATTATAAAAAAGTAAAAAATAGAGTAGTTGAATTCATGTTTATAAAAGAATTTAAAAGTAGAGAAAAATATTCATATTTATAAAAACTTTCGAAGTCTTATGTGAAATAGTATTATGATTGAGGTGGATGGATATTCCATTATTATAATATAACGAAGATTGACTGAAAATTCATGATTTTACATAATATTACCGTGCTAATGCACGGGTGTTAACTAGTGGAAACACTAATTGAATAGTGAAGCTAATTTATAAATCTTACAGTTAAATCTCCATATTCACATTATAAAATGATGAGGAAAAGATGGAAAATAGATCAGATAATTATTGGCAGTTAGAATTTAACTAGTTTATTGCAAAAACTAAATGATATATCAATCATACTCTTACATATTGTCTCTACTATTATAGATTTATGATTCAATGGAGCTCAAAATATTTCAATACAAAATTGACAGAAAAACATTTCCACCTAAAGCACAAGAGCAAATCCAACACTAAACTAGGGCTGGCCATTCTTGCTAATAAAAGTCCTCAAGCTGGACTAGATATGATCATGCCATGAACACTGCTAATTAAGCACTAAAACCAGGCTTAGAGGGATATCCCAAAAGCTTGAAACCATGGCTAAGAGCAGCTTCCCAAACCTTGTGAACATCCATCATGGTTTCTCCACATTCATTCACATTCCATCCTTCTAATGCATGAACCATCCCCGCCACGCGCGCTGCACTCACCGCCCTTCTAGGCAACCAGTTCTGCAAAACAAGATCATCATCATCTTCTCTCACCTATCAAGAAAACAGTTTTAAACATATATACATTTGTTTTTGCCATTACCTCACAAGAATCAATGTTTTGGAGGGAAGGCGGAGCGAGCATTGCTGGAGTGTGCATGTAGTAGCAATCACTGCGCACATTTCTTGGAGGGAAGAGTCCAAAGGGGATGAAAATGGTTCCCTTTTGTGCCTTGTGCTGCTCTTCTTCTGTTACTCCATCTCCCATCAGCCACACCTATCACATTTATTTAATTTAAAAATCTATTTTATATGCAGTTCAATTTATATATTATTTGAATTTTTTTTTTAATACCTTGTACTCAGCAGCAATATACTTGGAGAATACTAGGTTACAACTCTGATCAGAGCCAACATGCAGCTTTAGTTTGTCATAATCATGCTCTGGCACATTGACCTTCATATTAGTTAACTTCGTCAGTATAATGACAAACAGAACTCTTATTTTGCAGTCGAAAATCGATAACTTAACCGACCTGGATGCCCTTTTTGCACAAAGCAGAAACAATGGAGTATGCAACTTTGGTGAGAAACTTGCCACTCAAGACAACATTTTTGGTTCCTTCAGGAACGGTGTTGAGGATAATGGCCACTGCCAGGCTGCTTCCATCAACCACCTTCACTCTCAGCTTAGGGTATTTTTGCACAAACAGTTCACCATTTCTGTTTAGTTCCTCACCCTGCAATTAATAAATTAATTTTATAAATGAATATGTATAGTTAGGGTTTAATTGATAATTTGGAGAAACTTGCCTGGTTAAGAAGACCAAGGCTTACAACCTTAGCACCCTTTTCTTCTGCATCTAGAATAGTCTTCTCTATCAGGCCATTAATTGCCCCTACTTGCCATTTCGGACGGAAGTACTGGCAAATAACCCCATTCAATAGCATATAAATAAGAGAAGATTATGTGATATAACAGGCATCTTGCTAGGATCATTCATACCTGGTAAGTGTAGCGAGGAATCACCCTGGTCTGCATCTTCAGGTTTTCCAAGACATTTCTCTCAATGATAAAAGTGCGGCCATAGATGGAAGTGATGATCATGGAGCAAATGGTTATCGGCGACATCAAGAAAGTGTACCAGCTGCTAGAACTGATCAGAGGATTGGATGCAACGTTTGCGAATCCAACTCGAATTTGGTAAATGGATTCAGGGGTGGTTAAATGTGTCAGATGAACCACATCTGGCTCATCTTCTTGTTTCTCCAGAGAGGTTTCATAGAGGGAATCAGTGGACTTATCCATGGTACCATATATGTAGTCATAAATTGGCATGAACAAGCTGTAATTTGTCCGGAATTGTGTGTGGTGCAGAGAGTGATATCTGCACAGAAAACAAAGACAAGAGTCAAAAAATGAATTTAAAAAAGTATACTCATTTATTATGTTCATTGGAAAAATTAGCAATATTTAAGAACAATATTCTGTTTTCGATGTTATTTTGAACTATGCAGAGTAAAATACGGAAGTGCATTTAGTTGTTTGACATACGATGGGGTGTACAAGATGTACTTGAGGGGTGGGAAAATGGAGAACAGCTTCTTGGGGATGAGCTCAAAGTTGCAGTGCCCCATGTTGTTCATCAGATCAAGAAAGGTGACATAGCCAAAAACGGAAACAACCGAAGCAGTTCCGGTATGAACAGTGGTCATAAAGGGTATAGAAAACAGCATATAGTACGAAATATGCTCCGCAAACGGATGAATAACAGCTAACATGCAAAAAGAAATAAACATTGAATCAGAATAAGTTAATTAATTAACAATATTGCTATTCGCAATACATCATTTTACTATTTCCGTTCAATTTACGATATAAATTTAACAATATTCAGGAGACGGTATTATAATTTTAATAATATTTTGAATTACGTTGAGGAAAATATCGGACTGTGCATAAAGTTCAGTTAATTAATTTTTTAAAAAATTGACATATTCAGCATTTGAGGTTAATTACATGTTATGGGTTCGGTGGCGATGGAGGAGTGGTGGTGGGAATGGTAGCGAGAGTAGAGAAAGTGGTGGTGCAAAGCTCTGTGCAGCCAGTAATACAGAAACTCCACAGGGCCTACATGGAGCAAGGCGGCGATGACTACGCCGTCCATTCGCCACCACGGCATCTTCAAATCGACCGGAGCCACCAGTGCGAAGAGGTAAAATATTATTCCGTTGAATATGATGTGGTCATCCCTGCCAAAAAAAAATGCAAAATTGTGCATTTTGCTAATTAGTTAATTCATGAGCTTTGAACCCTAAAACTTCAACAATGTAAATTTGTTACAGCAACTAAATTGCTAATACCGTTGAACTTACAATATTGTGTATTAATATTGCTAAACTTTTCAATAAACATAATAATAAATGAGGATATTTTCATAATTAACTTTGTATCGTATTTTGTATTATATATATAAGACTAAAATATCGGACCGGATATATATCGCAGTAGCTAAAAAAATAAACATGGTGATGGCATTATAGTCTGATTAAAATGTTACTCCATCTTATTTAACTTTCTCAAAATTGGCATCTTGGACTTAATATACAATATTTTATATCATTAATATTAATTAGTATAACATATGCTATATTTTCAATTCATAATACTGTGTATCTTTAGATAGTAATCATCCCAAAGTAAATTATACAAAAATATTCACAGTTAAAATAGTCTTATTTTGACACTAAAGTTAAACCAGACATTTAGAATGGGAGATAAAAGTTTACCAGTTGCTCTCTCGGTCAATTTGGTCAAACTCGATGTTTTTGTCAACGATCCGGGTTTTTCCGGTGGCCGTCCGGTGACGGGAGAAGCTGATCCAGATGAGGTTTTGAAAGGCCCTCGATAATAGGAAAGGAAGGGTGAGTACGTAGATGGTCATTCCTCCATGGCTTTCCTCTTTGGTAAAGTGCGAGTAAATGCTGTGAAGAGCCCATGGCGCCAGCACCAAGTACTTCACCCACCATAAAAATTAGCAGTACACTTATGTATAAGAAGAACATATTGAAACATCAAGGAAGTTCAAAGGCAGATTTTGAAAACTCTGAAAATTTCACTCAAGAGCGGATCTAGGTACAGCGTTGGTATCGCTTGACCAAAAATTGATGGAATGGTCGAAAATTATTGAACGACATTATTGTTTGAAAATTTCCATTTATGAATTTGTCACTGTCGTCACACCTATTAGTGCTATATATCGTTGGTTCGAAAATTGTCTATATCTTCCATTGTTTGTTGAGTGTAATGAAACAAGTTCAACAAGAAGAAGAAGATGTAAAGTATACCTTGAAGCTGCCAAGCGGTGCCCATGGCCAGTCAGTGAGAAATCCAGGGGTTGCTGCCATTTTTTCTTGCTTTGTTTCTCACTGCAGGCTGCTGTATATACTCGTTAAGTCAGTTATACATCATCATTTTATAGAAACATACAAGAAGGTGGGAATAGGTGAAACAAGTATTATACTATTTTTTTATTTTTAAAGTCAAGTGATCAGTATTACTATTCAAATTACTTAGGATCATTGCAGGTGTAATATGAAGCGTCTCCCAATTTTTGAATAAATAAAAAAAAAAATTTGGATCATGGAAAGGTGAAATTAATAAAATAAATAAAAAGTATTCTCTCCATATTCACTGAATGTGTCTCTTTTTCTTGAACTTTTGATACCATAGTACAGTATATAAGGCCATATTCTCTTCACCTTACCGGTAAATTATTTCAGTCGCGAATTTAAGAGAATAAATTAAACTGAATTGAGTTGAATTAATTTACTGACAGACTCAAATGAATAGGTCCTTTTATCTTCAATTATGATAGATGATACGTGTATGTCAAATTTACTAATTGCATTATAGGATTGGAAAAGATAAAATTATCTTTCATAACTTTACTATAATCTAAACCCGAATCAGCAAATTTAGAAACATTTCAAATCAAAATCAAATTTGCATTAGCAACTCAAACCTCCTGCAATTATGTCATTGTTAACCGTGTATTTCAATTGTAAAATATGCATATATTATTTAAATAATTAAACGTGAGAATTAGTGTTAACTCTTTTGCAATTGTCGCGCCGCCTGGTGAGACCGGAACGTTTTTTTATTCTTTTTTTAAAATTAGTTACACAGATGAAATATGACTCATTTCCCTCCCATTTTCTGAATCACTCATCCAAATATTCACACACCGAAAAATGGATATCCTTGTGATTATTGTATGGTGGTTTATGCTCCCTCTATGTTTGATCTGGGGCCTCACTTCGGTTTCAAGGAGAGGCAACCGGTTTCCGCCGGGGCCGGCAACTTTTCCGATCATCGGGAACCTCCACTTAGTCGGCGACCAGCACCATAAATCCCTAGCAAAGCTTGCCAAAATCCATGGCCCAATCATGAGTCTGAAGCTCGGCCAAAGAACCGTCATCGCAATATCCTCCTCGGCCGTCGCCGAAGAAGTACTCCGAAAGCACGATTTGGATATGTCCAGCAGATCAGTTCCTGACGTCCTCAACGCCCAAAACCACTCCAAATACTCCGTCGCTTGGTTACCGGTTGGACCGGAGTGGAAGCTTCTTCGGATAATAATGGCTGCCCACATCTTCTCAGGCAGCCGGCTCGATGCAAGTCAACGGTTAAGGTCTCAAAAAGTCTACGATCTGATCAGCTATTGCAGCGGGAAGTTTGAGACAGGAGATGCCGTGGATATCGGTCGAGCCGGGTTCAGGACCATCTTGAATTTGCTGTCTAACATCATCTTCTCCAGGGATCTAACACTAGTGGAATTGGCACCGGAACACGGCGGTTCCGTGTGCGTTGGACGGCGGTTTTGACCGCCGTCCATGATGGCGCCGTGCAATTGGCGCCACCGATGCACGGCGGTCATAACCGCCGTGTATTGTTCCGGCTAAGTTTCCGAATTCGGAAATCTATCCGGATGTTTATAAATCCGGCTAGGTTTACGAATTCGGAAAGTTAGCCGGATAGAACAAAAAAATCGCCGGCCGAATCGGCCGGCGAAATCAAAACCAACATAAAAACAGTTTCATCCCCAAACCATGGGTACTTGTGGATCGAATAGATCGTACCCGGAAATGCCAAAAACACAAACTATCATACTAATCTATTGATTTTCAGACTAAATCATATGAAAAACACATAATTTAAAGTCAACCTTTTGTTAGAAGAAGGAGAAGGAGGGAGAGAGGGAGAGGGAGAGGGAGAAGAGGGAGAGGGAAAAGAAGGAGAGGGAGAAGGAGAAGGAGAAGGAGAAGAATGAGAGGGAGAGGGAGAGGGAGAAGAGAGGGAGAGGGAGAGGGAGAGGGAGAGGGAGATGGAGAAGGAGAAGAAGGAGAGGGAGAGGGAGAAAGAGAATAAGGAGAAGAAGAAGAGGGAGAGGGGGAGAATGAGTGGGAGAAGGAGAAGGAGAGAGGAAGAAGATGGAGAGGGAGAAGGAGATTATAACTTGCATAAACTTGCAAGGGGAGATCTGTTTGATAACAACCATCCGGCTAAGTTTCCGAGTTCGTAAACTTAGCGGGATGGTTGTAAAACGACAGTTTCTTAAAAAGTCACGCGGAACCGCCGTGTAAACCATCCGGCTAAGTTTTCGAGTTCGGAAACTTAGCCGGATGGTTTACACGGCGGTTCCCTTAAATTCACGCGGAACCGCCGTCTAACGGCGCCGTGTTCCGGCCTGATTCTACTAGTGTAAGCAACCCGCTGAGTGATTCAAAGAACGAGTTCAAGGATTTGGTGTGGGAAATATTGGAGTCGGTTACTAGCCGAATATGGTTGATTTCTTCCCTGTTTTTGGAAGGCTTGATCCTCAAGGCGCTAGACGCCGGATGGATGTGATGATGGTTAAGATGTTGCAAGTGTTCAGAAGTTTGATCACTGAAAGAATAGAGACCAGGATTCATGGTAGCCCGAGCATCGATTTGCTAGATGACTTACTTGATCTTAATAGAGAAAATCCAGACAAGATTAATCTAAACGTGATCGAGCACTTTTTAATCGCAAGTCCCTTCTACTATTCCATCAAAAGCTGCAATTTTTGACCTTTTCAGATTGATCAGGAACATTTTTTCCTTTTATATGCAATTATATATGATGAAGTGTTACACATCATAATAAATTCAACAACATATCATATGACCATATTTGATTAAAAATACTAGTTTAATTTAAACATTTAAAGTAATTAAATTTGACTAAATGAATAGTAATTTGTGCAGATTCATTTGGGACAGAGAGAGTATGTTTTCATTTCATTTCAATCCCGATGCTGATTGTAGGATCTGTTTGCTGCTGGGACTGACACGACTTCAGTCACATTTGAGTGGGCGATGGCAGAGTTACTCAAAAATCCAGGGACCTTAAAGAAACTCCAAGCTGAGCTAGGAGAAGTAATTGGAAGGGGAAGGGTAATACAGGAAACTGATCTGCCTCGTTTGCCTTACTTGCATTACGTTCTGAAAGAAACCTTGAGGATGCATCCACCAGGTCCATTCACGATCCGGAAAGCAAGGAGAGATGTTGAGATTTGTGGCTACATTGTACCCGAGGAAGCACAAGTTCTAGTGAATTTGTGGGCTATAGGGCGCGATGAATCGACTTGGGAGGACTCTTTGGCGATTAATCCTGAGAGGTTTCATGAAATGGAAAGGGACTTTAGGGGTCGGGATTTCGAGTTCATCCCTTTTGGTGTTGGGCGAAGAATGTGTCCTGGACTGTCATTGGCAGTTAGGACTCTTCCAGTGCTTCTTGGTTCACTAGTAAATGTGTATGACTGGAAACTTGAAGGTGGCATTGCACCAAAAGAGCTGGACATGGAGGAAAAGTTTGGGCTTACATTGCAGAAGACACAACCCCTGAGAGCTATCCCAGTTGCCATTCAAGATTCATGGACTATTTAGGGCACCTGCAGTGGAGGCTTTTCAACAGCCTTTTGAGTGGGCTATTACTCACAGTAAGGGTTTTGGACCATACTTTTCGAAAATCCCAGGGAATTTTCGTGGACATGGGCTGAGCATGTCCAACCCCTTCATGATTTGAACACCCCAACCAAAACACGACACGTGGCATATATTCTACCTAACAAGTCACGTGGCAATCTATCAATGTTTGTTGGCATATATTTCAATAATTATATGTGCATACATTTATAAATTATCATCTTTGTAATTAGTATATTATTTTATTATTATACAATTATAGTATACATTAATTATGAGTATATTATTTTATTATTATACAATTATATTATAAATTAATTATGAGTATATTATTTTATTATTATACAATTACATTATACTAATTGTGAGTACATTATTATATTATTATGCAATTATAATATACATTAAATATGAGTATATTATTTTATTATTATACAATTATATATAATGGATATATATAGTACATATTAGTGTGGATAATATATAATGATGTGGATAATATATAATGATGTGTAAAGAGATGGATGATGTGGCAGGCTGAATCACTGTGGAAAAAGCTGAAAAAAGAGGATTTTGGAGGAAGAAAGTGGGATGAGTAACCCATTGATGGGCTGCTCCACCGCAGGTGCTCTTAGATTTAATTTCCAAGTGCGGATGCTTTTATAAATACTTGTACTGTGGAGTTCTTCTGTAAAGAGGAATTCTGTCTGTCTCAACAAAGTCTATGATTGGTTCGAAGAACTTCTCGAGATTCAGGCGGTTCCAGATGATATAACTAGTAAATATGTTCCGCCACACATTAATGTATCTTTTTGCTATTCGGTTAAGTTCTTCATAATATTTATATTTTCAGTTCAGTTTATTTCAATTCAGTTCTAAAATAGATAAACTCGGGAGGACATGGCCTAAATATAGTCAAGATGTGCCAAAAGTAATTTATTTAGACAAGTGTGTGGATATTTTAAATAATATTAGAGGTCGTTTGGTTCATGTGAGAGTTTAATTGATGGAGGAATTTCTATTTCATGGGAATTTTAATTCTCAAAAATCTTAGGAAATAGGAAAAAGTGTTTGGTTCAAGTAAATGGATGGAAGAATTGTAATCTACCTAAGTGAACTTATGTAGAAAACTTCTCATGTTGTGTGGGAGTTTCAAATTCCTAGGAATTTTAGATTCCCACACATTTCTTATTTTCCTCCAACCAAACAACCCAATCAAAACTAAATTCCTGGGATTTTGTTTTTCCCACATACTTTATCTCATACCAAATGAGCTCTTAGTATTTATTTTTCTATTTTATTAGAGAGAAGCAATTATACAAAACTTTTTTTCTCAAAAAATTTTATAAAAATTTGCTTGCATTTTCGGATTAATACATATTTTACTTTATACTTACTTATATATAATACTTTGTTTAAATATATAGTGTAATTCCATAGTCCTTGGTAAACCCACACCGGACATCTGCTACTCAATGGTCATTTGGTAAATGTCAAATGTCAAAATGTCAAAAAATTAAAGAGAAACTATAAGTTCGATCTCAAAAGTCTATAAATATATATCTCCATCTATTGTACATGGTTGAAGTTAAAAAATCACACATCTTGGCGAGCGCCATGGTAGCATCAGTAACTCAGTTAAAACTTCTGAACCGGCCTCTCCTGGATGCAATAGGGTCACTTGCTCCAACATCCCTCTGTGCTCTAGAAAATATCCGACACATTCAACATTTGATGCTATAAAGTTATACAATGAGATTCGTCTAATACTGTGAACTAAACATTCTATGGCCGGCACAACAGGAACAAATTCAACTACATTGATGGATGTCTATGACCCTTGCTTGACCACGAACCCATCTCACGACCTGATCTGCAAAACAAAGCCTCGGGTGTCCCGAGGGTAGACACTCCGACGCTCAAATTAGTATGATGCGTAAGGCGTATTGTATGTAAGATAATAGATAGAGAGGTTTACCAAACCTTCGGTATTTATATGGTACAATCCGTAGATCACCAAAATATGTATTTATGGTATGAATACAACTCTTATGGGAATAGTAGTTGTATTACCATGTATATAGGAAGTGTATTTCGGTCATGGTTATATTATCATGTTTAAGAGGATGTGTATTCCTTGTAGAACATTCATATTATACGCATTCATTATAAGGATTAGGATTGATGGACCCGTAAATCCACCCTCCGCGTGGCTTGAGCCCACGACCCTTCTCGGGCCCTGGTCCGAGTATGATTGAGGCCCGAATATGAACCATGGACTTATCAGTAGCCCTAAGGTAGATCTTCAGAATTTAGAGTACTCCATCTCGAAGTTTGAAGGAAAGGCTTGCTTCTCGAGGGAAAACCAATAACTTGAGGGATAGTAACTCGGGGTGTTAAGCTCGGGGGTATCAGCGTGAGACTAACCACTCGGGCTAAACCTTCTGAATATCTAGCTTAAAGTTCTTTCGTATTCCATCAGGACACGTGGACGGTTGGATCTGAATCTGTCTTCTTGAATTCTGAGAGGACTGACACGTGGTCTTGATTCATTGTATCTTCTGGCGGTGGAGAAGACCAACCTTCCAATTGCCTGCATCGTTTCGCGAGTCGAGGTAATTACTCCGCGTAAATGCGTGTTAATTACTGGCTATATAACCAAGTAATTTTTCTTGTTCTTATCATCAATCTTCATCCAAGTATTCTGCATTTCCAATCTCAGAAAAAAATCTTCAAATTTATCTTTTTTTCTTCATATATTCTCTTCCCCACATTCTCTGTATTGTCATGTCTTCAGTGAACTCCAGCGTTCCTTCTAGCAACGTAGAGAATGTTGTTGAAGAAAGAGCCCCAACTGCTCGTGACTTAAGTACCTTGTTTTTAAAGGTTGAGTCTGGGGAGTTGATGGAGGTGACCATTGCTACACCATTGCAGGCAGTAACTGCGGTGGCGGAGATGGTGCCTCTGGGTCAAATACAGACCCGAATGCGGAGCCCCAAGTTGATAAACGGGGTCCGGTGGCCGGTGGCACAAGTGATGTCACCAAGGTGGTTGACGAAAAGACCCTGCAATTTTTGAAGTCATGCAGGTTGTCATACCCCGTCGAGGCTGATTTGAGGCTCGAGAATAAGACCACTCCGGTCAAGGATCTCGTGTGCCCCACTCGAGGGGTAGTATATAGTAGGTTTCTGCAACAGGGATTGAGTTTTCCTTTTCCTCCTGTGTTTTTGGAGTTTCTGCAGCATCATCGGCTACACCCTTGTCAAATTTACATTGACCACTCCGGTCAAGGATCTCGTGAGCCCCACTCGAGGGGTAGTATATGGTAGGTTTCTGCAACAGGGATTGAGTTTTCCTTTTCCTCCTGTGTTTTTGGAGTTTCTGCAGCATCATCGGCTACACCCTTGTCAAATTCACTCCAATGTTGTGGTGACAATGGTGGCTTTTATCTCCTGGTGCTCTCGAAAGGACTATGAGCCGAGAGCCTGGATCTATTTAATTAGAAGATTGTTCAAGTTGTTCTCTTTCAAGGAGCGTGAGCACATTACCCTTACTCCTCGGAATGGCAAGGTCTTCACTTTTCCTTATAACAGCGGCAATTGGAAAGACATTTGGCTAACCTTTGATCGAACCAAATATGAGGTTCCTGACTGGAACTCGAAGCCGAAAGACGTTGTGCCTCTTGATGGGGTCTTCGGTATTCCTACTCATTTAAAGGGCATCGTTTAGGAGTTTTTGAAGGAAAAGATCGTCTTCCAGGAGGGAGGATTTGTGTGAAGGGCTCATGGCTCGGTGTGGCAGTGGCCTTCTGTCACCTATTCCTATCTGCTAGACGTTCCTCGGTCAAAATCTACATCCAGCTACCTGAAGAAGGATCGAGATTGGACCCTCCCTGATAAAATACAGGGGGATAAGAAGGAAGTCAAGAAGCGAGCAGTTAGGAAATCACCCCAGAACCAGGATGACTCTTCCTCTAGTCGGTCCCCTTTAGGTAATGTCTTGATTTGCGTACTGTAGGAATACTTTCTTCCATATTGTAACTAAAAATTTCTTCTTCTATATGCAGCATCTGCTCCAAAGAAAAAGATCAAGAAGAGGAAAGCAGTCCTCGAGGTCGTAGAGGAGGAGGCAGAGGTGTCCAAGGAGATGGAACCGGAGGTTGGGGAGTCCTCAGATGGCGATGAATCTGACCTTGAGCTGGTGATCCCTGAGGATGTGCCTCTAAAGAAGTTGAAGTATTATCTGAGTCGCCCCAAGGAAGAGGATGGTCAGGCTTCTCGGAAGTCTTTCAAAAAGTATCCCTTTGTCTCTGAGGTAGTGATTTTCCTTGTCATATTTTGTGAACTTTTAAGTGTCACATATCAGGTCTTTATATATCTTCTATTTTGCAGCTGATGGTAGATATATCCATGCTCGGACGTCGGACCAAAGGTGAGATCAAACACCTGTATAACTCTGTGGAGGAGTTACATTCCAGGTGCCGGGCTCTCAAGGCCGATAAGGAGGAGATGAGGGATATTATCTCATCTTTAACGACTGATTCAGTGGTGCCTCCTTCATCTGTCTCTGCTCCATTGGATTTGACTCACTTGGAGGATAGGATGAAGCAGCTCGAGGCTGAAAATAAGGCCTTACTGCTGGCAAGAGAGTCCGAGAAAAAAGAGCTGAAGATGTACCTGGAAACCGTGGATGAGCTGACGCAGACCTTGGCTTCAGATGAAAAATTAGAGGATCTGAAACGGCTTCTTAAGCTTTGGGGTGCCTTCATTGCTTGTAGTCCCGAGTTTAAGGATCACCGGGAGGAGTATGGAGACTTATTCCATGACTCCGAGCAGCACAAGATTTTGGATAAAATCTTGTTGTTGTGTCAATCTGACAAGGAGATAGAGGTTATGACGTCCATCTTCTCTCACCCGGATGCTGCTGATGAGCTCTCTGCCTTGACTGCTAGTGACTGGGTTCCTGGAGCCAAGTTCTTGGATGCATTGGGTCCCTCCGAGAAGATAACGACATCAGGAGATTTATTAAAGCTCATTGTAGCAAGATATCCTGACTTGTCCTTTCTCGGTGAGAGGTTCTCCATTCCTTCAGGTAGTAAGGCAAGTTAGCTTTAGCTGGCTCATTGGCATCTCCTCATCAGCTTCGGAACTCTGGGTTTACTCCTTTGCACATGAACCTCGGTCTCATGATTTACTGGAAAGGAGCTCCCGCCCTATTGGCAAAGCTGAGGTACTCGGGGATAAGGTCTTCGCAGTTATCCATGATGAACACTCTGCGAACATATTGATGTTGAAAGTCTTGCGGATTTCATCAGGAGTCTTTCCCTTAATCATGTCAGCAACAGTCTGGCAAGTGAGGTCAAGCATATTCTTGATGTTGTTGGGCTTCTTCCTCGGTCCTTTTCTGATAAGGCCTTTAATGTCACAGCGTGCAGAAAAGTTGACAATAGCCCATCTCTTAAGTGCCACTTCTGGTGAAATTCTAGAAGACCCTGTTGGGCGTATTTAGAAGTATCATATTCTGATGTAATAACATCTTCTTCATGAACTTTGTATCAAATTTCGAGGTTTTCCTCTATGCATCCCTTTGGAAATTAGAAGTATCATATTCTGATGTAATGACACCTTTGATATGAACTATTTGTGTTCGAGGTTTGCCTCTTTGCCGATCCACTTGGATTTTTTAGAAGTATCATATTCTGATGTAATAACACCTTTTGATATGAGAATTTAACTTCTGTTCTTGAGGTTTTTCCTCTTTATTTTGAGATGATTGATTTTTTAGCACGTCTGCCCTTTTAGTCTATAGACTTCAATCAAGCACTTTTGTGAAGTACTTTTTATCTCGAACCTATCTCTTTTATTCAAAACGATTGGTATTTTGAATTTTGGATTCAAATAACTTATTTTATATAAGCTGACCAATCATGCACTTTATGAAGCATATTGTTTTGAATAGCAATCAACGTCATACTTTATGATAACAATCCTCTTTTTATAAAAGGAATTTAAGATTTCTCATTAAAAGATAGGTGTAAAAATAACATGACTTCAATCTAAGTTTATAACTTTAGGAATAGAACTAAAATAAATAGTGAGTTTGAGTTTGAGTACCCGTTTGTGCTAGAGCATAATTGTCTCAGACCTTGATGAGGTTCTCGGACATTATTGATATTCTCAAACCTTTGTGAGGCTCTTTCTCGAGTTTTATCTTCTGTGATACTTTCGTAAGTTAATCACGTTCCATCTTCGTGGTATGGGTTCGCCCTTCATGGTTTCCAAGAGGTAGCTTCCCCCTGGATGGGATTCTAGGATTCGATACGGACCTTCCCAGTTCGGGGTTAGCTTCCCTTCAACTTCTTTCTTACTTTTCTCGTTTAACCTCATTACAAGGTCTCCTTTAACGAAGGTGGCTAAGCGAACTCTTCTATCATGGTAGCGCTTAACTCTTTCCTTCACCTTGGCTTCATGGATAGTAGCATTAGCTCTCTTCTCTTCAGAAGGTCAAGGTCGAGACAGAGGTTTTCGTCATTGGCAGTACCATCATCATCTTCTGATTGAGAGGTGCGGGCAGAGGGGACTCCAATTTCCATGGGGATGACCGCCTCGGACCCGTAGACTAAACTGTATGGAGTTTCTCCGGTTGCAGTAGCTGGTGTAGTCCTATGGGTCCAGATCACGCTCAGTAGTTCTTTAATCCAGTTTCCTTTAGCTCCTTCTAGGCGCTTCTTGATGCCATTTATCAGGGTTCGATTTGTAACCTCCACCTTGCCATTAGCTTCTGGATGATACGCTGAGGTAAGCTTCTGATGTATGCCGTAATCCTCACACCATTTCTTGAAGGGGTTGTTGGTGAATTGTGCTCCATTATCTGTCACTATGTATCTCGGGATGCCATAGCGACACACAATGTTCTTCCAACAGAAGTTGATAACCGTCTTGCCAGTTATGTTGGTCAAGACTTCAGCTTCTACCCACTTTGAGAAATAATCAATGGCCACAATAAGGTATTTGAAATTACCAGGGGCTATAGGAAAAGGTCCGACAAGATCTATACCCCATCGGACGAATGGCCAGGATTCTTGGATGGTAATCATATTTTCTAGAGGCACATGGATCATCTTGGCAAATCTCTGACACTGGTGACAAGAATCGATATATCTCTTGGAAACTTCCAACATCGTAGGCCAGAAATAACCCATTTGTAGGAGTTTACGGGTAACTGTGTGTGGAACTTGGTGACTACCACAAACTCCTTCATGTGGTTCTTGTACTAAGTGCTCAGCGTCGGAAGGCCCGACACATTTGAGCAAAGGCTGGAGATATCCCTTCTTATATAGGGTGCCTTCATGAATGACATATTTTGGTTCTTTAACTCGGACCTTCCGTGCCAGATGTTTGTCCTCGGGGAGGGTTCCCGTTCGAAGGTACTCAATATAGGGGTTCATCCATGTGTCTAAGATGTCAAGAGCCATGATGCTGCTTTCTTCATAACTTCTTTTCGCTAGGGTTTCCATCAGCAATTCTGGAGAAGATCTAATGTTTAGGTCCGAGGATGCAAGTTTGCTCAGTGCATCTTCTTTATGGTTTCCTTCTCGGGGGATATGATTCAGTTCATAATGTCGGAATTGATTTAGGAGAGGTTTAACTATCTTGAGGTACTTTTGGAGACTGTTGGGTCTCGTATTCGCCTTTGACCTGCTGCACCACGATCTGCGAGTCACTAAAGATCTCGAGGTCTCCAACATCGTGATCCTTTGCCAGCTTTAACCTGTGATGAGGGCTTCATATTCTGCTTCATTGTTAGTGGCTCGGAAATCAAAATGGAGAACGTAAGGATGGTCCTTTCCCTCGGGGCTAGTGAGCAAAACTCCAGCACCACTTCCCCCCGAGTTGGAGGATCCATCTACATATAATCGTCATCTTCCTGTGTCTGGAACTGGATCTTGTTGATTGATCTCCACTGGTTCAACAGATTCCATTATGAAATCGATAAGGCCTGACCCTTGATGGCTGTCCGAGGCTTATACTGTATATCATGTTCTCCCAACTCGATGGCCCACTTCATCATCCGTCCCGAGGCATCCGGTTTCTGGAGGATTTGCCTAATCGGGTAGTTGGTCAGGAGGACTATCGTATGTGCTTGGAAGTATGGCCACAACCATCGAAAGGCATGTACAAGGGACAATATCAAGCGCTCGAGAGGGGTATATCTGGTCTCGGGCCCCTGTAGAGCTCTGCTTACATAATATATTGGGTGCTGTGATCCTTCCTTTTCCTTGACCAACACGGCACTAATGGCTAGCTGAGACGTAGATATATATAAATAGAGGGTTTCCCCTTTGTCTGGTTTTGACAGTGTCGGAAACTGTCGGAGATGGTCTTTAAGTGCTTGGAAAGTTTCCCCACATTCATGTGACCACTCAAACTAGTTTTCCTTCTTAAGGATATTGAAAAAGGGCAAGTGCTTTTATGCTCCTTTAGAGAGAAATCGGCTGAGGGCCGCGAGGGATCCTGTCAGTTTTTGTACGTCTTTGACAGTCTTCGGAGGTTGCATATTTTGCAAGACCTCTATCTTCTCGGGGTTTACTTCAATTCCACGATTAGATACCATGTATCCTAGGAATTTGCCTGCTCCAACACCAATGGTACACTTAGCGGGGTTCAACTTGAGATTGGATGCCCGTAGTGTGCCAAAGGTTTCCTTTAAGTCGTCAAAGAAGGCATCATAACTGCGGTTTTTTACCACCATGTCATCCACATAGATCTTGAGGTTGCGTCCAATCTGAGATTTGAACAACTTGTCTACTAGTCGCTGGTAAGTAGCTCCGGCATTCTTCAATCTGAAAGGCATCATCTTGTAGCAGAAGGTCCCCCTGTCAGTTATGAAAGAGGTTTTCTCCTTATCTTGTTCTGCCATGGGAATCTGATGA
Source organism: Sherardia arvensis (assembly GCA_948330725.1). Lineage (NCBI taxonomy): Eukaryota > Viridiplantae > Streptophyta > Magnoliopsida > Gentianales > Rubiaceae > Sherardia > Sherardia arvensis. Next base: position 36,672,712 of record OX415236.1, on the reverse strand, counting down.
TATCCCTTAAAGGCATCAAAAAAGGCTAGTACTTGGTATCCAGCGATCGCCTCAACTAGTCGGTCGATCGAGGGTAAAGGATAGCTTTCTTTAGGACAACAATCGTTCAAGTTGGTGAAGTCAATACACATTCTCCACTTTCTGTCTGGCTTTTTAACCATTACTGGGTTAGCTATCCATTCGGGTACTGCACTTCTTCGACTATACGGGCTTTAAGTAGCTTGTCTACTTCTCCAATGGCTTCAACTCGATCTAGTGCAAAAATGCGTCGTTTCTGCTTTATGGGCTTCTGTGAGGGATTGATATTCAGGTAATGTTCTGCCAGACTAGGGGATACTCCTACCAGGTCATTGGTATCCCGGGAATAGACATCTATATATTGGTTAAGGAGATCTCGAAGCTTGGTCTTTATCTCGGGGGGTAGGATAGTTCCAACCTCAACGGTTCCTGATTCTCCGAGTTGCATCGGCTCGGATTCGGAGTACTTGGCTGGTTCAAGATCCTCATTCTCCGGTTCTTGGATAGCTTGAATTGTGCAGACTCGAGCTAATTGTTGATCGCCTCGGACCGTTGCTATCCCTAGGTTCGTAGAGAACTTCATTGCCAAGTGGTATGGGGACCAAATGGCTTTTGCTTAGCACATCCAGGGTCGTCCGAGGATTATGTTGTATGGCGCTCTGGAGTCGATGACCGCAAAGGTGCAACGGAGGGTCATACTCCGAGGACCATCTTCCACTCGCACTGGTAAAGTGATCTCTCCTAAAGGAATTATAGGATCGCCCGCAAATCCCGAGATGGGGTTCGTGGGTACGAGATTTCTTTTGTCCAGTCCCAACTGTTCATAACAGCTGAGAAACATGACTTCTACTTCACTCCCCCCATCTACCAGAACTTTTTTAATCACATTATGGTTTATATCGACTGTGATTACTAAGGGATCTGAATGAGGGAATTGATTAGGAACCGCATCCTGAGTTGAAAAAGTAACGGTTCCATCAAGGCGAGATCTTTTGTTCTCCCATTCCTAGGGAGAGGCTTTTTCGGGCAAACGGTGGACACCATTGATGCTTCTTCCTACTTTCTGGTTGGTGGCGTGGCTTATCTTGTCGCGTCATGGTTGGCATCGATGCTTCTTGCTCCCGTCAGGGTCAAAAAACGGATTCGTGTACTCCTACGAAGGTTTTAGCCGGATCAGCCATGAGTTTGAAGGCCGTATAGATAAAAAATAACAAGCGGGTCCCACTGGGCGTGCCAAATTGATGGATGTCTATGACCCGTGCTTGACCACGAATCCAGCTCACGAACTGATCTGCAAAACAAAGCCTCGGGTGTCCCGAGGGTAGACACTCCGACGCTCAAGTTAGTATGATGCGTAAGGCGTATTGTATTTAAGATAATAGATAGAAAGGTTTACCAAATCTTCGGTATTTATATGGGTACAATCCGTAGATCACCAAGATATGTATTTATGGTATAAATACAACTCTTCTGGGAATAGTAGTTGTATTACCATGTACAGAGGAAGTGTATTTCGGTCATGGTTATATTACCATGTTTAAGAGGATGTGTATTCCTTGTAGAACATTCATAATATACGCATTCCTTATAAGGATTAGGATTGATGGACCCGTAGATCCACCCTCTACGTGGCTCGAGCCCACGACCCTTCTCGGGTGATGCGTATTATACGCAAAAACACTTGATGTAACCGAAACAACGTAAACACACGAACTGGGTTGATAACTAGCTAACAACTGAAGCTAAATTATCGAGGTAACCACCGCGAACACCTGTCCTCGGGCGATTCAACTGAATCTAGAAATTGAACAACTGTCAATTATTTAGGAAACTCCTTATATTTATCAATAAACTCTGAATAAAATTACAATATGAAGGCTATATTTATAGCCGAATTCTAGATCATAATCCTACCTAGAATCTGAAAATAATAATCCTTTCCCAACTATGAAACAAATAACAAATCCTATTCCTACTATGAAAACGAAAATCTTACCGGATTAAAAAACCCGTTAGGGAAAAACCTTGGTAAGATTGGAAACCTAATTTATTATATCCGTAGGTCCAATATGGATTTCGTCAACCCATAAGGACAACAAGGCTTGGTCTACGGCTTGGCCAATACCCTTCGTATCACCAATACCCTTCGTATCATCCTCCCCTTCTTCGGAAAGAATTGGCCTCAATTCTTCAAGAGCATCATCGTCAATGTAAGGTGACAAAGCCCCTACATCGAAAGTTGCATGCACGGCGCCATATTCTCCTGGTAGATCAATCTTGTAGGCACTATCTCCAATACGCTCCATGACACGGAAAGGACCATCAGCTCGTGGCATTAACTTATTTTTTCGTTTGGCCGGAAAACGCTCTTTTCGCAGATGTAGCCATACCAAATCTCCTTCACGAAATTCAGGTTGTTTCCGATGCTTGTTTGACTTCTTCTTGTAAATCTCATTAACCTTTTCAATCCGAACCTTCACCTGTTCATGGAACTTTTTCATGTCCTTAACTCGATTCTTTGCATCGACATGTATCATTTGTTCTCGGTTCATGGGTACATGATCGATAGGAAGACAAGGATTTACTCCATATACAGTCTCAAACGGTGAATGTTTGGTAGCATAAGTTGGAGTGCGATTATAAGCAAATTCGGCATGAGCTAGCTTGAGATCCCAATCCTTTTGAGTCTTATTCACCAAACCTCTTAACAACGTTCCAAGCGTCTGATTCGTCACTTCCGTTTGTCCATCAGTTTGAGGATGATGGGAGGTACTAAATAATAGTTTAGTTCTCAACAAACGCCATAATGATCGCCAAAAATGACTTGAAAATTTGGTATCCCGATCGCTCACAATAGTAAGAGGAACCCCATGTAGACGTACAACTTCCCTGAAATATAAATCCGCAACATGGCTTGCATCGTCGGTTTTATGGCAAGGAATGAAATGAGCCATCTTGGAGAAACGGTCTACTACCACCATAATAGCATCCTTCCCTCTCTGCGTTCGAGGCAACCCAACGATGAAGTCCATAGATACATCTTCCCAAGGACCTTCCGGAACTGGCATTGGAGTATAGAGTCCTTTGTGAAAAACACTTTTCGCCTTTTGACAGGTGCTACAACGTGAGATTATAGCTTGCACATCTCCGAACATTTTTGTCCAGTAAAAATGTTCCTGTAATATCTCCATCGTCTTGTTGATGCCAAAATGTCCAGTAATGCCTCCACCATGAGCCTCTCGTACCAATAATTCTCGAATATAACTTTTTGGAATACATAAATGGTTTCCTTTAAAAAGATACCCATCTTGCAGCAAGTAGTTACTATTTGTTCCTTCCTCACAGTCGTGCATGATGTTGCTAGAATATGGATCATCCTTGTAGTATTCTTTTAACAATTCAAACCCAAGCAGCTTCGCATCCAGAATTGTAAGCATTGAATGGCGGCGTGACAAAGCATCTGCTATGACATTATTCTTACCGTCTTTATACTTGGAAGAGAAATTAAAAGACTGTAAAAACTCGACCCACTTCGCATGCCTTGGATTAAGTTTATGTTGTCCGTGAATATACTTGAGCGCCTCATGATCAGAATGGAGAATAAAACGACTTGGTCGTAGATAGTGACTCCAATGATCCAAAACACGAATAAGTGCATAAAATTCCTTATCGTATGTTGAATAATTCGCTCTCGCCCCTCCCAGTTTCTCACTAAAATAAGCAATAGGTCTTTTGGCTTGAAGTAATACGGCACCAATCCCTACTCCGCTAGCATCACATTCAACTTCAAAGGGTTGCGTAAAATCAGGCAAAGCTAAAACTGGCGTGCGACATAGATGGTCCCTTATGGTCTCAAAAGACTTTTGAGCTGCCATAATCCACACAAATTTTCCATTCTTCGTTGTCTCCGTCATAGGACTGGCCAAGGTACTGAACTCTTTTATGAACCTTCGGTAGAAGGAAGCTAAACCATGAAAAGATCTCACTTCTGTTAAGGTCGTCGGTGTAGGCCATGATTTTATTGCTTCAATCTTGGATTGGTCAAATACATCGCTGAACTTATCCAACAAATTCAACACCTTGGGATCCAGATTTCTCTCCCCTTCTCGATTTTTCACATTCGCAACCAGAAGATAAACAGTTTCTCCCTGGTCGATCTCTTGACATACCTCTTTTTCATTTGCAAATAGCGATGGTTTAGGGGCTTTAAATATATCAGCCGGCGCCAATGGTAATAATCGAAATTTCCTTTTGTTCTTCTCGATTACGTAACTGTTTTTCTGGCCACAATGCTGAGATACACGGTCAAACTGCCATGGACGTCCTAATAAAACATGGCAAACTGTCATGGGCACTACATCGCAGAGTATTTCATCTTTGTATTCGCCTATAGAAAATGAAATTAGTGCTTGGCGATTAACTTTGACTTCATCCCCATCACTCAACCAACGTAATCTATATGGCGCTGGATGGACCTTCGTTAGTAACTTCAGTTTGTCCACTACTTCAGTGGAGACTGCATTAGTACAACTTCCTCCATCAATTACCAAATTACATAGTTTGCCTTGAATTAGGCAACGAGAATAAAACAGTTGCTCTCGTTGTTCATGACCTTGGTTAACTGACGTACTATGAAGAGCTCTCCTAACCATTAGGCTTGCCCCATGATCTGCTGCTGACACGTCTAGTACCTCATCGTGATCCTCATATGTTGTGTCGTTTTCTGGAATCGGTTCCGTTAGCAAGGCTGCTCTTTCCAGATCTTGAATTGTCTGAATTTCCATCATGGTTAATGCCCTCTTGTTGGGACATTGGTTCTTAAAATGCCCGTACCCGCGACAGGTGAAACACTTCAACTGGGTGAGGTCTCTTTCTTCTGCAGCTGGGTTATCCGGTCTTATCTTTATAGGAGCAGGAGGTGTAGTCTTTGATCCACTATAACTCCCATTAGACCCTGGATTTGTAGCATATGATCTCGAAACAATTGTCTTAGTGGGTGTTTCTTTCATCAAAAGTTGTTTCTCACATGTTGTAGCTAACTTACATATTTCAGCAAATGAAGAATAGGGTTGCAATTCTATCATATTTGCTATGCTTTGCTTTAATCCTCCTAGATAACGAGCCATCTTTTGTTCCGGAAGTTCCCGTACTTGGCATTGCAAAGTTAGCTTCTCAAATCCCTTCGTATATTCATAAACTGACATAGATTCTTGCTTGAATCTAATCATTTGAATATAGCAATCATTCAGATAATTGGCTGGTACAAAACGCCGACGCATAGCCTTCTTTAATTCCGTCCAGGTATCTATCATAGTCTGCTCATTACGTCTCCTTTCGTTATTTTCTTCTTCGAACCATAGATAAGCTAGACTGTTCAGTTTTAACTTAGCCAAGTTGAAACTTTCCTTATCGTTGTATCCTTTGTATTCGAATACGCGATCAGCTTTGCACACCCACTCCAGATATTCCTCTGCACCTGTGTTCTCACCGAACTCGGGTATATCCAGCTTTAGTCCTCGATCATCGTGTTGACGTCGATTATGATGAATGCTTTCATCATATGAACTAAACCCCGTCAGTTGTCCTGGTTTTCGTTCTTCTATAGACTTCTTGCCTTTCGACTCCTCGAGGAGTAACCCTATTAATGTTTCCAGTTTAGTCATACGATCTTCCATATTTTTATCTCTATCCTCCATGACCGTTCACAAACTAGAATTTGTGAAAGCCTTGCTCTGAATACCACTTTGATGCGTATTATACGCAAAAACACTTGATGTAACCGAAACAACGTAAACACACGAACTGGGTTGATAACTAGCTAACAACTGAAGCTAAATTATCGAGGTAACCACCGCGAACACCTGTCCTCGGGCGATTCAACTGAATCTAGAAATTGAACAACTGTCAATTATTTAGGAAACTCCTTATATTTATCAATAAACTCTGAATAAAATTACAATATGAAGGCTATATTTATAGCCGAATTCTAGATCATAATCCTACCTAGAATCTGAAAATAATAATCCTTTCCCAACTATGAAACAAATAACAAATCCTATTCCTACTATGAAAACGAAAATCTTACCGGATTAAAAAACCCGTTAGGGAAAAACCTTGGTAAGATTGGAAACCTAATTTATTATATCCGTAGGTCCAATATGGATTTCGTCAACCCATAAGGACAACAAGGCTTGGTCTACGGCTTGGCCAATACCCTTCGTATCACCAATACCCTTCGTATCATCGGGCCCTGGTCCGAGTATGAATGAGGCCCGAATACGAACCATGGACTTATCATACATCTTCACATATTCTGTACTTGAGATCTTCCAGATTCGGTGCTTTTTTTAGCATACTCCGTGTGAAGGAATCCTAAACAAGTCAAATTATGAAATTGAGGCCAAGAATAGTTAAGGCCTGCCACATTGACATAATTTAAACCAAGAATTTTGACAATGTTAAACTTCGATATTCTTGATGATGGCACAAAAAAACCACCTTTATTGAATAAATCAAGTAGATGTGCTGTTTTCATATGCTGGCTCTTGGAAAAACTTAATTTGACTTGGCTGTAGGAAATATAGATGAAATCTCGAAGAAATGGAGTTTTAATATCAATGGTTATTTTTTTATGATTATCATAGACGATGATTTCAAGGATTTTGAGAGTTGAGGAGAATATCATGTCTAACATTAGATTCACCGCCTTTGCCACAATGGAACTTAACATGTATATGAATTGAAATCGTCGATCATCAAACCTGAAACATTTGGATATGGATTGAAATTCTAACCATTCGAGGCGCAACTTCTTGAGCTTGGGAAGCAGTACGAACTCGGGGAATTTAAGGATTGTGACTATTGTACATAGCTTTAGTACAACCAAAGTATTACTCACAAATAAGTCACTAGGGGGATTTTGAAGAGCAGCGACCCACAAATTCACCGGAAACTTTTCTGACAACTTTGGGAGTTTGAGTCGAAACTCCGATATGGACGTTTTGCACAGCATGAACCTCCTGCTAACAAAATCAGAGAAAGGTATGGAACGTCCAGTAATATCGTTATCCACGTCAAACTACGGGTTGGGAATGTCCAGAAAAACCTTTTTCCATCTTTTAGACAGTATAGATGTTCTGGCTGCATATTTTGTGGGTATGAATGACAGAATATGGAAGATGGGAGAATCAGGCAAATTACTGAGTCTATCTTTCATGAACCAAGACTTTCCGGGATCTTGGCATAGTTCTAAGAAGTCTGAATGTTCCTTTTGAGGTCCTAGATTTGGAGAGTTGAAATTTTGAGGAATATAATGAAGATTAAACCCTATAGGTTTAAATACTAAAATAAGGTTAAACAATTGACCTCTCCCAACACAATAACAATTGTACTTGCAAAAATATGACTAATAATAATTAATCATTATAAAACATAATTAAAAATTGCAAGTAATTGAAACTATATAAGGTTAAACAATTGGCCTCATCCAATACAATAACAATTGTAATTGCAAAAATATGGCTAATAATAACTAATCATTAATTTTTAATTAAAGATGGCTAGCAATTGAAACTATATAAGGTTAAACAATTGACCTCGTCCAATAGAATAACAAATTGTACTTACAAACGTATGGCTAATATAAATTAATCATTATAAAACATAATTAAAGATTGCAAGCAATTGAACCTATATACTCAAGCTCACAATCATAACTCTGGTTGAAATTCAATCCACATTTTGAGGAGCACCGTGGTAGCCACCAAAGTTGACATTCTTGAATCGACATTGCTCGGTGGCTCTAGACTCACTTTCACCAGCGCAACGCTCCATGCTTTAGAACATATTGACTAACTCAACGACCACTTTACAAACACAAGTCAAAACTTCTGATACAATCCGCTAATAGCTAATAGTTCATACTCTACTAACATCGAGGAGAAATCGAGGTGACCGGTGGTTTCGGCATCTTATAAAATCGGTGGATATCAGAGTGGTGGAGTTTAACCTCAATATGTGATGCAGTCACCATTTATTTCCGAAGGGCAGTATGGCAGGCAGCAGAGTTCCTTTTCATGAGGAGAATCTCTGGCCAGAACGGGTTTCAAATGTGATGCACACATATTCATTGCTTAAACTATCGTCGAGAGGATTTAAAATTATGTTTAATGATGGCTTGGGAGCAGTGATTCTCAACAGTGATGGGCGGTTTATAGCAACAGGTATAAAGAGAACTTAGGGAGTCTCTGATCTCTTTGTTGTTGAAGGCTTGTCTTTTTACAGGAGGCCATTAACTTAGCAAAGAGACACAACTTAAATGATGGGACTTTTATGGGAGATGCAATGAACTTGATTCGTATGGCACGTGCTGAAAAAGTCATGAGCTTAATATGTGAGCAGTTCATTTCACAAGCTTCAGCTTTGTGTTAGTTTACTAGAGATTGTAATGTTATTACACACTCATCAGATAATTATGTTAAGTTGAGTGCCAGATACACATTTGTGTGAGATTCGTCCTTAACGTTCCTTTCCTTTTGTCAAACGATATCTCTATGTGATATATATTTCTAAAATGACATAGTAACAGTTTCATAACTTTTAAAAAGGTTCAACTTTAAAGAGAATTTGTCTAAAAATAGTTTCATTTTAGTAAAATGCAAGTTTAAATATATTTACATTTCTCAACTAAGTTTTTATTAATAACAAACATTGCATTAATTAATTTAAATTGAATTTATTACAGTGGCCTGGACATGTTCATTGTGAACCTCTTTCCTTAGAACTTTTGAAAACCAAATTACAGGGAAAGAAGTAACTAAATTCCTGATATCTTTTACCAGACTTGCAACTTGCTATGGTGGTTTACCTTCTTGATTCTGGATGTAGGAAACCAACAACTAGGAATCAGTCTTGACGTTCAATCTTTGTGGTTGCAAATGCATCATATTTGTTAAGGCCTTCCATCAAGCGTATAGCTCCGCTTGTAGCGGGGAGAAAGCTCTGAACTTGTCTTCTCTAATCCATTGATTTTGATGTACATAATTGCATGGTGTACAAGTCCATGCAGCTGCTGCACTTCCTAATTCTTTTTTGTAAGCAACGTCAAGTCTCACCTTCCAGTATTGTTGAGCCAAGTCTCAGCTTGGGTCTTGTGATGGGAAGTGTTGTTGTGGTAGCTGCACTTCATCAATATCCTCCCAAGAACCTCGTAACTGGGTACTTGTTAGGTTTGCATTTTCTGCTTGCACTGCTTGTATGGGATCATCATGTAGTCTGTCTTCAATCACTTCTCCATTTCTATCCTTTCAAATACACATCTTCCTAAATTAGACCACACATTCTATAAATTGGTGTATCCATACAATTTCTGAACCATAATCCTTGTGTTGTAGGGAGACACTTCTGCAGAGCCTTCCACAATACTGTGATTTTTTTAGTGGGAGATTTAGCCCCCAAAATGTAGACCGATTTCTATTTACCTGAGTCACTGGATTGTAATGGTGTACCTGCAGATTCATGTATCCATCTTTAACGTTGTAGGTTCTATTTTCTGAAGGTTCCCAGATCATTTGATCATTTATGTTGCCCATCTGAACTTTGGGATGTGAATCTTCACAATTTGTGCAACAACCTCAGGTGGAAAGATTATCCTAAGAAGAGGCATTCTCTATTCTTTCTGGTCTGTGATTAGATATTCAACCTTAAGGCCCATCTAAGAAGTTAAATGTTGTTGATCTGCTAAAGGATTATGATAAGAAGGAATCTATTGATCCTGCGTGCAACCTGATCTTATCTCTTCTTCCAACCTTCCATTTGAGCTGATTTCTAAAAAGGTCCAATCCCCAGACTATGGATTTCCATCCCCACCATGTCATCTACTTCTTACCTTCTTAAAATAAGTTCTGTTACAGTACTTTTGTTGGAAAAACATTGAAAAAAGACTTTGTGGCTCAACTAAAATCTTCCATGCATGTTTTGCTAGCATTATCCTTTGACATTCAAAACCCTAAACATGCTTGCATTTTGGGCGTGAACATCTGATCCCATGACATTCAATGCAGACAACCTCCATCTAACTTACCTACCCATATAAATTAGATGTCATTTTGTCTATCTTCTCCAGGACAGAAACAGGAACCTTGAAAATTCTTATAGGATATATGGACATAGCTGCTAATATATGTCTTGCCAATGTTACCCTTCCTGCAAAATTCAAATCCTTTGTTTTTCAGGAACCATACTTTCCTCTGACCTTACTGATCAAACTTTCAAAAACTCTTTTCTTTCTTTCTGCCAAATTAAGAATTACCCCTAAGTATTTTGATCAAATTTATTGATTGTGAATGTTCGGAGTGTATCTTAATAGCCCTTCTTCTTCTGGACTGACATTCGGGCTAACTTGTAGGGATGGCTTATCAAAGTTGATATCTCTGTCCAGAAAACCTAGCAAAATGATCTAGAATCTTTGCTAGATGGAAATATCTTAGATACAGATACTTCAAGAAAATTATGCAGTCATCAGCATGAGTGAAATTTGTCACTCCTTGCCCACAATTATATTCTAGAGTCTGAGCAAGAGATATCCCTTGTGCAGAATTCAAAAAATATGAGAGAAATTGCTGGCATATGATAAATAGATAAGGAGACAAAGGGCAACCTTGTCTAAGTCCTCTTACTGGGGTAAAATATGGCAGACAGACTCCATTTACTGTGATGGAGTATCTAAATCTTGTCACACATTTTAGTATAAGCCCAATTCATTGCTCTGAGAATCCAAAATATCTTAGCACATGTTCTAGAAATTGCCAAGAGACTCTATCATAGGCATTGCTCATGTCCAGCTTTAACTGCCACCAACCCCCATTTGCCTTTCTTTTTCTTTCTCTAAGTCTCCATCATCTCATGAGCCATTAAATCACTCTCTCCAATTTGCCCATCCTTCATGAAACTTGTATGATTACCTAATATGAGAGACTTCGTCACCTTTGCTGATCTATTGGCCAATATCTTTGCTACAATCTTGACTTCACATTACTCAGAGATATTGGCCTGGACTCCTCCACCATTTTTACACCTGGCCTCTTTGGATGAGGATAATATTGGTGTCCTTTCATTGATCTGGGAAATACCTCCTCTCAATATTTTCAAGATTAATGTTTCTAAAATTCTAACTGCTCGTACAGTTTCCCAATGTGTTTTATAGAATCATGCTAGCAGTTCACCTGTTTAAGAGCTCCATTTATCTCGGTCCTTTTAAATTCGGTGGAGTCCTTGAACATCCTCTAATATCAAAGATGTTTGTGTATGAGTCATGCAATCTTGGGATGTTATTGGATTATTTACTTGTGCAGGATACCACTCTGGAGTGCAGAAAAGTGAGGTGAAGTATAGTTGAAACTGTGTCTGTATGTCAGCCTCCTCTATTAGTAGATGCCCTTGTACAGTCATAATGCTAGCAATCTCATTGTTGCTCTTGTTTATTGTCGCCCATTTATGATAAAATGTTGTATTCCTGTCTCCCAACCTACCCGTGTGCTTTTGGATCGTTGTTGTCAATAACTCGACTACTTATCCATCAACTGATGTATTACACCTCTTAAATCTCTTTCTTCCGCTTGTCTCTAAAAGACGTTCTAACTATTCTCAACTTTCTATAACTCCTTTATTATTCCTTTTTTTTCGTCTCCAGGCTTCCAAAGGTCTGCCTACTCTAATTGTGCAGATGCACCAAAGTGTACTTAAGGGCCCCGTTTGGCAACAGTTTTTTGAAGTAGCGTTTTGCTAATTTTACTAAAAATAGAATTTTGACTGGTCAATCAGCTTCTTACCTTGTTTGGTGATTAGCTTTTTCTAAACAGCGTTTTGGATCAAAACTCTGATTTTAAAAAAGCTCCTGAAAGCTGCGTTTCATTTTTTATCGTCCACATTCACATACGAATATTCAATTTTATCCTTCTTTCATTTTTAATCGACTGCTTATAAAAAAATGCCCCAAACTGAACACCGGGAGAGTGAAATATGAGAAGACCGTGGATAATATTCGCCGGAATATTCTGATGTACGGTGCCGGCGTTGAAGCTAACTCAGAGCAGCTCAGGGAAGTAACATCTTCGTCAAAAAGCCGATGGATCACCAGTCAAACTTCATCACTGCTCAGAGGCGAGACAACCCGAAACAGAGCGCCAGGATTTCGATACCGAACTCCACGGTGTCTCCGGCGAGTGATCTGAGCTCGGTCGCCGGAAAGTTCGAGACGGCTGTGGAAGAGGTATTCGAGGTATTCGAAAGAGGTATTCGAAGACGGTGTTCATGAAGACGGATCTTGGCGGGCTGATTCATCCACGAGGGTGGAGAGAGTGGAGAGGAGATCTTGGGCTAAAACTGAAAACGATGTATTATGGACAGGGGACGAGGAGCTTCGACGGAGAAGAGGGTGAGATGGCCTTGATTTCATGTGTTGATGGATTATAGCGAGGCTAGCTAGTTCTCTGTTAGGAATTTTATCCTGGGAGACCAATGAATTCCGGCCACAGATGTGCCATACTGCTCGATGTTTAGAGATAAGTATAAAAATTGAAAATCATAAGTAGAGAAATTGAAAATTGATGTTAGAACAAAGCTACAGAGGCTATAAATAATTAAACACTACAAATAAAAATATTACAATAATAAATTATATTAATGTCCATTTCAGTCATTTTTTTTTTTGACAAAACCATTTCAGTCATTTAACGTAATGAAACAGCTATCACTTACTTATGTTTACCAAACACTCGTATATAAACCGCTAGTCAAAACCGCTAGTTAAAACAGCTAACAGCTAACAGCTCGTACAATCCGCTAACAGCTCGTACAATCCGCTAACAGCTAACAGCTAACAGCTAGTTCCCAAACGGGGCCAAGAACTCTATCCAAATCTAGAATATATTTATACATTTTCAAAATTAAATTCAGTTCGATTTAAGAAACAAAGGCCTACTTACTATTTGATTATAAATTAACGATTTCCTTTCCTAACGTGCGATTTCTTTCTATTTATCTTTTAACTCTTCCTCCGTCGCAGCAGTTCTTCTCCTTCAGACACCTTTTCGCGCCGCCTCAGCCCGCCCGCGCCGCTTTTCAACCACCGGAACTTGCAGATAAAAGTTCATCCACTTCTTGAATTCGCCTCTCACTACTCCATATATAATAGTACGGATTTGAGTTTTTTGTTGGGACCGCTTCACAACACCAACCGTTCAACTGGGAAGGTTAGATTTTTATAACTTCTTCTGTCTGATCAACAATTTGTTCCATATTCTCTATGTCTGATATGTGACTGTTGAACTAAGCATGTGTCTTTTTGTCTTTTTTTTGGGCCATCTAAGGTTGTCTTTTCCAATGATTTATATATATGGGTGAAAATTCAGTCTTTTTGGAATACAGAAAGCATGATTCTTAATTTATGCAGATTATTGGCAAGAGAGAATAAAAGAGGAAGAACTGTGAGTTTGATTATGAGATGAAGTTGAACAGAAATAGCTATGCTAGAAGCTTCCTCCCAACATACCTGCTATTTACCCATCAACATTCAATTGTGAGGATACAAACACGGACTTATGTAGATGTTTATATGAAATGGAAAAAAGATCATTTCATTGATTCAATCGAATCCATCCATAAATCTCTCGAGCTGAAGCCGATCATAGCGCTTAAGAACTGCATTGTCTCAGCCTCGCCACAAGACTATTGCATCCCCATTTCTGAGGTCTCCAAGAAAGGTCTGCAGCTGGGGATCTCCATTAAGGTCGCCAGGTGTTTGAGAAAATACCCTTCTTTTTTCGAGGAGTTTGAGGGTCCAGAGTACAAGCTGCCTTGGTTTAGACTGACTCAGAGAGCCATTGAACTTCATGAAGAAGAGAGGGAAGTATATAGAGAGCATAAAGTCGAGATTCTTCAGAGGTTGAAGAAGTTGGTTTTGATGAGTGTTGGTGACAGAAAAGTGCTTCCTTTGAAGATAATTCAGGGGTTGCAGTGGTACATGGGGTTGCCTGATGAGTTTTTGAAAGATCCTGAGAAACATCTTGACGGGTTTTTTAGGATAGAGGAAATGGGAGATGGACTGAAAGGTTTGGCTGTTGTTGTGAATGATGGGGATAATCAAAGACCCGTTTCTATCATGGAAATGAATGCGATGAAGAATGGAGCCTATAATGTTGGAGAAAGCAACACAATTGCATTTACTTTGTTTCCATCCAAAGGGTTGAGGTTAAGGAGGAAGATTTTGGACTGGCTGGATGAGTTTCAGAGGCTTCCATATGTCTCTCCCTATGAGGATGGTTCAGATTTGAAAAAGGATAGTGATCTATCAGAGAAAAGGATTGTCGGTATGCTTCACGAGCTACTAGGTTTGTTTGTGGAACATGCTGCGGAGAGGAAGAGGCTCTTGTGTCTAAGGAAGTACTTGGGGTTACCTCAGCACGTTCATAAGGCATTTGAGAGGCATCCTCATATCTTTTACTTATCTCTGAAGAACAAGACTTGCACCGCTATTCTTAAGGAGGCGTTTTGTGACGATTCAACGATTGATCCTCACCCAGTTGCAAATGTACGGAAAAAATACATCGAATTGCTGAAGGAGTCTGAGGTTATTTTGAAAAGCAGGAGAAGGAATAAAAGACCTGTTAATCATGAAGAAGTTGGCATGGATAAGAATGGCATATATTCTACTGATGAACTTGCAACTGGAGAAGTAGAAGACATTTAATTGATGCGAATAGATATAGAAATCAGAACTCGGGTGGATTTAGGTGGATCATCTTTGACAAAGGCTTAAGAAATTTGTTGAGGTGGATAAAAAGGAAAAAGAAGTGATAGAATGTGTCAAATGAAAGGAAAAAGTGTAAAAGGAAGAGTTTGCTGGGTTCATAAAGGGGAGACTCAGACCACCCTGTTCATATGTCGTCTGTAGTGGTAAATTAAACTGACATTTGCAGCATTGTGATGGAGGCAGTGCTCAGCTGTCCGTCAAAGTCCTCATGTTTATAAGCAGGAGATAGGAATGATTACTGAGTACCTTAGGAATGGTCTCTAGGAAGGGCTTCTCTTCTCCAATCAATAAGTGATGAACAGCATGGCAATTGGACTGTTGGATATGTGGATACTCAGCTGGACCCACTTCTGTTCAAAATTTAAGAAATGATATGTAAGAGTTTGATGTTTAAGTTAACTTGAAACTCAGTTTTTTTTGGCGTTTAACATATATTAGGGGAAGGCTGAACCAGCAGTCACGTCTTTCAGTATAGTCAGTCAAGTTGCAGAAAACTAGGTAAAGTAAATCACACTGATTCATAGATTGAGCATCAAAAACCAGATTGTTTGCATGAATGAATTGGGATAAATTAGCTTCAAATGCAATAACACGTTGTTCTTTTTTGATAAGCAATGTTTTCTCTGTTAGTATAAGCTTAGTTTCTTGTAATCCTAATTTCCTATTTTTACCTGATATTACTACATGAGATTTGACTCACATGTTATTGCTTTCAACAATGGGATAATTCTCAACATAATATTTTTATTCTTTCCTCTGATATATTTAACTATCGCATGAAGAAGCAAGTAAAAAACTATTTCCTTCTTTAGATCTATAAGGAACTGGTTGAACCATCATTCTTTTGCCTATTAGATGTACAAGTTAAGTAACCTTAGCAGAGAGCTTTGACATTGTATATTTTTTACTGTATGGCTAACTTGTGATAGAAACTAATTGTTAGACTAACTTTGCTTTGAAATCTTGAGCTTCTTCGATTAGTTCTTAAATTTTGTTGATGGTTGTGTCCCATATTGTTTGAGTTCTTTTCTTGGATTATTTGGAGTTGCCAAGTACTGGCTTTCATTTTATGACTTATCTATGCTAGGAAAGTTAATTTGTTGCCATGCTTGTTATCTGTACTCTTTTTTGTGTGACAGACGAGAAAATTTGACCATGGCAGGATTCAAATAAATATCTTTGAGGTTATTTCTGAATCTTTGGCTGCAATTTATCTTGAAGGTATGTGTAATGAGCCAGTCTCATGTATCTTTTTACCCCCGCATCTGCTTCCCTCCTATGGATTAACACGGTTCATTCTTAGATTGCCAGTGGCAATTAACACTATTTTTTAGCTTGGCTACTGGGAATAGAAATTACTGCTAGGGCACATCGACTTATGCTATAAATATGTCATATATTTGGTTTAGTTTTAACAGTGGCCAAGCATAAGTCTTAAAAATTGTTCTTAGCAATGGTCAACCGTTAGTTTTAACAGTAAACTAGTTAAACCAAACTTTACTCTTAAAACTAGTTTAACTAATTCTGAACTGCATCTCTGTACATGTGGGAAATGAATATCATTCAGAGTCTAGTATTAGAAATTGATTTTAAGCCAGCAAGGATATGAACTTGGGTTTGGGTTAGGGCTTGGGCTTGGATACATCGTTTGAGGTAAATTAACATTCAAAAAAACATTATTAATATGCCTTATCAATGTCCAGTTTCTTGAATTGTGCTTTCCAACTACTCTTCTGTATGGACGTGGATTTGGATATCAGCCGCTTAAACTTATATGAAATCTATTAATAGTAACGGTAGAGTAATTTTCTTAGTGGTCCAATTCCTCCATCCATATTTAGCCTGTCATCACTTTCTGCAGTTTCACTACTTTCGAATAACTTTACTGGTGCTCTCCCAAGATGTATAGGCCAGCAACTTCCAAGTCTTTAACAATTAGTCCTTGGAGGTAATAATCCTCAACTCGATTTGAAGCCTCACAAAACTATTAACAGCTGCCTAAAAAACCTGCAAGAATGACCTTGTTTCCAATTATGTAGCTCTAGCTAAATAAGTAATATTAGCTAAATATTCAGAAGGCACTCCAGTCAATGCTACCAAATTGGAGAGATTAGGCTTATCTTCAAATCACTGGAGTGGTTATATTCCTGTTGAAGTAGGTGGTCTAGTCAACCCTGAGGAGCTTATATTTAGAATATGGCTCGACAAATTTCTACCACCATCCATTTTCAACCTTTCATCTCTGCAGTTGATGGCTTTCACGGATAACAGACTAACCACTCATCTTCCACTTGATATATGCACTAAGCTTCTCAATCTTGTCTCATTGTACATATCACATGATCGATTATCAGGCAAGATTGAATCAAGATTCAACAATTGCTCCAAGCTTCAAATTCTATCTTTATCCTTCAATAATTTTTCAGGGCCGATCCCGGAGAAAATCTGCAATTTGACTAGGCTTTCAGATTGGATGCTGAGAGTAATGGATTCCAAGGTACGCTTAAGCTTCTTTGTTTAATTAGCTATCCTTAGGCCCTACTTTAGTACTTTATATGGTTGCAGCATCAGAATGAAGTTGGTTCTGCTATCTCAGGTCATATTCCTACAAGAATTGGTGATCTTCAGATGATATCAATGCTGGAGTTATTGTCAAATTTTCTAAGTGGTCCAATTCCTCTATCCATATTCAACCTGTCATCTCTTTCTATCATTTCCCTAGGTTCGAATGACCTTGCTAGAACTCTCCACTTCATATTGGCCAGCAACTTCCAAATCTTTATCGATTACTCCTTGGTGATAATAATCTAGGTGGAGTTATTCCCATCTCAATTTCAAACCTCACAAAACTAGTTCATCTTGAATTTGTGCAGAACCAGTTCACTGGTTCGTTACCAACGTCCATTGGCAATTTGAGATATCTCCAACATTTCAGTGTGCATAGTAATTTTTTTACCACTGATTCGTCTATGGAATTTGACTTTCTTGCATCTTTGACAAGCTGCACAAATTTGGCAAATATCAATGTAGCTGGTAATCCACTAAACATCCTTTTGTCTCCCAGCATTGTCAATTTTTCAAGCTCATTCAGAAATTTCTATGCATATTCTTGTGGAATGAGAGGCCGGATTCCCCATGAAATTGGTAACCTAAGTGGTGTATAAATTAGGGAAATTATACATGCTGGTCCATTTACTAATGCAGGTCTGGAAAACACAAAATGTCGCCCCTGAATTGTGCTAATGCATCCAAAATTTTAGTAAAATGGACCTGCATGTATAAACCTCCGTTAATTATTAGTCTTGGCTACAATAACTTCACTGGTCTACTTCCATCAATGCTCTATAAATTATTCAATCTCCAACGAATAAGTTTCAATAGCAACCAACTTACAGGATTCATTCCCAACACATTCTCCAACATGAGCCAACTTTTTGAGCTATACTTGGGCAATAATCAGCTTTACGGTCACATTCCAGAATAGTTTTGGAGCATGACTTCTTTGAGAAAACTTTATTTGGACAATAATCGATTAAATTCCACACTGCCACTGAGCTAGGTATTCTGAGAGATCTGCTAGAGTTTGATGTTCACTCAAATTTTTTGAGTGGTAACATAACACCAGCAATTGGTGCTCTACGTGCAGCAATTGGAGGTCTAAGTGACTTGAACTGGCTATCTTTGGCTCATTATCAACTGCAAGGGCCCATTCCTCTGATTTTCCGAAACCTGCTAAGCCTTCAAGCATTGAACTTATCTGAGAATAACCTGGTGGGGGAAATTCTTGCATCATTGGAATGGCTTTCAGAGTTGAAGCACCTTAATCTATCATTCAATCACGTGGAAGTGTTCCATCAAATGGTTAATTTCTGAACTTTAGCCGCAAATCATTTATGTAAAATGATGGATTATGTGGTGGTATCCCGGATTTGAACTTTCCTCCTTGCATTGTTGATACGAAGAAGAAAAGGTTGTGCAGTGTTGCAGCTATTTTTAGCCTCAATTGGGGTTTACGCCTGGTGGATCAAATATGGAATAGGAAGACTGAGCTCTTCCTCAGGTATCCTTCCCTTCCACTTCGCTCGATAGAGTTTCATTTTATGAAATTCAACGAGCGACAAACGGCTTCAGTGAAAGCAACTTTCTTGGAATACTCAGAGATGGAACAAATTGGCTATAAAAGTTTTCAGTCTGCAGTTTGTGGAAGCATTCAAAAGCTTTGAAACAGAATGTGAGGTCCTAGGTAGCATCCGTGAATTCGTGATCGCAACATTGTTAAGGTCTTCAGTTGTTGCTCCAACCTTGATTTAAAGGCCCTAATATTGGAGTATATGCCTAATGGGAGCCTTGAAAAGTGGCTTTATTCTACAATCTCTTTTTGGATTTCCTGCAAAGGTTAGACATAATGATAGATGTTGCTTATGCATTAGACTATCTCCACCACGGCTTCACTTTGCCGATAGTCCACTGTGATCTGAAGCCTACCAACATCTTGCTCGGGGAGCAAATGAGTGGGCACATCAGTGATTTTGGTATTTCAAAACTTCTTGGTGAAGATCAAAACTATTGGCTACTATACTGCACCGGATGACTCTCTAATGTCTACCTAATTTTCTTTATGTCCTAACCTGCTGTTTTTACCGTTAAGTATGTATTCCTGTTGAACTTAACATATTCCACATTTATAAGATTCGAGTTAGATCTCAACACATTTATGCATCAGAACGAAAGCAATAATTATATTTATGTCATATTTTTTATTGCATAATATGGATCCAAAGGTTTAGGCATTCTGTTGATGGAAACATTTTCTAGAAAGAAGCCAGCTGATGACATGTTTGGGGAAGAATGGGGCCTGAAAGAGATAATAATCAATGGCTTGGGACATAAAGGTTAAATGCGTAAAATATATCATGGACTTGGCCCTCAAGTGTGCTGCAGAATCACCAGAGAAGAGAATTGATGCAAGTCATGTGTTAGCCGAGCTGCAAGAAACCAAACTGATCTTTCTATCCAATTTCAAGAGAATTGGTAAGTGAATGTTTCTTCATACATAACATAGTTTCCATGATTATATAAAAGATCGACTGCATATTCCTCTTATAAAACGATGATCAACACAGTAAAGTGAACTATTGGTATGTATTACAGAAATTACAGATGAGAATACCGAGGCATGGTATATTTTATGTCATGGAAAATGGATAGACTCCTTGAGTAATTGTTTTTTTTAACTTAATTAGTTTTTACCAAATAGTAGCATTAAAACCCCAATTTTATCTCTGGATAATCTTGACGAATATGATCAGTAGCAGAGGTGCATGCTAGTGCACAAGTTGGATTCAATGGTGGGAATTTCTGGTGTTCAGTGGTGCTACATTACATATGTTATTGAGATTCTGTAGCATAATGTGACCTTAGTTTCTTTGTCCATGCAAGTCTGCATGATGTGGAGAGCTACTGTTTATTCACGTTGTTTACTGCAATCCTTAACGGTTGCATATACTTCACTGGGAACCTAGGGCTCATTGGTTAATCGCGATTCTGTCTAACTTTACAAATATTGCAGAGAAAAGATTACTGCAAAGGTTGATTTTTCATTAACTCAAGACTCCTATTTATATACAAGGATGTCCTAATAGTAATACAAAAGGAATTCTCATAATACAGGGAAATCAAATATTCTATGACTAAAACAAAATATACTACAACTCATATACAATTAATAGTAACCAATAATGATCAATCTAAATATTCTCTAATACCCTCCCGCAAGCTCATGTTCGGGCACGAACAAGAAGCTTGGAACGCAAGTCTTTGAATCTAGACGTCCCAACGGCTTTAGTAAAAACATCAGCAACTTGATCAACTGAGCTAACATGTCGAACCACAAGGGAACCGTCACAGACTTGTTCACGAACAAAGTGAAAATCTAGTTTGATGTGCTTCGAACGGTGATGAAGAACAGGATTAGCTGTGAGAAAAGTTGCACTTAGATTATCACAAAGAACTGTCGGAGGGCTAGAAAGAGCAATGTTCATTTCCTTGAGAAGCTGTTGCAACCAGATTAATTCAGCAGCAGCAAACGCAATGGCACGATATTCGCCTTCAGTACTGGAGCGAGCAACAGTACCTTGTTTCTTAGACGCCCAACTCACCAAGTTGCCACCGTAATACAAGCAAAACCCATGCTGAGAACGACAATCATCGAGATCTGAAATCCATCCAGCATCAGTATAGCAAACAAGGCGAGAATCCGAAGCCGGACGGAAATAAAGTCCAGCAGTGATAGTGCCTTTGAGATAGCGAAGAATGCGTTTGACAGCAAGCCAGTGTTCAGTTGTTGGTTTGTGCATGAACTGACAGACACGGTTCACAGCATAAGAGATTTCAGGGCGAGTGATGGTAGCATACTGAAGAGCTCCAACAATGCTGCGATAAAGATGCTGATCTGGATAAGGATCACCGGAAGTCTGGAGCCGCGAGCCAGGAGTAGCTGGAGAAGAAATCGGCTTAGCACCAGTCATGTTGCTACGATCCAAGAGATCCAAAATGTACTTCCTTTGAGACAGAAGTAAGCCTGAGGAAAGATGGTGCACTTCAATGCCAAGGAAAAAATTAAGACGACCAAGATCTTTCAGAGAGAAAACTGAGTTCAGATAGAGAACGAACTCATCAATGAACTTGGAATGAGAACCAGTGATAATCAGATCATCAACATAAACCAACACATAAATGACATGACCAGCATGAGACTTGATGTAGAGAGAAGTATCTGAAACACACTGCTTGAAGCCGTGTTGGAGCAGAGCATGACTGAGCTTCTGAAACCAAGCTCGGGGAGCCTGTTTGAGACCATACAAAGACTTCTTCAACCTGCACACATAGTTCGGATGTGAAGAAGAAACAAACCCTGGCGGTTGTTGCATGAACACAGTCTCGGAAAGATCCCCATTCAGAAAAGCATTGTTGATGTCAACCTGACGAAGAGTCCAGCGCCGAGTGACAGCAATACTGAGTACAAGACGAATAGTAGTAGGTTTGATAACAGGACTAAATGTATCAAAGTAGTCTACACCTTCCTCTTGGTTGAATCCCTTAGCCACCAACCGTGCTTTGTAACGTTCCACAGAGCCATCAGCCTTCGTTTTAACCCTGAAAATCCACTTACAACCAACAACATTAGAAGTATAGGGCTTTGGAACTAAGTCCCAAGTCCCATTAGTCATTAAAGCATCATACTCTAACTGCATTGCCTGTTGCCAATGAGGATGTTTGACAGCCTGTTTAAAAATTTTCGGTTCAGGGTGAGAAGAGTCACGATTAACAGGATATTTGGTGACAATTAGAGCTTTAGGTTTAAGAGAATTGGTGGCTGCACGAGTGGTCATGGGATGTTGAGAATTGTCTGATTGTCTGAAATAAGAAGGGACACGTGGGGAAGGAATAATGGCCAAAGAGGAAGAGGACTCAGAAGTTGACTGGTCAAAAGCTGTAGACTGGTCCAAGGCTGTTGGTGAAGAGGAGACAGACTGGGCCCCACTGTCGGCGGCTGTCGGTGAAGAGGAGACAGGATGAGCCCCACTTTCGGCGGCTGTCGGGGAAGAGGGGACATGATGGACCCCAGTGGCGGCGGCTGTCGGGGAAGAGGGGACAGGCTGGGCCCCAGTGGCGGCGGCTGTCGGGAAAGAGGGGACAGTGGCGGCGGCTGTCGGGGAAGAGGGGACATGCTGGGTCCCAGTGGCGGCGGCTGTCGGGAAAGAGGAGACATTGTGGGGCCCAGTGTCGGCGGCTGTTGGGGGACAGGAGACAGGGTGGGGCTGGACAGAATCTAACAAAGAGAGGTCAAAATTTGGAGATACTGAGGATTGGGATTGGGCAATGTGATCAGTATACGAGAATTGAGACTCATCAAACACAACATGGCGAGCTATATAGGTCCTAGAAGACGGAGCATGAAAACAAAGATAACCTTTATGTTTAGCACTATAACCCAAAAAATACAAGCAACGGAACGAAACTCAAGTTTGCTACTATTGTATGGCCTTAAATAGGGAAAACATAAGCACCCAAAAGATTTTAAAAATTGATAATCAGGTTCCCGTTTATAAAGATAAGAGTAGGGAGATTTATAATCTAAAATAGGAGTGATGGTTCTGTTATTTAGATAGATGGCAATGTGAAAAGCTTGTTCCCAAAATTCTATAGGAAGATGGGAATGAGCTAACAGTGCCAAACCCTTTTCCACAACAATACGGTTCCTCCTTCCAGAAGCACCATTTTGTTCAGGTGTGTGAGGGGAAGAAATTCGATGTAAAATCCCTTGAGTTTGAAGAAAAGTTGATAAATTACGATACTCACCACCCCAATCAGATTGGAAAGCCTTTATTTTTGCAGAAAACTGAGTTTCGACCATAGTTTTGAAAAGTTGAAAGGTAGAGAAAACCTGAGATTTAGTTTGGAGAAAATAAATCCACACAAATTTAGTGCAATCATCAATGAATAAAACAAAATAGCGATTTCCATTTAACGAAGGAACATAGGCAGGACCCCAAACATCTGAATATATTAAATCAAAAGGTTCACTTGATGACACATGAGAGGAAGGTAAATGCAATCTATGACTCTTGCCTAGTTGAACATTAACTCAACACTCCTATTTATATACAAGGATGTCCTAATAATAATACAAAAGAAATTCTCATAATACAGGGAAATCAAATATTCTATGACTAAAACAAAATATACTACAACTCATATATAATTAATAGTAACCAATAATGATCAATCTAAATATTTTCTAATAAACTTAAAGGTTCCATGCTTCACTTTTACGAGGTATTACCAACCAATGAACTTTAACAGTTTGGATTAGGCTCACTATAACTTCTCAAAGAGCAATTTAGATTTTCTGTTATCGAAGAATTTATTCGTCATTTTCAAATACAGCTGGTAATTTTCCCCAACTTCTGTAGCTATAAATTGTTTTTTATTTTTTTGAGGAAAGCTATAAATTGTTTGATGTAACTTCTTTTTATTCAGTATTTGAGTAGTTTAAGGAAACAGTTATTCCTAGGAATGATACCTTGTCGTGGATTTAGCTGTCTGATTCTGGATTTCTGTCTAATTCCAACCTTGTTTCATACCTGTCAAAAGTTGGATCAGTGGATTACTCGAGGTTTAGTGATATTGATATTCCATCTGATACCGATATGGGCAGCTACCCTCCTGTTTGTTCACTTTCAGGTTGTAGTTACTAGTAGAGTAGTAGATAGATAGACATATGTTGTAGTATGGAGTATACTATATGTCAAAAAGATGAGAAGTTGATTGGGTGAAAAATTACATGGGCCATGAGAACAACAGCCGGCCTAGTGAGATGTGGTTTTAGAATATTCTGAATTAAATAAATAAATACTTCTTTGTTTCTTGCTTAATTGAATTGAACTGGAAAGAAAATTAATATATTGAAAACATAATCAGTTATATCTAAATTTATCTGAATTTAAAATTAATTTTTTGTTGAATTGAGTTAAACTGAATTAAAATGAATTAATTGAATTAAACTGAATTGATTTAAATTAGATTGAACTGAAGTGAATTAAACTGAAATGAATTAATTGAACTGAACTGATTTACTAACAAACTCTAGGGAACCGGGTCTGAATCCTTAAGAATGCCTCATGAAAATAAACAATTTTTTAAAGAATGAAAAACAGGTGGTGGAGATTGAACATAGAGAAAAATGATTTGTCAGTTGAAATTAATTTAAAATTAATCAAAATGAAAAACACAATGTTAGATAACATTTCAAAATACAGTTTAATATTTATCAGGATCTTCCTGATATGGGTATGTATCAAACACCAATCAGATCGTGACATTTCATCTTAAACTAATCTATAATTAAGCCAAGTATTCAATCATTAACCGTACGGGTTTAGACATTTAAACTTGCGTCTTCGCAACAAAAATTGCCTACTCAAATCTACCACAATTGAAATGTGCGTCTTCGCAACCATAACTACTGTCACCCTATTCAGATTCCTAGCGTCATCGTAACCATTTCTGTCAGCGTTACCGAAATACTATACGAGTTCGCAACTAAAACATTGTCTTTGCTTCTTCTAACATCAAACGACGGCGTTTAACCAAGCGATAACTTGTAATATCGTTACGTAAACACCATCGATGGCCACTTTCGAGTTCGCAACACAAACACTAGCCGATAACATGACGATTTTGTAACCATTCTCGTACGTACAAATAACAAATCATAGGTTAGGCTTACTAGCGAGTTCGCAAGCATAATTCCTAGCGACAAGCAAGGTGCTGTCGTAACCATTTCATATGTTCAAATAACAAAGCTTAGGTCAGCCTAACTAGCAAGCTCGCATGCCTAACTCTAGCGAACCGCAAGGTGCCATCGTAAGCCAACAATTTCGCCATTATTGATCGGACATCATTGCGACTTCGTAACAACTCAATATACTAGCAAACTTCCGATGTATTTCCAATATCGTCAGGGTAAACACAAGGGCTAAATTTGAATATGCAAATTTCGCTTATGCAGTCGCAAGTGAGTAATTTATAAGATACTAACGATTTACCTTGTGAACTCGCAAGCTCTGTTTAAGACGGAAAAAATCGCTGCAAGGCGAAAATAAACGCCCTTAAACTCGGAAATTTTTTAAGGCGGAAGAGGAACCGTCTTAAAGCATTTTTCGGTGTTAGAACACATCCAACCAAGGCATTTGCCTTCCACCTTAAAACATGAAGAAAGAATCGCCTTAAATCCTATACTTTTGTAGTAGTGCCAGTTGCCAAACCATTGTCTGAGGGTGTGGATTATGTTGACCCTGTGGATTCGTTGGATTCATCATTTAGTTGAAACAATCTCTAGTGAGCTGTGAAAGGATTCAAGATCATGGAAATGAGTTTTAATGAATCAGATTCAACGATGAAATCATGATAACTATAACAAAATCTAAATTAAAAACCAGCTCTGATTGCCATTATCTCTGCTTTCACGGATGAAGAGGCAGAGGAAAGGATAGTATTTCCTTTTAGTGTATCATCTGATGAATTTCTCATAATCATCTCAATTCCACAGTAGAGCAGTTCCATGCACCATCTAAATTGAGTTTGTATCCTATCTCAGGCTTCTTCCAATATACAATCTTCTGTCTATATCATGTGAGATCGATGTTGGTTTAGCAGCAAGGGAAAGGTACATGATCTCTTTTACTTCCTAAGAATAAGAGTTTTGCATGGTTTTTTGTACTAAAGAAGGAGCTTGTTTCTTGCCTTCCATAAACTCCAACATATAATCAAACACAACAAGTTTATCAACTTTACTTGAAAGCTTGACAAGCATGTGTGTGTTAGATTATAAGAGAGTATATCCCACACAAAATTGAAAGGAATATACAGGATACCCACGGTGCCAAGCAACTCGGACCAAATGTCAGCAACAAAGGCATAGTCATAAAGAAATGGTCAATTGAGCCAGCATCTTCACACTTGGGACATTTTGAGACTAATTGAAATCCATAGAAATTCAAGACTTCATCAAAAGTAGGGGTGTTCAAAATTACCCTACCCGAACTATCTGGACCGATACCCGAAATACACGAACATCAATATCCGGGTAATTAGCAATATATTCGGGTCGGATGGGCCCAATGAATTTAAATTTAACCGAGTGCGGGTACGGGTCGTTAAAACTGAATTTTTCGGGTACCCGGAATACCTGGTAAATATAATTAATACTATCGAAAATTGTTAATGTTAAAAATATATGTGTAAAAAACCAAGGTTTTTCTTATAAACCCCTATATACAGACGGCATCTCTAGTTTTAATTTACCTATTGGCGATCCTCTCCAAACCCTGACGTCTGATGAGGAACAAACGCTTTATCTCGATCTCGGTGAGTCTTCTTATTTGTATTATTTTGTAAATTTGTATGTGTGATTGTGCGTATGTTTGTATGTGCGATTGTGCAACTGCTCTTGATTAATATTCATGTGACTCGGGCAGTATTCCATTATAAACTTGTGTGCCATATTAACATGAGTTTGGCAATGATGCTAAATTTCTAATGTATACCAATGACGCAATGGCTAGTATATTGTTGTTGACTAGTTGTGTATAATTAACTACGTTTCTTTTATGAGCAGTGAGCACTTTAACATTTGAACAAAAGTCAAAATGTAATTTCATAAAGTGGTCACACGTACATAGACGGTGTGGAATCGGTACGAATACCATTTTTTTGATACAATACCATGTACCATACCAAATATTTTGGTACACACTTTTTAAATACCAATGCCAACCATTAATATGTTTGATTACCAATAAATTTGGTTTGTATTCGGTACATACCGTACATATCAAAAATAATTTCATTTATCTTTTTTACAACTTTATTATAGCACGATGAAATAAATATAGAAAAAAAACAATATACACATACAAAATAAATAGAAATATGTGTAGTGTGTAGAATTCACAAAATTCATTAATAATTCATAAAAAGCAAAATAGGCAAGTCACGGGATGAAAAAGATAATAGCAACTAGAAATCTAGAACATGACCTTAAAATTTCATTTAAAATCAGATTAATAAAGAAAAGTCAACGTCTCAGAGTTTTTGTAGGATACTGAAACTAAAAGGTGTACGGTACAGGTTAGTCAAGAGTTTAAAGAAGTGTAAAAGACTTAATTATTTAATAAATTAAAATTATTAATCATTTTAATTTATTAATATATATTTTATTTAATTAATATTATGATTTCGGTAAGGTAAGGTAATACCGTGGTAATGAAAATTTGATACCAATAGCGTACCAATAATAGACTATGGTACGGTATACCATACCACCAATTTCGGTAATGAATTGGTACAGTATAATTTGGTATGATTTCGGTTGGTATATGGTTGGTACAATATTTTTGGTAAATTTTTCCAGCCCTATATGAGCGAGTTTGTATTTGATGATTAATTTGCATGTATTTTTGAGGGAAATAATAACATTATGATTGAGCATTTGCATTTAATTTCGATTAGAATAATTCTTGTACATTGTTTGTTTATGTGACTATAACTTTACTTTTGTTTGATAGAGTATCAAATATTTTGAAGTTTGAAATTGATCTTTTTTTATGTTTTCTTTTCGGAAATGTCGGATTTGGAGAAAGCTGATTCCAGAGAAGTTTTGCAAGGGACTCGGGATGTAGAGATGATGGAGACTCAAGGAGATACTAAAAAGAAGAAGAAGAAAGTGTGGGCAGAACCTAGTACAAGGAAGAAGGATTCTGAGGTTTGGAATCATTTCATGGAAATTTTTGATGACAAATTGCATCAAAAGTACCATGTTACTTACATGAGTAAGAATGGAACTAAAACTTTGTCACGTCATACTGAAAGGTGTAATAAAAAGCTACATTTAACTTGAATAAGAAACAAACTATCTTGAATTTTGAGGCTAAAACTAAAATAAATGATGATGGTACATTGAAACTATTAGTGTTCCTAGGTTATGGCGGTTTGATCAAGACACCATTAGGAAAATTCTAGTTAGATGGATTATTATTGATCGATTTCCATTTATCATAGTTGAACGTGAGGGATTTCGTGAATCTTGTAAGGTTGGCATCCCTGATATTGTTGTTCCCTCACGTCCAACTATTACAAGAGATTGTTATGGTATGCTTGTTGAGAAAAGGAAGATTTTGAAGAGTTTCTTTGAGAAGTTATGTTCTAGAGTATGTTTTACTGCTGATACATGGACCTCCGGGAGAACTTGTCTTCCAGCTCATTTTATTGATGATAATTGAAAAATGCGTATGAAAATTATCAACTTTTGTCCAGTTGGTGGTCATTTAGGAGAGCTTATAGGTAAGAGTGTAGAAATAAGTCTGCAAGATCGGGGCCTTAAAAGAGTTATGACTATAACAGTTGATAATGCTAGTTCTAATGACTTAGCAATAAAGTATTTAAAAAAGGTTTTCAATCTATGGGATGAGTGTGTGTTGAATGCTGAATTTTTACATATGAGATGTGCTGCTAGATATTCTTAACCTTGTTGTAAAAGATGGTTTGAAAGATGTTGATGTGTCTAAATTGAAAATTTGTGCAGCTGTGAAGTATGTGATGTCATATCCTACGAGACTTCAAAAGTTCAAATCTCGTGTCCAAGAGGAAAATATATAAGGGGTCTTGTTTGTTTGGATGTTGAAACAAGGTGGAATTCAACCTATTTAATGCTTAAGACAACTTTGGTGTTTAGAAAGGCATTCATAAATTTGAAAACCGTGTATTATGTTAAGGAGCTTAGGAAGATTGGAGGTGCACCTGATGAACATGATTGGGATTGTTGATCGCTTTCGCCAAAGTGAATTGGAAGGGTATATGGGTGATGAAGAAGAGCGCGATGAAGATGAATTTGATATTTTGGATTGGTAGACTCCTTAACGTAAGATCTATCCTGTTCTTATGAAAATGGCTCGTGACATATTTGCAATTCCAGTTTCAACTTTAACTTCTGAGTCTGGTTTTAATACTGGATGACGTGTTCTTGATTTTTTTCGAACTTCATTAACTCTGAGAATGGTGGAAACTCTTATTTGTTGCCAATATTGATTGCATACCTCTCACGAACCTTTCATTATGGAGGAAAGCTTATTAGAGATGGAGAAAATGGAAGAAGGAGAAGGTAACATCTACAATCCTTCCACTTAATATTGTTTTGCTCATTATTTTTATCATAACATTATATATAACTTTCTTATAGGTATGAAAAGTTGATAGCTAAGATGCCGCTGATTACAATTGATGAGACAAGTGATGTTTCCGACTTCACACATGACAATATCAATTAAAGGTAGATAAACATAATTGCTTTAATGTAAATATAATAAAGGTATATATATATATATATATATATATATATATATAATCGGTCTAGAAATTGATTTTTGGAGCAGGCTAATTTTCAATGCTTCTTGATGTTTGATTATATTCTTAATGTTTCTTTCTCTCGGGAAAATGCTGCTCAATGATGGTTGTGTTTTTCAAGCAATTGTGTCATGCAAATAAAAGGATTAGGCAAAGATGTCTTTAGGCTAGCTACTGGACGCCGCAAACTATGTAATAATTTAGTTTGTCAATGGGATTTTGAACTAGAGCTTTTTTTTGGATTTGGTTTTCTTGGTATTTAATTATGAAGTGTAACATTAATGAATGAATTTTACGTGAATGTTGGATTTTTATACTTTTTTTCTGGTCACATATGTACAGGATTTTTAATTATTATATCATTATTAAAGGGCCGACGGGTACCTGATACCCAGCCTGTAATATTTAGGTACCCGGAAGTGCGGGTCGCGTCACATGCCATGTTTTAAGCTACCCGAAAGTGCAGGTTTCTGGAAGTGCGGGTTTCTAGTTATGAACACCCCTAATCAAAAGGGAGTAAGCAGTTGACAAATGAAGAAGAGGATCTTATTTGTAACACGAACTTTCCATAATCTAATCAAGGAAGTAGAGGAGTTTCTGATTAAAAGAAAAACCTCCTCTGCAGGCTTCCAAATCAATCTATTTTCTCCGTTCTAAAAAATTCTTGAGTTCTGCACACAAAATGTTAGGGCTAACAACATTGAGTAAAGGTGGACTAATGATTTCTCATATTTTTATTAGGATCATTTGCATGTTTGTAATTAGGGGTTGATAAGTCCATGGTTCGCACTTCGGAGTTTCGTTCAGTCTAGGACTGGGGCCCAACAAGGGTCAGGGGCGTATACGTGGGATATAGATCCACGGGTCCATCGATCCAAATCCTTATAAAGAACGCGTATTTGAATGTTCTACAAGGAATACACTTCCTCAAAATATGGGAATACAACTATTATCTCTATAAGAGTTGTATTCTTACTACAATTACATATCTTACCAATCTACAGATTGGAACCCTATGAATACAAAAGTTTGGTAGACCTCCCTATTAATTATCTTACATACACTGCGCCTTACGCTTATAAACTTCTCAAAACCTGTTACTGACTTAAGTATCGGAACGACCACCCCAGAGCTACCCCACGACTTTGTCTTGCAGTGACATGTATCAAGTGATCAAGTGCCGGTTCCAGACATCCATCAGGGGTGTTCAAAATTATCCGACCCGAGCTACCCGGGCCGATACCCAAATACCTGAATATTATTGTCTGGGTAATTAGAAGTATAAGTGGGTCAGGTACCCAACCCGATAATTATGTTTATAATAGAGTTCAGGTTCAGATCATAAAATTTGAGTTTCAGGATACCTGAAATATCCGATTAAATATTATTATTAATAATAAGATGATAACGAATATGTATGCATATTATGTTGAAAACTCATAAAAAAATGTTGTTATTTAGTATTCTAGACATATATATTTTTTGATAACACATTTTTTTCATGTTACATTAAAAAATACATAAATGAAACTCATACAATGCAATTTAAAAAGCGGTTTAATTATAAACTTATCTTATTCAAAACTTTATCCCTTCAATAAATACGTTTAAATTTGTATTTGAAAAGAGAATATTTTCCCAAAGTCTCATTAACATACTGTTGCGGTTGCCCGTGATAATTTTCCACAAATTCCCATTTGAATAAAATTTGAAATGTACCAAAACTAGGAGAATATTAGATAAAGATGGTGTGAAAGGAACCAAATTCTTCCTGCTCACTGTATATGAATTAGTGCTAATGTAGTATATTTTATCAAATATCTATCATATTGTATCTTTCAAAATTATTATTTGTCTTATAATCTTCTAAAGTTGTCTTCATTAAACATAAAATAAAAATATCTGTAGCCAAAAATGGATCATTTTGACTTTAAAAATCTACAGTAATGAATAGCATTAATTAATAAATAAATAAATTAATTAATAGAAAATATTGTCAACTCCCAATTATAAAATATTACTTCATTTGGCAGAAAGATCGTGAACGAACCAAATTCCTTCTCCCCTCTTGCCCCCCGCTCCCTACATATATACTAGTACACCACACGTCTACTATTCTGCGTTTCAAAGTCACCTTTCCTACTTTTCCAAGCATCTTTCTAAACTCGCCGGAATGGCGACGGAATCCTTGCAGAAACGCTGGGAAGGCAAATCCACGGCGAAGCTCAGAGGCGTGAAGGCCGACCAGGTGTGGGCCCTCTTTCTCGACGAATTCTGCAGCGTCCACAAATGGCTCCCCACCATCGACACCTGCCGCCGCGTCCAGGGCGTCGCCGGCGAGCCAGGCCTCGTCCGCTACTGCGCCGCCGCTCCCACGCCCTCGTCCGACGGCGGCGGCGACGACTTCGTGCTGTGGTGCCACGAGAAGCTGGTGGCGGTGGAACCCGCGGGTCGATCCCTGAGGTACGAGGTCATGGAGAACAACCTGGGAATGAAGTGGTGCGAATCGACGATCAAGGTCGTTGAAGATGAGGATGAGTGCGAGATCCAGTGGTCGTTCTTGGCGGATCCGTTCGAGGGTTTGATGGATTACGAAGCTTTCTCGTCCTACATTAGCTTCGCTGTGCAGGGCATGGCGGAGAATATGCAGAAAGCTCTGTGTGATTAAGTTGATGCTTTTTTTGTTTTGTTTTGATTACGTAATGGTCCCGTGGGGGCTTAATTAATTAATGTGTGTTTGTGTCGTGTTCCTTTGGTGTACGTGTAACTTGGAAGCTTTAGTTGACTTCTTGACTGTGATGCAGATCCAATGGAGCTGGGCTGCTGTTGTAAGATAATTTACAGAATTTCTATTTGCAAACTTTTTTTACTAATACATTCTGTAATTTGATTGTTCTTATTAATTTATTTTATTTAAATTTTAACCACTTGATTATGGATCCATTCGTTTTTCTAATAATAATATGGATTGTAAAAATAAAATACAACATGCAAATATCATGATACTCCATCTGTCATACACAACCCTTTACAATACTTTTATTACACTCTGTAACAAAGAATTTTGATCAATAACATCTTTGAATTATTATCCATTATGCACAACTCTTTACAATACTTTTTTTACACTTTATAACAAAGAATTTTGATTAATAATATCTTTGATTATGTATTACAGGAAAATAAAAATTCGATATTTTAACACAATATATTGCAATAAATCTCACGCTATCAAATATAATAATATTGATAATTGTATATATATTCAAATAGGGAAACTTTCTGTTAAGGGTGAGGATAAAAAAATAATTTAAAATGACGTAACATTTTAATATTTATTGTTAAGGGGGTCATGATATTTCTATTGTATTTAGAAAGGTCATTCGTACTCCTATTCTCTCTCAAAATATTTAGATCTTAATTGATCTCTCTTTGGTCATGTTATCGCTAATTTGTCGGCATGTTTAGTCAAACTAAACAAAACTGAATTCAATATATGAATAGAAAAAAAATGGGAACTATCAATCTAAATTTAGTTAAAATTCTTTAAATTTATTTTTACTAAATACGACTAAATTGGGAAATGATAAACTAAAATAAGCTAAAATTCTTCAAGTTTGTTTCTGGTAAACTAAACTAATCTAAACTAACTAAAAGGGGGAATGGTCATTTACAGTAGATCCATCCACAGTACAGTGGCAAATTTGTAATTTGAGCCTTGGTCCAACCTTAAACAACTTGATTTGGAGATTCTCGTACACCTCGAAGCGCGCCGGAGATCGTTGGAACTTCCACATCTGCGTCGGCGGCGAGGTCAACTCCGTCGAATCCCAGCCACTCCGGTCCACCAAACGCCAATCACCAAGGCCGC
This sequence comes from Sherardia arvensis, assembly GCA_948330725.1. Taxonomy (NCBI): domain Eukaryota; kingdom Viridiplantae; phylum Streptophyta; class Magnoliopsida; order Gentianales; family Rubiaceae; genus Sherardia; species Sherardia arvensis. Next base: position 36,639,050 of record OX415236.1, on the reverse strand, counting down.
CGCTGCTGACTCTTCATCCTTGGAGGTAGACTCTGACGAGTCCAAAACCGAATGAAAGAAGGAGAATAAGAATTCGGAGAAGTCCTCCTCTTCCTTAGTCGTTGTAGCAGATCAAGGGGCTGCTACTTGAGGACTCGGGGAAATCGGCAGTGTTTGGCCTCTTGGTTTTTGAGAGTGAGGAGGCATTGATGAAAAGGTTGATATAGAGAAAGACTAAGACTAAGGAGACTTTGAGCGTAAGGATTGCCACTGCAAAGGAGGAGATTAAGCACATAAGTATGAGCAGTTTTAGTTACATGCTTGTGAACAAGGAAGGGGGAGCTTGATGAGATTGTTAAGCTGCTTGAGTCGATTAGCTAAAGCCAACCAATCAAAGGAGGATTTTGATTTAGTAAGTTATTTATCTCGTTAACTATGATGGGTCGGTAAGATTCCAATGTTCAACGTTTTATTTTTGCTTGTATTTTTTTGTTTATTTTGCATTTGAATAATAATAAAATCTATATGAAATATCTTAAATATTTCTCTTGGTTAGGAACTGTGATTTTGGATGGTTTCTATTGCAAAATAGTTGTCTTTTATCTTGTTATATTGGGTTTCCGTACTGAGCTTCACAAGCTCATTAGCTTATCATGCGTGTTTAATCTCAATATGGTGGCATTTTTAGATTGTGTGTTGATAATGTGTTTTGTTACGTGCTTCATATCGTTATATACGGCACATAAAAACTAGAAAGATGATTATGTTAGTTGAGTTACAGTTTTAATCTGTATCATTTTGTTAGAAGTTCCCACCGCTTAATTGCATGTAAGTACAAATCACTAATGCTTCTTTCATGTATACTAGGTTTCTTAGAGCAGCGTTAATGGATTCGGATTCGGGCTTGTGTAGATGGAATTGTTAGAAGATCCATGATTGTGCTCTCAAATTGACACGAGTTAAGAATTTTGCTCAGGAGACGTCGCGCTGTTGTCGGTGTTGCGGAAGCTGACCTCTGACGATCTCTGCAAGCAGGGCTCTTCGAGTCACCTGGGCTCAACTTGGAACCAGGTATGATGATGAATTCACTGTTGTGTTGGCGCCATTTGATTACATAAAGTTTTGTGCTTTGGATTTAGTTTTTGATTATTTGGGATGAGCTGTTTTCTGAGCTTGATTTTGATGTTAGGATGGGATAAAGTAGCTGGCTTGTTGGTTCATAGGCTCGGTTGCATTGTAATGTTGTAAGTTTTGTCACATGTGTTTATCATGTTGGCATGAATAATTTTGTACCTTAATAAATAATGGAATAAGTCATCAAAGGTACCTGAGTACGCAACAACTAAACTTAAATTACTATTTATACACATTGAGAAACACAATTGAGAGCATTGTGTAATTGGAGAGCTCTACTGCTTCTTGCTTTTACCTGCATGAGATTTTTTTTTAGCTTCTTTATTTTGATTATAGGAAAAAGTTACTCACGGTGTTGAACTTATTGCATCATGAACTTCTATGAATTGTAGTTGAATGGCAAAAAATAATATTACATTACTGCAGTTTGCCTATTCTGTTCTTGTAGGGATTACCATTTTCTGGACAATTGGTCAGATGTCTTTACTGATCATATGAGTACTAAATCTAATGTCGTCAAAAGTAGAAACAGAAACATTTGCTCCTTCGCTTGCTTGATAGATTACTGTACTCAATGTGCTTATATTAAAAAGAGTGTACTCAATTTAAATTTTTATTTTTTGGTTCTGGTATCATCACCTACTCCATAAATAAGAAATTTATTCAGTACTTTTTGTTCATCTGTAACTTGATGATATTTTCAGCAGATTTTGGGAAGGAAGATGAAGATATATATACACCTATTGGGAGGTCATGGATTTATCAAGACTGGCTTGTTTTCATAGATTCACGCGTCTTGTTGTATATCTACTATTGGCAGTAAAAAGATATTTCAATGTCAAGGTGCAGGAATCTACTACTGACAGGAGGATGCTTTGCAAAACAAAATTAAATTGTAGAGACTTAATTGAGAAGTCAGAGAACATTGTTTTCTCAAAGTTCAATGGGGGTTGTTGGGATTACCATTTTCATATATCTGTATGAACTACATATCTATATCATCTCACCATTCCGGTTGGACTACCAACCATCACCATTTATATGTGTTTAATTTTGTTAATGTTTGAGATAGATATCTCGGTTTCCAACAGACCGGGAAACGAAGTGACGTCTTAAAATTCTAAAAGGAATATATATATATATATATATATATAAACCTTAACATATGTTACATTAAAACTGTCATAGATGTTACAGTGAGAAAGATCATATTCTTGATAAAATCTCTCATTCAGTTACATGCATCTGCATGGTCAACTGTTCAGTTTCCAAATCACTTGTCAGGTTTGATTCCTGCACAGGTTAGAAAGAGAACTAGATTAGCCAGGAGCTGTAAAATTAAACTCTGATGGTTCTTTCATGAGAAATGGTCCTGCTGGTGCAGGTATCATTATTAGGGATCACACTTGAAGGACATTGTATGAAAAAGGCTAACCATTACCGGCATACGATAATGTAGAGGCTTAAGCCAAAGCTCTTGCTAGTGGTTTGGAATCAGCATATTTTGGTAACTACCAATATATTCAGCATGGAATCTGGGCAATACAGAATGAGGTAACTATTTCTTTCAATCACATATTTAGGGAAACTAATGCAGTTGCAGACTCCTTATCAAGACTAGCTAGCAATTCTGAAACAGCTATCACTTACACACATCACACATTGCCTGGTATTGTTAAGGGTCTGGCGGACCTAGATTACAGAGAGTATATCCTTATATAAGGGTTAGATCATGATTTATTGGAACAAATTACTCCTTTTTCTATTGTGTCTGCAGTTGCAGAAGCCTCTGTATGCTAATTAGGGCATCATCATGGAAATGGAAGTTAGCATATACAGACTGCTGAATAAAAGCAAGGCAGAGAAGATGCTACTGACAGCTTGGAATGAAATCTGAATCATACACTATTGTTTCTAGTAAATATCCGTACTTGTTGGTAGAGTTGGGTTTCGCCTTGGCGATCACTAAAATGCTTGCAAGTCTTATCGGCCGAGTTGGTTTTCGTTTAATGATTCCTAATGTGCTTGTGAGGGTTAGACATGGGAGTATACTAGTTACAATTAGCATTAGATCTTTTTGTTATATCAATGCTACTCATCATATTTGTGATACTTTTGCCTTTTATGGTTTTTTTATGGTGTGGTGAGCCAAATAAATATCGCCCCACTTTCAAGTGGTTTTAAATTTAAAAGAAAATGTGAATGACTTTTCTTTTCTTTTTAATTTCCTTTTTTATGGAAATGCGATGTTTGTATATTTCATCCAAAAAATAAGAACTTCCAAGTTTGAACCCTCTCTCCCGACTCTAAAACATTCTCCGTTCCCTTTATATGGGAAGGACAAAAATATTGAATTTGTTGCAAACTTAGTAACCTATTTTAGTGAAACTAGGTGAGGTACACCGCACTCTGTGCGGTGTATGTCATTTAATTTTTAATTTTTCTTTGTAAGTAAAATAAGTTTTCTAAAATATTTAGAATAATGTGTACTTTTAACCAATATTTTGTAATAATCAGGTATCCTAAATTATACTTCTAATATTAATCTTTTATATAATTTATAATATTATTTAATGTATTGTAATTCCAAAGAATGCTCCCTATTTTAATTATTATATTGTCTTATGCCTACGTTCCCACAAGTGTCACCTTTCCTGTGATATTAGACATTCAATTCAACCGCAATCAGTCCCCCACCCTGGACTTCTGGACTGCCTTAATCCCACCACTATTTTTCGTTCCTTGGCTAAACCAAATCTAGGAACCTTTACGTTATATTCCTAAGAGAGCACAATCCAATCAATATAACAAAATGCTAGTAAATTTATATAAAAATAAAATGTTCATTGCCACAGTTTCATAAGCTCAAAAATCAAAACAAAACATCTTACATATATAGCCAGTTATATCATCCTGCTCTTATCTACAAACAAAGGCAGTGCAATATTGCACCAAAACAAGAAGTTGAAACAGCTCTAACAAAGTACTAATAATTTGTTTACAGACAGAGTGATAGGATCTTTCGAATCTCAAGATCTCAAAAAATGTCGTCGTCACATTCACATCAGAAATCAGGAAAAATCATTTGAGCAACATAAAATTATCCAATGCAGATCACAAGTCTTTGACCCTTACCTACAAAAAGAAAACTATACACTGAAAGTACAACTTTATACTTGGACCGAACATAAAAAGTTATAAATTCCCACCTATCACCTTTCTGTGGTAATATGATAATGGCCTTTGCTTTGGCAGCGGCAGCTCTCTCAAAAGATTTTGTCAAATTCAAAATGCAACTGTAGCATCAGAAGTTTCAAGTGTAAGATTAAAAACACAATGCATTCCATAAACTATCAAAGGAACTTATACAAACTGGCATATGCAAAAGAACTACATACTATCTTTTAAGTCAATCTTATTATGGTTTCACAATGAAAGTAGCTAACCTCTTTGATATGATATCGAGATGACTGAGATCTTTAGCAATGCTTCCAGCTATCCTATCCAACTGCTTTTGTGGAAGATCTGATAATAAAAGAATTTTCCGTCTCCTAAGAACATGAGCCTACTGAATCATAGGTGCATCGCCTTATGTAAATATATAAGGAGACCAAACACAATGCATTAAGCCACTACCTGGAAGTTGCAGTACCTAAACAAACTGCAAATTCATGATACTTGTTTAACTGCTTGAGAATGAAACTCATATGGCTATTCATTCCACATATAATTACATGGTCAGTTTGTCAGAACCCCTTCTCTGACTCTTTGCATGTTATGCTGCAAAATAGTTTGTCGGAACAAGTCTTGTAGAGAATAAACTTTTTTAAAAAAGACACATACCCTAAATTGCTCGGTCATCATGCTCAATAAGCGAGAGTAGAACAGAATACCCCATACAACAAGAACAAACCCTATTACATGTTCAATTTGCGTTCTTTGCTGTAGAAAAAACACTCTTAGCAAATGTGCAATGACCAGTATAGGAATAGCCATATAACATATCAAAGTAGAGATCAGATATGTCAAGCGAGTCGAACTTTCAGATGTGCAGATGATGAACAAAGGCACGCCCAGGCCTCCTAAAAGCATTCCTCAAGGGACTGTGATTCACCCCTGCATATCATCATACAGTAAAAAAACACAAAAATATAACTGGGAAGGGCTGACTATATCCTATTCTAGAAATTAAAAATTACTCACACTAATGGAGTCAATTAATACAGATTTCAAAAGCTTTACTTCATTTTTATCACTACCCTAGATTAATCTATCTATGGAAGAAAAATCTTGTCAGGGGATTAAGATGAACATATAACCTTAATCTGTGGAAGAGGAGACCACCAATAATCACGAATGAAAGGCATGATAAGAGAAGCGCTACAAAAAACCTGCACACCCCAACAAGAAATTCATGAAGCATAAATCATAATTTTTTGGATAAATATGTAGGAAATGACAGGCAGAGATACATCACACACACACACACACAAAATAAAAAAAATGCACCGTGTAAACCACAAATATTGGTTCTGATGATCCATTGTTTAAAAGCTGAATAAATTCTTACTCATAACTGAGAACTAAACCACAAAGTCTTATTTCTTATACACCAAGTTTGTCACCTTCACATGTATTAGTGATGTAAAAGACTAACCAACTAATCCCTGAAGACATTAAGCTATGAAAAAGCATACACATACAATATTAACTTAAGTTCTAAGATGCTACTGATGCATTTCATGGACAAATACAAAAACAAACAAGTGACTACTCACGTGGAAACATTTCTCTCAAGCCGCACATTGAACAAATATATTAGCCTGGATAAGTTCCATTTGATATCTTGCAACAAATGGCAACGAAACATCCAAATGAAGTGGAGTTGGTTTATTCACAGAATTAGAGATGCAAGCAAAGGGCAAACTTCTAGCTGAATATGTACAAGCCACGTGAAAGAAAAGCTCTTGTAGTGCATTTGGTCTTGTATTGGCATTCACACACTGTATCAGTTTCACAATAAAATAAGCTGATGTGAACGCTATCATGAGTTTGGCCTGTTTTCCCTACAGAAGCTGAGCAAGAACATCATTCATCAGTCATAAGAAAAAGTATTTTTCAATTAATTGCAGATAGAAAAATCCTTAATAATTTAACCATGGTGAAAGTATGTCAATAAGAAACAACTGTGTAACATTTTCTCCTATCAAAATATAAATTTTCATACTCGATAAGGAATATGATCAAACTCTGATGAAGCAAAGCTGCACATAATTTGGTTTATGGTACTTTCAAACTCAAATTCAGGATTAAAAAAACCAAATTGTAGTCTTAATTTTTACTTTCAAGGAAGCATCATGCACCTGAAAAACACTGTGCACCAGAGTTTGCGGGAATCTAGCATTAGATTTATTATTGAGGACATTCTTATTTTCTGTAGGTTCTGACTCCACACACTTCATTTGATAGTTGATCTTCCATTTTCCTAGCATAAAGATAAGGAAAGTGGTGATTTTTAATACGCTAAAATATATACTAAGCAGATCAACAGTGTGTGTATCGAAAAGAAGAAAGCCAATGTGGGAAGCTTTAAAACAAACAAATCCACCATCCATCTGTTGGATTTGTTGTAACTTCACACTTGCCAAACTGTGTAACATGCAATCACAAATACTCTAACAATTTTCTTAAAAGTGGCGGAATATATGACAAACTACATTTATCCACATATTTGCATTCAAGAAACACCTAAAACTACTGACCTTTGTTCCCAACCAACAAACCACCAGGACACAAACATGTATTGAGACTGTACCTGCAGTCATCCAGCATTGAATATCAGAATATTAAACAATTGCTAAACAAAATGAGTGAAAAAAATCAGATCTAAAACTGTGGCTTTGTTTAGGCAGCTATCCATTTAGACGACTTTCAAATGTCCAGCAACAAGCATTACCGCCAATTTCCTCAATCATTTGACAGGCACATAATAAAAGGTACTGCATTACACTAAATTTCTAAAAAAAACAGAAATCTGATACCATAAACTCATCAGGATTATGCTGACGGAACTCAAGAAACTGTTCATGTAGATTCATAAATGACTTTCTCTCACACACTCAAAACAATAGATTGACTTTCTGAATGCAATTAGAAACAAATGCATGGATTCAAATCATACTCCAAACAAGACATTGACTTTCTGAATGCAATTAGAAGCAAATGCATGGATTAAAATAACACAAACATAAACAAGCACAAGAATCACCTTCTGAACAAAGAATTCCGATCCAATCTCTGCATAGGGCGTCTCGAAACACAGGGCCTGGAGCCACACAGCTGAAGCTGGAGCATCCCTCTATTCTCCTGTGAACAAAAAGAGTGACTTTTGGAAGGAGAAGACAAAAGAGAGCATTAAAAGGGATTTTTAATACCAACATGTGATTTTTAGACCAAAAAAATGGGATTTTTAAAACCAATTTGACACTGAAATCTGAACCTCAATCAGTAAGAGATGAAAGTATAAACCATCATAAAGCACACAGCAAATTAGTTAAAGAAATTTTGCTAACCTGCAAAGAAGTTAACTGAGGCAATTCGTCAAACACCTAGTCAGAAGTCTTTGTGCTTTACGTTCTCACACCACAGACATTAACTACATTCCTAGCTGCACTTTCCATCCCTTGCGGTGTCCATATTTAAGGTTTACACATGCTTCTTTTCCAGCCAAAAGTGGCCAACTTTATCAATCTAATCAAATTTCACTGAACATGCTTTAAATGTGAGATTCATGAAGAATACTTAACCGGAGAACTTCAAGATTTTGACTTTAACTAGCAACAGAAGCTTCAAGTTTAAATACGAGATGTAGCTCTGCAACAGTATACATACACATATATGATACATCTTGTTTGCAGATGTGCTTTACAACAGAACCAAGGATTAAACAACGCAAAAAGCTACAAACTCAGACTTTTTTATGCTATGAATGCCAATAAAGGATATGGCTAAAGATTGGCTTTAACCCTCCTAAGCGTGCAAGAATGCATAGAGGTTATCAATCTGTATTCTTTATCAAAAAACAGTAGAAACCCCCAAGGGGTTGCCACAATGGTCGTTCCAAAGTTGGAAGCGAACGACGCCGTTTCCTCTTTATTTCCTCCCTTAACAATAAAAAACAATAAATATATAAAAGTCATGCTCTTTTTATAATAAATATATAAAAGTCATGCTCTTAGATCTGTTATTTATTGTTAAGGTGTTGCAATGGTCATGACTTTTTATATTTATTGTGTTAAGGTGTTTTTTAGAAATGAGCCAAAAGAATGCTCTTAACAATAAATATATAAAAGTCATGCTCTTTTTATAATTTACTTTTGGCTCATTTTCTTAACAGAAATTTTCTCATTCAAAATATAATCAAAATTTAATAATAAATAATATTAAAAGTTAAGGTGGTAAGAGTTCATTGAGACAGAGGACGCCGTGATTAGTGAACAACTTTAAATGAAAAGATGAGATTCATAAGTCTAAATTGCAAATAATTTTTTTTTTTGAAGGCTTCTAAATAGAATGCAAAATATCCAACAAAGCATAGTTTTAAAACAAATGAATAAAACAAGTGTTAATTGGGTCTAATATTTTACTCATTCTCGAATCTTATTTTTGTATAATTATGTTAATATTACATTCGAGACGGATATATAATATTACAATGTTACCCATCTAACACATCACTTTGCAATGTTGTATTATAAAAATATATTATGTTATTATAGGAAATACGAAATTCATATGAGTAGAATATTGCACTGCATTTAACGGTTAACACGACCCTTATAAATTCAAAACTTATATAAGGTGTTGTCAAGACGTCTTCTTTTTTAAACCAAAACTCAAGTTTTGCAAAATTCCAAAACTCAAAACCAATCAAATCACCAACACAACAATATAAGTATATGATAAAGATCGATATGTGTCAAACTTTGTCAGAGTTAATTAGTAGATATTCAGAATGTGCTGCTTATGATGTCTAAGAGGTCGATGAACTAATGTGTTCTCTTAGTTTAGATGGTTGCATTGATCCTTTGGAAGCATTTAGTAGAGTGGATTAATGTTCAAACTGGTTTCTTAAGCATTTAATAGAGTGGATTAATTTAATCATTCTTTTTGCATGCCATGAAACATATATGGATCACTACAAGCAACATAAATTGTTTGAGTTCGGATCTTCTGTGCAATATTCTCTACGCAATTCGTACGCAATACCATTTACGATGTAGTTTTGGCTATCTTTGACGTAAGATAATATACACCACGTTATAATATTTTTACGGTGAAAGTAAAAAAAATAACGTGTTAGCCATGTTATTTACCTATTTTTTATACACTAAATTATATTATTAGTTTAAAATTATTTTATGAAAAGAAGAAATCATTTATTAATAATATCTTATACACATATATTTAGATTCATATAATTTGAAATATATTATTCATAGTTTTGTAAATAAATAAAATTAAAATGTATATCTCAGTTAAAAACAATTTTATTTTCATAAAAATTATAATGCAATAGATATATTAAATCCGACTATAAAATTAATCTATATACATGTTGTAAATGATAAACATTTTCTTATATGAAATAATTAAATCATGTTCGAGATTTATCCTACAAATTTGTTTATAAAACATCTTGTTTGAACTAAAATTCAATAACAATCGTATGTTGCATATACTTTATTTCTGTTTTTTTTTAAAATAATAATAACAAAATCAATTTAATGATGTAATTTATGTGAAAAATATAAAAAATATTAGGTAACATATAAATGAAATTGTTACAAAAGTTACATTTAACCAGTAAAACATTGAGTCGTAGTATATGAATTACAAACTATGTTTAACAAATGGTCAAAACTACGTCGTAAATGGTAAACTATGTTTAACAAATGGTCAAAACTACGTCGTAAATGGTTTCATTGAGTCGTAGTATATGAATTACAAACTATGTTTAACAAATGGTCAAAACTACGTCGTAAATGGTTTTTGCGTAGAGGATCCTCAAATTCTTTTACATAAACTTTAAATAAACTTTAATATATGTCGACCTATTTAGTATTTAATTAAAGAATTCTGTTCGACCTTTTCCGATAAATCCTGGACTGCAACTCTTCCCTTGCGTAATGTCAAGGTTATTGGAGTTGATGAACAAAAAGTGAACTTTGAATGCACTCCTCCTCACCCTCCCCGTGAAGGTGTTAAAACCATGTGCTTTAAATATGGTCCTTAAAGCTCCCTGAATTCCTACATCTTCCCAATCTCAAGTTGCTCCACATAAATCGTTAAAGAATTCAAACTTTGAGGTTTGATCATCAACGATGTCCAGTGCTTGAAGGTCCGAGGTTTAGTACCACGTTCCTTTCCATCCGCGGGAAAGAACGTGCACTGCCTTTTATCAAAAATTTTAAAAGATGAACAAAATAATAAGACTAAAATGACTTAAAACAAGGTGAAAGAGTTTTTCTACAGGAAAGAGTGACTACAGGAGGAGTTCAACTTGTTCATCTAGTAAAGATAAATAGGCAAGGCAAAAGGCAAGAGGTGACACAAACATTTGGGCACAGCAGCCATCCTCAAACTACGATTTCACAATGCCGGAACAAAAGAGGATCGGATGACAATAAGATTTCTCTACAACACCTTCAGAAGTTGAATGGTTGTTTTTGCAGATGATAAAGCCGATAATTAACTGTTACATTTCTCCAAAGCCACTGGAACTAAAACAACCACTTCCTCTTCCCAGTACCACCTAGCTATTATATATATCTGCAAATCACAAAAGTTGTATGAATAAAACTAGAGAGACCATGAAAAATTTATATAGATGCACAACTTTCAAGAGACCAATTGCACGAACATAACAGAAAGAAAAGTTTAATAGAATAGGCTAAACATATAATGGGCTGAGCTACATATTACGGACTGCAATTTGAAACCGAGTTACACTTCATTCACGATAAACAAAAAGAATCCTTGTCTTATAACTAGTACATCAAGTGTGACTAGATGATTACGGTCTAAAGCAGATTCTATAAAACATGATTTGGCCTTAGAATATTTTGTTCCACCTTTTTAACTCTTCTTCATCAAACACACAGTAACTACAGAATTTTGCCAGTGTGGTTTGTACTTCATAATAAAAATACCATGTGAAAATTAACAATAAACTTTCAATATAGGACAAAAGTAGAGAGTAACAGATTAAATCATACAACAGGACGCCTACAAAGTTTTCTCAAGCAACAAAAAAGAAGGGAGAGATTATCAAAGCTGTGGACAATCTAGCACACTGTATGAAACATCGACAATCAATCATTTACAGCCATGTAGTTCTATTCTTAAAGGAAACCTGCCAATGCTATGGTAAATCAGAAGGATCAGATTTTGATTTTACTCTAACCCACAATGTTGGGCTAATCACAAATTCGGTTACTTCAACTCAAATCCATTAACTTGAGCCTTGAGAATATCTATTTATCTTGTTTACCTCTTAGTTTCACTTCATTATATGTGCAGCAATTGCAGAATTCTGCCAAAGTGAGGGTTGTACTTCATAATTAAAATTTTAAAAACATCAACTTTACATTAAAACATATATTAAACTACCCTAGTTAGAAAGAATAAAAAAGTAGAGATTATCAAAGCTATGGACTATCTAAGCACATGAAACATCAACAGTCAGATCATTCAAAGCCATGTCTAGACAATCTACCAAAACGAGATGACAAAAACAACATGTTGTAATCAGTAATCCTATGTAATCAGTAATCCTATAACAGTAAGCTTTACCGTGTGTACTTTGGTTCTGATGGAATGCTGGTGAAAATCAGAAGGATAAAATATACTGATATCACTTAACCATACTACATAACCAAATTTTCATTTTACTTGATAAAATTTTTGCTCAAATCCAATTCCAATGCATAACTTCTTATACCAATGTTAAAGAGTGACAATGACAAGAGAAGAGGTCAAGACATGTCATAGTAAAATCATTCTTGTTAACCCTGTATACCCCAAAACATATCAGCCACCTATAAAATCCCTGTATCACAACATCATCACTGGATCCATCGATTAAAATCTAACACAAGACTGACAGTAAGATATCTATACCCACATTGTAGAAACCCTTCGATTTGTTATTGAACAGTATACAAGTGAGAAAAATCTTAATGCTATGAACTTCAACGACATACAAAATGTATTCACGAACGTCCACTACTAGGCATAGACTCCCATTCCACTTTACAATAAATAAACGAGCACAGCAGTCACATAATTCCAACACATTTTAAACACCTCAAAGATCCAATACACCAAAAAAAATCATCACACAAGACGGTAAAACAGCAATCCCACAATTCAAAAGTAAATAAACTAAAGAAAAAGATTATCGAATGCAATACCATCTGATCCAGAACGCTTGGTATGCTTAATTTTCTCAAGCTGGACTTGAGTATCCATAAAGAGCTGCATCCTCTGCACTTCTAAATCCTTAGCAAACTGCATCCTCTGCTTCTCCAACTCCACCATTTGTTTCTGCTTCATATTTTCAACCCTCTCGTAAATCTCACCAAACCTCTCTATAGCTTTAGCTAAACTTCTCATCCCTTCCTCCTGCACAGTCCCCACCTCCCTCTCCTCCACCTCATTCTCCTCGTCCTCTTCAGATGCAACATCGTCCTCGTCCTCATCCTCCTCGTCATCATCGTCCACATCCATTCCATCCCGAGGAGCTACAGAGGCCGAGAACGCTTCCGCAGCGATAGTCGAGTAATTCTTCTTAAAATAAGAGCTGTCAGTAGTAGCTGAAAACTGCCTCTTTTGTGGCAGCACCATAGGCTCCAGAGGAAGCGGAGGAGGCGGCAGGGACAGCAGGGGGGAGCGCTTGTTGTAGAGAGGAATCCCCATGGGAGGCGACATGGTGGAGAGCGGAGGAGGCTGCTGCGAGAAGGAGCTCACCAGCGGCACACCCCTGGGCTGATTCTTGACGCTGGGACCAACCAGAGCATCCAGCCGCGAGTAAAACGGCCAGGACGAAGCTAGGGTTCCGTTGGACTCAGCGATTTTAGCCTTCTCGACCTTGTACTTCTTCTTCAAGGTATCAATCCGATTCTTACACTGCACATCGGTGCGGTGGGTCTTCTTGGTGTGGCCGTGGAGGGAATTGACGACGTCGGCGACTTCCTGCCAATCCTTCTGGCGGAGATTCCCCCGATTGAGCTCGACGTACCTGCGGCCCCAGGTCTCGACGAGGGTGGCAGTGGCCTCCTCGGTCCAGCAGTCTTCACGGAAGGGCAGCGTCCTGGAGGGCGGCGTCTTGATATTCTCCGGCACCGGGGAGAGATCGCTGAATTCACCCATGGTTGCAGGGAGTCTGGATCTGAAATCGGAGAAGATGGGTTGTCGGCGAGAGAGGGAGGGATGTATGAGAGAGGGGGAGGGGGGAAGGGGTAGGATGGGAAAGGTGAGGGTTACTCGGTGAAGTCGCCGGGACGGGCGCGTGGGGGCGACGAACGCGTGAGTGGGTGAGTGGGATTGGGAATCGGATGGCGGTCGGATAGTTCATTGTTGTTGGACGGTTTTTGGATTTCATTAATTTTTCCCCTTTTTTCTTTTCTAATTTTCCCGTTTACGTATTCTTCAGGGCTGCGGCTGTTCAGCCTTTCCGGCCCGCCTCCTTTCTTCTTTAATTTCTCCGCCTTACAAACCAACCACTATTCTTTTGCTTGTTGACTAGAAATTTAATCGCCTTCTTATCCATAACTAGCACTCCTCCTTTGGTATATACGGCCGGCGTTACCTGATTATTGATTTATTAATGTATAACCTAATATTTTATTTTTCAATTTCAGGTTCTTGATCTACTTATTATTTTTCAATTCTCAAATATAGATTATATTAAAGTCTATTATTGACAGTGCTATTAAATGGCTAATGAAACAAACTATTACATCCGTCTCAATTGAACTTGCACAACTTTCCCTTTCGAACACAGACTCACAGTCACAGTCCAAGTTACATGTTTATGATAATGTTCTTCCATTTTCTGCATTCATTTCACACATTTTTCTCTCAAATTCAATTTCTATCATTTATATTACAATTCATAATTCAACTTCAATTTTCTCTTTCTTGTAACTCGGTTTCCACTAGTAACTACTCCTTCCGTCCGAGAGAAAGCTGCAGAGAGAATTTTATATTTGAAAGTTGGGCACACAAGAACTAAACTCTTTCTTCATCACTCCTTCATCTGCAACAATATCGACAAGTTAATCACTTTCAACCCTGTCACAAAGGTATGGCTAGCAGCAACAAAATTCAGTTCTTCGTCACCTTCTTTCATTATAACTTACTTGTATCTTACGTTACAATTGTTACTTTCTTCTGCATATAACTGAACAGAGTTAGTAGTTACCAACCCATTAAAACTATAACATGAAGAATATAGCAGAATTAAGACCAGTTTTTTCGAGGTCACCGTCATATTAAGTCAACCCAGATTTGATTTTAAACCATTTAAAATGAATATGAACATAAATGGTACTCTTGATTCATATGTTTCAACTTGTATGCATGGTATGTAGCAATGATTGAGATGAATCTCACTAATGAAGAATGACAAGCAATTGCTGAATTTTTGCTCTACAAACATAAGTATTTCATGATCGGTCATAAGCTCGGTTAGTAGTAGTATGAGTTCAACGTATCCATCGGGAGCGTTAGCAAAATATGGGCCATAAACAAATGACAAATATTAGAAGGCCTCCCCATTGATGTAAGATCAAAGAAGATCTTGATATTGAAACTTTAAAAGCAATTCTCGTGATTCAAAGAAGAAATGTCAGATCACTTATTGCATCACTTCTATTGGCAAGAGTACAATTCAGAGAATGGTGGCGAGCAAAGAAATTAAAGCTCACACAAATGCCTTGAAACTAGAGCTGACATGCCAACACAAGGATGACATGTTAGTATGGTCTTTAACACATTTGGATCCCGATTTTGAATTCAAAAATATGCATCTAACCGTTCATATAGATGAGAAGTAGTTCTACATGACTAAAAACATAGAGGTATTTGATGGCACCTAATGAAAAAGTTCCTTAAAAACCAGCTAAGTATGCCCATTACATTCCAAAACTCATGTTTATGGTTGTGGTTTCAAGGCATGTCTACTCTCCAGAAGGTGAACTTATGTTTGATGGAGAAATTGGTATATTCCCATTCGTTACAGAAAAGGCAGCAGTATACAAGAGTCCCTATAGGCCAGCATGGACTATTTTTCTTGAGCCAGCAATGAAGATAGACATAGACAAACCTAGGGACATGATGATCAAGAAATTTCTACCAACTATAAAGGCATGTTGGCCACCTTTTCTGAGAAAAACTATATACATTCAACAAGATAATGCAAGGCCACATATCAAAAACTCAGACCCAACATGGAGAGATGTTGCAAATTCAGGAGGGTTCAATATTATTTTCAATTGTCAGCTAGCTAAATCCCCAGATTTGAACATCCTAGATATGGGGATTTTCAAGTCTATACAGTCAATACAACATGGAATTGAATCAATAAACAATGTAGGCCTAGTTGCAGCATTTCTAATAGCTTTTGAAAGGGAAGATCCATCTACATTGAACAAGGTTTTTATAAAACTTCAATCTATTATGTTGGAAATCATGAAGGTTAGAGGTGGAAATAACTATAAAGTGCCTCACATGGGAAAAGATGCATTGGCTAGGCAAGGGTTGCTACCTACTGACTTGTGTGTGGATGGGTTGCTGATTATTGAATGCATGGAACACCTTTACGAATTCAAAATTCAGCAACTTTGAAACTTTTAATGCATGCTTTTGGTCTAAACTCTGAAGGCCAAAGTGAGGTACAAACATGAAAAAGGTGTTCAAAAAGTTATTTGTTAGGCTATGTATTTTTGACCCGTTGTTTAGAAAAAATAGGACTTTTGCTTGTATAACCTATTTTTGACACACAATCTGTTGCAAAATGTACAATGACTCATTTAAAATGCAAGTAATGTATTCTTTTGATGTGATTTGCATACATATATTCACATTTGATCATAAACATGTAAAACGAGATCAATGCATATGGTCACTACGTTCACATTCTCATTAACATATGTTAACTAAGACAAAAAGAATGAAATAAAATTGGGAAAAAATCCTACCTTTGTAATGTTAAGTTGCATTTTTCCAATGCCAAATTCCATCTCTTCTTTGTCTCTTTCAGACATTACTACAACCATTCCTCCACCCAGACTCTCGTTGGCTACGGCAAGCCGATTCAGTAGAGTTCCCTGAGAACGTAAAACTATCTTAAGCACACAAAACTTGGTGTTGAGGGTAACACATACAGGTGAAATGAATTCCTTGAAAGATTGCTTAAAAACTAAGAACAAGTATTCAATCATCTACCACAATATTCAAAATTTCATTTTTCTTATGTACTTGCAGTAAAAGTTGTACTATAAAACAGATTATCGTGCAAAAGCCACAAGTGACACGAGAAATATTTTGGCACCTCTTTCTTTTTAAGACAAGATGATAATTGAGAATTGATTGAGTGGCTGGAGAGTTAATATCATCTCATGAAGAACAGAACATAACACTTTATTATCACTATTTTCTAAGATTATAAAACTATTGTGCACTCATTTCTGACAACATAATGATTGTGGAAGAGCATACCAATTTGTCACTCTGGCCAAGGATGAGAGTGTGGTTTTTCTCAACTACTTCATTTTTCCCTTTCTCAAAGAGTCAATTTTCGTAGAGATCGCATCTGAAACGAGTCCAAGCATCATTGCAAAAATGAGCATCCCACCAAAAATAATGGAGACAGACACTTACCGAGGACCAATGCCTTCAAAATTCGCATGATTCCCAAAGTCTACAAAAGTCTAGGACAGCCATATGTAATCTGCTAAGCCATCATCTATAACCCCAAATAGCGGTACTCCGCCAAGACAAAGAAGCAATAAAAGCAGCAAACAACAAGGCAAGCGGCTTAGCATAAGGGTGGACATATAAAAGGAAATCCATCCTATACTCTATCTGCTTATTCAGAGACGTTTCTTCTTTGAAACCGTCTGGTGATCTTCTTGAATTGGAGACATAGTCAACATACTTGAGAAAGAGAAATGGTATAGATAATAATATGAGTGATATAAACAAGGGTGTCCTTTTCAAGCCCTTGTTGGTAAAATCATTGCTATCTTGAGACAGTGAATCAATAACACATATAGAATCCAGAAAATTGCAGTCAGCAGTTGGTTACTGTGCTTGAAAACTTCATCCTAGCTGAAAGGAATAAAAACATGATCAGTGAGGCTTACCACGTAAACTGATATTCAATGCCTCTACTCAAAATGATACTTAAAGGAAACTACTTCTTGATCAAGTTAACATTTTTAATGAGAAAAAGAAAAAAATTTAAACAACATAAGAAAGAGGGCTAACATTAAGATAAGGAGGGTTGCCTTTTATCCCAACTTCCAGATGTTTGGATTAATAACCTATCAAAATTATTACAAAATCCATTCATTTTAAAGGTAAAGAATCTATGAATTGAATATCACAAAGAACATAGATAATTCAACATATATATTGTAGTCATTAAGAGACCATAGATCATAGCATAATTATAACAAGAAAAAGATCACAACATAATCTAAAAAGCAAAAGGATGTAGATTTATCTAAATGTTAATCACTACATTAGAGACAACTATATCATACCAAAAGCTTACAAATTGTTCACATGTGGTTTCTAGACCCAGAAGAATCACTTAGCTCTGCAATAGGCACCACATTTGAACTAGTTGACTGTCGCACATCCTATTGGCGGCGGTAGAAGTTTTTCCTCCCTCATGACCGGCCTCCATGCAACCACGTTTCTTGTTCACAGTCCTCCGAGATTCTCTGTGGCCTGGTACCATCATATCAATCCAAATATGCTTTCGATCTTCACTGTCATCACTACCACACAGGACTGGACGCTTCAATGTAAGATGTTGAGCAGAAGTTTCTTGCAAATCTCCACCCAACTTTTCTGACTTCAACATAACATCACCCGAAACAAATCCAAACACCACTTTTGCAGAAACACCATCAACTGAAGGGACATCTCCACTCTGCTGGCAACCATCCATCTGTTTGTTACTCCTCTGAGCTTCTCCGTGATCCGGTACCATCATATCAAGTCAAATATGATTTCGATCATTGATGTCGTCACTGTCACGCAGGGCTGGACGCTTGAATTTGAGGTGCTAAGTAGAATTTTCTTGCAAATCCTTGAACTTTGTTGGATTCAAATTGAGAGGATCAATAAAGTCATGGGCTTTAGAGAGGTTTGGGTTGTACTCAGATGCAGCATCATCTGCTAAATAATTGGGAACAATCTCTGATTTTTGGGAAAAGTGGTAACCACAGCGTCGGCGACCAGATGAAATTGTTTCGGAGACATAATATTCAGAGAGAAGGAGACCACTGGGATTCGAATAGGCTGGGCGGCGACCGTCCATGTTTGATAAATCTGAACAGTATATGATCTGATCCAAATTTGGAGGAAGAAATTTGATCCAAATTTGGGGAAGAAATCTCATCTGAAATTGGGAATATGAAGACATCTTT
Organism: Sherardia arvensis; assembly: GCA_948330725.1. Classification (NCBI taxonomy): domain Eukaryota; kingdom Viridiplantae; phylum Streptophyta; class Magnoliopsida; order Gentianales; family Rubiaceae; genus Sherardia; species Sherardia arvensis. The sequence continues at coordinate 36,620,211 of OX415236.1, read as the reverse complement.
GGTGGGTGAGAGTAATTTGATATTTCAGGTAAAATTATAATTTCAATTAATTGTTTGATCCAATCTTATTAAGTCTTTAGTGCAAAGTTTAACAAATATAAATAAGGTGGAACTTGTAAATTATAATTTTGAAAAAGGGGTAATTCAATAATTTTATGTGTGAAGTTTTTGTCAAATAAGGTACAATTAGAAATTGTGCAGTTTGGATTGGGACACCCAATAAAGAAAAGTGTGCACCTTCAATTGAGACGAAGGGAGTAACTAACATGAACAATGATGCTATTATAACCTTGTGATAGGATATGAGGCTTTCAATTAAAAATATGTCATCATTGGTTTTTTAGCACATCACCATAATTGTATTTGAAATTATCAATAGCAATTACAGTAGAATTATAACATCCAATTGAATTAGTCGATTATAAAAATAACTAAATTACGCATTATAATGCTGACATTGAGCAGTACTCAAAAATAAATTCACCCTCCTACCATTCCCTCCCGAAAAATATAATGTTCGCATAAAGATGAGATGCACAATCTCTCATATGATTTTTGAAATGATTATTCTCTACTGAAACACACACACAACCCCCCCCCCCCCCCACCCCACCGTCTTTAAGTTTGAGCTCATGTAAACTGTATCTGATTGCTTGATTAGAATAAGGCAGTACATGGCCTATATATAGTACACACAAAGGCCTAAAACTAATTAACATAAGCTATCTAAACCCTAGGCACATAAGTGCAATATATAAAGTACATACATAATTAATAAATTAGTCCTCCAATTCTTCTTCTATTGTCACACCCCCTTCAAGCGAAGCGTTGGATTGATCGAGACGCGAAGCTTGGACCGAAAGAAGTCAAACAGTGCACCCTGTAAGGAGGTCTGAACATGACCGACTCGAAACTTGCCAGCACTAACAAGTTCCCTCACAAAGTGGTAGTCGATGTCGATGTGCTTAGCTCTCTTGTGAGCAACTGGGTTCTCAGCAAGAAAGATAGCACTGTTATTGTCACAAAGGAGCACCGGAGATCCCTGAAGTGGAAAGCGCAGATCCCGAAGAATGTGTAACAGCCAAACTACCTCCGAAGCAGTATTCGCAAGAGCTCTGTACTCTGATTCAGAGCTTGAGCGAGAGACTATAGGTTGCTTCTTCGCACTCCATGAGACCAAGTTTCCACCAAGGAAAATGGCATACCCATAAGTAGAGCGACGTGTCTCCAAGCAGCGCGCCCAGTCAGCATCAGAATATGCAAGTACCTCCGAAACACCATCAGCAGTAAAGGACAATCCACAATGTTCCGTGCCACGAACATATCTGAGTATTCGAGTAACTGCATCAAAATGATCATCCCGTGGATCCTGAAGGTATTGACTCACAAAGTTGACAGCGAAGGACAGGTCAGGACGAGTGATGGGGAGGTACTGAAGAGCACCAACAAGAGACCGATACAACTTCAGATATGAAACGGTCCACTGGTGCTGCTGTGTAACTGAGACGACGGGAGAAATGGTGTGGAGACCGGTGTGGCATCTTACATTCCAGCTCTCTGAAGAATATCCCCAGCATACTTGGCTTGACCCAAGAACAACCCTGTAGAGGTGGGTGTAACCTCCAAGCCAAGAAAATAGCTGAGGTGTCCGAGATCCTTGACAGAAAACTCCCGATCAGCACGAGCTAAGAAACTTCGAATAGCAACCCTATCATTCCCGGTAAGAATGATGTATATGATGACTGAGCCACGGGTGAACACGAACAGAGAAGGATCCGACAAACTTCCAACAAAGCCAAGGCCTTTAACAAAGGCACTGAAGCGATCAAACCATGCCCTAGGAGCTTGCTTAAGACCATAGATGGCTTTTCTCAGAAGACAGACATGATCAGGACGTGCAGGATCCTGATACCCAGCTGGTTGTGCCATGTAAACTGGACTGTCAAGAATGCCATTCAGAAATGCATTCTTGACATCTAGCTGATGAAGTGGCCACTTCTTCATAGTGGCAATGACAATCACCGTTCGAACAGTAGCAGCCTTGATAACTGGACTGAAGGTATGATCGAAATCAAAACCCGGAACTTGTGAAAAGCCCTGGGCAACCAGACGTGCTTTATATCTCTCAATAGAGCCATTCTGTTTGTACTTCAATCGATAGACCCACTTGGAACCAACCACATTAACATGTGGAGGACAAGGAACCAACTGCCATGTTTGTTGCCGCAGAGTGCATCAATCTCCTCATCCATAGCAGTAACCCATCGTGAGTCCTTCACTGCAGCCTTGAAGTTTCTCGGTTCCTTCTGTACCAGCAACTCAACAACCAATCCTGTAGCCACAAAATCAGGCCCAAGGCTGCGAGCTACTCTTGTTTCATCCTGATGACGAGTGACCATCGCGTGAGCACGAGTGGCAGGTGGGGCTGTTGGAGCCTGTTGAGTTATGGAAACAAGATGAGTCAAAGAACCACTTCCATATGAGGCTGAATCACCGGGTGAATCGGATGAACTCGAGGATGCTGGAGAAGGTACTGGAGTAGCCGGATCAGGTTCATCAGTGATCACTGCTGGTGCAGTCGAAGAAGACTCATGGCACATCGTACAGGGCTGCTGCGGTGGAATGATCTCAACATAGGCAGTCTCTAAATCGGGATCAGTGGGGTCAACAAAGGAGGAAACATCCAAGTAAGAGAACTGAGCCTCTATGGATGCTTTTGAGAACGGAAAGTGGCCCTCATCAAAGTGAGCATGGCGAGTCATGTGAATGCGGCCAGAAGCAGGATCCAAGCACTTAAATCCTTTGTAGTGTGCACTATAGCCCAAAAAGACACAGGGCAGACTGCGAGGGGCTAATTTATGCTCAGATGTGGGCCGAACATAGGGAAAAATGCGGCACCCGAATGGATGAAAGTTCGAGTATTCCGGTGAACGCCCAAAAAGTACTTCAAAGGGAGACTTGTTATCAATCACCGGAGTTGGCAGCCGATTGATGGTGAAGACAGCAGCACTGGATGCGTCATCCCAGTGAGATAGCGGCAGGTATGAATGAAACAGTATGGAGAGGCCCATCTCTGTGATGAGTATTGTTGGAATAGTCTTTTAACATTGAGTATATTATATGATGTTAAAGGAAGTTTTATTGGATTATATTTTGTGAATATATATTTTATATATATTAATATAACCAATTGGTGAAAGTCTACGTATATATGTTTATACATGAATAAGTTGATTATAATGAACAGTGGTGATAGACAGACGTGTCTATTTACTGTTAATGGATATGTACAAATGGATGCATCTAAAGGGTACGAATCTTGCTTGGAATTCATTATAAATACACGGTGAAACTTTCACTTATTATATCGAGTTCATCTTTAATGTCTTGTTACATTCCTTATTCTATCTTTCGTTCGTAGGAGAATCTGTGGTTGTTGCTATCACATTTTCTATTGTTTAGGGAAATCTTGGAAGTAAGCTAGCCAGTTAACTCACAGCAATCCGGTGGTGGGGGCTACCATTACTTTAAGGACAGTGCTTCTCACGGCCCTAAACAGATCTATTAGTTCCATAGTTCACAAAGTTCTAACAATCTTAAATTAATGGTATTTTTCAATGGAGAATCCCACTGAAGAACTTTGGCAATACAATAAATCTCTATCGAGTTTATGGAGTTAATTTATTTGTGAGAAGAAACATTGGATATGAGGTACGTAATTAATATTATGTTGTGGTATCTATAGTATTTATTTATATCTTTGTGTAAGGCAAAGAAAGTGTATACAGAATCTGTCTTGGAGAAGTACAGTCCAGAGAGTATATGACATATAAGTTTATTACTGTGAAATTTATTTAGTTTGAATGATGTTACATTTGAACTGTGAATTATATATGTTCTTATTATTTTCATACGAAATGTTAATTTACCATTGTTGGTGAAGATTAACAAAGAATGTGTGATTAACGTCTGCTACAATCGTGGTGACAATGGCTATGATATTTGATGATCATATTGGATGATACAAGGCATGCATATGGTTTAACCGAAAGTAGTGAGTGATGGTATGATTCTGAAGGGTCATATACATATTATAACATTGAAAGGCCAATTAGTTTCGAGTGACCCTACTCTCGAATCTACTTTCAGTTTTATGATATAAGCATGAAACACATAATAGTTTATGTTTGTAGTCATTTGGATGATGAAATACATATTAAATTATGAATGTATCCAAATATGACTTATGTATTTTGTTGATTATTGACATGCTATTTTGATGATATATATTGATCTTGGAATCAATATTGATCTTGGAATCAATATGCAATGGTGTTATTTAAGTATCACCACTATAAGTTGTAGCGGGGGTTTTTAAGCATTTAACTGTGTTCAAAATGCTTGATTGATTTATTAGAATCAATATGAAAGTGATATTATATTATTTATCAAAATTACAAGATAGTAGGGGTGATATAGTGAATTATTTTCACTATGTTGAAATAAAATGTTCAATAGAGTTGATACATCTGTTCTTAAAGAGTTTAACTCCATTTTTTATATATCTTGTATGTTTGAGATGGATAAAGAGGAATTGTTGCACAAATGTAACATGAAAGTGCAAGAGAGAGAGAGAGAGTTGGATATATGTATTGAAGCATGCTGCATTTTGCGGCAAGCAAACTTTCTAGGCTTATACTTGTTGAATATAGTATCGATGATAATAATCCATGAGTGATTTGGATTTTATATATCTTTTAAAAGGTTTGATCCATGATTTATTTGGATTTATATTTAAAAGATTTGGTGGAGGAGTAGTTTCTTAGACGTCAAAGAAACTATAGTGTATATCCACCATGGAGGGATACATTTATAGCCTTAATGGTGATAGAAATGGTTGAAAGGTATGCTATTGGATATTAAGTTGTGGCCACAACGGATGCCAACCATTTATTTGAATTGTTATATATAGCAAAGTTATGTTTTGAGATTTTACAATGGAAACCCAATTTGTTTGGATTTTGTAATGAGATTTTACAATGAAAAATTGGGTGTAATGGACGGGACATGATTTTATAAAAATGTCCTAAGAGATGAGGTTTGAAACCTATCTAGTTTAATCGGCGCAACGGGAACCCAACCTTTCGGTAGAACTACCACTATCCCAAAGGTTCAATGTGGTAATAACAAGTTGTTGATATTTGATTGGTGTATTGACTATTGTTGATTATAGTTAGTACATAGTTTAAGGGTGAGTTTTATATACTCTTAATGAAGTAGTTTTATATACTCTTAATGAAGTTCAAGGATTTTTGGCTTCACCTATATGAACATCGGAGTGGTGCCGCTCCAAATTGAGGTTTGAATACCTGGATGTTCATGAATACCAAGATGAGCACATGGCCATAAAAGTGCTACCAGTTCTACGAGCGATTCTTTATGGGAAGTATGTGTGTGATATTTTCGGTAGTGATACAAGGAATTGTGGGTCAAATGCTTTTGAGCACCCATCAATTTCATCATTACTTTAAAATGTCATACTAGGTGGAGGTCCGAATCGAAAGATACCTACATGTATGCATACTTGCCGGGAAGGGGTTATACATAATGTTGAAAAGACTAAGTGGGGGATTGTTGGAATAGTCTTTTAACATTGAGTATATTATATGATGTTAAAGGAAGTTTTATTGGATTATATTTTGTGAATATATATATTTTATATATATTAATATAACCAATTGGTGAAAGTCTATGTATATATGTTCATACATGAATAAGTTGATTATAATGAACAGTGGTGATAGACAGACGTGTCTATTTACTGTTAATGGATATGTACGAATGGATGCATCTAAAGGGTACGAATCTTGCTTGGAATTCATTATAAATACACGGTGAAACTTTCACTTATTATATCGAGTTCATCTTTAATGTCTTGTTACATTCCTTATTCTATCTTTCGTTCGTAGGAGAATCTGTGGTTGTTGCTATCACATTTTCTATTGTTTAGGGAAATCTTGGAAGTAAGCTAGCCAGTTAACTCACAGCAATCTGGTGGTGGGGGTTACCATTACTTTAAGGACAGTGCTTCTCACGGCCCTAAACATATCTATTAGTTCCATAGTTCACAAAGTTCTAACAAGTATGTGCTTCCGTTCTGCTCTACCATTTTGCTCAGGTGTAAAAGGGAGATGAGACTTGATGGTGAATGCCGCGAGTTCCAAAGTGAGACTGTAACCTGTTATTGATGAATTCCAGCCCAGTCTAATGGTTGAAAGTTGAGATACGCCAGATCTACCCACGCCGTGACAGAAAATCCGAAAATCGTCTTTTCCGCTTCATCTTCTCTCTCTTCAATCATGAACCGCCTTGATGCCATCGAACCAACTATGATACCATGTAAACTGTATCTGATTGCTTGATTAGAATAAGGCAGTACATGGCCTATATATAGTACATACAAGGGTCTAAAAGTAATTAACATAAGCTATCTAAAGTCTAGGCACATAAGTGCAATATACAAAGTACATATATAATTAATAAATTAGTCCTCTAATTCTTCTTTTATTGTCACACCTCAAACTTTAAACTTTGAAATTAGTGCTTCACCTTAAATTTAGTCACATCTCCCTTACAGCACAAGAATACCAAAATGTAGCCTTTCATATTGCAGCTTCTTAGAATTATTCATCACAATATCTCTTATTTTGTACTACTGTTGCTCAACACTTCGAATCTCTTCACTCTGCTATTGAATATAACATAGGAAGAATTTTAAAGATGCAACCTTCTTTTTACAGTCTTCAACACATGCAGAACAAACTTGAGTAGTGACAATCAACTCCGCAAAAGTCTAACGCGTTAAGACTTTGAAGTTATTCCATCAACTCTGCTTAAAGCCTGAAACTCGACAAACATCCTCAGAACTCCACCACCTAATGTAGTTTCCATCAATTGTCTAATCCGTGAAGTAGTTACATGTATAGGACTCAATATTCAATAATCTCTTTTTCTAAGAAGACTAATGTTCAAACCAACCGGTACCATCTACCCTAATTCTACAAGTACCAGCTCTTCTAACACCAACGAGAACCAGATCTTCTAACACCATCGAGAAACAGTTTTACATCATACAAACTCCCATAATCAAGAATTCATGGATCAAAGCAGCATCTTCCCTATTATCAGTAATAAATTCCACATTCTCAAACTGAGACTTGTCATTGTCTAAAAATCCAACTAAAAGCTCCATCATCAGCACTCACAAACTCCAAAATTCTTGACTTCCCATCCATATCAATGAATTCCAAAGATTATCAAAAAAAAAAAGAATTCCAAAGCATTAACACATGAAAATTTGCAGCCAAAATAAATTCTAGTCCCAGGAGCATTAAGTGACATTGCCAGTCATGGACTTCACAACATTTATCTAGTTTATCACTAAAATGATCATCAAATTCAGATGGAATATAGACCAATAAATCAACAACATCATTTTTAGCTGAACCTCAATTCAAATGCTCACCAATCCCATGGTCTAAACATGCAATACAATAAGTATTTTCAATGATATCACTATTTTGATCATGATCACAAGAATCATCCATTTCATACTCAACATTCATCATGGTATCAACAAGAAGTTCATCCATAATCTCAGATATTGGTTCAGATGATGCCTCATTAGGAGTCAATAAGATTGAGATTTACCCTCGTGAGAAACTTCACTGAGAATTGGTGGCCACAAATCCTCGACACAATTCAACATTTCCTCACCACTTTTTGAAAACTCCACTTCACCGTCGATGAAGGAAAAAAAGCTTGGGAAAACCAGTGACTTTGTACATTCACTAAATTGCAAATTAATCAAAAGTAAATGTAGTTTCCATTTTTTTAGGCGCAAAACCATTCAAGTGGACGAGAGGATTATTCACGGCTCCTCAACCCTAAATAAAAGCAATACAATACATGATTGGGTAAACCCAATGTTACACATGAAACCTGTAGTGGTTTCTGTGCCAATTTGAATGAGATCACAGAGAAAATTCCAACAGGGTCGTACTAAGTCTCTGCCTCGGTGGTGCTGTCTAACATAAAGAGATATCTCGCAAAGATCCTAAGGAAAGATACTCAAAAGTATCCAAACTACCTGATAGGTATAATATCCTTAACTCGTAAAAAAAAGCATAGAGCTAAGTACTCCAAGTCTACATGTCTATACACAGAGACGCCAATAGTAAGTTGTCAAAACTACTATGACTTGGATCCCTCCTCTCCTGCAATTACATAGACCGAAACTCAAAGGGTCTTCTCTCTCGCCAATTAAGGGTTAAGAGGGATATGACAAACAAATAGGCAATGATACTCGATAAATTAGTCAAAGTAATTTTGCAAAAGTCCTAATTTTTAGCACATATCCCATAAAAAACTAAAAAATCTAGGAAAACAAAAATAAAATAAAAGAAATAAGAAATAAGAATAAACCCCTTTCCTGGCCGACTGAGAACTGTGATAAGCGAGCTATTTCCGGCGCGTGCAGCAACAAACCAACAGAGCGTGTCGCATAGAACGCGTGTGTCGCCGTGTGTAGACGAAGGTGGCAAACCGCGTGCAACGTCAGCGGCGCGTGCTGACTCTTGATGCGGAGGTGAGAGTGGACGAAGGAGGCAAACCGCGCGCAACGTCTACGTCCCTTGCAACCACAGCTTGATGAGATGGTGCGTGACTTTACCCTGTCAAATACCGTCAAACAAAACAGATCGACGACCTCTAACTGGTCGGGAAACCGCATCACCGAGAACCCAAACCGATCGACTGGCCAGCGGCGTTTGGGCCCGATCTGAAACACCGTCAGGCTCCGGCCAGCCGAAACGATGGGATCGTTGGAAAAAAACGGGAACCCTGAGATTGCGAGGAAAAGAAATATAGGTTTTATGGTGAGAGGTTAGAAGGGGAGGATGAAAAAGAGGGTATGGGGTGGGAGGGGTCGCAGCGGTGGTGTTCACCGGTGACCCCGCCGGAAATATCAGATTTGGTTTTGTGTGTTTATGGGGGCAGAGATGATAAGTGAGAGGGGTAAAGTCTATTCAAAATAATACATACCTCCCTCAACAAATCAGGAAGTAGTTTTCGTAAGTAAGGGTATATCAGGTAATGTAAATATAAATACGGACTACAAAAGTAATGTTTGACTGCACCTATTAATTCTCTTTTTAAAACTTAAGTAATTGATGAAATTTTAGCAAACTCATATATGCATCTTAATTTTTAAAAGTAAGATAGCGGATAAATGTAAAAACACTCATCATTTAATATTATAGATCATGTAAATTTTTATATTCACACTGGTGATCAAGAAGCAGAGCTTATTACTTGCCTAGTTCTTCCCCAAACTTTTCCCCCACCATCACTTTGGTCCTTGGACCTCATTGCTGATAACAACAACAATGTCAGTAACAACAATCCACCCATCACTCCAGCTTCCAGCCAGTTTGGTAACCTGTTCTCTACTATTGGAGGCTCTCAGTTGTATGCTAGATCAGCAATGGCACCAGTTTGGCCTAATGGAAGCTTCAACTATGGCAAATGTGGAAGAGAAGAGAATATTTACCAGTCGTCTTTTACACAAATGAGCTACCAGGCTGCACCAGCTCCATCTCAGCAGACTCTGACACAGAGTTTGACTAAAGCAATCACCTCAGATCCTGGCTTCCAGAGCCAAAGATGGTTAGCAAGCAGACGACCGCCCTCCAGAGCCGAAGATGGTTGGCAAGAAGCCGAGCGCCGCTAAGGTAAAGTGAAAACGATCGGTGTTTTGTTTAAAGTTTATTTTGCTGATGTCTTTGATGATGATTTAAACGATTATTGGTATGCATGAATTTTAATTATATTAATAGTTTAATTAAATTTAACCTATATAATTATATTGTGCAATCACGGAATACGCATGTTGCTATTTTCTCATGCTGGACTCTTTGGAAGGCTAGAAATAGATTTATCTATGATAACTTAAAACCTACTGTCCCTGGAATCCTTCATGAAATTAAAGTGATGATTTATGACCCTTTCATGGCGAAGCCATTCTTCATTCAATCTGCTCATGATATAGATCTGGCTGATAATGGGTATTTTCCCAAGTGGATTAGGCCCCCTAAGCAAACTATAACCAAAGTCTTCTGGTCTAGATATGTAACCCATTATAAAGTAAATTTTGATGCCTCTTAGCTCAGATCACATGAAACTGGTCTAGGCATTATCATTAGAGATTCACTAGGAAACTTGGTTACAACTAGATCACTCCACACCACAGCACAGTCACCCCTTCATGCTGAGCTATTGGCAATAGGACTGGGTATTAAAGTTGCAATTGATATGAATTTAACATGCTCATTTGAGACTGACTGTAAGCAAGCAACTAGGATAATATCAGAACCTGAAGTTGCTCCATGGAGACTTTTTACACTATGCCATGATATTGCTCAGGCTTTCTCCTCTAATAATTATAATGTTCAGCATATCTATTGAGAGCACAACTTTGTTGCAAATGCATTAGCAAAGCATGCCATCAATTCCAAAATGTCTATAAATTTTGACTCTGTTATCTCATTGCCTTACACTGTGAAAGGACTATATTTTCTTGATAAAGAGGGCACTCCTACTCTAAGATTACACCCTCCATGAATTGATGCTACTCTCATATATTAACTTTGCAGAAGGCAGATTTACAGAAAGGATGGCATGCTACCACTACCTGAGATTGATCTTCACTCTACTGCAAGCTAATCCACTACTCACAGTGATACCAGAAGATAGCAGCTACCTCACTCCAAATGATCCAACTCTCAATTGCTGCATTTATCTGAGAACTCTCAATTGCTGCATTTATCTGAGATCTCACTATTAGTTACACATTTTAGATAGCTATGTCTTTGTTGGGATCGCCTTGAGTTTTGCTTAGCAATTCTCTAATAGGTTCTAGCTAAATTCATAGTTCATTCTTTTGTATATATAGGGCTTTTGATCGTATTCTTTTGAAAAGCATTTACCAATGCTTTTGGAGTTTATCTCCGTACAAATTATGCCTGTTCTCGGGGCTCTATTTGTATCATTGTCCATTTTATAGGTTTGGGAAGTCTAATATAATTCCCCCACTTTAAAGTGGTTTGCTAAAAAAAACGGAATACGCACGTTCAGATTATACAACTATTATAGCGTGCACGCATTTTCCTCCAATTACTGATCATAAAAAAAGCCAAATTGCATGTTCATCTTCCAATTAATTAATATTGCAAAATATTAATTAACCTTTAACGTTCATGATGAAATGAATCACAAACATCAATAACCAGAACATGTTAACCAAGATAGTCTCGACGGTGGCTTTATTTAAGACATGAAAATACAAATTTATCAAATTAAATTAATGGGTATAAATTAAACGAAGCGCATATATATATATATATATATAGCCGTGACACAGCATATTATTCATGTAAAAGGTGTGTCCATCTAATCGAACTGTGCTTCCAGAGCCTTGATGGCATTGCCATCAACTTGGAAGGCCTTTGAGAGGATATCGAGATTGATTGGAGATTGATCCAAACACAGTATTGGCGATGGTGATCACACCGGGGTTTTGGCTGCTGAGACTTGCAAATGCAACAACATTGATATCACGATATTAAACTGGAAATGTATGAGAACTTGTATATGGGTAAAGAACCTTAGTGAAGAGCTTGTTCTTCTGACCGGGGGCAGGATTGGAAAGGACGAATCCAACAAGAAGGGTTCCTTCTTGAACTACTAGGATCTCAGTAACCCTAGGATGAGTGTGTGGAGGGTTTTGTCCCCGAATTCCATAGTCGATAAGAACCACATAAACTCCAATCCACTGTCATTATACATTTGATTTCACCTTGTTAGATCCAGTCTTGAAAATTTCTACCAACCTAGTTTATCAAAATTTTTATGCTCATCTCGTGTCTTGGTCTAACATTTAAACCTATGTTTAAACATGGCAGTAGTAATGTTTAAACATGCATCTGCAGAACGTAAATGTAAGAGAACACACAATATGTTTATGCAGTTTGGTGTAACCACACCTACATCTGCGGGGCCTCGCCCAGTCTTAAACTCATCATGTGTGAGTTGAAATTTTATATTAGTGTTGCTCTGAAAAAATTGACCCATGCTTATTAATACATTTCTATAGTTTAGCTTCCCCTTTTGTAGTTGGTTGAGGCTAACCGCCGGCTGGTCGGGCTGGCACCTTTTCATGGGCGTGTATCATGTATGTGAGTATACTTTGGGATTTTCTACACAAACTGAAGAAGTTTCTCAGTATAAGTAAGTGCCTTATCCCTTCTAAAAATATGCAGCTCTCTCTTCTTTAAGATAATAGTAAGATATTTCTAAATTCGATTATGCCTTTTCTCCGATTCAGCCTTTCTTAGACCTGCACTGATAATGGTATCAGATCTCTGTTTTGACTCCTCTTAAATGATGAAGGTTGGTCTCTGTAAGGCATTTTTGAACGTCTGGATTGCAATAGAAATTAAGCATAAAAGAAAATTGTACGTTTTCAATCCCGTGTGTTGGATTTGATTTGGCTATTTGCGTGTTCATTCATTTTTGTTTGATGGTAAACTGCTTCAGTTTTAGTTAGTTGATTTACCCCTATGTAGGCATTAGAATGTTGCGGCGATTCTATGTGTGATGTTAAAATTTTCAAACTACAGGCTGTGTAGTCTGCTTTTGTAACACTGTATACTCCATGAGTTACTTTCAAATTTGCTGAAGCCAAGACTTGACCAGCCAATATAAACCCTGTTGCAATAGAATGAATTGAGTTATCGGTTAGATGAGATCAACTGCTCGCTTATTTATTTTCTCCTATGAATTTGCTCCCTAATTATGGTTTAGAATTGGACAAGCTAATAATGAACCAAACCAGAGGATGTGCATTTTGCAAAACTTTATTTTTTTGAACTATATGTTGGTATATACCAAATGGTTACTATCTCTGCACATTTTTTCCCCAACCATTAGGTCTATATCGAAATCGTACCTCGACAGTTCTACGTGCTGCCTTCTTAATTTCTCTCTTGGTATATCCTCTTTTTTTACATGAAGTTTAGTACTGCTAACCTTCTTTGTCTCCTTGTTGATCAACACACATGCCTTTTTAATTTCTCTCTTGCATCTTTTCCACATTATGCTTGGGTTAAAATATATGTTGCAAACTTAGAGGTCAAGAGGATACACCAACTGGAGCAATGCCTAACTACTACAGACTGGGATGGAGACATGGCATGGAAGTACTAAAGAAATGGTTTCTGCCTCAGTAGTAACCTCTTTTGTTTAAGTCTCTCCTTGTGTTTTTTTCGATCCCTGAGAATTTGCCGATAAAGACTTCGAGCTGAAGTCATCATGTTTTAAATTATTGTGTCGTTTCGAATTGTCTAGGTTCATACTACACATAAGGGACTGATATAGGAAAGAAGAAAGTTTAAGATCAAGTACGTTTTTAATCACGAATTATTATCCGGGCATTTGTTTTTAATCAGAGTACTCTTGCAATAAAGCCCGAGGAGAAACAGCTCTCTGTTAGTGGGAAGGATTGGGGTTCAGTTGATCTAACTGGTATGTTTTCCAGTCTTTCATTCTTTTATTTCGTATCCAGTTTTAGTATTTTAGTGTAATAGTTGAGGAGAGTTGTCTACGGTATCTGGATGGAAAGGTTCTTGATATAGGAGGTCAATTGATACAATGTTTCCAGGTCATGCTTTTGAAATTTCTGGAACAGAAGATATTTTTCGTCCTCATCAGTTGCGTTGGATAATTGGTTAGTTCTGATTTTTTTTTTCAAATTGGCAACCTTTCTTATCTACCGAGTTCCATTGGTATGCCTTCTAGATTTTGGTTTTTTTAAATTGCTCTAATTGATGTTGTAGTCTTGTGAGACCTATGAGTCAAAGTTGAAGAAAGGGTCACAAAGGGAAGGCATTTCTGGACAGTGTTACAGTTCTGTATTACATCTTCTTGAGCGGTTTCAATCTGACTTAAATCTAAGGTGTGACTTATGAAAGCAATGCACTATCATGTTTTCTGTATGTTCTATGTTGTCTTAACATGGTGAATATGGTTCTGTATTATCTTGCTGGAGAATGTTGAATTGATATTAGACTTCTATTTCATTAAAATTACTTTCCTATCTGAAACTATGCTTTGATGCTATTTTTTAAACTGGAATTTATTCCTTTGTCATAGCGTTGGTGTTTCTTCCAGTTGTTTGCAGATTTATTATATGGTGTTTACTGCTCAAGAAAAATGTTTTTGTGCCTGGAAAGCTGTTCTACTTGTTAATTATTGTAACTTGAAACTAATTTCTACTGTTGCTTTCTTCCAGGTACTAAAGCTTCTCCTAGCTTTATTTGCTCATCTTCTGTGATTCTTAGTTTAGACTCTTACTTTGACACTAATTCAAGTTCAAGGAAAATGATCTTCTTGAACACTATAAATTAATTTGTGTCATTTAGAACTTGAGCCCAGGAAGGTGTAGTCTTTTTAACTTTGTGTTGCTGTCAATAATTTCTGTTGCAGTTCTGTTACTCACGATGATGGAGTGTCTTCTTTTGTGACAGATTTGAGACAAAAAGGTGTAGTAGCTAATAGACTTTCTACAACGGGTATTCTACCACTTCTTTTAGCTAGTGTTTTATCTTCCACAAAGTATGATCAACTGATTCAATACTTGAGAAATCTATTGTTTCAAAGTTTAGAAGAAGAAATTCAACCTGCAAAGCCGGAGATAATTAATGTTGTTCGCTTCCTCTAGTTAGTGCCTTATTATATAAATTTGCAAGTGGTATATTGCAATAAAGAAACACCATGGTGTTTTAGATCTATACTTAAATGGTGATGTGATCTGTATGCAGTACTTTTGAAAAATATCAAACGATTGCGAACTTCGTCCAGCATCTTCAAGCATCATTCCTTTAAGGCTCTTTGCCAACCAGATGGCCGTCTCCCTTGGAGAAACCTTATCCTCACCGAAAGCTCTTCATGTCTGTTGTGTTGAAGAAAATCTGCAGATAATTCTAATTACCCTTCATGTGATTCTTCCATTTGCCGAAATGACTTGACAACCATAACTATCTTTGCTGGAGATACTGCTTCCTCATCGGCTTCTATTGCTGCTGAATGTAAATATAATGGTACAGTTTCCTTATTAATATTTGCATTGTCCAAATATGGAATCTGCATCTCCAGTCTTTTAATGTTGAGATCATCTTTTATGAGGTTAACATTTGATTCAATTGCTGGCTGATCACTCCCTACACAAAAGCTGCTATGCTGGATAACATGAATGGCATCATCAAACGCTGGAGGAAGATGCTTCCACATTGCTTCTTTGTGTATGCTCACTTCTTATGGGAGAACTGTTTTCTCGTGTTTTTCCTTCTTTAAGAGCCATCATAATGTTTTTTATCATCTTCAGATGCTTGTTTGGAACTACTTTAGATTTGAATGTGTCCTCTAGCATGCAAACTTTCACACATGATTCATCACCTAAATGCAATTTCCCGGAAGAAGAATCATCATCGAGAGAACTCACATCAGCCTCTTTTGTTCCATTCTCACAATCATACGCCAAAACCTGGATGTTTCTCTCACTCGACTTTAAACTTATATTACTACATGATCTGCTGCAATTTCGACTCTCAGCCTTATTCTTTCGAGAGTTGATAGATTTCTGAGAAGGATGAATAAAAGATGGGCGGTATAGGTCAATATAAGATTGTAGGTATGGATACTTCAAAATTTCAGACGCCTGTAAAATTGATTATACCAAAATTGTCATACATACCTTCCAGGAATGAAATTATATTAAACAAAATTGGTTGTAGAGAAAATTACACTTGGCCAGTGTTCGATATTCTTTGTTAGCATCTGTTTAATACGTTTGAATTGAACTGAACTTTTGAACTGAAAGTCAGTTTTAAATTTTTATTAATCGCGCGAGTCTATCGAATATGTTACAAACATTAGAGTCGGTACCAGTACCACTTCTCCCTCTCTCTCTTGCTATTCAAACGATATGGTACGAATGAAGAATAGCAGTTAGATTTCAACAAAATAAAAAATAAACTAGCAGGTAAGGCGATCCATAACGAAGCAGATGAGATTTCAATGATTGTATCAGCTTTTGATTGGCCCTATTTGATTTGGATCATACCTTACCTGAGTTTCAGATGTGCCTACTCATTTTCAGTGTCATCACAAAATTAAATTAATTAATTGATAGTAACCTAAGAAAATGAAATGGTTATTAAAGAATTATTAGGCCCACTTGCTACTGCATATTGGAAAGCCTTTATTCCATTCCTTAAAAAGCATACTGGGAACAATTATTCCGCCCACTCCTCGAGCGATGCCGATGCACCTATGATTAAATATATGATTGCAATTACAGTCCATCATTACATTTGCTAAATTGCTATTACAGTCCATCTCAATTGTCTAGTTAATTTTTCATGTCAACTTTTAATAGTTCATTAGAGAACCAACCATACATATATATAATAATAAAACAGAGATAATTAATGTTGGGAATGCATGAGAAATGAATCCATATGAACAATGTTTCCCCCCCTAAAGATGAACAAAGTGATAAATTACTCATATAGTCATATATAAAAAACTTCTGAATAAGGCAGAGAGAAGTAGTTGAGAAGTAAAGAGAGAATATTCATAAAAAGGTTGGAAACTTTTTTTTTATACAAGAAAAAGGTTGGAATTAGTTCACCTCATATTCTTGGGACGTCAAAAGAAATTCTCGCATTACAGCTTGTTGACTAGTTACTAGTATAATACCTATGTTATACACGGATTTTCAAACTATATATAATAAAATAAATAATTATTATATTTTAATGTAATCATAGTAGCAGAAAAAATAATTATAAAATTATTTTAAAAAATATATATTCTTATAATCAAGAGATCTAGAGTCTATTTCTATCTGGGATAAAGGGGTGAAAATCATTTTGGAGGTCTACTTAGATTATTGCCGATTTAAAGAAATACAAATTGTTATTAAATTATGCGATCAAATATCACAGTTTTTCATTTCTGTAGAATAAAGAATTATACAATGTTTATTGTGATTATATTTAATTAATAATGTAATGCAATTGATTTGAATTGAATAAAAGTAAAATTGATTTCGGTTAACTCGAATGTTAAGTAAAATTTCGAATGCTAATATCGTTAGTGTAAAAAGAAATTAGAATTTAATTTTGGATTCAGTAAAATGGTAAACTAATGAAAATATAATACCATAATGCGAGAAAACAACAATATATATACATTTTGAGAAAAAATGAAATAAACTATTTATTATGATATATGTTAGTAATGGATATATATTATC
Organism: Sherardia arvensis; assembly: GCA_948330725.1. Classification (NCBI taxonomy): domain Eukaryota; kingdom Viridiplantae; phylum Streptophyta; class Magnoliopsida; order Gentianales; family Rubiaceae; genus Sherardia; species Sherardia arvensis. Next base: position 36,602,777 of record OX415236.1, on the reverse strand, counting down.
ATCTTTTAATTATAGCACAAAATTTAATAATAAATTATCTTTAGTTTGACTCATTCACATATTGAAATAAGTTTTTATCATGATGTGACATAAAGGCATTTTGTGATACTACTATACTTCTAACTATAAAATTATCGATATAGTTGAATGTGACCGTTTCAAATCATTCTAAGTGTTGTTCTAGTTATTATTATTTGATTGCACACCTCGTCATTAATATTTTAGTTACATTGGATAAAATTCCTGGAAATAAAAAATAGCGATAACTTGTAATGAAAAAATTTATGTGTTGAATATCATTTGAAGTAGATAAACATCATCAATCAAAAGACAACTTGATTAGGATTTAATTAATCTAATTTTTCTGTTAATTTTAATATAAAAATAACTAAATATTTTGGTATGATCATAACTATGATCTGATAATTTTAGTTGGTTACAAACCTGGTCATCGATAATGATTATCTGACAATTTGAAAAGTATGAGATAAATAGTACAACAAATTAGTAAAAAATTAGTAATAAGGCATAAATTAGTATAAAAAGGCAAACAGTGAGAGGTCTTTTTAGTTATGTTTTAATATGATCATAATTACAATTCTAATCATTTAGTTATATACAAAGCTGATCATTCATAATGTTTTATCTCACAAAATATGAAAAACAATTAAAAGAAAAGTTAGTAAGGCTAAAAGAAGTAGGCAAACAATTATGAAAAATTACTTTTGGTTATTTTACACAGTTTTTTTGGGAAAATGAAATAAGTTTTATAATTAGTAAAAAATTAGGCACAAAAATAAGATAAAGAAAAAACGACACTTGAGTTTTATACCAATTTTTACTATAATTATTATAATTTATTAGTATAGAGAAGACAATAGTGATGAAAAAGTTTAAGTGCGGAATATCACAATTTAAGTAGATAAATATCGTCAATTAATCTTAAAGAGATTTTCATTAAGATCTGATTAATCTTACTTGTGTTTAACTTTAACTAAAACATAATTGCATGTTCTGATATGATCATATCTATTAAAAATCTAATAATTTCAGCTATATATACGAAACTTTTCATTGAATATTTATATCACAATTCGAAAAAGTAATACAACAGATCAGTGAAAACTTAGAAAGCAAAGTAAATTTTACTATACTTAGTAAATATATTAGGCTAGCAATTAGTGAGAAATAGTTTTAGTTATTTATATAATTTTTGGTGAAATTGGCATAAGTTCTAAATTTAGTAAAAAAGGTTTTGGCGGGAAATAAGTGAAGGAGAATGAGACACGTGGCACCAATGTTTACTACTTTAGTAATTAGTATGGATTTAGTAATTCACAATAACCAATAAATGATTAAAAAATTCACAATAAACTCTATACACCTAAATAAAAGAAACAAAAACGCGCATCCATTCCATTTTTTTCAAAGAAATCATGAAGCTTTTGAAGGGATCCATAGTAATATATGTGTACTACAATTAATATGCATGCATGCACGATCAAGGAAAATAATCTTCAATCAAACTATTTTAATGGTCCATTTTTTGAATTGGTGTTAAACTACTAGCAACCCAATGTCAATTAATAATTAAAATCACCAAATACCTCGTCGAGTTGAGATGTAATTAATTGTAAAAAATTGAGATGAAATTGAACTGAACGAACTTTTAGTCCTACACAGAGAAATTTACATTAAGTGACATCGTTAGTAGTGTGAAAATTTAATCCTTGACACTATTAAACTAAGGCCATATCCAGTTCAACTTATTGCATCACATTTCAGCACGACACATTACTGGTCAACACAACACATACTGGTCAGCACAACACAACACTCATCAACACATCACTGTTCAGTTCTGCACATTTAAACTCTAATGAAAATATTTTTATGTTTTGTAAAAATAATATAAATTAAGTAAATTTGTTATTTCTTAAATAATAAACATTGTGTTTTTTCTTAAGTTCAAATGAACACTATTCAAAACTGATCAGCACAACACAACACTGATCAATGCAGCACATCACTGATCAGTACAACACCAAATACATTGAACTGGACAGGGCCTAAATTCTGAAATATTTTATATATTCCAGTATATTTTACTCTTATAATCCAAAATACGATAACATATGAAATGACCATCTAGTATTCCAAAAACTAAAATATATAAACAAATTTTCATACTTTCATACAGTATTTTATATTATAGAAGTAAAATATTGGATTGTACGTCGCATCAACAGTAAATTTGAAAATACATAACAGAGACGGACAGAATATCACAATTTGAGACACCACTGTTCAGTGAAGCGAAGACACCATTGTTTAGAAAATGGCATAGTGTCTGATGCATAGCTTAATGCCCCAAAAAACATCTCAGTAGAAGCTGAGAGCCACTATTACTTTTATTCTGTTTCCCCAATAACAAAAAAACTTTGTAATTAAATTCACGATCGATGCTTCTATTCATAGTTAATTGTCGTCAGTGCCGACACATGCATATGTATCCCTTCTCCCAAATTTGCTCCTCAAATCGATCCACGATTCAAGAACCCCATACACCCGAATTGAGGCAGCTAATTATCTTGATGACAACAGATATCTCAACAAACAATCTCACCAATCACCACCTTCTAAAAGTACTACTACTTAAATCAAATCCAAGTCTAGTGATAATTTTGAATGAGTGTGCAATTTTGATGGATTGTCCAAATGATTGTATTAAATTAATAGTACAATTTTATTTAATGATTCTAAAATAATATATAAAATGGGATTTAACGCACTTTTTGATTTTGACATAATATAGTACTTGAACAAGTGATCTGGTTTGTTATATAAATAAATGGAGAGAATCATTTTTCACACTTTTCAACAGAAATTAAACGCAGAATATCAGATTTCAAGTGGAATCGATTCGTGAGAGTATATATTTTATTATAAATTTATCTATACATGCAATCTATAAATTGATACAGACAATGAGATTACAGAAAAGTTTCTAAAAATATAACGAAATATCAGGAAAAAATATTTAAAAGATAGAACTAATATGGGATGATGTCATTTTCTTTTGGTTAGATTACTTGTGTAGATTATCGTGGTCAATCATGTCACGTCCCAAAACTACACTATCGTTTCATTGAAGACGAATGATTTTGAAATTAGATGAACATAATTGGACAGTACTATATATAATTTGAACAGGTGATCTGAGTCGTATTTACACAAACATACAAGTTTATTTCCTTTTATCGTATTTATGGTCCAATTTTTAACCTGCAACCAAAATAAGATTTGAAAAGGTAAAAACTGCAGCCAGAACTCGATCGGGGAACTTTGGCAAAATACAATTTCCTCTATTTTTCTTCATTTTTTCTCCATTTTCTTTTATATACAAAAGCATGTTGACGACAAGAAAATAATAGCGTGTGAAGCAGGCTCAAACATGAAGAACCCTATAGCCTGGAAATCTAATTAATCAATCCTCCCATTAAAGGGAAAAAGGAAAACAAAAGCTTAGACTAATGAACATGCTTGATCACCTGGACTAGAAGTGATACTCTCGGAAATGCTCTCTAAATGCGGCCTCCAAACTCCGGTACGGCCTCTCCTCCGGTCCCTCTGGGACGTCGACAACTTTTCCGACAAAATCTCACTCAAGTACTGATCGGACATCATAATATTATTATCCACCGGAATACTATTCCGGTCAATATTGCTCTGACGATGATGATGGTGATTATCAGCTCCAGCCGGCTCTCTCTTTTTCCTCCTCGTACCACTCGAGTTATGGTTATCACTCGATGATGATCTTGGCTTATTAGCCGTAGCTGCAGCAGTAGCAGTAGCAGTAGCAGTAATTGGTGGCGGTTTGATAATCTTCTTTTTCTTAGGATTATTTTGGCCGCTCGTCTTTTCGCTAGGATTGCTGGGCAGAGGCATGAGAAAGTAAATCTTGCCACGCTGTAATTCTGCATCAGGAGGAACTATGACGATTTTGGGGCACATCCCTCCTTGGTGATCATGATCTTGATCTCCAGATGATGAAGACGAAGATGAAGATGGCTTCTTAAGGACATGTTTGGGGTGCATTTTCATGATTTCTTCAGCCTTAACGCTCCCGCTGATCTCCTCAACCCTACCGTTGGCGTGAACTATTCGAATCACGTCGAGGGCGCCGCATGGAAGAATGCAAGATATGCAGCATCTGATGGTGTTCTTCATTAGTTCAATTCTCTCATGAGAGAGATGAGGAGGAGAGAGAATATGATGAGGTGAGAGAGAGAGAGATATCAAATGAAAGTGCTTCAGTGAGAGAGAGATATCAAATGAAAGTGCTTCAGTGAGAGAGATTAAGAAAAGGAGATGATCAGGTGATCTTTTCTCTTGATGTGCTTTGATTATTAATTAGTTATTTCTCCATGTGGGGAAGAAAAGAAAGTCTTGTATATTATTTATTTAGAGGCTGGTTTGTTTTCTTTTCTATTTTTCTCCATTTTTGGGGTTTATGTATAATTAATTAACAGTTGTGTGTGGCTCCAGCATCATTTATTTAGGGCCCTTTGGCTAGCTTGAGGCTCAATAATATGAGTTGGAGGCTTATGGAGACACATGTTTCTCCATGATTGAAACTGGCTCGTAAGCTCAGTGGGATCATCTTGGCAGACAAGTGCATTCATGGACAAGTGTTTAAATTTTTAGAATATGACATCTGTCTGTCGGTATATGAATGTTTGATTTGGATATGTATTTTTGCAGAGGAGATGAAGAAGATGAATGAGAATTAAAATATTCGTGGTGAGTCGAACTTTTGGGAGTAGAGAATGTGGGAATCCATGCCTTTGAGATCAGGGGTTTGTGATGATAATGATGATCTTTTGCAAATCTTCAAGCTAGCCAACAAGATCATGTGTGGATTTGTGGTTTTTATTGGAAAGTGAGGTGTGATTAGTTACCTACTTTTCTTCCCTTTTCCCTAGCCTTCTGATGAGTTTGGGTGGATTAGACACACTTTAGTACGTATTCCCAACATTTGATATTAGTGGTAAATTTTGTAACATATAGGTAAGGTACAAACATTGTGTGATGAAGTAATTAACCGTACTTGATGTGTCTGTATTATGTGAAATATATTAATTTATAAGAGTACAATTACAATATATTCACACTAGTCTAGCAAATATTTAGAAAAAAAATGTTCTTGTACACCCAAGTATTTAAAAAAATGCTAATGTACCCCTGAGTTTTTCAAAAGTGCTACTATACCCTCAAATATATAATTTGGGCAGAATTTTCTTTTGCCAAGTGTAAAATGACAAGAATACCCTCATTATTATTTAATGGTAAAAAAGAAAAAATTTATGACGAAAATGCCCCAACCAAATCAATGAATAATCCTCCCCTACCTAATTATTCATCTAATTCTCGCTTCTCTTTTTATATTCACACCCAGTTAAAAAGGCAATCCAAATCCATACCACCAGTCACCGTTACTTTATCGGATGAAAGCGTTTGAAGTCGAGGGGACCAAAACCACCGTGCCCAGAAATTAGTGTGAGCCGGGGGACCGAAACCGCCACACCCAGTAATAATTAGCGTGACTAGCTCAAGGCGGCGAGATTATGGTAACTTCACCAATGTTTTCAGTTTTTTTAGTTTTTGGATAAAAATGTTAACTTTTTTCAATACTGGCCTGCTAGATTTAGTCTGTTTTTTGCTTATTTGCAGTCCGTATTTTTGTTATATAATCATATATACAATAATTATGATATATAACTGATTTGCAAGTGTATGCAATAGAAGTAATATATATATATATATATACAGTATATATATGATGCATATGTCTGATATACTTAATTATTGATCATATCATATATATCAAAGACGTATTTTTTTGGACTATAAAATAAGCAAAATATGGACTGCATCTAGAATTGCCCTTTCAATAATATTGTGCATTTATTTTGTAATTCAGTGATATTGATTTCTTGAATTTTTTTCGTGCCCATGAGCATTTGGGTCAAGGGAAAAAAAATCCAACAAGTGAGGGTAAATTTGTCTTTTAATTCAAAATGGTGTTGAAAATGGGCTTTAGAGGTACACTTCTTTATTCAATATAATAATAGGGGTACATCAGCACTTTTGAATTACTCAGGGGTACATTGACACTTTCTTATAAACTTGGGGGTACATGAGCTTTTAACCCAAATATTTACAAATCAATCACAATTATCATGAAGATAATTGTGATATTCTATCACATCTCAAGCGAAACGTCCATTGAGAAGCGACTCTAAGTTTGGATCGAAATAGAGTAAAGAGAGGACCACGAAGGTTTTTGGTAAATATGTCAGCAATGTGTAAGGAAGTAGCTAGGGATATGACTAACACAAAGACTGCCGGAAGCCACCAACTATCAAACAAAGTGATAGTCAATGTTAATATACTTAGCCCGTTTGTGAGCAAGAAAAATAGCACTAATGTTGTCACAAAGCATTAATGTTGAAGGCTTCAAAGGAATACGAAACTCCTTAAGCAGATTGCACAACCAAACAAGGTCGGCCGCATTGTTAGCCGTAACACGATACTCAGATTCGCATCTGGATCGGGAAACGTGTGGCTTATTCTTAGCACTACAACATACTAGATTACCACTAGGGTACATGGCATAACCATAAGTGGAACATCGAGTTTCAACATAGCGAGCCCAATCAACATTTCAGTATCCTAAAAGTGAAAGGGAGTAGACGGGTGAAAGAAAAGTCCATGATGCGAAGTACCACGAACAAATTGGAGAATCCGGGTGACCTCCTGATTAATGATCCTCTCAAGGTGAATGCAAGAACTGGCTAACAGAATTGACTGCATAGGAAATATCAGGCATAACTATTGATGGTCAAATACTGCAGAGCACCAACAAGCGAACGATACAACTTGGGATTTAAAAATTTTTGACTGGAAGAGCTGAGGAATTGTGTGTCGTGTCAGTCATGCCAGCACGCTGAAGGATCTCCATAGCATATTTTATTTTGCCTGCCCAAGAAACAACCCTGAAGAGGAGCGAGAAACCTTTAGTCCCAAAAAGTAATGAAGAGAGCCAAGCTCCATAAAATCAAACTCATGATCAATGAGAGTGACAAACGTCCGAATGAGAAGAGCATCATTAACAGTGAGAATGATGTCATCCACATAGATCAGAAGATACAACACCTTCGACCATAGATGAAAATGAACAGAGAATAGGAGCTCCTATCTGACTTCTCTGTTCATTTTCAAAAGATACAAGAATTGTGCTAGTTAGCCAACTCTCATTACTAGTGAGAATGATGTCATCCACATAGACCAAAAGATACAAAACTTTCGATTTCGTTCGCTTGTTGGTGCTCTGCAGTATTTAACCATCACTAGGCCTGAAAATACGGCGAGACATTATGAAGAACAGGCGTAGGAAACCTATTGATGGTGTATGCTGCAGTGGCAAATGCTGCATCCCAGTAGGAAGCTGACATATGGGAGTGATGAAGCATATACAACCCCATTTTTGTCACATGACGATGCTTCCGTTCGGCTTTACCATTCTGCTCGGAAGTAGATGGACACGAAATCTGATGAAAGATGCCCCTAGCCGCAAAGTGAGAGCGCAACCGTGCATTTGTAAGCTCAATGCCACCATCACTTTGAAACACCTTAATAGTGCGAGAAAAATGATTCTCCACAACGTTCTGAAATTGCAGAAATGTCTCAACGAAATCTGATTTTCGCTTCAGTGGATAATACCAAGTAAATCGTGAATAGTCATTGATCAAAATGGCATAATAAGAATAGCCCCTTGCAGATAAAATTGGTGAAGGCCCCCACATATCACAATGAACTAAATCAAGTAAATATTGTGCTCACTTCGGATTGTCCACAAAAGAAAGCATTTTTCCTTTTGTTTTTTCACACGCTGAACAAGGAGAAGAATTGGGCAACAAAGAGGTGATCTTAACAAGATTCAGTTTATTCAGTAAAGAAAGAACTGAATAAGAAGTATGACCCAGTCTAGCATTCCAAATATCAAAAGAATCCGTTTTTTATTTGATGGAACGTAAGCGACAAAGGCAACACCACTCTGGTCAAGAACTTAAAGACCATGATTACATCGACCCCGGCCTAAAATTTTCCCGTTTGGCCATTTTTGAATCATAAACGAAAACTCATCAAAATAAACTACAACTTTTAAATCTTTTGTGAGCTTGCTAATCGAGAGTAAGTTTTCGTAACATTGGGAACAATCAAAACATCTGACAATAAGAAATTGTGAGAAAACTAATATAGAAACATCACGACCATTAGCGAGAGAGACAGAACAGTTACCATTATATGGAACAACACGATCAAGACCAGAAGCTGCGGAAGTCATTTGATTTGTATCACCAGAATCCATATAGCAATTATAAGCTGAAGACTAAAAAGCATCGGCAACATTCGCTGACACAGATGGGCTGGAACAAGTCCCAGCGGTATGGCCAAATTTATCGCAAAACTGACAACTCGGGTTACATCGTTTCCGACGAGCAGAATAAGCCATATGTGGCGGCGCGTGTTAAACAAGCGCCTGAGAGCTGACATTTACGGACGGAGTGTGACATTCACGCGCATAGAAACTGCAGAGCGCGTGCTCCATACGCATTGAAGGAGGTGGTTAACTGTCTGAGATCGCGTGCTCTACACACTCGAAGGGATGTGGTTGAATGTCTAAGGGCGTGCGATGCACACGCGCTGACGCACGGGATGAGGTAGATATTGGGTGGTAGGCGCGTGATGCACACACGCTGAATGAGGTAGTTGATGGTCGATAGACTCGTGGTCTACACGCGCTAGAGGAGTCTGCTGGTGTAATACGGGTGCAGGTACACACGCGCCTCTGAAATTGGCCGCGTGTATTTGACACACGCTAATAATGCAGAAGACATGGGAATGGTGCATAATTCACACTCGCTTGATGAGCTGTCGCGCCTGATTTTACACACACGTGATTCGACACGTGAAATGGACAACTGCTTCTTCATCAAATGACTTTCTAAGCTGATACACAGTGTAGATCACAACCCGGAGTTTGATGTTGTAGTCAGATACAGTCTCATGCTCCTGCATAACAAGTGTTTCAAAGGCATTATTCATTGTTTGAATATTCTGTCTCTTCATCTTTGCATGTCCTTCAAAGTTAGCCTTTAGCTTGTCCGAAGCATCCTTTACAGTGGTGCACGTTGATATCAGTGAAATGCTTCGAAACGCGAATGGACAACTGCTTCTTCATCAAACGGCTTCCCAAGCCGATACGCAATGTAGATCAAATCCCTGAGTTTGATGTTGTAGTCAGATACAGTCTCATGCTCCTACATAACAAGTGTTTCAAAGGCAGTATCCACTGTTTGAATCTTCTGTCTCTTCATCTTTGCATCTCCTTCAAAGTTAGCCTTTAGCTTGTCTCAAGCATCCTTTGCAGTGGTGCATGTTGATATCAAGCGAAATGGACAATTGCTTCTTCATCAAACGGCTTTCCGAGCTGATACGCAGTGTAGATCAAATCTATGAGTTTGATGTTGTAGTCAGATACAGTGTCATGCTCCTGCGAAACAAGTGTTTCAAAAGCAGTATTCACTGTTTGAAACTTCTATCTCTTCATCTTTACACCTGCGTGATTCGACACGTGAAATGGACAACTGCTTCTTCATCAAACAGCTTTCCTAGGTGATACACAGTGTAGATCAAATCCCCTAGGTTTGATGTTGTAGTCAGATATAGTCTCATGCGCCTGCATAACAAGTGTTTCTAAGGCAATATACACTGTTTGAAGGTTTCATCTCTTCATCTTTGCAGAAGCAGACCATTGGGTGGGGCAAAATGGGTCGGGCCCACCCCATAAATTTTCTAAGAAGTAACCTAAGTATACTAATTTTTCTTTATTAAATAGTATTTTGTAAAAAAAATAACTAGTGGCCCCCTTCTTAGGAAACCAACGTGTATACATATAAGTAGAGTAGAAAATTTTACTAAAATTAGACTTTTAATAAAAGTATTAGATCATCAGTAGGGACCACACATTTTATTAGTTTTCTATTAGTATTTTGTTTTTGTTTTTGATTTATAATCCTTATAAGATATCATATTGATAATATTTTCTTTATCTTATAAAATACCAGTAATAAGACAATTGCAAGAGTTAACCAACAGATTTAGTGAGCAAGTGACGGAACTTCTTATTCTTAGTGGATCATTAAATCCTAGTGATGGTTATAAAGCATTTGATGCGGAAAGTGTAACAAGTTGGTTAAGAGATTTTATCCTGAGTGTAGTCCAATGGAAGATGATTTTCTGCGAGATTTCTTGGTGTTATACCATTCTCATTGATTCGATTGTCGACAGTTTTGAGATGATCAAAGAGAGAAGAGTGAGATTCAAAAAAAAATTATATGTTCTTTGACAATATTTAGTCCTTTATATGCATGATTCTTTTATCCCTAAATAAATCACTTTGCTTTACCGCTATTTTTATAATTTCATTAATTCTTTCAAACTCAAAATTTTGTGATTAGTCCAGCCCCACTGTAGGTAAAATTCTTAATCCGCCCCTGCATCTTTGCATCTTCTTCAAAGTTAGCTTTTAGCTTGTCTCAAACATCCTTTGTAGTGGTGCACGTTGATATCAAGCAAAATGCTTCTCTGTCCACAACTGAGTTGATGGCATTCAAAACTCTGTTTTTCAATCGCTTGTTTGCCTTTTCTTGAGTTCTCCAGGTTTCCCTTGCTTTTGGTGTCCTCTCAATTGTTCCTGTTGTCGGGTCATTGGTTGGTTGCTTCCTTTCATTTTCAACCCAATGCCACGCATCCTCATCCAGTGAAGAAATAAAAACCAACACCTAGCTTTCCAGTAGCCATAGTTTTCCTTATCCAACATGGTGGACATGTTGTTGAAACTTCTTCCTTCTCTTGAGTCGCCATGATTGATAGATGGATCTCACTATCCTTGTTAAAGGAAAATTAGTGACTGTGCTTTGATACTAATTGAAATTCTATCGATCACAATTCTTATGTTCTGTTATTACTTTAAGCAACTACTATGTTTAAACAGAAAATAAAGAACACACAGAATTATTGACACAGTTCGGTGTAAACACACCTACATCTGCGAGTCCTTCCCCAGTATGAAAATCATCCACTATAATATCAATAAAGAACAAAGAGGTTACTTTTACTTGTCTAGATATTCTCCGAAGTGGATTCGTGAGCACCCATCACTTGCCAGTCAGCCAGTTTCCTTGCTGCCTCGAACGACCTCCTATTCCGAGGTATCCAGACTCATGTGAAGAACGAAGGCTGTTGATGCTAGACTCAAGCTGCTCCAAGATAACAGAGATACTGTGTGCAAAATACTCACGGTGTAAAGCTATACCTTTCTTGATCAGCTTGCGTCTCCATTTATATCACTTGGCCCTTTCTTATCTTTTAGCACACACGGTTGGGATTAGTCTTCCTGCTATACTAGAAGTGTCCAGCTAACCTGTAATTTAGATCTAGTATAATAACTATAGATACTACAGACATAAGACTAATCCTATTATCAATACAACTCTAATTCTACGCCCAATCTGATTCTCTTCTCATCTGATCTCACCAGCATAATATTCAACGAACAAGTCTGAATTGTATTATGAAACAATGACTGTGATTCAGTTTCTGGTACTGAGTATGAGTGTTTAAATTCAACAACATCCTACGAAATAGCCAATTTTCAAGTTCTCAAGTGCTGGACTTTCTAATCTTGTCAACTATTTCTTCCTCCATACATTACATCATTACCGCTAAAATGTTTTTCGCTAAATTCAAAAATATATCAGCACTTTTCGAATCTATTTCCAGAAATTTAGGGTTACATCAGAGTTTATAGTTTATTTAAAATATAATTAAAATTACAATATCACCCTGAATATTGCTAATAAGAATAACAGATAAGGATGTTTTTGTAAATTTATACCGTATTTTGAATTATAATAATAAAACATATACGAGATAGTATCCATCAACTCTTTTACACGAGTCCATTTATACTTCTCATGTGGACGTATGTCATGCTGAAAGTACAAGTTGATGTATTCATAGTGATTCGATCGAAGGCAAAAGAGTAGTACAAAAACATTCAAATGGTTGCATGATCAAAGGTGAAGAAAATTTCTTCCGATTTAACTTGAAAGGAGTACATGTGATCAATACAGCTTTGACAGAAACATTGTGCGTCAAGAAGTTTTATATAAACTTTTTGTCCGATAGTTGACATCTTATTTGTTAAACATTTATTCAACGCAAGCATGGAGTGCAGTTTTATATACTACAACATCGAGTATTTTCTATTCAATTAGGTGTGTTTGGTCGGGCAAGTTTTTGTAAAACTTGGACTATCCAAATCCAATTTTGTAAAATCTTGTTTGGTTCACCAAGTTTTCCAAAATCCAGACTTGCGAAATCCTAAAAATTAATCAAAAATTTTGTTCTACACTCACAAACTCAACCCAACCAAACAAGGATTTTGCAAAACCAGACTCTCAAAATCCCAAACAAAAATCAAAACTCTCAAAAACGCAAAACAAAATTCAGACTTTCAAAAACGTTGTGAACCAAACACACCCTTAAAGTTTATGTGTAATGCATAAACATATTAACGTGAAGATTGAAGAACGACGGTCCTGATAGCCTTGTTTTAAACGGTCAATTCACTAATAATAGCTTTCGAGATTTTGTTAAAGACACTGAACTAAACGACTGTATACAAAGGACATCATCTAATATCCTGCCCTATGCAAACCTTAGCAAATTCAACATTAATTTTATAATAGATTTTTTGATCATATGGAATGATGCTCCACAACAGACTCACATATAGTCTTTATTGAAACTTAATACTCGTCGACAGAATTGGGTTTCGCATAGAGATCCCTAACTTGCTTGCGAGCTATGGGTTTTTTAGTCGGCATAATTTATTTTCGCTGTTCGATACCTAACTTACTTGCTAAAATTAATATAGGCATAGATAAAGATTATTAAGAGATTAAAACTCAACTATGTTTTATTATCGACATTGTTTTTTACTCATTTTTCAATGTAATGTATATTATTTGGTTGATATTTCAGCCTTGGTGAACCTATTGACCATCGCCCCACTTATAGTGGTAATTTATTTAAAAAAAGAGTTTTTGATCATATTTATCTTTTTATCATCATTCATATACTAAAAGATAGTGAACTGATTGATATGATGTGAAAAATGAAAAAGTAAATTATTAAATTAAAATATAATTACTGAATTAAATTGAAATATATTAAAAATATATATGAAGACCATAATATGGAGAAAATGGTGGTTTATTTCATTAGTGAGATGTCGCATCCGATGTGTTACCAGTCATTAAAACTAAACAAAATTGTTTAGATGTGAGTGGGCATCATGTGGAGAAGTATGGAAAGCAAGGTCCATCCACGAGACGAGGTTTCTTTTCTTTTAAAGAGTTCTTTATTTTATTTTATTTGCAAAGGCACAAATATTTTGACCTGCTAAATGCAATGCGTCTTTCACTTATTTATTATCCATATTTTTATAACATAATTATATATAATAATTTTAATATTTATAATTGTATATAATAGAAATAATATATATGATGCATATATCTGATATACATAATTATGAATGATTATAATATATAGTATATATGTCGAACACGTATTATTTATTTTGGATTACAAATAAGTAAAATATGAGTTGCATCTAACCTGCACCACAATATTTGATTGACAAAGTTCTTGCATCTAACCTGCACCTCAATATTTGATTGACAAAGTTTGTCACGGGGATGGTTGGTGCTGGAAGATCAGTTTAACATTGCTCTAGAAAATTGAGGTTAGAAGATCAGTTCCAACAGTTAAAATAAAGAAAGTTTAGCTAAGATTATGTGGTTGAAGGAAAAATGATCTAGGGTTTGTTTCATCTTATCCTAATTAGAATTAGAATAAATAGAGTACAAAATAAATTAGAATTGTTACAAGTCGAAAATCAAAGTGCAACCTAGCTAATATATAAAGCTAAGGACGATCTAGTACATGTTGTTCTGATCTTCTATCTTACTTTTAGTTGAAAGTTGTTGAGGATGGATCATTTGTATCTTGACTTGATATTTATAGATTATTAATAGACTAAAATGAATATTAAATTAAAATAAGATAAAGCTTAAGATCCCGCAAACTAAAAGTATTTTTTTTTACAAATGATATAATACTATCGTTGTCCAAATAAAGAGAAAGTAATTAATTTGAAAACCTCATCGGATTTATTCGGGTAGAAACAATCAAATAACATGGAGACGCTACATTACTATACAATAAACGCCAGAAATGAGTTTGGACAAAAAACTTTGTTGCTGAGAAATGATTGAATTTGGTAGGAAGGAGTTAAACAGAATAATCTGGATGCTGATCGTGGGATGTCTGGAGTGCATCCAATTATAGATGGTACCAAGTAAAGTTGGTGATTAGTATCATTTGCTCATTATTCAAATGAACCGATGAGGAATTATGCTGACACTCTTTTATCTTCACATGCACCTTTTCTCAGGGATAATCTGATACTATAGACTCTGCAACTCTCAGTGCAGCAGATACACATAGCACAATTATTGAAAGAACTCAATATTAATCAACAACTGGACTCGACCGTGTGCATATATACTACGAAATTCTGTCGTTTATTTACTGTTCTAAAAGTGCGTAGAATGTGAGTGATAAACGGTGGCGCTGGAGATTTCAGAACGGAGTTGCTCTACTGATCATAGTGCAGTGATGGTGCGACGCTGAAATTGGTTTAAAACGATGAATGGATGATGGCTGGTCAGGTCATCGATGAACTCACGTACACCAGTCACGTAGCACAATCACGGAGATTGGTAAAATAAGTGCTATATATATATGGTATTAGGGTAAAGGATAGTATATACTTTTCCATGTAAATATTGAGTATATATATGAGAGTCAGGGCTACCACATTGGCACGCTTTTATCATTATCTGTACATGGTATCAAGAGTTGAGGTTTTTTTTTTTTTTTTTAAAAAAACTCTCTTCTCCTCTCTGATCTGATGTCGAATTTTCCGACGAGAGAGGATTTGGGCCTGTCACCGACAACTCTGCTCGCCGATGGCCCTCTTCTTCAAGCTGGGTCACTTTCCGCTGCCGCTGCGTCGCCGTCTCTGGAATCCTCGGCTTCTTCGACGCTCCAATCGGCATCCAACCCGGCTCGATTGCCCGTCCCACCCGCTGCAACTTCGTTAGGGATCATGCCTCCCGCCATCGTCCCAGATCAGCGTTCAGGCGTCCCAGAACGACCTCCAGAGGTCCTGACAACCGCCGACAGGGAATTCAAAAGACACGGGCGCGTGGATCACACGCGCCCCAGACGCGGCCCACGCGTCGGGCGCGTGGATCACACGCGCCCCAGACGCGGCCCACGCGTCAGGCGTGTGGATCACACGCGCCACAGGTCAGACCAAGCCGAACGCGTCAGGCGCGTGGATCGCACGCGCCCCAGATGCGGCCCACGCGTCAGGCGCGTGGATCACACGCGCCACAGGTCAGACCGAGCCGAACGCGTCAGGCGCGTGGATCGCACGCGCCCCAGACGCGGCCCACGCGTCAGGCGCGTGGATCACACGCGCCCAAGTCCCAGACGCGCCCCCTCTGCCTGGCGCGTGGGGTACACGTGCCGACGTGGCCCCGGTCCCGCAGAACCCTTATTTTGCTCCGTTTCAGCAGACCATCTTCACTACTGTTCCGTTTCAGCCTCAGTCTGTTACATCTGCTCCATTTCAACAGCAACAGTTCGCACCAACTCCGGTTCAGCATAATCAGTTTGTATCTGGTCCGTATCAACAATTTCAGTCCACCGCCATGAACAATCAAGGTTTTTTGGGATCTTCTACTGGACAGGAAGGTTTCTCCCTTCCACATTTGTCTGCTCCAAATCCATCCAATTTAGTCACAATTCAACTGTCATCTCCAGAAGATTACTTGCTTTGGATGACTCAGATTACTTGTCTTTTGGTAGCACATCAACTACTCGGCTTTGTTGACGGTACTATATCTCTCCCCACTCCTTTGATTTATGATGCAAATGGGAGCATGATTCAAAATTCACAATATTCTGAATACTTACGTGTTGATCAACAAGTTAAAACTTGGATATTTGCCAAGATATCTCAGAATGTGTTTGTTGATGTTCATGAGTTGCATACTTCTCGTGATATTTGGGTTCGTTTACAGTCACGTTTTATGCAAGCTAGTATGGCTAAATCTATGGAGTTGAAGGGTAGACTAACTAGACTAAGAAATACTGATTCTCAATCTATGGATGAATATTTGCGTGATGTTAAGATGTTAGCGGATTCTCTTGCTGCTATCAAGTGTCCTGTCTCCAATCATGACTTGGTTCAGTCTACACTCTTTGGTGTGGAGGGAGACCCTGATTATGCTCATTTGGTTACTACTTTGATACATTATCCATTGGAGCTGAGTTTCGATGATCTACGTCCCAAGTTGTTACTTCATGAGCAACGTCTGAAACATTCAAAGGATCTTGCTGAGACTTCTTCCCATGCACTCGTGGCACTACAGTCATCTGGTTCCTCGTCTACTGGATCCAAGAGTTCAGGGGGTGGCAAGAATAACAACAAAAACAATCACAACAGAGGAGGTCGTGGTAACAATAATCGTGGAAATTCAAATCGCTCAGAAGGATCAACGGTAGGCAGTGGAACTGCAAATAACAACAGAAATCATAACAATGGTATGAGTAATATTTCTGATTTTTCATGTTCATTATTGCCTTTCACCAACTGTGTTACTAATAATGCGTGCTCAGCAGGAAGTAATTCATCCAATGGCAATTTTAGCTCTACTCCCTCTCCCAATTCTTGTTGTTTCTGTCTTACTCCAGGTCATGTCGCACAGTTTTGTCCTCACAGATATAATCCAAATTTTGTGCTCCCTGGTCAAGATAGTGTTACTAGAGCCTTCATTGCCCTGTCTGTTGGTGGTGAAGCAAATGACTCTGTCTGGTATCCGGATTCCGGGGCTGCTTCACACATGACTCATCAAGAAGGTAAACTCTCTTTTACAGCCCCATATCATGGTTCAAGTTCTATTGTTGTTGGCGATGGTACCACTCTCCCAATTAAACATGTTGGTAAAATGGAAATTCAAACACCTTCACGCCCACTTAGCTTATCCTCTGTTTGTCATGTCCCTGGTCTTAAACATAATCTCCTCTCTGTCAATAAGTTGTGTAAAAGAAAATGCATGTATTATGAGTTTTGATGATTCTTCTGTTTGGGTTAAGGACAAGGAAACGCGGGAGGTGCTTCTAGAGGGGCCCAATAAGAATTATGTCTACCCAATTCAACCTGCGTTTGTGAGTCCTCAGTCATCCGTACCTGCTTTTCTAGCCACTAAGGAGTCTGGTGATATTTGGCATGCTCGTTTGGGTCATACATCTTCTAGAGTTATAGGGAATTTGATTTCAAGTAATAAAATTTCATGTACTTCGAAATTTCTTGACGATTGTGTTTGTTGCAAATTGGGAAAAATTCATCGTTTGCGTTTTGAACCAGTTCAACATTCTGCTCCATATCCCTTATATATGATTCATAGTGATGTTTGGCAATCTCCTGTATTATCAAATCTGTCTTTTCGATATTATGTTGTGTTTGTTGATGATTTCTCACGTTTTCATGGGTTTATCCTTTACGTAGAAAATCCGAGGTTTACTCACAATTTCAAAAATTTCAAAAGATGTTTGAGAATCTGTTTAATTGCAAAATTAAGATTTTCCAAAGTGATTGAGGTCGGGAATTTGATAATTTTTCTCTTCTCCAACATTTTACTGAATGTGGAATAATTTTTCGGAAATCATGTCCCGGCACACAAGCTCAAAATGGAGTTGCTGAACCCAAACACCGCCATCTCATTGAAATGACGCGCACAATGCTTGTTCAGTCAGATCTTCCTGCTAACTTCTGGGTTGATGCTGTGTTTCAAGCTGTTTTTACCGTTAATCGTTTACCAAGTTTGAGCTTAGGTGGTGTGTCTCCATTTGAAAAATTGTTTCATCGTTCTCCATCTTATGATTTTTTTAAAGTCTTTGGTTGTGCTTGTTTTCCTCTTTTAATGGATCCTAAAATCAACAAATTACAACCTAAATCAAAACATTGTGTTTTCATTGGTTATGCATCTGATTATAAGGGTTATAGGTGTCTTGATCCTCTCACTGGTCGAGTTTATGTTAGTCGTCATGTTCTTTTCCATGAAAAACAATTTCCCTATCGTAGTCTCCTTCCTTCTCAGTCGAGCATACCTTTTTCCTCACCGCTTGATCTTTCTGAGGGTTGGTCGCCTACTGTGGTGTCTACGGGATCTAGTTCGTCTACTCAGTCAACATTCCCATCATTATCGTCATCTCCTTCTCTAGTGTCTCCTCCTTCTAGCACGTCTCTAGTACATTCTGTTGAGTCACATCCTATCTCGCTCTCTTCCGCGTCGCCTCCTAGCTCACCTCCAGTTACAATGGATCCTGTGTTGCCAGATATTGTGGATAAGTCGAGTTTATTGTCTAGCCCGGTTACTGAGTCAGTCTCTTCTGTCTATCGGTCTCCCGCGTCTAGCCCGGTTCATAGTCTTGTTGTATTTGCGTCTCCTGAGCTTCGATCTACTGACTCCAGTCCCTCTCCGTCACCGTCTAGTGTACCTTCCCAGTCGGTCATCCATCCGAGTGTTTCTTCTCCTATTTTGCCTTCCATTGCCTCTTCCTCACAGTCGTTGGTTTCCAATGCTCATCCCATGGTTACTCGTCTTAAAGCTGGTATTTCCAAGCCTCGTCGGTTAATGAATTTAAAATCAAATATTGTAGAATTAGAGCCTTCTAATTTCAAACAAGCGTCCAAAGATTCTCGTTGGCGACATGCTATGCTTGATGAGTATAATGCATTACTTAAAAATAATACTTGGGAGTTGGTACCTCGCGACTTCAATCGCAATGTGCTTGGATGTAAATGGGTGTATAAAATTAAATACAATTCTGATGGGTCATTGGAGCGGTTTAAGGCCAGACTTGTTGTTTTCGGAAATCACCAGCAGGCAGGTATTGATTATTTTGAAACTTTCAGTCCTGTTGTTAAGCCTACTACTGTGCGATTGGTTCTCACTCTTGCTATTTCTCTTAATTGGACTGTCCGTCAACTTGATGTTAAAAATGCATTTTTGCATGGTTTTTTGAATGAAGAAGTTTTTATTTTGCTGATCCTTCTCGTCCTCATCACATCTGTCGGTTACGTAAGTCCATTTATGGGTTACGCCAAGCTCCTCGAGCTTGGTTCTCCAGATTTAGTAATTTATTATTATCCATTGGTTATAAATGTAGCAGTTGTGATTCTTCTATGTTTGTTCTTAAATATAAAGGTCATATGCTTATCTTACTTCTCTATGTGGATGATATAGTCCTAACCGGTAGTAGTAATGACTTGGTTCACAAATTCATCTCTGTTCTGTCTTCTGAGTTTGATATGAAGGATTTAGGGGATCTTCATTATTTTCTAGGTTTATAGGTGTCTCGTACTCCTAAGGGTTTATTTTTGTCTCAGCAAAAATATGTGTCTGATTTGTTGCGTAAGTTTCACCTTCACACAGTTAAACCTGTACGGACCCCTAGTGTTTCTAGAGTTACATTGTCATCTGTTGATGGTGACCTTCTTGTTGATCCCACTGAATATCGTAGTATGGTTGGTGCATTGCAATATTTAACTATGACTCGTCCAGATATTGCTTATGCTGTTAATATGGTTTCTCAGTTTATGCATGCTCCCCGTACTACTCACCTTCATGTTGTGAAGAGGATTTTCAGGTATTTGCAGGGCACTATGGAGTTTGGTCTTTTTCTCCATGCCGCAAATTCTCCGGAGATGGTGATTGCTTATTCCGATACTGATTGGGTTGGTTATCCGGACACTCGTCACTCCACCACAGGCTATGCTGTGTTTTTGGGGAAGAATTTGATTTCCTGGCGCTCTAAGAAACAACATGCTGTGTCGAAGTCCTTTACGGAGGCAGAATATCATGCTGTTGCTTACACTGCGGCGGAGACTATTTGGCTTCGTCAATTGCTTGCAGATTTTGGGTACTATCTTCGTCATCCGGTCACTCTCTATTGTGACAATGTTTCTGCGACATATCTTGTTGCCAATCCGGTTCAGCGTGATCGTAGCAAACATATTGATGTTGATTATCATTTTGTTCGAGAAATGGTTGCCCATGGTGGTCTCCGAGTTCATTCGATTCCGACACCGTTGCAGGTTGCTGATATATTTACTAAGGGTCTTTCTAGTGATTTGTTTTGTAAACATAGATCCAATCTATCCGTAATTGCACCCCGTAAAGATTGAGGGGGTGTATTAGGGTAAAGGCTAGTATAGACTTTTCCATGTAAATATTGAGTATATATATGAGAGTCAGGGCTACCACATTGATACGCTTTTATCATTATCTATACATATGGAACATTTCCCGTTTCATCGTCATCTTTATACATTCTCAACCATGTTTTACATATATTCTGTAGTTCAGCTTAACTAATATTTTCTTGTACTGAATCCAATTGAAATGAAGTTAAAGATCATGTATTGATAAAATAAATTAGTGTAATTAAACTAATAAAAAAGCAATCAAATTTTTTCGAACTGAACGAAACTAAATTAATCTACAAATTAAAAACTTATCTTCATTACTTTCTTATTATTATTACACTGAAGGGACCTTGAACTGTGAAGGGACCTCATCTTCATTACTTTCTTATTATTTAACTTCATAGTTCAATTATTTGGGCCTATATCACATCACTCCCTCTCTAGAAATTCACGCTCCGCCTTCTCTCTAACCACCCGACCGATCTCCCAACCAGAGAACATCTTTTTTACACTATTCCCTGTCAATAACAGACATAAAACAGTAATATAACTGTTAATTACCTCCATGGCGGAGCCGCCGTTCTAGCGGTGAAAATTACCATCCGTGATCTTTTGCCCAAGCCCTCACCGCCAAACTTCCCCCTCTCGCCCCTGCTCTTCCAAACAACCCAGATATTGACCCTATCGGAGAGTTTAAAGGAAAAATTGCATGCATAGTATCGCCGGAACAGGCCACTGAACTTGCATCTCACTACCACAATTCCCTAATTGGGAAGTTCGACAGTGGTATGCCATCCATGGGAGCTCTGAACAAAGCTTTCAAATCCGTGGGCTTCACATCAAAGTTTCAGATTGGATCCATCGATCACAGACACATATTGATCATATTTCAAGCTCAAGATGACTACTAATGCTACCAACGCTGCTGGTGCAACAATGAAAGTCCTCAAATGGACAACTGATTTCACTCCGGGCTCAGAATCATCCATTGTTCATATATGGGTAACAATTCCCCATGTCCCTATCTTCTTCTACAATAATACAATGCTTAAATTTATAGGGAATATGATTGGGAATTTCATTAAGTTGGATGCTGCAACTGCCTCTTTAACTAGGCCATCGGCAGTTAAAATGTGTGTTGAGATTGATTAAATGAAAAAAATCCACCATGAGATTGTAGTGGGTATAGCTGGAAATACTGCTGATTTAACCAAAAAGTATGAGCAAATCCCTCCCTATTGCCCTCAATGTAGAAAAATTGGTCATTTTCTGGACCAATGTGTCTCTGCACATCCTGAACTGAGGAAGACTATGAATGCTCAGCAGTTCCCCCTGTAAAGCCCTCCCAAAAGGTCTAAGAACAGATGAAGACTGCTACAACAAGTCACTAAACCAATGCTAAAAAACGGTGCAACCTCTAGAGTTACGGCAAAAGAGAAACTAAAGATCCTGACACACCAAAACCTAACCTACAGAGCTAAACTGCCACAATCACAAACACTGCTGCTACCTCAGAAACAAGACAAGGGGAAAATATAGTGCTGGAGTCACCTGCTCTCACAGAAGCAAAAACTTTACTGAGCCCTTAATAACCATATTAGACAGCACCCCCAAACCTACAAGAATCCATTCTCAGAGGACAGCACATGGATAAACCACAAACCATCTCAATAGGCTAAGGATGATTTCTTCATTAAGAAAGGCAATTCTCAGAACTCTGAATCCCAAATTCTTACTAACAATCTTTTTGTCTTTCACTCCCAAGATAAAAATAGGATAAACAAATTCATACCTCTTCAAGACATGGACCTAGATGAGGATGAAGATGAATCCGTTCCAGAAACTCAACAATTAGAGGACAGTGATGGGAACCTAAACCAAGAAAAACCATCTCAACCTCTGCCCAATAAAGATACCTCTCCGCACCAATACCAAGTACCAGATGTAGGTTTAACACCTTCTACAACCTAACTAATCAGGTATGCACAACACATGTGATGAAATCCTCTAGACTTATTGCAAAAAAGATCCAGCTATAAAGCTACACACTTATTTCACACAACATAACCAGATCATGACTGGTTCAGGTACAAAAATCCATTCTAATATTTTTAAATGATTAGTACAACCTCCAAAAATAAATTCCTTGTCTGGAATATTAGGGGGATGGAAACATCTAAGGAAAGATTAGAAGAATTCATTTTAGCCCATCACTTTGAACTCATATGTCTCATTGAACCTATGCATGCCAACATAAAATGTAATTCTTACATGGTAAATTGAGATACACTCGCTTCATGACTGCACTGAATGAAAGAATATGGATTTTCTGGAACAACGATTTGCAGATCACACCCAAAATAGAAAATCTATAGTTTCTTCAAGTCTCGGTCCATAGCCATAAACTAAATTCTTCAATGGATGCAGTTTTTGTCTATGGCCTGAGAACTAGAAAAGGTAGAGAGGATTTATGGATTGACCTTCAAAAATTTATCATCCAGAAACTATACTTATAGGCGACTTTAATGCTATATCTTCCATATCAAAGTATAAGGGGCAGTCCACCCCTAATCTTCCTAGCATTAGAGATTTCTCTAACTTCATAGATGCCATGCCTCTAAAACATATTAACACAGTAGGAAATGCTTTTAATTGGTCCAATGGTAGAAAACAACATGATATTCATCTGAGCAACAATGGAAGGATTAAAACACCCACTCTCCAGAGATTAGATAGAGGTCTTTGTATAGCTCAGTGGAATGCACTTTTTCCTGACTCTTCTATACTAGTTCTAAATAAACTGTCTACTGATCAATGCCCCCTGCTATTAAGTATAGGTAGCACAGTCAAATCCTCACCTAGACCTTTCATATTTCTGAACATTTGTGTTGAGATTAAACCCACATCGGAAACAGTGTGGCTACAAGTTCAGTATATAAACTTGGTGGGCCAATCCACATATTGTCAATTGGTTTAATAATGGAATCTCACTAGGTTTGTGTGCTGGACCTAATTGGGCTTATCAGCCCGTTGTATATCTGCACTCTCCCGTCTTACCTATAACGGGCTTCTTATCCAGCAGGCTTGTTTCCCCGTATGGGCTTCTAATATAACAGTGTGGCTAAAAGTTCAGTATATAAACTTGGTAGACCAATTCACATATTGCCAATTGGTTTTATGATGTGGGTTTAATCTCAACAATTTGGTGTAAAAGGGATTCTTTCCTACATCTTATTAGGGATAACTGGACCACTCACATAAGTGAAACAGGGATGATTGGACTATATCTAAAACTTCTGAGACTGAAAAAATGCTTGAAAATTTGGAATAGAGAAGTATTTGGTAATGTCCATTCCAATGTCACTAATGCTGAGGAGGCACTTAGAATACAGGAACTAGCTTATGACATAGATCAATCTGAAATACAATTGGTTTATCTCAAACAGGCTAAAGATCTCCTTACTAGAGCCATAAAAGAACAGAGAAACTTTTGGAAAAATAAATCAAAAGTAAAATGGCTTAAGGAAGGAGATAACAATACAAAAAAATTTCACTACTGTGTTAGGGAAAAGAAGAGCAGAATGGGAATTACTAAAATTCAAAATATTCTTGGTCAATGGATTGAAGATTCTGTAGAAATTGAGAATGAGGCAGTTGCCTATTACACTGATCTTCTTACTGCAGAAAAAAATCCTGATCAGGCCACTTTTCTCTCCCACTTTCTATCAGATCCCCTGTTTAATTTCTGCAATCACGGATACTGAAATCAGAAAATAAACGGGGGATCTGCGACAGAAAGTTTCCATGGAAGAAGTGATTTTTTTTCTTTGAACAAGGAGAGTGGTCCTGGCCCTGATGAATTTATTGCAAAGTTTTTATATTAAGGCCTAGGACATCATTAATATAGATCTACTAAGTGCTGCAAATGACTACCTTTCCAGTTCAGATATACCAAAGGGATATTAAGTACTTGGATAGCAATCATACCAAAAGTAGACACTCCATCCTCCTTTAGTGATTCCATGCCTATTTCCCTTTCCAATGTGGCTAACAAAATTTTCTCAAGATATTGATGGAAAGGATGAAACCACACATGCCAAAAATTATATCACCACATCAGCTGCCTTCCTCAAACATAGAGATATTGCTGATAATGTGTTATACTTGAAAGAAATGATGAGATTTATTGATAAAAGTCTACAAATCCAAACTGTGTTCTTAAACTTGACCTCAGGAAAGCCTTTGACAGGGTTTGCTGGACTTTTCTGGCCAATATACTTTTATAGTTTGGATTCCATGCATGGCCAATTCATATATTCCATCATCAAAAACCTGAGCCAAGCCTGGTTTTCAGTACTAGTGAATGGCAGTACAGTCAATTTTTCAGAGTTTCAAGGGGAATTAAGTAAGGTGATCCACTCCCCCCCTTTCTCTTTAATATTTTTTCTGAAGCATTTACAAGGAGTTTAGCGTACATTTTTGAGATAGGAAAATTGCAGTATTTCAATTTACCGGCATCTGCTCACCAAATTTCACATCTTACATATGCAGATGATACTGTAATTTTTATGCAAGCAAGTAAATCTAACCTGACCATAATGAAAGCATCTAGTGATTTTTGAAACAGTTTCTGGTCAAAAAATCAACTATGACAAAAGAGATTTTTATGTTAGTAAGCATGCTACTATTTCAAAGATAATTGACATTAGAAATATTCTTGGTATGAAAAAAGGATATTTTCCTTTTAAATACTTAGAAGTCCCAGTTTTTGTAGGTAGAACAAAAAATGTTTATTTCCAGCCTCTTCTTGAAATGATTGATAGGAGAGTCAACAATTGGAAAAATGAATGACTATCTACTGAGGCTAGAATAGTTCTGATAAATTCATGCTTATAATCATCACCACAACACTACTGGTCTGTTATGAAACCTACTGCTCATATCATTAAACAGTTCAAAAGAAAACTGTCCATTTTCTTCTAGGGAACGATTGATAGCAAACCAAATAAAATATGGAGAAATTGGAATGATTTGTGCTATCCTATATCTGAAAATGGTCTAGGATTTAGAAATATTTCTACTATTATCAGATATTTCTTTGTGAAACTATGGTGGAAATACCAGATAGCACATGCACCATGGACCACCTTTTTGGCATCACTTGCTCAATCTTCAAAGTCATTCCAATGCTGGAATCGAATCCGTGAAGTCAATGAATTTGTTGAGCAGAACACAAAAGTCATCCATGGAGAAGGATTATGCAGTTTCTGGAGCTCCAACTGGACAGACAGGGGTCCTTTTGAGGATATACTGAACTATGAAGATCACAACATTCCTTCCAACTTCTCAGTTGCAGAGTTCATCCTGAACAAAAATGATTATCTTCAATCTATCTCTCCCAACATCGATGCTGCCTTGCTTCTGTTTTTGCAGGATGCTGAAATCAAAGAACAAAGACGGGACAAGCTGATAAGGAAACCAAGTGTGACAGGAAAATTCACTTTCAAGTCAGTGTATGAAACTCATGCCCTTTAAAGGTACGCCTCTATCACTATCAAAATTCTGAAATAAGAGAATTCCAAAAAAGATCTCAGTGTTCATGTGGAAAACAATGAATTCATTGTTACCTTTTGATAATGTGATGAGATATTATGGTTTTAACATTGTTTCTAAATGCTGATTTTGTGATAACCCTGAATCCCTAGACCATTTTTTTGATAATTGCCAATTGGCAGCAAATATTTGAGAACAGGTTAACAGATTTATTGGAAGTCAAACTCCCATATTTGTATCTATCTGGAGCAGAATATGACACTACCTGACAAGACCCGGTCTTACAGCCATCTGTACAACCCTACTCCATAATATCTCTCTTTTTACGTGTTGGTGCTTATAGAAGGCTAAAAATAGCTACATCTTTGATTTTGTTCCTCCATTGCCATCAAAAATCATTCAGGAGATTAAAACCATGCTTTATGACTCTTTTGCAGCTCACCTTTATACATTCATCTGAGCTCATACATAGAGTTATCTTCAAATGGTTATTTCCCCCTATGGTTGAAACCTCCAAAGCCAAACATAGAAAAAATCACATGGTCTAAGCCTTCAACTGGACTTAAGAATAATATCGATGCTTCATGGAAAATCATAGGTCAGGAAACAGGACTAGGCCTAATTACCAGAGAATATACTGGTGCATTTATAGGAGCCACCACTGTTTATACCCACTCTCAATCTCTTTTGCATTCAGAACTGTTGGCTATAGGGCCAGGTCTGTCAGTAGCAACTACCATACAAGGTCCAACTATTATTGAATCTGATTGCATGCAAGCTAAAAAACTTATACTCAATCTTGATCTTACTCCATGGACACTTTACAATTAGGTTTATGATATACATGTGGCTGCCCAGAACTTTAGTATCCAACATATTCCAAGAGAGAGAAACAGTGTGACCGATTCGTTTGCCAAACATTCTGTAAACTTCAAACTCTCTCTACATTTTGAAAATCTCTCACAGTTTCCTCCCCATTCCAAAGGCCTATATTTACTTGATAAATCAGGAACACCTACACTGAAAATTCATCCCCCTTAGAATGGATGCTACGCTCATTATCCTTCTTGGTGTTTTTTCAGGTGCAACTGGACCAACAGAAGGATAAACACTCTCAGGAGGCATACACACCATCTGCATCAACTCACTCTCCACCCTCAGCTTACTAAACCACAAGCTCAAAATCCTCAAGTCACTAGATCTACATTTTAATGAGGATGTTCAGGGAACCATTACAGAAAGCTCAAGGAACTACCCTATGGTCATACCAGGCCCAGGCCCAACTACTCGGCAAGTAGCACGGGCTCGGCCCACTATGAGGTAAGCTAGTATGGCAGTATCCGGGGTCGTACAAGTCGGATAGGGACTAGCACACTAGAAGACACTCAGAGCATGGACCACATGGAGAGCATGGGTTACTGTATAAATAGTGCTCCTCAGCACTATTCCAAGTAAGTATCTTCTCATTATTCTAGTGAATACCCCTTTTCTCTCCCGGGATCCATCTTTAATCATCACGCTGGAGGGTCTACCCTCGGGTACCTCCCGGGGCTCTGTCTTGCAGGGCTAGGTCATTGGATCAGGGATCAGGGGACCACTCGGACCGACCAGGCGGGCAGCATCAAGTTGGCACGCCCAGTGGGACGCGATCTTTGTTCTCAAAAACGCACTGAGATGCCACCCCGAGGTCGGCCTCCACGAAGAGGCAGGGGAGGATCCTCTCCTGTAACCACTCGGTTGGGAGGAAGAAGGGCCGAAGCAGCCGAGGAGGATCTCACCCTACGCCAAATGAGGGACCGAACACGCAAAGGAAAGGCTCCGGCGCACCCGGACCCGGAAGCCTCGGAGGAGGAGAAAGTGCCGGAGGAGAGGAGGGAGTCGGAGATAACCCAGGATGAGCGTGACAGGATGGAGTTTGCCGCGACACAGGAGGAAGAGTATCGTCGCTGGTTAGCAGCAAAGAAAGGACTAGGTCCGGGAACGTCGAACCCTCCGACGACCGAAGCCCAAGTACCTCCGGTTCAGTCAGGGGTTGGACCCCATCCGACCCCGCTGGCACCGAGACCAGGATCTTCTGCAGGGCCTTCATCCGATCCAGGCCCTCAGGGAACTGGGTTACCTCCACTGGCTGCGGATGTAGTCAGCCGGGGACTTCTTGTCAGTTTGGGACAGAAGAACCCTCATCCTCCGGTGGTGGTTATAGATGTGGAAAAGCATGCAGGAAGTACGGGCCAACAAGTTGGTGCTGGGCCCGGGTATGGTCAAGGAGTGGGGCACCTAGGTTATGGAGCACCAGGATACGGGATGTCGCAAGCCGGGTATCAGAGGTACCACGGGTGCCCCCGGCACCCGGAGGATATTACACTCAACCCGATGGAGTCCCGGGAGGCTGGGTTCCAGGGATCCAGGGCCCGGTGTGGGTGCAAAACCAAGTACCGATGACGGGATATGTCATGGCCCAACCAGCCCCGGCCGCAGGAACCTATGGGATGTATCCGGTGGTGGTGGATAGGCCTCCTGGGGCGCTGAACTCGGTGGAAGAGAGGTTAGACAGACTGATAGGCAGGAATGGAGGTAGGCCTACCTCCCCATGGATAGGCTACATCAGCACTTTCCCCTGGCCGGTGGGAATGAGGGTCCCGGAAGGTGTGCCGACCTATAATGGGGAAACAGACATGGAGGAGTTTGCCAAGACATATCATAATGTTATGGGGACGCGCGACATCCGGGAGGAACTTCAGTGCAAGCTAGTGAGCTCGTATCTGAGGGGTAGTTGTCTATCGTGGTTTGAATCTCAGCCTCCGGAGAGCTTCATGAATTATTATGATTACTCAAGGGTTTTGATGCACAGATACGAAACCAGACGGAAGAAGTACTTGCCTCTGGCCGAGGTAGCTCACAGTCGGCAGGGAGCGAATGAGGATGTCAGGGGATTCCACAGGAGGTGCATGGACGATTCCATGAAGGTGGTGGATAGAGAGGCTCAGGTGAAGGCCCTGATTGCAGGATTTATAGAAAGGCTGAGGGACGAGGTGTTATGGGCAAAGCTTATGGAGAATATTCCGACTACCTTTCATCAGTTGGATCTGGAGGTGGAGATGTACTGCTCGTTACTAGAAGGGAGCAAGAAGAGGAAGGAGGAAGGGTATTTTGAAGATAGAGGGATTGGAAAGGGTGATAAGACTCGGGTTGCAGATCCCGGCAGAAGGGATGCAGCTCAGGTGCCGGCTAAGCCGAGAGTTGACCCCCATTGGGCCGAAACATTTACCCCTCTGACCAAGACCCGGTCGGAGATCCTGACCATTCATAGGAACCTGTTTCAAGACCCGGCTCCCATACCGGGAACCAGACACCAGCAAACGCGATCAAGTATTGTGCGTTCCATAAGTCCAACAGACACACAACTGAGGGTTGCAGGAACTTGAGGGTGGAGATTGAAAAATTGATTGTGAGGGGACAGCTAAGAGATTGTGACGCAGGAGCACCAGCGTCCGGCTGCAGGGCAGCAGGCCGGAGATGAAAGGAAGAGGAATTGGAGGAATAGGCCACTGAATGATAACCAGCGAGGGGCCCCTGGACCGGCTGTCCAGCCCGGAATGGCAGCCCTGGTCATGGTCCCGGAGCCGGTCAATCAGGCTCCTCCCAGGATGATAAATGTCATACATGGGAGGTAGGTGACGGGCCCCAATCCCATGCGACGGCCAAAGCCCGGAGTAGATATGTACCGGCTGGAGAAGATAGAGAGAAGAGACTACGTCCCACGGAAGTCATCACTTTTTTGGACAAGGACCTGGTGCCCAGTCTGACGCCCCATATGGATCTGATGGTGATCACGGCGGAGATCGAAGGGTTTACGGTCAAGAGGGTGTTCATTGACGACAGGAGTAGTGTGGAAATCATGTTTGCATCCTCCTTCAACCAGCTGGGGATTAGACGCCACAACCTTCGCCCGAGTACCTCTCCGCTGTCAGGTTTCACGGGTCGAACAGAGCACTCCTAGGGAGTCGTGTCTTTGACAGTGACGGTGATAGACGATCTTGACAGAAGCAAGAAGACCTCGGTCCGGTGTAATTTTGCGGTCATAGACGCCCCGTCCCCTTATAACATCATCATTGGCCGTCCGTGGATGGCTCAGGCTAGGGCCATATGCTCGACCTACCACTTGACCATGAAGTTCCCAACAGAGCATGGTGTGGCAACGGTCCGAGGGAGCCAGTCTACGGCCCGGAGTTGCATGCTCACGGCCCTTCAGGATGCTAGGAAGGCCCCGGTCAGTGCAGTGTAGGAAGATGTAGGACCAGGAGATGTGGAAGATATGCAGGTCGGGCGCATGGGTACAATCAAGGTCGGGAAGAGGATGCCAATGGATATAAAGGAGCAGTTGCGGGGTTTGTTGTCCAAGTACAAAGATGTGTTCGCATGGGAAGAGAAAGACTTCACAGGGGTGCCTCCAGAGTTAGCTCTCCATAAGCTGAACGTATACCCGGATTTGAAACCTATCTGGCAGAAGAAGAGGGCCCTGGCAGGAGATAGGGCTCAGGTGGTAAAGAAGGAAGAATTGAAGCTGCTGGAAGCCGGAGTGGTGGAGGAGATCATATACACGGAATGGTTGGCTAACCCGGTGCTAGTGAAAAAGCAGAATGGGTCCTGGAGGATGTGCATTGATTTCACTAACTTGAATAAGTGTTGCCCGAAGGACAGCTACCCTCTTCCCTCGGTCGACCGGTTAGTAGAAGCCATCACTGGTTATGAGGCCTTGGATTTCTTTGATGCATACCGGAGGTATCATCAGATCCAGATGTCAGAGAAGGACAAATCGAAGACATCCTTTATCACAGAGTTCGGAACCTACTATTACAGAAGGATGCCATTCGGCTTGAAAAACGCAGGGGCGACGTATCAGCGTATGGCGGACGCAATCTTTCGAGATCAGCTGCGAAGGAACATGGAGCTCTATGTCGATGACATGGTGGTGAAGAGCAAAAGCTACCCAGGTTTCTTAGAAGACCTGGAGGAGATGGTCGGCATTTTGAGAAGAGTTAACCTGAAGTTGAACCCGGAGAAGAGTGTGGTAGGAGTAAGCGCTGGGAAGTTTCTTGGCTACATGGTATCTAGCCGGGGAATCGACATCAATCCGGAGAAGGTGGAGGCCATAAGCCGGATGCAGTCGCCGAGGAATGTCAAAGAAGTGCAGAAGCTGATGGGTTCCCTGGCAGCCCTGAGTCGCTTTCTGTCAAAAGGTGCGGAGAGACAACTCCCTTTCTTTAACATCCTGAGAAAGGCCAAGAAGTTTGAGTGGACCGAGGAGTGCGAGCGAGTGTTCAGAGATCTGAAGGAACACTTGAGTCAGCTCCCGAACCTCTCAAAGCCGAAGGAGGGGGAAGAGTTGCTTTTGTACCTGTCCGCGTCAGCATCAACCGTTAGTGCAGTGCTGGTCCGGGAGGAGGACAAGAAGCAGTGCCTCATCTACTTTGTAAGTCGGGCATTGCAGGGCCCAGAGACGCGGTACACAAGCCTGGAACAGTTGGTATTGGCGCTGGTTTATGCGTCAAAATGTTTGCGCCCATATTTCCAGGCTCATCCGATCGTGGTCCTGACCAACCACCCATTGAAGTAAGTGATGCTTAAGCCAGAGGCGTCAGGGCGTTTGATGAAGTGGGCCATAGAGTTGGGGGAGCATGAGATAACCTATCAACCGCGGAAGGCTATTAAGGGCCAAGCGATGGTGGACTTCTTGATAGAAATGGTTGGACGGGTCGTGCCTGCCGAAGATCCCCCGAACCCGAAGTGGACCCTTCATGTGGATGGATCAGCCCATGCAGGAGGTAGTGGAGCTGGGGTGTTGCTAACATCCCTTGAAGGAGAGGAGTATCACTATGCCCTGCATTTTGACTTCAAAACTACAAACAACGAGACAGAGTACGAGGCGTTGGCGGCAGGACTCAAGCTTTCCCGAGAACTAAAGATAGGGTCGATCCAGGCCTTCAGCGACTCGCAGATTGTAGTGCAGCAGGTGAATGGGGAATATGAAGCAAAGGAGTGGAGTTTGCAGAGGTACCTGGAACTGGTCCAACCCAAGATCCGGCAGATCGACAACTTCAGTATGGAGCAGGTGCCAAGGGAGCAGAATGAAAAGGCCAATGCTTTGAGCAAGTTGGCGTCCTCCAAGTTAAGGCCGGGTCAGAAGGCACCTCTCAGAAAGGAAACACTTGAAAGGAGGAGTTACGAGCAAAGTGATGAGATTCTAACAGTGGAAGCAGTTCAGGAAGACTCCTGGATGACCCCGATCCGGGCATATCTTCTGACCGGGGAGGTCCCGGCTAACCGAGTGGCAGCAAGGAAAAGCCGGGTCAAAGCGCCGAAGTATACACTACAGGAGGGCATCCTTTATAAAAGAGGGTATCTCCAGCAACTGCTGAAGTGTGTGGAACGGCAGGAGGGTAAGTACCTGGTCAGGGAAGTACATGAAGGCCCGAATGGTAGTCACCAGGGAACAAGAACAGTGGCTAGAAAAATCTTAAGGATGGGGTATTACTGGCCTACCATGTTTGAGGATTCGCAGGACAGGGTTCCCTCGTGCCTTCAGTGCCAAAATTTTGCGCCACTTGTGCACATACCTAGGGAGGAGATGATGGGGATAACGGGTGCCCGGCCCTTCAGTAGATGGGGACTGGATTTGGTCGGACCCTTCCCTACTGCCCCGGGCAGCTTGAAGTACCTGATTGTGGCTATTGACTACTTTACCAAGTGGGTTGAAGCCGAACCCTTGACCAACATCCAGGGGGCTACCTGTGTGAAATTCTGCTGGAGGAACATAGTCTGCCGGTTCAGGGTGCCGAGGGCTATAGTAACTGACAATGGTGCTCAGTTCGAAAACGATCCTTTCAAGTCCTAGTGCGCGAAGCATGGGATAAGTCAAAAGATCACGTCAGTGTATCATCCGTAGGCTAACGGTCAGGTGGAGGTGACCAATCGGACGATCGTGAATGGGATTAAAGCCGGCTCCAGGGGCAAAAGGAAATTGGGTACACGAGCTCCCAAGCGTTCTATGGGCTCACCGGACTATAGAGAGCTCAGCGACCGGAGAGTCCCCCTACAGCTTAACCTATGGCTCGGAGGCAGTGATTCCGCCTGAGATTGGTGTTCCCAGGACACCCGAGCCAGTGACCGAGGACAAGAATGAGGAAGAAACAAGGACGAATCTAGATTTGCTGGAGGAAAAGAGGGAGAAGGCGGACCTGCATGAGGCCAAAGTCAAGGAAAAGGTGGAGAAATATCACGACAGGAGAGTGTGGAAGGAGCAGTTCAAGGTAGGAGACAAGGTGATGAGGCGAAACGACAAGAGTCGCCAGGAG
This sequence comes from Sherardia arvensis, assembly GCA_948330725.1. Classification (NCBI taxonomy): domain Eukaryota; kingdom Viridiplantae; phylum Streptophyta; class Magnoliopsida; order Gentianales; family Rubiaceae; genus Sherardia; species Sherardia arvensis. The sequence goes on along the minus strand of OX415236.1, from coordinate 36,569,324 downwards.
CAGGAGGGTAAGCTGGCACCCAACTGGGAAGGACCGTACCGGGTGACCTCTGGTACTAAGATGCCTAGATAGAATAGCCTCTGGTACTAGATGCCTAGGTAGGGTAGCCTCTGGCACTAGATTCCTAGGTAGGAACTGCTCCGGGCGTCAGATGCCCGGGAGAGAAGCCCTGAGGTCGGATGGCCGAATGGTAGGTAGGAGGACCCTCTGGTGCTGGACGCCTAGGGAATTTTTGTAACAGGGGCATGCCTTTTGTTTGATTTTAATGAAAGAAATGCGACTATCATGCGTTCGGAATTAAACAGTAGTTATAAAATGAAAATTATTATACATAAAATTAAAATCTTCAACGACACAAAAATGTTACACAGCTGGAAGCTCTATTCTATCTAGGGGCCCCTGAAGTAGAGGCTTCGCCAGGAGGGATTCTCTTGGTCTCATGCCTGCTTTTTCAGACAGCCTGTTCTAATATCTGTTGTTCCTCATCCTGATTCCGAGGTGGGTCCGGGTTGTCACTGTGATCACCTCTCCGGCTCAACTGCCGGGTCGGGTGTACGGACAGGAACCCTGCCAAAAGCACCCGGACCCCCTATTCGGACGGGAGTTTGTCTTGGAATTCGTTGCCTGGTTGAAGTACTCCCGGTCTCTGCGGCCTTCTGCTTCCCCTTTCGGTCACTGCGAGCCGAGCGCGAACCAGCAGCAGGGGAGGGGCCATGTCGCCGATTAGTGGTTGTGGTATCCTCCCGAGTGGGGTATCGGGCGCGGAATCTGGCAGCAACCGCCCGAAGTCTGGTCAGGCGCCGTTCAGAGGCTTCCAGATCCAGAAGATGAGGAGCGTGTTCGTAACACTCGTAGGCCAGGTCGACGTCTTCCAGGGGAGGTATTTGGGACATAGATGGGGGAAGTACGATCCGGTTCAGATTTTTTTTCCTCCAGGCCATAGTCGCCTGATAGGCCGCTGCCTAGACGCCGGATGTCCTTTCAGAACTTTCCATCCAGGCGATAAGGTCATCGACCGCGCGAGGAACGTAGGTCAGCAAAGGAATGTCGACCGCCCCTTGGCAAAGTCCCAGCAGATGGTAGGAGAGATGAACTAGTACAAGTTGTTGTTGCAGGGTCCGGTTCCTAGTTGCCAAATTCTAGTTTTCTACTTCAAGTTCGGTAGCTTGTTTTTGGAGCTCGGTTTGGTTCTGCATCCGCATGCACTTGTTATAGTATAGCCAGACATCATGCCAAACCTCGTCCAACTCTTTTTGGATCCGGACCTGGAAGTTGTGGTGCTGAGCTTTCTTCTCTGATAGGACTTGGTCGAACTCGAGAACCCGGTCAATGCTCTCGAAAGCCAGTCTATAACACTTCAGCAAGGACCCAAAATCTTCTTGGATTTGGAGAAAGCAAGTGATGAGGCAGTCGGCGTCAAGAAACTCAGAAACAAGGGAACCGAGTCCTCCCTCGGACAGAAGATCGGTCAGGCTTGGACAACCGGTTCCAGCTTGTACCGGGGAAGGGTCTGGGGGGTTAAGGGCCCGAGGTAGCTCCTGGACATGGCAAAGGCAGGGTTAAGATGAAGATTGACATAAAAAAAAGGGAAAACAGAACAATAGCAACGAAGAAGACGAGTGTAACAAAAGAAGTCTTTTATTGATAAAATTGAAGTCTGGGTAACAAGATACAGAAAGATGAAAGCAAAAAGAAAGAGAAAAATCTAACTAACATTCTAGGGGGCTCCCTTCCCTTGGTCGTCCCCACCACCGCTGCTGTCACCGTCCGAGTCATCCCCGGAACCATCAAAGACAAGGGCAGGAGAAGGGGGCATATCAGCAGTCCAGGGGGTCTCAGGGCCGACCTTCGGCGAGGAAGAGTTCTCAGCTTCCAGATCCTTCGGGTCGAACAAGCCCCGATAGTACCCGTACATGATGCAGTACTGGGTGAAGTTCTCATCTTCAGGCAAGTTCGATCCGGAGAACGGAGCAGGAGGAAGAGGACCCGGCAGCCGAACTACATCGGTCGACCAGCTTCGGACTTCTTCGGTCGACAGATGGTTCTCTCGCAAAGCCTCCCATAACTTGGGAGATAGGCCCTTCATCCCGCCCTTCTAAAGAGTGTTCACCAGATGCAGCTGCTGGTCCTCGGCATTCGGGTTGAACCATTGCCTCTTGAATGAAGCTCTTATCGTGGGAGGAAACCAACCCCGGACCTCCATATATGTGTTGTGACACTAGTGGGCACTGGCGGCGAGGTTAAGTTCAGTCAGACGGAGCAACAGGGTCTGACTCGCCAGGACTTTGTCAACAACAGTCTCGGCGAACTCCAGACGCTCTTTGTAGTTCGCCTCTTGAGAAGCCTCTAGTTCCTTCTCCAGGTCGCTCACCCTTGCCCGAAGTTGAGCCGATGCTTCCTTCTCATCTCGAAGTTCTTCTTCTTTCTCGGCTCGAAGTTCTTCTTCCTTTCCCTCCAAGTGGCGAGTGAGAAAGGAGGAGAGGGCGGCTTGGAAATCGGGGGAATTGGCAAACTCGGAGCTGAGGATCCGAACCTATAGGAAGAGACGTTAAAAAAAATTTTGATAAGGCAAAAGGTGTAAGAGTACCTGCTGGTTTGAAGATGAAATAGGAGGAGTGTTGTCGCGGGACAAAGGTGGAGTCTGGGACTCGCTAGTCCGAGGTCTTTTCCCGCCTTTCTCGAAATTCTCTCCTTCCGCTTTGTCGTGAAAAAAGAGGCGGGGGAGGAATTGCAGGGGCAGAAATGGTGGTGTATCTAGAGGCCGGAGACCTCCCATCCCCGTGCGGAGACCACAAAGGCTTATTGCGGCCGAATGACACATCAGGATGACTAGTACCCTGGTTAGATGTCGAAAGGACAAGGATTCGGAAAGGTTCGGGTGGGTTCTTGGTACCGGCAGGATCCCGAACGGCCTCCCGCTGAGCCACTACCTCGGGGATAAAATTCTCCTGATCTGCCTGAACGACTTCGGGCTCAGAAGTGATATCCTCTATAGGAAGGGGGCCGAGATTGAGCGCCCCAGCCGCCCAGAGGGTTCTGGGCAGTGGAAGTAGGGGTCTCCGCCGTCTTGTTCTTATCCTACTGACGCTCCTGCCGCGAGTTAGGATCAGCCAGCTGGTTCTGAACGGGCTCCTCCGTCTTGTTCTTATCCTGCTGATGCTCCTTCTGTGAGTTAGGATTGGCCAGCTGGTTCTGAACGGGCTCCTCCGTCTTGTTCTTATCCTGTTGATGCCCCTGCTGCTGTTGGGCAGTTTTTCTCCTCCTGTCCCCTTTGGCCGTCTCAGACTCTGTCCCGGCCCCCGCCGTAGCGACCTTCTTGCCTTTCTTTTTTGGGATCGGAACCTCTGGATCGTTGTCCACGGTGGGAGCTAAAGGGAGAGGAAAGTCAAGAGAGTTTTTGTTGATAAAAAACAAGGATACTAAAATAAAAGGAAATCAAAGTGCCTACCTAGAACCGGCCAGATAACAACCCAGCGGCTGTCCAGAAAGGCTTCGGCCGGGTATATCGCACGGGGGAAGAGGTAGAGAGTTACCGGCCAGCCAATACTGATCCAGGTTAAGGGACTCGGAGGACAAAGTAGTGTGATTGGCCAGTTGTGTGTCAGGAAGAAAGGCTTCCCGGACGTCAACGACAACCTTGTCATTCCAGCCGGGGACCCCATATCGCCCGGGGTTGACCTTCACATAGCCCTTCGCCTGCCGGTTCTTGGTCGAATCTTTCTTGCCAAGGATGAAGTCCTGAACACCAGGACGCGCCTGGACAGTGTATATCATCTCCTTGCCCAGGCACCTGATAAGCATGTAGAACGACCTCCAAAGATTGAAGGAGGGGTCAATCCCGCACCGGAGGCTCCTTACAAGAAAACCCATCATCAGAGCAACAACGTTCGGATGCATTTGGGCCGGCGAAATCCTGTAGTACTCCAGGAACCGGGAGTACAGCGGGGGGAATGGAAGGCTTAACCCCCACATGAAATGGATCCGGGGGATACACCGGACGGACGTCACAGACTCTTCGGCTGAAACAAAGGCCATCTGTGCATCCAAAAGTACAGGGACTCCCATACCGCTGAGACACTTTGTGGTCCAGACGTCGGCCTGAAATGAAAGGGCTCGGGCAGTGTCTATCTCCCTCTGTTCCCGGTTCGAGCGCTTGAATTTCGGAGCAGAAGGAGACACATTGCTGCAGAGGTAAATCGGCTTGTAGGACGCCGACGAGCCAACAGAGTGCGAGGCAGAGGGAGCAGTGCTCTCGAGAGAGTAGGTGACGACGACCTTGGGCTGGGCATCGGACTGAGCATTGTTAGCCGCCAGGACGATGAAGAAGAGAGAGAATATGGGGGTTTGAAGAAAAAGAATAGCAGGACAACTTTGAGATCTGAAAGCGATTGATGGAATGGCCTATTTATAGAAGACGGAAAAAAGGAAATGAAAAGGAAACGATTAAATGGGCTCGGGAAGCGAGAAAATAATAATGGCAATTATTAATTGTCCTCGAGAAAGGCGCGCCCGTCCCATCATTATCGGGCAGGGAAGGGAATACATTAAGCCAATCTTTCCGCGCCCTCGGATCAGGAGAGTTCCCACCCTCGGCCAAAAGAACCGGCTTCCAGAGGGCTAGTGGTGATACCAGGCCCAGGCCCAACTACTCGGCAAGTAACATGGGCTCGGCCCACTATGAGGTAAGCTAGTATGGCAGTATCCGGGGTCGTACAACTCGGATAGGGACAAGCACACTAGAAGACACTCAGAGCATGGACCACATGGAGAGCATAGGTAACTGTATAAATAGTGCTCCTCAGCACTATTCCAAGTAAATATCTTCTCATTATTCTAGTGAATACCCCTTTTCCCTCCCGGGATCCATCTTTCATCATCACGCCAGAGGGTCTACCCTCGGGTACCTCCCGGAGCTCTGTCTTGCAGGGCTAGGTCATTGGATCGGGGATCAGGGGACCACTCGGACCGACCAGGCAGGCAGCATCACCCTACTGAGCAATATTTAGATTATTTAGAATAAAACATATTTTCACTTTGAGTCGTCTAGAGTTTTGCGATGCAACTCTCTAATAGACTCTGAGTTAAAATATGGTTTTAGCCATTCTTTTGTATAGAGTTGTAATCTCTATCAATTTTGAAAAGTATTATTCATGCTTTTAGGCGTAGGCCTGATCCAAACTTGCCCTTCGGCATTGCTATGTACTTCTATTGCTTTTCGGTTTTTAACAGGTTTGGGAGATCTAATATAATTTCCCTCGCTTCAATGCGGTTTGCATTAAAAAAAACTTCACATTTTTTCTCATCCACCATTATATTTATTAACTTTACAATTTACATAAAATCCTTGTTATGTAAATTAATTAAATATTAAATTATACATGTTATTAACTTGAGTTACTTACTTTTCAAATGAGCCATTGAATTGTTAATATTTCTTTGAAAATTTATTTACTTAATTACTGGCAACCGGAAGTTCCATCACTTTATTTATCTGCATTCCTTATCCCGTTCTACCCGTTTCATCAGCCCACCCCAGCACAGCCTATAAGAGATTTTCAGTGGGTGGAGAAAACTAGTAATCTAATGTTTGTGTTAAGAACGAATCAGGTTTAATCATCTTCACATCCTACATTTACCCACATATGGTTCTGCTCTCTAACAAGAATTGGCCCTTTGTTTTTGCGAAAAAATTCCAGTTTTCTGTGAAAATGCAGTATTTTAAGTTGTCTAATAATAAAAATTCCGAGACAGAGGCAACCTCGAGTCGGGGATTACCAGGAGTCGAAGATATTTTTTGAAAGGGCAATAATTTTTGAACTCACGAGCCTCGATATTAATAATATTGTTACTCTCCAAACTACTAATGGGAAGTTGAACTCACAAACAAGATTAATACTATGAATTTGAAACCTGAAATTCCAAACTTCAACATTGCAAAAATCAAGAATAATACTTGATTAGAGAACCTAAAAAAAGAGTCATTTAGTTGTACTTTTAAACTCACTAAAAATTGTCAAGCACCAATAATATTACTAAAAACATCCATCCAATTTAATACACATCACTTTCAAACTATCCAAATGAATTGCATGCGTGCAATACTTTATAAGCATTACAAACTACCTTATGATCACCAACTTCACAAAATATTACCAACATCAGCTTCTATGAAATTTATCCGCTAAATGGAGGTGTCCGCCATACTCCTAGGGAATCCAACAACCTTTTAAAGTTTAAACCTCTGATACATGAACATCGGGAAAGTTCTATATGACAAAAACAATATGGTGGAACTAATCAACAGTGGATCAACAAAGTGAAAATCTGTCAAGAATGACAAGTAATTAAGGTAGCAGATGACAAGAATGTAACATTAGCACACACATTTTAAAGTGTTATCAATCTTTCTTCACTAAAATAACTTATTTTCATCAATTTCATATCTCATGAGGTTCATTTAGTAACTGACAATATACAATGAAGGATGAAATTACTGCTTCGAAAAAAAGCAAAGCATACCAACATGAATAAGCAAAACATCAGATCTTTTAGTCCTTGAAAAGTGAACATATGTGTTTTTGACAATAACATGAGTCAGCAGAGCAATGTATGCCTCCTCGTAGGTGATGATCAACAAGACTTCGAATAGTAAATAATTAAACACAGAAGTTTAGAAATAGGAATTTTTCGCTTTCCGTTTTCTTTGCATCATTATTGTGACGGTTTTTTGTGACCTATACTCATTATTTTGATGGTTGGATGGAATTTCAAAAAAAAATCTCATTTTGTAAATAATTTCTATCAAACACTTACCTTTAATCTTTCACTCATTTCAAATAATATCAAGTCATGTGGTGAGAATATTGTATATACATACACCGATACACATTTTAAATCTAATGGTTAAAAATACAAATTTAAATAAATACATCAACTATTTAAATAAGTTGGTTTCAAATTTATCTTAGATTAACAAAACCAGAAAATGTAGGAATATTGAGTCCTATTCTAGTACAACATGGAAAAAATTCAATAGGTCTAATTTATCGAAGAACGAATTTATCTAAAATTATAAATATGGCTTATGTACATAAACATTCACCTCCTTAAAAATCTTTCACTTTTCAAAGTATTTGTCTTCATGTCTACAACTTTTTTTCTAAAGAATATTTGAATGTGGTTATAGCCATGTGTTTATGCATCTGAGCTAATCTACCATGCATTGTAAAATTTGTAGAAATGGCTTGCTGGTACTCATGAGAAAACATTATCTCCCTTTGACGCCTTGTCCTTTTTTTTTGTGATTTTCATTTATGTTTTTAGATTGTCACCTTACTTAATGTATATAATATAGGAATAGAGTCTGTAATAATTATATAATGTGGAGTCTGTGATCAATTCATCATAGATAGTCGTCGCTCCAAGATAGCTCTGAGTTGCGTTCAATTCGACTCCTCCGAGAATTGGTTTTTGGTTTTGACTCTTTAAAAGACCATCATTGCCCTAGTCGGCGGCGGCCCCGACCTGGAGAAGAGGAGCCCGTTGTGAGAAATTCTAGCTGCCGCTGAAGATTTATTCCGACGGCCCACCTGGTTTAATTTTGTTTGGGTATTCGCAATGCTTTTAATTGTTAAACCTTTACCTGCTGGAAATTTAGAGTTAATCGAATACATATATTTCACCATAGTATTAACCTTTGAAACATATTTCACCATATTTCAACTCAGTTCACCATATTTAATAATTACTGGTGGTTAGACGTTTTTTGTTTATTTTAAAATTTCCATTTTAACCCATCGGCGCTGTTTGTAGAAGTTCATGACTTCCCGTCGTATGTCCTATCATTCTCCGGACCGGTGCATGTGAATGCCACCGTGAAGGTAGAAATTCCCGGGCGAGCACCACCGCCCCTTAATTTGAAACTCTCGATCTCACTTGTCAGATTTATTTATGACGCGAGCCCCAATCTGCAATCCTCTCTTGTATACTCAGCCAAAAGTTGACTTTTCCATCTTTTGTGCGATTTTAGAATTTGAAATCAATTTGGTGGAAATAAGTGAATCCGCTGACAAAGAAATCACGATTATCGTTGACTCTAATATCAATCCCAGTGATAAATTGAATTCTGGTACGTTTGCTAGTCAATTTTTCATGCATGTTCCTTTCAACCATATAAAAGTAAAATTTAGCCCAGGTACAACAAAATAGGTATGGATTGTAATTCTGGCTTCATTTTAGATTAAAATAAAAATTAAAGAATTATGCACTTTATAAGGTTATGAAGACAAACACATATCCAGACATTCTAGTAGTCTCGTCATTTTTAAATTGATTGGAAAGAAACTCCTCAAGGTTCTTTTTCATCGTCCAAGCAACTCCAATGCTAAGATGAAGGATTAATTTAGTCTCAGTTGCTTTTGAGGGTGCACTTGTTGTATTTGGGAGGAAAAAGTGAAATTACAGATCCTTAATACTGAAATAATTTATACTTCCGAGTAACGATCAAACAAGGGGAAATAAGTTGAAGAGCTTGGGGAAAAGTGAAGAACCAATATACTATACAGCTCTAGCTACCTTGTATTTTCAAAAAAAAAATGAAGACTAGATAAATAAACAAAGCAACATAATTATGCATAGGTTAAAATGTTTCATGTAAAGGGACCTGAGCTAGCACATTACCTTTTGCCTTATTGAAATTGCATGTCGTTACCTCGAATATCAAACTTAGTTTTGAAGACATATAGGTTTCTAATTTTTCCATTATGTCTCCTTTCAAGTTTGAGTGATTCAATGTGCATTTCACCCATAACAAAACTTAAAAAGCTCTCAGCATCTTCAGAACTGTCATTATTCAGAGTATCGACAAAAGTTTGCCATATATATATATATAATAAACTCAACACTTGAATTTGAGCCAAACAATGAAGTTTTGGAATACTTATATATCAGAAAAATGAAAATTATGACTAGGTGTATCACCTACCAAGCTTTAAAAAAATCAATTGTGATTCATGATTCTCTACTTTTTAAAACTTTTCCGTTTGGTCAAATGGCCTAACTCGCAAAATCAATCATAGATAGCTAGATCCCATGCATTCCTATAATTTTCTTGAAGCACTATCCAAGACATAATACTAATCACACAAGGGTGGGGGTAAAATATTCAAATTAATTCATACTTATACTAGCAACTGCAATTAAAGAATGAAGAAATAGAATAAAGTACTTTAATGGATACACACCTGAACCTCACACTAGGGGAATTCACTTTTGGAGTAAAAGTCCCAGAACCGGTTCAAACATAGACGGATTGAAGGGGTGGCCAAGTGCCTTAGTACCCTTCCTCTCAACTACGCATCACACTTTATCAACCAGCTTGTAGAATGCAGCTAGACATGGCGAATTGAGCCTAAAATCAGCAAACAACCTTTACTGTAAGAACATACAACTGATAAATAAGGTTCCATTAAGAAAAAAAACGGAAAAGATCAAGAAGAAATTAAAACCACTTTAGGAAGGTTGGTTGGCCCTAGCTCTTGCAAATACTAAACAAAGGGTGAGCAGGCCAAGAGAGCTTCTGTTGTTGCATGAACAAAACTCATATTCCCTTGATTAATTAGCCCATGAGGCACAAGTTCCTTCATGAAAAAAGAAATTAAGTTAAACTCACAAGTAACCAAAAATTGAACACATGCTTCTTTCGGAAAAAGGAGCAAGCACAAAAGGTTTAAAAAAAATGCTTAAACTTCTCATCAAGGGACTATAGAATTACAGACATATCTATCAAGAGTCACAGTCAAATATTTCAACACAATGATACAACTTTAAGAAAGACTGGGAAGTGATCCACCAAAATAGAGCCTAGATCCTCAAAGATCATTCAATATAAACGTTTCTGTTTCTTACTAGCATAAATTCAGGTGAAAAGGAAAGAAAACATAATGGATTTTGGTTTGCATACCATTGGCTTTCTACCAGAAGCATCAGTTCCATTCCTCAAGTTCTTATCAACACACCGTAAATGAATCCAATAAATTTCTAGTTGATTCATTGGAAACTATTTTCCCTATCTTATATGATATTACTGTCCAAGGAAACTCATTTTCTTCCAAGCAAAGCATCATATAATGATTTATTAAATTCTAGATTTATTCCATTCTAGACACATCATATGCTTGGATCACAATGGTATGTTCAGTACTTTTCCAGTCAGTGTGCATCATATATTTGATCCATCTTACAATAGAAACTAGGTTTCTATCCTATCTAGACACCACATCATGCATGTATTTATGAGATAAATCGGTAATAGAAACACGACTCTTTATAGTAAAATCAAAATGCTAGAATTTTCGAAACTATTCATAACTACATCAGAGAACTGCACTTACAATTATTCCATAGGAGTTTACAAAATTATAGTTTTACCACCTCATCAGAATGGACAACATATCTAATATGCGCTACACAACACAAAGACAAATGGGTCATTCGGGCACTCACAGATATTTACTTATCAGGAAGCATAACTCAAACACTCACTACACTTCCCTAGCACATCGAATCCCTTGCGAAGAGTACCCATAAAAATTCTTCAGAAGTACCCCCGACAATATGAATGAATTTAGACAGCCAAACTTCCTAATCAATTATATTTGTAGACATATATAGCTTGCTATTTTGCACAAAGGATCTCAATTCAGAAGTAACTTATCTTAAACCTACTGCAACTTATCTCAATCCAAAAATTTAATAACTAAGTTAATGACAATACACATAATTACACTTTCATGAAGGCATTGAACATATACTTCACTAATTCAGTATATGATAATTATGGGTATTCAAGTTACTCATATTTATGATCTGAAGCGCATGCACTTAAATTACAAAAAGTAAAGAGAGCATGAACTATGAAAGAAGATGCAGAGTCAATGACGATCGAGGAGCAATTAGATCTAGAAAGTACATTAGTGCTTAAATTTCATGTAAAATTGAAATTTCTTCAACCCACAAAACAAACTTCAAGTGTACAACAGTGTTCATAATTTCTTCAACACACTTCAACTATACTTGAGTAACTTGCAAACATAAGTTAACAAGTAGAGAAGAGAATACAAGACAGTTTTGATTCAGCTAATTGAATTTACATTGGAGAGATCGATGTTAGACGGGCCAACCATGGCTTTGGGTGAGAACCGTGTGCCCAAGAGTTCTCCAAGAAATTCTAGATTCGATTTGTCTGCGAACTTTTAATAAATCAAATGAGCCATTGAATTATTAATATTTCTTTGACAATTTAATTTACTTAATTACTGGCAACCGGAAGCCCCGTCACTTTATTTTTCTTGCATCTCTTATCCTGTTCCACCCGTTTCATCAGCCCCCCGCAGCATGGTCTATCAGAGATTTCCAGCGAGTGGAGAAAGCTAGTAATCTATTGTTTGTGTTGAAAATGAAACAAGTTTAATCTTCTTCACATTCTACTATTTGCCCACCTAGGGGTCTTCTCTCTAACAAGAATTGATCCTTTGTTTTTTGCGAAAATATGCAGTATTTTAAGTTGTCTGATGATAAAAAAATTCCGAGACAGAGGCAACCTCGAGTCGGGATTACCATGAGTCCAAGATATTTTTTGAAAGGGTAATAATTTTTGAACTCACGAACCTTGATATGAATAATATTGTTCCTCTCCAAACTAATACTAATGGGAAGCTGAACTCATAAACAAGATACATACTATGAATTTGAAAAATGAAATTCCAAACTTCAACATTGTAAAAATCAAGAATAATACTTGATTAGAGCACCTAAAAAAGAGTCATTTAGTTGTACTTTTAAACTCACTAAAAATTGTCAAGCACCAATGATATTACTAAAAACATCCATCCAATTTCATACACATCACTTTCGAAATATCCAACTGAATTGCAAGTGTACAATACCTTTATAAGCATCACAAACTATCTTATGATCACCAACTTCACAAATTATTACCTACATCAACTTTTATGAAATTTATCCTCTAAATGGAGGTGGTCATCAAATTTCACCGTTCCGTATTCCTGCACTTGGTGTATCGACGAAGGCAAAAGGCACGCTTGGATTCTAATTCATTGTGAAAATAAGAGGTGCGGAAGAAGAAGACTGATCAATGGAACAACAACAATACAGTATTTGGCTGTCAAACAAATAAATAATCCCCCATCAAACATTAAAGTTTAGCTCATCTCTAAGCACAACATTCCGTCCACCATACTCATAGGGAATCCAAAAACCTTTTAAAGTTCAAACCTCTAATACATGAACATCAGGAAAGTTATATATGACCAAAACAATTTGGTGGAACTAATCAAGAGTTGATCAAAAATAAGTCAAGAATAACAAGTAATTAAGGTAGCAGATGACAAGAATGTCACATTAGCACACACATTTAAAGTGTTATCAATCTTTCTTCACTAAAATAACTTAGTTTCATCAATTTCATATCTCAAGAGATTCAGTTAGTAATTGACAATATACAATGAAGGATGAAATTACCGCTTCGAAAAAAAAGCAAAGCATACCAACATGAATGAGCAAAACATCTGATCTTTTTGTCCTTGAAAAGTGAACATATGTGTTTTTGACAATAACATGAGTCATCAGAGCAATGAATGCCTCCTCGTAGGTGATGATTTGCAGTAGTCGTTCTTTCATGTGAAGTCCAATCAATCAAGACTTCTAGTAGTGAATAATTAAACACGGAAAATTAGAAGTAAGAAGTTTCCGCTTTCTCGTTTTCTTTGCACCATTATTGTAATGATTTGTTATGACGTATACTCATTAGTTTGATGGTTGGATGGAGTTTCATAAAAAAATCTCATTTTGTAAATAATTCATATCAAACACGTACCTTTAATCTTTCACTCATTTCAAATATATTAAGTCATGTGGTAAGAATATTGTATATGCATACACCGATACAAATTTTAAATATATTGGTTAAAAACACAAATTTAAATAAATACATCAACTATGTGGATAAGTTAGCTCCAAATTTATCTTGGATTAACAAAACCAGAAAATGTAGGAATACTGAGTCCTATTTTACTACAACATGGCAAAAATTCAAGAGGTCTAATTTATCGATGAATGAATTTATCAAAAATTACAAATATGGCTTATGTACATGAAACAGTCAGCTCCTTAAAAATCCTTTTACTATTCAAAGCATTTGTCTTCATGTCTACAAATTTTTGTTTCTAAAGAATATTTGAATGTGGTTATGGCCATGTGTTTATGCATCTGAGCAAATCTACCATGTATTGTAAAATTTGTAGAAATGGCTTGCTGGCACTCCTGAGAAAGCATTATCTCCCTTTGATGCCTCATCTCTTTTTATGATTTTCTTATATGTTTTTAGATTGTCATCTTACTTGTTTTTATATAATGTATATAAAATAGAAATATAGTTTGTAATCATTATATAATGTGGAGTCTGTATCAATTCATCATAGATAGTCGTCGCTCCAAGCGAGCTCTGAGTTGCGTTCAATTTGACTCTTCTGAGAATTGGTTGTTGGTTTTGACTCTTTAAAAGGCCATCCTTGCCCTAGTCGGCGGCGGCCCCGAACTAGAGAAGAAGAAGCCCTTTCATCCCGACAGCTCATCTGTTTTAATTTTGTTTGGGTCTTCACAACGCTTTTAATTGTTAAACCATAACCCGAAGGAAATTTAGAGTTTATCGAAACATCCTACAACCGTTGTCAAAAAGTTATATTACACTTTATATTAAAACTAGTCCAACATGTGTTTCAAAATGATTGGTTCACAATTGACTGAACCTCCAGTCAAAAATTATAAACGGGATTGTAGAGATTTCCACTAAAATTAAAGTTAATTATGATTGAAAACTACATCATTGAATTTTGAAATGTTATAGTATTAACCTTTGAAATAAATTTCACTATATTTAACAATTACTGGTGGTAAGAAGTTTTTTGTTTATTATAAAATTTCCATTTTAACCCATCGATGTTGTTTGTAGAAGTTCATGACTTCCCGTCGTATGACCTATCATTCTCTGGTCAGGTTCACGTGAATGCCACCGTGAAGGCAGAAATTCCCGGGCGAGTGCCAACGCCCCTTAATTTGAACTTTCAATCTCACTTGTCAAATTTATTTATGACGCGAGTCCCGTTCTGCAAGCCTCTCTTGTATACTCAGCCAAATGTTGGCTTCTCTATCTTCTTCTGCGATTTTAAAATTTGAGATCGATACAGTGGAAATAGGTGAATCCGCTGCAAAAGAAACCACGATTGTAGTTGACTCTAATAAAGATCAATCCCGGTGATAAATTGAAGTCTAGTACGTTTGCTTTTCACATAGTTCTGCATATATGATAAATTCTCTTACTTTTGATGCATAGTATACATGAATGCTACGAATGCGAAATTCAAAAGATGAACATATGCTTTTGATTTATAAACATATGCTGTTAAGGTGTGCTCTCCCTTTTAGTTTCTCTCTCCTATACTAAATGCTCTCCCTTCTCTCTTACTTTACTCAACCAAACTTTCCGACAACCACTGTTTTTAACCGTTAGCCACCCTCAACGGGCAAAAAACGGCTATAATGCCGCCGGAACCGCCGCGGAGCCCCCCAAAACCTTAGTTTCCTTCAAGCCCTCACGGCCATACCCGCTCCCCTTACTACCTCCTTGCCATCTAACCCCTCAATATGTCCGGTACCGGAATACAAAGGCAAGATAGCCTGTATTATCTCGTCGGAAGAAGTTTCGGTTCTGTCTGAGCACTACAACAATGCATTGATCGGCAAATTCCCCAGAATCAAACCATCGATGGACTTTCTCAATGAGTCTTTCAAATCTGTGGGGTTCAAAGGCAGGTATCAATTAGGTTCGATTGATTACAAGCATATTCTAATTAGGTTTGATGATCCTGAAGATATGCAACGATGTTGGATGAAATCTATGTGGTCATTTAAGGGCCCTCTGATGAAGGTTTTTAAATGGACACCTAGTTTTACCCCAGACACTGAAACTTTCATAATGACTATCTGGATTACAATCCATAATATCCCTATTTTCTGGTACAATACAGCTATGCTAGAATCTATTGGAAATAGGATAGGTAGATTTATTAAAATGGATGCTGCCACTGCAAGCTTGACTAGGCCATCAGCTGTCAAGCTTTGTGTAGAAATTGATCTCTTGGCTAAGCTCCATTCCTCAGTCACTCTGACTGTTAATATGGAAGGTGAAGTTGCAGACTTTGACATTGAATATGAGCAGCTTCCACTGTATTGCAGACACTGTAAGAAGTTGGGTCATGAGGTTAATGGCTGTATGATTCTTAATCCAGAGCTGAGGCCAACTGTCTCTAGGATTTCTGCAAAAAAAAACCCCTCTCCAAAAATGCAACCAAGGACCATGTACTCAAAACATTAGATACTGGAGCTGGCCCTTCTGGTGTAGAAAAAAGACCTTTTCATGCTAAGCCAAACATGGTATATGTTCAGAAGGTGATAGCTGATAATAGTCTTCCTTTGAGCAAAGGAAAGGAGCCCATGATACTCCAAACTCCCCTGCCAGCCTCTCCTCCCCCAAATAATCAGCTTACTGCCCCTCCCCCTTTGCCTTTACAAAATATCATCACATTACAAGAATTGAGTCCAATTGAGGTCCTATCTGACTCAGACATATGTGTTTCTCATCCAATTGAGGAAGCTGTAGTAATCACTCACTCTGCTACCCCTGATAATGAAGATACCTCCACAGGCTTGACAGTACACACAGTGACTCCCAACCAGATTCCCTCCATGTCTGGTCAGATCACTGAGACTCTCTCAACTTCCAGTGAAATGAGATGGAGCACTCCAAGAAAACCTAGAATCTATGCTAGGGATGATTGCAACCAATAAAAAGGTACAAACCCTAACTCTTCAAATAGTGCATATGCTTCTAACAATGTTGCTTTCTATTCTCAGCCTAGAAAAGAAGGAAACAGATTCCTACCTTTACTGATGGAAGAAGATTTGGAAGAAGCTGGACCTGAAGCTTCAACTGCCAAACAAAAAAAATCTCCCGAATTCCTTTGAGCTGCAGATCAATGGTGATTCAATACAGGCTCTACAAAATATGGAGGGAGAAGAAATGGAACTAGAGTGTGCTCATCCAGAAAATAAAACTACTGACACTCCATTACCACTGAAATCTAACTCCACACATCAGGTAAGCCCTCTTTCCTATGCTGAGGCTGTCAATTCCCCTGCCAGTAATCCACCTGTTGAATCTGCTCAAGATAAAGTCCCCACTTTCTTTGCACAGATTAATAAGATAGTTACTAGGACTGTTACTAATAGTATTAAATCCCGTGAATGATTAATACAACCTTAGGCATAAATACACTAGTCTGGAACATCAGAGGCATGGAAACTTTTGTGCTAAGATTGAAAAGACTAATCACCACTCATAGGATTGACATTCTGTGTATTATTGAACCACAACATGACAATATTGAATGTGAGTCTTACAAATCCAAGCTGAATTTTAATAACTGCATGTTTTCTAATCACTGTAATATATGGCTTATGTGAAACCTTCAGGTTGATGTTAATATAATTTTAGACCATAGCCAATTTATTCAAGCACAGATCTCTATCCATACACTTAACCAGTCCACTGATATGGTTTTTGTTTATGGATGAGAACTAGGAAAGAAAGAGAGGATTTGTGGTCTGCTTTGAATTTAATAGTCCTGCCTGAAGTTATTTTCATAGGGGATTTCAATGCAATGGCTTCCATTACTGAGTATAAAGGCAACTCTTCCACCAGTATTAGAAGTATTAGGGAGTTTAGTTCTTTTATAGATTCTATGGCTTTAGTAACTCCCCACACTGTAGGTAATTTCTTTACTTGGACTAATGGAAGAGTTAAGGAACATGGAAGATTTTTGACAGTTGAGAAACTGGATAGAGGTCTGTGTACACTATGCTGGTTGAATAAATTCCCACAGTCATCAATTCATGTTCTGAACAAGGACACCTCTGACCACTGTCCTTTACTTCTTAGAATAGGAAGTCAAACCCCCTCCACCCCCAAACCTTTCAGGTTCATAAATACCCGGTTTAAAAGACAGAATATCATGGAAGTTATTAATACTCACTGGAATTCTCCCATTGAAGGTAGGGGTATGCTTAAATTTTTTCTCAAGCTTAACAGTCTTAAAGCCATTCTTAAACAATGGAATAGAGAAGTGTTTGGCAACATTGATGAGAATATAATTAAGGCTGAGGAAAATCTAAGACTCCGGGAAATTGTTTTTGAACTAGACAGTTCCACCAGTGAATTGGTCAAGCTTAAAAAAGCCAAGGCTCAATTAACTAAATCACTGAAAGAGCAACACAATTTCTGGAAACATAAGGCTAAGGTAAAATGGCTAAAAGATGGTGATGAGAATACAAAAAAATTTCATAACTCTATTAAGGAAAAAAGATGTAGGCTTAACATCACAAAAATAAAAAGTTCTGATGGAGTGTGGCTGACTGAGGCTAGGGACATAGAAAATGAAGCCATTTCATTTTACCAGGATCTGCTAACAGACTCACCACATCCAGATCAAGAATTATTTCAATCTCACTTTCTGTCCAAAATACCACCAATTATTTCTGAGACAGATAATGATGAGATCTGTAAGCCAGTTACTTTAGCTGAATTAAGGCAGGTTGTTTTTAATCTTAATAAATTGAGTAGTCCAGGGTATGATGGCTATACTTCTCTATTTTTTATTAAGGCATGGAACATTATCTACCAAGATTTATTGGAGGCATCCAATGATTTTTTAACTCTGTCCCACCTCCATAGAGGAATCTCTAGCACCTGGATTACCATTATTCCTAAAAAAGAGGTTCCAGTGACTTTTGGAGACTACAGACCAATAAGCCTTTCCAATGTGATTAATAAGATATTTTCAAAAATTCTAATGGAAAGGCTTAAACCTTTGATGCCTAAATTAATATCACCAAACCAGACAACTTTTCTCAAAAATAGAGACATTTCTGACAATGTAATTTATTTGAAAGAAATGTTTAGATTTTTGAATAGGAAATCAAGGGACCCTAACTGTATACTTAAGTTAGATTTAATGAAGGCATTTGATAGGGTCAGTTGGAAATTCCTAAAAGCAATTCTCCATAAGTTTGGTTTCAGAGACAGTTTTATTCATTGCATTATTAAAAACTTATCTGATGCTTGGTTCTCAGTGTTGATAAATGGAAAACCTGTTGGTTACTTTCCTGCATCTAGAGGCATAAAATAAGGTGACCCACTGTCACCTTTCCTTTTCAACATTTTCTCAGAGGCCTTTACTAGGAGCCTATCTTATGTTTTTGAATCTGGTGCTCTTCAGTACTTTTCACTCCCCAGAAACACCATCAATATCTCTCACCTAAGCTATGCTGATGACACTGTCATATTCTTCTCAGCCTCTAGGTCCAATCTAATTAAAATGAAGGCATTTTTGGTAAAATTTGAAGAATCCTCAGGTCAAAAAATTAACTTTGAAAAAAGTGTATCTTACCTTAGCTCTAAGGCCACTGAGAACAAGCAAAGACAGGTTAAACAAATAATGTGTATGAAACCAGGTAAACTGCCTTTCAAATACTTAGGGGTACAAATCTTCAGTGGCAGGAACCTGAATATTCATTATCAGTCAATACTTGAAATGATTGATAAAAGAATCCTGAACTGGAAAAATGTATGGCTCTCAACATGAGGTAAATTGACACTCATTCAATCTTGCCTCCTGTCTATGTCTCAACATGTCTGGGCTGTGATGGAGCCAACAAAATGGATCATAAACAAAATAGAAAGAAGATTAGCTATTTTTTTCTGGGGCTCTAATGATTCAGGTCCTAAAACGTCTTGGAAAAAATGGAGGTCGATCTGCTGTCCTATCACTGAAAATGGGTTGGGGATCATATCCCTGACTGAAACTATTCAAGCTTTCTCCTGCAAGCTCTGGTGGAAGTTCCAAATAGGCAATGCTCCCTGGACATCCTTCCTAGCCTCTCTACCTTCCACACATAGAAAATCCCAGAATTGGAAAAGGATTTGTGCTATCACCCCCTTTGCTGAGCAACACTCCAAAGTAATTTTAGGAGATGGAAAATGCAACTTTTGGTCATCCAACTGGACAGACCATGGACCCCTGATTGACTTATATGATCCATCCATCCCCTCCATACTCAGCATGTCAGTGGCAGAATTTGTGACTGACAGACAATCAATCTTGCCCCTGTTACAGCTTGTACTTCCACCATCTGTCATCCCCATAATTACAAATGTTGTCATCCATCACCACAGGGAAGATAAACTTATATGGAAACTGGAGACAATTGGAAAGTTCACAATCAAATCAGCATAATCCAGTCTGAGGGTGAAATCAGGTACTTTTCCTGTTCTCCAAAAAAATTGGAATTCTTTCACTCAGAAAAAACTCTCTGTATTTATGTGGAAACTGATGAATTGTTTGTTGCCCTTTGATGACATTCTAAGACAATTTGGTTTTTTCGAATGCCTCTAAGTGTTGTTTCTGCAATAACTCTGATTCTCTTCATCATTTCTATAATGATTGCCATATAGCTATAGATCTTTGGAAACATATGCATTTCTTATGTGGCTCTCTGCACTTTTCTAGCACTAATTTGTGGGACAGACTTGTTACCAACTGGTCTTTTATAGGTCTATCTAAGGTGCATAATAGGTTGAATCATAGTGCTCCTATCATGGTCTGTTGGATTTTGTGGAAAGCGAGAAATAGAAATATTTTTGACAATATCCCACCAGATATTGATACAATGAAAAAAGAACTCCACCAATCCATCTACTTGTCTTTTATCAAAAAAACCTATGTTTCTTCACACTCAGTTGACAGAGAGCTTTCTGAGCAAGGTTGTATTCCACCCTTATATATTCCTCCAAAACCCAACATCTCTTCTGTAGCTTGGTTAAAACCACTGTCAGGGTTTAAGATAAACACAGATGCTTCATGGAAACATAACCAGGCAGGGATAGAATGGATCATTAGGGGTTCCCAGGGGGAATTCTTTAAAGCTGAAACCTCCTTTATTCAATCTTTTTCACCACTGCATGCTTAGCTATGTGGCATTAGAAATGCAATTAGATGTGCACTGGCTTTACATATGAGTCCCATTTGCATAGAGTCTGATTGCCTACATGCTTTATCAATGATTACAAAACCTGAGTCTTGGCATTGGAAACTTTATAATGTTTTAGATGAAATACAGTCTCTGCTTGATTCAGGTTCACTAATGCATGTTTTGAGGGAGGGTAATCAGCCTGCTGATGCCCTCTCAAAACGGGCCTACTCTGCTAAATGCTCTCAGAAATTTACTTGGCTTTCTCTACCTTCTGCAGTGAAAAGCCTAATTACTCTTGATGCTCAGATGATTCCTTCCATAAGGGTCTCTAAAAATTTGGCCTGATACTACTAATCCCTTTTTTACTGTCTATACATGCAGGTCTCACAACTTCTCAAATCATGGTGCTGACTGGAGCCTCTCCCAACTGCTCAACCACTGGAATGCTTACAGAGCAACAACATGCGCTGGCTCTAACAAGGCTGGAAGGGGACACCCCTCACTCTTAGATGTTCCCACCTGTTTATGTTTTTGTCTACTCCTATAGGTCACTAAGCTAATGCCGACTTGTGTTTTGTTTAACAATTCGCTAATAGGCTTTAGTTTAGGTGACCTAATTGGATAGTAGCTTATTTCTTTATTCTTTTGAGGAGCAGATTTCATGCTTCTGGGAACTTAGAGTTCCTTAGCCTATTTAGGAGATGTAAAATTTTTATCATCTTTGGCTTTGGTTAGGGGAACCTAAGGGTGTGTGTGGCATAGGTTAGGATTTGGGATTTGGGATTTGAAATCCAGATTTGGCCAAATCCTTGTTTGGCAACACAGGATTACAAATCCAGTTTTACCCCACTTGTATTTTTTTATTCAATATTAATACATTTGGCTTTTCACACTATTAAACACACATTTTTGAGCAACAATATATTTATTTACTTATTTTTGGGAAATTTAAAATTTACTGTTTAAATATTATATGTTGCGATTAATCTAATGATACCAAATATGATTATATTAACGATTATATATCTATTTAAATATGCTGTCAATGTTTAGTAATAAATATGGTCAAAAATTCAACAGTGCGGATTCAAGTGAGACAGAGTTAGTAAATTACAGGATGAAACTTTGACCGCTTATTTAAAGTTACGGAGGTAATAAAGTACGATCGCAATTTAAACTTTGACCGCTTATTTAAATAAATATATAATCATTAATATAATCATATTTGGTATCGTTAGATTAATTGCAACATATAATATTCAAATATTAAATTTTTATTTTTCAATAATATCAGTTTATAAAGATACTGTTGGTCAAAAATATGTAATCAACTGTGCAAATTAAACTGAGACGGGTGTGGTAGTTCAGAATATAAAAAGTCAACTATATTAATTCATTAAATATTGATTTTCCTTTTTATTTAAATAATTCTATTCAAAATCCTAATCTACACCAAACAAGGATTTGAAATCTCAGATTCTCAAAATCCAGATTTTAAGTCCAGGATTCTCAAAATTCTAAAACCAAATTCAAATCCTCAAAATCTTTCAATCCACACACCCTATAATATATTTCCCCCACCTTTCACAGGTGCTTAATTTTAAAAAAAAATAAAAAATAAATAAAGATATGCTGAGAAATGAAGTATTCTTTGGAGAAAAAGAGCTCTTTACCACTGAAATGGGACTGAAATTCTATTTTCCTACTGGACCAGAACCTCTAATGAAATAACACTTAGGAGTATCCGTCTGGGAATGATAAAAAAAGTCAAAAGCTAAAAAAAACTCCATCATCCGAGACGTCACCAACCTCCGCCGGCGGCCATGACAGTGTTCAAGGTACCTTTCAACGGCTACTCCGTGAAATTCAGCCCTTTCTTCGAGTCCCGCCTCGCCGTCGCCACCGCCCAGAACTTCGGAATCCTCGGAAACGGGCGCCTCCACGTCCTCCAGCTCTCCCCTCCCAACTCCAACGCCCCCATCACCGAAATCTCCTCCTTCGACACCGCCGACGGCGTCTACGACTGCTGCTGGTCCGAATCCCACGACTCCCTCATCATCGCCGCCGTCGCCGACGGCTCCCTCAAGCTCTACGACCTCGCCCTGCCCCCCACCGCCAACCCCATCAGGTCGCTCCAGGAGCACACCAGGGAGGTCCACTCCGTCGATTACAATGTCGTGAGGAAGGATTCCTTCTTGTCCAGCTCCTGGGATGATACCATTAAACTCTGGACTGTTGATCGACAGGCTAGTGTCAGGACTTTCAAGGAGCACGCCTACTGTGTCTACTCTGCATCCTGGAATCCTCGCCACGCTGATGTATTCGCTTCGGCTTCCGGGGACTGTACTGCCCGAATTTGGGACATTAGGGAACCAGGTTAGAGCTTGATTCTCTCTCACCACCCTTTTGCTTTATATGATCATCCATTTTTAAGAGACATATTTAATCGTTATACATATCATTACGAAAAGAATGACATGGCACACATTGTAGTATTGTTACCTAGCTAAGAATTATTGTATGGCTAAAGTTGTCAACAAATTGTACTAAGTGCAACTTATTCTGGGGCTGAGCTTGTAATTCTTTGTAGGATATCAGAACTAGACTAGAGTTTGAAGTTTTTGGAATTCCTGTTTATTAATTTTATGTTGTTGCTAGTCCATCTCTGGGTGAAAGTAAATAAAATATGGCAAGTACTGATAATCTGTAGGAGTGATTAAGTTTGGCCACTGTTGTTTGGTGATTTAAGCCTGCATTAGTAATCTTTCTGGAATGATAAGTTGGTGGGTTATCTTTCAGAGTGATAGGGGAATAATAATTATTATTGCCAGTGTTTGGTGGTATCATGACGGATCATACTTGACACTTGGTTGAGTATGTAGATGTGTCGCATTTGAATGTACTGAGTAGCCTGGCATTCGAGTTTCAGGTTTCTTCAATTTACTTGTAGCTTGAAATTACGTTTTTTATGGGATTCTGCATCTTTCCCCCTTTTCTCATACTAGTGCTTTTAGTAGGCAATAAATAACATGCTACTCAATTGGGGGTATCTTCTCTGGTGTTACATAGCTCTCTCAAATAAACCTAAAGGTTTGGTGAGTAATCACATCTGAATGTTAAATTGTCGATAGCTAAATGCTCTTAGTCCTTCCAGTACAGTTTAACTGCCATCTTCAGCATCTTTGATGTGATACCAGACTTTAACGTTCATACAATTGGAGTCTTGGAACCAAATTCAAGGAACAGTGATGGATTTACCCTACCATATTGTATATGGACAGTTATTTGTCATACAATAAAAAGGCGAGATGCTTTTATTAATGTCTGTGAATAATTAGAATAGCAATGAGAGTTTGGCTGTAGTTCTACAATAGCTAACCTGATTAGTAAGATATAAGTGATCCCTAGGCACAGAAGCTATTGCTTGTCACCTGGATCACGGGTCCAAGCAATGGAAATTCCTTTAATTGTATAAGCTTAGGCTGTGTTCCTCGGGCTAGAAAGGGTCATGGCCCTTCCCTAGACCTTGCAAATGCGGGGACTTCTATTCTGGTCTGCTTGATCTTTAAATGCATTTTCACAAATTCATTTGAAAGGTGATTTTAGTGGGATTGAAAAGTAGCCATACTCTTATGAGCACAATATACTTTGTTTGTACCAAGACAAGACTCTTATATAATGTTAATTCCTGTGCAGTTTCACAAATTCCTCTGTTACTCCATTATCATAATGTCATTCCGTTTTCTTCATAAAGTTTCACAGATGACCACAAGCTATACCTCTATCTTCTCTTCCAGATGATAGTTTTTCAACACTCTCTATTTCACCACTTACAAAATAAGTCAATCAGTATCATCTTCTAATTACAAGATGAGTCAATCAGTATATCTCACAGGCTTCAGCTGTAATACACTACCATAACTAATAAGATAGATGTATAATCTGTTGCAGTTGTTGAAATTACAGATGCTGCTTTTAATTATTAATATTACTTACACAGCTGTACATGTTTGGTTTCTATAGCTATAAATAAACAAAATGTAGTTCGCATGTTGCCATAGCCTTTAATTTAAATCTCAGATAAGAATCCAACTCGATACAAGGAAATTTGAAATTTAAATAAATTCTGTTTGCATCTGAAGCTGCAGTTTAGCTCTATTAATTATAGTTATTTTAAAATATCATTGTTGCGTGTTTCCATTTAGTTTGTGTTTGAGCTTTATCATAAATCATTTCCTTAAAATGTTCCATTCACTAGGCCTGAATCTGATAAGATATAGAAATAATATGGTGACGTACTTATAACTTTGCCTCCACCGTGGGAAATATGCACATTCTTTTGGGTTTTGGCTTGTGAAACCTTACATCAAAACTTTTGCAGGATCTACCATGATATTACCGGCACATGAGTTTGAGATACTTTCTTGCGACTGGAATAAGTATGATGATTGTGTCCTTGCAACTGCTTCAGTTGATAAATCAATAAAAGTGTGGGATGTGAGAAGTTTTAGAGTTCCTGTGGCAGTTCTAAATGGACACCAATATGCTGTGAGGAAGGTTAAATTCTCACCACACAGGGGTAGTATGATAGCTTCTTGTTCCTATGATATGACAGTTTGTTTATGGGACTACATGGTCGAGGATGCACTTATTAGTCGGTATGATCATCATACTGAGTTTGCAGTTGGGGTAGACATGAGCGTACTTGTGGAAGGGCTTTTAGCAAGCACTGGATGGGATGAGCTCGTTTATGTTTGGCAACACGGCATGGACCCTAGAGCACCGTGAAAAAGGAAGTCTCCTATTGTTGGCATCATTTCCTGATGCAAAGACCTGAATCGTTTGGCTGAAACTGATGAAATGAGAAACTCTGAAACTAGTCTCTGGAACACTTTGTTGTAGATTGTGTATTGTGTGATAATACTCGTGTATAGTACACGGTGATAAGGGAAGATCTTTTTAAATTTGTTCATCTCATTCCCAATTACAAACAATGTTACACTTACACTTTCTGAGTCTGGATTTAGATTTCTGGTGAGAAATGTATGGAGTTATTATGAAAGCGTGACATCTAGCCATCTCCACAGAACATGACTTCTTCAGTTGTTTTTTATTTTTGTTTCTAAAATTATTTGCTCCAAACTAATTATTTAACCTTCCAAATTAAATAATGTGTTTTAGATAAATAATTAAATTTAATTCAATTAGTAAAATTAGGAAACTAAAGAAGATGACATGTGATGAAGCGAAAATAAATTCTATAATTCTAAGGAAAATATATCTATAGATACTAAAACATGCACACATTACTATTTATTTAGTCAAAATAAATTATTTTCAACATTTAAATTTAATTACCATTATCAATCAAATATTATCACATCATATCTTGCTGGATTCATTCTAATGTTTATTTTCACGATATCAAGACTTCATTATACACAATTACACATAAATAAATATATTAATTGGTTTGAAATAATTTTGAACGACTGAAAAAGTCACGCAACTTTGGTTCAAAGTGAATAGTACACTTTACATTATTCAAACTGCTTCTGCGCAGTCCATCATACTGTCATCAGACCAGGTAAACTTAAAGATGTTTCGTCCTTGATTTGGTCGAGACGGCACCTTCTGCAGATAAATATATATGTGCAGAGTTAGAATTAAAAAACAACAATGTTTGTTTTCTATACAAGTGTTTATGTCCCCAATTCCATTGAATTATATATCAGTGACGATGCCCAATTTTTCATTAATTTGGGAGAAAAGGATATGGTCAATAAACAAATTTAAAGCAGTCACTGGAGGAATTAAGAAATTCAACATTTTATATTATATTAGATTGGCAAATAAGTTTACAATTTAATGAAAATTCTATCACATAAGATATGTGTTAACTAGACTTACAATGTTAAATATAAATTGAAATCAAATTAAAATTTAAATAAACCATTTTCTTTTCTTTTATGTGACATTTAATAAAAATGTTTCATATTTTGTAATTACCATAACATACTATTTAAATGGGCAAATTCATTAATTTGTTCCTATCAATAGATTATGATTATGTTTTTGTCATAAAAAATTAATTTCTTAGTATATTTATATATTATAAAATTTTGATCATGGTCTACACAAATAAAGTTTAAAACCAATTACCGTAACAATTCAAACCACTGCTTCTTTTTCCCTTGAAATTGCATTGATTAAATACAAAAAACTGTAAAATTTTAATGAAAATTTAGTGCATTTTAACACCCAAAATTTATAAATTAATCGGTCAAACATAGTAAGCAATAATTTAGTTGATGTCAGTACTTGTACATAATATTGTATAGTTAGTTAATTAATTCACGAGAGTTGAGGATTGCAGTTCCTCCCCTTTTCTCTCCCCCTCTCTCCCCCGCACAGTAACACCCCCCCCCCCCCCCCCCCTTCAGATCCAAACTAGGCGGGGTGGCCGCCGGCGCCATTGTCGCCGGGCGGGTCACCCCTCCCACCCCCTCCACCTAGCCTAACTCTCTCTACCACCCATACCTACTCCAATACCCGAAACCACCTATTTCTTTCGAAAAATTACAGATCTAAAAGACCCACTTCCGATACTATAGCGGTGGCCGGTACGAGCGGGTCGCTATCGCTCGATCCCCGCCGCCACTAGATCCTTGCTCGGTCCATGGCGCCTCGGGCTGGAAAGTCTGCCCTGAACGAGATGCCGCCGCGAATCCACCTGGTGGCGACGGACAGAAGACGCCACGATGGAGGTCCGGCGAGTGGACGGCGCTGACGAGGTGACCCCAGGTAGCTGGCGGATCCGGATCGTGATGGGCTTTGGGCGGCGGCCACGGCGAGAAGTCGGGCGTTCAATCCGGAGCATACAGTTTGCGATCGACAGGCCCAGTCAGTTATCGGGTCGGCTCGGTTTGGGCTGGTTCGGACAGGTTCTATTGGAGCTGGCACAATTAGACTAAGAAAGTGGTTTTACTTCTTTTTTCTCTTTTTAAAAATTTATTTTCAGTCTTTTTAAGATATATGTGTATTCATGTTTGTGCTAAAATGTTGGATTAAATGTGATCTGCTAATCTTAGTTTTTCTGACGGGTCCTTTTATTCAGTTAAACTTTGATTAGCTTCCGATATGGTATATACAGTTAGGAGAAATC
This sequence comes from Sherardia arvensis, assembly GCA_948330725.1. Classification (NCBI taxonomy): domain Eukaryota; kingdom Viridiplantae; phylum Streptophyta; class Magnoliopsida; order Gentianales; family Rubiaceae; genus Sherardia; species Sherardia arvensis. The sequence continues at coordinate 36,541,996 of OX415236.1, read as the reverse complement.
CGAGTCAAACTAGTATGAATACTTACTCTTGGCGATACTGTTACTAGATTTGTAGACCGATTAAGTTTCAGCTTATATCGTGTTAGATTGCATTTGTTTTTTGTCCAATATTTGACCACCAGCCAATCAGACCAGGATTGGTTGGGATTGCTCTAGTACTAACATTAATTTACATATATCTGTTTTTAGAGGGATATGATTTGGAGTGGGTCTTTTTGCGAATTTTCCTGACTAATTTATGGAGTATCCTTGCCTATATGTTTGTCATGTTCCTCCTAATCCATGTATTTGGCGGGAGGGAAGACCCTTTGGGCTTAGATCTATGCATGTTATGCATAGACTATGTAGACTCTGACTATTTATAGTGCGAGTTAAGGATATTATACATGTCAGGTAGTTTAGATACCTTCGAGTATTAGACCTAGGTTTTCTTACGATGTATCCCTATTTTTAGTAGTACATGTAGTCTCGCTGAGGCGGAGTAGTATTACGGCTATGCTGGAATTACTCTGCACCTCACTCAAATTGCCACAGAAACCTCAAAAGGGTTTCATGTGTATTATTGGGTTTATCCAAACCCGATCATGTATTTTTAATTGCTTTTATAAAGGGTTGAGGAGTTGTGAAGAATCCTCCCGTCCACTTGGATGGTTTTGACTTAAAAAAAAAAAAGTATAGTTAGTTATTTAGACCTTGCCATACATTTTCAAATCAAATCAATATTTCCTTACGTTACATTTTCGAACATGTATTTCCTTACCTTACATATAATTAACTTAACTAACTTAATTAACTAGATATCCCAAACTATTTAACCCTATTTAAAGATATCAATTTCCTACTGAAATTTGTAAATATGGCTTGTGAATTTTGATGATACAATCCTAATAAGTTTGTTAAACTTGAAATTTTTTATTGACAGAATAGTTTTAAAAAACTAAAATTTTCTTACGTGGATTTTTCTTTCATTCCTTTAAATAATATCGTGCCAAACTCGTCCTCCTTCGGCGGAGGAGGCATCTTCGCCTTCGCCTTCTCCTTCCCCTTCCCGCTCTCGCTCGCTTTCTTGGACATATATATTTTGGACAAATCTATGCTCGATTTAGTATGAGAATAGCAGATTTTGCAGCAGCAAAAGACCTACAAAGTGAAAATAGCAGATTTCCTCGTAAGCCTCTGAATCAGACAAATGATCTAGCCAGTCAGCATCATCAGGGTCCTGCGTCCATTCCGCAACAGATGAACCTGCATGGAGTGAAAAACCCCAGTATGAGCAAGTTATGAATAGTATAAAAAATGCTGTAAAACGTGTTCATAATTAAAACCAAGCAGTGTTACACATTAATGCCAACCAGGTTAAAGTATAAAAGTCTTGACACTTCAGGCCATAATTTTTTTTCCTTATGTTCTAGCACTAAGCACTACGAATTTGACTTCTATTATGAGCCTGGCACCTAAATACATCTACCAAGTACATTATACAAGCAATCTGGCTGGAAATAATCAAATCCGAAAATCATCGTGTTCCAAAGAAGCATAATTTCAAATAATATCACAAAAGTATAATATGCGAAAGACTATGAATGCTAGAAGCATAATTAAATTACAAATCAGTATATAATAGGATGATCTAGAGCAGCTGGGAGAAAAATGGCAGCAAATGGTGAAGGAAAAATCAGCAGGGCTCATCAGAAGAAGCTCAATTTCTATTTTAATACATCGCATAAACTAATTAATGTTGACATGGTAGGCCTTTGGGGGTGTGGGTATTCCTGTGAAATAATTATAGAACTCATACATACACATTTTATATTTATGCATTGAAAATTCTCCATTTACAAATATAAGAATTCAGTAGACTAATAAAAGTTAAGAATCACTTTGGAGAATAAACAGTCAATGATTAATTATTTTATCTACACCAAACCAACTTTAATATATCATTTAGTCAAAACTCTTCTGATTGATCTAAACAATTAAAACAAAACAAGCAACACAGTCAAAACCATTTACATGTAATTAGCTACACATGTGATCTTCGCAACGTACAACACACAATTAATTTAGAGTTTCAGGCTAGACAATACCTTTCATCAATGTCATAAAAAATAATATCAGAATGCATTCTTAATTTGACAGCTAGTAAAGTGCACTTTGAAAGCACAAAAAACAGATGAAAAGCTTTAATCAAAAGATTGGGGACATGCAGGAGTTCTGGTTCTCTGAAAACTAAAATCACCAAAATAAATATGATATAAATGTAAGTATATGTAGAGTTACTTCTGGAAGTGTACTCACTATCTCTTGAAAACGATCCAGACTCTCGATCACCAATATTGGTCCATGAACGTTACGGTTCAACTGCAAACAAGAACATGCTGTTAGAGTTCACTTAATAGTAAAATTGTCAATGTGCAAGAAAAAATATTCTCAATACACAGTAGAGACAAGAACATGGTATGTGATGATGCAACAAATTCAAGACAGACAATTTTAAGGTAAAACTAAGGATATCTCTATGCTTTTTACCAGCAGATGTTCAGAATAATACAAGACATCGAGCAAGACTCGTCCCGGGTTCAAATATCTAATGGAAACTAAAAGCATCTCTCGACTCGGAATGGGTCTACCCGGGTTCAACCCGAATAAGTCATCGTCCTATTCTCCAGTCACCTTCAACTCGCCCACCTGCACTACCCGGACTCAGGACCTTACCATACCCCTATGTTAAGACAGACAATTTTAAGGTAAAGCTAAGGATATCCCTATGTTTTATACAAGTTTTGTTTGTTTACCATTGCGGGCCTATTTTTCAACTCTGAGGAGGCCAAGTTTGTGCAAGGGATTGAAATCCATAAATTCAAAGCTACGCCTTACCTTGAAGTTTGGTGATGAAATTTCACGCTATGGTGCACTATATGGAAGAAGTGCAGCGACTCAGGCGATGATGGATTGTTGGAAAATCGAAGGCGAGGTTGTTCAGGATGGGGTGGAAGCCGTAGTGGATAAGCTCGTCGGCAAGGTTTCTGAGGACGGGGTGGAAGTTGTAGTAGATAAGCTCGAAGTCGAGGCTGTTGAGAATGGGGTGGATAAGGTCGAAGGCGAGATTGTTGATCATGCTGGCCAGCAATCTAAAGTAGATGAGCTGAAAGGGAAGATTTATGTAGGCTGTGCTAGCAACACCAGACAAGCTATTCTGGAAGCATTGCATTCCTCACCATTAGGAGGGCATTCTGGGCAGAATGCCACACTCAGAAGAATTTTTGTGACCTTTGTGTGGCTTGGAATGAAACAGGATGTGATTGATTTTATAAAGAAATGTGGAGTCTGTCAAAAGAGTAAATGGAACATTCTCATGTTCTATGCATGTTGCAACTTTTGGCAATTTCCAGCCAACCTTGACTCATGTGTCTATGGATTTTGATGAAAAACTTCCAGTGTCCAAGGGATTTGATGTTGTACTTGTTGCAGTGGATAGATTGATTAAGTATAGCCATTTCTTGCCACTCAGCCATCCTTACACAGACGGTGAAGTAGCAGATCTGCATTTCAGAGAGCTTAGCAAATTGCATGGATTACCTGAATGTATAGTGAGTGACAGAGATAAGGTTTTTACTAGCCATCTGTGGAGGGAGTTGTTTCTAAAATTGGGAGTGAAGCTCAACTACAGTACTGCATATCATCCTCAAATTGATAGGCAAACTGAGAGAGTTAACCAAGTTCTAGAGAATTTCTTGAGGTGTTTCTGCTGTGATAAACCAGATACTTGGAGTGCTTGGTTGGGAATGGCTGAATGGTGGTATAATACTTCCTTCCACACCAGTCTCAAGATGTCTCCCTTTGAAGCTTTATATGGTGAAGCCTCTCACTTTACCAATGGGAGATGTGAGCAATATTATCATTCCCGCTGCTCAAAATTTGTTACAACAAAGAGAGGAAGTAAGAGCTTTATTGAAGAAGCATTTACAGCAAGCTCAGTCAAGGATGAAATATTATGATGACTATAAAAGATATGAGAGGTCATTTGTTGTTGGTGATTGGTTATACTTGAGAGTTCAGAAGACAGGCAAGTTTCCATCCAAGGAGCTGGAGCTTCTAAATTGTCTGTGAGGTATTTGGGACCTTATCTGGTGGAAGAGAAAGTTGGGGAAGTTGCTTACAAGTTGAAGATGCCAAGTAGCAGTAAGATCCACCATGTCTTCCATGTCTCATTACTTAAGCAACATCATGGACCACATCCAGTGGTTGAGAGTGAGATTCCTACTGATTTACCTTAAGATGTGCCTTATCTAGTGCCTTCCAGGGTGTTGAATAGAAGATTGTTGCAGAAGGATGACACCACAGTAGTGCAGTGGCTTATTGAATGGCAAGGGTTGCCTTTGGAAGAAGCTTCCTATGAGCTAGCTGACTTTATTACTGTTCAATTTCTTCAATTCCAAGCTTGAGGACCAACTCAGTTTAAGAGGAAGGGATTGTCATGACTTGGCTTATGAGGAAGGGGCAAAAGAGGCAATTCACATATCTGGAGCGGTTGACCCACTGACTGAAGAATGAAGATGGAAGAATGGACAGTTATGAGCTGAGCTATATAGTTCAGTTAGTTAGAAATTAGTTAGCATCGGATTTGTAGGATCTTGTTCAACAATCATATTCTCTCTCATCCTCCTTCTAATGCTCTCTCATATGAATATGAGGCTTGACCTCCTTCTTGTACAAATTTACTGTTTTGTTCTTAATTGAAAGCTTGATCTTGACACATACTAGTTAATTATTATTATTCTGTGAAGTCCAGCAAAATTGGGCTATGAAGACATTAGGCCCATCGAAAGCATAAACCCAATACATTAGGCCCATCGAAAGCATAAACCCAATACATTAGGCCCATCGAAAGCATAAACCCCCCACTGACGCCTCTACTCTTCTCCGACTCCTCCTCCACCGGTTCCCGGCCGTCAATAAATCTCAACTCCGTTACTCCCTAGGCGCCGGTGAGCTCCCACGACGCCACCAACATTAAGTTACTTTTCAATTTTACTAATAGGCTCCGACGCTCATCTGCGATCTCGATTGCATATGATTCAGCTGTGGTTTTTGTAATTTGATTTAGGTGCAATGAAACCAGCTACAAGATTACTGCAAAATCCTAAGATCGGGCTGTCACAGGTCGTCAGACAGTTTTCTAGTTACAATCCATTCCCACCATTCCCAGGTATATCTGGAAATGTATTGAAATCAGATTATCGTTTTATATTTGTTCAATGGTGTTCAATTGTTTGCTGGTTTGGATTCATAAGTTTGTAGGCATGGTCCATTTGATCTGTGGCTCGTGCTTCGCTGTCTGCGGATTTTATTTTGGCTGTTGGTTTTCGTGGTTTAGCTTTACACATTTTGAATTATCATTTTATGTATCTTCATTTGTGTTCAATTTCTGTTTTGCATGCAATATTTGGTAGGCATGGTCTGTTTGATTGTGGTTTGCTGGTGGCGGATTTTATTTTGGCTGTTTGTTTTCCTAATTCTCTCTAATGCAAACCCTTCTATGTGTCTCAGAGTGTTTCTTACTCAATGTAGGTTTTAACGGTCTGGGGAAATCTGATTCAGCTGAACCTGCTGATGATTTCGAGTCGCTGATATCTGGGGGACTTCCTGGGAGTGGAGAAAGGGGCAGTTCATTTTTCCGATCATTAGATAAGGCTGAGAAGGCTTACAATCCCAGTAACAGACCATCTCCATTTAATTTTCGAAATAAGTTTGGACCGTCTTCACAGTCTAATGATGAAGATGGAGAGGGCTCCTTTGATGATACAGATGCGAGTTTTACCTCCACAGCAGATGGGATGGATGCAAAATTGAAAGAGGCTGCTTCGTATTTTCAGGTCGATGAAGAGGAGATTGAAAAAGAGGGGGACAATTATGAGTACAGACCAGATGTGAATTATGATAGTGCAATAAGTTATGACACTAAAGTATGAGCCCTTACCTCAACTGTTTACTTATATTTATTAATTTGCTTTCTCTGTGATGCCTCATTTGCAAGCTGAAGTAGTATTTTCTGCTATGCTAAGCTGTTTCATTTGTTGTGCTGCCTAGAAGTGGACAATTATTGTTTCCTTCATATGTGCTTCAGTCTTCAGTATGATTAGTTCAGTTAATTGTGCTTTACCATGTTGTCATGTGTAGGAATTCTAGCATGCTTTTTGGTCTCGACAAGGAATTGTGTGTATTGTTTACGTGTATCATCCTTGTGTTATGCTCTCTGGAATCTGGATGATGATTTGTGAAATGCACTTTATTTCTTTCCATTTCTACGTTTTAGATGTATGTGATGGTCCCAGGCGCGTTCAAACTTTAGATGCTTCAAATCTGCTTAATTGATGGCTTTATATTTTTGCTGCTGCCGTTGTTGTCTTAAAGAACAAAAAGGGCTTATTTTCTACCTCTTACCTGTTATCCATTATACTCAATACTGGTGCCTCGTCTTTAAAAAGATCATCAACAGATCTATGTTCTCTTAAACTGCAGGATCTTGATCTTCGGAGACCAGCAGTTCCAAAGCAGAGAAGGAAAGATTTTGAAACCACAACCAAGGAAGTCCTGGAGAAAGCCGATTTCAGGGTGGGTATGCTTTTCTTTACGGATATGTAGTGTAATATTCTGTTGTATCATCTTCATTATGAATCATTATAATTGTGGTCTTTGCTGGACTGACTATATACAGTCGCCGTTCTTTTCTCAGAATGTGATATTTCTTGCCAACTTCATCACCGAGAGTGGTATCATCAACAAGAGAAGCATGGTAAGCAACTGACATTTTGCAATTCATGACTGTAAAGTAGTGAAATATTCCATGTCCCTGACCTTTTCTATTATTCTAGACTAAGATTAGCGCCAAGGCCCAGAGAAAGGTCGCAAGAGCTATTAAAACAGCTCGTGCTTTTGGTTTAATGCCCTTCACTACAATGGGGACCAAACCATTTGTGTTTGATAGAACTATGGAAAATAAGGATGACGACTTCAAGATGCACACACCGGGGCCCAGACCGTTCTTTGACAGGAAAGCAGATAATTTTGGTCAAGGCTACAACTTTGTGAAGCCTGAACCAGGCCAGACCCAGTTTAAGAGAGAAGGGAGAACGGAGAATTTTGGGTTTTGTAGTTTTGTGAACACTGAACCAAGTCCTCTGAATAACAGGACAATGGCGAATTTTGGAAGACCTGGTAGGTAGGGCTGCTGTTGGAAGTTTACAAGACCTTAGCTTAGATTCTTGGCCTATGGATTGTGTTATAAAGTTTGCACCTGTTTATGAACTTCTTGTACAAAATTATGGCATCCATCTCCCATGTAGACTTTGACCTATGTCAAGAAATAATATGCATTTGTGGTTGCTGTGGCTTTAGCATTTGTGGTTGCTCTAAGTCTCACCTTTAAGGTTTTCTTGACACGCTGGTCAAAGAAAAATATCATATGCAAACAAATAGGACTTTAACTTATGTTTTAGATATCGAAACCAACCAAAGTAAAAAATATTGGATAGAGAATGAATAATGTTGAGGAAGACTTTATAAATTATCCAGTTGCTTTGAATCTCAACTCTCAAGCAGAAGCAGTATAAAAAAAAAAGGCCGGTAAAGAGTAGTATATTTTGTGCAAATTTTGAGAGAATAATTGCATTTTAAATTCAAAGGTACGACGGTAAAGTTAGAAAATATAAAATTTTAAAAATAAATATAATAAAAGTGAATTTTCAACCGACTACGACCCTGTCAAGTTCAATTTCTTACAAGCAGCTCCAAGCAGCAAGCAGTTCTAAGCAGCCCCAAGCAGCTCCAAGCAGCCCCAGCAGCTCCAAGCAGCTCAACCAATTTACTTCATCCGACTTGAATTTTTTTGAAAAAAAATAAAATGTTTTGAAATTTAGGTACTAAAAAATTTATTTTAATTGTTATTAATGAAATATTGTTCATTTGAACTTGTCTAATTACATTTAAACCACATACGAATATTCATCCATAAATAATAAAATAATCCAAGCAGGTCAAGCAGCACCAAGCAACTCCAAGCAGCTCCAAACAGTTTTAGCAGTTATCAAGCAGTTCCAAGCAGCTGAACTTGACAGGGCCTACGATTGCATTTTGCTCAAATGATAATAATTTTAATATTATTTCAGAAAACAATTAATTTTTAATATTATTTTTATAATTTAATGAAAGAAGGAAGGTGGAAAGGAAGGAAGGAGGGAAGGAGGGAAATGGAGTTTGGGAGGGTGGGATCCATAATGTGTGCATCTAGCGGCAAAACTGGCAGCTGACAGCTCACTCACATTTAACGGTCTAACTGAATTTGTACACCACTTTCACCGCACCAGTTATGCAGATTGCCGCCAGACCTAACTCTCTCCGCCGCTCCGATTCCATCAACCCATCCCCTTCCGGTACGCTGCTCATTTCCCTCTCTCCTTCATTGATTGCACTGCTCATGATTCTATTGAATTGGAATCCAGTCAAATGACATGTTAATCCGAGTATAAATAGGATTAAGAATCGAATGTCACGAGCTACATTGTAGCCTGGTTAATCTGTATGAATATACCGATTATGGATCGTTTATCAGGAGCCAGAGCTTGAGCTGCCGTTTCCCAGAATATGAATAAGAGATTCATTTTGCTTGATGAGGTTTCATACTGTTTGACTTGTGATATTGTCTGTTTTACTTCTCTGGTGAGCTTGAATTAATAGAGTGTAATAGGGGGTTTCATGTTGTTTATCCTGGTCTGAGTTCTTTCTCGCCCAAATCATTTGCTAGTCCAGAAGTTTCGTTTATACTGGTCTGAGTTGTTTCTCGCTCAAATATTTGCTAGTTCAGAAGTCAAAAACGTGCTTTTTTGTTAGAGTTGAAGCACGGTAATTGTCAAGTACTCATGGGATCCTGCTGTTCGGCTTTTATTCTCCTATCTAATGGTTTATGCCGTAGACAACTTAACCTGTTTGTGCAATCTTTTCTAAGAATGAGATCTGTTATCAAAAAATTTAATTTAAATGATCTTCTTTGATCGCACAGGTTCATCTCATTTTAAAGCTTTACTTTAATGTGCTGTGTATTTTTCTTTCAGAGAAGCTCTAGGTTGGTTTAAAAGTATCTCCGAACTTCCATCAGATGGCAGAAACAAGAGAAGATAGATATCATTTGGACAAGCTGCCATTGAACAACTACTGGAGGCTAACTGAGGGTATGGAAAATCTGCAGCTGAAGTCAGCAGTCTTTCCAGAAGGGACCTCTAAAGCCAAGGGATCACAAGTTGAGCCAGAGCTTCAAGTTTCTTTCCCACAAAGAGTATCACAGTCTCTTTGGGCTACTGGAAAACTTGCGGAACCTATTCCTGATGGTTTTTACTTCATCACCCCGGTAATGCATTGATTGTGCCTGTTAAGAATTTATTTTATTTTAGTAAAGTTTTCACACAATGTATCTTGACCAGAATTTTCTTGCTGTGAATAAAGGTTAAAATACACATGTTCGTTTGCTTCGTACACTTGTTTAGGGTGGGAAGTTGGGGGAGCTAGGTTAATGTGCGCTGGTTTTTCTCTCTCTTATATTTCCTAACATTCTTTAACTTTTCAACTTATTACTTCTAAGCTATTTTACCAAGCTTGCTGTCTTCAAAAAATGTAGTCTGCTAGATGTGTGTGTTTTACATTATATCCTTTTTCGCAGTCAATAATATTTCCTTCCTATCCTCATTTTCTAGGAACAAAGATTCAAGGAGTTTCATGATTCCATTCCCTCTCTGGATGAGCTTAAATATATGGAATCAGAAGGCTTCAGACCTAATGTGATTCTGGTTGATACCAACAAAGATAAAAAACTTTTGATGTTGAAGCAGCTGGCTCGTACATTGATTAAGGGACCAAGTTCAAGCCCAGTTGCAGCTATAAGAAAGATAGCAGGACTGGTATGCATTCAGTAACTTTTTTTCAAGCTGTCTTGCATTTAGAAGAGTTTCTATTTTATGTTCAAGAAAGAAATTAACCACCTGTTCCTTTGCGTCTTATTTTTTGAGCTGATATGAAAACTGAGTTAATCATGCAGCTGTCATCTTATACGGGAAATGTGACAGCTTGTCTTTTGGTATTGTTGGGAATACTGGCCATATAGGCTTTCCTTCACACACAGATAGTCTCATAGAACACTTTATAGTGCATCTGCAGCTACAAACTAATGCATAAGTTCAATTATTGAATGTCCAAAGTTAGATGAAAATCCAGTTACTTATGGATTCTGCGAAATTAGTCAGATACACTAATAAGGCATAACAATGTCATGAAATTCAAATAAAAAATTTGAAGTTAATGAAAGCATATACTGACAGGTCTCTGATTTTTATAAATCGCCAAATTTGGAAGCAAGCGAATCAAGAAATGGCCTTGAGGAAGTCCGTCGTCAATTGGAGAATCATGGCATCCATTTGCTGTGTCAAATAAAACATGGTTCATGTCAATCCAGGGCAATCCTGTTCAAGGTCTTAGCAGACTCTATTGGCATTAATTGTAAACTAATGGTGGTATGTTTTTCCAGCAACATAGAATCTTCAATTCTTTTTGTCACACATAAAGTGGCATGATTCTGTTGGATTTTATTTTACTTGCCATTTTTTGATTGTTTACTATCTTTGTTGTTGTTAGGGATTGCCAAAGGAAGTTGTTATGGAATGGACAGACTCATTCAAGCACATGTGTGTTACAGTGCTTATTGATTCCGTGGAATTTCTAGTTGATCTCTTGCACTTTCCTGGTAAACTGACTCCATGTACTTCTGAAGCAGTCTTCCACTCTCATATGGCTGCTTCTCAAGAAAGTGAGTCAGCATTAAATTCATACGACTCTCCCATGGAACCATGTAGTCCTATTTGTGGCTTTTCAGGGCAAGTAGACATTGAAGGGTAAATACATGCACTGGGGCTATATCATTTTCGTTAAGGTTTTCCTTAATTTTCTTCAAAAAAAAAGGTGCCTATATTGGGCTTAAAAGATTTAAGTTTTCCGAAAATATATGCGTAAGCATTTGTACATGTGGAGTGGACATCCCTGTAATGTGACTCACTATATTTTACTTAATTTCAGCTTCTTTATCTTATGTTTTGCAGTTCTGAACTTGAAGAGTTTCTGCAGCCAACTTACCACACTAAACTAGAAGCATCTACAAGTTTCTCTGGCACATCAGTGAGGAGTCAAAAACCAACAGCAAAACCCATGATTGATGAAAACTTGAGGTTGTTCATCTTGTAGTAAAGAAGAATAAAATCTTGATCATTTGTATCTCTAGTTTTTTTTTAAGAGTGCAATAGAGGATAATTTGTTAGTTTGTTATGCCAATTGATGTTCATAAGATTCTGACCTCTTTCTTTGATTATATTCAGCAGCTTATCACACAGTGAACCTGATATTACCAATGCATATTGGTTGTTGAGCCATAAGAATGCCATTGCTGAGACAAGTAATGGAACTTCAAGGTACAGATTAGGCCTAAAACACTTAGCTTAGAGTTGGTTTTATGGCAAATTTAATTTGAATTATTTGAAACAGAATAAATCTAAATTAAACCAGTTAGCACTTATTTAGTCTTAGGGAGACTTTTTATGTTAATACTTCTTTCTTCCTGAGTATCAGTTTTCGAAATGATGGATCTCATGTGCTTTTTTCCTTCCTGAAATTGGATGAAGGGCATTTTGTAATGTCCATCAGCACTTATATGTAATTCTTGTGTACTAATATCAGCTGTCCATGTCAGTGTAGATTATATTTTGTCAATGCAAAAACGTTCAATTATTATTTTTCTTTATTTTTTCTCTTTGGCTTCTGGGAGAAGTAGTAGGTTATCAAAAGTTAGCTAAAAATATTAGCTTGAATGAGAAGTGTAATGAAAGCAAACTGAAGTCCTGTCTCCTGATGCAAGGAACATAATAAGTATTGAATTCAAATTTATGCCAACCACAACCCTCGATGCAAGATGTTTCATAATGGTCACCAGCTAGAGACCCTACTCTTTCACGAAGCTCATCTTTTAATGTATGGCCAATTATATATTCTGAATATGCACTTTTTGTTACAGCCCAGAGCCTTCTGTGATGCGAGGGCCTGGTAGATCCATGCTTGGCGGTCGTAGACATTCTTTCAGGGAATACAGTAATGACATGACAACATCAAGGTAAAACTTGGTTCTATTAATCTGTAGGTTCACCCATGCTTTTAGAAACTTTTGTGTGAAACTACAGCATGATCAAACATTTCAACTTGACTAACATGAAATTGCAAAAGCCTTAAGGACAAATTTAACCTGTTAATTTTCACTCCATTATGAGTTGGCTCAATCATGGTGTCTCACAGGTCTGCTGGGGCATCACCAATAGACACTCGTAGGAGGCGGCGACGCTGTATCAGCTTGGTTCCTGAGATTGGTGATGATATTGTGAAGTTCGTACCTTCTCAGGGTTTCTCATGTGGTTGAGATTTTGAATATCTCACGTTTTATGTTCATTCGATTTTGTTTAATCTGCTTCCGTTCTTAGTTTCCATTATGCTTATGATATTTTATTAAGATTTTCTATGAAATTAGGGCTGTTCGAGCAATGAATGTAGCACTCAAAAGGAATCGCATCCCAAGGGAAAACACAAATGCTAGTAATAGCTGCTCTAGGGCTGAGAAGGAGGACGGTCCAGATAACCAAGACACGGTATGCTCTTATTCTCTTCATATTTTGTTACTCTTTCTATCTGGTCTTGCAATTGGTATTTAAATTATTATGAATAATTCATATTTAGCCACTCATTTTACTGCCCATAGTTACTTATCCTTTAGTCCATAACCGATATAATAATTATTAATGATAAACCCATTTTTATGTGGTGGGTATCTGGATGCATGCTTAATCGTGGAATTGGAGCAATTTTTATAAAACTAAATGGAATCATGACTCTTGATATTATTTTGAGGAAAAAGCGGACCTTTTTATTGCAGTTAGTATGTATGTGCCTTAACTAGTATTAATCGAAATGTAATGAGAAAAGAACATAACCCAATCCCACTAGGCGGGGGCTTTTAGGGAGAGAGCCAGACTCATAACGGTCTGATGTAAACTATCTTACCTTGCATTGGTTTGATGTTGGGAAGGTCCTGAAGCTTTAGTCCAGACAACTGCTTAATATGGCAATTGACAGAATGTGATCTAAATGTACATATTGGATGTCGGGGAGCATCATAGAGTCTGCGGTTGCTAATTGGTTTGTGAAACAACAAAAAGGTAAGACCATTCAAGATTTTGCAGAAGCGAAGTTCTTACAAGGCATTCAGAGTGAATTTAACAAAATATAGTTTTGTTTAGTAAAAGTAAAACCACCTTAGTGAGGGGAATAAAAATGCTCTCTGAAACTATGAAAGAAACAAGAACAAGTCATATTACAGAAGACATGGATTAGACCTTGAGTTATAGGAACCATATGAAGCCTTGTAGTTTGTCTTGGGATAAAATTATGGATAGTGATTTCAGGTAGAGGCAGCCTCCACCCCTGTGTGGACTTCTCTCTTGGCCAGACCTTTGTCACTGGACTATATACAAATGAGCATATACAATGAGTACCAAAGAAAGTAGCATCCTAAGACTTAGAGAGGGAGCACAGAAATGCAGCCCTGATTCCAGACTTCAGCATAGTCTAAGCAAGGGTCGGAGGCCTTGAACATCAGCTTGAAGCATAAAGGCTGAAGCATCATCAAAAGGGTCTTCACAGATAGAGTTCTGTTGTGGGATCCAGAGTACTTCACTGAGAGACTCATGAACTCAGCACCTCTGTGTGGACTGCTGCTCTCTATTGTGAGTACCTGTACAGGCACGTATGGAAATCATCAGCAGTATCCATTTCAAGAGCGAGGGACAGCCTTCTCAAGTAGAAGCTGACCTCTGATCTTAGTAGGCAATGGCATGAAAAGCAGATACAGTCCTAGTTTGCAATTTAGACAAAGAATCAGCATTTCCTTGCTTCAATGTATGGGTAAGAGAGGCATTTTTTCAAATCAAAAAGTGGGTAGAATTAGCAAGTTCAAAAAGTCCAATGAGCTGTGATAGGATTTTAATATATTTGAAATTGCATTTAGACAATCAGATTTAACAACAAGGAAGCAAATTAAAGGCCATACTGGATGCCTTTCAGTTCAGCCTGTAGCATCAGTGTGATAACATCTAACAGTGGTAAAATCACCATCTAAGTTTCTCACTACCAAACTAACTTGCTATATTAATAACCTGATCCCATGAAGCATCAACACTAATTTGAAGGCCTTGGGAAGGTTCCCATTTAATTGCAGCAATCTTAGGTTTGGGGCTTGGACCAGTGGGGAAAATAACCAGAAGCTGCAACTTTTTTCTATATATAGAAAGGTTTTGCAGCCATGTGTTATAAACCAATTGTTTGATTTCCTATATGGCATGGTCAAAGAGGGACTTGTTTAGTCATAAAGCCTACTGTTTCTAACCTTCCATAATGACCCGCACTCAAAAGAAGGTATTCAATGAATAATCTTGGAACGAGGTTTAGTCAAGCCTGAGAATGACCAGTAAAAAGAGTCTCTCCCAGATGGAATCAAAATTCTTATCACCTATGCCACAGAAAACATGTACCTTTCCAGATAGAAATGGAGCTAGGCATTCATTAATTATTTTATCCATGCCATCACACACAGGGCATGGCAGAAACTTCAGAACATCATCAAAGGGAAATAAACTTCAGTCACTTCCACATGAAAAGGGAAATTTATCTCTGGAATCTATATTCCAGATCTATTTGAGTAATTATTTTATAATCACACAGTGCATTATGCAAATCAATCTGTGTTTATTACTATATCAGTTACCTGCAAGAATATTTATGAAATGATTTAATATGCCAAAAGCTATATCCAGACTTGGTTGAGTCAATGTCAGGGTTGAGGAGAGGGGAGATAGAGGGTAAGAAACAGTGCATGGCTCATCACAAATTGAATAAAGTACACATTACAGCCAGTGAAAAGACCAAAAGTTGCATTGACCCATGTATAACTCTTAAAAATTGACAAGTCCTTTTCAAAATCTGAGAGTTATTAGCTGAGAGAAGGGATGAACTTAAAAAAGTGGTCCATTGAGCAGACCCTTACTGGAGTTCAATTGTAGCTTAAATGAAAAAGTTTTAACTACGGTAGATATGTTTCTAAACTCTAAATCCAGTACCATTTTCTTCTATAGGAAAGCGTAAAGCTTTCAATACACTGGAAAGGTTTATAGTGGATACACACACTTTAAAAAATAATCTGTTTTCAGTGTATAGTATAGAGAAATTACTGATTTAATTTATAAATTTAGTATTGATTTATTAAATATATTAATTATGATGATCTTGCTTCATCTTATATTTAAATAGTTCTTTAAATTTTTATAGCGTTATTTTGTTAGTATACAAATACAATGATAGTAAAAACTCAAAATGTAAACTTATTAGCACTATGGAGAATTCAAATAAAATTCAACTTTTCAAAAAATAGATCTTAAATAGACGGATTAATACATTGTATAAATAAGGGCTGTATTGTAAAATGAAGATATAAGAAGTGCTCTGCATTAATCAATATGACATTTTATGATGTGGGCCTTACTATAGATCAGAGTGTATTTAATGATGAAATTGCTTTTTTATTTTATTTTTTAAGGGATGATGTGGATAATTATAGTAGTGGTGTGGAAATAGCATTCATACACACTGCCAATAGAAAGATAAACTATATTACAAGAGGCATGATATGTTGATGTCTATATACTGTTTTGATTGATCAAGGTTGCAATGTGTAATTTATATTTGTGATATCTATTATTGTTGAGATATTGGTCATTTCATGACAACCTTTTTTTATTACCATCCAGCTCTCTAGATTTCATCCAGATGATCACGGTGATAGAGTGACAGAATATAATTTTCAGCCAAAGCAAATGAATTCTCAGAGGGCAATGTCATTACCTTCATCACCTCGCTATTTTACAAAATATACCTCGGGCAGGGGTGAAGCAGAAGAAATTCTAAGAGGTGCTGATATGATATCAAGAACAAACAAGATGGTTGAAGTAGCAAAGGTTCTCAATAAGCAGTTGTTTCCTTTTCAAGAGTGGAACATAGAGTTTTCTGAACTCACTGTTGGAGCGCGTATTGGAATTGGTAAGCCCTAGTTAATGTATCAAAAAAATCTGGTTTCTCATACACTGCTGAATGTTAAGAAAAAGAGGACTTTGAAAGGAAAGTTTTCAGAAAGAGCTTTTGATAGAGCATTAAAATTTGGTAGATGTGATTATCCCTCGGCTAGACTGTTGATAAATAGTAATAAGACATAAGGGGATCACTGTTATACAGAGGACAGATCCTGACATTCTCTTGGTAGATGAGATTTAACTTTTCAGACATCATTTGAAAGCAGAAACTATTTTTTAATGACGTAGTTAGTAAGTGATTCTACTTTTATTTTCACTTGCATTGTATAATGTTAACTGAAAAAGAGAGTGTTAGCTGATATTTTGTATCAGCAGAATGAAATAGATTCAAACACTTATTTGGTTGCTTTGTAGTTCAGTTTGACTTGTGCATTGAAAAAATCGTGTCCTTGCCCCTACTCCAAAGTTCTGTTAAATGACAAATGGTTTAACCAAATCTTTATTCTCAAAGATTCTTGTAGGCACAGAGTCGGCATGATTATGTTCATTACATTTCACTTTCCTGCTGGACTGCATGAATACGTTTTATTTTATTCTTGTAGTTTGGTGTAATTTTTATATCAGCAAAAGCAAGTCCTTGCCTCCACTCCTGATATCTATTAATTAATTCTTTCATAGTTACAAGGGTCACGCAGCGTATGTTTAAACCATAATATTATTCCTCTGGATCTGGTAAACACTGAGCTTGTGTGATTATATATTCTTTTACCTGTTAGTTTTCTGATTTGACTACTTTAAATCTCGGAGTTCATTGTCTTTTTTTTCTCGAGGGATCCCATGTCACTGGTTGTCATGTTTGATGTTATTGTTTACTAACCGATTTTGTTGGTCAATACTTCTGCATTCTATAGTTGAGAACTAGATGCTCCGTATCTCTTGATAGGATAATACTGAACATGATTCCTGATCTTGTTGGTCCACAGAGCATTAAGTTAAAGGGATGTTGATTCGGTTTTGCATTAGAGTTTTCCAAGTATCATATTTTCAGTGGGATGAAGGCTCAGTTGTTTCTGTTATAATGTTTGAGATTATTAGTCAGCGATTGGGGAACATTGGTGTTGTATGTTTTTTGCATGTTTATGAAATTGCCGCTTCTGGCTCTGGATAGTAGTTGTTGACTTTGTGGCTTGTATGTGCTGAATCATGTTTTTGAGTTCACAAAAGTTGCTTATTGCTTGTTTCAGGTTTCTTTGGCGAAGTTTTCCGTGGAATCTGGAATGGAATACAGGTTGCCATCAAAGTATTTTTGGAACAAGACCTGACTGTAGAGAATATTGAAGATTTTTGTACAGAGATATCTATCTTAAGGTATTCTACTGTATTCCGTTTCATAAACAAAAATTTTGAAGAGCTCTGACTACCTTCAAGCTTCTATACATCTACTATTACCTTTCAGGTCATTCCACATAACTAGCTAACGCTTTACTTCTTGTTATACAGCCGTGTTCGTCACCCAAATGGTAATATTCCTTCTATGTTCAAGTCAAAAAAATTCTTGGCTTATTAAGACTTTCCTTAATGTAAAATATGTTCATGTACCCACACACTGAGTGTGTGTGTGTGTTTGTGTTCATCTGTAAGAAGTCTGATTTCTAACCAAGACAAGCTGCAGTATGGTATATGGGGTATTAGCTAAGTTTTCTCTGGGTTTTACATAGCTTTATGATGTCCAAACTTGTGAACATTTGCATGGTTAACAAAGCAGGTCGATGAAACTTTGTGTGTTATCATACTACTCACTATCATGTTTTAACCCCTTATCATCCAGAAAGGTCAAATCAAGCTTGAAAATAATGGCATGCATGTGAAACTAATCATATCTACTATGAACTCAATTGACTTAAAATTGGAAAGAAAAATAATATTGACCATTGCAATAACAAAATGATAAATGTAAATATGTAAATATAAGAGTGGTGCATATTTGACTTCTTAATTTGGATTCTGTACACCTTAATATATGAATGCACAAAGGATTTGTTGAGCATAAGTATCTCATTTGACCATTGCAATAACAAAATGATAAATGTAAAATGTAATCTATGAGCGGTGCATATTTGACTTCTTAATTTGGATCCTGTACACCTTACTTTGTGAATGCAAAAAAGATTTGTTGAGCGTAAGTATCTAATTTGATAAGCATCTAACTGAGGAGAATCTTCCAAATACAGTTATCTTATTTCTTGGTGCATGCACAAAGCCTCCACAGTTGTCCATAGTTACAGAATACATGGAAATGGGATCTCTCTATTACCTTATCCACATGAGCGGGCAAAAGAAGAGACTCAGCTGGCGTAAGAGAATTAAAATGTTGTGTGAGATATGCAGGTATCTTTCAATATATTGTCTTCTGAATTTCTTTAGGCCTTTTCTGATTAATCTCAAAGTTGGTTATGCAACAGGCCTTTCTTCCTAAAACTATTAAAATTCCAAAATAAATATTGGTTGGTTATGCAACAGGCCTTTCTAAAACTATAAGTTGGTTATGCAACAGGAAAGTGTTTGTACAAGATTTGTGACATTTTAAAATAATTATTGTTCGATTTTTTCTGTTATGAAGGTTTTCATTTCGGTTTTGATGTTGCTTATGCCTTCCTTCGTGGATTCAGTAACTATTCTTTAATGTAATAAGCTGTGTAGATCTTTATCTTGAAACAAAAAACATTTGTAAGAAAAAGAACTACAGAGGTATGTGGGCTGTATTTCACCTAATGAGTAGTAGTTAAGGTCCAATAATCAAAAGCTTCAATCGGTCAAATTCCCCAACTGTAGCAAATTGATTAAATGTCCAAGTTAGTTGAAATCTGATTTGAAGTTTAAAAAACCTACCTTAGCATTACTTGTCACTTGGATCCCTTTGCCTCACATTTAGAGAACTATACAGAAATTAAGTTTAAAGTCGCGAATCACAATCAAAACTGGAAGCAATGCATCTTTTCTTTTCTTTTAATAATTTGCCGAAAGAACTGATACTCAGCATGCTTTACGTCTCTACCACTGTATCAGAGGACAGAGACTAGCTAGATAGCTTAAAGCATCAGTACTTTAGTCATTAGGCACACTACAGGATACTTTTTGCAGTGCTTTCATGTCCTGGTATGCTCATTTCTTGATTATTTTGTTTGTACTTTAAGGGGTTTAATGTGCTTGCACCGGATGAACATAGTCCATCGGGATCTCAAAAGCGCAAATTGTCTTGTAAATAAGCACTGGACAGTCAAACTTTGTGATTTTGGGCTCTCTCGAGTGCTTAACAGCACACCAATGCAAGATTCATCATCTGCTGGTACTCCAGAATGGATGGCCCCCGAACTTATACGAAATGAACCGTTCACTGAAAAATGTGACATTTTTAGCTTTGGTGTCATTATTTGGGAGCTATGCACGCTCAATAGGCCATGGGATGGCATACCTGCTGCCAAAGTAAGTATCCTATATTTTCCTGCCTTTTCTTAATTTGATTTCATGTTAGTTTTAACTTAACTCTCACCTTTAACGTCCCAGGTAGTGTATGCGGTTGCCAATGATGGGGAAAGGCTGGAAGTTCCCGAGGGTCCTCTGGGCAAAATAGCTGCAGGTATATCATCTGTTTACACATTTTGTGTGTTTATATTTCCCCCATTTGATCTATAATCTCCATTCCAGATTGTTGGGGGCCTCCAGATGAACGACCTAGCTGCCAGGATATTCTCTCACGCTTACTTGATTGCGAATCCACAATGTGCTAATTTTGGCATTCCTAAATTATCTGGAATGCTGAAGTGAAGACTGAAGTGTTGTTAATGAGTAAGAAACATCAACCCTGCAAAAACTACCCTTCCAATATCCATACTTACTAGCAGAAGAAGTGGTTGGATATCCCACCCAGAAAGCCCCATTTCACCGTTTAATTGCAGAATGATGGTAGTCTTGCTGTTCAATGGAGCCAGAAACTGAGATCCATTCTCGGCAAAGCCTGCAAGTATTCACTGGCATATGAACAGTAGAGTAGAGTAGATCCCATCAGAGTGCAAGGGAGGTGCACCTCAATCTGTGTTTGTATCCATTTGCTTACAGATTATATTTTAAAATGGAAAATATCATCTCGAATAGTGCGACTGAAGGACCATGTTGGACACATCAATTTTTGGTTTGAAAAACCAAAATTTAATTTTGTGACATACTAACATTCCCGGATATTGTCCCAGTCTCCAGTAGATATAAGAAGCATGAAGCATACAAGCTTATGCTATGATGATTTATGTACTGAGGCCATTTCTTGAAAGATGTTCTTTGTTTTGACTACTACCCTTTAAGTTGTTGATAAACGTGCAATGATAACCCTTTGAATTTAGCATTAGTAATGTAACAAAATGCACTTATAAAAAAGCAACGCACAATTTTTTTGAAATTAAGACACGTTTCAGGGAATATGAACTCCCTTTTACTTAATTAAGAGATTTTTTTTTTACTGATATTACTGTTTAGTTTAAATAAAGTTATACCATCTTTTCTAAAGCACTACCTTATCATTATACATCTTATATAATTAACACAAACATTTTTTTTACAACTAGTTGGGTTATACCGCGTGTGCTGCGCGGTTTATTTATTTATATTCTTTTGACGTCATATGATTAATTACGAATTTAATTTATTCATTTAATTTACATGAATTCAAGCTCCGGCTTGAACTCCTGACATCCCCACACCTTAAAAGTTTTTAACTAATGAATTAATTAAATTGTTTTTAAGTAATTTGCGGCTAAAACTAACCTATAATACAAGCTTGTATAAGTACAAAACAAATCACTAAGTAAAACATAAATTAAACTAAAATAATTTAATAAATCAATATCATATAATAAAAACTCAAAAAGCAATTACAATATAATAAATGTCAGAATCTAAAATTCAATAAAAGTCCTAAACCATAATAAGTGGAATTTGTAATAAACCAATCTAAAATTCGAAAAAATCCTTAAGAGGTATCTAATAAATGGTACTTACGTTGTTACGTACGTACATTCATGGTTAAAAGACTTAATAAAATGGAGGCTATAATTTTAGAAAAACTAAATTGATCGAGACCGATTGTTAAATAAAATTGAAATTAATATTAAGTGGATTAGTTCAATTCAGTCCAATTCAATTCACTTTAATTCAATTCAGTAAAATATAATTTAATGAAATTTAGATAGACTTACTAATTATATTTTACAATACATTAATTAATTTACACTTTATTTTAATTCAATACATTTCAGTCAGTGAGAAATAAGCCCAAACAAACTGACAACTATAGAATTTTTTTTTTAAAAGGAAGACAACTACAGAATTAAACATGTATGTTCATGGAAATATTAAGTATCAATAAACTACATGAATAAATTTCCTAATCTTGTTTGAATCGGGACAAGTCTTGATTCTGGTAAATTGGTTTCATTTGAAACTAACTCCCAATTACTCAAGTATTACCAATTGAAAAACTAAAATAAATACCGAAGCTCTCAAAGGCAGGTCATCTAGCAGACCATAATTACTATGATTTCACAAAAGAAAAATAAAACAGACCATAATTAATATGATCAGTATTACGACATGTGTAGTGACGTATTTTTCCAGCTGTTGAATAGACTATATGGATAATTTTCTTCAATGTATTTTAACCATGTATAACAGCCGTTGAATATCATTTATAATGTTCCATGAATATTCTGAATAGTAAATATACCAAATTCAATTTAATTGAATGAACCAAAATTACATAATTAACCAAATCAATTGAAAATCAGGAAATAATTACGAAAACAGGATTAATTAAATCTGAATGATACATATATAATCAAACAAAATAGTAAATTAACATAAGCAAAAATAGTAAAAAAATAATATTATGGTATGAATGTGAGAAAAAATCCAAATAAATATAATTAAAATAAAAATCAAGAAATTATTCACTGATTAAATCCTAATTAAATCATAATTAAATATACCACGAAAATTTGTATTCTTATTAAGGTGTTAGTAAGGGAAAAGGTAAAAATTTGATGCTACCAGCTTCCAGTCCCGGTCCGGATACAAGGATGGTCTCCGGTCCGGATGAGGATTCGTCCGTACTCCGCGCGCTCTCACCTAATAGACCTGCAAAACAAAGCCCTGGAGTATCCCGAGGATAGCTACTCCGGCGTGATGATGAAGGAGGGGCCTTTGAATAGGAGAGAGAATAAGGATATATTGAGAGAGTTTAATCTGATAGAACATATCTTTCTCCACAAGTCCAAAACTGTATTTATAAGTGTGAGTGGTCAGCCTCCAGCCCAAAGGCAGTGGTCCTGCCTGTTTGTCCTTACCCGGGGACAGGTCATATTCATGTCCCCTTTGTCCCCGGATAACGCCATTCTATCTGACGTCATATGGACCGGACCGCTCTCTGGGCCGGGGCCTGGATATGGGCCAGAGCCTATATCACCACTAGCCCCCCGAGACATGGGATCCATCCGGAAGTAACCGATCCGGAGGAGGGATCCCGTGTCTCATCAAGTCTATGTTCGTTTACTGGATCCGCCCGGAGGCATGCGATCCGACCCGGAACCTCGTTCCTGGGTTATATGCCCAAATGCGTCTGGTTACGCGCTGGGCGCTTAGTCTTCCTATGCGCGTGTTTTCAAGCGCATTTATGAGGCGTGTTGCTGCTTCATAAATGTGTTGTCAATTCGAGAAATTCTGTTTTCTTTTCAAATAAATTCTATTTTCTTTTCAAGAGAGCAATCATGTCGCCTTGGGACTCGCTCCCTTTTTTCGCCAGTTTTATCTCTATAAATAGTGAATCCCTTCAATCACTTTCACCTTTCATTCTTTTGCTTTCTTCTCCTGTTTTATTCTCCCTCCTCCTTTATATTCTCTCTCTTCTTCAAACTTTCTCCCTTTTCCCGACACTATGGCCGCTAATAACTCAGAGAGAGAAATAGCAACTGATGGTGACGATGTCAAGATAGGGGTGAACCCTGTTCCGGAGAAGGATGATCCGAAGGAGGGGGATACGGTGGTGATTGATACTGCCGTGAAAGAGCTGGTCCGGGCTATGGTGGTTCCGCTCGCCTTCGACTCCGGACTGAAGCTGTTTGAGGGGGATCATACCACCGTAGCGGCTATTCCCCGAAGTCACTTCGTATATGGGATTAATTTTCCTCTTCCCCCACTATTTCTGGACATCTTTGAACACTTCAACATTTCTCCTGCCCAACTGCTGCCCAACTGTATCGCCGTTATGCGAGCGTTTCTGATGAACTGCTATTGCTGCAGGTGACTCCGTCCCTTAACCTTTTCCGAGCTTTCTACCATCTGGATGATACCAAGGATGAAGGAGTCTTCACTTTTCAGAAACAGAAAGGGGTGAAGGATTGCTGCAGGGGCCGGCGCGACTACTATGCGAACTGGCAGAAGTGTTATTTTACCTTTGATACGACGAAGTATCTGTGCCCCTCATGGAACTCTAAAGCTGAGAAGGAGGACAAGTCGGCGCTCCGTCCGGATGGGGTGGAGGAGGAAGATATAGACAAGCTGAGCTATAACCAGCTTGACTTGTCCAAGTTCTGGAGCAGCGGGAAGTTCGTCTTCCCTTTAAGGGCGTATGAGGACGAGGTGTTCACCCAGTGTCACTTCTACGTCCCCCGGGACTCATCCCGTAGGTTTTCTCTCCTTCCAACTCCTTTTTGTTTCTATTGTTCTCGTGTTTTATACATTCTGTATATTTGCAGTGTTTCCTCAAATCGAGGCCGGTGTCAATCCGCCCTCCGGATCAACCAAGATAAAGAAGACGGAGAAGTCAACAACCGGTTTGGGGACCGGCATGAAAACCCCGCAAACTGATGCTGAGAAGGAGAAAAAGAGGAAACGCGAGTTGGCGCGTCTTGAAGAGGAGAAATCCAAGGGGGAGGATTTGAAGAAGACGGATGCGGCGTCTAACAAACAGCCCTTGGTTACGGATGAGGATGCCACGGCGGCCGAAAATCAGGCGGCAGCTGTTACGATTGCAGGTCCCCAGTCCTCCGAAGACGAAGGCGAGGAGGACCTTCACGCGCTTAAGAGGCGCAAGGTGAAGATTCCCAAGGAATTCCGGAAAGTGGATTTGAGTCAGCACTCCTCTGTCGGGAATCAGGGCGGCGGTGATAAGCATAAATCCTTGGATATCCAAAGGGACGGAAGAAGAATCAATCTGAATGTCCCCACGGACAAGGAGACTACTCAGAGCAGTAGTCAACAGACCGGCAGGGTAAGCCATGGTTTCTTTGTAACTCGGACGCGTCGTCTTTGCCTGCTTGTCTGATACTCTAACTGTGTACAGGACTTTGCTGCTTACATGATCTCTTCTCCGGGTTTTTCCGAGGCCATCAATAAAGCGTATCACACCCAGCACACGTTGTTGTCCCGGAAGATTAGTGCACTGGAACGGAGCAATGGGAATCTGACTCGCGACCTTGAAGCGGCGGAGGCCCGGATTAAGGAGTTGGAGGAACTCGTATCTCCGCCTGCACAGCGGGACCTGTGCGTTGCTTTCACTGACAAGGTGCTCCGTAGGAAGGCCTTTGAGCATAACTTGAACAAACTGTGTCTTTCTTCCAACAAACTCTCAGCCTATCAAGTCTACCGGAAGATGAGAGGTTGGGTTCCGGAAAGTCACCGAGGAGCATATACTGAATGCTACTATCATCCGGACGCCGCAGAGCAGTACAACTATGATCTTGATCAGTTTTATCTGGCGGAGTCGAGGAGATGCAGCCCTCTATAATGACGCTATTCGAGACTCATCCGGAGGAAGATCTGATGCCGGTGTTGGCTGAGGCAGTCCGTGCCTTTAATGAGGGATTGGTGAATCTTCAAGTGGAAGTGCCTCCCCCCAAGAAGAGGACTGCTCCGGACTCGCCTGCCAAGGCCAAATATCTGGAAGTATTCAAGATATATGGCTCTCCGGATGTCAATGATGATGACGATGAAGGTGATGTCGGACCCGGAGGCGATGCTGATGGTGGTGGTCATGATGATGGCCATAACAACGAAGATACCGATGTAGAGCAAACTCCTTAGTTTTTATGTTGTAATCTTTTGTAGTTGTTTCCGTCCAACTTGATCTGATCTTCTCTTGTTTAGTGTAGGAAGGATGGTAGCAACAACTCGGATGGGGATGACAACCCTCCGGATAATGTAACTCTTTTCTTTCTTGTTTTTATAAAACGAATCTTTCGTCTCGTGTCTCGTCTCATAACTCGTCGTCTTGTGTCTGTAGCCCAAAGGTCAGGAACCTGTGCTCCAAGCCGGAGGTGCAGGTGAGTGTCCTTCACCGGCTAGTTCTCATTCAACGAGCCCTTCATGCCCTAGATGTGTGGAGCTGGAAATAGAGCTGTCCGGGTGGACCATGGAAGGGGAACGGACTCGCAAACTTCTTATCCGTTCCGGAATGGAGCCTCTATTGGAAGAGTTTCCGGATATTCCATCTTTGGCCACTTGCCTCAGAGGAATATCCGAAGAGTTTGGTACCTTGTCTTAGTGCCAAGAGTTTGCTCGCAAAAGGATTGGTGCGACCCTTGACGCGGATGAGACGATCTCCATGTTACAAGCTGAACATGAAGAATTTAAGGCCAAGCTGAAAACCGAGTTGGATCTCGTGTGGTCCGTGCTTCCCTTTTATAGCGAGAAGCTGAAGTGGTTGGCTAGCCAGACGGATTTCCAGCGAGATTATCTGAAGCTGGAGGAAGAGAATCGTGCGCTGGCCGGCCGGGTGATGGTCCTTAGGGACAATCTGATGACTTTGCAGCTGTCATACCATCTCAACGGATTACGACTCGGACTTGTTTCTCCAACCATATACCACGACTTCCCTCGTGATGTAAGTGCGTTGATCGTCCGGATGTTCAAGTTGGGATGGAACGACCGGGAATCCCGCTACCGTCCAGCGTTCGAGAAAGCTGTCGAATGGTGGAAACGGATGCATGCCGGCAGTCCTCTCCCTCCTTCACTTGTACTCATTCCGAGTCAAGTGGCATTGGACTTTACTTTCGAGAGGTATGCTAGTATACAAGTATCTGTTGATCCGGAAGAGTCTGCTCGTCGCGTGGAACGGCTTCGGCAAGACTCTTTATTATTAGGGAGTTGGCTGAATTAGCGAGGCGCCAGCAGGCTCGTATCCGGGGTCGGGGTCTGGGCAGAGGGAGGCGGGGACTCCGAGGGGATCTCCAAGGTGCCCGTCGCGGAAATAGTCGGAACCTCAACTGTCTCCTTAATAGAATGACGAGGGGGAGAGGTACCCAACAAGCGCACCGTCCCCAGGTTCCCGTCCGGATTCGTTCTCCGTCGCGGTATCCCAGCAGGAACCCGTTCCGCCAGTCGAGGGCCGGACCCTCTGCTAAAGGCAAAGGAAAGGCTAAAGTCACTAAGGAAGCGGTGCAATCCTCCGACTCGGACTCTGATGGTATATTCGAATCCGACCCGGATGCAGCAGGTCCGTCAGAGCTTCCTCCAATTCCTCCCTTTCCGTACCTGGGCCAGGCGGGTCAGACCAGCGGTACCAAGGTCCACGATCTCAATCCTGACACTCCGGAGCGGAATCCTGCCGCCGAAAATCATGGCGCATGTCCTCAAGGTTTGGAATCTCCTTCTCCGGAGAATGGTGCCATGATACCCTCTCTGGAGCCTCCTACTGCGGAGCCTACATCTTCTCCTATCAATTGGGACATTTGTTTGTATCTTAGTCCATCCGGACTTAATAGATTGTACCATTGTATTTATTGTATTTGTATACCGGTCCGTTCGGGCCTAGTCTGTACACTTAGTCCATCCGGACAGTGGCGTATTTCATTAATTTCAAATGTATCATTTATCCAAATGTGTTTTCTCTTTCCTTTTAAGATTTAGCTTGTTCAAGCGCTTCATCTTGTTGTTTGATCAAACTATTTATTCGTTTTTTTATCTTTGCTCATCCCCCGTCGGTTTATTCAAACGATACAGAGGAATTTATTCGTTTTTACCTTGCTCACCCCCGTCAGCTTTATTCAAACAATACGGAGGGATTTAATTGTGCGGAATTGAAAATAAACAAGTATAAAATCTGCAAGCTCTTCATTCATTAAACCAAGTGGACTCCGGCCGGACATACCCTTTGCCTCTGGGAACCGAAGTCAAGTACATGGTGAATAAAACAAAATGGGACCCTAGGCTCAACCCTGGCCAGAGGACCCGGAGCTATAAACTCTACAGAAAAGCATACCTATTCAGGAAGCTCCGTAAAACCTCCGAAGGTTGGTGATGTTCCACCTTCTGGGGATAACCCGTCCGGACTGGTCTGCCAGCTTATAAATCCCGCCCGGAAATGAAGTTGTGACTTGATATGGCCCTTTCCAGTTTGGTGCCAGCTTGCCGGTGGCCTCCTGCAAACTCTTGTCGTTCCTCCGCATCACCCAATCTCCGGGGACGAATGACTCCTTCCTGACGCGTCTGTCGTGATAACACTTCACTCGTTCCTTTACCTTGGCCTCGTGCAGCGCTGCTTGTTCCCTATTTTCTTCCAAAAGATCCAAGTTCAACAGCCTGCTTGATCCGAGTGGAGACCTCGTCCGGCCTGGTCTTCATCCCAAGTGAGAGTCCGGAGACTGGGGACTCCCACTTCGGCTGGTATGACTGTCTCCGCTCCGTATACCAGGCTATAGGGTGATTCGCCCGTGGCGGATCCTTCAGTCGTCCTGTATGCCCAAAGGACACTTGGCAGTTTGTTCACCCAATTTCCTCGTTCCCCCTGCAAACGGGTCTTCAATCCGTTCACAACTGTCCGGTTCGTAACTTCGACTTGACCGTTGGCCTGTGGATGGTAGATGGAGGTGATCCGCTGTGTAATTCCATACTCCTTGCACCAGGACCGAAACGGGTCGTTTTCAAACTGAGCTCCGTTGTCCGTGAAAATATACTTGGGAATTCCGTAACGGCAAATGATGTTCTTCCAACAAAACTTGACGCAAGTGTTGCCACGGATGTTTGTGAGGGGTTCCGCCTCCACCCATTTGCTGAAGTAATCGATCGCCACTATCAAGTACTTGAATCCTCCCGGAGCAGAGGGGAAGGGTCCCACCAGATCAATGCCCCATCGGTCAAAGGGCCACGAGCCGGTGATCCCGACTCTTTCTTCCTGAGGCACGTGGATGAGTGGAGCAAACCTCTGGCACTGCACACATGAGCGGACATACTTTTGTGCGTCCTCAAACAGGGTCGGCCAGTAATAGCCCGTACACATTATCTTCCCCGTGATGGTCCGTGCACCCTGGTGGCTGCCGTTTGGTCCCTTATGCATCTCCCTTACCAACCGATCTGCCTCGTCCGAATCCACGCATCTTAACCATGGTTGGAGGTATCCTCATCTGAGCAAGGATCCGTCCAAAACGGTGTATCGTGGTGCCTTCTGCCGGATCCTCCGCGCCAATGCCTTGTCCTCCGGGAGCTTGCCGTGCTGCAAATATTCAAACATGAGCATCATCTATGACTCTTTTGACACTTCTACTGCTGCAATCTGAGGGGTGTCATAGCTCCGAGCGGACAGAGTCTCCATCATCAAGTTGTTCTCCGGGTCTGGCTTGATTTCCGAGGAAGCAAGCTTGCTCAAAGCGTCCACCTTGTCGTTATCTTCACGGGGGATCTGCGTCACGGTAATGCTACGGGACTTAGTCAGTAATGGTTTAACCGCCTCAAGGTATCTCTGCAAGCTCCGCTCCTTCGCCTCGTATTCTCCGTTCACTTGCTGAACCACTATCTGAGAATCGCTGTAGACTTCTACATCTGTGACCCCTACCTCCAACGCCAGTCGGAGTCCGACTAAGAGCGCTTTGTACTCCGCCTCGTTGTTTGTCACTCGGAAGCTGAACTGAATGGCATATCTGTGTTCTGTTCCCTTTGGACAGGTGAGCAATACCCCTGCCCCACCACCACTTGCATGAGACGATCCATCCATATGCAGCTTCCATCTGTCAGAGGGTGGCTCCGATCCGGACGGATCTTCTGACGGCTCAGTCATCTCCACCAAGAAATCCGCCAAGGCTTGTCCTTTGATGGCCTTCCGGGGCTGATACTTGATCTCATGCTCTCCGAGTTCCACTGCCCACTTCATCATCCTACCTGAGGCTTCCGGTTTCAGCATGATCTGTCTTAATGGATGGTTTGTCAGAACCGTGACCGGATGTCCCTGGAAATACGGCCGGAGGCGCCGGGAGGCGTGAACCAGGGCCAGTATCAATCTCTCCAAAGCAGTGTACCTGGTTTCCGGGCCTTGGAGCGCCCTGCTTACAAAGTATACCAGACGTTGAACCTTACCATCCTCCCGGACCAGGGCAGAATTGATAGCATGCTCTGTTGCGGCTATGTACATAAAGAGTTCCTCTCTGGGCAGTGGTTTGGACAGGGTAGGGAGGCTTGCTAGGTGGGCCTTTAGATCCGTGAATGCTTGATCACATGCCTCCGTCCACTCAAATGGTTTGTCCCCACGAAGTATGTTGAAGAAGGGAAGCTGCTTCTCCACCCCCCGAGCAAGGAAACGACTCAAAGGGGCCAGCGATCCGGTTAACTTCTGCACGTCCTTCACCCCCTCGGAGGTGGCATCTCCATGAGCGCCGATATATTTTCCAGATTTACGTCGATTCCACGAACTGACACCATGAAACCGAGGAACTTCCCTGCATTGACTCCAATGGTACTTTTTCCGGGCCTGAGCTTGAGGTTCACCGTCCGGAGTCGAACATCTCCCGGAGATCCGACAGGAAAGACTCATAAGTCCAGCTCTTAACCACCATGTCGTCCACGTAAACCTCCAGGTTCCGTCCCATTTGGTTCCGGAAAAACTTGTCCGCCATCCTCTGGTATGTTGCACCTGCATTCTTCAGTCCGAAAGGCATTTTCCTGTAACAGAAAGTATCAAAGTCAGTAATAAAAGATGTTTTGGGATGGTCATCCTTGGCCATGGTGATCTGGTGATACCCTCGGTGCGCATCGAAGAATGCCAACACTTGGTACTAGTAATGGCCTCGACCAGTTAATCGATGGAGGGGAGCGGATAGCTGTCTTTCGGGCAGCACTTGTTCAGATCTGTGAAGTCAATACACATTCTCCATGAGCCTTCGTGCTTCTTCACCAGAACTGGGTTGGCTATCCACTCCGGATAGGATATCTCCTCCATGATTCTGGCACTCAGCAATCTTCCCACCTCCGCTCGGACTTCCTCCACGCGTTCCGGAGCAAGAGGTCTCTTCTTCTGCCGTATGAGTTTCAGTTCCGGGAAGACATTGAGTCTGTGAACGGCGATTTTCTCTGGAACACCCGTCAAATCCTCTGTTCCCCATGAAAACACATCCTCGTATTCCGCCAGCAAGTGACGTAACTCTTCCTTCACGTCATCCGGGAGATTCTTTCCCACATTTACTACTCCTTTCTGACCGACCATCATGTCCTCCACTTTGTATGATGGTGACTCTCCATGAATGGCCTACCAAGCTCGCACTGGCTTTTCCCTTATCCGGGTCGGACAGCTTCAACTGGCCCTCTCCGGATCATGCATCCTTGATGGCGGTGAGCATGCAACTCCGGGCGGTCTGTTGGTGTCTCCGAACCGATGCAATACCGTTCTCCATGGGAAACTTCATAATCAAATGGAACGGCGAGCAGATGGCCCGCGCATGTGACAGCCATGGTCTTCCAATGATCATGTTGTAAGGAGACACCGCATCAATGACGGCGAAATTGCATTCCACCGTTGTCCGCTTTGTCGGATCTTGGAAATCCGTCAAAGTAACTTTCAAAGGGATGACACAGAGTGGATGGACGGTTCGTCCGGTGAACCCTGATAGAGGGGAATGACACGGTTTCAAGTTCTGTCACCCAATTCCGAGCTGATCAAAGCATTCTGCAAACATGATCTCTACACTGCTTCCATCATCTACAAACATTCGCTTGATCAGCACTCCTTCCACATCTGCTATCACCACCATCGGATCGGAGTAAGGAACCTGGGGAGGCACTGGGTCCTCGTCTGAAAAGGTGATGGTCTCACTTGCCTTGAACCTCTTCTCTTGTATCTCGCCCGGAGGCACATATCTGCTCTTAGCCTTTATCGCTGTCATGGAGTTGAGCCCGTCCCCAACTATGCCATTGATCACATTAATCATCCGAGGCTGAGCTGGGGCTTGTGCTGGCGCGGCCTGTCTCGCAGCCGGATTGGCTGGGTTGGCTTGGTTTCCTCCCCGGGGGCGGTTGTTCCTCAAATTCCTCTTCCTCCCCTGTCCGGCTGCGGCGGCCGAAGCCGCAGCTTGCCGTGCATCGCCCGCTACACAGTCCCTCAACTGGCCTGCTCCAATCAATCTTTCGATGTCCGAACGGAGCGCCCTATACCCTTCCGTGGTATGACCATGCGACTTGTGAAACTCGCACCACTTATCCGCATTCGCTGGTGCTGGCACGCCAATGATAGATTGCGGGTCCGTAAACAAACCTCGATGAACAGCGAGGATCTCAGTATGGATTTTGGAGAGAGGGGTATAGGTAGGCCGGATAACTGCTGCCGGAGCCAGAACCGCTGCTGCTGGAGTAGGTAAGTGCCTAACCTGATCGTTCCGGGCCGGAGTCTGGGCAGCTGCGGTCTGGGTCGGAGAAACCCACAGTGGTCATCCGGACCAGGTTGGCATCATGCACCGTACAATGCATCTCCACCACCAACTGGAGATGATAATACGATGTCGGCATGTTCTTCATGAGCTCGATGTAGAAGGTGTTGTCCCTCAATCCGTTTACAAAGTTATGGATGATAGCCTTCTCCTACAAGTGTCGGTCCACCACCTTCATCGATGCTGCTATGTACCGGGTGTAGAACTCCCAAGTCGTCTCCGTCTCTAGCTGCCTCATTGCTAAAACTGTGGCCAAGTTTACGAACGTGTGCTTCATAGTGGAGTAGCGCCGAACCAAAGCGATGGCAAAATCCCAAAAATGCCGGAGTGTACCGTTTGGCAGACCTTTGAACCATGCTAAACAGTTACCTCTTAGATACGAAGGCAACATCTTACACTGCAACTCCTCGGGAATGTCTCTTGCGTACATGATACTTGAATAAGTATGGACAAATTCCTTCGGGTCTCCCTCCCTATTGTAGGTTGGGAGTCCGTCCGGAGCCTTGGTTCCGGATGGTCATTTGAAGCTCAACACTTCCGGAATCCAAGGTGATTGAGGTCCAACTCCATTCCGTCCGATGAGGCAGTTCAGACGGTCTTCAATGGAGTCCGGACAGAAAGGCGTCTGAAATTCGAAATCTCCGGGAAGTCTGCCTCCGGAAGGTTGCATCCCGATCATCATCTGCTGAGGTCCTCCGGGAGCACCCATCCCATAGGCCTATTGAACTTGCACTCCCCAATATGGTGGTGCGTTCGGATTCAGGCCGGTGGTCTGCTGTTGGTTCCCTTGTTGTTGGCCCGGAAGTGGATTTGGATTTGGCACACTCTGTTGTTCCGGAGGAAGCATATCGGCTGCGGCCTGACGAGCCGTTTTCCACGATTGGAACTGTTGATACTCCGCCACGTTTGTTCTCAGGATACTGCCCCCAATCCTAGAATCATGGCGCTCACGCTCCTCCGTACTGGTCCTCCGCCCTGATCGACCCTTTCCTGATCGACTCTGAGCGTCCTCTTCCTCCGTGTCGTACTCCTCCTGATTACCCAGGTCCTTCGTTCCTTCCAAGTCATCAGTGTCTCCTTCTGACTCCGCACGGTCTCCGAATTGCCGCTGCTTCTCCGCCTCCCTCGCAGCCCGCAGTCGCTCCCTGTTCTCACGCTGTATTTCAGCCACGTCCGTTCCGGAGTTGCCTTCTTTCCTTTGGCCTTCTCCGCCGCCAAGCACTGTCGTCGACGTTCCTCAGCTGCAGCCTTTGCTTCCGCTGCTGCCTCCTTGGCTCGGAGAACTCGTTCCTTCTCAGCGCAATTGTTGCGGCTGCCCTTCTAGTCTTTGGCCCTCCGTCCGCTTCATCCTCTGGCGGGGGAGGGTTCTTCCTTGGCCGTCCGCGCGGCATGGACGTAACTTATGACTGGGAATGTGAGGTCCCACTGGGCGTGCCAAATGTTTCTACCAGCTTCCAGTCCCGGTCCGGATACAAGGATGGTCTCCGGTTCGGATGAGGTTTCGTCCGTGCTCCGCGGGTTCTCACCTAATAGACCTGCAAAACAACGCCCCGGAGTATCCCGAGAATAGCTACTCTAGCGTGATGATGAAAGAGGGGCTTTTAAATAGGAGAGAGAATAAGGATATATTGAGAGAGTTTAATCTGATAGAACATACATTTCTCCACAAGTCCAAAACTGTATTTATAGGTGTGAGTGGTCAGCCTCCAGCCCAAAGGCAGTGGTCCTACCTGTTTGTCCTTACCAGGGGACAGGTCATATTCATGTCCCCTTTGTCCCCGGATAATGCCATTCTAGCTGACGTCATATGGACCGGACCGCTCTCTGGGTCGGGGCCTGGATATGGGCCAGAGCCCATATCACCAAAATTTACCCAAGAAAATAGGGGAAAAAACTTAGGACGAAAGAAAGAACTAAAATTTGGTCAAAAAAAGTGAGAATAACTATTTCATGTGGAGGACGAAAAACTATTATAAAGGAGGAGAAAGGAGAGGAGGAAGAAGAAATACATTAAAAATCTATTAGGAATAAAGTTTTAAATTGATTAGAAATTAAATTTCTATAAAAAAAAGCTAAAATTTTGCCCAAGAAAATAGGGAGAAAAAATAGGGTACCAAAATTTGATACCAAAAAAAATGAGAATAAAAATACTCATAACTAAATATATTAAATTAGTATTCTGAAGTGGCAATGTTTAGTATAATATCATAATAGTTATCACATATTGGTATATTATTCATATTAGTATTAATTCAACATCGCAAGAACCAGATGGTATAATCCGAATGTTCTTTTAGTAATCAAATGTATTATATAACTTTTATAAAGGAGAAAGAGAAAGAAGGAATATATTAAAAATCTATTAGAAATCAAATTTGAAATCGATTAGAAATTAAGTTTCTATAAACAAAGCCTAAAAATTCTTTTCAAAAAAAAATCCTAAAAATTTGCTCGAAAAAATAGGAGAAAAAATAGGGTACTAAAATTTGGTACCAAAAAAGAAGTGAGAATAACTTTTTAGTATTAATATAGAAATAAACATGGACGGTGTTTTTTGAGAAAGACTCTTAAAAACTCGTCTTTTATTGTAATTTATTGTAAAAGACTAAAAGAGCAACACTCCCCTCTATATAAGAAAAATAGACATGCTATCTTTTTTATGAGAAAAATTCTATAAGAAGTTGCAAATCATGTATAAGAGACCTAGTTTCATTTTAACTAAAAAGTAATCAAATATACCAAAATACAATGAGAAACTCTCTTGTGGTATATAACCTTCATCATAATTTTAATAAGGGATACCTTGTGCCTTACCATAACCCTGTCTTCAGGGCCGGACCTAGTGCAGTGTGGGTTGTGCTGCCGTACGGTGCCCAAAAATTGAAGGATCAAAAATCGAAAAAGAATCTTTCGATTTAAATATGAAACTTTTATGTTTTTAATAGTTACATAAAGAACAACTTTTAGGAGACTGACTTTTTTCATTTTTGTCAATTTAATCAACATTGTGCATTATTTATTTATTTTTATTAAAACCATTGCTTATCAAAATGAATAATGACAAACGTATTAGGTGCGGGAATATTTTAAATAAATGTACAAGATAGGGCTAACAATTCATTCATATTAATCTATTCATTCATTCCGTTATGAAATAATGAAGCCGGATTTCAATTCTGAGGGAAATATAAAGAATAGAATTGTATGGATGAAGGAAGAAATCAGTAAAATGAGAAGCGAGAATCGAGAAAATGAAGTCACCGGCTTAATGCGGGGTGTTTTGCAGGGGTCAAAGAACCTTCATAGCATGGAAGCTCAAAATCTAAAAGATTTAAATTCAGCCATCATTTCCAAACTTGGAGAAGTCGAGAGGATGATTGATTTGCTACGAAACTAGTTATTGATTATTTTATGTTCTTTATAAAAATTCGGTTTATGTACGCTTTTATGTCTTTCTTATATAATTGTATCACAAATGCTCAACAAAATTTTTTATTTGAATTAGTATCATTCAGATCATGTTTTTCCCTCATCACCAACCAAATATTTCCTCCCATTATATCCATGTCCTTCTCTTGTTCTCATATCACGGACGACTTGCAAATCATAAGACCTCGTTTAAATCGGTGGTTGTTTCTGCGGTATCATTTGTGGAGACTATGGTGGCAATTAAAAGGCGAAATTCTTTATCTCCGGCGACAAGTAAATGGAATAATGAAGATGTGACTACAGGCATTTCAGTGACCTCAATCAAATGCAATATGAGTCAAAATAGTCAGATGACACTGCTGAGCAACAGGGCTAGACCTAGCGCAGTGTGGGTTGTACTTCCGCACAGGGCCTAAAATTTGAAGGGGCCTAAAAATATTTTTAAAAATATTATATATATATATATATATATATGTATGTATGTATTTTATACTTTTTTATAAAGTTAGTAATTGTTTTATTTTACTGAAAAAGAATCTTTAATGTTTTTAATAGTTACATAAAGAACAACTTTTAGGAGACTGACTTTTTTCATTTTTGTCAATTTAATCAACATTGTGCATTATTTATTTATTTTTATTAAAACCATTGCTTATCAAAATGAATAATGACAAACGTGTTAGGTGCGGGAATATTTTAAATAAATGTACAAGATAGGGCTAACAATTCAATCATATTAATCTATTCATTCATTCATTTCTGAAATAATGAAGCCGAATTTGAATTCTGAGGGAATTATTAAGAATAGAATTGAATGGATGAAAGAAGAAATCAGTAAAATGAGAAGGGAGATCGAGAAAAAGAGGTCATCGGTTTAATGCGGGGTGTTTTGCAGGGTTCAAAGAAGTTTCGTAGCATGGAGGCTCAAGATCTAAATGATTTAGATTCAACCATCATTGCCAAACTTGAAGAAATCTAGAGGATGATTGATTTGCTACGAAACTAGTTATTGATTATTTTATATTCTTTATAAAAATTCAGTTTATGTACGCTTTTTTGTCTTTCTTATATAATTGTATCACAAATGCTCAACAAATTTTTTGATTTGTTGCATCATTCAGATCATGTTTTTCCCTCATCACCAACCAAAATTTTCCTCCCATTATATACCCATGTACTTCTCTGTTTCCCATGTCACGGACGACGTGCAAATCCTAAGACCTCGTTCAGATCGGTGGTTGTTTCTACGGTATCTTTCGTGGAGACTATGGTAGCAATTGAAAAGGCGAAGTTCTTCATCCTCGGCGACAAGTAAATGGAATAATGAAGTGTGACTATTTGCATTTCGGTGACCTTCATCAAATGCAATAAGAGTCAAGATAGTCAGATGACACTATTGAGCAACAGGGTCGGAGTTAGTGCAGTGCGAGTTGTGCTCCACGCACAGGGCCCAAAAATTGAAGGGGCCAAAAAATATTTTTTAAATGTATTATATATATATATGTATTTCTTTTATTTTTTTATAAAGTTAGTAATTGTTTAATTTTCTGAAAGGTTTATTTTCTTTGAATTTGAGTATTTTAATTTCCAGAAGGATCTTTTTCTCTGAATTTGGGTCTACTAATATCTGAAAGTCCCTTTTTGAATTTATTGTATTTTTTATTAAAATTTGAAGGGGCTAAAATTAAATGCTTGCACGGAGTATCAAAATACGTTGGATCGGCCCTATCTGTCTTTTACAATTGTTTGTGTAATATAATTGATACGAGTATAAATGGAAAACTAGTAATATGTGTTTTAATTCTAGTAAGATTTTAATTATTTTCCATAATAGTTGTAGAATTAGATTTATTATTTACAGATTAATGTTAGGATATTGTGATTTTATTTGATGTTATAAATAAAAGCCTCAGCCTTGTAATTTTGAGAAAGAGATTTATTATAAAGAAAAATGAGGTTTTCCGGATTAATTGACAGTTGTTCAATTTCAAGATTCAGTTGAGTCGCCCATGACAGGTGTTCGTGGTTTCTGGTTAATTGGCTGACAACTGTTCAAGCGATTTTCATATCCCAAAAGTAATATATATATATATATATATATATATATATATATATATATATATATATATATATTCCGCTGCAACAACGTGAACTACCAAGAAAATACGCACCAATAATATATATCATGTATATATATAAGCATTAATGACTCAAGTATTAATAAATAATGTAAGAAAAGATACATATTGATAATAAAGAAGTGCATAGTTATACAAAAATTGTAAAGTTAATATAGTAATTAAGTTTAAGGGAAAACATAACTTTCCAACTTTTAGGAGTTGGTCTCATGAGTGACGGTCACTATATAGTGACGAAAGACTATATTGGAATATGGAATGAAGGAGATTTTTATTTGCAATTTTGACAAAAATGCACTGTTCACACGCGCACTGTTCACTCAGTCTAAAAAATAAGCATTTTAATCTAAAAATAGACGTTAGCAAACATATCCACACAGTCTAAAAAACAAGAATTTTATTCTAAAAAACAACTCGTTAAGCGTGAAATACAAGCATGTTCTAAAAAAACTACCTGTTTGGTCTAAAAAACAAGCATTCAAGGGTGAAATTCAAGCATGCTCTATAAAACCATATTTTCTTGCTTCAAAATACATGAACTCTAAAAAGCAACATGTTAACTGTGAAATGCAAGCATTCTCTAAAAAATAACCTGTTAAGTGTGAAATGCAAGCATGTTCTAAAAAACAACCTGTTTGGTCTAAAAAATAAGCATTCAAGTGTGAAATTCAAACATGCTGAATGCAATTTGCATAAATTGCAAAAAAAACTACGCACGTGAATGTAATTTGCATAATAAACCCCATCACTATATAGTGACCGTCACTTTCAAGACTAATTAAACTTTTAGTATCAATTTCTTGGTTATATAAATTATTTTATGGGAATTTACGGGAAACATTATGTAACAACTTTTGATTTTGAAAATAATATCATTGTAACATAATGTACGGTCAGTATAGAATACTTCATAGTGATAACAAAAAGGATGTCATTAATAAAAAAAATATTATGAATAAATAGAACCAACAACCTTCCCACATTAAATATTCTCTCTTAGTATGAAAGAAATATCGTGACTGGTTCTCAACCGTTTATTTTTGCTGAACCGAATTTTTGAAAAGCTAAAATTTTCAAGAATATCATGTAAGTAATTTTTTTTAATGTATTTAAAGTAATAATAGTACATCTAAATTAAATTAAATTAGTTAAATTATATATTAATATAATTAAATTAAACTGATTTGAAATGAAAATTATTCAGATAAATTATAATTGATGATACGTTTCGTTTCAAAACTTCGTTGTTTTAGAGACAAAATTGCCCTAATATCTGGAAAAGGTTTATACAAAATAAGTCGTGAGGTTTTGTCCACGTCCATACTATGAATTTAATTTCTCTTGAGAAAATTGGTTATGAGTCATGAGCCTGGTTTCCCTCCAATATTACGTCATCGTCTACGTTTGCTAAGAAAAGGAATACCATGTGTACAATACACAGATTCGCAAGTATCTTCTGTGTTTGGCCCTTAGAATGGGCTACAAATTCCACATTTTGTGTCTAAATTCCAACCCCAAAGTATACAACAATTAGCCACTTTTTAATTTGGGTTTTTGTATTTGATAAATTAATCAAAACTATATTATCTATACATTAATTTATATATTTCACATTTTACACAAAATAATCGAAATTTTACTTTATAATTTTTTTCGTAATAGAATACAACCTGATTACATGATATATTTTATACTTGATTTTTTTTAATCAGTTGAGTTTATGTATCTCTTTTTTTCTTTTACAAAAAACTATATTTGAAATTAATTAGTGTCACTTTTTTCCACTTCAATCTGTAATTATTATTTTAGTATTATTAATTATTTGAGATCATCAAAGTTTCATTATTGCATACTATGGAGTAAAACAACAAAAAAGTTTGTGTATGTCGCATTATCCATTGCGTTACCTCATCTTTTCGAGAAAACTTGTTAATTTAGCGATTGGAATCCTTCCTCTTTCAAATACTATTTCATAAAAAAATTAAAAATAATTAATGCATCTTTATTCAACACCATCCTTAAATATACAAGTGCAACTCCGTTGAGGTAAAAAAACAGAATATTCATCTTGGTCTTAAATTCTTGTCCATTTCAACTTATTTAGTGATGTGCTGAACTGTACTGTGTTGATCAGTGTTGTGCTGTGTAGATGAGTGCTGAGTTGTGTTGATCAGTGCTGTGTTGTTCTGATCTTATGCTGCTGAAAGTGTTGAATAGTGTTTATTTGAATTAAAAAAAAGCATACTGTTTATTATTTAAGAAAAATAACAATCTTAGTTAATTAATATTATTTTACAAATCATAAAAAATAGTGTCTATTAGAATTTAAATGTGCTGAGCTAAACAGTGATGTGTTGATGAGTGTTGTGCTATACTATGCTGATGAGTGCTGATCTGTGCTGATCAGGTGCTGACTATGCTGAAATGTGGGGCAATAAGTTAAACTGTGCATGCCCTAAATCGCGAGTTTATGAGGAAAGTAACCTAGCTAAATTTAGAAAGCGTCGATAATGTCATTGCAAAAACAACATTTTTAACGTTTTCTATTGCTTATTAAATTATTCCCAAAAAGAGCTTATTACTTCGTTCTAAAGGAAAACCTCTAGCCAATTTAAGACCACATTCATGTCTCTATCCATTAGATATTTATCGCTCTAGGCCTATATATATGCCCATCATCACCAGTTCCATCACAAGAAAACCTAGCTACAACCTTGTACTTGCATAACCTTTAGCCCAAAAATGGAGCAGCCCGAGAGATGCAAATCAACCCTTATCCAGAAAATAAACGCGCCTCTCCCGCTAGTATGGTCCATGGTGGGTCGATTCGACGGCCCGAGGGCATACAAACAGTTCGTGAGAAGCTGCACCATCACGGAGGGCGACGGTGGTCCGGGGAGTATTCGGGAAATCGAGCTGGTCTCCGGCTTGCCGTCTAAAACAAGCATCGAGAGGCTCGAAAAGCTCGACGATGAGAAGCACGTTGTGGAATTCAGTGTGATCGGAGGAGACAAGAGGATGAAAAACTACCATTCAAAAATGACACTGCACGAATGTAAGAGTGGTAAGCATCAGACCGTGGTTATCGAGTCTTACTGGGTGGATGTTCCGAGGGATAGTAACATGGAGGATACTCGCTATGTTGCTGATTATTTGGCAAGGTGGAACCTCAGGAATTTGGCAATCATCGCCGAGAAAACGGTAGCCCTGGATTTACTGTATCAGATCTAGAAGAACACGTATGGGAATGAAATGCAACCAGCCAGCAGCACTGCAGTGACACTTCAAGGCTTGTGCCGGATCAAGAGTATAAGCATACTACTACATATTTTTATTATTATATGTTGTGAAATTTGTTTTATTTAGAATATGTATCGGAACCTTAGTGCCAAGAACCCAACAATTTCGTGTTGTTGTTGAAACATATGTTTCAAATTTCAATATACCAATTTAATCCATTTGGAAACCGTGCTATTGTAATCCTTTTTTCTTAATACGCTTTTCAAATATAAGGTGGAAATTGGAGTTATTTGAGTTCAAATCGAAGTAAATTTAAAAGTTAAAGCTCCCACTTTAGCTATCTATTAAATTGCATAGGAAATCATGGAAATGTATTTGTAAATTCAAGCAAGAAGGAGGTCTTGGTTTACGGAGTGATTTGGATATGTACAAGATCTTACTAGCAAAACAGGTCTGGAATGTTATCAGCAACAAAGATTCTCTCCTATCTAAGGTGTATAAGGCCATGTACATAAAAGAGAAGGACTTAAGACTGCTAAAACCAAAGCAGGAGGCTCTTGGGGGTTGGAGATCAATTTTATGGGCAAAAGAAGTTGTCACAGATAACTTAGCATGGCAAATGGTGAACGGAAAGAGTGTAACAGTCACAGAATAATGGACACCGATGATTAGAAATCCGTTGACATAAAATGGCGCATGACACCAACAGACAGATTTGAGAGTAAAGCATTTGATTGATGATCATGGGAATTGGAGAATGCCTCTGGTAAGAGCACTTTTTCCTGTAGAGATAGTGCCCCATATCCAAGCAACTCATATTCTCTGACAAAGAGAAGGACATGATAAACCTTTGTAGATTCATAATAAGGATGGAATCTACTCTGTCAAAAAGGGATACCATATTGCCACAACCCCAATAGGCTACCCAGATTTAAGGAGGAAAAGACTATGCAGCAAGCTATGGAATCTCAAAGTTCCTTTCAAAATCACCATCTTCCTTTGGAGAGCAGTTGTCAATGCTCTTCCTACAGCAGTAAATTAATTGCAAAGGAAAATCATTCAGTCTCCAGCTTGTACAAGATGCCTAACTCATGATGAGGATGAAATGCATCTCTTTCTAACTTGCAGGGAATCTACTGACATGCGGAACAGAGCTAATATAAGGGGTGTAAATCACAGTCAACCTTGCAGAAACTTTGGCACATGGCTTCGAGATTGGTTGGAAAGGCAAGTTCTGAAGAAGATTTCATCAAATCTTTGTTCCTCTTATGGGAGATTTGGACTCAACGCTGTAAAAAGGCAATAGAAGTGGCTCAAACAGATCCTATTGGAGGGGTTGTACTAGTTGAGCAAAAGTATCTTCTGGAATTAAGAGAAAAGGTAAGAGATGCAGATTCGAGAAGTAGCACACTGGAGTCTTGGAGCAATTGGGATGATCAGTCTCTAAGTTCCACCAATTCTACTCCAAGAGAGATAACCACAACTATAAAATTTGATGGATCCTACCAAGGTAGAAGACAAGTTGGTAGTGATGCGCGGTCAATCTTCAGACATACCAATGGAAACACGAGTCAATCTACAGGTTCAGACTTCTTTGTATGTGTGACACCAACTTCAGGCTGAGGCAATTTCCTGTTGGAGAGCACTCAGAGCAGCGAACAGAGCACATTCTCAATATGTTCGTATGCTCACAGATTCTACAAATTTAGGGTCGACACTCGATTATCCGGAGTCAACGCCATGGGAAATTAAGAATGTTGTAGAAGAAATTATTAGTTCTTTGAACTGTAACTGTCCTTTCTTTACCATTATAAAAGTTAGTCGTGATAATCTGGATGACGAACACAATGCGGCAATCTGGCTTGGACAAATTATTTGTAATTCTTATTAAGTAATAATAGTGTTTGTATATACATAAAAACTTTTCAACACATAAGTACATATATTGCCTAAATCAGTATGGAAATGATTATGCATCTATTTAGATTAGTGTCTTGTTCTTTGAACTTTTCTAGTAAATCAATACAATTCTTTTAGTATATTTAAACATTATTTTTATTTTTATTTTCAATTTAGTTCAATTTATCTTAAAAACTATTTTAAAGAACGAAACGCGATATATTTAATCAAAATCATATCATCCAACTAAAAACAACATAAAAGTCAACTTAGAAGTTTAGAGTCATAACTGAATAATTCTTACAAAACAAGTGTCTAGAGTCAACACAAGATCTGATCAATACTTCATGTGAACAAAAGGAAACAACATCCAACACATCTCTATTTCTTGCCACCAAACACAGGTGAGTAAGTCTTACCATGGTTAGAGTTCACCAGCTCCCGATCAAAAAAATCGGGAAGCCTCCTCTAAACCTTACCCAACACACCTTGCGGAAGAATCCAACCACCCAAGACAAACTGCCTCCATATGCCACGTATAGTCCAACAACCAGCGAATCCCTCGAATATGAAGCAGCATATATAGAGACGCTCGTCCAAGCGCTACACCGCTCCAACGAGTATGGGTTGTGGTGGGAAGACAGCGGGAAAGTCGAAATAAGCTCGAAATGCCTCAGAAAGTTGAAACATCGTCCGGGAATGGACGGACAGTATTAAGACAGGTGTAAATGTCTCTATAGTGTCCTTACAAGACACATATGCTTATACGATATTGAAGTACACGGCACTTTACTTAAGTGTCTTATTAGGACAAATGTCTCATTAACTACATAACAAGACAATTTTTTGTCTTGGAAGCTATGAATTCTTCTAGTGGAACTGACTTGAGTTGAAAGTAATATGTAAATCATCAGACTCACTGCAACTAGAAAATAAACTTTGATGGAAAATGAAGATTGAAATCTATAAGAATTGCAGAGAAAAGATTACTGCAAAGGTTAATTTTTCATTAACTCAAAACTCCTATTTATATACAAGGATGTCCTAATAGTAATACAAAAAGAATTTCCATAATACAGGGAAATCAAATATTCTATGACTAAAACAAAATATACTACAACTCATATACAATTAATAATAACCAATAATGATCAATCTAAATATTCTCTAATACCCTCCCGCAAGCTCATGTTCGGGCACGAACAAGAAGCTTGGAACGCAAGTCTTTGAATCTAGACGTCCCAACGGCTTTAGTAAACACATCAGCAACTTGATCAACTGAGCTAACATGTCGAACCACAAGGAAACCATCACAGACTTGTTCACGAACAAAGTGAAAATCTAGTTTGATGTGCTTCGAACGGTGATGAAGAACAGGATTAGCTGTGAGAAAAGTTGCACTCAGATTATCACAAAGAACTGTCGGAGGGCCCGAAAGAGCAATATTCATTTCCTTGAGAAGTTGTTGTAACCAGATTAATTCAGCAGCAGCAAACGCAATGACACGATATTC
The DNA here is from genome assembly GCA_948330725.1 of Sherardia arvensis. NCBI lineage: Eukaryota > Viridiplantae > Streptophyta > Magnoliopsida > Gentianales > Rubiaceae > Sherardia > Sherardia arvensis. Next base: position 36,497,832 of record OX415236.1, on the reverse strand, counting down.
GGCTTCAGTACTGGAGCGAGCAACAGCACCTTGTTTCTTGGATGCCCAACTCACCAAGTTGCCACCGTAATACAAGCAAAACCCATGTTGAGAACGACAATCATCTGGATCTGAAATCCATCCAGCATTAGTGTAGCAAACAAGGCGAGAATCCAAAGCCGGGCGGAAATAAAGTCCAGCAGTGATGGTGCCTTTGAGATAGCGAATAATGCGTTTGACAGCAAGCCAGTGCTCAGTTGTTGGTTTGTGTATGAACTGACAGACACGGTTCACAGCATAAGAAATTTCAGGGCGAGTGATGGTAGCATACTGAAGAGCTCCAACAATGCTGCGATAAAGATGCTGATCTGGATAAGGATCACCGGAACTCTAGAGCCGCGAGCCAGGAGTAGCTGGAGAAGAAATAGGTTTAGCACCAGCCATGTTGCTACGATCCAAGAGATCCAAAATATACTTCCGTTGAGACAGAAGTAAGCCTGAGGAAAGATGGTGTACTTCAATGCCAAGAAAAAAATTAAGACGACCAAGATCCTTCAGAGAGAAAACCGAGTTCAGGTAAAGAACAAACTCATCAATGAACTTGGAATGAGAACCAGTGATAATCAGGTCATCAACATAAACCAACACATAAATGACATGATCACCATGAGACTTGATATAGAGGGAAGTATCTGAAACACACTGCTTGAAGCCGTGTTGAAGTAGAGCATGACTGAGCTTCTGAAACCAAGTTTTGGGAGATGATGGGGAATTCAGACAATACAGACCATTCTCAACTATTCCCTTGAGAAGTTTTTGACCCTTAGGATTCTTAACAAAACAATGATCCGTAGTTAATTCAACAGATACATTATTATCTCTACATAATTTTGAAACACTGATGAGATTTTTTGAAACCTTGGGTACAACTAAAACTTCATTAAGAGAAAGAGGTTTATTGGCAACATGCAACGAAGAAAGATTACGAGTACCGATATGAGTAATGGGAAGGGACTTACCATTGCCAACAACTAAGTTGTCAGTGCCAGTGTAGGGAGATTGAAGATTGAGAGCATCGAGGTCTGCTGTAACATGGTGAGAGGCTCCAGAATCCATCACCCAAGGATCAGTGAGAGCCGATGGACTGGTGTACGCCACATGAGCCTGCTTGCGAGCTGGATTACGCTGCTTCTGACGTTCCGCTGATCGGCGATTTGTAGGTGGATAGCCCACATCGTTGAAGCGGTTGTGGCAGTTCTTAGCAGAGTGATAGGGCTTGTCACAGATTTGACAAACAGTGCGAGGAGGATCACTTCCGGTGGCTGCCCCTTCTGACGGCTGAGCAGAGATAGTAGATTGATGCCAATGGGGGTATGATTCAAAATTCACAATATTCTGAATACTTACGTGTTGATCAACAAGTTAAAACTTGGATATTTGCTACGATATCTAGGAATGTGTTTGTTGATGTTCATGAGCTGCATACTTCTCGTGATATTTGGGTTCGTTTACAGTCACGTTTTATGCAAGCTAGTATGGCTAAATCTATGGATTTGAAGGGTAGACTAACTAGGCTACGAAAGGCTGATTCTCAATCTATGGATGAATATTTGCGTGATGTTAAGATGTTAGCAGATTCTCTTGCTGCTATCAAGTGTCCTGTCTCCAATCATGACTTGGTTCAGTCTACACTCTTTGGTGTGGAAGGAGACCCTGATTATACTCATTTGGTCACAACTTTGATTCATTATCCACTGGAGCTGAGTTTCGATGATCTACGTCCCAAGTTGTTACTACATGAGCAACGTCTGAAACATTCGAAGGATCTTGCTGAGACGTCTTCCCAGGCATTCGTGGCCCTACAGTCATCTGATTCCTCATCTACTGGACCAAGAATTCAGGGGGTGGCAAGAATAAGAACAAAAACAATCGCAACAGAGGAGGTCGTGGTAACAATAATCGTGGAAATTTAAATCGCTCAGAAGGATCAACGGTAGGCAGTGGAGCTGCAAATAACAACAGAAATCGTAACAATGGTATGAGTAATATTTCTGATTTGTCATGTTCATTATTGCCTTTCACCAACTGTGTTACTAATAATGCGTGCTCAGCAGGAAGTAATTCATCCAATGGCAATTTTAGCTCTACTCTCTCTCCCGATTCTTGTTGTTTCTGTCTTACTCCAGGTCATGTAGCACAGTTCTGACCTCACAGATATAATCCAAATTTTGTGCCCCCTGGTCAAAATAGTGTTACTAGAGCTTTCGCTGCCCTGTCTGTTGGTGGTGAAGCAAATGACTCTGTCTGGTATCCGGATTTCGGGGCTGCTTCGCACATGACTCATCAAGAAGGTAAACTCTCTTTTACAGCTCCATATCATGGTTCAAGTTCTGTTGTTGTAGGCGATGGTACCACTCTCCCAATTAAACATGTTGATACAATGGAAATTCAAACACCCTCACACCCACTTAGTTTATCCTCTGTTTGTCATGTCCCTGGTCTTAAACATAATCTCCTCTCTGTCAATAAGTTGTGTAAAGAAAATGCATGTATTATGAGTTTTGATGATTCTTCTATTTGGGTTAAGGACAAGAAAACGGGGGAGGTGCTTCTAGAGGGGTCCAGTAAGAATGGAGTCTATCCAATCCAACCAGCGTTTGTGAGTCTTCAGTCATCCGTACCTGCTTTTCTAGCCACTAAGGAGTCTGGTGATATTTGGCATGCTCGTTTGGGTCATACATCCTCTAGAGTTATAGGGAATTTAATTTCAAGTAATAAAATTTCATGTACTTTGAAATTTCATGACGATTGTGTTTGTTGCAAATTGGGAAAAATTCATCGTTTACCTTTTGAAGCAGTTCAACATTCTGCTCCATATCCCTTGTATATGATTCATAGTGATATTTGACAATCTCCTGTATTATCAAATCAGTCTTTTTGATATTATGTTGTGTTTGTTGATGATTTCTCACAGTTTTCATGGGTTTATCCTTTACGTAGAAAATCCGAGGTTTACTCACAATTTCAAAATTTTCAAAAGATGGTTGAGAATCTGTTTAATTGCAAAATTAAGATTTTCCAAAGTGATGGAGGTCGTGAATTTGATAATTCTTCTCTTCTCCAACATTTTACTGAATGTGGAATAATTTTTCGTAAATCATGTCCCGGCACACAAGCTCAGAATGGAGTTGCTGAACGCAAACACCGCCATCTCATCAAAATGGCGCGCACAATGCTTGTTCAGTCAGATCTTCCTGCTCAATTCTGGGTTGATGCCGTGTTTCAAGCTGTTTTTATTGTTAATCGTTTACCAAGCTTGAACTTAGGTGGTGTGTCTCCATTTGAAAAATTGTTTCATCGTTCTCCATCTTATGATTTTTTTAAAGTCTTTGGTTGTGCTTGTTTTCCTCTTCTAATGGATCCTAAAATCAACAAATTACAACCTAAATCAAAACATTGTGTTCTCATTGGTTATGCATCTGATTATAAGGGTTATAGGTGTCTTGATCCTCTCACTGGTCGAGTTTGTGTTAGTCGTCATGTTCTTTTCCATGAAAAACAATTTCCCTATTGTAGTCTCCTTCCTTCTCAGTCGAGCTTACCTTTTTCCTCACCGCTTGGTCTTTCTGAGGGTTGGTCGCCTACTGTGGTGTCTACGGGATCTAGTTCGTCTACTCAGTCAACATTCCCGTCATTATCGTCATCTCCTTCTCCAGTGTCTCCTCCTCCTATCACGTCACTAGTACGTTCTGTTGAGTCACATCCTATCTCGCCCTCTTCCGCGTTGCCTTCTAGCTCACCTCCAGTTACGATGGATCCCGTGTTGCCAGAAATTATGGATAGGTCGAGTTCATTGTCTAGCCCGGTTACTGAGTCAGCCTCTCATGTCTATCGATCTCCCGCGTCTAGCCCGGTTCATAGTCCGGTTGTATCTGCGTCTCCTGAGCTTCGATCTGCTGACTCTAGTTCCTCTCCGTCACCGTCTAGTGTACCTTCCCAGTCGGTCATCCATCCGAGTGTTTCCTCTCCTATTTTGCCTTCCATTGCCTCTTCCTCACAGTCGTTGGTTTCCAATGCTCATCCCATGGTTACTCGTCTTAAAGCTGGTATTTCCAAGCCTCGTCGGTTAATGAATTTAAAATCAGATATTGTAGAATTAGAGCCTTCTAATTTCAAACAAGCGTCCAAAGATTCTCGTTGGCGACAGGCTATGCTTGATGAGTATAATGCACTACTTAAAAATAATACTTGGGAGTTGGTACCTCGCAACTTCAATCGCAATGTGCTTGGATGTAAATGGGTGTATAAAATTAAATACAATTCTGATGGGTCATTGGAGCGGTTTAAGGCCAGACTTGTTGTTTTCGGAAATCACCAGCAGGCAGGTATTGATTATTTTGAAACTTTCATTCCTGTTAAGCCTTACTGTGCGATTGGTTCTCACTCTTGCTATTTCTCTTAATTGGACTGTCCGTCAACTTGATGTTAAAAATGCATTTTTGCAAGGTTTTTCCATGTAAATATTGAGTAATATGAGAGTCAGGGCTACCACATTGGTACGCTTTTATCATTATCTGTACAGACTTCAGATGCACCGATGTTTCCTCCACTATCGACTCCTCCTCAACCATGGTTATGGAAGATGACATGGTTAAGGTGGTAGCCTGGCATGACAATGAGTGGGTATACAAGTAAATACTTGTAAACCTTAAACTTTCTCAACTGAATTCTGATCCTTAGTTTAAAGCACTGACATTGAAGAGTTGGATTGACATTGCAGCCAGCTCGTGGTGGATTTGGCGCATCTCGTAGCGAGAAAGTGTCCCGGGGTGGCGGTGGAAAGAAGCGGCGACCCATTGGAGGACTTTTGCAAGGACAACCCTGCCGACGAGGAGTGTAAAGTTTACCAATATTAAGTTTCATTCATATCATTACATATCAGCCAAGAGAATGGCATTTTTTAGGATGATTAATTCATATATTGATCATCTCCTGATTCTATTCTTGATGATTTTCTATCTGTAAAGAGAGGAAGGGTTATATACATGTACGTGATCACCAGCTAATACATTACTTTGTAGCTGAGATTTTTCAAGTAATAATAATACTATTTGCTTGATATCATTTCTGATCCAATATAATCAATTGAACAAATCAAGATGAAAAAAATTAAAAAAAATTAGTTTGGCAGAGTTGGGATTACTCTCCCCACAGTGGAAGTAAGGTACACGGATTTGACAATTTAAGCCGAGTGTTTCATCAGAGACACAGCTCTTCCGACGCTGTTGAACGCAGCTAAGAACGCAATGGAATCGATGATCGGTCTTCTTGGGATAAAATTGGTTAAAAAGGTTAAGAGTTCTAATCAACCCAAATTATTTGTCGTTTCTCTTTCTCTATAACACTAATCATTCTCTCCGATGAAAGTAATTTACTAAGTGAATTTTGTAAAAATGGATCGAAAATCAATCTTTCCTGACATTCAATCTGATTTAATTTGAAATTTAGCATTTGAAATTAATCTTCTTCCTTTTTAATGTGAAATCAATCGATGATGGTTGAAATGTATAATAATCAGCGGTAAATATATTTGTATACGTATAAGATATTTCCTAATTAAATTATTTTTAATTGATGTAACATATATCACTCAAAATCAATTATTATACAATTTTATAAACAAAATAATTTTCTTTCTTCTTCAAACAAAATAAATGATAATTTTTGTTTAAGGTGATCGGATTTAAGGTTATACATAATATTCTCTCTTGATTATCTCATATGGACGACCATGATGATGGTAGAATCAATTATTTTCAACCGATATTTCCTTACCTTTACATTAAGTATATTTAACTAATTTAGTTAACTTATATTTCAAATTACTTTTACTGATATTTAGTTAACCAATATTCAACCAAATGTTATTGTTATCGATATTGTGTTTGATTTCACATTTTTACATATATTTAAACTTTTTTAATATATCACATTTTTAAAAATTGTGTGTATCGCGCAACACTAGAGGAAGTTTAACTAGTATATTCAATAATACGTTTCAGTTCATTTTCATTTTCTTTTTCTTTTATCTAAACCCCTGGTCTGAAGGGTTTCTCTCACAGTCTCACAGTCTCGCCTTCAAGGTAAGCTGTTCCTTCTCGTTTCTTCATATTCTTCCTCGAGAGATGATGCATTGGTTCTTGTTTAACCTATCAATTGTCCACAGATCCTCCCTCCCGATTTGCGGGACGCTGTAATGCATCCTCACCACTTATTAGAGGTCTATCATCCATCCCCACTTCACTAGATCCCCCCTTCTGCCGGTTATCTCTAACATTCTCCTCGTCAGGTGGTTTTGGACCCTGAGAAACCAGGTAATATGTTTTCTTCTTCTTCATTTTCTTCTTCTTCATTTTCTTTTGGGGTTTGGTTAGAGGCGAATGTAGGTTAGAAATGCACAGGTGGGAAGAGTATGGGTGTGATAGGCTTTGTTGTTGTGAACGTTTAATAATATGTGTGGTGCGGGAGCGGATTCAGGTACTTACTGACTTAAAAATACAGCTTGCTTAATTGATTGTACGCGTGGGACTGAATATCCCCCAATTGTACAATGTTGAGAGGATTTCAGCAAATATACAGCTTACTGAATATCCCACACCTGAAATTCTTGAAAAAATAAAACTAATATAGTAATGAAGGTCAGATATGATCCTTGTAGCAGACCCACATTTTGAAATGAAGGATTAGTGTATGATCCTTGGCATATTATGAGATACTTTTTTGCGATTAACAAAATGCTTCCAAAATACGTTAGTTGTGGGAGTTTGATGGAGCTGCTTGTCTTTATTTATCTTTTATGTTTGTATTGACTTGTAAAGTAATGGCAGGTATTTAATCCTCGATCTTGGGCGTCTGCTCGGGTAATGACAGCTGACCAACGTGCTCAGCTCCTTAAGCGCCTTGCTCTTAATCATCCCCACAAGAAGCTTTCCTTGAATGAGTGCCGAGAGATAGCAAAAGATCTCAATTTGACCCTAGAACAGGTATGTTTCAGTCTTATTGCTGAGCTTTTCTAGTTTTCAGTTGTCAGCATTTAGTTTCTGGTTACAAAACAATCATTTGAGATGGGTATATGCTTCCAGTTAGCTTATTAAACCTCTTCGTGCAACTTGACTTGGCATTCATAATAGTTTGATGAGGTTTCTGTATTTGATGAAATATAACCTCATCTTATTGTAGTACAAATTGATCCTACTGTCAGGTTGTTCGTATTTATTATCATAGGCGCCAACAGTGCTCTAGACTCTCTGAAGATTCTGTAATGGAATTACCAAAGCGTCAACGTCTCTCTTCACGGAAAAGACAAAGATATATTGAAGGAAATTCTTTAAGGGATGTCTATCTTGCAAGTGAAGAAGGGACTCTTAGTAATGACGAGCCCGCATCATTAGCTGCAAACAATGTTCAGTTAACAGAGAGACAAAAATCATTCTTAAAAACCTTGGGGGATCATGAAACTAGTCTGCTAGAAGATCTCGATGGTGATCAATTGCAGGGAACAGAAGAGCAAGAATCAAGTGAAGATGATCAATTCCTTATTCATGATTGTACTCTGTCAACGCTTAAGCCTGGACGAAAACAAAGATTTTCATGGACTGAAGAAGCTGAAAGGTAAATTGTGAAGATCACATGAGAAAATGATTTGCATGATAGAGTACACCTCGAATATGTTTTCATAATATTTTTATGGCTCCAAAATCATGTTCTGGGTATCTTTGTTAAGACCAGTTTTTGTCAATTAAGCTTCTTTGTCTTGGTGCAAATTGTTTGCTGCAGACATTTGATTCTGAAAATCAACTGGAAGTTAATAATATACCTTGTTGATTTGTTCTGCTTTTAGGCAATTGGTGATTGAGTATGTCAGGCACCGTGCTTCTGGTGGGGCAAAATTTAACCGCACAGATTGGGGTTCGCTTACCAATCTTCCTGCATCACCAGAAGTCTGTCGAAGAAGAATGGCTGCTTTGAATGGTAATTTGCAGTTCAGGAAAGCAGTAATGAGACTTTGTAATATGCTTGCTGAAAGATACACGAGGGAACTTGAGAAGTTCCAGAAACATTTGTCAAACTTTGAAAGCACGAGAGTATTTGCTCGCAAACCCAAAATGCAAGTGAATCGTGCTCAAAGTGTTGACCATAACGATGAATATAATGTGGAATTGGAAGATTGTTGGGATGATTTTGAGAATAGTGATATAAAAATGGCCCTGGAATACGCTCTGAGATTGATAAGGGCGTCTAAGAACTCCTCAAATCCAGTTGGCTCAGATGAATGGTTTGGTGGACATGTAAGTTATGTATGCCTTTTTTACAAGTCCTGAAAAAGAAGGGAGCTTTTGGGTGTGCTAACCTACTTTGCAGTGGAACTATGGTCTCTGGGATTAATTTCTTTCCCTTTCATTGGTTGCTTATGACATACAAAACTTTTACTTTAATTCAGCAGGCTTGAATCGAGTAAAATTATAATTATTGTCCACATGCCATTTTAGGTTCTACTCCTTACTATAGTATACTGAATAACAACAATTGGCCTATATGTGGGGGTAGGCGCACAATACTGTAATCTAGTTGCTTTCTTCTCATGCCATTTGTAACTGTTGGTTTCATGCGGAATATTATTAACTAATCTAGGCTGCCATTTCCCATTCATGCCTGCAGGAGGTCCATAGAGTTGAAGGTGCTCCATCTGTTCCTCTAAATCCAGGGAATGAGTCTGCTGGACATAGAAGAAAGCTTCCTGCCCGAAGATCACGTTCTCGTCATATCGCTCGAAAATTTAACAGGCTTTTGAATGAAAGCACTAGAATGAGTAGAAGAGTGTATGAATCTGTTGCAGTATCTAACGCTGCTCAACTTTTTAAGCTTATCTTTCTGAGCACCTCAATAAATGCTAAGGCTTCACAATTACTGGCCAAGACACTGAGGCGCTATTCTCAACATGATCTTTTTTCTGCCTTTAGCTACTTATGGTCCGGAAAGAAGTTGTATTGGAGAACTGTTTCACCTAGAAAAACTTAATGAGTAAGAACAAATCAATCCAATGTGTAAACTAAAGTTTACTATATCTCCAACTATCCAATGTGGAAATAGTGTAGGATATAAAGTCAATAAGATGGAAACTACTAGAATATGAAAAAGGGAGAAAGTTTTAATTAATTTTACAAAATGTTAAGCTGTGCCTAGGCTAAACCTGAGGGCAAGAGATCTAACCAACTTCTCTTATTAAGATACTTGTGTTTGTATACAAAAACACTTTTATTAGTTTATGTGGAACTTCACTCAATAGTACTATCCAGAACCTGAAGCAGTATATCTTTATACAGGTTTCTGCTTATGACTCCATTCATGTTGTGGATACCTTATATCGCTCGAAGTATTTTTTGGCATCGGTAGCTGAAGCTGATCAAATCTCCAAGGCGAATCCTTCATTACTTTCCCAAGGAAATATGGACTGTGGAGATGATGTGTCTAACTTGCAGGATGAGATGGAAAGGACACCGTATTACAATACTGAATCGTCCTAAAGAGTTTATTTCACCATTGAGTGATATTAGAACCTCCGCTGAACTCATAGATTGCACAAATCCCCTTTTCCTGGATCAGCAGTTCATGAGGTATAGTTTCTGGGATTCGCTAATCACAGATTGCATCTCTTGATGATGTGAAGTTTCTTTAGCTTCTGTTCATAATATTTTTTCTAGAATGTCGCAATCTATGGGTATACTAGTATGCAATTTTCTCGCCTAAATGATGTATTGTTTCAGGTCCTATGTTGGACAATGTTTGAGAGGAACAAGCTTGAGGAAGAGTACAACACCATTTGAAACCATGTTTTGTGTGCTTTAGATAAATGCAGATCTTGGCAAGATGGCTGCTACGGCTCAAGAGTGTGCTCACTATCATTCAGGAGACGGTACAGTTTTTAATTCACTATCATTCCCTGAGTGATGATTTTGTTATACTTTTAGTTTTGACATGTTTAAATATGACAAGATAAGGCCTGCGATTGATCTGACTTTTTGTGGTGCAAGTTTTGTTTTGGCGTATAAGTGGAAGTAGAGACATATTTCGGAAATTTGACAGTTGGGATATGAGAAAAGTGCCGGAAAGTTTTAATATGACTACAGACGCCTGCAAAAACTTGATATCCTTATCTTAGGAATTAAAATTCCTGTAGTTTGACTAGTTAAATTTTCATAGATTCAAATGCTTATGCATCTTACTGTAATAAAATATTGTTGGTAAATGTATAAAATTTTAGGAATTTTTTTGGAGCACGTCTTAGGGTTGAAGATGGTTCGTTCTTTCGTGTTTAGGATCTCAGCAAACTTTCACTTCAAAGGTTCAGACACTACAGTTCAGGTATAAAACATGGCAAAGATCGAGTTTTCTTTTATTTTACTTCTTTAGATTGTTACTAGCAAACATGAAAGAAAAAAAGTTGGAAAAAAGTGTGCCAAATACAGTGAATCAGAGGGAGTATATTATATAAATATACCTCTATGATTGTCAGCCCTCTACGACCTTTTATATCAATCATATCATATATTTGATGCTCGATAGGAAGCTCCATGAGCTGCTCAGTGATTTCAGCTCTCTTTCCTGATTTTGGTTGTTCAGTCTCAAAGTTATCATTTTTTTGTGTGGATGATTTCAGCTCAAAATGTTTCTGCGAAAATTTCTTCAGCAAATGCACACACTTAACTACCTGCATTACAAACCAAGTGATAGCAGCGACAAACTATATGAGAAAGTTATCAAAGAGAAACTCATTCGACTACCTTGTGCAAAACCTCCTCAGATGGGAGGGAGCGGGAGGGAGAGAGGGAGGAAGGGAGGGAGATCCAGTCATAGCTTCATTTACTCTTTTAGAGCAAGTCCAACAGTTTTGCTATAATAGCAAATTTGCTCAAATATGGAGAATTTGAGCCTTTTTTGAACTCCAACAGATTCTCCATCTCATTCTCCATAATAGGAAAATTGAAGAGAGAGAAGGTTTGCTTCTCCAAATTTAGAGAATGAGGGAGAAGATTTGGAGAAGTAAAATTTAATGCTACTTGCATTGCTTTTTGTTGTTTCATTCATTAATTGTTTCTCTTCAATAATTTTAAATGATAATATCTCAAAATAATTACAATAAAATTTTATCAAAAATATATATTCTAAAAATATGCATAAAAACGATTGTAATAAGATCTCATATGACTATTTTTACATGTACATATCTATTGATATTTAATAATCAAATATAATCTATTTTTCAATATAAATTTACTAAATTTTAATTTCATAAATATATTTATTTTGACGTTTGTTTATAAGTCATAACGTCTAAACTAAAATTTTCTTTTGGCAAACATTTTATTTTAATGATTGAAACAAAATAACTTGTAATAAATAATTAAAAAGAGATGAGTCTAATTATTCATAATACTATTGTAATTCGTAATGTGTTATTTTTATAAAATATGTTTTTATAATTTTATATTATGGAGTAAGTAATGTCAAATATGAAATGTTATTATAACTTTTATTATAAGTTCATTATTTGTTTGTTCATTATTATTTGAACTTATTAAATATATGACTTTAAAAATAGAAGAAAATTGGATAAATATGTAGTATTAAATGTAGTAATAAATTTTAGGGAATGAAGAATGGAGAAACTGTTGGAGTTGAGGCAAAGAAATATAGGGAATATGAGGTTTGCTTCCCTATTATGGAGAATGTGAATGGAGAAACTGTTGGACTTGCTCTTAGTGTCTCTTGCTAAATAATTAAATACACTAAAGCATTGCTAACCAACAGCTTAAGAAAGTTGGGAATACACTACAGCATTGCTAACAACAGCTTAAGAAAGTTGGGACTTGGGATTATACATTTCTAGATATTTGAAACAGAATCCTACAGCCAGACTGCTCAACAGCTTAATGTTTACTCCACAACATCAAGAAATTAAGACAACGCGGCTGGAATTCAAATATCCTTATATCGTATTTTAATATTATTTTTATTCTAATTTGAACAAGAAATTTTTCAATAAAATATCTTAGCTAGCGTCAACATTTCAGATCACAAGATACCAGCATTAATTATGCTAGGAACCGAGTTGCATAGCATTTTGGCCAAAGAGCTCCAATACCAAACACACGAGTTAACTTCAGTTTCTAATGATGCACAGACTTAGTTTTAAAAAATGCATCCAATAAGATTATATAACCAACAGATAAATATTCTCAAAATCAAGCAAGCCAGGGATGAATAAAATGGAAGCAATATAATCATGATTAAAATACTGAGATGGAAAGAATAGAGGATGACGAAGCCAATGTACCAACATTGGGAAAAACCCCCTGAATTTCAGTAACTGTGTATTCGAACTGAATTTGTAAGGGTTTTGCAGTTCTTACTTTGTCTCTTTCTTTGGTATCACAGTCCTCAACTAACTGAGCAGATTTCAACTTGCCATACATCTACATAGTGTGGAAACAAAGAAAAATTGAAGTCCCAACTTTTTAAAAATAATTATTCAACGCAAGAGAGAGAATGTTTACCCTTCTCCAAAATCTATGCCCAGATGCTCCTCGATAACCAAGGTTTTTTTTAATATCTGATACAACTAGAACCTGGAGAGACGGAAATCATATGTATGACCTACGAAATCTGTACAGAACAAAACCTGAATTTGAATGATAAACTAACCTTTCCAGGAGCTTTCTCCAGTTTTTCACATACAGCTTCCAATGCGGGTAAAAAGTCATTCACTTTTACGTCCTCTTCAATGTGTTCTTGGCAAAAGGCATCATCATTTTTATTAGCTGCATCCCCGTTGTCAAATTCATCAACAAAGGCCTTGTCGTTTCTGACAATTTCAATCCTCTGTTCGCAACCCAAATGCTTTGCATAACGATACAAATACACCATATTGGTTACCACATTTGAATTCTTGTATTCACCTTCTCCGCAAGCTCCTTTGGTCCTCACCACAGTTGACTGCCTCACTATCAACCCCTTAGTCTCTAGCTTCTTCAATTTGTAAAAGATGTCATTCCCTTTAATTTTCAGTTCCTTTGCAAGTTGATTCTGTGTTATCCCATTATATCTGCAAGTAAAGTAAACCAGAAAAACCTATTGAATAAAAGAATTGCAACTGTCAACAAAGCCATCTTAAATGCCTAGTACATGAAATCAACAAATATCACTACCAGTACCTGGCAACGGCAAGGCGATCGAGAATAGAGCGCTCTATGTCACTCACACTTGAGCTATACATTCCAAGGAAATCGCTGCGCATTCTCTCTGAAGCTGCAATCTTCAAATCCATCTCCTCGCAGGTTTCGACGGACTGAATGGCACTGTCCTGAGGGCTGTAGGGTGACCCTCGGAGCTGGAATTGCAGGCCGGGAAAGCTGAGGAGGCTGGACCATACGGCGGCCTTGACGGCGGGGCAAAGCGGGAGACCGTGGGCGGCGAGTGAAGACTGGAGCAAGGACCAAAGCCTGCCGAGGTTCACCCCACCGGCTCCCTCGGCGCATATCTCTTCAATAGCTGAGCACACCACTGAATCCATGGAAGCTTTACACCATTTCTTGGTGAAGGCTTGCCCAGGAGATATAGGATTAAAACCCCCAAATAAGTAGTTCGCGCCAATACTTGTCCCACGGTTTCGGATCAATAGGGGTCGGGTAATCTGTGCCTTCCTGTTTTGCTGTTTTGTGTCGGATCAATAGGGATCATGCAGCTTCTATTTATTTACCTTTTCTGCTCCACGGGTACTTTAGTCTTTTAGGGCCTCTTTAAAACGATGCTCATTTTTTTTTGAGCTAAAAATAATTAAATAAAGTACATTTTATAACCCTTAATATTTAAAATGTACAATTTATAACCTCTAAAATTAAAGTGTTAAATTCATAATCTCTTAAAATTAGGAATGTATAATTCATGGCGTTTTGCCAAATTTTATAATGACACAGACTAGAACAACTCATGTGTGCGTCACGTGACCAATACTTATCAATTTATCGGGGTATTTATGAAATGCGTTGACAATTGATTAAATTTTTTTTTTTAAAAAAATCTAGATTAAATCTTCTTCTTCTAGAATTCCCCAAATTAATCCAAACATAATTCTCGAATTCCCCTGATCCGGCCGATTTCAACGCCAAATCACCCCACCGATCCAGCAGTGGTGCAGTCGCTCAGCTCGAGACTCGCAACGATGAGGTGTTAAGAGGACTGGCGCGTGAGTCGAAAAAGAACCTCGCATTGATTTCTTCGATTGCTAGCGTGCCGGAGGGACCAAGATTAGCACAGCAGATCATGTTTTGAAATCTCCCATCTACACGTCTTTTGTGGACGTATTCACTGGAGAACTTTCTAAGAATTTGAAGAGAGTTTCGTTTCCGGCATCATCTACACGGTTAATGCATTTACATAAATACCCTCAATAAATTGGTAAGTTTTGATCACGTGATGCGTACATATGTAGTCCCAAACGGCGTTATGACATAATTTGCCAAAACGTTATAAATTATACATTTTCAGTTTTAAGGGGTAATGAATTCATCAGTACTTTTATTCTAGGGGTTATGAATTATACATTTACAATTTTAAGCGGTTATGAATTTAGCACTTTTATTTTAGGGGTCATAAATTGTACATAATATTAAGGGGTCATAAAATGCACTTTATTCATAATAATTTTTATGTGCAAAATATTATAAAGTTCATCTAGAAAAAACAGCATGTTCATTTGAAAAATGTTTCAAAAATATTTACAAGAATGTTGATAGAGTTCCAAAGGAAAATAGTATACTTTACTTTTATAAAGGTTGATAAATTGTATATATATATATATATATTAAAAGGTTTAGGAAATTCTATAATAATATATTAATAGAAAATTGAATATCATATTTAAGAAAGACATAATAAAATTGAATGAAGTTGAATGGATCAAAATTACAGAATTAAACAAATCAATTGAAAATCACAGAAAATCGATCGGAAACAAATTATAAAATAGGTCTAAAATAATAAGAACCATACATATAGAGCCAAACAAAATCATAAAATATCATAAATAAAAATAGCAAAAGAATAAGTTATGGTATGATAGACGGAAAACATTTCAAGTAAATACAATTAAACTATAATCACAAAATTAACCTATAATTAATTCTTAACTAAATACATTACTAAACATTGTGAGGTCGGAGTAGGCAGAGTAAAAGAAAATCATGAGTTGGATTATTATGTATATGGTGCAAGCATGAAGTGCTTTTCAGGTCTCCAAACGGTAGTCTTTTTTTTTTTTTTTTTTTTCTAAATGCAGGTCCACTTTATTTCTGCAGGTCCAAATTAAATCAGAAATGACAATAATGTCCCTCTTAATTTTTTACTATAATTCACGAAAAGTAATTTATAATTTGGACACGTGTTCAATCATTATATAGATGAGTTTATGCATTCAATATTAGGGTTTTAGAAATATATTTGTAAAAATTAATAAACGAATGAAGGGTAATTATGATATTTTCCCACTTTTTTTGGACCTGCAAAAGCAAATAGGACCTGTATATATCAAGCACCTTTTTTTTTTCCAAGTCCAAATGGCAGTTCCACTGATAGTTTTGGCCTTTTCATAGCTTTACTTGTGACAGACAATACACCAGAAACTTAAGAGTACACATAACTGTTGCATCTAACCAGAATGATTCAGCCACCAAACTTTCGCTTTTTTTACTTCAGACATAAGCAAATGCACATCTGCTTCAATCTATAGTCTAGTGTTTGCAAGGCTTCCAATCAAAACATCAAGATGTAGCAAATGAAACATCATCAAATTAGTCCCACTGAAGCCACAATGCCTCCTCATCATCCACTTGTTGTCTCAAACAATCTCCGGAAGTCGCGCGAAAAGTACAGCAAAGGAGAAGAAAAAAAGATGAGTCTCCTCAACAAAAAGAAACTCATCCCTATCATTGTATTCATCCTGGCTTTTGCTTCAGTGCTGACTGCTGAGGCTTCTCAAGATCACCATGGTTACCTCATCTTCTCAAGCTCGCTCATCTCCTTCATCACCTCATACTTCACAGCACAGCAATGTCTCGCGCTCCTCAAAAGCAAATTCTAAGAGTATGACTGAGAAGGAAAGGCGATTTCTCTTTGATCTCATAGCCCTTAAATCTCCATGCAATCTTCTGGTTTTTGGGCTTGAACAAGATTACTTCAGCCTTCCATCCCTAAATGCTGGTGGAAAGACAGTCTTTCTAGAAGATGATCCTGAAAAGGTTAAAAAGATGGACATGGCTGATAATACTACTTCATCAGTTTACAGACTGGAGTACCCTACGCTAGCCAGAGACGCTTTCAAGGTGTTGAAGCGCGCAAGAAACGACAAACATTGCTCACCAGCATCATCTTTACCTCTCAAAAACTCAAGATGCATTTTGGCATTAAAACAGCTTCCTGTAAAAGTGCAGAAGCTGAAGTGGGATGTGGTGGTGGTGGATGGACCGTGTGGCCATGGACCAGAATGTCCAGGTAGAATGGCTTCCATCTATACAGCTGGTTTGCTAGCGAGAAAACATCGAGGAAGCATGACAAATGTATTGGTTCACGATGTAGTCTTGTATACAGAATGATAGAGATGTGGTTTTCATGGGAGTTCTTGTGTGAAGATAACTTGGTGGCTTCAAAGGGGAGTTTTTGGAATTTTCGTATAGCAGGAGAATCGAATGGCTCCGTTTCTACCACATTTTGCTCAGAGCCTAAGAATTCTTATCAGTCTACTGACCTTAGTAGTTAGTATAAATGAATGTATTTATGCATTACTCTAGACAAGATGAAAGGTGTGCAATTTTTTGAGTCATTCATTCTCCCTACAATTGTATCCTCATTATCCACACATCACCATACACATAGAACTACAAGACACTAGCTCTTGCTTTTACAGTTTTTTTATGTGTGGTAAGGCAATGAAGACAACTTTTTATGCTTTGATTGTGCTTTTAAAATTAAGTAAGACAGATAATCTAGAAATTATGATCACCATCAGTATTTTTTCTTAAGAGTATCTCATACCTCAGTACTAGAAAGACAATGCCAGAGTCAGTGAGCCCATCCCCTCTCCCCTCTTGAAAGATTTATACAATAAAGTATAATGACAGTCAACCAAGAAAGCATATAAAGAAACACCAAGTTGAAGTGAGAAATCTGGTTCAGAAGGATTTGAAAAGAACATAACAAGCTCTGCAACATGAAAATTATACGGATTCCATGTAAACAGTTTGGGGATGGATCTCTCTGAACTTTCCCGAAAATAATGCACATATTTCTCAGTTCTAGTGAGACTATCTAGCCAAGGTTATTCACGTCACATAAGGGTCTATTTAATACGCCTTAATTGAACTGAACTGAAAAATACTAAATTGAACTGAAAAATAATGAACTGAAAAATCCTGAACTGAATTGAACTAAAATTCATTCAATTATTTTATAACGAATTTAATTTAAAATTTTGATTCCAAACGAGCCATTGAAGTATATTGAATTGAACTTAATTGAACAAAACTGAATTGAAGAAACAAATCACTACATTGATATAACTAAATTAGCTTAATAATCACTACATTAATAATGAACTGAAAAATCCTGAACTGAATTGAACTAAAATTCATTCAATTATTTTATAACGAATTTAATTTAAAATTTTGATTGCAAACAAGCCATTGAAGTATATTGAATTGAACTTAATTGAACAAAACTGAATTGAAGAAACAAATCACTACATTGATATAACTAAATTAGCTTAATAATCACTACATTAATTTTATCAAATTATACTTCACCAGAACCGAGTTTAATAAAATTATCCTAGATACTAAACATAATTGAGGTGAAGTATACTAAACTGGACTTTATTGAATTGAATTGAGAAAAAATATCGATGTATTGATATAACCAAATTATGCTATTTTATCAAATCATATTTGATCAACACCAAACTTAATAAATCGAACATAACTTGATAAACAGAAATGAACTGAAGCATACTTAATTGAACTAAACTGAAATTAATTAAGTTAGACTTACAAAAGTATGCATTGATATAATTAAACTAGCAAAATTTTATCAAATGATATTTCATCAATTTTAAACTTAACAAATTGGACCTAGCTTATTAAACTGAGTTGAACTGAGTCATACTGAATTGAACTTGATTGAACTAAATTGAAAAAGACAATCAATGCATTGATATAAATAAATAAAATTGTATTTTATTAAATCATATTTCATCAAAACCTAGCTTAATGAACTAAATTGAACTGAAATTTATTGAACTTAACTTAATTGAATAAAACTCAAGAATAGATATAGAACTGAATTGAACTACATGACTTAACTTAAATTAAGTGAATTTTCAATATGAACTTAAAATGTTTTTATATATTTTCATTGAACTGAATTAAATGAAATGATATTTTCTCTGAGTTGGATTGAATTGAACTGAATTATTAACATATAAATCGTTTAAAAAACTTAAAAGTACTAAGGGCCTGTTTGACAGAGTTTTTCTGTAAAGCGGTTCAGTTCAGTATTTTTTAATTTTTTTAGTTCAGTTCAGTATTTTAAAATATTTTTCAGTTCAGTTCAGTATTTTTCAATATTTTTCAGTTCAGTTCAGTATTTTTTTTATTTTTTCAGTTCAATATATATATATATATGTATATATATATATTTCAGTTCAGTTCAATGTTTTTTTTTATATATTTTCAATTTAGTTCAGTTCGAAATTTTTTTAAAATTTTCAGTTCAGTTCTATTCAAATAAATATTTTATATATTTTTTTAGTTCAGTAAAATTCTTCTATATTTTTTATTATAGATCTCTACTGTTTTTTTCAGTTCAGTTCAGCTTATATTCAGTTTAGTTTGATCCAGTTCAATTCAGTTTATTTAATTAGATTATGAACAAACGTGATTTGATGAATTTCAGTTTCATTCAGTCGTATAATTATTATGTTCAATACCTTCAATAATATTCGGTTGAATTAGTGTTTAATTACTAGATGAATACAAGTTCATTTTTTGTGAATACGACAAAATGGAGCAATCTTTGTACGCTAGTGGTTCTATCATATTCTGAATATTTTTTGAACAAGTTCAGTTCAATTTAATTAAAATTAAATAAGTTCGGTTACTTATAAAGTCAATTCAATCATGTACACGTCTATATTGATCAATTTTAATTTAATTTAGTCACACTTTATTGTCTTGAATACATTAAACTTTACTTTAGTTTAATTCAATTTAGTTATAAGTAAATGTGATTTGATAAAATAAGTTGCATTAAGTCATTATTTTAATACATTACACTTTATTATGTTCAATTTCTATTCAATTATGTACAATTCAACTCATTTTATTTGTCAATAATGAATATTTTACTCTATTTAATTGTTTTACATTTCAGTTCAAATTATTATTTTTTCAGTTCAGTTAAGTGCAGTATATTTATCTTTTTTCAGTTCAATTTAACATGTTTCAGTTCAATTCAGTATATTTATATTTTTTTCAGTTCAGTTCAGTATTTTATATTTTATCAGTTCAGTTCAATATATTTATATTTTTTCAGTTTAGTTCAGTAATTTTAAATATTTGTCATTTCAGTCCAGTATTTATTTTTTATTTTTTTAAGTTCAGTTCAGTTCAGTTCAGCAAGAAATAAGCTCTAGCAAATAGAGCCTAAATTGAAATGAAAAATACTGAACTAATGTTGAGATTAAACCCACATCGGAAACGATGTGGCTAAAATTTCAGTATATAAGCTTGGTGGGTCAATTCACATAATGTCAATTGGTTTTATGATGGAATCTCACTGGGTTTGTGTGACCTAATTGGGCTTATATGCCCATCCATATATCCGCACTCTTCCCGTCATACCCATAATGGGCTTCTTACCCAACGAGCTTGTTCCCCTGTATGGGGCTTCTAATAACTATACTAAACTGAACTGAAAAATATTGAATTGAATTGAACTAAATCGATTTTATAAATGAGGGACTCAACAACAATTTTTGCAACTTTAGATTTTATTCCTTAATTAGGCATTAGTCCAGTTAATGCTTTATTAGTCGAATTCAGTGCCAATCACTGGCAGGTAATCAATTTGTATCAAATTCAGTATTTTTAATTCATTTTTGCCTACTGAGCTTCTCCAAGCTCAATAATTGGCCTCAGAGCCACTGGTTCTCCGACCATGGCTAAGAATACTCGTAATGAAGCTCTGGAAGGCCGATTGACGGATGTGGAGGGTCAGACCGTCGAATTCCGACAACAATTAAGACGAATCAACAGCATCTCGAGCGTCACCAAACTGAGATGGCTAAGACGGCGACGGATATGGCGGATCTGCGCGCCGAGTAAGCCAGAAGCTTCACCGAACTGAAGGCGGAGCAACACCGCGCTATTACTGAGCTCGATCGGAAAATCAAGGATCTAACGGACACCTTGAAGGCGAGGGATGAAGCTAAAAGCGTGGATGTAGATCGGAGCATGAGGGAGATCGTGTTGGCCGTGAAAGGGAAAGCTCCAGCGGTCAAAATCGTAGGCCCCAGCCTGACGGAGAAAGATGCTGCTCCGATCTGTTCTCCTAGCCACATACCTACCATTGAGGTGAAATCTAGTCCTCGATTTGAACCCTTTCAGCAAGCAAATGCTTCATTCCCTGTTAATGAATAATCTGGATTATGTGTTAGTTAAGAACAACCCTCTGTATGATGAGATCTATATAGGACAAGTGAAGGTTCCTATACCTACTACTCCTAGTGTTAATAGATATAATAGTAGGGATGATTTGACTGTAGAGATGGAAAAGAAGGGAGCTAATTACATAAACCATAACCCCTTACACCCTAGGTGGAATTGGCCTTGTTTAATGGAGAAAATTTGAAAGAATGGCTGAGGAAGTGTAATATATATTTCAATTATCACCAGCTGAATGATTTAGAGAAGTTGGAAACTGCTGTCTGGTACTTAGAGGGCAGGGCTGAGATATGGTATCAGTCTGAAAGGTACTATAGACATTTTGAGAGTTGGATTGAATTGCAGGTGGCTATGTTGAAAAGATTTTCTGGGAAAGATGGGGAGGATGTCATAGAAGAGTTTAATAAGCTGTATCAAAGGAAGGGGTGCAGGAGTATGTGGAGGAATTTGAAGAAATGAAATCTATTGTATTATTGTCCCATCCTCACCAGAAAGAACAATATTTCTTATCCAGTTTCCTGAGTGGTCTAAAAACCGAGCTCAAACCTCTTGTTAAATATGGATGACCTACATCATTGCATGAGGCTATGGAAATTGCTATGTGTCAGGAAGAGCACTTAGAAGCATTGTATAAGAAAGGAAAGCAATCATCTACCTACCAGTGGGCTGGGAACTACAGGAAGGATCATTAAGCTGAGGATTGGAAAGGGAAGGCTACTGATTGCAAGGATATGGAAGGAGACAAGAAGACTGGGGGATTTAAGAGGATAACTTCACAAGAACAACAGTATAGAAGCGAGAATCACTTGTGCTAAAAATGTGGTGAGAATACTTGGCCATACTTGTGCTAAAAATGTGGTGAGAAACTGGCCATACTTGTAAATATCAAAGGGTGCACTTGATTTCCAGATTGGAGGATAAAGAAGATCAGGATTTGTTGGTGATTCAAAAAGACAGTGAGGAGATCAAACAGTTAGAGCAAGAAACATAAGAGTTTGAACTTAAGACCATAGGTGATGGAAGTACTAAATCCAACACCATCTCTCTGACAGGAGCTACGGAAGGACATACAATAAGAATGCTATTGGATACTGGAAGTTTCACAAGCTTTATTGACCCTGAGACTGTGAAAAGACTTAAGCTAGAGGAAGTGTTGACAAGACCATTCAAAGTCACCATTGCATATAAGAGTTGGTGGGAGGAATTTCTATATGCCCTCAAGTGCAGTGGGAGTTCAAAATCACTTGTTCAAGTTTCATTTCAGGGTGATGAAGTTAGGAGGGATAGACATGATTCTAGTTGCTAATTGGATGGCACTTTTGAGCCCTATCTCCTTTGACCTTGCTACTGATGAGGTGTTTATAACCAGTAAAGGTGCTTAGTGGTGTTTACAGGGAAATTGTAAGGATCCACAATTCCATCTGATGAGAGGGGATGAAGCGAAGGATTTGGCTATGTTGAGAAGAAGAAGAGCCTACCTAGCAATGACGGCTGAACTGCAACCTGAAGATTTTCACAACAAAGACTTAGTGTGGCAAGGGAGAAGTGCACTACCTCCCAGTTATGGAGGGGAATTCTTGAAGATAGACAGGGCCATTGACCCTAGGGCAGGAGATGAGTATCATGTCAACAAGAGAGCTTATTTTGACCTTATGGATGGGAGAGTGTATAACATTTCCACAGCTGCTGTTACAGAAGAGATTGATGAGCCTAAACTCAGTCCAGCCGTACAAGCTGTGCTCAGTAAATTTACTGAAATCTTCCAAGAACCCCAGGGTGTATTTGGTTGGAGAGAATTTTGAGAGTCTGGATTTTATTTTAGGATTTTGAAAGTTTGGGTTTTTTTTTTTGGGATTTTGAGAGTATGGTTTTGCAAAATCCTTGTTTGGTTGGGTTGGAATTTTGTAAGTGTGAAACAAAATCTTTGATTGGTTTTTAGGATTTTGCAAGTCTGGACTTTGGGGGTCAAAAATAGGATTTTGTAAAATTGTGTGAACCAAACACGAATTTGAAATTCTGGACTTGCAAAATCACAGTTTTCCAAAATCCCCGTGAACCAAGCGCAGCCTCAAACTCTACCTCCACAGAGAGCTATAGACCATCAAATCAACCTGAAAGTGGGAGCAGAAGCATTTAAAGTGAGGCCTTACAGGTACCCTCATTTTCATAAAACTGAAATTCAGTCTCAGGTTCAGAAATTGGTTGAAAACAAGGAGGTACACGTTAGTACTAGTCCTTATGCCTCACCTGTTCTTCTAGTGAAAAAGAAAGATGGAGCTTGGAGGTTGTGTGTAGACTACAGGAAACATAATGATCAAGCCATCAAAGATAAATTTCCCAAACCGGTGATTGATGAATTACTGGATGAGTCATACAATGCTAAAGTGTTAAGCAAGTAGGGCCTGAGGTCTAGATACCAGAAGATAAGGGTCAGAGAGAAAGACATTCATAAGACAGCCTTTGCTACCCATCATGGACATTTTGAATTCTTAGTCATGCCATTTGGACTAACAAATACCCCTGCTACTTTAACAAGCACTAATGAATGCTGTGTTTCAGCGCTACTTGAGGAAGTTTGTTCTACTGTTTTTTGATGATATACTAGTTTACAACAAGACCATGGAGGAGCATTCTCAGCATCTTCAGATGGTGCTGCAACTGATCAAGGATCATTACTTGTTCGCTAAACAATCAAAATGTGTATTTGCAGTGGACAAAGTGGAATATTTGGGACATATTGTAACTGGTGAGATAGTTGAAATGGATGCAAGGAAAGTGGAATGTGTGCTGAATTGGCCTCAACCTATTAATGTGAAGGAGCTCAGAGGTTTTTAAGGGCTTTCTAGTTATTACAGGAGGTTTATAGCTGGATATGGGATCATTTGCAGGCCATTGCATGACTTGATAAAGAAAGACTCATTCAAGTGGATTGAAGCAGCTCAAAATGCTTTTAACAACTGAAACAGGTCATCACCCAAGCTCCTGTGCTGAAAATGCCTAACTTAAATGTGTCACTTGTAGTGGAAACAGATGCTTGTGGTAAATGAATGGGAGCAGTGCTGATGCGAGAGGAAGGACCTATAGCTTTTATGAGTAAGTCTTTCTGCCCAAGGAATATATGGGACTGTCAACATATGAGAAAGAACTTCTAGCTTTAGTTATGGTAGTTGAAAAATGGAGGCACTATTTGGTTGGGAATAGATTTATCATCAAGACTGATCATCACAGCTTGAAATTCTTACTAGAGCAGAAATTACACATAGCAGTTCAACATAATTGATTACTAAGTTACTGGGGCTTGATTTTGAAATACAGTATAAAAATGGAAAAACAAATGCTGCTGTTGATGCCTTGTTTAGAATACCTAACAATGACAAGTTAGTTTCTGATCAGCTGGAACTAGGAGAAGTGGTAGCTTTTAGAGTGATGAATTCTTCAACATTGGTGCCTGAATGGATAACTCAGCTGGAGGACAGTTATGTGGAAGATGAGGAAGCTCAGAAATTCATTGCAGAGGCTGTGATAACACAACAGATAGTGGGGGAATATTCCTATGGCAATGGAATTCTGTAGAAAGGCAACAAGTATGTGGGGAAAACTGGAAGAATCAGAAAAGAAATATTAGCTACTATGCACTCTTCAGCCATTGGTGGTCATTCAGAGCAGAATGCTACTGTGAAGAGAGTTATGAGCACTTTTACTTGGCCTTATCTCAGACAGGAGGTGATTGAATTTATTAGAGCTTGTGTGCCTTGCCAAAAGAACAAATCTGAACACCGTTTGCCTCCAGGACTTCTTCAACCACTGCATATACCTACTACTGCTTGGAAGCATGTTACCATGGATTTTGTGGAGCAATTACCAGTCTCAAAAGGGTTTGATACCATATTAGTGGTGGTGGATAGATATTCCAAGTATAGCCATTTTTGGCTCTTTCCCATCCATTCTCAGCCAAACAGGTGGCACAACTCTTTCTGGATGAGATTCATAGACTACATGGCTTGCCAGACTCTATCATTTCTGACAGAGATAAGGTTTTTACTAGCCATTTTTGGAATGAGCTGTTTGGTAAACCTGGTGTGAAGCTTAAATACAGTACTGCTTTTCATCCTGAAACTGATGGCTAAATTGAGAGGGTCAATCAGATCATTGGGAAATTTCTAAGATGTTTTTGTGGAGATTTTCCTCACAGTTGGAAGGATTGGCAGGAAGCTGCTGAGTGGTGGTACAACACTAGCCACCACACCAGTCTCCAAATGACCCCTTATGAGGCACTCTATGAAGTTAAACCCTTAACTTTACCTTTTGGCATGGTTCATGATTCTCTATTTCTAGCTGCACAAGATTTGCTGCAACAGAGGGATTCAGTGCATCATTAGTTGCAGGAACAACTCAAATTGGCTCAAGCTAGGATGAAATCATATGCTGATGCTAAAAGATCAGAAAGGAAATTTGAGATTGGTGACTGGGTGCTCCTAAAAAGAAACAAGTACATGCAGCAGTCCTTACAAGTAGCAGTGGAATCTAAGTTGTCAGCTAAGTACCATGGACCATTTCAGGTGGAGAAAAGAGTGGGGGAGGTAGCTTACAAGCTCAAACTTCCTGTGGAAAGCAAGGTACATCCAGTATTCCATGTATCCCTCCTCAAGTTGTTCATTGGTGATCCTACATTACCATTCCCAGTTCCAATCCCAATGTCAGTTTGGAAAAACTGGAATCATTGTTCCATTTGAAGGTGCTACATCGCAGAATTATCATGAAAGGGACACAACCTGTGGAATATGGTTGATTTTGAGGAATAATTTGAATGCTGAGGAAGCTTCATGGGAGGATGCAGATTTTATCAAGATTCAGTTTCTCAACACACAGTTGTTGGTATTCCATGCCAATACCACATTTGGGTTGAACTCTTTCAGATTGCAGCTCATACTCAAAATATGCTCCACCACATTGAAGGTTCGCCCCGTCCATCCGATGTTTCTGCTGAAACCTGAACAAGCTTGATGCTATTGTTCTAGACTGAATTTACGACACCATCAACGAGGGCCTTCTCCTCACCGTCATCCATGTCGGCTCGTCTGCCCATGCTACCCGTCTTCACGTCCAGGGTATCTTTCTCGACAACAACATCGTTCGAGCAGCCGATCTCGAGAGCAGGTTTATCAATGCTCGCTTAGAGTCCTTTCCCTCCATCTCAATGTATTGCCAACATCTAAAATCATTGGCAAATCATCTTGGAGATATGTCTAGGCCCCAGTTAGGGAACAATGTCTTGTTCTGCAACTTATCAACGGATTGTCCTCGTTATACGACATTGTCGGCAGTATCATCGATCAGATGTTGCAACTTCCATCATTCTCCGCCGCCCAGAGCATGCTTACCCGAGAACAAAAATCGCTACATGGAGGAGACTCATGACCTCCTCACTGGCGAGCCCAACTCTTCACGGCGAAATAGAACGCGCAGTCATTGGAATTTCGGCCAGAACACTGCTACTCGCTCTCAGTTTGAATCCAAATCTGTGCATCAGCCTGGTGGAGCACCTAATTCGGGTCTGTGACCCCTACAACAACCCATCGGGAATTGGAGCATGGAGGCGCCGGCATCATCATGCCAAGCGGATGGACATCATCAACATGTCCTTAACCCATTGCCACTTCGTCGTCGGGCCAAATCAATTTGGTGAATCAACAGGGTTATGCTCTCAGCCAACCCTCCGTAACTTATGGTCCTTATCAGGGTCAACCAACCGGTTTTTGAGCAGTTTCTGGTCAGACCGCGGCTACGGTTCGTTTCCTGGTCAGACCGAGCCAAGGTTACGCGGGCCCAGATTTCCCAGTAATTTGAGCCTCCACATTAAAATGGTTTTGGGCCACAACAGTTCTATCCAAGATCATTTTCTTCAGTTTTTAACACGATATTGCTGCAACAACCTTCTGATTATTGGTACATGGACTCTTGCCCGTCTTCCCACCTCGCTGCAAATTCAGGTACCTTTCATACCTACTTTAATTTGAGTAATTTAGTTTCCATTAATGGTGGTGATGGAAATAATCATTGGTCACGGTTTTGAATATTTACCCACATGCCCACCATATCAGCTAAAAATGTTTACATACTTCCGACATTGTTAAAAATCTAGTATTTGTTGATAAATTTACTACTGATAGCAATGTTACTAAGAATCTGACCCAATCGATTTTTCAGTCAAGGATCTAGAAGTGGGGGAAATCAAAACGAGATGTGATAGCTTGAGAATTTGTATCAAGTCACCACTAATACACTGCCACCAACTGCCCTTGTCGCTTCCCAACTTCCACCATGGCATGCTCTATTGGGTCACCCAAGCGATCATGTTTTGGACCAGTTTCAGCGTAGATTTTCTCAATAAAGTCTATTGTTTGGCTATTTGTTTTTCTTGTCAAATTTCTAAGCATTGGCGTCTTCAGTTTTCTAATTCTCACACTTTACTTTTAAACCTTTTGATATAATTCATAATAATATTTGAAATTCTCTCATTCCCAACACTAGTGATTGTAAATATTATCTGTTGTTAAAAGGACGATACAAGATTTGAAGAATTTCTCAACCATAATCGCCGGATCGAGCTTATGAAAAATTTAGGTTTTTTCGCCGGAAAGAGGGTTTAAGCATAACTCAAAATTGGCTCTTCAAAATCAAGTGGGATTGATTCCATTGACTCCGGAGCCTCGAAAACGTTCAGAATACATCCAAGGATTATCAAATTTCATCAAGTTTGGATCGCTTCAAGGATTTAGGGATGAACTAGGGTTTAATTAAACTTGATTCATATTTGGTTTAGGTTTTATGCCCCCTGAAATCCGAGAGTATATATGGTCTGATGTATGGTGGACACCAGCACTTCGACGACGAACCTTGCCAACAAACTGACCTGCAAAACAAAGCCTCGGTGTCCCGAGGGTTAACACTCCGACACTCAAGTTAGTATGAGGCGTAAGGCGTATTGTGTGTAGTATGAGATATAGAGGTTTACCAAACCTTCGTTATTTATATGGCTACAATCCGTAGATCGCCAAGATATGAATTTATGGTATGAATACAACTCTTATGGGAATAGTAGTTGTATTACCATGTATAGAAGAAGTGTATTTCGGTCATGGTTGTATTACCATGTTTAGGAGGATGTATATTTTTTGTGGAACATTCATAACACGCATTCCTTATAAGGATTTGGATCAATGGACCCGTGGATCCACCCTCTGTGTACCTCGAGCCCACGACCCTTCTCGGGCCCTGGTCCGAGTATGAATGAGGACCGAATACGAACCATGGACTTATCAGTAGCCCCAAGGTAGATCTTCAGAACTTAGAACATTCCATCTCGAAGGTTGAAGGAGAGGCTTGCTTCTCGAGGGAAAACCAATAACTCGAGGGAGGATGTCTCGGGGCGTTAAGCTCGGGGTGTTGATGTAGTGCTCGTGCGTTGATGAATCGTGCGTTGGGAAAGAACTCGTAACAAAATATATAATCAATCTTGGCAATCCCACCTAGAAAAATATATATAAATCCTTTGGCAATCACACCTCCGAGAAAACTGGTTTAAAACTCATACTCTGAATTTTTATAAATCTCAAAATCTCTTTTCTCTTTCCTACAACGGTTAAAATATATAGCTACGAAAATAAATCCAAATAGGAAAACAACAAATGTCCTAATTCTATTCTAAAACTAAAAGGAAAACAAATATAATCCTTTCCAAACTAAAATTCACTTTTCATGAATAGTTTTGGAAAATAGTTGTTTATATTCCTCATCATTCTCCCCCTCTTGAAAAAACTCGACTCCGACAAGTTATAACAATTGATCTTCTCGAAATAAGTCTGCAAATCTGAATCAATGCTTGACTCCTTGCGTGGATGTCCTTTCCAATGAATAAGATACTTCCAACGTAAAAGACATGCTTAAATCCCAAAATCATCAAAAGATTTAACAACAAATTTATGGACTTTGAATTCTCTTTTCTTGAAAAGTTGATTTATATCTTCCATTCTTGGTCGGATATGCTCGATGGATCTTCGATTTAACGCCTCCATATCTTGATATTGATGGTGTCCTTGAATTTGATTTTCCAATCGTTGACGTGGCTCAATCTTTAGCTGTGAATGTTGTGATGGATCATCCATTTGAAGTGAGGATGACTTCTGTTGTTGAACCTTCACAGATGATGGTGAATTATGCTCATTTTGATCGTCCTTCACTTCTTCAACCTTCTCGATCCTTACCCCCGCAGCGCTGGTTGGCTTCGTTAGCGTCTTCATAACTTCCGGACTCAAGGATTTTAAAACAATATGCTCATTGTTGAAGTCGAAAGATTAAGTGTTTGCATGATCATTATGCAAAACATTATGATCATTCATCCAAGGACCACCTAAGAGAATATGAGTAACTCTCGTAGGCACAACATCACACCAAACAGAAACTGAGTACCTACCCGTTTTCAGGCGTAGTAAACATCTTCTGTTTATCAGAATAGCAGTATTATCTGTCCAAACAACCTTGTATGGTTCAGGATGTGGTTCGGTTTGTAGTTCAAGTCTCTCAATTGTACTTTCTGAAATCACGTTAATATTGATACTTTCATCAATGATGAGTTTTCTGGACTCCCTCCCACAATTCACTGTAGTCTGAAAAATTGTTGTCGGAGCACTAACAATACTTCTGCTAAGATTTAATAAAGACTCATCTTCAAATACTCGAGGGGAAAATCTACCATCAAAATTTATAGGATCATGACTGTGTAGCCACTCCGAGTTCACCATGTTCGACCTTACTCTTGATACCAAAAATGATGTAGTGCTCGTGCGTTGATGAATCGTGCGTTGGGAAAGAAATCGTAACAAAATATATAATCAATCGTGGCAATCACACTTAGAAAAATATATATAAATCCTTTGGCAATCACACATCCGGGAAAACTGGTTTAAAACTCATACTCTGAATTTTTATAAATCTCAAAATCTCTTCTCTCTTTCTTACAACGGTTAAAATATATATAGCTACGAAAATAAATCCAAATAGGAAAATAACAAATGTCCTAATTCTATTCTAAAACTAATAGGAAAACAAATACAATCCTTTCCAAACTAAAATTCACTTTTCATGAATAGTTTTGGAAAATAGTTGTTTCTATTCCTCATAAGGTGTCCTTCAAGGACTATCCTTTCGGGTTTAACCTTATGAATATCTAGTTTCAAGTTTTTTCGTATTCCATCCAAGTATACGGACGGCTGAGATTAACTTCCTTTGAAATCCAGGTAGTAGATACACGTGACGTGCGTTTATTGGCAAATAGAGGCGGTCTGTCCCCCCCGTCTCTCCAATTGCTTGCATCGGAACCAGAATCGAGATAATTACTCGACATAAATGTTGTCTGGGTTTGGGTTAAATCTCTCAAATCTTTCCTCTTGTCTTCCTCATTCAAAATTTCTTCTTTCCAAGTTCAGAAAGCGTATCAGTGCTTTATTAAATCCCTGAAGCCCCAAATTATGCTTTCACAAGTTTATGCTTTCTCCGTTGTTTTATTGAGTCTGCTTTTTCTTTTTCCTCTGTGTGTATTTCCCCCCATACTCTCTATGATCATGAGTGATAGTAGCGAAACGATTTCCGTCCCTCGTCAAGATGAGGGAGAGTATGCATATACTCAGGCCGAGGAGACTAGCTCCGGTGTCCGTCATAGAGCCGAGGTTGATAGTGGGAAAAAGCCTGTAGTTTTGAAGAAGAAAGCCTCTGTAGAAGAGAAGAGATTAATGGCCATGGCCAGGAGGGCTCAGATAGAGGGGAATAACCCCATGGTAGTGCATGCGGCCGTAGGTAGACCATCTATGAATGGTGAAGTAGTAGTAAGAGGTCAATGAAGGAGGATAAAGCTCATGCTGATGCTGCTATCTTCGTTGAAAATTGTCCCTTTTCGATTCTCCCTGATGTTGATCTCATGTATTTCAGGGAGGATAAGTCTGTGTCAGAGTTAGTAACTCCAACCCGGGGGGTCATATATGGGAGATTTTTGCAGCATGGGATAGCATTTCCTTTTCCCCCACTGTTGAGTAGGTTTCTTCAGTGGTATAAGGTGCATCCAGGGCAATTGCATGCTGATGTGATAATAATCATAATGGCTTTGATAACTTGGTGTGCTCGTAAAGGTTATAAACCCAGTCTTGCTCTGTTGCGGACCCTATATAAGTTGTCTATTTCTAAGCAATCTGTAACTTTGACTGTCCGAGATACCTCCATAGGCCGAGCCTTTGTTCTTCCTCGACAAAGTGGGGAATGGGACAAAGTGAAACTAACCTTTGACCGGACCAAGTATGAGGTACCCCATTGGAATAAGAATCTCCATAATGAAGTCTGGGATGATGTTGACACCTCACATAGATTGATGGATATAGCTGAGGAGTTGGTGAGGGAGAAGATCAAACTTTGAGATGGAAAGTTTGTGTCAGGAGATCCCCAGATGGGTTGGCAGTGGCCTGTCGAGACGTATCGGTGGTTATACCAAATGCCTAGCCGAACTCTTCAAAATGGCAGCTATTTGAGGTTGTCTTATTTCGACCAGCTAGAGGGTGTAGAAATTGAGTGGTATGAAATCATTCTATCCATGAAGCAGGATCCCATTGGTTCAGCTAGGGTGCTTCGGGCCTCTAGGGCAATAGAAAAGAGGGCTGTTCGAGAAGAGATGTCCAAGAACCATGCTCCTGTGGATAGGGAAGTTTCTGGACTAATGCCTGATGCTCGGCGTCGGTTCAAAAGATTGGTCCAAGGACCTAGGAATGCTCGATCGGAGGCTAAAGTGCGTTATGAGACAGAGTGTCTATTCGTACCTGTTGCCCGAGATCCGTCAGATGAAGAGGAAGATAAGGGTTTAGCCCTAGTCAAGTGTCCGAGAAAGGAAATGTCTCGGACTTCTGGTTCTCCGCAAACCATGTTCGGTAGGGCCGAGAATGAAGAGTCTTTAAATTCTGCAGTAGTCTCTGATATGTTGCATGAGGGTATTTCTTCTTTGTTATGCATGATATTCTCGTCCATACTATATCATTTTTCCTGATGCTAACTTCATTTCGTTTGTATACAGTGGGTGTTTCCAAGACCGAGAAGGCATTGAATAAGCTGGCTCAGATATTCGAGTCCAGGAAGTTGAATGAGCATGCAAGTAAGAAGAGGGATGCAGAGGCTTCAGGAAATTCCGCGAATGCCTCCAATAACTCTCCAAAGAGGGCTAGGCTTGAGCTCGAACCGTTAAGGGAGTTCGAGAAGTATGTGATGCCTCCTCCTCCAGGGGCTAGGACCAAGATAACTCCAAAATGTCCCAAGATAAGCCATGTATGATTAACTCGGTTTCTGACGGAATTGAAGACGTACTCATCTAACTGTCTTACGTTCTTTCACAGTCTCTGAATCATATGAAGCATATGTATGGTTCTATCAAGACATTGTAGGGTCGCTGCCAAGAATAGGCGGCTGAGTTGGAGCTGTTGAAGGGGGAGATGGCCAAGAAATCTAGCGAGCCTTCTGAAGTGGTGAAGCATCTTCAAGACAAGATGGCCCAGGAAAAGGCTAGAATAGAGGCCCTGGAAGAGGAAGTCAGGTCCTTAAAGAAGGAGAAGAGACTGACGGATAGTTCATTCCAAGAGCTGAAGAGGAAGATGGCCCTGGTGGAGGCGGAGAAGAACCAGTATGCCGATCCCGATTGCCAGAGGCGGCTGGTTCGGTTGATAATAGATTTCTACCTGAATTGTCCCGAGATGGAGGCCCATCGCCAAGAGTATGGCGAATCATACCATAAGTCCGAGCTTCCAAACATGTGGGTCTATCTTCAAAAGGTCCTTAGTGAGGATAGCCAAGAATGGTTGGCTTCAGCTTATAATTGGCCGGAGGTGGCAGGAGATCTGGAGAAGTTCCGGGCGAAGTTCCGTCAGATTGGGGGGTTCGAGACTAGTTTACTAGCTAGTCTGGAATCCTTGGAGAAGGCCTTGACTCTGGAGGAGTTTAGGAGAAACTTTGTGGTCAGTACCCTGAGTTGTCTTTCTTGGTGGAGAAGCCAGCTGGAGGAGCTTTAACTGGGAGCCAGGAAGTTCAAGATGGGGAGCCAAAGATTGTAATTCCTTAGAGCCTTTACTCCTTATTTAGGAATTTTTTCCTGTTGCCCAACTTTTGGCAATCACGTACTCTGAATAATATATATTTTTCATGAATTTGACAATTCTATATCTTCCTTTATGTCCAGTGTTGCGTAGCTGCCTGTGCTGAATTGCAGGTCAAGTATGAGGCTGCTCTTCATAAAAATAAGAAGCTGAAGGAAAACTTGGATGACTCCAAGGGCTTTTGCAACCTAGTCTGAGAAGGGTGTGACAGTCTCCGTGGCCAGCAAGTAATAAGTTTAGAGCAGAGGGCTGAGTTGAATAGCCAGCTGAAGGATCTTCAGCAAAAGTTTAAAGCTCTTGAAGGTGTTCATGATAAGGCTCTGGCTGCCAATAAGGAATATGACCGAGAATGGAGAGAAGCCAAGAGAGAATTGATGGAGCTTAAGAACGAGAGTCATCAAAAAGGCTCTCGTATATCTTCTTTTCAGCATGAAAACATCAATGTAAATCATAAGATCGCCTCTGTCATTGAAGACTTGAGGATATGTCAGGCTGAGTTGAATGCCTGCAAGATCCAAATAAAGAAGCTGGATTCCCAAGGTGTGTTTGTCACACCTCCAGTATCTTCAAGGAGAGAAGTAGGTGGATCTTCTTCAGGCCCGAAGTCGGGGTGAGGGATGGGGCCCCCTGCCCGAGGTGGTATGTCTCGAGAGATGGTTAATCCCCCAATAGGGTCTTTGCGTGGAAGGGAAAGAGGAGCATCACTTACTCCTGGAGTTCATGGTACAATTGGTTCCCATTCTCAACCTGCGTCTGTAGAAGGTAGAGGGAATCCCCTACATCTTCTCAATTAATGAGGATAGCAGAAGAGAGTAATTGGGGTCGAGGCCTCCAAGGAAACCGAGGTCGTGCCTCTACTTTCACTCGTGGCTGAGAACGTGCCCTTGTTTGTAAAGATCTCCACGAGGTGTAGGAAGTTTTATAGTGTAATAACACTTTTGATTTTGCCTTTATAAAGGTCTTTATATTTCAACCCCTGGGGAGATTTATTAGTAGGCTTATTAATAGCCCAAATAAGTATTGGCATATACCTTAATAGGTGTACCATAACAAGGGTCGAGTTCCAAACTTTGTGAATTTGTGTGACTCATATCCTGTTGGTCTTTGACCATATACTTTTTGTAAGTATATTATTTTATTTTAGCCTAAGGTGACTGTGGTTCTGACACGTAGTCCAAACAACTCATATTAGATAAGCATCAATCACACGCTTATAAGCGTATAAATCTTAGGCAACATTCTTTACTTATGCTTTGTAAGGCATAGTGTCTCTTTGTATTAGAGGGATATTGACTGCTTTAAAATAAAATAGTATATATATATATATATTGAAAAGAAATTGTATTCCTCAAACTAGGGAGTTCGGAAAAATTATAAAAGACAACCCCCGAGTTTGGGAGCTCGGGTATAAAAAATAAAAGATGAAAAGAAAAAAAGCTTGGCCCGTAGACCTTATTGAAGTAGTTTCTCCTTATTTGGAGAAGGTCTACTTGATTTTAGCTCCGAGGTACCTGCGTAGGAAGGGCGCCATAATGACAAGATCCAAGTGCTCTCCTCCACGAGTTTGCAAGAGATAAAATTCACCGGATTGGGCTGTGGAGACTTTGTATGGTACTTTTGTCCTTGATTCCAGCGCTCCCTCTAGCTTGTTAGTGCACCACCGGCCAACTGGCATTACCAGTTATCCTACTTGAAAGGTTTGATGGTGTCTCTTGTGCCAAAGTGCAGTCATCTCGTCGTAGGTCTCTTCCTCGAAGTGGAAGACTAGGGGTTGTTCGAGGTCAGGATCGGGTACCAGATCCCCTAGGACGGTGTTGATGGCCAAGATGTTGCTTACTTTTCTGGCATCACGGATGGCCGTGATCATGCAGGAACGTGCCACTCATTGGTCTTCTTTGATGGAGGCTACCGCTTGTGGTGTTGGAAACTTCAGCATCAGATGGTAAGGAGACCATACGGCCTTAGCTTTGCACATCCAAGGTCTGCCAAGGATAATGTTGAAGGGTGTGACGGTGTCGACCACCACAAATGTGCAATAAAGGGTTAGGCTTTTCGCTCCTTCTGCTACTGTAACTGGGAGTGTGATCTCTCCGAGAGGTATGACTGGATTTCCGGTGAACCCCGAGATTGGGCCCGTAGGCTTAAGGTCATCTTTGGTAAATCCTAGCTTTTGAAAGCAGTCTTGAAACATTACTTCTACTCCACTCCCGTCGTTAACAAAAACTCTCTTCACCAGGGAATCTTGTATTGTTGCAGAGATGATAGGTGGGTCAGAGTTGGGCATCTGGTTTGGCACCGCGTTCGCGTCCGAGAAGGTGATGGTTTCCTCGGGGCGGAGCCTCTTATTGATTGGCTCGGTGTGGGGTATGGCCCGCACATTATCCTTCAGCTTGGTAAGAGAAATTGCTTCTCCCGTGTAGCCGTTGATGCCGTTGATGACTCGGTTGGCTCCATTTGGCGGCGGTGGAGAGGATCTTGAGGATTGTTGCCTCCACCCCCTTGGTTGTTATTGTTGTTGTTGTTGTTGTTGTTGTTGTTGTTCCGGGAGCCATCCTTCTTCTTCTTCTGCCAGGGTTTTCTCCCATACCTTTTCTTGGTACCCTGGTTGTCACCAGCTATTGAAGGTGCAATCTGTTGCACAATTCCTTGTCGAATCAGTTTCTCGATTTCGTTTTAAGCTGATAGAACTCCTCGGTGTCATGCCCCCGATCTCGGTGATAATGGCAGAATTTTGGGGATCTTTGACGCTCGGCTGAATCCTTCATGGCGGGTGGGTCCTTTAAAAGGTGCCTGTGAATGGACAAGATCTCAGCCTGAGATCTAGCTAAAGGAGTGTAAGACTCGAAGGTAGGTTTGGGAGTGCCTTCAGTCTTCTCGACCTTTGGCACCTTCATTTTGGGCTCCTTTTCCTTATTGTCCATATATGACTCTCGAGGTCTCTTGCCCGTTACCGTGTCCGCTTTGCTGGCGTATTTATCCATGATGGCTTGGAGATGTTGAATGGTAGTAGAATTCTTTGTTTCCAGCTTCATCCTCAG
Source organism: Sherardia arvensis (assembly GCA_948330725.1). Classification (NCBI taxonomy): domain Eukaryota; kingdom Viridiplantae; phylum Streptophyta; class Magnoliopsida; order Gentianales; family Rubiaceae; genus Sherardia; species Sherardia arvensis. The sequence goes on along the minus strand of OX415236.1, from coordinate 36,461,808 downwards.
AGTGTCATCTTCCACACTCATTCGATACATATTGATCAAGAGGATCTCATCTCGATCATAGCACTCTGTGGCTAGATCCATGTATATGTGATAGTGTTCTATCACAGTCTCTCCTTCATGGCGAGCCACATATCCCAGATCTCCCAGAGATTTAGTGAATTTCTTCTTCTGGAAGAAGACGAGAAGGAGAAATTCAGCGAAATCCCAGTAGTCGAATATGCTTTCTGGTTTTGTCCGAGTAAACCATGTTTGGGCTTTCCCTGGGAGGTAACTGGGGACGATCTTGCATATCTCAAGCTCGTGGAAGTTCCTAGTTTCCAAGGTTTTGAAGAAGACTAAGAGGAATTCAATAGGGTCGCTGGTACCATCGCATGTTGGCAGGTGCTCTGGGACCTTCTTATTGCTATCGAAGGGGAGATTAACAATATGTCGGGAGAAGGGGGAGCGAGCAGACTGTCCTCTGGGTCCGAGGATATGCTTGATTTCCTGATCGACCTCGTATTTTCCCCGAGTAGGATAGGCTCCGTCCTTGGTGAAAGGCCGATCAGCACTGGTTTGCCACTCGCTCTGGGTTCGCTCCTTCTTCTCGCGTCTGAGTTCTTCCTGGAAGTTGTTGATGCGCATCCGTCGCACCTCTTCTCTGCTCAACCCTATGCCTTCATTATGGTGATTTGCTGGATCAGAAGGTGGTGGTAGGTTCCTCTGAGTGCTGAAGGGAGGTAGATTCCGGGATAAGTCATCCAAGAATCTTCGTTGTTGGTTATGATCAGAAGGCGACGTTGTTCGAGCTCCTGGGATAGATACTCGACTTGGGGCTTCATGCGTCTGGGCATGAAATTGTTGACTTGAGTTTATCAAAGATGCAACGAAGTCAGGGTACTGTGAATGCAAGTCCCTCATAAGTGCTCAGACATCGTCAGGAATTCCTATCGGCGGGGTTTCCGAGACAAGATTGACATAAGGCGGCTCAGAGCCCGACAGGTTATGTCGTATGGGTTGGTTCAAGGATTCCCTGAGACGTCTTTGTCTCTCCTCCTCCTGTTGTCTTTCTGCGAGGATTTGTCGATCCCTTTGCGCTCTTTCTTCCACAAAAAAATCGAGTCAGATCCGCTATACCCCAATCCATTCTCTCGGTCGAGGCCTTCTGGGTTATTGACGCGCTCACTGTAGTTCATGTCAGTCTGGATCAAGATCTTCGGAGCTGAGTTCGGTACTTCGGATCTAGCAGGGTTCGATCCAGAAGGTGGTACTCTGGATGCAGCAGGATTTGGACTGGAGGAGTTCGGAACGCTGGAGTTTCCGGCCCCCACGGTAGAGCTTGGTGGTGGTTCCGAGGTGCGTCCGCGTCCTCGGGGAGGCTGCTCTGCTTCAGGATTTTCCTCCGGATTTTGCCCTTGCATACGGGCGCTTCGCCTGGGTTGCTCAGCTTCAGACATGGCGTGAAAAACTTGTTGAACAGGTGCACAAGATCAGATCAGATAAAAAGTTCGGCGACGTCGTCAATAGATGTGGCGTCCCACTGGGCGTGCCAATTGATGCCGACACCAGCACTTCGACGACGAACCTTGCTCACGAACTGACCTGCAAAACAAAGCCTCGTGTGTCCCGAGAGTAAACACTCCGACGCTCAAGTTAGTATGAGGCGTAAGGCGTATTGTGTGTAGTATGAGATATAGAGATTTACCAAACCTTCGGTATTTATATGGGTACAATCCGTAGATCACCAAAATATGTATTTATGGTATGAATACAACTATTATGGGAATAGTAGTTGTATTACCATGTATAGAAGAAGTGTATTTCGGTCATGGTTGTATTACCATGTTTAGGAGGATGTATATTCCTTGTGGAACATTCATAATATACGCATTCCTTATAAGGATTAGGATTGATAGACCCGTGGATCCACCCTCCACGTACCTCGAGCCTACGACCCTTCTCAGGCCCTGTTTCGAGTATGAATGAGGCTCGAATACGAACCATGGACTTATCATGGTCTTAGGCATCATTGTTGATGATTAATGTCTCACTTTGATACCAAGAACTTGGAAGAATTTGAAAGAAAATTCCTGCACCCGAGAGGAAGGAGGAGACGAACCAGAAAAGCCTTGTTGAGGAAGAAGAAGAAGAAACAGCAAAAAAAAAAAATTCTATTTCAGGAAGGCGGCAAAACCCTAGCTACTGGAATTCTGGGACTTAGATCGACAAAATCAGTTTCTCGGTTAGGTTCTTAGGTCTTGAGGCTGCTGGAGTTCGTCAGAAAAGCAACAAAAGGCTGCACCGATTAACCAAGCTGAGGCACGAGCACACCATCAGGTTTATCGAAACAACTCTACTCTCAATACCGTAACTAGATACAAGCATAAATATATTATGTTATCAAACTGTGGGGATTGATAAGTTAGTCTCCCCTTGTGAAATATGTATCCCCGATAAGTTAGTCGGGGACTGTGTTCTTGTGTCTTTGTTTTTGTTAATGCATAATGGAAAACAATCCTGGGAATATCAGAAAAAAGACTCGCAACAATAAACAGACGAGGAAGAATAGAAAGGAAAGAAAGAGACTACTTCATGAGCATGAGCTTAAAAGCACGCAGACAGAAACCGATGGTCAGACTCACGACAGAGAAATACCTCAAGGGGATACCATACTAGCCAAAACATGGGACGATGTGAGACTAGAGGCCAAGAGAGAATGAGACCATGCAGAAATCCTACTGAACAGTTTAGAAGTCAGGCTGAGGATTAAAGAAGGGAAAGAGATAGCTTTTTCTTGGAGGAAAGTGACATCATCAAGGACCAGACCAAAGCTTTCTATGGCTTCTTTGGCATTTTCCCGGGTTTCTATCCGGGAATGAGCACAATCCGCAACCTATTTATAACAAAATGGAAGGTTCGCTGCATTACCGAGGCCATGCTGAATGGCTTTGTGAAATTCAGTTTCGACTCGGCCGAGGATCTAGATGCGGTTATTCAAAACTCTCATCATTTTCTGAATGGAAAGAAGCTCTTCACTAGTTTACTTACCCCATCCCTGAGTCAGGTAAGTATGAGCTTGAATACTTTGCAAGGAAACCTGTCTGGGTCAGATTGGAGAACCTCCCGAAATCTTACTGGCACCCGAATTCTCTGGCAAAGATTGGTTCATACTTGGGCGAACCAATTCTTATGGATAATGGCACTAGGGATCTCATAAGTACTTACACTCGGCTCCTCATCCGAGTGGACACTTCAACAGCCCTAAAACAAGAGATCACTTTCTCCACACCAAGCGGACAACTCTTTACTCAGGCCGTAATCTACGACTACTGCAAACCATACTGTACCAGCTGTGGCGAAAGCTACCACTTCAAGCAGGACTGCAAAGAGGTCTGGGAAAGGTGGAGACACGAAAATGCAAGCAAATTCTACAACTTTTGCAACAAACGCGGCCATTTGGATGAGGAGTGCTAGTCAGTCTCAGATAGCACAAACGTGGCCGACGAAGGGAGAATGAAGCCTGATAAAGGCAAAGGCAAGGAGACGGCAAGGCCGATCCAAAAGACTGTTTGGAAACCAAAGACTAATGGGCCGGCCGCACTTATTCGGGGTTAAACAAGCTCCGAACAGAGACCGTCTACATCTATTCCTAATAAGGCTATAGTTGTGGCCAAGCAACCAATACCACTGGAGATGATGGAAGCTCGCCTTATGGCAGTGAAGGATATGCGCACCCGAGAGGCAAAGCTCAGGAAACAACTTGAGGAAATAAGGCGCAGATGTGATAAAGAGGATGAGTTTCTCAAATCTCTGAATATCCCAAACCACACTCCCACTGACGAACTAGAAGCTACGGATATGAGGGCACCGAGCAGCATCACAGGAACAAGCAATGGGGTTGGTTCAGGTAGCGCGATAGTGAGCGTGACACAGCACACAAGCAGCGTGGCAACATCGAGCATACCGGCAGACACTAGCAGCAGCATGGCTACTAGCTCGAGCATCATGGCAGCCTTGACCAGCAAGCCAGTAAACACAACAACCTTGGCAGGTGCAACGCACCCAACGGGTACAACATCAATGGGCATTGCTGATGGATTAGCTCGGAGTGGTATGGAGCCGAGGGGTATTACTGCTCCTTTTGGCATGCCCGACGCACCACTACAAGGTTCGGGTGAAATTCCTAAGACCATGGTGCCCCCTAACTAAAATACCAAAACCCAAGACCCGTGGTAGATCGAAGGCAAAATTGCCCGAAACGAAAGATGAGCTACCAAGAGCGAAATCAAGGAATCAGAGCAGGGGTGGTAAACCAAAAAGCAGGAGCAGAGCAAGGTCCAGAAGAAGGTTCAGATCATCTGAAGAAGATACAGAGAACGAAAATGGCGGCGTTCCGAAGCCACAAGGGACCTCTGTTTCTCTATGAATACAGCCTGCATGAACGTTAGGGGAATGTCCTCCCCTAACAGACAGAGCATGATCAAGCATTTCATCTCCGGTAATGATGTAGGTTCGTGCGGTGTGGTTGAGACTAAGTTGGAAGATAGGGTTCTCAGGATCTTCTTAAAATCTATGAAGGGGTGGTCTCATGTGCACAACTTTGATATCTGCCCTCACTCACAGATTTTAGTGATCTGGGTACCGAGTAAGTATAGAGTAAACGTATTGGATATACTGGCCCAATGTATTCATCTTGAAGTGCGAAATCTATCAAATGTCATATATTTCACCTGCATTGTAGTATATGGAGCAAGTGAAGGGCTACAGACGAGAATTCCACTGTGGACCGAACTGAAACGATTTGGTCGTAACTTAAATACCCCTTGGTCGGTACTAGGTGACTTCAATGCTATTCTCAACATCCAGGATTATGAGGGCAGAACTTCACCAAGTTTATACCAAATGCGCCCTCTTCAGGATGTCTGCAACACCTGTGGCCTTATGGATGCACCGGCAACTGGAGACTATCATACGTGGACCGACGGTCATTGCAAAAAGAAACTTGATAGGGTATTATTGAATCAAGGATAGGATTCTTCGGCGTGCCAAATGAGTTTCCTTGATATTGACCCGCAGCTAGATCATGCCCCAATGGTGGTCTCCATGGCACATGAAATCAACAACACGGGCAGACCTTTTCACTTTCAGAATATGTGGTCAGGACATCCTAACTGCAAAGAGGTCGTGTGATGTGGTGATAATATGTGTGTACTTCTGAGGATTTTTAATGATATATTCTGTGTCATTTAGCACTTATGAGTTGTATTTGATGTAAGATTACACATGTAGTTTGAGATGAGCAAGAGGAACAAGAAGTGCTGTTTTGGAGCTGTTTTGATATGATTTAGAACACTTGAAGGATGCTGGTCAGTTGATCCTTAATCAGTAATCCTTCATTTGGCAGAGTTGTGCTTCGTTTAATGATCACTAAATTGCTCGGTGAAGTTGACCCGGACTGAGGTGAAATTGATGAAAGGGGATTACTACACTCTTATTTCCCACTGGGTTTTTAATAAGGTAGTGTCTGATCCCTTCTTTAGGGAGTTACTAGTTGCTGCCCATGAATAAAGAGAAGGCCAAATCCAGTCTGTTGGGCCAAAAAGAAGTCTTGGAGCCCAAAGAAGAAAGAGAAAACAGAAATCCTGTTCCGAAAGGGATTCAGTTAAACTTTCGAAAGGAATACTAATTCGGCCGAGAAGAAGAAATTAAGTTGAAGAAGATTCTTCCTTTTCCCTAATTAAGTGGGATTGTATTTTCTATTTCTGATATTTATAATAATTGTGTGATATATTCACACTAGGATTAGAACTCTTAATATTTTCCTGATATTTTTATTACTAGAAATAAGGGAAGTATTTTTAGGATGATTTTGGGGGAGAAGATATATACTCTTCGTAGAAGAAGAATAGGGAGTCCGTCCTTAGCATAAGTTTTTCATTCGAACAGACATTCTTCTTCTTCACTGTGATTTTTTGCCAAGGGCAACAACATTCATCAATAATAAAGTGTGGTATTTTCTTTCTAATTCTTTTATTATCATATTTAATTCATCAATTGTTTATGTGTGTGATTTAAGCATGAGTAGCTAAATTATTTTAGAGGTAGTCTTGTGAGAGACCGTCTATATTATAGACCGGGGACTAAGTAGTAAAAGCATGGTTGAATAAAAACAAGGAGGTCCTTAAATGCAATTTTTGACTATTACTATCACGTGCGCACTATTCACGGTCCAATACTATTCACGCGCGTACTATTCATGGCCCAGTAGTATTTACAGCCAATACTATTCATTCTCAGTACTATTTTAATATGTTGTACACTAAAACACTTAGGTTTTTAATTAAAACTATAATGTTTGAGTTTTTTAAAATAATGTACATTAAAACATAGAGCTTGTTAACTAAAAGTATAATGTTTGATTTTTAATAGATTGTAGATTAAAACATGGAGGTTGTTAATTAAAACTATAATGTTTGATTTTTTTTTAAATGATGTACATTAAAACACGGATGTTGTCAATTAAAATTATAATGTTTGATTTTTAATATTTTGTACATTATAGAATGGAAATTTTTTGGAAAGAAACGTGATGGGTCCCACTGTGTACACGCACGCGCGTGATTTAAGGAAGGTGGATGTAATTTTTAACAATTGCAACTAAGTCCCTTCGTATTTTGCAAGTAAAGACCTTTATATTTTTCTAGTTATAAATAGTTTAGTCCAAATTGTAGACGGTCTCTTATGAGAATTTCTAATTATTTTAATAGGCTTAGGTTAATTAAGTGGTTCATGAATTGTGAGACTTAATGCTTGCATGAAATTTAATCTCTACGGGGTCTTGATTGTTCATGATATAATTTATGTCTGCATGCTTAAGCTTGATCACCTTAATCTTGTTATGCTAGAGCTAATAAAAGTAACAAAATTCTTGTCTATAGAATAGATAACTGATGCAAACTACGTAATAACAGGGATGATGAACAGTTAAGTGGGTAATGTTTGCATGCGAATACGTGCTTAATTATCTGAATTGGGTTCTCCTAGATCTTAATGCTGTTAAAGTGTTTATCTAGTTTAGTGAATACTTGCTAGGACACTTTGATTAGGGAAGTCGTAGGTTTAGCAAATACACTCTTGCGATCGAATAATTAAGGGGGAATTTGGAGGGTTCAGCGAATACTTTTTTTTTTTTTAATCAAAATCCACCATTGGTGGGGGGAGATTCATTGGGTTCCCCAAACCCTGCCAAAAAATGGACATTAACTAGTTCATTACAGCAGCAGCCATTGATATGGCTCAAAATGAATGAATAAATAGGCTTAAAGCTATCTACACTACTAACTGAATTCTACAGACTCTAGACCACGAGCATGTTAGCGAATCACAAGGAAACACAAGACTGCCAAGGAAGGAGTGTAGTGAAACAGTTATAGGTCAAAAAATGCTGCAAAAAATGTGCTGAGGCCTGAGAAGTAGTGGCCACTTTTACATGAAGCCTGTGATGTCCAGAAAGAAATATGTGCTGAAATGGAGTCTGAAACCCATTGATCTCCTATCAATGGGCCTTCTGGCACCTGAAAAAATTAGATATCAGTAGCTTCTGTTCTTTTATGATCTAACAGTAGGCATGCCTATTTTCTCAAGGTGGATTGAATTTCTGAGCACTGTTGGGGCTTGACTCAAAGTCAAATTACCCTGGGCCTGTTGAGAAGAGGAATACTTTGCAAGGAAATCTGCAGTCCTATTCCCTTCTCTAAACACATGTTTGACAGTTATATCACATAACCTCTGATTAATATGAAAACAAAGTCTATAAAGACTCCAGTGTGTAGTGTGTGGTTTTTGGATACAAGTAATGGCATACAGACAGTCACTCTCTAACATGAAAGGAGCCTGCATCAGACTACCGTTGTCCAGACCAAACTGCAGTGCTAGGATTTCAGCATGTAAGGGTGAGCATGCAGAGACCTGTTTCATCATCATTTTAATCACAATGCCATGCTTATTTCTAGCAATTAGACCTAAACCAGCTGCACCATTTATAAAGGATGCATCCACATTTATCTTTAGACCTATGTCAGGAGGAATCCACCTCACTGCTCTGGCAACTTTAGGTTTTTTTTGTCTCAGAAATGGAATCAGACCCATAGTTAATAGGTCCCTATGGATCATTGCATGCTCATCAACCATTTTATTCTCAAACAAATATTTATTCCTTCTGCACCACATCAGCCATATACTAGTGATTACAGTAGTTATAAAAAGTTGTGTGTGCACTTTGGTGACTCCCTTATAGCTGAGATAAAAAGCTATCCTATGCCTATATGAGAGGAAAAAGGGGACAGCAACCTGGAAAGCCCTATGTATGTAATCAAAAATTGCAATATTTTTTGGGCATGTATTAAAGAAATGATCAATTGTGTCTGAATTCCCACAGAAAGGACATTTAGAATCAAGATAGATCCCAAATTTAATAATGATATCATCAAAGGGAACTAAGCAGTTCACCAGTCTCCATATTAACACAGACATTTGGACTGGGATAAATTTTGACCATACCTTTTTAATAGAAAACAGATCTTCTGAGTGTGGTTTGAGAGATTTGTATGCTGATCTGATAGTGAACTGGCCTGTCCCTTCCAGCTTCCAAACCAGCCTATCCTCATGTGAATATCTGATCTCTGCTATCTGCAACATTGAGATTAAATTGGTAGCCATATGAGGCTCCAGGGCTGTTAAGACCTGCAATTTATTATGACAGAAATTAGCAACATTTAATTTAGGAAAAGGCACTGGAACCCCTTCTGGCCATTTGTAGTACAATGCTCCATTCCCAAGCCAATTTGAATCCCAGAAAGATGCATCTCCCTTGCCAATTATGACCTGGCTTTGTTGATTGGACCACTCAGTAACCTGGAAGATCCTCCTCCAAGTTTGAGAATTTTTGAACAGTTTTGGTGTTGCCCAGAGATAAGCTGACCAGATAGTGGTATTATGTTGCATTTTCCACCAAAGCTTGCAGGAAAATACAGTGATTGTTGCCCTAATATCCCTGACACCAAGCCCATTTTCACTCCTGTCAATTGTCATTTTACTCCACCTCCTCCATATCTTCCTCTTTCCCATTTCAGATTCTCCCCAAAAAAAATCTTCCAGCCATAATTTCCATCCTCTTAATAACTGTTTCAGGAGGATTTAGGACAGCAAAAAAATGGTTTGGGACTGACAGATATACATAATTCAGAAGAATTAGCCTTCCTGCACATGTTAACCATTTGTTTTTCCAGCCTGAAAGCAAAGCTTGCATTCTCTCAAGAAGGGGCTGGTAATAGCAAACTTTATTTCTCCCACAGAAAATTGGTACTCCAAGATATTGGAATGGAAGCTGACCCTGTTTCATTCCCATCTTTCTTTTTATCATCCTTCTTCTAGTTACTGTCTCATCCTTATGCACATAAAATTCAGACTTTGCAAAATTCACCTTCTGCCCAGAACTGACCTCATATGCATTCAAGAGTTTTTTTATTCTTCTGAGATTCTTTTTGGATGCCCTAGAGAAGATGATTGTGTCATCAACATACATCAAATGAGAGCTGATCTCAGTACCCCTTGGCATAACAAAAGATTCCAAGTATTGACTCTGAATTAAATGCTTCAAGCCCCTTGAGAAAGCCTCTGTTGCAATGTTGTAGAGGAAGGGAGACAGTGGGTCCCCCTGCTTGATCCCTCTAGTGGCTGAGAAAAAACCTGTTGCAGCTCCATTTATCAACAGTGAAAACCAGGAAGCCCTAATATTCTGCATAATCACCTTCACAGTATGGCCATGGAAGCCAAAGGCCAGAAGTATAGAATTTATAAAACTCCATGAGATTCTATCGAAAGCTTTCTGCATATCCAACTTGAAGATGATATTTTTACTTGCTGGAATTCTGTTCAACACTCTAACCATTTCCTGCATATGCAATATATTATCTGCAATGTCCCTGCCCCTCATGAAAGCTGACTGCTCCTGTGAAATGATTTTTCCCATAACAGGCTTAAATCTTTCCATCATTATCTTAGAAAAAACTTTGCTAACAAAGTTGGATAAGCTGATTGGCCTGAATTCAGAGAATGAACTAGGGTTCTGAGTCTTTGGAATCAGAGTGAGCCATGTACTTGCCATAGCCCTTGGCATGCATGATCCTTCCATAAAGTCCTTTGCTGCTTCCATCAAGTCATCATCCTTAGTGATATCCCAGCAGTGAGTGTAGAAATGGCCAGAAAATCCATCTGATCCTGGTGCACCATTTTTATTTAGACCAAACACTGCCCCTTGTAACTCCTCCATAGTAACTGGTCTGAGAAGGTCTGAGTTGTCCCCATCAGTAATTACTTTAGGTATCATCTCCATAAAATACTTCATATATCTCCCAGACCTATTTAAATCCTCCTCATTAAGTAAAGTCTGAAAAAAATTCACTCCTTCAGTAGCAATCATTTCTGGTTCAGAGGTCCATGCTCCACTTCCAGTCTTAATCTTGGTGATCCTGGCCCTTGTTTTCTTCTCCCTGACCACATTATGGTAGTATTTTGTGTTGGCATCTCCCTCCCTTAGCCATTTGACATTAGCCTTCTGTTTCCAGAACATCTCATTTTCTTTTTGCACCCTAATCAAGATAGCCATCCTTCTGCTGAGCTCAATCTTATCAACTTCCTCACCTGTTTCCTGAAACTTTAGCTCACTCTCTTCAACCTCCTTTTCAGCTTTCTCTATATTACTGTGCACATTTCCAAACTTCTCCCAGTTCCAGTTTTTTAGCACTTGCTTGAGCCTTTTCAGTTTTCTAACCATCCTTCTCATTCCCTGGTCTGAAGTCTCCTCCTGCCAGCACCCTGCTACTGTTTCCATAAAATCACTTCTACAAATCCACATTTCCTGGAACCTGAAGGGTTTAGGTGTATGAATTTCTGAGGTTTGGATAGAGAGGACAAGGGGGTTATGGTCAGAGGTAGCTCTATTTCTGATCTGGATTGAGCTGTGAGGAAAGAGATCACTCCACTGTCCATTGCTTAGACCCCTGTCAAGTTTTTGCAACAGCAGATCCTGCTTTGTTCTGTTATTTGTCCATGTAAACCTATTTCCCACTGTGTTGATCTCCATCAGGTTCATACCAGCTATGAAACCACTAAAATCTCTTATACTCCTAGCTGAGGGGGGGGGGGGGTTCCTGCCTTTTCTTTCACTACAAGTTGCTATTGCATTAAAATCCCCAATGAATACTGTTGGAGAATCAGGTACTACTGTTAAGTCTTCCCATAATTTCTCCCTCAGTTTCCTGGTAACCTTTGCATACACAAAACAGCAATTCCAAACAATTTGGCACATAGTTTTCTGAACTGAAACTAATAAGAACTGGTCAGATTGGTTGATCACATTTATTTCCATACTATCATTCCATAATAACACCATATTTTAGCATGCTGAGCAGGTAAAGCATTGTGAAATTGCAGATCAAACTGCAGTTGAGTAATATCTGTACTAATGTGCATAGGTTCTATGATACATACAATATCAATATTATGAGTTCTAATAAGTGACTGTAGTCTAGTGACTGATTTTGTGTAACCTCTAACATTCCAAACTAAAATATTACCATAAATGTTGTAACTAATCATAGACTTGTGGTTTTAGACTTTTGTGAGGATCTTAACCATTGTTCTACAGTTTTTCCACCAACTGGCATTCCTCTTTTATTTTTCTTTTTGGGCTCAGTTGTTGTTTCATCAGTAATAGGAACAATACCTTCATTACTAACCTCCTCCTTATCTGGTGGTTGCAGTTCAGTGCTCAGCTCAGATGGAGCTTCCTCATAGCCTGAGCTGCTGTCATCTTCATAGTCCTGCAAGACATGAAAAGGGTTAGAAGTATTGACTACCATTGGGGGGTGGTATGGTACCAGTGCAAGGTCACTAGGACTATGTCCCTGGTTTTTTGGCTTGCTGCTGGGTAGATGAAGGTCATCAAAGGAGTAAAAAGGGATTTTGGTGGGGACTGTGACCAGTTTTAGGATATCTGCTGGTTGAGCATTGCTCATAACAATCTCAGGGTTGGTACTTTGGAGCTGAGTGGGTGGGGATTGAGGCTGAATAGTTCTTGAGCTACTTGCAGATGATTGCAAGATGACCAGTTGCTGATCTTTTTGAGGCTGTGAAGGTTGTTGTAGTAACTGAGTGTCTTCATTTCTGGCTTGCTCCTGCAGGACTTTGTTTTTTTGTGCCCTATTGAGGCCAGAACCGCTTGCATTTGGTGTTTTCCATTCTCCTGTAACCACATCTTTTGCCACCATCTTCTTGTTGTGCGATTTCCTCAATTCAGGGTGCAGAAAACCACACCTCTGATCTTCATGGCCTATACGCTTGCAGTATGTACAATAATACGGGACATTCTCATACTCAATCTCGCATTCAACATACTTGTTGGGAGCACCGATAATGATTGATGGTTGCAGGGGCTGAAGGAGATCCACCTCCACACACATTTTTATTGCCGACGGCCTAGAGAGTGAGGCAGTAGCAGCGTCCATCTTCACAAAAACACCGATTTGATTTCCGATGTCTTTAATCGCCGAGGTGTTGTAGTAGAGGATAGGGGGTTTGTGGATGGTAGCCCACACCGGCACGATTGAAGATTCCGTGTCGGTGGAAAAGTCCGGCGACCACTTCAGAATTTTCATGGGCTTGCCGTTGATGCTACAGACTGCTCGCATCCAGAAACGGTGGTAATCATCCTTATCCTCAATGCGGATGAGAATATGTCTGTAATCCAACGAGCCGATCTGGTACTTCCCTGAAATGCCCATTGCTTGGAACGCCTTGTGAACTAGCTCCATCGGCGGTTTCCCACTGGTGAATTTCCCTATGAGGGCCGTGCTGTAATGAGCAGCAAAAGTATCGATGGCTTCAGAAGCGTAGATGCATGCTATTTTACCATTAATTCTGTGTGAAATTGGCTTGATCTCTGGATTAGAAGGGAGGGTAGAAGAAAGGGGTTGGCTTTTGGGGGCTAAAGCATCCCGGAATGATTTTCCGGCGAGATTTCCGCCCCCCCAGGCGGCGGTTCCGCCATGGGAAGACGTTAGAAAGACGTTAGGTAGTCGTTGATAGTGTCAGTTGGCTAATAACGGCAATAATTTAGGCTGAAATGTTGGAAATTGTGCGGCGCGTGTATTACAATCTAGGAGAGAAGGCAGAGCATATTTCTAGAGAGAGAAACCCAAACTTTTTAGTGACAATCATTTCGAGAATATCAATTGTAATTCGTTCTGCGAATACTTGCTCACTTATAACTGGTTGATTTGTAGAGAATAAATGAACCGTAGGTGTCAATGATCAATGATTGAACTAACTGATTAGCTTAAGCCGGTTTCTTTCATCATATATATTTTCTCTTCTTTGTATTGCATTGGATTTGTAAGTTTTATTGTTCTAGTTTTCCGTAGTTAAAATCAAACCAATCTCAGTTTAAGGCGTGGTTGCTAAACCAAACTAAATTAGTAGGTTAATCAATAGTTTCACACCGTTCTCTATGGATTTGACCTTGTTTACCACTTTTCTATAATTTTATCCTTGGTGTATTGCGGGTTTTATTTGTGTGAGTAAAACGACGTTCACCAAATTGGCGCCGCTGCCGGGGAACGGTTGTTGATTAGATTGTTTTTACCTACTGATATGTGTATTAGTTTTTTGATGTATGACCAGGTCTGAAAAGCAAGTCTTATTATTGGATATTGAGATAGAGAAGACTGCTAAGAGGAATCAGAAACTTGAAAATTTACGAAGGTTGGAATCTGCCGCAGAGCCCCAGTTTGCCCAAACAGAGGCTGGTCCAGAGACGGAATTTGAAGATGAGTCCGATAACTCTCTAATGGCGGAACCTGATGCTAATGCTGATAATCCCTACATGTGGGAACTCATTGGTCACAGTGAAGAGGATCCCCCTACTGCTATCAAATTGGCACAAACGGCGAATCCCATTGAAATTAAACTTGGCCTTTTATATGTTCTTCCGAAATTTCATGGAAGAAGCATCGAGAATCCCTATAATTTCCTGAATGAGTTCATAAAGATTTGTAAGGTGCAAAAGAGACCTGCTAATGTCACAGATGAGCAGTTTAAGCTTGTGGCATTTCCATTCAGTTTGACGGGGGCAGCAAATCAGTGGCTTTCTAGCTTGCCACCAAATTCCATTACTACATGGAATGATCTCAAGAAGCAATTTTTGGAGTATTACTTCCCCACCACATGAACTGAGGCATTGAAGAAAGAAATCTCAAGCATCCATCAGGAGTATGATGAGCCATTGAGTGCATTTTGGCTTAAGTTCAGAAGATTGGTGGACAGCTGTCCTAATCACCGCTTCTCGGAGGGAAAATTGTTGCAATATTTCTACCAAGCGCTAACCTCCGTGACTAAGGACTTAATGAATTCAACGAGAAATGGTGGATTTTTTCATCTTCGAGTGAGTGAAGCTAGAGAAATTGTCAAGAAGATGATCGACTCCAAAAAGGAATATGTAGTGAGAATGTGAGGATTTTGAAGAAAGTGCAGGTACAAGCTCTTCGAGTGAGGATAAGTTCAACGAAAGGATGGATAGGATAGAAAAAGTTCTTTCAAGGGTGGTGGATAAGTCTCTTCTGCAAGCACCGCTTCCGCCTCTGGCCCTCATGATAGTTTGTGTGATACGTGTGGAACATATAGCCATACCACTTTGGAATGTAACTTCGCCTTGGATGAGCAACTTGTTCAAGAAAATTCCATGGGGAATTGGAATGATAGGCAGCCAAAGAGAGACCCCTATTCTGCTAATTACAATCCAGGTTAGACGGACCATCTAAATTTTTGATGGAGAGATCAAGGGAATCAAGGTCAACAAGCTTATGTTCCACCTAATCAAAGAGCCCCTCAAGCTTATACTCATAACCAGCCCCTACTCAAAAGAACTCAACAGATGAGAAGCTTGATAAGATGATGAGCATGCTTCGAGACCAGATGGATAGCTCAAAGAAGGCTGAGGCTACCTTGGAGGAGCACACATGACAAATTTCACAATTGGCGAATTCCATGAATGAGCTTAGAATGCAACAACCAGGGCTTCCTTCTCAAGTGCAAGTGAATCATAGGGAGCACGTGAACCAGATCACTATCAGGAGTGGAAGGGAATTGGGATCAACACCTGGAACGAAACCGTCCGAAGGTTCTGCCGCATGACCTGATTTGCCCAAACTGAGGCTGGCGACAGAAGCTGAAATCCAGGTAGGAGGTAATTCTGAACCAACCAAGGAGGAAACTCCAAAGAAGGTTTTGAATGATCCTTCAGTGAAAATTCTTCCTCCTTTTCCATGTAGATTAGCAAAGAGAAATGAAGAGTCTATTGATTTTAT
The DNA here is from genome assembly GCA_948330725.1 of Sherardia arvensis. Taxonomy (NCBI): domain Eukaryota; kingdom Viridiplantae; phylum Streptophyta; class Magnoliopsida; order Gentianales; family Rubiaceae; genus Sherardia; species Sherardia arvensis. Next base: position 36,446,407 of record OX415236.1, on the reverse strand, counting down.
GTCGATTTTTGGAAAAATGGAGATTAATATTCCTTTCTTGCAGGCAATAAAAATTTCTCCGGTTAGAAAATTCTTGAAAATTTTTATTGCAGGGAAACCAAAGGATTCAAGTAAGATCATCATGGGTGAGACCGTTTCAGCAATGATACAAAAGAGGTTACTACCTAAGTGTAAAGATCCTGGTATGTTCTCTTTGTCATGTCACATAGGAGATAAGAAGATTGAATCTGCCATGTGTGATTTAGGAGCGTCTGTTAATGTGATGCCATTGTCAGTTTATAAATCTTTAAAGGGAGCTAAAATGGTAAGCACTAATACAACACTTTGCATGGCTGATAAATCGTGTGTGATGCCTGAAGGGGTTTTGGAAAATGTGCTAGTAAAAATCCATGATTTTGTTTACCCTGCTGATTTCTATTACGTAAATATGCATATTAAGGGTAATACAACAACAGGTGTTTTGTTAGGTCGTCCTTTCTTAAGGACGGCAAATGCAACAATTAGCATGGGAAAGGGCACAATTTCTTTAGATTATTTTGGGGAAGAGCTTACTATTAAAATGGATGAACACATGGAAAAATCAAGAGAAGATAAAGATGTGCACGCTAATGATACCACTGATTCCGTTGTCCAAGGTTTTCTTGAGACTAATATTTTGCAGGAAAAGCTAGTAATTCCACCACTTGTTGAGCCTCCGAAGTGGAATATGGTAACATCTAAGTGTGCAGAAGAAAGAATGTACCGGCTTGATGAACATGAAAAGTTTCATGGGAATACCTTTGATCAAGCCATGGGGTACAAGAATAGAGGAGGGATGTTTTCTCAACATTTTTATTGATCGCTAATCGGAAAGTCTAGCCAAAAACTATAAACAAAGACGCTATTGGGAGGCAACCCAAGATTTTCTTTTATTCTCTCTTCATTATGTTTTTTCTTTCAATTATTCTAAAAATAAAACTGTGTGATTTCCTGAGTTTTGAAAAAAATATCAAATTTTCATATAAAAAAACGAATAAAAAAATAGATTTTGAATTTTTATTATGCTTCTGATGTACTTGATTAAATGGTGCAGGGGTGTGAATGGACAGAATACAAAGATTTGGGGCGGAGTTGAGATTTTCAAGGAATTTGAGGTTAGCTTAGGGAATATGGTGGTGAGATTCAGAAGGGAAAGAGAATTTAGGGACCAAGTTGCAATTATTGGTCTAAAAGCCCTAAAACCTTCCCTTTTCGCCCTAATTCGAACATACTCTTCCAAAACACAGTCACCATCATAGTCTGACTCCCGAATCGCCGGGATACCTCCGGAAAATCACCACAGGAGAGCACCACCCCACCACCCTATTCATCACCACCACGGCTGCGCCACTCCTTCACCGGAGATATCCCTGATGCTACACCGCCAACGAGCTTCCGAGTTCACCATCATCGTGTTCATAATTAATGTTCATAATATGTTACTCATACAGGCACCTACATTTTTATCAGCTAGAGCTAGAGTTCATTTTTATTTGTCATTTGCTGGAATCTCCAAATTTCACACAAAAATTCTAAAAATAACCTGTATGGTTACTCTTTGGAATCTATGGATTAGGAGGAATAATCTTGTTTATGACAATAAACTTATGACTTCTAGGGAATTGATTGATAAGATAAAGAGAGAGGTGATACTCATATTTACAGTTTGCTACTGTGCAGATAGCTAAAGACTGAAAAAGGATTACACCCTCTCACAGGCTGGCTTTTCTCCAGCAATGAAGTACCTATGATCAAGCCATCAACTCATGCAAGGAGTCTTACTCAGGCACACTGAGACTTCTGATCAAACCAGGGGACACACAATCAAGATCCAACACTCACAATGATAAAGTTGGCCAATTTTTTGAGCCATTTCTGGTTTTTTTTCTGGCCTTCTGTACATATTCAAGCTTCTGTTGGCATTCTGTGTTTCAGATTCAAAGGGTGGTTGATTTGTGCTTCGGTATTTGTTTACTCGATCACTAACAAACTCCCCTTTTAGAGTCTGAATTACCAGAGCCTGTATTACAGAACCTTTAGAATTAGCAATTTTGAGAAGCTTTCTTGCTTCTGTGAGCCAAGCTCACTTTTTGTAACAAACTTTAGGCAAGTCCTATTATGGTTTGGGGTGCCAAATAAATTCCCCCCACCTATGGTGGTTTAATTTTTTTTAAAAAAAAGAGTTCACCATCATCGTGTTGAAACTTCTGCGCTTTATTTCCTATTCCACCGGAACGACGATGTTGCTGTCTCACCTCCAAACTTCCAGCAAGCTCTTGGCCAGCATCCCAGTGTTGAGAATTCGACACCCCTCCCAATGAGTTTTCCCACCTTTTATTTGTTATGCTTTTGGTTTTTTTTATTCCGTTAATTTCAGTAGGAATTTTCTTCTCGCCTTAATATGAGCTTGCTTGAGGGCAAGCAAGGCTTAAGTGTGAGGAGATTTAGGTGTGATATTCTTTGTTTAATTTTGTGTGCTTTGTTTTGAATTATTTAGAGTTTAAAAAAAGAAAAAAACTAAAAAAATGAAAATATTCTGTAAATACAAAAATATGTGTTGCTTGCATCGAGTCGGTCAAATTTTCAGCATGATAATGAGTTATGAAATTGGCTTTGAGATGGATGAACTTTGCATGTTGAGAGAATCTGATTAGTAACCTTAATTGTTTGATATCTCCCTAAGAGTCTGAAAAGAAAAACCCTTGAAACCATCTTCACTTATATAAATGATATTGGGATGACGAAAAGGGCTATTAAGAACAAAGCCAAGTATATAGTGAGGTCTGAGCCTAGAGTAGAGCTCTCTCTACATCAATTTTTTTTTCCTGAGTGTTGTGGCAGTTGAAATTAATGCATGTTAAAATGATGAAAGGCAACCAGGTTTACCCACACATCGTATACAGCCTACCTGTTTATGACCCCTAGTGAGCCTCATATAAGCCTCTGTTCCAGCCGACACATCTACCTTCACCCATGTATGCATGTTCTTGATTGGACTGAAGTAAACATAAGTTGCTCACGTTCTAATGTATATCTACTGTTCATGATTTTCATTCTACATGGCACCTTGTGTTTGCATTGAAAAATAGGTTTCTTGAGCCTATAAAATTTTCAAGGTAGTGACTAAGATGAATAGTATGATAGAGTTGATTTTGTTTATATGATTCTGGATTCAAAAAAAAAGTTTGTGCTCAGAAAAAAAAAGATGAAAAGAAAAAAAGAGAGTACACAAAAAAATAAAAATAAAAACCAAAAAAAAAAATTTGACAGTCCAGAATTTGAGCTTTAGACAGTCCAGAATTTGCTGTATTTTATCTGTTTGTACTATTTTCTGGAAAATTCAATGTCCAATTTATATCTTGAGCATGTGTGCATATTTGTTGATTAATAAAAACCATAGAGCCCCTAGGATCATACCCTACAGTCATAGCCTTACCTGAAAAAGTCCTTTCTGATTTTCATGTGTTATTTGATGCTGCCACATTGATATTATGAGTGATTGTCCCACTTTACTGAGTGTTTTGAGTAAAAACCATGAGGAGTTCTTCTCGTCTATTTTGACCATTGATATGCAAGTGATTGTTGATGTAGGGGGGATTGATTGGAGGGTTCAAGGGGGGATGATACCCATTTTGTTTATGAATGGAAACTTGATATCATGCTTGGGGAGTTTGTTGATTAGCCGAAGAAAAGAAAGTTTGAAATGCTGATATTTTTGACCAAAGTCCGGGTAGTAGAGTCTTAGTTTTGTATTTTGATTTGGTTTGTTATTTTGTTTTGATTTATTTTCTATCGAGTCAGTTGAGGGGATGGGAACTTGATATATGTGGATTGATTCATATCATACTTGAGGGCAAGCATAACTCAAGTGAGAGGATATTTGATGTGGTGATAATATGTGTGTATTTCTGAGGATTTTTAATGATATATTCTGTGTCATTTAGCACTTATGAGTTGTATTTGATGTCAGATTACACATGTAGCTTGAGATTAGCAAGAGGAGCAAGAAGTGCTGTTTTGGAGCTGTTTTGATATGATTTAGAGCACTTGAAGGATGCTGGTCCAGTTGATCCTTAATCCAGAATCCTTCATTTGGCAGAGTTGTGCTTCGTTTAACGATCACTAAATTGCTCGGTGAAGTTGACCCGGACTGAGGTGAAACTGATGAAAGGGGATTACTACACTCCTTTTTGCCACTGGGTTTTTAATGAAGTAGTGTCTGATCCTTTCTTTAGGGAGTTACTAGTTGCTGTCCATGAATAAAGAGAAGGCCAAATCCAGTCTGTTGGGCCAAAAAGAAGTCTTGGAGCCCAAAGAAGAAAGAGAAAGAAGAAATCCTGTTCTGAAAGGGATTCAGTTAAACTTTCGAAAGGAATATTAATTCGGCCGAGAAGAAGAAATTAAGTTGAAGAAGATTCTTCCTTTTCCCCAATTAAGTGGGATTGAATTTTCTATTTATAATAATTGTGTGATATATTCACACTAGGATTAGAACTCTTAATATTTTCCTGAAATATTTATTACTAGAAACTAGTGTGATGGACCGTGCGTTGCGCGGTATATTAGAAACAGTTTGAATAATGTAAAATGTACTATTCTATCTAAACCAAAGTTGCCTGACTTTTTAGATGGTTCAAAACTAGTTTTTACCAATTAATGTATTTATTTATGTGTAATCGTGTATAATGAAGTGTAGATATTGTGAAAATAAACATTATAATGAACCCTACAAGATATGATGTGATAATATTTGATTGATGATGCTAATTAAATTTAAACGTTGAAAATAATTTATTTGTCTAAATTAATAGTAACTTGTGCATGATTTAGTATCTATCTATAGATATATTTAAAACAGATTGATGATTTGTGTCTTTTTCTTAGAACTATAGAATTTATTTTCGTTTCACCACAAAATGACACGCCATCTTCTTCTGCTTCCTAATTTTACTAACTAATTAAATTTAATTATTTATCTAAAACACATTATTCAAGGTGACCATGACAATATATTTGACCGAGCTACATTAAACTGAAAAAAAATGTAATTGAATTTATCTAACCCCAAAAGTATTTTACCCCTGAACCTAATACACCTTGCATTACCATAAGACTGCCTTATTAGAGACTTTCTCTTTTAAATATGGTAATAATTAAGATTTAGTGGGAATATAAATGGTTATAATTTGTTACCCTAAATATTTGAAGTTGACCATTGAAATATTTATAATTGAGTATATTCATAGATGTTTTGCCTTAACTTAATTGATTTTCTTACGTCATTTAGACACAATATGGCTTTCTATCTCTAAGAATTTTGCTCTCTCTAACTCTAATAGTATTATTGCCTCGTTTTTCAGCCTAATGCCCCCCACCTTTTTCAGTTTCAGTGCACTATTCCCTACCGATAACGTCTATCTAACGGCTCTGAGGATGGCGGCGCCGCCGCAGCCCCGCGGCGGCAACCCCCAAAACCGGTCCTTTTTGCAAGCTCTCACCTCCAAACCGCCTCCTCTATCCCCCACACTACCTAATAACCCAGAAATAGTCCCCATTGGTGAACATAAGGGGAAGATCGCCTGTATTGTTTCGCCGGAGCAAGCCTCTCATCTGGCGGTGCATTATCAAAAAGCTCTGATTAGTAAGTTCGAAAGGGGCAAGCCAAACATGGAAACACTGAATGAAGCTTTTAAATCCATTGGATTCAACTCCAATTTCCAGATCGGCGCCATCGATTACAGACATATACTGATTCAGTTCGAGGATCAAGAAGACTACCAACGGTGTTGGCTGAAGGGCCTCTGGAATCTTAAAGGTTTTCCGATGAAAGTGCTTAAGTGGTCTACTGACTTCACCCCTGGTACTGAGTCATCTGTTGTGCCAATCTGGATCACAATTCATCAGGTTCCAATTTTTCTCTACAATACTGCAATCCTAGAATTTATAGGCAATAGAGTACGGAATTTTATCAAAATGGACTCAGCCACAGCCTCCCTCACTAGACCATCAGCTGTAAAGCTTTGTGTGGAGATTGATTTGCAAAAAAAGTTGCATACAGAGATTACAGTAGGTGTCTCTGGTTTCACAGTTGATCTTGATATTGAGTATGAAGAGCTTCCTGAGTATTGTCAGATATGCAGAAAATTAGGACACTCCCTAAATGATTGTAGAATGACTCATAATAGCACAAATGAGGGATGGAAGCTCCAGTCAAAGAAACAACAACCACCTCCCACAAAATCCCAAACCTACAGAAGAACAGCTCCCCACAAGGCCAATGCTCCTTCTGTCAGCCCTACCACTATCCTCACCCCTTCTTTTAGCCCTCCTATTGACCCTACCCCCTCCACTAAAACCATTCCACCTCCTGGTGAGACCTCTGGCACAACAGCTAAAGAAAAAGCTAGAGTGATTGCAGCTCAAGAACTCAAGAAAAAAGCTCCTATGAATACTCTATCTGAGTTGGATAACTCCCCTACAAATACACCTTCTGGAAACATCTCCTCAGCCCCTTATGACACAGTTAAAGTTATTCCAAATGTCCAAGAGAACTATGGGATCATAATACTGGAATGGAGACCTATCCCTAAGCCTAAAACTACTATATATGCCAAAGATGATCTCTATATCACCTCAAAGTCCACCCCTGGGGCAGAAAACTCTTTCTTTACTACTGATCATGTTACTTTTTTCTCTCAGGACAAGAACAGGACTAACAGATTCCTTCCTCTTCAACAAATGAGCTCTCTGTCTGATTCAGAAGATGATGAGGAGGTTTTAAAGGACTCAGATGTCACCTCAAAAGAAGAATCTAGCTGCACTGAAACATTGAAGGAAGCCACTCCAATCCTTTCTGTAAAAAAGAAAAATCAGGTAAACACAGCTCAGGTGAGACAATCTTCCAGACTCATAGCAAAAAAGACTCCAACTATTAAGCTTAGAACTCATTTTACACAGCTTAACCAGATTATGTCTGGTTCTGCTTCAAAAAGCCCTCTCTCAAGTCCTAATGATTGTTAAACCCCTTAAAATTAATTTCCTAGTTTGGAACATAAGGGGAATGAACATTTCACTAGACAGACTGATGGAATTAACTCTTATTCATAGGTTTGATCTTATATGTTTAATTGAAGCTATGCATGAAAATGCTAAATGTGTTGATTTTGCTTCTGCACTCAAGTTCACAACATGCATTGCTGCTCAAAATGAAAGGATTTGGCTAATGTGGAGTGACAACATTAAAATTTCACTGATTCAAGATAATCCACAATTTCTGCATGTCTCCCTAAATTGCCTAAAATTAAATACTTGTATGGAATCTGTATTTGTGTATAGTTTGAGAACTAGAAAAGAAAGAGAGCAACTATGGATAGATCTTGCTAATATTTCTTGCCCTGAAACAATGTTTATTGGTGATTTTAATGCCATTGCCTCCATTTCTGAGTATAAGGGTATGTCCTCACCTAGTCTAAGAAGTATTAGGGAATTTGCCTCCTTTAATACTGTGGGTAATGCTTTTACTTGGACTAATGGGAGATATAAAAATCGGTTGGATCTTAGTCAAAATGGAAGGAATAAAACTCCAACTATTAAAAGATTGGACAGAGGCTTATGTACTCCTAACTGGAAAATGATATTTCCTGACTCATCCATTCTTGTGCTTAATAAAGAAACAAGTGATCACTGTCCCTTGCTTTTATGTTTAGGTAGCCAATTAAAATCATCTCCTAGGCCTTTTCGTTTTATAAACACTTGGTTTAAAAGGGAAAATTTCCTTCAGGTCATTAAAGAAAATTGGACTGCTGATATTCAAGAGTCTGGCATGCTAAAATTCTATCTTAAATTGCTCAGACTGAAAAAATGTTTGAGAAAATGGAACATTGAGGTTTTTGGAAACATTCACCAAAATGTTATTGATGCAGCAGAATGTCTTAGGTTACAAGAATTAGCTTATGATGGAAATCAGTGTGAAACAGAACTGATAACTCTCAGACAGGCTAAAGCCAAGTTAACTAAAGCCATTAAAGAGCAGAAACATTTTTAAATATAAAGCAAAAATTAAATGGCTTAAAGATGGAGATGAAAACTCTAAGTTTTTTCATAATTCATTAAGGGAAAGGAAGAGCAGAATGACCATTACAAAAATTATGAATTTTTCTGGAGAGTGGCTTGATGAGATGTCTGAAATAGAAAAGAAGGCAATGTCTTTCTTTTCTAACCTTCTCTCTGCTGACAATGACCCAGACCAAGATAAATTCTACTCTCATTTCTGTCTCAGATCCCCAGGCTCATTACTAGTACAGATAATATAGAACTGACCAGGCCTGTTTCACTGATTGAACTTAAAAAAGTTGTTTGCTCCCTTAATAAACAAAGCAGTCCAGGTCCAGATGGTTTTACTACCAATTTCTTCATGAAAGCTTGGGATATAATTCACACTGATTTATTGCATGTAGCAAATGATTTTTTATCTAGTTCTTCTCTGCCTCTAGGCATGGTTCTTTGTTTTAATTAATGGATCACCAGTGGGTTTTTTCAATGCAACCAGAGGAATAAAACAAGGTGATCCTCTCTCCCCTTTTCTATTTAACATTTTTTCAGAAGCTTTCACCAGAAGATTGGCTTTTATTTATGAAAATGGTAGCATGCAGTACTTTAATTTGCCAAAAAATGCTGAAAGAATTTCTCATTTAACCTATGCTGATGATACAATCATCTTTATGCAAGCCAGCAAAAATAATTTGACCAAAATGAAATCTTTTCTCTCTGTGTTTGAGAAAGTCTCTGGCCAAAAAATTAATTTTGAGAAAAGTGATTTTTACATTAGCAAGCATGCAACAGCTTCAAAAATTAGGGAAATAAAAGATATTTTGGGCATGAAAAAAGGAAATTTTCCCTTTAAATACCTTGGAGTCCCTATTTTTCAAGGGAGAATGAAAAATGTTTACTTCCAGCCAGTAATTGAAATGATTGATAGAAGGCTAAATAACTGGAAGAACAGGTGGCTATCTCAGGGTGGTAAGCTCATACTTATTAATTCTTGCCTGTATTCTCTTCCCCAGCATATCTGGACAGTTTTGGAACCAACCGTGCATATTCTCAAAACCATAAAAAGAAGATTATCTATTTTCTTTTGGGGTTTCTGTGGATAATAAACCAAAAAAGACCTGAAAAAAAATGGAATGATCTTTGTTTTCCAATTGCAGAAAATGGTTTACATTTCAGAAATCTTGCCACCATAGTGAAAATTTTTTCTGTCAAACTATGGTGGAAGTATCAGTTAGGTTTAGACCCTTGGACTACTTTTCTGGCTTCACTCCCCTCATCTTCGAAAACCTCTCAGACCTGGAAGCGGATCTGTAAAATATATGTTTTTGCTGAGAGGAATTCTAGGGTTATTCTTGGCAATGGGACATGTAGTTTCTGGGGCTCAAATTGGACAGGGGAGGGAGCCATTTCTGATAGTATTGACCCATAGAACACTCAAATTCCTGAGGAATACACTGTTAGAACCTTTATTGAGAATAGGCAAGAATTTATAAGTCAATTAACAATGTATGCTGATTCTTCTCTCCTGACAATCTTACAGGAAGTTTCCCTGAAAATACATAGAAATGACAAGCTCATATGGAAAGCTGATGCTCAAGGCCATTTTACTTTTAAATCAACCTACATTGCTAAGGCCAAAAAGGAGTGCTGTGGCTGCTGCCAGATCTCTGAACAGTATCTGGAACCCTAGGGTTCAGAAAAAAATCTCCATCTTCATGTGGAAGGTAATGAATTCCATTATGCCCTTTGACAATGTTTTAATCTATTATGGTTTCAACATAGCTTCTAAGTGCTATTTCTGTGAGCATGAAGATTCACTGGATCATTTTTTTCAATACATGTGAGATTGCAACACGGGTCTGGAATGGCATTAACTCTTTTGTAAACATACAAACCGCTACTTTTGGGAATATATGGAACTGAATTTGTTACTACCTCTCTAGACAAGGACTATCTAAAATCCATTATATACTTATACATAATATAGTTTTGTTCACTTGTTGGAGTCTATAGAAGGCTAGAAATAGATTTATTTTTTAGGGCACTCCCCCTGACACACAGTTCATTATCCAAGAGTCCAAATCACTGGTATACCACTCTTTTGCAGCTAAGCCATTTTTTATTTCCTCCTCCTATGATATAGAACTTGCATCTAATGGCTATTTTCCAAAATATCTTAAACCTTCTAAACCTAATATTCAATCTGTCTCATGGGGTAAGCCAATAACTGGCCTTAAATGCAATGTTGATGCTTCTTCGAGAAAAAATTCAGGTGACACTGGTCTAGGGGTAATAGTTAGAAATACACATGGATAGGGATGTACATGAGCCGGGTCAACCCGGAAAAATGGCCCTGCCCGGGAGTGGAATTGGTGACCCGGATTTTTTGCATTCCGGGCCGGGCCCCGGGTCACCATTTTTCTCCATTCCGAATTTCGGGCCGATCCGGGTCAAATCCGGATTTTTCCGGGTCAACCCGGGAGCCCGGTTATATATCATAAATATGCAATTATTATACATAATTAATCTTGTTCTAGTGGTAAGACTTGTCATTTTATAGTATACAATCAGAGTTCAAATCTCACCAAAAGCATTACTTTTCTATTTTGTTTTTAAAATATATTTAACATTTGTATATATTTATTAACCATACAATTAATTAATAAAAAGGAATGTGGTCTAGTGTAAAGAGTTTGTTACACAATTGTTTGTAGTTCAATTCTCCACGGAAACATTCTCTTTTTTTAAAAAAAAGTGTAAAATTGGTTGTAACCGGGCAACCGGTCCGATCCGGGTCAAACCCGGAAAAATTCCTGACCGGGTCCGGTTCAAGAAACAGTCCAACCCCGGTCCAAGAATTTTAGCTATTCCGGGTCCGGGTCATTCCGGATCCGGGCCGAGCCGGGTTGACCCGGTTGTACAGCCCTACACATGGAGACTTTGTTTCTGCTGAATGTATTTTTACACATGCCCTTTCCCCTCTGCATGCTGAAATTATTGGCATAGGCTTAGCTCTATCAGTTAGTGCTTTTTATGATTATGATGTCCAAATTGAGTCAGACTGTGCACTAGCCATTAACATGATCTTAGAGCCACAATCTGCTCACTGGAAATTATTTAACTTGGCTGATGAAATACACCAGAATTTAAATGGCATCACTTTGTCTTATGTTCCTAGAGAAGCAAATCAGGTTGCTGATTCTATTGCTAAACATGCCTGTGATCAGAAACTAGAGAAAAAATTCTCTTCTATCTCCCTCCTTCCATCTGTTGCTAGAGGCTTACTGTATTTGGACAGAGAGTCACTACCTTCACTCAGATTTCATCACCATAAGTTCAGCTGCTACGCTCATGAATTTCTTTTCTACTTTGTGCAGATTCTACTCATAGATTGAAGGGCAACTACTCCTACTTACCTAGATTTCACTTAACTCAAGAACCCAAGCAGAAGCTCACTCACCTTTTGGCTCAGATGGTGATTATGTCTGACTGCTTTTCATGCTCAGTGTCGCCTTGTATTTTGTTTACAATTCGCTAATAGGCTCTGAGATCGTGTTAAGTCAGACATAATTCTCCTATCATCTCCATCAATTTTGCTTAGATTTAGATTTTTTTCTTCACTTAGTATTTTTTTTGGAAGCTTACTAAGCTTCATGGCCACTTGTGTGTGCCAATCTATGTCTTTATTCTTTTGTCTCTCACTTCATGTAGTGAGAGAGGCTTCTAAACTTATCCCAAAATTTAATAATTTTGATTTTTTATGGCTTGGGGTGCCAAATATAATTCCCCCATCCTTGAGATGGTTTAACATTAAAAAAACAATTTGATTTTTCTTTTGTAGAATATTATATGTATATTGTATAATTTTTTAAGCATGGTAACACTTCATAATTAGTGGGTTAAAATGGTTACAATTATTTGACGCCTCGTCTCCCTATAACATCATCATCGGGCGACCGTGGATGGCTCAGGCCAAGGCCATTTGCTCGACGTACCATTTAACCATGAAGTTCCCAACCAGTCAGGGGGTGGCGACGGTTCGAGGAAGTCAGTCTACGGCCAGAAGTTGCATGCTCACGGCTCTTCAGGAAGCCAGGAAGGCCCCGGTCGGGGCAGTGCAGGAAGAAGTGGGACCGGGAGATGTGGAGGACATGCAAGTCGGGAGCAGAGGCACAATCAAGGTCGGGAAAAAGATGCCAGTCGATGTAAAGGAACAGTTACGATCCCTGCTTTCGAAGTATGAGGATGTGTTCGCATGGGAAGAGAAGGACTTCACTGGCGTGCCCCCGGGGTTAGCTCTCCACAAACTGAATGTATACCCGGAGTTGAAGCCAATCCGGCAAAAGAAGAGGGCCCTGGCATGAGATAGGGCCGAGGTGGTGAAACAGGAGGTGTTGAAGTTGCTAGAGGCCGGGGTAGTGGAGGAAATCATATACCCAGAATGGCTAGCTAACCCGGTGCTAGTGAAAAAGCAAAATGGGTCCTGGAGAATGTGTATCGACTTCACCGACCTAAACAAGTGTTGCCCGAAAGACCCCTTCCCTCAGTCGACCAGTTAGGGGAAGCCATCACCGGGTACGAGGCCCTGGCTTTCTTCGATGCATACCGAGGTTATCATCAGATTCAAATGTTAGGAGAGGACAAGCCGAAGACAGCCTTCATCACAGAGTTTGGGACCTATTGCTACAGACGGATGCCATTCGGCTTGAAGAACGCGGGGGCAACGTACCAGCGGATGGCAGATGCGATATTTCGGGATCAGTTGGGCCGAAGCATGGAACTATACGTTGATGACATGGTGGTGAAGAGCAGAAGCTACCCAGGTTTCTTAGAAGACTTGGAGGAGATGTTCGGCATTTTGAGAAAAGTTAACCTGAAGCTGAATCCCGAGAAGAGTGTGGTAGGAGTCGGGGCCGGGAAGTTCCTCGGCTACATGGTATCTAGTCAAGGAATAGACTTCAATCCAGAGAAGGTGGAGGCGATAAGCCGGATGCAGTCGCCGAAGAATGTGAAGGAGGTGCAGAAGCTAATGGGTTCCCTGGCAGCCTTGAGTCGCTTTCTGTCAAAAGGCGCGGAGAGACAACTTCCTTTTTTCAACATCCTGAGGAAGGCAAAGAAGTTCGAGTGGACTGAGGAGTGTGAGAAAACGTTCGAGGATCTGAAGGAACATTTGGGCCGACTCACGACCCTCTCGAAGCCGAAGGAGGGGGAGGATTTGCTTTTATACCTGTCCGCGTCGGCTGTCAGTGCGGTGCTGGTCCGAGAAGAAGACGGGAGGCAGTGTCCGGTGTATTTTGTCAGCCGGGCATTACTAGGTCCGGAGACTCGGTATACAAGCTTGAAAAAGCTGGTATTGGCGCTGGTTTATGCTTCAAACCGGTTGCGCCCGTATTTCCAGGCCCATCCGATCGTGGTCCTGACCAACTACCCCCTGAAGCAGGTGATGCTTAAGCCCGAGGCGTCGGGGCATTTGATGAAGTGGGCCAAAGAGTTGGGGGAGCATGAGATAACTTATCAGCCGAGGAAAGCCATTAAGGGCCAGGCAATGGCGGATTTCTCGACAGAGATGGTTGGGCCGGACGTGTCTGCCGAGGATCCCTCAAGCCCGAGGTGGACATTGCATGTGGACGGGTCAGCCCATGCGGGAGGCAGCGGAGCCGGGGTATTGCTGACATCCCCAGAAGGAGAGGAGTACCACTATGCGCCGCATTTCGACTTCAAAACTACAAATAACGAGGCAGAGTATGAGGCGTTGGTGGCAGGACTCAAGCTTGCCCGGGAGTTGAAGATAGGAACGATCCAGGCCTTCAGTGACTCGCAGATTATAGTGCAGCAGGTGAACGGGGAGTATGAAGCAAAGGAGCGAAGTTTGCAGAGGTACCTGGAGCTGGTCCAGCCCATGATCCGGCAGTTCGACAATTTCAGTCCGGAGCAGGTACCGAGAGAGTAGAATGAAAAGGCCGATGCTTTGAGCAAGTTGGCATCTTCGAAGTTGAGGCCAGGACAGAAAGCACCTCTCAGAAGGGAGACACTGGAGAAGAGGAGTTACGAGCAGAGTGATGAGATCCTGGCAGTAGAAGCAGTGCAGGAAGACTCCTGGATGGCACCGATCCGGGCATACCTTCTGACGGGGGAAGTCCCGGTCGACCGAGTGGTGGCCAGAAAAATTCGGGTCAAGGCGCCGAAGTATACATTACATGAGGGCATCCTATACAAAAGAGGTTATCTCCAGCCGTTATTGAAGTGTGTGGAACGACAGGAGGGCAAGTACCTGGTCCGGGAAGTTCATGAGGGTCCGAATGGTAGTCATCAGGGAGCTAGAACAGTGGCCAGGAAAATCTTACGGATGGGGTATTACTGGCCTACCATGTTTGAGGACTCACTGGACAGGGTTCGCTCGTGCCTTCAATGCCAAAAGTTCGCGCCACTAGTACACATACCCAGGGAAGAGATGATGGGGATAACGGGTGCCTGGCCTTTCAGCAGATGGGGACTGGATCTGGTCGGACCCTTTCCCACTGCTCCTGGCAGTTTGAAGTACCTGATTGTGGCTATCGATTACTTTACTAAGTGGGTGGAAGCCGAACCTTTGACCAACATCCGGGGAGCTACCTGTGTGAAGTTTTGCTGGAGGAACATTGTTTGCCGGTTCGGAGTGCCGAGGGCTATAGTAACCGACAATGGAGCGCAGTTTGAAAATGACCCTTTCAAATCCTGGTGCGTGAAGTATGGGATAAGCCAGAAGCTCACGTCAGTTTATCATCCGCAAGCTAACGGTCAGGTGGAGGTGACGAACCGGACGATCGTGAGTGGGATTAAGGCCCGGCTCCAGGGAGCGAAGGGGAACTGGGTACACGATCTCCCGAGTGTTCTATGGGCTCATCGGACTACGGAGAGCTCGGCGACTGGGGAGTCCCCCTACAGCCTGACGTATGGATCGGAGGAAGTGATTCCGGCTGAGATCGGCGTTCCCAGTCTTTGGACGGCCGAGCCGGTGCCCGAGGATAAGAATGAAGAAGAGAACAGGACGAATTTAGACCTGCTGGAGGAGAGGAGGGAGAAAGCGGCCTTGCATGAGGCTAAAGTAAAGGAAAAGGTTAAGAAGTATCATGACAGGAGGGTGAGTAAGGAGCAATTCAAGGTAGGCGACAGGGTAATGAGGCGAAACGACAAGAGTCACCAGGAGCTGGAGGGCAAGCTGGCACCCAACTGGAAGGACCGTACCGGGTGACAGAAGCCCACCCGGGCAGAAGTTATGTGCTAGACGATTCAACGGGGAAGGGAGTCCCCCGAAGATGGAACATAGCAAACCTCAGACGGTTCTATGGTTAGTCTTTGGCACTAGATGCCTGGATAGAGCAGCCTCTGGTACTAGATGCCTAGGTAGGATAGCCTCTGGCACTAGATGCCTAGGTAGAATTCGCTCCGGGCTTCAGATGCCCGAGAGTAAAGCCCCGAGGTCGGATGACCGAGGGGTAGGTAGGAGGACCCTCTGATGCTAGACGCCTAGGGAATTTTTGTAACATGGGCATGCCCTTTGATCGATTTAAATAGAAATTATGAACGAGTATATTATAAGCTTATGAAAACTGTTATAAAAAGAAAATGCTTAAACACAAAAAAGATACAAAAATCGGTAGTCAGAATCAAAAGATAACTATCTACAGGTCAGGGCCGCTACAGGCACAAAAAGAGTTGCACAGTAGGGAGCTGTTCTATTCCGGGGCCCGGGAGGTAGACGCCTCGCCGGGAGGAATTCTCTTGGTCTCGTGCCGACTCCTTTGGACAGATAGCTCTATCATTCGTTGCTCCTCATCCGGGTTCTGAGGAGCGTCCGGATTCTCATCAGGCGTACCCTCTGTTCCCATTACCGGGTCAGGTGTACGGACAAGAACCCTGTTGGTAGCAGCAGGACTCCCAATTCGGATGGGAGTTTGTCTCGAAGCTCTTCGTCTAGTCTGGGCATCTTCAGAACCTACTACTTTCTTTTTTCCTTTTCTCTCGTTTCGGGGTGGGCGCGAATCACCACGAGGCGGGGGTCGGTTCTCTGAGTAGAATCGGAAGCTCTCCCCTGAGTAGGGTATCGGGCGCGGAATCGGGCAGCGACCATCCGGAGCCTGGCCAAACGCCGTTCAGAAGCTTCCAAGTCTAGAAGTTGAGAGGCGTGCTCATAACGTTCATAGGCCAGATCGACGTCTTCAGGAGGGGGGATATGCGACAAGGACTCGGGAAGGATTTTTGACTCAGAATGTTCTTCTTCCAGTCCTTAGCCACTTGGTAAGCAGCCGCCCAGTGCCCGGATGACCGTTCGGAACTTTCCATCCAGGCAATGAGATCATTGACTGCCCGAGGAACGTCGGTCAGCACAGGGATGTCGACCTCCCCCTGGCAGAGACCCAGCAGATGATAAGAAAGATGGACTATTACTAGCTGCTGCTGCAGAGTCCGATTCCTCGTGGCCAACCTCTCGTTCTCGGTTTCCAGTGTGGTAACCTGCCTACGAAGCTCGGTCTGGTTCTGCATCCGCATGCATTTGTTATAGTATAGGATGACGTCGTGCCACACCTCGTCCAGCTCTTTCTGGATCCTGATTTGAAAGTTGTGATGTTGGGCTTCCTGTTCCGACATAATCAGGTCGAACTCTAAAACTCGGTCGATGCTTTCGAAGGCCAATCTATAACATTTTGGCAAAGACCCGAAGTCCTCCTGGATTTGGAGGAGGCAAGTGAGCAAGCAATCGGTATCAGGTAACTCTGATATCAGGGGACCGAGCCCTCCCTCAAATAGAAATTCCATCAGCCCCGGACAGCCGGTTCTGGTTGGCCTCGGGGAAGGAGCCGGGAAAGAAGGGTTAAAAGGTAGCCCCTAATCATGATAAAATCAGAGTTAAGATGCAAAAAGAAAAGAGATCAACTAAAAAGAGGCGAATAGCGAGTAGAAAAAGAAAGTTGTTCATTAATAAGCCGGAGAACCGGGCAACAGAATACAAGAAAAGCAAAAACAGAAAGGGGAATAGCCTAACGAACATTGTTGGAGTCTCCTTTCCCCCCGTCATCGTCGCTGTCGTTCGCATCGTATTCATCTTCAGAACCGAACACCAGTTCTGGGGATGGGAGTGGTTCAGCACCGGCATTACCAGCAGCACCAGGATCGGGAGATGGAGAACCGCTAGCTTCAATATCCTTCAGATCGAATAGGCCCCGGTAGAAGTCATACATTGTGCAATACGGGGTGAAATCATTGTCCTCCGGAAGGTCTGATCCGGAGGAAGGAGCAGGTGGTAGAGTCCCGGGCAGCCGAACTACGTCTGACGACCAGTTCCGGACGTCTTCGGTAGACATGTGATTCTTCTGCAGAGCATCCCAAAGCGCAGGAGAAAGGCCCTTCATCCCCCCCTTCTGAAGAACCTCCAGCAAGTGAAGCTGCTGAGCTTCAGAGTTATGATTAAACCATTGCTTCTTGAAGGAAGCACGGATTGAGGGAGGGAACCAACCTCGGATCTCCATATAGGTGTTGTGGCATTGGTGCGAGCTCGCAACCAGATTGAGTTCGGTGAGGCGGCGAGATAGGGTCCCGCTTGCCAGGACTTTGTCCACAACGGCCTCGGCAAAGTTCAGCCAGTCTTGGTAACCCGACTCCCTGGCCTCGGCCAGCTCCTCCTTCAAGCGGCTTATCCTCTCCTGAAGTTTAGCCGACCCCTCCCTCTCGGCCCTGATTTCCTCATCTTTCCTCTCTAACTGACGAGAAAGGAAGGACGAGAGGGCAGTTTGAAACTCCGAGGAATTGGCGAACACAGAGCTTAGCAGTTGGACCTGCGAGAGAAGATGGAAATATTTAAACAAAAAAAAAGATATGTAAAAAAAAGGGAGGGACAGGGAAAGGGAAAAATAGCCACATGTTGGTTAGAAGAGGTGACAGGATGATCACCAGCAGCGGTCGCCGTCGGAGTCAGAGACCTGCTGTCTCGTGGCTTTTTAGCATCCTTGCTGGGGACCTCCCCAGACTTCCGCTTGTTTGAGTATGACGGAGGGATGGGGATGAAAGGAGCAGACAAGGTGGTATACTTGACAGCAGGGGACCTTGTATCTGACGATGACGAGGTACGGAAAACAAACCTTCCACGACCGGAAGACCCAATATCGCGGTTAACATATGGCGGTGCTCCCGAGTAGAGTACAGCAAGGTCGAGAAGAGGCCGGGACCCGAGAGGGTTCATTTGGGCATTCCGAAGAGCTAGATCGGAAGGGATAGCAGGAGTCGCCTCGGGAATGTCCTCATGGACCTGAGAGTCAACCTCCACCACTTCAGGGATCCGGTTGTCGAGTTCCTTATGGTCAGGCTGTAAAAGCTTGGCAGTCGGAGTAGGAGCAACAGAAGTATTTGGCGGAGTATTAACCATTGGATTTTTTTGTTTCCGACCGACAGGCTTGCCATTGGTTGATTCGGCCGTTTTAGTCCCGGCCTTCTTTGCTTTCTTCTTCTCTGGGACGGGGGCGGCAGGATCGTTGGCAATAGTAGGAGCTGAGAAAACAGAAATTAAGAAAAGAAAATCGCAAAAGTAGAATAAACACAAAAGCAAGACAGGGTGCCGGATACGAACCTTGTAAAGGCCAGGTCATGGCCCACCGGCTAACCCGGAAAACATCAGCCGAGTATATCTCGGTGGGGAAGAGGTAGATAGAGTTGTTATCTAACCAGTATTGTTCCAAGTTCAGGGGCTGGGAGGACAGGAGGGTATGGTTTGTCCGGTGCTTGTCCGGAAAGAAGGCCTCCCTGGCATCCGGGACTATCTGCTTGTTCCACCCGGGACCCGCATACAGCTCTGGATTCACCTTGGTATACCCTTTCTGCTGCCAGTTCTTGGTGGAATCTTTCTTCCCCACTATAAAGTCTTGAACACCGGGCCGAGCCTGGACAGAGCATATCTCCTCTTTGCCAGGGCACTTGATCAGGAGATAGAAGGACTTCCAGAGGCTGAAGCAGGGAACAATCTTGAACCTCGCGCATTGAACCAGGAAACCCATCATTACCGCTACGGCATTGGGATGGACCTGGGCGGGAGAAACCTTGTACACTTCCATAAATCTGGAGTACAGACGAGGGACAGGCAGGCTTAGACCCCACATGAAGTGGATCCGAGGGATGCACAGGACGTCTTTGATCGACTCGTCCGGAGAGACCGCCACGAGCTGAGCGTCGACCGGCAACGGAATACCCATGCCACCGAGGCACTTTTTAGTCCTATCATCGGCCAAAAGGGAGTGCGCCCGGGCAGTGTCCAAAACCCTCTGCTCGGCGTTCTTGGACCTCCTGAACTTTGGTCCGGAGGGGTTCACAGATCGAGACAAGTACACGGGCCTGAGGGGAGAAGGTGGCCTCTGGCCCGCTGGAGGGGGAGGAGAGTTCTCGCATGATGTACTGGCGAGGGTATAGGAAATCGGAGACGGGGTTGGGCACCTGTGTTGACATTGGGATTCGCGTCGGCAGAGGCCATAGTTGACGGTAGAAGGAAAATCTGAGAGAAAGATCTGAGATTTGAAAGCGAAAGGAAGATCTGAGATTTGAAAGCGAAAGGGGAGAAAAGGAAAGATTTGAAAGCAACACAAAAACGGAGCGGTTATTTATAGAAGAAGAGAAGAGAAAAAGGTGAAGAAAAGCAATGATTACTGCCTTCGAGAAACGAGAAAGGAGCGCAGGCGTTAATAAATGGTGCTCGAAAATCGCGGCCACGTGCCACTTTTGTCGGGCAGGATAGAATTCAGAAAGCCACCCCTTCCGCCCTCGGACAAGCGAGGTTTCCTTCCTCGGCCGAAAGGACCGGCTTCCGGGGGCTAGTGGTGATACCAGGCCCAGGCCCAACTACCCTGTTGTAGTTCGGGATCGGCCCATGATGAGGTAAGCTAATATGGAGGCATCCGGGATAGTACAACTGGGATAAGGACATGAACACTAGACGCCATAGAAAGGATGGACCACATTAGGAGCATGTATCACTGTATAAATAGTGCCCCTCAACACTATTCCAAGTAAGTATTCTCTCATTATTCTAGTGATTACCCATTTTCTCTCCCGAATCCATCTTTCATCATCACGCCGGAGGGTCTACCCTCGGGTACCTCCCGGGGCTCTGTCTTGCAGGGCTAGGTTGTTGGATCGGGGATCATAGGATTACTCGGACTGACCAGGCGGGCAGCATCAGATAAAAGCTGACGTGTCATTTTCTAAGCATTTTGAGTAATTTTTACAATCAACTACAATTTGACATGTGTCAACTCTTTTTGAATTTTTTTAAAACTTTTTATTCCACTCCTTCTTAAAATTTCTCCACTAATAACGTGAAAAACTGATACATTATTTTTATTAATAAACTGCTCCATAACAAATATGCTCTAATTACTCCAATTACTCCTTAATAAATCTGCTTTAAATCGTTTTCTGCTCCTCTTTCCCAAAATTTCTCCTAAATAAAGTGAAACATCTATATATTAAATTCCATATACTCCAATTACTCCTTAATAAAGCTGCTACATTTATGGACTCATATGTTTTCACAACAAACCTTTCCAAATTCTCTACACCTTTTTCATTAGCCCTCTCTCTATAAATTATGTTCTCTAAATTCCGGTAAAACATCCCTCATATATGTATGTCTTGCTTAAATTAGTGTGTTTGTTGTTTAGTATGTGAATGATTTACAAAATATCTCAAAATACTGAAAAGATCTTTTTCTTCAAAATGTGATCCAGATGTTTTTGCATGAAGATGAAGGTGTATCAATATTTTTGATAAGAAAATATCTTCAAAATGAGGACGGAGTCTCCTTATTATTTCTTTTACGATTTTTTATCATTTACTTTGCATGTTTAGTTGTTCCTTCTTCTCTTTTTCATTGTAATGATTTGTTCCATATTAGCTCTTGGTTTTTCTGTTTACAGTAGTTGTGGTTTTTTAAAGCTACGAAGGAAATTTTGTTATGTTTAAAATTAGTTAACAACTTAAAAGGTATGTTATATTTTTCTGGAATTCTTTTACCTTTTTGCTTCTCAGTTTTCATATGTTTCCAATTTATATTCTACAACACAACTTTGCTGCCAAGTTAATCAACATTCTGTTACTAAGCATAAATTATTACAGATATTTTAACAAGTCATTTCAATTCAAGTTGATTAAGCTTACCTCAATTTATTTTTCAATTAAAAAATGTTAGCTGATTTTTCTTTCATTATCACCATAAATCACCATAATTGTCTCTTTATTATATTTATTACGACAAATCACATAATTAATCATATTCATCACTATAAATAGCTATAATTGTCTTTCATCCAGTAAAATGTATTAATTATCAATTTTGTTTGTATTAACATTCTCACATTGTGAACATTTTGAACATTTAGACCTATATCAGAAGAATTCAATCAATTTTATATAATGACATGGTAGGTAATATATTTGGTATATTGGAGATATATCATTAGTGAGGAATTAAAATGTCATGCACATTCGTATGTAATTTTTCATGAATTAAATTATTATTATTAATTAATATATGCATAGCGATCTCTAACTTGCTTGTGGGAGTAGACATGGGAATAGATAATTTATTTCACATATCTCATTTGATACATTAATTTGTAACAATGTTGTTTCAGACTTTTCCCTACGGGGTTTTTATGGGCTTGGTGAACCTAATAAATTTCACCCCACTTCGTGTGGTTCAAACAAAAAAAAAAATATGCATATGATATTTTAAAATAAATATTCGTGCATCGACACGAGTATTATACTAGTTTGTTTTGAAAAGAAAAAGATTGAAAAGCCCGGATAGGTCAAAACATTAAAAAGACCTAGGAAAAAGTGAGAGACTTGTGCGGAAAAATGAGAGGTTAGGTATAACCTAGGCAAAATGAGAGCATGCGTAAAGAGAGGCTAGGTATAACTTAGGAAAAAGGAGAGTAAGAAAAGAAAAAATAAAGTGGCGGTTTGAAAATCGAAAGGCCCATAGGCAAAAGGAGAGGTAAACTTGCTCATGTTCCGATGGTCTCATTTTGTGTCTCTTTGTGGTATATTTTGTGATCTCTTTGGGGGGTAGGGTTGTGCCAAGGTAATTATTGTGCATTGTACTTGTAATTTGACACACTATAGATTTTTGATGATGATATTGTGGTTGGGTAGAACTTTCATTAGCATTAGAACATGAGACATGATTCTTGTGTTTTCATCTTAGGGAAAGTTTGCATTTTGTGAAGTTCTCAAATGTCATGTTTCGAAATTGTTTGGAGAATGCACTTAGAATTTTAGCGTTCTTTCTCGAGGATGAGAAAGGTTTAAGTGTGGGGGAGTTTGATGAGCCCTAAATATACTCTTGTTTTATAGCATTTGAGAACTTGTTTGGGTAACATTTTGTGCCAAAGTCTAGAGCTTTAGAGCTAAATCATCCATAGTACGTAGTTTAGGAATGAATGTTGTGCATTTTAACCTTAATTTGCCCTTGTAAGAAGTACTTGGATGAAAGTAGTTGAAGACCTTCTATGATCATAATAATAGAGTCGAAGATTCGATGCTAAGAAATTGATGAATTGATCTTTTTTTCCTTTCTACCATTTTATAACTGACATGCTAAATGCAGGCCGTATTTTACTTGTTTGTCGTTCATATTTTTGTTATAATTTTGTCATTTTTTCTGGACATAAATGAAAGTTAATTCATTTTAAAAATAAATAAATGATAGCTCTCATATATAAATTTCCTGTACAGATCTCGATTGTCGTGTCCCTACTTTCACAAATTATTTTTTTCTTTTCTACTATTTTATAACTGGCATGCTAAATGCATGCCATATTTTGCTTATTTATCATCCGTATTTTTGTTATATAATCATCATCTTCTACTATGTATATATTATATAGTAGAGAATTGAGGCATAAAATAACATTTAATATCCGTCACCGCCCTAACTAAAAAGAAAAATTACATTAAACGACAATAAACATTGCGTTTATTTATAGAAAGTATAATATCATTAAACAACCAAAATCAAACAAGAGTTTAGGCCTTCACTCCCAACTTTTTACAATCACATAAAATAAAACAACCTATACAAAGTAACTAGGTCCTTTGCATAAAGTTGTATTCAGTCACAATGTTTCCCCCCCAAAACAGCAGCTGATCTTGATCTCTGCTGAAAAATCCTTTTGTTCCTTTCCTCCCATAAGTGATACATGACAGAAACACATAGAACCAGCTTTTTATGTTTTCATGTGATTCTCCAATATAGCAGTTTTCTTGTCAAACCTCTCAGTGAAGTGGCAGGCTGCACACCAACAGAGTGGAAAACAACTTGACTAAAGGCACAGTGAGAATAGAGATGAGAAGCACTCTTTGCAGCATGGCTACATAAACAACATGGAGGCTGTTGCCCCAAAATATGAAATCTCGGCAATCTATCCACAACGGCCCGTCTACTCCTCAAGAATAGCCATTAAAAGAACCTAGTTTTTGACAGAAGTTTGGTGTACCAGTCTACCAGACCAGTTTTGCCAAAAAGTTCTTTGCCCCCTAACCTTTCAAAATGTCATAAGTAGCTGCGATGGAGAACACACCTTCCTTAGATAGATACTCTGGTAATCTGTCTAGCATTTCATCCTTATGTCTCATCAACAAACTCCAAATCCAACTATGACTCTCTTAAAACCTTGCGTTTTATTCCACCATCGGCCATGTTACACAGCACGCCACCACCCCCATATTTGGAATAAACAACCTTCTCATGGAATTAATTTGTTTCCTTTTCAACTACCAGATTATATGGAATGAACTAATTCGTTTCCTTACGCCGCCCACATATTTATGGAATAAACAACCTTCTTATGGAATTAATTCGTTTCCTTTTCAACTATCAGATTATATGGAATGAATTTATTCGCTTCTTTTCAACTATTAGATTATATGGAATGATACATGTTAAAGTTTGCATAGGTTCGTCAATAAGTTCGCTACCGTAGGATCGCTTTTTCCTGTTTGCGATGAAGACGATATCCCCCACCGCGCACCGCCACACCGACGATCAGCGTCGGAGCAACCCTTCTCCGTGAATGCCTTGGGTGCTTCTGCATCGGGTCGGAGTGGTTTTGTTTCATTGCGGGTGATTCTATTGTGTTTCTGAGGGCAGAAAATGAGGAACTATGTGTTGGAATTCGGAGAGCAAAAAGGACTGGGATTGGTGGCCCCGAGTCTCCATCTGGATGGAATTCTTCCGCTGAGAACTTTGGTGGTTCGGCTGGAAACTTTGGTGGGTTATGAATGTTCCTTAGAGCATCTCCAATGCAAGCCACAATTTTGGGTGTCAATTGCTCCACATGGCACATTTTCAATAGAGCTTCTATTTGATGTAATCAATACCAATTTTATAGAGGGTCATTCTAAAATTTTTCTCTCCAATGCTAAAGTAAATTAGAATGAATGAATGAGAGAGAGGTGAATTAAATTTGACATGCGGAGTTCATTTATTGGGTGAATGGATGTCAAAGAATTGCAAGTGGCAAATTGGGCCTCTATATCTTGCAAGTCTAGTTGGGGCTTCAAAAGAAAAGGAAAGACACGTCATATTGATGCTTTAATTGACTCTTGCATTGGAGGAATTTTTTAGCTTGAGCCACCATCAATATGACGTGGATTTGACTTTTCCCAATTAGGAGCTTAGCATTGGAGATGCTCTTAAGCAAGATGAAAACAAAAGGGTGGTTCTAAATGCAGGTTCAGTTTACTTCTGCAGGTCCAAATTAAATATGAAGTGATAATAATGTTCCTCTTAAATATGTATTATAATTCAAAAAAAAAGAATTTATGATTTGGACACGTATTCAATCATTACATAGACGGGTTTATGCATTCAAGATTATGATTTTAGAAATGTATTTGTAAAAACTAATAAACGAATGAAGGATAATTATGGTATTTTTCCACATTCATTAGACCTGCATATAGCAAACACCAAACAAAATGATGAGAAGTGTCAGCACTAGAAACATGAACCCTTCAGGTGGTGGTGTTTCAAATTCGAAGGGTCGTGGAAAAGTGAGGGCTGAATCAGCGATTGAAGCTGCTTCCCTTGCTGCGAAGGGGCAGCCTTTTGAGATACTTTTTTATCCACGTACAGGTACTCCTGAATTTTTTGTTAAGGCATCCTCTGTGACTTCTGCTTTGAGGGTCTAATGGTGTGCTGGGATGAGTTTCAATATGCCATTTAAAACTGAGGATTAGTTGGTTTATGGTAACATTAGCTAATGTTCAGGTTGCTGACCACGTCCGCTGGCCTAATTCACCATGGAGACTTCTCCAGGTAATGCATGATTAAGTTTGTATGAACCATTTTAGTTTGTAGCTAAACTTGAAGCTCTCAAGACATGTTTCTCTCCAGATACTCTTTCTTCTTCCCAATTTTAAACTTTTCTAATGCTTCCTGTGTTGATATGGGTGTTAAATATGACTGATTTTAGTTTGTTGGTATAAGTATGAAAAACATATGTAGCTGTTTATATGATTTTGAATGGGAAATCTCATGATTTCTCGGTCACTGTAATGTACAGGTCTTTTGGCCGACTGCAATATAATATCTTCGATTTCATGAACAGTATATTGAGAGTAAAACAGTTATATTTTAGAATATGTTGCAATAAAAGGTTAAAATATATGTGCTTGAGCTATGAAATCAATGTGTTTTAGTTTAGATACATTTAGGCTGTGTACCTTTTCAGCGTTTAAGTGTGTTAAATCAAGAACACGTAATAAAAGACACGAGTCATATTAAAGTGGAAGAACGTTATACTTCTCAAAATACTCAAGTTAAACTATCATCAAGTTTAACTTTTGTTTTATAACTTATAATTTAATCATCAGATGTTTACTTGTCCCACTAGAGTATTCAAGTGATCATATTAATGCGGTGACCTTTCTGTAGACGAATATTACTGTTTCAATCAGAATTTGATATTTCCCGTGAAATTGCTTTTATACAGAAGAAGTCGTGTCATTTCATCAAATTTGAGAGTACATCAAATTCACCATTTTTCTTCAAAATCGGAGTATAAGCTATTATTGTTCAGTTTTTTATTTGACCAATACTTCACTTTGTAGATTGATTGAGATGCAACTATGTAGAAGTATTTGTTATGTTCCATTATATTTGTCATGTTCCATAATCCAGAGGAAGTTAAATGTTGTCACCGTCTCACAACGTCATCTGCATACTTTTTCACCGATAATTACATAACACCTATAATTTGACGACATGATGATGAATTTCATTCCTCCGGATCTTTTTGTGAAGCTGTTTAGGTCTGCAAAGCTTTTAAAAAGAAAATATAACCCAAGATCCTTTCATTACTTCTTTCTTGCTTCCCTGCTTTGCGTAAAGATATGATTGAGCACGCTGAATTTACCTTTGTATACTAGAAATTGTAGTTTCTTCTATTCAAATGCCCACTTCAAATGTAGGTTGGATTAGAGCTTTTAATATACACTGGGAACCAAATGACAGCCGCAATGAGATACCTGAAACTGAGCTTAAAGTGAGCTTCTGTCCCTTTGATTATTTGGTTGCAAATGCTTGCAAATTGAAAGCCGTGATGATAATTCACAGGTACTAATATGCCTTAAGTTCAGCATTTGTCTCAGCTAACATCGTATTCTCATAAATGTACTGACCACATTTGCTCTCTGCCTCAGAAACTTTTCTTAGAAGATCCTCAATGGCATTTTGAGCTGAAGTTAACTCGAGGGAAGCCTGCTCCAACTCCTTGAATGCAGCACACTTCTCATTCGAGTCAGCCATTTGTTCTTCATACTTCTTTACTTGATCTTCAAAGAACGTCAATTTGTCGCTTAACAATTTTGACAACAAGTCTTTGCTGGAAAAGGCTTCTTGGAGTTTTGTTTCATGTAAGGACTAAATCTCTATGGTCCTTGTTGTTGCACTCTCCAGTACTTTCCGTGATGATCCAGCTGCTCCTCTTGAAGACTTGAGCTTCTCCATGAATTTAGATTCCTTTAGTCCAGCAGCCCTGAGATAATTTTCGAGGCTCTCCATGTTCTCCTGGGCAGTCTCACTCTCTAAGGCTTGAACGAGCTCTTCTGATTCAGCCAAGCTTCTGGACGTGGTCTCCTTTTATTATCAGAATACTGACAAGTAGATGAATTCTTCGGCTAATGATCCAACGATTGTGTTTCATTCGCTGGCAGTTCGAGAGAGACCTCTTTTTTTGATGCAGTTTCTGCCCAGCTCACTGTCAAGGTAATATTATGTAGCTACATTCTGAATTGACTGATCTCTTCGAGTAGTTAAATATATCAGCATATGCCTTTAAGTTTTCTGTGTATTTTTGAATGTGAGGTTGAATGTTTGGCAACCAGATTGAAACATGCTTACTTCATAACTAAGAGAGTGTTGATTCTGTTAATAATATCTTTGTTGTCTTTTTTTGGCCTGAAAGAGTGTAGAATCGGTCTCAGTTAAAGGTGAAACTGTGGCCAAATTGAAGGTGGCGATTAACGGATTTGGTCGCATTGGAAAAAATTTTCTTAGAAACTTGAGGCGTGAGAGGGCTGGAGGTTGCACCACTGAACATTATTCTGACAAGCACAGGTGCAGCAAAGGCAGTGTCCTTAGTGCTGCCTCAGCTGAATGGGATCTCTTGTGTCCCCACTCCTGATGTGTCGGTGGTTAATCTGGTGGTGAATGTCGAGAAGAAAGGATTGTCGGCTGAGGATGTGAATGCTGCATTCAGGACAGCAGCAGCAGGGCCACTGAAAGGTATACTTGATGTCTGTGATGTTCCTCTCGTGTCGGTTGACTTTATTAGGGTAAAGGCTAGTATAAACTTTTCCATGTAAATATTGAGTATATATATGAGAGGCAGGGCTACCACATTGGTACGCTTTTATCATTATATGTACACGGTATCAAGAGCTTAGGTTTCGAAGAAAAAAAAACCAATTTTTTTTTCTCTTTGCTTCTCCGATGGAAAACATCCCGTCGAGAGATGAATCAGGCATGCCGCCGTTCAATCAGCCTGTCGATGGTTCTCTTCATCAGGCTGAAGTAGTGCCCGGTGACACCCGATTAACTTCCGCTGCCGCTGCGACGTCTCCAATTGAATCGGCTCTGACCGATTCATCGTCGTTGCTTCAATCGGTGTCACCGATGTTTACCCCGGCTCGATCGGCCGTTTATGCGTCGCCAGCATCGCCAGGATTCTCGGCTGTCCAGCCTCCAAGCGGTGCAACCTCGGCTGTCCAGCCTCCAAGCAGCGCCTTCACGCTGGCCGTCCAGCCTCCTACCGGCGAATTCTCAGCCGTCCAGCCTTCAAGCGGAGTCTTCACGCCGGAATCGCAGCATCTAAACGCAGGAATCGCGCAGGGATTAGCATCCCAACCAGATGGCGCGTGGATCTCACGCGCCCCAGAAGGTGCAAGGTTGTCGGGCACGTGGATCTCACGCGCCCCAGACGCGGCCCACGCGTCAGGTGCGTGGATCTCACGCACCCCAGTCGCGGCCCACGCGTCAGGCGCGTGGATCTCACGCGCCCACCTCCCAGCCATGGTCAACGGTTCTGGCGCGTGGACCCCACACGCCCATGGAGCGGGCCACGCGTCAGATGCGTGGGTCCCACGCGCCTTTGTTCTTGTAGCGCCCTCCTTCCCTACCGCACGACCCAAAGTTGCTACTGTTCACCAGAACCCCTATGTTGCTCCGTTTCAGCCACATCAGTCCATTACATCTCCTCCGTTTCAACAGCATCCATTAGCAGCAACTCCAGTTCAGCAGAATCAGTTTGTAACTAGTCCGTATCAACAATTCCAGACCACTACCATGAACAATCAAGGTTTTTTGGGATCTTCTACTGGACAGCAAGGTTTCTCCCTTCCGCATTTGTCTGCTTTAAATCCTTCCAATTTAGTCACGATTCAACTGTCATCTCCAGAAGATTACTTGCTTTGAAAGACTCAGATTACCTGTCTTTTGGTAGCACATCAGCTACTCGGCTTTGTTGATGGTACTATGACTCTCCCCACTCCTTTCATTTATGATGCACTAGAGGCACAGCAGTGAGCAACGAGCGCCGAGGGAGCCACGGAAGCACACGAATCTAGGATTCGTTGTTCCTCTTGGAGAAGAAGGCCAAGGAGTTCATTGGAGGTGACTGAATCACGCATGCTGATCGCCGTCTTGAAAGTGGCGTACTCAGCACCCAGGCCGAAGAGGACGTATGATACAAAGTCATCATCAGAGACGGCTGAGAGGCATTCCGCCAGTGAATCGGAGATGCCCCGTTTCTTCTCGACATACTCCATGATGGACATGGAGCCTTTGGGGAGAGACTGCAGCTGCTGTTTGAGGTGATTCTGGCGTGCTCGCGTTTGAGAGTGAAACATCTGGGAAAGCATGGTCCAGACATCAGCGGCAGAGGTGGCACGAGCAACATGACCAAGTATCGGAATGGTGAGAGTGGTACGCAGCCAAAGGAGAACGAAATTGTCGTTTCATTTCCAAGGTTTGTACGCCGGATTAGGGGTCGGCGTGGTTGACTCCGAGTCTCTAGTCGATGTAATATTTTTGGCCGGAGTCTGGTCGGAGAGAAGGTGATCATCAAGCTCGAAGGCTTCAAGAGCCGAGCGCACAGTACCTTTCCACAGAGAGTAATTATTGTGGTCTAGGCGAATGGAAAAAGTGGGAAGCTGGAGGGTGGTGGTGGTTCCGCCAGCAGCCATGAGGAGATTCTGCGCTGAAACTGAAGACACAGATGATTGCGATGAAGCGGAAGACGTAGACGAGGCCATCGGTAAGGACCGCGTGCTAAGCTGATACCATATAAGAATTGCAGAAAAAAGATTACTGCAAAGGTTAATTTTCATTCACTCAAGACTCCTATTTATATACAAGGATGTCCTAATAGTAATACAAAAAAAATTCCCATAATACAGGGAAATTAAATATTTTATGACTAAAACAAAATATATTACAACTCATATACAATTAATAATAACCAATAATGATCAATTTAAATATTTTCTAATAAAGTCTTTCGGAATGTCGGGCATAAGGATGAGTCGATTTAAAAGTTTCCAACGAAATATACTTTAGCTTCCTTGGTAAGAACCACAAAAATCTAAAGAATGAAAATACTGTTTTCTTGGTTTTGAGTAACTCATAAGCATATTTGACTGAAAAACATCCATCCCCCAAAGGCTTCCAATTTCATCAATCCTGGTAGTTTGGATACGGAGTCGGATTTTCTCTCAATTCATTTATTACATTTACTAATTACAAATTTGACTCTGTTAGTTCATTGTGTTAACTTTGATGAAGTTTGAAATCATTTATGGAAGAATCGTTGAACGAAATCTGATTAGGGAATTCCATTATGCAAATAAAGTTCTCAGTTTCAACCAATTTGAATCCAAGAACTTTCCTCACCTTTTCCAACCTGAATAAAAGAGTTCTCTAAAGCAATCAGATATTTATAATATATTTCAAAAAAAGAAGAATATATTTTCAGGTTTATTTTAATTTTATTGTAATTTTGTATTGATCACATAATTTTAGCCCACAATGAGGTTTGTTTCCACAAAAATTACAGTGATAAACTATCTGTCATGTGTATAAGTCTTTGATATCCACCCATTCCCAAGTTTTTGGATAGCACGTATTAGAGTTTGAGACTTTTTAATTTTCAAAGACGTGGTCACTTACATAAGAGTTTAGAAAAAATGGCATGTATATTTATCTAACATCCTTCTAGTTGGTTTAAGGGCCTAGTTGGTTTAAGGGCCATGCGAATGAAATATAAAACACATGATCATTCTTTTAGCTTGATTGAGATATTTGTTTTTTTCAAGAACCAATTTATAGGGAATTAAATCTAAAATATTGTGATAGTAAATATTCATGTTTCCTCCCAAAAAATGAGATATCCCAAATATTTAAAAGGATAGAGTGTTCTTTCATTCCTCTTTAATTTAGAATATCACTCTTCACTCTTGATTTGGAGAATTTTCGCAATGTAATAAAAGGGATTTCTCAAAGTTTATTTTCGGTCTCATGGCTAACTCGAATGTTTTCAAGAAAGCCGTGCATAAGAGAGATGAGTAAATGTATTCATTTGGTCGGGCCGCAGTGGCGGAATCAGGGTTGCACGGGGTCGGCAACCCCAAAATGTATATTATGGCCTATATTACTTTAGTTCGGAACAAAAAAGTACGATTTTAAATTCCGGCAATCTCCAACCTTATCTAGCAATCTCATATATATATATATATATATATATATATATATATATATATATTTGTACGGTTCCACCCATGTCGGGTCGTACACATTTTCTTGAGACTCACGACTCATGGTTATACCAATTTTTTGGGTGATAGCTTGTCGTCTTGAAGTATAGAGAAGCAATCCACAAAATCCCGTTCGAGTACTTTTCAGAGTATAATGCACTCGCTAACAGTACTGGTGCGCGCGGAAGTTATTTGACTCTCTCGTCTGTTATATTAGGGCTCTGTCCAATTCTACTTTATTACAACAGTTTTAACAGCTAACAGTTCAAACAGTTTTAATAGCTGATTTCATCCGACTTGTATTTTGTAAAAAAGAAATAAAATGTTTTGAAATTTAGGTACTAAAAAGGCTATTTTAATTGTTATCAATGAAATATTATTTATTTTATTTATAACTATATGATGTATACCATTTCAAATTAAGTGTGTTAGTTTTGTTCATAAAGAATTTAATAAAATTCATCCACACTCTAATATAATGTATGTCGATTAATGCTACTTAATTTAGTGAAATATTAATTGAATGTAGTTACATTAGTAGCTTTTTCCAAAAAAAATTCAAAATCAAAACTTAACTTTTAACTTTTCTAATTACATTTAAACTACATACGAATATTTATCCATAAAAATTAAAATGATACGTGCTTTATGTTTGATGTAAATATTGTTTCCGTTTTTACTACACATTTTTTATACTATTGTATTTTCATCCGTAGTAGTTGTTCTAAACTCCAGTAAAACTGTAAAACTATTCGAAAAATGTTTAAAATTTAAAAATAATTCAATTTTAATTTTAATTTGTGTGAAAGTATGAATTTGTTGGTATCATATTTCAACTGAAATGTTATTGTCAATATAATTTCAGCTCACTGCAGTTAACTTTTAGTTAATAGCAGATTAAAGCAGTTCCAATCAGCTCAAGAAGCTCCAAGCAGGTCAAACAGTTCTAGCAGGTAGCAGCAAGTTCAAGCAGTTCAACTAGACATGGTGTTGGGTAAAATGAAAGGGTAATTGTGATGTATCTGGATTTCGACAGAGTCACGTAATCAGTCCCGCTTTCCTTTGAGAATAATACAACCCTTACCACCTGGGTTACACGAATTCTCTCGAAGGATAAAATTCTATCAACCTTCTTGCTTCTAGGCTTGAAACAAGAAAATGTTTTTGAACATTTTTTTTGGATTGTAATTACTAGTCTGTGTTTCTGTGTGTTTACATGCACCAAAACATGTGTATTTATAGGGAAAATCCATAAGTTTCAAACCACACCCGATGAAGCAACTGCATGTAACCACATAACACACCAAGATGCAATTGTAGATAACTACAGAACATACTAGCCAACTGCACAACATACGCTCCAATCCATAATCAATGAAGTAACTGAGGAAACTGAGGCGTACCTATCCATCCCATACCACTGGTGAGGTAAATGCATGCATCCAATCCAATCCAATCAGGATTGAAGTAAGTTAGTAACTGCACGCATACGTACCCATCAGATGTGACACCAGTTTAGTAACCAATTACGTAACACAAACATCCAACACCAGTTGGCAATCAATTACGTAACACAAACATACCAAGTGTTAATTGATATACGTACATATTTTTGCATTAGTATCAATGTAACACTTCATTCCAGATTATTCATATCAAAATGATCATTCCAGAATTGTGAGCTCGTGGATGGGTTTATACAAGTGTGCACTCTGCACCATCAAAACTTGTTATAACGTCTCGAACTCACTGATACTCATGGTGATATGGGCTCTGGCCCATATCTAGGCTCCGGCCCAGAGAGTAGTCCGGCCCATATGACGTCAGCTAGAATGGCGTTATCCGGGGACAACGGGGACATGAATATGACCTGTCCCCGGGTAAGGACAAAAGGACAGGACCACTGCCTCTGGGCTGGAGGCTGACCACTCACACCTATAAATACAGCTTTGGACTTGTGGAGAAAGGTATGTTCTATCAGATAAAAACTCTCTCAATATATCCTTATTCTCTCTCCTATTCAAAGGCCCCTCTTTCATCATCACGCCGGAGTAGCTATCCTCGGGATACTCCGGGGCGTTGTTCTGCAGGTCTTTAGGTGAGAGCGCGCGGAGCACGGACAAAGCCTCATCCGGACCGGAGACTCATCTTGTATCCGGACCGAGACTGGAAGCTGGTAGCATCAGTTGGCACGCCCGGTGGGACTCGTATATTTCCAAGTTACAAGTTACGTTCATGCCGCGCGGACGACCGAGAAAGAACCCTCTCCCGAGGAGGAAGCGGGAGGAGGGCCAAAAACCAGAAAAGCCGCTACAGTTAGAGCTCAGAAGATAACGGCCGAAAAGGAACGGATTCTCCAGGCCAAACAGGCGGCAGCAGAGGCAAGGGCCGCAGCTGAGGAGCGTAGGCGACAGCGCTTGGCAACGGAGAAAGCAAAAGGGAAAAAGGAAGTTCCCGAACGGATTTTGGCGGACATACATCGCGAGACCAGGGAGCGACTGCGAGCCGCACGTGAGGCACGGAACCAGAATCAGTTTGGGGACCAGGCGTCGTCGAAAGGGGACACCGACAACATTGAAAGGACGCCGGATCCGGGTCATCCCGAGGAATCCGACTCGGATGACGCCGAGGATTACGAACCGGAGTCACCCGTCAATCCGGATCCGGAAGGTTATAGCACGGAGGATGATGCTCAGAGCCGGTCAGCCAGACCCCGAGTTGGGCGGAAGGCCGGAAGGGAGGAGCATAGGCGTCATGATTCCGGGCTTGGAGGCAACATCCTGAGGACAAACATGACGGAGTACCAACAGTTCCAAGAGTGAAAGGCGGCTCAGCGAGCTGAAGCGGACAAGCCGCCTCCGAATAACCAAGAGTGCCGAACCCAAACCCATTTCCGGGCGGACATCAACAGCAGACCGCTGGTTTGAATCCAAACGCACCACCTTACTGGGGAGCGCAGACTCAGCAGGGATACGGTACCCAGCAAGGTTACGGGATGGGTGCACCCGGAGGCCAACAGCAAATGATGTTTGGGATGCAACCTGCCGGAGGGCCCGGAGGTCAGCAGCAGATGACGTTTGGTATGCCACCTGCCGGAGGAGGATTTCCCGGAGGTTTCGGTTTTCAAACACCTTTCTGTCCGGATTCTATTGAAGACCGTCTGAACCGCCTCATCGGACGGAATGGGATCGGGCCACAGTCACCTTGGGTTCCGGAGGTATTGAGTTTCAAGTGGCCAGCCGGAACCAAGGCTCCGGACGGACTGCCAACCTACAACGGAGAAGGAGATCCGGAAGAGTTTGTCCACACTTATGCAAGTATCATGATTGTTAGGGACATTCCGGAAGAGTTGCGGTGTAAAATGGTGCCTTCATATTTAAGAGGCAACTGCTTGACATGGTTCAAGGGTCTGCCGAACGGTACGCTCCGACATTTTTAGGATTTCGCCATCACTCTGGTCCGGCGCTATTCCGCCATGAAGCACACATTTGTGAACCTTGCCACGGTCCTGGCAATGAGGCAGCTGGAAACGAAGACTACCTGGGAATTCTACACCCGGTACATAGCTGCGACGATGAAGGTGGTGGACCGGCACTTGCAGGAGAAGGCCATTATCCACAACTTTGTCAACGGACTGAGGGACAATACCTTCTACATCGAGCTCATGAAGAATATGCCTACATCATACTATCACCTCCAGTTGGTGGTAGAGATGCATTGTACGGTGCACGATGCCAACCAGGTCCGGATGACAACTGTGGGATTTTTTGAGCAAAGGTCTCTCACAGTGACGGGGACCCAAACCACTGCTGCACGGACTCCAGCCCGGACAGATCAAGCCAGGCGAGTACCCGCCCCGGCAGCAGCAGCGCCGGCACCGGCAGCCGTTGCTCGTCCGACTTACACCCCTCTCTCAAAGACCCGTACGGAGATCCTCGCGGTTCACCGAGGTCTGTTTACGGATCCGCAACCCATTGTTGGCGTACCGGCACCAGCGAATGCGAACAAGTGGTGTGAGTTCCACAAGTCACATGGACATACCACGGAGGGATGTAGGGCGCTCCGTTCGGATATTGAAAGATTGATCAGAGCAGGCCAGTTAAGAGATTGCGTGGCGGGAGAAGGACTTGGACGCCCGGCCCAAGCCCCGGTAGTTGCAGCCGGACAGGGTCGGAAAAGAAATTGGAGGAATAATTGCCCCCGAGGGGGGAACCAAGCTAACCCGGTACCAAAACAAGCCGCACCAGCACAACCCCCGGCTCAGCCCCGGATGATCAATGTGATAAACGAAATTGTAGGAGACGGACTCTGTTCTATGACGGCGATCAAGGCTAAAAGCAGATACGTGCCTCCGGGAGAAATACAAGAAAAGAGATTCAAGCCAAGTGAAACTATTACCTTCTCGGATGAGGATCCGGTGCCACCCCAGGTCCTCCACTCGGATCCGATGGTGGTGATAGCTGATGTCGAAGGAGTGCTGATCAAACGAGTATTCGTGGATGACGGAAGTAGTGTGGAGATTATGTTCGCGGAGTGCTTTGATCAACTCGGAATTGGGCGACATAATTTGAAACCGTGTCAAACCTCCCTTTCAGGGTTCACCGGGCGGACCGTCCATCCGCTCGGAGTCATCGCTTTGAAAATTACTCTGACGGATTTTCAGGATCCGACAAAGCGGGCAACGGTGGAGTGTAATTTCGCCGTCATTGATGTTGTTTCCCCTTACAACTTGATCATTGAAAGACCGTGGCTGTCGCAGGCACGGGCCATATGTTCGCCTTTCCACTTGATTATGAAGTTCCCCACAGAAAACGGTATCGCATCCGTCCGAGGACACCAGCAAACCGCACGGAGTTGCATGCTGACCGCCATCAAGGAGGCCCGGTCCGCGGAAGGCCAACCCAAGCCGTCCGCCTCGGACAAGGGAAAAGCCAAAGCAGACTTGGTAGGAGATTTGGTAGGAGCCATCCATGGAGAGGCACCATCTTATGAAGTGGAGGACATGATGGTCGGACATAAGGGAGTAGTCAGTGTGGGGAAGAACATGCCGGACGATGTGAAGGAAGAGTTGAGAAGCCTGTTGGCGGAATATGAGGATGTGTTTTCTTGGGGGACGGAGGACTTGACCGGCGTTCCGGAAGATATTGCGGTCCACAAGCTCAATGTCTTTCCGGAACTGAAACCTATACGACAGAAGAAGAGACCCCTTGCTCCGGAACGCGTGGAGGAAATCCGGGCGGAGGTGGGTAGATTGCTAAGCGCTGGAATCGTGGAGGAGATATCCTACCCGGAGTGGATAGCAAACCCGGTTCTGGTGAAGAAGCACGATGGCTCTTGGAGAATGTGTATTGACTTCACAGACCTAAACAAATGCTGTCCGAAAGATAGCTATCCGCTCCCCTCCATCGATCAGCTAGTCGAGACCATTACTGGTTACCAAGTGTTGGCATTTTTTGATGCGCACCGAGGGTATCACCAGATCACGATGGCCAAGGATGACCGTCCCAAAACGTCTTTTATTACTGACTTTGGTACTTTTTGTTACAGGAAAATGCCTTTCGGATTGAAAAACGCAGGTGCGACGTACCAAAGGATGGCGGACAAGCTTTTCCGGAACCAGATGGGGCGGAACCTGGAGGTCTATGTTGACGATATGGTGGTCAAGAGCCGGACGTACGAGTCTTTTTTGTCCGACCTCCGGGAGATGTTCGACGTGCTCCGGACGGCAAACCTCAAGCTCAGCCCCGGAAAGAGCACCATCGGAGTAGGAGCGGGGAAGTTCCTTGGCTATATGGTGTCAGCTCGAGGAATCGATGTCAATCCGGAAAAGATATCGGCCCTCATGGAGATGCCACCTCCGAGGGGGGTGAAGGACGTGCAAAAGTTGACTGGATCACTGGCCGCTCTGAGCCGATTTCTTGCGCGGGGAGCTGAGAAGCAGCTCCCGTTTTTCAACATACTCCGCAGGGCTAAACCGTTCGAGTGGACGGAGGCGTGTGACCAGGCGTTTACGGACCTCAAAGCTCACCTAGCGAGCCTCCCAACCCTGTCCAAGCCACTGCCCGGAGAAGAGCTTTTTCTATACATAGCGGCAACGGAACATGCTATAAGCCCTGCCCTGGTCCGGGAAGATGGTAAGGTCCAACGTCCGGTTTACTTTGTTAGCAGGGCACTCCAAGGTCCGGAAACAAGGTACACTGCTTTGGAAAGGCTGATATTGGCATTGGTGCATGCCTCCCGGCGCCTCCGACCATATTTCCAAGGTCATCCGATCACAGTTCTGACGAATCATCCGCTGAGACAGATCATGTTGAAGCCGGAAGCCTCGGGTCGGATGATGAAGTGGGCAGTCGAGCTTGGAGAGCACGAGATCAAGTATCATCCTCGGAAGGCTATCAAGGGGCAAGCCTTGGCGGATTTCTTGGTAGAAATGACCGAACCCTCAGAAGATCCGTCCGGATCGGAACCGCCCTCCGAAAGATGGAAGTTGCATGTGGACGGATCGTCTCATGCGAACGGGGGAGGGGCAGGAGTCTTGCTTACTAGCCCACAAGGAACGGAATACAGGTACGCTATTCAGTTTGGTTTTCGAGCAACAAACAACGAGGCTGAGTATGAGGCGCTCCTGGCCGGACTCCGGTTGGCGTTAGAGATAGGGGTCACGGACGTCGAAGTGTTCAGTGATTCTCAGATAGTGGTCCAACAAGTCAACGGAGAGTACGAGGCGAAGGAACGGAGCTTACAGAAATACCTTGAAGCGGTTAAGCCATTATTGGCCAAATTCCGTGGCATTGTCGTAACACAGATCCCCCGCGAGGATAACGGCAAGGCGGACGCCTTAAGCAAACTCGCCTCTTCTGAGATCAAGCCGGACGCGGAGAACAACTTGATGATCGAGACCTTATCCGCCCGAAGTTACGATGTCCCACAGGTGGCAGCAGTGGAGGTCCCGAAGGAGTCATGGATGACGCCTTTCTTTGATTATTTGCAGCACGGTAAGCTTCCGGAAGATAAGGCGTTGGCGCGGAAAATCCGACAGAAAGCACCACATTACACT
Organism: Sherardia arvensis; assembly: GCA_948330725.1. NCBI lineage: Eukaryota > Viridiplantae > Streptophyta > Magnoliopsida > Gentianales > Rubiaceae > Sherardia > Sherardia arvensis. The sequence goes on along the minus strand of OX415236.1, from coordinate 36,407,949 downwards.
ATAGTGGACGGAACCCTGCTCAGACAAGGATACCTCCAACCATGGTTAAGGTGCGTGAACTCGGATGAGGCGGCTCGGATTGTGAAGGAGATGCATGAAGGACCGAACGGCAGTCACCAGGGGGCCCGGACCATCGCGAGAAAAATAATGTGCACGGGCTACTATTGGCCAACCCTGTTTGAAGAAGCGCAGAAGTACGTCCGCTCCTGTGTTCAGTGCCAAAGGTTTGCTCCGCTCATTCATGTTCCGCAAGAAGAAAGGGTCGGGATCACCGGTTCATGGCCTTTTGATAGATGGGGCATCGATCTGGTCGGACCCTTTCCCTCCGCTCCGGGAGGATTCAAGTACCTTATAGTAACGATCGACTACTTCAGCAAATGGGTGGAGGCCGAACCACTCACAAACATCCATGGTAGCACTTGCGTCAAGTTTTGTTGGAAGAACATCATCTGCCGGTACGGAATCCCCAAGTACATTGTCACGGATAACGGAGCTCAGTTTGAAAATGACCCGTTTCGATCCTGGTGCAAAGAATACGGAATTACGCAGCGGCTTACATCCGTCTACCACCCGCAGGCCAACGGTCAAGTGGAGGTTACGAACCGGACAGTGGTGAACGGACTGAAGACTCGCTTGCAGGAGGCACGAGGAAACTGGGTCGACGAGCTGCCGAGCGTACTTTGGGCATACAGAACGACCGAAGGATCTGCCACGGGCCAGTCGCCATACAGTTTGGTGTACGGGACGGAGGCAGTCATACCAGCTGAAGTGGGAGTCCCCAGTCTCCGGACCCCAACTTGGGACGAGGACCAAGCCAGACGGAGCTCTCCGCTCGGATCAAGCAGGCTGCTGGACTTGGACCTTTTGGAAGAAAAACGAGAGCAGGCAACGCTGCACGAGGCCAAAGTTAAGGAGCGGATGAAGCGTTACCACGACAAGCGAGTCAGGAAGGAATCATTCGTCCCCGGAGATTGGGTGATGATGAGGAATGACAAGAGTCTGAAGGAGGCCACTGGCAAGCTGGCACCAAACTGGGAAGGCCCATACCGAGTCACAGCTTCGTACCCGGGTGGAAGCTATGAGCTGGCGGACCAGTCCGGACGTGCAGTCCCTAGAAGGTGGAACATTACCAACCTGCGAAGGTTCTACGGGGCATCCTGAGTAGGTATGTTTTCCGATAGAGTTCCTTTTCTAGCTTTAAGTATGTAGTTTCGGATCCTCTGGCTAGGGCTGAGCCTAGGATTCCGTTCCGTCTTATTTACTATGCACTTGGCTCCGGCCGCATTAGACAAAGAGTATGTCTAGCCGGAGTCCGTTTATTTGAATGAAGAATTGTCAAATTTTACACTTGTCTATTTTTCATTTCTGCATGGTTAAGATCCTCCGGATCATTTGAACAAACGGACGGAGTGAGTAAATACGAACAAATAAAATCCTCCGGGTTGTTTGAATAAACTGACGGAGGTAGGCAAAACAAAAGGGCAAACAGTTTGATCAAACAACAAAGAAAAAACGCTTGAATAAGCTATCTCGAAAAGAAAAGAAATCACATTTGGATAAATGATGCACCAAAAGAAATTAAATCTGAATGGATTAACATACAAATACAATAGATACAATTGTACAATCTGATACGTCCGGACGGACGCATATACAAAAAGAATAAAACCTATCTATTTGGGCCAATTTATGTTCCAGTCGATAGGAGGAGAGGTGGGCTCCGGAGTAGGAGGCTCCGGAGAAGGTATCATAGCACCATTCTCCGGGGAAGGAGGCCTTGGGTCTCGGGCCCCATCCCGGTTCAGGATAGAAGGATTCCGTGCCGGAGTGTCGTCTTCAAGGTTATGGACCTCGGTGCCACTGCTCTGACCCACCGGTCCCCGATACGGAAAGGGAGGAATGGGCAGATGTTCTGATGGACCGGCACCATCCGGATCAGAGCCAAATATTCCGTCTGAGTCAGAATCGGAGGACTGCACGGTCTCTCTTGTAGCTTTGGCTTTTTCTTTGCCCTTAACTGGGGGCCCGGCCCTTGACGGACGGAATGGATTCTGGCTCGGATACCGCGAAGGAGAGCGAATCCGGACGGGGACCTGGGGACGACGCGCTGGTTGAGTACCTCTTCCCCTTCCCCTTGCCGCCTGCTGGGCACCTCTCCCCCTCGCCATTCTGTTAAGAACACAGTTGAGGCTCCGACTGTTCCCGCTACGGGCATTCTGAACCTCCCTTCCGATTCCCTTCCTCCCCCGGCCTTGAACACGCACCCGGAGACGAGCCTGCACCGCCTTGCCAGTTCGGCCAACTCCCTAAAGATAAAGGGACGGATGACGGAAGAATCTCGGTGAAGTCACTCCACACGACAGGCAGACTCTTCCGGATCGACGGATACCTGGATGCCGGTATATCTCTCGAAGGTGAAGTCTATCGCCACTTGACTCGGAATGAGAGTCAGTGAGGGAGGGAGAGAACTGCCGGCATGCATCCGTTTCCACCATTCAACAGCCTCCTCGAACGCAGGATGGTATTGAGACTCCCGGTCGTTCCACCCCAACTTGAACATCCGGACGATCAAAGCACTTACATCTCGAGGAAAGTTGCGGTATATGGGCGGAGCGACGAGTCCGAGACGCAGTCCGGTCAAATGGTACGAAAGTTGCAGAGTCATCAGATTGTCTCGGAGGACCATCACCCGACCGGCAAGCATTTGGTTTTCTTCTTCCAACTTCAAGTAATCTCGCTAGAAATCCGTTCGGCTAGCCAACCACTTCAACTTTTCGGAATAAAAATGGAGTACGGACCAAACGAGATCCAGCTCGGTTTTCAGTTTAGCTTTGTAGTCTTCATGCTCTGCTTGTAGCATGGAAATCGTCTCATCCGCGTCATGGGTGGCACGGATCCGTTCTCGAGCAAAGTCCTGACACTGAGACAAGGTACCGAATTCTTCTGATATCTCTCGGAGGCAAGCGGCCAAAGAAGGGACGTCTTGGAACTCTTCCATTAGAGACTCCATTCCGGAGCGGATGAGGAGCTCGCGAGTCCGCTCCCCTCCCATAGTCCATCCGAACAGTTCCGCTTCTAACTCCGTGCACCTAGGGCACGGAGGGCTCGTTGATTGAGAACTAGCTGGTGATTGACAGCCACGCGAACTTCCGATCCGGAGCACCGGACCCAGACCTTTCGGCTGCAGACAAGGAAAAATACAAAAAAAATGAATACGAGAAAAATAAACACAAGTAGTAGAAGAGGAGAAAAAGCTTGTTTTATAAAAAGGGGAGAAAGATTACATCATCCGGAGGGTTGTCATCCCCATCCGAGTCCTCGCTATTGTCCTTCCTACACTAAACAATAGAAGATCAGACCTATCCGGATGAAAAGGCTATTACAAAAAAAAATTAAAAGCTAAGGAGTGCGCTCTACATCAGAGTCCTCGCTGCGGTTGTTGTCATCCTGACCGCCATCTCCTTCCTCGTCATCCCTGAGCCGGCCATCGCCACCATCGTCCTCATTGGCATCCGGAGAGCCATACAGCTGGAACACCTCAAGGTACTTGGCCTTGACAGGAGACTCCGGTTTGGTCCTTTCCGGGATGGGAGGCACCTCGACTTGCAAATTCACCAACCCCTCGTTGAAGGCACGGACTGACTCAGCTGACACCGAGGCCGGGCTCTCTTCCGGATGAGCTTCAAACACCGATAGCACGGATGGTTGCATCTTCTCGACCCCCCCGCGGTAAAATTGATCCAGATCATGGTTGTATTTGACCTAGGCGTCCGGATGATAGTAGCACTTGGTGAACGCCTCCCTCCGGATCTCCGGAACCCAGCCTCGCATCTTCCGATAGATTTGGTGAGCCGCAAGCTTGTTTGATTCGAGGCAAAGACCTTGTAGATTCTTCTCGAAAGCCTCACTCCGGAGCACCTTATCCGTGAAGGCAACACACAGATCACGCTGCGCACCCGGAGAGGAAAGGTCCTCTAACTCCCGGACCCGGGCCTCAGCTCTGGTCGCCCGGGCCTCAGCTTCGGCTATCCGAGCCTCCGAAGCAGCAAGCTCGCGGGTCAAGTTACCCCTAGTCCGCTCCAGCCCACTTATCTTTTGGGACAGCTGAGTGTGCTGGGTGTGGTACGCCTTGTTGATGGCCTCGGAGACACCCGGAGCAGCGATGAGGTAGGCCGCAAAGTCCTACGAGGAATTAAATCAGATAACTATTTTTTGAAAAACAACAGATAAGCAACAAACAAACGAGGTCTTACCTGGCTGACCCGGCCATTACTGTAACTACTGTCCGAAGTAGTCTCCTTGTTCACGGAAGGAGTCGGAATTTCCGTCTTCTTGCCGATCTAGTTCGCAGACGAGTGCTGGCCCGTTTCAGTCCGCCGGAGGGAAGATGAAACCTTCTTCCTTTGTTTCTTCGATAACGGAACGTCGTCATCTGAGTCGGAGGACGGAGGGTCTTCAAGGGTGATGGCAGCGGCCCGGTTGCCAGCCCCGCTGCCCGAAACAGAGGGCTGCTTCACGGACGTAGCCGCGATCTTCTTCAAGGCCTCCGCCTTGGCCTTCTCTTCCGCAATCAGCGCTAACTGGCGCTTCCGCTTCTTCTCCTTATCTCCTTCTGCTTCATCATTAGTTGGGGTTTTCATGCCGGTCCCCGAACCGGTTGTTATCTTCTCCGTGTTTGCGGTTTTGGTCGTTCCGGGCGGAGGATTTGCGCCCGTGTTCTTGTTCTTCATAGATCCGGACTGAGGATCTACACCCGCCTCGATCTCAGGATACACTGCAAGCACATGGAGAGGGTAAGTGATGAGAAACGTAAAGAAAAGAATAAAAGAAAAGTGACTTACAAGAATCATCCCGGGGGAAGTAGTAGCGGCACCGGGTGAAGACGACCTCCTCATACGCCATCAATGGGAAAATGTACTTCCCGTTGATCCAAAACTTGTTCAGGTCAATCTGGTTGTGGCTCAGCTTATTTATGACCGCCACCTCAACACCGTCCGGACGGAATACTTCTTTGTCTTCCTTCTCCCTCTTGCTATTCCATGCGGGGCACGGATACTTATCCAGGTTGAAGGTGAAGTAGTTTTTCTGCCAGTTTGCATAGTAGTCGTGGCGACCCTTGCTGCAATCCCTCACTCCTTTCCGTTTCTGGAAAGTGAAGACCTTCTCATCCTTGGTGGCATCCAGATGGTAAAAGGTTCGGAACAGGTCGAGGGACGGAGTTACGTCGCACCTGTAGCAATTCAGCAAGAAGGCCCGGACGACGGCGATGCAGTTGGGTTGAAGCTGGGCGGGGGAAATCTGGTAATGTTCAAAAATGTCTAAAAACAGCTGGGGAAGGGGAAAAGTGATCCCATAAAAGAAGTGACTTCGGGGAATGGCCGCAACCGTCGTATGATCCCCGGTGAACTGCGCCAAACCGGAGTCGACGGAAAGAGGGACCACCATGGCTCGAACCAGCTCTTTGACAGTCGTATCAATGTTAACAGTCTCTCCAGGCTTCGGATCATCGACTTCTGGCTCGGGGTTCATCCCTATCCTAACGTCGACGCCATCAGCAGACATTCTGATCGAAAGAAAGAAAGAAAAGAAAGAGTTTGAGGAAAGAAAATCTTAAGGACGACGATGAACAGAAATAGCAAAAGTGATTGAAAAAGTGAAAGGCGAAAGTGATTGATAGGAATCACTATTTATAGACAAAAAGCCGACGAAAAGAGGGAGCGAGTCCCAAGGCGACATGATTGCTCTTTGGAAAAAAAAGAAAAGAATTTATCTCGAAAAGAAAACAGAATTGTTTGAATTGACAACGCATTTAATGTACAGCAGCACGCCTCATTAATGCGCTCAAAAACACGCGCGCAAGAAGTACAAACGACGAGCGCGTGCCCAAACGCATCTGGGCAGGAACTGAGTTCCCGGAACGGATTGCATGCCTCCGGGCGGATCCAATAGAAGAAAAGAAAAGCGTTCGTAATGAGACACGGGATCCCTCCTCCGGATCGCACTTCCGGACGGATCCCATGTCTCGGGGGGCTAGTGGTGGTATGGGCTCTGGCCCATATCTAGGTTCCGGCCCAGAAAGTAGTCCGGCCCATATGAAGTCAGCTAGAATGGCGTTATCCGGGGACAACGGAGACATGAATATGACATGTCCCCGGGTAAGGACAAAAGGACAGGACCACTGCCTCTGGGCTGGTGGCTGACCACTCACACCTATAAATACAGCTTTGGACTTGTGGAGAAAGGTATGTTCTATAAGATAAAAACTCTCTCAATATATCCTTATTCTCTCTCCTATTCAAAGGCCCCTCTTTCATCATCACGCCGGAGTAGCTATCCTCGGGATACTCCGGGGCGTTGTTTTGCAGGTCTTTAGGTGAGAGCGCGCGGAGCACGGACAAAGCCTCATCCGGACCGGAGACTCATCTTGTATCCGGACCGAGACTTGAAGCTGGTAGCATCAACTCACATCCAATTACACTTAAATAATTGTGTTTCATAAAACACCAACAACGGGTTAGATCTCGGGAAAGGAATCTACTTTACTAAACCTCCGTGATTTATAACTTTTTAAGCACTTTTCCAACACTTTAGTAATATTACTATTTGATTATAGTTTTTACAACTATGTAGTACTCCTCCGTTTCACCCAAAATATTACTTTGATTTTGGGTTATTTTTTTGTTCATCTTTGACCGTCAACTTATAGTAGTATATGAATACTAATATAATTGTAAAATATAATTTTGGATTTTCTGTAATATTTACTTTATAATTGTCAAAATTTTAGAGTTGTTTAATTTTATATAATTAAGGTAATAGATGGCCAAATTTGGGTAAAATAAAAGGCCAAATTAAAATATCGAAATGGAGGGAGTAGGTACGTACAATCCATAACTTTGCTCATTATTGGTATAAATACGAACTGTACGTCCATGTACTTTTTGAGAAACTATCTTGATTAATTTATGGAGTATACTTACCTATTTGTTTGTCATGTTCCTCCTAACTTGATAGTTGGCGGGAGGGAAGATCATTTGGGCTTCCATCCATGCAGTTCAGCAGAGGAGAAATCCAAGTCGTTTATTGCTTTGACAGTTTACTAGCGGCGTCTCTGTGCATAAATTTTGTAGACTTTAAGTGTTTTATACTGCGAGTTAAGGATATTATACTTATCAAGTAATTTAGATACTTTCGGGTATTAGATGTTAGGATTCTTACGATGTGTTTCTTTTTATTAGTAGTACATGCAGTCACCCGAGGCGGAGTAGTAGTACAGCTATGCTGAAATCACTCTGCACCTCTTTCAAATCGCCATAGAAACCCCAAAAAAGTTTTGGGTATTATGGGTTTACCCAAACTCTATCATATATTTTTATCCATGAGAGTTGATTAGTTGTGAATAATTTTCTCATTCACTTGAATGATTTTGATTTTTTTTTTAAAAAAAACTTGTCCATAAACTTCCCTAATTTTCAGTATAGTTTAGAAATCATTGTTCAAAATTTATACCTTGTCTGATGCTCAAGGATAAAAAAAATCAGAAGCCGCTGCCTTTGTTGAACGAAGTCCAAAATGAATAATACAGTAATCGCTTCAGTTAATTTGTTTTTTCAAACGTTACTCTCCCGTTCACCTCGTGTACATGGGATCCGGATGAGTCTGGAATGGGGCTGTGCGTCCCTATCAAACAGCAACGCAATACTGAACCCTTCAATGGATATACTAATAAATATTAAAGGGATCCCACACTACAATGGATTACTGAATGATTGCACAGCTCTCTTCTCTTTCATCCATGTATATCATGAATATGACTATTCAATTACTTACTGCATTTCACGCACACACACAGTAAAATGATTGAGCGATCGCGACGACCTGAAACCAAAACGTGCTGAAAACATGAGACCTCGCTATCAACATTTCCTCATCGTTTTCTTCTCCGTTTCCATCTTGTTTGCGACTTTTTCTTCATCGGCTCCCAGTTCCGATGAGTACTCGATCATAGCGAAAAACCGCCGCGATCTCGAGAGAGTCCATGACTACAAGATCTTTCGGGAATGGAAGGAGAAGCACGGGAAAGTATACCGGAGCTCCGGCGAGGCGGAGGAGCGGTTCGAAGTATTCCGGGAGAATTTGAAGTACGTTGCGGAGATGAATTCCGTGAGAAGAAGATCGTTCGTTTTGGGACTCAACAAGTTCGCCGATTTGAGGAACGAGGAGTTTAAGAGGGCATACACGTGTAGGATGAAGGATGCGGTGAGGAAGAAATCCACGGCGGTGCCTTCTTCTTCTTCTTCTTCTGCTTGTGAGGATCCTCCGCTTTCATTGGACTGGAGAGAACGGGGCGTTGTAACCGACGTCAAGGATCAGGGACAGTCTGGTAATTTCGTCTTCCTTTTTTTATTATTTCGTTTTTTCGAAAAAGTTTCAACGAAATCGTGTCATTGTGTGGTTGGTTGGATCGGTCAACTTGATAAATGCCTTTACTAGGACGTTATCTTGGGTTTTCCCCTGCATACTTTTGAACTCGGTTAATTTCAAGTCATATTGTGTGCATACAATATTAATTGATTGCATTATGCTTAGCTCCATTTTCTCATATAATCAATTATCATACAAATATAAACACCGTGTGCACCAAATAAATCAGCATATGGACTCTTTGTCCAAACTATTTGATTATATATTTTCTTAGAATGCATAATTTTATACTTAAAATCACAATTTTAACCTAAAATATATATTAATCAATAATTTTGCATGTGCTTGAAAGTTAATTTTTCCCAAACCTTTGTGATATGCGAATATATGGTTTTGCATCAAAAATTATGTTATGAGTCAAGAGATCGCGCGGTGTTTGAAACATTCAGATTTTTATATTTTATAAAACTATCGCATAATATTTTAGATTAAAAGTTGTGCTTTTGTATGCACGTATTGATCCCGTTTAATAGTAAGAGTTTACAGGAGTCTTCTTATATAAAATCATGTCCAACAGTTACTCTAAAACTATTTTATAATAGAATATCAAATTTCAAAATTTTCATAATTATTTTGCTCACATCCAACAGTTGCTCTATTTTACCATTCCATGAATTTGTTTCCATAAATAATAACAGCTTATTTAATTCTATTTGAAACTCCCAATAGCACACAATTAATTTTATTTGCAAGCTTATGTTTTTAGTATTTTTATGTGTGTGAAGATGTGAATGATTAATAAGAAAGTATAGAATAAAAAACAAAATAAAAAGTAAGAATCAATAATTACATTAAATTTTAGAGTATGAAACAAGTCTTACCCATATGCCTTTTCAATCTTTCAATTTTACCATATCTCTGTTTTAGAGTATGATCATGTTTGGTAGCAACATTTTACAAGAGTTTTGAAGGAGAGTTTTGGTTTTTTTGCTAAAGACAGATATTTGACTGGTCAAGCAGCTACTTATGGTGTTTTGTGAGAAAAATATCATCTAACTGTTTGATCCAAACCTCTCAATTTAAAAACGCTTGAAAAAACTGTGTTTTCAACTTAAACCAACATTTAATATTACAATTTTACTTTTTATCTTTTACTCTCAACTTTCATGTGCACGAATCCTTTCAAACATTCCTTCCATTAACTGAACGCAGTATTTTTATTCCTTATTATCATTTTAAAAATTGCAAGTTTTTATTTTATCCTTTTAAGCATATTAAATAAAAATATGAAAATCTTATATATGTTAATGAAAATTCCTCAAAAAAAAAAAAACAAACAACAATTATTAGATGTATTTTTTCCATACTTTAAAATAATTTATCACACACACTAACTAAACTTAAAAAAAACATATAATAAATTTTAATTATCTTTATGTTCTAGAACAATAAATTTTAATTATCACCTAAAATAAATATATAATATAAGTATTAAAAATATTTTCCATACTTCAAAATAATATCACACTAAATTTATAATACTAATGATATATTTTATTTATTGGTGTCCATTTTTGTCATTTAGCGAGAAGATCTCATGAACTCTCAACTTTCCTGACTTTCCGTGAAAGTCTTTATACGTTTTAACTTATACATTGTACCTTTTAATTTGAACTGTATATTTTGTTGCTTAAAAAATTAAAATTTTATATTAAATTTCTTGAATTTTAGCAAAAAACATGTTTTACTAAATGTTTACTTTAAAATTATCGATGTTTGAATACAAAAATGTATCATTTAAGTTTAAATACATAATAGTAGTTCCATAACTTAGGAAAGTTGGTCTTTCCAGAGACTTTACCTTTAGCATAACAACAGCTATCCGCTATTTTCTTTTACCAAATACTCATCTCCAAACAGCTAGTAAAACAGCTATACAATCCGCTAACAGCTAACCGCTAGTTCCCAAATGGGGTCTATTGCATAGAGTAGCTGTTGGAAATCCTAATATAGCTAAAAATGGCAAATTATCTAAAAACTCTGTAATAGAGTAAGGGACTGTTTGATACGCCTGAATTGAATTGAACTGAAAATACTGAACTGAACTAAAAAATACTGAACTCAACTGAAAAGTACTGAACTCAACTGAAAAATACTGAACTGAACTGAACTGAACTAAAATTCATTTGATTTTTTTTTATAAAATAAATTTATTTTCAAAATTTTGATTACAAAACAAGCCATTGAAATATATTGAATTGAACTTAACTGAACAAAACATCTTAGAAGAAACAAATCACTGCATTAATATAACTATATTAGCTAAGTTTATCAAATTATAAATCATCAGAACAGAACTTAATAAAATGATCCTAACTATACTGAACTGGATTTTATTGAATTGAAATGATGAAAAAACAATCAATGTATTGATATAACCAAATTACGCTATATTTTATCAAATCATATTTTATCAGCACCAAACTTTATAAATCGAGCTTAGATTGATAAACTGAAAATAATTGAAGCATGCTGAATTGAACTAAACCGAACTTAATTAAGCTGGAGTTACAAAAGCATGCATTGATGTAATAAAATTAACAAAAAAAATTTATCATATCATATTTCATCAATTATGAACTTAACAAATTGGACCCAGCTTATTAAACTAAACTGAACTGAATCACACTGAGCTGAACTTAGTTGAACTGAAATATATTTAATTGAACAACAAGAAATTGAAGAAACAAATTAATGCATTGTTTGAAAAGGAATGAATAATGCAACCAAAATCAAATGGATTTAGCAACAAGAATTTGGCAATCTCTACCTAATGATAGAGAAACTGGTAGAAAATATATGAAACTGAATCGAACTACGGTTAACTGAAATGAACTGAACTGAACGGAACTACATTTAACTGAAATGAACTGAAATTTCAACATACACTTAAAATCATTAAATTTTATTTTCACTGAACTGAATTAAATTAAATTATATTTTCCCTAAATTGGATTGAATTGAACTAATATTTAACATATAATTTATTTTAAAAAATTAAATGTATAATGTATTAAACAGAATTGAACTGAAAAATACTGAACTGCACTTAAAAATATTCAGATAAGTTGTACTAAACAGGATGCTCTAAGAGTTGATAATATTATCAACTCACACACATTCACCAAAATTGTAATTAATTTTAGTAATTTAATTAGTAATATTTTTCATTAAGCTACCATATAAATTAAAAGGAATTTATGCATTTTATATTTTTTTACGTGATAGAAAATTACAAAACACTACCAAAATATATATGATTTACCATAAACAAAATTATGATATATGAATGACCTCTATACGGTAAACAAAATTATGATATATGAATGATAAAAATGAACTTTAAACCAAATTATCAAAAGAGTTTAACATCAAACGCTGCTAATACGAGCATTTCTAAAAGCAGCAATTATAAACAGTTACTCACCAAACACAATAAGTAGTATTGACCAGTTAAATGTCTATTTTTAGACGAAAACGCAAAACACTTTTGAAAATACTCTTCCCAAATGGGACCATAATCTGCTAACAGTTAATATCTAGTACAATTCTCCAATATGTAACTGTGTGTTCTCAAACGGGACCATTATGCATAAGTTGCACGTATAATAATGTGGGTTTTGTTTGGATACAAAAGTACATTGTTAATTTAGTAAACCAATGTATACTTTATAATCTAATATATTATTTAGAGCTACTTAGCTTATCTGCTTAGACCTTTGTTCTCATGCTTTAAGGGACTCAGTGCTCCCTCAACTCGATCGTCAATCTTAGCATACACAATAGTGAAATATCGAACATTTTACTAACCCTATTTCCTCCATCACGATCTGTTATTCACACTTTAACTTTTACACTATTTATCACCGAATTTTGATCGAATATTTAAATAGATATATAATCATCAATGATATCAAATGTAATATCATTAGAATCATTGCAATGCATAGTATTCAAATATCAAATTTTTATTTTTCAACAATATACATAATGAAAGATATTAATGGTCGAAGTCGTATGTTGGGGAGAGTGAAAAAGATCCCCAGAAAAATAGGTTGGGATAGAGTAGTACACATCTACATAAATTAAAAGTCTATACAAACACCAAAAGGACAAGAAATATATAGTAGTTTATAAAAACAATGATAATAAATAAAATGGATGCACTATCATGAACAAATAACTCATAAATGCAGTACATAATCGAAGAATTCAAATAACAATAGATGAAATGAGAGAGTGATTGCATAAATATCACATCATAGAGTATAGCCAAGTTCAACCCAACATAGTTAATAGTTTATCCCAAAATCAACATAATCAAAAGTATTAACAAAAAAATGAAATGATTATTATAGATTTAGAAAGTACAGAAAACAAGTCTAAGATGTTCTCAAATAATAAATCTCATATTTTGAATGAAGGAAGAGATGGAACTCTTTAAAGAGGCACATAAAGAGTCAAAAATTTGTAAAGAAAATGATGGACGCCACAGATGCGTGATCCATGTGGCTCGGGCGCACCCGTCGGTTTTTGGATTGGCACTGGACATAAGGTTATGTTTATGACTCTCTCTGAAGCCTTTTTGCTCTGTTCGAGTGCCTTGGCCGCTATGCAACACTTTTCCTTCTATTATCTCTTGTTCTCGTCCCCAACTGTGGTTCAAATCTTTATCTTCTTTGTTCCCTTGTTCTCGTTAAACTGCTGCTTCGATTTGCATCTTCTAGTAATTTGTTCAAATTTCTCGATAAGGTAATCCAACCGTGACATTTACATGTCCCAATTCATCTTGCAACTCACCTAAAAACTAATTATTTGAACTAGATTCTCCATTTAATCAATTGTGTTTTACTCTTTCTAATGCTTGCCTTCTTCTTCTTAATTCCTTCCGCATCTAGCGACTTTTTAAAAGTGTTGTTTGAAAATTCATAAGCAATTACCTATATGAATGTTTGATGTCATCCTGAGAATCGTATGCTTTATGTTTGGCCAAGGCATTTAAACCATCAATATGATTCTACGTTATACTTGGGTGAGTTATATGGGTCAATGTGTATCATTGAGACATCTCTTAATGGAGACTATTTTATTTTTCTTCCTCAAAAATGATTCTACCATCAAAATTATTATCTTTTTGTTGGTATTATGAATACTATTAGCGAGAGGGGATTTAAGGTTTATAATTTGTTTCATTATATTCATTTTACCCTATTAAAAATGTGTTGAAATCTAGACTAGTCACTAACTTTATAAGTATTAATTTAAGGTGAAAACCTGCAACGATCTCCAAAATCTACCACTCGAAACTCATGGTTTTTAAATTATTAATGAGATCATAATGATGTGATAGTATGTATTATAAAGTTCCATTTTGTTTGTTTTTCAATATGATGAAAATGAAAATTATATTATGCATAGGATGTTGTTGGGCATTTTCTTCAACTGGAGCAATGGAAGGGGCAAATGCATTAGCCACTGGAGAACTAGTTAGCATATCTGAGCAACAACTTATGGATTATAACTCCACAAGTGATGAGTGTGATGGAGGAGGCATAAACTACGTGTTTGAGTGGGTGATAAATAATGGAGGGATTAAAACTAACAATAATTATCACTCATATATTGCCTCATACAGATACAATCTCACCAAGGTAATTTAAAATTTTGTTTATGCATAAATAGTTTATAAACATTGTATTAGTTTTAATGATGATTTGAGATTTTATAATCAGGAAAATGAGAGAAACATTGTGAACATTGATGGGTATAAAAATGTGGAAGAGCAAGAAAGTAATTTACTTTGTGCTATTATCAACCAGCCTATTAGTGTTGGCATTGATGCTTCAACACCGGATTTTCAGCTCTATTTAGGGGTACTTACACAATTCTTTATAAAATAAGAACTCTTTTAATTAATTTAAAGTGACTAAAATATGTGTAATGAATTTGTGAATTAATTCAGGGAATTTACGATGGGGAATGTTCTAGTGATCCGAAGGACATAAATCATGGAGTTTTGATAGTTGGTTATGATGAGGAGTATTGGATTGTGAAGAATTCGTGGGGTACCTCGTGGGGAATTGAAGGGTATGCTTATATCAGAAGAAATACTATGTTGGAATACGGTGTTTGTGGAATTAATGCAATGGCTTTTTACCCCATAAAACATATTTTTGGTAATCACCTGCCTTCAATGTCCTCTCCGTCTGTTCCACCATCAGATTATCTCCAACCACCATCGTTCTCACCACCTATAAATCCTTCACAAATGATGCCACCATCACCCGGACCACTACCCCCACAAAATACTCCCCCTCCACCATCATTTCCATCACCACCACAACCACAACCACAACCACCGGAAAATCCCCCTCCACCCTCACATTCTCCACTCCCACCATCACAAATGAATCCTCCATCACTTTCCCCAGAATTATCTCCTCCACCGTCACCATCACTTTCGCCAATGAAACCTCCGTCTCCACCTTTACAACCACCACCAGCTAATCCTCCTCGACCACCTCCATCTCCACAACCTCTACCATCTCCACCTACTTCTCCATCACCACAACCCGCACCATTTCTTCCACCGCCTACACCATCTCCAACCCTATCACCACCTCCTCCATCATCACCACCGTCACCCCCACCAACACCTACCCCGCCATTTACACCATCTCCACTTCCACCTTCCCCACCACCACCTCCGCCATCACATCCCCCGCCTTCACCATCTCCTCCGCCACCTACATCATTACCGCCACCTCCACCATCTCCTCCGCCACCTACACCACCTCCTCCACCTCCACCATCTCCTCCGCCACCTACTCCACCTCCACCGCCACTTCCACCATCTTCTCCGCCACCTACACTGCCACCACCACCACCACCTCCATCATCTCCTCCGCCACCTACACCATCACCACCACTGCCACAACCATTACCGCCTCCTCCACCACCCACACCACCACCTCCACCATCTGCTCAGCCACCTACTCCACATCCACCGCCACCACCACCACCACCACTTCCACCATCTCCTCTGCCACCACCATCACCACCGCCTCCACCATATCCCCTGCCACCTCAACCATCTCCTCCGCCACCCACACCACCACCACCACCGTCTCCACCTCCACCTTCTCCACCCCCACCTTCACTACCTCCTTCGTCACCATCACCACCCCCACCATCTCCTCCGCCACCTACATCATCTCCACCTCCAACATCACCACCACCACCGTCACTACCGCCTCCTCCATCTCCCCCGCCACTTTCACCATCTCAACCTCCACCTTCTCCACCCCCACCTTCACTACCTCCTCCATCTCCACCACCACCACCACTACCCTCAACATATTCGCCGCCGCCACCATCTCCTCCACC
Source organism: Sherardia arvensis (assembly GCA_948330725.1). Classification (NCBI taxonomy): domain Eukaryota; kingdom Viridiplantae; phylum Streptophyta; class Magnoliopsida; order Gentianales; family Rubiaceae; genus Sherardia; species Sherardia arvensis. The sequence goes on along the minus strand of OX415236.1, from coordinate 36,392,079 downwards.
ACCTACACCATCTCCTCCGCCACCATCACCATCTCCACCTCCATCATCTCCATCACTACGTTCTCCACCCCCACCTTCACTACCTCCTCTATCACCACCACCACCACCACCCCCATCATATGCGCCACCACCTACACCACCTCCACCGTCACAATCACCACCTCCTCCGCCACCTTTTCAATATCCACCACCATCACCGTCACCACCTCCACCTTCTCCACATCCACTGCCACCACCTCCTCCAATAAATCCATCTCCCCCTCCTCCATCACCACTACCACCACCACCGTCACCATCTCCAACCAACTGTGGACCATTTTCTTATTGTGCACCACATGAAACTTGTTGTTGTCTTCTTCACTTCATGCACTTGTGTCTAATTGAAGGTTGTTGTGAATATGAGAATGGTGTTTGTTGTAAAGGCACAAAATATTGTTGTCCTTGTGATTATCCGGTTTGTGACATTCATAACCACTTATGCCTAAAGGTACGTGAATATATATACATACACACCTAATACTTATCTAACTATTAATTACATATTATATTTACATATTTCACATTTTGGGTTTTGTAGAGCTCCGACAGCAACTTGGAAGTAGCTGCAAAGAAAAGAAAAATGGCCAGACACAAAATTCCGTGGAGTATGTTAATCAATTGAAGTCACTAAGCAAAGAAGTATAAATAATGATCTTTATGATTTTTGTGAAAATTTTTTATGTCGCAATTGTACCCTAGTTCAAGTGAGACATATTATTTGAGACACTTATTCTTAGTTTGAACTAACTATGTACGTAGATGGCTTGCCATTTATACATTATTATTATTATTATTAATTATGTTGCTAAAGACATGTCACTGGTGGAATTCGGACCGGAATACGGCGGTTCGTTTAGCTAGACGGCGGTTTTGACCGCCGTCCATGGTGGCACCGTGCAATTGACACTACCGTTGCACGGTGGTTGAAACCGCCGTGTAAAGTTTCCGAGTTTGGATCTCTATCTGGATGCCTATCCTAGATTAGTTTACGAGTTCGGAAAGTTAATAGGACGGAACAAAAAAAATGCCGGCCAATTTGGCCAATGAAATCAAAACAAGTGAAAATAAAATCTTACCCCGAATCATGGGTAGTTGTGGATCGATTAGATGGACCCCAAAAACACATACACTATCATCCTAATCTATTGGTTGTCGGCCTAAATCATATGAAAAACATATTGAATTCGAAGTCAACCTTTTGCTTAATGTTGTAGATTCGACCACAATCATCAACAAACTCATACTCCATGATAGCAAAATCCAGCGCAACCACCCTAAATTTACAAATTTGGTGAATATCCGACGCGAATATCAAACATGAAGGAATTCATCAAACTCCCTTGAAAGAAGAAGAAGAAGAAGAAGAAGAAGAAGAAGAAGAAGAAGAAGAAGAAGAAGAAGGGAGAGAATATGAATGAGAGATGAATGTTGGGAGAGAGGGAGATAAGGAGATAGGAAATTTTGAGAAATACTGTAAGTATAAATGAATTGTATGTATAAGATAAGATAAGAAGAATCTTGTTTGATACCGTCGGTCCTACTAAGTTTCCAAACTCGTAAACTTAGCAGGAACTCAATAAACGACGGTTTGTTAAAAAATCACGCGGAACCGCCGTTTATTGAGTTTCTACTTAGTAGGATGTAATGCACAGCGGTTTTCCGAAATGCACGCGGAACCACCGTCCATTGGCGACGCGTTCTTACCTTTTCCCACTAGTGTGTCTTTTGAAGATTAAGAGTTTGATCCAAAATGTTCAATTGCATCATAATCAGTTAATTATGTTGATGCGATATCTTTAACTAACTCTGCGATCAACTTAATATTTTATTTAATATATTTCTTTAGCATCTAAAACATGACTCAATGTGTTGAAATATGTGCCAAACAAGGTTTCTGTTTTTAATTGGAGATTACTGAATAGATTAATACCAATTGGGGAGATATTGCATGAACATAGATCATATCTGTTGTTTAATTGCTGTTTTTGTGGAAAAGATGCTGAAAATCTTCAACATATTGTTCATGAGTGTCCTCTAATTAGTAACATCTGGCAGTTTTTTCACATTATGCTAGACTTGAAACCTGAAAATTTTACAAATCTCTGGGACAGATTCTTTTATTACTGGAATATAAGAGTCAAAAATGATTTGCATAGGAAAATTGTTAGAATGTTACCAGTCTTTATTACCTAGATCATATGGTGCACAAGAAATGCATGTATTTTTGATGATAGAAAACCAAGATTTCAGGTTATGATCAAACATATACTTAACATTCTACAAAGTGTTTTGAAAGTTCATAGGTTGAGCTGGAAACCTTATGAAGTGGCAGCATTACACTCAGATATTTTACAATTAGCACCAGTCTCCAACAACTTCAGAAGACACACAATACATCATATCAATTGGACAGCTCCAACAAGACAGTACAAACTCAACACAGATGGCTCTTCATTGGGCAGTCCATGCATTTCAGGGGCAGGAGTAGTCATCGGGGACAGACTTGGCAGAGTTGTGGCAGCAAAATGAATATACATATAGACAAGAACAAGCTTGGAGGCTGAGGCAATAACTCTAATAAAGGGACTAGAGAGTGCATACAGTGAAGGGATCATAGATCTAGAAGTGGAGATTGACTCAATGGTCCTTCTAAAAATCATCAGAAAACAATTTAGAGTACCTTGGAAAATTGAGCACGTAATTAGAGCTATCTGGATGATTCAAAGTGAGTTTTCTCTCTCTTACGCTCATATCTATAGAGAAGCAAATTCAGTAGCTGACTCCTTAGCAAGATTAGCAAGTAAATATAGGCAAAATTACAATTTCACACACAACACAATGCCTAGAGAAATTAAGGGTTTGGTAAATCTAGATATAAGGGAATTCCCTTATATTAGATTATAAGGACCTTTACTGCTGATATCTATCTTTCTGTTTCAGGCACAAGGCCTATGGTGACAACATGGAACTCAAACAGCATGGAATACAGACAACATGGAATTCAGACAACATACAAATCAGACACAGCTCAAATATCAAATTGGCAGAAGAAAGCATTATGATAGAGGGAATACAACTTAAAACATTATAGCTTTGATATACTCCGTGCTTGTCGGCAGATTTGGGGTCGCTTAGCGAGCCCTAACATGCTTGCAAGTCATGAGTCCTCTTGTCGGCAGAATTGGTTTTCGCATAGCGATGCCTAACTTGCTTGCTTGAGTTGACATGAGTATTATCATATGTTTTATACATGTATAACAATTCCACTCTTATACATATGTAATACCAATGTAATACTCAAACTATTTTACTATATGTCTTGGATATTTCTTAAAGGGTGTGGTGAGCCCAATATATATCACTCCACCTAGTGTGGCATTTAAATTTAAAAAAAAAAAAAACATGACTCAATGCTCCTATCCATACTACACAATCCCACTAAAATAATACATGAGATATAACGGTACACATATCATTCCCACTACACTTAGTAATGGATAAATCTAAGATCTCTCATTACGACACAAATGATTAAGGACTTTTTTTTTTGTTAAAAGTACCTTAATCGATATGTAACTTTTATGTGAATTTTAGTTCAATTCAAAGTGAAAAGTGTGTATATATAGTCTCGTATAGGACCAAAAAATATCGATGTCCCGATTAACAAACATTTGAATTGATTTTATTTTAGTTATGTATAATTAAATTTATTTCATTGTAGTCGGATGAGTCGATTATATTTTTCTCTGTAATCTATTTTATCATCATTATCGATTTCACTATTATACGACCAATTTTGAAATATTGTTGAAAACTATTTCAATTCACTTTAGTGCAATATATTTAAATTTAATTTATATTTTTAATTATCGATATCGTTGAACGACCAATTCTGACATGATGCCAAAAATAATTTCAATTAAATATATTTAACTTTATTTGTGTGCAGTTCAGTATTTGTAAAACTTGACAAGGGTTCAACTTTCACAAAATTATCATATGGTTATCCTTTCAAAATTTTGACATTTCCTAAAAGAACACATTAATATTCATTTCATATAAATTTAGCTTGGATAGCTGTTATCAGTCCCAAACTACAAGCACATTCAGTACATTTCAAATATGTGTTTTTTTAATATATATATATATATATATATATATATATATATATATATATATATATATATAAACAACAAGCAAACATAGATTAAAGAAACATGAAGTAATCAGATCTAAACAAACACCGCTTTAACTGCCTAAAGTTTTCCAGTATGGTAGTTAAGTTCCGATTTATAGAAATAACAAAAAACTAGAGAAGTGGTATTAGTCTGCAATGTTGTATGGTAGTAATTAGAAGAAATTTCCGGTCCTTCCCATAGTTCTCAATCTGTTGGCGCTCGACTTTAAATCAGTACTGCTGCTAGGACATCACAAATCGATCAGGATATTGCCCTTCCCCAATTTTGATGAATCATAATGGATGAACCAATGCTCTCGATGACACAAAATCTTTAGAATGCATTGACGAACATATATCAATGCATCAAAATCAACCTCGTCCATTTTAGAAAAGTAAGCAAGGGATTTAGATGTTTAATAAACAACTTTGGGACCTCATTGAACAGAATAACGTTAGTTATAACATGACATGATATTATGGGGGTGACTTTAACGATAATTTTGTATAGAACATAATAACATGATATTGGCATATTGTTTGAAGCAAACTCAGGTTGATCTTTCTTAGGCGATAGAGAATGACTATTTTACTTAACTAATCTTCAACCATTGAAATAATCATTGATTGAAAGGTTGGTGGGTCCAATGATGTGCCATGTAGCCTTCAAGAATTGGCTAGAAAAACTATTAAATACAACTAGACAAGCGCTCTTATTGTAAGGTATGCTCTTAAGAGCGACATATATTTCTGATGCAGAAAAGGATTTTATCAACTAATGTTGATGATCATCAGTTAGAACATGCCTACTTGTAGATTGCAATATCACTTCCATGCCAAACTTCTTGGCGGAGGCGAGGAGAGTTGTTTAGTAAAAAAGAATACTTAATGAAACTCGACCTGAATCATACTTGGCAAAAGTTGATTACCATCGTGTCCAAAGTTATTGTCAGCATAAGAGCATACTAGAGTTTTAGACTTGTATCAAGTCTTTCCACACTCATTGTATCTCCTCTTTGTACCACGAGCTAAATCACACATTTGCTTTTCTAGTGATAAGCAATTTAGTAATAATAATAGATAATACGCGAGCATATATGTCATTCATTGCAAATAAATAACATGTAAAAATATTAAAAAATATAAGGTTACATAAAGTACTCGGGAAGATGGGTACATTAATGTACATGAAAAGTTCAGCGTGCTGATAAATTTTTTTTAATTATCCAAATACTCTTCTATCAATCAAAAATATTATCATAGAATGAATCTAGACGTGCCTGGAAAATTGGAATTGATCAAGATGAGAAAGCGAAAAACTTAAAGTTTAAAACTAAATGCGCAAGGAAGATGAGAAAGAGTTTTCGTGAGAAAAGGAATTAAGATTTTAGTTTTTTTTGGTAAGTTTGTGGAACTTTTGTGAGAGCGCCACATGGCAAAAGTGGTCTCTTTTAGTAGATATTAAGATTGCACACTTAGGAATTTAGTGATAATAGTAATTTTCAAAATGCACACTTGTGATAATAGCATTTTATCTTGCTTAAGAAAAAAAATACTAATTAAAAATCACGTAGTGATATTTTGGGATATTTGTAATGAGTTGGTTTCATGAAAGATTAATTTTTTAAATGTTATGGAACGTTTTTTAATGTTCTAACTTAAACATGTCTTTTAAGCTTGAACTTGGTATCTACTATTAACTTGAAAATTGAAAATTAATCTTTTACCTATTTTAACTAATGGAAAGTAAACAGAACATTTCCAAATTCCAATCAACGCTCTCATTTAACGAGATATTGGCTAACATGTTACTATAATCACAATCACTAGCGGAGGGATTCGATCTACATACTTTTTTTTGAAACAACGTTCACTCAAGATGCTAGAAATCACCAACAACGATTACAATAAGTGAAATTAACATCCAATTTAGAAATTCTATCGGATGATCAAACTAAATGTTAATTAAGCTAGACTAATTGTGTTATCATTAAATAAGAGATTGAATAAAATTATAATACTGCTCTTATTTAACTGCACAGAGAGTCGTGAATCACTTAACAAAGGATCAACATCTAACCCCTATTAACCTTGTTAATCAGGGATCTGTCACATCACATTCATGTTGATTTATGTGATGTTGATTTGTGAGTTATTCAAACTTTAAACACCAATCATCCAATTAACAAGAGAACCATCAAAATGCAGCAAATTAGTAAATGACTTCGATCTGACTGAGAAATGATAAAGAAATATTTATTATTTTATTTTAATGGCCCAACAAATGTCAAAAGTATAACTTTTGACCCCAACAAATAAAGTAAGCAGTTTATAACCCCGTCAAACAATTTTGGATAACTTTTAACCCCTTAGATATTACTATTAAAATTTTAACTTTTGTAAAGGCACTTTAGTCATTTCATATTTTTATTTAATTAATTTTGAGAAATTAATGTCAAGTGTCTTTTAATATATACTTTAGGTGTTTTTTTTTCCACAATATATTAACCTTTTGTATGATTATCATTTTCAAATATCTAATTTCTTAAAAGTTTACCCTCACAAAAAGTTAAGATATTAACTGAAATGGTCTGCTGTAGGAATGAACAAGGCCTTGCTTGCAAAACATGCTTGGAACATCATCTCAAATAAGGACTCGCTACTTGGAATGGTATATCGAGCCAACTATCTCAGACATGATGACATCCACAAAGTTGGGGCAAAGCCAGGAGACTCATGGGGTTCGAGATCAGTTTTATGGGCTGCTGAGCTGCTGAAGAAGAACTTAAAATGGAAAGTGGCAGATGGAACAGCCATACAAATCCATGATCAATGGATCCCCACAATCCAAAACCCAATTCAGAACACAACAATAGTGTCCACCCACACAAACCTCAGAGTCTGCCATCTCATTGACCAACATAATGCATCATGGAGACTCCCATTACTCAGGTTAATCTTTCCTCAACAACTCATCCCTCATATACAATCAATACATGTAGATCTCCAGGGGAAAGATGAAACTTACTGGGCGTGCACCAGAGATGGTAAGTATACCCCTAAATCTGGCTACCACAAAGCAATGGGGGAACTGGAGGGAAATAATCACCAGATCAGATTAAGTCCAACAGCCAGAAAATTCTGGAGTAGAATCTGGAAACTCAACATCCCACAAAAACTCCTCATCTTTACTTGGAGAATGATCACAGGGAGCCTGGCTACTGGTGCAAACAGGGAAAAAAGAAGGCTGGATGATAATGCTAATTGTTGCAGGTGTCATAATGCCAGAGAGGACGAACAACACCTGTTCTTGACTTGCAATTTATCCAGACAGATCTGGGCTGCCTCGAACGCCTGGTTACACCAACCCCTTGACACACCCTTCAACTGTTGGTTTTTCAATGAGGTAATGAGTAAACAGGAATCTGATCAGGTGATCAAACTCATCGTTACTCTATGGGAAATCTGGAAACATAGGAACTCAAAATTTTTCGAACAACAAGACACCTCACCAGTCCAGTGTGCTCAAAATATTCAGGCAGAGTTGGAATTCATACTCAAATACAATTATCACCAAGAGGAAGATGCAGGAAGTCAAGCTCCCGTGGAAACAAGGACAGATTGCAGTACAAGCAGGCAAACTTCTGTGCAGGACATTAGAGATGGATCAACAACTGAAGGCCTACCCCAAGCATGTGTAATCAGCTTTGATGGATCCTTCAGACGTGAGATGAACCTTGGAGCTGGCGGTTGGAGAATCTGGAAGCCAGGTTGTAACATTCACACACACATATCAGGCTCGAACTTTTTCACGACAGTCACACCCTTGCAATCGGAAGCCGAAACCTGTTGGAGAGCCTTAAAAGCAGGAAGAAGACTTGGTATTCAACGAGTGAACATCGTAACAGACTCCACGGAGCTCCAGAAATCAATCAAAAATCCCGACTTGGCCCCTATGGAAGTCAAAGGGATCATCAATAGCATCAGGCTAATACTCAAGTCCATTATGGAATTTGAGGTTATTAAGGTACACCGTTCCTCCCTTACTGAGGAACATAGGTTGGCCACAAGTTTTAGCAGAAATCTATGTAATAGCCTTAGATAGTTTCCTTAATTTCTAATATATATATCTGGGTTTTCAAAAAAAAAAACAACTGAAATGGTTAATGGGTTAGAAATCATTCACAAATTGGGCTAAAAATTGGGCTTTTAAACCATTCACTTTATTTGCCGGGGCAAACAAATATACTTTTGATATTTGTTGGGGCATAGTAACAATTTAGTCATGAAAAATTAGTGTGTGAACTCAACACGTGACGCTCTCACAAAATTTCCCCAAACTTATCGAAAACATTTAAAATAAAATTTCTTTTTACTATCCGTATTTATGACTATCTATTTTTCACCATTTTAATTTACCACTTCTTCATAAATTTACTTTACATATATTGAGAGTTATATTTTGGATAGTCTAAAATTTTAATTGTAATACGAAGGAAAATTATGGAAGATCAAATATTAACACTTGCAAATAAATATTTTCATAGGGAACCTAAAATGTTTACGCCTTGAAACAAAAAAAAAAAAAAAAACCATGATCGATCGATTTTGTACATAAAACATTTTATTTGACTTTTCATTTACTTTTGTGTATCATAATATTTTGTAATTAAATCATCAAAACTTAATTTCTCAAATCCTGTAAAATTTATATAATTAAAGATAATTATTTATCAAGTGAATATGTTGGAATAAGAAGAAAATGAATAATTCATATAAATTATATATACAAATTTATTCTAGATAAATAATAATATTTAAATAATTATCCGTGCAAATGTACGAGTATTATCTAGTTGAATAACAAATCAACAAAAGTTAATAGACTAACGATATTTTTCCATCTTCCTTGTAAAGAAGACGATGTGGAAGAAGAGTGTGACGACTAAAATTTAGAGAGAATAGATCCAAATAATTAAAAAATAATTTACTATTTTTTGTATGGCCCCTCGAAACATTAATAACTAAAATATAATAAAGCTAAAAAACTTATAAAATATTTGACTAGTTAAAATAGCTAAACTTAAATGTTGGAGGTGTTCTTACAATTTATATACATTTTTATATAAATTAACTCTATAATTTTATTTATTTTAAAAGAAATAATATTAAATAAATAATATTATAATTAATATAATATAAAACATTTGAGTTTAACGTACGTGTTTATAATCTTGTACAAAATCTTAGTATTATAGGAAACTTTACAAAATTGAAAAGAATTGTTTACGAAAAAAAATGTAATAATAAGAACCAATGATACTTTGTGAAATTCTCTTTCAAAGGATGGTACTTGGGTATATTTGTTATTTGCAGTGTTCTTAAACCCTTCTCACCTTGTGTATAAAACAACGAAACCCGTATTCTGAGAAAAGAAAGCTCAGGAGTCAGGTCATCAGGGTGGGAAGCAATACCCGTGGCAGTTATGCAGTGTCCGCATCTGAAAAAGGAAAAAGATTACACGGAATTCAAAGAGATGTTTCGGAACTTGAATGGGTCCTTTTAGTTACCTGGTGTTCTCGAAACGATGGTTAACAATATCAATCCTTGTTAAAATCGTTGATCCCTACCTTAGGAGATGCTTCAAAATATCCTTTTTCCTTAATCCTATAAAATTTATATAATTTAAACATAATTATCTATCAAGTGAATAGGTTGGAAAGAGAAGAAAATGAATATTTTATATAAATTATTTATACATATTTATTTAAGATAAAATATTTAAATAATTATCCATACAATGTACGAGTATTAGGGGTGTTTGGCAAAGTGCCTTTTGGGCTAAAAAGTGCTGATTTGACCAAAAAGTGCTGATTTGAGTCAAACAACACTTTTAAGTGTTTGGTGAATGAGTTTGAAAAAGTGCCTATTGTACTCAATAGGCTAATTTTCAAAAGGCTAAAAAAGTAGCCTTTTCTACTCAAATGATCAATTAAATACTTTTTTGCCCTTTCTCCTCTATACTAATTATACAAAAAGATAGAATACATATTGTTGAATTTGGTTTTTGTAGGAAAATTCAAGTGTTCAAAATAATTATGCATCATTCTCTAATTGTTCAATTAGTATTTTGGGTTGCATTATTATGATTATATTATGGATGTTTATGTTCATTAGATTTTATTATAATGTCATTGGTTGATTTTTCTCATTTTTCCACTGTAATATCAATAACATTTCATCAAAATTACTTGGAAATATTTTTTTCCTTACATCCATCAACATGAAACAAGAAAAAGGTTTGAAAAAGTCTCTAAAACAAACTTATAATGTATAGTTTTAAAAGAATTTCATGAATATGTGGATTATATAATAATTTATTATAATTTATTATAATTCTTATGCTTCATTTGTAATAAAAAAATAGCAATTGATAATTTATGTACATTTAATAAGTGAACAAGTAGTAAAATATATTCATGCCCATAAACGTCTTTTTGTCCATAAACAGCTATATCTATCAGCTTATTTTACCAAACACATTTATACAATCAGCTAGTCAAATCAGCCAGTCAAATCAGCTAATACAATCAGCTAGTCAAACCAGTTAATGCAATCAGCTAACAGGTAACAGCTAATTCCCAAACACCCCCATTATTCCATTTAGTAAAGAAGACGATGCGTAAGAAAATTGAAAATATGTGACGACTAAGATTTAGAGAGAATAAATCCAAATAATTAAAGAGATAATTTACTATATTCATACGGTACCTCAAAACATTAATAACTAAAATATGAAGCTAAAAACCTATAAAAGCTATTTGACTAGTTAAAATAGTTAAACTTAAATGTTGGTGGTGTTCTTAAAATTTTATACATTTTATATAATATAATATTATTTATTTGATATATTAAATTTAATATAAAACATTTGAGTTTAGATGTATTGTGTTCATAATCTTTTAGGAAATTTTAGATAGGAAACTTTACTAAAATTGAAAAACAAATTATTTATGGAAAAATAATAATAATAAGAAATAATGATACTTCTCTCTTTAAAGATAGTATTGGGGATTTATTTGTTATTTGCCGCCAGTGTCCTTAAACCCTTCCCCTCTGTAAAACAAAACCTCTCCTCACCAAAACCCCTTCTCCTCACCCTAGCCCATCTTTTGAAAACAAATAAAGCTCAGGCGGTCATTAAAATGAATAGCAGGGAAGCGCCCATAGCAGCTATGCAGCGCCCGCATTTGAAAAAGGAGAAAGATTACACCGAATTCGAAGAGCTGTTTCGTCACCTGACCGAGTCCTTTGATTACATGATGGACGGCGGCCTAGAAACGATGGTTAACAGTATCAAGCCTGTTAAAATCGTGGATCCCTCCTCTAAACAGATGCTTCAAAATATCCTTTTTCCTTCCGGTTCTTATGCTAATTTTTTTTTTCTTTTCAAGTGTATAAAAATATTTTGTATGGTTGCTAAAATTGGGGTTTTTGATTTTAAAGAGACAATGAAAAGGGATTTCATGATTTGTCCATGTAAATTTCGTTTGAAGTTGATTTCTTAACTTAAGCATACTTCATTTTGGGAGTCCAAAGGTGTATCCTCCGCAGAAGCAGCGCCTTACGTCAACAATGCATGATGATCTATACCCTTATGAGGTTAGTCACTTAGTGAATTAAAGGATATATTGAGTTCTAGTGAGAAATTTTTGCTGCTGTGGTATTGATGTTTGCTTCGTGTGGTTACAGTGCAGACTAGCCAAAATTTCGTACATGGGAAAGTTTATGATGGATGTCGTCATGCAGTATGACGACGGAGCTGCAATTCGAGAGAAATTCAATTTTGGGCAATTCCCGATCATGTTAAAGGTCAGGTTAATAATATCTAAGTGATGCACTTCATGTTCATTCTAGGTGGTTATGGAACATTTTTATTCTAGGTGGTAACATGTTCTGTAGCTTAATATCTTAAAGTGCTTGTGTTCATTCTTATGCAGTCTAAACTTTGTCACCTGAGGAATGCTTCATCGAAAAAACTAGTGTCCCTCAAAGAGGAGCCATCGGAAATGGGTGGGTAAGTAAGCTCAGTCTTTTGTGCACCATTATTTGGTTCTACCATGTGTTAGGCTGTTCCACAAGTGTTGACATAATTGTTTTTCAGCTACTTTATATTGAATGGCCTGGAGAGAGTCATGCGGCTTATTATTCTTCCAAAGAGAAACTATGTAAGTAAATCTTTATCATGTTTAGTCTAGGGCAGGTCATATATCCTCTCAATATATTAATTAATAACATTTATTATTATTATTATTATTCTTTACTTTGTAGCCGACAAGCATGGTGCGGCCATCTTTTCGTGATCGTAAAGATGGATTCACTGATAAAGCTGTTGCGATAAGGTTTGTCTTCTTCTCTTTTATGGATACTGTTCTTAACTTCTTTGAAGTTTGAAGTGTTGTAGAGTTTCTTAAAGGAAAAATCACTTGCTATTAGACGAGTGCTGAAAAGTTCAGGTTATAATATCCAAAAGAGTTAGTACCTGGTTTAAGGTTTTCACAAGTTAAAGCTCTTTCAAATTCAGACTCATCACACTAGAGTTCCCATCATGATTTTCCTTGCGGTTTAGGAAGGACAATTCTCTGTGAAGGATCTTTAATGTCACGTTTCAGGCTGTTTAATAGCCAGTTTTTAGGGCTAAATATATATAATCAAATATATTGGTCTATGCCAAAAGTATAGTAAGCACTGGGACAAGTCGATAAAAAAAAGAGCTTCACTGATTTTGTGTTCTGGATATTTTCCTACTTTAATTATTACTGATATATTCCTTACTGTTTTTATCTCCAGGTGTGTTAGAGCAGACCAATCAGCAGTGTCATTGAAATTGTATTATCTGAGTAACGGAAGTGCAAGACTTGGCTTCTGGTAAGACTTGCTTCAATTACCAAAATGGCTGAGTATTACGTAGTTTCATTCAATTGTTTAACAGCTTTTGTCTGCCCTTATTCTAGGATACAAGGAAGGGAATATATGCTCCCTGTTGGTATAATTCTCAAGGTATCTTTGGTTATCGGTATTTCTAGATCTGCAGAAATCTACTTTGATAGCTTTAGTATGAACTGTTGTATTGCTCGTCTATCTCTGCGCTTAGCAAACACACTGAATACCCATTTTATCTAACATTCAAATTGCAAAATGAGTGACAAGGGGAAGCCAGAAAGAGCGAATAATCACTCTACATATAATGAGAGTAAAATGGCTAATTAATAGAACTGGTCAAAACTGTATATCTGATGTTGTGCATGATCATGAAGAAGCAGTCTCAGTAAAGGACTTCAGTTAATAAAGGCCTTGATTTTATTTTATTATGTTTTAGTGCCATGTAGGCTCAATTCAGATTCTAACAATAGTTAGTGAATTGTTATATAAAAGAAAAGTAGAATACAAACCAGTCGTTTTCAGACAGAATCATATGACCCTGGATTGATTATAAGCTTACAAGATAAATATACTGCAGGCAAAGTATTGCATAAAAAATTAGAATGCTTCTGAATTCAAATGACCTTTTAGATGCTTATTCATGGCAATGCTGTTAACCATTATTATTTTTCTTGTAGGCATTGGTAGATTCATCGGACCGTGAAATCTATGTTAACTTGACAGGCTCCTTTAGTGAAGACAGTGAGCGGGTTAAAGGCTCCGTTAGTACCCAACTTGTTGGAGAACGTGCAAAAATTATACTTGATGAAGTTCAGAATCTGTCTCTGTTTACGCATAAGCAATGCCTTCAACATATCGGTGTGCACTCATTCTTCTTGTCTATTACATTGATGTCTCTCAGTCTGACTTGATAAGATTTCCCATTTGGCATACTAAATTTGGTTACCTGTCAGGGGAGCACTTTAAGCCGGTCATGGATGGACTAGATGATAAAAATTTCACTGCTGTAAGTTCTTACAAAGATATGATTCTATTTGCTATGATTAATTTACATTATATACATCCATCCAGCTGTTTTTATGTCTCCATTGACTGAAGTAGAGGACTGACTGATTATACATTTATTTACGTGTGTATATTCATGTATTGCAGGTCGCTGAAGATGTGCTGAAAGAATACATTTTTGTTCATCTTGACAACAATGATGATAAGTTCAATTTGCTCATGTTAGCCCCCACACTCTTTGCTGGATATTTAATCTTTAGTTTTTGGTTGAATGCATTATATGGCTGACTTTTTTAGTCTTTTGGGGGTTCGTTTGAAAGATTTATGCTGCAGAAGCTTTTTTCTCTAGTGGATCAGACTTCTATGCTAGACAATCCAGATGCACTGCAAAACCAGGAAGTTCTGCTACCTGGTCATCTGATAACCATCTATCTCAAGGTACTACCTCAATCCTTCAGGCCTACAATTGTTGGATCTTACCACATGGTAGTTTTTGTTGGTATGCTTCCTTGTTACACTAAAATTCCTTGATAAGAAAATTGTCATGACTAAATGAATATTTTGTTATTTGTTGAAATTCAGAATTTTATTCCAATTTTTTCTTCATTAATGATGATATAAACTATGATTGGATTATGGAGCAGACAGTGTCAATGAAATCCGCAGGGTGAAACCTGGTGGATCATGTATTGTCTGTATCAGTGTCTCAACTTGAACCTTCTGGGTAACTTTTAGAAGAATGATATTGTTGGATTTGTGCTTCTTACTTGATGAACAAAGACATTAATAGTTCACCTGTCTGTCAGCCACTTTCTGTGCTATTCACTACGGTTTCATCAAATTTACTCATATTCACATCTTATCATACCCCAAAATTTGCTGCTAAAATCTTACAAGGTTAGAATATCTCTATATGCGTGTGTGTGTGAGCTGTATTTTATCATAATTTGTTTTGTTTTGCTATTTTACAGGAAAAGCTACAAGATTTTCTGCTTAAGGTTAAGAGGATTCTTCAAGATGAAATTAAACACAAGAAATTTGACCTCAGCAACAGTATGTTTTTTTAATATTAAATATGCCTCTTTTGGTTTTATATGCACATTAACATTGCGGCTTTCAGTTCTTCCAACTTATTCATGTGTTAAAAGGAGGTAAGTAGCGTATGTCTCAAATGAAGGTTTTGCATCAGGGATCATCTCTGAATAAATACAATTTTAGCTGCTGACTCCCTCCATCTCTTAGTATATGTCTCCAAAATAAGGTGTCCTTGTAGATTACGTTTCGTTTGCTTGGTTGAGAGGTGTAGTCAGGGTTGATGGTTTTCATCTAAATATTAGTTTGGGCTTTTGTTGGAAGATAACTCTTATGTTAACTTTCAGCCTTGTGAACAGAAGGAAATACTAACACTAGGATAGTCTTTAATGGTAGCCTTTGCATAATCTTGTTCAAATATGAGATAAATGGTTGATGATGTATCAAAGATACAAGTAAGGTTTGTTTTTTTTTGTGTGGATTGAGGCTATTGAAAAACATTGAAATACAAAAATTTGGATAGTTTGCATTTTCATTATGAAAGTAACCTTCTAAAACAGAGTGTTATTGCTTTGACTCTTGCAGTGGAAGCAGTCAAGAAGATTATCTCTAAAAACAATCCTACTCGAATCAGCTTGGCTATTGAAAATATGTTGAAGACTGGGGGGTTGCAATCACAAAGTGGTTTAGATATTCAGCAGGTATTAATCTAGTATTATGCACGGATTCCGTGATTTTTGATAATAATTTTCTGGTTCTTTGATCTGTAAATGCTCCCTTCCTAACCTCATAGTTTGTAAATGTAATTTTGTCATTTGCTGTTTAGCTGAATAACATGCAATCCTTCTCATCATAACAGATCAAGTTTCACTAAATTTCTCATCTTCTGAACATATCCTGAGTAGGATTGTAATGAAATAGGTGTCACTTATCATGCACCTCCTGACTTTATTCTGTTATTATTATTATTATTTGTGGATAGTGTTTGGCAGTATCAATAATATTATACTTTTCAGAGAGCTGGATTGACAGTTTTGGCAGATAAGCTCAATTTCCTGAGATACCTTTCACATTTTAGAGCTGTACATCGAGGCGCGAGTTTTGCAGGTCTCCGTACAACAAGTGTCCGAAAGTTGCTTCCTGAGTAAGTTCATTTTTGTGGACAGATACTTGAATGATTGCTCATTCTATGACTACTGCATTCATGCTCTTCTCTCTCTGTGTGCACAGGTCGTGGGGTTTCTTATGCCCAGTTCACACACCTGATGGGGAGCCATGTGGATTGCTGAATCATATGGCATCGTCTTGTCGTAAGTTTGCCCATTCTGCTGGACATATTTTATTATTGCTCTACTATAACCCGCCAATCACTGGTGATGTAAAAAACTTAACATCTACTAGAGAAGCAATAGTACTTTTATCTTGAATTTCAAAGTTTGCTGAACGTCATTGTAAGATTGGGTAGGTCTTCAATGGTCACGTTCCATGGGTAATGGGCTATTCATTTTGATTCAAAGAGGCTAATCAAGCTTAGAGAGCTAACTAGTTAGAGCGGCGTGGAGCAGTGTCTATGTGGGTCCATATATTCAGGATTTAATCAGTTGGAGAGTGTCTTGTTTATGCAAACTGGGTCTGGCATGCTAAAGATTTAATACTGTACTTTTCTTCAAAGCTAAGTTTATAATGTTCAATTGAATACAACTCAGAATTCAATTGTTTAAGGTCTGTTATATGATTTGATAATTCTTCCTGTTTAAATGCACATGTTGGTGGTGTTATTTGGGATTATTCTCCTTCAATTTGAAGCAAGTAATGCATGTGAACTAATTTGGGCCAAACCATCAACGTTTGTTTCAGGCATCACTTCTTTCTATGACTCGAAAGGCAACTTAAAAAATTTCAACAAGTGTAGGGCCGAAATTGTGAGATTACTGGTATCTTCTGGAATGACACCAAGGCGAGCAGAGCTTCTGCCAACTGGTCCCCCGAAAGGTCTTACAGTTATGCTAGATGGACGTGTCCTTGGATCTATAGAAGCTAATAAGATTGAAAAAACAGTCAATTACTTACGAATATTAAAACTTTCAGCAGTGGTATGTTTTGCCTAACTCTTGAGCACATGTTTCTGTCAATTTGGTCCTGATCCTTCTATTTATCAGATTCCTGAGGATCTGGAGGTGGGATATGTTCCTTTGAGCATGTGCGGTGCATACCCTGGCCTGTATCTGTTCACTTCTCCCTCGAGATTTGTTCGCCCCGTGAGAAATGTTTCTGCCCCACCTGGAGAAAGCAACAATATTGAGCTCATAGGACCCTTTGAACAGGTGATTAATTGCTCTTACCTCTTGATACACGTGCTTAAAGTCACGAGCATTTTGTGCAATAGTTCTGTGATGTGTCTTCACTTATATGTTATTGGCTTTTCAAATTGAGTAGGTTTATATGGAAATTAGTTGTCCCGATGGTTGTGACGGTGGAAGAAAAAATATGCTTCCTGCCACTCATGAAGAAATTCATCCAACTGGAATTCTAAGTGTTGTTGCTAATCTTACTCCTTGGTCTGACCATAATCAAAGTCCACGTAATATGTACCAGTGTCAGGTTTTGACCTCCCGCTTGTTAAGCTCTATATGTGTATGCTTCTTCTGTTTCACTAATCTCGTTCATAATGTAGATGGGAAAGCAAACCATGGGGTTTCCTTCACAAGCACTCCACTACCGTGCTGATCAGAAGCTATATCATCTTCAGGTTTGTCAACATGGAAAATTCTTTTTCTCGAGATAAAGAAATCGAGTTTATATAAATAAACAAGCAATTTGGCAATGATTGGTTTTAAGTTTTGGAAATATTCTAGAACATATGAAGATGTATTGGTGCTCTTGTCTCCTATCACCATAGTCCTCCTATTATCTTTTCTTCTCCCTTGCTTTTATAACTTAAGCTGAATTTCATTCTCGTATTGCTCATTTGAGACTTACTAATCTTCTTGTTAATGGGCTCTCTACAGACTCCTCAGACGCCAATAGTTCGCACCAAGGCATATGAGAAGTACAACATTGATGATTTTCCTTTAGGAACAAATGCTATTGTAGCAGTCTTGGCATATTCAGGGTGAGTTATTATATCTTTAATATTATTATATTTAATAGTATTTGTATTTAAACTTGCCCTTTATGTTTCTCAAGATATGATATGGAAGATGCCATGGTCTTGAATAAGTCATCAGTTGAACGTGGAATGTTTCATGGTCATATATATCAGGTACTTTCTCCATCTGGGCTGCTACCATTAAGTTTAAAATTACCTACTTCCGATCTTATCATAAATTAATATGACAGAGATACTTATGACCATGCTAACTATATATTAAAAGTCTAATAAGAACTAAGAGAAACCCAAGGCTGCGGCCAGTGTAGATTGATTGCAATTCCAGTCAAAGTGATACCAAATACTAGAGGGGACTGTGGGGTGTTAGAAATTTTCTAGCTGGCTCTGAAATTTTGATTTATCAGGCTAATTCCAAGTCTTCATTTCAATATCCCCATACTTAATTGAATATGTTAGAAATCCTAGAACAACCAGAACAAAAGGGAAGATGAAGTTCATACTTTAAGGTTGACTGTTTGTCCAAGTGGGGTGCTGAGGTGTTTGGCTCTTCAAACTTCAAAGATTATGAGTGGGTATTTTTATTAGAAATAATTAATAATAACACAAAGTGATTAGAAGGTCTGTTAGATTCCTGGAATTCTCTGCATCGTCCTTATATACGCTTTCTCCTTTACTTTCTATTAATATTTTGTTGACTTTTTGTATTCATGAAATTCTCTTTTCAGACAGAAATAATTAACCTTGCTGAACAGAAAAGTTTTACTCAAAGTACCAAAAGAGAGTTTCGAAGAAGCAACGAGGAAAGGTCATCTAAAGGTCCTATTGATTCTGACGGACTTCCATATGTTGGTCAGGTAACAAATATTTTTTGTGTTTTCCCTAGAGACTTTCACTTTTGTAACATGTACTAATTCTTTCACAATATGACAGCGACTAAACAAAGGTGAAGAATACTGCAGCATCTATAACGAGTCAAACAATACCTTCTCAAAAAACAAATTAAAAGGTTCTGAGTCTGCTGTTGTGGATTATGTTGCTGTTGATGTGAAAAGCAAACAGAGTTTACAAAAGGTGAGTTAATGGGAGTGACTCTCCAATATCACATACATTTTGAAGTTTATAACTACGCCCTTTGATCTCGTATATTCTTCTCTGTGGGTTGGCATCTTCCACATGCTCTTTGACTAGCATTGGTTTTGCTCTCTTGGAAATTTTAAAAAGTTTGGAATTGGAAACGTAATATGTACTAACTCATTATATTCATTTTTGGTGTCTGTGAGCAGGCAAGCATACGATTTCGAATATCTAGAAATCCTGAAATCGGTGATAAATTCAGCAGCAGGCATGGCCAAAAAGGTGTATGCTCTCAGCTATGGTCCGACACTGATATGCCATTTTCAGGAACTACTGGCATGCGGCCGGATCTTATTATCAACCCCCATGCATTTCCGTCAAGAATGACCATTGGAATGCTTTTAGAATCAATTGCTGCTAAGGTATGGGTGGCAGGCATTATTTTTAATCTCACTTAAGTTGAGTTGTTTAAATTGTTTTTTTACATGTATTTTTTTTAAAAAAGACTTCCCCAATGCCTGGTGAATATATTAAAAAAGACTTCTAATTTGTTTTTTTGGCAGCTAACTTTAGCAAATTACCTCGTGTTTAAGTATGAATTTCTTCACAGAGAGCATTTGCTAAAAATAAATAAATTGAATTTAAATTTTGATGTGACAATTTGGCTGTAGAGCATATTGGATCTGATGTTTTCAGTTTGTGGGCTACAATTTCCTGTGGATCTTTTGAGTTTTGTGTCGGCTCTGGTTATTTTACCATGCTTTTTGGTGTAGATAAAGTTTCTGAGAAGTTTAGAGGTTCTCGTTTATAATTATAGATATGTTACATTGTTGCATGTAAATAAAATATCCAAGGAGGTAGATATTCTTTGTCTTAATACGTTGATGTCGTTGAAGAAGATAAACATGCTTGCACTAATGTGTTGCAATCTTTTTTAGGATTATTTTGCTCCTTAATTCATATAGAATGTTAATTGTGTACTCTATACAAGTGGATTGAAATCTCAATCCACTTAATTCACAACTGGAGTAATTAGTTTGATTGCATTCAATAATCAAGATCTTGAGTGTGGCTCCTTAGTGAAGATAATGGAACTTCATATTTTGGTTAAGCCAAGACGATTGCTGTAAGTCAAAGCAATAGAAGCTTAGTGCCGGCATGAAACATAATCTAAATCTTAACTCTTTATTCTTACGTTTGTCTTCCCCTACTGTTGTTTAGGAATTGATAATAATGCCTGTTGCAGGGTGGTGCATTAAATGGAGAGTTTAAGGATGCAACTCCATTCTCAAACTCACCAAAGAAGGAAAATGCAGGTCAAGAATCTGAGACTGCACGTGTTGATGAGCTTGGTCCTTTATTAGCTTCACACGGATTCAATTACCACGGTACGGAGGTATTATACAGTGGGGTATATGGAACTGAACTTAAATGTGAGATCTTTTTTGGGCCTGTATACTATCAACGACTTCGACATATGGTATCAGATAAATTCCAGGTAAATGCTCTTTTTTTTCTTTTTTTCGTTCTGAATCCCTTAATTGAACTTTTATTTGTACTCAACTATTTGTGTACTATCTTACATGTTTGCTCAGTGAATGGGCTATCTGAGTATCTACATTTTCTTTGTATAAATGTAACCATATTCAAGCGGCTGATGTAAGTGCCCTAAACAATTTTGCAGGTTCGCTCCACTGGACTTGTTGATAAAGTAACCAGGCAGCCAATTAAAGGACGAAAGCGTGGCGGAGGTGTGAGGTTTGGAGAAATGGAACGAGATTCACTTCTCGCACATGGTGCAGCATATCTTTTGCATGACCGGCTTCATACAAGTTCCGACTACCATGTTGCAGATATATGCTCCTTGTGTGGAAGCATTCTTACTACCTCAGTGATCCAGGAGCATCAGCTGAAGCTGGCTGGGCGGAGAGCGATTAAAAAACCTCCCAAAGTCACTTGTCTTTCTTGCCAAACAAGCAAGGGGATGGAGAAGGTTGCGATGCCCTATGTATTTAGATATTTAGCCGCGGAATTGGGAGCAATGAATATTAAAGTTACTCTGCGGCTCAAGGATGGAGAAGTAGGAGCTTGATAAACATATTGATGTCTGTGTGCTGAGTTTTGTAACCTGTACTACTACGATAGTAACTAGGATTTGTAATACTACACATGTAATGGTTACCATCTTATATGATATCTCTTTCAAGCAATTTTAATCACTCCCTCCATCTCAACAAAAGAATCTTACTTTCTATTTTGGAATGTTTCAACCAAGAGTTTTACTTTCAATATCACCTCATTTGTAAAAAAAAAAAGAGAATAACATTCATCCGGATGATCTTGATATACCTCTTATCAGGCGCCAATGAAATAATGACACGTGTACGATTATAATGTTTTAATTGGTTAAGATATTTTTAGTAAATTTTTGAAGCCCCTAACCTAGAATGTCTAAACATGTCTAGGTAATGATTGAATATGTTATCCAGTCATAAATTAGTTAAAGATGATGTGTCGTTATTTAATTAGTGTCTGATATTACTTATATCAGGATCATCCTGATATATATTAAACAGAAAAGAAAAGAATAAAGTAAATTATTCATTTTACTTTTAATGAATCTTTAAAAATTAATTGATCAGATACATATGGGTGTGAAATTATTTTGTCATTCTTTTGCACATATATTTTACCGTCACATCATTTTTCTTTAGAGTTGAGTTCCGATCCCGCAGATTTTTTGGTTGAGAAGTTGGGACGGAAACTTTTCTTCAGAATTGAGTTCCGTGCTCGCAAACTCTTTGGGTTGAGAGTACTTATATGATAAAAGAAAACTATGGTTAAGTAAAATAATTAAAACAAAGAAAGGGAGTACGAATTGGAACTTAATGCTAATGGCCCACAAGCAAGCTAATGTTTTTCCTTGCCTAATCGGAAGAAAACAGCAAGCATGGGTGATTAATGAAATTATATACACAGTAGCATTTTGTATTGGCCATATTCAAAAAAGATTTGAATATTATACTTCCACTCCACCTAAAAGGATTGATTCCCGTGACCAAAAACTACCCTCCCCACTCAACCCAGTTCATCAGCTCTCCCGTGTCCACAAACACACGCACGCACTATGGATCAATTTCATGGTGGTCGACAAAGCTTGGTGGTGGTGCCTGCCATCTTCTTCTTCACTGTAGCAGTCCTGATTTCTCAATCGGACGCCAGATATCTCCGCCCGTCGGACCACGGCCTGATTGCCCAGTCTCCGGCGGGCGAGGCGCCGGAGATGCTCTCGTTCTTCAACGGGGGCAGAACGATGCCGTTTCCGGAGGCGGCAGGTAACGTGACGGGGGGCGGCGGGGCTGGGGAGGCGTGGTGGAAGAACAGGGAGAGACAGATGTCACGTGACTCCCACAGGAGCCACGTAAGGGAGATTCTGCTGATCACCAGCTTGATCTGCGGCCTCGGCGGCGTCATTTTGCTGGCGGCCACCGCTGTTCTCTGCCTGATTCGGTGTCGGCGGCGGCGGCAACAGCAGCAACGGCCACCGCAGCTGGGGACAGGGGCGGAATGGTCAAAGCACAATTCGCTGCCGACGCGTGAGGCCACGTCAGCGCAGGCATAGTGAAGAGTAGAAGGCGTGGTTGGTGATCCATGTAATTGTATGCATCTGCTGGAATGAAGACGGTGAATGTTTGGTGCAGTCCAGCAGTGCAATGATTGTTACATTCTTTTCCCCAGCTAAATAAATAATACTCCTTAATTCTTAATTTTGGCTGTTTTGTCACTTATTTATCTATTTTATGTTTTCAAGCTTCATCTTTCATATATTTATAACAATACTAGGTTTGCACAGCCCGCGCTCTTATACATATCCTTACTTTTATAGGAGAACATAATCTAAGTTATAATCATCTTAAAATATCTCTTGATTGTGGAATTAAAAACACAGCTTACTGATCAGTATTAGGCTGGTATCAAGACAAGATTGTTCATCGCGTAAATATCAAATTTGTCATGTCACTTTCTGCTTTGGGGAATGCCGACTTTGTTCAGTTTGCTTGCAGAAATTATCGAAAACTTGCAAATGCTGCTCCTACAGGCTTGGTAGTTTCCAATATTGCACAACCACATTTTGAGCGCGTCGCCTCTCATTTCCCTCCCGAGAATCAGGTCTAGTGTAGGTAGCCAACAATTAAATATATGTATGTTTTTTTTTTCGTATACATGAGATTGTTTCCAGTGACATTAATTGATGCATATCGGTCTTTGTAAAAGGTAGTTGTTGAGGGTGTATGTGTATGTATTGAAACATTTGTAGTGTCCAGTAGAGTGTTGCAGCCATTGTTTTTCGAGATGGATCACCCTCAAGGCTTTATCCTCTCACGAAGCGCAGATCAGAAGGCGCCATTCCAATCGCAGGAAACTACAGACTCATTGATGCAGTTGTGAGCAACTGTATTAACAGCAGCATTGTCAGCAACTGTATTACTATCACGCAGTTTAACTCCACTTCTCTTAACTCACACCACTCCCGAGCCTACTCGGGAGGCTTATCCCCATGGCAAGATCAACATTAACAAACGCGTTCACAAAAGTTCTGCTAAATTCTGCCTCACTGAGTCCACATTTGCAGCATTATTAACACCATCGAGCAAGTGAAACTTATAGATGTCTTCAGGCGATCTCACTTCCAGAACATCGATATATCGAGTTAGGGCAAGATATCCTTCACTCAGATTCGCATTGTTGAGGATTTCCTGAAGCTCCTCCCTCTCTTCATCGTCCTCACACATCTCCTCATCGAGCTCAAAAGAGCCGTCATGGTGAGCAAGAACATACCAGAACTGCTTTTTCATCAGAAGATCCTATCATTTTACGAAATTGCGTTTCACATAACTGAAATCATCGAGGCTGAGCGCGATCTTCAGCGCGCGGAAAAATCTGCAACAGTTTTGACTGTATGGTTCTGCCCCACGACTCGCTGGTGTAGCCGATCACCAAGGCCAACCAACCTATCACTCTCATTTTGGCCTAGCCAAGTGACAGGAATGCCAGTCCATCGCTGAAAACTTCTGCTATCTAATCAGGACCGACAGTTTACCTTTGATCCCTCAATCAATCGAAAATCTCCCTGGCCATACATATCAAAGAGCGCAGTATTGACAAAATGATTCGGGCGAATTCCTTTCTTGTTGATCATAGTAACAATCCATTCAGCGAGATCAGAATCGCCCTGCGATGAACAAGATAAAATGGCAGCAACGAGAGTCGTATCATCTGGTTTCAATCCTGCAGCAATCATCTGATTAAACAACCGAGTAACTTCCTCTGTCAACCCATTCTGAGCATAACCCGAAATCATCGTATTCCACGAACAGTGTTCTTCTCTGGCATTTCATCGAAATACCTCCAAGCATTCTCCAGATCCTCAGCCTTTGAATAACCCGACACCATCGCAGTCCATGGCATTTCACCGCCATCAATATATCACCGACGACATAACCTCTCAGGTAGATACTCTAATTTCGTGATCGAATTCAAGCCAAGAGGATCAGCTACATCGAGATTCTGTTCTGCCTATCGTGAAACATCTCCAGTCGCCGGAGCCAGGACCACCACTCATTCGCCGACGGATCCGGGCACCATAAAATTTGGGGAGGGATTGAAACTGTTCTAGAATAAAGTATCTGCAAAAAATAAGAACAAAATTATTTGGTTTGAGGAAGAAGACGGCAAACAAATAAAATCTAATAAAACAATAGGCGACGACGAAACTGAAACTGTAGCTTCCCCTATTCACGCTTTTATATATAGAAGGATTTCTACATGTTCACATAGTTGAATCAATTTGCATGTGATACACATTAAACTCAATTCCTTCTAACTCTCCTAAATACTCCTCTATAATTATAATTACTAGGCTAACCAGACCGCGCGTTGCGCGGTTTAATGATATAATTATTTAATAATAATAATGAGTTGTCAATATAAAGTAAATATTTGATACAAATAGTATTATAAATAATATATTATGTAAGATGAATTACATTTGTATTACAGAAATGTTGAAATTAAAATAATTGAAAAGGAGTAAATTACAATAATTAAGGTAAATTGTTGACTTTGATTCCCTATTTTTGGCCTCTTGTGTGCTTCAGAGTCTACTTTAGTATATTCTTGTATTTGAGTACCCGACGTCTTTGTATTTTTATTTGTTCGTAGTTGTATTATTGGAACGTCATATTCATCATGCTGAGATAAGGGTGTCATTGTATTGACCTCTTGCAAGTAAACTACTAAATATCTTGTATGGATTTATGCATATTTTTGTTTCGGAATTTAGAGAAACACAATGTACTCTTTACTTACAACGACATTCTTTCTTTCTTCTAGAAAATCCTATATTTACAACATAAAATAGTTTAAGGCTATATGAAAATAAAGTAAGGATCTTTATAAGTAAATTGGTTTTTATGAATACATGTGTTACTTCGTCCATTGCGTCCTCCGAATTTAAACCTAGTATAGTTTCAGCTTGTGTGCCCTGAAAGGTAGCTTGTATTGTTCCATTATCGTCAGTTAAGTTTGCGTAGAGTATGGACCTGATTATTTGGGAAATCATTATGAATTAAGAAAAATAATATTTTTAAAAATGACATATGAAAAACATGTATATATGAAAAATCACACATTACCTTGGTGCTGCAATTTGTTGTTGTTTGCAATTGTTGCACATAATTTAAAAGCCATAAGATGCAGTTTTTGATGATGTGCAGGATTCACATGCCATGTAATAACATTTTTGAGAAATATATGTAAAAGATATTTTGACCTTTGAAATAGCAATTTCATCTTTTAAAGTATTTATGATATTTTGTAAGTATAATATTTTGAGCCTACACATTTGACTATATATATATATATATATACATGATATTAAACACATACCTCCTATAAGGTAGTTTGATAAGTGTTTGTAGTTAATTTGTTTTTCGTCAATTGTCGCAATATGTACTCCTTTGAACGTAGATTTGTTTTAAATTCCAGTTTCAATTTGCTTGGTATTGGTCATAACCCTGCATATTTTTTGTCAGTAAATGAATAATTTTAAATTACCAATGGATAGATTTCGGTAGTATACCTGTTTCTCAATTCATTTGCTTCTTTTAAAAGAAATATTTATTTTAAGTTGATAAATGTTGGTATTATAAAAGTGCAAAAAAAAAAATCACATTCAAAAGAATTAAAAGACATTAATTAGGGCAAATTGTTGCATTTAATTTCCTATTTTCTTACTTCTTGTTTACTTCAGATTTGACATCGGATAAATTATTGTTATTAATTTTTCAAAACAATATAATGTTTAACTTCAAATAAGTATTACTTACTTATCATTTTAGTAAAAGTAACTGGGATCATAATATAATTTGATTAATTTACCCTATAGATAAGTAATACTTATCAATACCTGATATCATAAGAAATATCAGGTTTAGGCGAGGGAATCGGTATCCAATCCTTAGCAGATTCCGCTGATACTTTCATGGCTGACGATGTTGTCAGCACGGACAACAAAATACCATCACGTGTCGAAAGCTGGCTCGCGCAGTTCTTGGAGACTCTCGAGGTCCTACTAGCTGAGAGAAGAGTTGTTGAAGCTTTAGCAGCTCTTGAGGAAGGGGAAAGAACAGTCGAGGAATCGAAGAACATGAAAGGCTTCAATAATCTAGCCTTGATGCTTCTTCAGACAGCAATCATGGAACAAAGGAAAAAGCTGTCTGATCAGTTAGCAGAAGCGGCTAAACAGTATTTCATCAGTTTTGTTGAGTTAAGGTCAGCTGTTCAGGCAATAAAGCGGCTGGGGGACGGGGCAACCTAGCCAAGAGCCGGGAGTGATGAAAACTGAATGAAGAATGGCAGCACCTAATAGCAAAGAGGTGCTTATAGGGACCGATATCTTGCTTGCCAAATTCTGAACAGATGCCATAAGGATCCTTGGAATCAGCATCCTCGAGGCCGTTGAAAGAAGGCAGTGGATCAACCATGCTTCGTGTTCTTCTCGAATTCATTTTCAAGAAAATGTTCGATAAACACTTCAAAATGCTTTCAGAGAGGTTGTTTGGACTCTCATTTCCAGATGATCTCTCATCGACTTTGACCTCATTCTCCCTATCTAACTGAAAGTATAGAGTTTTCCAGATCAGCATCGACTACAAAACTAAAAGTACGGAAAATGTTAATAAATCACCTGTAATTTCTTGGAATCAATTCTCTTTTCAGTCGGCCTTATATCGAAAGGAGGACTTTTCATCAGAGTTTTGACAACTACAGTTTTTGTGATCGGAGGTTTCTGCTTGCTTTTCGTCTAATTAGGATACGTCTCATTCTCTTTTCCACGAGCATCATCTGAAAACTATAGGTCAATAACACAGCAATGCAGCCTATGATTAAGCATATAGCACTGGAAAGGGCATAAGAGTTTACCTGAGAGAATTGTTAAATGCCTCCCTCTAGATAATGTTGAAATTTCTTGTGTCTGAATCGATAACTTATGCTGCTTATGCTTATGATCAGATTATAACTATAAAATCAGGAAATGTAACAGTCTGGAATGATAAATGTCAATCTGAAAAATTCTTACCTGATCAAGTTTGTTTGCATGAAGTAGTTACAGCATACAATTAACATACATAGCTAACCTCTGCTTTGTAGAGAGCTTTATATCAAGTGCTGGACTAATCTTAATTCACAATCAATTTATATGAGATGAACACCATAAAATTTAATAATCAAGTCATTCTCTTGCCTGATGCACATAAGCTAGTAGTACCCTTTTGCCAAACAACAGATATGGTTAAATGGCATCAGTAAGGACAAAAATTTGGTCACTATAATTGTTGGAGCTCAGATGAGACATGTCATTGACGTAGAATGCATTCGAACCTAACTTCTTCTTATTATAAGAAACAGAAACCGTACAAAGAAGGGATTAATTTAAGCATCCTACAGAAAAATATTCTGCATGCTTCAGAGATATTGAGAGTTACAGGTTTCCTGTGATCTAATAAAGCCACTGGATTATCAAGAAGCAAGATGTTGAATTGGCATGATTCAGAATTAATGGGAATAAATAACATGGAAGAGAACTAACCAGCATTGTCACCACCCCATCCAGTAGCACCAGCAGGAGTAGGAGCAGTAGCAGCCCATTCTCCGTCAGCAATTTGTGCACTTGAGTTCCAGTCCAAAGCATCAGCACCAGCATTGTATTTATAATTGTCATGAGTAGCTTCCTCTTCCCGAGCTTACCGTTTCTCCTCAGCATCCCTGAAAAAGAACAAGTCAACCAGCAAACACACAAAAAAACAAATTAGGGTTACCTCACCTTATTCACGGATATTGCATGACAAAATACACGAAGCAATGATGATGAAGTACCATGAAATCCCAGTGATGAACCTGTGAGATAGAACCACGCATCTGCAGGACCATTCTGGCCAACATCCAAAAGAGACAATCGATATTGTTTTTCCCCTTGTTGTAGTCAGTGGCACAGAAAGCAATGGTGTGGATGTTTCCAAGAGCAGCCTCCTTAATAGGCTGCAACCATCAAAGTCCAAAAATCAGTTAACTTAAACATAAGATAAAAATTCCAAACAAAAGAAAACACATATAATAACACACCTGATGATCAGCATATTTGTTGAAACATCTGCCCGGTTTCGCGGGTTTCTAAACCCTAACTCTTAAACCCTAACTCCTGGATGCGGGTGACGTGGCGAGTCAGGTGCTTAAGGCAGTAGAAACCTCTGGATCTGGACCTTGATTTTGCCTTCCCCGTATCTGCCCTGAAGATGATATAAGAGCAGTATGCCAAGTTCCACAATAAACATTAGACTTGTGGATACTTTCTTAGGAAACCAATGACTTACTTCACTTTCATGTCCAAGCAAACCACTATTATGAGTCCCATGTCCCCAACAATAAAGATCAGAGCACATGTGATTGACTCCATGAGACTGGGATGCATTATAAGAAATTCTGTCAACATTACAGACGCTATGGATTCTTATAACATCTAAATGATCTAATCGACAGCCTCAAATGTGATGGAAGGCTGCATATCTCCAGGTCTTCAAGAATGTACAGCTGCAAGCCATGTCAGAAGCAATTTATATTAAGCACATATTCTAAGTTCATTAAACAGCAGCAGCATTCACAGTATGAGTTAAAGCATGAAGGCAATTGAAAAGACATCCGTAAATGATGTTAAAATCTATAGTGTTGCATTCAAATAGAGTAAGCTACCTTGTTGCAGAGAGCTTGTGTGATAGAAAACTAGGTTAATTAGGAATTATTCTCTTACCAAAAATACGCATCATTGTGGATCATACACATCAACTTCTCCACCGGAAGAAAAACATATCCGTTCAAGAACTCCATCAGGTAGAGTATTTTCCACAAGAACAAACTTCTCAGGTACCAACTCTTCATCTTCTAGGGTAGTCTCTGGTGAATCAACAACCTTCATTGTGTTGTTGTTGGTGAACCTGCAAGGTGAAAGAAAGCAAAATAAACATAACCTCGGTTCATCATCCTACAACGAATGAAAACTACCCTATAACTTGAGAACCATCTAAGTAGAGATTTAGTCGTTGTTCACTACCACCACCACGGCCTAACTCTCCGACCGGATGCCGAAGCATCAGGCATTCACGGAGAAGGGCTATTCCGGCGTCGGCATTAGGTATGGCGGTGTGTGGCGGAGGACATCGTCTTCATCGCAAACAGGAAAAATAAAATGTTCTGATTTGCGCGCTGGATTTTTTAGGCCGTCGTAGCCTGCGAAGAAGGTGCCGACGCGTAGGTTTCTATTAAAGTGTAAATCCTATTTACCGTAAACTTCTTTCTTTACTGTCTCTGACTTAGTAAAGATATTTTCCGTTGTACAAAATCGTAGAATATTTTCAGAATATACGCAGTAATCCTGCTGTATCAAGTTAGAGATATTATAGGATTATAGTTAGACCATCCCTGTATTTATATACGTCAATAATCAATGAGAAAAGCAACCTTTGCAGTAAACCTATTCTGCACTACACTGTTTCGTACGTCCACCTTTTACGTACGTTACACACCAAACCAAATTTGTATATTTATATGGTATCAGACTAGCCAAACGATCCGTACCTATCGATGACTTCACATACGTCTTCCGCTTCCTCACAAATTCTACTCGCGGCCGCTGGCGGAACAACCCCTACCCTCCAGCTCCCCACTCTTTCAATTCGTCTAGACCACACAAATTACTCCTTGTGGAAAGGCACCGTTCGCTCGGCTCTTGAAGCCTTTGAGCTCGAAGGCCATCTTCTCTCCGATCAGACCCCGGCCAAGACTGTTGCCTCGGCCGGTAACTCCTCTTCTGATTCGGCTACACCGAAGGCCAATCTTGAGTACAAAGCCTGGAAAAGAAATGATAATTTCGTCCTCCTCTGGCTTCGAACCACACTCACAGTTCCGTTACTTGGCCATGTCGCTCGTGCCACCACCGCCGCTGATGTCTGGTTCATGCTGTCTCAGATGTTCCAGTCTCAAACCCGTGCACGCCAAAATCATCTCAAACAGCAGCTGCAGTCTCTCACCAAGGGCTCCATGTCCATCATGGAATACGTCGAGAAGAAACGTGGCATCTCCGATTCTCTAGCGGAATGTCTCTCCACTATCTCCGACGATGACTTCGTCTCATACGTCCTCTTTGGCTTGGGTGCTGAGTATGCCGCCTTCAAGACCGCCATCAGCATGCGAGACTCTGTCTCTTCTGACGAACTCCTTGGTCTCCTCCTTCAAGAAGAGCAACGTATTCTTGAATCATGTGATGCGATCTCTCCTTCGGCTCACGTGGCTCATCGCCGCTCTGGCCCTACTCGTGCTCAGCTGTCTGAGCTACCTACTGATGGAGGTGATCCACCTCGCACTGTTTGTCAAATCTGCGACAAGCCCTATCACTCTGCTAGGAACTGCCACAACCGCTTCAACGATGTGGACTATCCACCTACCAATCGTCGATCAGCGGAACGTCAGAAGCAACGTAATCCAGCTCGCAAGCAGGCACACGTGGCCTACACCAGCCCTTCTGCCCTCACTGATCCGTGGATCGTGGACTCTGGTGCTTCTAATCACGTCACATCGGATCTCGGAGCTCTCAATCTTCAGGCTGCATACACTGGCAACGACAACTTAGTCGTCGGCAATGGTGAGTCCCTACCCATTACTCATGTCGGTACTCATGCTCTTTCTACATCGCATGTTGCTAATAATAATCTCACTCTTCAAGAGGTTCTTGTTGTGCCTAAAATTTCCAAGAATCTTCTTAGTGTCTCAAAATTGTGCAAAGACAACAATGTTTATGTTGAATTGCATGCTGATCATTGTTTTGTTAAGAGTCTCCAGGGTCAGCCAATCCTAAGAGGGGTAGTTGAAGATGGTCTGTACCGTCTGCCAGCTTCATCGTCATACTCCAGTCCTAGAGTCTTCCTAAGTGAACATGCATCTGTGGCTTGTTGGCATCGTCGATTCGCTCACCCTCATGAGTCTGTCCTTCGTCGTCAACTAGCTGATTTCCATTTACCAACTTCTGATAATAAAGCTTTGCCTGTATGTAGTGCTTGTCAATTAGGCAAAAGTCGTCGTCTGCACTTGTCATCTTCCCATGTGTCATCTAGTAATCCCTTTGATTTGATTTATTCGGATGCTTGGGGACCCTCTTATGTTCCTTCTTTGAATGGTAATCGCTATTTTGTGTTATTTATTGATGACTGCACTAAATTTACCTGGATCTATTTTTTACCAACCAAAGCACAGGTTTTTAATGCATTCACACTTTTTTAAAGCAATGGTCGAAACACAATTTTCCACAAAAATTAAAGCTTTTCAGTCTGACTGGGGTGGTGAGTATCCAAACATCTCTACTTTTCTTCAAACTCATGGTATTTTACATCGTGTCTCTTGTCCACATACACCAGAACAAAACGGTGCCGTTGAAAGACGAAACCGAATTGTTGTTGAGAAAGGTCTGGCGTTGTTAGCTCATTCCCATCTTCCTATAGAATTTTGGGAACAAGCGTTTCATACAGCCATCTATCTAAATAACAGAACCATCACTCCTACTCTTCTTCACAAATCACCATATTCTTGTCTCTACAAGCGACATCCTGATTATAATTTTTTAAAATCTTTCGGGTGTTTATGCTACCCCTATCTAAGACCATACAATAAAAATAAACTTGAGTTTAGGTCGGTCGCTTGTATCTTTCTAGGTTACAGTGCTAAACACAAAGGATATTTGTGTTTTCACGTTCCGACATCTCGTACCTACATTGCTCGTCATGTAGTGTTTGATGAGTCTCAGTTCCCGTATCCAGATCATATTGCTCAGTCTACTTCTGACAATCCTCCAGTTTATGATTTATCTTTGCTGGATTCCTCTCGGTCCAATCCTGTGCAGTCTGTGCCTTCTGACCAATCACAATCCCCCTCTTCTGGTCCCACTGACTTAAGTCAACCTGTCCCCCCTTCCCCATCACCTGCCATGTCTGCCCAATCCCCCACCTCCACGTCTGAGCCAGCTAGACAGCCTTCACTCTGTGACCAGCTTCTTGTCCCCACCACCCACCTTCCGTCTGCACCTGTTGACCCAACTACCCCACTCCCTTCTGCCCGCGACATCCTGGCCCCACCATCGCGTCAGTCTGGTCCCCTCCAGCCTTCCCTCTCCATGCATTTGTCTCCTACAGCCGAGGCTCTTTCCCCTGGTCCCATCGCCACATGTCAGTCACCAGCCCTGTCCTCCTCGTCTGGACAACCTCTATCTGATTATCAGTCTCAGTCTACTCCTACTCATTCCAATGCTGACAATTCTGTCGAGTCAGTTCCTCAATCACCTGAGCCTCAGTCCACAGACTCTACATCTTCCTTGTCCATTGTCTCATATACTCATGCCCCCTCGTACTTCCGGCCGTCTGAACTATCTCAACACCATATGGTCACTCGAGCTGCAACCAACTCACTCACTCCTAAAACTCTACTTGCCACCAAATATCCTGTCGTTCGCGACTCCTCCAATCCTGAACCAAAAACTTTTGCTCAAGCCACTAAACATCCTCATTGGCAACAAGCAATGCAGTTAGAGTATGATGCCTTATTGACTAATGGGACTTGGGACTTGGTTCCAAAGCCCTATACTGCTAATGTTGTTGGTTGCAAGTGGATTTTCAGGGTTAAAAAGAAGGCGGATGGCACCGTGGAGCGGTACAAAGCTCGTCTTGTGGCAAAAGGCTTTAACCAAGAAGAGGGTGTGGACTACTTTGACACATTCAGCCCTGTCATCAAACCCACTACTATTCGTCTGGTTCTTAGCATTGCTGTCACCAGGCAATGGCCTCTTCGCCAGGTTGACATCAACAATGCTTTTCTTAACGGTGACCTAGCGGAGACTGTTTACATGCAACAACCACCAGGATTTGTGTCCTCTTCCACTCCCGGTTTTGTTTGAAAACTCAAGAAGGCCATTTATGGCCTTAAACAGGCTCCGCGTGCGTGGTTTCAAAAGCTCAGTCAAGCTTTATTGCGGCATGGATTCAGACAGTGTATCTCTGACACTTCTCTCTACATCAAGTCTCATGGCCGAGATGTAATCTATGTCTTGGTTTATGTTGACGACTTGATTATCACTGGCTCAAACTCCAAGTTTATCGATGAGTTCGTTCACTATCTGAACTCGGTCTTCTCCTTGAAGGATCTAGGCTGTCTGAATTTCTTCCTTGGCATCGAGGTTCAGCATCTTCCATCTGGTCTACTTCTCTGCCAGAAGAAATACATCTTGGATCTATTGGATCGCAGCGACATGGTTGGAGCCAAACCGATTTCTTCACCTGCTACTCCAGGGTCGCGGCTCACAGCTGTTGGTACTGATTTTCCGGATCAGCACCTGTACAGGAGTATCGTAGGTGCGCTGCAATATGCTACCATCACCAGACCTGACATCTCGTATGCTGTAAATCGGGTTTGTCAGTTTATGCATAGGCCAACCACTACTCACTGGCTCGCGGTCAAGCGCATTCTCCGCTATCTCAAGGGCAGCATTGCTGCTGGTCTATACTTTCGCCCGTCACAGGATACACGCCTTGTCTGCTACACCGACGCCGGCTGGATTTCTGATCCGGATGACTGCCGTTCCCAGCATGGTTTCTGCGTTTATTTTGGTGGCAATTTGATCAGCTGGTCGTCCAAGAAGCAAGGGGTTGTGGCTCGCTCCAGCACTGAAGCAGAATACAGGGCCATCGCTTTTGCTGCTGCTGAATTGATATGGCTCCAGCAACTGCTCAAAGAAATGAACATACCTCAGCCTGGTCCTCCCACCGTTTTATGTGACAACCTGAGTGCCACCTTTCTCACTGCTAATCCCGTTCTTCACCACCGCTCTAAGCACATCAAGCTGGATTTTCATTTCGTTCGTGAGCAGGTTCAGGATGGCTCTCTTCTTGTTCGGCATGTTAGCTCTGCCAATCAAGTGGCTGACGTGTTTACTAAGGCTGTTGGTACTTCCCAGTTCAAAAACTTGCGCTCCAAGCTTCTTGTTCCCCGAACATGAGCTTGTGGGAGGGTATTAAAGTGTAAATCCTATTTACCGTAAACTTCTTCCTTTACTGTCTCTGACTTAGTAAAGATATTTTCCGTTGTACAAAATCGTAGAATATTTTCAGAATATACGCAGTAATCCTGCTGTATCAAGTTAGAGATATTATAGGATTATAGTTAGACCATCCCTGTATTTATATACGTCAATAATCAATGAGAAGAGCAACCTTTGCAGTAAACCTATTCTGCACTACACTGTTTCGTACGTCCACCTTTTACGTACGTTACACACCAAACCAAATTTGTATATTTATAGTTTCCATCTCGTTTCTAGATCTTGTAGGTGTCGGAAGGGGCAACTTTTTCGATGGAAGGTATGACGGAGCTCTCGAAGTGGAAGGAGATCTCCATGTAGAAGTCACGCATTCGCCGGACCGTGGCGACCACTCGCGGGAGTCTCCGGCGCCTCTCCGCCTGGGCGAAGTGATTCTGGGCGAGGGATGACGTTACCTCACCAGAGTACCGCCGGAGAATGGCCTCGTGGAGCGGGCTTCACCCGGTGGCGTTCTGGAGGGTGACAATTTCCGACGCCATCTCCTCCCACCCTGCGTACAATTTCTGACCGTCAACATACGGGCCGGCGGTCATGATCGAAATTATCCTTTGACCATCCAGACTTCAACATTCAAACAAAAAAAGATCCCAGTTTTGATTCAGCATAAGAGATGAATTCATTGAACAGATCGAGTTGGTATATACCAAAGCAATCAAATCAAATCGCAGCAAAAGAGCAAATATTAGTATATATCAGCAAGATTCCATAATTATGAAAGAATTTCTGTAAGAAGAAGAAATTCTTATGGAAGCCGGCGTCATAAGAAGCCGGCGTATACATTTCCCACATTTATAGAAGTACAGCCACAAGAGTATCGTGTGTTGATATGATAGTATAACAAATCTTTTTTATTATACAATTTATATAGATTTGACCTAATAATTGAAGTATTAAGATACTGTGATTCATCGTCCAAAATGTATGTATGATACAATTTACCAATACCAAGTTGAGGAAGCCACTTTAGATGAGATTTCCTTTCTGCAGGTGTAATTATAGCTGTGATAGTTTGGGTGTAACTGGAGCATGACTTCTAGGCTAAGGCTCCGTTTGAACAACTAGACATCAAATGATAAGCCCCCATCAACCCATAAACACGGGCCGCAAACAAGATGGAGGTTTCCTTCTACTAATTAACACATAGCCTCTCTCAGAAAGCCCTTATACTTTTTAATCAGTAAACAGCATGCATGTTTGAAGGAATGAAAGGCAAGACTGTCTATCCTCTGTCCCATTCGCCTCTTCACCTATTACTGTTTTTGATATGATAAATTATCAAAATATAACTAAATATTTGAATAATATATAATTATTTATATTATAACACTTGATATTGTTAGATGAAATGTTTATTATTTTAATATCAAAGTTTTATTCGCTAATCAAAAATATTGTTGCTCAAAATTTTATATTGGGAGTAAAAAAGTCTAAATTGATGAGTTAGTTGGAACGGAGAGAGTAGCGAATTAAGGGTAAAATTAGACTAAATTATTATTTATAGTTGTTACGGCATGAAATTTTCCTAGATAGCAGGTGATGCCGAAAAAGGTCTGGACCTGTCCGGCGGACTGGTCGGTGACGTGGTCGCAATCCCGTCCTTCAGCAGTCCCTCTCTGGTGGCGAACAGTGCAGCCGGACACCTATAAAGATATAGCATGACATCACTCAGAGTGGGGAGGCTCTTAGTTGTGCCCGCTCTGATGCCTAAGTAAGCTTTCATGGTTTTAGGTGGCAAATCTGGAGATGCGAGGGGAGAAGAGAAAATAAGGATGAAGAAGATGTATATTTTGTATGTGATCTCCCAATAAGTGAGAGAGTCGTAAGATCCTTCCCTCTAGAGAGTTTTTTTTGGGTTTGAGCCCAATAAATTAGTATGGGCTAGGCCTAGCGCCTTGACAAGTCCCCCTAGTCCAAAGTCGTGATGATGTCTCACGCTTTGGACTATTGCAGCCGGGTTGCCTGGTGGCCTGACCAGTGGGTAATCCTCGTGCTGGCCATGACCGTCAGTTTAGTAGACACCTAAGCGGTGGTGCAACTTCTGAGGAGTTCTTGCAGGTGGAGGACTCATATGCTTGGAGGTTCGCCTAAGTTGTGGTGTCACCATCCTCGTCGGTGATGATCAATGATCTGGCAATTTGCATAGGTAATATTATCGTTGTCCTTGTCGGAGGTAATGCAACCTACTGACCTGGAGTTTCACCTAAATCGTGGTGCCGTCAATCATGCACGATCTGCAGCAGTAGCTTTAGTGAAATCTATAACACAAAGGCTTACAGATTGCCCAAATAGATGTCCAAAAAGAGGGAAAAACTTAGACGAGTTGGTGACTCGTTAGACGAATCATCTTATGCCTCGACCAAGGTTCTCTAGTCGCACACAACAATCATCTTGGGAGTTTTAAGCGCGTGACGCGGTAATAGGCGGGGTGGGGCGGGTAGCTCACCCCGTGAACCTCCAGTCCTGCCTAGCCGTCATTCACTGCACATAATGGAAATATTGGTACAAAGTAAACCGAATTTCCTTCCAAGGCCAAGCCTCTTGGGGGCTTCGATCGCAGGATGCGGTATAGGCAGGGCAGCTAATAAGATGAACCACCTGATCGGCCTAGCCGTCATTCGCAGGGTGTTGGGGAATCATTAGTGCAAGGTTGTAAATCACATTTCTTTTGCTCATAGTTGTCCTTGATTCCATTCATTAGACCAGTCACTCCTCCGGTGGTTGGTCGAGTTGAATGTGTTTCATATCAAGGTTTGCGAAATCTCAAAATTTGTTTGGCAGTTCCGGGCAAGTGCCTTGTGAACTAGGCCTATCCTCTCAGGGAAAAGCCTCTTGAGAAATTGTTCCATCGCAACCGTGCTTTCTAAAGGGTTATGACCTCTTAGAGCGCGATTACTTGTGAGTTCATACGGTTTAGCGTAACCAAGCGCCAATGGTCTTTAATCAAAGAGCCATTGATCATGCTCTGCCCTCGCTCAAAATGCATCCTATGTACCATGGCTTGGTGGCCGAGCCGAGGGTTCGACAGGTGAACCACCCGGTGACCCAACCGATGCTCTCTTTCTACCAAATTTCCTTAGCAAACACCTTACGACTTCCTTGGCAGAGCTCAGGATCGTCATTTGTCGACTTTCTTGGTGAAGCATCAGGTTCATCGACCCGAGCAACCTATTTACGGTTGGGCAACATCTAAAGCTTGACCAACTACCGACGCCATGTTTGAAAAGTGGAGATCGGGCTCTCACTCCTAACCGATCGTAATCGTTCGATTCACCGTCAAGCCGTTCGATGTTTGGTCTACTTGGGATTGTGTGTTTTTCATATCAGGGTGCACAAAACCTCAAGATATGTTTGGCAGTATTCCAGGCCATGACAAGATAACCACTAACTCTTGGTGATAAACCCATGACAAATTAGTGTCTCCGATACTAATTATCTTGGGGCTACTGATAAGTCTGTGATAAATATCCGAGACTACTAATGAGTCCGGAGTTATTATCCGGGTTAACATGTCAACAACCTTAAGTTCGAATATTGGGCCTATGTGCTTTTTTGGCACACTTCTTATATGTTCTAAGTCCATTTTGAGTGATATATTCGGATGAGATCAAATCTAATATGATATTTCAAAAAAAGTAATACTGGTCAAATTAATGACCCGGTAATCATGACAATCACCACCGTGATCGTATGAGCAATTACCACGATCAAAGGTAAGTTAAACACTATAAGTAGAGGTTTGGTAGACCTTTAAAAGGATTCGAATTCTAAGCTATGATTATCACAAAAGAATCTCACTGACTTAACTATCAGAGTGTCTACCTCCGACATTCCGCGGGCTTATTTTTACAGTCCTGTTTGTGAACTTACCAAATAAAGAACGTATAGAAATGGAAGTCCATCAGCTGGATTGTTAGGGAAGAATAGTTTGAATTTTTAGAGCGTTAATTTAGCCGGATACATTTTGTTCTATGTAATATAATTACCATGTTAATGTAAAGTGAAATTTATATTACTTCCGCTATAAAATCAACTTGAAGTTTGTATCAAAGCTCACTGATAACACGTAGTGCCTCTCAGTAGATTATTCAGAGTGTTACACCATGCCTCCTTCCACACCCTTCT
Organism: Sherardia arvensis; assembly: GCA_948330725.1. NCBI lineage: Eukaryota > Viridiplantae > Streptophyta > Magnoliopsida > Gentianales > Rubiaceae > Sherardia > Sherardia arvensis. The sequence goes on along the minus strand of OX415236.1, from coordinate 36,352,827 downwards.
TCTCCTCTTCAACTTTGGCAAGCTTCGCTGTGAGCACCCCATTCTCGACTCGAAGGTCATCACGATTGAGAATAATCTCATCCAACAGAGTGCCAGTCAACTTGGTTGACTTCTCTTGAGCCTGCTCCACTTGTTCCCTCAACGAGTAATGTAAGCCAAAGCAACAGACCACTTCCTCTTAAATTTCGACAAGTCGAAAGATAATCCCTCATCGAGTCTACATCAGCTTTGCACTTAATTAGGTCATCCACAATGTGCTTCTCGAGCATAACCTGATCAGGGGGAACAAATACACCACAATGTGCTTCTCGAGCATAACTTGATGAGAGGGAACAAATACAACAGATAAAATATGGATATTGGAACTCGAAGAGGGATACACTGGAAGAGATAAAGATATATCAGGGTAAAGGAAAGAACAAGGATTAGGAGAAAGAAACAGAAAAGAGAAGAAAAATAAGAAAGGGGGAAAGTAAAGAACAATTAAAAACAAGGGCCAACAGAAGTACGAATATCTCAACTTTTCACAAAAACGCGATTAAAGCGCCGAAAAAGTAAAGATTGGAATTATATTTTCTCTACTACATGCTGTTGGGTCTGATCCAGATGAGGAGTACCGACCAAGGCTTCCATTTCGATCACTAGAGGAGTCGAAATCAAATCCCTCTGAGGATCTTCCTTCTCTACCTTCCAGTCAATATCCTCATCCATCAAGGCGGCAAGCGTCCTGATCTCCTCAGACAAGGGAAGCTCCTCAATCCCAACCAGATTTGCACCAAAGGAAACTGCTCAGCACCCCTGCGAGTAATGTCCCACTAGGTGTAGTTAGCCACTTGCTCGGTGGCTCCCATCTGGACTTGGTGTAGCATCGTCTGAGCCAAAGTATTTGACCGCCGCACACCATTGATCCCCTCGACCATTAGATCCCGCATGAGTAGAATAGCCAGCATCTCCGTTTGGGTCAAGCGATCAATATCCTTAACTTGGGTCCGAATGCAATGATCGTTCTGGAAAATCACGAACTTCAGGTCTCCCACTTACCTCTTTAGGTCTACAACCTTCATGCACAACTCGGCCACAGGTTCCCTATTACGGAGACGAGCAATGTCATGATTCAGTTTCCACAACCATGAGAAGAAAGCATTGGTACTCTATGTCAAACCATCAAGTTATGTTTAGATACCACACTAAAGTCAACCAACTATAATAAGGGAGAATCGAAAAGTTTACCACATGATCGAAATTGGTACCGAAGGATAGAGTATAAGTGCCGATCGTCCTTCTCTCAGCCCCGGGCCTGAAATCCTCCACCTAGACCATTCCATTGCCCTTGTCTCCAGCCTCCCCTCTAACCTTTTTCTGCTTGCGATCCGGGGTCTCGCTCGGCCCCTCCTTTCTGCGCTCGGGTAGCTTGAAGTTATTTTTAGCGCGAGCAGTAATGTTCACCAATTCATGCAAAGAAAATAGGTTAATAAATCAATCAATCTATCAAAATCAAAGAAGACATGATAATAGAAATCCTATAAGAGCATCTCCAATGCAAGCCTCGATTTTGGGCGTCAATTGCTCCACATGGCATATATTGAATGGAGCTTCAATATGATGTAATCAATACCAATTTTATTGAGGGCCACTTTAAAATTTTCATCTCCAATGCTAAAGTAAATTAGAGTGAATCAATGAGAGAGATGCAATAAATTAGACATGTGGAGTTGCAATTTGAGCCTCTATATCTTGCAGTCAAGTTGGGGCTTCTAAAAAAAAGGAAAGTCACGTCATGTTGAAACTTTAATTGACGATTGCATTGGAGTTATGTTTTAGCTTGAGCCACACCCAATATGACGTGGATTTGGAATTTTTCCAAATAGAGGCTTAGGATTGGAGATGCTCTAAGGATCTAGGGGTCTGGTCATTTAGTTCGCTGTAGCTAGCCTCGTGTATCCAAAAAAACCTATGGAACTTGTTGAAGCCAGGATTTTATGGTCATCTACGTACGTCTGCGCTCGAAAATCCCCCACGGTTTGCCTAAGCTATCCGGAATCATAAAGGAGTCGAAAACCTTTTAATGGCTCAAAGAATGGACGGGGAAAGCTAGTTTGTCAGCGCCCTACATGACTCAAATTACCGGGAAAGATAGAGTGGCCATCTCAATGATACAAGGTGTACACTAGAACCATCGAATCCTTCCCCTGGCTAGGCTGCAGTCGACCTACTAACCAGAACAAGGCATTGGAGAAAGTGAGCCCACAGTTGGTGCAATGAGCCACGAAGCCCAAGATGAACGGTATGCATTTAAGATGGAGTTAGCAGATGTTCAGTTTGAACTCATCCAGCAGACCCTTCAGGATGTTAGAGAACAAAAATCATAGACTGTAGTTGAGATACGTCCGGGGAACAAACGCTACTTGACTGCCAAATATCTTTCAACTTGGTCACCGGTAGGCCAAACGTCAACCCTCGCTGGAATAAGAACATTGGTCATTCAGACCAGATTCAAGAGCACGACCTCCATATGATGAGCCTTCATACCTGATCGGAACTCCTCACCATAAACCCTAGTCACCGGATTTACTGCCTCCGACGAACTCCTCCCTCTATTAGATGATTCGGGACCTCCTTCTGTCATGAACTGACGGCGCCTCTCACTGGAGCCTGATCGTTTGCCAGAGTTTACTGTCGACTATCAACAAGCAGGAAATATCTAAACCCTAAGGGATTCGAGAGGCTATGGAAGCAGTAAAAACAAATAAAATAAGAATCAAGAGCTAGAGGAAGGATGACTTACTGGTTGAAGAGGGGAGAGAATATGAAGCTTGAATCGCTCTTGAATTTGCTCTACCGATCAGAATGGGAAACATGATAAATGAGGAAAGCATTTGCCATTTATATCCTTGGGACTGTTGCCAAGGTGGGTAATGATGGTTGACTGGGACTTTGGAAGGGCAACAGATACCAAAAACGCATTTTGAAGTACACCGCTGTACGATTTAAGCACGAAGAAATCTCAACCCTTGGATCCGCGTGTACAATAGCAAGATAACTGTTTAGGCATCTGTGCACAATAGTAAAACCAACCGTATCGAGTACCGATAAAGTTCTCTTGCCTCCTCGAAACTGCCAGCATGCAACCGCCATTTATTGGATCCACTCGGCCACTTCCTGGATCACCTAGAATGTTCGTCATTCACGATCGAATGCATGTACTCCCAATACTATGACGATCACTGATATGATGCTCACAACATAGGAAAACTAAGGTCATGATCAAGGAATTTGAGAGCAACTGATGATATCATTGAACGTGCGGGACATCATTTGATTCCTCTGGATGATACTCGGTCTCGAAGACCGAGGCCATGTCATTCCAGGGTCGACTCGAGCGCCAAGTGTTCGACCCTCGAGATCCATGTACGGCCCAACAATCCATATTTTGATAGATTTAGGGTTTAAGAGTTACGACCACAACAGGTGATTATGTCCAACGACGTAGTTGCAAAACGAAAAGACTTCATACGCAAAGTAAGTTTTATTATTTTCCCATAATAATTCGACCACCTTGAGGGGTATAAATACCAAGGATTAGGGCACATAATTATTATGCAAAAATAGCTTACACAGTCTATACAAGCTTTCTAGAGTCTTGCGTACAAATATTAACATGAGCGTCGGAGACTCTACCCCAAAACCCCCTATGAGGTATTACAGGTGATCGTAACTCGAGCCCCAATATAATCGATCGATTACTGGAATCGCACATCCATCACAATATATGCTTACTTCCAATTTTCTAGCCAAAACTTTTATCATTGGAAACTGTACTTTTTAATGATACAAGCAAGTCGATGTTTATAAAATTTGGGAAAGTTATAAAAACCTTCTACCAATAGTGTTTAAAAAAAGTTGCGTTGGCGGAATTTTTTTTATCCTAAAGAAAACTAGAAGAGTTATTGCTCCGGTCAATAAATAAATGAATAAAAAGAATTAAAAAGGAAGAAACTACGTAGTTTTGACTAAAACCGCCACATAACCACCACAAGTTCACCATATTCCGGCGCCTACCATTTTTATATATTCCTTTTTATTCCGACGCCTACCATTTTTATATATTCTTTTTTTGTTTCCTTTAATCTACGAACTTCACCGAACTTAATATTGTATACCATATTAATACTATTTTCTCAAGAATTCAGAGCCAGCAAAGTCTTTAGTTTCCTTATTTTCATTTTTTAATTTTTTTTTTGCACTGTTTGGCATTTATATGTATTCCTTTTCCTCCATGTATGTCTCTATCACATATTTTGTTTGGTTTCATATATTCTGTGTATATGTATATATGGCACTTGAATATATTACAACTCAAATACTGGTCTATTTAAGTTATACCATATTATGTTTATGATTTATTTCATTAGATGTTAGTAATATACAGTTGGAATGCCAAAACGAAATCGTCTTTTGACTTATATATATATATATATATATATACACACACACACACACACGGTTCCAATGTTCACCGCTCAATATGTTCGAGGTGGTGCCATGGTGGTTCAACGAGGAGGGCTCCAATCTCGTTTTCATCTCGCTCGGAACAATCGACATAGCTCACAAACCCAACACCAAGAGCTTATTGACATGTCTTTAAATGTGGTATGCGGTCTGAGCATGAAATTCGAATGTGGAGAATCATTACATGGCAGGCTTCGTAAAATCTGTGTTTGTGGAGAGTGCACTTATCGATATGTATTCGAAGCTCGGAAAAGTTTGGAATGGTTTTAAACTCTTATAGGAGATGCCTGTGAAAAATGTAGTTTGTTGGGCTGCCATTATTACTGGACTTGTTCATTCTGGTTATCATAAGGAGGGGTTATTGCCATTTGCTGAAATGTTGAGATCGCATTATCTATGATTCGTATGTTTTAGCTATTGGCCTGAAACTGAAAGCGTGTGCTAGGCATATATTATCGTTGATGTTACCTATGATAAATTTAGTTTCATAGCTGCTTTTACTTATCATGTGCATTGTTCAGTTGAGTTCATGGTTTATGAGAGTTTTCAAATAGTATTCCTATTGAATATTTAATTTTGTGGGGCTTTATTGTTTAATTGCAGGTTAACCCCTCACACGATCGAGGTCAGCGCTATAATTCTCAATTCTAAATGTTGGTAAAACAGATCGGGTCTCGGAAGGGAGCTGCTACGTGATCAGATTAATGAAATCATGGAATTCTGCTACGGAATGGAGCTTTTTTTACTCTGGCGGAGTTCCGTACTTATTCATCAAGATTTTAATAAACCGAGGAGCATCAGAATTACGTCTTTGCTTATTTTTTCTTATTAAAATATTAGGGCTTTCATGCAACTAAAAGAAGACCATGTTCATAAAAAGCTAAATAAAGATCAATTGCTGTGTTTTTATTCTCCATATTATTTCTTCCTTATCTTAGCTAAAAACCCGAATTCGATGAGGACTTTACTGCATTAAGAGCTGGGATGCAGCATTTTGTCTGAGATGCAGCATGGTCCTAGGTCTATGTAGGTTAGAAAAGTGTTTGTATGTGTGGTTAGGGCACCCGTTTTAGTGCTAATTCAAGAAACAAACAAACTATATGGTTATGTTGATCATTTCGCTACTTTGATCATATATGGCCAGCTTTTCAGTTGTCTCATTCGATATAATATATTTATTTTCTTTGATTAATTATTTACTATTATATTTATGTCACAACATATCAAATCACATGCTCATATAATATTGTGTTTAGATTCACTACATTAAAATATTGCATTCATATCTATTACATGATTTTAAAATATTTGTAATTCAAACTTTCTTCATTTAAAATTTGTTTAATTGATTTCGTAACAATAAGTGGGTATAATTAATTTGAACTAAAATATATTAAAATAAACTCAATTATACTAAACATTGAATTCAACATCCATTTAATTTAATTTTTCTCTATTCATCCTAAAGTTGAATTTACTTCATTCAAAAAATATTTACCTAGATTAACTACTTTAGTAAGGGTTAAGGTATGAATAGAAATACCAAAATCTCATAACTTTTGCCAAACTAAATGGTACTTTAAATATACCGCGCAACGCGCGGTCCACCTACGCTAGTATAGATAGTAATAATACCTAATATTATTGAATATGTGAGAAAATGTGTGTTATATAAATATTTTATGAAAGATAGGCATTTTCATTAAAGAAGAGAATATGTGATGAAGGTTGTATAAAAAGAAAAAAAAAATGTAAACTAAAATGACACATTATTAGATTGGAGTTGTAGTATATGTTAAACTAAGGAGAAAAATAAAATGTTTTCTTAAAAATTAATAAGAATGTAACTTGTAATATTGAGTGCACCATAAATCGTTCCTATCATTTTTTTTTCGAAAACAACATGTTTAGATTCTACCAAACATGACAAACTCCCAATTTTCATAGATGGAGTAAAGACAAATTTTGTACCTCTCAGTAATCGAAAAAGAATCTTAAAATGATAAAGTTGGTAATTGCTGGTGATTGAGATTTAGCGGGAGAAAGAATAAGGGTGTGTTTGGTTCGTAATATTTTTGAGAGTTTGGATTTTGTTTTGAGTTTTTGAGAGTTTGGGTTTTTGTTTGGGATTTTGAAAGTTTGGTTTTGCAAAATTCTTGTTTGGTTGGGTTGAGTTTGTGAGTATAGAACAAAATCTTTAATTGATTTTTAGGATTTTCCAAATTTGAATTTTGGATACTTGGTGAACCAAACAAGATTTTACAAAACTGGAATTGAATAGTCGAAATTTTACAAAAATTTGTTCAACCAAACAGACCCTAAGCGCCTGAAATCTCGGTAGGATTGGGTGGACGAAGTAACATGCGATGCCGGGGACTTTCATTTGACCGTGATCAGAATGTGGACCATTATTATTATTATTATCTTTACTGTTAAACGCTGATTTCATGCACCTTGTTTTTGGAGGTCCTAGTCAACCACACAAGTCACTCTACTCGATTCTTTTCTGGATAAATACCATATGCAAGAGACGCAGACATTCTTGTCGTAATCATTAATAAAACTGAAATTGTGTTTTACCATGCATTACTAACTGTATTTTGCTTTTAACTTTTAAGTCCAAGAGCAACATGCTTGATTATAAAACACTCCTATCACTTGTGTCAAATAATATGAACCACAATTCAACAACATCAACTTTAAATTATTCATGCATTGGTATATGCACGCTTCAACCCCTACTCGTGAAATAAATTGTTCATAATTTATTATATATTATACATTCTTTAAACTCAACTGCTATTAAATGCTGAGAAATGTATATTTCATTATATATGTTCAAGGGACGTTGAATAATAGAGTTATACTATATACGAGCTTTAAACCTATTTTATCCTATTACAAATAATGATCGTTTATACTAAAGTTTAACACATCCGTTCTATACATTTCAATATTTACTTTATTTTCCCTGTTAGGTCACAATGTCGGTTTACAGAGGGACTTTTAAACTGGTCCGGCCATCATTGTCCGGGTCCTCCAAGAAACCATTTTATGAGAACCAGATTGAATCTTTGGGCGTTAAATAGTTAAGAAGACCGCCGAGAATTAAAAGAAGAGAATCAGGGTGATCGATGAGAATTTTCGTCTGGGGAATATTTCATCCGTGCCAGCTTCTTTGTACCCAAAAGAGAAGCTTCCGGTAGAAGGATGAAAATAAACAGGGGGTCAGAAAAGGAAAAACATGAGTTAGAAAAGGAAAAAAGATAAAAAGTATGAGAGAAAAAAAACAGAACGGTATGAGAAGTTAACTTTGGTTGTTTTTCTAAATTAGAGTGGCTACATGTTAGTTTCTTATTTGACCCACACCTTAATATACTTTTTTCCTAACCGACAATTTTTTTGATCAAAATATAGATTACATTTAACTTGTGAAATGAACAGTTTTATGAAATAAACTGAATTCAAAGACTTCTTTGAAGCTCAAACTCTTTATACTCCAGTGGTTTAATGCCGAACTTGGGACAATCGAAAGTTGGTAATTGCATATGCCTTGATTCATAGGGTACGTACGTGCCTGATTTGCATCGATTGTCAAACATACAAATTGAGGAAGTTTCATTGATATAATAAAAATGGTCCCTTATTTTTGTTTTCCATTCATCATCCATGTGCCGCACGACATCGGTGAAGTATTAGAGAGTGACCGGTGATAATCGTTATCGGAGTAGCCGCGACAATAAAGAATGACGTCGAGTGATTCTGTTTTACTTTTATTCCTCGTAACGTCATAATTAAGCATGAATTTTTGAAAGTTAAAATCACACTTTCTTTAGATTGATGAATTCGTTCCTGCAAAAGAGTTTGGAGAGACGCAGAAACAAGTCAACAATAAGATGTTTGCTTATGATCCATGAAAACCTTTTATACCGTTGAGTAATTACAATTTAGATATCTGATTAAGATTCAAAGTAAAAGTAGACCTACCAGTTACCATTAGAGAAGGACACTAGATTAAAAAAAAAAAAAAAAAAAGAGTAGGACACTAGATTATTAAGTAATTTAGGTTATGTTAAGTTGAGTTGAAATTAAATTGTGTTAATGATGATGTGCGGTACTATAATAAGTTGAAAGATGCTGTTAAAAAGTGTCAAAACATTTAGTTCTTATGAGAGTTAAAAACTAACAAAATAACTTGAAAAATAACACTAATTAGAACTCAACTATACTAAATTAGACGAATTTTATAAAAATTCTTTCATTTATAGTTTACCATACAACTATTCATTGAAATAATTTTGAATTTAATAAAAATAATGATTATATTATGAAAGAAGAAATATTTTTTTCTCAATTAACTTAATTGAAAAAGGCTAATAAGAACGGGATGTATTAAAATGTGTAATATAATATTTTAATTAATTTAAAGATATTCTTGTATTGTTGTAGAATATATCCATTCCTATTTTAGAGTAGTCTAGTTTAGCTATCTTGTATTATATATTGTACACTCTCGTATCAATGAAATCATTCTTAATTTCACCGCAATGGGTCGGATGCTCAAGATGTCGCCGACCGGGACTAGCTACAGACGACGGTGAAGATCGGACAGAGCACAGCCACCTCAAGACGCCGGCGGATCGGGACGCAGCATCCGGAATCTGGATTTGGGTGTTTGCAGGTCAACGGCTCGGCCCGAGTCGGCTTGGGTTGGGCCGGGCAGGTCAAATTCGGAAAGACCGAGGACGTCATTGGATCCAACGGACCGTGGGCAGCCGGAACTTCTCGAACCGGACGAGGAGCCGATCTGCTCAGGATGGTTTCTTGGCAGGTCAACGGCTCGGGGCCAGCTTGGTTGGATCGGGTCGGATCGGGTCGGCTCAGGTTGGACCGGGCAGTGGACAGGTTTACACCGGAATTGGCCCAACTAGATTGAGAAAGTGATTTTACTTCTTTGTGGTTTTACTTCTCTTGTTGTTATGACTTGATCATGTTAGAACAATTCCTTAGTGTAGCTTTGAGGTTTGTGGTGAAGAATAGGCAATTTGATAGGACGAAAGGACCAAACTGAGAAGATTAGGAACTGTAGCTGATATTTATGGGTTAGTATGAAACAGGAAACGGTGCAGTTGCTGCAACTATGGAATTTGATGAACATGTATAGGAATATAGTTGGGGTTTGTGGATATTGGCGGAAAGAGGAGGCTGTTGGCCTGAAATCACGGGTTTGAATCGGAGCTGAGAGGCAAGAGGGTCAACAGATTTGAAATTTCAATGGTTTAATGTTCAAATATTTTCGCGATTGTAAGGAAAGGTTGAGAAATTGGATTGGTTAAGGTTCTAGAATTGTGTTGAGTTGCCTGTGACGTTCTACACATCAAAGCTGCGGTATTGAGTTGGGTTAGCAAATCCATTTTGCTCTAAGTCCATCAGTATTTGGCTAAATAATGGGTACGCGCTTATTTGGGGTTTGATATAATATTGTTCTGGAGTTTTTATCTGCTATCATTAGTTTTCCTAGAATAGGTTAAACTGTGATTAGTTTCAAATTTGATTCTTAGCGGTATGCGGCAAAGGAGAAATCCGAGTCAGAGTAGCTTAAATACTTACTTCTGGCGATTCCGTAATAGTTCGTGTTTGTGTGCAAGGAGAAATCCGAGTCAGAGTATGTTGGTTACTTACTCTTGGCGGGTTCGTACATCAGATTTGTAGACAGAACAGGCTGTCTAGGCATAACTAATCTGTGAAAGCAACTCGAGACATCTCTTACTGCCTCCGAGGGGAGATGCAAATAATGTTTAATGAGATGGATTGGGAAGTGCTCACATACTAATTATTGTCTAGACAACTTGTGACTGTTAGATTGAACTTTTATAATGCTTTGATGCTGTGAAAGTGAGCTGGTAAATCTCTTACTGCCTCCGAAGGGAGATACAAATAACGTTTAATGAGATGAACCAGCGAGTGATTGCAAAATTAAAGTGTTAGAGAACAATATTTGCCAGATTAACCTCTGATCTCACCCACAATCTATTATAGACTCATTATTTAGTTTAAGACTCTGCTTGTTTATTTGATACTTCGAATGTATTGCATTGCTATAGAACTAAAATTCTCTGTAATCTTACAAATTGTCTCGAACTCACGATGTATCTCTTTGATTATTTCGGTTGGGAGGAGCCATGAATAATCCTCTTTCTTTAAATTTTTTTTTAAAAAAATTCTGAATTTCACATTTACATGGTATCAGTTTTGGTTATCGATCTCAAAAAATTTCATCTAAAATTTTGTTAGGTGCCCTAAACCCTAACTTACAAACCCTAGCCATCAAAGCTCTAGGTGGGTCCTAAACCCTAGCCGCCGCCGACAGTCTAGGTGCCCTTTCCGATCCAAACCCTAGCCAATCTCCGGCTGCCCAAGTGTCCCCGATCAAATCCTGGGAAGCTCGGCCGTGACTAGGTGATCCGACCAAACCCTAACTTGTTCTAGGTGCTCTCTCCCGCTGCCGACACTTGCTGCTCTCCTCGGTTTTTCCGACTACCGTCATGGAAGCCGGCAAATCTCTCACGTATGCCACCATGATCCATATGCCACTGATCAAGCTTGGATTCGGCAACTTCATGGCTTGGCGTTTGAAGGTGCAAACCCTTTTCGAATCGACCGGTCTCTTTGGCTATCTCTACGGCTCCATCGTCAAGCCTCCCGCCTCCGGCCAGGTCGCGTCTCCGGCTGCGTCCAATTCCTCGGATGACGCTGCTTTGAAGTCTCTCGCCTCTTCAGCCGCGTCGTCGGAGTCATCCCTCACGCCGGAATCCTGAACCGCGCAGGACAAGCTCATCCAGGTTCTTCTTCGGTCATCCCTCACCAACGACTCCATCATGGAGACCATCGGCTGCCCTACCGCCGCCGCCATGTGGGAAGCCTTGGTCACCGCCTACGACAATGCCTCCGACGCTCGCGAGATGCATCTTCACGACGAGCTTCACTCGGTCATGGAATTTCACCGGCGTTTCAAACTCATCACCCACGGGCTCATCGCCATAGGCACTCCAGTCGCGAACAGGGACAAGGTTTTGCACTTCCTCCGAGGTCTTGGTGCCGGATTCGAAACGTTTGTCACGATTCAGTTTTCGTCGTCCCCGATCCTGTCCTACACCGAGATCGTTGCTAGGGCTCGTAGCCATGAGATTCTGATGTCCACTGGTGGCTATGGACCTTCTCCGGTGCCTGAAACTGTCCCAGCAGCCTTTGCGGTGTCAACCCAGCCGGGTTTTGGAAACCCTAGCCAGGCGCGTGGACAGCACGCGCCGCCGTCTGGCGCGTCGGCTGCCACGCGCGGTCGCTCGAATGCTGGCTCTTCTGGTGGCAAGTCTGGTGGTGTTGGTCTATCTTCTGGTGGTCGCAATCGTCGTGGTGGTCGCAAGAAGTGGAACCCTAAATGCCAGCTCTGTGAAGAATTTGGTCACACTGCAAGAACATGCACGAATCCCAATCCAGAGTCCCATCTTGCTGATGCGTTTCAGTCCAACGTGTCTCTCGACAACTCTTCTGACTGGTATCTAGACCCTGGTGCAACCAACCACATGACATCCACATCTTCTGGTCTTGACAACATTGCTCCTTATAATGGTAATCGTTATGTCGCCCTTGCAAATGGTAGACCTGTTCATATTACTCATATTGGTCATCGTCGATTTTCTCGTAATTTTTATGTCTCTAATGTGCTGGTAGTTCTAGATATTACGAAAAACCTTATCTCCATTAGTAAACTGACCAGGGATTTGAAATTTGTGATCTCTTTTGATGAAAATATGTTTGTTATTCAGACAAAGGTCACAAAGGAAATCGTGGGCCGAGGTCGATGTGAGAATGGTATGTATGTGTTGGAGCAGGGTGGTGCTGCTTTTGTTGCTTACGTTCAAGCGAATAAACATAGGGCGTCTTTCGACATATAGCATGCTAGGCTGGGCCATACTTCCCTAACTGTTATTTCCTTATTAAATAAGTTGAACCTAGTTTAGGTTATTTCCTTTTCGCCTAAACCCTCTTTATGTTCTTCATGTGAACGAGCTAAGGGTAAACGACTTTCATTTATGGATAATGCCAGACGGGCTGACTCTTTACTTGCTTTGGTACCCTGTGATTTATGGGGTCTTTGTCAGAAAGTGGTTTATCATACTATGCTATCTTTGTTGATGATTTATCTCGCTTTACTTGGTTTTTTCCGTTGAAGCGGAAGTCAGACTTTTTTGAGACATTTGTGCGGTTTCAGAATTTGGTTGAGAATCAGTTTTCCTGCTCTATAAAATTATTTCAATGCGATGGAGGCACTGAATTCACAAATTCGCGTCCGCGGGCTCATTCTTCAGACAAAGGGATTTTTCATCAGATTTCTTGTCCTGCTACACCTGAAAAAAATGGTAGAGCCGAACGTAGACATAGGCACATTAAGGAGATGGGACTTTCGATGCTCATGCACTCTCAGCTACCATCATCTTACTTGGATGTTGCTTTTGCTACTACAGTCTATACCATAAATCGTCTCCCAACACTGGTGCTTCGCAATGACTCACCCCACTTTCTGGTCTATGGTCGTCATCCTGATTACTCTAATTTCCACCCTTTTGGGTGTAGAGTTTATCCTTATACCCGACCTTTTGCACCTCATAAACTCGCACCAAGAAGTGTTTCTTGCATCTTTATTGGGTACAACACTCAGTATAAGGGATTCCGTTGTCTTGACCCCTCATCCAAAAAGGTCTACCTCACTCGCCATGCTCGATCTGATGAGACCTTCTTTCCGGCAGCTGCAGATTCGGCCACTGTTGCTGATGTTGCTCCAAACACCTTGGATGTTTCGGTTTTTGTGGACTTGGATGATTCTGTTTCACCCACAGTCTCGCCTCCACCATCGTTGGTCGACACGGCTTCAGCACAGTTACCTGCTGCAACTCCAACTTCGTCACCTGTCTCATCGGTCAGTTCCTCACCGGCCTCTACTTCGCCGTCCTCGTCTCTACCGGTTTCTCCCGCTCCTTCTACTTTCACGATTTCTCCGGATCAGTCGCCCTCTCCTCCGCGACGCATGACTACTCAATTGCAAATTGGTAGTCTTACAGCAAATTGTAGGTTTGGTGATTATGAGATGACTGGACTTCTTGCTGCCCTTGCTTGCTGAGACTGAGCCGCGGGGATTTCGCTCGTCTATGAAGGATCCTCGTTGGATTTCTACCATGGATGAGGAAATGCAAGCTCTTCGCCAACAACACACTTGGGATCTTGTCCCGCGTCCTACTGATGCTAATGTTGTTAGCTCCAAATGGGTTTACAGGATCAAGCATCGTCCCGATAGTTCCGTTGATAGATACAAGGCTTGTCTTGTGGCTCAAGGGTTTACTCAGCTCTCTGGTTTTGACTTCACTCGTACCTTTAGTCATGTCGTCAAAACTTCTACCGTTCGCATCATCCTTGCTCTGGCTGTGACGTTTTCGTGGCCGCTCCATCAGCTGGATGTTAAAAACGCGTTTCTCAATGGCGTTCTGGATGAGCCGATCTACATGGAACAACCAGCTGGTTACTCTGATCCTGTTCATCCATATTCTGTCTGTCGTCTTCGGAAAGCCATTTATGGGCTTAAGTTGGCTCCTCGGGTTTGGTTTCAGCGGTTTAGCTCTTTTCTTGTGCTCTTGGGGTTCAAGTGCTGCTTAACGGACATTTCCTTATTTGTGTTCTCTCATGGATCGGCTGTGCTCTACCTGTTGGTGTATGTTGACGACATTATCCTTACCTGCAATGATCATGTTCTTATCCGCAAGTTGTTGCTCGTGTTGACGCTGAGTTTGCTGTTAAAGATCTTGTATCCATTCATTACTTTTTGAGAATTGAGGTTGCTCGCTCTCCGGCAGGGTTGTTTTTGGGATAGGCTAAGTATGCTATGGAGGTTCTTCAACGAGCTGGTATGACCGATGCTGCTTCTGTCTCTACTCCGTTTATTCCGGGTTCGCAGCTTGTCAGCTCTTCAGGTCCTGCTTTTTCAAATCCCAAGCTCTATCGCTCTCTCGTTGGTGCGCTGCAGTACTTGACGATTACCCGCCCTGATTTGTCTTATGCGGTTAATTCTGTCAGTCAGTTTCTGCAGTCTCCCACTGATGATAATTTTCAGGCGGTTACTCGTATTTTGCGCTATGTTCGTGGGACGCTTCACTATGGACTGATGTTTCGTTCTTCGTCTGTTGGTCTTCCCGTTCTTGGCTACTCCGATGCTGATTGGGCTCGATGTCTTGAGACTCGCCGCTCCACCTATGACTATACTATTTTCCTTGATGGCAATCTTATTTCTTGGAGTGCTAAGAAGCAGCCTACTGTATCTCGTTCCAGCTGTTAATCTGAATATATGGCTATACTATTTTCCTTGGTGGCAATCTTATTTCTTGGAGTGCTAAGAAGCAGCCTACTGTATCTCGTTCCAGCTGTTAATCTGAATATCGTGCTATGGCGAGCACTACTGCTGAACTTGCTTGGTTGTGTCAACTTCTCCGTGAACTTCGGGTTCCTCGGTCCTCCACTCCGCTTCTGCTTTGTGATAATAGTAGCGCGATCTTCTTGGAACAAAATCTGATTGCTCATAAGCGGGTCAAGCATATTGACATTGACTATCATGACTATCACTTTGTTCGTGAGCTTGTTTCCTCTAAAAAGTTTCGTGTTAGTCATGTTCCGTCCGCTCTTCAAGTTGCCGATGTCTTCACTAAAGGTCTGTCTCGTCCACTTTTCTAGCTGTTTCGTTCCAAACTTTGTGTCTCCTCGAATCCGACGCTTTGCGTGAGGGGATAATAGAATATCTTAATTAATTTAGAGATATTCTTATATTGTTGTAGAATATATTCATTCCTATTTTAGAGTAGCCTAGTTTAGCTCTCTTATATTATATATTGTACACTCTCGTATCGATGAAATCATTCTGAATTTCACATTCACAATGTGTTTTAAAAATATTGTGTTGAAAGATTGAGATCTATTAGTGATGTCTATGGTGATGCACCACACTAACTAATGTTGTACTGATAATTCAATGTTGTGTTGATTAATACCATGTTAAAATATATGAATATATAATAATTCAAATAAAACAAGCATAACAGTGTTATGTGATTATATGTTTGTTTATGATCCATGAAAACCTTTTTCTTATACTATATATCTCTCACATTGAAATAATATCATGGTACAAATCCCAAGTTGTAAACATGGCAAAAATAAGATTTTATTTAGATTAATTAAGTCTACATGATGATTATTGTGATTAATACTTTTCAACGGGTCTTCAATTGTCACTGTTTTCGAAACGGGTTGTCCGTGACATTTGTCCCCTTCCGTTCCTAGACAAACGGCATTCACTCCGTGACATTAGTGTATTTGGTTGGGTGATTCTATTTACACCACCCCAATTGCTGTATACATCTACCTGACCCACTTTTATCTAAATTAATGTGTATACTTACTCAACTTGCAAAGTTGATATTTATTACTTGTTAATTTTTAGACATAAATGGTAAGGGTTTTTAGGTAAACCATCCCTTCATTTAATATGATATCTTCTTATTTATATTCATTAAGAAAATCATAATACACATTTTCAAAACTATTTTAATTAGAATAGAAATAAATAATATCTAAATTATTATTCAATTATTTAAAATATTGATTTATACCGGAATAAAATATAAGAAAACCATTTATTTTCACTCCAATATAACATGATCACGACTACAATTGGAGAGAAGATGTGTGTTGTAAGTACTAATATAACTAAAATATGAAGTAATCCACGCATCTGCACAAGTTTCCAATAAATTTCCAATAAATTTGAACATAAATTTCTGACCAATCTAACCATTTTTCAAAAATTGACCTAGTTATTCTATAATTTTTTATATCAAATGTGAGTTGGGGTTGGTTGGGTGATACCAACCATTTTTTGTAAATTTTTTATTAATATATTAACATATATATTTTTATTAATTTTCTATATTACCGTGATTTAAAATGTGGCATCAAATAAAGTTTTAAAAAAACATTATCCAAAAATACAAAATTTACCTAATATAATAATTTACCTAATACCATCATACCCTAATCAAATATAATAAATATGACATATTTTACAATACACGTAATAAGTATGGTAGGTGCAGATAACATTTTATTCTATCTACACCACATGGTCCACTAATTTTTTTATTATACCGAGGTTATTTTCACCATTTGGGTGGTGTAAATAGCAACACTCATTTGGTTGAGCGAGATTTTGTATTGGATTATTCAAATTCAATTTTGCAAAATCTTGTTTGGTTCGTTATTTTGGAAAGTCCAAATTTTACTTTACAAAATTCAGAATTTACTTTACAAAGTCCAATTTTTGCAAAAAGTAAAGTCCAAACAAAATTTTTGTTATAAACTTCCAAAATTTACTCCACCCAAACAAGGTTTTTGTTTCAAATTTACAAAATTTCAAACCAACCAAATAAGATTTTAGCAAATCAAGACTTACAAAATCTCAAACAAAATCTAGACTCTCAAAATCTCATAATAAAATCCAGACTCTCAAAATACTCTCCAACCAATGGTAAGAAATAATGTAGTATTACAATATCTTAATAATATATATTGTATTCTTTCAATTAAAAAATGTGAAAACTGAGGAATATTAACCTATTGTAAGTATTTAGTTCTTGAAAGTAGCTCGTATGTTAAGGCTAACATGCGTATTTATTATTCGCATCTAATGATTTCAAATTAGACACTATTCCGATATGATGATGATAAAGTCGGAATCTTTTCGATTGACGGTTTTCATTTATCCATTACATTCCATTTAACATGTTCTAACTTTAAGGATCTGTCAAGTTGGATTGAAATTAATTTAATTGAGATTTATTTAGTTTAATTGAGATTTATTTAGTTTAATTGAGATTAATTTAAATTAACTGAGATTAATTTAACTGAACTGAGATTTTTCTGGTTGAACTGAGATTAATTTAACTGAAAATATAATATTATGTGTAAAATAAGGGCCTGTTTGCCCGAACTTATTTCATGTTGAACTGAATTTTACTAAAGTGAAAATTAATGTATTAATAATAGAATCAGTGTGTCTGATTTTACTTGAATTTGTTCAAAATATATTTTCACTAAATTGAACTTAAATGAATTGAATTGAACTGAACTACTGATAAGGTCCACAAAATAGGGGCCTAAGGGGCATCTGCTTGAACTTATTTCTTACTAAGCTGAGCTGAACTGAACTGAACCGAAGTGAAAATTAATGAATTGAAAAATAGAATTAGTATGTCTAAATTCACCTGAATTCGTTTTAAAAAAAATCACCTGAATTTAATCAAATTATATTTTTACTAAATTGAACTGAATTGAACTAAACTGAATCGAACTGAATTGAATTGAACTAGACTGAATTGAACTGGACTGAATTGAACTGAAGTGAAAATTAATGTATTAAAAATAGAATCAGTATGTCTAATTTACTTGATTTTTATCAAATTATATTTTGATTTAACTGAATTAAACTGAACTGAAGTAAAAATTAATGTATTACAAAATAAAATCAGTATGTCTAAATTTACCTAAATTTTATCAAATTATATTTTGATTGAACTGAACTGAAATTAATTGAATTAAACTGGGATGAGTTGAATTGAATTGAACTGGACTGAACTGTTCTTATAAACTCCGGCGAACAGACCTAAATCGTTATATTTTGTATCCAATTGAAATAAAGTTAAAGTAACTATTTTATTGAAACAAATTAATCTCAGTTTATTCCAGTTGAACTGAGATTAATTTAACTGAACTGAGATTAATTTAATTAAACTGAAGTTTATTTCATTTAACTGAGATTAATTTAACTAAACTGAGATTAAATTAACTGAGATGAGATTAATTTAATTGAAATTATTTTTCAATAATCTGAACTTGACAGGGTCTAACTCTGAGTTTTGCATTCTTCACGTATATAAAAGAGGAAGAGGATTAGAGGAAGAGTATGGTTTTAGGCTAACCAAATGTGTCCATTCCTTCAAAATTGAATGGAATCTTAATAAAATACACTTCTACAATGTTTGTAATCATATATTGCAAAAAACCTAATTGATTATTAAGAATTTAATTTAATTAACATTTTGAATATAAACTTAGGATCTTATATTACGTTCACCTTGAGATTCAAAACTCTCAACTTTTACACACTTGTCGATATCTGTTAGTCAGATGCATCTCCTCGTTACTACTCACACTCGCCTGATGGGAGAAAGACTTGAGAACAACCGGACAACTCAAGGAGGTAAAACAAGAGTGTTGCTATACGCAATCCGACATTTTATTCTTGTAGTCCAAAATACTATATGAATTTACGAAAATATTCTCACTTATTAGGTTTATTGGAAAATTTAGTAATATTCAGAAGGCGATATTACAACTTTAATGGTATTTTGAACTATGCTAAATAAAATACTGAATTGCATATATCAATTCAGTAAAAAGATTGAAAGACAATTTTTGTTTAAATTACTTTTTTGTTTTTGTGGGTAATTAGAGGGAGGTAAATACAAAATATTACTCCAAACATGGCGCTCTTTTTCCCGTGGTTTGGCGTACTGAAGTACCCCACCACGACCACCACAATTCCCATAATCCCATTTCCCATTTCCCATTTCCCACTCAAATTTCGGAATTAAAAGGCGGAAGCAAGCTTGATTGCAGGAGAGTGATACCCTTTTGCCAAAGTATCCTCTCTCTTCTTCTTCTTCGCCTTTTTGGGTTTTATGTAGGCCTCCTTTTCCCTTGTTCCACGCCTCTTTTCGCCCCCCAACTCCCGCCTTCAATCAAGCCCACACCAAATCTTCTCCCCCCTTCTTCCTCATTCCGCATTCATTCTGGTATGTAAAGCTGGGATTTTTCTTGATTTCTGGGGTTTTGGGTACGTTGTCTTGCCATTTTCATGAATAATGTGTTGTTGTTCTTGGACTCGCCTGCTGTTGTTTCAGATATAGTCATGTATGGCTGTCATAGGATTCTTTATCTGTTCTTGTTGTTTTCCGAATTTCATTGTTTTACAATACACGGGCCATTGGTATTATGTGGATGGGGTTTTCTGCTTTATCTCTGTAGCATTGTACCAGTACATCAGGAGAAGTTAAATGAGTTTGATTTTTATAGCTAGTGGATGAAAATGGGTTGTGGATTATTACCTTTGTGAAAATTATTCAGTAAAAAGAATCAATCTTGTGTGTTTTAGTGTTTGGTTATGGATTGTGAAAATTATTCAGCAAAACATCTCAAATGAGTAATCTTTTTTAGTACTGTTTTATCTAGAATTAGTGCTTGATTATGGATTATGTTTGTTTCTTGGAATTGAAATTAGTTTTATCATTGTTTTGAAAGATTCAGTCTTGTGTTTCTCAGGGCATTAATCTGGGGGAGGAAAGTTGAGGTTTAGTTATAGTGGTGTTGGCCTAATGGAGAAGAAGCAGCTGAACCTTAATGCTCCCCTCCTGTCGGTCAGGAAGCCGACTTCAAAATCTGCTTTTCCAGATGTGATGAAAAGCAGGCCATCTTCAAAGTCGGGGCCAATTAGACAGTATTCTCTCCCCCCTGTACATAAATTCAACCGCGACAGGGAACAAAGCGAGGTGGCAAAACCAGGTGCAGTTCCATTTGTATGGGAGCAAATCCCTGGAAGGAGTAAAGGTGGATTTGAAGACCAGACTGAGACTCCTAAGCGGTCTGCAAGTGCTCCGAGGCTCCCTCCTGGCAGGCAAGACTCAGTAATGCGTTATTCTGGTGAGAGATGTAATGATCCGAAGATTGCAAGGCATTTTTCGGGTGACAGAAGCAATGATCACAAGGTTTTGAAGAGTGGTAGGCTTCAATCTCAAGTATATCCTCTTACTGACCATGCTGCTCTGATTGCTAGCTTGAGAGATAGTATGAAGGTGGCGAATGAGGAATCTGATGCTAGTGGAGATGATGCATACTCTGATACAAGTGCATCATTTTCATTCAATTGCAGCTTAAGTGGTTTGAGTGGATCTGATGCTGCTCCTAATACAAAGCAATCCGGGAAGTTTGATGCAGATGCTCAGACTCGAGACTTCATGTTGAGCCGTTTCTTGCCTGCTGCCAAAGCTGCAGTTGTGGATACACCTCACTACACTCCCAAGAAGCAGCCTGTGGTGACTGAGCAGCCGAAGCAGCCTGCGGTGACTGAACAGCCTAGGCAGACACCTAGAAGGGAAGTCAGTGGAGAAAGAAGGCCTTTGCTTGATCAGTTTGAAGCTGAGATTCTGGCATATTACAACGATTATGCAGAAGATGTTCAAAGTGAAGCTGATGACACTCAGACTCAGCTCCCTCCCCCTGAACCAAAAAAGCGATCAAGCAAAGCTTGGGGGATTTTCCCGCGCCTTTGTGTTAAGAAATCTTTAGGCCTTTTTAATCCCGTGCCATCTATTAAAACAAAGCCTCCTCAGGTTCCTAAATCTCCTCCTACCGATATTTCAAGGCTCACTAGGAAGGCGTATAGTGGACCTCTTGATAAGGTAATATAATTCTCCACTCTGATGTGTTTTTGTAATATGGAAGTATTAAATATTTGAAGCTCATTGATCATTTGTTTTGCAGCAAATCTGGGACACCAATCACAAAAGAATCTTTCATTCTGGAGTTTTAACTCGAGAACTGTATCGAGCTGAAAGTAAGGCAGGTGAAAGCAAACAGTTTGCGCGCACTGCATATAAGGCAGGAGGGTTGTCTCCTTGTAGGATTTCTAGAAGTGGAGAAATATCTCCTTACAGGAATGCATCACCCCAGTCTCCCTTCAGAAAGGAAGCAAGATTTCTTGGTTTACCTAAGGAAGCTGACCCTGTCACAGCTGAGAGGTACAGCTCCCTTTATAAGAAGTGTAGCAACCTTTTAGATGCTGCCCCTCCTCGCATAAGCAGACCAGAGGGAGTTTCACTTTCGTCAGAAGAAATGGTTGAGAAAACGCTCTATGTAGATACAGTTACTACTGTTGCCCGGGCAAAAGATTTAGCTTCTTCTAGGTCTAATGGACGTGTCGATTCTAGTGGTGAGCATTGGAAAACTGCAGCTGAAACCAATAGGATGGACGACAATTTATATACTGATATTGGTTATCAAGAGATGATATTTTCAGATGTTGTGAAGGAAGGAAGCAAATTGTATCCAAAATCGTCCTCTTTGGCCCTTGCAGTTGTACCTTCAAAGCGCACAGAAGATCTAGAATTGGATAAGAAGTTCAATGAGGAGGAAAAGAATGCTTCAGAAGTTGAACATAATGGCAATGCTCTTGCTTTGCTATCTCCTATGGCACCCCCTTTACCAAAATCACCCTCTGAGTCATGGCTGTGGCGGACGCTGCCTTCAATCCACATGAAGATTCCATTTTCACCTTCACACAATGGGAAGAAATCCCTGTTTAGGAAAGGGGATCAGAAAGTTGCCACTCCTGGTGGTGGTACTAAATGGGAGAATATGGTAAAATCTTCAAATCGAAGTGGTCACCATGGTCGCATTTCAGAGGTACTAAATTACACTTTTTATTCCTGTCAATTGCTACTAGGTTGAGGCTATTAAGATGCAACTATATGAGCATGTGTTTATATCCTTTCCTTTACTTGCAGGAACATTTTCCACGTGTTTCTAACAAACATAAGAAAGTATGATCTATGATGCAAGGAGGCCATTTCAAGGCTGTGAGAGCACTAGATCTTCACCGAGTCGCTTCTGATGAATTTATTACTGTCAGCAGCAGCTACATTGGTTTTCTTGGTATGATGCCTATATTTGCAAAACATACTGACTAGATTGTGATTAGCTGTAGTTAGTCTCGTGTTCATGTTATGACAATTGTACTCTGGATGATTTTTCGCCATCCACACTGTCTAGTTTGGGTAGTATTGGTTGTTGAGTTTGCTATCTCCCAACTGCACTTGCATATCCAGAGAGATCAAAACAGACTCACACAACAATGCACAAAAAGTGTACTTGTTTTGAACAATGAATGACAATTGTTTGATAGGCAAAGTATTGCATGGAGCAATGCAGTTTGCAGTGAATTAGTTAAATGACAGCATTTAGTATTTGCACTGCTCTTTCATTAAGTTGGTAGGGGCCAAACACAAGTTGCTACATAATGAGACTCATGCCCTTCCTAACAGCATTGAAGTTAACTTAATGGTCATGTCTAGTATCAGCCATCAAAAATTAAGTGTGTACTTGCACACTGCACTTCCCCGATCTCTTAAAACTGTCACATTTTTCAAATTAGTCCGTTATTATAAGAGTCAAAGGTTCATTTGCGTCCATCTTAGTCTTTGAATGGTTCAATGATTATTATTTCTGCTAATAGTGGTGTTGAATGGTTATTGTTTCTGCTAATAGTGGTGTTGAATGGTTCTTGTTTATGGTAATAAATGCGACATAGTTGGGTGAAGTGAGAGTCCGTATGAATGACACCACTCCATGTTTAATTTGAAGTTTCCGTTCGATCCTTCTGCTGAGACTGTGACAAATAGAGAGGATGGTCCAACTCCAAACCATAATGCAAAAGCACGTGATATGACCAAACATTTCAATGACGGGACTTCCATTAATCCTGGGGTTCCCACTTCACTCCTCTGATCCGACTATTTAAGGTTACCTGTACTTCATTTGCAACGTCGAATTTGGTAGAAAATTACAATGTAACTATTGTGCCATACATTATTAAGGAATGATTTTCTGATCAATAGTTCAACCGTAATAATTGATGATTAAAATCAAATTCCCATAGTATTAATATTATATTAGTGATAGTTTAGTCATTTCTCTAATTATATGTTCTGTCATTTTGTAAGAATTCACTCATGCTCTTGAACTCTTAATCTCATGTCTCTCAATTCATATTTTTGGTTTCTCCCATCACTTTCATTGATTATGTAGATTATCATAGTATCAGAGTTATAGGTTACACAATCTTGTTGGTCTCTCGAACTTCTTTGAATCTTCCATGAAAGAAAATTGTTTGTTTTTCGGGATAAAACAAGTCTAACAGATTTGCTATAAGAGCATGTCCAACTGTTACTCTATAATAGAGTTTTTAGCTAGATTTGCCATTTTTACCATATTATTGCTTCCAACAGATGCTCTATCTCATACTCTAAAATAGAGATATGGTAAAATTGGAAGAATGAAAAGGCATATGAGCTACTCTTCTTTCATACTCCAAAATTTAATGCTATCATTGATTCTCACTCTTTCCTTCCTTTTTTATCATATACTTTCTTAATCATTCACATCTTCACACACATAAAAATATCGAAAACATAAATTTGCAAATAAAATTAAGGCCATGTTTGCTGGAAAATATAATTCAATTAAATACCGGAAATAAAATTAACTTCAGTCTAATTCAATTCAGTTCAGTAACATATAATTTGATCAAATTCAAGTAAATTTAGAAATTCCGATTCTATTTTTCAACACATAAATTTCACTTCAATTCAATTTAATTTAGTAAAATATAATTTAATCAAATTCAAGTAAATTTAGACATTTTGATTCTATTTTTCAATACATAAATTTCACTTTAATTCAGTTCAATTCAGTTCAATTAGTAAGAAATAAGCCCAGACAAACATGCGCTAATTGTGTGCTCCTGGGAGTCTCAAATAAAATTAAGTATAATTATTATTATTTATGGCAATAAATTCATGGAATGGTAAAATAGAGCAACTGTTGGAGGGAGTCTAAATAATTATAGAGTTTTTGAAATTTGGTACTCTATTATAGAGATTGTTTTAGAGTAGCTGTTTCCTTATTATTAGAGCAAGTCCAACAGTTTCTCCATTCACATTCTCTATAATAAGGAAACAAATTCCATATCTTTTTTTTTATTTTAAAAAAAGGAAACAAATTCCATATTCCCCATATATTTTTGCCTCAACTCCAACAGTTTCTCCATTTTTCATTCGCTATAATTTATTAGCATTTATATCTACATATTTATTCTAATGTCTTCTATTTTTTAACCATATATTCAATAAGTCCAAATAGTGATGAAAAAATAAATAATTAACTTATAATGCATGTTACAATAATATTTCATATTTGAAATTTCTTACTCCATAATATAAAATGATAAAACGTTTCATAAAAATAACACTTTACGAATTACAATATTATTATTTTTGTAATGTATTACAAATAATTAGACTCATCTCTTTTCAATTATTTGTTACAAGTCATTATTTTCAACCATAAGAAATAAAATGTTTAATAAAAAAAAACTTTAGTTTAAACGTTATAACTTATAAAAAACGTCAAAATAAATATATTTATGGCCTTAAAATTTAGTAAATTTATATTGGAAAATAGATTATATTTGATTATTAAATATCAATAAATATGTACATGTAAAAAAAGTCATATGAGATCTTATTATAATCGTCCTTATGCATATTTTTAGAATATGTATTTTTGATGAAATTTTATTGTAATTATTTTGAGATATTATCATTTAAAATTATTGAAGAGAAACAACTAATGAATGAAATAACAAAAAACAATGCAAGTGACATTAAATTTTGCTTCTCCAAATCTTCTCCCTCATTCTCCAAATTTGAGGAATCAAATATTCTCTCTCTTCAATTTCCCCATTATGGAGAATGGGATGGAGAATCCGCTGCATTTCAAAAAAGTCTCAAATTCTCCATATTTGAGCAAATTTGCTATTATAGCAAAGCTGTTGGACTTGCTCTTACTTGAATACGAGGAATTTGGAGTAGTTTTGAATTCCAACAGTTTCTCCATTCCATTCTTTATTTCGTGAATTTGAAGAGAGAAAATATTTGATTCCCCAAATTTGGAGAAAGTGAGTGAAGATTTAAGAAAACAAAATTCAATGCTACTTGTATTGTTTTTGATTATTTCATTTATCAATGGTAACTCTTCAATAATTTTAAATGATAATATCTTAAAATAATCACAATAAAATTTTATCAAATTTTTTTTGATTACAAGTATAAGGATCTCCTACAAACTATTCTAGTCTAGACTAATCTAGCCTAATCTACTGATCCTCTACTCAGTCCTCCACTTTATCTGTGAATGGGGTGAAGGTCCCAGTTGACACCCTCTGATGCACTTCGCTTCTTTGCACTTCATGCGCCAGCTGATGGCTCCCGTTACTCACTGCTTTGAGATGAGCACGCCTCTGCGGGACTGGAAACTTTTGAGACTAGAAGAAAGCCACAGGGGGCGAGGGAGTGGGGGTTTGAACCCTGGACCTCCTCCTACCCAATGCCTTATTGCATGACCTTTGGCCAAGTGGGCTAACCCATTTGATTATACATATTCTAAAAATATGCATAAAAATGATTGTAATAATATCTCATATGACTATTTTTACATGTACTTATCTATTGATATTTAATAATCAAATATAATCTATTTTTCAATATAAATTTACTAAATTTCAAGACCATAAATATATTTATTTTGACGCTTGTTTATAAGTCATAACGTCTAAAATATAATTATTTATTAAACATTTTATTTCTAATGGTTGAAAAGAATAACTTGTAACAAATAATTGAAATGAAATGAGTCTAATTATTCACAATATATTACAAAAATAATAATATTGTAATTCGTAATGTGTTAATTTTATAAACTATATTTTTATCATTTTATATCATGGAATAAGTAATTTCAAATATGAAGTGTTATTGTAACGTTTATTACAAGTTCTTATTTGTTTGTTCATTATTATTTGGAATTATTGAATATATGGTTAAAAAATAGAAGACAATAGGATAAATATGTATTATTAAATGTCAATATATTATAAGGATGAAAAATGGACAAACTGTTGTATTTGAGGCAGGAAAATATGGGGAATATGAGATTTGCTTCAATATTATGGAGAATATGAATGGAGAAGCTATCTCTACGCAGTTGTGGTAGAATTTAGATTTCTCGCTATCCGTCCGTTGGAAAATTCTGAATTTTTTGGGGTTTGTTCGGATAGAATATTTGAGCTCTATAAATGCTGCATAGAGATTGTGATCGATCCTCCCCCTCTCCTTTGAGAAGTTCTCCACGTGGTTATCTCTCTTGGCTTTCGCCCTATCTACTATGATTCAGCTTTGTTCATCAAAAACATACTAGTAAGAATCGTATTTTCCTCTCTTTATATGTTGATGATATGATTAATACTGGTGATGATTGTGAGGGTATTGAATCATTAAAACGTGGTTTAGCTTATTTTTTTACTATAAAAGACTTGGACGTGCTCCGTTATTTTTTGGGTATTGAAGTAGTCTCTTCTCCTAAGGGTTATTTGTTGTCTCAGTCCAAGTACATTGCTGATCTTTTTTTATCATGCCCATCTTATTAACAATAAGACGGTTGCCACACCTCTTGAGACTCATGCTCACTACTATTCTAACATGTGATTCCTTTGCCTGATCCCACTCTATATCATATCGTAGTTGGCAGTTTGGTTTATCTTGCAGTTACTCGGCCAGATGTTGCACATGCTATACACGTGGTTAATCAGTTTGTCACTGCTCCGATTTCAGTTCATTGGGCTGCTGCTTTTCGTTTTATCAGGTATCTTCAAGACAAAACTAGTTCTGTTGTCTTCTATTTCCCTCATCATCGTCGTTGGACTTGATTGCTTATTCAGATGCTGATTGGGCTGGAGGATCGCAAGTCCACCACTGGCTTTTGCATCTTTCTTGGTGACTCGCTCATTTCTTGGAAGAGTAAGAAGCAAGATGCACTACTGGAGGTTGATGGCCCCAACGGCGGTAATCCGGGGTATACACGGCGGTTGTACCCGCCGTTACTGGAACCGCCGTCCATCGGTGGTCCAGTTTTGCACGGCGGAAGGACCCGCCGTGCATACTTTTCGAACTCGAAAACCAAAAATGCAGGGGTTTACGACAAGAAAACTTAAACATGGCGTTATGGTCCCCGAGCTGAAGTAGAAACTTTTGAGTAGAAAACATACACACTCACGATTTCGAAAAAGAACATGTCATCAAATTTACGAGTCGCAAAGTTTGAGTACATAGTAGTGTTTACGAGTAGCAATTTAAGTGTTTGTGGAGGATTAGATTTCGAAAATTATTGAATATGCCCAACTGAAGTTGACCATTATTTGCTACATATTTACGAGGTCGTAGTATTTGTCTATGATGAGCACTTTTGATTCATTCTCTAGATATCGAAAATAATGCGACATGATAATATTTTCGGTGTCTAAAATAGGTAGAAGTTAGGTTGCAAAAGTTTCATAACAGGGCTGCTAGTAGGGTGAGTGGGTTTCATTTATTTCGATTTCGAAATTCAAATTGAGAACCCCGTCAATTTTCGAGTTCGAAAGAACTTATTTTAGGGTTTTTGTTGTTATGTTTCCGGTAGTGTAATAGAGTAATGAATTATACATTTTTCGAGTTCTGAAGGTAGTTGACTATTTCATTTATGTTCAAGTTCGAAAAACTGGTTATTTTAATGCATGTGGTCGGTTTTATCGGGTTTAAAATAGGGGATACCACTGGATTGGTTCTCTGGAGTGTATCTTGTTTGAGAAATCGAAAACCTAGGGAAGCAGATTATTGCGAAATCGAAATGGTGGTGAATAAATTTGTTTTTCTTTTAGGGTGACTAAAATAACGATGCCGGAACCGTGCAATTTCAGAATTGGATGATGCAAAACCCAAAAATTACGTAATAAAAATGACTCATATTTAATCAAGCCAACCATTGGCGATATCCAAAATACATAATGCACCATAGCATCTAATGATCAAAAAATGACCGTTATTGTAGCAAAAGATCGAATATTTGTAGCGCATCATGACCATGGGAAGGGAAAAATATTCAACATTACAAACAAACCACCACACAATGTACGTCACACGCCATGTTCTTACTAATGCTATTTTGAAAGTCTTGAACCCCGAACATTTAGCACGTACGACGCAAAGTTGTTGATAACGGTCTTCATGTCATCAAGTGTGTAAGGAGTCGAGTCCTTCTTAAAAAGCTAGTCAAGAAATGAAGCATAAAAATTAAGTTTAACAAACATGATCGGGCAAACAAGTATAATAATACAAGTTAGGAATAATATAGTAAGTACTCACCGATTCAAAGTTATTGTTCAACTTAGCAGAAGAGACAACTTGAAGTGCCGTCGCCATGGTGAAATAACCACATTCCCAACAACTATTTTGCTTCTTGTACTAGGGAAAAAAAATCACTTGTACTCAGCATTGGTAGGCATGTGCATTCTAAATCAATGAAATAAATTAGTAGCGTAAGGCAACCTTGATTTCATGAACCCCGAAAGCCGATTGACCCTTGGGATTGACAAACTCCAACGCTTGCTTTGCTATCTGAACAAAAGAAGGGATGGGTGCATGGTGGAGAGAATCAATCCAATACACTTGTTTAGTTGTCTTGTTAATGACAACCAAACGCCAATGTCCCCTAATTCAACACATTAACAATATAATTTAATAAACTAGGGAGCCTTGTATTGAAAGCAAAATGTAGACCATTTAGGTTTCACTTACTTGTGGAGTAGGGGCAACAAGAAGAGTACTTTAGTAGGATCACTTAGACCAACTTTCAAGTAGCCTAGTCGTTCTTCGCGAGAATGGACAACCTCTTGATTATGCTCGGGGCATAGAAAACCAATCCAAGGCCGACCGCGACTTTGTGCAATGTTGTGTAAGAAGCTTCATTCAACAAAATGAGCAAGGATTGTTAATTGACATTTGGGGTTTGATAAATTATAAAATAAAGCGACCGACAAACAAACATTATGAACTAGAAAACGTACCATTGAAATAGAGGCATAAGAGTCTCCGTTATCATGTCAAACCTCCACAAGTCTTCAAAGTCCACCCAACACAGCGTAATAAGTTTGCCAACTCCGAATATGGGTGTAGGAGAAGGGAAGTCGTACGTCCCAAGTTGGTTGTGGTCGGATATCTTCTCAAACAATAGTCTAAGGGAAGGGGGCATGTCCTCCACATTGGCCTCTATTGGTTTCTTAGTTGAATCAATAGCAAAGATGCGTTTACCCTTCACTAGTGATGGTGGACATAGATTGGTCGGCTCATCCTCCCCTAAGCCCTCTACCCTAATCAGCCTCCTAGGCCACATCAAAAGCATTCCCTTTGTTCCCTTTAGCAATCGGTTTGATGGTTCAGGAATAGGCAACAAAGAATTTTCAAAGAAGATGTCTACAATTGAAACAACACTCAAGCCCTCAGGCACGTCCTTATGGTGATGTTTTCTAATAGACTCCTCAAAAATGCCATTTGCCACTAAAAAGGGGGGTTTCGAATTTCCAAGGTCAACGTAGAGCAAGCATGCATAAGATCCCTTGAATATAACATCAAAACATTTAATACTACTTCATAAATATCTAATTATGCACTTATATGTTGTAGTGATTCAAAGAAAGTACTTAAACATAATTAGATTAAGGATAGTTTACTAACCATTGATTCACGGTTTTCTTCATGGACACTTGGGTCGATGTAGGGTTGAAAAGGAACATCGTCAAGCACATCCTCATGTTCATCTTCTATTGGAGAAGCGGGTAAAGGGTCATGATGAGATGGTTCACGAAGAAGTGAATCTGGCTCGGTCGGTTCCCAACGTGTGGTGATGTGTTCGAGGTCCTTGGGGAGTTTAGTGCCACTGCTTTTAGCAAGCATGTGAAGGGCAATGTCTCGCTTCCCTTGGCTTGCTTTGAGCTCCTTTATCTCCTCGTACAACTTTTGAATCAAGCTATCGCTAGACGGCTTCGATTTCTCACTCTTGTTAACGAGATCTTGCTTTGTGACGTAAGAGCCGCAAGTCCTAATTCTACCGGGATGCTCACCACGACCCAAACACTCACTCAAGATGTCAAACCCCTCCTTTGATGGTTCAAAGACCCCTTTATCGGCCTTATCCTTGTTTGACTCCTAGCAAAGTAATGGCCAAAACAAAATATTAGTTGTAACTATAGAAACGGTGTAGATAAAATAACAACTCCAAACTAATGCAACTAAACTTACTAGATCTCTCAAAAAAGTGGTCATCTCCGGCTTATCACCGTATCCACCACCCTTCTTTTCCCTAGCTTTGAGATATAACTCGAAGTTCTTAATCTCGTCAACACACATCGGTTGGGTTGTATCCCTCGCCTCCGCCTCGGGCATCCCGGCCACAACCTTCTCTTTTATTCTTCGCTCTCTATCTTCAATCACAAATCGCTCCACCGCTAATTGCATCCCACCCCGGCTCATTCGGTATGGCAATGTGTTGCATTTAGCATTCTCACCATTAGCGGCATGCAACCCCTGATTTGTAATGTCAACATAAATGTTGCACATGTTAGTTCCATGTCAATTTGTAGATAAACAAATATCAACTTGTAAGGGGAAATTTTTTTATTCAAGTACTTACATCGTCATAATATCCTTGGGCATACTTCTTGAAGAACTCCCAACTTTGCTCCGGAATTGTTGTGTATATGAGTCTAGGGTTCAAGTGCTTCTTCTCTCCAAACACATAGTCTCGAGCAAGCATCGCACGATAATCTCTTGCAATCTTCCCCAACCTTTTCATGGTCTTCTCTTGGAGAAGTTCAATGTTAGGTGCATCGATTATAAATGGACGTTGCAGCATACATAAGCATTAAGGTTATGGTGTTAGTTGTTATTTATGAACATATATAATACATGGAATTTCTTAAAATAATTTGCAGCTTACCATGCATTCGTCGACAAGCCTTTCCTTCATAGGCTTAGGTACTAGACGCCAGTCGTTGTACTTAATATCTATACGTGTTCTCGCCGTCTTTCCCACCCAACTTGCCCATTTGCTCCTCTCTCGTGAGATTGGCTCGCCAAGTTCATTGAATTGCATCGGTGTTAGAACACCTTTCTTCATCCTTCTCATTATCTCGTGGCAATAAATCCTTGGTCGCAACGTAGATCCATCTAGTGCTTCCTCCGATTCTCGAGCCGCTTGTGCCCTAGCCCTCTTCGCCGATTTTTTTTGAACCTTCTTCTTTAGGGGAGCCATTCGACACCTTAAACAAAAGTCACTACATATTAGACTAGTGCATTTGGTTTACATGATAACAATACGAACTAGTTTGCAAGATTAGAAGTAGTATACATGTATCTAGGGCACACTAACCTAACATAAATGCACAACATTAATTGAAACCTAGGGTTTTACTAGAAAATTTCATGTCATTCATGCTAGGGTTTTAATGAAATTGTTTCATATTTAATTGAAAATTAACATGTAAGGTTTATGGTTTCTAGAAATATAGAAACTCGAACATATGCATTTGATAGAGTTTGATATGTATAAAAAAAAATTACCCATAACCAACTAAGTTAGCAAAACAAAAAAAGTAGTGCAAAAACTTGAACCTACTTGCATTTGAACACAAGATTCATATAAATTCCATGGCACGAGCTAGTATGATATGGGAAGCACAATGAGATCTACATACACACGACATTACTTAAATCTATGAAATTTGTTCATATCTAACCCACATATAGTGTTGAACAAAATAAGATACATTAAATCTCACTCACACAATAGTTCTAAATCTGAATATGTGAGATGGTGAGGGTGTGGGTTTGGGATGAAATATTGGTGTAGGAGAAGTAGATATGAGATGTAGTATGTATGGAATAAAGTAGGTTTGATGAGATATAGAAATGTGAGGGAAATAACCTTCTCATTCCCGCTTGGAGACATTTATATACACGGTGGAAAATTCAAATATCCTTTTGTTTTCGAACTCGAAAACTTACTGTATTTGACATTTCATGCTAGGTTTTCGATTTCTAAACCTTTCCTTAACATTACTTTTTATTAAGGTAATTCAATATATCCCCTACCAAGTTTTCGATGTATAAAAAACCGTGCAATTACACAAACTGAGTAGTGCTTGTTTCTAACTAGAAAACCATTTCTGGCATGAGCTCTAGAACTCGAAAAGAACCATACATTTGATGCACAAAATTATAACTAATTAGGGCTATAACACGGGGATTGCACTGGTTGTAATTGAATCATATGCACAGGTTTTCGAATCCGAACTCCAAAGGCAATATGTTTTTAATAAATCACATATTTAAGTTATATATTTATTGAATTTTAATGAAGAAATTTTCTCCAACCAAAGCTTCGACATCGCACAGCAAGGACTTTAAGTATATAATTCTAGTTTCGAACTCGAAAATATAATGTTGCTACAAAGTTATTAAGTTCTCGTTCGGGTGCTAGGTCGGGGATCTCACTGGTTGGACATACACAAGACAAAACACGTTTAAGAATACGAAAACAAAATGTATATACAATTTGCGACGTCGAAAATAGGGTAAAATCAAATATGTTCTAAATAGAGTGCATGATCGCGTATTGCTCTGTTGAAATATTAGAGTGTTAAAATTCTTGATTTAATCTTTTAGAAATCGAAAATAGGGTACAATCAAACTTTTGCTAAATAGAGTGTGTGATCGGGTATTGCACTGTTGACATGCTATAGAGGGTAAAAATTCTGCATGTCTTGTTTTCGAATGCGCAAATTGGTTGTTTTAGTTGGATTCGAATTCGTAAAATGAGAGAAAATTATTTACCCGAGGTTTGCGAATTCGAAAACAAGTTCTAGTATAAATAAAAATCGGGTCGACCCAACTTGTTCTACATTCTCTCTTGCAAAAAATCCCCAAATCCCTGTCTACGTAAACCCTAACCCATCACAATCCAAGACCGATCTGCTCATGGCTCGCACGAAACAGATCGCAGGGAGGCGTGCTAGTGACAGACAGGAAGAAACGGCACCGCCGCCGCCGCCGACGCGTCGACAGAAGGTACCTGTTGAGCACCACCCAGCTAGCCGGAAAAGCTCCAAGCTTGTCATCAACGACACACCCGCACGCCAAACCATGGTAGAATCCAACGAGGAGAGTGAGGAAGACGTCGGTGCTAGCCTGTTGAAGAGGCATATGAAAACAAAGGAGATTGCAGGTAAGGGGAAGGGTAAGCAACCAGTTGTTGAGTCTGATTCTGATGAGTCGAGTGATTCTGATGCTAGAAGTGAGGATGATGATGAGGATGAGAGCACGGAAAAAGTTGATGAGTCTGAGGAGGATACTGACGGGGAGGCTGATTCCCAGGAGTCTAAAGAGCAAAGTGGAAATGAGGAAGAGGTGGGGAAGACTGGAAAGTCAGCTAAGATGGCGGCTGAAGAGCGGAAGAAGAAGGGAAAGGCACCGTTGAGGGTCCCTGATGATGATGAGGTGATAGGGGCTACTGTGAATGCCGCAAAAATGAGGAAGAAAAAGCATAGCAAGAAAGGCGATGAGGAGGAGTGTAGCTATTTCTTCAGTCCGGAGGCAGAGGAGCGGTACATCAAGCAGATTAGAAGGCCTTTGACAGGGACCAAGGTTTTGAAGCTTCGCACCAAGATCGGTAAATCTCTTGCCTATGTGCTCGATTATTTCAAACCTTCGCATTTGGATAAGTTAATTACCCTAGATGCTCCTGTGTACCCCGATGCTGTGAGGCAGTTTTATGCGAATTTAGGGCGTAACCCGAATGAGCGTGAATATAGTAAGGTAGCTGGGATTATTATACCGGTGACAAAGTATAGCATAAATGCTGCTTTAGAAGTACCTTGGAATAGCTATCCAGCCTTGGTCGGGGAGTCTAGCGGTGTAGTTTATGATAACTACTATGATCACAAGTGGCCCGATCCCTCAGACAAGCAACCCATAGATCCTGTAGAGCTTGGTTTGGAATTCTTCCACGCAGAACCACCTAAGGGTGATGGAGCTGGGAAGCGGTGGCATACGACATCAAGCATCTGTCTAGTGAGCACCGGATCGTGTTTGAGTGGATATATGGAAATGTGTTGTCGACAGGTGGACATGCTTGCGAGCCAACAATAGCGACGTGCATGATTTTCTATTACATCGTTCGCGGCTTGCTAATCAACCCAGGTCATGCAGTTGCCGAGTACATGAAGAAGACGGCAAAGCACAGCACCAAGAAATTTCCATATGGTTCGTTGATTACTAGGCTCATGAAGACTCAAGGCTTCGTCCCAGTTGATGCACCGATCATGAATCGAGTGTACGACGATAAGTGGATCCAGCGTTGCCACTTGGAGCTTGATCTGGAAACGAACAAGTACAGGAAAAGGGCTGTTGCTAGTGGCGTGGCTGCGCGAGCTGCAAAGAGGAAGAGGGACGCCGAAGATGGTCCTGCTCCTTCACTTCGAGAACGTGAGTATCGCTATCTCAATTATTGTGAATTTGTTTTACGCTAGTTTTAACATGATGCCTAACATTGACATGTTTCTAGGGTTGAAGCTAAAGAAAATGATGGGGAAGTTGATGAGGATGTGGGACTGCTTTGATGAGCAGCTAGAGAAGCAAGAGGAGGAGCTTGGCGAGGTTGTTCGTATGCAGGACAAAATCATCGAGGAATTCAAGCTTGACATAGTGCCGTCACCTGGTCCCGAGCCTGATTTTGGTACTCTCCCGGCGTCGAGCGATGATGAGGAACCCCCGGTCAGCCAACAGAACACCGAGAAATCGGCAGAAGAAGATGGTGGCTTGACAAGAAATGAGGAGGAGAGGGAGTCCGAGACTGTTGCAGGTGACGGGCACGACATGCTTTCTGGCACTGGGCAGGAAGTACCCATACAAAGTGGGGAAACCAACCTGGAAGGGAGCTTGTCCGACAAATCATGAATTATTACATTTGTTTAAACTTTGGATTGATTTTATTTGTCACAATCAACATTATTCTGTTGTTTTAGTATTAATATTTTCAGGTATTTTTCATTCAAGATGTGTGTGATTAAACATTCAAATGCATGTGTAGTTGTGGTTGGCTCTAAACTGCCTTATCATAACATCTAGGGTACGAGTTTCGGTTTCGAAAACTTGTTGATTGTAATATGTTTTAGATGTCGGAAATAATGGTTTGTAAATTTTGGCTCTAAGCCTTCTATTTAACACTGTTTTCGAAATCGTAAATTATTCCTCCTCAGATTTAAAAAGCCACTCACTAAACCCCTTAACACTAAGCCCTAAACCCAGAAGATGAAAAACCCGAAGCCCTAAGCCCTACTTGTCGAATTCGAAACAAATTTTATCAATCTTTATATCTGTGCAATTTTTACATTTGTTTTCCATTTTATCAATGTGTTGATTTTATCAATCTCTAATACAGTAAGTCACTTACCATACCTGCGTTAGTACTATAGTTACAGTTACACGTGTGACACGCTTAGGGGTGCTAATCTATCGAATCGATTGCGAGTACTGCGTAACTCGACTCGACTAGAAAACTATATTAACCATGCATGTTCGACTCAACTCGGCAACTCGGGAGTGTTAATGATATCATGTTTAACTCGAACTCGTTATTATATATCGATTATCAACTCTAATCGCGAGTTTGAACTCGAATTGTGTTTTCCCTATTCAAATACAAATTAAACTATTTTATCTACAAATTAATAGCGTATTTTAAATTATTCAGTAACCTTCATCCAAACCATTAATACAAAGTATCTTTTTGTATCACTTAATTACAAATGATAAAATAAAGATTTTGTATGTTTGACATTAATATATTTTATACCACCATGAAAAATATACTACAAGTAAAATGCCTAATTAAGTGACCTATTTTGATAGAGTCTGTACAATGCAATTTTCTAATTAAATATTTGTCTTTACATATTCGTAATGAAATTATTATTGTAAATACCAATGTAAATATTTAGTTTGTTCAATGTTGAGTATTAAATGAAAACTAACTAGATTAGATAATTGAACTAATATAGTATAACCTTATAATATTATAAAACTATAACTAATTACACTTATCGAGTTTTTCGAGTGGAGTAGTTAGGTTTTCCTAGAACTCGACTTGTTAACCTTTCGAGTCGAATCGATCTCGAGTCAAGCTAAATCGAGTCGAGTTGACCGATTTTGACCGAGACAATCTCGAACTACTCACGAGTTGAGGTACGGGGTCAATTAGCACCCCTTGACGTGTCAGCTAATGTTCCCTGCATAATGATAATGTATAATGTTCGGATGTCTATGTGATAGTAACTGCAGCCATTCTTATATATCGCTCTTGTTGAAACCGTTGCTTAGTTAACAACAAGCATTCGTATATATCGAACCGTTTATACTTGTTGTTGTATTGTCATACTCAGGTAATCTATATGAATCACATAATGTGCACACCCGTTCACTAATATTTATTGAATAACGTTAATGTATGGATGGTTGGTTTGTATAAATTTTTATTAGGCGAACATATCCTCGTTGACAGGCAAGTTGTAAAAAAAAGAAATTAAATTATCTTTATTTTTATTTTAACAAATCTTCATTGATATAGTCTGGTCGTATATTTCGAATTCGAAAATATACTGTAATCACCAAGTTTTCTAAACCTAAAGGTATTTCATCATTGCAACCCATGAGCTAAACCCTAAACCCATGTGGACCAACTTTTCGCTTTCGAAACTAGCCTTCTTACTCTTCATTACATTTTGAGTACTCAAACAATTATGGTTTCTTTCGAGTTCGAACAAATTAGTTATTGTATACATAGTTTCAGAAATCGAAAAAGAAGCAAAAAAGTTACTTCTAAAATCTTTATGTCAATTCAGGGCTGTATGTTTTCGACATCGAAAAAATCTTATAGTTTTTTCAAGGAATTTTCGAAAGAGTAAAGTACCTAGACTACACAAGTTGCAGTATTTTTGAGTTCGAAAGTAATACAGTATATATGACGAAAAAACGCCCAAAACAGAAACCCCAATTCACAAAAGTCCCAATTCGTAAAACCCTAAGCCCCAAATCCCCAAATCACAAAACCCTAAGCCCCATACTCACAGATCTTCGACGTCGGCAAGATGGCACCCAGCAACACCACGGCGGCGAAGGCACGGCCGAAGAATCCGTTCAAAAGGAAGCTCTTGGTTCGCAGAGGCAGAGAAGGGTATGATCCCAAACTTTTTTTTGATAAGGAATGTCATGATAGGTATGTTAAGTATTACCTAGAGGGCAAGTTGTTGGATCCATATGATGTTGATCCTAGTAAGGTAGAAGAGCTAGGGTTTGGAGAGTTAGTTGGTCTGATGAACATCCAGCAGGTAGGGGAGCTAATGGTGAATGATGCGCCAGCTTACTTGCATGAAAGCTGTCAGTTTTATGCAAATCTAACTGAGGTTGATGGGTCTTTGTATAAAACTATGGTTAATGGGCAAGAATTCCAGGTTAGCTGGTGGATTCTGAATGAGTTGGTAGGCTGCGCTTATAAGACGGCTGAGGATATAGAGAATAGCAGCGGTGATGCTCCTTTGAATGTGTACAATGCAAATGGATGGTTGGGCCCGGGATTTAGCCTGCCTGGTGGTGTAGATAGATGTGCATGTGCGTCTGCCTACTTTGGAAGACCTGTCGGTGATAAAGAGGCCGCACATGTGTACAACCTGAAATGCATGACGCCGGCACATCGAGTTTTGTATGACTTCGTTCATAGGATTCTAGTTCCTTCTCCGAAGAATGTGAGCTAGCCAACAAGCACCACTACTATCTTGTTCTACTATGTTGTTCTCGGGCGAAAAATCAACCTCGGCCATACAATAATGAAGCACATGTTGAATCAGATGGGAGTGACCAAACAGTATTGAAATATCCCTTACGGCGGCTTGATAACCAAGCTCCTCCTGAAGATGAAGCCGGAATTTAAGTTTCAGAGCCCTCCCGTTCCCTGCAGGATCTACGGGCTTCAGTACTTCCAGAACCGAGGCTATGACTTGGTGGATGGTGCTTGGATCACAAAGGTCAACCTGGTGAAGAACAAGCGTGCAAAAGGTAACGCGGGTAAGAAACTTTTTCTGAAGCGGAAATTTCATGTGATTGAATAGGCTTGATGAGTTTATTACTAACTATTTTGTGTTTAATGTCTCGTCGCAGTGATGACCGATGCTGAACTGTACTCAATGGCTGAGCGGATGTATGCCAATGCTAAGGACAAGACTAGTCGTATAATGGCAACGAGGAAGAAGGTCTTCCATGCAAAGAAGAAGATGTCCGCCATGGAAAGGTCGTTGTCAAGTCGCGGGTTTGATCTCGACTTCCCCTGAGGTTGCCGGCTTGGTTAATTCAAGTAATGTGGGGAGTTAGTAATAGTATACAGTTTTGCATGCTTTTGTTTTTGGCCAATTGTAAACTAATTGTAATGTCGCTAGGGCTACATCGCAATCTTTTGAAACTCTTGCGATAATTGGCAAAAGTGTGCCGAAACTGTAATTCTGAATCTTTTCTTAATGTTAAGTCATTTAATAGGCAACAATGTCAAACTCTTCCATTTGTATTTTTTTTAATCATATTCACACCTTGTTTCGAAGTCGTAAGTTGTAATACAAATACATGTTTTCGAATTCTAAACATATTACATCTTCATTTTCGAGTTCTAAACTTATTAATATACAAAATTTTGCACATTTCGTTGTTCGGGTTCCATATAGGGTATCCTTCTGTTCAATTGACCGTTTAACTAAAGTATTCAAAAACTATGTTTTCGAATTCTAAACATATTACATCTTTATTTTCGAGTTCTAAACTTATTAATCTACAAAATTTTGCACATTTCATTGACCGTTTAACTAAAGTATTCAAAAACTATGTAGTAAGCTACTTTTCGAATTCTAAAATACCTGGTGTTTTAGTAATTTCAGTTTCTAAAAAAGGTGACATATAGGGGAACCTACTGTCTGGCAAAGTACTTCAGTTACATGTATTTAGAAGTCGTAAACCTTTGGGCGATTATGGTTTCGAGTTCGGAAACATAACTACAGTTTTACAAACTCATAAAACACTACAAAAATCCACAATCAAACTACCAAGTAGTATTAACACCAAATTTGAGATTACTTGTGCAACTTAAATTCAGAATTAAATTAAACTTAACAAAGTTCAAAATCATTATTTTACAACATTTTTCTTCCGTTTAACCTTCACCTTTCTTCCTTTACGCGCATTTCCTTTATCATTTATCCAAACACCCTCGTCGTGATCCAACCGGCTTTGATATCTCTTCAAGTTCTTTCTAGTCTCCCGCAGGCTAAATCCCTCACAAACATCTTCTAAAGGTATATCAGTTAAGTCAGCATTTTCTACTTCTTCTTCTGCGTCACCGACATACGTTTTCTTTCCCTTCAAAACTACCTCCAACCCGCGATTAGCTAGATCCGGGACATAAAAAACCTGATCGCCTTGCGTTGCAAGTATGAATGCATCTCCTTTGAACGCACGTCGTTTCCTGTTCACGAGGGTGATGCAAACTGAATCGTCTTTAGACACCGCATCTGGATGAACCCAGTCACACTTAAAAACAACAACTTGTGTACCAACGTAATTTAACACCCAGATTTCGGTAATGGTCCCATAGTGTCTGCTGTTCTTGTAACAGGCACTCCCTCCTTCGTCATTTTGAAGGAAAATTTCATTTGAAATTACTGAAATTCCACTATTCTGAGAAATTCCCTTGTCATCTTGTGCCTTTGTTCCAAAAGTGTACCCGTGAACATCGTATCCTGTAAAGGAAACAACTGTTGGATTCGGCCTACTTGATAGCCACTTCACATTCTCCTCATGTTCACCTGATTGTACATGCTCTTCTAACCATTCACCAAATGTCCTCACATGTTCCTCTACAACTTGCTCCTCTTTCCAATTACCATGTCGTTTCTGAATTTCATCCATGTGTTTGGCGATATAAGGGGTCACATCAGAGTGATTGCGTAACACATACAAATGAGCGGTACACAAATCAATAGCACTTGGATTTAACAACTTGCCTCTGTTCAAACCGTGACCATCAATTCTATCATTATGCCTCCCCTGCGGAATACCAACCGTCTCTGATTCACTGATGTAAGCCATGCAGAATTCTATCGACTCCTCCGTAACATATCGCTGCACTATGCTAGCGTCTGGTCTGTACCTATTCTTCACAAAACATTTGAAGATCTTCATGTACCTTTCAAAAGGATACATCCACCTTAAAAATACAGGCCCACACAACTTAACCTCTCTTACCAAATGAACAATCAGATGGACCATAATATCGAAAAAAGAGGGAGGAAAATACATCTCAAGCCTGCACAGTACGTCCACCACCATAGCTTGTAGTTTGTCCAGCTTTCTGCGGCTTACTGCCTTGCGACATATGCCTTTAAAAAAAAGACATAAGCGATTAATGCAGCTGCACACATGCGAGGGCAAACTCCCACGGAATGCGAGAACAATCAACTCCTGCATAAGATTATGACAATCATGCGATTTCAAACCAACAATTTTACAATCTTCCACACTCACACATCTGCCTATCTTAGAAGCGTATGTCGTGGGAACTTTCACATCCTTCAAAAACTCACAAAACCTTTTCTTCTCAACTTCAGACATATTGTAGCAAGCTGGCGGTAAAAACTTTTTCCCTTCTACTTCTACAGGTACAATCGACTCCCTTAATCCCATTCTGCTCAAATCCTTTCTACTCTTCAAACCATCTTTTGATTTACTTGGAATATCGAGTAAGGTGCCAATAAGACTATCACAAACATTCTTTTCAATATGCATAACATCCAGGCAATGTCGCACCCCCAAATACTCCCAATATGGCAATTCAAAAAAGATACTACACTTTTTCCACGGTCCACATACCTTGGCCTTTTTATGGTTTTTGCCAAAGTCATTCTCCATGTCTCTCACTTTTTCTAGAATCTCCGGTCCAGAGATGGGAACAGGTTCATCCCGTCCTTCTACTTTTCCATCAAACCATTTCTTAGCTTTTCTCAACGCATTATCCGTAGGCAAAAACCTCCTATGTCCAAGATACACTGTCTTCTTCCCATGACTTAGTTGGCAATAACAGGTGTTTTCCTCACATACCGGACAAGCCAAATGCCCTTTTACTGAGTAGCCAGCAAGATTACCCAGCGCGGGATAGTCGTTGATAGTGAATAACAACACAGCATTCAATTTGAACCATTCATTCCGATATCCGTCATATGTCCAATTCTCCCCGTACCACAACTTTTTAAAATCATCGATTAGTGGCGCCAAATATATATCAATATCATTTCCTGGTTGTTTAGGCCCTGAAATCATCAAGGACAGCAACACATACTTTCTTTTCATTGTTAACCAAGAGGGAAAATTGTATATCACCACCATGACTGGCCAAGAACTGTGCATGCTACTCATGTCCCCGTAAGGGTTCATTCCATCGGTCGACAAGCCTAACCTCAAATTCCGATCTTCCTTACTAAACGGAGGATATAACTCATCTATTTTCTTCCACTGATCACCATCAGAAGTATGTCTTATCACATCATCCTTGGGACGATTTCTTCTACGATGCCACGTCAAATTTTTTGCATCACGTCTATTTGAAAACAACCGTTCCAACCGAGGAATGATAGGTAAATACCAAACAACTTTAGCAGGTGTTGGTTTCTTTCCTCTATTCGACACCTCTGCTCCCACGTCTAACTTCTCCTTCATTGTTGTGTACCCCGGCTCATTACAAACTGCACACCTATCCAGTTTTTCATTCTCCTCCCCTCTATACAACATGCAATCATTATGACATGCATGAATTTTCTCAAGTTCCATTCCCATTGGACACAACACCCGTTTAGCTGCATAACTGCGATTTGGCATCTTGTTGTCAGCAGGGAGTAGTTCTGTCATGAGTTCTAGCAATTCCGTCATCGCATTATCAGAAAGACCGTGTTTAGCTTTCAAATTCATAACTTGCAGAGTCGCACTCAAGATTGTGTGACCCGAGCCCTTATACAACGGAGTTTTCTTATTCATGTACATGGCTTCTAAAGCTTCTGGTTTGCCAACAAAATGCCTAGCCACGTCGTCTGTCAAATCAGTCAACTTATCATCACATTCCATTTCACAACTTTGCCCTCCCTTCTCAGCATTATTTTGTTCTTCCCTAATGCCACCATCGTGATTCTCGCCATGCCATACCCAAATTATATAGCTTTTATCAAAACCAGGCATAATCAAGTGACCCCTAACGCCAGCAACACCTAAATTAGCATCATTCATGCAGTTTCTACAAGGACACCTAATTCAAGAACAATTTTCACTTCTCGCATGTTCTGTTGCAACATCAATGAAATGTTCAACCAACCTCCGGTATTCAGGACTGATACGCGCATCCTCTTCAATTATACGAGCACGATCCATATATATATATATATATATATATATATCTATGTGTCAAACAAGGCACAAGCAATACAACCTAAACAAAACCAAGCAATACAGTCAAAAAATGTGGTTGCACCATGCACGTAACATGCAAATAAGACCTAACTAACCAGTATCCAATAACCCATTATACTACACATCCACAATCTTACAATTACAAAACAAAATCAAGGCAAGTGGCCTCGCATACACCGATGTCATCAAAGATACATACATGTCGATAATTGGGATTTGAGAGGGAATCAAAGACCAAGATTTACACACACATACCTTCACAAATCAGCTCCCAAACTTTGGGGTTGAATCTAGGACCTCCAAATATTTTAACAAAAGTTGCTAACAGTTCAAAACATTCAGCCCGTCAGACCATTATAGTAAATCACAAAGGGTTTTCGAATTCGAAAATCCTATGCAGTCAAAACTTTCTACCTACTTTCAGTACAACATAAACCACTCTTACTAACTTTCGAATTCGTAAACTGTACAGCCAACCCTTTACAAATCAAGCATGTGACTTTAATTATAGAAAAACTTCTATGATTCTAATTCCTATAATTACGATTTCACAAATATAACAATATCAAAGAAAACATCCACGTCATCACAATATGGTACATTACTTTCGATCTCGAAAGATTTGTTATACATTTTCCGATTCCTTAAACATCACACCTTGAAAATGAAAGATGGTACTAGCAAGTGTCTTTCTTTTTACTAATCTTAAACTTGACCTTATTAAGTTTTCGATTTCTAAACTTAATAAGGGTACATTTCTTTCTAATCTTAAACCTTCACCTACACTTAAACACTTCAAATTGATCAACACTCTACTACAATCATCTTCATTTCGAGCTCGAACATTGTGTCAAACGGCGTTTTCAATATTTACGCCGTCTGAAATTTCTAACAACTTACCCGAGGGGTTTTCGAACTCGAAAACCTAGGTCACCGGCGTTTTGATCCGACCGCCGTGCACCGGCGACGTCTCCGGCGACATTTCCAGTAGTGATGTTATCTCTCGCTCTTCTACAGAGGTTGGGTATCGTGCCATGGCCTCGACTATTGCAGAGATTGTTTGGTTGCGCTGATTTTGCCATCAAACTTCCTCATCCCACACCACTACATTGTGATAATCAGAGTGTCATTCATATTATACGTAATTCGGTGTTTCATTAGCGAACCAAACACATTGAGATTGACTGTCAGTTCATACGCCTTCATTTGCAGTTTGGTACTATTTCATTGCCCTTTGTAGCTTTGTATATGAAGTATGTTGGTCCAATCATAAATAAACACGTGTAAGTGTATATACATTTCTATTCATAATTTTTATTTAACATGTCAACATACTTGCCATATACAAAATTGTTAACATAAAAAAAAAATTTTGTTAACATATAAAATTTTCTCAACACAAACGAACAAAATAGATCTAGTTTCCTTTAAATTAGGGAGCTCAACAAAAATTCCAACGATTTAATTAGATCCCCATTTCTCCACTTGACTCGCCATTCGTCAAACGCGGAACTTTATTTCATAGACAAGTCATAACAGGGATAATGATCCATTCAGATTGAATTTATTACGAATATGCATTAAAGGCAAAATGTGGCGATCCATCTGTGTTGCCCCCATGCACACATCAGAAAACATGCAACATCTAAAGGAAAGGCTTTCTGTTTAGAGTTCTTCTGGGGACACATTAAGAAATCATAATGGGGTACGCAGAAGGGAAAAAGGTGTCGTTTTTGTTCAGCAAAAAAGGGGACGAAGGGGATGGCGTGGATGAAGAAATCGACAAGCTTTCGAGGGATGAGAAGAGTTCCCAGCACAGCATTTCCACCGGCATTCTCCCTTCTCTCGGCGCTCACGCCAACCGCAATCTCAAACTTCATCCCTGGATCATTTCCCCTTTTGATTCTCGCTTCAGGTGATCTCACCATCATTTCCCCTTTTGGAACTTATTTTGGCTGTGTTTCTGACCTGAATTTTGCA
This sequence comes from Sherardia arvensis, assembly GCA_948330725.1. Lineage (NCBI taxonomy): Eukaryota > Viridiplantae > Streptophyta > Magnoliopsida > Gentianales > Rubiaceae > Sherardia > Sherardia arvensis. The sequence goes on along the minus strand of OX415236.1, from coordinate 36,307,876 downwards.
GATCATGGGAGACATTTTTGGTATTCTTGGTGTTCTACACAGCATGGGTGTCTCCTTTCGAGTTTGGCTTCCTACAGAGACCTTCGGGGCCTCTCTCCATCACGGACAATGTTGTTAATGGCTTCTTTGCCATTGACATTGTTTTGACATTTTTCATTGCATATCTGGATAAGAGCACGTATCTTCTTGTTGACGATCATAAGCAAATTGGTTTGAGGTACGCTAAAACGTGGTTGTTTTTCGATGTCATTTCTACCGTCCCTGCTGAGCTAGCTAGGAGTGTTCTACCTAAGGCTCTCAAAGAATATGGATACTTCAATATGCTTCGCCTCTGGCGTCTTAGGAGAGTCAGTAGCCTCTTTGCTAGGTAACTTTTTATCAATGTTTTACTTCAGTATACTTCATTTCAGACTCATTTATTGTTAATCATGTGTTATACAGGCTTGAGAAAGACAGGAATTTCAGTTATTTTTGGATTCGCTGTGCCAAGCTTGTATTTGTAAGTAGTTTAATCAATGATGTATCATTCATTTACTTGTTGATTTATTTTTCATCTCAAATATGCATCTTGTAATGTTTATTATAAAAAAATTAGGTGACTCTTTTTGCAACTCACTGTGCTGGCTGCTTCTACTATCTTCTTGCTATCAAATATCGTGACCCGAAGAGCACATGGATTGGTTCAGTCATGCCAGATTTCCCGGACGAAGGTTTATGGATTGGTTATGTGACTGCAATGTACTGGTCCATCACCACCCTTACCACCACAGGCTATGGCGATTTACATGCAGTCAACCTATCTGAGAAGATATTTGGCATTGTTTATATGCTCTTTAACCTTGGTCTTACAGCATATATCATCGGGAACATGACAAACTTGGTAGTTCATGGAACCAGCAGAACTAGAAAATTTGTGAGTAGTATTTCCTCGAATGCCAATTTAAGTATTTCTTCTTAATCATATTCTGTTGAAAGTTAGTGTTGGTTTTTGGCAGAGAGATACTATTCAAGCAGCTTCAAGTTTTGCTCACAGGAATCACCTGCCTCTTCGGCTTGAGGATCAGATGCTTGCACACCTAAGCTTAAAATTCAGAACTGACTCAGAAGGCTTGCAGCAACAAGAAATTCTGGATGTTCTTCCAAAAGCAATTCAGTCAAGCATCTCCCATTACCTATTCTATTCGCTTGTTGACAAGGTTTATTTGTTCCAAAGGGTCTCAAATGACTTGCTTTTTCAACTGGTATTTTCTTGAACTTTCTCTCATTTCTCTTATGTTCATTATAAGGATGTTTCCTTGTAATCGTAGCTGAACTCATCCTTGTTGGATGTTTGGATGACCTGAATGTTGGTTCTGATTTCAAGTCTCTAGGTTTCGGAGATGAAAGCAGAGTATTTTCCGCCCAGAGAAGATGTCATCTTGCAAAATGAAGCCCCAACGGACTTATACATTTTGGTGACTGGAGCAGTGGTAAGAGATCTTTTCTCTTATTTCGATTCTACAATTTGTCTACCAAATAGAATAATGTACAAAAGTTATGGCTTGATGAAAATAACTAATGCGACGATTTAATTTGGTGTATTCATTATAAACAAGAAAGATATGGAAAAGAGTCTGATTTTATTTCTGAGATTTTCATTAATAACTAAATTACAGATTGATATTCAAATCTTGGTGACAGGAAGTTATCTCACTCAGAAATGGAATGGAACAGGTATGTTAATCAATATGTTTGTTCACTAATACTACAAAATACCTATTAGAAATCTGTGGAAGATGAAATTTCATGAATATCACAGATTGTTGGAGAGTTGAAGTCCGGAGGTGTTTGTGGTGAAATAGGCGTTCTTTGCTACCGGCCACAACCTTTCACCATTCGAACTAAACGGCTTAGTCAGCTTCTGAGGTTGAACCGCACAGCATTTATGAACATTGTTCAAGCAAATGTTGGAGATGGAACCATAATAATCAACAATCTTCTTGAGGTAATCTACATTATGTTTTAGTCTATGTGCACTTGTTGAAGTTGAGCTTTTGCTCTTATTTTCATCTTATGTACTAGAAAAATGACCTAATCTACATTACTCTCTTTGTTGCTTTCACAGCGTATGAAAGAGAGGAAGGAATGCTGGATGGAAGGAATTGTGGAAGAAACTGAAGCAATGCTTGCTCAAGGAAGAATAACTATGCCTCTCAGCTTATGTTTTGCAGCAATGAGAGGAGACGATCTTCTATTAAATCAACTGCTAAGACGGGGTCTTGATTCAAATGAAGAAGACAGCAATAGGCGTACACCTTTGGTTAGTCCAGCAGCTTTAAGCATGTATACCTCTTATAAGTTTTCCTGAACTGAATGTCTTAGTTTCTGTGATTCAGCATCATGCTGCCTCGAATAACAGTGTCGATTGTATAGCTGTGCTTTTGGATCATGGAGCTGACCCGAATAAATCAGGTACTGATGTTTATTATGAGTTGCTTAGCTTTTTTTCAAATGTATTTAGATGAAATGATAAGAAAAAAAGAATGATTTGTCAGATTGTGATGGACATGTTCCACTGTGGGATGCCATGCTCGAGAAGCATGAAGCCACGATTAGGTTACTACTCGACAATGGCGCAAAGTTATCATTTGGCGATGTGGGTGCATATGCATGCTATGCTGTTGAGCAAAACAATCTAGAGCTGCTGAGAGATATAGTCAAGTACGGTGGAGATGTCACCCGCCTGAGTAGTTCAAAAACGACAGCACTCCACAAGGCCATTTCTGAGGAGAATGCAGAAGTAGTCAAGTTCTTGCTAGAACAAGGAGCCGACGCTGATAAGCCAGACCAGCACAATTGGACGCCGAGAGGACTGGCTGATCATCAAGGGAACAAAGACATAATATCTCTCCTGCCCCCAATTAAGAAAATATTAAGTGACAGAAATGATCAACAGTTTTCTGTTGTTTCTTCACCTCGGATGCAAGAGATGCATTCACTTAAAAAGTATTCAAGTGAGCCTATCATTCCTCCATTGAAAGAAGTGACCGTAGATTTTATAGATGCTGACTCCCCATCTCAGCATAGACGAAGGCCGAGTACCTACCACAACTCCTTGTTTGGGATTGTGTCAGCTGCTAAAAAACCAATTACAGGTAATCATTTTAAGCTAAGAAGAAAGAGTTATCTACAGCTAAATGTGTAGGAGGTTATAGGAAACATATTATGAAAAATAAGTAGCATTTGATGTTTAATATGAATAGTGAATGAAATGTTATGCAGGAGAAGGAAGTGTTGCTCCATCTCCAGTAAGTGCAAATAAGTTTAGCAGACAAAGTAGAGTGACCATCAGCTGCCCGGCTAGTGGAGATGATTCCTGCAGGCTTGTTCTGTTACCAGATACACTTCAAGAACTGCTCGATATTGGTGAGCACAAGTTTGGTGTCCGATCAACCAAAGTTGTCACCAAAGATGGAGCCTTGGTCGAGGACATGGCTGTAATCAGAGATGACGATCATCTCGTTCTTGCAAGCATCTCATGATTCGAGTTGTATAAATGTAGGAGCATCTTGTTTGTACTAAATTTGTGAAGAAGAGGAGCAGAATAGGAACAAATTTGCTTATGCTATATTTCTGGAATACATGTTTGATCAAACATACTAGCTAGTTACCAGATTGGACCAGAGAGATGATTTTCTCGAAGATCTAGGACCTCTAAATTTGTCAAACCACCTATATGGGAAAATATGGAGCCAGTTAAATTGTTGGTTTGTAGTCGAAGTCGCACAATAGATGCAAGCATTCCAATAGTTTTTGGTATTGCACCAGAGATATGGTTTTCTGCAAGGCCCAAGTCTTTCAAATATTGTAGATTCCCAATCTCAGAAGGTATAGTCCCTGAAAGTTGATTCTTTGAAATGTCTAATGCCGTCAAAATCTGCAGGTCTCCAATCTGGGGAGGAATAGGTCCTGAAAACTGGTTATTTTGCATAAAAAGTTGTTCAAGGTTAGACAAAAGTCCAATTTCTGATGGGAGTTTCCCAGTAAAATAATTATTCGACACGTCCAAAAGAAACCCTAATGCTGTCCAATTACCAATGAAATAAGGCGAGATGTCGCCAGAAAGACTGTTATAAGATAAACTAAGCTCAGATAATTTGAGTAAACCTGTGAGTGACAAAGGTAAGGGACCAGTAAGCGAATTGTCACTCAAATATAATTGTGTGAGATTAGTAAGCAAGCCAAGCTCAGAAGGAATGCTCGAATTCAGGTCATTCATACTGAGATCAAGCATTCCTAGATTTTTCAAGCGGCCTAATGATGGTGGAATGCTTCCTTCAAATGAATTCACAGACAAATCAAGTTCAACAAGATGAGTCATCTTACTCAAGAAACCAGGAATTGGACCGGTGAAATTGTTCCATTTTAAGTGGAGAAACTTGAGCTTTGAGAGAGAGGTAAAGTTTGGTGACAATGACCCTTCAAACAGATTGAAGCTAAGATCCAGGTGCTCAAGATAAACCAAATTGGCAATCATGGAATCAGGAATAAAGCTGATGAATCGGTTATCAGACAAGGCTAGAAAAGTGAGATTACGACAACCTGTTATGAAACCTTGAAATCCTGATGAGAGTCTATTGTTGGAAAAACTAAGGTAATTCAGCGAAATGATTCCTCGGAACTTGAACCAGTTAGTATCGTCAAAATGATTTCCACTAAGATCTAAAATCCTTAACTTTTGGAGATTCCCTATTTGATATGGAATAGAGCCATTCAAGAGATTACCAGACAAGCTCAAGTAGGTGAGCTCAGCCAGCATTCCAATCTCCATAGGAACAGCATGCTCCAACTGATTAAAGCTCAAGTCCAAATGCTCTAGCTTTTGAAGATGTCCAATATGATATGGAATTGCGGCCTTCAATTTATTCAGGCTCAGGTTTAAGAAGACGAGCTTCGAGAGGTTTGCAATGGAGGATGGGATGTGCCCTGTGAGCCTGTTCTGGCCGACATTAAAAACGGTCACATTTGGAAATGTAGCAAAATGAAATTGATCAAGAGTTCCAGAAATGTTTAGCCCGAAAAGGTTGATGTGGGAAACTGTAGCAGAATTGGTGCAGGAGTCCAGTTTCTGCACACATTTTTTGCATTGGTGAGAGACCATGAATCAAGAGTGCATGTTGATAGACTTGCTTTCCATTTTAGGAGGGCTTCTGCTTCAGTTCTTGCAGCAGAGGAACTGATGTTTATAAGCATAAAAGAAATGAAGGTTGCAAGAAATAAATTAGGCCACTCAAACTTCATCATCCTGATACAAAACCACTGCATCATTGATCAGTAAAATGATTATAACAAACTAATAAAATTTTGTGTGGCTTTAATTCTGACAATGACTACATTGTGGTGTTTCTTATTTATGCATATCAACCAAAGAGAAACTGAGAATGAAGGGTCGTGAAGTCAAGTCCATGGTCTGAAAATTTATAACTAGAATAATAAAAGCAACCAATATTCAAAACGAAGTTCAAAGTCTAGTGCCGTTTTGTAAGGGTCTGAAAATTTATTCCACGGCCATTATGACTATGTGAATGTGACTACATGAGTATTCATTTGCCGTATTTGAGGGTTTGAAAATTTAGGGTGCTGCTCCGGTTGAATATTTTATTATTATAATTCAAAATACAGTATGAATATATAAATATATCTTCACTCATTGGAAAACTAAACAATATTTAGGGGACCGTATTGTAATTTTAATAATATTTTAAACTATGATGAGTAAAATATCAAAATACGTATACAGTATACCACTTATTTCACGGCCATTATGAGTTATGACTATGTGACTACATGAGTATTCGTTTGCCGTATTTGAGGGTTTGAGGATCAATATAGCTATTGACGAAAGCTATTTTTGATGAATATTGAACCTAACTCTTCTCAGCTGCGCTCACCCTCCCCACTTCCATCATTGAATATATCGATCTTAGCTGAGAATCGGAAATACGTTCTAGCTAACAAATACTCATCTTAAATAAAGTGTTAGTCTATAATTCATACCCAGAAGTGAAAAACTTGAAAACAAGTCACTCCATTCGACGTTCTTAACAAGAGGATCAAATTTCTGTAGCAACTAAGTTGTAAAATTAGAAATTTGAACCCTCTTGTATAGAACGAAAGGAGGACTGGTAATATAAATAGCAAGGGTATTGAGATGGGTTCAAATTAAAGCGAAAGCATTGTGTTGATGTCCTCCTTTTTCCCAAGCACGTTTTTGCTCAAACCAAGTTGCAAGCTAGGCTCTTCCATGCGCTCCTTCCTTCTCATGTGTTCCTTTGGAGAAATAAAACAAAACCAAAACAATTCATCAATGTTAATGTGATGTTTAAACATATTGATGGTAAAACCAACTATATAAATACAAATTTTACTTATTTATCACACAATTTATATTAGATCTATTGTTTTCAATTTTAATGAATTTGTTAGAGTAAATTAATGAAGAAGTGAGTGGTTTTCAGTATATAAATTTGGTAAACTACTCCACACAAATCCAATTAATTTTACGATGGAATGTCACTGAATTTATATGTTGGATCTGTTAGGTCTATGTGCATTTTCACTTTCCAATTTATCGAGAACCTGTTATTCCCGTCAGGGTTTCTACTAGAATTGTCCTATTGTTTTGAACAAACAACTGAACAAAGTTTGTATAAAATTTGATTAGAGGCAAAGGAAACAAATAAGCAAGTACCTGGTGGCGCCTTTGAGTGACTAGAATATTTGATTGAACAGAATTCAAAGACCTGAATCCATCCGAGAAATTCCAATTGGAGTGCTGATGAAACTCAGGTGGCCGTCTTTTTTCATCAACAAAACTACCACATCCATGCATGCTTGAATTTATTATGAATTTCCCATCATTATTATGATTTTGCAACTTATCCTTATATTCATGTAAACACCTCCTGCATATATATGAAAATATAAAGATAAATAAATTTTCGTTTCCTTGAATATAAGTTTGATTTTCTTAAAGACTAAACACAGTTCAGTTAATTAAGGTCCAGCATTTTATTTAACGTACTTCAAGATATAACTGAAATGACTTTATTGCCTCTGCAAGTTAGCTATTTCCTCTGTTTCAGCTCAAAATGCACGTGCTCATATTCATTTAGTCAAAATTGAGTATTTTCAAGATTCAAATTAAATTATTATTATTAATCAAATATGATCATATGACATATTATTGTATTCGTAATAACGTCTATTTTATAGTGTAAGAAGTTCATCCTACATTACTACAGACAAATAAAAATATTAATGATCAAAATATTTTTGGTCAATCTAATAAAATCATTTTGTGAAGATTGAGCTATAACGGAGGGATCGGTCTTAAAAAAATAAAATATAAGAAGATTTTCATACTTTCATATAGTATATTCTGAACTATATGAATAAATTATCGGACCGCAAATAGGTCCACCGTTTGGTTTTAAAACAAGAGATTTGTAAATTACCCCGAGAAGTCGTATGAAGATCTAGAGCTGTAATTTACTCCAATATTAGCATCATTTTGATTCTGCATTTTACTCATAAAATAGCCCTTCTCCCGCATCTCTCTACTTGCTTCATGTATCACCAAAATTAAAATGAAACCATACATTACAAAAAAGAAGTATAATCCTACATATTAATTAAGAGGGGGAAAATAAGATTTCCAATCCTATATTTTTACCTTGCCCTCGTGAATCCAGTTTCTTGCTACGATACATCTGAAGAGAAATTAAAAGAAAATTAATGTGTTAAGATATTATTAATATAGGAGATATTTTTGATTTTCGTAATTTTTTACCTGCAAATGACTTTTAACGTGAGCAATGCTGAGGCCCCGAACATTCATTAGCTGAAGCACCAATTTTGGGGTTGCCCCTGCCATTATATCCACAGAATCATTCAAACTTTCACTTCATACTGATTTGTTGAAATAATTCTCCACATTATATATTTCTATATTCTCTTGGATTCCTTAACGAATCATTCAATCAATGTATATAATAACTTATAATTTCAATTTGAAAATAGCATATGAAAATATATATATAAATGGTTTGGATTTCAACTTACTTTGCTGGCCACCTAGTGTTTGAATAGCATGAACAAAAGAAAGATGAAGATCTGCTGTCCATCTCAGCCTTGGCAATGTGGATCTGTTATATCGACGAACTCTTTTCCCTTTGCCGGAATTATTACCGGAATTGTTACCGGAACCACTGATGCTCTCCTCGTGATCATCGTCGACGTTGCTGCAGCTGCTTGCTTCTTCATTCAAGTCTATGCTGTCCTGCAAACCACCTGAATCTTTTCCCTTTCTCCTTTCGTCACCTGACTCATATTCTTCACTACCCATCCTTAACTCTGATTATATATATATATATATATATATATATGGTCCAGATCCAGATCCCGATCTTAATAAAATAAAAGAAACAATAACTGGAATTATTGTTATAAAGATTTATGTAATATGCCGGAACTAATACCGCCAAATTTACTCTAAATTAACAATGACTCAAAAACAATATGTAAGGATCGGATTTCATTCATCATACGGATACATCATTTGTCTATGCATAGCAGTATAAATGAGTAAAATGGTTGTTTTACAGGGGACGGAAAATTGGATATAAATAGGAAGCTTTAGTTTTACTCCCATCAAACTGGTATCATAAAGATTGTTATATATTGTACTATTTACATATAACTACTATGTATTTGAGGGAAATTAGTCCTATATATATTCATAATAAATGGTAAAACTCATGATGATGGTTGTTACCTATATAAATAAATAACGGTACAATAATCATGATATACACTTATTAATTTTTACTACCTGTATGACTAAAAAACTCAAAAATATTCTATTTTTTGTAATCTATTCTTTTGCCATATTGATCATTTAATAGATGGTTTATTTTTCTCTTATACTGTACAAGAACATTCCGTCTGTTCATACTCATACACAAAAATATTCAGATCTACAGAATGAAAAGAGAAATATATATATATATATATATATATATATATATATATATATATATATATATCATGAGTACGCGCGTAGTTCTCATCAGCTTAGCATTTATTTGGTTATAATCAACTAGTTGGCTTAAACCTAGAATCTAACAAATCAGTCGCTGATGAAAGTGGCTAGGATATTTATATAATCGCTAGAAATTAATGATCATGGTGATCGAAGAAAAGAAACAAATCAAAGGATTTTGTAATCCTCTCCTTGAATCTTAAAAATCATGGTTTTTCCGGAAAGTTTTGATCATCCTAGCTAGCTAGCAGACTATGAAGCCTAACAATCCCTCTTGCTTTCTTTGGATTTCCTATACCTAATGATGAAAGAAGAAGGAACGAAGATTTCAACTTACACAACGCAGAGCTTATGATGATGAACCCTAATCGATCGGTCTTCTCAGCTTTCCCAGCTATTGATCGATCGGATCCAGCTAACCAAGACCTAATGATCTTTACTTTCTTTGCTGAGAAAACCACAGGTCTTCCTGGGTCAAGAAATATACAGAGTAAGAAAATAATGGTGGGATGGAAGAAGAAGAAGCAAAAGGAAGGGTTCTTAAAATATCTGTTGTGTTTTAGTCCAAAACAAGTAATATAATGGTAAGACTGTAAGAGGAGTGACAGTTTGTTTGATTGAAATTTCAAATAGTAGAATAATTTATGGAAAAAATTCAACGACGGACAATCCATTTGTACTCTTAACAATGCCATATAATTCTTGCATTATAATTATATGGGTACGTACAGATGAGACCGGTCCCTGCTGGCTGATTGGTAGAGTTCATCATGTCACTAGGCTTTAAATCTGTTTTTCTTTTCTTCAAACAAGAATATCAATCGTCATCCCAAAATCTGATAATATTGCGGTCAAACCTCTATATTAATTTCCTTTCATTTTATATATGCATATATGTATATGTATATGTATGTATACGCACTACTACAAAGGGTAGATGCAAGACACATATTTAAGACGTTTAAGCCTGGCGCGTTTTTTTACGCCTTGATTGAAAGTAGCGAGCTCGCTATCATCTCAAGCTAGCAAAAAAAAATTACATTCAAGACGGAAAGAAGCATTTAAAGGCGGAAATGGGTTTTGACGTTAAAAAATGCTTGACCAAGGCGGAAAAAATGTATCCGCCTTAAATTGAATTGGTTGTTGCGATCTCATAACCTTTGTAGTAATATAAACGTGTCCGTAGCGATTTCGTAGGTTAGCTCGTTAGTTGTAGGTTTGTGCGTTGCGATCTCGTAAGCTTTGCTAAACCCTAATTTTAGCAGGCGAGGATGTGGGAGATGTCGTAACTGGGACGGTAGTGTATTGCGTTTGATGTTACGGTATCGCTTATGTGCACGTCAAATTTGTCATTGTTCAATGTACAGTGCATGTGAGGGTGATTGAAATGTTACGAGTTCGCTGGCTATCCAAAGGTGTTAGCGACGAAGTAGCGATATCGCAAGCGCGTCTTTATGGGTCACAGATTTAAGCTGAACTGGTCGTTCTAACTCCAAAAACAAAAACTTTAAAAGGGTCTAAACAGGTGGGTATTGAAGGGTGATCAGTTGAAGTGTTCTCGGAGGTCTCATTGTTCCCGTGTTGGTGTAGGTAAGGTTTAACTTGCGTAATGTACTGGCTTGTCTCTTGATTTTGGTTGATTTTATGCATAATTTTTGGTTGCATTTTGGTTTATCTTGGTTGTTTTGTTAATGCAGTGTGTAGTTTATGTGTTGATCATCTAAAGTCAGTGGGTTAGTAGTATTGTGTAGCTGTTTGTCTGATTTGTGAATTATGGACCGCGAACGAATAATGAAGGAGAATGCTCGATTATCGAAGGAGTACTTAGATTTGGTTGAACAGTTCTTAGATGTTGGGTTGCGACATTGTAGACAGAACAGCATAGGAGGGGTTAGATGTCCATGCAACAAGTGTAGAAACAACGCCATATTTGAAGATATTGTTGTCGTGCGTGAAAATTTAATTTGTAAAGGTTTTGACAAATCCTACACAGAATGGGTTTGGCATGGGGAAGGCCATTATGGAAGTGACCAGGTGGAGATGGAGGAGGGAAGCGCCGAGGAAATCTTGCAGTATAATGAACAGCTTTCAGACATGTGCGACGATGTTGTTATGGAGTTTGTTGGGAAGAAAAGTATGCTGGAGGCAATGTATGACGATAAAAAGACAAGCTTATATGTTGGGGCTAAGCATTCTAGACTGGGAGCAACATTGTTGTTAATGAACCTAAAGGCAAGGCATTGTATTTCTGATAAAAGAATGACGGAATTGCTAGAGTTGGTTAAAGAGTTACTTCCTCAGGACAACTTATGTCCTGACAGGGTTTATGCTGCGCGGAAGATATTGTATCCTATGAGCATGGAGTTTACTAAGATTCACGCATGCCCGAATGATTGTATGTTGTATAGGGGGATTGTTGATTCCTTGAGGGATGGTTGCAAGGTATACGGTGAGTCTAGATGGAAAAAGAAGGAGGGAAAGGTCGAGGTATGTGGAGAAATAGTGACAACATCGACAAAGCAAGGTCCTGCTAAGGTGATGTGGTACATGCCCTTGAAACCGAGATTGACGCGTTTGTATGCCAATCCAGTTGATGCAAAATTGTTAACATGGCATGCCGATAGGGTTCGAGAGGAAGATGATGATATTATATCCCACGCTTCTGATGGTGATCAGTGGAAGAAGATGGATGCTATGTACCCAGAATTTGCTGACGAATCTAGACACGTGTGCTTAGGACTATCTACTGACGGAATGAACCCTTTCGGGAACATGTCTAGCACCCACAGTTCATGGCCAGTGATGCTTGTTATTTATAATCTACCTTCATGGTTGATGATGAAACAAAAGTATGTGCTTTTGAACACTATGATCTCGGGGCCTAAGCAACCTGGCAATGACATTGATGTATATCTAGCACCTCTTGTTGAGGAGTTGGAATCCTTGTTTAAGCATGGGATTCATATTCCTGACGGAAGTCGAGGGGACGCGACATTCCAACTTAAAGCCATGTTGATGTGGAGTATCAATGATTTCCCTGCTTTGGGTAACCTTGGAGGGTGTTCTGTGAAAGGGCATTTTGCATGTCCCGTTTTTGAGAGCCATACTAGTCATTGTCAATTAAAGCACGGTGGTAAGCCTGTTTATCTAGGTCATAGACGATTTCTACCTAGAAGTCATCCGTGGAGGAGTGCAAAGAAGTGGTTTAACGGTCAGGAAGAGTATGGTTTTGCCCCAGTCCCACTATCAGGTACTGAAATATTGGAAAAGGTAGCGGGCATGGAGTTTGTGTTGGGAAAGGGAAAAAAACGCTCAAACTACGATTTGGAAGAAATGTTCGATTTTTTTCAAGCTCGATTATTGGGAGCACTTGGATGTGCGCCACTGTCTAGATGTCATGCACATAGAGAAGAATGTATGCGAAACTTTTGTTGGGACGCTATTGAATACACCGGGCAAGAGTAAGGATGGATTAAAAAGTAGAAAGGATTTAGTCAATCTTGGCATAAGGACGTCACTTGCTCCCGTTCAAGAAGAAGCAGGTACGACATACTTACCACTTGCTTGTTATTCCTTGTCATCTGAGGAGAAGGAGAGTTTTTGTAGAACTCTAAAATCAGTAAAGTTGCCTTCTAAATATGGTTCGAACATTAGTAGTTGTGTATCTACCGCCGAGTTGAAATTAGTGGGAATGAAGTCGCACGATTGCCACAACCTGATGCAGGATTTGAATGTCATTGCTCTGAGAGGTTGCTTGCCTTCTCAAGTTGGAGACGCAGTTGCAAGGCTTTGTTATTTTTTTAAACAAATATGCCGCAAGAGGGTAAGCCGTCGTAAGCTGGATGAATTGCAGGATATGGTAGTTGAAGTACTGTGCAGGCTAGAGATGTATTTTCCCCCTTCATTTTTTGACATAATGATTCATTTGATAGTTCATTTGGTGCGGGAGGTGAAGCTGTGTGGACCGGTGTACTTGAGATGGATTTACCCATTTGAGAGGTACATGAGCATTTTCAAGCATTTTGTTAAGAATTGTTATCGACTAGATGCCAGTATAGTGCAGCGATATGTCGCGGAAGAGGTAATAGAATTCTGTACCAACTATTTACAGGATGTACCTACTATAGGACTGCCAGTCTCCAAACACGATGGTAGATTGGATGGTGTCGGACTACGCCATAAGTCTAAATTTAGACCTTCTTCCGATGAAATATCTACAGCACATCTGTACATTCTGCGCAACCATCATTCAGTGAGTCCTTATGTTGATGTTCACCTTAATGATATTAGGTCAGCACAACCGAGCTGGTCGGAACCTAGAGTCCTAGAAGCTCATTGCAGAGACTTTACTAGTTGGCTCAAAATACATGTGCAGAATGGTGGTGAACACCCCGACGTTGTAAAATGGGTTGCCAATAGACCCCTAGGCACAGTTACGTCGTTTAGCGGGTATGACATCAATGGATACACGTTTGGTACTAAGTGGAGTGATGATAGGTCCGCAACCCAAAAATAGTGGGGTATCAGTACCTGGAGAGGGTGATAATGGTTTTTTTGGTACCATTACTGGTATATGGGAAATGGACTTTGTTCATGCCCGAATCGCATTGTTTAAATGTGAATGGGTAGATCAAGGTGAAGGGGTGCGCACAGAGGATTTAGGCATGACTCTAGTTAATAGATGAATTCTCGGGTCTAGGGATGATCCATTCATCATGGCGGCTCAAGCTCATCAGGTATTCTATGTGGAAGATCCAACTAATGCTCGATGGGAGATCGTTGTTGATGGTAAGAAAACATTCATCTATGGTGATGGCTTGTTCGACGATGACTCCACTGTTTCTACCGACACCATTCCGCCCTCGGTGTACGAAACTCTGGAGGAGGATGATGACATTGTTTGTGCGTCGGTGTGCAGAATGGATCATGAGGAAGGCATGTGGATTAATCATGCGGGGAAAACTACAAAGAGGAAGGGGAGGCAACCAAAGAAGAAGAAGACTAAAAAGAGTAGAAAACAAAAGTAGCTATTTGATAACCATTGTTTTTGAATATTATGCTGTATTTCATGGTTCATGTAGTTAAATTTTGATTTAATTAATTTGAGTACACTAAATCTTCTAATTCTAAAAAATTTGTACACTGCTGTAGACGTGGCGATACCGTAACGAAACACGCTAGAAACCAATGCATGTTAACTTGTTGCGTTGCGATTTCGTAACCTTGGCGAACCGGTTACGCTTTCGCAACAAAAAGCTGAAATTCGCAGATGAGCTTCTGTCTCTTGAGTCTGACAGGTTACGATCTCGCTTGATGGGAAAAAATTTGTATACATTTGATTAACTTGAAACTAGCGAAATCGGTAGTAGCTCGCCAGCTGAGTAACTTGATACTGGCGAGCTCGCTAGTATAAAGCCACATACCAAAATATTAGATTTAACTCCTTAGTAAAGTGGTGTTATATTTTGAAAATTTAGCCACACTAAATAAATAATAGAAGTTTAAATAATCAAATATACATAATAAAATAGATGACATTCAAATTCAAATATTCTTTGCAATGTTGTTAGAGAAACTGATAAAAACAAATTGAAAATGAAATTGTTTGGATTTGAGTACAACTACTAGCCAACATGGACGAATGCAAATCTAATCATCATTGCTAGGAGGTGGTGTCTGTGATGGTGCTGGTGGATCCCCCTTCGCTTTTTTCCTCGCACTAGCCCTTTCAATACCACGTATCACCTTCTCCGTTAACCAATTTGCGTGATTGATTTTGGCCATCTTATCCCTGAAAAGATCGACCGTGTCTTCTACACCCTTGTAGTATGCCTCTGAGGGTACACCTATTCATGTAAGTGAATGTAAAAAAGGGTGAGTATAGCAAATAAATTGTATAAAACAGAAATTAAACTGTAAGGGTATGGTGTGGCTAACCTTCGACGTTCTCTCTGACTTCTTCAGGATTAAACTGTAGCGGTTTCTTGGGTCCATCCGCTACTTTCTGCCACACACCATCAATCAACTCAAACTTACCTTTCCTCTCAAAATATGACATCGTATAGAAGCAACACTCCTGGGCTATTGGAGATAATTTTATCTTGGGATGCACTGAGGTAAGAAATATGGTTATGAAATTACCGTAAGGGAGCTTCTTGACTGTCCTATTATTTTCGACCACACTTTGTCTCATGTAGATGCAGTACAATAATCTATTTGTTAAATATCCATCATGATATTCACTCAGGTAGAGTACATCTTTGTACATAAGCAGTATGACATAACTCTATGTAAAACATCAATAATTCGGTTTAAATTTTTAAACGCAATATCATATTCTTAAATATGTACATTTTATATCCAAACAGTATAATACTCAATTTGGAAAATATCAAACATCACATTATGTCAAGCAGAGTACATCTTAGTACATCAGCATGCAATGTTATTAAGCAATACTCGGTAGTATGATGAGTGATGACAGTTGGTGAGTGAACGTGTGCATGATACTTTGTATAATTCAAGAATCGTGCTTGTAATCACATAAATGAGTTGTAATAAACTAAGTATCTCTAATGAAATGCACTTGAACTGCGCATATATATATATATATATATATATATATATATATATATATATATATATATATATATATATATGTAGTTCATGTGTGAAGCTCTACTATGCTGTTGTCTCTAAAGGTAAGCGATGGATAGCGTTTTCAAGCGTACACATGATGTGTAGAGTTTCTTATTGTCTTACTATTAAAGACTAAGTTTCTTAAAACTCTTTCAAATTATGTAATTGCAGATTAAGTGACCAAATCCCTATCCCGTTCTACATGAGCATACGACGGAACAAATGAAAATTATTCTTAAAATAGAATGATTAGTGTCTTATACCATCATTTCGTTTAAATCGTGATTTAAAAATGTATGAGTGCCTTTAAAAAACAAAAAAAATCTTAAGTAGGGTTCTAGCGAGCATTCGTAGCGACGTCGCAACATCCTAGTAACATACTTTATGTCAGCTTTTCAGTTACGATGTCGCTAGAAGGATAAAATAGAGCATAAAAGGCAATCACATGAGCACGTAACGACTTTGTAAATAGCCACGTCTGGCGTAACGAGAGAGTTCCGATTTCGCAACAAGGTAAGCTAGAATAAAGTAAACACGTTATAGAACAAAAAAACACTACACTTTTGGCATCTTATCCTCACTTCTTACGGGTTTCATCTCCAAAAGTTCAAACTTTTGCACATCTTCTCAAATCTCCTCAACTTTCTTCACATCAAATCTCCATTACCCATCTCATACATCTTCTCACATCAATTGTGTCAAAACAAAGTGGAACTAGCCACTAATTGCATGCAAAAGATTGGTAAGTTTTGCAATAAATTCTCAACCACATTTTTGCCTATAGTTTTTTCAATTAATGTCAATCTTTATTTGTTCTTGTTCAATTTGGTAACATCCTTTGTTATGGGTAGGAGAGGGACAAACAAGGTAGACCATCCCCAACCAAAATAATCAATTCTACCGACACAACTTTGTCATATACCAAAGGTACGATTTTTTCCATTCTTATTTGCTAAAAATTTGATTTTCTTGTACATAGTGCCTCAATTTATCATGTTATTACTAAATATCATGTCAGAAGCATGTCCTGAACGAAAATCAAGATTTTCTTTTAAAATTCTCCATAGCTTGCTTAGCCCTAAATTTTAGGATTATGAAATATAATGTTTTTACTACAAAGTACAACTTTGATTTATTAGTATTGTGTTAGTCATTAACAAATTTCAATATACAAAGGAAGCTTAATGGAGAGCCCTTCAAGTTCCATTAACTCCGACTCAAGTGGGGGGGAAAATGTTGTTGGCGGTTCAAGTGAGGTTAGAAGACAACGAGAAGTGACTCGCGCATCGAAAGAAGCTCAACTCCTCACACATTGTCGCGAATTAGAGATTAGGATCGATAAAAAAATACTAACACATGTCAAGTTTAATGACATTGGTGTTGTTATTTCACCCGACGATGATGCCGCGCGATGGTCGAGTTGGTGTGCTAAGACGGGTAGGATACGCACACCATTAGACACAACGGATTGGAGGCTACTAAGCATCGACATCAAAAAGGATATATGGAAGGAATGCAAGGTTAGTGTGGTACTTGTTATTTTTAATTTCAATTGAAAATTGTGAGTGTAACTATTTTTATGATCACATTTGTAGCGCCCCTTTATTATCGAGGCAACATCCTATGATCAAGTGAAGAAGAAGGCTCTTCAAATCGCATCAAAAGCTCATCGAGAACAAAAATATACCCTTGCCAAGGATTATATCAAACCGAAGGGCACGAGGTTTGGGGAAGATCCAAGTACGCGTTACAATCACATTGTAACCCTTACTTGGGAGGCATTCAAGAAACGATGGTTAGAAAATGACGCAAAGGTTAGTTTACTTACTACATCTTGCAATAATAGTGTCATGCAAATTAGCCAAATATTTTTGTTTCGGTTAGTGCTTTATTCCTAAAATAACATAGAATTTTTAAAAGGGTTTGGGGGATAGGAAGCGCAAAGCCAGTGCTGATAATGTTATGCCTTACACCGGGGATAGGGCGGGGTACTTGGGTGTGGGGAAGAAGACCTCAAAAAAAAACATGAAACCGAGGTGAAAGAGCTTGTGGATGGGGGCATGGACGCGGAAGTGGCGAACAAGCTAGTCATTGCCGAAGACCCTACAACATATAGTAGACAACAATTATTCGTCTTGGGTAGAATTAAAAAAGACGGGACTTTCTCAAGTGATGAGGCAAAAAGGGTGGCTAATCGAGTGGTACGCTTTACCTAATACGCCATACCATGTTCCATTTTAGTATCTACAATCACACCATCAAACACAACAATTGATTACGATAATAACTTTTCATTTACTATACTACGTTTTTAGGACGAGGTCGAGCGTGAAGTTGAAGAAGGCTTGTTCATCCCTGTCGGTAAACACGATGTGCTACGTAGGGCACTTGGGAAGGCCGAGCATCCGGGAAGAGCTAAGGGAATTGGTGGTTATGTTACTCAAATAGAGGCATTTGGTATCAAACGTAGTAGCAAAGACCCTAAACCATCCAAACTCCAAATAGCATTGAACCAAGCCAAAAAATCCGACCAAGAGGTCAAGAAATTGAAAACAATGTTGGCCAATATATGTTCTTTTATAAAGTATCCTCTTCCATCCGATTTTTGTGACACCGATCCAATCAATGGACCCTCGTCTAGAGGTTCACATCCTTCCCCACCACAACATGAGATTGACCAACCTATTTTTGACCAACCTATTTTTGACCAACCTATTGTTGAACCCAACAAGGAAATATGCACACCTTCGGCCCTATCAAAGAGCAAGTTCACATACAACCATCCGATCCCAAATTAAAGGTACGTTTAATTACTTGCACCTCAATCAAATGAATAATTCTACACAACTCATGATTATTGATATTTTTTAAATATACTCATCCTACATATGTCTAATTCGACCTAATTAAACATGCCTTATTTGTATATTAGAACTCCCCTTCTTGCAAGTTGTACGCTGAATGTGGGATGAATTCTCAACCCCGCCACGTTGCAATGGGAAATTCATATCCTGACATGGCACTACATCATGAAGCCAAAGTACCTATTGGTTTCGTTAGGATTTCTATACTACATGTGTTAGTCGAGGATGCGTTGGTACCGGTCGCGGATCAAGAGTGCACGACAGTGGGTAAAGGTTTGGGCCGTTTTTTTGTGTGGCCCAAATGGTTGGTCGTTGATGTGAATTCTAATTCTATCCCAATTAATAAAAACACACCTTCACCCGTCGTAGACCAGCTAGATTTTTCGGTAGCTAAGAAACTGATGTCGGTGGGAGAAGTTGGATTCATAAAATCACTCTCGGGATTCCTTCGCACGTTTTATGATCTGGTGGGCCACCATAGTCGGGATTCTGTTTACTATTTCTACTCCAATAAACAGGTGTTCGGCGAAGCGAGGGAATTAGTCATTCCATGGGAAGACTTTGCCCTTTTCTGGCACTATAAAACCCTTCCCGAAACAATCCTTATACTACATCAAATGTAAGCTACTTGATCTCATCTCTTCTATCGTATTGCAAGTTACGAATTTTCATGTACTTGTGCACTATTATACGTTCATATCCCATCTATTGTTTATTTAGGTACATGCAATGCCTTGCTCTAAATGCAAAGACTTTCATTGGGTTTTTGCACCCAATATGCTTGCACGAAATGAATGAAAGTAATCAATCACGACTTGCTTATCTCTCTAAGATCCTTAGTGACAAGACCAAGACAATTTACATAGGCTCATATCTAGAGGGGTTAGTTTTCTTTGTTACAATTGGATATTTGCACTTCATAAACATTATAATCTTCGAGACGGGTTCTTACATTTTCATTTCTTAAAATATGTAGCGGCCATTGGAGTTTTGTAGCTATGATACCATCGTTGAAGCGAGTGTATTGGATGGACCCGCTACACTTTGGTCCATCTACAAAATTTGCAGATTTATTAGAGGTTGCTATGCATAGTGCACATGACGACACACTACTTCCCTTCAACCTTATACAGATTCAGGTGACAGTACAAATCCAATGCTCATTTATTTCCACTATGATTTCATTTCAAATCATTTGTTATACTTCTTCGCTTTCAGCACCGAAAGCAATTGTCAAATTGGGAGTGCGGTTACTATATGATGTTGTACGCAAGCGAGTGTGTAGCTGGCCTTGTTCAAGATAATTTGGAATTACATCGCGTAAGCATTCTTATAACCTACTTATTGTACCTATTACTATCTGCGTTGCATTCAATAGTATAAAAAAAACATTTCATATTCTTAGATTATCGAGGAAAATCATCCACCGTACACCAATAAGGAGTTGGAGGATGGTAGAGATGCGTTGGCTAGACACTTGGTCCTTATTAGATCTCGGTACATCTCTAGGCCTCACATTCCCAATAAAAGCTAGTTTCTTTTTTTGTCAAATGGATGCATATACTTTTGAGTTCCATTACTTCCATAAGTTTATAAAGTGTGGCTTGATAGTGTTTCATGTTCATGTTTTGTGCTTAGATACCATGCATCTTGCAATTGACAGCTTAGACAATTAAAATGAAACCCAATTTTAGTGGAAATGGGTGGAAATGGCTCAAATCCTATAATTTTGTGACACTTACGAATTCCCTGCGAGATCGTTACCTCTCTCACCCGTAACATTAAAATAGTTGTGATCATCTTGTACTATCGCTACTTCAATCGCCCGAATTATATTTCTGAGCTTAGTTTTTGCGCACTCGCTACCCAATCGCTCGTTCTTCTCTGCCTCTCCAATCTGATCTCTGTCGAGGTCGTAACAATACACGCCAAAACCAGGCGAATGTCTAGCTTACTCGTAACGTCATTTTTTTTCTCGCTCACCCGGTGCTAAAACGTCGTTGTTTAATGGTTCTGAGCTTAGTTTTTGCGCCCTCGCTACCCAATCACTCGTTCTTCTCTACCTCTCCAATCTGATCTCTGTCGAGCTCGTAACCATACACGCCAAAGCCAGGCGAATGTCTAGCTTACTCGTAACGTCAATTTTTTTTCTCGCTCACCCAGAGCTAAAACGACGTCGTTTAACGTTAGCGAGATTAGTAGCGAATTCGTTACTACACACATAAGCGATTGTCTTACGATATCGTTAACTCTCTCGAACCAACAACTTTTATTATATTTTTATAATATGATTTTCACAATTTTTATATTTTTACAATTTTTATGAAAAACAATTGTTCGGTTGCGACCTCGCTACGGTGTTACTAGCGAGTAGCTAGTGGCTGTCGTAACCTGGCTCGTTTGGTTTAACTTGGCTTGTAACGAGTTCGCTACCTATGACCGAGCGATTCGCCTATATTTGTCGTAACCAGTCTCGTCAGCAGATAAATATATGACAAACTAGGTTCACTTACGAGATCGTAACTACTATTAGCGATCCGCACGGTGGAAGTCGTAACCAGTCTCGTACACATTCATAACAGTCTAGGCTTTTCAATGTAGCGAACTCGTTAGTATTTCATCTGGCGATCCGTAAGCTGCTGTCGTAACATAACAATCAACCATTTGTTTGGGACTAGCGTTTACTAGTTACGGTCTCGCAACGAGCCAATTCATATGATACAGACTTTCACGCTAGCGAGTTCGTAAGCCTTTAGCAAGGCGTATAAGCCTACATCCAAGGCGGAAACAAACGCCTTAAACCCAAAAACATCTAAGGCGGAAGAGGAACCGCCTTAGATGATTTTTCTCATTCAAGTCACTACCAGAGAAGGCATTTGTTTTCTGCCTTAACCAATGAAGGATGAATTGCCTTAGATGGCTTGATATTCTAGTAGTGACGGACTATAACATTTTACCTTTTTGAAAATAAATTAACTTTCATATAGAATTCTAGAAATAATTTAGAAACGAATGATGAAACGAATGATAAGAAATTTGGAAGAGTATTCCAAGCGTTAACTAAAGAGTAACTCATTTTTAGAAAGTTTGGTAGTTTCTTATCGTTTTTTATTTATGAATAAGTGTGCAATTTCCATACAAAATAGTAGATTCTTCACATTGGTTTTTATAGTGATGATATTTTTTTATCTAAACTCTTATTCAATCTGTAATGAGATTCAGTTATCTTAACTCGATCTGATTTTTGAATATCATGATTTCGTATTTTTGATGCATATACGATTTGAATAAAGATGTTTACGCTTGAACGATATATGTCAACGTGCTTGTAGTATTGTAGATATTGAAAATTCCTGACTAACCTCAAAGAAGTAAGTCAAGTGTTCATCACAGACGGAACGATCGATCCAACATTGCAGTTATATGATAAAATTAATAAAAATAAACAAATTACATTTTAAATACTCAATAAAAAGACCAAGAAGATGGAAAATTTGGTTCTTCAGCTTAGAAATTCCCTTTGATACGTTACATTTTCTTGAATATCAACAATATATAAGTTACCAAGTGTTTTCATGAAAGCAACATTTAAAATAAAAATGTTAATTTTCGTACAAAAAATACTGTCAACCCAACTTCAGAGGGAGACATTGAGATGATTTAAAACCATTTAAAATTGCAATATATACATGGTTGGCTTGACAGTTTGTTTTAACAAAAGAATTAGGATGTGGTTCTCTCTAGGTTGCTTGTGAATATATAAATCGTTTGACCTTTGTTGAGGACTCAGCTGTGTGGTTTAATATTTATTGTTTGTTGAAAAATGTCTCCTTTTTTAATCAATGCTGTACATTTTGTTCTACACTGGGAATTCTTTTCTTCATGATGACAGATCACAATTTGGGTGTAGAAATTTGAAACCATATGATGATCATTTTGGAGTGTTTCTTCTACATTATTTAATGACCAGTTGTACGATACAGCTTATATTCCAACCAACTATGTAGAAAATATACATGCATTCATCACAATCTTCACAAAGCGGGCGTACACCAAACGAGCCAAATCTTGCAGCAAAAAGCCACTTTGAAACGTCAAAATCTGTGCATTCACAAATATTAAGGGCACCCTCTCATGGAGTGTAGAATTTCTGTTGTATTGCATTTGGGTGACAGAAGATATAGCTCCATTTGATTAGTTTATTGGATATATATATATATATATATATATATATATATATATATATATATGGAAAACCATTTAGAGTGGGGAGAATTATGTTAGTCTTTCCAGACCTATAAAAAGACAGAAAAAGAGTAAATTTTATGGACCATACCTTAAAAAAGGCCAGTGTTAGGTGCAGGGACAATTTGATTTTGCAGGTCTGAAAAAGATAAAATTACCCTCATTTTTACACTATTACCTAGACCTGCATCAGCAAACCAGGGGTATTTCAAGTCATTATCAGACCTGCAAAATCAAAATGTCCCAACACCTAAAATCCACGTAAAAAAAAGGCAGGGTTTTTGAGCTTGAGCTCCAAAAGCATATCAATGCTTTTGCAAAAGAATAAAGACATAGGAGATCTAAACAAAAGAATATTAGGTGTGATTTTTCATTCTCAAAGCATGTGAGATAATTGTTAAACAAAATTCAAAGCGGTATTAGGAAGAAAAAACATCAAACACTAAAATTGTGTAGATATGAGTTCTTGTGTTGTCAAAGGGCTGCATTTTCCTGCTATGCGTAAGAAGCTGGTGGTGCCATGTGTGAGTGCATTAAAAATCACAAGTAAATGATGTCCAGTGTCAAATGCATGTTGGTGCTCTTCCTTCCATTTCGCGGTTGGATTTTACAGTTCCTGAAATGGCAGAGTCTAAAACAAATGAGTAGTATCAAACACTAGGGGTGCAATTTAAGTGTAGGTGTGCCAGCTTAATTTATCAAGCATGTAAAGTTCTCTGCTTGCAGCAGGCAATGATAAGATAGTATCAAAAAGTGCCGACTGTTTATGAGAAATAACATGTTTAATCATTACAAAATTACCCTCGCTAAAAAGTGAATTAACTCAGCTTCTGACAAAGCTCAGTTTCTGATTAGTTTATTGGATATATATTTAATTATTTTAAAACATGTAAATTAATCGCCATCTCATCTTTAGAGACTCGATTTCCTTGCTCGTGTTACATTATACTTATATGTTATTCCTTCCATTCTATGTATCAAATCACACACTTTACCGTTTACATTGATTCATGACATGAGATATACAAGATAATGTAAGCGAAAAAGTTTCTTACGAGACTGTAGCATTAGCAGTTATTACTATCAGGGTCTATTTAGTACAACTTATCTGAATATTTTTCAATTTAGTTCAGTATTTTTCAGTTCAGTTTAGTTTAATTCAGTATTTTTCAGTTCAGTTCAGTACTTTTCAGTTCAGTTCAGTTAAGTGCATTATACATTTATTTTTTTAAAAAAAATTGCATGTTAAATATTCAGTTCAATTCAACCCAATTCAAAGAAAATATAACATAATTTAATTCAGTTAAGTGAAAATATAATTTAATGATTTTAAGTTTATATTTAAAAATTCAGTTCATTTCAGTTAACCGTAATTCAATTTAGTTCTATTTTATATCGGTTTCTCTACCATTAGAGATTGCCAAATTCTTGTTGCTATATCCATTTGATTTGGTTGCATTATTCATTCAATTTCAAACAACACATTGATTTGTTTCTTCAATTTCTTGTTCAATTAAGTTCAGTTCAATATATTTTAGTTCAATTTAGTTCAGTTCAATGTGATTCGGTTCAATTTAGTTTAATAAGTTAGGTCCAATTTGTTAAGTTCATAACTGATGAAATATGATTTGGTAAAATTTTGTTAATTTTATTACATCAATGCATACTTTTGTAAGTTTAGGTTAATTAAGTTCGGTTTAGTTCAATTCAGTTTGCTTCAATTCTTTTAAGTTTTTCAATCTAGGTTCGATTTATAAAGTTTGGTGCTAATAAACATGATTTGATAAAATATTGCATAATTTGGTCATATCAATACATTGATTTTTTTCATTAATTCAGTTCAATAAAGTCCAGTTCAGTACTTCAGCTCAATTTTGTTACATATCTAGGATCATTTAATAAGTTCGGTTCTGATGAATTAGAATTTGATAAACTTTAGTTAATATTGTTATATCAATATAGTGATTTGTTCCTTTTAAGATGTTTTGTTCAGTTAAGTTCAATTCAATATATTTTAATGGCTGTTTTTGTAATCAAAATTTTGAACATAAAATTTATTTTATAAAAAAATTAAATGAATTTTAGTTCTTTTCGGTTCAGTTCAGCCCAGTTCAGTATTTTTCAGTTCAGTTCAGTATTTTCAATTCAATTCAATTCAGTATTTTTCAGTTCAGTTCAGTTCAGTTCAGGCGTATTAAACAGACCCTCAATCACACAATAAGTACTCCCGTGACAAGCTAAAATGGGTACAATTAATTTGACTCGATATTTTTTCTAAATCATGTTTTTTTTTTTTTTTGAAAGATTCCAAATCATGTTTATATATTAACTGATGATAAAATAATTATATTTTCAAAAACGTATGTTACTAGAAAATTTAAAATATATTATATAACGATGTTACAATATTATTATTTATATAATATTAAAATTTAAGGTAAAAAACTATAAAAACTGATAGTAAAGTGTCAATGTTGTATGTTACTCCCTCCGCCGTCTTATATTAAATTGGAAAAGAGAATACACAATCCACATATATTTGACTGTAAATATCCTTAATTATATCAAATTTAAAATACATAAAAATATGTTACTTGAATATTATAAGTTACGATTAAAAACTAATTACATCATATATAATAATATTAATATTAGTACATTAATCAAATACATGTGATCATTGTTTAACGATTTGTGAGGAAGTTTTTATTAACGATATGTGAGTAAACAATCTTATTGTTCTTTATTAATTACTTGGTTTAAGTGGTCCAATACATTGTATAACTTTGGATAGAAAATTCTAACCTACAAAACATTTTAATAAGGGTTAACGGTATGTTTTAGCTTTGAAATATGGTTAATATGGACCTGTTCAATTGTGCATGGCAGGCCCCTTGACTTCTGAATTGGAGTCATTAATTTAATCGTGAGTTGGAAACTTTCAAGTTTCAAAAGTTTGGAAGACGATGAAAATTGATCGGTGTATAAATGAATTGGAGTCAAAATTAAGTTTTTTTTTTTTTTTTAATATTGTAGTATAATGAAGAAAATGAAATTTTAGGTTTTGATAAAATAATAAAAGCTGACATGCTCAGAAGATTGTGGATGCAATATCATAAAATGTAACAGAAGAAGTTAATTTTTTTAAAATGAACCAAATAAAATAAACACAAAAAAGAGTTGGTTTCTTGAATGACGGTGTCGAATGACTATATTGGAATATGGAAGGAAAGATGTCCTTATTTGCAATTTTGACAAAATGCACTATTCACTCACGGGCACTGTTCACTCTGTCTAAAAAACAAGCATTTTAGTCTAAAAATAGACGTTAACAAACATATCCACACAGTCTAAAAAACAAGTATTTTATTCAAAAAAACAATCCGTTAAGCATGAAATACAAGCATGTTCTAAAAAACAACGCGTTAAGCGTGAAATACAAGTATGTTCTAAAAAACTACCTGTTTGGTCTAAAAAAACAAACATTCAAGGGTGAAATTCAAACATGCTCTATAAAACCTTTTTTTTTGTTTTGTTTCAAAACACATGAACTCTAAAAAGCAATCTGCTAACTGTGAAATACAAGCATTCTCTAAAAAACAACCTCTCAAATGTGAAATGCAAGTATGTTCTAAAAAACAACCTGTTTGGTCTAAAAAACAAACATTTAAGTGTGAAATTCAAGCATGCTGAATGTAATTTGCATTGCATAAATTGCAGAAAAACCTCCGTCCCAAATTTCTTTGCATATAAACCCGTCAATATATATTGACCGTTACTTTCAAGACTAATTACACATAGGATATGTCAATATCAAGTGACAACCAGGATTAACTTAATTTTCGTCGACCTCATGTTAATTAAATTGACAAGCTTGTCTCTAAATACTTGTATGTATTTAGATTCCAAATTTTGCATGGGTTACATGCAAATGATACATAATACTATCTTGATTAAGAATTAATCCTAAATTTAGAGGTTGTCTTTATCGAGGGCATGCGATATTACATAGTTGACTTTCGCAAAAGAATCTTTTTGAAAGAATGATTTCAACTTATGAAACGGACGTCTGACCTAGCAGAACCTCCATCCAGAACAATCCGAAATTGATAAATAATGGATTTTAATATTAGTGAAAGCCCTGGATGTGTGTTTTTTAAATGGATGTATTTTTTAATATCAATTTTATTATCTCACCATACAGATGATTTTGAGTTTTTGACAATTTTTATTCAAATTAACTGTACTATTTTGATCAAGATATATTTCGAATCTACTTGTTTAATGCTACTAATTATATATATTTTGAGAGAGATGTTTTGAGAGCTACTACTAGTACTTAATTAAATATAATTTTTGGCATTTCTGCACTTTAGAAAAGTCAGCAATAATCAACCATATATAACCATTTGGAAAATATTTTTTATTTTTATAGATATCAATTTTTTGATGATTGCCTTCAACATACATCCTTTGCTTTGGCCGAACCTATAATTTTGAAGAATTTCTAGTGTAATTTGTAAAGATATATATTTCAATTACAGACCTCTGCTTTGAGACATCATATCTTGATATAATTTTTGATTGAATTTAATTTTAAGATTTAGGAGAGAGAATATGACGACGAAGGAAGAAAGCAGAGAGAAGTAAAATTATTTTTCTATTTCCTAAGCCAACCGGTAAGATAATACATAGTTTAACTTGAAAGCAACCGTAAAGTAAAGCAGTAAGGTAAAATACTAAAAAGGTAACTTGCTACTAATAAGAAAAGATGGTAAAATGACGTCGTTTCGATTAGTTTTTCATGCTTCCAGAATGTGAATTGACCAAGCCTGCAAATACAACATCAAAGATCCACTTATATATGCTTCATCCCCCCTCAATTGAACAAGAATTTCAAAGGTTCTTGGAGCATTTTCTCTTCTTGAAACTTTGTTGAGAGCAGTTAACACAAAGGAAACAAGTTTGAAAGGCAAAAAGAAGGTATTTAAGTCTAGAATATTTTTACTCAGGCGTGAATGTGAAAATGTAAATGAATTTGAAACTTATAGGTAGAGGAAACTACGATGTTGACATTAGAAAAATAGCTTCCGAATAGTTGGGAGTTGAAACACAAGAAAATACTTTTAATAATATCCCACTTTTATGAAACTATTGTACGCCTGAGTGGTTTATGCAGCTTCCACCATCTTCACAAGTCATGAAGCTTGATTCCTCTTCTTCTACCCATTCTTGAAGTCAGATATTTAAGCCAAAACCAAGCGTATCTGATCAAACATTATATATCACCCTATAATGACTCCATAAAACCACAAATATTTTATCATTATAACACACTTCTCATGTATATCAAACATTATAATCTACAACTTTTTTAACTAAACCCACGCTTCTGAACCAGATACATCCTTCAACTTACCATAAAGCACAGTTGCACAGACTTAGCCAAATCCAAGCACTCTGCGACAGTGTTACACCTAAATAGTTAAATTTTGTTTCAAGCCCGTATATTAAAAACTCAGGTTGTAGTATAAAAGTCTAAATAACACAACCAATTGCTAATTTTTATAAGTAAGAAAAACGGAGAATGAACCGTCTCAAGATTCAAACCCTGTTCTCAGCTGTTATCAAATTCAACGTGGCACGAAAGTAAGAAAGCTTTAAGAAAAAACTACCAGTGAGTTACATGATGAAAAGCTTGTTCAGATTACCACCAGGCACCAGTGAAGTTAAGCAAAAGAACTAGCAGGTTTAAAATAAGGCATTCAATAAATATGTTGGCACGTATAGCTAATACATTACCATCTTGCTCGCCATATATGTGTCTTGTGTCGAATCTGGTATAAAGGCCATCCAGAACCAGCTCTCAACAGCATTATATTTCTTGTACAAAAACCATCTAGAAACTCATCTCAGCAGTATTTTAATCCCAAAAGCCTAAAAGAACTACTGAGCGAAAACATAAGGTGAGATTAATAGACAAAATGATATACAGGTCAATCACCACAACATACCGAAAGAAGTAAGGACTACAAGCCCTAACAATATGGTCACATTATAACACTTATGCAGGTCCATGTCCTCGTGGAAATATCAAAATCATAAATTATACACTGAAACATAGGAATTTTGACCATCTGCGGTGCATTGATTGTGAAACAGCAAATGCTTGAAATCGAAAGCATCATACTATCAAAGTCTCTCAAGTCTCAAGGATGGTTCAAAAGTACACAAGACCAGTTGTTTAAGGTCATAAGGATTAGAGCCTTTATCCTTCATGTCAGAAATAAATTCCACACTCAGAATTGCCATTTGACTGAGTGAAACAAGTACACCTATTCATTTTCATATTCAAAAACCTCAATCTATTTTTTGAAATGATCGAAATGAAAACTTTTAAGAAAATACCGCAAAACACAAATACTCACACAGAATAATAAGTACTAGCCACCACACAACCATTAGTGATCTTACAAGCTCATATATCCAGTGCACATGATTAGACTTTATGATCGATGTCAACATGTCAGTCTTATGTCAAGAAAGCTTCATATCTTAATGCACGATAAATGATCATCCACATTTGATATACATCATAGCGAAAAAGTGCTTGTCACCAAAATGCTGCATGCGCAGACTCTCGAAACACCTTTAGTATGGGAACTATCACTCTTTCCTTATTGATGCATCTGATAGCATTCAGTTTAATGCTGTGCTGCACTAAAGAAGGACTGATAGCCATTATAGCAAGTCCACTGAGAAGTGAAATAAAGACATGTAATCTCGTTAGTACATACAGATTCTCTCAAGAGATTTTCTATTTGGCAAATCATCGAACACTTTAGGAGCAGAATTTGTCCCCAAATAAGAACAACAACCACACCTATCAAAACGGGGAAAAAAGCACAAATTTGTTTAAGCATACCCATTGAGTCTGAGTGATGCCGCTGGTCTGCATCACAGTTGACGGTGGTGGAATTCTCCGGGCACAGGAATGAAAGGGGGGAGCGTGGAGCAAATAGGGAAAAATATTTATCGATCAACCGGGGTGTTCTCCCGGTTGACGCGGCCAGTTTTGGTTGGACGGTGGATTACTTGGTTGCTTGGTGGTCTCTGCTTGCAAAACGGCGTCGTTTGGTTGGGGTGGTTAAAAGGAAGGTTGAAGTCAGAGAGGTGAAACCAAGGTAGGTTAACCCTGAGTTTTGAAAGCTATACATACAACAGAGACAGAATAAGCGTTAAGATTTAGGGGAAGAGGGGAAAGAGTTTCAGACCTGGTAGCTGGGAGGCGATTCAATCTGTTCACTGAATCGACTGTCGATTCCTCGGGCGCAGCTTACCGGTAACAGGTGCGAGCAATTTAGTTGTTAAGCTAACCTCTGGATTTGATATGTTGATTCATGTGTCATTCTTTTGCGTTCGTTAATGCCCATTATATTTTGATTGATCACACGAATTTGTGATGCATTCATGTATAAAGATTTTCATTGAAGCATGAAAATGTAGCAATTTGAGAAAAGATTGTGTAAGTGTTTTGTCACCTGATGATCACTACATATGTTGATTGTGATTTTGCCTGTTCTTGGCGCCGATCTCGACAATTTCATATAAAACCAACCCTTTTTAGCGAAACCCCCTTCGTCAGCCACCAATGTCATCAAATCCTACTTTGAGAAAGGGCAGACCAAGGAAGCGCAGAAGGTGTTCGATAAAAAGCCTAACCGAGACGTCGTTACCTGGACGGCCATGATCTCAGGCTACAATCTGTGCAACTCCCCCAAGGCTGCGTGGGGAGTGTTCTGCAAAATGAGGAGGGATCCCGTGGATGTGGTTCCTAACTAGTACACGTTTTCGAGCACGCTCAAGGCTTGCAAAGGGATGAAGTCGCGGCTTTGTGGCTCCTTGGTTCATGGTCTGGTGATCAAGCATATGATGCAAGGTAGCAATTTTGTGGAGAATGTGCTCCTGGATGTTTATGCCACTTGCTCTGACAACATGGATGAAGCTTGCTTGTTGTTTGAGGAAATAAGTATCAAAAATGATGTTTCGGATAACATTAATTGCTGGCTACACTCATAAGAACGATGGCTATGGTGCTCTTCACGCTTTCAGACTAATGCGATTGATATCTATTTACTCTCAGTTATACCTTTACTTCTTCTTTTTTGTCATAGTATAAAAAATTTCAGGTTATGATTCTGGAGAGAAAAAGCATATTCCTGCATGGTGCAATAGGGTACTATATAGAGACAATCGCCTGTCGCCAGCTGATGAATGCAGCGTGGAATGCTAGTTGTTGCTTCTGTTGTCATGTAGATTTCCCGAACACTTGTTCAACAGAAAAGGTGAGAACAAGTAGATTGTTGAGTTAACCTGAACGTTGCTATGGTGGCTCATGGCTCTAATGTCTGAAACTGTTTTACTGATCGGTAACCCACCTGTTTTCTGAAATTTTCTATGGTGATTGATCACATGAGATAGTGTTGCATTCATGTTATAAGATGTTAATAGAAGGATGAAAAATATAGGAATTTGAGATGCTAGATAATTTGTCTATTTTTGTTATTGGTTGATCGTTATATATGTTAGTTGTAGGCTTCTGGTAAATCATTTGATTACAGTCATGAATTGCTTTAGTTGTGCTTACATGAATTGATTTAGTTGTTGGTGATTCTTTGAACAGTGATCGCTAGAGTGTGCTGACATGTTTAAAAGTTCTAAAGTTATTTGATTTAATGATATATCACAGTTCCATAGTAGTTTGCAACCTCACCAATGACAGTTTTGACATTGTTAAACCATAGAGTAGTAACTGAGTCTTCTAACGTAACATTGTTAAACCTGAAAATAAGTTCTGAAACTCTTGCCTTTTCCCTTTAACTTTAAGTCTGTAATGTAAATTAATGTTTGCTTCTAGTGAAGCGTAATCATCACTATGATGTAGTTTATTCTGTGTGTTTTACGCTTTTGAGATTAAAATTAATATAAAATGATGCAAGTTATTAAGGTCTGTGTAAGTGTGTTTTTGTATGTGTCTTGGTTTTGAAATTTTGATTATGATGTGAGGAATTGCTAATTTTCTTCCTGAAGCTCCTGTAGTAATTAGATATATTTTGCAAGCTGAATTGCTAATTTTCATGAATTTTAATTTTTCTGGTAAAGAAGTAAATTTATTATTGTAACATATTCGCTAAGTAACGGAGTGGGGGTTGTTATTATATGTAAAGTAGATGTAAATGGTAGTAGTAAACTTGCTTTGTAGTCTATGTTGAGTTTATGAAAGAGGATACTTGTAGTTTTTTAAATTGCAGAAAAGGCATACAAAATGGTCAGTAGAAGAAAGGGTGTCTAAAAAGCAGCAAAATCACGAAACTTAACATACGAAGATGAATTGACTATAAAACAAATGCAGGTTCGAGTCTATACTCAATTCTCTCTACCTGCCTTCGGGTGAATTTTAGAATCTCATGACGTATTTGAGCTTAGTCAAAAAGTGATCAGCCTGTGTATTGTGTTATGTATTATCTCTAGTTTGGTGGTATTTAAATTTATTAATGATTAGTTTCCATTCAGGCCATGAATCTCCTGTGTATCAAAGCAGAATAATTTTTTAAAGCTCTATTTTACATATATTAAGTTTTGAAGCCACGTGTTTTCTTCTCGTGCATCATAATATTAGAGCATTTATGCTATGGTTACATGTATCATGTTTTAAATCTCATGCTCATCACTTTAACTCCTTCTGCAACAATATACTCCCCATCAGCCAATGGTGAGGCATGCTGACAACCTTTTAGTTGCAGATGTTAGCTGATTCAAATGGATGAGAAAATGATCGTGATCACTGAAATTCTTGTTAGGTGTTGGTATTTGATTGTCTGCGAGCATAATGCTGTTTTATGAACTTTCTACATGTGAAATATGCGCTTTCTGCTGGTGGAAAGGGTGTTTCCAGAGTTTCTGCTTCAATAAGAATATGAAAAGTGCAGGGCTTTCCGGATGCTGGTAAAAGTTCTCTCTAGGCTCAAGGAGACGTCACACCAAAACGAGGGACTTGTGTAGATATTGCAGACACGAGGCCCTGTGTCTAGGCAAATGGATGTTTTGTAACATATGTATTATGATATGGCTAGGCATTGGGTATGGTTTATCATGAATTAGCACTGGATGAATTGATGTCGAAAAATATCATGTTTGGATGAAATCTATTTGCACAGTTGAAAGCAGATGCAAAAGTGAAATTTGAGCAGAGATCCTATATTTTACATTTGTGCATATACTTTTTTTTTTGGCACTTATTGGATCAAATCTAAATAAAAATTTCTTGTCATCATTTCAAGACTGGGGTGGGTTTTAACAATTTTCTATTTTCAGATACCAGGGACAAGGATTTAGTAAAACAATCACCAGCATATATGATAAAAAAATTGGACCATAAAAAATGTCACAAGGTGTACTTGTTTGTTTTGCTGCTCTTTGTATTCTTGTGTACAAGCATGAAGATTCAAAAAGATTTGCACCTTGCAAAATTCCAAATATGTGCAAATATCTAATATTAACATATGAATTATCAAGCATGTAACTCTTCATTCAAAAGATCTCTCCATTCCATGACGTCAGCCTTAGGGAGCATGAAATTGACGGCCTTGTCTCGTAGTTGAGATGGTGCATTTCTTATCTGCACTAAAGAGTGAAGCGTGTTATATTCATCAAGTTCACGTGATTATAGAATACCTATATGGTCACCAACTCGCTGCTGTATATTTCCAGGAAATACAAAATACCTACAGTAAATCCAAAATTAAATTAAGGATACAGTTTGCTTGAGGCATACAAAAATCGAGAATCACAAATGTTGGGAAAATAAGAAAGCATTTTTAATTTATCAGCATTTTACATTTATTAACATCAACTGTTAGTCTTCTAATATTGTTTTTAACTCCAATACCCTTTCGATGTAGTTCCTTTTGCTCTCTATTTAGATAGTTTTGTTAACAAATCCTATAGAACCTGACTAGTTTGAAGGTTAATGCATCAAGTTTGAAGAAATGGTAGTTTCAAAGGTTAACGCAGTACTTTTAGAGATGAATCCTCAGTATATATTAGGTTTGTCTCAAAATGAAGATAATATTTCTAAGTTTTGCAAGGATACAAAAATTTCTCAAAACAGATGTGTGGTTGAAAGGATACACGTTCCAGAAACATAGTCTCATGCCAAAATTTCCGTACTAAATTTCAGAAAGTTCTTTAACACATTTCTTACTTTAAATGAAACGTTGAAAGGCTATGGTTAGTGAAATATGGTTTGAATCAGGTATTTGTAAATTTGCAGCCTCAAAAAACCAGTAACTTCAGTCACTTTGTATTTTTGTTTTTCCAACAAAATCAAGCATTTCTTAGGGTTCAAAGTGTAGATCAAAGTTTCAGGACCACGTATGTATCAACCAAAGCAGAAACATGATAAGTGATTCTTTTAAGTGGAGTAGAAATCTTTGTTCTGCAGTTGGCCAAATGCAGCAGACTTAGAATCAGAGTTACAATTTACTATATACAGATTTAAAGTTTAGGTCTTGCTGCAAACAAAACATGCAATATGCAAAATACGTTTCCTCAATCACTTCAAAATAATTTGGTCCACTCTTGATTTAAATTCGTTATTCTGAATCTTAGGTTTTCATTTTTTATTCTTTATGGATCTACGGATCATAAGACACGATCTTTAAAAGTTTATATCCTCTGTTTGAATGAAAAATTCCAGATTCAAAATTTTCTTACTTATTCAATTTTTCCTTAAAAACTCTTTCTAATTATTCACGGGAACGTTATTTTATATATGTATGTATCTATATCATAATCAATACGGTTTTCAACAAGAAAACACAACCTAGCCATGACTAGCTAATGTTGAGAGTTCAGGATCTCACCTTTTGCAACTTGATGCTGCTGCTCGACCCTAAACTACCATCATGCAATTACTCCCTTGATGTTCCTCTGAAGTTACTGGTATTTTGAGGCTAATTACCACAACAAATTCAAAACAAAGTGAAAGAAGAATACAATGGTTCATATCGTGCATAATATAACACTAACCATGTTTTACAGAAAGGGTGCATTTTCTACCAAAATATTTATCTTGGAACAACACATTTTCTCCAATAACATATCATTATTTAAGATCTTGTTGCATCATAAATTACTACCTAACTAGTATGAAACTAGAAAAGTCCTCACCAACTTCTAAGACTTGGACACTATCTCCAGAGCTACTTAAAAATGTGTTTAGTCTAGACATATCAAAACAATATGATTATCCAACATGAGAACAATTGTGAAGCATGTAGCTAAAGGAAAATAATCATCACAAAAGAATATCATCTTTGAGTTTTATGGGATTCTTAAAATGTAATCATCACAAGGGAAACAAACATAATAGAATTGTAAACATAGATGATACTTTTTTAGGACAATGCTTCCCATGCAACTTATAAGAAGAACCGTAAGATATGGCACATCAACATTTTCAAATAAACCAGGTTAACCAGAAAAATTACCACAACAGTCTGAATCGTTATCCTAAGTAAAACCACAAGTGCTGATGTCATATTTGGAGCTTCATCAAACAATAAGTTTACTGTGTACGATAACATGAGCTTTGTCTTATTGAAGCCTGAAAAATAAAAACGAACATGACAGTAAGAAGGCATTTAACAGATCATAAGTAGCCAACAAAAAGACACTGTCATATTAACTTAAAGCATGCCTGGTTGTCGCAGGTTCCTTTAAGAAGTTCTGATATCAAAGATTCTATTCCTGATTCATCAATTACCAATAGAACAGTTTCAGCGGCTTTCCGTGCCAAATTCTTAACATCCTGAATTGAAGAGAGCCAAAATTATGCAAAGATGGAAGAGAGTATAGAAAAGCAAGAGATGCATCACACAAGAGTAACAGAGAAGTATTTACAAACTACAAACTTACGTACATATAATATCAGCACATCTTATCAGCGTCACCCATGGCAAAAAGTAGCGCAGGAAGGACAATACTTAAGTGCAGGTTAAGACCAGCACCTGCAACACCAGCTAAAGCCCCTATTGCATTGGCATTGAAGGCACTGAAATTGTTTGGGAGTGAGTTGAAGCTTTGTATATTTGTGATGAAAAAGAAGAATAAGAAACAGAAAAAAAGGAACAAGTGCACATACGTAAGTGGAAGAGTGACAAGCTTAGGAAGGATGTGAGGTAGAACAGCTGCGGTCCTGACACTGCAGAGGAACAACATGCACAATATATAATGTACCCTGCTCTAGAACCAAAGAGGGCAACAAGAGAAAACAAGGATCCAAGTATAACTAGAAACAATACTTGACACATGTGGTCTGGTCCCAATACTTGACACATCCACTTTTTTACCAGGTGATTATATTAGCATTATTGCAGAGTATGGTCACAAATAACTTAAAAGGACACAAGGCATAACTATAAATAAATTTTCACGAATTAACACTTCCAATAAATGGTTTGGCTGATTTTCTTTAATTATGTGGAATAGTACTAGTGAGAAATCTTGGATATGCTAGGCTTGTACAGGAAACCGACCCAAACCTAAAGCATTCAACACTATGCAAGTATATGCATTTCTGATTTCTGTGAAAATATCCTTTGATCAAATATGATCAAAGCTTGAAAAACACATTTATATCAACTCAAAAGGTAGTATTTTCAGCTGCAAACATCATGTAGTCGGAGAAGATTAAACCCTCATAAGATCTAGTATGTATAATAACTCAAACAATCTAGCTACATAACAAAAAAAACATGCTAATCTTACCGAGACACAGGACTTTCGTGGCCGGCGTAAAAACTATCAGCGCCTAGGATCTGGGAACATGTACGAGGGTTGTCCCGTGAGGAGCGTTTAACCAGGAATACCAAAGCTCAAGAACAACCCATCGGAAAGTAACTCCACGGGCGAGCTGATTTGCCGGAGAAGATCAGTGAAGCCACTGCCGCTCCCAACCGAGTCTAGCAGCCCTATCTCGACCGACGGTGTATCTACCGCCACCGGAGTGAGATGGGGTTGGGCAGTGAGGATGGGGAAGAAAGTAAACCCCAGGTGGCAGCAGTAGATAGGAATGGCTATGAATGAAATGTACGAAATATATTTATTTCTTTTTCTTTTTTTTTGACAGCAAATATAATATATTATTAAGCACAAATATTACATCTTATCCCATTGGCTTTTGTATGCTCAAGGGCCAATTTGTTTCTCTCTACTTTCTTACATAACATTATATTAAAAGATGTAAGTAGACTCCGTATGTCCGAAATCAGTCCACTGATCTCCCAGGGAGCCTCTAAATTTGAGTTCATCAATAGCTGCTGCAACTCCATAGAATCTGTGTGCACCTCCAACTCCCTAATTTGCATGCTTCTTGCTAAAATTATGCCTTGAAGACAGGCCATGGTTTCACATTGCAAAGGATTATATGCCAGAAAGTGATTACATTGTATGACCTCAACCTGTTCAGATTCTTTCTTCTGGATACTCCATGCTGCAGATCCATGCTTATTCTTGTCCCAGTATGCACCATCAAATCTTAGGATATTCAGTTTAGCAGTCCTCCCATCTGTATGTTCTTGTAACCTACTAACACTTGTGCTCGATGCATTCTTTTTCTGAGTTTGCCTTAAAAACTCTCCTTCCTCATCTTTATATTCTGCAGCCATTCTATAATTTATCATGCTGTTTTCTAACACCTTCCCAATATCTTGTTTCTGGTTCCTGAACACTGCCTCATTTCTGGCTTTCCAGATGTTCCAAATATAAGAACATAGCACAGATCTGATCTCTTCATCAGGGGCTGATCTAAAATGATACCAAAACCAGTTAGGGAAAGTGTAGTCTTCCTTTTCCTCTATTGATAGCACCAATACTGATGCTTTCCAAACCTTTCTTGATTCCTCACAATATAGCAATAGATGTTCTATATCCTCCACTCTTCCTATTTCACATCTATTACAATATCTGATCTCCATAATTTTCCTCTTCTGGAGATTACATGCTGTAGGTAAGCAATTATTGATTGCTCTCCAGACACATAACAGAATTTTCATTGGCAGTTTCATTTTCC
This sequence comes from Sherardia arvensis, assembly GCA_948330725.1. Taxonomy (NCBI): domain Eukaryota; kingdom Viridiplantae; phylum Streptophyta; class Magnoliopsida; order Gentianales; family Rubiaceae; genus Sherardia; species Sherardia arvensis. The sequence goes on along the minus strand of OX415236.1, from coordinate 36,269,913 downwards.
AAAAGGATTTCCAGTCAGGTTTTATGTGATTAGAAGATGTAGCTTCCTCCTCTATTAAGAGATCCTGGCATCTATAGCCTGTCTTGACTGTGTATTGGCCCTGTTTAGTGTAAGGCCATACAATTTTATCATGTCTTTCCTCAACCTTTGGAATATATACTCTCATAATGTTCTGTATTTCTGATTCTGAGTATATTTCCCTTAATTTGCTCAAATTCCACTGTTTACTTTCAGTAATGAATTCTGCAACTCTTTTTTCTCCAGGCTGTAATTGCACACCTTCTAATATTTTCATACCTCCCTTCTCCAAAATCCAGTTCTCTAACAAGTCGACCTGGGATCCATCCCCTAGATTCCACCTCCAGTGTTTTTTGAGGAAATCCCTAGCCCATAATATACTTTTCCATCCCCAGGAATCTGAATTCTTTACTTTTATCTCAGTGAACTTCATATTCTTACAATACTTTTGTTTCATTATCCTTACCATTAAGGAGTCCTTATCTTGCAATATACTCCAAGCATGTTTTGCCACCAGTGCTAGGTTTAAATTTTCAGCTACTCTCAGCCCTAATCCACCTGACTCCTTTGATTTACATAAATTTTTCCATGCCAGCCAGTGTATACCTCTGCCCTCAGAATCTCCCTTCCATATAAATTTGGCTATAATTTTATCTATATCCACCAACACAGTTTTAGGCAATTTAAAGATGCTCATTGGATATATAGGTAAGGATGATAACACATGTTTTGTCATAACCACTCTCCCTGCCAAACTTAAAAATCTTGTTTTCCATGTATCAAACTTGGCTCTCATTTTCACAGTGATTTCCTTATATATCTGACACTTATTCATTGTAAAGTCTATTATCATTCCTAGATACTTGCTGCCAATCCCTTCTCTGTGTATGTTCAGAGTGCATTTTAGATACTGTTTTATATTTGGATCTGTATTCTGGCTTACCAGTATTCCTGACTTCTCAAAATTTATTCTTTGGCCAGAATATCTAGCAAATAAGTCTATCACCCTTGCCATTCTATCTATTACCTCAGTTTTGCATTCCAGAAACAGTAAACAGTCATCAGCATACATTAAGTGTGAGATTGGTTCCACACCCTTTCCAGGTCTGTATCCACTAAGATTAGATGAAAGTAGGGTAGAATGTATCATTGCAGATAGGTATTGTTGACTAAATAGAAACAATAGAGGAGATAATGGACAGCCTTGCCTCAAACCTCTAACAGGGGAAAAGAAATCTGAGTTATGACCATTCACCCTCAGTATATTTATTTCTTTTAAAACACCAAAACGACATCCATCTAAAATGTGTGATGTCGTTTCGTGAAATATTTGTCAAAATGATGGCGCTAGATTTCCCGCCCCGGTGAAAATGGTGAAAATGGGGTACAAGACTTCCTAAATTTTAAATAAAAAATCATTTTATTTTAATTAAATATAATTAGTTATACTTATTGATTGAATTGTTTATTTAATCATTATTAAAATAAGATTGTATAATAGTACAAGTATAAACTTGCAAATTGATCCACATTTACCAGATTTCTATTTTATACTTTCAAAAAAAAGATTTTTATTTTATATAGTAAATGACCCTCCAAAATTTATAAATATTCTGTGAGAAGTCGTTAAAAAATATGTCAATTTTACCAATACTAATATTCAAATATAACGTTTTTTAGACTTAATTACATTGTTTATTTTATTCTATTTAACATGCTTATGTAACTATGTGTAGATTGATTATACTTTAAACGGCATCTTAAAAAAGCTAAGTATACACGGAATAAAATAAACTGATTAATTTATCCCATTAACGGAAAGGCATGTATGTTTTGATGTTTGATTGATTACACTCAATTTATTTTTATAAAAGATTAAGTAGATTTTAACCTTTAATTATCTATATTAAATTTATTTGGTGTCTATAGAAGGTTAAGTGTTGACCCTTAATTGCTTAATGTTATATTTGTTAGTGTCTACAAAAAATTATAAACAAATAAAGTTGAGCCTTTGATTTAGTCACATTATTTATTTTGTTTAAACTATTTGCACTAAGCAAAGAGAATGAATGACGCGTGGCAAATAATAATAGCAAGGGTAGAAAAATAGAATAAGAGGCAAATTTGTAGGAAAATAACACGGTTTGAAGGGAGGGGGTGGTGACAGTGGTGCGGGTGATGCTGCAAAAAAACAAGCACATTTTTGTATAGAGAGAGAAAATCCCCTTTCCCACATTTCCCCTCCATTATTCCTCCCTTCCTTCAGAGAAGGTGATCGAAGAAGAGATGTTCCTCCTCTGAGATCATCCTGAAAAGGGCTGTGGAGAAATCTTTGACGAATATTCATAATTCTTTCCACATTTTCAAATTTATTAGAATTTCCTGAGCTGCCTTTCATACCATCTCACATCAATCGTCAATCGTCATTTCTTTTGTGGGACGATCCGGAAATTGTCAAAGAAATTGTCTTGTTGTTGTTGTTGTTGTTGCTGCTGTTGTCATTATATCATATTTGACTGCCCTTTTGTTCTTCCTTTTTGGGTAAGCTTTCTAACTTTGCATGCATTTACGTTTCCTTAGATGCATTGCTTGATTATGTGGTTATTCTCATTCTTGATTCTCTCTTTTTTGTTGTTTATACCTATGTCTGTTATATTCTTGATTTGTAATGAAGTTTGTATTCTTTTTCTGCTCAGCTGAAATTAATTATCTGGAGAAATCATTAAAGGGATTCGAGCCACTCACTCTGAGATTGAGGAAGAACCGATGAGTGGCCATAGGTTTGCCAAGAGGCTCAGGAGGGATAGTTTTTGTTGTGTTCAGTGAGTAATATAGTTTGCATAGGCTATAAATCTTTGGGGGTTTTCTGGATTGTCTTAGTTAGTGTGCCTACTTTGTGTTTGTCCATTTGTGTCTGTGTGTGTCCGAGTAATTCTCATTGCTCGGAGGGCCATTTAGCATAATAAAGCTGGCGCTTTTGTGTACTTGGAAGAAACCCTTGCTACTTCCAACCCCAACAGCACATGGTCCAAGGGACAATGGGCAGTAGATGGGCTACCAATAATATCAAGTTATCGTGTTTCATGCTTTTGGTTCTTGTTCCAGAATTTCGAGGATGCTTCTCGCTGAACTTCGAAGGTAAATTTTAAGTTTGTTTTGGGGTTACAAAGAAGCAACTATGGTTAGTGTTTCAATATGGATCACTATAAATGGACCAAAGTTGATTATGTGGAATTTCAGGACACGCGCTGTTGGATTTCCGGTCAAGGGTAACTTCTGATCCATTTGGTGCTCTTCAAAATTGGAATGGTGAAAAAGATCCATGCTTGTGGTCAGGTGTTCGTTGTGTTGGTGGAGCAGTGGAAATGCTGTAAGCTCCATATTGCAACTTTTCTTTCTTGTGACAGCAGATATTGCAAATTTATTATATTTTCTATTACTAGTCACCCTTGTTTTGATGGTGTCAAACTTGATTTACCATACATGTGAAAACTACAAATCTTATTATGGATTGTTTGATACATTGATATTTTTGACCATTTACAGGGATCTCCATGGACATTATCTGGAAGGATCCCTGACACCTGAACTTGGGAACCTAACTCACTTAAAATCTCTGTAAGGATTTTTTTTGTGTCCAACAATTTTCAGTCCATAAGTGGTAATAAACTTTGAAGACATGTGGATATGTTTCCAAGTTTTAGTTCATTAATTGAGTTGGTAATGTTGGATAAAATACCTTTAAGCTACTTTATGGTAGTGTCTTGTTCTCAATTTTTATACAGCATAATTTTATAATTCCATCTGCACTCTGTCTTCAGTATATTGTCCAGAAACCATTTCTATGGGGTCATACCTAAGCAGCTTGGACGGCTTACTCTCTTGGAAGTGTTGGATCTGAGGAACAATAATTTGAGTGGCACCATTCCACCCGAAATAGGACGGATGTACTGTCTGAGACAGTTGTGAGTTAATTCAACTTATGTGTTCTTCCAACCTTCAAGGCTGGACTAATTTCATGTTAACAAAAGCCTTTGTTCTCTTCTTTCAGGTTTCTGAGCAACAATAGCTTTGTAGGGGGTATCCCCTCGGAGATTGTTCATCTTGAAAGGCTTACTGAAACGCAGTTTGATATGAATTTGACCCCGGCTACAGCTAGAGGATTGGCTCGTATGAATAGAAAAGTTGGCCTCTGGTAAGATTCTTTTCAGTTCTCAGTGGTTGGATGATTTATTATGTTTCATAATTGTTGTATGTTTGTTTGGCATTATGTCTAAAGAGATTTATTTATTTTCAAAGTACCACCTATAACTACCTTAGGAAATTGCTTTGCATATCTTTCATATCATCATATTGAAATTGAAAAATTGTCTGGTTAGGTAAACATAAAGGAGATGAATGCACTTGGGATCGAATGTCAAAATAACTCAACATCTTGTTACATTCAACTAATCAATTACTGAGCATCTTGTTTATTGATCATGCTGCTGAAACTTTGTTGGCAGTGAATGGTCGAAGACTTTGAAATCCCGGAGCAAAGATGAATCCATTTGGACACCTATAAAGAAAATAATAAGTCGCTCTTTTGATCTTTTCCCCATGTATGTAGCCAAGATGTTCAGTTTATTTTATAGTAGTAGTTAGATGAAGTTATCTCATTGAAATTTCGTTAGCTGATTGATCTTTTTCATTTTGAGGAGTTGCAGATTTGGAAAGGGCGTTGCTGCTGCTGCTGCTGCTGCCGCTCACTCTTATGACAATCTACCCAGTGAGTAAATAATGACCTACTGCAGATTTTATATGCAAATATTTATTTCTCCAAATATAACATTTGTAATTGAACTGAGTAGGTCCATCCAAGGCACATTCCATTTGGAGCGAACATAATAGAGAACATATTAAGCGTCGGAACTTGGCTGAGAAGTCCAGCAGCAGCAATCTTGCTGCTATCCCTTACAATGATGGCGTGCCGATGGATGATGCCCTGTTTATTCCGAGCAGTATAACTGGGAGTGGGTCGTTTCCAGCTGTGCCAAAGGCAAAGGATACTACACCTCCTCCATCTACAGAAACAACTGCAACTACTGCTTCAGACCAGCCCTCAAATAACCAATCTCCTACCGCTGAGAACCATAGACAAGAATGGAAGTATATAGTTGGAATTTCATGTGGTGCATTCTTGATATTTATTGTAGCAGCCATCCTAGTTGTGTTTTATGGCAGAGCAGCAAAGGATATACGCCCTTGGAAGAGTGGATTAAGTGGACAGTTGCAAAAAGCATTTGTTACAGGTAACTACATTCCTCTGGTAGTGCTTCAGCCTGAAAAAGAACTTTAGTTTTAATGTTTTGTAGGAGTTTATTAAAACTCAATCTGCTTAGTATTTCAGTAAATTGTTTTTGATTCTCATTAAAAAAGCACTTCTCTACTCTAATTTAATTAGACAGACACTTTTATTGCATTTTCTTTTCTTCCCATTATTACTGGTTATGGAGGCCAGTGCTCCCTGAACTCAGGTTGAAGCTACATGACTCAATGTGTATGCTAAATGACACAGGGGTTCCAAAGTTGAACAGCACAGAATTGGAGACGGCATGTGAGGATTTCAGCAATATCATTCAGGTGCATGACGTGATGACTGTGTATAAGGGAACTCTCTCAAGTGGCGTGGAGATTGCTGTTGCCTCAACTGCCGTTGCCTCGCTAAAGGACTGGACAAAGCATGCAGAAGTTCTTTACAGGAAGAAGGTTAGTGTTTCACAGTCTTATCAAAAGATGTAATATATGAACTGCCACTGGTGTATAGTTTAACATTACCTTGTGTCCTTTTTGATTATAGATTGCTTCACTGTCGCGGGTGAACCACAAGAACTTTGTCAATCTTATTGGGTATTGCGCGGAGGATGAACCTTTTGTGAGGATGATGGTGTTTGAATATGCTCCAAATGGAACACTGTTCGAGCATCTACATGGTAACAATACTTTTGGTGTTCAGATGTTTTCTGAGAATGAAATCCTTTATTAAGATACAAATGCATGTTTATTTTGCATTTTTCAGTGAAAGAACTTGAACATCTAGACTGGAGTGCTAGGATGAGGATTATAATGGGGGCAGGTTACTGTATTCAGCACATTCATGGCTTGAATCCTCAAATTGTGCATTCCAATCTGAAATCAGATGGTGTGTATTTGACCGATGATTATGCTGCTAAGGTATGTTTTAGAAATAACTTATAACTCAGTCGAGAATAATATCCAAACAACTCAAAATAACAAATGGAAATTCTCTTCTAGGTTGTGGATGGTGCTTTCTGGGCGGAGCTAGTGAGAAAATCAAAGCTCTCGGCAGATTTTGACGTGGAGGATAATTCACTGCCACAAATTGAAGAAGCTGAACACGATGTCTACTGTTTCGGGCTGTTATTGCTTGAAACAATAACTGGAAAGCGTCTTCAATCAGATGAATATGGATCTCTTTTAAATTGGGTATTTACTTTTTGCCTCATTCTAATTTCTGTACACTGCTTCATAGATCCACACAATTACCTGAAATATACATTGTTGAAAATTTGCAGGCTCAGCCCTACCTAAATGAAAAGCAAAAGGTCAGCTACCTGATTGACCCCTCACTCAAATCGTTCAAGAACGAGGAGCTGGAGATTGTGTGTGAGGTTATTCAGGAATGCACTCATCCAGAGCGAAAGAAAAGACCAGAAATGAAGGAAGTCGTGTCAAAACTGAGAGAAACAATCGGTATATCACCGGAATCAGCTACGCCACGACTCTCCCCACTGTGGTGGGCCGAGCTGGAGATTCTATCTTCGGAGGCAGCTTAGTACATACTATACTATACACAGGGTGAGACGCTCGCTAGTTAATTACTGTGTGCTGACAGAGATGAAAGAACACGACTTTACTCAGACCGAAAGAGAAAGAGAAGAGAAAAGAAAATCAACTGAGCCCTTGATGAAGTGATGATGAACTGACTGAATCAATACTTGCTGTCATTCTTTCATTCTTTTTGTTCATAAGTTTACCATATGTAACAAAATTAACCGTGTATAGGGAGATATGAATTGTGCGTGAGATGTTGAGTCAGCAACAGTTTTATGTTATACTACGTGCTGCTTTGCCTTGGTAATTATTATTTACTCTAGGAAATGTGTATAAAGGCTCTTTACCTCTTAGAGTATCGTTAATGACCCAATTTTGAGTTAAAAAACTTCCTACTTTATCTTGTATTTGTCAGAGCGTACTTGTTCATATCAGACCATAAAAATGGACTCAAATTAAGTGCAATAATCAGAGCCTGACTTGGGTCATTCCTCCATTTTCATTTTCGTCACACACACATATATGTATATATATTTTCCTATATTAATACTAAAAAATTATTCTCACTTTTTTTTGGTACCAGATTTTGGTTCGCTATTTTTTAGGTAAATTTTTAGCCTTTTTTATAAAAACTTTAACTTTTCTAATATAATAGATTTCAAACTTAATTCCCGATCGATTTCTATTTTATATAAATTTCAAGTTCTCCATATTTTCTTGGGCAAATTTTTAGCTTTTTTTTTTTTATATATATAGAAGTTCATTCCTAATCGATTTCAACCATACCGTAGTGATATTTGGCAGGAATATTTGAGTAAAGGGGGTTGAATTTATGAGCTCGAATATTTGTATACCGTGTGATTTTTTGGGAAATTTTTAGCCTTTTTTTTGTATAAACTTTAAATCCTAAGAGCAAGCCCAACAAATAGGGCAAAGCTATCTCTATTATAGAGTGTCCAATTCCAAAATCTCTATATTTTTTTGTCTATATCCATCAGTTACTCTATTTTACCATTTCATTCATTTATTACCATATATAAAAATAATAAAATTTAATTCTAAATGTGACTCACGAGCCTATTCATTTCATTCTCCACTATCAGACCACCGATGCTCTATAGTTATATGTTTCGATCATATATGATAGAAAAATATGTTTCACATCCGAATTCACATGAAAAAAATACTGCCTATGGTTGCAGGGAGTGAGTGAACCACCACTACAACTGTTTCCTTCAGCATATGTTGGCCTGATGTGCTCGGAGGAGACGAGAAAGAGAGCAAACTGGGATATATGAGGTGAGAATTTCTGGGGTTTATGTGATCTTCTGCTGCTAGATTTTTCTGATGAATGATCATTGATTTTGAGGGGTTTTTATAGGGGGTTTTGGGGAAAATATCAGACCGGCAAGGAAATAGTTGGATCGGCGCCTTACACGTGGGGAAGATGACTTAACTGTAGCGGAAGAAAACCTTGATGATTTCCGGTAGTATTCCGCCCGGCATGATTTTGCAGGCCTCGTCGATAATTTGATTGGGGAATTTATGTGTGAAGGTGTGAAGATGAAATGTAAAAGGAAAGTAAAAGATTAGAATTAATCCTAAAGGGAACTAGAAGAGTTATTGCTCCGGTCAATAAATAAATAAATTAAAAAAATTAAAAAGGATAAAACTACGTAGTTTTAACCATAACCGCCACATAACCACCGCAACTTCACCATATTCCGGTGCCTACCATTTTTATATATTCTTTTTTTGTTTCTTTTAATTTACGAACTTTACTGAATTTAATATTGTTTATCATATTAATTAATACTATTTACCCGAATTTAATCTACGTAATAGTTTTAGTATCAAAATATATTTTTTCTAATATGATTTTCATGGTGTTGATTATCGTAATAAATCATATATATATATATATATATATATATATATATATATATAACAAAAGCATATATACCCAGAAATCTCGTATCTGGAAATATGCAGCTACCCAATTATAATAATTCTGAGAACCAATCATAAATCCACTCCTTAATTAAGTAATTAGTTCCCTTTATTTGTACTGAGCTTCTGACTGATTATAAAATATATGCAGTCATTCTTTTCCTTATGCTTTTATAATTAAATAATTACAAATGTCATTAGCAATATTTATAGCATACTAAATAGCTTCCGGCTTATATTTTTACAAAGAAAAAAGTGCTGTTGTACCCCCAAATATTCAAAAAAGTGCTAATGTACCCCTAAATTTTTCAAAAGTGCCACTATACCCTCAAATGTATAATTTGGGCAGATTTTTCTTTTGCCAAGTGTAAAATGTCAAGAATACCCTCACTATTATTTAATGGTAAAAAAAAAATTATAGCGAAAATGCCCCAACCAAATAAATGAATAATCCTCCCCTACCTAATTATTCATCTAATTCTCGCTTCCCTTTTTACATTCAACCCAGTTAAGAAAGGCAATCCAAATCCATACCACTAGTCACCGTTACTTTATCGGATGAAAGCGTTTGAAATCGAGGGGACCAAAACCACTGTAATCAGAAATTAGTGTGAGCCGGGGGACCGAAACCGCCACACCCAGTAATAATTAGCGTGACTAACTCAAGGTGGCGAGATTATGGTAATTTCACCAATGTTTTCAGTTTGTTGAATTTTTGGATAAAAATGTTAACTTTTATTAATACTGGCCTGCTAGATTTAGTCCGATTTTTGCTTATTTGCAGTCCGTATTTTTGTTATATAATCATATATACAATAATTATGATATATAACTGATTTGCAAGTGTATGCAATAAAAATAATATATATATATATATATATATATATATGATGCATGTGTCTGACATTCTTAATTATTGATCATATCATATATATCAAAAACGTATTTTTTTGTACTATAAAATAAGCAAAATATGGACTGCGTCTAGAATTGCCCCTTTCAATAATATTGTGCATTTATTTTGTAATTCAGTGATATTAATTTCTTGAATTTTTTTTCGTGCCCATGAGCCTTTGGGTCAAGGGAAAAAAATCCAACAAGTGAGGGTAAATTTGTCTTTTAATTCAAAATGGTGTTGAAAATGGGCTTTAGAGGTACACTTCATTATTCAATATAATAATAGGGGTACATCAGCACTTTTAAATTACTCGGGGGTACATTGACACTTTCTTATAAACTTGGGGGTACATGAGCTTTTAACCCTTTTACAAATTTAACTCATTCCATCTATAAAATCCTATTTTCCTTTTATTGTAGTATAATATATGATTTGCTCATTTAAAGATGATTAAGGCATTAATATATTGTACTTTGATGTCAAATTGATTTCGTATTGAGTGATTGATATATCAATTTTCATCAATTTTCCTAATATTTATATATACGAGGTCAAGAACTATTCTCCAAAAAAAATTGCAGAGAACTTATCCCCACGGCCGCCGGCGGGCAAAGCCACCGCATTGTCGTAGGCCCTTCGGGTCCGAGAACGAGGATCCCCTGTAAGAAGGTACGAGGAACTCTCCTCCGAAGTTGGACGGTGTTCCAAAGGCCACGAATTGTTTGATGCTGAAGAGGAACGGCACGCGCTCGCCGCACGGGAGCTGGACGGTGACGGCGGCGTAGTCGATGCCGTGTTTCTCGACGAACTTGACAGAGCCATAAGAGTTGACCTCGAACGGGGCTTCGATCTCATCGAGGGTGTAGGTGAAGCGGGTCATGAATGAGCTTGGTTTTCTGGATTTCAGGGCCGGAGTTCTTGCCCCCTTCGGCCTTGACGATGAAGGAGGTGGGCTCGCAGCAGAGCTGCTGCAGAACTGCTTGGCGGTGCACTTCGGACTTGAAGGCGAAGCCGTCGACGCCGCCTTCGATGGTTGGGCACTGGTTGCCTGTTCCGGTCCCTTCACTTCTAGGTAGGTCTTGTTTTGGATTTCATCGAATGTCAATCTTTTAGGGCTTCCTTCCGCACTTTCTCCTTGTTTTTTTAGGTTTTATAGCTCACTGTTCTTAACATTTGTGTATACATGTGCTTGCTCTTCTCTTTGTCTATCCCTCATGCATTCACTCCATGATTTAATTTTTCATTGATCTCAATCTGATTTATAATATAATGTTTATTATCAAAATTTTAGCTCATTGTACGAGGAGATTTGATGAGTAACATATGATCTTTGAAAAATATGGTAATATTATATTTAATTAATTTCTTTCTTTAACAGTCACAAAAGAATACGAGATCTCTTCAAAGTTGAATAAGAAACATATTTTACTTGATATCTATCTAACTTTAAGCAATAGGGTATTTTAGTAAATTTAAAATTTTACATTCTAAATTAATGGCTATCAAATTGTTATTTTACATTTAGAAAATTGTTGGTGATTCTTTTATTATTAAAAAGAGCATAAATAGAGTGCTTATATATTTTTAAATAGGTGCAATTGAAATATATATTCGATAACTAAATATAACTTGGTAAATGGAGATTATGATAATACATACCAAAATATCAATTTTAAAATTTTAAATTCATGATTTCCCACATTATGTGATACAACTAATAATATAAAATATATTACAAATGAACGAAAGATGTGTTTTTTTATATTTGTTGTATTAAAAATAAATTATTATTCCAAATTAAGCACATCATGTTTATATTAGCCTACATTTCTGACCATAGCAATCAAATTTGTAAATATTTAACTGTACATAACATATTTAAATAAATAAAACATTTCCTAACTTTAACACTATGTAAATGATTTGGTAAAGAGATCTCATATTAATAAATTGATAATTTAATTTTTACATGCTATTTAGGGCATGTTCTTTCCTTTTTTCACATAATTGAACTTAATAGAAATATACAATAATGAAATACAACTAATTGTATTCACAGAAATAATAGTGTGGTTTAATTAAACTAAATTTATTAAATAATATTTTATTAAAATCAAACCAAACTAAAATTAAACCTTAAATATTTTTTCATTATTAATTGTAATTAATTAAATATTGAAATAATAATTACGAACATATGTCTATTATAACTAAGGAGTAAAGAACATGCCTTGTGTCTTAATCAACTAATGATGGTTTTTATCACTTTTTGGAAATAAAAAATATAAAATGCAACCATTTTACCATTGTACGCAAATTTAACATATATATAAAAACATTTACTGAAGGAAACAATTATTTCAAACGTTTAATCACGTCATATCTTGTTGGGTTCATTCTAATATTTATTTTCACAATATTAACACTTATTCATACACCACTACACAACAATAAAGATATTTATTGGTAAAAATTAGTTTTCATCAATTTGAAAAAATCATACAGTATTGGTTCGAACAGAATAATATACTTTACATTATTCAAATTTCTTTAAATACATCGCGCAACGCGCGGTCCATCATACTAGTTATTGTAATAAATTTTAGAGCATCAAGAGTATCCGCCCATTTGCCTTTTCTATTTTCCAATTATACAATGGCCCCGTTTGGGAGCTAGCGGTTAACCGTTAGCTGTTAGCGGATTGTACTAACTGTTAGCTGTTAGCAGATTGTATTAACTGTTTGTAAAATGAGTGTTTGGAAATTTTAACTGTTTGTAAAATATATAGTGTTAGCAGATTGTATTAGCTGTTTGTTATGCTAAATGACAAAAATGGAAACAAATAAATAAAATTTATCATTAGTTTTATAAATTTAGTGTGATCTTATTTTGAAGTATGGAAAATATTTTTAATACTTATATTTATTTTTTTAATTAGAGATAATTAAAATTTATTGTTTTAGAAAATAAAAAGAATTAAAATTTATTATAAGGTTTTTTTTGGTTTGATTAGTGTTTGATCTATTATTTTAAAAGTATGGAAAAACATGTCTAATAATTGTTGTATTTTAATTTATTTTGAGATTTTTTTATTAACATATATAAGATTCTTATATGTTTTTAGTTAATATTCTTACAAGGATAAAATAAAAACTTACAATTTTTAAAAAAATAATAAGGAATAAAAATATTGTGTTCAGTTACTAGAAAAAATGTTTGAAAGGATTCGTACGCATGAAAGTTGAGAGTAAAGGATAAAAAAGAAAATTGTAATATTAATTGTTGAGTTAAGTTGGAAACGCAACTTTTTCAAACCTTTTCAAATTGAGAGGTTTGGATCAAACAACTAGATGATTTATTATCTCACCAAACACCATAAGTAGCTGTTTGACCAGTCAAAAATTTATTTTTAGCAAAAAAACCAAACCTCTCCTTCAAATCTCTTGTAACCTCTTGCTACCAAACGGGGCCAATATCTCTATTTTAGAGTAGAGTATAGAATATCTGTAGGAACACAATATGACTAAAAAGGGTAAACGGGCCTAAAAACTCTATTATAGAGCATCTGTTGGGCATGTTCTAATAGATTTCGAACTTAATTCCTGATTGATTTCTATTTTATACAAACTTCAAGTTCTCCATATTTTCTTGGGCAAATTTTTAGCCTTTTTTTAATTATAAAAGTTCATTCCTAATCGATTTCAACCATACCGTAGTGATATTTGGCAGGAATATTTGAAAACGGGGTTGAATTTATGAACTCGAATATTTGAATATTGTGCAAAATTTGAGCTTGTGAAATTGTCATGAACAAAGACGAAAACGAAAGAAAGTGAACAACCCCAGAATATTCAACTTCTCATATACTTAGCCAAGCCTCCTTATTGCGTTCTTGCTTCACTGTATAACTTGCATGAATTTGTGTTGTTTCAAGATAACACTCAGGTAGTCGTGAAAATTTTAAGCAAGTTGTCGGGTAGTTTTAAGCAATAGTCTGAGATCCTGAGAAGATCAAGGCACAAGAATCTGATTAGGATCATAACAATCTGCAGCAAGCAATATTTCAAGGGAAAACGTTGGGCTTTTGGGGTCTGACAGAAACAAAAGAAGGCGAACAATAATCCCAGAATATTCAACTTCTCATACACTTAGCCAAACCTCCTTATTTTTGAATAAATTTTATCCTGACAAAAATCAAAGGAGATATTAGCACAACTTCATTAGTAAGTTTTATAATCCCTTGGCATTAAACAAACTTCATTGGTTGTGATATCTATAGCTTAGTTCGAGAATTCTGTCTTTTTGTTGTGTGTGTCTGTTTGAGTGTGTGTGTTGATCTGTATTTTTAATGTTATTTTTTCTATGAAAAGTGAGTTCATTATTTTATATACAGGTGGAATGATGGTAGAGGAAAAAATGGGAATGTGCAGATGTAGGAATAGTGTAGGAATCATGATTCCCTCAATTGTAGCGAGATAATGTTTCAACAGAATCTGGTAAATGTGTGAAAATTCAAAAAATACACTATTTCTTTGCTTATGTTATTATTGTTAGTGGTATTACGGATAATGTTAGATTTGATTGGGATCGTTTCTCAGGAGTTTAACGTGTTTTCGCGGCAAAAACCAAAGATGAAATTTCAATGACAGTGTAGCAAATGCAAGGGTTTGGATCACACTAAAAAGACTTGCAAGTAAGATGTAGAGTGAATTTCTTTAGTTTAGTATGAAAGTCCACCTGTTATTCGCAATTTGAATTACCATTCATTCTTACAAGTGAATGACCATAAATTGATGTATTGTGCATGTTCATTAATGTACTTAAGAATCTGTTATGAGTTTTACATATTATTTCAAGTTACTGAAATCATCACATATTCTTCATGAACCGCGCCACAGGATGCCAACAACAGATCCCCTTGTCGGTATGTTTGCCAACCCAACTACCAACAATAATATAGATTGGTTTAAATATACAACATTTATAACTGAATTGCGGTGCACTGTTGTTTGATCTTTTTTTATTTACAAGTAATTTGTAATTTATCAGCAATTTTTATGCTTTAGGGCCCATTTATAAGTTTTTGCCCTAATTAATGTAATTGTTAATTTAGAAATTAATAATGCTTTGTATATAGTTTTGTGTTTTTAATTTGAAACTTTATATTGATGCAGGGGGCAAGTTGATAAAAATGCAAATAGGAGAAAAATTTATGCTAAAAATAAACAAAAAAGAACACTTCTAGAAAGAGAAGCTAACCCAACTACCAACAACAATACATGTTAGTTTAAATATACAACATTTAACACTATAAATTGTAGTAACTATATTTTTTATTGTTTTCCTGATGCTTAGTATATAGTTTTGAAAACTCAAGTACAATATATTATTCTATTTTAACTTTATGATTTTAAACTTCATATTGACTCAATTTGTAAATTTTAATTTGTCTATACATAACACATAACTCGGATTTTATAATTATCAATGCTGGAGATCTTTGTTTCATGGAAATTTCACGCTGGAGATTTTTGACTTATCTTATTCATTGTAGTATCATTTTAATTTATGAATGTAATTTATACTTGTCAGCCTAAATACATGAATTGAAAATTATGGCCATTACATTTGCGAGATAACTTTAATTGCATCTGATAAAGTATGGAATGCCCCAATGAGATTGTTTGCAATTTTTACTATTCTGTATGAGGGATTTTATGATTCACCAAATACGTAACAAATTCTTTCGTTCTTTTTTATAAACAGGAATACATCAACTCCCGCTATAAAGACATATCAACTAGGGGATACTTGGTCAAAGTGATGGGAGCCCAAAGAGAACATGAAATCAGGCGTAGGTACACCATCGTGACAATCAAAGAGAGGGGAAAAAGACAACCATCAAACACGAATCCTAAAAATACGAGTAAAGGTACTGTGCTACATCCGACTATATTTTCATACTTCCCACGACTTACTATTACTTTCCCTTTATACAAATTCTTTCATGTCTATTTCTCAGTGAGCAAGGAATACATTCCGGATTCTGAGGATAGTGTGGATGAACTGCAGGATTTGAAGTTCCAAATGGTATGTAATTACACAAATATATGATATTCAAACAAATACCGAGACATCTTATGATACTAATTAATTGCAGTAAACTTTTTAGTGTATAAAGATGAAGGACACAAACAAAAAGGTGACGATAACATTCCAGCTTTACACAATCCAGTTAGACAACATGTCAAGAAGAGGAGACATCGTAGAGATAATTCTCTTAAAATCATAGTTTATTTCTGCCTCATAACCAATCATGTACCAAATTGCAACTAATTTCTTAAAAACGGGTAAAAGAATACAAAGAAACAACGGGGTCACTTGGGTTATGCAGTTCTTTCAGGAAAACAAAAAACAGCAGATACAAATATGAATGAATTAGATGAAAATACCCCACTCAGTCACTTATTCAAAAAAAGAAGACTTTCTAAAGGTACTACAAATACTTTTTATTTAAATGATTAATTCAACATTCGTGTCTCATATAATAATATCATGCAGGGGTCAAAACAAAAAACACTTACAAACCGAATCGAGATTGCAAGTGATGATCAAAGTAATGGCAGTGAAGATGAGGATGAAGGGAGCGACGACCATGAGCCTAGGAGTCATGAGAGTGAAGATGAGGATAGCTACAATGAGGATAATCAATCGTACTGATATTAGGCAGAGACTGAAATCTACCATTAAATAGAGATTTTCATTGGATATGGTTGCAGTATCCATTCTATTTCAAACAATACATTGACTTGTCTTTTAATTTCCTTTGGTTCAATTAAGTTAGTTCAATTAAGTTCTCCACATTATTAATCAAATCAATTTAGTCTACAACCCTTACATTGGCAATATTGTATCCAAATTTATTTGAAATAATATTAGATCACTAGTATCACCAAAAATTCAAACCCCTTTAATCAAAGTTTCTGCCTTCTCCGGCATATCCAGCCAAAATTCACCGCACATCGCGCGGTGCAACCTTGCTAGTTTGAGTAAAAACTTATATATATAGATAATCATAAAGAACGAGTCATAAAATTACAAATATTTCTACTAAACTTAGTGGCCATAAGATGTTCCCTATCTAAGAAAACACGTTTTACCTTGATCACTG
Source organism: Sherardia arvensis (assembly GCA_948330725.1). Taxonomy (NCBI): domain Eukaryota; kingdom Viridiplantae; phylum Streptophyta; class Magnoliopsida; order Gentianales; family Rubiaceae; genus Sherardia; species Sherardia arvensis. Next base: position 36,253,042 of record OX415236.1, on the reverse strand, counting down.
CGAATTCCGTAAAAGATTCAAGCAGCCGCCTGATACTTGAGACAACCCCTTTAACCTCGAGTGGCGAGGTATCTGGGTTTTTGATGGAAGAAACTAGTACTGCTGAGTCCGAAACTATAGATGCCCTCGTGATACCCAACCTGCTAGTTGGGTTCAGTGTTGTCCAGCAAGTTTCCGCTTCTGCCTGAAGTGGTGTTACCACTGTAAAGAAATCTGATCCGGTAATAGAGGAGTCTAAAGGTCACCCAGGTTTCCGGATCCGCCACCCTCCAGTGCCAAGGCGATGCGATTTCTGGAATGATCCATCAAAGCTTACGACACATGCATCCTTTAGGGCTTCCTCAACTTCCTCATTTTAATTGAGTTCAGGGAAATCTCCGGATGTGATCTTTCTTCTGGAAAGGAGATGCCCATCTTGTCCTCCTCTTGATTTCGACGATTACGAAGTGAAAACTTCGAAAGATTACTTTTCACCTGTTCCACACACCTCTCTGAACTTATAAAAAGGTTATCAAAAACTATAACCTTTTTATTTCGTTGCTTCCAGAGAAGAAAGACCAGCTCCATATGTAGTTCTTCCTGTGGATATCCTATGAGCAGTAAGAAGAACCACTGGGAAAAATTAGATGTAGACTGATTGGGTGGCTGAATTTGTAGCCCTGACCGTGACCAGACTTGATTGGAATATGAGCAGGTTAAGAAAAGGTGAGCTTCGTTTTCATCCCCTATGCCGCATCGAGGACATGTTGCCTGTGAATCTAGATTTCGCTTCACCCGATTGGCCGTAGTTGGAAGTCCACCTGACAAGGTTCCCCAAACGAAAATTATTAACAGTTTTTGAGGCAAGTTTAACCTCCATTCCCCCCCTCCAAAAAAAAATTACCTGGCACGTTCATTCGGTGGAGCTGTTCCTCTTCTCAGACTTATTGAGTTCATAGCCACGTGGTAGCTCGACTTTGCAGTGTATTTTCCGTCTGCATTCCATCTCCAGAAAAAATCACATATTTTTAAATCTTTGTTGTAGTTAGAAAAAATCATCTTTGTTAGAGTTTGAGATCCTGTCCAGTTCAGCTTAATCCAATCAGTTTTAGCAGGTAGCAGTTTCAAGCAACTCAATCAATTTTAACAGCCAGCAAACAGTTTTAGCAGTTCAACTGGAAAGGACCTGACTTGTGCATATGAATGATACGTTATTTATCAAAAAATTAAATAGAAGAAATTAGACAAGTTGGCCTTTCACTTTCAACAAGTACCAATTCGATTTGAATTTCGCTCTTGATTTTAAAGTGCAAGCTAGCTTTTGAAATTCATGATGTGGTTTAATCTGTTGGATCTTACCTGCGTTGCATCAATTGATATATCATTCATTTCAAAAATAAAAGTTTGAATCCAGACAAATTTTGAATGTGTATTTTACTAAATCCAGCTATAAAATTAAATAATTTGTTAAGAAGATGTAGTTATCAGTTGATTATATTTATGAGTATGGAGATTGATTGTATAAGCTATCTACCAATTTATGCAGTAGCCGTATAACCATTTCAACGGCTACATTTCTACAATGCATTTTCCCTTTGTCTTCTCCGTCTTCTCTTCATTATATATTATGTGGTACAAGCACTATTATTTCATTTCATCATTTCATAAACATATCTGCAAAAGTAAGGTGATGTTCTATTTATCATGTTTAAAAACTTTAAACCGTATAAAACTAAATGATATTAAACTGTTTTTTACATCAGATTTAAAACTAAGCCATCTAATTAAGATTATGGTTGTAATTAAGATTTTAAGTATTGCACTTGTACTTGTATTCTATAATTTTGGCATGTATAATGTTCACTTGTTAATTAACCATCTTTAGAAGAAGATCGAATCAATTGAGAAATTTAGTCATTTCTATAGTACAGAAATCAACATTTTAATAATATGATTTGCATGATTAATATGGTCGAATAAGTGAATTTTGTATAGGGTGTCCGATCAAACTTATTGTATGTGAATATATTGCATCTCTTATCAACTTATTTTATCAGTTTTCAATCAATTTATAATAGCACTTCAGTCAGAGGCGAATGTACGTTAAGGCTTGACCAGGCGTTCGCTTGACCGAACAACTTAAACTACTGTTCACGACACTGATACGGATGAGTTCAAGCCTGACGCGCCTTCTTCTATTTTGTGTTAATTTTATTTTCAAATTAATTTATTTCAATCTGGGTTAATATAAATTTCTAAATCCATCACTAATTTCAGTACTCTATAATACAAGATCGACACTCTTCGGTGCTGTACAACCACCCTAACAACACCTTATTAGCACTAATGCGCGTATTTCACATTCATATATTTACATTTCCTTTGGATTAACATTTGTAGATGATGACTAAATAAAGTAGAACCTGAAATTTGGAGATGGGGCAAGTTGGCTAGTTGTTTACTGTCTGAATAGAGAAAATGAGAAGGTGTCCAGCATGTTAAAAAAGCTACAGGTACAAAGTGAATAGATATTCCATACTGAGGGGATGGATTTGCCTTTTGAAAAGGATCGATGTGTTTCCCGTCGTACTTATTTGAACGTCACTATTTACGGTTACTTGTTGTTAGTGGGCTGAGCATCCAAAATTTAGGTCTGCTTATCTCGATAGGTACACTCTTGATTTTTCAACGCACAACTCTACTTATAAACTTATGCATCACACTTTTTTGAATAACACCCTTGGAACTCTAACTAGTTTTAAAAAATCGATTTAAATGATCAGAAATTTATTAAATAAGCCAACGTAACATGCATTAGAATCGGAAATATTGATTGACATATTTTATAAATGATAGTTTTGAAATCATAATGCGAATGTCTGTCGGTAGAACTTGAAATTATAATATCTTGCATGTAAAGTTTAGAAAAATAAGGAAAGTCTTATTATGACTGATTTAGAATATCGATTTAAATCAGCCAACGTCTACAACTAACATGCATTAGAACCAATTCAACCTGAAATAAAAACTGATTTTACTTGATAACATGCACTTCACTTACTCGACTCATTATCAATAATAATTGAGTAGTTAAAACAAACTTACTTATAAATGTCTATAGCAAGTTAAACAAGAAATGCTTGTTAATCACATAAAATTTAATAAAGATTATGATATCTGCCCACCTTGATCATTAGAGTCGTTACTTATAGTTAAACTAAGTATGTTGACTGACTATTTAGATGAAATTATATAAGCAAAAAATGTAATTTATTGCCTGATACTAACTTATAATAATCCGAAATCAAATCATTATATGATTTAATATTAATGAGATCCTATCTAGGTCAAAAATAATTACCAAACAGTAATTTAACTCAACACGACCTAAAACTGAATCAACACAAAATAAACCAAAGTTAAAATTAATTTAACCCGAACAATTTCAAAAATAAAAGTGAGGTAGAAGAAAACTTTTGGGATGAAGGAAATACTAATTTTAATTAATAAAGAAAAAGGTGAAAATGTAGTTTGAACTCAAAGGAATGAAGCAGTAGCGATTAACGATTTAGGTCCCGCGCGCATCCGATTGGAAAGTTCAGTTTTAAACATGTCAATAGAAGATATTAAAAGAAGAAAAAATGTCAATAGAAACGCACGCGAGATTTGTCACCTACCTATAGTTTCCTAAAGTACGTAAACCTGGCCTATTGTGAGATCCAGCATATGTGCATAAAAGTTGACCAAGGTTTCATTTTCCATCAAACTTGTCTTTCTTATTTATAAAAGCATTTAAGTATTATAACTATATATAACTATTTTAAACTCTGAACATCCTAATGTTTTTCTCTTGCGAGAAATACAAAACAAAATCATTCAACGAGTGTACTCCATCAGTTGGAACATTGAGTTCATCGCTGCATGGTTCAAAGTTCGAATTTCGGTATTGACATTGTGGGAATTTATTTCTTGAAAGATTTTTGCGTGCATCGAAATAAAAGACGTTCAACTAATCCTGACTCTGTGATACAGTGACTTACCTCTCCACCAAATGCTGTGGTGTCGGGTGAATGGAACGCTGAGCGCAAACGTATCATCTTTTGTTGCACGAAAGAAAATTATTCAATTAACTTTGAATTGTATTTAATATATAACCTTTATATTTATTATTCTCGATGAGATATTATGTATCATTTGTAGTCAGTGACGGAGCCAACCTTAAGCAAAGGTGGTTAATGCCACCCAAATTCTTTTTTCCTGTTTTTTTATATATATAAATTTTCAAAATTTCTAATTTTATCATCTGACTTTTCTATAATTAGTATTAATATCCTCACATTTTATGAATATTTTGCTATAGAATTCTGGATCCTGATTGTAGTTCGTAACTAGTGTTTTTCAAACTGTTGCGCTAGTACCTGTTTAGCTACAGTTTGTTTAGTTTACCTAATTTGAGTAAATAAACAGTCAAACTCATTTTAAAGAAACACTTTATTCAGTGTCTCAAAGTTTGATTGTTGCTCCTCAATAATTATAAATATATGAGCTTTCAGACGCACACACAGCAACATTTCAGGGACTAGAATATCCAGACGTTACTCTCTCATCAACTATAAGACAAGTTCTGCTGTCTCTTTACTACAACTGTAAGTTTTGAATTATATGAATCACATCATTTTGAATAAACGAATAGGATTCATGCCTAACTTTCTAAACAATTGTACTTGCTGTTGGATCGGTTCTTGACTAAATTCTGCCATTTTTCTCAGATTGCATCTTCGATTCTCTTCCTCGGAAAATGCACTGCGTATCGATTAACATGCCACCCTCCCAGAAAACGGCTCTGAATGATAATCATGACGAACAAACGCAGGGAAAATTTCCAGAAATCCCTCTCAGGAATCCAGGACTTGTAGCCAAAGACAAGAGATTCGACGCGTTCAAAACCTGGTCTGGAGAACTCGAGAGACAGATATCCAATCTAAGAGGAGGAAAACATCACGAATCTGAGCAATCTTTAAACAACATCAATAATCCCCCACACAACAGTCAAGCAGAGAAACTCCCTGTTTCTAGGTATTTTGATGCCTTGCAGGGACCTGAACTCGACACTTTACGGGTATAAAGGCACATAATTTTCTTGTTGCTGGAATGTCTCAAATTTCCATCGATACTGAATGATTAACGCAATGTTTTCATCGCGCATTTTTGACAGCCTTCAGAGGAGATACTGTTACCAGAAGATAAGCGATGGCCGTTTCTTCTACGCTTCCCAATCTCCTCATTCAGTATCTGCATCGGTGTTGGAAGCCAGGCTTTCATGTACAAAGCCCTAGCTTCAACTTCTTCAACAAAGTTCCTCCACATAAGCCCTAAAATAAATCTCATTCTTTGGTTCATTTCCATTGCCCTTCTCCTCACTGTCTCTTCCATTTACCTCATGAAGTTTCTGTTCTACTTCGAAGCAGTGCGCCGCGAGTTTAACCACCCGGTTCGGGTCAACTTCTTCTTTGCACCGTGGGTGGCGGTTCTGTTTATAGTCCTAGGAGTTCCACCTACGGTTTCTGAAAACCTTCACCCGTCTCTCTGGTACCTTTTAATGGCTCCGATCTTCTGCCTCGAGCTGAAGATCTACGGCCAGTGGGTTTCGGGAGGGCAGAGGAGGCTTTCGAGGGTTGCAAATCCATCAAATCATCTCTCTGTTGTGGGGAATTTCGTGGGAGCATTGTTGGGTGCAACCATGGGGATCAAAGAAGGAGCTATCTTCTTCTTTGCTGTTGGATTTGCTCATTATGTTGTCCTGTTTGTGACGCTATATCAAAGGCTTCCGACCAATGAAACGCTCCCTAAAGAGCTTCACCCGGTCTTCTTCCTCTTTGTCACCGCTCCTAGTGTTGCATCAATGGCGTGGGGCAAGATTCAGGGATCTTTCGATTGTGGCGGATCGAGAATCGCCTACTTCATTGCTCTGTTCCTCTATCTCTCACTGGTTAGTGCTTTTACTACATCAATATATGAGATGATCGAGATATGATTCATATAACTGAACTGGTGAAACTTTTGATAGAATATGAAAAGAACACATGTGTGTGATTTAATTGTACAAGATCATTTTAAGATACTCATTTGATGGCTCTACTAAAGCAAATTCTCTTTCTTTTACAGGCGGTTCGAATAAATTTTTTCCGTGGATTCAGGTTTTCTCTGTCGTGGTGGGCATACTCTTTTCCGATGACTGCTGCTGCCATCGCAACCATAACTTACTCGAATGTAGTCACGAATATCGTGACAAAATGTCTAACGACTACACTTTGCGCGGTTGCAACGCTGGTGGTGAGTGCGATGCTGGTCACAACGATTGTCCATGCTTTCGTGCTTAAGGATCTGTTCCCCAATGACATTGCCATTGCAATTAGCGAGAGGCGGGGTAAAACCGCCAACGCGACGCTGAAATGGTTGCACAAGAGACAGGGGAGCTTTGGTATGAAACATATTGAATCATTTCTTGGATTTGGAAATTCAGACAACAAAGTCGATGTTGAGGCTTCCAATGGATCAGCTGCAATCTAATTTCATTTCACCTAAGCGTTAAAATATACAGACCATTTACTGAACTGGAAACTTATTTCAGTGCGTCTAAAGAAGGGCAAATGTAACCCTAGAAATAATTAACGAGTGAGAAGCGGTACTGAAGCATTTAGTGTAGTGTACTCTCTGATGGAATTGATTAAATCTAATTTAGCGGAATATCAATTACCAACCCAAAGATCGCATGCATGTCATTAATATGAATTAGTGTTTAGAATTACCTTGTAGAACAGAATAAATCCGTGCGGAGTAAAGGATTTTCTTCAACCGTGTTTTTCCTTCAGGTGCAATCCACTCCGGAGACAAGAACTTCAAGCGTGATTCCTCTATAAGTATCCACACAGCACGATCAGAACGCCTACACCGTTGTCAGCTTAGAACGGATCAGCAAGCAGGACCGGCGACCGCCTTCCTTCTTCCGATTTATGATGAGGTTGTTTTATGAGAATTTCAGAGTTTATTTATTCTGCTTGTTCAACACATGAACTCTAGAATAAATTGTGAATTCTGTTTAACCAAGTACCATCTATTTATACTGGTCAAACTGAATTAGTTTCCAACCTGAATTAGTCCATGTAATCCCAATCCTGTTGGATTAGATAATCTCTATCTTACTGGATTAGATAATCTCTATCCTACTGGATTAGATAATCTCTATCCTACTGGATAAGATAATCCTAATCCGATTGGATTCCATGACTTATCTCATATAATTACAATTAGACTCTAAGTCTAATTGATAATTAGTTTTTCCCAATTTCATGCCTTGTGTGTGACCCTACAGGTTCAGTCATAATAAGCTGCTACTAGCTGATAGAAGCGGTTTCCAGCTAAACATTCTAATCACTTAAATGACTGAATTAATTATCTCCATAATTAACGTAACCTCCAACTATATTAGAAAAGTGCACATTGATTAAAGGACATAATTCCAACAATCTTCCACTTGTCCTTTTAGACAAGTGTGCACTCATATTCCTTTGTCACTTAATATCTTCATTCGAGCATAAGGTAAGATAACATGTTATCCTTATCAAGTTCAAATGCATTTCTCGAATTCCTGAGTGAACTGTTAAAGACAGATGATTAATCTCTAATCCATCTGAGCATGGCCATGCGTTTTACAGTCTCAACTCTCCGAGAGGCCTATAAGACAACAATCTCATGTTAATGAGAGGACAATCCCAATCTTGTACATTCAAGTTTTCTCTACTTGATTCATGGTAATCCAATAACTGTCTTTATAACCCCCTTTTACGGCAAGGCGTTTGACAGAAATTAAAATGTTCAATCCACAACTAAGTAAACAATGAATTACTCAGGTCTGAGGAATATGTTCCCATAGTCAATGAGAAATACTTATAACATTCCATATATCTTAAAGTATTCTCATGGTGGGTCTGTCCAATACAAGTTCCCAACGTGTATCCATGCAATTGATTCAGACATCTCATGTCCTTGAGCCCAAGAAACAGCGCTATAAATCACCTTGCAAACTAGTCTTCTTTAATCATTAGTGTCCACTCTCAATGACCTGGACTAGGGACTCAAACAATTTTACATTCCAGTTCACTTAATAGGGTTTCATTATCCAAGACCTTATCTTGATAACCTATTTGGAATTGTAAATTGTTTTGGACTTTCATTTAACACTAAACCAAGTTAAATGAATAAGAAATAATAATCTCATAATATTTCAAACGGTTCATTCTTCAATGTCTAAATTACAGAATTGTAATAGCTAGAACATCATAGAAATCACAGCCACTGTCCAAAGTGCTTGATTCCTATCACAAATATATGAGCCATAAACAATATTTGTGGAAGAGGTTTAGGTTATGGATTAACAATCCATTCTTGCATTTTCATAAAACAATTTCACCATTCTCAATACACATTTGAAGAATGTGAAATTTATCAAGTACAAAGTTTGACTTTGATGTCCTATTGACTTATCTTGTCTAAGCAATGACTCTACGATTTTAGTCATCGAGTTGACTAAGTCAAGAACCACCGTACACAAACTAGTGATGAATTCCGAATTCAAACACTTTATCTTGCTGCTTCTAAAGCATCAGTGTACTCAATGTAAATGTATAATCAACAACACTTTTCACAACCAACTCATTTTCAGCATTGACATAGGAATCTATCCATAGTCCTTTTCAGGCACTATGAAATTTTGTTGGACGCACACCATTGCGCCATTTCCCAGTCTATTGCATTTGATATCCGTTATACTCTAAGTATATGAAATATCATTGCAGTACATATCATAGCAGACATGATAGACTCTATTGCCGATGCAGTAGCAGTCATATTCATTCTCTTTCGCTCATCATGTCTACATAGACACTGAATCTTGCTAAGAGTCAAGCCATGAATCTTGGGTTGAAAATCTTTTACAATCTTTCATATTGAGTATATCAAACACACTACTCAGTAAGTGTTTTACATATGTCAATCATCAACTTTAATCTACCTTAGATACTGATGCCCAAGAGCACTGTACATTTCCTCCTAAGTCTTTTATTGCAAAATACTTTCCAAACCAAGTCTCCATCAACTCTAGTTGGATTGTCATTTCCAATCAACAAAATGTCATCGACATAAGGAACTAGGAATCCAATATTTCTCCCACCAACCTCTTTGTATGCACAAGATTACATTTCTTTGAGCGTCAATCTCTAAATTGATTCATCGAAATATATTTTCTAACTCCTTAATACTTGCCTCAATATCCATAAATAGATACTGAAACTCATATTCATTCCCAACAGTATAAAAGCTCTCAGAATATGTCACATACACATCTTTCTTCCATAATCCAATTAAGGAAGGTGAATGTTGAAATTTATATACTAAATATTATAATCACAATGAGCTGCTTTTTCCAGGATTTAGAATAGACTCAAGGATTCCAATTAGAGTAAAGGTCTCAACACAATCCATCACATGGATTTGTTTACACTCTTTAACTACTAACCTAGCCTTTCTTTGTAACTCAATCAAATTCCAAACTTGATTTTCATACATAGAATCTATTCCGAATTTCATGGTCTTAAACCACTTTGCGGAGTTAGGGCTTGTCAAAGCTATAACTGTAAGTCATGTATAGGTTCATCACTTTCTAAAAGTATGATTTCATAGCTTTCAGTTGCAAGGACATAATGTGCCTTTGCATGAAATCTATGCCTTATTGGGTTACATGGGGTTTGAGCAACTTCAATTGTTGCTCACCTCGAAAGTATCGAGGTTTCTCCCACTTGTCATTTTGGAAAGACGACACTTCTCAAAAAAGACACAATCTCGAGCAACAATATATAGTTCTCAGAATATAGAAGAAAAACCCCTATCTCAATATTTCCATAAAGAGACAAATATCAGATTTGATGCAAAGCTTATTGGAAACATCCCACATATGCTTCACAACCTCAAATCTCATAAGAAAAAAGACATTTAAGGAACCAATCCTATCCATATGACATATGGTCTTTTCTTAAACTTCTGACAAGGCCAAATTTAGTGTGAACACTATTGTTAAGAAATATATCCATGAAAGATTGGCCTGAACCATCATGGAAACTCATTTCCAATAAGACAGTCAACAAATTTTTGGCTCAAATATTCACCACCTCAATCCAATTGAGCGTTTCAATTTTCTTGCCAAATTGATTCTAAACTTCATTTTTTGAACTCCTAAAATTTTATTAAGGATTCAAAATTTCCTCTCATGAAGTAAACATCCATTGTTACTCAAATCATGATGAAACTAATGAAGTGATATATTTACCTCTTTGAGTTGAACCCATCTACAAACCATTTTTGTAAATAAAACATTCATTTACTCCACCACCCATCACTATGAAGGGTTATTGTCAATTCCTAACACAATAACTTGAAAGTATCAATTGACTCCAAGTCAAATGATTTCACAGTTCCCTCCAACTGGAGTAACCATCTATGCTTAACGTCATTGTGGTCTAATTGACAGAGGTATACCATACTTGAATCATTTGTTTAACCCTTTTGATATTTACATCATAAACTTGTTTATCCATAGCTAGCAAATAAAGACCTTTGTCTAATTTTGCAAACTTGCAACATAATTGAAACATTTCTATGTCCAACATAGAAATGATGATTGTGCTGTTGTGCCACTAAGATCAAAATAACCATTATATGATCTAGTGCAATATCTTAAGGTATAGATAAACTCCTACAGTCAATGCGACAACTATTGCTTCATTACACTGGTGTAGTTTGACATCTAATTATCTAACTCATACTCTGGTGTCTCTTTTTTCTATGAGAACCATATGGTATCCAATACCAATAAGTATTGTGTTACAATAGAGATAGTCTATAATGTAGATAACTGTAATATGAATATCATTTCTAAATGACATATACAATTACAGTAGAAGTGTTAAAATATAAGCGCATAGGCACACTGATTGTCCTTGCCCTATTTCACTTCCTCAATCTTCCATGTCATATTCAAATCCATTTTTTCACTGCACTAATAGAACCTTGTTCACAGTCTCAGTTTTGACTAAACATATTTAAGCATCTCATGCAGTTCAATCAAATTGTATTCATTTCCACTAAAATGGTTCAAACCCATATATGAGATGAATAGGAATGATGTCAATATCTGGCTCTCAACCATGAGAAAACCATTAATCTCCATAATTTTTCAAAATAATCCAATCATTTTTCAAAATACGAGATCACTTTTAAGAATAGTCTCAGATGGCTCAAACCTCTCAATCATGGACTGCTCCTGAATCACATTTCAGAGCTCCATATTGACATGGTAAGTATACGAGTTCAAAACCTACCTAGCAATTTTGTACTCGACACTATTCATCATAAGACTCTTGACATCAATGATTTGAATATAACGCCATACTTCTTCTTTACTTGCAATCGAACAAATTTAAGTTCCTTTGCCAAGTTTCTGTCATTCAATTCATCCTTCCAAAGTATTGAACACAGATTAGAAGAGTTGTTGTTTGTTGTCAACTTGTAAAACATGATTATTATGACATAAATAAATGCAATAAAAACCGGCTAAACAGAATAATATAAAGAAAAGCACACAAGCAATCAAAGTTATTCAACATTTTATTCATAAATTTTGTCCCATGAATAAAATGATTCCAAGATTCTAAAATCACAAGAATTTAAGCATGCTTTAACTTGTCTTAAATGCTTTGATTTTTAGGTAAGCAATCCCATTGCTAATAGTATCCAATACTACTCTTGGTTGATAGAGTATACATCCCATGTAACACTAGCTCCTTTTGTCTCAACATCCGAGGACTCCTCTGCCGATATTGATGAGCAAACCAAAACTAACACGTAGACCCCTTAGTCTAAGCCTACCCGCATTTGTCCCAAGATTAAAAATGGCACCATCGCTTTAGCGGAATCTGTCACTAATGATCGAATGATTAATGGGTGTTACTTGTTTCGGAAAGACAAATTATAGCCCATCATTCTTTTGGGTCTTGGTTCATAATGTTGTTTGATTACTAGTGAACAATCGCATAATCATTCCACACATATAAACCAATCACATGCATTCAACATATAAATCACGTAATACATGTGACAAATAAATACACATAAATATATGCTGAATTTATTTCATGCATTCCCAAATATTTGCAGATAAAATCATACAATCAATCATGCAATAAAATCAATTATTACACTTAATGTTACTTCTTAATAATTCCAAATTATTAAATTAACATATTTTGATATTAATACCTAAATAATTCTCAACATAGAATAATTAAGTTCATTAATTTTCAAAATTATGAAACCTAATTATTGCTCTGTCACATTTTAATAATTCCAAATTATTAAAGAAACTTATTAGGTAATTGAAATATCAATAACGTGGGATGAAATTACATAATAAAACATGCCCAAAATAATTAAAGTTAACTAATTTCTAAAATTATTAACCTTAATTACTTTTCACAAATTTATAATTTCGATAATTAAGCGCATCCAATGCCTTAATTAAAAATTATTGTGTGCACATTCTAACTTTTATAATTAAGCACATCCAATGCCTTAATTAAAAAATTATAATCATTTATAATCAAGCACATCCAATGTCTTAATTAAAAAATATAATCATTTATAAATAAGCACATCCAATGCCTTAATTTATAAAAAAATCATTTAACATTTAATTAAGTTGTTGAATTTCTAAAATTATCAAACTCAATTTAAATTTCATGTTCATAAACTTTAATTTTGCACTTCAAAAGTCAAAATTACTCCCACTCAATTTCAGAATTATTAAAAAAATAAAATAATTTTTTTTTAAATTACTATTATATTGGACAGATAGCCCGGCCCGACCCAACCCAGTCCAGTTCGGCCCGGCCCATTTTGACTCGGCCCAGCCCAGCCTAATCCGGTCCAACCGGACAGACCTGGTCAGATGGAATCTGGTCCAACCAGATCATAAATCAAAATCTAATTAATAAAAATGGGCCGAAATCAATATTTAACATTGGCCAAATTTTTAAATGCCCAGCATTCTTAGAGTTTCTCAAACCATAAATCTGTCTACTACTATTCATCGTGACTGTAGCAGCGTCCAATACCTCTACTTGCCCCTACCGACCATCGATAGGGCAATAGTAACCTCGGTGATGAATAAATAATAATTATAATAAAACTGAAAAAAAATTTAGTGGAATAAAATCAAATCAAATCATCCAATAATTTATTTGATTTAAAATTATGAACATAACATAAACACCCCTATCATGCAAATCTAATTCACATAATCATAGATCAAATTAATACATGCAAGCAGCTCATGATACCACTGATGGAATTGATTAAATCTAATTTAGTGGAATATCAATTACCAACCCAAAGATCGCATGCATGTCATTAATATGAATCTGAATGAGTGTTTAGAATTACCTTGTAGAACAGAATAAATCTGTGCGGAGCAAAGGACTTTCTGCAACCGTGTTCTTCCTTCAGGTGCAATCCACTCCGGAGACAAGAATCTCAAGTGTGATTCCTCTATAAGTATCCACACAGCACGATCAGAACGGCTACACCGTTGTCAGCTTAGAACGGATCAGCAAGCAGGACCGGCAACCGCCTTCTTTCTTCCGATTTACGATGAGGTTGTTTTATGAGAATTTCAGAGTTTATTTATTCTGCTTGTTCAAAACATGAACTATAGAATAAATTGTGAATTCTGTTTAACCAAGTACCATCTATTTATACTGGTTAAACTGAATTAGTTTCCAACCTGAATTAGCCCATGTAATCTCAATCCTGTTGGATTAGATAATCTCTATCCTACTGGATTAGATAATCTCTATCCTACTGGATAAGATAATCCTAATCCGATTGGATTCCATGACTTATCTCATATAATTACAATTAGACTCTAAGTCTAATTGATAATTAGTTTTTCCCAATTTCATGCCTTGTGTGTGACCCTACAGGTTCAGTCATAATAAGCTGCTACTAGCTGATAGAAGCGGTTTCCAGCTAAACATTCTAATCACTTAAATGACTGAATTAATTATCTCCGTAATTAACGTAACCTCCAACTATATTAGGAAAGTGCACATTGATTAAAGGACATAATTCCAACACTGTCATCGTTGCAGGCATAACAAGGTCAAAACATTGCCCTAAAATATTTCTCGCAAAGATGTTAGCTTGATTTTTAAGGCATTATAACTGTAGTTCAATAACGTAGTCCAGTATTTTAGTCGGTCCAGTATTTTAGTCAGTATAGTTCAAAATATCAATAAAATAACATTATTATTTCATGTAACTTTGTTAATTTCTCAAAAATTAAATAAGTTTAGATCGTACTATTATATCGTAATTTGAATCATAAAAGTAAAATACTGCATTACGTATGTCAACACTTATTATAGTACGGAGATTACGGGTTGACCCCTCTCGCGTTTTCTCTCCCCTCCCCTGCCGACAAGAAAAAAACCCAGATCCCCTTTCTCTGGCGGGGTGATCGTCGGCGCTCCGCCGGCCGATCACCCCTCAACCTAGTATAGATCTACGCACCCCCTCTAAACCCACACCTTTTTTGTCAAAAATCAACAGCCCCACAGGAAACCTCTCCCTATTGGTGATGGAATGGCGGGTCACTACCTTCACTACCACCACCCAAGACAAACGTCTGCAGCTGTTGATCGGACGCCCGGAGTTTCGCCGACGAGAGCCCACAACCCTTGGAGAAGAAACTGGCCGCGGACGCCAAGAGGGTCACGCATCCGGAGGCTCGAGCCGCACCAAGGTTTCTAACGGGACAGTTGCAGGTTTGGAGGCCCAGTCGTCTCCGATCTATGCACAGGCGGTGGCACCGGCGATTTGGGATCTTCGGTCGGCTCGGTCCGGTCCGGTCGGTCGGGCCGGGTCGGGTCGGTTCAGGCTTGTTTGGAGATGTTCTTACAGGAGCTGGCACTGTTAGACAGAGAAGGTGGTTTTAATTTTTTTTTTTAAAAAATTTTATGTTCAGTCTTTTTTAAGGTATATGTGTTTTGATGTTGGTACTAAAATATGGGACTGCATGTGATCTTCTAATCTTAGTTTTCTGACTGGTCCTTTTGTTCAGTTAAATTTTGATTAGCTTCCGATCTAATATGTACGGTTAGGAGAAATCCAAGTCAGAGTAGTTTGAATACATACTGTTGGCGATACCGATACCGTTACTAGATTTGTAGACCGGTTAAGCCTTGGCTTATATCGTGTTAGATTGCATTTGTTTTAGTCCTATATTTGGCCACTAGCCAGTCAGACCAGGATTGGTTGAGATTGCTTTAGTACTGACATTAATTTACATATATCTGTTTTTAGAGGGATAGGATTTGTAGTTGGTCTTTTTACAAATTTTCCTGGTTAATTTATAGAGTATCCTTGCCTATTTGTTTGTCGTGTCCCTAACCCGTGTATTTGGCGGGAGGGAAGACCCTTTGGGATTCGGTCTACTTGTAGAGTCTGTAGACTTTGAGTATTTATACTGCGAGTTAATGATATTATACCTATCAGGTAGTTTAGATATCTTCGGGTATTAGACCTAGGTTTTCTTACGATGTATCCCTATTTTTTAGTAGTTCATGTAGTCACACCGAGGCGGAGTAGTAGCACGGATATGCTGGAATCCACTCTGTACCTCATTCAAATTGCCACAAAAACTCCAAAAGAGTTTTATGTGTATCATTGGGTTTACCCAAATCCGATCATGTATTTTTACTACTTTTATGAAGGGTTTGAAGAGACGTGAATAATTCTTAATTTTGGTAGATCTGGTAGAGTTTAGGCTGTTTTGGTGTGAAGAACACCAAGAACACCTACTGGAAAACACATAGAACAGGGGAAGAAATTGGGAATTAAAATTGTATTATCATAATGAAAGAAAGCTTTGTCTGTTAGCTACTTATAGCTTACATCAAGACTACCAATCAATAAGCCGCAGCTGTTATCAAAATATCTAGCTAAGAAAACAATGAAAATTAGCAGAAAAGGAAATGTAATGTGTTGACTAATCAAAGGCGGTGCCGACTGAATTGAAGGCGCCAAATCTTGGCGCCAGTCCTTAATTTGACTGAGTTGACCTAGCCGTTGGCAAGTCGGTGCAAGTTAAACCTCAAATTTCTTCTGCTGTAGATGATTTCTTCACACCCCCCTCAAGATGGACTTGGGGAATAGAACAAAAGTTCATCTTGGAAAGGAGGAGATGGAACTGAGCTGTGGCAAGAGGCTTTGTAAAAATGTCTGCAATCTGTTGCTTACTGAAGATAGGACTAGGAATCAGAAACCCTTCCTTGAACTTATTCCTGGTAATATGACAGTCAATCTCAATGTGCTTTGTCCTCTCATGAAAGACAGGATTCTCAACAATATCCCTTGCTGCTTTGTTATCACACCACAGAGATATAAGTAGTTGAAGAGGAATCTGAAAATCAGTGAGAAGATAAGAAATCCATTGAAGTTCAGTGGTAGTGAGAGCCATACTTCTGTATTCTGATTCAGCAGATGACCTAGAGACTGTTTGCTGTTTCTTTGATTTCCATGAAATCATTGCAGTGCCAAGAAACACACAAAACCCAGTAATGGATAATCTGGTGTCCTTGCATCTTCCCCAGTCTGCATCACAGTATGCATTCAACTTCATATCATTAATACTGGGAAAGAAAACACCCTTGGAAGGAAAGGTGTTTAAATACTTCACAACATGGAGGGCACCAACCAAGTGATGTTCTGTAGGGGCTTGCAAAAATTGACTAAGCTGATTAACTGCATAAGTAACATCAGGCCTAGATGTGTTGAGATACAGCAACCTTCCTACTAACCTTCTCTAAATGCTGGCATCAACAAGCAATGGAGAGTCTACATCCATGTCCCATGTAGCAGGTAGTGGAGTGGAAGAATGAGAAGCATTAGTACATCCAGAGTCTTTTACAATATCTGAAATATACTTAGCCTGAGTGATGTAGATGCCAGAAACAGACCTTGCTAATTCCAAGCCTAGAAAGAACTTAGCTCGACCAAGATCTTTGATGGTAAATTCTGAGTGTAAGAAAGACTTCACAGCTTCAATTCCAAGCTCACAAGAGCCTGCAATAAGGATGTCATCCACATATAAAATCAAAGCTAAACTGTGAGAGTCTGTGTTGAGAATAAAGAGACAGTGGTCATGTGGTGATTGAATGAAACCAAAAATCAACAACTTCTTGGTCAATTCAGAGTTCCACTGTCTTGAGGCTTGCTTGAGACCATATAGTGACCTCTTAAGCTTACAAACCTCACCTTGTTTGGCCTTAGTATAGCCTTCTGGAGGGAACATGTACACTTCTTCATCCAGGTAACCATGAAGAAAAGCATTGTTTATGTCTAACTGATGCAGACTCCAAGATCTAGCTGCAACAATAGCCAAAAACAATCTAATGGTTGTGGTTTTTGCAACAGGTGAGAAACTGTCAAAATAGTCCACCCCTTCCACCTGATTGTATCCCTTTGCTACTAGCCTGGTTTTATATCTCTCTATACTTCCATCAGCCAAGTACTTTACTTTATAAATCCATTTACAACCAATTGCTCTCTTTCCAGGAGGTAGGGGAACTAACTCCCAAGTGCCAGTCTGTTCAAGTGCCTGCAACTCAGAAGTCATAGCATCCATCCAACATGTAGATAACTTTGCAATCTTAAAAGAATTAGGCTCATGGATTTCAGATAATTGTGCTAGAAATGCCTTATGTGACTCAGTAAACTCTGGAGGAATGTTTGGATCATGGAAAGCAGTAAGAACAAAATCATTTTTCCAAGTAGGTCTATGACTTATTCTAGTGCTTTTTCTAACTGGAGGAATGAGTATGGGAGTGTGTATGGTAGCTGGAGTAGAAGTGGACCTAGACTGAGAAGTATGTACAGATGGAGTGGATCTATAAGACTGTTGAAGACTAGGAAAAGATTCATCAGACAGATCAAAATGAGGAGAAGTATCTGGAATGAATGTAGAAGTTGGTGTGTATTCACAGGTGTTTTCATGGCTCTCTGAAGTATAATAGGGAGGAATGTATGTATCTAGATCAGATGTAATAGGAAGAGGTGGTTGTTGAGTAGTTATGTGTAGGTGAGTAAGGAAATATTTTTTCATGGAAAATAGTGTCTCTGGATACTATAACTTTCTGATGAGCTATATCAAAAAGTTTATAGCCCCTCTTATCAGGAGGATATCCAATCATGATGCAGGAATGTGCTCTAGGTTGAAATTTATCTTTGTGTGGGACTGTGTCAGTAGAAAAACATAAACAACCAAAAGTTTTGAGAATGCTATAATCAGCTGGTTTGAGCATCAAAACTTCATATGGAGTTTTCCAAGAAAGGTTGGCTGCTGGGGTTCTATTTATAGTATAAGTGGCTGAAAGAATGGAATCACCCCAAAATCTTTTTGGAGCAGATGATTGGATCATAAAAGACCTAGCCACATTCAGCAAATGCTGATGCTTCCTCTCCACTGTCCCATTCTATTGGGGAGTGTATGAGCAAGTCTTCTGATGGAAAATTTCTCATTCATTTAGAATATCCAACAGTGTAGAATTGACAAACTCAATTCCATTATCAGTTTTAATAGATTTTACACTCTTCTGAAACTGATTTTTGATGAGAATGAAAAAGGCTTTCAAGAGAAATGGAACTGATTCTTTGGTTTTGACTAAAACAGTCCAAGTGTATTTTGAATGATCATCAACTATGGTCATAAAATATTTTGAACCAGAAATAGACACTTTACTATATGGTCCCCAGAGATCTATGTGTAAAAGATCAAACACACTGTCATGAACTTTATCCCTTACAGGAAATTCCAGCCTTTTTTGCTTAGAAACGGGACAAATAGTGCCAGTATAATTGTTAGGAATATTTATATTTATAAACTGTTTCAAATGCTTTACAGTAACATCTGATGGATGACCTAGCCTACTATGCCATATATGGAAATCAACATCTTTGGCTCTACTTGAATACAAACAATGATATGATATTTGCATACAAGACAAATTGAGGCTGTGAATGGCAACTTGAATGGTGGCTGTATGGAAAGAGGTCTGACTGAGGATGTATAAACCTTGATTCTCTTTTGCTACTGCTATAACTTGGCCACTTTTAAGGTCCTGCAGTAGGCAGAAAGTTTTGAAAAAAATCAATGTGTATGTCAGTAGTATTCAGTAGCTTACTGACAGACAACAAATTGAAGTGGAATGTAGGAACATGAAGACAGTCATGCAGGGTTATATCACTAGGTAGATCCACTTGTCCATTGACTGATACAAGCTTCACAGTATTATCTGGTAAGAACACTGGTGTAGGTAGACTAACTGGCTGGCTACTGGTGAAAAGATTCAGATTACTGCACATATGACTACTAGCACCACTATCTATTATCCAAGAGACAGCATCATTTAAAATCACAGAATTACATACATGAGAAAGAACACTACCTGAGAAATCTGTGAGGTGTGCCAAATTAGCAAAGTCTGTTGGTGTAGAAAGATCCACTGTCTTGCCCTTCAGTGCCCTTCCTATTTCCTGTTGCATCTGACTCAGATTGGCCATAAGTGTCTGCAACTGTGTCTGCTGCTGTGCTTCAGTTGTTGGTGAAGTAAACTCAGTGGAGCTGGCATGAGTAAGTGGTGGTGAAGATCCAGTTACAACATTTGCATGTGGAGGGTATCTTGGCTTAGAATTCCTATCTTTGTTTCCATAAAACCAATCTGGAAAACCCTTCAATTTGAAGCTAGTATCCATAGCGTGACCACTTTTTCCATAGTGAGTACACTTGAGGTCTGGATTTCTAACTGGCCTTTGTTGAAAATCACTTCTCTGTGTTCCATAGTTGACATTTCTGTTGTTGAATGGCCCTCTTGCTGCCATGGCTGCACTCCCAGTTGAGTCACCTTCTGAGAAATAACTGTTTTCAGTCTGTGATACAAGAGCTGATATGTAATGTCCCTGATAACCTGTATGAGCTTGCCTTTGCTTCTCCACCATTCCAACAATGGCTGTTGTCTTAGCCAAGCTTGGAAGTGGATCCATCATGGTAATCTGATCAATAATTGCTCTGTAATCATCATTCAGTCCTCTAAGGAACTGATGCACTTTAGCCTCATCTTCATCTTTAATCAAATCCTTGTAATACCCACATTGACAACAGGTACAACAAGTACATCTTCTCCTAGGCTTAACACAAGCTAAATGATCCCAAAACCCCTTAAGTATTGTAAAATACAAAGCAATAGAATCACTGCCTTGCTTAGCATCACTAATATCATTGGTTAACTGGTGAATTAATGCCCCATTATTTTCACCAAACCTATCTCTTATCTCCTCCCATAATTCCTTAGCATCACTAGCAAACAGAAAACCATTCACTATCTCCTTTGACAAAGAATTCTGAATCCAAGCTATCAACATAGAGTTAACTCTCTTCCATTGCCTATATTTCATATCTGTTGCTTCAGGCTTCTTTACATCACCAGTAAGAAAGCCTAATTTATCCCTAGTTTCAAATGCTGTGATCATGGCACGACTCCAATGCAAATAATTGTGCTCAGTCAGGGGTTGAGCGACTAATACCTGATGAGATTGATCATTCAAAGCCGTAGGGTTTGATCGCAATGATGTAGAGAGTTGACTGATCATCAGGATCGCTCTGATACCATCTTAATTTTGGTAGATCTGGTAGAGTTTAGGTTGTTTTGGTGTGAAGAACACCAAGAACACCTAGTGGAAAACACATAGAAAAGGGGAAGAAATTGGGAATTAAAATTGTATTATCATAATGAAAGAAAACTTTGTCTGTTAGCTACTTATAGCTTATATCAAGACTACCAATCAATAAACTCTAGCTGTTATCAAAATATCTAGCTAAGAAAACAACGAAAATTAGTAGAAAAGGAAATGTAATGCGTTGACTAATCAAAGGCGGTGCAGACTGAATTGAAGACGCCAAATCTTGACGCCAGTCCTTAATTTGACTGAGTTGACCTAGCCGTTGGCAAGTCGGTGCAAGTTAAACCTCAAATTTCTTCTGCTGTAGATGATTTCTTCAATAATTCTCCCATCCACTTGAATGATTTTAAATTAAAAAAAAAGAAGCTTATTATAGTACGGCACGGATGAATTATGTTGTGTCCTCCCTCTTGTTCACTTACTTCTCTTACTTCTCTTACTTGAAAGATTCCCAATTGACGCCCTTCTCTTGGAAAGTTGGAATAAGTGGGCTAAAACTTTTCACTGTCAAATCTTCTCTTTCCATTCCACAAAGGCCCTGTTTTATTTTTTCTTTTCTTTAACATTCACTCCACAAAGGTCCTGTTAATTGTATCTCACAATAAAAAGTTAATCACACGTACATTATTTGATCAAATTCACCTATAGTTGAATATGATGTATTTATATTAGTGCTACTTGAATGAAATTTAAATTGAATGAATTCAAATTAGTAGCAATTACCAAAAATGTATCAAATAAACTTTTAACTTGCCTACCATATATGTACATTTAATTATCAGTTTTTAACCAATTCTTAAGTTATACATTTTTTTAATATTTTTGTATTTCGTGCATAGTAGTTAGATTTGCTCTAGTACAAATATTCTAAAAATATTAGAATTTCATGTAATTGTTTTTAATTTTTTACGTGTGAATATATAAGTCTGTATGGTATCAGATTTGAAGTCAAATAAAATTATTAATATAATTTCATCTGATAGTAGTTAACAGTAGCTGACATCAACTGTCACTAGTTGTTAACCACTGATAATTTTAGTGGCTAACATGTCAACTGAAGGGGGAATCATTTTTATTTTTTGTTTTTGAAGAAAGAAAATATTTATATCATCTCAAATTAATGGGGAAAGGAATTCTGTTGCGAATTCCAACTCTATAAAATAGAAATCACTATGTTTTGCAAAAATAACTACCAAATGCACATCCGTGTTATCATTCCTTAATAACCAGCAATGCCATTTTATTTCTAGTCTCATGAATTCTAATTTTTCGTCTGTCACTAGGTGTCTACATAACTCTGGAGACTCTATTTCACCGTAAATAATCTGCACCAAACTAAGCGAGTTGCCTATAATTATTTGTATAGTATATATGATAGTACGAGTTCACTCCAATATCATATGTGAAACTAGCTTTTTGCTCGATGTCACAATCAAATAATTTTTGCAAGTTCGAATTCCGACTTTAAAATTCATAAATCATTAAATTTATGATTTGGTACTCAAATTTTCAAAATGAATTAAATGATACGAAATTTTTCATTAATATTGTAACTTACAAGGTATACATTGTGGGATAAATCTAATTTATCTAAATTTTAATATCTAAAACTCTTATTTTTCGAAACCTAAATTCATAGTTTCTTAAAACAACTTTAATACTATCAAAATGAAGAAATGATTACTAATTAAGTAAAATCTAGATAGTTAAAATATACCAAATTTTGAGTTTTAATTTTTTTAAAAAATTTTGAACTCGAAAATTCCGATTTTAACTTCTAGTAATTTGTATGTTTTCAGTTGTTTATTTTTTTTAATTTGATAAGTAATATTTTAAAAATTCATTATCATTAGATATTCTCTCTATCCATCCCAGTTCAAATTTTACTGAATTGTTTTCACGTTTTCAAGTGCACAACTTTGACTATAAATCTAGTTATATATATTTACAATAACAAACTGATTTTGAATAATATGTGTATGACGATTTCAATGATTATATATTTATTTTTATATGTTGTTAAATTTTGATAATAAATGGCGTAAACATTGGGACAGAAAAGAAGAGATATAGATATAGGTTTTTTAAAAAATTTTAAATATCAAAATTTTAGATAATTTAAATTTTTTCAACAATTTTAATATGAAAATGACTTTCAAACCCGTTGACTAGAGTTTGACCACTGAAACCTTACTATTAAAAGTAGGGGCGTTCAAAAATACCCGGCCCGTCCTACCCGCCCCGTTGACCCGGCGACCTGGTATAAAATAATCGGGTACTTTCTTATATTTTACGGACGGGTACCCGACCCGTTAATTTCGTAAATTACCGGGTTCGGGTTCGGGTCACATAAATGTCATTTCCCGGGTACCCGGAAATCCGGTATAATATGTATTTATTTAATTAATTATAATTTTACCTTTTAATATTGACATTTTAAAAAATTAAATATCAATTCATCCTAACTAGACTCAATCTCTTAAGTTTCCAATCCACCTCTCCAACCATTTAGTCTTTTGCTTTGATATTGCTACTTTTTCTTCAACACAAGCGCACAACAGCATCCCACACTGCATTGGAGTACATCCATTAATTTGTGTCGAATGATAATTATTTCATAATTTTATTGATATTTTCGTATTAAATAATATTTAATTAGTTTTGAACTTTTGTACTGATAAAGTATATTTATCATTAAAAAATTAAATGTATTTTGTAACACTTTTTATAAGTAATAAAATAAAATAAGGTACCCGATTACCCGGCCCGCTTAAATGGGGTACCCGGTGGTACAGGTATCCGGTATTTCCGGAACGGGTCACGGACCGCATTTTCAACTACCCGCATGTACGGGTATCCGGTGTTTGAACACCCCTGCTTAAAAAGTCACGGATACCATTTTAGAAGACATTTTAGAACATGGAATCAAAAATTGGATATCACTTTAAATCTCTAGGTACCAAACTATAAATTTAGTGCAAATTTGTACCATTTCGGATTTTTATTCTTCTAAAATTGAATTTGAACTCAACTCATTTTAAAAATACAAGCCTTCTATACGCAATCCGTATTTTGTTTATTTGCAATCCGTATTGTTGATATATGTCTTGAATACCGTAATAGCCGCTACTACGAGTTAACATGGGGGTCTCGCTGACCGGTCAATGAGTCGGGGGTTCAGGGGGCGGAGCGCACCCTGGACTTGGGGGTCCGGGGGGCGGAGTCGCCCCCGACCCAACGGTATGGGTTACCTCTTTACTGAGGTATTGGTGACTTGGGTTGAAAGTGTGTTTTCGGGCCCAGTACCTAGGGTTTAGTGAAAGAGCCTCTATAAGACTTTTAATAGTAAGGTTTCAGTGGTAAACCTGGTTCATACTGTATTCTGGGTATTAGACGATAGGAACATTGTAATCTGGGTACCTATCTAATACAATTTGTCTTATTCCCGTGGATGTAGCCAATCATTGGTGAACCACGTAAATCCTTGTGTTCTTGTTTTTCACTTTACGTTTATTTGTTGTTTTCTCATATTCCCACTACTGGAGGAACGCAGCCGCAACGTCGGTAATTCGGCCTCTTTACGGCGGTTCGACCCGCCGTTACTGGAACAGCCGTGCATCGGCGTTCCAGAATTACACGGCGGAATCAACCGCCGAGGAACGTTTCGAGTTCGAAACAAGACAAACCAAGATGTTACGAATTCGAACACTATAATGGGTGCCTGGTGAAGAAAGATTTCGATATCGAAACCACAAACTTCTTGAAATCGAAATTAGCATGCTTGATATTGAACAAAAAGTCGTCGACAACAGGTTTTCGAATTCGAAACTTAATGCCGTGGCTACCATAAAAAAAAACCTGCCAGATCTGGCCGGTAAAATTGGCATATGCCCAAATGCTCCGGGCACCTTGCTGTTGCGCTTCTTATCTTCGTTTCTTCTTTCTTTCATTCTCGATCCATTTTCATCTCTCATGAATAACTTGTCGATGCTCTTCTTGTCTCCCCTCTTCTTTCTTCTGTGAGATTCAGTTCTATCATTATTTCAAATCATAAAAATTATTCATAACAAAACAAAATTATTACAAGAATCAAAGAAACATACCTAATATAATTGAATCGAAAGAGATTGAGAGGACTTTGCTTCTGAGAGCTCTCTGTTCTTCAGGTGTTCTTGCTTCCTTGAACTTTTGACCTTTTTTTTCCTGAAACCAAGAACATATACATGTATATTAGCACATTGAAAGCTTAGCCACCACCCAAATGGCCGCCCGGCTGCCCAGATTCTCGCCCCCATATCGCTGCCCACCAGATTCTCGCCCCTCAAATCGCCGCCCACCAGATTGTTGGCCGCCCAAATCACAAAAAAAGCAATATTAGAAAACTCACCAGTTGTTTGGCTGATCCACCGAGAGAACTCTACAGATCTGGCTGAGTTCACAAAAAGGAAATTGAAGAATGAGGGGATAAGGTTATAGATTGTAGTTATATAGACCACAGAATAAGTGGTCGAGATTATTTTGTAGAGAAGATCTACGGTTCAAATTCATCCATGTAATTAATTAACTTCTTCTTACTAATAGACTATTATAATTCCTAAATTAGAACCACGAGATCCTTTTATAACGATTATAGATGATAGATAGGAAATATTGATAAATATAATAGAATCTTTTATACAACAAAATATTCACACACACACATACATATATATATCCTAATTGATGATCTTAACATATTAGTATTTAGTTGTACTTAATTTAGTTAGTATATATAGAAAGGTGAATAAGTTTAGAATCTATAGATTTCGTTAGCACTTTTAGAATACTAAACTTATTTATATAATGTATGAGTCTTACTTGACTCAATAAGTCTTTTAAGTGTATCTCCAGTAAGAATAAGTTTAGCTATACTTAATAGAATATATTTCAGATTTGTGAATGGTTAGTTATACTTAATTCAGTTGGTATTTATATAAACGAGAAAAACATTCATCCGGATGATCCTGATATAGCCCTTATCAGGCACCAATAAGATAATGACACGTGTACAATTGTAATGTTTTAATTGGTTAAGATATTTTTAGTAAAGTTCTAAAACCCTAATTTAGAATGCCTAAACCCGTCTGGGTAATGATTGAACACGTGGCCCAATCATAAATTAGTTAAAAATGATGTGTCGTTATTTAATTGGTGCCTTATATTGCCAATATCAGGATGATCCTGATATATATTAAACTGTTATATAAACATGAATAAGTTCTAATCGTGAGTTAGTTATACTCATTTAGCCATTTACAGAAAGTCAAATAATTAAGGTGTCGCCTTTGATTCATTATACTCGGTTTACCTAGTGTTCAAAGAAATTGAAGTAACTAGGCTAACCGGACCGCGCGTTGCGCGGTATTTTTAAAGTAGTTTGAAATACATTTAGTTTGAATGTAGCAATCATTTAAATTTCATGATTTATATTAATTTTATTAATATGAGATTAAATATTTATAATGTTTAAGAAAATTAATCATTCATGAAAATGATTTTTAACAAAGATTGGTTTGTGATATTTAAATTATTATTTTTTTAAAATATCATGACACCTTAAATCAATGAGACAAAAAATTATAAGGAAACACCTACATATCCTAGTTAATTATATATATATGGGTTTTTTTAAATTTAAATTTTTTTTTTTGTCCATTTATAATTACAAAATAGCCAGAATAAAAACCAATCGGTTCTGTAAAAGAGTATTAGAAAAAAATATTTATTCAAACTTGATAGATGTTAACATATTAAGAAATAAAAATTATATAAGAAATAAAAAGGACATTCAAATGCAGTAAAATAAATTATTTTGATAGGCAACAACTATTATATCGTATTATAAAGCTGTTACTGCTTGATTAAGTATGGTCATTGATTTTTTAAACAAAAGGTAAAACATGAATTTTGTACTTAGTAAATTTCACATTCTATATGTATTGAGAATGGTGAAATTATTTATAAATGCAAGAATGGATTGTTAATCCATAAACTAAACCTCTTCTACATATATTGTCTGTCTACGTAAAAATATCCACTTTTTAACAACTAAAATGTCCGTATTCCATATCTAAAACATGTATGAAAAATTCGCATAACTGATGATATGTAAGAAAGAGTGTAAATCATAACTAATTTTACATTCAATACCTGCATAAATACTTTTTTCTTTTTACAATAATTTTTATTTATGGTATAAATTATTATTAAGTTGTCAAATACTGTTAAGTAATTTATATTTTGAAAGGTAAAAGTGTAAAATATTTAAATATAATAATTCACAAATAGTATAATTCATCAAAATTACCTTAAATATGATCTATCCGTAGAATTGTATTTCCTTATACTTTAATTAGGCACGGTATAATACCTTTATTATTGTATTATAATACAATTATAAGCTTGATGAAAAATGATATACTTTATTTCTTTCCATAAAAGTATTAACTCCGGGGTTTTCAGTTTTAGGCTACTAACGGCGCACATCTTGCACAATTTGATTATGTACTTAAATTATAAATTTTAATCTCCCCAATTTATTGTTTAAAATTGCCTCCTGATGGTTTTGACCTTCTACCAATCAACAAATGAACAAAGCGAATTAACCTAGCTCGAAGAATTTGAAGCAGAACAGAATGAAGTCAGGCGCTAAGAAAATTAGAGACCCTAAATATCCTACAAAAATCAGTAAATTATAACTATATTTGTTATGATTATCCTCGTGGTCATCAGAATTAAGTACCCTCTACATTATTAAAATCTAAATCCTAAACTCCCGAAATCAAAATCAAAACATACCTTTCAATTTCACATTCAAAATGCTCTTGCTCGACCTTCTGAATGTTGCATCTGTATATAGTTCAAAAATGAAAACCCATGGCCATCTAAGTAATAAGTCAAATTGAGGTGTACTATATATGTATAAAAGGAATTTCGAGTCTCTCATAACTCCCAAACCGTTGATTAAAATTTTAAAAATTAGTGCACAATTCGAATAAGATCCTCCCAATCATCTTAAAAATAGCACCATCGATATCATACATTCAAAAATTCTGCAAAAATTAACAAACAAAAAACAATGTGAGAGGGGTCAACAATTCAATAGTCAAAGACATCACTTCAAATGACATCAAATCGTTTAACATTCACATCAAGGGGAGCAACAATTTCACGATTACGAATATAACGATCGAGGCGCCCGCTTCGATCAGCAAAACTGATGGAATCTACATTGAACGAACCAGCAACGTAGCCGTGATGATTGTATCTCCATCGGAGAAGGATCAAAAAATATTAACATTACTGCAATCAGCACAGGATGAGCATCGGAAGCTTGGAAAAGAGTGACAAAAATATAAAATCCTTTTGCTGCAAATATTCGAGGCCTGCATAGGCTATAAATTAAAGGTATATATAACCATGTAGAGTATATCGGTTTTATTAAAAATTATGTACTAATACTATATATAAATAGCATCTCATGTATTTTGCATGGCAATATGTTATATTGATGGAAAATGTGTTTTGCCATAATTCAAATATATATGTTAAGTAATATTATGCATGATTAAAGCATATATATCACGCATGCCATAATTAAGGAATGAAATATATGTACGGAAGGTGCATGCTTTATTTTAAGGAATGGAATATACAATAATTATGCAAATATATCCATGCTAATTATCCAAAGCTCGTCACACAGTTTATTGGTGGCATAATGGTGGGGACGCAGGATATAATGTCGTTTTCTGTTTTGGCTTCACAATTTCGAGAGCGTTTTTATATATATATATTTTATTTATGCCGCCACTCTCTACTATATAAGGTTTTTATTTTAAAACTACCTAAAAATCATCGTGCGTTACATGATATATTTAATTTTTTTACGTAAATATTATGAACAAACTTATGAAGATGAGGATGAAATGCGTTTAAAGAAAAAATCTTTAAGATAATTAACAAAATTATATAATAATAATAATAATAATACCATTCTAATTTGTGTGATGTAATAATTAGAATTTTTTAATATGGAAGTTCCATGGATTAAGCAAGATTGGTGGTTACATGGAGAGTTCGAAATATTAACTTATGTTATGTGTGATGCATACCATATTTTATTACCGAGGAGAGTTGCATATTATTTAATTAAGTCCCCATAAAAAACCCTAACTGATTAATATACTAAAAAATACTGAACATACCGTATTAGTAAAAAGAACCATACGTATATTTCATAAGTTTAAAATATATGTATGTGTTATACGTAAATAAACTAAAAAGGTAAAAATATGTATATGTGTTTAATATATATATATATATATATATATATATATATATATATGTGTGTGTTTGCATACCGTATATTTCATATGATTAAAATATATATGAAAGTATTTTATAATTTTCTTAATATGTTGTTTCATTGGTTGTTTTTTCTATATTGGGGTAAAAATTTTAAAAAAGGAATATATTATTACCTTAAACATAAAAAGAAAAATATGGAAATTGTAGTCGCCGGAATATGATGAACTTGTGGCGGTTATGTGGCGGTTTTAGGCAAAAACTATATAGTTTCATGTTTTTAATTCTTTTAATTAATATATTTATTGACCGGAGCAATAACTCTTCCAGTTCTCTTTAGAATTATAAATTAATGGTAATAGTATCTTGATAATATAAACGACAGACGTTAATTAACATATATAAATTTTTATATAGGAAAACGACCGCCGTAATATAGCAAGATAAATCTTTGTATAAATATTATGGAAAGTTTGCTGCTTAATCCGTAAATATACGTGTGTTTGCATGCAATATTCCTTCTGCATATATATAAAGTTTTCTGCTTATTTTTATATGTGTTTACATGCAATAT
Organism: Sherardia arvensis; assembly: GCA_948330725.1. Taxonomy (NCBI): domain Eukaryota; kingdom Viridiplantae; phylum Streptophyta; class Magnoliopsida; order Gentianales; family Rubiaceae; genus Sherardia; species Sherardia arvensis. The sequence continues at coordinate 36,223,239 of OX415236.1, read as the reverse complement.
TCTTTCAACTTATATAGAATTATAGAATTATGGAAAAAACCGTGAGTATCTAGAGTGCATTATCATTCATATATGGTATCAAGATAAACGGACGGCGGCAAGCATTTAATCAAAACGAACAACATATGGTCGTTTTATGTTTTACGTGATTATTTCCGGCGGCGGTGCTGTTTTTTTATTTATATTTATGCGCCACTTTCTACTTTTTATAATATAATATAATAAATAATAAATACCTAGTAAAAGATGAAGGTGTAACTTTTGATTGATTATAATCAGTTTAGTGTATATTTATAGAAAATCAAGTAAGATTTTATCCCTTTGATTAATTATATTCACTTTAGTTCTTGTTTAAAGAAAGAAAGTACGAGATTTATTATGTTATACCCATTTTAGTATTTATCGAATGTCAAATAATATTTAATTAGTTATATTCAGTTTTATTAATGTTTATGAAAAGGAAAGGTCAAATAAAAATTGAGATTTACTTAGTTATCCTTAGTTTATTAGTATTTGTAAAAAGTATAGGTTTAACGTACGAATGATCAGTTGGTTTCCAATACTTACGGTTTTACACAAGTCTTTGATTAGTTACACAAGTATTAATGTTTAGACAAAGTCAATCACGGTAATCCAGAGTCAGGACTCATTGAGTGTCATTTGTCTAAGTACACATAAGGAACCTTGCAAGTAAGAAATCCCCACACTGCCGCTGCTGAGATTCAAACCTTGAACTTATCACAATGAGACCAATGTCCCAATCGCTGGGATACACTCATGGATGTTCTTATTTGATTAACTAGTTATACAAGTTAGTATGGAAAATTCAATAACATTACATAAATTCAAGTTAGATTTGGTATATTTTATTAATTAAACTCATTTTACATAAATTTTGTTAATTAGTCATTGTAGAAAAGTCAAGAAATGTATATAGAAAGTCAATTAATGTTTATAAGATTAGTGTTCGTACAAAATCAAAATTGTTATTTTTTATAATTGGTTATACTAATTATACTCAGTCAATTAGTGATTCTATTCCTAAAGGGAACTAGAAGAGTTATTGCTCCGGTCAATATTTAATTAATAAAAAGGTATTAAACTATGTAGTTTTGATTAACACCGCCACACGACCACCACGACATTACCCTAATTTACCGGTTTTTGTTCCATTACTTTAGCTACGTTCATCTGCTTACCATATCTTGCCTTTTTCATTTTATTTATATTTTAACAAGCCATAATATACCATATGTACATTAATCTTGCCTTTTAGTGCTATATAATATCAAATTTTTCTCCCAATATTCTTGCCATATATCCTTCTTCAATTGATCAGTATAATATACTATTTTGCCTTTTATTATGCATAGATGTCATGGCAAAAATATATTGTTTGGTTCAATATAGTATAATATATGGTATGCATATATTATAGCATATTGTTATATTGTTTATGTTAATTATATATCCTGCAAGGCTCTCATACTCCTTCTACATATCAATCACGGGCAATTTTAGACTTTTGATTTCCGGGGAGGTTAAGATATTTCTGGGCGCGGGCAATGGCCAAGACCTCAGGCAGTCCAGATTCATCATGTCGGATTCGTCATTTTCTTGCTCTGATCAGTTAAACGAAGAATTTGATGGCCGAAGAAATACAATTCTGGTTGAGCAGCCACCATTCTGAAGAATTTACTTGTATCTGAAGATTAGAGATGAATATGGCAAGGGCAGTTCGATTGTGGAGCAAGCAATTTCGTCGATTTGGACGGTTTATTCGTTCGTTGGGGAGACAAAAACTGTTGCAGATTACTCTTCCTCCCTGGAAGGGTTTGGCCATTGGTAGCACCGGCATTATTTTTGCAAATTGGTCTACATTGCTTATTATGGCAGCAGATTGGTGATGTAGAATGGTGCTCAGGGTGTTCAAATTGGTGATGCACTAAGTACTTTGTAGTTTGGTTTTGGGGTTATACATGAAAGCGGCTTTCTACTCAAAATGCCGGAGAAACCCTTTGCTATATATTCATGTATACATTAGTCCTAGGGTTACATGAAAGCGGCTAAATATAATTATAGGCTACCAAAGCGGCTATTATTCAGCACTTTACATGAAAGCGGCTATGTACTTTGTAGAAGATGTTAAATATGTCGGAGAAAGTCCCACTCAAAATAAGTTTACACTGTATACTTCAGTTTTGTTATATATTCACACAAACAACCGCGGTATAAAATCACATACCAAAGTGAAAGTGTAAGATACGTACATAATGGCTTATCAATTTTAGAGTACATAATATTCTCAATAACAAAAATAATTAGAACACATAATAATATTTACGAAAAAATCAATAACAAGAGGAAATTCTAAGAAACTACATCGGTTTCTAAAATGTAAAAGACATACTAAATCGATTCATCGGCTAAATATATTTTATTAGTTTTTTATTCTCTGTATTTGGAGATTTTACCGAACTGGCCCGTTTTACTTCCTTAGATGGTGAATGTGTCTTTAACATTGTTCAAGTAATTTTCTACGGAACTATAAGAATTATTCTTCTGATAATAAATTTATTCGGTAATACAGTCATTTTTAAAAATCAAATATACGCTAATATTACATTAACTATTTCATTAATTACCTTAAGAGAAAAATCATGATATTCTCTATGTATTTTTATTTTCCGGTGAATATTTCGTTCCCATATTAATACATTATCTATTTCGGTGAATATTTTAAAAAGCAGTACTCATATTATTCCCGTTTAAGTGTAATTTAGAGGTTTAAAATATAATCCCAATTCCCATAACTGTGAGAATGAATTAAAATCAGATTCGTAGATCTCTATGTGTTGAAAAGGATTAACAAGGTGTTATAAGAGATAATAGTGGTTCAATCAAACAAACAAAAATTTCAAAATAAATTTTCATTATGATAACGATGCAAAATTATATTTTAATCTCCGGTTTATTGGTTTTTGATTTTATGATTTCAATCTCCTATACTCATACTATGTTTACAATCACGAATACATTTAGATACTGTAAATATTTAAATGCCTCGAAATAAAAATTAAAATAATTCAGATACACAACACTTTGGGTATATATTTAGATGATTAAAATAAATTTAGCATAGGAATACTTTTGATTGTTAATTATTCTCGTAAGAACTAGAAGAGTTATTGCTCCAGTCAATAAATTAATTAATAAAATGCATTAAAAATGATGAAATTACGTAGTTTTGACTAAAACCATCACATAACCATCGCAAGTTCACTATATTCTGGCGCCTACCTTTTTTATATATTCCTTTTTTTGTTTTATATTCCTTTACCCTAATTTAGACGGTAATTTCAGTCCATCATACTAATTAACACGTCTCTGAAAGGAAAACATGAATTTGCGATCTATGGAGAATATGCATGGAAATATTATGTATCAATACTGAATATTGACACCGCCGCAATTATCCATAATTAATGAAATATGAAAATATTACATCACACAAACGCCATATATACACACCTACGGTAGAATGATGATCGAAAATATTCTTCTTCTGGCTTTGAGTGATTATTGGTACACGGTCAGAATTGTTATCAGCAGAATTGCTTTATCTTTCTTGAAAGTTTTCATGTGCATTTCAAAATTTATACATGTAGCGCAATGCTGATAGAAAGTTTAGTGAAAATGATATTTATGTAAGATGTAGTATTTACTAAATAAATTATGTAATATATAATTTAAAATATCATATATATATATATATATAAAGAAAGTCCAAATTACATGTCAAATTTTTTTTAAAAATTATGGTATATGATTAAGGAAAATATTTCAAGTAAATACAATTATAATTAAAATTAGGAACTTAACAACTAATGAACTTTTAATTAAATACATTATAAAATATTATATTCTTATTAGGGTTTGAGGGAGGGATTAAATAGTTGGTGAAAAGTATTTTAAACATACCGCACAACGTGCGGTCCAATCACGCTAGTTATTTGAGAAATTATCAGTTTATCACTTTTATTAGTTCATCACACTACAATCTAATTTAATAAAAATAAAATTTGATTGAATTATACTATTTTTAGTTTTTTTTAATACACTCATTTTCATATTTTAATTTAATTCAATTCAAATCACCAAAAACTAAACTGATAGCATCGTAGCAACGAAAAGACAAAATTAAACTGTAGTACTCCTAATTGCATGCGTCGTTTATGCTATTTACCAGCAACGGGCATGCACACCTATAACTCAAATACTAATTAGCAAATTAGAAAATAAGTCAAAGATAGTAAAAGTCTTGGCAACCTTCCGAAATCGAAATCACAGTTCATGCGTCTGAACCGTTCAGGTGTGCGGGCCGTATGCCGGAAATGCTATAGAATTTGTACTGGTTCCCAACCTCGAAACTCTGTAAGCATCAAATTTTAATTTCCTGCACTTATTTTCGAACTAGTAAATTCAATAGCCGAGGAAACTACGATATCGAAATCAGCTACTCGTTCAGTCATGACCGGTGCCAATGAAAAACAGTGCAAATACGCGCCTGGTGTATTGTTTTTGCGACATCGAAGGTCATTTGATTGCACGGTTTCGACATCGAAAGCCTGAAAGCGATCACTCCTTTGGACTTGGACTTATTAAACTGGTGTGTACTCAGAACAAAAAACTTCTTTTCGGAAGCATATAATTCAGGTTTCGAGTTCGAAAAATCTAATACAACGACGTTTCCAGATTTACCGACGTTAATATTCTGGAAGAGATTCCCCTATCACGTTTCGAACTCGAAAACTTAGACGGGTGGCGCAAAGGACCTACCGCCGTCCATCAGAGCCGTCTCCAATCATGTTTCCAGTAGTGTCCGCACAACAAACTGGTATCAGAGCTTCTAGTTAGATCCGTGGATGGGTCTTTCAGATTCTGGGTTTGTCGGATCTGGACAGTCGGGTCGCAGATTTGATCGGGGAGAAAGATGGCTGGGGCTACTAAACGTGAAGATTGATCGGTTCGATGGGAAAAACAATTTCAGTTTGTGGCAGGTCAAGATGCAGTCCGTGATGCACTATCAAGACTTATGGGAGCCTCTCACGAAGAATTTCTCGACCGAAGGAAATTCCCAGGCAAGTCTCTGGATTTAAAGGCGCGCGTGGCGATTATGCTCTGCCTCTCGGATGAGGTTATGAAGGACGTCTTATCGGAAGACACTGTTGCAAAGGTGTGGTTGAAGTTGAGAGCTTGTACATGACGAAGTCTCTGACGAACAAATTGCTTCTAAAGCAACGCTTATTCAATCTCCGGATGCAGGAAGGTACGTCTCAAAGATCACATAGTTCAGTTCAATACTTTGTTAATGGAACTGCGAAATATAGGTGTGACCTTTGAGGATGAAGATTCTGCTTTAATGTTGTTAGTTTTTTTACCACATCCATATGAGTATTTTGTCTAGTCTCTTACTGTTGGGAAAGAAACTATAACTCTTGAGGAGGTTAGGTCTTGTCTCCAAATGAACTCGCAGCGTCGTCAGGCGAGTGGCATAGAAGCAGATGGTCAGGCCTCTGGTTTGTTTACTAGTGGCGGAAGTGGAAAGGGAAGTGGTTCCGGCTCCAGCTCCAAGAAAAAGGGAAAGAAGCTGAAGGTTCCCAGGCCATCTGATGTCTGTAATTACTGCAAGGAGAAAGGTCATTGGAAGAATGAGTGTCCGAAGAAGAGGCAATCTAGAAAGCAATCGGGTTCTGCTGCCATAGCAGAAGAGGAGGTCGATTCAGAGGGAGACATTGATCTTGCTGCGGCAGGACACACTCATCGTTCTGATGTGTGGTTTCTGGATTCTGGAGCATCTGCCATATTTGTGCGAGGAGAGAGTGGTTTTCAACTTATGAGCAGATGGAGGGTACCATTACTACTGCAAATGGCTCTGTTTGTAAGGTGGATGGGAGGGGCTCAGTTAACATAAGGACACATGATGACAGGTTTCGCACGTCGAACGAGGTTAGGCATGTTCCATCGATGACTAAGAACCTGATTTCTCTTAGTCTGCTGGATAGGAAGGGTTTTGTCAATTCAGGGCAAGGTGGAGTTCTGAGTGTCTACAAGGGTTCTAAGGTGGTTCTGAAGGGTCTTCTATATGGTACTTTGTATTACTTGCAGGGTTCTACAGTTATGGATTCGGCCAATGTTGCATCGTTGGAGACTCACCGGGAGGATATGACCAAGCTATGGCATATGAGGCTTGGCCACATGGGTGAGAGAGGGATGCAGATTCTATCAAAGGGTGATCTTCTTGGTGGCCATAAGGTCAAGAGTCTAGAGTTATGTGAACACTGTGTTTATGGGAAACATCACCGCAACAAGTTTCCCAAGGCTATTCATAGAACAAAGGGCACTCTGGATTACATCCATTATGATTGTTGGGGGCCATCTCGAGTTGAGTCGTTGGGAGGCCACAGGTACTTCGTGTCCCTGATTGATGACTACTCCAGGATGACTTGGATTATCATGATGAAACACAAGAGTGAAGCTTTCACGAAGTTCAAGCAGTGGAAAGATTTGGTGGAAAATCAGACAGGGAAGAAGATCAAGAGGCTGCGAACAGACAATAGTCTAGAGTTCTGCTCATCTGAGTTTGATCAGTTTTGTAGGGATGAGGGTATTGCTCGTCATCATACAGTCAGGAATACGCCACAGCAAAATGGCGTGGAAGAGCGGATGAATCAGACATTGTTGGCGAGAGCGAGGTGCATGCTCTCTAATGCTGTGCTGGATAGGAGGTTCTGGGCAGAGGCAGTGACTACGGCTTGCTACTTAATCAACCGCGGGCCGCATACAGGTATTCAGTGCAAGACACCTCTTGAGGTGTGGTCAGGCAAAGTTGTTGACTACTCTTCCCTGCGAGCTTTTGGTTGTACAGCCTACTATCATGTGAATGGTGGTAAGTTAGAGCCACGAGCCAAGAAGGGTATATTTGTGGGCTACGGAGATGGAGTTAAGGGCTCCAGAATTTGGTCTCCTTCAGAGAACAGGGTTGTTCTGAGCAGGGATGTAGTGTTCGATGAAAATTCCATGCCGACGTCTTCTGTTAAGCTCACGTCTTTAGCTAAGTCTGAGAGCATTGACAAACAGGTGGAGATTGAAGTTGTTGAGCATTGACAAATAGGTGGAGCTTGAAGTTGTTCAAAGCGATAGTCGAGTGAACGAACTTTGAGGGGATGAAGTGCCACAGACAGAAGCTGAGCTGCCAGAGCCTACGCCAACAGATCCTCAACCATCAGAGGCCACTACTCAAAGTATCGCCAAGGATCGTCAAAGGAGGGTTGGAGTTAGGGCACCACATAGATATGGGTTTGAGGACATGGTGGGATATGCACTACAGGTTGGTGAGGAGGTGGATACTTATGAGTCGCCACTTATAGAGAGGCCATTAAAGGTGCTGATTCAGAAAAATAGCTTGCTGCAATGGGAGATGAGATGGAGTCTCTTCAGAAGAATCAGACATGGGACTTGGTTCAACAGCCTCAATGGAGAAAGGTTGTCACTTGCAAATGGATCTTCAAGAAGAAGGAAGGGATATCAGCTGCAGAAGGAGTCAAGTACAAGGCTAGAGTTGTTACTAGAGGTTTCAGTCAGAGAGAGGGAGTAGACTAATGAGATTTTCTCACCCGTGGTCAGACATACTTCCATCAGAGTGTTGCTAGCTTTAGTGACACATCAGGACTTGGAGCTCGAACAACTTGATGTGAAGACCACTTTTCTACACGGAGAGTTGGAGGAAGAGATATACATGACTCAGCCAGATGGTTTCCAGGTTCCCGGCAAGGAGAAGTACGTCTGTAAGTTGAAGAAGTCCTTGTATAGACTTAAGCAGTCTCCGAGGCAATGGTACAAGAGATTTGACAGCTACATGCTTCAGGTGGGCTACACAAGGAGTGCTTATGATTGTTGTGTCTACTTCACAAGCTGAGAGATGAGTCATTCATCTATCTGGTGCTCTATGTAGATGACATGTAGATAGTTGCAAAGAGTAAGCATGAGGTTCAAAAGTTGAAGGGTCTTCTTAGTGCTGAGTTTGAGATGAAGGATTTGGGCGCAGCTCGGAAGATAATGGGGATGGAGATCCTCAGAGGTAGAACTCACAGAAAACTTTTCTTTATCATAGAAAGGCTACATTCAGAAGGTGTTGGAGAGATTTGGCATGGCTACTGCTAAGCCTATTGATACTCCTAGTGCTGCAAACATTCATCTCACGTCCATGTTTGCTCCTCAGTCAGACGAGGAGAAAGAGTATATGTCTCGGGTTCCGTATGCTAGCGCTGTGGGGAGCTTGATGTATGCTATGGTGTATACGAGACTGGATCTAGCACAAGCAGTCAGTGTTGTGAGCAGGTTTATGGGAAAACCAGGAAAGGAGCATTGTCAAGTTGTGAAGAGTATCTTTAGGTACCTTAGAGGTACATCTGATATAGGTCTCATTTATGGAGGTGATACTGAGTGCCTGGTTACAGGCTACTCTGATTCTGACTATGATGGAGATGTTGACACGAGAAGGTCTATGACTGGCTATGTATTTACCTTGGGTGGTTCTGTTGTTAGCTTGAAGGCGACTTTGCAACCTACGGTGACTTTGTCTACTACGGAAACAGAGTACATGGCTTTGACAGAGGCTGCAAAGGAGGGGATATGGTTGAAAGGGCTGGTTAGTGATCTTGGTCTGCATCAGGATCAGGCCATTGTATATTGTAATAGTCTGAGTGCAATCTGCTTGGCCAAGGATCAGGTCCATCATGAGAGGACCAACCATATTGATGTCATATATCATTTTCTGAGGAGTGAGAGGAGGATCAAGGTGAAGAAAGTGGGAACTGGTGATAATCCTGCTGACATGTTCACCAAGCCTGTTCCCAACAGCAAGTTTCAACATTGTTTGGACTTGCTGTACATCAGAGCTGATTAGTTGTCTTATGGGCAGTCCCAGGGTGGAGGGAGAAGTCTACTCATTTGGAGTTTTCTACTTTGAGGATTCAAGTCAAGGTGGAGATTTGTTGGTATATGTCTTGAATATCGTAATAGCCGATACTGCGTGTTAGCACGGGGGTCTCGCTGATCGGTCAGCGAGTCGGGGGGTCCAAGGGCGCGGAGCACACCCTGCCTTAGGGGTCCGGGGGGCGGAGTCGCCCCCAGCCCAACGGTATGGGTTACCTCTTTACTGAGGTGTTGGTGACTTGGGCCGAAAGTGTGTTTTCGGGCCCAGTACCTAGGGTTTAGTGAAAGAGCCTCTATAAGACTCTTTCACTTGCCGCAACCTGGTTCATACTGTATTCTGGGTATTAGACGATAGGAACATTGTAATCTGGGTACCTATCTAATACAATCTGTCTCCTTCCCGTGGATGTAGCCAATCATTGGTGAATCACGTAAACCCTTGTGTTCTTGTTTTTCACTTTACGTTTATTTGTTGTTTTCTCATATTCCGCACAACACGTGTTTTTTTTAAAATAATCATATATACAATAATTCTAATATATAACTGAATTGCAAGTGTATGCAATAGAAACAGTATATATGATGCATATGTCTGATATACATAATTATTGACCATATCATATATATCGAAGGCGTATTTTTATTTTGGTTTACTTGCAAATTCAATAAAGTTTGATTTCGACCTCATGCTCAAAATTTCTTCACCGGTTGAAAGAAAAAAATATGAGAATAAATAGGTGCAGTCCAACATTACTTTGCGGTCCGTATTTGTATTTAAAATTTCTGATATATTTTCATTTATGGGAAACACATTTACTTTTGAATAAATGCTGAGGACATTAATGAAACTTCATGAATAAATACGGATTGCATAAGTAAATACCGGACGGATATTGACAACGTATTTTTCTTTTTGACATTAAATTGTCATATTTAACGTTCCATAATTTGAAAGAAACAAATACAAACCCAATTCATTTCTAACTAAATTATAAGTGTTGAGAAAAAAAATTGAACTGCTACACGTAATTTGATATTTTAATTATTATATTCTAAAATATCAATGAAATGACAATATCATCTCATATATTGTTAGTTTACCCATAAATATAATAATTAAATATATTTTTCATAAATTCGTACTGTTTTCTGAATTATAAATGTAAAATATTAAACTGCATGTCAACATCTTAAAAATATGATATTTAAATAATTTCTATGTTGACTAGTTCCGGTAAGTGTTCTGTTTTTTTAAATTTCAGTAATACTAAAGGTGAATTTGTCAGTTTAAGATAAATCACGGACTATGAATGTAGAAACAGAATGTCAAATAGTCAATCCCTAATGGTTATAATAATTCCTGAAATAGTTTGAGTACCAAAAAAACATACAAAAACTAGAATTAAAAAAGTTCAATTAGACTAAGATGATTTTAAAATTCATTTGAATATATATGATGAATTAAGCAAAGTTCAGTTGTAGTATTTGAGCATTTTGAGTAGTTGCATTTTGAATTTGTTTGCAATTTTTATAAGAATTGAAACTAATTGGTTATCAATTTTTTTTTCTATTTCTCATGTGTTGCTTGCCAGTAATTGTAGATTTGTAATTTTGTAAGGTTACTAGATTGAGTGACGCCGACAATATTATTTCATTTTTACTATAATAATTTTTATTTTTAAATTAAAATAGATAATGCAAGCTATAAATTAGTGTAATTTCCTTAATAAAATTTATTGCTTGCTACTCTTAGCGTTGAAGACTTTTTAAGTGCTTCATATACAGAACCAAAATACTAGTATGCATCAAATAAAGTTCATCGTGAGTTTGAGATTAAATTCGCATCGGATTGCAGTCTTTTAGAGCATCTCCAATGGTTGCATTTTCGGACTTGCTTGGCAATTTTTGTAAAATATTTAGCACTAGCTTACTATTGTTTTACCATTTTCAAGCACTAGTTTCATAAGCAACTAGACTTGGCAAACTACTAGCTTGAGTCTTATTTAGTAGGTCCCACATCAATAATTTAATATATTTAGATGTATATTAGGACTACGTGGAATCATCCAAGCTAATATATAATATTAATATATATATTAGAGATACTTGTAGTTTGATAGGTAATTAATTTGAATTAATGTAAGGTACAACGTAAGTATTACCGTTGAAGATGGTCTTACCATCCTTAACCTCGATTTTAAAAACAGAGCAGCAGCAGACAAAATACACCGTTCAAGAACACCACAATAAGAACAATATCAGGGCCGAATTTATTTACGTTAAGCTCCTATTACAGTAATGGAATGTATATCTGTAGGAACAAAATATTTATGGCTTACGACCAGAAACTAACAATTCACGTGATCATGAACGGTCAAATATAATGGCTTCTTGGAACTCATCATTTCTGTTTACAATGCACAAAAATTGCTCAGAATCATGTGATCTGTTTGCCGGGTTTTTGGTTTCTAGCTCCACACAAATCGACCAGGACCGGATAACATCATGTCAAATTAACATTGCCAAAAATATGGCTGAACTAGACAGAATGGACTGAACTGTAACAAAAAAATATGGCATGAAAATATTCTCCAACTACAATTTACCATACAATTGTCCTAGCATTATTTTTTTTGTAACAAATTAACATTGGAGAATATGACACAGTAGTGAACTGACTGAACTTAACTAGACAGAATGGACTGAACTGTAACAAAAAAATATGGCAAGAAAATATTCTCCAACTACAATTTACCATACAATTATTACATGGGATGTTGATAGGGTTCGAGAGGGGGAAGATATAATTTCCTACGATCTGATGGTGATTATTAGAAGAAGATGGATGTCATGTATCTGGAATTTTCTAATGAACCTGGGCACGTGAGGTTAGGTTCAAAAATTGTGGAGAAAATATTTGGTATGGACCACGTGTTAGGTAAGGGTAATAAGAAAAGCACGTCGACTTGTATTTGGAAAAATGCTCTATTTTTTAAAAACTCACTTATTGGGAACACTTGGAGATACGACATTGTCTTGATGTTATGCATACAGAGAAGAATGTGTGTGAAGCATTGGTTGGGACCTTGTTGAATACCCCTGGAAAGAGAGGATGGCTTGAAGACTATAAAAGATATAATCCATCTTGGTATAAGGCCTTCTCTAGCACCCGTGCAAGAGGAAGTAGCTAAAACATATATGCCGCCTGCATGCTACTCATTGTCGTCGGAAGAGAACGATATTTTTTGTGCAACATTGAAGTCAGTTAAGGTACCTTCTAATTACGGCTCAAACATTAGTAGTTGTGTATCTACATTTGATATGAAATTGGTTGGTATGAAGTCGTACGACTATCACAATCTGATACATGATCTAAATCTTATTGCACTTCGAGGTTGTATACCTAACTATGTTAGAAAGGCAATTGCACGACTTCGCTATTTTTAAGCAGATTTTTTGCAAAAAAGTTAGTCATCGAAAGTTGGACGAACTGCAAACGATGGTTGTTGAGGTGTTGTGCGAGATAGAGATGTATTCCCCCATTCCTTTTTTGACATTATGGTACAGGTGATAGTCCATCTGGTACAGAGGGTTAAGCTGCGTGAGCCCGTGTATTTGAGATGGATGTACCCATACGAGGGGTATATGAGCATTTCCAAGCATTTTGTGAAGAATATATATCATCCAGATGCTAGTATAGTCCAGTGTTATGTTGCTGAAGAGGTGATTGAATTCTGCACAGACTATTTGCTGGTGATTCCTACAATAGGTCAACAAGTAGTAGACATGAGCGGTGTGTCGATGGAATTAGACTGCACCATAAGTCAAAGTTTAACCCTTCATCTGTTGAGTTATCAACTATATATAATAAATATAGGGGAAGGATCAGGTGAGAACCCCAATTTATGTGAGAACCATCCCTATGTGAGAACTCACAATCTGGACCGTTCAATCATCATCCAATGATCCTGATCTTATGGATATTACTGCACGCGGATCCGGGTTATAAGAAACTCGTGGGTCATTTTCGGGTTATAAGTCTCCAAAACGGGTCGAAAATTCCTAATTCCAGAACCCTTGCTCCGGCAATCCGCGACGTCCAAAACACGGCGAAATTTGTAAAGCGATGCCTCTACAACAGAGAAATTAGTAAACACGGCGATTCAAGAAGAATGCCGAAGCATGGTCGGAGTAAAGGGGAAGGGTAGACATTGGGTCGCTGGAAATTGGGCCGAAGCATGGTCGGAGAGAGGAGGTCGCTGGGGAGGGGGAGACAAGGAAAAAGGGGATTTCAGATTTTTCAAGGCTAAGGCGCCGGATATTCGAGGCGATTCGAGGTGCTGGCAGTTGGGAATCCGACGACTAGGACTGCAATTTATTCGCCGGAAAAGTGAGGTCACCGGTGAAGACGAAGGTCTGCTCGTCAGGAAGACAAAGAGCATGATTATCATGATTTTGGATTTAGTTGCATTCCAGTCCCTGTATTCTAGAAGTCTTTTAAATATGACCCCACAAATGAGAACTACCTTTTTAAATATTTAATTATTGGTACTATCAATAAAACTTGAAAGTACTAAATGTAATATTTGAAAGTACTCCCAATATAATTTGAAAGTACTTCACATAGACTTAAAATATTTTAGATTTAACTAAATTTTAAAAGTTTAAATTAATGGTACTACTGATTAAACTTGAAATTAGTACATATAATGCTTCAAAGTACTTTCAATATAACATGAAAGTACTTCACATAGACTTTAAAATATTTTAGTTCTAATCAAATTTAAAAGTTTCAATAAATGGTACTACTAATTATACTTGAAAGAACTACATGTAATACTTGAAATTACTTCCAATATAACTTGAAATTACTTCACATAGATTTTAAAAATATTAAAATTTAATCAAAACTTTCATGTATAAATTATTGGTACTACTAACTACACTTGAAAGTACTACATGTCATACTTGAAAGTACTTCCAATATCACTTAAAAGTACTTCGCGTAGAATTTACAATAATTTATTTTAATCAAATTTTGAATGTTTAAATTAATGGTACTACTAACTGCATTTGAAAGTACTACATAATTTACTTGAAAGTACTTCCAATACAACTTGATAGTATTTCGCATAGATTTTGTAATAATTCAAGTGTAATTAAATTTTGACTATTTAATTATAGGAACTACTAATAAACTTTAAAGAACTCTCTTTAACAACTTGAGAGTACTGCGAGCTTGTGCTGTGAGTACTGCATTCCTCGGTACTGCAGGTACAACTTGAGAGTACTGCAAGCTTGTGTTGTGGGTACTGCATTCCTCGATACTTCAGGTACACCTTGAGAGTACTGCAAACTTGTACTGTGGGTACTGCATTCCGTTGTACTGCAGGTACACCTTAAGAGTACTGCAAGCTTGTACTGTGGGTGCTGCATTACTCGGTACTACACGTACACCTTGAGAGTACTGCGAACTTGTACTGTGGGTACTGCATTCCTCGGTGCTTCAGGTACACCTTGAGAGTACTGCGAGCTTGTACTGTGGGTACTGCAATCCTCGGTACTGCAGGTCCACCTTGAGAGTACTACGAGCTTGTACTGTGGGTACTACATTTCTCGGTACTGCAGGTACACCTTAAGAGTACTGCGAGTTTATACTGTGGGTACTGCATTCCTCGGTACTGCGCCTACACCTTGAGAGTAATGCGAGCTTGTGAAGTGGGTACTGCATTCCTCGGTACTGCGCCTACACCTTGAGATTAATGCGAGCTTGTGAAGTGGGTACCGCATTCCTCGGTACTGTGCCTCCACTTTGAGAGTACTGCGAGCTTGTGTTGTGGGTATTGCATTACTCGGTACTGCGCCTACACTTTGAGAGTACTGTGAGCTTGTGTTGCGGTACTGCATTTCTCGGTATTACAGGTATAAATTGAGAGTACTGTGAGCTTGTGTTGTGGGTACTGCATTCCTCAGTACTGCGCACCTGCACCTTGAGAGTACTGCGAGCTTGTTTTGTGGATACTGCATTCCTCGGTACTGAAGGTACAACTTGAGAGTACTGCTAGTTTGTGCTGTGGGTACTGCATTCCTCGGTACTTCAGGTACACCTTAAGAAGACTGCGAGCTTGTACTGTGGGTACTGCATTCCGCTGTACTGCATGTACACCTTGGGAGTACTGCGAGCTTGTACTGTGGGTGCTGCATTAATCGGTAGTGCACGTACACCTTGAGAGTACTGCATTCCTCGGTACTGTAGGTACACCTTGAGAGTACTGCGAGTTCGTACTGTGGGTACTGCATTCCTCGGTAATACGCCTACACCTTGAGAGTACTGCGAGCTTGTGAAGTGGGTACTGCATTCCTCGGTACTGCGCCTACACTTTGAGAGTACTTCGAGCTTGTTATGTAGGTACTGCATTTCTCGGTACTGCGCCTACACTTCAAATTTATCATATTATAAATTTAAAATATAATATTATATTTTAACATAAATTTTTTAATTTATATAACATATATCTAGACATATTCATCAAAATTTTAATTAATTTTCAAATTTTGTGAAATTCGTAAATATTGATAAATAAAAGTATTATTTTTATTAAATTTTAATAATTTTTAAATACATATGCGTGCATCGGCACGGGAATTATACTAGTTTAAATTAATTTGACTAATTATTACAAGTTTTAGTAATTTTATTTAATTAGTCTTGGAAGTGACGGTCACTATATAGTGACGGGTTTATATGCAAAGAAGTTTGGGACGGGGGTTTTTCTGCAATTTATGCAAATTGCATTAGACCCCACTTGAATGCTTGTTTTTTAGACTAAACAAGTTGTTTTTTAGAACATGCTTGCATTTCACTCTTAACAAGTTGTTTTTCAGAGAATGCTTGCATTTCACAGTTAACATTTGCATTTCACAGTTAACATATTGTTTTTTAGAGAATACTTGCATTTCACAGTTAATAGGTTGTTTTTTAGAGTGCGCAAAAAAAGATGGTTTTATAGAGCATGTTTGAATTTCATACTTGAATGCTTGT
Organism: Sherardia arvensis; assembly: GCA_948330725.1. Lineage (NCBI taxonomy): Eukaryota > Viridiplantae > Streptophyta > Magnoliopsida > Gentianales > Rubiaceae > Sherardia > Sherardia arvensis. Next base: position 36,207,200 of record OX415236.1, on the reverse strand, counting down.
TTTTTAGACCAAACAGGTTGTTTTTTAGAGAATGCTTGCATTTTACGGTTAACGGGTTCTTTTTAGAGTGCATGTATTTTCTAGCAAAAAAAGATTATTTTATAGAGCATGCTTGTATTTCACACTTGAATGCTAGTTATTTAGACCAACCAGGTTGTTTTTTAGAACATGCTTGTATTTCACGCTTACCAGGTTGTTTTTTAGAACAAAATGCTAGTTTTTTAGATAGTGTGGATATGTTTGCTAACGTCTATTTTTTAGACTAAAATGCTTGTTTTTTAGACTGAGTGAATAGTGCGCGCGAGTGAATAGTACATTTTTGTCAAAATTGCAAATAAGGACCTCATTCCTTTCATATTCTAATATAGTCCTTCGTCACTATATAGTGACTGTCACTCAGGAGACCAACTCAATTTTATTTATTACTTTTAATAAAGTGTCATATGATAATTATTTATGATCCACATTCACAATATACATGAAAATTAGGGACTGAGTTGTAATTAGTTTAAAAACTGAATATCATCATCTTCCTCCCGTTTCTATCTTTCTTCTCCGGTGAGCCCAACGTCTAGCCGATGATATCCTGCACCTCCCTCACCGCCGGCGAACAGAACCTACGATACCGTCAAAGGAAACCTATCACTCTCCTCTGAACCGGAAAATGTAATTAAATCAAGAAAGGGGAATATATGATCGTTTCTCACTCTCTGGAAAGGTAACAAATGGTTTGGTTCGATCGAGAATGATTGGTTTAGACTAAATTATTGGCGGTGGAGATGATATCTGGAGTGGTGGAGACGGAATCGCAGAGTTGGTCGGCAACGGAGGCTAGTGGATCTCCGGTAAGCCGTGAGGAAGAAGGGGATTTTACTCAGTACCCAAATAAGGCTTATGACCCGGGTTTAGACCCGCGAATTTTCTTTTATTTGTCAAATAAATATAGACGGTCAGATTAATATCCAATGATCCGGATTAGGAGTTCTCACATAACACATGGTTCTCACATAGAAGAGTGGTTCTCACCTGATCCCAATTCTATATATATATACTTCGTAACCATTCCGCAGTGAGTCCCTATGTTGAAGTTCACCTAAATAAGCTCCGGAGTAAGCGCGGTAATCTGTCTAGTCCTAGAATCCTTGAAGCTACTGTCAAGATTTCACTAGTTGGCTGAAAATACATGTACAGAAGGGGTTTTATACATGCAGGTCCAATTTACTAATGCAAGTCTGAAAAAGACAATATTACCCTTTACTATTTCACAGTCTGGACCTGCACTAGCACAATTCAGGGGCAAAATATTGTCTTTTTCAGACCTGCATTAGTAAATTGGACATGCATGTATAATTTCCGGTACATAATTGTGTTGAGCATTCGTCGATTGTTAAGTGGTTGTCGAAAATACCACTTGGTACAGTTACGTCTTTCAGTTGTTATGACATCAATGGATACACGTTTGGTACTAAGTGTGTAGATTCTAATTTCGCGACAGTGGTGATTCTGTCCCTGGAGAGTTGCCATCAGATAGGGAAAATGCATATTATGGTACCATCACATATATTTGGGAAATGGACTTTGTTTATGTGAAAATTGTAGTTTTTAAATGCGAATGGGTTTAGAAACTATAGAAGGGCGCGAAAAGAGAAGTTGGAAATGACTCTTGTGAACCGAGAAATCACACGCTCAAAGGATGATCCATTCATGATGGTGGCACAAGCTCAACTGGTGTTCTATGTTAAAGATCTAGCAGACAATCGATGGGAAATCGTGGTTGATGGAAAGAAAACGTTCGTCCACGGTGATGGTTTTTTTAAGGACGTCAATACAACTGCATAAGATGCCATTCCTACGTCGGAGTATGAAATACTAGATGAGGATGACAGTATAGTATGCAGTTTCGTAAGTTGGTTGGATCATGAAGGAATGTTGATTACTACTACGGGGAAGACTTCAAAGCGAAAAGAGAAGCATCCAAAGAAGAAGAAGAAATCTAAAAAGAAGTAGTCGGTGCGAATGACATTTGTAAGTGTATCATAGATGTGACCATGATTATTTTAATTTATGCATGTATTATTGGATACTTTCGTCAACATTTTTCCACTTGTTCATGTTTTCAGTGTATTTTTAATTTGTATAAGTATCAAGCTACCTTAAAGATGTTACGACATCGTATTTGTGTATTAGCGGACGCGTGTTATGATATCGTATGCTAGACGATTTCCATTTCCGATATCGCAACAATGTGAAAATATCAACGATACTTCATACAAATTCATAAGCTAAATCGTTTAACCCTATGAACAGTGACAATCTCTCTTACGATATCGTTTCGTACTTTCCAAGCGCTTGCGTGTAGGGTAGCAAAGTCGTACACCTTTCTGATCATAAGAGCATTGTCATGGATGTCTTCTGAGTAGTGAATTGGTTTCTTTTTTGTTGCTAAGGACATCCCAGTAACGACATCACAATTGTTGTCGTAAATTTGATTTTGTCAATATTTACTATTGATTAACATGTATGGTGAAGCGAGCAATTTATAGTAAAACAATATACATGTTAATGCACTTCATGGAAGTTAATTTGCCGAATTTTTACGCGATTATAATTAGCAACCAAACATAGAAAAATAGAATCCCTAAAAGAAATAGTACATAAAATTAGATAAAAAACTATTACAAAATGAAAGGTAAAGTATTATATAATTTATCCTAGCCGTGTCTAGGTGATGCTGGGGGTTTTATTGTTATCGCTGGTGGTGATATTTGTTGAGGTGGTGGTGAACTCCTCTTCGTCTTTTTTCTAGCTTGTGCTCTTTCAATACCTCGGATGAAGTGTGCAGTCCACCAAACTTGTTGCCTCACTTTTGCAACCTCCTCCCTCACCACTTGAACGATGTCGTCTAGGCCCTTGTAGAACAAATCGGCTGGAACCTCCGTTCAAAGAAAAACTTATTTTCAAGTCATTTCAAGCAAATTGTCCAACATTGAAAAAAAAACTATCGAAAAATAAAATTTCCTTCTACATTGTATCGGACCTCATCTTCATAGAATTATTGCTTATATTCGCTCGCCGACTCCTTCCACTTACCATCTTCCAACACCCACTTCCCATTCCTCGCGAAATTATTCCTTAGGTGTAGAAGGTGCACTCCACCGCTTCAGTTGACAACTTGAACTTGGGGTTATTTTGAGTGAGGAAGAATGTGATGAAAGTCCCGTAGGGAAGTTTCTTAGCATGCCTCCCATTCTCAACAACACTATGCTTCATGTGTTGGAATATCACATGGACGTAGTTTAGGAGCTTCTCAACCATGAAATAGTAAAAAATAGAATTGGTCGTGTAGTTGAGCTCGGTTATGTAGCAGCCCTTCGGGATAATGGTCCTAGCAACAAACTCATACACAATCCGCTCCTCACAACTTAGCTTGTCAAGCTTGTATTGCCTAGGAAATTCTAGATTATCACTTCCCCTACCAACATATTTGGTCACTAATTCATGCAACCGCTCCCTACTAAATTCTTCATTCGAAGGCCAACCCCGAGTATAGTAAAACCCCTCGTAGGGATCCCCCCGTGACTATTCCCTTTTTTATTCTCATCGCAAAACTTAGCACCAAGAACCTCATTGAATATTTCCTCCACAATCTCAAAATCTACCCTCCCACTCTAGTGTAGAACATACTCGTCTCCTTCTCCTCCTCCACGAGTTTATGAAAATTAGCATAAAATTATCCAGTTTCATCCTTATGAGTTGCATGATTCAACCCGAATTATTCTTTTTTTAAACCACTATCGTGGAGAGGATTTATTCGGCACCCTAGACCGTTGGAAAATAAGGCATAAAGCCTCCATGTTTTATCAAATTTACAAATAGTGCAACCGATTGCACTCACCAAATCATTGGTGCAAAAATGGTACTAAGCTAATACTAGCAAAGTTCCTCAGTTATAATTTCCAAAAACTCCTCCAAATCCCTTCGAGCATGTTAGTGAATTGAATAAACAAAACAAAAATCTGCCAAGAGGTATGGAGAAGGTGAGATTATGACTGCAAAAATTGGTGATGAAACTTGGACTGTTGTCTGTGAGGGAGTTGTCTGACTGGGCCAGTGATCTTTTGCCTTCTGTTGTGCATCCTCTTGTTCTTTGATGCAGCCATTGAGCACCTCTCAATGGGTCTTGATGCTGTATTTAAAAAACAAAGAGTAGTTACTATGAACTAGGAGATCCTTAGGCTTGGTAATCATATAACATCCAGGTTAATTAATCCTTGTAGCCTAGGAGTTATGAGTGACTGAGTTATGGTTATGGAGTAGCTGTGAGTACTCATTTTAGCCAAAAGGTCAGCAACCATATTCCCTTCTCTGTAAGTCTGACTGATCTGGATGCTTAGCATTTTTCATGAAGTTTATAGCAGTAGCTCCTAATGCTCCAATCTGCACTCTGAGGTTCATGTACTGCTTTGATAGCATTTGTACTATCTGTTCCCAAACAGAACACAACATCATACTCCTCCCCAACTATGAAACCAAAATGCAAAGCTTGCAGTTCACAGTGGAGAGGAGATAAAGCAGTTATAGTTTTGTTACTCATACTTATGACATGCCCTAGTGCATCTCTTACCACAACACCTATTCCAGCTCTATTAGGACCATAGAATGAGCCATCTACATTAATTTTATAACCCATATCAGGAGGATTCCACTTAATTGCTCTAACCATCTTTGGCCTTTTTCTTTTTGGAAAAGGGATCATTCCAGTTGAGATCAAGTCCCTTATCTTTCCTACATCTCCCACCAGAGGTGATGCAGTTAGGATGAGTGTCACCTTCTTTTTGATTTTTGTGATCAAAGCATCATGACTAATAAGTACATTATCATACAAGTAGGTATTTATCCTACACCAGATAAACCATAATGCAGATATGACAGTGGTGATAGTCAGTGTTGTGTGTGCCTTTGTTCTCCCTTTAAATGCTAGATAGTATCTGACCCTATGCCTAAGAGAGTTAAAATGTGGGGTTGAGAGACCAATGAGACCATGTATATAATTTAAAATTCCTAGATTAGACACACAGTTATTAAAGTAATGGTTCAGAGAGTCCTGGTTCTGACAAAAAAGGCATTTTGAAGCTAATTGTACACCAAAAGAGCTAATAATGTCATCAAAAGGCAGAAGATGATTTACCAATCTCCATATGAAGATAGAGTACTGAGGAGGGGTGTGCTTATTCCATACCTTGTTGATGGCATGAGAGTCTTCTGAAGTTTTTCTGAGTGTTTGATAAGCTGATTTGACTGAGAAAAATCAATTTTTGTCAGCTTTCCATATTAGCTCATCCTTGTGATTCCCTTGAGTGTCTACAACCTGCAATAAAGAAATGATATTGGTAGCCAAAGAGGGCTCCAAGAGGTGAAGGTAATTAAGCTTATTATTGCAAAATTCAGCTACTGGGAGGTGAGGGAAAGGTAGTTCAGTTTGTTGTGGCCATAGATAATATAGGGCACCAATTCCAAGCCAGTTAGAATCCTAGAAAGATGAATCTCCATTTCCAATAATTACCCTTGAGTTCTTGTTGCAGTGCTCAGTAACATTGCATATCCTCCTCCAAGTGTGGGATGTTTTATAAGTTTCTGGCACTGACCAGAGGTAGGAAGTCCAGATAGTTTTATTTATCTGTAGCTTCCACTATAACTTGCATGAAAAGGCTCCTACAACTGCTCTGATATCCCTCACACCCAAGCCATTTTCATTCCTAGGTACAGCCATTTTAATCCAGCTGCTCCAGATTTTTCTTTGACCCTCAGTTGACACTCCCCAAAAAAACCTAGCAACCATTACTTCCATTTTCTGAGTATGAACTTTGGAGGCTGTAAGATAGCAAATGTGTGTGTAGGAATGGCCAGGAACACAAAGTTGAGTAAAATGAGTCTACCTGCATCGGTGATCCATTTATTCTTCCAGTTGGAGAGTGCCCTTTCCATTCTGTCTAGAAGGGGGTAATAATATATATTCTTGTTCTCACCAGTAAAAACTGGAACCCCCAGATATTTGAAGGGTAATTTTCCAATCTTCATCTCTGTATGTCTCTTTATGGTTCTTCTTTTAGTCCTGGTAGCATTTTTGTGCACATACACATCAGATTTGTTGAAGTTGACTTTTTGACCAGAAACATCCTCATATGCTGCAAGAAATTTCATCAATCTGTCTAAATTTTTCTTACTTGCCACTGTAAATATTGCTGTGTCATCAGCATACATAAGATGGGTAATTGTTGCAACTCCTCTTGGCATCAGAAAAGGTTGTAGATATCCACTGTGAACCACTCTTTTCAGCCCTCTAGAAAAAGCCTCTGTAATAATGTTATAAAGAAAAGGGGACAGAGGATCCCCTTGCTTTATGCCCTTGTTTGAGGTGAAGAAACCAGTAGCAATCCCATTAATAATGACTGAGAAATAGGCTGCACTTATATTCTTAAGAATGACTTGTACCAGAGAGCCATGGAATCCAAAGTGAAGAAGCACTGAGTTTAAAAAAGACCATGAGACCCTATCAAATGCTTTTTGCATGTCCAATTTTACAATGGCATTGTTATAGCTAGGATTTTTGTTGAATAACCTTACCATTTCTTGCATCTGTAATGTGTTATCTGTTATATCTCTGGCTTTCAAAAAAGCAGATTGCTCAATGGAGGTTAGTCTAGGCATGATAGGTTTAATCCTTTCCATAATCAGCTTTGAAAAGACCTTGTTCACAAAATTAGACAAGCTAATTGGTCTGAACTCAGAAAAATGGCTTGGGGTTTTTGTTTTTGGAATCAAAGCAAGCCAGGTACTGCCAATTGATCTAGGTATACTATCTCCACTAAGAAAAGAGTTGGCTGCCTCTAGGAGATCCGTATTAATTATATCCCAACAGTGTGAGTAAAAATGGCCAGTGTATCCATCTGAGCCAGGGGCACTGTCTTTATTCAATTCAAACACTGCATAATTTAGCTCCTGCATGAGAAAATGTTTTATCAACTCCTCATTCTCCTCATCTGTCACTAACTTTGATATCTCATCCATGAAGTATTGGTGATAGGATGCTGAGATATTTGTTTCTTCAGTGTTTAGAAGTGTCTGAAAGAAATGAACTCCTTCCTCTTGAATTTTATCAGGTTCAGTAATCCATGCACCATGTCTATCTTTAATCTTTGAAATTTTAGACTTTGCCCTCTTTTCCTTTACCATATTATGGAAGTACTTAGTATTGGCATCCCCCTCCTTCAACCATTTCACATGTGCTCTCTGCTTCCAAAAAATGTTCATCTCAATCTGGGATCTAAGCAGTAGTGCCCTTTGTTTGTTAAGCTCTATCAGGTCAGATTCCAGGGTGGTGTTCTGGTACTGAATTTCACATTCAGTTACCTTGTTTTCTGAGTCTAGGAGATTCTTATTGACATCACCAAAAGTCTCCCAGTTCCACTGTTTAAGGACAAGTTTCAGTCTCTTAAGCTTGCAGACCAACTTTTCCATGCCTAATAACTCACATGGTAGCACTAGTGGACATGCATAGGATGCAAGGCGGATGCATCATACCAAGCAAGGTGTTTCCAAAACGCCTTGTTTGGTTGTGCCTTAAAAGTGCATTTTTCTCGGCGGTTCTAAAAACACCGTGAACCAGGCGAATTCATTTTACGAATTCGCCAGCTGGTGCCGCCTGGTGTCAGTGATATCATGCTGGGCGGTATCGCTAGCTTCATTTCGCCTAAAGAAGCGATGTCGCTCATATCAGTCGCCTATGAAGTGGTTACGATACCGCCACTTCATTCGCTTGAATTTTGGACAATAATTGAATGCCGGTAATGTTAAAAAACCGTAATGGTTACGATATCGCCTCAAATACAGCCTATAGATGAACAATGTAGGCGAACTCGCCTCATGAAATAGACGAATTTTTGTGCGAATTCGCCTCCTGAAATGATCATGCCAACGGAGACTCACTAGCTAGTTGCGTGGCGAAATCGCTTGTGTAGGCAAATTTAGAGGCGACACCGTTTTGTGTCCGGTTGTAGATTGTGGAGCGTGAAAAATGTGGTGGCGAAAACGCTTCTTCATTCGCCTCTAAGCGAATCTCTTGTTACGATATCGTCTACAAGCACTACAAAATTGGCTAATATTTGAAAAATGTGACCCATTTCTTTCGAAACATGAATCGGTATTCCGATACAACAAAAATCTGCCAGTTTCCAATCACCACCCTATACTAAAGAGGCACAGCCTCATATTAAAGTGCACACTAGTGCATTACCAATGTCAATTCCTAATTAAAACCTGCCAGTTTCCAATCACCACCCAATACTAAAGTGCACACAAGTGCATTACCAATGTCAATTCCTAATTAAAAAAAACTAAATGCAATGGACCAACACCTTGTCACGTGGTAGGTAGCTTCTGGAATTGTGGCCTCGCAATGGTAAAAACACGGTCGTGGACTAGGTGTCGTGCCAATCGGTCTCTTCCATTGTTAAGTTCTTCCAAGGAGAAAGGCATGGTATCATCCACGAATGCCTATGCATGAAACAAATGTGCATTAGGAATTTGTCATGAAGAGTAATAGAATTAGATTGTAGAAGGTTACATTTAGGTTACCTTTAGAAGATCATGCATGTTGTTTTGAACACCATCTACCACCATCAAACCAAACAACATCGTGTAATAGCCACATTCCCAGTCGAGGATTGCTTACTAGACTACAATATATATACTCCATGGTTATAGCAATGGTGTAGGCTAAAAAAATTGAATTGAAATTAAGTGAATTGAAATGCATTGTCAAGGAGATCGGTGAATGTCCGGGATGGAGGGCGGTGGAGGGGATCTATCCAATATACTTGCTTCAAATCGGGTATTATTGCAACAAAGCTCCAATGATCACTACAAATGACATGAAATAATCCAAATGGTCATATTAGTTTGGAGAAACATACAATCTAGAAAAGCTACAAGAATAGAGAAAATTGCAAGGTTTACCTCTCGAGATATGGTCCAATGAATATTTTATTGGATTTGTAAGAGAAAGTGTTAGCCAATCCTAGTTTGTGTAAACATATGAGATCGTAGAGGTGGACTAACACAACATTTGCCAAACTAATTATTGCTTGTGGATTCACTACTACATCATTCTTGCTTGCTCATAAAAAAACACACACAATAGTTATTTGTGAGGGCCTAACAAGTGATAAACTTTACTCTACCATATCCTTCATATAATAAATGTCAAAAAAAAGGAAACTAAATGTCCATTCAACATAGACATGAAATTTTAGACACATACCTTACTTGTAGAAGAAGTTCTTAGCTTGTAGTTGATGTCTACTTCACAAAGTTGCAGGATTTGTTGGTTTTACCCAAATTTTAATGAAGGTTGATCTAGATTGATGGGTTTTTAGGTTCCTAGGGTTAAGCTCATGGCAAGAGAACAAGGTTTGAGCTTTGAGCATGAGATTGTGCTTAGGATGGAAGTGATTTTCGGATTGGAATGGTATGAGAATGGATTTGGATTGAATGGATTTGTGCTTGAGGTTGAGGAGGGGATAAGGTGAGAGAGAATGAAGGGTAGATGGATATGAATGGTGAAAATGAGGTTGATAGTAGGAAAATCCGGGTAAATGATATATATAGCATGGTTTAGGTGGACAAACCATGCCTGAATAGTAATTTTGGTCGGTTACTGTTTTACTTATTTGCGAATTCGCCTGTACTATCACTTACAGGCGAGTACTTGTGGCGATATCACTCCTTCTTTGTTCAGGCTTCCATATATAATGAGTTTGTAAAAATAACATGTTTAACAGTATGTGTATTTTAGAAAGAATTTGTCATAAATCTACAAGTACTAATGTGTTGGAATATTTCAAATCCGTTCATGCCCTAATATATATATATATATATATATATATATATATACATCAACTTTGGAGGGCACATATGTCATTGTACTATGGGTGTAAACAGCAAGACCCTTTAAAACAATCTCGAAATGATCGATGTGTGGAAAGAATTAAAACTTTTCTAATTTCCAAAATTATTTACCCATTTCATACAGAACCTTTTCCAATTCTAGAGAAACTCATTAAATAATGAATAAAGACTGAAGACCAATTGTTGTTGATGGAATATGATTTCAACCATGGAATTTTAAGTTAATTAGTTCATCCAATTATTATAATTTTTTTTATATAGTTTCAATTCATATCCTCACTAAACTTTTATATATATTTGTTTGGTTTAGCGAATTCCCCATAGTTTTCCAAATGAACTGGAGGGGAGTAAATCTCCTTATTCACTCATCACTGGAGATAATGGAAGATCATCAAATCGTTTATGGAAAGCAAATTTTGTTGAGAGAGGCCATTACTACTACATCTGCAAGACATCAAAGCCACTATCTGTTGAAATGGTTAAGAAAGTTCCGCGTATTATGAAATTATTTTTTGTAATTGATAACAAAAATCCATATAAAAAATGCTAGTTACTGATCAGTATTGGGAAACTATGTTCTTGTCGGGTTGTCATGTACAGAACAGCACATTACAGGAGTACAGTATGACTCGTGTACTATCGGTTATCTTAAAGTACACATGGATGTTTTCAAAATGTGTATATTAGTGCCGGGATGAGTCGAGGAACTAATACATTTGGATCTAGTAGTGTGTAATTGTTCACCAGCAATGACCCGCTTATAAATATGTGCTACGATTAGTTGTGCTGATTCGGTCGGAATCGTATGAAGAATCTCGGATCAGATCGGTTTTCGTGTAAATTCAACGCTAAAACTGTTACAATTATCAATAGAGTATAATATGATTGATCAATCCATTTTAGAATGGGTATGGTATATATAGGGTTTATGAGTGTGGGTATGCAGGTGTGGGTTTAGGGTTTAGGGTGAAGGGTTTAGGGTTTAGGTTTAATGGTGCATCCAAGCGATTTCGCTACTAGTTTCGCTTAGAGGCGTACACAAAGACAAACTCGCCCATTGGAAACGGTTACTGGCGTGACTTGTGGCGAGTTCGTAAATGGATAAATTAATCTAAAAAAAACTTAAACTATATTCGCCTTTTGGGGATATCAATTTCCCCAAAACTTCCACGACTGTCTCAGAAATTCAAAAACCGCCGTCGATCAACCACAGCGCCACCATGGGCACAAGCCGGCAAATCCCTCACCCCACCCGCTTCCAAGCGGCAGAGAACCGGCCCGACCACCGGCGCCGCTGCGATTGGCGAGGGGAGGAGGAAGAGACACTCCACCAGTTGAGTTGCCGTTCGAGAAGGGGGGGGTCATCCCGCCGGAGCTCCGACCGGTAACCGGGCCAGAAACCTGCCACAAGGTGCTGGGACTTCATCACAGCCACCACCCGACGCCGTTACCACTCAAGAGTCTCGGCCAACCTCCACCACCGCTGCCCAGCCTGGTCCCGCCGCCACAGGTGCAGCCCGGTCCGACGAGGACGAGGAGCGGTCCCTTTTTATCAGCCCGAAAGCGGAGACGAGGTACGAGTGATATACTCGTCGTACTATTTTAAATGTTAAGGTCATTGATGCTTTTAAAATAGCTAGCTTGGGTCTTGATAATATAGTTGAGTATTTTAGAGCCACTCATCTAGATGAGATGTTGACTTTGAGGGAGCCGGTGCATAGGGAAGAGTGTCTTCAATTTTATGCAAATCTTAAGTTTGAGAAGGATGCCGAAGAGGCGACTACGATGGTTAGGGGTGTGACGTTTAAGGTAGATAAGTTCTAGGCAAATGAGGTTATAGGATGCCCTTACTTGTCTGTTGATCAACTTTGGCCGTTGGATCCAAATGGCCCTTATGAGATGTACCACACCCAAAATTTCCCAACCTCCTTGAATGAGAGCGTCCTAGACCCCGTGGTCGAGCGTAGGAACTTCTTTAAGACGCGTAGTAAGGTTGCTGGTACTGCGAAGAAGTATAATATTGCGAACCTTACTCAAGAGGAGCGGTTGGTGTTTGAGCTTGTGTGCTTCAATATCATGCCCTCGAGTGGTCATCTATGTGAGCCAATGATCGCCAACTTGATGGTTTTCTACCACCTAATGGAGAAGGTGAAGATCAATCCCGGGTACACCATTATGAAGCACATGCTGAAGCGTGCGAAGGACAAGGCCGATCACACGATCCCTTACGAGCAGCTCATAACCGCTATGATGAAGAAAAAGGGTGTGAGACCTGTGAGCATGGCCGAGCCAGTGAAATACTACGACGCGACTTGGCTACGCAACAAGGGGTTGCAAATAAGTGCGGATGGGGTGGTGACGAAGAAGGCCATGGGTGCTTCGAGTTCTCGCAGCCGATCTGAATTGAGTGAAGGTAAGTATTTGTTATACAATAAGTATTTTCATGTTATGATAAATGTTTGCAGAAATTTAGTTTACTAATTGTTTTGTTCCCGTTTGCAGCTCGCGATCTCACTTGGCGTGAACGGTTGGTCCTTTATGTTGGACAGCTTGCAAGCAAGATAGAAGAAGTGAAGCTGGAGCAAGCAAAAGACAGGGAGGAGGTACTGGCATTTGGTAGAAAGCTGAATTTGAATCCGGATCTGAGTGATGATGAAGAAAAGCCAGATTTCTCGGTTCAACGCTTGCCTCCCATGACCGACATTGCTGATTACATTCCTGAAGATCGAGCGAGACCTGAAAGCGAGGCAGAAGATGAAGCAGCTACAGAGCCCGATGAAGAGCAGCCTGAGAATGATATCATGGGTGAAGAACCACAGGGAGGTGAAGACATTGTCAATGGAGACGACGATGTATTTGAAGTGGTTCGCCGAACAAAGAACATCCAATAATCTTCAGCCGCGGAGTCGTCTAAAGAAGATGATGAAGATGAAGATGGAGAGAAGACTGAAAGCGAAGATGATGAAGATGATGACGACGAAGAATGATCGCTTCACTTCATATTATTGTGTAGTCTAGCTTTCTTTTGTTTCAACACTAAACAATGGTTCATGAATGGTTGTTTTTTGTATTGAATTGATTTAGTATGGTATTTTAATAATATAATTACATGTCATGTATTTCTTCAATGTTAACCATACACAAAAGCACCTAGATTTACATGTGAACAAAATTTATTCAAAGAGTAGGCGAGACAGAAGACGATATCGCTACCTGAAAACATGAGAGGTGAATTTAGACTGGGAAATCGTAAATATAAGCGTCTATGAACTTATCTTAAAAGTGAACTCTCTTCCTGGATCGCCACAGGCGACCGAGTCTACCAGGCGACTAAAGAGGAGGACTCGCAAGTTGAATAAATAAGGGGCGAATCCATCAGGCGAAATCGTAAGTTGAACAGTTTATGAACGTATCTTCAAGGCGAATTCGCTTCCTGGCTCGCCAAAGGCAACAGAGTCTACAAGTCGACTAAAGAGGCAAATCCTAACCTGTAGGCGAAATAGCTTACGGTTTTACTCGCCAGGTTGATTATTTTTTAAGATGCACAAGTAGAGAACACAAAATAACGACGCCGTTTCATACATAAACGAAATAAGAGGCGATATCGCTTCTAAGTATCAATTTGGGTTAGCATTCCTTTAATAAAACCACATGGGAGCGACGACTAGTTGACGACGACAGTCGTCTTGGCGCTCTACAGGTTCCGCCATGACCGGTTGACTCGACGGAAAGTTGATTTGGCGCGAACGGCGGAGGACTAGGCATCTATAACCCGCCTAGTGGACTCCATACTCCGCCGAATGGACTCCATACTCCGCCATCAATTGACGCCAAACTCCGCCTAACTCAAACCCTGATATTTTTAAGCACCGGAAAAGGTTACCATTCTACACTAATTTATATAAAACTCATATTTTGAAATTCTTTATAATTGTCCAGTGCTTCATAATAATTTCTACAAAATACAAATGAACAAAAGATTAAAATTAGTGTCATTATTACCTAAATAAAAAGGGATCTAGTAGTAAAAGCGAATTCGCCTGTTTCCTCGCCTGCAGGCGTCGTAGGAGGCAAACTCGCCTCCTGCCAGTGTCATTAATCCCACATCGGTGGATTGAAAGCCAATTTATCAGTATATATATGCTGGCAAAATAGAAGAGCTCGATAAGTCACCGACCCGCGCAAATTACCTATGAAACAACACTTGAATGCAATATACATACACTATACATACATGGCTCATACCCGATCTGGCCTATATCATAGTTCATAGGTCCAAAGGCCTACAATTTTTTATTTACAAGAGAATTCGCCTGCTAAATCGCCTATACATGATGGGGTTGGCGAACTCGTAAACTGCAAGCCTATAAATAGTCAACTGAAACCTCCAGACGCGTTCAAAATCAGATCCCCAATTTTAAAACCCTCAAAATCATCAAAAATCTCCCCCAAACTCCGATCCGCCGCCGCCAACCCGTCAATTCCACTAGCAAATCAACCCTCTCACAGCCCAATCTCCCCCACATTGTAAGTTCCGCTGGTCTTGAACTGTTTTTCATCAATATTTTTGTTGTGTTAGTTTATTTTGGACAATTCGTTATGTAAAAGCTTAGCTTTCAATCTAGGTGTGATGATGAATGTGTTTTTTTATGGGTTCAATCATAGATTAAGGTTGGGTTCTGTCTGTTAGGTACTTGTTGCGATCTCAAACATGCCTCCAAAGGGTAAGAGTAAAAAGGTCGCCGCCGAATCGACCCAGCCTATCAAGTACGATAAGGCTAAGTTTGTTAGTGAACAAGCTTATCTTAAGTATTGTAGTTTTGAAAATGTCAAGGCTGTCTTGAACGAGTTGATGGTGGTGGATGAGAGTCAAGTGAACGACATATGTTTGAAAGAGGTTTGGGAACTTCTTGAATATCAAGAAGCTCACAAGTTGATGAAGGTGAATGAGCCGGGCTATCTGGAGGAGACTATGCAGTTCTAAGCAAATTTCCGACAGTCTGGTGCCATGTGGAAGACCAAGGTGAACAAGAAGGAGTACGAACTAAGTCCCAAACTGTTCAACGATGCCCTCGATGTTGTGTTCGAGGACGATGATAAACCTGTGGATCTATACGCAAGGGGAGAATGGCCTAGTGAGTTGCTCATTTCTCACGAGATGCTGAAGGAATATGGCAAGACACACTTTGGTCGAGATGAGCTAGAACTTGGAACGCCGAAGGAGTACAAGCTCTACAAGCTCACCCTAAGCGGAAAATATTGTATGAGATGGTTGCTACAAATCTTTTGCCTAAAGGTGGGTGGTTGGCCGAACCAAACTACTCGACTTTGATCGAGTACTACATGGTGGTGGAGGAAGTCATGCTTAACATTGGATATACCATTTTCCAACAAATGAAGAAGAGCGTGGTAGAAAACAACATGGTTGTGAAGAAATTGCCCTATGCGAACTTCATAACTAAATTCCTCCGCATTACGCATCCAAGGCTGAAGTTCTCTGGCACCGGGAAGCCGAGTGAGTACTACACAAAGGAGTACTACCAGAAGAAGAAGTGGGAGTTGGTTGGGGGGACTTGGCAAGAGAGGGTGGAGAAGGACGTGCCGGCGGAGCCAGAACCAAATGGAGGTAAATTGTTTTTTATTCATGTATCTTGTACCTGTGATGTTACTAAAATTTAGAACAAAGTTTGACATTTTCAATGTATCATTTACTAGCGCCAAGAGAAGCCTATTACAAAAAACTTGAGGACTCTGTGTTCTCGATGATGACCGAGATTGCTAACGTCCAAGAGAATGGGTGGGAGACTCGCCACATTCTTCGGAGTTTTTGTAAAGACTATCTCCGCCAGCATCCACACCAAGCCACACCAGAGGACCAGGACGGTGCAGCCAATGACAACTCTACCTAGCTAGAAGTGTTGAATTATGCTAGGAATTTTATATCAGCTGTAATGCTACATTTTTACAAATTCGAATCTTCACCTACTTGTGACAATCTTTTTATTAATTTGATCAATGTTTTCTTCTTTGAATCAAATTGTGTTGTCGATCGTATTGGAGTATATGGTTCATGTGTAAAAACAAAAAAAGAGAATGGAATTAGTTTTGTAGTTCATAGTTTAGCTTGCCCTGGTAGCGAACTCGGAAACAATGTCGCCTGCAAGCGTTCAAGGAAGAGAGTTCGCCTCGTCACTCGACTGGATGGACAGAGAGCAACAAGCGTGCCACTAAGCGAACTCGCTAAAAAGAGGTGAATATAGTCACGATTTCGCCAGGAAGTAATCTAGCTATTTTGATAGAAATATGGTATCGGCGAGTTAGCATGCGAGTTCGCCTCCTGAGCCGCCTGTAGACGTACTATTATGCGATATCACTACTCTTATCTCGCCTACAGGCGTTCATAACTGGCGGACTCGCTAGCAGAAAACCAGCCAATTACTACCGGCAAACATCTTTTCCAACCTCTACTGGGTCTTACAGGCGATTTCGCTTCTCTCGTCGCTTTTTAGCGATTCCGGTTACGAATTTGCCTGCCGTTCAACATTTTAAGGCAGTTTCAAAAACGCCTTCTATTTAACTGTAAAACGCCTTTTCCATTTTTCTACCCTAGGCGAGCGGACAGAGGCGAACTCGGAAGCAGAGTACTCGGCGGTTCCGTGAAAATTTGGCCAAAACGCCTTAAATGTGGTGCCGAGAAAGGTATGCTTGTGCACTAGTGTAGGTTCCAGCTATTAGTAACAACTGTCATAAAGTCTTGCCTATTCAACCACATATGCTGAAATCTGAAAGGTTTTGGGGCCTTTATTTCAGCCTCTTGTATAGACAGTATCAGTGGATTATGATCTGAGGTTGACCTAGAAGGAACTTGGATAGAGCTGTGTGGGAATTTTTTTGTCCAGTCAAAAGTACCTAAACCCCTATCTAACCTTTGCAGTAGAAGGTCAGCCTTAGATCTATGGTTGGTCCATGTGAAAGGGTAACCCACAGTCTGTATTTCCGGTAACTCAAGAGCTGCAATCACCTCATTAAAGTCCCTAATGCTAGCCATAGGTGGTTTAGTTCTCCCTCTCCTCTCAGTAACTTTTGCAACAGTATTAAAATCACCAAGGAAAATAGTTGGATGCCTAGGTAGGTTAAGGAGAGAACTCCACAAATCCAATCTCAGAATCCGAGTAGTTTTAGCATATATAAAACAGCAGTGAAACAAATAATTACAAGATGCATCAAGAATAGAAGCAAAAACATGTTGATCAGATTGAGATGCTATGTTTAGTTTGAATTTTTCATTCCAAAAAATCCACATTTTTGCATTATCAGCAGGAATTGCATTTTGGAATTGTAAAGTAAATTGTAGATTTGTCAAATCAGTATTGAGATGCATGGGTTCTATTAAACATAGCATATCAATTTTGTGAGTTCTAAGTAAGAAAATAAGTCTATCAATTGAGGTTCCATATCCCCTAATATTCCAGACCATAAAATTACCTATAACTTGGTGTGTAATCATTGACTAACCTTTTTAGATTTTTGTGATGACCTAAGCCATTTTTCCACTGTTTTTCCATCTGTGAGAATTCCCCTTTTTCCTTTTTTTTTTCCTGATCCTTGCTGCTTTCTTCACTGACAGGGGATGGATTAACTTGTTGGATGACATGCATATCAATTGGTTTAGAGGCTTCTGAGGACTTCCATTCCAACTCAGTTGGGGCTTCTTCATAGGTATCAGAGCTGTAATCATCAGGGTTATCTTGCAACACCTGAAATGCATTTGAGATCTGCACTGGTGGGCTATATGGAATGACTGCAAACTGCTGTTCCAGTCTTGGATTTTTCCTCCAATCCTTGAGGTTTATGGTTTCTAAATCCTCATGGGAGTAAAAAGTAGCTTTGAGGGGTTTGTTGTTTTGCTTGAATGCATTTATTGGCTGGATTATCTCAGTAACTGAAGACAGCTCAATGGTTTGGAGTTCAGATTGAGGGGGGCTTGGTAGTGTTTCTTGCTGTGGTTCAACTATTGATGGAGTAGGGATTTCATGGTTTTGTTGGTCTTGTAGGAGAGATGTTTTTTCCTTCCTAGATAGTCCTGATGTTCCTTGACTGCTGTAATCTTTTTTGCTAGTTTTTTGGTAAGGGTTTTGTGTCTGTGTGTGGACTTTATGGGTGTGGCTTGGGAGGGACAGTTTGGGGCTGTGAAAGGATGCTCATTTGTTGCTGTTTGGTGTGGTCTGCACCAGTGTGTTGCACAAGGTGAGAGCTATCACTACTCAAATGCCTAGGCTTTCTTTTAAGTTCAGGATGTAAGTGAACACACTTGGCATCCTCATGTCCTATTCTCTTACAAAATGTGCAGTACAAGGGCAAATTTTCATACTCAACCTCGCACTCCTTATATTTATCAGGGTTTCCAATGATAATAGTAGGCTGTAAAGTTTGCAGTAAGTCAACTTCAATACAAACCTTAATTGCTGAAGGTCTGGTGAGCGAGCTAGTGGCCGCATCCATCTTCAGATAAACTCCCAGTTGATTGCCAAAGTCCTGAACGGCTGACTTGTTGTAGTAGGTGACCGGAGGTTTGTGAATTGTAGCCCATACCAGCACAATAGAAGACTCCGTCTCCGTCGAGAAATCCGGCGACCATTTAAGTATTTTCATTATTGAACCTTGAATTGTGTAGATAGCTCTCATCCAGAACCGTTGATAGTCCTCCTTGTCTTTCAACTTAATCAGAATGTGTCTGTAATCCAGGGATCCCACCTGGAACTTTCCGGCGAACCCCATCTGCTGGAAGGCGTCGTGGATCATCTCCATTGGCGGTTTTCCGTTGAGGAACTTTCCGATCATCAACCGAATTATTCGTTCATGCTAGAATTTTCAATTGTCTTCATCACATTCTTCAACCCTAATTGGTCTAGCATACTAAATCAACTACATAACATTCTAACAACTGCTTATTAGCCATGTGTTTATCATACTTATCAGCCTCTTGAAAACATACAAATTTTCTGATATCATAGCCTGCTTGTGAAGACACTGACTCCTCTTCCCTTGTCGCCGGAGCACGTGCAGTCACCTAGCCTACCACCGGAGCTTGCCTGCGATGGGGATTGGTGGTTTCTGGGAGTTTAGGTCGGTCCATTGATTGGGTATCTGGTATTAGGTGCTTTG
This sequence comes from Sherardia arvensis, assembly GCA_948330725.1. NCBI lineage: Eukaryota > Viridiplantae > Streptophyta > Magnoliopsida > Gentianales > Rubiaceae > Sherardia > Sherardia arvensis. The sequence goes on along the minus strand of OX415236.1, from coordinate 36,188,069 downwards.
TTGACTTAGGGATTGTATAATTTGGGATTTTTTTTTAATTTTGGGATGAAGATATGCGATTTGAGATTTTTGGGAGTCTGTTTTAACTTATATATGAACACATCTTATAATATCGTAACAATCATCGTTTCCAGTAACGACTACAGTTACGATGTCGATACTTACGTAACCCAAAAAGTGTCGTCGTTTGTCACCATGGTATTTACAGACACCATCGATGTAGCGTTATCGCAACATCATCGTAACTTAGTAGTAAAATCAAAGAAACTTAATGTAAAAAAACAGTATTTACTAGCACTTTTGGAATATTTAATCTGCTTCCCTCATAGTTAAACATTTTATAAGGGCCGTGAGAGGTTCCTCGGGATGCATTCACGAACAAGTCGATGATATTACCTAATTAGCTATTTTCAATTTTGGTGGAAATACATTGATGCGTTGGTCCAATGTGATTATTCATTTTTTACAAGTTGTTAATACTTACAACTTCAAAAAAATATTTATGGAATGAAATAATAAAGGCATTCGAAATCATCATTTGCAAACCTTTCATTCATTGGTACAATCTTCATGATATGCAATATCATGATTAATATGAAAATTTCTTAAATTAATATTGATCAAAAACCAAAAACAAACAAAGGGTACAATCTTGAAATATTTATGCTTATCGATAAAACAACTTGCAATCTATGTCACCTTTTTACTCCAATAGAATTAGCGTGCTTATCATCAGCAAAAACTTGACTTGCCCAGTTTGCGTCAAGGTCCTGGACTCTAGACTTGTGAGGTTGAACAAACAAAACTCCATTATTTCAGCATTTACAATAAGCAAAATCTCATCATTTGGACTGATCATCGTTGGATTTGATACATATCCACCAAGAGTAACATTGAACATTTTGCTCCAAGTATCAACCTGGCCATAGCTGTTCATCATCCATAGGGAGCAATGCCAGTCAAAATCATTACCGTGATTCAGTAATAGCAAAGTAAGGCTATCCTTGTATACGGTGATTTCCAACCTAGAGTTTGCCGGCAGCTCGTTCTCAAAAGCTGGTAAAGAAAGTTGGTTGAAAACTTCGTTAACAAGATCAAAGGAAAGAATAACTTGAACACCTCTGGGATAAGTTGAAGCAACCCAGTGAAGGGAATTGTTCAATACAATGCTACTCTCCCCATTAATTTCGTACCAAGAAAATCCGGTCACATGAAAGGTTTTCCATGAATCACTCCTAAGAGAATACACTTCTACCTGAGCTGTGTAGTTTGGATTTTTTAGAGCTATTTCTTTTTCAATTTCATCAAAGTCCACTGAAGATTCAATCAAATACTCCTCATTTTCACTATCATAATACCCATTTGCAATTTCATCAAAGTCCTTTTGTGTAATGACCACAATTTTGTGATCATCTGTTACGGACACGTGACCGAATCCAATGATGTAATTGAATACTTAAAAACAAGTTTTTCAACATCACTGGAGCTTGACGGAGAATTCACGTTCTTGACCTTCCTAATGAACGGATTCCACAAATAGAATATGGAATTCGTTGGATGGTTTAAACAGACTAAACCTCCAGAATTGCCAACAATAAAATAATAATCTGAATTGTCATCTATGCTAGGACGAGGGATATCCTCCATGAGGGAAACAAGGGGGTTGGCAAAAGAAAGGACTGGGAAATATTCTGGAGGCTGATTCATTAAAATGGAATCAGGTATACACAACAAATATTGGTTACCTGCCACTAAAGAATTCTGGAATTGATTGTATATGAAACTTGTTGATGAAATCAATCCGTGCCATTTTTTTGACACGAACATCATTCGAACAAGGCTATCTGCCGGAAGAAGCAGTAGGATCACTATAAAAACATCGAGAGGCAGGTCTGTAATGGAAGACATGTGTTCTAGAACTCGAATATTTTAGAGTTTTGCAGACTAAAGGCTATAGAGGATACTGAAAAAGCCAATACATTGATACAATTATATAGGATAAATTATATCCAAAGAAGGTAAGTTCATTATGTACATTGATCGTGATATCGATTAAAAATTTGTATAAAAATTCAAACTTTTCTCGTTCATATATGAGAAAAAATATTTTCATACTTGGTAGATATTGATACTCCATCAATATTCGATTGAAATGTTAACCATCTACATTTTGCCAATTTTCCTGATTATGTATTTTTCTATTTCAAAATCATATCAATATAGTATCAGTATCCCGCCATTTTAATTGCACAAATCCCACCAATACATGGTGTGGCAAAATATTGCTGAATAAAGGTAAGTCATTATGCAATTTTATAGTCTAATCATAAAATCTTTATTATGACAAGTGGGGGTGACTGTTACGGTCGCGATGTGCGTCCTGATGATCCGTCCTGATGGTGAGATGGGATGGACCTGCTAAGAATCAAGAACTCTCAGTCAGGGTGGGGCGGCTAATTGCCGTTCCCGCTCCGATGCTAAAATCAGTAGACTGTTCGGAGAGTGGGAATGTGTTTGGTTGTGTTTAGTCAACTTACCTCTCTCTAGTGTGATAGAGAGATATATATAGTGCTGGAAAACTGACCTGGTCTCATCAGAACACGCCGTTAGGTGGTCTGGGAAGATTCTACTGCCAGGTTTGGTAAAGCTGCCATCTGCTGTCGGGTCTGGCCCGATCGTCATGCAGGATGAGGGGTCGGGATGAACCATGCAGGATGGTGAGATGCCCGACCCTAACAAGTCCCCCCAAGTCCGAGCTCGAAATGACGGTTCGAGCGTGGGGCTGTAACTGGGCTTCTGGAATCTGTGCGACAGTGGGCCTTCTGACTTAACTGCATGTCTGCCACGTGTCATCACTTTTTCTCGGGGATGCGTATGGTTTTATCCTTAGTAACTGTGCAACTTTTGGCAACCACCATTATTGCTTTAACTGCTCACATAACTCCCCCCTTTTCCATTCAAATTTGAAACTGCTCTTCATTTCTATCTTCCTCCTCCTGTCCCAAACTCGTTACTTTCGACCTCAGGTATTCTGCATTCATCGTTTATTTTTCTCGTTTTTGTGCTTCTTCGCTCCCTGCCTTTGTCGTGTTTTGCCGAATTCGAACATGGCGGATGTTCCCGTTTCCGGCGCGTTCTGCCAGATCACCGACGATGAAGCGGCTGAGTTTATCCAGATCTGCCGGGATACCGAGGGCCTTCAGATCGCTGATTTGGCGAAGTCTATTGACCGGCCTAAGCCTAGCGACACCATCAACGCTGCTCCGGCGGGCAAAGTTCCCGTTTATTATGAGCACTTGACCCGCTGCAGCGTCAGGTTCCCTCTTACTCCCTTTTGCCAATCTGTTATGTGTTACTTTGACATGACCCTGGGCTCGATGACGCCGAATGTTGTGCGTAATATAATTGGCTTTGAGACCCTGTGTGGCGCTCGTGGGGTTGTCCCCTTTGTTACCCTGTTCAGAGTGTTCTTCTACACTGGTGGTGGTGACAACGAGGATGGTTGAGGCCACATCAAGATTCGCCCCAAAACCGACCTGCATATCCTGACCGGCATGCCCAAGACGAAGGACTGGAAGGTAAAATTCATGTTCATCGATGAAGATGTGGTGTACGGTCCTATCGCCTCTCGCCCAAATCAGGCTGTAGGTGATCCCGACACACGTGGCGGCGCTCCAGATAGCGTTTCCCAGAACCGCTTGGCAGAGCCGTTCCTGCGGGAGTGCGATCCGTGCGGTCGCACCGGGCCCCAAAATTTGAGGGGCCCCAAATTTTATATATTTTATATAATTGAGATATAATTGGAAATTTGTTTTAGAGATTTAAATAGAATTAAGGCAAAATTTGAATTAGAGAAAAATTGAGAAGCACAAAAAATTTATATTACGTATATATTTTGTTATGACTGAGGTATAATTGCAAATGATTTACAAAAAAGTTTAGAAATATGAGAAAGAAATTGAACATAAAAAGATTAAAGATCATCAAAAATGTTTTTGCACCGGGCGCCGAAAATTACAAGGACGGCCCTGCCGCTTGGCTGACGCCATCAGGGCTCTGAAAGAAACCGGAAAGATGGGATGTCTTGAAGCTGGATGAGAGGTTGCGGGATTCTGGCCTGCCTCACCGTCGTGTGCTTCCCGCCATCCAGGATGACGCTGTTGTCGACCCAGATGGTGGTAACGCCGTCCGGGATGAAGAACCCGTCCGTCAAGGTGTTGAGAACTTCAGCCCGCCCCCTGCGCTGGCCATCGCGAAACTTGGTCAAACCGACAAAGGCATGTAGTTAGGCTTGATCCTCTTTGTTCATCTTTCATATGCATCATCATGATCTTTTATTTTTGCATCAACTGTACTTGTCTCTTAACGCGTGCTTACTTCAGCCATGAATCATCGTCGTCCGACCATTAATGTGTTTAAGTTCAACCGCCCCTCTCAACGTAGAAAGTTAGATGACAGCGCCGACCCCAACCAGTCCACTCAGTCGCATGGCCAGTCTTTCCAGACTGGCCAGGATGGCAATGCTGATGGTTCCTCGTTCCCGTATCAGGTTACGGGGTCGTCAAGAGGGCTGCTGAAGCCTGACCAGCTATTCCAGATGGGGGTCGGTGGTCGTCATGTGCTCGGGGGTAGTGAGAATGCCTTAGCCCGACCCCAAGTGTCTGAGCAGCCGAAAGGTGGCCCTGACGTGACTAGCCAACAGCATGGTGGGAGGGCCCCTCCGCACGCTGGTGGTTTTCAGACCGACAAGGGTAGAACAAACTCTTCCACCATCTTTCTCAACTCGCCTGCCGGTTGACTGGAGTATCTCAAGGAGGTGATGCCCATTGATCATTTCAGGGCTTGGGTGAAGAATCCGGCGTTGAATCTTCATGGGGTCAGAACTGCTACGGACAATCTGATCTCATCCGTCTTTGATGTAAGTCTCGTCTGGTTGTCACTCTTTTATGCTCTGTTTTCTCCTTCAACTTTGTCATCTTAACTGTTGTAATATCAGGGTGCTTGATCATCCCTCGCCGTCGTCTCTGACTTCAGCACTTTGTGATTGGCACATGAGGCTGATCAGAAGGTGCATCATGCCACCCTCATCGAATTTGGGGATGTGAAGAGACAACTGGCTATCGCCGATGCCGAGATAACTAAGCTCCAGGCTGATGCCAAGGCCAAAGTAGATGCTGATGCCTGACGACTGGATGGAAACCGAGCAGGCGCTGAAGAAACAACTGGATGCTGTCAACGCCCAATTGGCGTCTGCCATTTCGGACGGCGAGGCGCTGAAAACGGCCAAGGAGACCAGCGATGCCGCCCTGCTGGATGCCCAGAAGTCTGCCACCGAGCTGCAGAAACGCCTAGATGAAGCTGTCGAGAAGGCTGATCAGGTGAAGAAGATGTCTGACGACCTGGCTGCTCTTCAAGCTCGCTATGCCAAGTCCAAGGACCAACTGAAGAAAGGCGCTGGAGGATAAAGAAAATCTCGCCATCAACTATCAGGCTGTGTTGACCTCCGGCATGCGTGAAGTGTTTGCCAAGGTGGCTCGCTCCGAGCGTGCCGTTGCGCGCTCTTCTGCCTTCCTTCGACGGGCGTATGCGCTGGACAACGTGTATGAGGACTCTGCTGCCTATGCTACTGCCCTTTATTAGCTCACAGATGCCTTCGTCGACTATGGCTTCCCTGAGTACTTCTCTACACTGACCGGTGAAATGACTCCTGCTGAGCTCGCTGCCTGGGAGCCGGATGTCGCAGTTCCGCCTGTCGTCGTGGATGGTGAAGTTGTGGCGGATGAAGGACTTGTGAAGGACTTGGAGGATGCGGGCAACAACGTTCAAGTTTCTGCCCAGAACCATTAGTTCAGCCCTCCTTCCCTTCTTTTCTGTTGGCTTTCTTTCTGGACTATTTCCTTTATTTTCTCTCTGGATAATTTCCTTTTGGTTTGTAATAACCCATAAGGGACAAATTTGGTTTCTTTGTTTCTGGATTCCTGTGAAAACTTTTGCATTTGCATTATAAGCTATTGCCTTAATGTTTTACCTGTTTGGCTCATGCCTTTGTTATACCTTGTCATTTTGCTCACCTACGTTCATGATGAACTATTAAGGTGATATGACGAGTTAACCGTGCGTGACTTGATGCCATGCGTTAAGCTATCTGCCGACTTGGAGGTCGCTAAACCTTATCCAAGCCACCAAGGTATGGGGGCGTCGCCCCATCTTTGGTTTTATTCTTCAAAGCCAAAGCTGCTAAGCCATGGACTTTGTTAATCGGTCCGTGCCCGACATGGATTTTCATTGAAGAAAAATCCCACCTTTTCTCCAACCCGGTAGCTATCCGAATTTGGAGAGGATATGGTTTGCTCTATTTACTTGTCCGCATTTGAACGAAACCACGCCTACGTTCAGTACTCGAGAAGGGCGGCTAAGCCTCAGTCTCGGTCTGGCGGTTACGATCATGATCATGTCATCCGACTTGCCCATTGGTGTGGGGATGCACTTGACTGCATCTTTGCCTCTCCAGAGATATTTCCGGCACATTTGGCAAGGATGCATCTCTGATGCTTCACAACCTAAGTAAGGGATGTGTCGAGTGTTCTAATGCCTTGTCCGGTTAACCGGAGCGGTGGCCTGAACTGCCTCCCTTAATGTCCATTATCACAAATTCCGATCACGTCGTTCGACTTTCGAAAAGTGGTATAAATGAACAAACAAGAGATGATGTATTCTTGAACTTGACACTTGAAATACATTGAAAGAGGAGAGTACAAAAGATACAATTTTGCGCGGGAAAACTGGATTTTCTTAAGATCGCATCCCTCATGAGGGCAAAAGTCGCGATCTGATCAGGAATCTGTTTTCCAAAAGCATTTCCCCATTATATACAAACTAATTGGTACCTTTCTCGTGGGTCTGATGCTACTCAACCGTAGTAACGGCGGAGGTTCTCCATGTTTCACGTTCTTGGCACCGTTTCGCCTGACATGGTCTGCAGCCTGTATGCGCCGTTCCCCAGCACCTCTTCGACCACATATGGCCCTTCCCACGTGACATCCAGTTTCCTTAATCCTTCAACCCGGCTGGCTTCATTCTTTCGGAGGGCCAATTTGCCTTGCTTGAGATTCCTTATGCGGACCCTGGCGTTGTAGCGTTGTTCCACATATGACTTGTAGGCCGCCTCCTTGATTGTGGCCTGCTCTCTGGCTCTCTCCAGGTCGTCCAGGCTTTCCCTCAAACGCTGCTCATTGTCCACCTCAGCATCCGGGATGGCGGATCGCGGTGATGGGATGATGAACTCAGGCGGGATGATGGCCTCACTGCCGAAACAGAGAAAGAAGGTGATTCACCTGTGGTAGTTCGCGGTATTGTCCTGTATGCCCACAACACCGATGGAAGCTCGTCCGCCCAGTTCCCTTTTGCACCATCCAGCCTTCTCTTTAGCCCTTGCACAATCGTTCCGTTGGTTCGCTCGGTGAGACCGTTGACTTGCGGATGGGCTACTGACGTGAAACTTTGTTCGATGCCCATCTGGTTGCACCAGTCTCGGCAGACTCCTCCTTCAAACTGGCGCCCGTTGTCGCTGATTATTGTCTTGGGCAGGCCGAATCTGCAGACAATGTTCTTCCATATGAAACTGGTCATCCTCTTGCCCGTGATGGTTGCCAACGGCTCCACCTCAACCCACTTGGTGAAGTAATCGACGGCCACCACTAAGAACCTTCTTTTGCCGCTCGCTTGGGGGAAAGGGCCGACTATGTCAAGGCCCCATTTTGCGAACGGCCATGGGCCTGTGATGCTCTTCATGGGCTGGCCGGGTTGAGATGACACACGATCGTGTACTTGGCACTGATGGCACGTCTTAACCACGTGGTCGGCATCGACCCTCATATTGGGCCAGTAATAACCTGCTCGTGTCGCCCTCAGTGCAAGTGTCCGGGCTCTCTGATGGCTACCGCCGCTTCCCTCGTGGAGTTCTCTCAAGATCCTTTCCGCTTGCTTGGGTGTTAAACAGCGCAACCACGGTTGTAAGTATCCCCTCTTGTATACCACCCCATTCTTGAGCGCAAAATTCAGCGCCCTTCTCTCTAAAGCTCTCGCCTCCTTTTGGTTGAGTGGTAATGCTCCACTGAGCAAATAATCCCGCATCGGTGTCAACCAACATGGCGGTTCAGCCTCAATGACGGCGACCGTCATGCCGTCGGTTGATCTTGTCGGCAGTGTTTCCACTAGAACTCCCTTGGACATGCAGATGGCTGCTTGCCGTGGAAGCTAGTTTACTGAGGGCATCTGCCCTTGTGTTCTCGGATCTGGGGACTCGGGTCACCTCAAATCCTTCGAACTGTGTGGCCATACTCTTCACTTTCGCCAAGTACTTCTGCATTGATGGCTCCTTGGCTGCGTATGACCCGTTGAACTTGTTTGCTACCAAGGCTGAGTCCCCGTATACGTCCAACTTGGTCGCCCCCAACGCTTTTGCTATCTCCATGCCTGCAATCAATGCTTCATACTCGGCTTCGTTGTTCGTGGCCGGGAACTGGAATCTCAACGCGTACGTCGTCTTCGTGCCATCGGGGTCTGTCACTATCAACTCGGCTCCTGATCCTTACACACCGGATGCGCCGTCCACATGCAGCTTCCACCATCCTGTCCTGTCGACGTGTCGTGGCTTTTTGTCGGCTGGCTCGCTTGGCGCATCGATGGTGACTTCATCTCCCGCCTCGATCCTGGATGGCAACTCTGCCAGGAAATCGGCCATTATTTGCCCTTTGATGGCTTTTCTCGGGGCGAACTCGATGGCGTGCTCGCCTAGCTCTACTGCCCACTTGGCCAACCTTCCCGACATTTCCGGCCTTGTCAAGATTGCTTTGAGTGGCTCGTTTGTTAGAATCACGATGGGGTGTGCTTGGAAGTATGACCTAAGGCGTCTCGCCGCGTGGACTAGTGCCATGGCCAGCTTCTCCTGAACGCTATATCTCAACTCAGCCCCCTGCAGCGTTCGGCTTACATAATAGACCGGACGTTGGATCTTGCTCACTTCCCTGACCAGTGCTCCACTGACCACTTCCATCCTGGCGGCAAGGTACAAGTATAGCGTCTCACCTTGCTCGGGAGGGGACATGGCTGGTTGGTCCTTTAAATGATTCTTCAACTTGAGGAACGCTTCATCCTCGGCTTGGCCCCATTGGATTGCTCCTTTCGGTCCGATGCTGCCTTTGAGGATCCTCAAGAACGGGAGTGACTTCTCTGCGGCTCGAGACAGGAACCTGTTCATGGCCGCCAGTTTCCCATTTAGGCTTTGCACCTCCTTGACGTTCCGGGGTGGCTTCATTTCCAGAACGGCCTGGACTTTCTTTGGGTTGACCTCCAAACCATTGTTGGACACCATGAGGCTCAAGAACTTCCCGGCCCCCACTCCAAATTGGCATTTGGCCGGGTTGAGCATCATGCCTGCCGCGTTTAGGGTTCTCATAGTCTAATCCAGATCTTTCACCAATCCTTTGTATGATACGCTCTTAATGACCATGTCGTCGACGTAAATTTCCATGTTGCGGCCGATCTGTGCTTTGAAAATCCTGTCCATCACCATTTGGTAAGTGGCACCAGCATTACGCAGGCCAAAAGGTATCATCCGGTATGCGAAGGCTCCTCGCTCCGTGATGAAGGCAGTTTTGTCGACGTCGTCATCCTTCATCGGGATTTGGTGGTACCCCTTGTAAGCATCCAGAAAACATTTGATCGGGAACGACGCCAACGCGTCCACCTTCTGGTCGATGATGGGTGTCGGGTAGCAATCCTTGGGGCAAGCCCTGTTCATCGCCTTGTAATCGATGCACATTCGCCAGCTCCCATCTGACTTTTTGACCAGGACCGGGTTGGCTAACCATGTAGGATATGGCATTTCCCGTAGGATACCTGCGTTCACCAACTCGGTTACCTGTTTGTTTACCGCTTCATTCCTTTCTGGGCACAGCGGTCGTTTCTTTTGCATGACCGGTGGTTGTGAATGATCCACTCTGAGGGCGTGTTGATCGAGTTCGGGTGATACTCCCGTCATATCTGTCGCCTTTCATGCAAAGACCTTCTGATGTTTGATCAGGACCTCCAGAACCTCCCGTTGACTTGCATCGGGCAGGTCTGATCCCACTTGGACTCCTCGGCATCCGCCTTGGTCAAGGAACATGGTCAAGCAGGATGCTGACAAGGTTTTGGGATCTGGGCACCCTGACCGAACCATGTGGACCGGACGTCGGGGTGGAGATTCGTCATCTGAACGCTTCCGCTTCTTCAGCGCGATTCGGTGGCACTCTCTCGCCTTTTGCTGGTCGCCTCGGACGGTCGCTATCCCTCCTTTGGTTGGGAACTTCAAAAGGAGATGGAGGGTTGAGACAATACCTTTGAGTTGGGCTAGCGCTGGCCTTCCCAGTATAAGGTTGTACGGGCTATGAGCCTTGTTCACGATGAACTCCATGTCCACCTCTTTCCTGGTCGGCCTCTCTCCGACCCCGACTAGAAGTGTGATTGTTCCTTCTGGCCACACCGTCCTGTCAGCAAAATCCACCAATGGTGTACTTGTTGGAACCAACTTGGCCTTGGTATTGTCATCTAACTTCTCGAAGCAATGCCAATACATTATTTCTGTCGAGCTGCCGCCATCCACGTATGCCCGATGAACCATCTTATCCATGATCTGAACCGTGATGATGACCGCATCGCATCCGGCCGGGCGATCCGGGATGGGATCGTCAGCGCCGAATGTGATCAACTCGTCCTTGCCCAGCCTCCTATTCGTTGGAGTGTGTTCTGGGGCTATCCTGCATCTAGCCTTTCTTTGTGAATCTGAGCTTCCTCCGGCATTTCCGCCTATGATAGTGAGTATATCATTGCTCGCACGCCCTGCTGGCTCTAGTTCCGGTGACGACTCTTCCTCATACTTGGCTCTTTTTTCATCTGATCGCTCAGCACGAGCCACCTCCTTTCCTTTGCCATGTGCCCTGTTGGCTCCTTGATCCTGGCCGCCATTCCTGTTGGCATATGTCGCCTTGTTGTGGGCCTTGGCAATGGCAGCGAATTGCTTCAATTGCCCTTTGCGCAGGCATGACTCAATGGCCTTCTTCAAGTGAATGCAATCCTCTGTGTCATGGCCATGGTCGTCATGGTACTCACAAAACTTGTTCAAGTTTCGCTTGTTGGGGGGCATCTTCATGGCGCGCGGGGGTGGGATGACGTTGCGGTTTGCCAAGAAAACTTCTCTGGGCATCTTTGTCAACGGGGTGAAGACTATTTCTTGAGCAACTCGGGGGCTCAGCCTGTCCTTCACCGATGGCATCTTCTTTGTTCTGGCCGGTTGACCATCCTGGATGAGCTTCTGCTTTGGCCAATAAGGTCGGGCCTCCTTCTGCAATGCTAACTTCTTCTTCTTGGCATTCTCGTCGGCTCGGTGAAACATCTCCACCACCATATGTAACTCATCCAATGTGTATACCGCTCGGAGGGTGAGTTCTGAATCCAAAGCCTCGTGATCCAGACCTTGCATGAAAATTTCAATCAACCACCGCGGCTCGCCACGGTGCACCACCCTGTTGCTTTCCTCGATGAAGCGCTCATAATACTCCATCAAGCTCTCGCCGGATGATGTTCTGTGGCGTATCTTCATCAGGTCCTGCATCGTGTTAGTGAACTTCCTTTTCTGCATGAAACTGGTGAGGAAGAGTTCCTCGAGCTGAGCGAAGCTGGATATGCTCCCATTGTCCAGGTTGGCGAACCACACCCTTACTGCCTCCTTGAGTATGGTGGCGAATACTTTGCACCACACGGGCTCGGGTGTGGCGTACGTTGACATGTTAGTTGTGAACGTATGCAAATGATCTGCTGGATCCGACAAACAATCATATGTGCCCAGATTTGGTGGGATCCGAAGGCGGGGGTTGGCGACAAACTTCGTGACCGCCTCTGAAAATGGGCTTCCTCTTTTTTGGCAATCTGGGGCCTCGTAAAACACCGACAGCCTCTGCTTCTCCGGTACTCTTGGCTTGACACTGGGCTTGTGAACATACGTCATGGCCCATTCCCCAGGCCGGGGTCTAGGGTTGGCCTCTTTCTCGTTTGGATCTTCCCATTCCTCGTCTGAATCATCCGGAATCTCGTTCCCGTCATCATCCAGCTCTGTGAGGATCGGAGCTTTGCGTTTACCTCGGGTAGGCTCGGCAAAAAGTTTAGTCGGTGTGACTGTTTTTGCCAAAAGACGGGATGTGTGCAAAGGCGCCGTATTTTCGGCGGCGCGCTCCGCGGCTCCTGTAGCTGCTTGTTGATGGTAGCTTGTGACTCCAGGATCTGGCGGAGCAAATCACCGTCCTCCGTCGTGAAGGATGGTGACGCGCCTGGGTGCCTGCTCAGGCGTCGCCGAGATCGTCGTTGCTGCTGGGTTTGAAGGGGTGTACGGGATTTCAGCCCCTTCGTCTCCCAGATCTGTGACCACGACCTCTGGATGAGGGGTGCCGTGGTCGTGTCCTTCTCTGCTCATTTGCAGTGCGTGGGCTGTGAAGATAATCGGTTATATCCCCACAGACGGCGCCAATGTTACGGTCGTGATGTGCGTCCTGATGATCCGTCCTGATGGTGAGATGGGATGGACCTGCTAAAAATCAAGAACTCTCAGTTAGGGCGGGATAGCTAATTGCCGTTCCCGCTCTGATGCTAAAGTCAGTAGACTGTTCGGAGATTGAGAATGTGTTTGGTTGTGTTTAGTCAACTTACCTCTCTCTAGTGTGATTGAGAGATATATATAGTGCTGGAAAGCTGACCTGGTCTCATCAGACCACGCCGTTAGGTGGTCTGGGAAGATTCTCTTGCCAGGTCTGGCCCGATCGTCATGCAGGATGAGGGGTCGGGATGAACCATGCGGGATGGTGAGATGCCCGACCCTAACAGTGACCACTTGAGACTAACTTCTCGGGCTAAACCTTCTGAATATATAGCTTAAAGTTCTTTCGTATTCCATCAAGACACGTGGACGACTGGATCTGAATCTGTCTTCTTGAATTCTGAGGGAACTGACACGTGCCCTTTGTTCATTGTACCTTCGGGCGGTGAGGAAGTCTCAGAAGAATGAGCTGGGGGTTTATCAGGATACCGTGACCGATTTGGCGCAAACACTGGCTTCAGAGAAGGACTCGGAGGAGCTGAAACGACTTTTTAGGCTTTGGGGTGCCTTTATCGCTTGTAGCCCCGAGTTTAAGAGTCACAGGGAGGAGTATGGGGATTTATTCCATGACTCCGAGCAGCACAAGATTTTAGACGAAATCTTGCGATTATGTCAGTCCGATGAGGAGGTAAAGGTGATGAATACTATTTTCTCTCATCCGGATGCTGCTGATAAGCTCCTGCTCTAACTGCTAACCGTTGGGTGCCTGGGGCCGAGTTTTTGGATGCATTGGGTCCCTCCGAGAAGATAATGACATCAGGAGATCTATTAAGGCTTATTAAAGCTAAGTTTCCTGAGTTATCTTCCCTTGGCGAGGTGCTTTCTAATTCTTCCTCTAGCAAGGAGACTAGCCTCTGCAGGGTTGTCGGCATCTCCTAATCAGCTTCTCGGGTTTAGCCTCGCTTCCTGACCCATGGACTTAGGATTTATATCTCGGTCTCATGGTTTACTGGAAAGGAGCCCTGCCTCTATACAACTGTTCTGTTGACAGGGTTATGGTGGCTAATACCCTCGACAAAGCTGAGATACTAGGGGATCAGGTTCTCACAGTTGTCCATGATAAACACTCTGTGAGCTTGATATTGTTTGGCTTCTTTCTCTAGTCTCTTCTGACAAGGCCTTTAATGTCACGGCGTGCAGAAAAGTTGACAATAACCCATCTCTCAAGTGCCACTTCTGGTGAAGTCCTAGATGACCCTATTGGGCATATTTAGATGTATCATATTCTTATTTAATAATCATCTTTTTTATGACTTATGTATCAGATTTCGAGGTTTTTTAGAAGTATCATATTCTGATGTAATAACACCTTTGATATGACCTTTTAGTTTCGAGGTTTTTCCTCTTTATTATCCACTTGGGATTTTTTAGAAGTATCATATTCTGATGTAATAACACCTTTTGATATGAGTTTTAACTTATGTTTTTGAGGTTTTTCCTCTATATTTCTTGAGATGATTGATATACGAGCACGTCTGCCCTTTTAGTCTATAGACTTCAATCAAGCACTTCTGTGAAGTACTTTTATCTTGAACCTATCTTCTTTATTCAAAATGATTGGTAGTTGAATATTGGATCCGAGCAAATTATTTTGTATAAGCAGACCAATCACATACTTTATAAAGTATTGTTTTGAATAGAAATCAATGTCATACTTAGGATAACAGTCCTCTTTTTATAAAAGGAATTTTAAGATTGCTCAGTATAAAGATAGGTGTAAAAATAACATGACTTCAATCTAAGTTTATAAATTTTAAGAATAGAAGTAAAATAAATAGTGGGTTTGAGTTTTAGTACCCGTTTGTGTTAAAGCATAGTTGTCTCGGACCTCCATGAGGCTCTCGGACTTCTGCGAAGTTCATTCTCGAGTTTTATCTTCCGTGATACTTTCGTAAGTTAATCACGTTCCATCTTCGTGGTATGAGCTCGCCTTTCATTGTTTCCAAGAGGTAGCTTCCCCTAGATGGGATTCTATGATTCGAAATGGGCCTTCCCATTTCGGACTAGCTTCCCTTCCTCTTCCTTCTTGCTTTTTTCATTTAACCTCATGACGAGGTCTCCTTTAACGAAGGTGGCCAATCGGACTCTTCTGTCGTGATATCACTTGACTCTTTCCTTTACCCTGGCCTCGTGGATAGTAGCATTGGCTCTTTTTTCCTCTAGGAGGTCAAGGTCTAGATGTAGGTTTTCTTCATTAGCAGTGCCATCTTCATCTTCTGGTTGAGAGGTACGGGCAGAGGGGACTCCAATTTCCATGGGGATGACCGCCTCGGACCCATAGTTTAAGCTATAAGGAGTCTATCTGGTTGCTCTGGTTGGTGTAGTTCTATGGGTCCAGATCACGCTCGGGAGTTATTTGATCCAATTTCCTTTAGCTTCTTCTAGGCGCTTCTTGATGCCGCTCACCAAGGTTCGATTCGTAACTTCCACTTGGCCATTAGCTTCTGGATGATATACCGAGGTGAGCTTGTGATGTATGCCTTAATCCTCACACCACTTCTTGAAGGGGTTATTAGCGAATTGTGCCCCATTATCAGTCACTATGTATCTCGGGATACCATAGCGACACACGATATTCTTCCAGCAGAAGTTAATAACTGTTTTACCAGTTATGTTGGTCAAGGCTTCAGCTTCTACCCACTTCGAGAAGTAATCAATAGCCACAATAAGGTACTTGAAGTTACCAGGAGCCGTGGGAAAGGGTCCGACGAGGTCCATACCCCACCGGACGAATGACCAAGATTCTTGGATGGTAATCATATTTTCTTGAGGCACATGGATCATCTTGGCGAATCTCTGACACTGGTGACAAGAATCAATATATCTCTTGGAGTCTTCTAGCATCGTAGGCCAGAAATAACCCATTTTTAAGAGTTTACGGGTAACAGTTCGTGGACCTTTGTGGCTACCACAAACTCCTTCATGTGCATCTTGCACCAAGTGCTCGGCTTCGGAGGGTCCGACACACTTGAGTAAAGGCTGGAGATATCCCTTCTTGTATAAGGTGCCTTCGTGGATGACATGTTTGGGAGCCTTAACTCGGACCTTCCGTGCCAAATTCTTTTCCTCAGGGAGGGTTCCCGTTTGGAAGTACTCGATTTAGGGGTTCATCCATGTGTCCGAGATGTCAACAACCATGATGCTACTCTCTTCATAACTTCTTTTTGCCAAGGTTTCCATCAATAACTCTTGAGAAGATCTTATGTTGAGGTCCGAGGAGGCGAGTTTTCTCGGGGAATATGATTCAATTCATAATGTCGGAATTGATTCAGAAGAGGTTTGACTATTTCGAGGTACTTCTGGAGACTATATTCTCGGGTTTCGTATTCGTCTTTGACTTGCTGTACCACGATATGCGAGTCACTGAAGATCTCGAGGTCTCTAACTTCTAGGTCTTTAGCCAGCTTTAGTCCTGTAATAAGGGCTTCATACTCAGCTTCATTGTTAGTGGCTCGGAAGTTAAAATGGAGAACGTAGGGATGGTCCTTTCCCTCGGGGCTGGTGAATAAGACTCCAGCACCACTTCCCCCCAAGTTGGAGGATCCATCGATATATAACCGCCATTTTCCCGTGTCTGGAACTGAGTCTTGCTGATTGATCTCCACTGGTTCAACAGACTCCATTATGAAATCTGATAAAGCCTAGCCCTTGATGGACTTCCGAGGCTTATATTGTATGTCGTGATCTCCCAACTCGATGGCCCACTTCATCATCTGTCCCGAAGTATCAGGTTTCAGGAGTATTTGTCTGATAGGGTAGTTGGTTAGAAGCACTATTGTATGTGCTTGAAAATATGGCCGCAACCGTCGAGAGCCATGCACAAGGGCCAATATTAGGCGCTCGAGGGGAGTATATCTGGTCTCGGGCCCCTGTAAGGCCCTGCTTACATAATATATGGGGTGTTGTGATTCTTCCTTTTCCTTGACCAACACAACACTGATGGCTAGCTGAGAATCAGATATATATAAATAGAGAGTCTCCCCTTTGTCAGGTTTTGACAACATCGGAAGTTGTCGGAGGTGGTCTTTAAGTTCTTGAAAGGCTCATCTCATTCATGGGACCACTCAAATTGGTTCGCCTTCTTAAGGATGTTGAAGAAGGGCAAATGCTTTTCCGCTCCTTTAGAGAGAAATCGGCTAAGGGCCGCGAGGGATCCGGTTAGCTTCTGTACATCTTTGACGGTCTTTGGGGGTTGCATGTTTTGCAAGGCCTCTACCTTCTCAGGGTTTACCTCAATTCCTTGATTGAATACCATATATCCTAAGAATTTACCTGCTCCGACACCAATGGTACATTTAGCGGGATTCAGCTTTAGGTTGGATTCCCTTAATGTATTAAAAGTTTCCCTTAAATCTTCAAAGAAGGCATCATAACTGCGGCTCTTTACGACCATGTCATCGACATAGATCTCGAAGTTACGTCCTATTTGGGACTTGAATAGTTTATCCACTAGCCGCTGGTAGGTAGCCCCGGCGTTCTTCAACTCGAAGGGCATCATTTTGTAGCAGAAGGTCTCCCTGTCGGTTATGAAAGAGGTTTTTTCCTTGTCTTGTTCTGCCATGGGAATTTCATGATACCATTTGAAGGAGTCGAAAAAGGCTAGCACCTGATATCCAACGATCGCTTCAACTAGTCGGTCAATCGAGGGTAAAGGGTAGCTGTCTTTGGGGCAACAGTCATTTAGGTTGGTGAAGTCAATGCACATTCTCCACTTCCCTTCTGACTTCTTGACCATCACCGGATTAGCTATCCACTCGGGGTATTGCACTTCTTCGATTATGCGGGCTTTGAGTAGCTTATCTACTTCTTCTCCAATGGTTTCAACTCGATCCAGTGCAAAAATGCTTTTCTTCTGCTTTATGGGCTTCTGCGCGGGGTTGATATTCAGGTAATGTTCCGCTAAACGAGGGGATACTCCTACCAATTCATTGGTATCTCAGGATAAGACATCGATATACTGGTTGAGCAGATCTGGAAGTTTAATTTTTATCTCGGGGGGTAGGAGAGTTCCAACCTCGACTGTTCCTGACTCTCCGAGTTGCATCGTCTCGGACTCGGAGTATTTGACTGGTTCGAGATCCTCCCTTTATGGTTCTCGGATAACTTGAATTGTGCAAACTCGAGCTAATTGTTGGTCTCCTCGGACTGTGGCTATTCCTTGGTTTGTGGGGAACTTTATCGCCAAGTGGTACGGGGACCAAATGGCCTTTGATTGGCACATCCAGGATCTTCCGAGGATTATGTTGTGTTGTGCGGAATATGAGAAAACAGCAAATAAATGTAAAGTGAAAAACAAGAACACAAGGGTTTACGTGGTTCACCAATGATTGGCAACATCCACGGGAAGGAGACAGATTGTATTAGATAGGTACCCAGATTACAATGTTCCTATCGTCTAATACCAAGAATACAGTATGAACCAGGTTGCGGCAAGTGAAAGAGTTTTATAGAGGCTCTTTCACTAAACCCTAGGTACTGGGCCCGAAAACACACTTTCGGCCCAACCAACACCTCAGTAAAGAGGTAACCCATACCATTGGGCCAGGGGCGACTCCGCCCCCCGGACCCCTAAGGCAGGGTGCGCTCTGCGCCCCTGGACCACCCGACTCGCTGACCGGTCAGCGAGACCCCTGTGCTAACTCGCAGTATCGGCTATTACGGTATTCAAGACATATACCAACAAATCTCCACCTTGACTTGAATCCTCAAAGTAGAAAACTCCAAATGAGTAGACTTCTCCCTCCACCCTGGGACTGCCCATAAGACAACTAATCAGCTCTGATGTTCAGCAAGTCCAAGCAATGTTGAAACTTGCTGTTGGGAACAAGTTTGGTGAACATGTCAGCAGGATTATCAGCAGTTCCCACTTTCTTCACCTTGATCCTCCTCTCACTCCTCGGAAAATGATATCTGACATCAATATGCTTGGTCCTCTCATGATGGACCTAATCCTTGGCCAAGAATATTGCACTCAGACTGTCACAATATACAATTAATGGCCTGATCCTGATGCAGACCAAGATCACTAACCAGCCCTTTCAGCCATATCCCCTCCTTTGCAGCCTCTGTCAAAGCCATGTACTCTGCTTCCGTAGTAGACAAAGTCACCGTAGGTTGCAAAGTCGCCTTCCAGCTAACACCAGAACCACCCAAGGTAAATACATAGCCAATCATAGACCTTCTCGTGTCAACATCTCCATCATAGTCAGAATCAGAGTAGCCTGTAACCAGGCACTCAGTATCACCTCCATAAATGAGACCTACATCAGATGTACCTCTAAGGTACCTAAAGATCCTCTTCACAGCTTGCCAATGCTCACAACACTGACTGCTTGTGCTAGATCCGGCCTCGTAACACCATAGCATACATTAAGCTCCCCACAGCGCTAGCATACGGAACCCGAGACATATACTCTTTCTCCTCGTCTAACTGAGGAGCAAACATGGACGTGAGATGAATATTTGCAGCACTAGAAGTATCAATAGGCTTAGCAGTAGCCATGCCAAATCTCTCCAACACCTTCTGAATGTAGCCTTTCTATGATAAAGAAAAGTTTTCTGTGAGTTCTACCTCTGAGGATCTCCATCCCCATTATCTTCCGAGCTGCGCCCAAATCCTTCATCTCAAACTCAGCACTAAGAAGACCCTTCAGCTTCTGAACTTCATGCTTACTCTTTGCAGCTATCAACATGTCATCTACATAGAGCACCAGATAGATGAATGACTCATCTCTCAGCTTGCTGAAGTAGACACAACAATCATAAGCACTCCTCGTGTAGCCCAACTGAAGCATGTAGCTGTCAATTCTCTTGTACCACTGCCTCAGAGACTGCTTAAGTCCATACAAGGACTTCTTCAACTTGCAGATATACTTCTCCTTGCCGGGAACCTGGAAACCATCTGGCTGAGTCATGTATATCTCTTCCTCCAACTCTCCGTGTAGAAAAGCGGTCTTCACATAAAGTTGTTCGAGCTCCAAGTCCTGATGTGTCACAAAAGCTAGCAACACTCTGATGGAAGTATATCTGACCACGGGTGAGAAAATCTCATTATAGTCTACTCCCTCTCTCTAACTGAAACCTCTAGCAACAACACTAGCCTTGTACTTGACTCCCTCTGCAGCTGATATCCCTTCATTCTTCTTGAAGACCCATTTGCAAGTGACAACCTTTCTCCCTTGAGGCTGTTGCACCAAGTCCCATGTCTGATTCTTCTGAAGAGACTCCATCTCACCTCACATTGCAGCAAGCCATTTCTCTGAATCAGCACCTGAAATGGCCTCTCCGTAAGTGGACGGCTCATAAGTATCCACCTCCTCAGCAACCTGTAGTGCATATCCCACCATATCTTCAAACCCATATCTCTGTGGTGCCCTAACTCCAACCCTCTTTGGACGATCCTTGGCGATACTTTGAGTAGTGGCCTCTAATGGTTGAGGATCTTTTGGCGTAGGCTCTGGCAGCTCAGCTTCTATCTGTGGCGCTTCATCCTCTCCAAGTTCGTTCACTCGACTGTCACTTTGAACAACTTCAAGCTCCACCTGTTTTTCAATGCTCTTAGACTCAGCTAAAGACGTGGGCTTAACAGAAGACGTCAGCATGGAATTTTCATCGAACACTACATCCCTGCTCAGAACAAACCTGTTCTCTGAAGGAGACCAAATTCTGGAGCCCTTAACTCCATCTCCGTAGCCCACAAACATACCCTTCTTGGCTCGTGGCTCTAACTTACCATCATTCACATCATAGTAGGCTGTACAACCAAAAGCTCGCAGGGAAGAGTAGTCAACAACTTTGCCTGACCACACCTCAAGAGGTGTCTTGCACTGAATACCTGTATGCGGCCCGCGGTTGATTAAGTAGCAAGCCGTAGTCACTGCCTCAGCCTAGAACCTCCTATCCAGCCCAGCATTAGAGAGCATGCACCTCGCTCTCGCCAACAATGTATGATTCATCCGCTCTGCTACGCCATTTTGCTGTGGCATATTCCTGACTGTATGATGACGGGCAATATCCTCATCCCTACAAAAATGATCAAACTCAGATGAGCAGAACTCTAGACCATTGTCTGTTCGCAGCCTCTTGATCTTCTTCCCTGTCTGATTCTCCACCAAAGCTTTCCACTGCTTGAACTTCATGAAAGCTTCACTCTTGTGTTTCATCATGAAAATCCAAGTCATCCTGGAGTAGTCATCAATCAGAGACACGAAGTACCTGTGGCCTCCCAACGACTCAACTCGAGATGGCCCCCAACAATCAGAATGGATGTAAACCAGAGTGCCCTTTGTTCTATGAATAGCCTTGGGAAACTTGTTGCGGTGATGTTTCCCATAAACACAGTGTTCACATAACTCTAGACTCTTGACCTTATGGCCACCAAGAAGATCACCCTTTGATAGAATCTGCATCCCTCTCTCACCCATGTGGCCAAGCCTCATATGCCATAGCTTGGTCATATCCTCCCGGTGAGTCTCCAACGATGCAACATTGGCCGAATCCATAACTGTGGAACCCTGCAAGTAATACAAAGTACCATATAGAAGACCCTTCAGAACAACCTTAGAACCCTTGTAGACACTCAGAACTCCATCTTGCCTTGAATAGACAAAACCCTTCCTATCCAGCAGACTAAGAGAAATCAGATTCTTAGTTATCGATGGAACATGCCTAACCTCGTTCAACGTGCAAAAGCTGCCATCATGTGTCCTTATGTTGACTGAGCCCCTCCTAGCCACCTTACAAATAGAACCATTTGCAGTAGTAATGGTACCCTCCATCTGCTCATAAGTTGATAACCACTCTCTCCTCAGATAAATATGGCAAGATGCTCCAGAATCCTGAAACCACACATCAGAGCGATGAGTGTTTCTTGCCGCAACAAGAGCAATGTCTCCCTATGAATCGACCTCCTCTTCTGCCGCAACAGAACCCGATTTCTTTCCAGCTTGCCTCTTGTTCGGACACTCATTCTTCCAATGACCCTTCTCCTTGCAGTAATTACAGACACCGGATGGCCTGGGAACCTTCGACTTCTTTCCCTTTCTCTTGGAGCTGGAGCCGGAGCTGCTTCCCTTTCCACTTCCGCCACTAGTAAACAAACCAGAGGCCTGACCATCTGCTTCTATACCACTAGCCTGACGGCGCTGCGAGTTCATATGGAGACAGGACCTAACCTCCTCAAGAGTTATAGTCTCTTTCCCAAGAGTAAGAGACTGAACAAAATACTCATATGAATGTGGTAAAGAAACTAACAACATTAAAGCAGAATCTTCATCCTCAAATGTCACACCTATACTTCGCAGTTCCATTAACAGAGTATTGAACTGATCTAGGTGATCTTTTAGAGACGTACCTTCCTGCATCCGGAGACTGAATAAGCGTTGCTTCACAAGCAATTTTTTCTTCAGAGACTTTATCATGTACAAGCTCTCCAACTTCAACCACACCTTTGCAGTAGTGTCTTCCAATAAGACCTCCTTCATAACCTCATCCGAGAGGCAGAGCATGATCGCAGCCAGCGCCTTTAAATCCAGAGTCTTCGCCTGCGAATTTCCTTCGGTCGAGAAATTCTTTGTGAGAGGCTCCCATAAGTCTGAATAATGCATCATGGACTGCATCTTGAATTTCCATAGACTGAAATTGTTTTTCCCATCGAACCGATCGATTTTCGCGTTTAGTAGCCCAGCCATCTTCCCCCCCCCCGATCAAATCTGCGACCCGATTATCCAGATTCAACCAACCCAGAATCCGAAAGACCCACCCACGGATCTAACCAGAAGCTCTTGATACCTGTTTGTTGTGCGGAATATGAGAAAACAGCAAACTAAACGTAAAAGAAAAACAAGAACACAGATTTACGTGGTTCACCAATGATTGGCTACATCCAAGGGAGGGAGACAGATTGTATTAGATAGGTACCCAGATTACAATGTTCCTATCGTCTAATACCCAGAAAACAGTATGAACTAGGTTGCGGCAAGTGAAAGAGTCTTATAGAGGCTCTTTCACTAAACCCTAGGTACTGGGCCCGAAAACATACTTTCGGCCCAAGTCACCAACACCTCAGTAAAGAGGTAACTCATACCATTGGGCCGGGGAGACTCCGTCCTCCCGGACCCCCAAGGCCAGGGTGCGCTCCCCCCGTCCTAACTCGCAGTAGCGACTATTACGGTATTCAAGACATATACCAACATGTTGTATGGCGCTCTGGAGTCGATGACCGCGAAGGTGCAACGGAGGATTACACTCCGAGGACCATCTTCCACTCGCACTAGTAAAGCAATCTCTGGTCCTCTTTTGAAATTCTCTCTAGGTGAAAAAAGCATGAGCAAAAACTGAAGTTTTTCCTCAATCTTCAGTAGAGGCGATCTCATCCCTTGTTGAGAATCTGTGATCCTATGAGGGTGCGTTGGATTTGTCTCTGAATTTCGCACGTAACCATATAAAAATCGCATGATTCCAATACCACATCAATCAGATAAAGGGTTTTGAAATATTCTGCAGAAAGAGCACAATAAAAAGAAGCGATCTCACTCCTTGTTGAGAATCTGTGATGCTATGATAGTGCATTGGATTCGCCTCTGAATTCCACACGCAACCATATAAACATCACAGGAATCCGACATCGCATCAATGAGATATAGGAGTTTAAAAACTTCTGCTGAAATAGGTTTTGTCGTATCTTCAATTTGGCTCTTTAAAATTGATTGAGCTTGATGGGAATGTGTTCAGCATCATCTAATTGCTAGGAATCGACCATCAATTCACTGAATTTCATCGAGTTTTGAAGGTTTTGAGTTGCGGAGATGAACTAGGGTTTAAGCCTCGATTTGGGGGTTTGATTTCTTCGGGATTGCTTGAATCGTGAATTGGACTCCATAGCTAATATTCGGAGGACGTGTGAGCAGATATTTGCTCTTTCAAGGTCATTCACATCACTCTTAAACTCCTTGGAATTTACTTGTTATTTTATAGGACTTTTGGAGTTTGATATTTGAACTGTTCTTAAAATTTGGTGTTTGCGATTTACCCCAATAACTTGGTTGGGAGTGTATTTGTTGTTTTTCCTCTTTCTTTGTCTCCTACAGCATGGATGCATGGTCATCTCCCATTGCAAAGAAATCGAGAAAAAGAGGACCGAGAAACAACAAACAGAGAAGGATTAATAGGAGGGAGAAGAAAAGGGCTTTCAAGGACCATGGAAAGACTTTAAATCAGGGGGAACAGACTGGTCAGAAAGAGATACTGGCTGATGTACTACAACAGAGGCCTTGGAATTACTTGATATTATTCCCATTGAGCCTGTCCCGGACACTGAGACTGAAGTACTGTTCAAGGTGCATGAAGAGAAAACTCACAAGGAGAGCGCACAACCTTTATTTGGATTTTTTGGCGTCTTCTCGGGCTACTTTCCGGGTATGTACGCCATCAGGACACTCTTGGTGAACGAGTGGGGTGTGCGCTGTAATGTGCAGGCTATGACAAATGGTTACCTCAAATTCATTTTCAGGACTGCAGAGGATAGGGATACAGTCATGCATGGGCCGGAGCATTACCTAAATGGGAAGAAACTGTTTATCTATCCCATTTAGGAGACAGGAAAGTATGACATGCGCACGCTTGCTATCAAGCCAATATGGGTGAGGATGGAGCATCTTCCGAAGGCTTTCCGGCATCCGAAGTCTGTGTCTAAGATTACATAGGCTTTGGGAAAGCCTATCATTATGGACAATGGAACCAGAGATCTAGTTGGGTATTATGCGCGAATGCTAGTCCATATTGACACATCGAAGAGGCTCAGACATGAGATTACTTTCCAGGAGCCGAATGGCAAGAACCGCACTCAACATATTCTCTATGACTATTACAGGCCTTGTTGCCCAACTTGTGGGGAAAAATTCCCATATAGAGGAAGCATGTGATAACTTCTGGAAGGATAGGGAGCTTGAGAATGCCCGGACCGAACTGATGATAGCTTGCACACTTTGCAAGCAGCTAGGTCATATGGCGCAGTCTTGCAAGGGGAATGGAAAGGTTGCAGAGGGAAGTGGTACAGTCCAGGACAGAGGGTCTAAACAATAGCAGCAGATGCAGGCTAGGCACAAGGTTTGGGTTGAGAGGGACTCGATCAAGGATGGTTCAGCTCAGAGAACTGATGTTCAGTTAGGGGAGCAGCGGTTGAGTTCTGGATCAGGTAATTTGGCTGGAAAGACAGTGCACGAGAGCGGTGGACCAGTGGAGAGGGAGCCGACCCTTCCTGAGTTAGAGCAGAACCGAGCTGAGGCCGAAGATACCGCTGAAGTACATGATCCATCAGAGTCGGTTCAGACAGTGGTATCGAAGGAGACAGAGAGAATGAAGATGAGGAAGGGTGGGAGGAAACAGGCAATGGAGTTCGATGCACCTGCACTTGCTGTTGATGAGGATACTGCTAACCAGGGAAAGGGTGATGTGACCACCCACATTCCTTTGCCCTTTGGGCAGGATGATGCTCCGCTTGAGGGTGCAGGTGACCTACCCAAAACTATGATACACCCGGAAGTTCGCATTGCTGGCCCTAGGAGACGAGGCAGAAATAAGGGCAACCCCCCTGTCCGTCCAGAGGGAGATAAGGGGCTCACTAGGCGTTAACGGAGTAAGAGTCGTACTAATATCCCCAAGGCCGGGGCAGCAAGGGCTGGAAAATCTGATGGCGGCGGTCTGAAGCCAGAAGGGACCTCAGTTTCTCAATGAATACAACATCAATGAATGTTAGGGGACTCTCGCCCCCTGCAAGGCGGAGGTTGGTCAAAGGGATCATCTCTGCGAATAATGTTGGGTTGTGTGGACTAGTGGAGACCAAGCTGAATGAAAAGGTTCTCCAGATCTTCCTAAGATCTATGAGAGGTTAGAGTTCTGTCCACAATTTCAACCTTTGTGCAAACTCCAGGATACTAGTCATTTGGGATCCAAGGAAGTATGATGTTGATGTATTGGATATATTTGAGCAGTGCATTCACCTGAAGACACGAAATTTGGCTACAGGAATGGATTTCTATTGTACTATGGTCTATGGTCACAGTACTAGTGTATCAGCACGGAGGCCGCTTTGGGCCGAACTTCGACGGTTTGGGAGTGCTCTGAATGCACCCTGGATGGTGTTGGGTGATTTTAACGCCATCCTAAGTATGCATGATTATTCAGGGCCCTCCGTGCCTAGCCAGTATCAGATTCGGGAATTAAGTGATGCATGCACTAGTTGTGGCTTGGTGGATGCTCCTTGTGATGGGGCTCACTTTACCTGGTCTGAGGAGCCAAGGGCAGATGGTACTACGACTCAGAAGAAACTTGATAGGGTGTTGCTTAATCATGGTTGGGACAGTATGGCGTGCATGACCACCTTCTTGCCGATCACTGAGCAGCTAGATCACACTCCGATGAAAGTTTCCATGGCACAGGAAATCGAAAGTAGAGGCAGACCTTTTAGGTTCTAGAACATGTGGTTACTACACCCTGACTGCGACGAGGTCGTCCGGCATCATTGGGGTGCAGATTATTATGGGTGCAAGCAATACACGGTGACCCGTAAGCTCTCTGACTTGAAGGCTCCACTCAAGGAGTTGGGATATCGGGATTATAACCACATATCTGTAAAGGCAAAAAGGGCTAGCAAGGAGTACAGTGATGCTTTCCAGAGATTTGACCCACGTATTCCTACGGAACATGAGGTGGAAGAGCTAAGGAGACTTAAGAAGCATGCATTACTGCTGTACAATGCCGAGTCTTCCTTCCTTGCCCAAAAGGGAAGGATAAATTATATCACCCTAGAGATAAGGGCTCGTCCTACTTCCATCAACAGGTAGGGAATCGCAAGGGAGGTAGTATCCCGGCCATACTTGATGCAGATGAGAGACTAGTGACCTCTAATGAGAGGAAAGGGGAGCTCTTTGCGGAATTTTATAAGGGGCTATTTGGTGCTGCGAGAGATAGAGTTCCAATAGATCAGGAGGTGATCTCTTCTGGGCCTTTGCTGGACAGCCATGATAGAGGAGTACTGGGACAGGCTGTGTCGCAGAATGAAGTTAAGTTGGCGCTCTTTTCGATGGACGACAATAAAGCACCAGGACCAGACGGGTACTCGGCGGCCTTCTTCAAGAAGCAGTGGAATACGGTCGGTGGAGAGATTACAGATGCAGTTTTGGAATTCTTTGAGGAGGATAGCCTGCTTAAGAGGCTTAATCACACCACCGTGGTCCTAATCCCAAAGAAGAAGGATAACTTGAAGGTGGGGGACTTCAGACCCATCTCGTGTTGTAATGTTCTCTACAAGATCATTACTAAGATTGTAGCCAATAGAGTGGAGCGCTATCTCCCTAGGCTTATTGATCCTTGTCAGGGGGCCTTTGTTAAAGGCATGAATCTGACAGATAATGTGATGCTTGCACAGGAGTTTGTCAGAGAATATGGCAAGGCACGTACTTCCCCCAGGTGTATGATCATGGTTGACCTGGCAAAGGCCTTTGACACGGTCTCTTGGGAGTTTTTGCAGGAGGTTCTTCTTGGACTTGGCTTTCCAGATACTATGGTTAGTAGGATCGTGACTTGTGTTTCTACCTCCTCGTTCTCCGTAGCAGTTAATGGAAGACTATGCGACCACTTCGATGGAAAGCGGGGTATTCGCCAGGGGGATCCTCTTTCTCCCCTACTCTTTGTTATATGTATTGAGTACTTCTCCAGGCTTCTGAAAATCCGAGCATCCTCACGTCATTTCACCTATCACCCACGATGTGATGTGTTGAAGATCACCCACTTGGCCTTCGCGGATGATCTTATGCTCTTTTCTAAGGCGAATACCGATTCAGTGCATATACACATGACGGCCCTGAATGACTTTGCGAGGACATCTGACCTCACTGTTAGTGCTACAAAGTCTAAGTTCTTTGGAGTTGGCATCAAGGAGGACCTCAGCTTTACAGGCATTCCCTGGGCATCTTTTCCAGTTCGATATCTTGGTGTACCTCTTGACTCTTGCAAGTTGAAAGTGGCGCAATTCGATGTGCTACTAGATAAAGTGGACTCTGAAGTTGTGAAATGGAAGGGACACACTCTATCATATGGAGGCAAGTTGGAACTGGTGAAATCCATTGTAGGAGGCATTGCGGGATTCTGGATCCAGAACTTCATCATCCCGGTGATAGTGATGGAGCGGTTGAAGAGCAAGTGCATTTCATTCCTCTGGGGGGCATAAGAGAAGAGCAAGGTAGCCTGGGAAAAGTTGTGTTCGTCGAGAGCTAATGGAGGACTAGGGATCAGGGATATCCACACTTGGAACCAGGCAGCTATAGCACAGAAGTTGTGGGACCTACACTCAAAGAAGGACAACCTTTGGGTGAAATGGATGCATGCGTTCTACTTCCGACAGGATGGAGTCATGTGGATGCACCTGAGGATAGCTAATAACATATTGCAAGACAAATGCTCCACTCACATTGGGGACATCTGCACACTGCGGAACACGCTGAAAAGCATGTCCGGAGGGGATACAGGGCACATGATTGCCACCCTCCGGAGTTGGGCAGCCTCGGGGAAGTTTACATCCAATACTTATGATTTCATACACAGGAAGACCTACCCACAAGTCTACATGAGCCAGACCAACCGAGGGAGAGACCAATTAGGGGTCTCTGGAGGGATTTTGTACCAGCCCGGTTCTCCTTCATATCATGGCTAGCTGCACTTAGTCGACTGCATACGAAGGATAAACACAGGGTAGAGGATGATGAGGATCCCACTGATCAGATGTGCCACCTTTGTGACCTCGAGGTGGAGACTAATGCACATCTATTCTTCCAGTGCGAGTTCTCACAGGTTGTCTGGGATCGGGTCAGGAGTTGGATTGGATTGAGGAGACGTCCTCTGTCCATCGCTTGTGCTGAGAAATGGATCCGGAAGCAGGTTACTGGTTCAAAACTGAGGAAGAAACAGTGTCCTCTAGCTCTGTTCACGACGGTGTACTATTTATGGAATGAG
The DNA here is from genome assembly GCA_948330725.1 of Sherardia arvensis. Taxonomy (NCBI): domain Eukaryota; kingdom Viridiplantae; phylum Streptophyta; class Magnoliopsida; order Gentianales; family Rubiaceae; genus Sherardia; species Sherardia arvensis. The sequence continues at coordinate 36,159,373 of OX415236.1, read as the reverse complement.
AGAAACAAGGTGCGGCACGGTTAGTTTTCTCCTAATTTGGCCCGGGTTTTCAGCCAAATCATCCAGAATTGCTACATGGTACTCAATCGCCTGTTCCCGGAAGAGAACCTGTACTGAGTACTAAAGCATCCATGAGGCCTTAGGAAATATTATACCATTGTGTTTGGGAGTTTGATCTATGATTTGCTTCACCACAGCCTGAGATGGAAACTAGGACTTGCACCCTTGTGACTGTCTCACCTGAGTTGTTACTGGTTTTTGACGGCAGATCAACTCCTTCACTTAGGGCTTGCTCTTAGTGGAGGAGTGTTTGTTTTGGTACATGATGTCTTCTGTAGCTGCTTGGTTTGCGAGGTGGTTGCAAGCTAATGTGACCAAGGAATTGACGGTTATGCTATGCACTAGGGATTTATCCCTTGGCCAAGCAACACATGTTGGTCTCGGCACATGCTTGTGATTTGAGACTTGTCTCTTAGCCAAGCACTACATGTTGGTACATGATGTGTTCTGTAACTTGCCTGGCTCGCTAGGCGGTTGCAAGCTAATGTGACTGAAGATTTGATGGATTTCTACGGCCTAGTGTTTACCTCTTGGCCGGGCAACACATGTTTGCCCGACGACATGATTGAGACTTGAGACTCATCTCTTAACCAAGTATTACATGTTGGTACATGATGTCTTCTGTAACTTGCCCAACTCGTTGGACAGGTTGCAAGCTACTGTGACCAAGGACTTGACGGATATGCTCTGGATTTGGGATTTATCTCTTAGCGAGCAATACAGGTTGTTACCTAATCAGTGACATCCTAGTACATGATGACATCTGCAATTCGACTAGATCACTGGCCGTTTGCATGGTACATGGGTTAAAGCCCTGTTGCCAGCTCTAACTTGTACATTATGTCATTTACTACTTACGTCTTCTTCCCGCGCTGCACGTTAGTGTTCACACTATGGTACTAAAGGGGAGAAGGTTGTCCATTTGCCTATAATGGAGAGGGCGGTTATAGAACCGTCACGCACGGCGCATGCTACAAGAGCGCCCGATCTCACTCATCCTTCGGAAGGTTGCATCTCTTGGACACCAGATTGAGCCTTAGGCACCGCCTTACATTAGCTCAACACCACGAGACTCAGTCTCGGTTCTTCGTCGGGATCGTCTGCATGCCAACGGCACCATCATATCTCTTTTTTTTGTAGGTGCACATGGCTGGAGCCGCATTGTCAAGTCTGTCCTTGACTGATTGACGGCACCATCACTCTACTACTCACGATTTTGACAGCCAGCATCATCAACATCATCTCTGACAGATTCTACTAGGATGGAGCTTGCTGAGATACTTCTTAGGTCGGAGCATTGCCACTATCATGACTAGTCTACCAGGACCAGCACGCGCATCCTTATCATCTTTCACAGCTTCTAGCCCAAGACCCGAGACCGTTCTCGGCTGCTCATAGCCCATTCCAAGAGGGAAGAAGAAGCCTTTTCAACGGAGACGATCTTGACCAAATAGGTAGCCAGTCCTGGGTCGATATTGAATCCTAGATCAAAGGGGAAACGGGACTCTTGGTGGGTGACATACTAGGATTGGATTTGCATTTGCGGATGGGCAAGTATTTACTAGTTGCACATATAGGTCCACCCACTTTGGACTTGCATCTCAGTTCCGCTACATCTCTGCGGCTAGCATCTTTGGAAGGCCTCATGCATTGGAGGTAGAAGCGGATTGTTTTATGGGTTTGGGTAGTGAGTTTGTTCTCACCCATAACCATACTCTCTTGACTTTAGCCTCATTTTTTAACCCGAATATGTATTTTTGGGTGGTATACTATGTCCCCTATGCGACCATTAGTTTGGGTCTTGGGGTAGAATTAGGATTTATTGTATTATATGGGGATTTAGCGTCAGCTTCTGTCCCCATAGACTGTCTCACGGGATCATTTGATCTTTTTTACCATATTTACCTACTTAGTAAAGCAATCTCTCCTAAAGAAGTAACAGGATCGCCAGCAAATCCCGAGATGGGGCTTGTGGGCATGAGATTATTTATGTCCAATCCCAACTGTTCATAACAGCTGAGAAACATGACTTCAACTTCGCTTCCCCCATCTACCAGAACTCTTTTGATCACGTTATGGTTTGTATCAACTGTGATCACTAAGGGATCTGAATGAGGGAATTGATTAGGAACCGCATCTTGAGGTGAAAAATTATTGGTTCCGTCCAAGCGAGATCTTTTGCTCTCCCATCCCCAGGGAGATGCTTCTTTGGGCGATCGGTGTACACCGTTGATGCTCCTTCCTGCTCCCTAGTTGGCGGTGTGGTTTATCTCGTCATTGTCGTGGTTGGCATTGGTGCTTCTTACTCCTGTCGGGGCCGAAAAACATATTATGTGCTCCCACGAAGGTTTTCAGCCGGATCAGCCATGAGTTTGAAGGTTGTATAGATCAAGACTAGCAAGCGGGTCCCACCGGGTATGCCAAATTGATGGATGTCTACGACCCGCGCTTGATCACGAACTGATCTGCAAAACAAAGCCTCAGGTGTCCCGAGGATAGACACTCCGACGCTCAAGTTAGTATGATGCGTAAGGCGTATTGTATGTAAGATAATATATAGAGAGGTTTACCAAATCTTCGGTATTTATATGGCTAAAATACGTAGATCACCAAGACATATAATTATGGTATGAATACAACTCTTATGGGAATAGTAGTTGTATTACCATATATAGAAGAAGTATATTTCGGTAATGGCTATATTACCATGTATAGGAGAATGTATATTCCTTGTAGAACATTCATAATATACGCATTCCTTATAAGGATTAGGATTGATGGACCCGTGGATCCATCCTCCGCGTAACTCGAGCCCATGACCCTTCTCGTGCCCTGGTCCAAGACTGAATGAGGTCCAGAATACGAACCCCGTACTTATCAATTCCTACTTCGGAATATGAAACACTAGAAGAAGATGAAGGTATATTAGCATGTTTCGTAAGTAGGATGGATCATTAGAAGGAATATGGATTACTGCTGCGGGCAAGACTTCAAAGCGAAAAGGAAGCATCGAAAGAAGAAGAAGTCTCAAAAGAGGTAGTCGGTGCTAATGACATTTGCTACTGTATCATAGATGCAACCCTAATTATTTGAATTTTTGCATGTATTATTGGACGTCGTCGTATAAGTTTTGTCACTTTTTCATGTTTTGGATGTATTTTTGAATGGCCCCTGTTAGGTGCAGGGACCAATTTTTTTTGCAGGTCATAATTTGTACTGACTAAAATGCCCTCACATGTTTTCAATGGCAAAAATCGAATATCTTGTTGGTATTTGCGATTTTACCGGAAGGCCGAAATGCAAATATTTGTGTATAGGTGGGATAAGATTTAAAGTTAGACCCTAGTTTGGAAAGTAATGGAGGGTGAAAAAGGCAGAAGTTGGATAGGGAAAAACACATAATGAAATGGATGGAGTTTCAGGCGATGATGTCGAAGAACTTGAGAAGATGATTTGGAAGAATCGGTGTGGTCGATGTGAATCAGCAGGTGGGTGCGCCGGGCGGCGGTGGGTCTAAATCCCCGGGTGGGAGAGTCGGGCGGTGGTGGATCTGAATCTCCGGGTGGGAGCGTCGACGGCGGTGGATCCGAATCCGTTCCCCAACACCCACTTAATTCCGATCGATGTCCGTGACGGGCCTACAAAGCCGCCGCCCTCACCTTTTCCTCTACCCACTAAATCTCACACATCCGTTTCTACCCGTCTTATCCGGTCTGAAACTCGACCTTACCTCCGACAACTACAATTCGCTAAATCACTAGCTAAATCACCGCCCAAACCCTTCAACCCTTGTCTTAAAAAGTACAAAGATTGATTGCATTTTATTCTTTCACTTTAGGGACCAAACCATAATTTATCAACATTGAAATGGTCCCTCCACCTAAAATTGAAATTCTGTTTCTTCCGGGGTTATATTAGCAGTGAAAGGAATTCAACTTTTTGGACTTCACCTTAAAAACTAATCGGGGGCAATTTAGGCAATTCAGTGTAAATTATGACATGCAAAAACAATTGGTCCCTGCACCTAAAACTGAGGTTTTGAATTTGATTAAGTATCAACCTACCGCAAAAGTATTACTAGATTATATTAGTGTATTAGCGGGATATTGTTACGATATCGTAAAGTGACGATATCAAGTTGTGATATTGCTACAATGTGGAAATGTCAGCAAAACTTCATACGAAATCGTAAGCTAAATCGTTAAGCCATAACCTTTTATTATTGAAATTCCTTGCCAGTGATTTCTGTCCGCTTACGATATTGTAACACTACTGACCCGTGACATATAAATAGTGACATTCTGTCTTACGATATCGTAGCATACTTCGCAACTTCATGCGTGAAGGGAAACGAGATTGTAGGAGTTTCCGATCATAGGATCACTGCCTTGATTTGTAGTGAGAAGCGAATTCGTTTCTTGGATCATTCCATGCAAGATACTTATAGCGATTTCGCAAGCTGTTTCGTAAATACGAATTTGTGAACATTTTCAATTATTATTATTATATTTAGGTTAAAACCATCCAAGTGGACGGGAGGATTATTCACGGCTCCTCAACCCTTCTCAGTCTAATTGAACATTTGCAATTAAGTAACATGTATGGCGACGAGAGCAAGTTATAGTAAAACATTATACATGTTAAAGCACTTCATGGAAGTTAATTTTTCGATTTTGTATGCGCTTAAAAGTACGTACCAAACATAGACTAATAGAATCCTAAAACACAAAGTACATAAATTTGATTAATTGTTTTTTAGGATGTCTAATGCAATTTAACCTAGCACGGTCTAGGTGATGCTGGGGGTGTGTTTTTTTATGGTGGTGATATGCGGGTGAAATAGTTAAAAAAAAACATCCCATGGGACAGGCTACGGGGTCACGAGCATTAGTCGCATTCCCGTAAGATACAAGAAAAAACAACCCCAAGGCCTGGGTCTCAAAGGGAAAATAAAGCAACCAATAAAACAACAAATTATGGGGGAAATAAAAGAGTTGGAAATCCAGAAAGTGAGGCCGGGGGTGAGAACAAACTCACTTCCCTAGCCTCAAGCAAACATTTTTTACCTCAAACAAGCGAGGCCTTCATGAAAATCAAGTTGCGAAAATCGAGCGAATGTGAGATGCAAGTCTAGCATGGTGAATTGGACCTATATATTCGACCAATACAAAATTGGCCCTTCAATGTGCCTTATGCAGTCCTTGCTCCAAGATGGTGAGTGTAGCTAATTCTTGAAGCATGCGAGCAGCTGGGAGCGGTCCCGGGTCTTGAACTGGTACAATAAATGGATTGTTGATGATGATGATGATGCTGGTACTAGTGGGTTGGGCTGGATAATGGTGATATTCTTGCCTGGTGAAGTATCTTGCACAATCCTTGCACCACAAAGTGTTTAAACCGTCTCAAACCAAGGTCGACCTTGACAGACAGCTTCTGCCATACATCCACAAAAAGGGGATGTGAGAATGTTGTTGGTTGTCGCTGGCAATCTCTATGAAGATCTGAGGATGAGTATGCAGGTATTGAGCCAAGGTAGGCTGATGTATGGCGGACACCACGCTTGACGACGAGCTATGCTCACGAACTGACCTGCAAAACAAAACCTCGGGTGTCACGAAGATAGACACTCTGACGCTCAAGTTAGTATGATGCGTAAGGCGAATTGTATGAGTTAAGAGATAGAGAGGTCTACAAAACCTTTGGGTATTTATATGGCTATAATCCGTAGATCACCAAGATATGTAAATAGGGTAGGAATACAACTCTCATATGAATAGTAGTTGTATTACCATGTATAGAAGAAGTGTATTTCGATCATGGCTGTATTACCATAATTAAGAGGAGGTATATTCCTTGTAGAACATTCATAATATACGCATTCCTTATAAGGATTAGGATTGATGGACCCGTGGATCCATCTTCCGCGTACCTCGAGCCCATGACCCTACTCAGACCATGGTCCGAGACTGAATGAGACCCGAAATACGAACCATGGACTTATCATAGGTAGTGTCTAGAGCTCAAATAGGATCCCAGATAAACAACCTGCCAAAAGATATGTGAGATTGTGCGCTCTTATAGCGTGCGCCGGGCGTGACGATTCCGTACTCGTCCCTCAATTTTAGGAAAAATGGACAGTATATCTCCCTTCAGCACCGTATCATTGAATACTAATGTGCATGTGTAGGAGAAAGACGCAAGTCCGTGAGGACCATTTTGACAGGCGTCTTGTACAACGTCACAACTAGGCAAGGGTAAACCCTCAAGCTAATGAGTATTCAGTTAAGATGGAGGCGAGTTCTTGGCTCCAAGATGTGATCAAGAATCCAAATCGTTGCGCGTTTCCGCCCTTATTTGCAAGCACCAATCGCCGGTGTGCCTAGTCTAATTAGGTAAAAACCCTTAATTTGTGCGTGCTGCTCCATGATGGTGATTCAAAATCATCTCAATATTGACTAAGTGTTGGGCCAATAGAGGATATCAAAGGGCAGCCGTACGCAAAAACCTTCCAAATATAGCCTAAACCCTATGGTTTAGTGGGAATCCGCCGCCGCCGTCACCGTCAGCTAATGCAAGCCTGACCACCTTCAATCCTTCGTCGGAGAAGATGAAGTTTGACTGATTCGAATTCTATGATACCAGATCCAATCGATGAAGGCCAAGGATTAAATCAAATCCAATCTAATTTGTATGTTTCAACTGTTTATTTGATAAGTAATATTAGATATTCTCTATCTCAGTTCAAATTTTACTGAATTGTTTTCACGTTTTCAAGTGACAACTTTGACTATAACTCTAGTTACATATATTTACAATAACAAATTAATTTTATATAATATATGTATCATGATTTCAATGATTATAGTTATTTTATATGTTGTTAAATTTTGATAACTAGGCTAAACGGACCGCGTGTTGCGCGGTTTTTTTACTATATTTTTAAAAATTCGAGTCCAATATATAAATTTGGACAATGTTTGATTTTGAAATGATACATATAATCAGTTTATTATATTTTTATTTATGATCAACAATACCCATATTGAGTGGTGTTACGTTTTGGAGCAAAATTAGCATTTTGAAACACATTAAATGTTTGACCAACACAAAAAGCTGAATAGAGGTGTTCGGTAATTAATTTTATTAGATCTAAACATACAAAATGGATGAACTAAAAGTAAATATGATTATATAAAGAGATTATCGTCAAATAAGATTATTTTAGTAAATTATTAACATTTGGGACTTGTAAAAAGGACCCTCGCGAAGATATAGTCTCTGAAACTCCCAACTTTCCTAACTTTTCATAAAAGTCTTTATACGTTTTAACTTATATCAAGCCCCTTGTAAGTTGAACTGTAAATTTTATAACTTAAAATATTTTAATTTTTATATGAAATTTCTTGAATTTTTGCATTAAAACATGTTTTAACATATGTTTGCTTTAAAATGATATGTTTTAAAACAAAAATGTATCATTCGAGTTTAAATATATAGTGATAGTTTCAAAATATATAGTGATAGTTGGACTTTTTAGAGAATTTGTCCATTAATATTACTAACTTAAATATCTTTAATTCTTAAAATATGTAAAGAATGATATTTTTAGTAAAATTCAGTGGGATCATTGTCTATCTATTAAAAACAAAATTTAAAAAGGTAAGATAAGCTTTTATGGCTTCTTGACAAATAATCGAATTTAAGAAGTTAAAAGTAGAATTTAGATTTGAATATGCTTTCATGTAAATAAATGCAATCTATGTGGGATTTGAACCCACATTTTTGTGCATGTGCATAATTCTCTACTATTTGAGTTAATAGATTTCATATTTCAAAAAAAATGTTGAGCAAATCAAAATTGTAATATAAAAATATAAAAAAAAAACACATCAACATCGATTATGGCATCAAACACTATTTGCATAGCTGATACGACAATATACACTTAAAAAATTAAATACTAAAACATCAGATGAATATGACTAACATAAACATCGGTTTTCTTAGAATTTTGACATAAAAAATTTGTTTAACTCAAAAGAAAATTCTGATTAACAAAACTTATATATAATGAAAGCTCTACTTAGAATACATACTCCAACAATTAGAGTTGCATCATCAACCACTTTCAACTTAATATCTTCAGGCCTCTAAAGAGAGTTAAAGAAAGTGGTGTTTGAATGATATTATGCTCTGATTTATTGATATCAAATTTAATCTTAACATTTAAATCGACACAAAGAAAGAAAGCTATCAAGTTTCATATACATGCTACCTGCATAACAGTACACTTAATTCTTACAGCATATCAAAGTCCTAGAAAACTTAAAAGTTAAAAAATATAGATTGTTTTTTTAGAGTCTAATCATTTTCCTTAACTAATTAGTTCATCAAAGTATATGATCATAAAACTAAATTGCAGAAAACTACTTGGAAAACTCCACGATGCAAAAAATCAGAATCTGCCTATAACATACTTACAGATGTTAGCAAAAAGAAAATAAAAATAAGGCAAGATTACCTTTTTAAATGCATTGTCATTTAGTTAGTTTCAAACAGTTAGTTTTGATTTCATTCAGTTCACTCCAATTTCATTAAGCTCAATCTGAATTTTTAATATTCAATTCACTTTTACAAAATTCAAACTAATTAAGAGTTATGGAGTTGAATTAAATTAAATCACTATATATAATTTTAGTTCAGATGAATCTTTTTTTTCAAATTTATTATTTATATTAAGTTTGATGAGATTTAGTTTAAGTTAAATATACCATAGTATTGTTAAGTCTTAGAAAAAATGGACTTTCAAAAGACTTAACTAATATAAGATTATGTCAATATAATAATTAATATATTACAATTTCATTTGAATTGAATAAAATTAAGGTTCGGATACGAAAATATTTGATTATTTATATTATAATTATTTTATTTAATAATATCAGCTGGTTTTTATATTCTTGACATTAAAGTTAGTTATAAAACAAAGAGTAAAACTAATACTTGTTTATCGAAATTATTTCTTTGTAATTCCTCAAAAAAAAAAGTTATTTCTTTGTAATTGATATGTATAGAAACATAAAATACGAATTAAACAATATGCATAAGCGCGTCCAAAACATTTTCACCGACAAACTCTAACATGGATATTAAATTTCTGAAAAAATAATCCGGGCCGGTTAGATATATACGATCACTAGTGGATGGACTTAGTTTTCTAGGCGGTTCATTCGTACCATTCACGGCATTTTGGAAATGCCGTAATGGGTTGTGCCGTAAAATGACACTTCTTCTGGGCGGTTAACAAAACGCTTTAAACATGCATGCTGCGCACGGCGGTTCAAAACGCCGTGTGCAGCGTTTAAAAAACGCCCTGTATACCTGTTACGAATTCGCCACCTCAGGTTGCCTGTGTCTGTAAATGTGAGTGTTACGATATCGCCGCCAGTGATCGCCTGTTAAGGCGAACTCGCTTGTGTTGGTCGCTTGTTTCTAATAATACACAAGCGAAATCGTAACTAGACTCGCTAGGGTGAAGCAGGCGAGACCGCTGGCGTATTCGCCGGAATATATGGGAATATTAAATTTGAAAAAAGACTCAATGGTCATGGTGTTACGGTGTCGTGTATGATCTCGCTTGGTCGAAAAAGAAAAGCGAGTTCGCCTTCTGGAGGTGGCGAAACTATAAAGCGAACTCGCCACCTGAAAATGTAGCCAGACCAGATGGGCACAAGCGGAGTGGGGTACGACACCGCCAGAAGAGGCGAATATTAGGCGACGTCGTGCACATATTTGTTGTAGGGAATGTGGTTGGCGAATTCGCCTTTTGAATTCGTCTATGGAGGCGAATATTGGAGGCGAAAGCGTTTGAGGCACGCCAGGGGCAACAGAGTCTAGCAAGCGATTAGCCAGGCGACGTCGCTTTTGTGGGCGAATGTATAGGCGAAATCGTTTGAGGCACGCCAGGCGCAACAGAGTCTAGCAAGCGAGTAGCCAGGCGACGTCGCTTCTGTGGGCGAATGTATAGGCGAAGCCGTGTGTATGACCGCTTGTTATATTGTAGTAGAAGGCGTGCCAGGTAGCGATCTAGCTTCTGGATTCGACAAGAAGCGAATAAGGAAGCGAATTCGTTTGCGTGCAAGACAGAATTGTGTAATTATTTGTTAAAATTGACCCGTTTCTTTCGAAACATGAATCGGGATACCCGACTCAACATAAACCTGTCAAATTCAAATCCAACGCCCCTATACTAATGCTAAAGATGCATAACCTAAGCACTCAAGTGCGATACTAATGTCAAGCCCCTACCAAAAAGAGAGACAATACATTTTCATGCCTTGGGGAGGTTAGGGACATGTGGCCTTGCAATGGTAAACGCACGGTTGTGGACCAGATATTTAGCCATTTGGTCTCTTCCGTCGTTAAGTTCTTGCAAGGAGAAAGGAGTGATATCATCCTTGAATACCTATGATTGAAAATAACGCTTATTAGGAAATCTCGACGAATATAAATGAGATTAGACGCGTGTAGCGTACTTTTAGAAGATCTAGCATGTCTTTTTGAACACCATCCACCACCATCAAACCAAATATCATTGTGTAATAGCCACATTCATAGTTCGATGATTGCTTCCTAGACTACAAAAGTGTTTAAAACATAAAACATTACTATACTTATGGTACTTTAAACGCAAATGTTGATTTTTGAAAGGACGTGATAGCATGAGCACAACATCTTACCCGAATGTTTATAAGGTGGAAGTCGAGGAGTGTTTTGTCGTTCACTTGAAGAATTGCATTATCAAGGAGATCGGCGAATGTTCGTGATGGAGGGCGGTGGAGTGGGTCTATCCAATATACTTGCTTTAAAGCGGGTATTATTGCAACAAAACTCCAATGATCACTACAAATCACATGAAAGCATAATGGTCATAAAAAAAGAATGCAGTAGAGCAAATACAATATATTTAGCATGAGTAATAGAGCAAATTGTAAGGTATACCTCTCGAGATATGGTCCGATCCATATTTTCTTTGATTTGTCGGAGAGAGTAGAATTCAAGTAATCAAGTCTTTGCCTATTGCTCTCCATACTAGCTTGCAAATGCATTGGATGCAAAAATCCAATGAAATGCTTGCTCCGGTGATAGGCATGGTGATGCAAGAACCTGTGAATGTAGTAGACAATCATGACGAGGATGTAATCATATATGGTTTGATAATTGAGTATTCTCATGAAACACATACAAATGGCTTACATTTGATTGAGGCAAAGAATGGTGGCGGGAAGTTCATTGAAATTCCAGAAATATTCAAAATCCTCCCATGGTACGTGGATGTCCTTTGTCATGGTAAAGCACCTTTCATTTCCGAGAAAGGCATAGCATGCATTCTTGTCGTGCGAGGATATCAAATCATAAAAGACTCGGACGAAGGGTGGAAGGGCTTTCATAAACTCCACGAGCATGGGGTCTAATGTTTGTCTAGCTATAGGCAAGGCATGCACGGGTATTTGTGGATTTTGTGGGGTTTGTGGTTTCCTACGGGTTATGGAGGTGGATTTTTCATCAAGCACCAACCATTTTGGCCATAGAACAAGGAAACCTTTAGCCTTCCCAACTCTCACCATCGGTGACTCCTTCACAGGTAGCATTTGTTGTTCTATCAAAACATCGGTAATGCGAACACTAAAAAATCCTGCGGGGATGTCAACACGATTGTGTTTCACCGCACTTGGGTCGCATGTGCCATTGGCGACATGGAGTGGTTTTGATTTGGTACCTTGTGAAACATATAGCTTGCAAAGGGGGTTCTATCATAAATGAAAGCACAAGAGAAATCATCATCCAACTATTTTTAGAAAGAGATTAGAAACCAACGATGTTCTAAATTAGTAAAATTTGTACTAACCTTATCAACTTGAATGGAATGCGCCGCATTCAACTTGATGGGTGATGAAGGTGGAGTAGGAGGCACTAGTTCCTCCTCCATTTCCACATTCTCACCTTCATCCTCCACAATTTGAGGTGATGCTTGAGAACCTTTGATGATGGTGGAAGATGTGGTTGTGTACCTCCTAACCTCTCGATGTGGGGATAGTTGGTGTGTTGTGCTATGTCTTTCATCACCTCACTCAAATCCTTCATTTCCGCCTTTGTCGCCGCCACCTCGCTCAAAGCTCGTTGTAGTTGTGATGGTTTAGGATTGCCCCAACCTTGCTTAATCCCAAAAACCTCTTCTTGTGTCGCGTAACCTCCAACACCTAATGCTCTTCCCGGGTGTTCCTTTTTCTTCCCAAGAGCAAAAGCCTCATTCAAGACATCCTTCTTCCCACACGGGATAAAGGTACCCTCCTCCTTTTGGCGCTCAAGAAGTTCCTATTATCAAATGAAGTTGTACTAGGTGAAAGTGGTTGTGAAGAATATTTGAAAGCAACAACAAAAATAAATAAGACTACAATAGATAGTAAGATAATGTAAGATAGATAGACTAACCACCCTCTTTGCACATTTTTCGGCATCCTCCGAAGTGAACTTACCATCCGAGTCTCTAATTCGACCCAACACGAAGAGTTTTTGTCTAGTATAATCCTCGGTGTCCTTTTCCACTATGACATACCGAGCTTCCGCCTCGTCCATCCCCCCTAATACCAACTCCTTCACTAGTTCCTCCTTCTCCCTAAGCCCCTCCTTCTCACCTACACCCAAATACCCCGACCTACCACCGGTGTACGGCATTGTTATTGATTTCGCCGATGTGACCTTCTTGTCCCATTTCCCCTTTGCACAAGAAGATACCGTATCACATGTCATCATTAATGTAATAGATAAGAGGAGGTTATGTCACCGAAGTTATAGTTTGTGACTCACCAAAGTCTTATTTTCAAGCGATGCTTGCTTGAAGGCCTCCCACGCATCGGTTGTAATATGATTGTATCGGTCCCTTGGATCTTGACCTAGCCTCTTTCCCTTCTCATACAAGTAATCTTTTCTTAGAGCATGCTTGTGCTCGCGAAAAGTTTTGGAGACGATGTTGAATGCCTTCTTTCTCACCACTTCCATGTCATCAGATTCTATTTCAAAACGTCGCTACTTCAAAATATGTAGCATGTATTATGTCTATATATTATGAAGATGTATAATATTGAGTAGATAGATCATTGAAAGGTTAACTGTTACTTACTTGGCATTCTACCCAAACTTCCTCCTTCTTTTTTGATGGGACGGTTCTCCAATTATCCTCCGTTATCTCAATAAACGTTCTTCCAACTCGGCCACACCAACTTGACCATTTTGAACATTCTTTTTTTGGTCGGTTGCATACACCCTTAGCATTAAATCCTATGTGTGTTAGTTCTCCTCTTCTCATTCTTCTTTGTAGAACTCGACAATGTGAGCGGACTTGTAGGCCTTTCTTCGAGTTGCTACCTCGCTTCTTTGGTTGGGCACTTGAAGTGGTTGAAGTGGTTACCATTGCTATCTAAGGATGGATTGAAATAGAATCTTAACTAATTAGCACTATTATGACTAGGTAAAACAACAACAAAACCATGTTGAATGAGTTGTAGAAGTAAAATAACACAAGCATGACTAGTTAAAACAAGGAAAAAACGGATTTGTTGAATTGTATAACCAAAGTGAACCTAAGGTAGGCTAACATGTTAGAATGCCACATGAAAGTAACAAATAAAGGGAGCTATGGCTTCTAAATTTGATTTTAACATAGTCATGAAACACATATGTTATGGATAGGGACTAAGCATGGATAATGTCTACTCAAGCATGCCATTCAACCAATATATCTCAAAAAGTAACTAAATAACATGTGCTTTGAATAATACTTCAAATTTGAGTCTCATACCTTAATTGTAGAAGAAGATATTAGTTGTTTGTTGCTCTTAGACACACAAAGTAGCGAGATTTGTAATATTCAACCAAAGTTGAAGGAGATTTTGGGGTTTTTGGTGGGTTACAAGCTTTATAGGGTTTAGTTCTTCACACAAAATATATGTGCTAGATTTGAGGGTGAGTTTGTGGTTGGTTTTGATGAGATTTCACCAAGAAATGAGGCAAGAATGGATTTGGAATGCAAGGATTTGAGATGGAAGTTGAGGGGGTGATAAGGTGAGAGAGAAGGAGGGGTAGATGGGAATGAATGGTGAAAATGCTGAAGAGGTTAGCAAAATCCGGGATAAAAGATATATATAGTATGGTAAAGTTGGACAAAACATGCCTGAATAGTATATTTGGTCGGTTACTGTTTAGCCAGGTTACGATACCGCAACCTGCATCGGCTAGAGGCGAATACCCCTTGCGGTATCGCTAGCTAGCAAGTTGATGAACCCATAATAATTATTTTCTGAATATTTGCTACTTTGTTATGCAATTAATATTAACATTGTGTGTTTCATGAGATGATGTATATTAAAATTTAATATGAAAACTTATAAATGAAATCAGATTTTATCTACACATAATATTGCTTGAGTTGGTTGCAACGATGACGTCTGTTATGAAAGAGAATTGTTGTGACATGTTGTATATAGTCCTATGAAGAGGTATCTGAAATTGTTAACTGTAATCCATATCCATGGTTATTGTAAAGCATTTGGCATAAACTGTTTAGATACGTATATGATGGGACTACGGGTTAATACCATTAGTTCGTTAACCAAATGTTACACTAGTGCAGACACGAGCAATAGGACTTTCTACATTAGCCACGTGTTGATCACCATCGAATATACATGTATTTGACAAGTTCAGACTGAAAGTGTAGACATTTAGTTCTTCTGTAATGCATGTGGTATTACTCATAGTCTGGATGATGTTATACATACAGGCAACGTCGTTACCCCGTTAAAGAGCCGACTTCGCGATCACACATCTCGGGAGCTAATGAACGAAAAGTATCCAGTTTTAGATGAGAATAGGGGTGGTAATTGAGTCAACACGCGAGTAATTCGAGATCGACTCGGTCAAAACTCGGACTAAACACGACTCGATCTAGCTCGACTTGAAAAACTCGTGCGTAACTCGGTAAGTATAATCAGTTGCAAGTTTATAATATTATTAGGTTATACTATATTAGTTCAATCATCTAATCTAGCTAGTTTTCTGTTACTACTCAATATTGAATAAACTAATTAATTGCATTGGTATTTACATTAATAATTTCTAAGGATGCTAATAATTTCAATATTGAACAGGTATTTAAACGCACATATATATAATCAGAAATTTTCATAGTATAGAAGTAGTAAAAATTTGATTTAAAAAGAGAAAAAAACAATTCGAGTTCGAACTCGCAAGTAGTGTCGATACTCGATAAATAATAACGAGTTCGAGTTGAGTATTATTAACTCGCTAGTTGTCGAGTCGACTCGAACATGGTTAATATAGTTCTCGAGTCTAGACGAGTTACGCACTACTCGCTTGATTGAAGGTTGTCATTCCCAATCTCGATGATAAATGGGTTTGGTTTTTATCGTGTGGGTTGCCGGGCATGGGTTCAGGGTTTAGGGTTTAGGGTACAGAAGCGAACTCGCTACAACGTTCGCCTACAAACAAAATTGAGGCGAGTTCGCAAGTTGGCTGAAATTATAGGCGAACAAACAGGCGAGTTCGTTTCATAGTGAAATCCACGCGCGACGTTCCTGACACGATTTCGTAACCAATTTCGCCTACAGGCGAATGGGTGAGGCGAGTTCGCCAGCGTATTTTAATTTTAAAAAAAAATACAAAAACAAGTTTTGCGGTGGCGATTTCAGAACCCCCCAACTTCCACCCGCAAAACCCTAAACCCCCAAATCGGAAAATACCTGCAACAGCATGGGCCGGAGCAAATCAGCCGGTAAAACCCTCACCCCACCAGCCCCCAAGCGCCGGAAGACCACCCCCACTGCTCAACCCGAAGCGGAGCCGGCCGGAATGCGTGAAGAGACCCTCGCCGACCTTCAACCTCGCCGGAGACACGATCGCCCGGCCGGTGGATCTACAGGCGGCGGCGGCGGCGAACTCGCTTCTGGAACCTCCCATCACCGCCAACCCGCCACCCCTCAGTCGCCGCACTGCCACACCGCCACCAGTCAGTCGCCGCACCGCCGCACCGCCACCAGGAACCCGGCTGAAACTGGCGGCCATACTTCTGGAACCTCCCATCACCGCCAACCCGCCACCAGTCCGTCGCCACACCGCCGCACCGCCACCAGGAACCCGGCTGAAACTGGTGGGCCAGCTGAGAATCCGGCGGGTAACCCTGCGACTGAGGAGGATGAGGAGACGTCTCTGTTTGTCAGCACAAAGGCCGAGACTAGGTACGAACAATTTTCTCGTCGCTTCTTGTTGAATGCTAGGGTTTTTGATGAAGATCGGATAGAGTCATTAGGGTTTGGTAAAATTGTAGACTATTTTAAGGCGACGCATCTAGAAGGGATGTTGATGTCGAGAGAGCCGGTGCATAAGGATGAGTGTTTACAGTTTTATGCAAATATGACTTTTGCAAAGGACGCCGAAGAGGGGGAGACAATGGTTAGGGGAGTAAGGTTTAAGGTTGATAAGTATTTGATTAATGAGGTGATAGGTTGCCCGTATGTGTCGGTTGACCAGTTAAGGCCGTTAGATCCAAACGGTCCTTACGAGTGTTACCACACCCAAAACTTCCCATCTTTGTCTAGTCTGAACCCCCTAGAACCCGTTGCTATGCGTAGAAAATACTTTAAGTCGCGTAGCAAGGTGGAAGGTACTCCGAAGAAGTACAATATTGGCGTTCTCACTCAGGAGCAGAGGTTGGTGTTCGAGTTGATATGCTCGAATGTCATGCCATCGGGTGGTCACCCTTGCGAGCCTACTATTGCCAATTTGGTGTTGTTCTATTACATCATGGAGGGGTTGAAGATCAATCCAGGGTACGCGATTGTGAAGTACATGCTGAAGCGTGCCAAGGACAAATCTGATGAAACGATCCCATATGGCCAGCTTATCACGGCGATGATCAAGAAGAAGGGTATTAGACCGGTTAGTCGGCCAGAGCCACTTATGCACTACACCGAGAAATGGCTGCGTAGCAAGGGATTGGCACTTGGCGCCGATGGGGTCATAAAGAAGAAGAAGGATGGTGCTTCGAGTTCAAGTGTGCGTGGTGTTTTGAGTCCGGGTAAGTCGATTCTACCCAAACTTGATATTTTATTAGATTTATTTGTTTGCGTCTATACAATATTCTAATGGATTTGATGTGTTTTGGCAGGACGGGAACTTCAGTGGCGTGAGCGAATGGTCGTGATGATGGGACAGCTTTCTGCGGAAATAGAACAGCTGAAGTTGGAACAAGCCAAGGAAACGGAGATGATATTGGAGTTTGGCAGGATGCTAGACTTGGAACCTGAGCTTAGCGACGAGGAAGGGATGCCAGACTTTTCCGTTCAGCCTTTGCCACCAATGGACGCGGAGGCGGATGACCCTGAAAGTGAAGCGGAACCAGAGGAGGAGGATCCAGAAGAGGAGGAAGCACAACAGCTTGACGAGCCCGAAGGTGCTAAGGCTGGAGAAGATCCCGTTGGTTCAGATGGTGGCCCGTTTTCTCCGGACGAAGATAATGACGAAATGTTCAAGGTTGTCTTCAGAAACGAACAAAGCCATAATGAGGATGCGCTAGAGTCGTCGGAAGAGGAAGTACAACAACCGTCCGAAGAGGAAGTAGAAGAGGTTGTCGGAAGAAGAAGATGACGAAGACAGGGGCAAACAGGAGGGTGGTCTTGACGACGGTGATAGTGAAGAGGACGACAGTGATGACGCTTAGAATATTTCACCGTTTGTTGATTTTGTACTTAAACTCGCAACATCGTTTAGTTGCATTCTTTTGAGACTACTATTATTGTTAGCTTTTCAAATATATTTCAAGTTCATTAACTTCAATCTTGACAAATACTACAACTAACCTTGATAAAACATGAAAATTCGTATGAAAACAATATTGCATAATATTACCAAGCGAACCTGGAAGCGAATTCGCTTCACATATTTCCACAAGGCGATAGAAGGCAGTGAAATCGCCTACTCAGCCGCCTATAAACATTTAGGCCTCACGAACTCGCCACCAAGTCCGCCGTGTGGAACAGAAGCTAACAAGCGTGCCAAGAGGCGAACTCGTAAGATGGGGCGAACGCGGCAGAGATACCGCCCAACCTAACGCCTAAAACCGTATATGTCTTGCGATATCGCCACTAAGACCGCCGTGTGGAACAGAACCTAGCAAGCGTGACAATAGGCGAAATCGTAAGCATCGGGGCGAATAAAGAAGCGAGTTCGCCTCTTAAATCGAGGAATTTTAAAAAAACACAAGTACAGAACATGTATATACGACGCCGTTTGACACACAGGCGTTGAATAGAGGCGAGTTCGCTACCACGGCACATCAATTTCCCCACATCGGTGGAGTAGCGTCCAATTGATCAGCTTCAATATGTGACCAAAACTAAATGGTTCAATAATTAGAGGTTACTCTAACCGCAACTAGAGTACTAAAATTGTAATTACAACTAGAGTACTGAAATTGTAATTAATTACAGTAACTTCTAATTATAATTTTTTATAAATGTGTAATATCTATCACAGATATGTTTTTTAATATATAAAATTAACAAAAGATCATATTAAATAAAATATAAAATATAAAATATTACCATTAAAATAATAGTTTGACTATTTTTGTGCAGAAGTTTTGCGTTCGGGACTCCGGAACAATAGAACCAAAAGGCCAAATTACACTAGTGGTCGTGTTATTGTGATGAGTGAGTTCCAAGTTTGATCGGCCACAGGCCAAATTACACTAGTGGTCGTGTTATTGTGATGAGTGAGTTCCAAGTTTGATCGGCCACAGGCCAAATTACACTAGTGGTCGTGTTATTGTGATGAAAGTGTATACTACATCCAGAATTCGACCTACCAAGTTCATAGTTGATCGCAAATGTGTACAAAAAAACAATTGGAAATTACATAAAGATTCATATGTACTTCTATTCATTTTGTTTTACATTGGAATTTATTTTGTTTTAAAACTGGCGAACTCGCCTATTCAATTCGCTTGGAGGCGAGTGGCCAAGCGAACTCGCTTCCACGTCACATCAATTTTCCCACATCGGTGGAGTAGCGTCCAACTGATCAGTTTCAATATATGACCAAAACTAAATGGTTCAATAATTAGAGGTTACTGTAATTAATTACAATTTCAGTATTCTAGTTGCGGTTAGAGTACTGAAATTGTAATTACAACTAGAGTACTTAAATTGTAATTAATTACACTAACTTCTGATTATTATTTTTAAAAAAATGTGTAATTTCTATCACAGATATATTTTTTAATATATAAAATTAACAAAAGGTCATATTAAATAAAATATAAAATATTACCATTAAAATAATAGTTTGACTAATTTTGTGCAGAAGTTTTGCGTTCGGGACTCCGGAACAATAGAACCAAAAGGCCAAATTACACTAGTGGTCGTGTTATTGTGATGAGTGAGTTCCAAGTTTGATCGGCCAAAGGCCAAATTATATACCGAATTGATATATTAACCGTATACCGAATTATATATATATATATAATGTAAAAGCTCGAGTCGACTGCGCCACATATTCGAACGAGATCGAGCTAGAGATCTAGCTTGGTCAAACCGTGAGCGATTAAAAGAAATTGGAGATGAAAGTGTATACTACATCCAGAATTCGACCTACCAAGTTCATAGTTGATCGCAAATGTGAACAAAAAAACAATTTGAAATTACATAAAGATTCATATATACTCCTATTTCAATATTAGTTAAAGAATTTATTTTGGTTTAATACTGGCGAACTCGCCTATTCAATTCGCTTAGAGGCGAGTGTCCATGCGAACTCGCCTCCACGTCACATCAATTTTCCCACATCGGTGGAGCAGGGTCCAACTGATCAGTTTAAATATGTGACCAAAACTAAATGGTTCGATAAGTCGCCGACCCGCGCAAACTGCCCATGAAACACCATGCATGATATACACATATACTATACATATACTATACAGTGATGAGCGATCAGAGTGTTGAGTGCATCTATCAGATCCCTGGCCCAAAGGCCTATAATTTTTAACAAAGAAGCGAACTCGCCTGCCAGCTCGCCTGTAGGCGAGTTACAAGCGAATTCGGAACAAGATTGAATTGATATAATATCAAACAAGCGAACTCGCCTCTTAAATCGCCTGTAGGCGAGTGTTGAGCGAACTCGTAACGGTGACAAACATAAATAGTCAACTGCTGGGCCCTGTCGATAAAAACTCAGATCCCCAATTTTTCCCCCAAACTCACGCAAAATCGCTGCTTCCTCTGCTCACCCACCGCCGATCAGCCACCGTCAAGCCGGAAATTTGCTCCCCCACTGCCATATTCCATACATCTGGTAAGTTCCTGTCCCGTTTGATCTTACTCATTGATTTTCCATTTTCCATGTTTTCAAATTTTTAAGTTCATCAGTATTTTAGCTTTCTGTTGATTTTCTTTGTTGAAACTGGGGTTCAATCATAGGAATAGGATTGATGTTAGGTATTCTTGATAGGTACTTTGGTTAATTAGAAACATGGCTCCGAGGGGAAAGAAGAAGGTTGAACAATCGAGCGAGGTTATTGTTTTTGATAAAACTAAGTTTGTCAGTGAATCTGCTTACCTCAAGTATAGGAGTTTTGAGGATGCTAAGTCGCAGTTGAACACCTTACTTGTGGTGGATGAGAGTAAGGTTGAAGAGCTAGGCTTGAAAGAGGTGTGGGGCTTGCTAAATTATTCGGGTGCGGACACATTGATGAAGGTGAAGGACCCGGGTTATCTAGAGGAGACAATGCAAGCATCCAAAGTTGAAATTCTCCAACACCGTCAAGCCGTGTGAGTACTACACCAAGGAGTACTTTGAGAAGAAAAAGTGGTCATTGGTTGGGGGGACTTGGCAGCCAAACGGAGAGAAGGCTGTGGAGCCGGAACCTGAGCAAATCGGAGGTAAGGGGATACAAATTATATTTAAGTTCCATTATATTGTGTTCAATATCTAAATTCAACATTTTCAATGTTCTCCATTTACTAGTGAGTGCGGAAGCATATTATAAGGGGCTTGAGGAGTCGAACTTCGCGATGAGGACAGAGCTTGCTAATCTCCGCAAGACGGGGTGGAAGAACAGCCACTCGCTTCGTGGTTTTCTAAGAGCATATGCCCGAAAAAATCCTTCGGCGGCCACTCCTGACAATGAAGACCACGAAGGCGGAGACAACTCTGCCTAGACATGTGGATGTAGTCTAGGGACGTTTTTTCAAATTGTATTGCTACAATTTAACGATTTTTTCGTTTTGATTGCATTATTCAATAAAATTTGGTGCTTACAGTTCATATGCGCTTATTGTTTAAATTACATATAATTGTTCATGTGTTAAACCGGTGTCGATATAGTCTTTTATAGTGTTGCTAGTACTAAAATACTATTTATGTAAAGTCAGAAACGAACTCGCAACCAAATTCGCTTGTGGTGTTATAACTGAAGCGAGTTCGCTTCTAATCTCGCCTATTTCAACAGAGTCTAACAGACGACTCAAGAAGCGAACTCGCCAGTAACAGGCGAGACGGCTTACGGAACCGCCACCACCTAAATGCCAAGGCATAAAGTAAAACTACAAAAACGACGTAGTTTCAAGGTTGGCGAATAGAGATACGATATCGCCTCTAGTAACGCTTACAGGCGATTTGTACAAGAGAAGTCGTCTTTATTCACGCCTATGATATGAGTGAAACACGTTTCAAGCATACATGAATACTAATTCAGTCCATACCAAATGTATATGTTGAAAACTTAAGGTTTTTACAATTACATACTAATGTTTACATATTCTTTGGTTGATTCCTCTTTCGCTTCGTTGGTTTTCCAGCATTGGTGATCCAAATGCCCTCCGTGTGATCGTTCCGTGCAAAATACCTTTTCAAACTCGCCTCGTCTTCAGTTAAGGTTTCGTTAGGCTCTAAATCCAGAAGGTCCCCTATATCTGTACCAAAGCTGCGATCCTCGTCATTGTCATTGTGAAGAAGCGCCTGCTTACCATTCACCGCAATCTCCCACCGGTTATCCTGTGGATCCGCCACATAAAACACTTGGTGCGCCTGAGACGCCATGATAAACGAATCACCTTCAGAGCCAAGAACACTGCGATTCACCAGGGTTGTGCCGTAATCCTCTTTCCGCACCCCGCCACATTCTTTCACCCACTCACACTTGAACACTGGAATTGTGGCACTGATAAAGTCAATCTCCCAGATGTCGGTGATTGTCCCGTAGTATGCTTCGCATCTATGAACTGCCTCACCTGGTACTACCACACCACTGTTTTGGTTAGTTGACCTCTCATCCGACCATTTGGTTCCAAAAGTATAACCGTTTATGTCGTACCCACCAAATGAGGAAACAATGCCGAGGGGTCTTCTACATAACAGCTTGACAATATCAGGATGGTCCCCTTGCTGAATGTGAGCTTGCAGCCACCGAACGAAATTGGCACAATGCTTTTCTAGGATCCTCACATCACCGACAGTCCATGCATTTGACACTCTAATCTGATCCATGTGTATGTCAACATAAGGGGTCACCGCCTCGTGATTTCTGAGGATATATAAATGGACAGCATCCATGTCGGCGGTGGTAGGACTAAACAAACTATGATGCTTGAGCCCGTGCCCGTCCACTCTACCATCGTGCCTAGCATTTGGGATCCCCACTGTGGCAACATCTTTCATATAGTTGGTACAAAACTCAATAACCTCTTCTGCGACATAACGTTGAACTATACTAGCATCAGGCCCATATCTGTTCTTCACGAAATGCTTAAAAATCGACATGTACCGCTAAAATGGATACATCCATCTCAAGTAAACTGGGCCACATAATTTTACCTCCCTCACCAAATGGACAATCACGTGGATCATTATGTCAAAAAAGGCCGGGGGAAAGTACATCTCCATCCTACACAAAACTTCCACCACCATTTCCTGCAACTCATCCACCTTCTTCCTGCTCACTCGCTTACGACATATGCACTTAAAAAAGTAACATAGCTTCGATATCGCCTTCCTCACGTGACGAGGCAATGATCCTCGTAGAGCGATAACATTCAGCTCCTGCATAAGATTATGACAGTCGTGTCACTTCAATCCCGCCAGCTTCAGTTCTTTGGTATTAACACAATCACGGATGTTCGAAGAGTAACCTGTTGGAACCTTAACAGACTTCAAAGCATTACAGTAACGCTTCTTCTCCTCGGTCGACATAGTGTAACAAGCTGGAGGTAAATAAGATTTACCTTCTTCCTCTACAGGGGCTAGAGACGATCGGATACCAAGCTGTACAAGATCTTTCCGCGCTTTTAAGCCATCCTTTGTCTTTCCAGGGGTATTCATCAGCGTACCTACAAGTGCTTCACATACGTTCTTCTCAATATGCATCACATCGAGACAGTGACGTACGTCCAAATGCTTCCAGTAATCTAGTTTGAAGAAGATCGAACACTTCTTCCAACTGCTATTCGACGCCTTCTTCTTCTTTCCCTTACCAAATTCATGATCCATCCCAGTAACCTTTTCTAAAACCTCCTCTCCAGTTAAAGGGATTGGGGAGGGATCATGCTCTTCTCTCCCGTTGAACAAATTCTTTGCTCGCCTCCAAGGATGTCCCGTCGGAAGAAATCTTCTGTGCCCGAGATACACCGGCTTACCACCGTGTTTCAATTGACAATAACTAGTCTTGCTCTCACATATGGGACATGCAAAGTGACCTTTCACTGAATAACCCCCCAAGTTACCTAATGCAGGAAAGTCATTTATACTCCACAACAACATTCCTTGCAGTTTAAACTCCTCATCACCCGACTGCCATCAGGTATCCGAACACCCACATCGAATAATTTCTGCAAATCTTCGATCAAAGGCGCTAGGTACACGTCAATATCGTTACCCGGTTGCTTAGGACCAGATATCATCATGGACAATAACACATACTTACGTTTCATCATCAACCACGATGGCAGATTGTAAATCACAACCATAACTGGCCAAGAACTATGGGTGCTAGACATGTTACCAAAGGGGTTCATGCCATCAGTGGATAAGCCTAGCCTCACATTCCTGGGCTCAGCAGCAAATTCAGGGTACCGCTCATCCATTTTCTTCCACTGATCTCCATCTGAGGCATGTGAAATAATGTCATCGTCCTCCCTAGCCCTATCTGCATGCCATGTTAGCAACTTTGCATCCTCAGGATTTGCAAACAACCTCTTCAGTCGAGGAATCAGCGGAAGGTAATACACTACTTTAGCCGGAGTTTTACATCTAGACGGCGTCACACTCTCGCCGCATACCTCTACGGTCCCCACCTTTGACTTGTACCGAGGTTCATTGCAGACTCAGCATGTATCTCTATCCTTGTCATCTTCCCTGTACAAAAAACAATCGTTAGGGCATGCATGAATCTTCTGCATCTCCATTCCCATAGGACATAATATCTTCTTAGCAGCATATACTCGATCAGGACACAAGTTGTCAGTGGGTAGCAACTCTTTCACCAACTCTAACAATTCAGTCATCCCCTTGTCAGATATTCCATGGCGCGCCTTTAAATTCATCAACAACAACGTAGAACCAAGAACGGAATGTTTGCAACCCTTGTACAATAGTGTCTCTTTATCATTATACATCGCCGCTAACATGCTCGGCTTTCCTACCCAATCCATTGCCACGTCTTCCGCCATTTCATCAAGACAACCATCATAACGCAATCCATCAGCCCCAAGCTTAACATCAAACTCTGCATCATTATGACTTGCACCTTCTCCATGCCAAACCCATGTTGTATATGTAGGATCAAAACCTCTACAAACCAAATGTTCGCGCACAACGTCTACATCCTCATAAATCGCGTTGTTAAGGCGATCTATGCAAGGACATCTTAGCCCACCCATTCTCTTTTCTACACAATCCTTCCAACCAACATCAATAAACTCTTGAATCAAATCCGTATAACCTTGTGAGAGACGCTGATTCTCCAACATGATTTCACTACGACCCATGCTTAACAAGATACTATCAACAACGGTTTTGCTATAATCACTCAAACATTCCACAAATTTAGCACCCTAAGAACTCTACAAATCCATATAAACAAGCACATACACTAATCAAAAACAGTTTGCCCATTCCACAACCAATCAACAAAAAAATCAAAACCTCATACCTTTGTGTTCTTGGGCAAAATCAAGGCCTGAAAATGTGAGCAAAACTTGAGACAAAACAAAAGGAGAGTTCTTTTATCTACTTCTTTTATTTTTATTCCCGCAAAAAATCAGCTTTTATACACCCAGCTACGACACTGTTACGAATTCGCCACCAAATTCGCCCGCTACATTTTAATACAGACGAAATCGTAAACCGAAACGCCTCTGGTCATAATTATAGGCGAACTCGCTTCTTCAGTAACGCCTGCTAGCGTCAATACAAGGCGACTTCGCAAATACAACGCGTCTTAGCATGTATGGGCGAACAACTATTCTTATTTCAGACGGGTAATACTGGCGAATTCGTCACTCTACTCGCCTAAAGGCGAACACGGTTCAGAGTTCGCCTAGTATTAACATTTTTAATACACTTTGGAAAACTCCTTGTTTTTAATTGTGAAACGCCGTGTTTTTTTTTTTGCCCTAGGCGAACGGCAGGTTACGAGTTCGTAACCCAGTTACTCGGCGGTTCCGCCAAAATCTGGCCAAAACGCCGTGAAATGTGTGCCGAGAAACCTATGCTTGTGCACTAGTGGATGTAACTTACCATTAATATTTTAGTAATAAAAAGAATATAATTGATAAATAAAATGTGACACAAACTCGATTTACCTTTGCCTTGCCTATTAGTTCCAAACTGTAGTTTTTTTAACTGTGATAGTAAATGATTTGATGATATTGGTCAAATTTACTGAATTTTAGTTCATCCGGCTCCTTTCATTTTACACACAGAAGTGAAGCACACAATAAAAGCAGAGATTAAAAAACTTCAAAAATAAATTTTTTTTTTGACATCAGCATTTCCAACAGATGTGATATCCATAAATCTATATACATGGTTTATACGATCGAACCGGAAGTGTGACATAACAAATGCCTAACCTACAACAATTCTCATTCGTTTCAGTTCCACAGCCTCGCATTACTCGACATCATGAATACAACAATGGCTACCAACATTTTTTACTGCGACAAACCATCCATCACTAAAACAACTTCCTCCGTTGTACCATTCTCCACAACACATTTCATAACAATCCTCACAACCTCCATGATCTCATTCCAAGATGCTCGCATCGACAATCTCCAGATACCTCCCTTTCGCCACCATGGAATGCACCCATTCCACCACCGGTGGAAAATTCAGGCATTTTCCCGTGATGATCTACATATAAATTTCAGTCCAAAAATTTAAATATGGCTTTCTAGCCATTATGGGATTTACTGAATAATGGCTAGAAAGCCATTTTCACCCCAAAGCTGTAAAATTTTGAATAAAACCCACTGATTGTGTTGATTGATGTTTAGGTACTGAACGTTTACAAATCCTAAAATATGAGATCAGTTCTCTCAGTGTTAGGAAAGTGAACTTGGTTAAAGCATCAGTAGTCCTCAAATTAAAATATTCAAAATGATAAAGTTTCTAAAACAAAATGACACCTCAACAAAACCAACAATTCAAAACTAAAATATATTCAGTAAAAAAAGAAATAGAGATTCTTTGAAAAAACATCAAAACAAACCTGAATCAACAATTGCAAAGATTGATTGATCAGAAACTGGTAATTAAGACTTTTCATATCGGTAGTTGAAACTTGGAGACTGCAACAATATTCACCTATAAATTTCAGTCCAAACATCAAAATAAAATAAAACTCTGTTTGAGATAGGGAGAGAAGTTTAATGCAAGAAGAACAACTGAATTTTATTTAAAAAAAAAAATCCAAAACGACATGGCCAATGATATTATTTAGAGGATCTAAAGAACACTTACAAAACAATAAATCAGATTCACAAATCTGGATTGAGCACTGCATATCAAAACCCTTGCAAAATTGAACTTATCATCAAACCTACGTTGAGTGGACCTGAATTTTCTGTATTCGGTGACTTTCCCTCTTCAAACCTATACAATCAAACAAACAAAATGAAAAAAACATCATTCCTCATATCATTGCTAGTAATTTATAGTTTGAATCATGCAAGAAAATTTTGTTGTACGAATGTAGTGGAACTGATTTTTGCATTGGAGAACACAGTGAAGGGACCCATCGGCACATCGGAACATAAGTATGGATCTTAAATTTGCGACCAGCACGTTGCTCGGAAAAAAAAATTACCCCATAATGGCTAGAAAGCCATTTTCTTCATCTGATGTCAGAGAACTTGCTGCTCTTGTTTCTTTCCAGCGATGATAGCCTCAGTTGGGATTCCCGAACATTATTGAAGCTTATCACCGGCGCAGATTCCTATAGAAAATAGTCTGGATAATGATCCACAATTTGCAAACATCAAGACAAATCCGTCCAAAATAGAACAAAGAAACATATGAGCATCCTAAATAATGCATGAGCTCAAAACATGAATTCTATCGTGATTTTAATTGCAAGTGTATACTATTTTCCAACTCTAAAGCAAAAAAACGTGAATCATGAATCCCCAGTACATGCCAGATTTCAGCTTCACCCATTGCTCACAGTCACCTACAATCACCTTCACATACATATAACCTCGCCTACAAAGGTTGAATTCCGGTACCAAAATCAATGACGTGGAGGACCACCGGTAGTATGATTTTCCGGCATGGGGATTGTAAGAATGGAGGCCAAACTTTAGTTTGTCACGGAAATCGACTTCGACATCGTCGATGAGCTCCGGAGCATCTTGCTTTCACGATCTAATCTTGCACCTTGTATTCCATTCGGTTTCGATTATCATTGTGGTATAAATTTAAGGGTTCTATATAATTATTAACAAATATAAATTAGGTTATATATATGTAAATTAACGAAATATTTTTTTAACGAAAAATAACATGTATTAACAAATTTGGCATAATATGGATGTATATTTAGTGTTGTTAATGAAATAACTAATTATATGATTGTTTTAATTTAAGAATATAAGTATTTATTTTGCCATATTTATTTTCTAATTTTGACCGTGAGATTTGGTTAAAATCACTATGGCGTTGAGATTGGACACAATTTTTTCCTTCTAATTTGTTATATACATATATATATATATATAAAAGGTATGGGAATTTTTTAATTATATAGTTAATTAAATTAAATACATAATTGGTTTCCAAAATTAAATGAGTCGAAAATTAAATGTGGCGACATTAATTACTTAATTAAACATACAATTCCATATCATTTTTTTGTGTTTTTTTAGCAAAAATACAACGGCGCCTTGTATGGAATTATATAAAGGGAACGGTACCTCCGGTTTTCCAAGTCCAAAACACATCGTTTTTACATAGTAAAAGATATTTCCGGCGGCGATCTTTCTTTTCTTATTTTTATTTACGCCGCCACTTTCTACTTTTTAATATATACCTAGTAAAAAAATAAATGGCGTAAACAATGGGACAGAGAAGAAAGGATATAGATATAGATTTTTTTCAAAAATAATTTAAATATCAAAATTTTAAATAATTTAAATTTATTCAACAATTTTAATATGAAAATGACTCTCATACCCGTTGACTAGAGTTTGACCACTGTAATATTACTATTGAAAGTCACGGATACCATTTTAGAACATTCAATCAAATATTGGATATAAATTTGAAACTTTGGGTACCAAACTATAAATTTAGTGCAAATTTGTACCATTTTGGAATTAAATTAAATACGAACTCAACTCATTTTAAAAATATCGAGTTTACTTGTAAGTTCAATAAAGTTTGATTTCAACCTCATGCTCAAAATTCTTCACCTGTTGAAGGAAAAAAATGATTTACGACAATATTATTTCAATGTTTGACATTAAATGTCATATTTACCCTTTGGTAATTTGAAAGAAACCGCTCACAAACCCAACTCATTTCTAACTAAATTATGAGTATTGAAAAAATACCCAACTATTAAGCGCAATTTGATATTTTAATTATTATAATCTAAAATTATTGAAATGACAATACCGTCCCATATATATTGTTAGTTTACCCATAAACATAATAATTGAAAATATTTTCATAATTCATACTGTAGTTTGGATTATATATGTATTTATTTATTTTTTAATATTTACAGTCAATTTTTAAATTCCCTCTAATTTTTTTTTAAAATTTTGAAAATTTTAGCAGGCGGATATTTATTAGGTTCCCCAATCCCATAATCATGCCTCCAAACGGAGTCGAGTAGTACATATCAATATCTCCATGGAGGAGTCAAAGTGAAGAGTACAGGGAAAGTATAATACCTTCCCTATATCTGATGTCGGAGCAGCATATCGATCAAACTACATCTACTAGGGATATAAGAAATGGTAGCAGCTAATAGTACTTCTGACTAGTCCAGGTCTAACTAGCCAAACTACATACTAACTACACTACAGAGGACAAACTAAACTAGTAGTCTCATCTTATTCTGTCTCTCTCAAGAACTGTAAGCCCTCATTGCCCATGGCCTCTCCTCGGCCTGTAAGATAACTACCATGACCCTAACACTCTCGATCTAAAGCGGCCTCCAAAAAGTCTGTACCAACCGATGGCCTCCTGGGTCCGGAAGCTCCTGAGTCCGGAAGCTCCATGCCTCATATGTCCGGTGCCTCCTGTGTCCGGCGCCTCCTATGTCCGGAAGCCTTGAGTGGATAGTACCTCCTGTGTGGCCTGCGGCCCTCCCATGGCCCCTAAGAATATCTAGGTCCCAGTAATAATCACTAAATGAATCGAACTCGAATGACCTATTGCCCTCTAAAAGACTATCTAGAGATGATTCCACAAAGTCCAAAGTGTCGTTAAGCTATTTAACTAGTACCTGACCGATGATTCAAATGAAAACATCTGCCTGTACAGTCTACTAATCTAATTCAGACAGCAACGCCAAAGAGTAAGTACTAAAACTACCTCGACTTGGATTTCTCCTAACCATCATACGAATCAGATCAGAAACCAAAAGGGTTTAGCCAAAATAAACTTGAGCAGCTAAACTCCAAGTTGGTAAACAGCAAACCCCCCCAATACTCTATCAAAAACACTCATTCAAGCACAAATCCTTATATGAAAACTGAAATACAGAAAATAAGAGAAAAAAGGAAAAACAGAAATAACCCGATTCCTGTCGGATTCAGTCGGAGAGCAAGAGGCTCCGGCGCGGCGGCGCGTGGGCCGCACGCGCGGGCGACTCTGCGCAGGCAGCGCGTGAGGCGCATGGCCATCACGCGGGCGCGTCGGCGCGTGAGCACGCGCCCACCGACAGAGCAGTGCGTCGCCATCGCACAGCCTCTGCCGGCGGCGCATGGTGGAGGAAGAGGCGCGTGGCGCCGCGTCTTACTCCCCTCCGCCGCTCCCGTAGTTCCAGCTGACCACTCTCCGAGTTGTGCCGATTTAATTCCGTCGGAACCCCCAAAATCCAAGCTCGCCGGTATAGATCGGTCTTCGTCATCACTCGTCGGTGGGGCTGCAGATCGGAGATCTGGGAGCGGTGCCGATCTGGGCTTGTACTCTCCGGTCGGTGTCGCTAGAGACGGTGAAGGGTGGCCGGAAAATAATCGTAATTGGTCGGAGATTGGAAAAGGATCAGGTATAGGGGTAGAGAAAGGGGTGGAAAAGGTTTTTTATTGGGTTGTGGGGTGGGGAGGTCACCTCTGACCGGCGAGCGTGCCGGACGGAGCCTCCCCGGCGATGGGCTGAAGTCGGGGCGTTCGGGGGAGATGAAGACGGGAGCGTCTGGAGCGTCTGAGATCACAAATACAAATCTTGGACTATATATGTAAAATATTAAACTGCATGACAACACCTAAAATTATGGTATTTAAACAATTTCTATATTGACCAGTTCCGATAAGTGTTCTATTTTATTAATCTTGGTAATATTAAAAGTAAATTTTTCATTTTAAGATAAATCACGGATTATAAATGTGGATACAGAACGTTAAATAGTTAATCCCTAATTATTATAATAATTCATGGAATAGTTACAAAACAAACATACAAAAAATAAAATTAAAAAATTCAATTAGAAGAAGATGATATAAAAATTAATTTATATATATGATGAATTAAACAAAGTTCGGTTATAGTATAAGAGCATTTTTAACAGTTACATTTTGGAATGTGCTACTTACTGTAATAAACTGAATTTCAAATATTGCCTATTTTCTACTATGTGCAATATATGGATTATGTGGAACACTCAGTTAGATATAGTTTTAAGATCTGACAATAGTCAATTCTTTTCAGTACAGATTACTAGCCATATTCTGCAAGAGGTCACTGATTTTGTTGCAGTTTATGGCTTGAGATATAGGAACGAAAGAAAAGAACTATGGCTGGACCTTAAAACTCTTAATCTTCCTGAAGCTTTATATATTGGAGATTTTAATGCCATGACTTCCATAAATGAATATCAAGGTCACTCTTCCCCCCCTCTAGGTAGCATGCTAGATTTTAATAAATTCATTGATGAAATGGCGTTGCATAATGTAAATACAGTAGGTAATTACTTCACATGGTCTAATGGTAGGACTAAAAATAGTGGGGAAAAACTTACACTGGAGAGGCTGGACAGGGCTCTATGCAACTCTCAGTGGCAGTCAAAATTCCCACAGTCTTCAGTCCAAGTTTTAAATAGATTATCCTCAGACCATAGCCCTTTATTTCTTAGAATAGCTGGTAATATCCCCTCAGTGCCAAGGCCTTTCAGATTTGTGAATACATGGTTCAAAAGGGATGACTTTATGGATCTCATTAGATCTCATTGGAGTCATCCACAGGAAGGCCGAGGAATGCTAAAATTTTTCCAGAAACTAAACTACCTCAAAAAAATTTTAAAAAAATGGAACAAAGAGGTATTTGGTAATATTGGAGAAAATGTTATAAAGGCTGAGGAAAATTGTAGACTCCAGGAACTAGCCTATGAATCTGACAGTTCAACTAATGAACTAATCAAATTTAATAAGGCTAAAGCTCTTTTACAAAAAGCTTTAAAAGAGGAAAAAAATTTCTGGAAACATAAAGCAAGAGTAAAATGGCTAAAGGAGGGTGATGAAAATACAAAACTTTTCCATCAATCAGTTTTGGAAAAAAGATGTAGATTACAAATCACAAAAATTAAAAGCTCTTCAGGATCTTGGCTAGTTGATAAATCTGATATAGAGAATGAAGCTGTATCTTTCTATCAAGATTTATTAACTGATCAACCACATCCTCACCAAGATGTTTTTTCCTCTCATTTTCTGTCAAAAATACCAAAAGTTATTACTTCAGAGGATAATGACAGTTTAATGAAGCCAGTTACTCTTACAGAACTAAAGCAGATTGTCTTTGGCATTAATAAGTCCAGCAGTCCAGGGCCTGATGGCTATACTGCACATTTCTTTATTAAAGCATGGGACATAATCTGCTTAGATTTATTAGAGGCATCAAATGATTTTCTTACTAAGTCTCATATACATAGGGGTATATCCAGTACTTGGATCACAATTATCCCTAAAAAAGAGACTCCTATCACTTTCAGTGATTATAGGCCAATAAGTCTTTCCAATGTCACAAATAAAAAAATTTCAAAGCTGTTAATGGATAGATTAAAGCCTTTGATTCCAAAATTGATATCTCCACAACAGACTGCATTCTTGAAAAATAGAGACATCTCAGATAATGTCATCTATCTCAAGGAGATGCTCAGATTTTTAAACAGAAAGGATAGGGACCCTAACTGCATTTTAAAACTTGATTTAATGAAAGCTTTTGATAGGGTCAACTGGACTATCTTAAAAAAAATTCTCCAAAAATTTGGTTTTAGGGGTAATTTTATTCAGTGCATTGTAAAAAATATGTCAGATGCTTGGTTCTCTATCCTCATAAATGGCTCACCTGTTGGAATTTTTAGGGTAACCAGAGGCATTAAACAGGGTGACCCCCTCTCCCCCTTTCTTTTTAACCTCTTCTCTGAAGCCTTCTCTAGGAGTTTAGCATTTGTTTTTGAGTCTGGAAACATGACCTATTACTCCCTGCCCAGAAATTCAGTCCAAATATCCCATCTTAGCTATGTTGATGACACAGTAATTTTCATCAAAGCTTCCAGAATTAATTTGATCAAAATGAAAGCTTTCCTTGTAAAATTTGAGGAGACCTCTGGACAGAAGATAAACTTTGAAAAAAGTGAATTTTATGTCAAAAAAACCATCACTGATGCCAAGCTGAGACAGATAAAATCAATAATGTGCATGAAACATGGTAGATTACCCTTTAAATATCTTGGAGTACAAATATATGTGGGTAGGACTCTTAATATACATTTCCAGTCTCTATTGGAATTGATTGACAAAAGAGTCAGAAATTGGAAAAATGTCTGGTTGTCAGCTGGAGGAAGATTGACTTTAATTCAATCTTGTCTCTACTCACTACCACAACATATTTGGGCAGTAATGCTCCCCACCAAACAGACCATTAAAAATTTGAAAGGAAACTGGCAATTTTTTTCTGGGGAGCTACTGAATCAGGTCCTAAAAAAACCTGGAGAAAGTGGGATTCTCTGTGTTATCCCATTTCTCAAAATGGTCTAGGGTTCAGGTCATTATCCACCATAATACAGGCTTTCTCCTGTAACTTATGGTGGAAATACCAAATTGGAGAGGCTCCTTGGATTGTTTTTCTGGCCTCCCTGCCGGACACATTTAAAAAATCACAAATTTGGAAGAGAATTTGCAAAGTTAATATTTTTGCTGAATCCTCCTCCAAGGTGATACATGGAAATGGGAGATGCAATTTATGGCTATCTAACTGGACAGACTGTGGTCCACTTATTGATTTTTACCAACCAGTTCAGGAATCCATTCTCAGCCTAACTGTTGCTCAATTTGTACAACATAAATCACAGTTTCTACCCCTTCTAGCTCACCTCCTACCTCCACATATCACTCTCATCCTCCAAAACTCCTCCATTGTTCCCTACAGGCCTGACCAACTTATATGGAAACCAAGTCCAACTGGAACTTTCACCTTCAAATCTGCCTATGTTGGGCTCAGAGAACCAAAACAGCAATTCCAAGTTATGACCAAAATCTGGACTCCACATTTACAGAAAAAAAAATCTCCATTTTTATGTGGAGACTTTTAAATGCTCTATTACCTTTTGATGACATCATCAGACATTTTGGTTTTCAGTTCCCATCAAACTGTTGTTTTTGCTATAACTCCGAGTCTCTTCATCACTTCTACACCCAATGCCCAGTTGCCATTTCATTATGGAAGTATATGCACCAAATCTGTTTTTCTGAATTTTTTAGGTGTGACAGCTTATGGGATAGACTGGCAACCTGTTGGGCCTTTTCTGGTTTATCTAAGGCTCATACAAAGATTAATCATGTGGCCCCTTCACTGGTATGTTGGATCCTTTGGAAGGCAAGAAACAGAAAGCTTTATGATGACATTCCTCCCTCTCAGGTGGAGTTAGAAAAGGAGTTAAAACAGTCACTATATTTAGCTTTCTACAGAAAACCAGTTATCATGACCAGAAAGGTGGATAAGGAACTTTCTGAATCTGGAGTCATTCCCTCTCCTTACATCCCACCAAAGCCAAATTTTACCCCAATATGGTGGAGCAGACCTTCTTTAGGCTACAAAGTAAATGTGGATGCATCTTGGTCAAAAGGGCAGGCTGGATTGGGAATCATCATCAGAAATGCTCAAGCTTCAGTAATTTGTGCAAAAAACATCTACATCCCTTCCCCTACTCCACTTCAAGCTGAGCTACAGGCTATTGAACAAGGGATCATCACAGCTAAGTCACTTTCCATTTCACCTTTTTCTGTTGAAACTGACTGTCTCCTAGCCTTACAGATGATTAAAAATTCAACAAAAAGACAGTGGAAACTTCTTCACCTTCTGCACTCTATTGATACACTGCTTGGCTCTACTGAAATTCATCACACTTTGAGGGAGGGCAATGCAGCTGCAAACTCCCTGGCAAAGCTTGCCTTGTCATGAAATAAAGATGGAAATTATTCCTGGTCCACCATGCCTTCCTCTACAAGGGGTCTGATAATTCTTGATGTTGAACAGGTCCCAACCATTAGAATTTCCCCTCTGCAACCAGACTGATCATGGCATTCCTTTGGTTTCTTGACTATTAGTAGAATATATGTTAGGTATTTTGTTCCCTCTCCACACTTTTGATTAACTTGTACATGATTTTGGCGGCTGAGTTACTCTTCGTCTCGATGTTGGCTAAAAAGCTTCCTTAACATAGTACAAGTCTCAATCTCTAGTGTGAGGATGACACTTTTTCTGTCATCTCTAGGTGAAGATTTTTTGGTTTTTTGGCCTACCATCCCTACTCATCTTGCCAGGATTTGTAACAAACTGAGCTCTATTCTTAGCTCTCTTTATTTTCTTGTTATGTTTTTTATTTTTGGGTTAGGGGTGCCCATGAATTCCCCCATCTTTGAAAGGTGGTATTTATTAAAAAAAAATAATACCATTATTTTATTTTTATTTCTCATGGGTTGCTTGCCATTAATTATAGTTTTTCAAGGCTATTAGATGAGCGAGACCTACAACAATATTTCATTTTACTAATATTTAATTTTAGAAGTAAATAGATAGTGCAAGCTACAAATTAGTATAATTTCCGTTAATAAAACTTATACCATGCCCAACAATTACTCTATAATAGAGTTTTTGGCTAAATTTGTCATTTTAAACCATATTAAATTATGTCTTCCAACAGCTACTCTATCTCATGTTCTAAAATAGAGATATGGTAAAATTGGAAGATTGAAAAGGAATATGAGCTAGACTTGTGTCATACTCTAAAATTTGATGTTATCATTGATTCTTATATTTTCTTTCCTTTTTTATCCTATACTTTCTTAATCATTCACATTTTAAAAACATAAAAAATATTAAAAACATAAACTTGCAAATAGATTAAGTCCCTGTTTGTTGAAGTTTATAATTAGAGCAGTTTAGTCTAATTCAATTCAGTTCAATTCAATTCAGTTCAGCTCAGTTCAGTAAAATATAATTTGATCAATTCAAGTAAATTTAGACTTTTTGATTCTATTTTTCAATACATAAGTTTCACTTCAATTCAATTCAAATGAGTAAGAAATAAATTCAGACAAACAAGCTCTAATTATATGCTATTGGGAGTCTCAAATAGAAGTAAATATAGCTATTATTATTTATGCCAATAGGGGATGGGATCCTCTAAGCAACCTCTTCTACGCAAACCGTGTGCAAAATCATATACGACGTAGTTTTGTTTTTATATGGTATAGGTATGTTATGCGTTAAATTACATCTCACTATTAAATGAGGTTCACCAAGTCACTTTCAACAATTATGTTTGGGTGGTTCTAAATGCAAGTCCATTTTACTTCCGCAGGGCCAAATTAAATTTGAAATGACAATAATGTCCCCGTTAAATATTCATTATAATTCACGAAAAAATAAATTATAATTTGGACACGTGTTCAATCATTACATAGACGGGTTTATGCATTCAAGATTAGGGTTTTAGAAATATATTTATAAAAACTAATAAACGAATGAAGGGTAATTATGATATTTTCCCAATTTCATTAGACCTGCAGAAGCAAATAGGACCTGCATGTAGCAAACACCACTACTAGAATATCAAGCCATCTAAGGCAGTTCATCCTTCATGTGTTAAGGCAGAAAACAAATGCCTTCCCTGGTAGTGACTTGAATGAGAAAAATCATCTAAGGCGGTTCCTCTTCCGCCTTAGATGTTTTTGGGTTTAAGGCGTTTGTTTCCGCCTTGGATGTAGGCTTATACGCCTTGCTAAACGCTTACGAACTCGCTAGAGTGAACTTCTGTATAATATGAATTGGCTCGTTGCGAAACCGTAACTAGCAAACGCTAGTCCCAAACAAATGGTTGATTGTTATGTTACGACAGCGGCTTACGGATCGCCAGTTGAAATACTAACGACTTCGCTACATTGAAAAGCCTAGACAGGTTACGAGACTGGTTACGACTTCCAGCGTGCGGATCGCTAATATTGGTTACGATCTCGTAGGTGAACCTAGTTTGTCATATATTTATCTGCTGACGAGACTGGTTACGACAAATAGGGGCGAATCGCTCGGTCATAAGTAGCGAACTCGTTACAAGCCAAGTTAAACCAAACGAGCCAGGTTACGACAGCCACTAGCTACTCGCAGGTAACACCGTAGCGAGGTCGCAACCGAACAATTGTTTTTCATAAAAATTGTGAAAATGAAATTATAAAAATATCATAAAAGTAGTTGGTTCGAGAGATTTAACGATTTCGTAAGACAATCGCTTATGTGTGTAGTGACGATGTCGCTACAAAACTCGCTGATGTTAAACGACGTCGTTTTTGCTCTGGGTGAGCGAGAAAAAAATTTTACGTTACGAGTAAGCTAGACATTCGCCTGGCATTGGCGTGTATTGTTACGAGCTCGACAAAGATTAGATTGGAGAGGCAGAGAAGAACGAGCGATTGGGTAGCGAAGGCGCAAAAACTAAGCTCAGAAATATAATTCGGGCGATTGAAGTAGCGATAGTACAAGATGATCGCAATTATTTTAATGTTACGGGCGAGAGAAGTAACGATCTCGCAGGCAATTCGTAAGTGTCACAAAAATTATAGGATTTGAGCCATTTCCACCCATTTCCATTAAAATTGGGTT
The DNA here is from genome assembly GCA_948330725.1 of Sherardia arvensis. NCBI lineage: Eukaryota > Viridiplantae > Streptophyta > Magnoliopsida > Gentianales > Rubiaceae > Sherardia > Sherardia arvensis. The sequence goes on along the minus strand of OX415236.1, from coordinate 36,121,363 downwards.
TCATTTTAATTGTCTAAGCTGTCAATTGCAAGATGCATGGTATCAGCACAAAACATGAACATGAAACACTATCAAGCCACATTTTATAAACTTATGGAAGTAATGGAACTCAAAAGTAAATATATGCATCCATTTGACAAAAAAAGAAACTAGCTTTTATTGGGAATGTGAGGCCTAGAGATGTACCGAGATCTAATAAGGACCAAGTGTCTAGCCACTGCATCTCTACCATCCTCCAACTCCTTCTTGGTGTACGGTGCATGATTTTCCTCGATAATCTAAGAATATGAAATGTTTATTTAATACTATTGAATGCAACGTAGATAGTAATAGGTACAATAAGTAGGTTATAAGAATGCTTACGCGATGTAATTCCAAATTATCTTGAACAAGGCCAGCTACACACTCGCTTGCGTACAACATCATATAGTAACCGCACTCCCAATTTGACAATTGCTTTCGGTGCTGAAAGCGGAGAAGTATAACAAATGATTTGAAATGAAATCATAGTGGAAATAAATGAGCATTGGATTTGTACTGTCACCTGAATCTGTATAAGGTTGACCTCTTGGTCGGATTTTTTGGCTTGGTTCAATGCTATTTGGAGTTTGGATGGTTTAGGGTCTTTGCTACTACGTTTGATACCAAACGCCTCTATTTGAGTAACATAACCACCAATTCCCTTAGCTCTTCCCGGATGCTCGGCCTTCCCAAGTGCCCTACGTAGCACATCGTGTTTACCGACAGGGATTAACAAGCCTTCTTCAACTTCACGCTCGACCTCGTCCTAAAAAGGTAGTATAGTAAATGAAAAGTTATTATCGTAATCAATTGTTGTGTTTGATTGTTTGATTGTAGATACTAAAATGGAACATGGTATGGCGTAGTAGGTTAAGCGTACCACTCGATTAACCACCCTTTTTGCCTCATCACTTGAGAAAGTCCCGTCTTTTTTAATTCTACCCAAGACGAATAATTGTTGTCTACTATATGTTGTAGGGTCTTCGGCAATGACTAGCTTGTTCGCCACTTCCGCGTCCATGCCCCCATCCACTAGCTTGTTAGGAATAAAGCACTAACCGAAACAAAAATATTTGGCTAATTCGCATGACACTATTATTGCAAGATGTAGTAAGTAAACTAACCTTCGCGTCATTTTCTAACCATCGTTTCTTGAATGCCTCCCAAGTAAGGGTTACAATGTGATTGTAACGCGTACTTGGATCTTCCCCAAACCTCGTGCCCTTCGGTTTGATATAATCCTTGGCAAGGGTATATTTGTGTTCTTGATGAGCTTTTGATGCGATTTGAAGAGCCTTCTTCTTCACTTGATCATAGGATGTTGCCTCGATAATAAAGGGGCGCTACAAATGTGATCATAAAAATAGTCACACTCACAATTTTCAATTGAAATTAAAAATAACAAGTACCACACTAACCTTGCATTCCTTCCATATATCCTTTTTGATTTCGACCATCGCGCGACATCATCGTCGGGTGAAATAGCAACACCAATGTCATTAAACTTGACATGTGTTAGTATTTTGTTATTGATCCTAATCTCTAATTCGCGACAATGTGTGAGGAGTTGAGCTTCTTTCGATGCGCGAGTCACTTCTCGTTGTCTTCTAACCTCACTTGAACCGCCAACAACATTTTCCCCCCCACTTGAGTCGGAGTTAATGGAACTTAAAGGGCTCTCCATTAAGCTTCCTTTGTATATTGAAATTTGTTAATGACTAACACAATACTAATAAATCAAAGTTGTACTTTGTAGTAAAAACATTATATTTCATAATCCTAAAATTTAGGGCTAAGCAAGCTATGGAGAATTTTAAAAGAAAATCTTGATTTTCGTTCAGGACATGTTTCTGACATGATATTTAGTAATAACATGATAAATGGAGGCACCATGTACAAGAAAATCAAATTTTTAGCAAATAAGAATGAAAAAAATCGTACCTTTGGTATATGACAAAGTTGTGTCGGTAGAATTGATTATTTTGGTTGGGGATGGTCTACCTCGTTTGTCCCTCTCCTACCCATAACAAAGGATGTTACCAAATTGAACAAGAACAAATAAATATTGACATTAATTGAGAAAACCAAACCCTAAAAATGTCGTTGAGAATTTATTGCAAAACTTACCAATCTTTTGCATGCAATTAGTGGCTAGTTCCACTTTGTTTTGACACAATTGATGTGAGAAGATGTATGGGATGGGTAATGGAGATTTGATGTGAAGAAAGTTGAGGAGATTTGAGAAGATGTGCAAAAGTTTGGACTTTTGGAGATGAAACCCGTAAGAAGTGAGGATAAGATGCCAAAAGTGTTGTGTTTTTCTGTTCTATAACGTGTTTACTTTATTCTAGCTTACCTTGTTGCGAAATCGGCACTCTCTCGTTACACCTGACGTGGATATTTACGAAGTCGTTACGTGCTCATGTGATTGCCTTTTATGCTCTACTTAATCCTTCTAGCGATATCGTAACTGAAAAGCTGACATATAGTATGTTACTAGGATGTTGCGACATCGCTACAAATGAACCCACGAACCCTACTTAAGATTTTATTTTGTTTTTTTAATGCACTCATACATTTTTAAATCACGATTTAAACGAAATGATGGTATAAGACACTAATCATTCTATTTTAAGAATAATTTTCATTTGTTCCGTCGTATGCTCATGTAGAACGGGATAGGGATTTGGTCACTTAATCTGCAATTACATAATTTGAAAGAGTTTTAAGAAACGTAGTCTTTAATTGTAAGACAATAAGAAACTCTACACATCATGTGTACGCTTGAAAACGCTATCCATCGCTTACCTTTAGAGACAACAGCATAGTAGAGCTTCACACATGAACTACATATATATATATATGCACAGTTCAAGTGCATTTCATTAGAGATACTTAGTTTATTACAACTCATTTATGTGATTACAAGCACGATTATTGAATTAAACAAAGTTTCATGCACACGTTCACTCACCAACTGTCATCACTAATCATACTACCGAGTATCGCTTAATAACATTGTATGCTGATGTACTAAGATGTACTCTGCTTGACATAATGTGATGTTCGATATTTTCCAAATTGAGTATTATACTGTTTGGATATAAAATGTACATATTTAAGAATATGATATTGCGTTTAAAAATTTAAACCGAATTATTGATGTTTTACATAGAGTTATGTCATACTGCTTATGTACAAAGATGTACTCTACCTGAGTGAATATCATGATGGATATTTAACAAATATAGTATTGTACTGCATCTATATAAAATATATATATGTTAGAATGTGAAAATTGCTAATAAAAAATTAAAAAGTTTTATTTTTTAGTTACAATCTAATTAGCTTGTGTAGTAGCGAACTCGCTAGTATACACGTTACCACAGTTAAACCCTAAACCCTAAACCCACAAACCCGCAAACCCACAAACCCACATAACCCAGAAAACCAGTTGGCGACGGGGTTGCGATAGCGCTAGTTAGTAGTTCAAATAAAAAAAAGACTTTTTGGGTTACGACCTCGCTACTAATTAGAATGATTCTTCTGTAGCGATTTCGCTACTTGAACGCTTGCCTGGCGAGGCTTTTTAAGACTCGCTACTAGATACTCAGGCTTGAGCGAGATATTAACGACTTCGCAACATAGAGATGCGTGTGAACTAGCGATCTCGCAACATATAGAAGCGTATCGGCTAGCGATATCGCAAGTACTTTTACTATAAATAAAAAAAAAGGGATCGGGCTAAAATTAATTAGCCCCAAATTGAAAAACCCTTCTCCGGCGACGAAACTGTAAGTTCTCCGACAAAATGCGGCCAAAGACCAGAGGAGCTGTGCGAGGACGGGGTGGTAGAGGCTCAGACAGTGGACGGGGAAGTGGTCAGGCGGTGGGAAGTAAACGGCGTCGGACTGAGGAGCCTGCGGTTCAGCCAGAGATTCTGGTCGCCCCGCCGCCGCTTCGAGTCGCCCCGCCGCCGCCGGAAGTTCCAGAAGTCCCTGCCGCCGCTGCTGCTGCCGGAAATGATGGTGGGGAAGGGCCCAGCAGTTCCAGTGAGAAGGAGGACACTCCTGAGTTCTTCAACAACGCCGCAGAAGCTAGGTATGAGCGTTGTTCCTCTCGGAAACTTGTCAATAATAATGTGTTTGATAGTACTGTGGTGCCTTCGCTGCAACTAGATTACGTGCTAGACCATTTTAGGGCACAACATCTAGATACATTGCTTATGTTGCCTGAGCCTGTTTACCATGAGGAGGTTGTCCAATTTTATGCAAACCTAGGTTTAGAGGAAGGGGTGGAGGAAATAACTACATTGGTGCGGGGTGTTAAGTTTACGGTCGATAAGTTTAGCATCAATGAAGTTCTGAAATGTCCGTATCTGTCTCGTACCGACCTGAGGCCTACCAAAAAGGATGGTCCGTACGAGGTACATTACGAGCAGAGGTTTCCTTCTGTTAGCCCGAAGCAACCGTTGAATGCCGGTGAGATGGGTCAGAAGTGGTTTAAAAGGACTTCTGATAGGCCGGGTACAGCTAGGTTTTACCCGATCCACAGGCTTACCGAGGAGCAAAGATTAGTTTTTGAGCTAATCTGCGGTAATGTGGTCCCGTCCCTAGGGCATGCATGTGAGCCCACAGTTTGCAGTCTCATGGTGTTCTACTATATCATGGAGAAGCTTCCAATCAACCCCGGCTTCACAATTCTGACCCAAATGATGAAGATGGCCAGACACAAGAACGCCGCGCTTCCGTATGGCAATTTGATTGTAGCTCTGATCAGGAAAGCGGGTGTTTTTCCAAGAGGCCGTCCCATGCCGCTCGGCAAATACGACAAGGAGTGGCTCAAGCACAAGAGGTTAGAGTTGAAGGCCGATGGGAATTACGCGAGAAAGAAAGAAGCTGAAGAGGCAGCCAAAAGGGCAAGGGGTAGGATGGGAGTATCAGGTATGATTCTAGCTTGTTATTAACTGTAGTTGGTTCTAGTTGTTTAATTTGTTAATGTTTGGTTCTTATCAACCTTGATTTGTTTGTGTAGATGCTGTTTTTGATGCCCGTGGTAGGCTTGTGGTGTCTATGGGCCAGTTATTGAATAAGATTGAAATGGCCGAGAAAAGGGCATTTTCTAACAACGAACGGCTCGGCGAACTGATATCCAGCGGGGTAGTGGAGTGCGATCTGAGCGATGAGGAGGAGATACCTGATTTCCACACCAGATTTCCCAAGCAAAAAGACACCGCGGGTCCTAGCGAAGATTTGGCTACAGCCAGCGAGAAGGAGCCATCCGATGGGAAGCTTGTTGCTGATCATGTAAGGGATGCAGATGCGGATGATGGTGATGATGGTGATGGTGATGATGGTGACAGCGACTCTGATGCAGAAGATGACCCGGCGAGGTATGAGATGATTAGGAAAGAGAGGCTGATCGCAGAACCCGACGAGGATGTTGAACCGGGCCAAGGCAAAGAAGAGAACACCTGCATCGAGCCTGAAGCTCAACCGGCAGGCCAGAACGAGCAAGACAAGCAAGATGCTGGAGGCAGTTTGGGGGAGAAGGCCGAAGGCAGCGACAAGATGTGTGTTGATGACTTGCATGATATGTTAGTCGCACGGCTGTGATTTCGTAGTTTAGTTTGGTTTAAACATTTACTTTTTCGAATATTAACTAGTTTTTGGATTATGATCACTTGTGTACGCGTCACCAAAGATGCCGTTTTGGTTACATGAATGTGGTCAATGAATTTGACTCTTTTTAGATGTAGAATGTACAATGTTTTATAGAGTTGTCGTTACTTCAGTAAAGCAAAATCAAGTTATTTTGGTATAGTGCGTGCACCTAGCGATATCGTTTGGTCCTCGCTCCTGTTTACGTGTAACTTGCGTTATCGCTACGTGTCGTACTCAGTCAACAGAGCCAAGTTGGCGCCTAACTAGCGGACTCGCTACCTCACTAACTGAACACTAGCGATATCGCAACAAGTCGTACTCAGTCAACAGTGCCAAGTAGCGATTTCGTCACTGTCACGTTTCATGATGATTTATTAGTAACAGAACACCAACCGAAATCGCAACTAACTAGCGCCTGGTAACGAGGTCCTAACGACATCGCAACATGTCGTATTCAGTCAACAGAGCCTGGCTAGAGATTCTGTAGCGACTTCGTAACAACGAAGATTGGCACAATAAAAAAACTCAACATTGACGTGGCTTGAAGCGAGTTCGCTACATGATAATTAAGAACCCATCAAAAAAGGGTTTTTGGGTTTGGGTCTATATTGGGCGTATAAGTGTTGTTGGGCCTTAGCCTGTGTAAGTATTGGGCCTTAGCCTATGTAAGTATTGGGCCTTAGCCTTGGTGTTTCATGTTCAGTTTGCGCTGGTCGGCGACTTATCGAACCCTTGTGAAATGTAAGTGTATATAAACTGAAAAATCACCTTCTAATCAGCCGATGTGGGACAAATGTTGGCGATCTTCGTTACGATCTCGCTAGCTGTGAAACTTATTGTAGCGATCTCGCTACGAGTCGTACTCATTAGACAGAGCCTAGCTTGAGATTCTCTAGCGAGTTCTTAACGACAAAGCTTGACACACCTGGCAAACAATTGTAGCGCTTGGAGAGTAGCGACATCGCTACAGTATACGGACCCATCACGAAAAATCTTTGAAATTCCATCAGTAATTATTTTGGTTGGGGATGCCAACTTGGTCAATGAAAAGGTGTGAATGCAATCAGTAAAAACCTTTGAAATTCCATCAGTAATTAATTTATTTTGGGGGTTTGCATGGGGTGTCCATGGAAAGGTGAGAATGTCTTTACATTTTCCTTCCATTAATACCATAATGACTGCTTTTTGTCTAGGAACTCTGACAGATTTTTGAATAATAGAGCACCTCAACCCTTTAAATATCAACCCCTTCTCCATTTAGAACCTCATTAGACCCTTCATTCCCACATTCCCTTCTGCCTTCTCATATTCCTTGCCTTCTGCTTCCAATGGATGTGTCTCTATTCAGCGCCCTACCAGATGACATGATAAATCTGGTATTGATTCGTGCTGAGTTCGACTGGGTTCTTCGTCGCTACGTAAGCGGAAGAGCGACCGAGTGGGCTCGACAGTGGCTCACCGAAGCTTCTGCAGTAAGTCACACACCGTCGACCTATGTGTTGGCTGTTTTTGCAATCTGCGAAGGTGACATTCAAAGAGGCATGAATGTCATCACAACCATGAAGAGAACCGACAAACAGGGCCTCCGTCTAGCTAGGCAACGCGTCAGAAGAGGTCTGAGATACGCTTGGGGTTGGACACACTACCGCAGGTACTTCTCAGAAGCAGCAGTTAGGCCTAGGCCGATCTGCTGCATTCCGCATGCTGGCCTCAATGACTTTGTGAGGTACGATCCCTGGCTGCCCCTTGATCCGGCGGACATCACCTGTGATGCATGCAGTTGCGATCAGGAACTGCTTCATGTACTCGGTGTACGAATCATCTACTAGTATTAGTTGTTTGTTCTTTACTATGTATTTTTGCATCACCAGTTTGTTTCGATTGTAATGAAGTTGTGTTTTCCATTTTGGCACATTTACAATGAGACCTCCGAGAACACTACAATTGATCACCCTTCAATACCCACCTGTTTAGACCCTTTTAAAGTTTTTATTTTTGGAGTTAGAACAGCCAGTTCAGCCTAAATCTGTGACCCATACAGACGCCGTTGCGATATCGCTAATACGTCGCTAACACCTTTGGATAGCCTGCGAACTCGTAACATTTCAATCACCCTCACATGCACTGTACATTGAACAATGACAAATTTGACGTGCACAAAAGCGATACCGTAACATCAAACGCAATATACTACCGTCCCAGTTACGACATCTCCCACATCCTCGCCTGCTAAAAGTAGGGTTTAGCAAAGCTTACGAGATCGCAACGCTCAAACCTACAACTAACCAGATAACCTACGAATTCGCTACAGACACGTTTATATTACTACAATTGTTACGAGATCGCAACAACCAATTCAATTTAAGGCGGATACATTTTATCCGCCTTGGTCAAGCATTTTTTAACGTCAAAACCCATTTCCGCCTTTAACTGCCTCTTTCCGTCTTAAATGTAATTTTTTTTTGCTAGCTTGAAGAGGTAGCGAACTCGCTACATACCATCAAGGCGTAAAAAAACGCGCCAGGCTTAAACGCCTTAAATATGTGTCTTGCATCTACCCCTTTGTAGTAGTGCACCTTTTGTTTTTACTTATGACAAAAAAAATTCTTTTCACTGCATGAATTAAATTCTATTTTTCTACCGTAATTTCTTTTTAAAAAATTAAGTTGTGCAACATATGATTGCAATTCAATTTTTTTATAACAATTAAATTCGATATTTTGTTTTGAAGTTTTTATAGAATTTTCAGTTCGAACAAGATGTTTTATTAATAAATTCATGAAACAGAGCTCGAGTAGAATTTACTTATATTAATATAAATTTTATTATTATTATTTAAAACATAAAATGTAGATTAATTTTATAGTCAAACTTAATTTATTTATTACATTACAATATTTTATTAAATAAAATTGTTTTTAATCGACATATACATTTAAATCTATTTATTTAAAAGAATACAAATAATATATTTAAAATAATTGAGTTTGATTCACTAGTGCACAAGCATAGGTTTCTCGGCACACATTTTACGGCGTTTTGGCCAGATTTTGGCGGAACCGCCGAGTAACTGGGTTACGAACTCGTAACCTGCCGTACGCCTAGGGCAAAAATAAAAAACACGGCGTTTCACAATTAACACAAGGCGTTTTCCAAAGTGTATTAAAAATGTCAATACTAGGCGAACTCTGAACCGTGTTCGCTGATAGGCGAGTAGAGTGACGAATTCGCCAGCATTACCCGCCTGAAATAAGAAAAGTTGTTCGCCCATACATGCTAAGACGCGTTCTAGTTGCGAAATCGCCTTGTATTGACGCCAGCAGGCGTTACTGAAGAAGCGAGTTCGCCTATAGTTATGACCAGAGGCGTTTCAGTTTACGAATTCGCTTGTATTAAAATTTAGTGGGCGAATTTGGTGGCGAATTCGTAACAGTGTCGTAGCTGGGTGTATAAAAGCTGATTTTTTGCGGGAATGAAAATAAAAGAAGTAGATAAAAGAACTCTCCTTTTGCTTTGTCTCAAGTTTTGCTCACATTTTCAGGCCTTGATTTTGCCCAAGAATACAAAGGTATGAGGTTTTGATTTTTTTGTTGATTGGTTGTGGAATGGGCAAACTGTTTTTGATTAGTGTATGTGCTTGTTTATATGGATTTGTAGAGTTCTTAGGGTGCTAAATTTGTGGAATGTTTGAGTGATTATAGCAAAACCGTTGTTGATAGTATCTTGTTAAGCATGGGTCGTAGTGAAATCATGTTGGAGAATCAGCGTCTCTCACAAGGTTATACGGATTTGATTCAAGAGTTTATTGATGTTGGTTGGAAGGATTGTGTAGAAAAGAGAATGGGTGGGCTAAGATGTCCTTGCATAGATTGCCTTAACAACGCGATTTATGAGGATGTAGACGTTGTGCGCGAACATTTGGTTTGTAGAGGTTTTGATCCTACATATACAACATGGGTTTGGCATGGAGAAGGTGCAAGTCATAATGATGCAGAGTTTGATGTTAAGCTTGGGGCAGATGGATTGCATTATGATGGTTGTCTTGATGAAATGGCGGAAGACGTGGCAATGGATTGGGTAGGAAAGCCGAGCATGTTAGTGGCGGGATGTATAATGATAAAGAGACACCATTGTACAAGGGTTGCAAACATTCCGTTCTTGGTTCTACGTTGTTGTTGATGAATTTAAAGGCGCGCCATGGAATATCTGACAAGGGGATGACTGAATTGTTAGAGTTGGTGAAAGAGTTGCTACCCACTGACAACTTGTGTCCTGATCGAGTATATGTTGCTAAGAAGATATTATGTCCTATGGGAATGGAGATGCAGAAGATTCATGCATGCCCTAACGATTGTTTGTTGTACAGGGGAGATGACAAGGATAGAGATACATGCCGAGTCTGCAATGAACCTCGGTACAAGTCAAAGGTGGGGACCGTAGAGGTATGCGGCGAGAGTGTGACGCCGTCTAGATGTAAAACGCCGGCTAAAGTAGTGTATTACCTTCCGCTGGTTCCTCGACTGAAGAGGTTGTTTGCAAATCCTGAGGATGCAAAGTTGCTAACATGGCATGCGGATAGGGCTAGGGAGGACGATGACATTATTTCACATGCCTCAGATGGAGATCAGTGGAAGAAAATGGATGAGCGGTACCCTGAATTTGCTGCTGAGCCCAGGAGTGTGAGGCTAGGCTTATCCACTGATGGCATGAACCCCTTTGGTAACATGTCTAGCACCCATAGTTCTTGGCCAGTTATGGTTGTGATTTACAATCTGCCATCGTGGTTGATGATGAAACGTAAGTATGTGTTATTGTCCATGATGATATCTGGTCCTAAGCAACCGGGTAACGATATTGACGTGTACCTAGCGCCTTTGATCGAAGATTTGCAGAAATTATTCGATGTGGGTGTTCGGATACCTGATGGAAGTCGAGGTGATGAGGAGTTTAAACTGCAAGGAATGTTGTTGTGGAGTATAAATGACTTTCCTGCATTAGGTAACTTGGGGGGTTATTCAGTGAAAGGTCACTTTGCATGTCCCATATGTGAGAGCAAGACTAGTTATTGTCAATTGAAACACGGTGGTAAGCCGGTGTATCTCGGGCACAGAAGATTTCTTCCGACGGGACATCCTTGGAGGCGAGCAAAGAATTGGTTCAACGGGAGAGAAGAGCATGATTCCTCCCCAATCCCTTTAACTGGAGAGGAGGTTCTAGAAAAGGTTACTGGGATGGATCATGAATTTGGTAAGGGAAAGAAGAAGAAGGCGTCGAATGGCAATTGGAAGAAGTGTTCGATCTTCTTCAAACTAGATTACTGGAAGCATTTGGACGTACGTCACTGTCTCGATGTGATGCATATTGAGAAGAACGTATGTGAAGCACTTGTAGGTACGCTGATGAATACCCCTGGAAAGACAAAGGATGGCTTAAAAGCGCGGAAAGATCTTGTACAGCTTGGTATCCGATCGTCTCTAGCCCCTGTAGAGGAAGAAGGTAAATCTTATTTACCTCCAGCTTGTTACACTATGTCGACCGAGGAGAAGAAGCGTTACTGTAATGATTTGAAGTCTGTTAAGGTTCCAACAGGTTACTCTTTGAACATCCGTAATTGTGTTAATACCAAAGAACTGAAGCTGGCGGGATTGAAGTGACACGACTGTCATAATCTTATGCAGAAGCTGAATGTTATCGCTCTACGAGGATCATTGCCTCGTCACGTGAGGAAGGCGATATCGAAGCTATGTTACTTTTTTAAGTGCATATGTCGTAAACGAGTGAGCAGGCAGAAGGTGGATGAGTTGCAGGAAATGGTGGTGGAAGTTTTGTGTAGGATGGAGATGTACTTTCCCCCGGCCTTTTTTGACATAATGATCCACGTGATTGTCCATTTGGTGAGGGAGGTAAAATTATGTGGCCCAGTTTACTTGAGATGGATGTATCCATTTTAGCGGTACATGTCGATTTTTAAGCATTTCGTGAAGAACAGATATAGGCCTGATGCTAGTATAGTTCAACGTTATGTCGCAGAAGAGGTTATTGAGTTTTGTACCAACTATATGAAAGATGTTGCCACAGTGGGGATCCCAAATGCTAGGCACGATGGTAGAGTGGACGGGCACGGGCTCAAGCATCATAGTTTGTTTAGTCCTACCGCCGCCGACATGGATGTTGTCCATTTATATATCCTCAGAAACCACGAGGCGGTGACCCCTTATGTTGACATACACATGGATCAGATTAGAGTGTCAAATGCATGGACTGTCGGTGATGTGAGGATCCTGGAAAAGCATTGTGCCAATTTCGTTCGGTGGCTGCAAGCTCACATTCAGCAAGGGGACCATCCTGATATTGTCAAGCTGTTATGTAGAAGACCCCTCGGCACTGTTTCCTCTTTTGGTGGGTACGACATAAACGGTTATACTTTTAGAACCAAATGGTCGGATGAGAGGTCAACTAACCAAAACAGTGGTGTGGTAGTACCAGGTGAGGCAGTTCATGGATGCGAAGCATACTACGGGACGATCACCGACATCTGGGAGATTGACTTTATTAGTGCCACAATTCCAGTGTTCAAGTGTGAGTGGGTGAAAGAATGTGGCGGGGTGCGGAAAGAGGATTACGGCACAACCCTGGTGAATCGCAGTGTTCTTGGCTCTGAAGGTGATTCGTTTATCATGGCGTCTCAGGCGCACCAAGTGTTTTATGTGACGGATCCACAGGATAACCGGTGGGAGATTGTGGTGAATGGTAAGCAGGCGCTTCTTCACAATGGCAATGACGAGGATCGCAACTTTGGAACAGATATCGGGGACCTTCTGGGTTTAGAGCCTAACGAAACCTTAACTGAAGACGAGGCGAGTTTGAAACGGTATTTTGCGCGGAACGATCACACGGAGGGCATTTGGATCACCAATGCTGGAAAACCAACGAAGCGAAAGAGGAATCAACCAAAGAATATGTAAACATTAGTATGTAATTGGAAAAACCTTAAGTTTTCAGCATATACATTTGGTATGGACTGAATTAGTATTCATGTATGCTTGTAACGTGTTTCACTCATAGCATAGGCGTAAATAAAGACGACTTCTCTTGTACAAATCGCCCGTAAGCGTTACTAGAGGCGAAATCGTATCTCTATTCGCCAACCTTGAAACTACGTCGTTTTTGTAGTTTTACTTTATGCCTTGGCATTTAGGTGGTGGCGGTTCCGTAAGCCGTCTCGCCTGTTACTGGCGAGTTCGCTTCTTGAGTCGTCTGTTAGACTCTGTTGAAACAGGCGAGATTAGAAGCGAACTCGCTTCAGTTATAACACCACAAGCGAATTTTGTTGCGAGTTCGTTTCTGACTTTACATAAATAGTATTTTAGTACTAGCAACACTATAAAAGACTCTATCGACACCGGTTTAACACATGAACAATTATATGTAATTTATATCAAATTTAAACAATAAGCGCATATGAACTGTAAGCACCAAATTTTATTGAATAATGCAATCAAAACGAAAAATCGTTAAATTGTAGCAATACAATTTGAAAAAACGTCCCTAGACTACATTCACATGTCTAGGAAGAGTTGTCTCCGCCTGTCTGGTCTTCATTGTCAGGAGCAGTTTATATTTGAAGAAGGATTTTCTTAAACTTTCAAGGCACCAAAATAACTACAATTTTTTTTTTTGAAACAGGACGATATGGAGTTCGAGCTCTCAAAATATATAACGAGTCGAGTTTGAGGATACCCGTGTTCGGTCTCGACTCGACTCATTCACACGTGATGAGTCAAACTTTGCCTTCATTTTCGGGTAGTTATAAAATAAATTTGGCCTTTGGCCGATCACACTTGGAACTCACTCATCACAATAACACGACCTCGGTCTGGACCAGTATATGTATAGTGTATGTATAGTATATGTATAGTATATGTGTATATCATGCATGGTGTTTCATGGGCAGTTTGCGCGGGTCGGCGACTTATCGAACCATTTAGTTTTGGTCACATATTTAAGCTGATCAATTGGACGCTACTCCACCGATGTGGGAAAATTGATGTGACGTGGTAGCGAACTCGCCTCTGTTCAACGCCTGTGTGCCAAACGGCGTCGTATATACATGTTCTGTACTTGTGTTTTTTTAAAATCCTTCTTTCCAGAGGCGAACTCGCTTCTTTATTCGCCTCAATGCTTACGATTTCGCCTATTGTCACGCTTGCTAGGTTCTGTTCCACACGGCAGACTTGGTGGCGAGGTCGCAAGACATAAACGGTTGTAGGCGTTAGGGTAGGCGGTGTCTCTGCCGCGTTCGCCTCACCTTACGAGTTCGCCTCTTGGCACGCTTGTTAGCTTCTGTTCCACACGGCGGACTTGGTGGCGAGTTCGTGAGGCCTAAATGTTTATAGGCGGCAGAGTAGGCGAGTTCGCTGCCTTCTATCGCCTTGTGGAAATATGTGAAGCGAATTCGCTTCCATGTTCGCTTGGTAATATTATGCAATATTGTTTTCATACGAATTTTCATGTTTTATCAAGGTTAGTTGTAGTATTTGTCAAGATTGAAGTTAATTAACTTGAAATATATTTGATTGGCTAACAATAATAGTAGTCTCAAAAGAATGCAACTAAACGATGTTGCGAGTTTAAGTACAAAATCAACAAAACCGTAGTATATAATAACAAACGGTGAAATATGCTAAGCGTCATCACTGTCGTCCTCGTAACTATCACAGTCATCCTGACCACCCTCCTCTTTGCCCCCGTCTTCGTCATCTTCTTCTTCCGACGACTCTTGTACTTCCTCTTCGGACGACTATTGTACTTCCTCTTCCGACGACTCTTGCGCATCCTCATTATGGCTTTGTTCGTTTCTGAAGACAACCTTGAACATTTCGTCATTATCTTCGTCCGGAGAAAACGGGCCACCATCTGAACCAACGGGATCTTCTCCATCCTTAGCACCTTCAGGCTCGTCAAGCTGTTGTGCTTCCTCCTCTTCTGGATCCTCCTCTTCTAGTTCCGCTTCACTTTCAGGGTCATCCGCCTCCGCGTCCATTGGTGGCAAAGGCTGAACGGAAAAGTCTGGCATCCCTTCCTCGTCGCTAAGCTCAGGTTCCAAGTCTAGCATCCTGCCAAACTCCAATATCATCTCCGTTTCCTTGGCTTGTTCCAACTTCACCTGTTCTATTTCCGCTGAAAGCTGTCCCATCATCACGACCATTCGCTCACGCCATTGAAGTTCCCGTCCTGCCAAAACACATCAAATCCATTAGAATATTGTATAGGCGCAAACAAATAAATCTAATAAAATACCAAGTTTGGGTAGAATCGACTTACCCGGACTCAAAACACCACGCGCACTTGAACTCGAAGCACCATCCTTCTTCTTCTTTATGACCCCATCGGCGCCAAGTGCCAATCCCTTGTTACGCAGCCATTTCTCGGTGTAGTGCATAACTGGCTCTAGCCGACTAACCGGTCTAATACCCTTCTTCTTTATCATCGCCGTGATAAGCTGGCCATATGGGATCGTTTCATCAGACTTGTCCTTGGCACGCTTCAGCATGTACTTCACAATCGCGTACCCTGGATTGATCTTCAATCCCTCCATGATGTAATAGAACAACATCAAATTGGCAATAGTAGGCTCGCAAGGGTGACCACCTGATGGCATGACATTCGAGCATATCAACTCGAACACCAACCTCTGCTCCTGAGTGAGAACGCCAATATTGTACTTCTTCGGAGTACCTTCCACCTTGCTACGCGACTTAAAGTATTTTCTACGCATAGCAACGGGTTCTAGGGGGTTCAAACTAGACAAAGATGGGAAGTTTTGGGTGTGGTAACACTCGTAAGGACCGTTTGGATCTAACGGCCTTAAGTGGTCAACCGACACATACGGGCAACCTATCACCTCATCAGTCAAATACTTATCAACCTTAAACCTAACTCCCCTAACCATTGTCTCCCCCTCTTCGGCGTCCTTTGCAAAAGTCATATTTGCATAAAACTGTAAACACTCATCCTTATGCACCGTCTCTCTCGACATCAACATCCCTTCTAGATGCGTCGCCTTAAAATAGTCTACAATTTTACCAAACCCTAACGACTCTATCCGATCTTCATCAAAAACCCTAGCATTTAACAAGAAGCGACGAGAAAATTGTTCGTACCTAGGCTCGGCCTTTGTGCTGACGAACAGAGACGTCTCCTCATCTTCCTCAGTCGCAGGGTTACCCACCGGATTCTCGGCTGGCCCACCAGTTTCAGGCGGGTTCCTGGTGGCGGTGTGGCGGTGCGGCGACGGACTGGTGGCGGGTTGGCGTTGATGGGAGGTTCCAGAAGTATGGCCGCCGCTGCCGCCTGTAGATCCACCGGCCGGGCGATCGCGTCTCCGGCGAGGTTGAAGGTCGGCGAGTGTCTCTTCACGCATTCCGGCCGACTCCGCATCGGGTTGAGCAGTGGGGGTGGTCTTCTGGCGCTTGGGGGCTGGTGGGTTGAGGGTTTTACCGGCTGATTTTCTCCGGCCCATGGTGTTGCAGGGATTTTCCGATTGGGGGTTTAGGGTTTTGCGGGTGGAAGTTGGGGGGGTTCTGAAATCGCCACCCGCAAAACTTATTTTTGTATTTTTTTTTAAAATTAAAATACGCTGGCGAACTCGCCCCTTCCATTCGCCTGTGGATTTCACTATGAAACGAACTCGCCTGTTTGTTCGCCTATAATTTCAAGAAACTGGCGAACTCGCCTCAAATTTGTTTGTAGGCGAAGGTTGTAGCGATTTCGCTTCTGTACAATCATCAAACCCTTAACCCTAAACCCTGAACCCATGCCCGGCAACCCACACGATAAAAACCAAACCCATTTATCATCGAGATTGGGAATGACAACCTTCAATCAAGCGAGTAGTGCGTAACTCGTCTAGACTCGAGAACTATATTAACCATGTTCGAGTCGACTCGAGAACTAGCGAGTTAATAATACCATACTCAACTCGAACTCGTTATTATTTATCGAGTATCGACACTACTTGCGAGTTCGAACTCGAATTGTTTTTTTCTCTTTTTAAATAAAAATTTTACTACTTCTATACTATGAAAATTTCTAATTATATATATGTGCGTTTAAATACCTGTTCAATATTGAAATTATTAGCATCCTTAGAAATTATTAATTTAAATACCAATGCAATTAATTAGTTTATTCAATATTGAGTAGTAACAGAAAACTAGCTAGATTAGATGATTGAACTAATATAGTATAACCTAATAATATTATAAACTTGCAACTGATTATACTTACCGAGTTACGCACGAGTTTTTCGAGTCGAGCTAGATCGAGTCGTGTTTAGTCCGAGTTTTGACCGAGTCGATCTCGAATTACTCGCGTGTTGACTCAATTACCACCCCTATTCTCATCTAAAACTGGATATTTTTCGTTCATTAGCTCCCGAGATGTGTGATCGCGAAGTCGGCTCTTTAACGGGGTAACGACGTTGCCTGTATGTATAACATCATCCAGACTATGAGTAATACCACATACATTACAGAAGAACTAAATGTCTACACTTTCAGTCAGAAGTTGTCAAATACATGTATATTCGATGGTGATGAACACGTGGCTAATGTAGAAAGTCCTATTGCTCGTGTCTGCACTAGTGTAACATTTGGTTACGAACTAATGGTATTAACCCGTAGTCCCATCATATACGTATCTAAACAGTTTATGCCAAATGCTTTACAATAAACATGGATATGGATTAGAGTTAACAATTTCAGAAACCTCTTCATAGGACTATATATAACATGTCACAACAATTCTCTTTCATAACAGACGTCATCGTTGCAACCAACTCAAGTAATATTATGTGCAGATAAAATCTGATTTCATTTATAAGTTTTCATATTAAATTTTAATATTCATCAACTCATGAAACACACAATGTTAATATTAATTGCATAACAAAGTAGCAAATATTCAGAAAATAATTATTATGGGTTCATCAACTTGCTAGCTAGCGATACCGCAAGGGGTATTCGCCTCTAGCCGATGCAGGTTGCGGTATCGTAACCTGGTTAAACAGTAACCGACCAAATATACTATTCAGGCATGTTTTGTCCAACTTTACCATACTATATATATCTTTTATCCCGGATTTTGCTAACCTCTTCACCATTTTCACCATTCATTCCCATCTACCCCTCCTTCTCTCTCACCTTATCCCCCCCTCAACTTCCATCTCAAATCCTTGCATTCCAAATCCATTCTTGCCTCATTTCTTGGTGAAATCTCATCAAAACCAACCACAAACTCACCCTCAAATCTAGCACATATATTTTGTGTGAAGAACTAAACCCTATAAAGCTTGTAACCGACCAAAATCCCAAAAATCTCCTTCAACTTTGGTTGAATATTACAAATCTCGCTACTTTGTGTGTCCAAGAGCAACAAACAACTAATATCTTCTTCTACAATTAAGGTATGAGACTCAAATTTGAAGTATTATTCAAAGCACATCTTATTTAGTTACTTTTTGAGATATATTGGTTGAATGGCATGCTTGAGTAGACATTATCCATGCTTAGTCCCTATCCATAACATTTATGTTTCATGACTATGTTAAAATCAAATTTAGAAGTCATAGCTCCCTTTATTTGTTACTTTCATGTGGCATTCTAACATGTTAGCCTACCTTAGGTTCACTTTGGTTATACAATTCAACAAATCCGTTTTTTCCTTGTTTTAACTAGTCATGCTTGTGTTATTTTACTTCTACAACTCATTCAACATGGTTTTGTTGTTGTTTTACCTAGTCATAATAGTGCTAATTAGTTAAGTTACAATTTCTATCCATCCTTAGATAGAAATGGTGACCACTTCAACCACTTCAAGTGCCCAACCAAAGAAGCGAGGTAGAAACTCGAAGAAAGGCCTACAAGTCCGCTCACATTGTCGAGTTCTACAAAGAAGAATGAGAAGAGGAGAACTAACACACATAGGATTTAATGCTAAGGGTATATGCAACCGACCAAAAAAAGAACGTTCAAAATGGTCAAGTTGGTGTGGCCGAGTTGGAAGAACGTTTATTGAGATAACGGAGGATAATTGGAGAACCGTCCCATCAAAAAAGAAGGAGGAAGTTTGGGTAGAATGCCAAGTAAGTAACATTTAACCTTTCAATGATCTATCTACTCAATATTATACCTCTTCATAATATGTAGACATAATACATCCTACATATTTTGGCGTAGCGACCTTTTGAAATAGTATCTAATGACATGGAAGTGGTGAGAAAGAAGGCATTCAACATCGTCTCCAAAACTTTTCGCGAGCACAAGCATGCTCTAAGAAAAGACTACTTGTATGAGAAGGGAAAGAGGCTAGGTCAAGATCCAAGGGACCGATACAATCATATTACAACCGATGCGTGGGAGGCCTTCAAGCAAGCATCGCTTGAAAATAAGACTTCGGTGAGTCACAAACTATAACTTCGGTGACATAACCTCCTCTTATCTAATTACATTAATGATGACATGTGATACGGTATCTTCTTGTGCAAAGGGGAAATGGGACAAGAAGGTCACATCGGCGAAATCAATAACAATGCCATGGTAGGTCGGGGTATTTGGGTGTAGGTGAGAAGGAGGGGCTTAAGGAGAAGGAGGAACTAGTGAAGGAGTTGGTATTAGGGGGGATGGACGAGGCGGAAGCTCGGTATGTCGTAGTGGAAAAGGACGCCGAGGATTATACTAGACAAAAACTCTTCGTGTTGGGTCGAATTAGAGACTCGGATGGTAAGTTCACTTCGGAGGATGCCAAAAAATGTGCAAAGAGGGTGGTTAGTCTATCTATCTTACATTATCTTACTATCTATTGTAGTCTTATTTATTTTTGTTGTTGCTTTCAAATATTCTTCACAACCACTTTCACCTAGTACAACATATTAGATAATAGGAACTTCTTGAGCGCCAAAAGGAGGAGGGTACCTTTATCCCGTGTGGGAAGAAGGATGTCTTGAATGAGGCTTTTGCTCTTGGGAAGAAAAAGGAACACCCGGGAAGAGCATTAGGTGTTGGAGGTTACGCGACACAAGAAGAGGTTTTTGGGATTAAGCAAGGTTGGGGCAATCCTAAACCATCACAACTACAACGAGCTTTGAGCGAGGTGGCGGCGACAAAGGCGGAAATGAAGGATTTGAGGGAGGTGATGAAAGACATAGCACAACACACCAACTATCCCCACATCGAGAGGTTAGGAGGTACACAACCACATCTTCCACCATCATCAAAGGGTTCTCAAGCATCACCTCAAATTGTGGAGGATGAAGGTGAGAATGTGGAAATGGACGAGGAACTAGTGCCTCCTACTCCACCTTCATCACCCATCAAGTTGAATGCGGCGCATTCCATTCAAGTTGATAAGGTTAGTACAAATTTTGCTAATTTAGAACATCGTTGGTTTCTAATCTCTTTCTAAAAATAGTTGGATGATGATTTCTCTTGTGCTTTCATTTATGATAGAACCCCCCTTGCAAGCTATATGTTTCGCAAGGTACCAAATCAAAACCACTCCATGTCGCCAATGGCACATGCGATCCAAGTGCGGTGAAACACAATCGTGTTGACATCCCCGCAGGATTTTTTAGTGTTCGCATTACTGATGTTTTGATTAAACAACAAATGCTACCTGTGAAGGAGTCACCGATGGTGAGAGTTGGGGAGGCTAAAGGTTTCCTTGTTCTATGGCCAAAATGGTTGGTGCTTGATGAAAAATCCACCTCCATACCCCGTAGGAAACCACAAACTCCACAAAATCCACAAATACCCGTGCATGCCTTGCCTATAGCTAGACAAACATTAGACCCCATGCTCGTGGAGTTTATGAAAGCCCTTCCACCCTTCGTCCGAGTCTTTTATGATTTGATATCCTCGCTCGACAAGAATGCATGCTATGCCTTTCTCGGAAATGAAAGGTGCTTTACTATGACAAAGGACATCCACGTACCATGGGGGGATTTTGAATATTTCTGGAATTTCAATGAACTTCCCGCCACCATTCTTTGCCTCAATCAAATGTAAGCCATTTGTATGTGTTTCATGAGAATACTCAATTATCAAACCATATATGATTACATCCTCGTCATGATTGTCTACTACATTCACAGGTTCTTGCATCACCATGCCTATCACCGGAGCAAGCATTTCATTGGATTTTTGCATCCAATGCATTTGCAAGCTAGTATGGAGAGAAATAGGCAAAGACTTGATTACTTGAATTCTACTCTCTCCGACAAATCAAAGAAAATATGGATCGGACCATATCTCGAGAGATATACCTTACAATTTGCTCTATTACTCATGCTAAATATATTGTATTTGCTCTACTGCATTCTTTTTTATAACCATTATGCTTTCATGTGATTTGTAGTGATCATTGGAGCTTTGTTGCAATAATACCCGCTTTAAAGCAAGTATATTGGATAGACCCACTCCACCGCCCTCCATCACGAACATTCGCCGATCTCCTTGATAATGCAATTCTTCAAGTGAACGACAAAACACTCCTCGACTTCCACCTTATAAACATTCGGGTAAGATGTTGTGCTCATGCTATCACGTCCTTTCAAAAATCAACATTTGCGTTTAAAGTACCATAAGTATAGTAATGTTTTATGTTTTAAACACTTTTGTAGTCTAGGAAGCAATCATCGAACTATGAATGTGGCTATTACACAATGATCTTTGATTTGATGGTGGTGGATGGTGTTCAAAAAGACATGCTAGATCTTCTAAAGGTACGCTACACGCGTCTAATCTCATTTATATTCGTCGAGATTTCCTAATAAGCGTTATTTTCAATAATAGGTATTCGTGGATGATATCACTCCTTTCTCCTTGCAAGAACTTAACGACGGAAGAGACCAAATGGCTAAATATCTGGTCCACAACCGTGCGTTTACCATTGCAAGGCCACAGGTCCCTAACCTCCCCAAGGCATGAAAAAGTACTTAGTTGTCCATTTGCGTTTGTCTCTTTTTTTTTGGTAGGACTTGACATTGGTAACGCACTTGTGTGCTTAGGTTATGCCTCTTTAGTACTAGTATAGGGGCGTTGGATTTGAATTTGACAGGTTTATGTTGAGTCGGTATCCCGATTCATGTTTCGAAAGAAACGGGTCAAATTTTACAATAATTACACCATTCAATATTGCACATAAACGAACTCGCTAGCTGGTCCGCTTCTAGTCGAACCCAGAAGCTATTTCGCTACCTGGCACGCCTCCCACTACATAATTACAAGCGGCCACACAAGCGGTTTCGCCTATTCATTCGCCCATAAAAGCGACATCGCCTGGCTACTCGCTTGCCAGACTCTGTTGCCCCTGGCGTTCCTAAAAATGATATCGCCTCAACATTCGCCTTAACAGTCGAATTTAAACGACGAACTCGCCAGTGAATTCCCCACAAAAAATATGAGAAACGAGCTCGCCTAATATTCGCCTCTTCTGGCGGTGTGGTATCCCACTCCGCTTGTGTCCATCTGGTCTGGCTACATTTTCAGGTGGCGAGTTCGCTTTTTAGTTTCGCCACCTCCAGAAGGCGAACTCGCTTTTCTTTTTCGACCACAAGCGAGATGATACACGATACCGTAACACCATGACCATTGAGTCTTTTTTCAAATTTAATATTCCCATATATTCTGGCGAATACGCCAGCGGTCTCGCCTGCTTCACCCTAGCGAGTCTAGTTACGATCTCGCTTGTGTATTATTAGAAACAAGCGACCAACACAAGCGAGTTCGCCTTAACAGGCGATCACTGGCGGCGATATCGTATCACTCACATTTACAGACACAGGCGACCTGAGGTGGAGAATTCGTAACAGGTATACAGGGCGTTTTTTAAACGCTGCACACGGCGTTTTGAACCGCCGTGCGCAGCATGCATGTTTAAGGCGTTTTGTTAACCGCCCAGAAGAAGTGCCATTTTACGGTACAACCCATTACGGCATTTCCAAAATGCCGTGAATGGTACGAATGAACCGCCTAGAAACCTAAGTCCGTCCACTAGTGATTATTATTAATTACAATGAAAAGTTCTTAGAAAATAATCTAAATTAAATTAAAATTCATAATATAATTGATAAAAAATGTACGGTGTTAAAATGCATGTGATTTATTTAACTTTCAAGTTAAAATATTTAACTACATATTATACTATCTTCGCGTAACGCAGAGGCCAACCTACGTCGTTTATAATTTTGCGCACAGATTGCGTAGAAAATGTTGTGCAGAGAATCGATCCCGTAAAATAGAACAACTGTTGTTGGATGAGAGTAAAATAATTATAAAAATTTTAAAATTTGATATTCTATTATAGATATTGTTTTAGAGTAGAGGTTGGGATATATATATATATATTTGATAATTATTAGCGTTGCAGAAGCTTTAAGTGCTTCATATACACAGAGCCGTCCCTCGGCCCGTGCCGTGTGGGCGGTCGCACCAGGCCCCAAAACTTGAGGGGCCCTATTTTTTTTATATATATATCTATATTTCATCATAAATTTGACATTTAATCAGAAAAAATTTATAAAAATTTAAATAGAATTGAGAAATAAATTAAATTGGAGAAGAATTGAGAGTTCTAAATTGTTTATATTATGTATATACTTCGTTAAACTGAATTATAATCGGATTTTTTTTATAAAAGTTTTAAAAAATCGAGAAAATTTGAACTAGAGAAAAATTAAGGGGTACGATTTTTTTTTTTGCATTAGACCCCGAATATTACAGGGACGGCCCTGCATATACACGAACCAAAATATTAATATGAATCAAATAAAGTTCATCGTGAGTTTGAGAGATAACTATTCGCATCGGATTCCAGTCCTTCACCCATCCTTACCTTGATTTTAAAAACTGAGTAGCAGCTGACAAAATACACTGGCGCCATTGTTCGAGACCACGTACATTAACAACATTATCACGGCCGAATTCATTAACGTTAAACCTGCTATTACAGTAATTGTATGTAATATATATATTTGTAGGAACAAAGCATTTATGGCTTACAACCAGAAACCAACAATTCCCGTGATCATGATCATGATCAGTCAAATATAATGGCTTCATTTAGCTTCTTGGAACTCATGATTTCTGTTTACAATGCACAAACATTTCTCAGAATCATGTAATCTGTTTGCCAGAATTTGGTTTCTAGCTCCACCAAATCGACAGGACCAGGTAACAATATCATGTCAAATTAACATTGCCAAAATCTCGTTACTCCTACTACATAATTTTAATTGGCAAAGTATTATATGTACCTATTATATGAAGAATGTTTTCTAAAACAGAACTGTTTCTTTCAAATCAAGTAAATTTTCATTTTGTTGTAAAAAAAGAAATTTCAAATCATTCACATCAGTTAATTAAGTTAATATACATGAGAATTATTGTTTTAGCATGAAAATATTCTCAACCATACAAATGATTACATTAAATTAATTGTTTTTGTCCATTGCATCATTTCCCACCTTTTATATGATACCGATTTCATTTAATTTAATATTTATCAAGATCATCCTGACATATATTATATGAGTCACCGATTAGATAACGACACATGATATTAAAGTAATTTAGCATTGGGACATACATTCAATTTTTACCCAAACACGTATAGGCATTCATGATTAGAGTTTTAGAAATTTACTAAAAAAATCTTAACTAATCAAAACATCATAATTATAAACGTGTCATGTTTTTATTGATGTCCGATGAATGTTACACTGTACTTATTTACCAATAACATATTACATGGAGAAAAGTTTTCATTAACAGCAAATTTTATTTCCAATAATTTTCAAATATTTTCAAATTCTCTACACCCTTCTCCATAATCTCTCTCTATACATAATGTTTTCCCTATTCCTTTGAAACCCAGATGTAACACTCCTCATGTATGTTTATCTTCATCTTCTTTTTATTAAATTAAGGTAAGGTTTTCTAAATAATGGTGTGTTTATATTTAGTATGTGAGAATGTTATCGTGTTTCCATTGATGATTTAATGCTCATTTGATTAGGGTTGCCCAGGTGAACACATTTTGACAAAGTGATACATGCCGGATAATATGAGTTTCATGAAATGGATCTTAGAGTTCGAACATCAGCTAATTGTAGTTGATGAAAGTAGACAAAGATGTAGAATCAGGTGGAAACTTGTGAAGTAAAGATATTTTCCTAAAACTTAAAAGGAATAAATCATACTTATAATAAACCTTATGAAACCATGGATACCATTTTTGACTATATGAATAATCTAAAAATAAGTTTCTTCCACTACTACAAAGACCTTCATTAAAAACACTTCTTTAGGCATTTGTACTGGTTTGATTTTTTTCGCCTTCCAACTAGATTACGATATCGCAACCTTGATTCACAACTAAAAGGAAAAACGCAAAATGGCGACAACGCCCATGCATAAGACGGATATGCCTTGAATATATTTTATTCAAGGCGTTTAATTTGTTTACGCCTTTAACAAAAATTCGTGTAGCGAACTCGTAACAAAGTACATTCACCGAAAATTACGTGTTACGATATCGCAACTTCTTTCTTTTTACGTTTAACTGTATTGAGATATCATAACATTCGTTTGTTTGATTAAGCGTAATTGTCGAATGCAAGTGCGATATCGTAACATGGGACCTTGTAGCATTTTAGAAGTTCAGTCGTTGTTACGAGATCGTGACAGAGTATGCATGTTTAGTGAAAGTTAGTTACGTTATCGCTTCTCTTGTCGTTAAGTTCGTATTTGAAGATGCGCTGCATGTACGGGTCTGTCGATATTCCCAGCGAATTCATAAGACATGTCCACAATGAAGTGAAAAGCTAGCGAGTTCGTAAGTAGGGTGATAAGTGAATTGATGCTATGTAATTTTCTCAACGAGTTTGTCAAACACAATCACAAATTATAAACTTTGAATGTAATGGGTTTCTTCAAGCAGGTGATTGTTGAGTAGGAGATAGTTGTGGGCATTGCATCCAACGCTTTTAAGGCATGTGATGACCTCTCTTGTGTGTTGTTGTTAAGTTAATGTGATTGTAGCTATGTTCCATATTTGTAGAAGATTTATTGATTGAATTTGTTGGTTTCTTATGTATGTTTGTAGGTTGTAGTCGTAAGTTGTATAATACCGGGTGTAGGATTGTTGTAGAAAAGGGAGAGTTATAATCGGTGTTTAGGAAGCATAATTTCTAATATGCAACGTGAAAGAATTATTAGAGAGAATGCACGCTTGTCAAAGGAGTATCCAGATTTGGTTGACCATTTTATCGATGTGGTTCGAGGTATTCTAGGAAGAAAGACATAGGTGGGGTTAGATGTCCATGCAAGGATTGTAGGAACAATGATATATTCGAAGAAGTTGATGTTTTGCATAAGCATTTAATTTGTAGAGGTTCTGATCAATCCTATACCGAGTGGTTAAGGCACGGAGAAGGTAATTATGGAGATGAGAATATGGAGGTGGAGGTTGGAAATGACAATGAATCCTGAAGTATGAGGAATAATTAAATGACATGTGTGATGATGTTTTTATGGAATGTGGTGAGAAGCTAAGTATGCTAGAGGCAATGTAAGCATATAAGAAGACCAAGTTATAAGTTGGTGTTAGGCATTCAATATTGGGTGCGACTTTGTTGTTAATGAACTTAAAGGCAAGACATGGATTTTCGGATAAAGGAATGAATGAATTGTTGGAGTTAGTGATAGAGTTGCTTCCACTAGACAACTTGTGTCCTGATCGGGTTTATACTGCGAGGAAGATCTTATGTCCAATGGGGATGGAACTTACTAAGATCCATGCTTTCCCCAATGATTGTATGTTGTACAGAGGAGATGATTCGTAGAGGGATGATTGCAAGGTATGTGGTGAGTCGAGATGGAAAAAGAAGGAAAGTAAAGTTGAAGTTTGTGGGGAAACTGTGATACCATCGACGAAATCAAGTCCATCTAAAGTGATGTGGTACATGCCGTTTAAACCAAGATTGACGCGGTTGTTTGCTAATCTAGTTGACACTAAACTATTGACATGGCATGCCGATAGGGTTCGAGGGGGAGAAGATGTAATTTCCCACGCTTTTGATGGTGATCAGTGGAAGAAGATAGATATCATGTATCCAGAATTTGCTAATGAATCTAGGCACGAGAGATTAGGAATATCGACAGATGGAAGGAACCCATTTGGGAATATGTCAAATACACATAGTTGATGGCCAGTTATGCTTGTGATTTATAATCTCCCTTCGTGGTTGATGATGATACGTAAATATGTGTTGTTGGACACTATTATTTATGGGCCTAAGCAACCGGGTAACGATCTTGATGTTTATCTAGCACCTCTTATTGAGGAGTTGGAGTCGTTGTTTGAACTTGGGATAATGATTCCAGATGGTAGTCGAGCTGATGAGACGTTCAAACTTAAAGTCATGTAAATGTGGATAATCAATGACTTTTCAGTTCTAGAAATCTTGGAGGGTATTCTGTGAAAGGGCATTTTTCATGTCCAATATGGGAAACCAAGACTACCATTTTTCAATTAAAGCATGGAGATGAGCCATTTTATCAAAAACATAGACGGCTCTTTCCTGGAAGTCATCCGTGGAGGCGTGCCAAGAAATGATTTAACAGTAAGGAAGAGCACGGTGTAACCCCATTAACATTATCTGGCTCAGAAAATTTGCAAAAAGTATATGGCATGGACCACGTGTTAGGTAAGGGTAACAAGAAAGGACGTCAGCCGGTATCTGGAAAAAATGCTCAATTTTTTTCAAACTCCCTTATTGGGAACACTTTGTGGTATGTCACTGTCTTGATTTTATGCATATATAGAAGAACGTGTGTGAAACTTTGGCTGGGACGTAGTTGAATACCCAGGGAAAGAGTAAGGATGGCTTGAAGGCTAGAAAAGATTTAGTCCATCTTGGAGTAAGGCCTACTCTAGCACCCGTGCAAGAGGTAGTAGGTAAAACATATCTGCCGCCTGCATGCTACTCAAAGTCGTCGGAAGAGAAGGATAGTTATTGTGCAACATTGAAGTCAGTTTAGATACCTGCTAATTATGGCTCAAACATTAGTAGATGTGTATCTACCTCTAATATGAAATTGGTTGGTATGAAGTCGCACGACTTTCATAATCCGAGGCATGATTCGAATGTCATTGCACTTCGAGGTTGTCTACCCATGTTAGAAAGGAAATTGCATGACTTTCCTACTTTTTAAGCACATTTGTCGCAAAAGGTTAGTCGTTGGAAGTTGGACGAACTGCAAACAATGGTTTGTTGAGGTGTTGTACAGAATGGAGATGTATTTCCCCACTTCCTTTTTCGACATTATGGTACATGTGATAGTCCATTAGGTACAGGAGGTTAAGCTGCGTGGGCCGGTGTATTTGAGATGGATGTTTCCATTCGAGCGGTATATGAGAATTTTCAAGCATTTTGTGAAGAATCGATATCATCCTAATGCTACTAGTATAATCCAGCATTATGTTGCTGAATGGGTGATTGAATTATGCACAAACTATTTGCAGGACGTTCCTACAACAGGTCTACCAACTAGTAGACATGAGGGGCGTGTCGATGGAATTGGACGGCTGCATAAGTCAAAGTTTAACCTTTCATCCGATGAGTTATCAACTGTCCACCTGTATATATTGCGTAATCACTCAATGGTTAGTGCCTATGTTGAAGTTCACAACAATGAGCTCCAGACTAATCACATGAATTGGTCTGCTACTAGGATCTTTGAAGCTCATTGTCGAGATTTCACTAGTTGGCTAAAAAGTCATGTGCAGAATTGTGGCGAGCATCTGTCGATTGTTAAGTGAGTGTCGAGAAGACCACTTGGTACAATTACGTCTTTCACTGGTTATGACATCAATGGATACACATTTGGTACTAAGTGGTCAGGTTCTGATTCTGCCACCCAAAACAGTGGTGTTTCTCTCCCTGGAGAGTTGCCATCAGATGGGGAAAATGCAAACTATGGTACCATCACAGATATTTGGGAAATGGACTTTGTTAATGTCAAAATTACAGTTTTTAAATGCGAATGGGTTGCGCAATTAAAGGGGACGCGAATAGAAGAGTTGATAATGACTCCATTGAACCGAGAAATCACAGGCTCAAAGGATTATCCATTCATAATGGCGATACAGGATCAACAGGTGTTCTACGTTAAAGATCCAGTTGATAATCGATGGGAAACTGTGGTTGATGGAAAGAAAACGTTCGTCCATAGTGATGGTTTGTGTAAGGGCGTCGATAAAACTGCATACGATGCCATTGCTACTTTGGAATACGAAACACTAGAAGAGGATGGCGGTGTATTAGCCTGTTTCGTAAGTTGGATGGATCATGAAAAAGGAATGTGGATTACTGCTGTGGGCAAGACTTCAAAGTGAAAAAGGAAGCGTCCAAAGAAGAAAAAAAAAGTCTAAAAAGAAGTAGTCGGTGCTAATGACATTTTCTATTGAATCATAGATGCGACCCTGATTATTTGAATTTGTGCATGTATTATTGGATGCCGTCGTATATGTTTTGCCACTTTTTCATGTTTTGGATGTATTTTTGAATTTGATTAGGTATCAACCTATACCGCAAATGTATTATTAGATTGTATTAGTGTACTAACGGGATATCGTAAGCGAGACGATATCAAGTTGCAATATCGCTACCACATGGAATATCAGCAAAACTTCATATGAAATCGTAAGCTAAATCGTTTAACAAGAACCTTATATTAGTGAAATTTCCTACCAGTGATTTCTGTCACTTACGATATCGTAACACTGATTCGTAACATATAAATTGTGACATTCTCTTTTACGATATCGTTGCATACTTCGCAACTTCATGCGTGAAGGATAACGAGATCGTAGGAGTTTAATATCATAGGATCACTGCCATTGATTTATGGTGAGAAGCGAGTTCGTTTCTTGGATCGTTTCCATGCAAGATCCTTGTAGCGATTTCGCAAGCTGTTTCGTAAATATGAATTTCTGAAAATTTGCAATTACGTAACATGTATGGCGACGAGAGCAAGTTATAGTCAAACATTATACATGTTAAAACACTTCATAGAAGTTAATTTTTTGATTTTGTAGCTAGTTAAAAGTATGTACCAAACATAGAGTAATAGAATCCCTAAAATACAAAGTACATAAATTTGATTAATTATTTTACAGAAAGACTAATGCAATTTAACTAGCCCTGTCTAGGTGATGCTGGGGGTGGTGTTGTTTTAGCTAGTTGTGATGGTTGTTGAAGTGTTGGTGAGCCCCTTTGCGTTTTTCCTAACTTGCTCTCTTTTAATGTCTCAGATGAAGTGTGCAGTCCACTAAATTTAGTGCTTTACTTTTACAACCTTCTCTCACCACTTGGACGGTGTTGTTTAGGCCCTCGTAGAGCAAAACTGCTGGAACATCTGTTCAAAGAAAAAAATAAATTAAAATCAGGTCAAGTAAAATAACCGACATCGGAAGAAAAAGAAACTATATTATTTTTTTAAATAATACCACCATTGGTGGGGGATTTTATTGGCATCCCAAACCTGAGAATTGGCAAGAGCCTTGTGAGTTATAGAGTTTTAAAAAAGACAGCTTATAGCTGAAGAAGCAACTAAGCTTCCAAAAATTGAATAAATATGGCTATCTATTCATTATGGATAAATTATGGTTGAGTGTAATTCTTGCATTCAAACTCACAAAACGGGGCCCGAAAGGTTTGAATGCAAAAATAAACAATAATTATTGCCTATATATACAAAAACATTTGTGGAGCTTATATGAGCTCTTGTGTTGGCCCTTCTGGATTGTAACTTTTGCAGCAGCTCAGGCTCTGAACAGACTTCCATGATCAATCTTTTGGTGCTTCCCTGTACATCCTGAAACAGGAAACAAAACTCAGCAGTACCTTTGCTCTTGAGAGTCACAGTGAGAATCTTAAATTTGGAACTCCTAGTCTGTCAAGCTGTAAAATAGCTCTAAGTTTACTAGGCATCTCATGTTGTAATAATGTTTTTGAAACTCTCTGCTCAAGGCATAATTTAGCAATCTGATCTGCTGCACAGTTTCCTTCCCTCATGATATGAGTTAATTTATTCTGTGCAGTCAGAGACATTTCATAGCACAATGAGAAGTTAATCCAGTCTATAGATCTAGGATCTAGTATTCCTCTGACAGCACTCTGACAATCACTTTCTATCTGATAATCATTCAAAAGCATATCCCTAGCTGTCTGGAAACCCAGTTTTATTGCATGTATCTCTGCCTGACTGGGAGAGACACAAACAATATGATGCATTGCCATAAAAAGAACATGTCCATGCATATTCCTAACAACAATTCCAATACCTGTCCTGCCATCATTTTCAAATGCTGCACCCTTAGAGTTTCCTCTATGCGCAAATGGCTCCCAAGTTGAACAAGAGATAGCTCTTCCTTTTTATGCTTAAGCATGTGTTTGAAATCCTTCCAAGTGGATGGAAGCTTGTCGATTATGCTTGACACAGAAATAGATTCATCCATTTCCAATTTGTGTTGTGCGAATTGCCCAAGAATCCGAAGCAGTTCATTGTACTGCTCCATCACTGGCCTGGAGTCTGACATCCTGTAATTCATAAAATTACTGACAAGGAACTTCTTACTAGAAGCGTCCTCATCCATGTACTTTGACTCCAAAGAATTTCACAACTCCCTTGCAGATTCAACATGTTGGTATATATCAAACAGTGAATCAGACATACCATTCAAGATGTGACCGCGACATATGTAGTCATCATTTTCCCACTTGTTTCTCTTGCGTGTCTCCTCCAATGGTTCATCCTCTGGTGGTTCGGTGATCGGAGTAGACAAGACGTACACCACCTTGAGAGTGGTTAGGAGGAAGTGCATCTTTTTCTACCACCTGCGAAAGTCCACACCTACAAACTTCTCTAACTTCATAAACTTAGAAGTCATGTCACGTACAGAATCCATCATCACAATGACAACAAATTATTCTCTAAGATTGTTGGTTAAAGAGAAAGGGTATTTGTGATGTATCTGGATTTCGATAGAGTCACGTAGGCTCGCTTTCCTTAGAGAATAATTCGACCCTTATAGCCTGGGTTTCACGAATTCCCTCGCAGGATAAAACTATCGAACCTTCTTGCTTCTAAGTCTGAAACAAGAAAATGCCTTTGAACATTTTGTTTAAGGACTGTAAGTACTGTTCTGTGATCCAGTGTCTTTACATGCACCAAGGGCATGTGTATTTATAGGGAAAACCATCGGTACCAAACCACACCGTATCAGATAGGGATGAACAACTGCAGGTAACCACAGAACCTACCAAGAGGCAACTGCAGTAACCACAGAACACACCCCGATCCAATCCACAACGGTGAGTTAACTGCATGCATGCATCCAATCCAATCCAAAGGAATAACTGCATGCATACGTACGTACCAAAACAATCATCCAATCATATGACCCCAATACCAAACACGTGTTAATTGATATACGTATACATTTCTGCATTAGTATCAATGTAACACTTTATTCCGAATTAATCATACAAACATGATTATTCCAGAATTGTGAGCTCGTGGATGGGTTTATACAAGTGTGCACTCCGCACCACCAACCTTGTTATAATGTCCCGAGCTCACTAATACTCAAATCTAATTATGCTTAAATGATTGTGTTTCATAAAACACCAACACATTCCTCAGTGTTAGGTACGCCTGGCCCTTCTAATATGAATGTTGAAGATAATGAAGTATCTACTAGGGAAATGAGATTTTGAATCCAAAGATTATGCCTCATGATAATGCTAACTGTGAATTGGAATTCTGTTGGGGATGATCTTGGCCAAAGGGACACTAGGGGTTATAATGAATGATGCTAAAATTAAATCTAAGAATGTGTCTTATATGCCAAAGTATAGAATGAAGAATCTAGGAAAGATTAGTTTATGCATGATAAGAAATATTGGTTGAAAAGGCGTAAACTGGGGAAAGATTTGAGGATCAGCAGACTAGGATAGTGTTGTCTACTTTTGATGGAGATGATGTTAGAGAATGGTTAAGAAGTTGCAAGAGTTTCTTCAATTACTACCAGATTGCAGATTATCATAGGACTAAAACTATTGAAATTTTGGTTTTGATCCATCGGCCACCTAAATTTCATACGATTGGGTTTATTTGATTTCTCAGTCAATTATTATGGGATGGTTAATTTATACATATCGCATCATAAATCTATAAGCCGAAATGGTTTTTGGATAAAAAATTGTCAATTTCGGTCAAATGTTATTCCTGAATCAAATTTCTCATGTAACCTTTGATTTGAAATATCAAGGAATTTGGCCATGCATTTTGGCATCTCTGCATCTCTTGAATGGGTTTTACATCTGGGTATTGTTTCAAAGTATTGGAATCTATGGACTTGTCCAATTTGGTCTGAATCGGATCTGCGATATTTTTGCTTCCGGGTACTATTTTGGCAAACAGAAACTTAAGTTGAAGCCAAATTCCAATCATTTAAGCTCAAAGAAACAAGTTACACCCAAGAAACGAAATACAAGGATCATGCAAAGTAGGCTTTTAGAGCTGAAATCTTCAATTGAAAACTTGTTTTAAAGCTATTTTCATGGCCCTGGAGTATAGGGCGGGGTTATCAAATGGAGGAGTTCCTTCCCAGAGTCAACAACAATTTCTTGGGCCATTGTGATATTTCCAAGGGAGCTTGTGGTTACTTGGAAAGAATGGCGGTGGAGTTCAGAATAGAGTGAAACTTAGGGGGGCCAAGTTGCAATTAAAGGAAATAAAGGAGTTTCCTCCATCGTATATCTTCCCCCAATTTGTATAAACACATAAAAACTCCGGTCCTTCTGTCCCATTGCCTCTCACCGCCGCCCTAAGAAATTTTCCAGAGGAATCAACTCATTTATGCAATTTGGTGAACGTCGTTTCACTCACACATAATTTCTGCAACACACTAAGAATGTAAACTCTAGCACAGTAATAATCAGGGTCAAATCCATATAAAATGGTGTGAAATTATTGATTAACCCACTAATTAAGTTGATTTAGCAACCACGTCATAATTTGAAAGTTTGTTTGATTATAACTATAGAAAATAAAGCAATTAAAAACACAAGCAATGAAATCCAAATGAAGAAAATATATATGATGAAAGAGTCGGGTTAGACTAACTTGCTGATTTATTTATTCATAAATCATATATTCATAAATCCCAGATTTCATAAATCAACTTTATTCATAAATCATATATTCATACATAATCTATAGAGAATTCACTTATATTAATTTTAAACTCATTTATCCTAACAAATATCACCACAAAAGATAAGACTTATGTGAATGGTTGAAGTTCGAGCTGTATGTGGGCTGAGTTTGAAAATATGAACTTTATAAATTTCCATTTTTATTAAAAATGTATTATTACAACATTGTATGGCTAATAAAAATATTTTAAATTTAATATATCAACTTAACTTATGAGCTATTTATAGAAAACGATCAACCATAGAGAAGAGGATTAAGAGTTTGATAATTGTACAATTATTTTATAAAATTGTATGGTTAATACCATTATTTTAGTATAACATATCAACTTATAGGGTATTTAATTAAAAATAATTAATATTTTT
Organism: Sherardia arvensis; assembly: GCA_948330725.1. Lineage (NCBI taxonomy): Eukaryota > Viridiplantae > Streptophyta > Magnoliopsida > Gentianales > Rubiaceae > Sherardia > Sherardia arvensis. Next base: position 36,086,968 of record OX415236.1, on the reverse strand, counting down.
TAAAAGATTAAACGTTGGGGCGAGTGCCACTTAAAATTATTTCAAAGTCGATGAAAATTAGATGCTTGTACGATGTTGCAACACGTATAAGAAATGTATGAGGACGTGTCCACCCATCGCCATCGTGTCATTATTTACATGTCATCCATAAATATTATTTTACCATTCATCGTCTTATAAATATACCACCTTCCCTTTCTCACTCTCATATTATACATTTCAATCATATCTCAGGCCGACTCAACTCGGCGAGGTAGATAATCTATCTCGCCGAACTTATCTCTTCTTAATAAGGTAATTGCCCCATCCCACGCTCTAATTGATCACTCATCCTAATCCACAAACCTCCCACGCTCTAATCGATCACTCATCCTATCTACGAATCTAGCCATATCTTATTAACGGGTGGCAGATCATCGGGTTTCATAGATTGCAGGCTAGACACCAACAGCCATGATTTTTGGTCAGATGGATTTTGCAATAGATCGCAACACACCAGCAGCCATTTGTTTTGGTCAGATGGATTTTGCACCTCCAGCTGTATACTGGAGGAGGTGCGTTTTGGATTAGGGTATGTAACTCTAAATTTTGGTGGATGTTTTAATTTTTGATTATTTTTTGTCAATGTTGAATCGATTGTGTTTAATATTTTTCATAATAGGATATTGGATCTAAATTTTGGTGATGTGTTAATTTTTTATTATTTTTTATCGATGTTGAATCGATTGTGTTTGATGTTTTTCATAATAGGATATTGAATGCGTTATTGAATGATCGCGGATTTATCTTTTACTCAGATGATAAATCGGACTATGGTTGATGTTTTTTACGGTAGGATGTATATGTTAATACTTAACACATGTGATATAAAAAAAACTTTTATTGATGTTCTCTAACCATCAACTCAAATTAAAACTTTTACATTTTTGAACTTTTTTCCTGTAAAAAAAACATCATTACTGTAATAATAATTTCTTTGGCTGAATGATAATCCTGTTTTACCTAGTTTATAGATTAGTCCCCATTTGAATTTGATCGAGTAAGGAATTAAGCGAAAAGCTGAGTTGGCCCGAATAACTTGTTGGTTTGAGAGATTAAACTTTCGATCAAGAACTCTTTTCGATTAAAATGAGAGATAACTAAAACCATCTGTTTTTGTTTCCCTGGAAATTATTCTGTTGGGTCGCTGTTTAATCACTTACATGCATGCATCATATATAGAAGATCTGATGTTCCCTAGATATATATACATATTCTTTACATGTACCTATCAATTTATAGAAAAAAATGTTTATGAATTTCTACTATACAACAATATGCCTAACTAATAATGTTGAAGCTCTGAGAGTACTCAAACATTCCGCTTTCTCCAGGAACCATGGCCCGATTGATCTGCAGGAAGTTGATTTGTGACGGGTTTCTAATCTCAAGAAGCTCGTCGGGATTCTAAACCACCTCAAGCTCTTGATTTCCTGGTTGTTAACAACAAAGTACACAAATGCTTTCTTGAAAAGCAGTAGGAGATGATCATAAGTGCTTAAGATCTCTCCCTCTCCCACTTTCATGCATGTATTTGTGTATTTTGTTGTTGGCAATCAGGAAATTATGAGCTTGAGCGGGGTTTAGAATCGCAACGAGCTCCTTGAGAGTAGAAACCCGACGCAGGTCAGCTTCCTCAAGGAGCCTCTTCATAGACGCAGCGTGACACTCCAGCGCCATATTTAATTTTCCCTTGTCTTTTTCATCAAGGACTCGATCAGCCATCTGCTCCTGCAAAAGAACCATTTCAGCCGATAATCTTTCCTCCTCTCCGTAGATTCTTAAGTTGAGCTGATTGATTAAGGAGAACTGGTCCATAGATACGATAACCGGGCCAACTTCAACTCCAGAAAGCATCTCCCTGAAAGACTCGTCGTTTTGAAGCCCCGCTAGGTGGTGGACGAGACGTATGAAGAAGGAAGCTCTGCAACCCGTGGTCCACACAAGTGAGCCGTCGGTGAAGGAGGACCATGGAGGGGCGAAGTAAGGGGAGACATGGCGCCTTGCCACTCTCTTGGTTAGCCGGTTCGAGTTGGTTTGGAAGTGGTCGACGAATATCTCGTTCAATTTTATGAGATATTCGTCGCTTTGATGTTCTTCATGCTTCATGTTCATCGTGGAGTTATCAAGAATGTAATAGTTTACAGCCATTTTCGATCAAGTTGGTGTGTCTATTTCATGGCAAATCATCTCTCCTTTATATAGAGTAGAGATGAGGGAGGTTAATAGTATGTTTTAACTTTTAATATAATAAAAGGGTAATAATATGTTTCTCGTATTATAAATTTCAATTTCATCTTCCATGAATTGAATTCTTTTATCATCCCATCACCGCTACTCTTCTTACTCTTGTCCAGCCACACCGATAAATAAAAATCAACTGAAAAAATGTCATGGAAAAATTGTAAATATAATAGCATTCATCTCTGCTACCTTGTGAAAATGTAAAATTTAAAGATTCAAATACATGAAAAAAACTCAACATTCAGGTAATTGTTCTAAGACATTAAAATAAAATAAAAAATCAATCTAGTAGTGATAATGTATATATCTCAGAAAATTTAGAGATGAAACTCACTATTTTTCAACTTAATTTTGTATTATTTCTCCTGCTCATCAGATTTGCATGATTGAAAACTCTATATGGAGAATATGACTTGGATTACTTTAAAATTGGAGAAAAAATTAATATAATAGTTGTTTGTGTGTTTGGCTGCAAATTAACATAACGGTTGTTTGTGTGTTTGGTTACAAAGTTTAGTTTTGCTAGTTAGCCCTTATTCTTATTTGAGTATTTCTTGACCGAACTAATTAAACCAAATTAAAAATTAATGTTTTGAAAATTAGTAATGAGTTTTGCCATAAAATTATTATAATTATTATATATAAAACAAATAAAAGTGAATTGGTCTTATCATCAACATAATACGTTCTTCAACTTTCAAGCACTTCAACAATTAAATGTATTAGGGTTAAAGTAAATAATGTAATTTTGAGATCTTTATCCGCATTGAATTCTAATATTTTACCCCTCCTAAGTCCTAACCTTATCCTAAAAAATGAGTAGTTGATAAAATACACCGCCATTGTTCAATTTCACCACATTAAGAATTTATCTATGGCCGAATTCATTGACGTCAAGCCCAAGACTCGAGAAAGAAATTCAGGAGGTACCCTGGGCTGACATGGCGAGATCAGAGCGAAAGGGTGGACTTGGAATCAGAGATATAAAGGCAACAAACCCGGCAGTGTTGAGCAAAAAAGCATAGATGCAGCTTACAAATTTTTCATCCCTGGTACAGAGGGTCTTTAAAAATAAGTACTACCCGAATTACACAATAGTGGAGGCCGCAAAAGGTAGAAGTTCGTCTGGTGCTTTGAGTGGCATCTGTAAAGGTGTTCATGTGATAAAACTGGGATACAGGAAACTTGTTATCAAAATGACAACACTGTGAGTATCACATAAGACCCTTGGCTACCAAAAGCGCCGAACTTTAGGCTCCGGAAGCCGGACCGAGTACCAGGTGAGCTCACAAGAGTCCCACACCTGATTGATGAGGATATGGGCAGCTGGAAGACTAATTTGATCCACTCCAGTTTTAGCGTTGAGGACGCAGCAGACATACTCGAAATTCAGTTTTGAGACCTGACCGGTGTTGATAAATGGGCTTGACATCTCGGTATGAATGGGAGGTTTACGGTCAAATCGATGTACTACACTTTGAAGACTGATCACCAATCTCCATAATACCTAAACCAGCAGACATCATCCCAGACCATGACGAGGGGTTTTGGCCGAAATTGTGGAAATTTAGGGTTCCGGCACGGACAAAGCATTGCGCTTGGAGGATATGCCTTGACTCTTTACCTACTGCAGAAAATCTAAGAAAGAGAAAAATGCAAGTGGCTTTGAACTATCAGCTTTGTGATGAAGATGGAGGCACATTGCAGCATTTAAAAAAATGCACCTATGCTGCTAGGATATGAGTATGGCACTTGCTTGGACCTGGGGATACAATTGCAGCAAGCGAGAGGAACAGAAGATATGGGTGGTTTCGTCAGTTATTAACGGATATAAAAGAGTGCAAACAAGAGCTGATCCTTGCAACCTGTGACACGATATGGTTTCAAAGAAATTGCAAGTTTTTCCAAGGAAAAAGCCTAACAGCGGAGCAGAACGCGGCATCTATGGTAGCATCACTGCAAAACTTCTCAAAGGCAAACCAATGGCCGGAGAAGGTGTCGACAGCTCTCAATCTAGGAAGTATCCTACGGTCACCGCCAGAAAGAAGGAGTGTCCTTTTTTAGACCGGACTACACCATGGCACAATAGGACTTGGCATTCTAGCATGCGATGAGAACGAATCACTCCTGGGAGCGATTGCATACAAAGTCGCGGATGTGCATGATGTTTGTTTGCAGAGGCCTCGACTCTTCCGGAGGCTCTGAAATTGGCATGGAGGTTAAGGTGGCGAGAATGACCAATAATAGGGATTGATACTAATGGTTCATGGGGATCTGGAAATTCCATCAAAGTGCACTACCTCAGTCCAAGAAATAAGAGCCGAATTCACTTCAGCAGGAATAGCATGAACACACTAGGTACCAAGGTAAGAGAATTCGAATGAGCATTTGATAGCTAGATTTGCTAAGGATGACAATTTTGATTCGTTTGAGTGGGGCTCTATTCCAAATTTGTTTTTGTCAAACGTTGTTAGACGTTTTTCATTACGTTGAGATGATATAAACGTTTTACTTTCTAAAAAAATAAAAATTGGATGAAAAATTAACTTAACATTTGTCCACGTGTTTGGTGCAAATATGCATAATGCGTAATATTTTGATATGGTGGTAAAATTTTGCAGTGCAACATTACTTTTACATTCCGTATTTTTATTTAAAATATTTGATATATCCTTATTTATGATAATGATATTTACTTTCGAATAAATATTGAGAATATTAATGTAATTTCATGAATACATACGAACTGATACTAGATGAATAAGTACTAGATGAATAAGTAAATATTGGAGTGTTTCATGTAACAATGCCCATTAAATTCAACTAAATATCTATGCATGCTCTTCTTCAACGAAATACAATTATTTATTTAAAACTTCATAATAACCATCAAAATATAATTTTATATTGAAGTAAATATTGATAAAACAAAGTTCAGGTCCTGATTTCTAAAGTTATATCTTACTGAACTAAAATGTATCGAAAGAAATTAAAATTTAGTAATATGTGAATTAAACAAAGTTCAGCTTCTAATTTGAGTATTTGAACTAAAGGAACCGAACTTAAAATGAATGTTTTAAAAATTAGTAATGAATTTTTCTGAATTTCATTGAATTATTATTATTTTTTATTATTTATCATTAAATTGAACAAAAACAGGCGAACCGATCTTATCATCAAGAAGAACTGGGTCTTCAACTTGTAAGTACTTCAACATTAATAGGGTTTAAGTAAATAATATAATTTTGTGATATCATCCGCGTCGAATTCCAGCGTTTTGTTTTATTCCACCTGATTATCAATAATATCACGGCCGTATTCATGGACGTGAATCCTTCAATATATAGTAATGGAATACAGGACAAATATATTTCACGTGGGGGACCGATATGGCTTCAGTTAGCTTCTTGGGACTCGGAATTTAGATTTACAAGGGTATATAAAATTTTAATTTGCTCAGAATTATGCGATTCCTATTTATTACTCTAGTTTTAATTTATTTTTAGAAGTAACTCGAGTGCAGAGTACTGTACCACCGAAACCAGAGCTAGCTATCAGTGTTTTATCAAAAAAAAGGAAAAAATGCTACAATATTTTGTCATTCCTAACATCATGTTATTATGTTAATAATATCAGAGGCAACACAATACTTAGTAATCATAATACAAATATATACTATATGTCATGATTCATGAATATGATTGTTCAAATTTTTAAATGATAAAATTAGTTTGATCAGATAGAAGAATTACAGACATGATTTACCACCATCAAATTAAAGGAGACATATATTAAGCCTTCGGGAACGAACAATATGTTGGATTTGAAGTTTCAGGTCAAATAGATGGGAGGTTAACAATTAACGCATTGGATCGTGTTGTAGTGCTTGATGAAACATCGATCGTTGGCCATGACGAACACAAAGGGATGAAATTTAGAATATTATGGTTAAAGACACTAGGTAATAGAATATATTGATTTAATTTAAAGATATGATCTTGTATTGCTGTAAAATATATTCATTCCTAATTTAGACTAGTCTAGTTTAGAACTCTTGTATTATATATTGTACACTCTCATATCAATGAAATCATTCTGAATTTCACATTCACATGGTATCAGCTTTGGTTATCGATCTCCAAAATTTTTGCCAAAATTCTTGTTAGATGCCCCTAAACCCTAACTTGCAAACCCTAGCCGTCAAGCTCTAGGTGTCCCCGTAAACCCTAGCCGCCGACCGTGCTTGGTGTTTTTTCCGATCAAATCCTAGCATCTCTGCCGTGCCTTAGGTGTCTCCGATCCAAATCCTAGGCATCTCGGCCGTGCTCTAGGTGTTCCGATCAAAACCCTAGACCTCCATTCAAGGTGTCTCGCTCTTCCGTTGCTCGCACTCGCTGCTTCGTCCCGTTTTTCCGGCCAACTTCATGGATTCCGGGAAGACCCTCACCTACGCCACCATGATCCATATGTTGCCGATCAAACTCGGATCCGGCAATTTCATGGCTTGGCATTCACAGGTTCAAACACTCTTCGAGTCGACAGTACTTTTCGGTTATCTTGATGGTTCACTAGTCAAGCCGTCGTCGCTGCTCCGGCTGGGTCAAACTCCTCCACCGCCGATGCTGATGCTGCCTTGAAGTCTCCCATCGATCCAGTCGCGTCGTCGGACTCGGGTCTCACGCCGGATTCCTGGACCGCACAAGACAAGCTTGTCCAGGTTCTTCTCCGATCTTCCCTCATCGATAACTCCGTCATGGAGGTCATCGGCTGCTCGACCGCCGCCGCCATGTGGGAGGCTCTGCTCGCCGCGTATGACAACGTCTCCGATGCTCGTGAGATCCAACTTCACGACGAGCTCCACTCGGCACGCCGTGGTTCCACTACCATCATGGAATATCACCGCCGTTTTAAGCTTATAACGAATGGGCTCGCTGCCATTGGTACACCGGTGGAAAACAGGGACAAAGTATTGCAGTTTCTCCGGGGTCTCGGCGCCGGATTCGACACCTTTGTTACGGTTCAGTTTGCATCGTCGCCTCTCCCGCTCTATGCCGAGATCGTCGTTAGGGCTCGCAGTCATGAGATTTTGATGTCTACTGGTGGTTATGGTTCTTCACCGGCGCCGGAAACACTCCCAGTCGTGTTTGCTGTGTCGACTCAACAAGGGTTTGCTAACCCTAGCCAGGCGCGTGGGCAGCACGCGCCGCCGTCTGGCGCGTCGGCTGCCACGCGCGGCCGTTCTGGCGGTGGCTCCTCTGGTGGCAGGTCTGGTGGTCAATCCTCTGGTGGTGGTCAGTTTTCTGGTGGTCGCAATCGTCGTGGTCGCAAGAAGTGGAACCCTAAATGCCAGCTCTGTGAAGAATTCGGTCACACTGCCAAAACATGCACGAACCCCCATCGAGTGTCCAATCTTGCTGATGCATTTCAGTCCAATGTGTCTCTCGACAACTCCTCTGACTGGTATCTAGACTCTGGTGCAACCAATCATAGGGCAACCACATCTTCTGGTCTGGACAACATTGCTCCTTATCACGGTAATCGTTCTGTTGCTCTTACTAATGGTAGACCTGTTAATATTACTCATATTGGTCATCGTCGGTTTTCTCATAATTTTTATGTATCTGATGTGCTGGTAGTTGTGGATACTATGAAAAACCTTCTCTCCATTAGTAAACTGACCAGGGACTTGAAATTTGTGATCTCTTTTGATGAAAATATGTTTGTTATTCAGACAAAGGTCACAAAGGAAATCGTGGGTCGAGGTCGCTGTGAGAATGGTCTGTATGTGTTGGAGCAGGGTGCTGTTGCTTTTGTTGCTTACATTCAAGCGAATAAACATAGGGCGTCTTTCGACATATGGCATGCCAGGCTGGGCCATACTTCCCTATCTATTATTTCCTTATTAAATAAGTTGAACCTAGTTGAGGTTGTTTCCTTTTTGCCTAAACCCTCTTTATGTTCTTCATGTGAACGAGCTAAGGGTAAACGACTTTCATTTATGGAAAATCCCAGACGGGCTGACTCTTTACTTGCTTTGGTATACTATGATTTGTGGAGTCCTGCTCCTTTTTTATCAGAGAGTGGTTTTTCATATTATGCTATCTTTGTTGATGATTTCTCTCGCTTTACTTTTTTTTATCCGTTGAAGCGGAAGTCAGACTTTTTTGAGACATTTGTGCGGTTTCAGAATTTGGTTGAGAATCAGTTTTCCTGCTTTATAAAAATCTTTCAAAGCGATGGAGGCACTGAATTCACAAATTCGGGTCTGCGGGCTCACTTTTAAGACAAAAGGATTTTTCATAAAATTTCTTGTCCTGCTACACCTGAGCAAAATGGTATAGCCGAACGGAAACATAGGCACATTACGGAGATGGGACTTTCGATGCTCATGCACTCTCAGCTACCATCATCTTACTGGGATGTTGCTTTTGCTACTGCAGTCTATACCATCAATCTTCTTCCAACACCGGTGCTTCGCAATGTCTCACCCCACTTTCTGGTCTATGGTCGTCATCCTGATTACTCTAATTTTCACTCTTTTGGGTGTAGAGTTTATCCTTATACCCGACCTTTTGCACCTCATAAACTCGCGCCAAGATGTGTTCCTAGCATCTTCATTGGGTACAGTGCTCAGTATAAGGGTTTCCGTTGTCTTGACCCCTCATCCAAGAAGGTCTACCTCACTCGCCATGCTCGATTTGATGAGACCTCTTTTCCATCTGCTACAGATTCGCCTACTGCTGCTGATGTTGCTCCTAACACCTTGGATGTTTCGGTTTTTATGGATTTGGTTGATTCTGTTTCAGCCACAGACTCGCCTCCAGCACCGTTGGTCGACACGGTTTCGGCACAGTCTCCTGCTGAGACTCCAGTTTCTTCTCCTGTCTTATCGGCCAGTTCCTCACCGGCCTCTACTTCACTGCCTTCGTCTCCACCAGTTTCTCCTCCTTCCACGGTTTCTCCGGATCCGTCGCCCTCTCCTCCGCGACGCTTGACTACTCGGTTGCAAACTGGTAGTCTTACAGCAAATCGTAGATTTGGAGATTATGAGATGACTGGATTTCTTGCTGCCTTGCTTGCTGAGACTGAGCCACGGGGATTTCACTCGGCTATGAAGGATCCTTGTTGGATTTCGGCTATGGATGAGGAAATGCAAACTCTTCGCCAACAACACACTTGGGATCTGGTACCGCGTTCTGCTGATGAAAATGTTGTTGGTTCCAAATGGGTCTACATGATCAAGCATCATCCTGATGGCTCTGTTGATGGATACAAGGCTCGTCTTGTGGCTCAAGGGTTTACTCAGCTCCCTGGTTTTGACTTCACTCATACCTTTAGTCCTGTTGTCAAAGCTTCTACTGTTCGCATCATCCTTGCTTTGGTTGTGACGTTTTCATGGCCGCTTAATCAGCTGGATGTTAAGAATGTGTTTCTCAATGGCGTTCTGGATGAGCCGATCTACATGGAACAACCTGCTGGTTACTCTGATCCGGTTCATTCGGATTCTGTCTATCGTCTTCGAAAAGCCATTTATGGGCTTAAGCAGGCTCCTCGGGTTTGGTTTCAGCGGTTTAGCTCCTTGTGCTTTTGGGGTTCAAGTGCTGCTTAACAGACACTTCCTTATTTGTGTTCTCTCGTGGATCGACTGTGCTCTATCTGTTGGTGTATGTTGACGACATTATCCTTACCAGCAATGATCCTGCTCTTATCCGCAAGTTTGTTGCTCGTGTTGATGCTGAGTTTGCTGTTAAGGATCTTGGTTCCCTTCATTACTTTCTAGGAATTGAGGTTGCTCGCTCTTCAGCTGGGCTGTTTTTGCGTCAGGCTAAGTATGCTATGGAGGTTCTTCAGCGAGCTGGTATGACCGATGCTACTTCTGTCTCTACTCCATTTATTCCGGGTTCGCAGCTTGTCATCTCTTATGGTCCTGCTTTTTCAAATCCCAAACTTTATCACTCTCTCGTTGGTGTGCTGCAGTACTTGACGATTACTCGCCCTAATTTGTCTTATGCGGTTAATTATATCAGTCAGTTTTTGCAGTCTCCCACTGATGATCACTTTCAGGCGGTTACTCGCATTTTGCGCTATGTTCGTGGGATGCTTCACTATGGACTGATATTTCGTCCTTCGCATGTTGGTCTTCCTGTTCTTGGCTACTCCGATTCTGATTGGGCTCGTTGTCTTGAGACTCGCCGCTCCACCTATGGCTATGCTATTTTCCTTGGTGGCAATCTTGTTTCTTGGAGTGCTAAGAAGCAGCATATTGTATCTCGTTCAAGCTGTGAATCTGAATATCGTGCTATGGCGAACACTGCTGCTGAACTTGCTTGGCTGTGTCAACTTCTCCGTGAACTTCGGGTTCCTCAATCCTCCACTCCGCTTCTGCTTTGTGATAACAGAAGCGCGATCTTCTTGGCTCAAAATCCGATAGCTCATAAGCGGGCCAAACATATTGACATTGACTATCACTTTGTTCGTGAGCTTGTTTCCTCTAAAAAGTTTCGGGTGAGTCATGTCCCGTCTGCTCTTCAAGTGGCTAATGTCTTCACCAAAGGCCTGTCTCATCCACTTTTCGAGCTGTTACGTTCCAAGCTTTGCGTCTCGTCGAATCCGACGCTTCGTTTGAGGGGGGATAGTAGAATATCTTGATTTAATTTAAAGATATTCTTGTATTGTTGTAGAATATATTCATTTCTATTTTAGAGTAGTCTAGTTTAGGACTCTTGTATTATATATTATACACTCTCGTATCAATGAAATCATTCTGAATTTCATATTCACACTAGGAATAAACAGGTAGTGAGATGGACACGGTGGCAAAAGATTTAGGGTTTAATCGGAGGGTGATGATAGACCACCATGTGACTAATACCATTTAAGAAATAAAATTCAAAGTTAAAATAGTTACTTATCATAAATGAGATAAATTTATAAACCCTATTTAACTCATGCATGTTGTATACTACGCGTTGCAAGATTTTTTAGTCATCCAAGTTGCGATGCTGGGCTTCTAGCTTGCTCATTCAACAATTTTCAATATTAGAGAATGCAAGTTTGCGACATTGGATGAGAAATCGGAGGTCTCCCTGAATATGGCGCAGACACGCAAAGAGGGCCTCGGCGTCATGAAACTCCAATATTAGCGGTCCAAGGCCTTCCCAAGATAACTGTTAGTAAATCCGGACACCAACCTGTCAGTTGTTCCGAAGAGGGGACAGGGTGTAGGTAGGAATCTGACCCGGACCCTCGACCCTAAAGAAGAAGGTTAAGGCTGGATTAGTAACTTGAAGGAAGGGAAGAAGGAAAGAGGAAAGAGGAAAAAGGAAATAGAAAAATGAAAAAGAAGAACATTTCATTAGAAGAATAAAAATAAAAAAGTTATTACAAGTACAAGGCAAGTATAGAGGAGAGAAGATCTATCACTAAATTCTTTCTTTTTTTTGCTGTTGTTAGGATAATTATCGCCATTGGAGCTCTTTTCTCCATCCTAAATCTCATCCGCTTCCGAGCTCTTTTCATCGAAATAAGGATGGGGGAGGTCCGGGCTTTATCTTGGACGGTGGTCTCTGGTAGTGTGACATCATAGCATCCGGGAAAGGGGGACCTCGGCGTCCATGTCCCGAGGGTTGAAAAGCCCTTGGTAGAATCCATATACATTGCAGTATTTGATGAAGTCATCATCTTCTGGCATGTCTTCTCAGGAAGGGAGAGGAGGAGGAAGCTTCCTGGGCAGACGAACCAAATCTTGCGACCACTCGGGAACTTCTTGGGTAGTCAGGCTGCCAGTTTGAAAGGCCTTCCATAAGGCAAGGAATAGACCCTCCAGTCCACCCTTGTGAACAGTGTTGAGGCATGGAGATGCTAAGCGCCTTGTGAACAGTGTTTGGATTGTACCAAGTGGCTTTGAACTGGCTCCAGACTTCAGGAGGGAACCACCCTCGGACCTCCATGTAGGTATCGTAGCATTTGATTAGGGTGCCCCAGGTGAACACATTCTGACGGAGTGATGCACGACGGATAGCATGGATTTTATAAAACATATCATAGGGTTCGAACGTGGTGAAAATGGCTAATTGTAGTTGATATATGTAGAAAAAGATGTAAAATCGGCTGGAAACTTGTAAAGTAACAATATTTCCTTCCACGTGACATTTCGGGGTCCGTCAAACGCCGCACCTGTCGGCAAGTTTGAGTCGCTTGCACTTGAAAATTACGATTTTCGTTGCAAAGAATTTATGTATCAATTCTCTGAATAATTCTCCATAAGAGATTACATTATATATTACCTAAGAAAAAGTAAGTCTAAAGAGAAATATAATTCCCTCTATTTTCCTATTATAATAAGAGAATAACATTCATCAGTATGATCAGATGTAACCCTTATCAGGTATCAATAAGAATAGGGTACGTGTACAATAGAAATGTTTTTATTACTTAATACATATTTTTGTAAATTTCTAAAACCCTAACTTGAATACCTTAACATGTCTGGGTATGATTGAACACGTGAACCAATTATAAATAACTTTAAGATGACATTTCGCTATCTAATTGATGCCTGATACATGTCTATATCAAGATGATCCTGATAAATATTAATATATTATAATAATGATAAAGACTTAAAATGAATAAATGATACTTAAAATAAACGTCCTAAAACCATGGATACCATTTTTAGATTATATGAATAATCTAAAGTAGTTACTTCTCATTCCTCATCACTGATGTGCCATGTATATACTCTAAGTTTTAGCACATTTGAGCTTGCTTTTGAGCACTATTTTGGTACTTAGTGTAGGGTTTTAAAGTCAATTAGTTGTTCAATGCTCTATGGTTAAAACTTGTAAAATCCTATATAAAGTACATTTTTTTTGGAAGCTCTTGATGGAATGAATAGAAGTGGTAGAAGGCCACCTTTCCTTGGTGGTAAAAGTTGCCCAGAAAAGTGTCGCATAATCCCAGAAAAGCGTCGCTGGAGTTTGAAGGAACCGTCACTCGTGCCCAGAAAAGCGTCGCTTGAGCATGAAGGAAGTGTCGTTGCTGCCCAGAAGCGTCGCCAAAGTACTGACAGAAGAAAGCGTCGCTAAAAAGTGTCGCAAAGCCAGCGGCCCCCTTGCCTCCTTGAGCTGAATTTTGGGGCTATAAATAACCCCTTATCTTCTCCCTTTGGAGGACGGCCACCATGATGTAGAACCCTAGCTCTTCATCTTCTTTTCCATTTTCTTTGCTTTTAATTCAATTAGATTAGTAATTTGATTCCATGAACTTTAGTCTAGTCTAGTTTAATCCTTGGGAGCATTTGAATTCACTTTCCCTTGAAACTTTGAGGGCCTTGTATGCTCGAACATTGGGTTTTGATTATCATTTGATGAACTTGAATTTTATGCATGAATGTTGTTCAATCTTGCTTAATTTGTTATGGGCTTTATATTTTATATCAATTGCATGCTTCATAGTCATTAATTAGGTTAGATGGGTTAGAGTAACTTGGTGTGATGACGATGGTAATCTAGTGTAATGGTATTGTAATCTCTAGTGTTAGATTAATGACTATGGAAGGGTTGGGTGATGATAAATTCTTCCCTTGTAGTGTGATTGTAATTTGTAGCTAAGGAATGCCATGATAATTGAAAGTTGCTATTTATGAGAATCTTATGATGAATGATGAACCAATTATGTGTGTAGGTCGTGATTCAACGCTTTCGTTGATTTACCTTATGTGTGATTGTGCAATAGGGTCGAGGGTTCTCTCTAGCGTATGATTGATAACAACAAGTAGCTATATTTGTGGGTAGAACGTTATCATTTACTCCAATATCATTAAGTAGCAAAGTAGGAGTCGAGACATATATGCCATCATCGTCTTGGTTCTTGCTAGTTATCAAATATCTTATTTGTATGCTCTCATTTTCGCGGGTGTGTGAGTAAGTTTGTCGCTCTCTAATCTTAATATCATTGTTGAGTTATCTATGATGCTGTCATCTAGGTGAATCTACAATGAGAGCTTTTGAGTGGTGTTATCATCTTCTCTAGCTACATTCGAGAGAATAGGATGCTTTCATCCTTGACAAATGGTCTAAACTTCCTTGTAATTGCATTTGCCCGGTGATAAGTCGATAGTTAGAAAGTGAAGTCATTTGCCTCCCAAGGCCTCATAATCCCAGTATCTTCCCCTTAGCTTAGCTAATGATAGTTTAATTTTGCTTTCGTAGTGTAATAAAAACCAACTTCAAAACCCCCCTTGTTTACATCGCTTTCTATATAATATGTAAGTATGCTTATTTTCTACTTTAAAACACTCTTACAAGTCCCTTCTCCTTGTGGTTCGACCCCTACTCCCCACTATCTACTCTCTAGTAGTTAAAAGTTGTAGGTGATTTATATATAGTATTTTGATCTCACGGAGTCCCATTTAACAACGTGGGAAATCGCTTGTCAATCACAGAGTCCTCCAATTTAGAATTAGATGACTGTTCCTCACAACAAAGCTAAAAAATCAGTAGTTGACAATATACACCGCCATTGTTCAATTCCACCACATTAAGAATTCATCTATGGCCGAATTCATTGACTTCAAGCCCAAGACTCTAGAAAAAATCCATTGGGTGCCCTGGGCTGACATGACGAGATCAAATCACAAGGGTGGACTTGGATTCAGGGATTTTATGGCAACAAACCTGGCAGTGTTGAGCGAACAAGGATGGAGGTAGCTTACAAATCCGTCATCCCTGCTAACAAGGGTCTTTAAAGATAAGTACTACCCCAATTCAACAATACTGGAGGCCGCAAAAGGGAGAAGTCCGTCTGGTGCTTGGAGTGGTATCTGTAAATGTGTTCATGTGATAAAACTGGGATACAGGAAACTTGTTATCAAAATGGCAGAACTGTGAGTATCACACAAGACCCTTGGCTACCAAAAGCGCCGAACTTTAGGTTCTTGGAGTCGGACCGAGTACCAGGTGAGCTAACAAGAGTTCTGCACCTGATTAATAAGGACGTGAGCAGGTGAAAGACTAATTTGAACCACTCCAGCTTCAGCGTTGAGGACACAGGAAACATACTCGAAATCCAGTTTTAAGGCCTGACTGGTGCTGATATATGGGTTTAGCATTACGGTCTGTATAGGAGGTTTACGGTCAAAGTACTAAACTTTGAAGACTGATCACCGATCCCCATACTACCTAAACTAGCAAGACATCATCCTAGACCTAGGCGAAGGGTTTTGGCTGAAATTGTGGAATTTTAGGGTTCCGGCACGGGCAAAGCATTGCGCTTGGAGGATATGTCTTGACTCTTTACCTACTGCAGAAAATAAAAGAAAGAGAACAATGCGAGTGACTCTGAACTTACAGCTATGTGATGAAGATGGAAGCACGTTGAAGCATTTGCTTTTTTTTCAATGCACCTATGCTACTAGGATATGGAACTTGTTTGGACTTGAGGATACAATTGCAGCAAGTAAGAGGAGCAGAAGAGATGGGTGATTTCGTCAGTTGTTAATGGATATAGAGGAGTGCAAACAAGAGATGATCCTTGCAACCTGTGACGCGATGTGGTTTCAAGGAAATTACAAGGTTTTCCAAGGAAAAATCCTAACAGCGGAGCAGAATGCGGCATCTGTGGTAGCATCACTGCAAAGCTTCTCAAATGCAAACAAATGGCCGGAGAAGGTGTCGACAACTCTCAATCTAAGAAGTGTCCTACCGCCACCGCTAGAAGGAAGGCGCGTCCTTTTTTTTTACGCTGGACTGAACCATGGTACAACAGGACTTGGCATTCTAGCATGCGATGAGAACTGATCATTCCTGAGAGCGATTGCATATGATGTGCATGATGTCTTGTTTGAAGAGGCCTCGACTCTTCCGGAGGCTGTGAAATTTGCACGGAAGTTAAGGTGGCAGGAAATAGCAATAATAGGGGATGCTTTGAACTGGATACTAATGGTTCATGGGGATCTGGACATTCCAGCGAATTGCACTACCTTGCTCTAAGAAATAAGAGCCAAATTCACTTCATTAGGAATAGCAAGGCCACATTGGGTACCAAGGCAGGAGAATTCGGATGCGCATTTGACAGTTAGATTTGCTAAGGATGGCGATTTTGATTATTTTGAAGGGGACTCTATTCCAGATTTTCTTTTGTCAAATGTTGCTGGATGTTTTCCATTCGTTTGAGATGATATAAACTTTTTACTTTCTAAATAAATTATAAAAATTGGATGAAAAATTAACGTAAAAATGGTTCATGTGTTTGGCGCAAATATGCATAAAACGTAATATTTTGATGAGAAAGTCTCTGGAGAGACCGTCTATATTATAGACCAAACATTAAATAGTAATGGTGTTGTAAAATAAAACAAGGAGGCCCTTAATTGCAATTTACTTAAAATAGCTACAATTCACGGGCACTATTCACTGGTCCGTTACTATTCACTGTGACATACTATTCACTGATCTGTCTCTATTCACCGGACTGCACTATTCACTGATCCGTCACTATTCACTAGGTTGCACCATTCACTAGGTGACCCGCGTTATGATCTCTGCATTTGTTTCTACAAGAAAAATGAATATTTTAGCACATAACATCCACATTATAGTCTCAAACATGAACACGAACATCTAAACATGCTACCCTAACCAATTTTCACACACCAAACCTCACATCTGGTCATTCATACCTCAAACAGACCAGAACATTGGGATTTTAGCACATAAGATCCACATTATAGGCACAAACATGAACATGTACATCTACACATGTTACCCTAACCAATTTTCACACACCAAACCCCAAATCTGGCCATTCATGCCTCAAACAGACCGAAATATGGGGATTTTAATACATAAGGTCCACATTATAGGCAGAAACATGAACATCTAAACATGCTACCCTAGCCAATTTTCACACACCAACCCTCACATCTGGCCATTCATTCCTCAAACAGACCAGAACATTGGGTTTTAAGCACATAAGGTCCACATTATAGGCAGAAACATGAACATGAACATCTAAACATGCTAACGCCAATTTTTCACACACCAAACCTCACATCTGTCCATTCATGCCTCAAACCAATCAGAACATGGGGTTTTAAGCACATAAGGTCCACATTATAGTCCCAAACATAAACACAAACCTCTAAACATGCTACCCTAGCTAATTTTCACAAACCAAACCTCAAATCTGGCCATTGACGCCTCAAACAGATCAGAACATGGGGTTTTAAGCACGTAAGGTCCACATTATAGGCAGGAACATGAACATGAACATCTAAACATGATACCCTATCCAATTTTCACACACCAAACCTCAAATCTGGCCATTCATGCCTCAAACAGACCGGAACATGGAGATTTTGACACATAAGGTCCACATCATATGCAGAAACATGAACATGAACATCTAACAAATCAAATCAAATCATCTAAACATCTAAACATGAACATGAACACTATGACGCTCAGATCTACAACACAGAATACTAACAAATCAAAAACAAAAAACAAAATCCGCGAACAAATCGACAAAGAAGACCAAATTAAAGAGATCAAGAACCTTACTTGCTATTTCGCACGCTTGAATTAACATATGAATTGGAAAACTGCATAGATGGAAGAGATTAGGTTTTGGATTTGGGGGAGAGGAATTGGGAGCTGCGGTTCTGGAGAAATCAAAAAGTGGGGAGAGAGAATGAAAATTTCTTATTTATATCAATCATATTTCACAAAATTGCAAAAAGACCCCCGCGTATTTAGTTTCTTTTCAACCAAGCCCTCGCACATTTTTTTCCTTTTTCTTCAGTCCCGTCTATAATCTGGACGCTCTCTTTTGAGATTTCTATAATTTGATATGGTGGTATAATTTTGACTAAAGTGCAAATATTAGACCAAACAGCAAACATTGGTCAAAATACCCAATTTCTAGACCCAACATTCAAAGTGCTCAATTTCTAGTACCCTACTTTCTAAAAATACCCAATTTCTAGACCTTGGTTAATTTTTTCCGTTGGTTCAGTTAGTTTGAGGGGTATTTTAGTAATTTACCTTCTAAAAAAATCATACTTCACTTTTTTTCGTATATCCCGCATGAAAATCACCAATTCCTCTTTCGCTCTGCAACTCACAAGCGTCCGACATAGGGGTACTGTGCCAACCCATAAAATTGATCCGACCCGGCCCGGATTTTTTGTCCCGAACTCAGACTTTTAGTATTACGGGCCGGATCCCGGACAACACTTTTTCAATTTTTGGGTTTGACTTTCCGGGTTTGACTTTCCGGATTCTAGGTCGGTTTGGGTCAAACCCGGTTTTTCCCGGGTCAACCCAGTTATTTTTTGTGGAGATACGAAGAAAAAATGGGAAATATGATTTTTTAGAATATAAATTACTAAAATACCCCTCAAACTAACTGAACTAATGGAAGAAATAAATCAAGATCTAGAAATTGGGTGTTTTTAGAATGTAGGGTACTAGAAATTGAGCATTTTGAATATTGGGTTTATAAATAAGATATTTTAACCAATGTTTGGTTTAGTTTTTGCAGTTTAATCTATAATTTTGCTCCTATGCATGCTACTGATCATGCATGCACGCATCTCGGCATATGATATAACATAAATAACACGTATAATTAACTTCAACTAAATTTCTATGCATGCTCTCCTACAACGGAGCACAATTGTTTATTTAAAATATAAATAATACCGCAAATGAACCCTAATAAAATGAGAACTAAATATCTGTCGTCGCTTCAATTAAAATTTTCAATACAATGTTATTACGTAACTATAATGTTACATGTATTGAAAAAAATTTATAGCTACTCTGATTGAAAATAAAATATAATTCTAATTTAAAATAATTTATAATGCATCATAACGTGTATTATAAAATTACTTTTGATTCAAAGTCTTTTATTAAAAATATTTGATAATAACCATCAAAATGTTCTTTTGTAAATCAAACAAAGATAATTTTATATTGAGGTAAATACATATTTGAAACAAAGTTCAAATTCTGTTTTTCTGAAATTATTTCTTACTGAACTAAACTATATTGAAAGAAAATAGAATTTAAGCAATATGTGAATTACACAAAGTACAGCTTAGCTAGTTAGTCTTAATTTTCATTTGAGTATTTCTACTCTGAACCGAACAAAAAATTAATGTTTCTAGAAAAATAGTAATGAATTTTTCTAAATTTCATTAAATTATTACTATTATTAAATTGAACCGATAAAGGTGAACCGATCTTATTATCCGATTCATGTGAATTATCTACCCTAAAATTTGAGTAGTAGACAAAATTACACCGCCATTGTAATTCCACCGCTTTAAGAATAATATCACACGGCCGAATTAATTGACGTCAAGCATGCAATTTTATAGTAGTAATGGAATACAGGACGTGGGGGACCGATGGCTTCAGTTACCTTCTTGGGACTCAGAAGGCCATATAAAATTTTATTTTGCTCAGAATCATGTGATTCCTATTTATTACTCTAGTTTAAATTTATTTGTAGAAGTAATTCGAGTGCAAGAGTACTGCACTGCACCACCATAACCAGGGCCGGACTACCAGTGTTTTATAAATTAAAAAAAATGCTACCTTAGTAATCATAATGCAAATTAACACTATATGTCATGAATAGTTGGATTTGAAGTTTCAGGTCAAATATAGGTGGAAGATAGGAGGTTAACAATTAACAATGAACCCAAAAGGATTAAATTTAGAGTATTCGGTTCACTAGGAATTAAGAGTTAGAGAGGTGAACATAGCTGCAAAATTATTAGGATTTAATTGAAAGAAGATGATCGACCATGATGTGACTGATACAAATGGTTTGAAGGAATATGATCAAACCATTGCCGTGTCCATAAGAAATCTCCGCCGGCCGCTCATTCAAAGAAGTTCATCAATTAACATGAGATCCGCGCGATCTGGACCAGAAACGAGCAGAAACAAATTAGAAAACGAAAAAGGTAAAAAGGGTAAATGGAGGCGAAAACGATGTCGTTTTTACTTATAAGGGGGAAAGGAGAAAAATATAAGTGAAACAACTTCGTTTCATTTACATAGAGGTAGGGGTGTTCAAAAAATGGAACCTGTACTTCCGGATTTTTGTATAGCCAGGTACCCGCACACGCAAGTTGTTTAAAATGTGGCCCGTGGTCCCGGAATTACCGGGTATCCATACAATCGAGTACCCCAATTATACGGGTCGGGTAATCGGGTACCCTATCTATTTAATTACTTATAAAAAGTGTTATAGATTACATTTAATTATTCAATAATAAATATAATTTATCAATATAAAAGTCCAAAACTAAGTAAATATTAACTAATATGAAAATATCAATAGAATTATGAAATAATCATCATTGAAGGCAAGTTAATGGATGTACACCGGTGCGGTGTGGGATGTGGTTGTGTACCTGTGTTGAAGTAGTAGTATTAAAGCAAAAGACTAAGTAGTTGGAGAGGTGTACAGGAAACCAAAGAGTCTAATTAGAATTCATTAGTATTTAATTTTTTATTACGTCAATATTAAAAGATAAAATTATAATTATAATTATAATTAATTAAACACATACATATTATACCGGGTATCCAGGTACCCGGAAATGGCATTTATGTGACCGAAACCCGGACCCGATAATTTGCGAAATTCACGGGTCGGGTACCCATCCCTAAAATATAACAAAGTACCCGGTTATTTTATGTCAGGTAGACCAGTCAACGGGTCAGGTAGCTCGGGCCGAATATTTTTGAACACCCCCTAATTGAGGGGTTAAATGTCAATGCTTTGAAAATATTGAGGATTTTAATGTGAAATTTATGAAAATACCGTTAAAAGTGATAAATTTGACTAAAAGTGAAAAAATAAAAATCCTTCTTATATGTATGGTATAAGAAGAAAGACTATACAACCTCTTCTTTCTTAATGGACCAGTTTAAATGTTTTACCTTCAATGAGTGAAATATGTTTTGTGGAAAATTACTAAATTCTTTTCATATGAAATTTTCTAAGAAGACCTGTAAAAAATGTTGAAAACATTAGATAGGTACAATAATGTTTTGATTATAGGTCTCAAAGCCAAAAAATATTACTGTTATTTTTAGCCAGTTTCTCGTATGTATAATTGCTGGCCAAGTGAATTTTAAGAAATGTTCTCACTTGAACGCCAAATTATACCCTACAACGGGTGTACATACACCCAGGTCCATTTATATAAATTAATTAAATAATTTAACTTTAGTAAAATTCAGATTTTAGAAAACTGAACAATTTCACTTTCACGTATCTATTTTCACTCTTTCAATCCTACTAAAATTATCATTATCCTTAAACTTTTCAAACACTTTTTTATCATTATCCTTTTTTTTGTAATTTTGTATAAATCCTTATATATTTTTAGATAAGGTAACATTGTTACATAATTCTTAATCATGTTTACCTCTTCATTAATTTCCAGGACATATTATTTGTACTTATCTATTTACATAATCATTTAACCTTTACCCTTTTTTCATGCAATAATTTTGCTTCATCGCTGTATCTATTTACATATTTATATTGTCATTTATTTCACATTTTTTTGTTTTTTTATAAATGAATTTTCTGGATTAATTGTTAATATTTACATATTTATATTGCCATTTATTTCATATTTTTTAATTTTTTATAAATGAATTTTCTGAATTAATTATCCATTGATATGCACACATAGTACAATTTAAATGCACAACTAGTGAATTTTAAATGCACATTTATTTGTAAATTTAAGATAAATCTGTAAAGATGAAATAAACTCTTTATTTTATGATGAACATCAAGTACATTCGAAATGCACGTAACATATAAGTTAAATGCACATTCAGTTAATAACAAATGCACATTTACAAATGCACATAGATGTTTATACAATAATTTAATATGCAATTTAACTTCTAAAAGTTAGAATAACCCCTAAGTTCCTTAACCCTCGCCATGACCTTCTTCTCTCTACTTTTGTTCTTTCTCCTATACATATAGTGATGGATCGTCAATTTTCGATGTGTTTCTTTCATAATGCATACGAATGAATAGTATATAACATATTTAAGGCGCGTCCCTTCTTCCTAATATGATGCCTTCTTCTTCTTTTTCTTCTTCTTCTTCTTCAATTTCAACTTCAATTCTTCAATAACTTTCAAGAAAACAAAATAGATAAAAATAATTAAAACGTACATGCAATTCATCATATCATGCACATTTATCCTTTTTGAAATACACATTGCATGATGACAAAATGCACATATCTTTAAACGAGAATGCACAAATATTAAAATAAAAATGCACAATCTTTATTAAACAAATCATATCAACAAAATTAACAAAAATCATGTACATATCGTAAACCAAATCTAAATACACATTATTTATTTAAAACATACTCAAGAAAAAGAAATGCACATGCATATTTATTCTAACCATTTATTGAAATTGAATATGTCATGTATCAAAAAATTGCTTTCGTTAGAGTGACAAATTTTTCGAAGAAACCTCCCGCCTTCGAAAAAGAAAAGAGAAGAACCCTCCCACTTTCAGTTTTGACAAATTCCCGATTCTAAATGATTTGCGGAACCACAAGGTATATATATAAAACTAAAAATTAAAATTGCTATATTTTAGGATGCAGTTAAATACGTGGGAGAAGTTGAATACGTGGGAGAAGAATGTTGATTAACCAAGGTAACTGATTAAACGTGGGAACCATTTACTGAATTTCATAATTAAGATTAAAAATTGCATATTTAATCATTTTACATAAAAGGGCCTGGGGATACGTATCCCCAGGGTATAGTATACTAACTGTCAATTCTTATACCATACCAGTGATACCACATGTGTATGTACATCCACCTTTAGTATGTATTTTACCTTAATAATTATGCATTCTATTAATAGCAATTTACATATACTATTTATAGAAATTATAAGTAAAAAGATTGACAATGCACAATTATGTACATCAAAATGCACATATATAAATGTTAGAATGCACCTGGGGATACATACCCCAGGTGTATGGTATAATTTGCCAAATTATACCCTACAACGGGTGTACATACACACATGCCCCTTTATGTAAATTAATTAAATAATTTAATTTTAGTGAAATTCAGATTTTAGAAAACTGCTCACTTGAATACTAACTGCTCACTTGAATACTCTTAGAGCAAGTCCAACAGCTTTGCTATAATAGCAAATTTGCTCAAATATGAAGAATTTGAGCCTTTTTTGAATTCCAACAGATTCTCCATCCCATTCTCCATAATAGAAAAATTGAAGAGAGAGAAGGTTTGTTTCTCCAAATTTAGAGAATGAGGGAGAAGATTTGAAGAACAAAATTTAATGCAACTTGCATTGCTTTTTGTTATTTCATTCATTAATTGTTTCTCTTCAATAATTTTAAATGATAATATCTCAAAATAATTACAATAAAATTTTATTAAAAATACATATTCTAAAAATATGCATAAAGACGATTGTAATAAGATCTCATATGACTATTTTTACATGTACATATCTATTGATATTTAATAATCAAAATAATCTATTTTTCAATATAAATTTACTAAATTTTAAGTTAATAAATATATTTATTTTGACGTTTGTTTATAAGTTATAACGTCTAAACTAAAATTTTCTCTTGGCAAATATTTTATTTTAATGATTGAAACCAAATAACTTGTAATAAATAATTAAAAAGAGATGAGTCTAATTATTCATAATACTATTGTAATTCGTAATGTGTTATTTTTATAAAATATATTTTTATAATTTTATATTATGGAGTAAGTAATATCAAATATGAAATGTTATTATAACTTTTATTATAAATTTATTATTTGTTTGTTCATTATTATCTGAACTTATTAAATATGTGACTTTAAAAATAGAAGAAAATTGGATAAAATGTAGTATTAAATGTTAGTAATAAATTTTAGGGAATGAAAAATGAAGAACCTGTTGGAGTTGGGGCAAAAAAATATAGGGAATATTAAGTTTGCTTCCCTATTATGGAGAATGTGAATGAAGAAACTGTTGGACTTGCTCTTATAAGGTATACTCTCATAAAATTTTGGCCGTCGAAATAATAGTGGTTATTTAGCGACATGTCCTTCCTTTTGATATTATAAATTATTTTGTATCATATATCCAGTAAGAGTCTTTGATTGTTGTATCATCCATGAGGGATTTTCTAGGGTAATTATTTAAGGAAACAAAATCTGTAAATAATAACTTTTTATTGTGTTTGGTAATGATTTATTGTCATTCCTTTGCCCATAATGGTTTACAAGAATCACCCCTACCCTGTGAGATGGATTCCCCACTTCCAACATTTCGTTAAAAAAACTCTACATATTTCTCACACTAAAACCCCGTATTTCTCAAAATATTCTAAATATATAAAGAAAAATAATCCATGTGAAATATAATTAGACAGACTATATGTAATTTTTCGAAAAAACTAGAAGTAAATCTGCCTGTGACTAATTTCTACTTTATATAGAGAGATTTTCTTGTAGAAAATTACACGTGATTTGAATAGCTTGTAAGTTTATTCATGTAAGTAAATTGATCAATTTTAATTTATGCCGTGTAAGACATATACACAACTTTTCTTGTTAAAAATTGCACATATGGTGAATAGTTTGCTTAATGGTTTTGGTAATGCAAATAATCATTCTTAATTAGATATATTGGCCGCATATAAGACTTTGCCTTTCTTAGATTTTAAGTCTTGCATGTTCCTTCTTGCACTGAAATAATTTGTTTTATATTTTTAATTTGCAACTATGCACCAAACTAGATATTATCAATCAAAGACAGAAAAATATTACTCACACACCATTATATGTGCAACGATGCTTGATGCACCCTAAACATGGTTCATGGCAATATACATATATGGATGTTCTTGAGATTAGAAACCTCCGGTCTTTACCGGCCTCTTGGAGTTCTTAGGCTCCAGTGTGGGAGCGTGATTGGAAGCCTGATTGCCTTTGTTTGCCACACTTTCCTTGATCGCATGATCATGCTTATAAGGCACATTCCATTTAGAGTAAAGTTTAATATAAAATATACCACACTTTAATTTTTATTCTTCCTCTTCATTTTCACCCACAAATGACATCTTATTCAAATGAGAACCATAACGTGAAGTACCATGCTCAGAGATGTGACAGAGATCCATAATCTGATATTTGCACGGATGATCCTCTGTTTCTTGTGGTGCAACTACTAAACTTTTTATGGGAATTAGGGCAAGTCTGGATGACTTTCAATGACCAACAGGGCTGGCAATAAATGAAAAGAAATTACCGGTGTTTTTTTCTTCTGTAATGGCTGAATAGGAAAAATCTATTTCTGCAACTATTCTAAATGTGGCTAGAGGTGAATTTCCCTTGAAATAATTGGGCTTGCTTCTAACCACATGCAGATGGGATAAAACAACTTGTTTAATCCTTCTTGATTAAATCAGAGCACAAATTGCAACTTGGAGTAGCATGCATATATCTCATGCGTGGCATTTTTGTGGGGCAAAAATGATGGAAGGTTCTTCACACCAGCAGCTTGGGATGCATTGTGCAGATGCAAAAACAATGAGTGGTAACTTTGAGACTTATCAGTCTGTAATATGGGCTCTTTAAGCAAGAACTTATTGGATATCCATATGAAAAAAATACGATCTATGGATACGCTAGTTAATTACATGCCTATTACCTACGTGAAAGGATTGACAACCCTACTAAACAATCACAGTTGGATTTGGAAGGTTTTGGTGAGACTCTAAGATTTAATGGGAAAAAAACTTGTTGCATGTTACGGTCGCAATGTGCGTCCTTGATGATCCGTCGCGATGGCACGATGAGGAGTACCTGCTAAGAATCAAGGAACTCTCAATCAGGGCGGGGCGGCTTATTGCCGTTCCCGCTCCGATGCTAAAGTCAGTAGACTGTTCGGAGAGTTAGGATGTGGTTGATTGTGTTTAGTAAACTTACCTCTCTCTTGTGAGAAAGGGATATATATATGGTGCAGGCAATTGACCCGATCTGATCAGACCGCGCCGTTAGGCGGTCTGGAAAGATTCTTCTGTCAGGTCAGGTAAAGCTGCCGTCTGCGGTCGGGTCTGGCCCGATCGTCATGCAGGATGAGGGGTCGGGATGAGTCATGCCTGATGGTGAGATGCCCGACCCTAACAAGTCCCCCCAAGTCCGAGCGCGGAGCAACGGTTCGCGTGATGGACTGTACCTGGGTTTCTGTGATCCGTGCGACAGTGAGCCGTCAGATATTAACTGCATGTCCGCCACGTGACATCACTTTTTCGAAGGGATGCGTGTAAATTTAGCCTTTGTAACTGTGCAACTTTTGTAACTGCAATTATTACTTTAACTGCTCGCATAACTCCCCCCCTTTCTTCATTCAAATACGAAACTGCTCCTCATTTCTGCCTTCTTCATCTTATTCTCGAATTTATTGCTCACAACTTTAGATATTCTGCACACGCCTCCTTTCTGCCTTTGTTTTGTTTTCTTCCACCTCTGTAGCGTTTTGCCTGTTCTGATCATGGCCGACATCCCTGTCTCCGGCGCGTTTTGCCAGATTACGGATGAAGAAGCGGCTGAGTTCATTCAGATCTGCCGCGACACCGAGGGCCTCCAGATCGCGGATCTGGCCAAGTCAATTGTTCGACCCAAACCCAGCGACACCATCAACGCTGCCCCGGCGGGCAAAGTTCCTGTTTACTATGAGCATCTAGCTCGTTGCAGCGTCAGGTTCCCTCTTACTCCTTTCTGCCAACCCATTCTGTCTTACTTTGACATGACTCTGGGCTTGATGACGCCCAACGCTGTGCGCAACATTATTGGCTTCGAGACCCTGTGCGGTGCTCGCGGGGTTGTTCCCTCCGTCACCCTGTTCCGGGTGTTCTTCTACACCGGCGGTGGCGGCGATGACGACGGTTGGGGCCACATCAAAGTTCGCCCCAAAGCCGACCTGCACATCTTGACCGGCATGCCCAAAACGACCAACTGGAAGGTAAAGTTCATGTTTGTTGATGAAGATGTCGTGTATGGGCCCGCCGCCTCTCGCCCAAGGCAATCTGTCGGTGATCCAGATACGCGCGGCCGCGCTCCAGATGGCGTATCCCAGAATCGCTTGGCCGCCTCCATCAGGGCTCTGAAGGAGAAACCGGAGAGGTGGGATGTCTTGAAGTTGGATGAAAGGTTGCGGGATTCCGGCCTGCCTCACCGTCGCGTGCTTCCTGCCATCCAGGATGAGCCTGTTGTCATCCCAGATGATGATAAACCCGTCCGGGACGAGGGCAACGGCCCCCCAAATGTTGATCTCTTCAGCCCTCCTGCCGCTCTGGCACTCGCTCCGATTGGTCGCCCTGATAAAGGTATGTCAGATCCCACTTGGCCCTCTCTTTCATCCTTTTTGAGCATTGTCATGACCTTTTGCTCTTGCCTCAAATGTATCTTCTTCATGTTGTATGTGTTTCAACAGATATGGCTCGCCGCCGACCAACCATTGACGTGACAAAGTTCGTCCGTCCCTCGCAGCACAGGAGGTTGGAGGACAGTGCTGGCCCGAACCAGTCCACTCAGTCGCATGGTCAATCCTTTCAAACCGGACAAGATGGCAATGCTGAAGGTTCCTCGCTTCCCTATCAGGATACGGGGTCGTCAAGGGGTTTGCTGAAGCCTGACTAGCTGTTCCAGATGGGGGTCGGCGGTCGCGAGAATGTCTCGTCCCGACCCCAAGTGCCCGAGAAGCTGAAGAGCAGCACTGAACCAACTGGTCCGCAGCATGGTGAGAGGGCCCCTCCGCACGCTGGTGGCTTTCAAACTGACAAGGGTAAAACCAACTCCTCCACCGTCTTCCTCAACTCGCCCGCCGGTCGTTTAGAATATCTCAAGGAGGTGATGCCCCTTGACCATTTCAGGGCTTGGGTGAAGAATCCGGCGCTAAACCTTCATGGGGTCAGGACTGCCACGAACAATCTGATTTCGTCTGTTTTTGATGTAAGCTTCATCTTCTTGTCTCTCCTTTCATGCTTAACTTCCTCTCCCGACTCTATCCTCCTAACTGTTGTATTGTTAGGGCGCTTGCTCATCCCTCGCCGTCATCTCCGACTTCAGCACCTTGTGCTTGGCGCATGAGGCTGACAAGAAAATGCATCACGCCACCCTCATCGAGCTCGGAGACGTGAAGAGGCAGTTGGCCATCGCCGATGCCGAGATAGTCCAGCTTCAAGAGGAGGCCAAGGCCAAAGCAGATGCTGATGCTGAGTGGTCACCTGATGACTGGATGGAATCCGAGCAGGCGCTGAAGAAGCAGCTGGACGCTGTCAACGCTCAACTAGCGTCTGCCATCTCGGACGGTGAGGAACTGAAAATAGCCAAGGAGACCAGCGACGCTGCTCTACTAGATGCCCAGATATCTACCACCGAGCTGCAAAAACGCCTAGATGAAGCTGTTGGGAAAGCTGATCAGATGGACAAGATATCTGGTGAACTGGCCAATCTTCAGGCTCGCTTTGCCGAGTCCGAAAGTCAACTGAAGAAGGCGCTGGAGGATAAGGCTAGCCTCGCCATTGACTATCAGTCTGTGCTGACCGCCGGCGTGCGTGAGATGTTTGCCAAGGTGGCTCGATCGGAGCGCGCCGTCGCGCGCACTTCTACTTTCCTTCGACGGGCTTATGCGCTGGATAACGTGTATGAAGACTCTGCTGCCTATGCCACTGCTCTTTCTGAGCTCACCGATGCCTTTGTTGGCTATGGCTTCCCTGAGTACTTTTCTACATTGACCGGTGAGATGACTCCGGCCGAGCTTGCCGCATGGGAGCCAGATGTTGCAGTTCCACCTGTTATGGTCGATGGTGAAGTTGTCGCCGAAGAAGGGCTGGTGAAGGACTTGGAGGATGCTGGGAACAATGTCCAAGTTTCTGCCCAAAACCATTAGTTCTGCTTCTTTCTTTTCCTTTCATTCTGTTGGATTCCTCCTAAACTCCTCTGAATAATTTCCTTTTGGTTTGTAATGACCCATAAGGGTTACATTTGCTTTTGCATTGTTATCGAATTCTTGCTTTGACAGCAGATATTATTGCCTTAGTGGTTTGGCTGTTTGCTACTTGATGAAACTCTTGTTTGTGCATTTGCATTTGTTGGCTATTGCCTTAATGTTCGGTTGATGCCTTGCCGTTCCGCTCACCCCTGTTCATGGTGGTGACTCATCATCCTTCTATACGAAGAGGGATGAGTCAGCAGGATGAACTAACCGGGGTGAACCATGATGTGGCTTGAACTTCTTGTCGACTTGGAGGTCGCTAAACCCTGACCAAGCCACCAAGGTATATGGGCCTAGACCTTTCCTTGGTTTTTTTTTCTTTCAAAGCCAAAGCTGCTAAGCTATGATCCTTGTTAGTCGGTCCGTGTCCGACATGGGTTTTTCTTAAAGAAAAGATCCCACATTTTCTTCAAACCGGTAGCTATCCGAGTTTGGAGAGGATATGGTTTGTTCTGTTTGCCCATCCGCATTTGAACAAAAAACCACGCCTATGTTCAGTACTCAAAAAAGGGCGGCTAAGCCTCAGTCTCGGTCTGGCGGTCACGATCGTGATCGTGTCATCCGACTTGCCCATTGGTGTAAGTACGCTTTTGAACGCATCTTTGCCATCTCAGACATATGTCTGAG
This sequence comes from Sherardia arvensis, assembly GCA_948330725.1. NCBI lineage: Eukaryota > Viridiplantae > Streptophyta > Magnoliopsida > Gentianales > Rubiaceae > Sherardia > Sherardia arvensis. The sequence continues at coordinate 36,056,932 of OX415236.1, read as the reverse complement.
ATGCTCGGCAAAGATGTGCCCTTCATGCTTCACAACCTAAGTGAGGGATGTGTCGAGTGTTCTAATGCTTTGTCCGGGTAACCGGAGCGATGGCCTGAACTGCCTCTCTTAATGTCCATTATCACCGATTCCGATCATGTCATTCGACTTTCGAAAAAGGGGCATAAATGAAACAGAAAAAGAGATGATGTGTTCTTGAACTTGACACTTGGAATTTAGTAAAAAACAAAAGGGGGAGTACAAAAGATACAATTTTGCGCGGGAGAACTGGATTTCCTCAAGATCACATCCCTCATGAGGGCAAAAGTCGCGATCCGATCAGGAATCCGTTCTCCAAAAGCATTTCCCCATTATATACAAACTAATTGGTACCTTTCTCATGGGTCTGATGCTGCTCAACCGTAATAACGGCGGAGGTTCTCCATGTTCCACGTCCTTGGTACCGCTTCGCCTGCCATGGTCTGCAGCCTGTATGCGCCGTTCCTCAGCACTTCTGCGACCACGTATGGTCCTTCCCATGTGACATCTAACTTCTTCAAGCCTTCAACTCGGCTAGCTTCATTCTTTCGGAGGGCCAATTCGCCTTACTTAAGATTCCTTACGCGGACTCTGGCATTATAGCGTTGTTCCACGTATGACTTGTAGGCCGCCTCCTTGATTGTGGCCTGTTCTCTGGCTCTCTCCAAGTCCTCCAGGTTCTCTCTCAAACGCTGGTTATTGTCCTCTTCGGCATCCGGGATGGCGGATCGCGTTGATGGGATGATGAGCTCAGGCGGGCTGATGGCCTCACTGCCGAAACACAGAAAGTAAGGTGATTCACCTGTGGCCGTTCGGGGCGTCGTCCTGTATGCCCACAACACCAATGGGAGCTCATCTACCCAGTTCCCTTTCGCGCCGTCCAACCTTCTCTTTAACCCTTGCACAATCGTTCCATTGGTTCGCTCGGTGAGACCGTTGGCTTGCGGATGGGTTACTGATGTGAAGCTCTGCTGGATGCCCATCTGGTCACACCAGTCTCTGAAGACTCCTCCTTCAAACTGGCGTCCGTTGTCGCTGATGATCGTCTTGGGCAGGCCGAATCTGCAAACAATGTTCCTCCACACGAAACTTGTCATCCTCTTGCCCGTGATGGTTGCCAATACCTCCACCTCAACCCACTTGGTGAAGTAGTCAACGGCCACCACCAGGAATCTTCTCTTGCCGGTCGCTTGGGGGAAAGGACCGACAATGTCAATGCCCCATTTTGCAAATGGCCATGGGCCTGTGATGCTCTTCATGGGTTGGCCGGGTTGAGATGACACCCGATCATGTATCTGGCACTGATGACAAGTTTTGACCACATGGTCGGCGTCGACCCTCATGTTGGGCCAGTAATAACCTGCTCGGGATGCCCTCAGCGCCAGTGTCCGGGCCCCCTGATGGCTGCCGCCGCTTCCTTCGTGGAGCTCCTTCAGGATTCTTTCTGCTTGTCTGGGCGTTAAACATCGCAACCACGGCTGCAAATATCCTCTCTTGTATACCACTCCGTTCCTGAGCGCAAAATTCAGCGCCTTCCTCTCTAGGGCTTTCGCCTCCTTCTGGTCGGGTGGTAGCGCTCCACTGAGCAAGTAGTCCCGCATTGGTGTCAACCAACATGGCGGCTCAGCCTCAATAGCTGCGACCGTCATGCCGTCAGTTGATCTTGTCGGCAGTGTCTCCACTAGAACTCCTTTGGACAGATGGCTGCTTGCCGTGGAGGCCAGTTTGCTGAGGGCATCTGCCCTTGTATTCTCGGATCTGGGGACTCGTATCACCTCAAATCCTTTGAACTGCGTAGCTAGACTCTTAACCTTGGCCAGGTATTTTTGCATTGATGGCTCCTTGGCTGCGTACGACCCATTGAACTGGTTTGCAACCAAAGCCGAGTCGCCGTATGCGTCCAACTTGGTCGCGCCCAACGCCTTTGCTAACTCCATGCCTGCAATTAATGCTTCATATTCGGCTTCATTGTTCGTGGCTGGGAACTGGAATCTCAACGCATACGTCGTCTCCATGCCACCGGGGTCGGTCACGATCAGACCTGCTCCTGATCCTTCCACGCCGGATGCGCCATCCACATGTAGCTTCCACCATCCTGTCCTGTCAACGCGTCGTTGCTTTTTGTCGGCTGGCTCGCTTGGTACGTCGATGGTCACTTCATCCTTCTCCTGGATCCCGGATGGCAATTCTGCCAGGAAGTCAGCCATCACTTTGATGGCTTTCCTTGGGGCGAACTCAATGGCATGTTCGCCTAGCTCTATTGCCCACTTAGCCAACCTTCCTGACATCTCTGGCCTAGTCAAGATTGCTTTGAGCGGCTCGTTTGTGAGAACCACGATGGGGTGTGCTTGAAAATATGACCTGAGGCGTCTCGCCGCGTGGACCAATGCCATGGCCAGCTTCTCCTGAGCGCTGTATCTCAACTCGGACCCCTGCAGCGTTCGGCTGACATAATAGACCGGACGCTGGATCTTGTTCACTTCCCTAACCAACGCGCCACTCACGACTTCCATCCCGGCGGCAAGGTATAAGTACAGCGTCTCACCTTGCTCGGGAGGAGACATGGCTGGTAGGTCTTTTAAATGATCCTTCAACTTGAGGAACGCTTCCTCCTCGACCTGGCCCCATTGGATTGCTCCTTTTGGCCCGACGCTGCCCTTGAGGATCCTCAAGAACGGGAGTGACCTCTCTGCGGCTCGTGACAAGAACCTGTTCATAGCCGCCAGCTTTCCATTCAAGCTCTGTACGTCTTTAACGTTCCTGGGAGGCTTCATTTCCAAGACGGCTTGGACTTTCTTTGGATTGACCTCCAAACCGTTGTTGGACACCATGAGGCCCAAGAACTTCCCGGCCCCCACACTGAACTGGCACTTGGCCGGGTTGAGCATCATACCTGCCGCGTTTAAGGTTCCCAACGTCTCATCTAGATCCTTCACTAGACCTTCATACGATACACTCTTGATGACCATGTCATCGACATAGATTTCCATGTTGCGGCCGATCTGCGCTTTGAAAATCTTGTCCACCACCCTCTGGTAAGTAGCACCGGCGTTGCGTAAACCAAACGGCATCATCCGGTATGCGAAGGCTCCCCTCTCCGTGATGAAGGCAGTTTTGTCGATGTCGTCCTCCTTCATCGTGATTTGGTGGTACCCCTTGTACGCATCCAGGAAGCATTTGATCGGGAACGGGGCCAACGCGTCCACCTTCTGGTCGATGATAGGCGTCGGGTAACAATCCTTGGGACATGCCTTGTTCAGCGCTTTGTAGTCGATGCACATTCGCCAACTCCCATCTGACTTTTTGACCAGGACCGGGTTGGCTAACCATGTGGGGTACGGCACTTCCCGTAGGATACCTGCATTCACCAACTCGGTTACCTGTTTGTTTACAGCGTCATTCCTTTCTGGGCATAGCGGCCGTCTTTTCTGCATGACTGGTGGGTGTGAAGGATCCACTCTAAGGGCGTGCTGACCGAGTTCGGGTGATACTCCCGTCATGTCTGTCGCCTTCCATGCAAAAACCTTCTGATGCTTGATCAGGACCTCCAGAACCTCCTGACGACTTGCGTCGGGCAAGTCAGATCCCACTTGGACCCCTCGGCATCCGCCTTGGTCAAGGAACATGGGCATGCATGATGCTGACAAGGTTTGGGGGTCTGGGATCCCTGACCGGACCATGTGGACCGGACGTCGTGGTGGTGATTCGTCATCTGAACGCTTCCGCTTCTTTAATGCGATTCTGTGGCATTCTCTCGCCTTTTGCTGATCACCTCGAACGGTCGCTATCCCTCCTTTGGTTGGAAACTTCAAAAGGAGATGGAGGGTTGAGACAATACCTTTGAGCTGGGCTAGCGCTGGCCTCCCCAGTATTAGGTTGTACGGGCTATGAGCCTTGATGACGATGAACTCCATGTCCACCTATTTCCTGGTCGGCCTCTCCCCGACCCCAACTGGAAGTGTGATTGTTCCTTCTGGCCACACCGTTCTGTCTGCGAAATCCACCAACGGTGTGCTTGTTGGGATCAATTTGGCCTTTGTGTTGTCGTCCAGCTTTTCGAAACAATGCCAATACATTATTTCTGCCGAGCTGCCACCATCCACGTACGCTCGATGGACCATCTTATCCATTATTTGGACCGTGATGATGACCGCATCGCATCCGGCCGGACGATCCGGGATAGGATCGTCGGCACCGAACGTGATCAACTCATCTCTCCCCAGCCTCCTGCTCGTCGGGGTGTGTTCCGGGGCTATTCTGCACCTAGCCTTTCTTTGTGAATCCGAGCTCCCTCCGGCATTCCCGCCTATGATAGTGAGTATATCATTGCTCGCGCGCCTCGCTGGTTCTCGTTCTGGTGATGACTCCTCCTCATACTTTGCTCTCTTTTCGTCTGGTCGCTCGGCCCGCACCACCTCCTTTCCTTTACCACGCGCCCTGTTGGCCCCTTGATCCTGGCCGCCGTTCTTGTTGGCATATGTCGCCTTGTTGTGAGCTTTGGCGGTGGCAGCAAATTGTTTCAACTGCCCTTTACGCAGGCATGACTCGATGGCCTTCTTCAAGTGGATGCAATCCTCTGTGTCGTGGCCGTGGTCGTCATGGTACTCGCAAAACTTGTTCAAGTTTCGCTTGTTGGGAGGCATCTTCATGGCACGCGGGGGTGGGATGACGTCGCGGTTTGCCAAGAAAACTTCTCTGGGCGTCTTTGTCAGCGGGGTGAAGACTCTTTCTTGAGCAACTCGAGGTCCTAGCCTGTCCTTCACCGATGACGCTTTCTCTGCTTTAGCCGGTTGCCCATCCTGGATGGGCTTCTGTTTAGACCAGTAAGGTCGAGCCTCCTTCTGTATTACCAACTTCTTCTTCTTGGCATTCTCATCGGCTCGGTGAAACATCTCCACCACCATATGCAACTCGTCCAGCGTGTGTACCGCACGAAGGGTGAGCTCCGAATCCAGAGCCTCGTGATCCAGACCTTGCATGAAGATTTCGATCAACCACCGCGGCTCGCCACGGTGCACTACCCTGTTGCTTTCCTCGATGAAGCGCTCATAATACTCCATCAGGCTCTCGCCGGATGATGCCTTGTGGCGTATCTACATCAGGTCCTGCGTCGTGTTGGTGAACTTCCTCTTCTGCATGAACCTGATGAGGAAAAGTTCCTCGAGCTGCGCAAAACTGGACACGCTTCCATTGTCCAGGTTGGCGAACCACACCCTTGCCGCCTCCTTGAGCGTGGTGGCAAAGACTTTGCACCACACGGGCTCGGGTGTAGCGTACATTGACATGTTGGTTGTGAACGTATGCAAATGATCTGCTGGGTCCGACGAGCCATCATACGTACCTAGATTTGGTGGGATCCGGAGACGAGGGTTGGCGACAAACTCCGTGATTGCCTCTGAAAATGGGCTCCCTCTTTTCTGGCAATCCGGGGCCTCATAAAACACCGACAACCTCTGCTTCGCCGGCACCCTCGGCTTGACACTTGGCTTGTGAACATACGTCATGGCCCATTCCCCAGGATGAGACCTAGGGTTGGCCTCTTTCTCGCCCGGATCTCCCCACTCCTCGTCTGAATCTTCCAGGATCTCATTCCCGTCATCATCCAGCTCAGTGAGGATGGGGGCTTTTCGCTTAGCTCGTGCAGGCTCGGCAAAGAGCTTGGTCGGTGTGACCGTCTTCGCCAAACCTTCAAGACGCCGCGCTTTCGGCGGCGTACCTCGCAGCTCCTGCAGCTGCTTGTTGATGGTAGCATGTGACTCCAGTATCTGGCGGAGCACATCACCATCCTCCGTCGTGAAAGATGGGGACGCGCCTGGGTGCCGAGCCTGCTCAGGCGTCGCCGAGATCGGAGTGGCTGCTGGGTTTGAAGGGGTGAACGGGACTCCAGCCCCTTCGTCGCCCAGATCTGTGACCACTACCTCGCCGATGAGGGTAGCGTGGTCTTGTCCTTCTCTGCTCATTTGCAGTGCGTGGGCTATGAAGATACTTGATTATATCCCCACAGACGGCGCCAATGTTACGGTCGCAATGTGCGTCCTTGATGATCCGTCGCGATGGCACGATGAGGAGTACCTGCTAAGAATCAAGGAACTCTCAATCAGGGCGGGGCGGCTTATTGCCGTTCCCGCTCCGATGCTAAAATCAGTAGACTGTTCGGAGAGTTAGGATGTGGTTGATTGTGTTTAGTAAACTTACCTCTCTCTTGTGAGAAAGGGATATATATATGGTGCAGGCAATTGACCCGATCTGATCAGACCGCGCCGTTAGGCGGTCTGGGAAGATTCTTCTGTCAGGTCAGGTAAAACTGCCGTCTGCGGTCGGGTCTGGCCCGATCGTCATGCAGGATGAGGGGTCGGGATGAGCCATGCCTGATGGTGAGATGCCCGACCCTAACATTGCACGTGTCAAGAACAAGGGCATATTCTTCATCTCTGCCGCCTACAGTGTCTTGAAAGGGGCTAGTAATGAAGGCTCTTGGGCAAAGTTTGTCTTGTAAGCCACACTTTTGCCCAAATATAAATTATTTTTGTTGATGTTGCTAAAGAGAAAATTGGCTACAGTAGACAGGCTCCTGAATTTCAAAATTCTACGAAAAAAGTCTTATTGTTGTTTATGTGTGGTGATATGGGCTTTGGCCCATGTCTAGACTACGGCCCGGGTAGTGGTCCGGTCCATGAGTGACGTCGGCTAGAATGGCGTTACTCGGGGACACAAAGGACATGAATATGACATATCCCCGGATAAGGACAAACAGGCAGGACCACCTGTCTCTGGGTTGGACTCTCACCACCACATACCTATAAATACAGCTTTGGACTTGTGGAGAAAGGTATGTTCTATCAGACTAAAACTCTCTCAATATATCCTTATCTTTTCTCCAATTCAAAGGCCCCTCTTCCATTATCACGCCTGAGTAGCTATTCTCGGGATACTCCAGGGCGTTGTTTTGCAGGCCTATTAGGTGAGAGCGCGCGGACCACAGACAAAGTCCAGAGTATCATTGCAGAAGGTGCACGCCCAGAGAAGTGAGAAAATAAGCGGCAAAGTCCTGAGAAAGGTAAAATGTCAGAAACAAATAAAATCACACGTTCGAACCACAAGAGGAGAGATTAGTTACCCGGCTAGACTGTCGACCGCTGCTCTGAGTGGTCTCTTTTCCGTCCCTATGCTCAGCCGAAACGACCTTTTTACCGTCCCCTTGGCCATCCGGTATATTCCCCTTCTCTCCTTTCGGATCACCCACGTGGGAATGTTGGCTATGCTCCGGCTTCCGGGACACCGGGGGTACTTTCACCTTCCGCCTCTTGAGCAGGGGCGGAGCCACCCATGGTGTAATGGGTGGCAGCTGCCACCCCTGAATTTTTATTTTTTTTCACTTTATAGGATTAAAATTTGAAAAATATAAATATTGCTCCACTACTTTTTGGAAATTGTTATAATGTCTATAAAATTCTAATAAATTTCATTAATGTCAAACCTTATAAATTTAAAAAACCCCAAATATAAAACATAAATTCTCCATCCCTGTCCTATTATATCTTATTTTTTTACTAGAATTATTGTAAGCATCCAAAAAAAATTAAATATTGTAAGTATGAAAAATGAAAAATTTAACGTAAATTGCCACCCCACTCATGAAATCCTGGCTACGCCACTGCTCTTGAGGGTAGTATGATCATCCTCATCTTCAGAAGACTGAGGACCCGCGATGGTAAGGGCCGCTGCCTGATTTCCGGTCGTCGCCGCGACCTCATCCTCTTTCTCCTTCACCGGCGGCTGCTTGCTGGTGGTAGCATCCACTTTAGTCAAATCCGCCTTCTTGGCCTCCTCCTGCTCCTGCAGGGCCAGCTCACGTTTCCTCTTCTTCTTCTCCGCATCAACTTCCTGTGGGGTTTTCATGCCGGTCCCCGAACCGGATTTTTGCTTCTCTGACTTAGTCGTCCTGCCCGATCCGGAAGGCAGATTGACGACAGCCTCGATTGAAGGGAACTCTGCAAGTGCCAAGAACGGCTGAGACTAAGAAACACACATAATGAAAAGGTAGCGGAGAAGGAAGAACACTTACGGGTCGGGTCATGATTGACGTAGAATCGACACTTGGTAAACACCTCCGACTCATACGTCATCAAGGGAAACACATACTGACCCTTCCAGTACTTGGTTAAGTCAAGATAATTGTAACTCAGTTTTGCAATGCTTGCCTCCAATCCATCCGGCCGGTACACCGTCTTCTCCTCCTTTTTAGCGTCAAAGTTCCACTTGGGACACGGATACCGAACCGTGTCAAAGGTGAAATAGAACTTCTGCCAGTTGGCATAGCTATCGGGCCGACCCCTGCAACAGTCTTTCACCTTTATCCGCTTCTGAAAAGTGAAGATTCCCTCGTTTTTAGAGCCCTCCAGATGGTAGAAGGCCCGGAATAGCTTGAGAGACGGCTTTATCTCACAACGATAACAGTTTAAGAGAAACGCCCGGATGATTAGAATAGATGAAGTTTTCTAAAGGCAATGGCAGTGACGATTTTATGGAATAACAGACCCTGTGAGTTTCGTTTTCCTGGAACTCTAAGTTTGGTGAATGAAATCGAAGAAGAGGCGCCAACAACTGTCGGTGACTGTCTTGTCCTTCGCATGGTGAGATCTCTTGAACCATCGTCACTTAGTTGTGCAGAGATCATTGCGTATCAAGCTTTCTTTGCAAAGAGAAAGTCTACTTAACCCATGTTGGTTATCTAGATATAGTAATATTTTAGCTCACACTATAATTTCCTATGCAAAAGAAGATTTAGATAAATGGTAGTATGGGATGCTTCTTAACGTTCTTACCGTAATATGGACCTGGACATTTTCTACCGATGTTATTGAAATTTCTTTTCTTTCGGGAAAAAAACCTAATTCTTAACATGGAATTTCCATTATCACCTCAATCTTAATAATATTCACCATGACAAGATCGGGCGGCTCTATTTTCCCATTGGGAAACACCAACTCTATCATCGGTAGGGGAGTGGTATGCCAGTAATCCTTTTGCTCAAATTTTCAGTAGCTAATGGATCACACCAGAAGATCTGATTCCTGCCACGAATGGAGGGCTCCACCGCCTCCACACAGATTACTCCGGAATCTTAACATCATTCTCCTTCTCTACGATATGGGTTTCTCCCTGCTAGCACCTGGAACTAAAAGATGAAAGGACCTTGTGAACGTCGTTTTTTCAGGTCATACACCGTCACCATAGCGACACTGCCGCCTTCACTACTACAGAAATGACCTTTTACTTCTACTCCTGGGGACAATTAACTTCGCTAAGGTGGCATAGTGAAAAGAGGAGTAGTTGAAAGTATTTCTTTTACTTCGGTGAAGTGAAAACATTTTTAACCGATAGCGGTATGCTTTCGGCTTGGATTTTAGATATTAGAAGTTTGAGCAAAAATCATGTCGATCTCGATTCAGTCACTGCTGCAAGAAATCAAAACGAACATCGATCAAACCGAACTCGGCACCTAGATTTCAAGTCGATGTCGGAATGAAGAATAGTATACCGTCGTCAGCTCGGTCAACACTGTTTTCTCTTTGACAGATAGCTTTTGCATTCGGTTTGCTCTCGGGTACATTTTGGCGAACATGTATCGCCTTGTACATTTTGCATCTCTGATCACATCGACATCGATTTGTGAAATTTGGTGTTATTTTCGATCAGTTATCGTCTTGCAAATTTACCATCTCTAACCACACCGATATCAGTTCATGAAATTTGATGATATAATCGTTCGGTTATCGGCTTGCAAATTTAGCACGTCTCACCATACCGATATCAGTTAAATTTGATGATATTTTCAACCAGTTATCGACCTGCGAGTTGCGCATCTTTGACCAAAGCGACGTCGGTTCAAAAATTTCATATTATTTGAGAACCGAGACCTTTATTCTTAGTAAATTCCCAAATCTAAACCATATAGAAATCAAACCGGAGTCGATTGTATTTCAAGTCTAAAAAAATTTCAAACAAGATCATGAATAATAAAATATGTATATTCAATAACTCTTTCTATAATACAACATGAACAATTCAAAGATACTAAAAGTTTAAATTGTTTCTAAAGTCTACGAGTTACATCTCAAGTGACTAAACAAAATCAAACTATAGTTGAAGTTCAAGAGTTTCAATCCAACTAAAAAATCTCACTCGCGGTAAAAATTGATGTCCAAAGCTAGCACTTCTATACTTGTATAACTTCTTGCACCTGTAATCAATTATACTAACCCCTTCACAATGTTAGAGTCTTGCTTTAACTCTCTCCCAATGATCAACTATTTAGAATTTAGCTTTTACCTTTTGATGAGTATCGATGACAAATTCACGTAAAGACAAGAACGAGAAAGAGAGGTCAGCAACATATATAAGTAGCTTCCCAAACTAATGCAAACATGCAACATACTTATAGGATTTCCGAATTTGTGCTTCATAATCAATCTAATTAATCATACCTGAAGCTGTGAGACCTTCTTTCAGTTACCAAATCAATCAAGAACCTAACAAGAAACAAAAATAGACATCAAAACTTAAGTTTCATTCAAAAACATAAAAGTTCTAAGAGATTGCATTTAGTTCAAAACCTAAATTATCATGTAATAAACCTTCAATTCATGAATTAAATTATACAACAAATACAATAAAACGTATTAGATATTCAAACATATATAAATTAGGATTCAATCCACTATAAGATATATAAGCAAGAAGTACCATTCTTTCCATAACCCTTAACCCATATTCCATGTCAACTCCATTAATTTTACTAACCAATTAAAGCAGCATTCACAACTTTATAACTGAAAGACCACCATATTGAGTTGAACATGTTGAAAGATATGGAATATCAACGGATATTAAGAATAAAACCTGAGATTTCTACATGGAAGAGTAGGAGACTTGCGGCGGTGGCATCATCCAAACTTCAATTTTCCTCATCCCATTCCATCTCTTTGATATACCATGTCAAACTCCCAATCCAATTGATGGAGGTTCGAGATCACCAACACGATTTATGACGGAATTGATTGAAGAATGTGGTGGAGATGATGTGTGGTGAGGCGAAGAAGATGATTTTGTCAAGATAGTTTCGAAAAATAGATTTGGCCGTATCTTTTGATTCACATATCGTATTTGATTGATTCTTGGTGCGTTAGAATCGTCTCGTCGAGGGGATCATTTTGAACACAAGAACGTCATCATCGGAATAATGTTTAAGAAGATACGGCCGGCGGCAGTCGTAACTTAGGGTTTAAACCCTAAGTCGTTCATTGTGGAGGCAGAAGGGATTAGAAGAGGCAGAAGGACTGAGATATTGGGGAAGAGAGCACACGTACGATGATATATGATAAGAGAAACTAGGGTTTATAATAAACAGTTGAGATTTATTAGTGAAATATGAACGGTTAACATTAGGGAACAATAAAATATTGCTATGTTTAATTATTCTCTTAACTTGTTTTAATTAGTGAAATATTATATTTACAATAAAATGTACATCCTATATTAGATGACAAAAAATTAGATATTTATGTATAATAAATAAATTCATCATACTGAATATTTTTTGTCATTTAAACTTAAAACTTATCTTTTTAATATATATTGATAATAATAATATTAATAATGATACTTTATAATAATTGTGATTGAAATTATTAGTTACTTAAAAACATTTAGAGAGTAGTTATAAAATAATGTCAAGTAAAAGTTTGAGCTATGATTAGCTATATATTAGTGTAAATAATAAAAAGAGTCAAGTAACACTCAACCTATTTTTAGTTAAATTAATTAATAAAAAGTAAGATAAGGTTAGAAATTTTAATTATTAGAAAATTATTAATAATACATGTATAATAAAACATACTATATTATTAAAAAATTTAGTGTAATAAACCAAAAGGAGAAAATGTGCTTACTTGTTTTAGAATCTAATAATAATAGTAATTACGATTATAAGTAATTTAAATATATATATATATATAAGGAGAATAGGTGTATAAAACTCAACTAAAAGGTTAGTTTAGTTGTTATTAGTGTGTAATAGAGGGTCAAGTAACAATTGACATTTTATTAGTTATACTCAAATTTATTAATTTATAAGAAGTCAAATAATGTTAGGCTTTTTAATTAGTTATACTTAATTTAGTTGTCGTAGTAAGTAAAGTAAGATTTAATCTTTGATTAATTATATTTAGTTTTATAGATGGTTAATACAGGTCGGCAATATATTTGTGAAACTCAATTTAGTTACTAGTGCTTATATAACGTCTAATAAGCTTTGGTCTTTAATATAGTCAACTTAACTTATTATTATAGTTTATTGAGTGTAATAGGTTTCATATTTGATTAGAGTGTTTTTAGATTGTAAACTAAATTTATTAGTATCTCTTGAAAGTCGGGTATTAGTTAACATTTAATTAGTAAAGGTCAATTTAGGTAGATTGAGTCTTGGCTGGGACAATGTCCTGGCTTAAGATTATGATATGAACATTCTTTGTTTCACATTTTTATTAGAGTAGCTAATGTGTTTATTTTGTTAAACTCTGATTATGGCACTTTAAATCATCATTTAAGTAAAGAAAATTACTTTGAAATATTGTAAATGTATCTAAATAATTAATTCAAGTGTTTGATTCATTAGTTATATTTTATTGTCCTTTAATTTGTTTATTAGTTCCAAATATTTATCTAAATACTACAAATTAATGAACTAATGGTAGTTATTAGTGTTTATACATAATCAACTAAGATTTTACCTTTAATTTAGTTAGACTCGTTCCATTTTTTAGTTTTTATTGAAGACCGCATAAGAGTTAAATTTTACTTAGTTAAAGACAATTTAGCTAGCCATAGTCAGTAGAATGTAAAATAATTATAGTTACTATTTGATTAGTGTCTCCATGCAAGGTAAGAGTTAGATTTGATAAATTAAACTTTGTAAAGATAATTTAGAAATTTTGATTATGTAAATTCAACATACTAATTAATTTTTATAGAGTTTTATTAAATGTTAGTTGTGTTCAAGAAAAACATTCACAATTTTTTTTTCCACCGAGGCCTCTTTAAATATATTGAAATTGATATATTCACAAATTTTCTAGTCCAAAATCTAATTAATCTTATATGAAATTACATTTTATCAAATTAAGGGCCGGTTTGTCTGAACTTATTTCTTACTGATCTAAACTGAATCGAATCAAACTGAACTGAAATGAATTAAACTGAACTGAAATGAAAATTAATGTATTGAAAAATAGATCGAGTGTGTTTAAATTTACCTAAATTTTATCAAATTAGTTTTATGATGAACTGTACTAAACTACAGTAAACCGAATTGAATTAAACTAAATGGAACTGACCAGAATTGAACTGATCTACTTATAAGTCCAAGCAAGCAGGGCCTAAATATAAGAAAATTTTCAATTAATTAAGTCCACGGCAAGAGAGGGTAACACCCAACCCAAGTGATTAACAAATTTTTTCAAAATCAACTCATAAGTAAGCCCAAATTTTGTTGGGAAAATATTGATTAAGGGCGGTATAAGTTTCATAATTTGAAAGTGGGGTGTAACTTTTGCATAATTTCTAAAAAGGGCGGTGATTTATTAGCATATATTCTTTTAGTTCAATTCTTGTATGAAAGACATTTATACCCCTGTTTTGTAGTCTAAATTTTATTATAAATTTAACTCATTTTTGTAGATTTTAAACTTGATTAAAAAGTAATTCAGCCCTGGCTATAACTTATAATATTTGTTGAATTCCAATTTAGTTGAATTTCAATTTAGTTCACATTGAAAGAATTCAATTCAGTTTAATTTTTCTAAATTCCATGAAGTTCATTTTATTAAAATGTTGGTTAACTTAAATCAAATTGAGTGTTTCATCACAATTTTAATAATTTTGTTCAGTTTTATTAAGTTTGCAAAATTCTGATTTATATTCACTTAAATAATATTTGAATTTTTAAAATTGAATTTGAAAAAACTTAATGAAACTAAAATTATACAAAATAAATTTAATTTTATTTAACTTTACAAAATTCAATGAAATTGAACTGAACTGAATTTAATCTAAAATATTTAGATGCTGCTGAAAATAATCTTAATTGAATTAGAGTAAGTTAGTGAGATAAAACCAAACTGAATCGAATAGAATTAAATAAAAATGAAATGAATTGTAACTTCAAAACAGGGGCAAAACTGTCTTTAATACAAAAATTAAATTACATGAATATAGGCTAATAAATTATCGCCCTTTTTAAAAATTATGTAAAAGTTACACCCCACTTTCAAATTATGAAACTTATACCGCCCTTAATCAATATTTTCCCAATTTTGTTGGCTAAGAAATCATATCCACTACTCTGATACCCCAACCGATTCCGGTTATACGATTTCTAGTAACCTAGAACTGCAAGCGATCTTGGTTTGATATCGCCTATGATTTTATCAGACATTGTTTCGATATCGTTACATATAAACTCAATCCGTTATCGGAATGACATCAATGAAATTGATATCTTCTCGCGTTCTTTTCGTTTTTTATTTAATACGACGTTTCGAGTCATCACTTATCAGACATCGTTTCGATATCACGTTCGATATCAGTACATTTAAACTCAAACCGTTATCGGAATGGCATCAATAAAATTGATATTTTATCGCCTTCTCTTCGCTTTTAATTCAATACGACGATTCGAGTCATCACTTATCAGACATCATATCGATATCACGTTTGATATCGGTACATTTAAATTTAATCCGTTATCGGAATGACATCAATAAAATTGATATTTTCTCGCCTTCTCTTTGCTTTTAATTCAATACGACGATTCGAGTCATCACTTATCAGACATCGTATCGATGTCACGTTTGAAATCGGTACATATAAATTAAATCCGTTATCGGAATGACATCAATAAAATTGATATTTTCTCGCCTTCTCTCGGGTTTTTATTCAATACGATGTTTCAAGTCATCACTTATCAGACATCGTTTCGATATCACGCTCGATGTCGATACATTTAGACTTAAACCGTTATCGGAATGACAGCAATGAAAGTGATATTTTCTCGCCTTCTCTTCGCATTTTATTCAATACGACGTTTCGAGTTATCACTTATCAGACATCGTTTTGATATCGGTACATTTAAACTCAAACCGTTATCGGAATGACATAAATGAAATTGATATTTAATCGCCTTCTCTTCGCTTTTATTCAATACGACGTTTCGATTCATCACTTATTAGACATCGTATCGATATCACGTTCGATAACGGTAGATTTAAATTCAATTTGTTATCGGAATGACATCAATGTAATTGATATTTTCTTTCATTCTCTTCGCTTTTTGTTCAATATGACATTTCAATTCATCACTTATCATACATCGTTTCGATATCATGTTCGATATCGGTACATTTAGACTCAAACCGTTATCGGAATGACATCAACAAAATTGATACTTTCTCGCCTTCTCTTCGTCTTTTATTCAATATGATGTTTCAAGTCATCACTTTTCAGACATCATTTCGATATCACGTTCGATATCGGTACATTTAGACTCAAACCGTTATTGGAATGACATCAATATAATTGATATTCTCTCGCTTTCTCTTCGCTTACCACAATATGGCGTCATGTGCAGATATAGAGTCGAAAACGGTCCGATATATATATGGTTTCGTTACATTTACGCTCAAACCGCTAACTGTTATCATCATTCATTTATTTCGGTGCGAAGTAAAAAGTATACTTATTACATCGATTTCATGAAATTGGAAGTAAAAGTTTTTTATTACTTCCATTTACATGAAAATCGAAGTAAAAAAAAACTTTTTACTTCGATTTTTATTAAATCGGAGTAAAAAGGGCGAAGTAAAAAGGCTTTTTTGTAGTAGTGCTTCTTCCAGAGTATCATTGCAGAAGGTGATTCTATTAATGAAGTCAGAGATTCCTTTCTCGACATTTCCGAGGTAAAATTTCCACAAGTTAGAACGTGGAAAAAAGTCTTATTGTTGTTTATGTGGAAAGGAAGTTGAAACAAGATACCATGTTTTTGCACAGTGTGACTATACCACTAAGGTGTCGTGGGATTACAAAAAGTATCTTGTTTGAGGTTGAGGAGAAAAAGGCTTATGTATTGGAGGACAAATTGTTATGCTAAGAAAGTAGCATTGACGGTTTGTTGGAGGAAAGGAACATGCGCATTTTTCAGCAAAAACATACCACTGGAGTTGTAGTTGGAGGAGCTATCATTGGTGAACATAATTGAATAAGAGGTAAGATGGTGGACACCTAGATAGCTGAAAGTTTCTTAGCTTAAACTATTATAATTGGATGTTGGTGAACAAGGTGGGAGAGCAGGCCTTCCATTATCATTTCGTTCCTTTTGTCAAAATTATACCAAACTGAACTGCACAAAAGTGTAATGAATTATGGCACTAAATTCGTCATATTGACATGTATGCGGTGCAGATAAATAGAATACACGTGTAAGTTCAGGAAACAAGGACTATATGTAGTGTATTATAAATGGGAATGACATAAGTGGTTTAGTCTATTATATAAGAGCGCTACATTTACCAAAAATCATGAATGATATTTTTTTTCCTGAAATTAAGAGGTTAGAGTTGCACGTATTTGGTTGGAAATGAAGAGAAGCCGGTAGACAGTGACTCATTTTGGTTATCTGCCGAGGGAACAAATGAACTAGGAATGAAGAAGGAGAGAGGGGACACGACCACAAGAATGTTAGGGTTTGAAGGGAGAGGATCGATGTGACTTGTGTCATATAAGAGGAAAAATCAATGTGAATATATAGGTACTTACAGCAAATGAGATCCATATAAAAACCCTAATTAATTTATCTTGCAAAAGAAAGACTATATAACTTCTACTTTCTAAATAAACAAATTTGTTTAAAAAGGTTACATTCCAATAACTAAAATATGTGTTGCTGAGTTTGAAAAACCTTGATTTGTTTTTGCAATTAACAAATGAAGCATCGAAGAGACCACATGCTTTATGATTTTTTTTTAATGTTTTGAAGTAAATTATATCATTAAGTCAAGCTGTTTGTGTTAACATAGTAGGATAAGATACTTATAAGCTTGTTTTCTCTAGTATTGTTTTTACTGAATTAAAATAAAACGTATTCAAATAAGTTGTGGAGAATAAGACTTACTAGAATAGTATATTCTACTTGTTTGTTTCCTAGATAATAATTACTCCCTCCATCCCGAGCAAAACATCTTATTTGACTTTTCCAAGTCAAATAAAGATAATTTTGACTATTAATTTCTATTTATTAATCGATAAGACTATTATCATCTAATATATTATTGAATTCATTATATAACATCTATTATTAATTAACAATTTTTTCAATATTTTTTGTTATAACATAAGAAAGAAAAAGAAACTTAACGTAAAAAGTAATATTTACTAGCATTTTTGGAATGGATAATCTGCTTCCATCATAGCTAAACACTTTGCCAGGGCCGTGAGAAGTTCCCCAGGATTCATTCACGAACAAGTTATTAATATTTCACCTAATAAGCTATTTTCGACATTGGTGGAAATACATTGATGATGTTGGCCCAATGTGATTATTCATGTTTTACAAGTTATTAATATTATGTGGAATGAAATAATAAAGGCATTAAAAATCATCATTCTCAAACCATTCATTCAATAACAAGTTGGTACAATCTTCACGATATGCAATATGATAATTGATATGAAAATCTCTTTAATTAATTGATCGAAAACGAAGGGTACAATCCTGAAAGATTTCCGCTTATCAATCAAACAAATGAGCGCGTTACTGATTTTACTCCAGCAGAATCAGAGTGCTTATCATCGTCAAAAACTTGAGTTGCCCAGTTTGCACCAAGGTCCTGGACTCTAGACTTGTGAATCATCCTCATTTTCACTATCATTATCAAAGTCCTTATGTGTAATGACCACAATTTTGTGATCATCTGTTACAGACACGTGACCAAATCCAGTAGATGTAATTGAATACTTGAAAACAAGTTTTTCAACATCATCGGAGATTATTGGCGGAGAATTCACGTTCTTGACCTTCCTGATGAACGGATTCCACAGATAGAATGTGGAATTCATTGGATGGTTAAAACAGACCAAACCTCCGGAATTGCCAACAGAAAAATAATAATCTGAATCATCATCTATGACAGGACAAGGGATATCCTCCATGAGGGAAACAAGGGGGTTGGCGAAAGAAAGGACTGGGAATTTTTCTGGCCGATTGATTAAAACCGATTCAGGCATACACAACAAATACTGGTTACCTGCTAAAACTGAATTCTGGAAATGTTCGTAGATAAAATTTGTCGATGAAATCAGTCCATGCCATTGTTTCGACACAAACATCATACGGAAAAGGCTGTCAGCCGGAAGAAGCAATAGGATGGAGATAAAAACATCGACAGGCAGGTCTGTAATGAAAGACATGTTGTGTGTTCTAGAACTCGAATACTTTAGGGTTTTGCGGACTAAAGGTTATAGAGAAACAACTGGGGTGTGATGATACTGAAAAAGCCAATACATCGATACAATTATATAGGATAAATTACGTGCAAACAAGGTAAGTTCATTATGTGCATTATTGATTATAATTTTGTATAAAAAGTCACAGATTTTTGGTTCATATATGAGAAGAAATACTTTCATACTTGGTAGATATTGATACTCCACCAATATTCGATTGAAATGTTGACCATCTACATTTCGCCAATTTTCCTAATTAGGTCTTTTTCTTTTTGAAAATCATATCAATATAGTATCCGTATCCCTCATTTTAATTGCACAAATCCCACCGATACATGGTGTGGCAAAATAATGCTGAATAAAGGTAAGTCATTATGCATTTTTATTGTCAAATCATACAATCTTTATTATGAGAAGAGAAATGTATTCAAAGTGTTTTCATACTTTCGTCGTACTAATCAAAATTTCTTAATTAAATTTTCAAAGTTAAATTGATTGACTTTGAAATTATGTATATTATCAGGACTAAAATATATTAATATAAATTATTGATTACAGTGAGCTCAATTTAACTTTGAAAAGTCAATAAAGAAAATTTGATTAGAATCGATGAAGTAATAAAATTTGTATCAACTATTTGTGTACTCAACGATGACAACTACATATTATTATACATGCATATTTTTCTTTAAAGTTAATTATATTAAATTTATATACCCATATAAAGTAGCTAAAATTTGCTGATAAATAAACTAAACTTTTAAATTACTAAATTTATCTGATCTAAACTAAAAAATTTCACATTAGAAGAAAACAATGATGTTCAAGGCTTGTTTTCTTGAGCTTTATCAACATTTAAGATAAAGTAAATAAAAGATTTATTCTTTTCAATCCAGTTTCATATATTTTAAAAAAATCAATTTAGTTTAGTTTAAATAAATATATATAAATAATTTTTTAGTTTATGATGTCAGATAAACACATTTAATTTTTTTAGTTTTGTTTAGTTCTGTTTAATAATTTCAGATAAACACATTTATCTTTTAAGTTTTGTTTGGTTCAGTTTAGTTCAACACATTCTTCTCCTTAAGGTATTGTTATTGAAAAATTCTTTATATATTCATGTTATACATTTTTACTTCACGGAAAAAATTTAGTATAACGGATCAATTTAATCTAACCCCGTTCAGATCAATTCAATTCAAATTTGATTAGATTAGTTCAGTTTAGTTCAAATTGATGAAATATGATATTATGATTAATTTAGTCATACTATTACTAATTCAATATTAATTTTACTTAACATAAGATCCATTCAATTAAAAAAAATCAAATCAGTTTAATTTAAGATTTAATGAAATATGAATTGATGATATTTAGCATAATTTAGCCGAACTATTACTAGTTTCAATACATCCATTTTTTACATTATTAATTTTGTTCATACAAATAAATTTATTATAATTCAATTCAGCTCAAATCAGATCAGTTCTATTAGTTTAAATTTGATATAATATGAAATCATGATATTCAGCAGTTAATCTAGTAGTTCTCCCAATACATTTTTTTTTTTTGCATATTAGTTTAGTCCCAATAAATTAGACTAAACTAAAGTGGAAACAATTCAAACAAAATAGACAACAACCATCATTCTTACTTTGTTGAATGCCAATTTACCAAGGATATGTGGATAGCCACATATTTGGAGCATGTTGTGGATGACTTTCAGATGAGACGAGACGAGTTGTACTTTAAAAATCCGCATGTTCAGAATGATTCTAAAATTGCAGAGCTTATCTTGATGCTCTGTGACACTCTATGATCTCAACTGAATAGCCGTCTATTCACAGAAAATAAGCTTGGGCAGATTACATGCATTTTATGAGAGTGCCAACCTTAGGGTCTTTCAGAACAGGAATCAGTGTCTGGAAGAACATCACCAGATTTGTATAAGACTTTCCTTATCAGACCTCTTCCATGTGACCCAAAAAAAAATTCGATGCGGGATTTAAGGATGGGAAAACTAGTATTGGAGTTGTTGTTTTGGATGAGTGTGAAAGTTTTCTAAAGGCAATGGCGGAGACGATTCATGGAATAACAGACCCTGTGAGTTTCGCTTTCCTGGCAACTCTAAGTCTAGTGAATGAATTCGAAGTAGAGGAGCCAACAATTGTCGGTGATTGTCTTGTCCTTATGTGCATGGTGAGATCTCTTGAACCATCGTCACTTAGTTGTGCAGAGATCATAGCGTACTTAACCCATGTTGGTTATCTAGATATAGTAATATTTTAGCTCACACTATAATTTCCTATGCGAAAGAAAGTTTAGATAAATGGTATTATGGGATGCTTCTTAACGTTCCTACCGTAAAATGAACCTGAGCATTTTCTACCGATGTTATTGAAATTTCTTTTCTTTCGAAAAAAAAACCTTATTCTTATCATGGAATTGCCATTATCACCTCAATCTTACTAATATTCACCATGACAAGGTAGGGTGGCTCTATTTTCCCATTGAGAAACACCAACTCTATCATCGGTAGGGGAGTGGTATGCAAGTAATCCTTTTGCTCAAATTTTCAGTAGCTAATGAATCACACCGGAAGATCTGATTCCTGCCACGAATGGAGGGCTCCACCGCCTCCACACAGATTACTTCGGAATCTTAACATCATTCTCCTTCTCTACGATTTGGGTTTCCCCCTGCTAGCACCTGGAACTAAAAGATGAAAGGACCTTGTGAACGTCATTGTTTCGGGTCGTACACCGTCACTATAGCGACATTGTCACCTTCTTCCAGAGTATCATTGACACCGGCTTCATGGTGGAGCTGTAGAAGGTGATTCTATTAATGAAGCCAGAGGTTCCTTTCTCGACATTTCCGAGGTAAAATTTCCACAAGTTAGAGCTTGGAAAAATAATTTTGACCGACGGGTCTCTCTGCTTTAGGCTTTAAAGTTTAATTCACTGGAATAGATTCATTTTAGAGGATTCACTTGATTCAAAATCAAAACCAAAATCATTGTTCTTTGAATTAGTGTAAACATATATGTTGAATTTTTATGCTTGTAATGGTAGTATTTTAGAGCTACGAGATGCATAATTATGTGTTTTTTGCTCTTCTTTGACTGTTTTAGAAGGATGAATATACACTTCACTCATATTTTTGAAAGAAGATATCACCAGGAAAAATCATGGAGTTTTACATGGTTCTACAAAACGAGGTATACATTCGTATCATTTTTGTAAGGATGAATTTAGATCTAATAAGAAGAAAATTTCAATTCTTTTCAAATAAATGTTTGCCTTTATCTGTTTAAACTTGTCTTATGTTCAGCAAGCTCAGCAAGATGTTTAATCATAACATATCAGCTTTAAATTTTACTGTTCCAAAACACATAACATAAATTATAAAGGAATGACAATATTCTTCGAATAATATAATATCCTTGCTATGTATATACTTATACTTGAATACATGATACATCATAGATTTTCTATCAAGATACTAAATTGAATAATCATTTTTGCTGCATGTAAAAGTTCACCTCATGTAACTTTAGGAGCTCGGGTTAGTGAAAAAATACACATACAAAGAGGATGACTCAAAACTGGATCCTACAAACTTTAGATGTGAATATACTCGCAGTTCAAATTAGTTTCCTTGGATGATTTGATGTCAATACCAGAGGGCAATCGAGGAGGAGTAATGTGTATTTTTCCACGGGCGTGTTTTCCTTATGTGAAATATCTAATCTTCTGTTATTCATGTTTTACTTAGTATGCCCATCTAAGATAGAGCCTTTCTACGGCTGCCCTGAGTTTATGATTTTCTTGTTCAGCACGAGATGCACCATCATAAGGGACTGATTTCTGATGAATTGTTTAGTCATCTTCATTTATATCCCAGTTCATTGTTTTCTCTCATTAAAATGAGCTTTTAAAATTTTTATAGTGCCTAAAGCCTCTCATGTTTTTATTTGTAGTAATGAAGCACTGATAAGAAAAATTAAGTATGATTACCTATAAGAAACTTAAAGAATAGAAAAACTTGATCATAAATATCATCTTCATAAATATAAACAGGTAGAAGACATGCAAGAGAATGTTAAAATCGACGAGGAAGTCGTGGCTCGTTCTCCACTATCATCTCCCATCAAGTTAAATGTGGCGCCATCTCCCTTCTTCGCGAAGTTTATTACCATCTATATTTCACAACACCTTGTACTTTTATGACTTTATTATTAATGTAGAATGCTAATATACGTTTATGTTTCCATAATTAATAAACCCCGCTTGCAAGCTATTTGAATCTGATGGTCCTAATTCTACTCCTATCCATGTAACCATTGGCTCTTGCTACGAAACTATGGTGAAACACCATCATAGAGACGTCCCTAAGGGATTTATTAGGGTTTCCATTACCAAGATTTTTCTTGCATATGAGATGCTTCCCATGAAGGAGCCCTCATTAGTACGAGTTGGTGAAGGAAAAGTGTTCATCTTTCTTTGCCCTAGATAGTTGGTGCTTGATCAAAGCTCCACCTGCATATCCCGTAGGAAACCCCAACCTCCTTAACCTCCTAAAAGCCCGTAGGATACTCGTGGAATTTCTTCAAGGTCTTCCACCCTTTCTTTGAGTATTGTTTGATTTGATATCCTCGCATAGAAATTATGGAAGTTAAGCATTTCTCGGGAATCACAAGTGCTTTGGTATGACCAGGGGCATCTTAGTGCCATTGGGTGACTTCGAATATCTTTGGAATTTCACTCAACTTCCCACCACCATTAGGGCTGTACATGAACCGGTTCAACCCGGAAAAATGGCCCGGTCCGGGACCGGAATTGGTGACCTGGACCCGGATTTTTTGCATTCCGGGCCGGGCCCCGGGTCACCATTTTTGTCCATTCCGGATTCCAGGCCGATCCGGGTCAAATCCGAATTTTTCCGGGTCAACCCGAGAGCCCGGTTATATATATTATAGATATGCAGTTACTACACATAATTAATCTTGTTCTAATGGTAAAACTTGTCATTTTGTATTAAACAATCAGAGTTCAAATCTCACCAAAAGTATAACGTTAGTGTTTTAATTTTAAAATAAATTTAATATCCGTATATATTTATTAATCACACAATTTATTAACAAAAAGAAATGTGGTCTAGTGGTAAGGAGATTGTTACATAATGGTCCATAGTTCGATTCCTAATGGAAACATTCTCTTTTTATAATAATAAAAAAAAGTGTAATAGAGGTTGTAACCGGATCAACCGGGCCGATCCGGGTCAAACCCGGAAAAATTCCGGACCGGGTCCGGTTCAAGAAACAGTCCAACCGGGCCGGGCCCCGGTCCAAAATTTTTAGATATTCCGGGTCCGGGTCATTCCGGATCCGGGCCGGGCCGGGTTGACCCGGTTGTACAGCCCTAACCACCATTCTATGCCTCAATCAATTGTAAGCGGTCGGTACATGTTTTACAAAAACAACACATTACCAACCACTTACTCTTAGTTCACTCCTAATCCTTTTCTACTATATTCAAAGGTACTTGCATCACCATAGCTTTCATCGGGGGAAGCATTTTATTGGGTTTTTGCATCCAGTCCATTTGCAAGAGAGTATGGAGAGTAATAGTGAAAGACTTTCTTACTTGACTTCCGCTTTGCGTGTCAAAGCAAAGTCAATATTCATTGTACCATATCTTGAGAGGTAACCCTTATGTTTCTCTTTATTACATACGACTACATGTAAACAAGATTGTCGGTTTCTCTAGACTAGGTTGATCAAAATTGTGATTGTTTTGTTAATTTTATTGCACATTGGAGCTTTGTTACAATAACACCCGCTTTGAAGCGTGTTTATTGAATTTACCTTCTCCACTTCCCTCCATCAAGAGCATTCTCCGATCTCCTTGAAGTTGCAATTCATGACGTGAACGACAACACTCTCCTCGAATTTGAACTAATAAACATTTGGGTAAAATGTTATGCTAATGCATTCGTGTAATTTCAATTCAATTTGTTGAACCACTATAATTACTATAACCACTACAAATTTTGCAGCGTAGGAAGCAACGTTCAAACTGGGAATGCGGCTACTACACGATGATGTTTGGGTCGATGGTGGTTGATGGTGTTGACAAAGACATGCTCACACTTGAAAAGGTTCGCTTTTATTTCCGAAATATACACTAAATATGTCATTCCCTTCCACATACTGACTACTTCTTAATAAACATTATTTTCATCCTTAGATATTCGGGGTTAATACCAAACCTTTCACCTTGCAAGAGTTTAATGAGGGAAGAAATTGATTGGCCGGCAACGTGGTTCATAATCGTGCTTATAGAATTTCAAGGCACTGTGACATGGAGTTGCCCCTTTGCATATGACATTTTTTAAGTGACTTTCACATTAGTAATGCACTTTTTAAATGCCCTAGACATTCGAGTCTGCGTCACACACTTTCAGTATGATTTGTTGGCTATTCATATAAATAAATAAATAAATATATATATATATATATATATATATATATATATATATTGTGGCTTGGAAATTGATGGGTTTATGTCTAATCGGAGTCCGGATTATAGTTTCAAAAGAAACTGGTCACATTTTACAAATAATGCACATAGTCACCGTCCATACATACGAAATTGCAACTCAAATTGCCAACAAGCGAACTTACAAACAATATCGCTACCTATCCCGACTACTTGTTGTTTTATTCAGGCAGCCGCGAATGCGAACTCGCCACCACATTCAATAACACAAACGATATCGTATGTACATTCGCAGGTTCCCCACTGTTGCACCCTCTGTTATGATAGGCGACATCGCCTAGTATTTCGATAACCATAAACGAATGCAAGTGTTGATATCGCTTCTTGTAACCATCTACAATCATTTATAAGTCAATATTCTCAAACTGTCCAGCTGAATCGATATTCCACAATAAAATTGACCATATAGAAAATGTAGTTGGGACGAGCATTTGCATAAGTTAGACTGAAGTATATTGAATTTGTGAATTCAGAAGGGAAAATATTCATTAATTTTGATCATGCCGCTGTCAAATGTTATTAATGAGCTCAAAGCTGCCATGCATGGTAACCAAGAGTGCAGTTAATTTGCACATTCCAGCTCGTTATTATTTTTAATTTGAAATCACATGTCATTGTGGTGCAGGAATATTTAAGGGCCATCGTTTTGACAATCTTATGTAACATTCATTAATTAGGGCATGTTTAATACGTCTAAACTGAACTGAACTGAATTGAAAAATATTAAACTGAACTAAACTGAACTGAAAAATACTGAACTGAACTAATTAAATTCATTTGATATTTTGTATAAAATATATTTATATTTAAATAAATTATTCAAAACAAACCATTGAAATATATCGAATTGAACTTAACTGAACAAAAATGAATTGAAGAAACAAATCACCGTATTGATATATCTATATTAGCTAAATTATATCAAATTATACTTCATCGAAACCAAACTTGATAAAATGATCATATATATATAAAACATAATTGAACTGAAGTATACTAACCTGGACTTTATTGAACTAAATTGATATAATCAAATTATGCTCTATTTTATCAAATCAAATTTTATCAACACCAAACTTAATAAATCGAACCTAGCTTGATAAGCAGAGTTGAACTGAAACATACTGAATTGAACTACACCAAACTTAATTAAGCTGAACTTACAAAAAAAACAGTTGTACAATTAAAAATTGGCAAAATTTTATCAAATCATAGTTCATCAATTCTAAACTTTAACAAATTGGACCTAACTTATTAAACTGAATTGAACTGAACTGAATTGAATCATATTGAACTAAACTTAATTGAACTGAATTGAAGAAAACAATCAATGCATTGATATAACTAAATGAAGCTGTATTTTATCAAATCATACTTCATCAAAACCGAACTTAATAAACTAAACTGAACTGAAGTATATTGAACTGAACTTAATTGAACAAAAAGAAATTGAAGAAAAAAAATCAATGTATTGTTCGAAATCGAATGGATATTGCAACTAAATCAAATGGATATAGCAACAAAAACTTGGAAATCTCTACCAAATGGTAGAGAAACTGAAACTCAAAAATATAAAATAGAACTGAATTGAACTACACTTAACTGAAATGAATTGAATTGAACTACACTTAAATGAAGTGAACTGAATTGACCTACACTTAACTGAAATGAACTGAATTGAACTACACTCAAGTCTCAACTGAAATGAACTGAATTTTCAATATAAACTTTAAAAAAAATTAAATTATATTTACGCTGAACTGAATTGAAATTAAATATATTTTCCCTGAGTTGGATTGAAATGAACTGAATTATTAACATATATTTTGTTTTGATTTTTTTAAAAGTATAATGAACTAAATGAACTGCACTGAAAAATACTGAACTGAACTGAACTAAATTGAACTGAACTGAAAAATACTGAATTGAGCTGAAAAATACTGAACTGAATTGAAAAATATTCAGATAAGTTGTACTAAACGAGCTCTTAATATTTACTTTGTTTTTCTATTCGCAATCTATATTTCTTATACTTTACAATTAATATCAAATTATTATGTAGTGCTTTTATTTATAAACTTAACAATTTTCAACAATTGTTGGTTTCAATTTTACTCTAAAATTAAATACATTTTTTAATGAATATTATATAATTTTATCATACTGATTTTCAATCCAAAAATGATACGCATCGCGCGATATATAATATACTAGTCTAATCTGGTTAATTTATAATCAATATGTTATCCGTGCTCTATATAAGAGACGCCAAAAGTATCTCATTTGGCGAAATTGTTTTTTCATTTTCCAGATATCTCATATGGGGTTCAAATAGTTTAAAATTAGTTTTCGAAATATGTTTTGAAAAAAAGTATTTTAAAACTGGAAATAATTACAATAATTTAAGCCATTAGGAAATTTGGAAAAACGTAAATAATAAAGAAAGGGTTGCACTAGTTTTCCAATTTTCACTACAATTTTCACAAATAAGATTTAAAAATTTTGACCCAAAACTACCTTGCCTGGTTAATTAAGCCTCTGCATTGTGTAATAATATTTGAGATATATTTTCTGAAAAGTGGTGGCTCATAATTTTCCATGCATCATGCATGGCTTTTCATGATCTATAATCTAACCAACTTGACTTGTAATCATAGAAACATAGCCGAACACGAATATGAATGTTTGGCAAGAAAGTTTCGCAACAATTTCTAGTTATAACGATCCATAAAAAGTGGCCAATTTACAGAAAACGAAACCTGGTTTTGGGGCAGCTCCCCTTTCTCCCTTCCATCCTTGAAAATCTTGCGTAAAAATTCAGTAAAGCATTCTGAAAGTCATGTTCAGGGTGCCGAAAATTGGAGCCGGAGATTCATCCTCTTCGTGAGCAAATCAAATGCACGCACATCTGAATCTGTGCATCTGATTCTCTATCTTTTGTCATAATGAGAGGAACGGAAGGGAAAAAGGAAAAAGTTGGGGCCATTTTGATGCAAAAATATGAGGTTGGGAGATTATTAGGTCAGGGGACCTTCGCGAAAGTTTACCATGCAAGAAACATAAAGACTGGGACGAATGTTGCGATCAAGATTATCAACAAAGAGAAGGTCGTCAAGGTTGGCTTGATGGATCAAATCAAGCGTGAAATATCTGTGATGAGGCTGGTGAAGCACCCCAATGTGGTTCGCCTCTACGAGGTCATGGCTAGCAAAACCAAGATATATTTCGCCATGGAATATGTCAAGGGTGGGGAGCTTTTCAACAAGGTTTCCAGAGGGAGGCTCAAAGAAGATGCAGCAAGGAAATACTTTCAGCAATTGATGGCGGCTGTCGATTTTTGCCACAGTCGAGGCGTTTATCACCGCGATTTGAAGCCAGAAAATCTTCTCCTTGATGAGTTTGGGAACTTGAAAGTATCTGATTTTGGATTGAGCGCATTGCATGATTCGAGAAGGCAAGATGGCCTCCTTCACACGACGTGTGGCACGCCTGCGTATGTTGCGCCCGAGGTGATCCATAAGAAGGGTTATGATGGCGAAATGGCTGATATTTGGTCTTGTGGGGTTATCCTTTTTGTGTTGCTAGCTGGATATCTTCCATTTCATGATACCAATCTGATGGAAATGTATAAGAAGATAAGCAAGGCTGATTTCAAATGTCCCCATTGGTTCCCTCCTGAGGTCAAGAAGCTTTTGTCAAGGATTCTTGATCCTAACCCTAATGCAAGAATGACCTTGGTTAAAATCATGGAGAACAGCTGGTTCAAGAAGGGGTTCAAAGAGATTCAGATACCGAATGAGGATGGCGATGATGATGATGATGGGGAGGAGTACAAAGAATTGTCCCCAAGGTGTATTTTGGAAATTGATCATGATCACCATGATCACGATCACGATCATGATATGATTGATCATGATCATGATCATTCCGATCATGAGATTATCACACCAAGAGGTAGTCACGCGATGAGGATGACCTGCTTGAATGCCTTTGACATCATATCTCTGTCACAGGGGTTCAATCTATCAGGCCTATTCGAGGACGCGGAGAATTGCAATCCAGAATCAAGATTCACCACGACAATGCCGCCATCAATGATTGTAGAGAGGCTGGAGGAAGTGGCTGCAATTGACAGTTTTAAGGTCAAAATGAAAGATGGAATGGTGAAAATGCAAGGTAACAAAGGAGGAAGGAAAGGGCTGCTGTCTATCGATGCCGAGATTTTCGAGGTCACTCCATCTCTTCATGTGGTGGAGGTGAAGAAAAGATCTGGAGATACTTTGGAATACAGACACTTTTGTGATCATGAACTCAGGCCTTCACTCAAGGACATTGCCTCGTCTTGGCAGCGAGGTTGTTGCAGCACAGAACAACCTCAAGCCTGATTTGTTCGGACTTAATTTGTTTTCAATTGATTAGACAAAAGAAGAAAAGGGAGTATCTGATTTTTTTTGTTTTTGGAATAATAGTTGTTTGATGAATTCTTCTTTTTTGCAACTTTGTTTGTTTCTTTTGTATAATGTTTTCATTAGTGCTTTGTTGTATCCCCATGAGTCAGTAATCTTTTAGTGTAAGATGTACCAGTGCATTACTACTGTAGATATATGGTATCATATGCATGAGAGGTGTTTGTGTGTCTCCAATAATTTAAGAAGGAAAATATTGATGTATTTTTTTAATTAATTCAATAATAGTTATATTTGTATAATATATTCGATGGTATATACTGATTTTTAGCATCTTCTTGATCTTTTTTATGTTTTTAATCGGGGGAATAACAAATTTCTTGTGCAATGATGGAGTATTTGTATAATCAATTATTAGCTTGGTTTATTAAATTAAACGGTGTTTTTTATGTTTTTTGGTGTGTTTTTAATGATACTTGAAAGTGTTTGAGTAGAAGCAGGGGATTGTAAAACTAACTCACGGAGTATAAGTATATAAATGAATCAAGTCGTTCGTGAAAAATTCTTGAATAACTCAACAAAATCTTGATTCAAGATCGAGTTAAACAAACACGACCCAAACTCAACCTATCTTGATTAGTAATGAGCTCGAACTTGAGCCCTCTAACTATTGGTTGACGGGCTTGTCAACCTTAAGATCCTGCAGATATACAGTAATAACTATATCATTATTATATCATGTACAATTTTGTATGAGTATGAAGATGGTTGTTATTAAACATTTCCCTTATGTTTAATCTTCACTATGTACTCATACTCTATTCTACTTTTGTCTTAACTGAATGATCTAACATCGCTGTCTGTCATATTAGGCTTGATCGGTGTGTGCTTAATTGTTTAAAGCAGACTAAGTTGGATTCTACATCAATCAACTCTCTTTATTAAAAATGTTGTACTAAACAAGATTCACTAATAAAAGCCTCACTGAATAGTAAATATGACCTTAAATGGGACGTTGCTTTATTCTACTCCCGAGTCCCGAATCATAATCAAAGATGACAACTGGGGTATTCGGCAGAATATTTGATACTACTCTTTCTCCAAACGACAATGGCCGATCACATCACCCGAAAGCAAAGCTTTTGTCTCCAGGAAAAATCAAAACCAGAAGAAAGAAAATGCTGTCCAAGTTAGCCACCGGAGTATAGCAAGCCAACCAAAACGCTCGTAGTCCACGAACATCTGCAACACAGAACAAGGATCGAACTTGTCACAGTCGAAAATAAAGCAGAGGCTACAGGTATGATTTAGACTGATCAACTCATGTATAACTAAAAGGCATAAGTATCTAGTACCCGGTTTACATATAATAATATCTTGACAAACCAACACCAACGTCGTTGTACACAAAATAGTGACATAGGGCAGTGATGTAGTAGTCTACCGCTCAAATAAAACGGGTAGTAATAAAATGGAGCAGTGATGTGGTGAGAAATTTACAGGAAACCATTCATTATATTGTTAGGTAGAGAAGAAACCCCACCAAACCTGGCATTCACAAGGTCCACAGTTTACAGATTCATTTTTGTGGCTAAAACCATTCAGCTTATACATGCATGAAAGGGCAGGACTAGCTTGAATAATACTACTACTACATGTAACAAACTGAAACTTGATGGAAGGACGCAAAAATAATGAGAACATGTTACATAAAAACAAAGCAAATATGAAGTTCACACTTCACCAACGAAAGCAGACCAATTATTTGAAATTTTATCTGAGGAATTACTAGAACATCCGAAACTAGTTGTACAGATTAACTGTTTATTATATTACCAACCTCAAAAAAAAGCATGTAAAAATGAAGCAGGAGACGAAATTCAGAAGTCATTCCATACATTACATAAAAGAGTCAAATTTGAGACTTCACAAGGCTTTTTATTTCACTTACATGGACTTTAAAACTATGTTATAGAGCTTGGACAAACTTCAGGCTATCACATGTCATCAAGCTTTTAACTTAGTCTACCCTAACCTTAGCAACCAGCAAACATGAAAGACCACAATTTCCATCGGCAATCCCTATATCTCAACCCAATGAGCAAATTTGACTGTAAAATTTACCTAAGGCCAAAGGTTGCTCCTCTGAGTTGAAAAACAGATTTACAACGAGTACACTATTTAGAAAGCTTCAGTCCTTGAATTAGTATCAGAAGTCACACTAGTTAGGGCAAATCAACTTGGATGCTCATATATCCTCTGATATACAAAGCTAAGAGAAAGCAATGTAAGCTGTCAAATCAGACCAATTTTGAGAAAAATAGAGTGCGTATTAGATTCAATACATAAGTAAGCAAATATGTAAACCTCGATTCCAGCTGAAGCAGAGAGTGTGTAAATGATCACAGTTGCATTACATTTACCATACACAAAGCAAGGAGAATAAAATTTTACACTTATCTCAGTTCTCAAGTCAACTTGTGATCATTGAGATATCATAATTTATGATTACCATGAACAAGACCAATTAAAATTCCTTCCATCCATACACTTGATAATCTGCTAAACTGTTTAACTTACATATAGAATTGTTTTAAACGTATAGCCTAGATTCAAATAATCATGGAATATCGACAGAAACCTCCAGGTAATAACATGAAATTGCGTCGACATGATACCAGTACAAGGAGTGTGAAATTCCTGAAGCCTGACATTTTCCATGAACTCAGTCAGTACACATTCAACTTACTGTAGAGTCTTCTCTAACATGAAAAGAAACTACCTCACATGGAGTTGGTACAGTTTAAGACATTAAACTAGGTGCAGGCAAAGAAAGTAATTTTTGAATATGAATAAGAAACATAGCCGTTCACTAGTCTTTTTTATGGCCAATTCACAGATACTCAGCAATGAAGAAGAACAAAGAAGAAAGAAGACAAACTTTCGCAATATAAACTTTCACAACGGGATCAAGCAACAAGGAAAAACTGAAGTCATTCAATGTGCAGCTGCACTTCACATGTCTACATAATTGGTGTAGCTTGAGGGGACGGGGAAATAGAAATGCAGTAACACGAGCAACAAACAGTTATAACTAGAGAAAAAAAAAAAAAAAACTTATGATACAGAAGCTAATGTATAGCCAAACGAAAAGTGGGATGTACCCTTATCTGCCTATTCGGTATCTGATGGAAGTAAAACAGCTTCGTCTAGCGTTAGATTCTGTAACCGAGAATCAATATCTGATGGTAAAACAGGTTCTCCGACCATTAAATTCTGTAACCGGGAATCAGTATTTAATGGTAAAACTGGTTCTTCTGCCATTAAATTCTGTAACCCGGGTTTCAATTCCCGGTTACAGAAGTCTTCATACTCCCCTCTATCTCCTCCTTTCTTCCTCAGCTCAACAACTCTCAGCGAGGGCGTCAGTTCAAATATTTCAGCAGCTATGGTCAGTGGACCTTTAACACCTTCTCTCGTCCCTTCAAGACTCACTCTACAATCCTTCTTTCTCACAGTAAAACTCACAACTTTGGCAATCTCTTCCAGCTTGGATATAATTTTAGGCACGGGAGCCCCTGAGACAAACCTTGATCCATCACTCCCATCATCAAACAACCCAGACAGATCAAACCCGCTTGAAAATGAGATGATATCAAATGCATTCAAGCTCGCCGGCCTAGGCAAGGCAGCCATCCTCCTCCTACTCTCCACCTCAGACTCAGACTCAGACATCGACTGATCAGACTCAAACCCACTCATCTCCATCTCACGCTCAAACGCTTCATCATTAACATTACACACCTTGTCATCCTCAATATAAAACTTGACATGCTTAAACCCCTTCTTAAACCACCTGTTCTCCATAATCTGCGGAATGGTCATCCGCGTTTCAGGATTAATGTCAAGAATCCTAGTCAAAAACCTTGACAACTCAGGCGAAAACCACCTGGGACACCTAAACTCACCCTTATAAATCTTCTTATACATAGCCATAACATTCTGATCATGAAATGGCAAGTACCCAGCCATCAACACAAACAGAATCACACCACAAGACCAGATATCAACCTTAGCACCATCATACCCTTTCCTAGCAAGAACCTCAGGAGCAACATAAGCAGGAGTCCCACAGAAAGTATGAAAGAGACCATCTTGCTTAATCTGATCAGAAATGGCAGACAAACCAAAATCAGAAACTTTAAGATTACCATCTTCATCCAGCAAGATGTTCTCCGGCTTAAGATCCCTGTGATACACGCCGCGGGCGTGACAGAACGCAACTGCAGATATCAACTGCTGAAAGTACTTCCTAGCTACCTCCTCCTTGAGCCTCCCCTTAGCAACCTTATTGAAAAGCTCACCACCACGAACATACTCCATAACGAAATAGATCCTGGATTTCGTAGCCATTACCTCGAAGAGCTGGACGATGTTGGGGTGGCGAACTCTCCGCAGAATCGAGATCTCCCTCTTGATGTGCGCTATGAGTCCGATTTTCAGCACCTTCTCTTTGTCGATAATCTTGATGGCAACGTTTTCATTGGTTTTAACGTTCCTCGCGTGATAAACCTTGGCAAAAGTCCCGTGCCCCAGCAGCTTCCCAACCTCGTACCTCCCCAGAAGCAAGCCCTGCATTTCCTTCTTCTTAATGCTCATACTCCTGGCCGTCGTCGCCGCCGCGGTGGAAGTCTCCGCCGCCATGGCCAGCAACAAAAAAACGCAGATTTCGCTGGAAAAAACGAAACCCCGGAAGGAAAAACCGATCAAGATTGAATTTTTAAGGCGGCGATGAGGCCATTGGAGGATGAATAAGGCGGAGAAAAATGGGGTTTTTAATTTTGTTTGTTTTGGTTTTGGTTATTTGTTGTTGTTGGTGGTGATGATTGTTGGGGTGGGAGATATTTGTGAGGTGTAGAAACGTAGAGGGAATGCAATTATTGTTTGTAGCATTAAAGCAAAAATATATTATTATTTATTATTATTTTTCCACTGATTTATTATTTATTGGCGAAAGATGCTGGAGGTGGTTTTACAGCTGTTCTGTGTATATTTTTGTATTTTAGTTTTAACTTTTTCACTGTTACGGCTCTTTGTAGACTAGTGCGAGTTGAGTGCCCCGCGGGAAATGAGGGGTTTTCACGACTAAAAATGAGCTGGTGCGCTACTGTGACTGATACCTGAAATTTATTGAAAAAATCAGGTTCCATTCAGAAACCGTATCAGATCCCTTTATTAATAATAATATCCTAATTCATAAATATTTCTTTCCCAGTTAAATGTATAGTTTTTTGTAGCTACTGTGCTTGGGAGTGTATTAGTGGAACAGTACAATTCAGTCAAGTTTAACACAGTTTATATTAATTCAATTCAGTTTAACAAAAAAATATTTCAATTCAGTTTATCTAAGCTATTATTTAATTAAATTCAGGTAAATTTAGACACATTGATTCTATTTTTCAAGACATTAATTTTCAATTTATGTTAGTATATTTCAGTTCATTTCAATTAAATTTGAAAGTTTAGGCAAACAAGTCTTATGATTATCTTCATTCTTTTAAGTGGCGTCGATGCAATCGATATTTGGTTTTAGATCAAAATCGTTTGGTGAGTCGGTATAACTTTCTTTCATCGAACCAGGTCGTTTGGTTAAATTGTTTTGTTTTGAAGCAAAATTATATTTCTTTCAAACGTATTTAGGAGTGGCACTAAATATTTCTATTTTTTATGTAAATTTAAATATGCTGATTCTAAATTCATGTAAATTTAGATATTCTGATTCTATTTTTCATTACATCAATTTTTAATTTTATTCAGTTCAGTTCAGTTGAGCTCGAAATAAGTTTAGGCAAGCAAGTCCTAAGATTAGCTTCATTCTTTTAAGTTTTAAGTGGCGTTGATGCAATCGATATTTGGTTTTAGATCAACATCGTTTAGTGAGTCGGTATAACTTTCTTTCATCGGACCATGTCGTCTGGTTGAATTGTTCGGTTTTGGAGTAAAATTATATTTCTTTCAAACTTAACTGAACTAAAATGAAAATATTAAAGTTAACTAAATTGAACTTTAGAAAATAATAAATATATTTAACTAAATTGACTTAAATTGAAAAATATAAAAATATTTAACTAATCCAAACCTAAATAACTTATAGAGAAAAGTGCTGCAATACCTCAAGTTTTCAAATTAGTGCAAATGTACCTCGAGTTTCTTAATAGTTGCACATGTACTTCTAAGTTTACAGACTAGTGAGTTGTACTTGTACCCTTAACTTTCATTAAATCAAAATTTTCGGGTGATGATAAAAAATTGTTGAAAAGTAAAATGATAATAATGTCCCTAACTGAGAGTAAAATGAAGCTAATCACATATGCCCGCCCAAAGCAGATCAGGGTTCGAATTCTCAGGAGTATCAAGGAATATTTCCCTAGTTTTCACGTCAAGTCTCCGAAAACGCTGAATATGGAGACAGAGCTACATCTACGTGTCAATTAAACTACACTCTTGGTATTAACATTATTAAGGCCAACAAATCCAATAAATTTGTGAAAAATATGTAAATATATCAAAATACCCTTTTCAAATATGGGACAAAATTTTAAGATAGTAAAATGGTACCCCTACCATATGGTATTGAGTCTCTTGACTAATGTTTTACCAAATGGTTAAATTCACAATGGCCAAAAAACATTATTTCTATAAAGTATAGATATATAGTACATCAAAATCATGTTAGAGACATTCTCCTCCTCCCCGTTCATAATATAATGGCCCTATTAATATTTATCATAAAAGTTTGTTGCACGTTTGATTGAATAATTTCAAATATTATACAAGTAGTAATATTATTATGTGATACACTTCGAACTGTATTTATTCACTATCAAAATTGTAAATTTGATTAATATATGTAACTAAGGTTATATTGTCAAACTTGCCGCGTAAAAACTATTCCAATATTTGAAAAAAACAATGAGGGAGTAAATCTTTATTTCATCAAAATTAAAGGTCATACAACGGGCAGGGAGACTTGTGCTTATTAAGCATGTTTTATCAGTCATACCCCTGCATATCCTTACTGCCATAATAAAGCCAACACAGGGAGTTATAGATAAAATTTATGCCATGTTTTCTAAATTCCTATGGGACTCTTCAGAATTTGGATGTAAGAGAATTTGGAAATCCTGATCTAACATTAGCTATCCAATCATTGAAATGGACTAGGAGTTAAGGACCTTCACCTTACAATCAAGAGTTTTTCTCTAAAATTATGGTGGAAATTATAAAAGGGTGATTCTCTCTGGTCTAAATTCATGTGGTCTCTCCCTGACCATCTGAAAAAATCAAGAACTTGGAATAGAATAAAAAGATGTTGATCATATTGCCAATGACAACTCATATATTCAAATAGGGAATGGAGAGGTATCATTCTGGAACTCTAATTGGATAGGAAATAAATCTCTTGTGGAGGTTTGGAATGATGAACTTGAGATACCTTTCTCCTAATCTCACATTAGAGGAATTTTGTTATCAGCAGAAATATTATATTAATCAATTGAAACATGGATTTACTGTTGAATATTTGGCATTGCTTGCTAAAGATTTTCCTTTGTTTGATGATTATGATGACCTATTAATATGGAAACATGTAGTTAGTGGAAAGTTCTCTATAGCTTCAGCTTACGAGTTACTCGGACCAAGAAACTGGAAGTTCATTCTTTCAGGTTTTTATGGTCTAAGGGCAAATCCAACATGATTTGCAAAATAGAGATAATGTCTATATTTAGAATATTTTAACACTTTTATTGCTCCAACGGTATTGTTAAGCCCATTTTCTAAAATAGAAAATTGAGGAGAGATAGTGTTTTGATCGCTATATATAGGGAAAGGGAGAGTACTTTTGGAGAAATAAATTCTAGAAAATTCAGACAAAGATTGTCTAATTTTAGCATCTTCAAGTGAGCAAATCTATTTTTGCTGAATTATAGTTAAGAATTTTTATAAAAAATAAATCAATTTTTGGTAAATTCTAATGAGAAAATGTATTTTTTGGTAAATTGTAGTTATTGAGTATTTGAGAGTGTAATTAAAAATAAATATAAAATATAAAAAGTTATCTAAAAAATCTCTAAAATAGAATTCATGTAGGAACTGAAAGAAAATTAAATAGAGAATATGACTTAATTTTCTCTATTTTAGAAAAAAGTTTACCGATTTTGTTGGACTTGCCCTAAGTATCTCTCAAAAAAGACTATTTTTTGTTGGAGGCTAGCAAATAGGCTAGTTCCCCTAGCTGATGTACTGGAGGATCTAAATATTTATCAACCATCTATATGTAGTTTCTGTCATAACAATTCTGATGAAATCCAGCATTGTTTTAGCAATTGTGTATTTGTAGATTGGATCTGGAATTTTGCGAGTATAAAATATGATATAACTCATCTCAGGTTTCATCTCCACGGGACACATTCTACTATGATTTGAATTATACTAAAGAATCTATTTTGCAAGAAATGTGGCCAGACTACTACCTGTGGTGGTAGTTTAGTTTGTCTGGTGTACAAGAGTCTCTTTTCTATATGATAATATAACACTTGCTAGACTCAACATTGGCAAACAGATTCACAGTATGATAGAGTCTGTTATACATGTTCATATAAGATCATGGGCAAAGTTTAAATTGCCAAATCAGTACCTGAATTCAGTTCCTCTAACTTGTACCTCTTTAAGGATTCAAAGAGTTGTATCATGAAAGCTTCCGGGTCTTGGTTTTATGAAGCTAAATATTAATGGTTCCTTATTGAGAACTAGAAAAGGGGGAGCAGGTTATGTGATTAGAGATCACACTAGTAATGTCATTTATGCAAAGGCCCTACCTTTACCAGTGGATGATCCTTTGAAAGCTAAGGCTTTAGCACTAGCTGCTGGTCTAGAAACAGCTTTCTTTTGTGAATACCAGAATGTGCAGGTTGAAATGGATTCGATCATGCTGTTACATATTGTACAAGCCAAGCAGAGAGCTCCATGGAGGCTGGTCCAGATTTTAAGAAACATATGGTCCATTTCAGGCAATCCAAATGTCTCTTTTGGTCATATTTTTAGTGAAGTTAATGTTGTAGCTGATACTCTTTCAAAAATTGCTAGTAATTCAGATTCTCACCTTCACGCATACTACACTCCCTAGACGTATTAGAGGTTTAGTAGATCTGGATAGTAGGGAATTTCCCTACATTATATCCAGATAATTTCTATTTGAACTTCTTACTGCTCTTTTACTATATGTGCATATATGAAGGCATCAAGGCTGGAAGAGGATAGATCACATGGAGACTCAAATCAACCACAGTGTCGCACATTAACTGCAAACTTTTAGCAAATGCAACACAGGAGTACACTGGGCAAAACTTTAGAATGGGATACTGGTGCAATCTTTTTTATTTTGTAATAGCTATTTATTCCTTGTGCTCGTCGGCGGAGTTGGAGTCCACTTATCGATCCCTTATATGCTTGCGAGTAATGAGTCATCTGGTCAGCAGATTTGGGTTTCGCCTAACGATTCCTAACATGCTTGCCGGAGTAGACATAGGAGTCTAAATATGTCAGAATATTTTATTCTTTCCAATTATGTGGTCTTATATTAATCCAGTTTTCTATTGGAATATTGCTATTCCATAATATATTTGGTAACTTATTAAATTAAGTATAAATGAATAATATCTAATAATCTCTACTTTGATGGACGGTTGAGATTAATCTTACGGAAATCCATTGATGTCTTTAATCCACTGTAAAGGCATCGGAATGAAAGACTTATGAGAATCATTATGGGCACTAAAGCTAAAGCGAATGCGAAAGACTGCCGATTCACACAACACATAAAGCGGATAGGCGAGGAGAGAGAAATCTAAACCCCTACTCAAGACTAAAAGATTCAGGACATCGATCTCGCCACTACAATGAGTACTGGAGGTAAGTAATTCTATAACTTCTCATGATTCTGTTACGTGATTGATCTACGTGTTTAAAGATTTTAGGGTCATGTAATAATTATGTTTACATGTGGTATCCGAGCATGTTTATTTACATGCTTGCCGGAGTAGACATAGGAGTCTAAATAAGCTATTCATCATTTTGTATAATCTAGATGCATAAGTTGAAACAGTTTATATCAAATCTTTAATCTTTCATGGTTTGTGATAGGTTTGGTGAAACTAATAAATCTCACTCCAGTTATATAAGTGGTTTAAAATTAAAAAAAATCAATTTAGTTTTAAAAAATAACAATTGTTTTTTAAAAAAAGGAAATAGGGATGACAATATTAATGATTAAGGATGTAAATGAAATGAGGCAGTCGTTTAGAAATCTCAAGAAATTAATCAAATTATGTAACGTATTTGTTATGCCTACTTTACATAAATGATTTTTTTTACTATGGAGCAAATTTTTGAGTATAGGCTACAAAATGCATTGAAATAATGTCAGGGGCATAACTCTTCGTTTCACCTAAAGTGAGTGGTGTAAAAATCAATTAAGTCTTTTATTTTTTAAGAATGGTGGTTATTATATTTTGTAGAAGGGTGATTACTAATTTATTTCAAAAAAAAATATATAATAGATTTTATTGAGTTAAATAAGCTGAGTTGGTTTGAAAATTGAGAGTGAACTTTTTGAGTTTAATGAACTTAATCGGCTTGAGTTAGAACTTGATAGTCGTAATCAAACTCCTAAAATATTAAGGAGGTGAATTTAAACTCTGAAATTTCTACTAATTTAGTTTGTCAAACTTTCAATGTTAATCTCGTGTCTTAGTCTAACATTAAAATTTGTGTTTAAACATGTCAGTAGTAATGTTTAAACATGCATATGCAGAAACGTAAATGTAAAAGGACACGAGAATTGTTCACGCGTTTCAGTGCTAAAACACCTACATCCGCGGGGCCTTACCCAGTCCAGAAACCATTCACTAGATAATCAATATAATTACAAAGTTCTCAACTTTAAACTATCTATGACTTATCTGTCTTGTGAATTTGTGATCACCCCTCAGGTGCCGGTCAATGTCAAGCTCCTCGCTGACTAGGTCGAACTCCTCACTCAACTTTCTATGACTACCTCTCCCGAGATTTCAAAGCGTGTGGTTTCCAGACTCCGGTGAAGGCAGCGGTTGTTGATTGGTCGACTCAAGCTCCTTCGAATGTAAAGCTATTCTGGATGCAGAATACTTTCTATGAAGTTCGGCCACTTTCTTCTAAGCTTGCGTCTTGCTTTTATAGCTCGATACCGTGCTCCCGTGTTGATCTTCTCGTTCCTTCAATCACGGTTGTGCTGATCTTCTCTTGTAGATAATCACGGCTGAAATTAGTTTTCATGCTATATTCTAATTCTATAGCTAAACCGTTGGAAATATATTCTTTCCTTATTTCTACAGATTGAGACTAATCCTAACTAAAATACAACTCTATAATATATTCCTAATCTAATCAGATCGGATTTGAATATCTTCGAATATCTTCTTTGATCGCACAAGAGTTGTACTTCAACAAAATGACAGTGACTCGGTTTGCAGTCTTCGATTCGCACAAATATTCGAAACCTTGAAGGACTATGTTTAAACATTTTTCGCTGTTTACCCATAATAACACCCGAATATTCTTCTTCCATATTTACCAAATCATTCACTCCTCATGATTCATGATTGCACGACTGCATTCAACCTTCATGGGATATTTCACATCAGATATGGTATTGCTTAACTCACATATTCAGCACATAAAGCAAGATCTTGTCTTTCCAAAAGACCACGCTTTGCTTTCCAAATTCTGTTATTCTTTTCCAACTATATCAATTCATCTCAATATTCCTTTCTCGTAATTATCGATTTGATCTTGGATTCTGACCACATTCATCCCATAATAATATTTCATTGTTTAAGATAACTGATCTTCAAATACTGTCCAACTTCACAACTTTCCAGCCTAGTTGTGAATGTCCACAAAACTGACAACAAACAAAGTCGAGAACTTTAGAACATGCTCAACAGTTACTGTATAATAGAGTTTTTAGTCAAATTTACCCTATTTGCCTATATTATGGCTTCCAACAACTACTCTATACCATACTCTAAAATAGAGATACGGTAAAATTAGAAGATTGAAAAGGCATATGGGCATACTTCTTTCATACTCTAAAATTTAATGTTATCATTGATTCTTATCTTTTCTTTCCTTTTTTATTCTAACCTTTCTTAATCATTCATATATTTACACACATAAATATATTAAAATCATAAATTAGCAAATAAAATTAATACTTTGTTTGCCGGAGCTTATAAATAGAGAATTTAGTTTAATTCAATTCAGTGCAATTTAATTTAATTCAGTTCAGTAAAATATAATTTGATCGAATTCAAGTAAATTTGATAATTTGATTATTTCTGATTCTAATTTTCAAAACATGAATTTCACTTCAGTTCAGTTCAATTCTGTTCAATTCAGATCGGTAACGAATAAGCTCAGACAAACATGCCCTAATTGTGTGCTTTTGGAAGTCTCAAATAGAATTAAATATAACTATTATTATTTATGGCAATAAATTCATGAAACGGTAAAATAGAGCAACTGTTGGATGAAGACAAAATAATTATGAAGTTTTTGAAATTTGGAGATTGTTTTAGAGTAACTGTTGGACTAGCTCTTACAAATTCAAATATTTAATTAGGTAGAGTTTTTTTTCCCCTTTTTTGTTCAACTTATTTACACCCGTTCATCCTTTTACTGTGTTGGCACATTTGAAGATGTTTGGAATCTCGGAAGCATGCATAGCGAGTTTGTACATATCGTTAGTTTTTATTATCCTTTTATGGCAAACTCGTTCGATTCATGTTATAGTGACTTCTCACGAAAGATGAAATAAATAATAAAAAAATCAAGCTTTCCAGCAATTATTAGCACTAAAATACAGAAAGTTTGCTATATTGAGCTATCCAAAATTCTTTTTTGGGGAAACTAATTATAACTTTCATTTGCTAACTAACATATTTCATTTGACATTAATAGTATTTTATTTGGTCAAACAATAATATTATTTAATAATGGGAAGACAAACGAAATTTGTTTGTAGCTTATGACGTAAGTAGAGGAATGTCGGTTGAGTTAAATAACATGATATGATGAGTTGATGACTAGGAAACGTAACATACTATCATAATTGGGAGGAAATTTCCATTTTAAAAGTTGATGAAATGTTACACTGAATTAGATTAAAACATATGATATGATATTATGCATTTAGTCTTTGCTCGTGTGGCTGGTGACGATCAAATTGAGGAACTGGGACACGCTTCTTTCTCCTGTGGCACAAATGATTTGTTATACTAGTTAAATTTGAGGGAAACTAAATGAAATATATTAAACTGATTGAAATATATATAATATTAGTGGATATAATTATTAAAATTTTGATGTGAAAAGTATGAAACAAGTTTTCTTTCAGTAATTACAGGAGCGGAACTAGGAGATTATTGAAGGTGACAGCGGCACTCTCCAAATTTTAGGGGTGACGTAATATTTGATTGTAATTTAGGCGGTAATATAGTGAAATTGTAATATTAAACAATCTCCTCAGCGCTGATGATTCGATGCAATCCTATTAAATAATTTGATGATAAGTTTTCTTCTGTTTCCGTCACTGATGATGTATCCGTAGATGTGCAACATTCAGTGCAGTATTTTATTTAACTGGACTAAATTTCGTTTGGATCTCAGAACACACTAATTTTATAATATGTTATTTGAACACAATATTTTATATCGTACAGTTGACTGAAATAATTAACTATATACTAGTAATATTATATTAGAGTGAGTAATATAATACTAGGGGTGTGTTTGGTTGGAGTGGATTTTGAGAGTCTGGACTTTGATTTGGAATTTTGAGAGTCTAGATTTTGTTTGAGATTTTGTAAGTCTGGATTTGCTAAAAGCTTGTTTGATTGGTTTGGGATTTTATAAGTTTGAAACAAAAACCTTGTTTGGTTGGAGTGAATTTTGGAAGTTTATAACAAAAAGTTTGTTTGGACTTTGCCTTTTGCAAAAAACTGGATTTTGTAAAGTAAAACTTAGATTTTGTAAGGAAAAATCTGGACTTTTCAAATAACGAACCAAAAAAGATTTTATAAAATTGGACTTGAATAGTCCAAATTTTGCAAAATCTTACCCAACCAAACACACCCTAGATATTTTGTTGGGCGGTTTGGTTTCACCTAACTAGCTGTTTACTTGTTTGATTGACGTGTAAGAACCTAATTAAGAAGACATTCCATCAACTAATGATAAGGAGATAAGTGATGTATGAATACCTGTTTTTAGTTTTTTAATTTTCGAAAAACTAATGCATGAATAATTTGGTTCAAAACAAAGCTCTGCATATTTTTTCATCAATAATTTAAAAATACGAGATCTTCAATTATTTCCAAACCTTAAAAAGGCGGTGATCGGAAGAAAATGAATACCTTAATAGGCGAAGAATGGAACTCGTCAAGCAGGCCACGTCTATTAGATATGGACTAAAGAAATTAAGGGTGCATCTGGTTAATTTGATTTTTGGAAAACTACACTTTCATAATTTAATTTTTAAAATTTATGTTTGATTAGTCTAATTTTTTAAAATCCAGATTTTCTCACTCGCAAATTTAATATTTGTTTTACTTAAATCCAGACTTACAAGTTTTGATTTTATACTTACAGTTTTTGTTTAGACTTGCAAAATTCAAACGAACCAAATAAGGTTTTTATAAAATCAGACTCTCAAAATCTCAATTAAAACCCCAAACTCTCAAAATCCAGAATAAAATTCAGACTCTCAAAAATCTACTCAACCAAATGCACCCTAAAATGTGTACTCCATATGATTTATGGGTTTGGAGTTCCATAATTCAGTGTAATTTTTGTTGTAATTTTGATCGAAAATTTGAAATTGTATATGAAAAATAATATCATCGTATAATATCCCTTTAAAAGGTTTTTAATATAGATTTTCAAATATCAAAATCATGAATTTTATTAATATATGTCAAAATTGTTGATGATCAAATATGCTGTCATATATTATTTCTGATCAACTGTGTCAAATTTAGTTAAATGGAATACTAATTTGAAACGATTAAAAAAAGTGTTGAAGATTTGATAAGTTTGACAATGTATCGTAGATTTGATAAGTACAACTAAATTACGAACTAATTTATAAATGTCAAACACGGCGTTGAAGATGA
Source organism: Sherardia arvensis (assembly GCA_948330725.1). Classification (NCBI taxonomy): domain Eukaryota; kingdom Viridiplantae; phylum Streptophyta; class Magnoliopsida; order Gentianales; family Rubiaceae; genus Sherardia; species Sherardia arvensis. Next base: position 36,012,118 of record OX415236.1, on the reverse strand, counting down.
TGCAGCCGGCCGTGATCATGTTGCTGTGTTATTGTTCGTTCATCATCACTCACGCGCTTATAGTCATGGATGCCACCCTTTTTCATTCTTCTTCTACTTTTGATTTACTATTAAACTAAGCTACTAGGAGCACTCTAATATTCTTTGATTTACCTATCGGTTCTTTTTTTATATTCAGGGATCACATCATTAGTAGTAATCATAATTAATGATTAGGTCATCTCTTTCGAAATATATATAATAATATTGAAAGTTGTATATATTTTGGATCTTTGAATGTATATATTATAAGTTTAACTTTAATGTATAGTACGTTCTCATTCCAAGCAAGACTTCCGATATAAATGAAGATCACAATCTGATGTATTTTGAAACTAATGAATGGTTACACCACACTTGAACTAAAAGTTTTATGAGAGTTTTCAGGAAAATGATGGTTTTCTATGCTTAAGCTTAAGTTTTAGTATTTATACTACTATATAAAACAAATGTGTGAAACTGACGTGTCACATTCTCAAGATTTTGAATTATTTTTTTTAATTCCACCACAATTTGCCACATCAACTCGACTAGTTTTTGAAATATTTTTTATATTCTGGTAATTTATCTAGTAAAATAGTGCGCGATAAGATAAGGTAGAAAAGACTGGTTTTTAAGTAATGTAAAATCGAATCCGCACTATCTGACATTGATAGTGGAACAAAAATGGGTACTGTGTTAGTGGATTATGATTGTTTTTAATTTTTTATCATCAAAAAGTACAACATTCTAAAATGATAGTTGGCTGAGAGATTGAGAGATGGATAATGAGTTTGATTATACATTAGGTGCACGTGAAATATATATTATGCCGGATTCCACTTTCATTTACTATTATTTAATTTCATTCAAATTTGACTCTCTAGACCTGTTGCAATTTTTTCATTGATTTTGGTTGTTATAGAATGAGAAATGAAATGGTAATTTTTGCTGAACCTAGTGCAATCTTAAGCTTGTAAGTCGGCCCGGCCCGGATTGACCCCAATCCGAAATATCTTAAAATCTTGAATAAGGAACCGGTCCAGTTAGACTGTTACTTGGACTGGATCCGGTTGACCCAGTTAGAACCTCTATTACATTTTTTTACAAAAAGGAAATGTTTCAATTGAGAATTAAACGACAAACCATTGTGTAACAATCTCCTGGACCACATTGTTATTTGTTAATAAATTATATGACTAGTAAGTATATACGGATATTCAATTTATTTTAAAAACGAAATACTAAATAATACTTTTGGTGAGATTTGAACTCTAATTGTGTATTACAAAATGACAAGTTTTACCAATAAAACAAGATTATTTCTGTGCAATAATTGAATATGTATTATATATAACCGGGCTCTCGGGTTGACCTGAAAAAATCGAGTTTGACCCGGATCGGCCCGAAATTCAGAATGGGCAAAAAAGTTGTTTCGAGGCCCGACCCGTAATGCAATAAATCCGGGTCCGGATCACCATTTCCGGTCCCGGACCAGGCCATTTTTCAGGGTTGACCTGACTCATGTACATCCCTACTTGTAAGTTCCAGATTGAACAACATTGTCAACTTCAAACCTAATTTGCCATGTTATTGCCTGAAAGGCTGTCTCCTGTTTTCCTGTAAACATGAGCAAAAAACCAATCTTAACTCTAGATATGAAATATAGCCTCTTCTTACCTTCCAAAACTATCATCCGAGGTAGCTTTGCACTTACCCAAAATTCTTATCTTTAGAGACTATCATCTTGTGTAGCCTTTTCTTACCTTCCGAAACTACCATCAAGGGTGGTCTCTCCTTAACTTCGGAGACTACCAAGTCTACCATCCAGGATAACCTCGAACTTATCCAAAATTCATACCTTCCGAGGCTACCATCAAGGGTAGTCTCTTCTTACCAATACAACTAGTGCTAGATGTTATCCTTCCCACATAGGTCCAGGAGGGCAGAAGCCAGGTCAAAAGGTGATGTCCAGGTTCTGGGGGCAAAGATTTATATCCTCCTCACAGACGGTGCCAATTGATACTACCCATTCGGACCTTGGCGCGGTAGCTACCCCAAGTCAGTAACCAATATCATGAAAGAATATGTGAAGAAAGAGGGAGAGGATGAGAGTCTACCTTCTGCATGTGACGTACCATTCTTTACATGGAGTTAGGTTTTAAGGGCAAGTCCAACAGCTCCCCTAAAATAGGGATTTTGATCAATTTTAGAGATTTTGAAATCCAACAGATTCCCTAAAGTTTGCTGCAAGTTGTAGAGAGAGAAGGGGAATCCCCATATTTGTAGAGAGAGGATGAGAAATTTAGGGAATTTGAGTAAATAAAATATTAATATTTATCCTTCTCTTTCATCTTTCGCACCCCACCCTTTCTTCTATTCGATCTTTTCTGCAACTGACTTTTCCCCTTTCTCCAACAAATTCACATCAGATTTCGATGATGAGATGCTGGGTTTATTTATGTATTGGTGGCGGCGGTGGATGGAGAATTTATGCCGGATTATGATCGGAACTGGCGGGATCCTTGCTGTTGGGATCACCTTCCGCCGCGGAGCTTGCCGGAGAGGAAGTCAAGGGTCAAGGGAGGGTGATTTGGGGGAAGATTAGGAGTTCAGACAGCGAGACAAGGGTCAAGGGAGGTGATTTGGGGGAGGATTAGAGTTCCGGCGGCGAGACAATGCCTGTCGTTTTGGTAGCAGAGGAGAATAGGCCGGCCGGAAATTTGTAGACGAGCGGTGAGGTAGACGACAGGTTTGAGAGGGAAGGAAGAAAAGAAATTAAAATAATAATATTAATTTATTAAAAATAGGTTTTCTAAAGTGTAGAAGCTGTTGGAAGAGTAAAAATAGTTTAGGGAATCATTGATTTCATTCCCTATTTTAGAGAGAGTGATAGGGAAACTGTTGGACTTGTCCTTAAAAGACATGCCTATTTGGGCTTGCCTCCTAGCAAATGCCCGAAACTCATTCATATGGGTTGTAGCCCAGTATCATCAAAAGTGTGGGGAATGAGCGAATTCATTAAACCACCCGTCTCATCCAAGTTTGCAATTTGATTATTCATTTAGTCAAACCTTCTCAACTTTGACCTTAAAATTGAAATAGTATACAAAATTTAATATTTTTCGTATGTGATCTTATTGGATTTGTACATCTATATTTTTAAAATATCATATATCTTATAACTTATATCTAAACATATATAGAGATATTAATGATCAAATATTTTCTGAGTCAACAGACAAAAGTCAAAGTGTGCAGACTTAGATGAGACGGAGAAGTACTTATATTTTCTTTGTTAAAATGCAAATACTAAGTATTATTCTAATATGTAGAATTAGAATCAATTTTTTATTCTAATTATTTTTGTCATCTTTCTGTACATTTTAATATTTCATAAGTTTGAACATAAATTTGATTTTTCTTAATATGTTTTTAAGTAAAAATTATTATGTAACTCTGATGATGTTATGGTGTCACCATACAATATATTTTAATTTTCTCATAAGTTTGAACATAAATTTGATTTTTTAAATATGTATTTATTTAATATAAAGTTTAAATTCAATTAATATATGTAACAAAAAAAAATCCATGTCGTCAAATGATGGTCTTTATCAAATGATGTGAATGTATGTGAAACAAACAAAAAACCACGGGGAGTATAGTGTAAAGATAGCAATTATAGCCCAATCATGTTTTGGTCATTTCAGCCCCTGTCAAGTTCAGCTGCTTGGAGCTCTGCTTGGAGCTACTTGATAGCTGCTAAAACTGTTTGGAGTTGCTTGGAGCTGCTTGGTGCTGCTTGGATTATTTTATTATTTATAGATGAATATTCGTATGCGGTTTAAATATAATTAGATAAGTTCAAATGAACAATATTTCATTAACAACAATTAAAATAACCTCTTTAGTACCTAAATTTCATACATTTTATTTCTTTTCAAAACAATTCAAGTCGGATGAAGTAAGTTGCATGAAGTAAGCTGCTTGAGCTGCTTGGGGCTGCTTGGGGTTGTTTGGAGTTGCTTGAAGCTGCTTGGAGCTGCTTGCAAGAAGTTGAACTTGACAGGGTCTCCGTTCATGAATCGGCCTTGTGGCAAGTTGATTTTTGCTTAATCTAAACTTGGTTTTAGGATTTTGAATCCTAAATTTTGATTTGGAATTTTAAATATTGAGATTACAAAATTTTTATTTGGTATGTATTTGAATTTTGAATTGATTCTGTAAAATAAAAGTAAAATTGCGCTTCTGAATTTGATTGTCTTTATTTGTTTTTTTATTTTATTGTTGTATCGGGTGTTTGTTGAATTGAACTGAAATAAACTAAATTAAATTGATAAATTGAACTAATTAACTGTAGGCTAGACTAAGTGTAAATATTATGAATTGTAAATTTTTTTTTCTTTACTTGCATGTCAACATTAGACATATGTTACGTTCAATTCAAACATTATAAACAGAACTTTGCACATTTGGATTCATAATTCGGTTTGTTTAATAAATTGATAACCATAATATATTATTTGTCACGCTAATAATTTGTTTGAATGGGAAGGATTCACCATATAATAAGGCCGATGATTTTAAAATATACTTGATTTACGAAACTTATCATATGACGAAGTTCTAATCATTCCACATCAGTAGTCATCAAAAATAATAATAATATATATATATATATATATATATATATATATATATTCACTATTTGATTATTTAAAAGTCAGATGAAAATAATTATTTGGACAATTCAGCTCACGTACGTAATTATTGGAGCACGTCCTTATTTGGTCCAATAAAATCAGAAATAATATTCATGAAAGCCCACAAATTTGGACAGACTATGTATGATCTCATGCAGCAAAATTAGTTTTTTCAAGCCCAATTCAGCGGAATGCAGATCCAGGTACAAGATTAGAGAAATTTAGATGAAAAAATCCGACTTGTACAGCTGTACTCCCTCCGATTCACTGTTTTTATCACTGTTTCACAAACTTTTTTTTTATGTCATGTTTGACCACCAATAACTTTAGTTTCATAAATTAATAAATAATAAGGTTTTGATATTTAAAAATTACATGTTACGGAGAATCCAAAAATATCTCACATGATGGTATTAGTATGTATATGTTATAAGAAATTTATGATCAAACATGAAAGAAAAAATATTCAAAACAAAGTGCCATTATTAGTGAATCGGAGGGAATACTAGGAGTATTAAAACTTGATCTTAGCCAAAACCCTCAATTAAAAGAGAGTATATGATGTCGTTTGGTTGGAGGTGAAAGATGTGAGAATTTGAAAATCCCATGAATTAAAATCCTACAAAATGTTTGGTTGACAAAAAATATGGGAGTTTCAATTTCCTAGGAACTCCAAATTCCCACACAATGGTGGAATTTTCTTACCTAGTTCCCCCTACATAGTTAGAAATTCCCATGATTTTTCTTCTCCCACATCCCAACCAAACAATATTTTCAAAATCATGGGAATTTAAAATGGTCTAGGAATTTCATTTTCCTACAGAATTAATCTCCACATACAACCAAACGATCTCTATGATTGCTTGTGACTAAAAATGGTAAGATTGCACAGAGTTCCGCAGACAAGGGCGGCCCAATAGTGAGGCCAATGTGGCCCTTGTCTCTGGCCCAAAATTTTTACTAATTTTATAGGCCCAAATTAAAAAAAAATCATAACTAATGTCATGAACCAAAAATAGCCCAAGGATAATTTGGTAAATTCATCCTAATCCAATAGTCAATGTTTGACCGACACAGTTACAGTGCGTCAGCTGGGAAGCAAGGATATATAACTAAGAATTAGGAAGTTAGGGAAGTTATCATCTCATCTGTAATATTCATATTCTCTCTCTTGTAACTGCTGTTCATGGCGATTTCTTGAAAACAGACGGTTTTGTTCATGGATTCGATCTAAATTCATAACAAGTGGTATCAGAGCTGGCCGGTTCTCGGCGGCGATGGCAACCTCGAAAGATGAACAATCATTGAAGCAACAAATGGCATTGGAGCGGGCGTTAGAGGAGATTCAGTGGTCGAGGGAGCAGAGAATCGCCACTCAGATTCAACATCAGCAGAGAACGTTGCTTTCACCTAAGAGGAGGATTCCGGCGGACGGAGAGAGCTCCCAGAGAGGCGGAAATGCGACGGTTCAAGGCGGCGATGTGAATTAGGTGCGAGAGGAAACTCCCGTGCGATTGCCAATTTCTTTGGTAGCATCAGCTCAAGTTGAGGAAACTCAATCTGTTGCAGAGATGAATGATGAATTGCTGGACGTATTGGACAAATTAAGAGGTTGCGAACTGACATTGGGATTCTGGAGGCAGAGAATGGGACAGGAACATAAAGTATTATGGGCAAAAATGATGATACAAAAAGTAGAAGGGTTGATGTGCTGCTTGATTGATAGTCTGAAGCAAGCCGCTCGTTTGTCGGACAAGAAATCCCAAAGCCAGGAAGTTGTGGAGATGCAGAATCATATTTCAATAGAAACAAAAATTTCGATTGAAATTGAAGAAGGCTCTAGGAATGAGCAGCGGTCTCCATCCAAGGGGGATGTGGATTACTATGAGGGATCATCAACTTCTTTACCGGGTAATATCCTAAGAACTTCCAAGATTATTAAAGGTGGCGTTGATTATGATAAAGATTTTGTGTGTTGTAAGCATGATAATCTTGACATCTCTGAGTTTTGTGTGATTCATGTGACTACTTTGAGTAATGGTAGAGCTGAAATTGATGATCCTCATGTGTGTTTTAAGTACTATCTATAATCCTGGAATTCTTGAAGTGAATGTTGATAAATCTGTGAAGTGTTCGAGTACTTCATATTTTTCAATGAAGAATGAGGTTGATTGTGTTGTTTTGGAATCATTTGATAAGGATAAACTGCTAATTGATGGATGGGATGATTGTGTTGAACATGTGAAATGTTATGATCCGGGAATCCTTGAATTAAATAATGATCATGCTGTGTTATCAAATAAGGGTCAGAATTACAGTGTTGAAAGAACCGAGTCATCTGCGCATTTTAAGAGTTTCGACCCTGATCCTGAAAAGTCTTATGAGGAATTTAGGCCAACCAGTGGTGATGTTGATTCATATGAGAACGCGAATTATTTTGGCTTAAAGGTAGATGAGGAAATTCAAAGCAAGTCACTGATTGGTCAATATTTGAGTCCTCAGTCCACAGTCCCTAAAGTTCCTGTGTCAACTAATAGTGAAAACATGGAGTCTCATGATATACAATCATTTCTTGTTCTGAAAAGTTTTGGTTTTGACCCTGGAATCGGTTTGGAAAATAATGCTGCAGTTGACAACTGTCAGGGATCAATTCTTGTGATAAGTGGGAGTGGGGAAAGCAAGTGTGTAGAAGCTTTCAAGCTCTTTGATCCAAGCATTTTAAAAATTCAGAAAATGGTTCTTGCGAGTTGTGATGAAGGATTGTATATAACTTGCTTACGTATGAGTATTGGTTTTGAAGATAGGAAGACACATACACTCTTTGCTTCGAGCATGCACTACATTGTGATGGACTGTAAGGTTGAAGGATTTAGTTATGGTGCTATCAATAATCTGAAACTAGAGCTGTTGTATCAGCTGATCAGGGGAATTTACATTCAGCATCTCAAGAACGGTGTAATGTGCAGGATCTCTCTAAATTCTCTAGGGAACAATTATGAACGGATATGGTTTGAAGCTCAGAAGGGTCCATTTGATGAAAAAGTATGGTATGATATGCTGCTGCTGATGCTAAGGGTTATGAGTTATAGAAATGTTCAAGTCAGGACTTGGTTGATAGCTTGGCAATGTATGACTCTGCTCATTTCAAGGTACCGGGCATTCTTATTGAATTCTACAAAATTCAGTTTGGAGTTGAACTTAGTCACTGGTTTTCCTTCGAACGAATTCCAGATTTTTGACCTTGATGACAAGTTCAAAGATAAAAAAGAGGCTGCCACATTTTGCAAGTGAATTGGTTATTGGTTTTTCTGGGAGTTTTCACAATCTTGTGAGGGTGTAAGACAATGTATACTCCAAGTTATAGAGAATATCATCTCTCAGAAACTTGTAGCAGGCTGGAATTTTGTAAGTGTAGCTGACTTAGATGATGATTCTTGTTATGAATGGTGGTACCAATCTTATGTGTTGGTGAGAATCCAGATGGTAAAAACAAGAGAAAAATTCCTAAATCTTGGGTAGAAATAAGAACCAGATTTAGAGGTGGTACTGATTTAGTCATTCTGAATTTAGATGCTACGAATTTGGTGACAAGCATAGGCGGAGCCAACCATGGTGCAAAGGGTGGCAACTGCCACCCTGGAATTTTTTTTTCAATTAATAAGGATAAATTTTGAAAATTACAAATATTGCCCCACTACTTTTTGAAACTTGTTATAATGCCCATAAAATTTCTAATAATTTTCATTAATTCCAAATCTTATAAATTAAAAAATCCCAAATATAAAATAAAAATTCTCCATCTCTGTCCTGTTATATCTTATTTTTTATAAGAATTATTGTAAGTATGCAAAATATTTTTTTGAATTATTGTAAGTATGCGAAAAAATATTTTTGACGTAAATCGCCACCCCATTCGGGAAATCCTAACTACGCCATAAACATGCATCTTTGAAGATTTCCAGACTATGGCTATGAAGTTTAATTGCCATTTCTGGGAGAGCTTTAGTTGTTTTTTGCTGACAGATAACATCCAGATGGATCTGTTTTACTACGAAATGTGTACCTCAAGTGATTCTAACATTTTTGAACTTGGGGACAAGCTCAAAGATAAGAGGGATGGAATACCAGAGTTCGCATGTGAATTGCAAGTGTGTAATGCATTTGAGGATTTTGGATTGGATGTGAACTCTTGTGCACAAGACATAGTGATTGCTGGATTTTCATGTATACTGGAGTTAAATGAGAAGTATGGGAAAGATGCAGTGGAGAAGAATAGGTTTAAAACACATGGTGTACTTGAGACCTGTTGGAAGATTGTCTCTTATTTTGGCGCTGTTAAGTTTGAAGGGCGAGGTTCTAAAATGACACTTGAAGAAGTTGACACTGGTCTCTGGTGTGTACACTTGTGGATGGCCACTTCAATGAGAAAGAGTTTAAAAATGCAGCAACTCAAGGAAAATTGAATTTTGCAGTAGCTCGTGGTTCTGGAAATACTGCAGGAGTCCAGAATCTTATATTGGCAGCAAGGGAATCCTTGAAGGAATTGGAGAAGATGCAATTTATGGCCGAGCCATGGCACAGTGATTGGCCAAGGTATTTTTTTTATTTTTTTTAATTTAAAACCACCTGTTGGTGGGGGGTATTTATAGGATCCCCAGCCCTTTAAAAGGCACCATAGCCAGTTTGTTACATGGATCTCAGCAATAGCTGACAAAAAATGGAAGAATAGGGCTAACTTCTACCTATTCATTTACATTGTGGAGATCTGTTGGTCAAAAAAGATACATTGGGTCCAAAAGAATTTGGCGAGTAGGTTAGTGATCGTTAAACGAAGCACAAAGTTGCCAACCAAAGACAATGGAGACCAATGCATGTACCAAAGATCAATCCTTTCTACAAAAATCCAGCACTCAGAAGAGAGTGAGGCAAAATTGAGCATTTTCAGCCTTGTTGTTGGTGAAGATGTTCTCCTCCCTTGACTGGAAATAAGAACTTCCAGTTTGCCTTCTGTTCCAGCTTTTGATGTCTATACTGCATCTGATGGGGTGTATAGACATAGGGCCTGTAAAATTGGAGACAAAAACAGTAGTAGCTGTCTAGGAATGTCTTAGATTAGGAATTTGTTGACAGTCCATTGCAATGATACCTCTCAGAAGGGGGGGAGTCCTATAACAACAAGTTTTCAGAGAGGTTGAAATTGGAGCTATGTTTTGCCAAAAAATCAGCAGCCCCATTTGCCTCTCTAAATATGTGTTTAATACAATTCCCACACCCAAACTGTTAAGATGATAGCAAATAGCATATAAGTTCCAACTGACAGTTGAAGGGAAGAGAATCCCTGACACTGCAGCTAGACAATCAGACTCCAAGGTGAAGGGCATGACCCTAGCTCTATCTACTGAGAAACCAAATTGTATTGCTTGGATTTCAGTATGTAAAGGTGATGATGCAGTGACTTTTTTCATAAGCATCTGCAGTACATAGCCACTACCATTCCTAATTATGACACCTAGACCTACCCTATCTGGGGCTAAGAAAGAGGCATCGACATTGATTTTTAAGCCAGTTTCAAGGAAAGTCCATCTAACCAACCTAATCTCTTTTGGCTTTTTTCTCCTCAGATAGGGGATCAGCCCTATGTTAACTAAGTGATGATATCTTAGAGGATTTCCAACCAATGGTGAGGCTCTAAAAATCATATTAACCTGTTTGATCACATTCTGAAAGATATTATAAGGCTCGGGCTTCACATTATTATACAGAAAATTATTTCTACTTAACCAGATGCACCACAAAGTCATCACAAAAGTATTAACTGCAACCTTAGTGATAACTTTTGTAGCACCTCTAAAGTTCAGGTAAAAAGATAATCTGTGTGTAAGTGAATGGAAATGAGGTACAACAATGTCAAATAGCTGATGCATGTAAGACAGGATCTGTGTGTGCACCTTACATTCAGTAAAGTAATGAGCCAGAGAATCTAGACTGGGACAGTTAGAACACTTAGAAGAAAGATTAAAGCCAAATTTTGTAAGCACATCAGGGAATGGCAGCAATTTGTTAAAAATTCTCCACATAAAGATGCACAGTTTGGCACTTTGTTTAACCATACCTGTTTGATGATGTGATTATTTCCAGTGGCTCTAAGCTTTTGGTATGTTGACTTGACATTGAAGGATCCATCATGAGAGGGGCACCATATCAATCTATCAGCATGTCCATTTGTGATCTGAATTTCCTGCAAAGCATTTTTAAAGTTAGTAGCCAGTAGAGGCTCCATGGCAGGTAAGTACAAGTGCTTGTTAGCACAAAATTCAGATATGGTCAAATCAGGAAAAGGTAAGCTGTCAGTAACATAATATTCAAAAATGCCAAGACCAGACCAGTTAGATGACCATAGAGGAGATTCCCATGTCCCAGCTAAAACCCTAGAATTGTTATTTGCAAACTCAGTAATGGAGCAAATCCTTTTCCAAGTATGGGAGGATTTATAGGAAGCAGGTTTGGCCCATAAGTGGGTTGTCCAGATTGATTTATTCATTTGAAGCTTCCACCAAAGTTTAACTGAAAAAGCTTGGATTGTTGCCTTGATGTCTCTACATCCAATCCCATTTTCAGAATTTGGTAATGCCATTCTACCCCACTTTCTCCAAATCATTTTCTGAGCATTCTCAGTCTCTCCCCAGAAATGTTTAGATGCCATTGTCTCCATCTTCCTGACAACAGTCAAGGGTGGTTGCAACACTGCAAACACATGATTTGGAATTGCAAAGAAAACATGGTTTAGAAGAATTAGTTTACCAGCTGAGGTTAACCATCTAGTCTTCCAATTATTGACTGAATTTTGCATCCTCTCTAATAGGGGTTGGTAATAAATGACCTTATTCCTCCCAGTAAAAATTGGTACCCCTAGATACTTAAATGGCAATTTTCCAAGTTTCATGCCAGAGATCCTTTTTATCAATCTCACAAGGCTATTATTTGCTCTCAGGTTCACATAGAACTCTTACTTGGAATAGTTGACTCTCTGTCCTGAGCATTTCTCATATGAGCTGAGGACCTTAAGGAATCTTTTCAGATTTCTATCATTAGCTGCAAGAAAAATAGCAGTATCATCAGCGTACATAAGGTGTGATACCTGTGGAACCCTTCTAGGCATTCTGAATCCAGAAAGGAACTGAGAAGAGAGCAAATGTTTCAGACCCCTTGACAGTGTTTCCAACACCAAATTGTATAGAAAGGGGGACAGTGGGTCCCCCTGCTTAATTCCTCTACTAGCTGAGAAGAAACCAGTTGCTATGCCATTGATAAGCACAGAAAAACAGGCTGAAGAGATATTCTGAACTATGACTCTGACTAAATGCCCATGAAAACCAAAGTGCAACAAAACTGAGTTCAGAAAGGATCTAGACACCATGTCAAAAGCCTTCTGCATATCTAGTTTTATTATCACATTCTTATGGTTAGGGTTTTTATTTTAGTAGTGTGACCATTTCTTGCATCTGAATTGTATTATCTGAGATATCTCTTCCTTTGAGGAAAGCAGATTGTTCATCAGAAATCAATTTTGGCATTAGGGGTTTTAACCTCTCCATAATTATTTTGGAATATATCTTATTCACAAAATTAGAGAGGCTAATTGGTCTAAATTGGGAGAAGGAACTAGGGTTTGGAATTTTAGGAATTAGGGCTAACCATGTGCTTGACATGGCCCTGGGCAATTGTGTTCCGTCTGGGAAATCATTAGCTGATTCAAGGAGATCCTCCTTTACAATTTCCCAGCACTGTGTAAAGAAAGAGCCAGAAAAGCCATCTGGGCTAGGAGCTCCTTCATTATTAAGATCAAAGACTGAGAATTTTAATTCTTCCTGATCTATAGGTCTCAAGAGATACTGATTATCTTCCTGAGTCACTAAATTTGGGATCATCCTCATGTAGTGTTTCAGGAACTGTCCTGAATTGCCCCCCTCATATTCATTAAGTAGTTTTTCAAAGAATTGGACTCCTTCCATTTGAATCTGTGTAGGGTCAGTTATCCACTCCACTCTCTCATTTTTTATCTTAGTGAGTTGGTTTCTGCATCTCCTCTCCTTCACAGAGTTATGGAAGAATGCTGTATTAGCATCTCCTTCCTTTAATCATTTCAAATTTGCTTTCTGTTTCCAGAAAGTAGTGATCTCACTTTGAGATCTAATGAGGATGACTGTGAGTCTGTTCAACTCAGTTAGGTCAGAATCACTCCAGAAGACTCAAAGAGTATTTCAGATTGTGCTACCCTATCTTCTGCATCCTTGAGATTTTGATGAACATCCCCAAAAGAGGACTTGTTCCAAATTCTCAGTGCATCTTTTAATCTTTTCATTTTGGCCACAACCTTTCTCATTCCCTGTTCTCGGGTAGGTGAAACCCATGATTGTAGTACCAGATCATAGAAGTCATCTCTTTTGGTCCACATGAGTTGGAATCTAAAAGGTTTAGGTGACTGGATTTCAGAGTTCTGGATGGATAGGAGTAAGGGGTTATGGTCAGAGGTGGTTCTACTAAGTACTTGAACAGAGTTGTGGGAGAATAAGTTTAGCCATTCTAGGTTTCCCAATGCTCTATCAAGTCTCTGGAGCAAAAGATCATCCTTGGATCTTTTATTGGACCAGGTAAACTGGTTGCCTACAATGGGGAGCTCTATGAGGCCTAGGTTACTGATGAGGGAATTGAATTCACCAATACTGACTAGTGGAGGTCTTTTGTTGCCTCTTCTCTTAGCTATGGAGGTTATAGTATTAAAATCTCCAACATACAGTGTTGGAGCTAGAGGCAAATATAACAGATCCTTCCATAGATCTCTCCTGAGTTGCAAAGTTACTTTAGCATATATAAATGCACAATTCCATACCACAGAAGTAGAAATTTCAGTAATTTGACACAGAATATACTGATCAGATTGAGACACAATAGAGATATTAAATTTGTGATTCCAGAAAAGCCAAAATTTTGCTCTATCAGCTGGAAAACAATGAGTAAAATGTAGTTTGAATTTAAGTGATGTTATATCTGAGTTGGGATGCCATGGTTCACTTAAGCAAAGGATATCTATGCTATGTGAGACAGTGAGGGTTTTAAGTCTTTTTATGGACTTGTTATATCCCCTAATGTTCCATACTAACATATTACCAATTACTTTGTGTAAAATCATGACAAAAACTAATTTTTTGATTTTTGGGAGGATCTCAACCATTTTTCAACAGTGGAGCCCCCTAATGAGTGTGATTTCTAGTAAGTTCTTAGCCTACCTGTGTAGTCTCAGGGAGGGGGTACCTGAAATCGTTTGCTGGTGTGTGTAAGTCTTCCTTGCTCCATTCAGGTTCACTGAGAGCTTCTTCATAAAATGAGCTCTCATCATCTTCCTGATCTTGCAGTACCTGAAAAGAGTTAGTAGTGTGTACATGTTTGTAAGGAACCAATGCTAATGATTTGGCAGATTGGGACCTATTCCTAACATGTAAGTCGTCCATTGCATAAAAGGTAGGTTTTTTAGATGACACTAGAGCAGAGAACAAATTGGCTACATTTTGAGCAGAGTTTGGGATCAAAGTAGGATCCGTTCCCTCTGTCAAAGGTTTGTGGATACTGTTTCCCCCAATCAAAGATGAGGAGTTGCTGGCTACCACCATCTGGAGATTATTTGGGGCAATAGTCACCTCCTTCTGTGCCCTAACTTCATGGTCTTTTTGTGAGCTAGACAGGCCTGAGGATTCTGCATTGGTTGCCTGTTTCCACTGCTGGGAAGTGTGTCTGTTCTTTCCTTGTCTGGCTTGCATCTCCTGTCGCCTTTGCACATGATTTTTCTTGAGTTCAGGGTGAAGGTTCCCGCAATCATCATCTTTATGGCCAATCCTCTTACAATGAGAGCAGTATGAGGGTAGGTTGTCGTATTCAATCTCGCATTCAACTGACGAGCTGGGGTTTCCAATTGTGATGGTGTTATGCTGTTCCTACAGGAGGTCGACTTCAACACAGACTTTAACCACCGACGGTCTTGTCAACGCTGCGGTGGCCGCGTCCATCTTGAGGTACACACGAATGGAGTTACCGAAGTCTTCAATGGCGGAACGGTTGTAGAACTGGATCGGAACTTTGTGTATCGTCGCCCACACTGGCACCACCGACGACTCCATGTTCGGCGAGAAGTCCGGGCTCCATTTAATTATCTTCATCGTGCTACCCGTGATTGAGCAATACGATCTGCTCCAAAAGGACTGATAGTCCTCCTTGAGCTCAAAACGGATCAAGATATATTTGAAATCGATTGATCCAATTTGAAAATTTCCCCCAAATTTTTGACCTAGGAAAAACTTGTTGATTTCAGCCAAATGTGGTTTACCTCTGGTGAACTTGCTGACAAGTGCGTTTTGGTAGTGGGAGGCGAACGTCTGTACTGCTTCATCGGAGTAAATACATGCAATTTTGCCGTTGACTTTCCGAGAGATGGGCTTGATTTCCGGGTTGTAGGGGAGTTCAGAGAAGAGTGGTTGAGGTTTTGTAACTAAGGCCTCGGCGAAGGACTTTCCGGTGGTGGCACCACGCCTAATTGGCGGTGGATCCACCATCGAATAAGACCGTTTCTAACCGTTGTGGCCGGAATAGTAGATAATAACGGGCAGAAAATGTAGAGAGAGATCAGAGAGAAATTCTAGTGAGAGAAAATAGACTAATCTGTCTGGCCAAGGTATAAGTATGCTGAATTTGAGTTTCAAAACGCTTTGATATCAAGAGATCATGAACTTGAGTTCTTTGGCCCGGAGATTTTTGATGGGGGATTGACTTATTTTTTTGGGAGTGGCAGCTTCAACATTTTTATGGAACAAGTTAAAATGGCAGGTGTATAAGATGACAATAAAATTAAGTCCTACTGATGCAACTGAATGGATTCTTTTCATTGGTGTGCTGCGTCATGTTGGCTGGCTGAAAAATTATCAAAACGCAGGTTCTATATTTCTTTTTCTGCTTGATTTTGGAAATGAGGATCTTGATGGTAAAAATGGGTGTGCTGCTACAATTATTGATGACATGATTCTGTCTAATGAGCTCTTGAAACCGAAGAAAATAAAAGTAAACCTTTTCATAAATTTGAACCACGGTTGCTTGCATCATTTGGAATTATTGCAAGTGGATCTGACTTTCCACACTTGTGGCTGCATGCATATCAGCGCATGGCTCCAAAAATCATCTTCACTGCCAGGTACAAGCATAATACTATAAAAAAAATGGTTTTGTGGATTGCATGGTCAGGAAATTGGTTCAACACTATGTTAGGTATGCTGTGATTTTGTGATAATTATGAAGTGTTTGAGGACAAGCACTGTTTTAGAGGGAGGATTTGTCATGAACCAGAAATAGGTCAAGGATAATTTGGTAAATTCATCCTAATCCAATAGTCAATGTTTAACCGGCACAGTTACATTGCGTCAGCTGGGAAGCAAGGATATATAACTAAGAATTAGGAAGTTAGGGAAGTTATCATCTCATCTGTAATATTCATATTCCCTCTCTTATAACTGCCGTTCATGGCGATTTCTTGAAAACAGACGGTTTCGTTCATGGATTCGATCTGAATTCATAACAGCTAATATATATATATATATATATATTAAAACTCAGTATTTTGGGTCTATTTGATTTATAATCCAAGTTTTTTGGGTCCATTTTAAAACTAAAAATAGGCTTTCAAAGCCCTTTTTTTTTATAAAAATGAATTTAATATTTTAAAAAAAATTAAGGGAAAGAAAAGGGTTTTCAATCCATCCTCACGGAACTCCCATTTATTCGACTGTCTATCCCTCCCTTTGTCAGACTTATTTATTCATTTATTGTCAATTTTGTTTGATAAAAAATGATTCTGCCAAATGATAAATATAAGTGTTTTTATTTGTCGGATTTAATTATATTTTTGAATATTGAGAGATTTTTAAAAAATTACCTCGAGCTCTAAAATAGTTAGTGCCGGCACTGTCCGCAGATGCCAGATGCCAGTTTAACAAATGATACAGTTTGGAGGAAGTTGTGGAGTTTCAAACTTCCACGGAGGATCTTCTAATGAGAGAATTCAAAAGGTTTAAAACTTTTATTCTGTAATATTTATGTTAGTAAGGTAGATAGAAAGTTAGTTGATAAATCTCATAAGCTAGCTAGCTCCGTTTGTAATGCAACCTTTATAATAACTAGTCTAACTGGATCGTGCGTTGTTATTTGAATTAATTATTAAATTCCGATGTCTTGTAAATTGTAATATGTCAAGTTTCAATTGCAATACCATATTAAAAGTGAAGTCTTACTCAAAATCTTAGGAGAGAACCTATACATAGTCAATAAAACCTATACATTGTAATTTGTATGAAAATAAAATTATGTATGTACAAAGTTTTGGGTGTGATTGTTCTACCAAAATCTTATGGCAGAATGTATGATTTCTCATATTTTATTGACCTAACAATAAAAATAATATTCACCTAAAGTATAATATATTGATCGTATTAAAATCCAAATCTGCATTATGAAATAATTACCTGAAATTTTGAGAGAGTAGATACTCATGGATATTGCTGAAGATGCATGAACACACATCGAACTAACATAGTTGATTTGATACCCGAGCTTGCATGCTCTGACAATTCCAGGCCGTTAAACTAACGTTGACCACATTAATTAAAGAAGAATACGCATGCAAGAACACAATATAGATACATGCTGATTATTCATCAAAACTTAAAAGGCAAAACTCACATTCAGCTACGTACACAAAGGATTTCACATCCATATGCACCAATTAAAATTTACATTTTAATGAGCTGGTTCATGATGAACTTCCATTGTTCAAATTAAATAGGCCGCCCATTAAATATTGAACCATTGGATAGGGCCGCTTGAAAAAAAAAATCCTCTGATTTAAAGAATATTCTCACCCCCCGTTTCAAAGAATCTACTCACCATTGAGAATAACTCGTCGAAAACGCAACAACCATTATCAAACAAAATAATCCTCCGCGAAATAATTCTCAATTGTCATCACCGTCTGCATGCGGCAGTGTGAATATTAATCCTTGAAATCCCCTCGCAAGTGTAGGGTGACGGAACTCTTCCGGCTTATAGAAACTAGGATTAACGCGATTTATAAAGCTCTACACGGCAGAGAGGTTTAGATATATAGTAACATAACGACGAAGTCGTTTAGGCAATCATGTACATCAGTACATGTATATGGAAACCTAAATATACAAACACCATATATATAACATCGAAAAATACAAACCCTAATTATACCATAGATTCATATAAAAAGCTATGAAAAGCTGTGTTTAAATAGAGTATGTAGGTTATATACTTTGTTTAAATATTTGTTTTTCTAATAAAAAATTGTCACCGAAAAATCACAATACCACTTTAATACTACGTAATTTTGTTTATTAACCCCTAAAACAACGTTAACATTACGTAGTCTTAATTATGTATACATCAAAAATATATTTTTTATACCACAACTGTCTACTATTCAATATATATAGTAAATCAGCGATAATTACATGGTAAGTACGTTTATTTGATAAGCGAAAGTATTAATTGACACTTTTTTATGATAAGCGAATGTATTAATTGACACTTTTTATTATTCGATGGTTTAATTTTTTTAAAAATGGTAAGTATGTAGAGAATTGGTAAGCGAAAGTTGGGAAATTAATTTAATATGAAATTCCCTTAATTCGATGGGTTTGATTTTCTAAAATCGTAAGTATGTAGGGAATGGTAAGTGAAAGTTTGGAAACTAATTCAATATGGAATTCCTTTCATAAATATGGAATTCTTAGTACGTTAATTCTAAGAGCTCAGTAATCGGAGACGGCGTTTGATGGGGAACGCAAATTTGCATGTCGTTTTATGTATTGTTGTTATAATTCTGGAGGCGGCGTTTCTTTTATATTTTTATTTATGCCGCCACTCTCTACTTTTTAATATATACCTAGTAAAAAGATGAAATATATTATTTTCAATTAGTTCGGTCCAAATCAAATCAATTAAGTTTTTTTATAAAATATGATCAAATCATATTCAGCTTAATTTAAAAGTACTATTACGGTTAAGTGGGCTAGTCCACTTGGCCAAAGATCAAATCATAAGGAGGCAGAGGTTCAGGGTTCAAACCCCACCTCCCCGCTCCCTGTGGCTTTCTCCTAGTCTCAAAATTCTGGGACCTTCACCCCATTCAAAGTATAAAGTGGAGGACTGAGTAGAGGATCAATAGATTATGCTAGATTAGGCTAGACTAGGATAGTTGTAGGAGATCGTTATACTTGTAATAAAAAATAAAAAAAAAGTCAAAAGAGCAACTTTTAGTCCCAATATATAAATTGTACAATTTATAGCCCCAACAAAATAAATTTGATCACTTTAAAAACCATGAGCCAATATTCAACTATTTGTAAGAGATTAAAAAAAAAAACCTTTGTAACGCTCAGACTATTTTAGTGTTTGATTTCGATTTTATTTTAAAGGGTGTGGTGAGCCCAATATATATCACTCCACCTCATGTGACATTCAAATAAAAAAAGAACTAGTACTCTTTTTTGTACCTTTTGTTTTAATTCAATTTAGCTTAGTTTAAATCAGATCAAATAAATTCAAAAGTAGAATGAGAGAAAGACTAAATTCAAACTCAGGAGGCAAAATTAGTTCACAACGGGGAGAATAAGTTCATTTCAATTATGATCAAATGTAATTTAATCAATTTCATTTAATTTAGTCATACTGCTATTGTATTCAATCAGGGTCGTCCCTGTAATATTCGGAGTTTAGTACAAAAAAATTGCGGTTCTTAATTTTTCTCCAGTTCAATTTTTCTCGATTTTTTTGAACTTCTATAAAAAAAATATTTCCAAATCGCGATCAGAGGCTCGAATCCTCTCTAACGCATCATTTCCAAATCATTTCTCCTCTGACCTCCCTGGGTCAAGTCTTCCAAAGTGTTCAAATCAACGAGCGGGAGCTGTATCGACGGTGTCCAGAGTAGGGAGCACCAAAGACCGGTGTAAGTGGAATCTTCACTCTCCACTCAGAGTATCAGGGTGAGGATTTCGGTGATTCAACGTACACGATCAGTAGAGTAGAGTAGAGTAGAATAGAATAAAATTAGATTAAAATAATTGTGGGATCCTTGTATTAGAATATGTGGTTGTAATATATATATAAAAAAACAATGTTATTGTTATTGCAGAGTTTGTCTAGTACATATACATTGTGGTGGATCCTGTTGGTGTTTTATGAAACACAATCATTTAAGCATAATTGGATTTGAGGATTAGTGAGCTCGAGACGTTATAACAAGGTTGGTGGTGCGGAGTGCACACTTGTATAAACCCATCCACGAGCTCACAATTCTGGAATAATCATGTTTGTATGATTAATTCGGAATAAAGTGTTACATTGATACTAATGCAGAAATGTATACGTATATCAATTAACACGTGTTTGGTATTGGGGTCATATGATTTGATGATTGTTTTGGTACGTACGTATGCATGCAGTTATTCCTTTGGATTGGATTGGATGCATGCATACAGTTAACTCACCGTTGTGGATTGGATCGGGGTGTGTTCTGTGGTTACTGCAGTTGCCTCTTGGCTGTGTAGTTACTGCAGTTGCCACTTGGTTGTTCTGTAGTTACTGCAGTTGCCTCTTGGTAGGTTCTGTGGTTACCTGCAGTTGTTCATCCCTATCTGATACAGTGTGGTTTGGTACCGATGGTTTTCCCTATAAATACACATGCCCTTGGTGCATGTAAAGACACAGAATCACAGAACAGTAATTACAGTCCTTAAACAAAATGTTCAAAGGCATTTTCTTGTTTCAGGCCTAGAAGCAAGAAGGTTCGATAGTTTTATCCTGCGAGGGAATTCGTGAAACCCAGGCTATAAGGGTCGAATTATTCTCTAAGGAAAGCGAGCGAGCCTACGTGACTCTATCGAAATCCAGATACATCACAAATACTCTTTCTCTTTACCCAACAATCTTAGAGAATAACATGTGTTCATTCTTAATATAGATCAAATTGGTCAAAGGAAAACACAACCTTTTAGATTCATAACCAGCACACATAATATATTCAAATCATCTATGAATTCTTATGTACACAATATACACAATATTTTAAATAAGAAAACTTATCTTTGTTTTTGTCCTGCTGCTGCACACTTTCAAATTTCAATAAATTCATTTGCTTTTCACTTACCAGATCTCTTGCACATAATAAGCACAAGTGGTACGAAAGGGAGTGTATTACACAGATCACATCCTCTCACCATTAATTATAAATTCATCGTACTCCAAACATCATCATGTTTGTTATCCAAGTACGAATCCACTATCACAATCAACAACGAAAGTATTCTCAAAGATTGTTGGGTAAAAAGGGTATAAACAGGGTGATTGTGATGTATCTGGATATCGATGAAATCACGTTAAAACTCTCGCTTTCCTTTGAGAATAATTCAACCCTATTAGCTCAGGTTACACGAATTCTCTCGCAGGATAAAACTATCGAACCTTCTTGAATCTAGGCTTGAAACAAGAAGAAACCTCTGAGTATTTATGTTTTTGGATGGTAAACTTTACTGTTTTGTATTCTGTACGTTTCCATGCAGTAAAGCATGTGTATTTATAGGGAAATCTCATAAATACCAAACCACAACCGTCCGGATAAGGATGAGTTAACTGCATTAACTATGTACCAATCTACAACCAACCGTAGGTAACTGCAGTCGCTCTCAGTTCAATCCTGTCAAGTTGGAGTAACTGTACGTACATACCAAACCACTTGGTTACACCAGTTTATCCAATCCTATCAGGTTGGAGTAACTGTACGTACATACCAAACCACTTGGTTACACCAGTTTGGTAAGTAATTGTACGTACGTATCAAACCACTTGGTTACACCAATTTGGTAACCAAGTAACCTAAACCAAAACACGTGTTAATTTGTTTACGTATACATTTCTGCATTAGTATCAATGTAACGCTTCATTCCGGATTAGTTATATCAAAATGATCATTTTCCAGAATTGTGAGCTTGTGGATTGGTTTATACAAGTGTGCACTCCGCACCACCAAAACTTGTTATAACGTCCCGAGCTCACTAGTACTCAAATCCAATTATACTTAAATACTTGTGTTTCACAAAACACCAACAGATCCTAAATTAATTCATGCTACTACGACTTAACATTCCGGACTTCCAGTGTTAAAGTAAACAACTAAACCTCTGCAAACCCGAATTCATCAATATGATGGTTATACTCTTAACACTATCATCGTGAGGGTTCGAGACTTCGAGTGATGAAGACGGCGAGCTTGCCAACCAAGTCTTTCTCTCGTTAGATATTGCCGTCGGTGCCGAGGGTCCGGCAATTGAAAGATTTGCTAAATCAGAGAAGAAAACTCATGTGTGGAAGATAAGTTTGGAGAAATTGATTAAAATACTATCATAGAAAATGATAGAAAACCCGAAGATAATGAAAATGTAAGATATATTTTAAAAGATCACAATAAAGTTTTGAATTGTTACACACCACTACATATTTGAATCATAGCATGTGAACTCAAATGATATTCCTCCTGGAATCAAAAGAGAAATAGTACAAAAGGAGAAGTTCCTGAGAAAAATGTACTGTGTCTATGGAGCTTTAAGGTGGAAAGAGAGGACTCATATGATAATCTCATTGGTGATTAGAATTTCGAGTTTTATTTGTCAAAAGAACAAGAATTTGGAGTTTTCAGTTGGGTTTCTTGTGGTGTTAGGTGAAGTCCTTAGTCGTTTTTCCATTGTATTCGTTTTGATTCCACCGTGAATTTTCATTCTCACTTATAATCACGTCATTCGGCGGATTTGATGACCAGAACCATCGTTTTCGTTTTTGTTTTTCTAGCGAAGACCAACCAGTGTCGTGTTATATTTTACAACAATGATACAAGAAGTTATCGGCTCTGGTTGCCAACTCGGTTGGGTGGTGTGCTTTTATTGCAATTTTCCAATTTTAATAATGGAAGTTCATTCGATCTTTCTTGGCTCATTAATTAAACTTTTCTTTTGTATTTTAATTTATGCAGATGATTTTTTTTTTTAATATTAAACCATCTAAAGCGAGGGAGGCAATTGCCTCCCAACACAAAAAACCAATATCAGATTTTGATTAAAAGTCATATTCTCACTGCATGCAGTGATGGCGAAAAAGAAAAGAAACATTGGGTCACAAAGTGGACTCGAAGCATGGTAATTAGGGGTGTTTAAAAATATCCGGTCCGACCTACCCGCCCCGTTGACCCGGTGATCCGGTATAAAATAATCGGGTACTTTTTTATATTTTACGGACGGGTACCCGGCTCGTTAATTTCGTAAATTACCGGGTCCGGGTCCGGGTCACATAAATGTTATTTTTCGGGTATCCGGAAACCCGGTATAATATGTATTTATTTAATTAATTATAATTTACCTTTTAATATTGACATTTTTAAAATTATATACCAATTCATCCTAATTAGACTCAACCTCTTAAGTTTCCAATCCACCTCTCCAACCATTTAGTCTTTTGCTTTCATATTGCTACTTTTTCTTCAAAACAAGCGCACAACCGCATCCCACACTGCATTGGAGTACATCCACTAATTTGCCTCGAATGATAAATATTCATAATTATATTGATATTTTCATATTAAATAATATTTAATTATTTTTGGACTTTTATACTGATAAAATATATTTATTATTAAATAATTAAATATAATTTTTAGCACTTTTTATAAGTAATAAAATAAAATAGGGTACCCGATTACCCGGCCCGTATAATTGGGGTACCCGGTTGTACGGGTACCCGGTATTTCCGGTACGGGTCACGGGCCGCATTTTCAACTACCCGCATGTACGGGTACCCGGAAGTACGGGTACCCAACGTTTGAACACCCCTAATGGTAATGCTTCCAAAAAATACACTAATCTATAGTTATATATCATAAAACTAATATTAGTTGTAGGAGTGATTATATCTAAAACTTAGACCCTATTAGCAAATTGATAACTCAAAACACAAAGCGATACTAAAAATTGTATAATCTCTCAAAAGCATGTCAAGCTCAGTAAGTCATCTAGGATATGTAGCTTATTGGTGCAGCCTGTGTGGTGAAGAAAGATAGGTATCAGTGGTGTGATGAAGGCTCAGTACAGTTCTCCCTTGTGCGGCATTTTGTAGTCTTGATCCATTGAAACCTGCAGTATTGGCAAGACAAAGCAATGAGAGTAGCAGCTGATCTATGGAGGATGGAATGAGTGAAGAAGTTTCAGCCCTATGAAGATTGTAAAGACCCCTAGATATTGCAGGCATTTGAGAGACGGACATGAAGTCAAAACTATGCTTATTAGCACATGCATGCGTTTCTAGAGAATCAGCAACATAGATTGCTTCTCTTGGGTAATGTGAAACAACTATACCCTGTAGAGACTCATAAATTTCAGATACCAGATTAAAGAGACTCCAATATGCATGATTGGGGTTCTTAATCATCTTAATTGCCCCTGCACAGGCTGATTCAATGTGAATTATTTGTTGAGAGGTGCAAGTAGGCAAAGCTAGACCAATAGCAAGTATCTCAGCATGCACATAGGAGTTGGCATGGGTGTATATGCACCGTGCATATAAAGTTCTCATTTACATCTCTAGTGATCAAACCAAGACCAGCCTCTCTGGACTGAGACTTCTAGGAGGCATCAACATTTAATAAGTCCTTCCCTAGGCTTAATCCAGTTGACTATGACAGTGTTTGGTTTGGGAGGTTTCAACCACACAGGAAAAAAAATCACTAGTGTCAATTTCAAAACTAGAACTAACAAAAAAAGATTTTGCAGCAAAAGAATGATAGACAATTGAGTTGACCTCCTGTACAATAAGCCCAACCACTGGTTTGATATTTTAAAAAATGAAGCTATTTCTAGCTTTCCACATGCACTAACAAGTAAAAACGAAACATTTTGAATGAGGTTAGTGTGAATAGGACTCAAATCAGGTCTGGTCAGGTAGCATCAAATTCTATTCCAAATTGTGCTAAAAGATGGAGTTTGAATATTAGTGAAGGAGTTTATGCCTGAACAAACCTCACATTCAGTATGGAAACTATTGAAATAATGATCTAACGAGTCAAAATCCTGACATAAACAACACTTAGAGGTCATATTGA
Source organism: Sherardia arvensis (assembly GCA_948330725.1). Classification (NCBI taxonomy): domain Eukaryota; kingdom Viridiplantae; phylum Streptophyta; class Magnoliopsida; order Gentianales; family Rubiaceae; genus Sherardia; species Sherardia arvensis. Next base: position 35,987,128 of record OX415236.1, on the reverse strand, counting down.
AACCATAGTAGATTAGCACATTATCAAATGGGAGCAAAGAGTTCATTCTACATAAAAATGGATATCTTTTTAGGCACTCTCCTGTTCCAAATTTTGGATAGGGATGAAGAGGTGCCTCTTTTGGATCTGAGCTTATTATATGTGGATTTGAATGTAAAGTTTCCTTTCAGATTAGGCTTCCAGATGAGCCTATCTTGTCTGTGTGTCCATACTCTCGCATCCTGCAAAAAAGACAGAAAGGAAGCATCAATGGTTGGAGAGAGCTGGATTATAAATCCTCGCTTCCGCTTAATAAAGGAAGCTATTGTGCAGTCATTAGGGATAATGGCCTCTTCTGGATGGGACAAGATCACATAAAGCACCTCTATCTGTCCAGCTAGACCTTCAGAAACTAAATAGACCCTTTCCATGACTGGCCTTAGTATTATTTTCCGCAAACTCAATAACTTTGCAAATATGCTTTTAGCATTGGGAGGTCATAGCAGAAGTGGGGAGTGAGGCAAGAAAAAGAGTCCATGAAACTTTTGCCAACTGAAACTTCCACCAAAGTTTAACTGAAAATTTTTTGATTATGGTTGAGATGTTCCTGAAATTAAGACCATTTTCTGAAATGGAATAAGTCATTATTTCCTCCATATCTTTTTTGGCTTCTTATCAACGGATCCCCTGAAGAAAATAGATAGTCTTCCGCTGATCAGTTTAATGATGTGCACAGTAAACTCCATTACAGCCCAATAATGTTGAGGCAGAGAGTATAAGCAAGAATTTATAAGAATCATCTACATCCTTGAGACATCTATCTATTTTTCCAACCATCTTACCCCATTTTGCCTATCATCTCAATCAATGGCTGAAAAAACACATTCTTGACTCTACTGGAGAAAATAGGGACACCTAGGTATTTGAATGTAAAGATTCTTTTTATCATACCTAAAATGTCCTTAATTTCTCTAATTTTAGTATGTGTTGCATGCTTGTTAGCGTAGAAATCACTTTTCTCATAATTATTTTTTTTTACCTGTAACAGTCTCAAAAACTGAGAGAAAAGTTTTCATTTTTTGTAAATTGGATTTATTAGCTTGCATAAAAGTAATGGTATCATTAGCATATGTTAAGTGAGAATTCCTGCCAACAGATGAAGGCAAGTTTTAATACTAAAGACTACCATTTGCAGACAATGATAAAAGTGTGCTAAAATTTGTAGACTAACTTGAGTTTGTGTGTGTGTGTGTACACATTGTAGAAATATGGAAGAATTTATAATATTACCATTTTATAATACACTTCCTCAATTTATACAGGATACACTGAAAGATAGATTTTGAATGATATTTACATAACAAATCACGATTGTGACGTTTAGTAAAAATACCAAGAAACCTGTAATTGCGCTAGAATAGGACAAGCTTGAAAATCACAAAAAAAGTGAGAATCACCATAAATAAAATATAATACGATCAATAATAATACATTTACTAATAACATACGTTTATCAATATTGTCACAATACAAATTACTCCCTCCGATCACTATAAATGTCCTCTTTTTTCAACTTTTTATCTTTCATGTTTGACCATAAATTTCATATAGTATGTGTATAACAATATCTTCACATGAAATATTTTTGGATTCTCTGTCAAAATTGAGATTTGTGAGGTTAGAGAACCAAATTGGCAAGAAATTGAGACTGTTATACAAAAGGCATGTTGGCTATAAAAGGATCCAGCTCGACCTGACTATGTTTGTCATCTGCAGAAGGCCATATATGGATTCAAATAAGCTTCTCGTGTCTGGTTTGATTGGTTCAGCTCTTATCACCGACAACTTGACTTTCAGAGTTCTTCTGACCCGCTTCTCACGGGATTCTACTCTATTATACTTGCTAGTCTAAGTGGATGATATCATTCTTACTGATAATGATGCTGGAGCAATTCGATAATTTATCGTACAGACTGATGGAGAGTTTTCGATCAATGATTTGGGGTACTTGAATTACTTTCTTGGTCTTGAGGTGTCTAGTACACCATTTGGGCTCTTTCTTGGGCAGGTCAAGTATACCAAGGATATTCTTAGTTGAACGGGTATGAATGATACTTCTCCGGTGAACACTCCATTTCTATCACTGTTGCAACTTCACAGTAGTATCAGTGCACAGTTTAGCAATCCGACTCTCTATCGATTTTTGATTGATGCACTTTAGTACTTAATCATTAATCGCCCCGATCTGTCATTTGTGGTGATTTCGATTTGTCAATATCTTCAGGACCCTCGCGAGGATTAATTTGCTGCGGTTACCCGGATTCTTCGTTATGTAGTTGGCACACCTCATGGTCTCACATTTGCTCAGGAGGTTATTCTACTTTTTATGTTGAATTTGTGCTTACTCAGATGCTGATTGGACTCGTTGTCTGGAGACTCGGCTATCGACTTATGGTTATGCGGTGTTTCTAGGCGGTAACTTAGTATCTTCGAGTACCAAGAAACAGCCCACAATATCTCGCTCGATTTCGGAGTCTGAGTACCATGCTCTTGCCATTTCAACTGCGGAAGTTTTTTGGCTTTGTCATCTTTTTTGGGACTTACAATTTCCTCTTGAAGGTCCACCATTGTTGTTATGTGACAACAACAGTGTAAAGTCCATACTTTTAAGTTGGCAATTTTGTGAAGAAGGGAAACATGTTAATATGCTCAGGAAAATTATTTATGGATCTGGAATCTTTGTAACGATCGGATTACATTGTTATGGAAGACCGATTTATTTTCTGTTATTGAAGATCGTTTACAGAAGATTACAAGTCATAAATTCTCGTCCAATTTCAGCATGGAAGATTAGATATTGCCTACAGAATTATTATGGAAGAATTAGTAAGACATAGTTAAGAATTGGAAAGAGATATAGTCTATTCCTTTTTCCATATTGTAATTGGAAATTTTGTAATATTCAATCACATAAATGATAGATTAGGGTTGTACGTGATTAAAGTTACAACATGCGCTATAAAAGACAAATGAAGGCTGCGAAATCAATCACGGATTGAAAGATCAAAAGATCCTGTCAAGGATACTTTCGGGTGGAGCAGTCGCAGTTCAGCAATCAACCGCAACGGGATCTTGTTCATCAACAAGTCTAGAACTATATTCATAATATCCTCGGGAGAGGTAGTCATCAGAAAGTTGGGTGAGGAGCTCGACCTTGTCAAGTGAGGAGTTTGACGTTGACCGACGAGTGAGGGGTGCTCACAAGTTCACTACTAGAGGTAATCATAGAAAGGTAGAAGTGAGGAGTTTTGTACACTATATTTGATTATCTATTGAATGGTTTCTAGACTGGCAAGGACTCGCAGATGTAGGTATTTTTTATCACCGAACTGCGTAAACAATTCTGTGTGTTTTTGTCTTTAATTTTACCATGTTTAAACATACTGCCACCATGTCTAAACATGCTCGTCACATTTAAGTAAACACATAATTAGACGTAAAATAACATGAGATCTATTAATAGTTATTTTAAACAGTGTTATTTTCTTAGCTAAGAACCCAGTGGCTCATCATAAGCGGGCCAAATACATTGACATCGACTATCATTTTGTTCAGGAGTTGATTGCTTCAGTTAAGATTTGTGTTAGTCATATTCGTACTTCGTTACAATTGCCAGACATCTTCAGCAAGAGTCTTCCAATCCTTATTTGAGTTTTTTAGATCCAAGTTTTGCGTCTCATTTAATACGGCGCTTAACTTGAGGGGTGTTAAACACTAATAATGAGTCTTGAACCTAATTTGTATTGCTTAGGGTTTAGTTATGATTTTACTCATTTTTTATACTATTGTACTGTCCGTGTTATGGTTAATAAACAATATACCTCATTATCGAGATTTACCCACTAACACTAAAACTATATGCATATAAAAATAAAAATAAAAATAAAATCAAAATTGGTAGTCTAATTATGTATATGCATTGTTTTTTTTATTTTGATATTTTCTAATATTTATAATGCCTCCAACTAAACATACGATCAATCACTAATTATTCAGTATGTGATAGAATATCACAATTATCTTGAGAATAATTGTGATTGATTTGTATATATTTATGTACCATATTTAGACTAGTTTAAATATATTATATTTTTACTCTTGTAATCCTATATATTTGACATAATATAGACACACCAAATTACATTTTCTCAGTATGAATGTCCCGGCATTATGTTATAGTCATTGAGCATCAGCGTTGGTCCATACTCCATACCCACTAATGAAAATTAAAAAAAAAATCACAACATAAAATATCCAAAGAACATCTATATGTCGATTTTTTTTAATAAATACAGATATCAACTCACTTTTATTTTCTCGAAACCATCACCTATAAACTCGAATTTATGCAATGTTTTATGTCTGTAACTATGGTACTGGCTCAAAAAAACTTTATATTAAAAATAAATTCTAAACATGGTAAAAAATGTGATGTAACACTATTCCGTAGGCAGTAGGGTATGGCAGAGTACATTTCGTAGTAAGTATTGCGTTGGTCTGAGAGTCAGAGGCACTATGACACCATAACCTTCATTTTCAACTGTTGAATGAATTAAGTCTAACCACTTCGTCTTCTTCATTCCTCACTTTTCTCCCTTTCCCTCAGCCACCACCATTTCCAACCATTCCGCAAACCAAACCGCCCATCAATTCAAATACAAAACACTGTTTTTCAAAGCTCGAAAAAACCACCTTCACGATGAAGCCCAAACCCCTCCTCCTATTCCACGTTACAGTGTTCCTCTGCTTCGCATTTGCAGAATCAGCATGCAACAGCAGCAGCAGCAGCACAGACCAGGCCCTCCTCTTCAAGGCCTTCTCCTCTGTGAACGGGTTCAGCACCGCCTGGTTCAAAAACTGTTCTCCATCTCCGATCACCCACATAAACCTCTCGTCGAGAAACCTCTCCGGCGCCGTCTCTTGGAAGTTCTTGAAAAACATGTCTTCTCTGCGCGCCGTCGATCTCTCCGACAACTCTCTAGCCGGCGCTCTGCCGCCGTGGCTATGGTACAAGCCCGGTTTGGTTGAGATGAATTTGTCCAAGAACAAGCTCGGAGGTTCAATTGGGGTGCCAAATTCAGAATCTTCCTCGATTCAAAAGCTCAATCTTTCGTACAACAGGTTTACTAATTTGGCTAATATCCCTAGATTTTCCAACATAACTCTTCTCGACCTTTCGTATAACAGTCTCAATTTCTTGCCTGTTTGGTTCTCCAACCTCACAAATCTCCAAATTTTAAGCCTTTCCGGCTGCAATATCTCGAGCAATCCGAAACCCATCTCCAATTTGAAGTCTTTAAGGTATTTGGATGTCTCAAACAACAACATGAACGGAAACTTCCCTAAGGATTTCCCCTCTTTAGACGGCCTAAAGTTCTTGAACATCTCGTTCAATAACTTCACTTTAGCGGCAGACAAGCTGAAGAGGTTCAACAAAACAGCATTTATTCACGCGGGAAAGGTCAGTAATAGCAGTACCAGTTCTGAGCTCCGTGTCAGGCCGCATTCAAATTCAACCTCGGAGACTCACAAACTACCGAGCAATAAAAGGAGTCCCTTTATCCCGGAGGCGAAGAGAATTAATTACAAGCACAAATCTAGAAGAGGGATTGTGATTGTTGCAGTCGCGACTTCCGCCACGTGCTTGTTTATCTCAATGGCTTTGGTATTATGCTGCGTTCATAGGAGAAGGAAACGTGGGAGGAAATCGAAATGGGCGATATCGAGACCGGTGCAAATGCAGCAGCAGCAGTTCAAGTTGGAGAAATCTGGTCCCTTTTCGTTCGAGACGGAGTCGGGAACGTCGTGGGTTGCAGACATAAAGGAGCCTTCGTCGGCGCCGGTGATCATGTTCGAGAAGCCACTGCTGAACCTGACCTTCAAGGACCTCATCGCTGCCACGTCACACTTCGGGAAGGAGTCGCTGCTGTCGGAAGGGAGGTGTGGGCCCGTGTACCGAGCTGTCCTACCCGGTGACATCCACGTGGCAATCAAGGTCCTGGAGCACGCGAGGAGCTTGAGCCATGATCATGCTGTGGCCATGTTTGAAGACCTCTCCAGGCTCAACCATCCTAATCTGCTCCCTATTTCAGGCTTCTGCATTGCAGGTAATTATTATCTGTCTTATTTCACTGCAATTTACGTAGAATTTTACCGTTTTCGTATGGTTTTTTTGTGAGGTTCAAAGTTGTTTGGTGAATAAACAAGGGAAAATGGTAAAATTAAGAATGTAAGAGGGGAAATAATGACCAGTCATTGACTATCTTGTGCTGTCAATTTCTTGCATCTTATTTTGAATGATGAAAGTGAATGCATTTCATATTCATGGGCACTGGGTTTGACCTATTGTATGGTACCATTACCTATAGCAATTAATTGAATTGGTTCACGTGAATCAGAGTTGTATACTTACTGAGTAGTACTGCTACTTCTGTGATGTGTCAAAAACAGAAGCCATCATTACAAGTTGGTTTCTGCGAAGTTTTAAAGTTTCTGACGTTTGTTTTTAGGCAATTTGATCAGTATGGATAATTTGTTTGCAAGTATGTTTGTCTTCCAAGCTATTAATTTAGTTTGTATTCTTGCTCTGTATGAAGATCAGGAGAATCAAGATTTGATACTTATCTGCACAGGTGTTATAGTGTCCAAATGTTCATGGTTTAAAGGAATAAAAACCCCATTTGAAACGTAACATTACATTGCTTATGAAATCTTGCTTTGTTTCTAGTGTGCGTGTTTGTGTGGCTACTGAGATATGATGATTCCTGTATTAATTGCACCAATTGTATGGAAAATGACATGACAAGAGTGTTAATCAATGAGTTGGGATTTTTTTCATTCTTTGTATTAATTTCATTTCCCTCTCTACTAGGTAATGAGAAGCTTGTGTTGTACGAGTTTATGGCGAACGGTGATTTGCACCGATGGCTACATGAACTTCCGACAGGGGCACCCAACGTCGAGGATTGGAGTGCCGACACATGGGAAATTCAAAATGTGGCGCACATTGCGTCCCCCGGAAAATTGGAGTGGCACACGCGCCACCGCATTGCAGTGGGGATAGCCCGAGGGCTAGCGTATCTCCACCACGCGCAGTCCAAGCCGGTCGTGCACGGGCATTTGGTGCCGTCAAACATCTTATTGGCGGATGATTTCGAGCCGAGGATATCTGATTTTGGGTTGACCCTAAACCCTAGTAGCAATGGTGGTGGTTCAACCGCGGATGATGTGTACAACTTCGGTCTAGTGTTGGTCGAATTGCTCACTGGTCAGTCCGGTTCAATTGACACGGTTAACTTGGTTAGGAGGCTAGTGAGGGAAGGAAGGGGAGAACACGCACTCGACTCGAGACTAAAAATCGACATAGACTCTGTGAATGAGATGGTGGAATGCCTTCGGGTCGGGTACTTATGCACGGCGGAGGTGGCCGGGAAAAGACCTAGGATGCAACAAGTAGTAGGGCTGCTCAAAGACATTCATCCCGCTTAATCTCAAGTTTAAATCACCAAACTAGACCGAATCTTTTTGCCAAAATTTCAAACCGGTCCGGACGGTTGAACCGACCATTTAGCCGGTTTGACATACAGACAAATTTTCAAGGGAAGGAGGAGTGGTTGGACATAATGAGGTGGGTAGGGTGAGATGATTGGTCAGAGAAATCCCACTTAATCTTTGTCTGTTGTAACTTGTCCTAATTTAATCAACTGAAATTCTTTGGTTTTTGTTGATGCCTATTTTCTTTCTTTTATTTCCTTTAGAGTTTTGTTTTCTTTTGTAACTTTAATCCTTTTTCATTTTTTTGGCTTTATTCCATGGATAAAAATATTCAAGAAGCTTTCTTTAATCTTTTCTTTAAGTATTCCTTGAGCTTTGTTAAAGACAATAAAAGGGACTGAATCTTGGATCTAGATATACTTATTGGAGACGTAGGTTTTTTATGTATATACATAAACGTGGTGCAAATTGTACAAATAAAGAGGCCAAACTGCCTTAAGTTGATTGTTCTTCTTTCCTGGCTGGGTACCACTGTTTTTAGTGTCACTCTCATTGTCAACTTTTGCTGCCGAAAATCTCAGTTCAAATTGTCTGCCATTTTAAATAAAATCTCAACTTCCAAGTCCATGATTTTGGTTCATCTACTTGTTTGAATTTTCATCAGTTTTTGCAAGTATTTGATCCTGCCATTCCAAATCAAGTTGACTTGATGGGAGTACTCGAGAAGAAATTATGGGTGTATTTGGTTGGGCAAATTTTGCAAAAATTTGAACCATCCAAGTTCAGTTTTGTAAAATCTTGTTTGATTCACCAAGTTTTCCAAAATTCAGACTTGCAAAATTCTAAAGACCAATTAAAGATTTTGTTTCATACTCACAAAATCCAACCCAACCATACAATGATTTTGCAAAACCAAACTCTCAAAATCCCAAACAAAAATCCAAACTCTCAAAATCTAAAAAAAAAATCCAGACTCTCAAAAATCTTGAGAACCAAACGCACCCTATATACATGTGTTGAGAAAAAATGAGAAGAGAAAAGAATAAATGTATAAGAGTTGTCATTGGAACTAATTCTATCAAATTTTTTAGGAACATGCTAGATGTAGTGCCGTCCGTATTTTACTTATTTTGCAGTTCAAAATAAAAATATGTTGTTGATATATATGTTATGATCAATAATTATGTATATCAATCATGGGCATCATATATATTAGTTCTACTACATACATTTGCAAATCAATTATATATCACAATCATTGTATATATGATTATATAGTAAAAATACGGAATACAAATAAACAAAATACGGACTGCGTCTAGCAAGTCATATTTTTTAAAGCCTTTACTCATATTCTTGATAGAATGTTATCAAATAATATGTTTAAAATTATACTCTATGATATATTTATTATGTAATATATTATTCTTTAAAAACAATGAAAAACATGCACTACGGTGAGAATTAGGTGAGTAGTAATGTCTTACAAGGCAAAAATGAAAACATTTGCCTCATTACAAATGGTTAGAAATGAGGCTGAAGAAACATATAGGTTCCCTCATCTCTGAGAATCAGCATGGTTTTGTTCCGGGAAGGAATATTTCTGAGAGTGTGCTTTTGGCACATGAAATGGTAGAGCACATCAGAAAGCATAAGCATGGGAAATTGGGTTTGGCAGCAATTAAATTAGATATGAGCAAGGCATATGACAGGGTTTCTTGGACCTTTCTGGAAGCTGCTTTGTCCCACATGAGAGTTCCTCAGAATTTAATTAACCTCATAATGTTGTGTGTTCAAACAGTGTCTTACCAGGTAAAGGTTAATGGTGAATTGGGACAAACTTTCATCCCAAATAAGGGCCTTAGACAGGGCTGCCCTATGTCACCATATCTCTTTATAATCTGCCAGCAATACCTCTCTGCTTGGTTGCAGCATAAACTTTCTCAGAACAAGCATATGGGAATCCAGGTATCACGAGGAGGCCCAGTAGTCTCACATATCATGTATGCTGACGATTGCATCTTGTTTATAAAATGCTCAGAACAAGCAGTCACGGAGCTACAAGAGGTTTTCCAGGAGTATGTGAGGTTTTCTGGACAGAAGCTAAACCTTTCAAAATGCTCCATCAAATTTAGTCCCAACACTGACAGTCTAATGCAAAGGCTGGTTAGAGGCAGACTGGATATTCAAGGAGAAGGAATTGGTGGGACATATCTGGGTACAACCATCATTTTTTATCAGAGGAAGTCACAAATTTTTCAGAGCCTAATCCAGAAGGTAAGACAGAAGTATGAGTCCTGGAAGGCGAAATTACTTAACTTCTCAGGAAGACTGACATTAGCCAAGCATGTGCTTCAGTCTATAGCAGTGTACCCTCTTGGAATTTTTAGAATCCCTCTTAATATTCTCAAAAAGTTGGACTCGATGACAGCTAGATTCATTTGGGGAGGTTCTTTAGAAAACAGACTTGTCTACTGGAAGTCATGGAGCCATATTGCGAGGTCTAAATTGGAAGGAGGACTAGGACTCAGATCCTCAGTGGCTATGAACAAAGCACTATTGGCAAAACATGCCTGGGCTTTGCTTAAAGATGGATCATCTCTTCTGAACAAGGTGTATAAGGCCAAGTACCTGAGAAATGAGTCTATAAAAACAGTGGACACTAAACCAGGAGATACATGGGGATGGAAATCTATACTATGGGCTTCTGAACTGATTAGGAAAAACCTCTACTGGAGAGTGGGGAATGGGAAGGATATTAGATTGCATGAACACTGGATACCAACCACACAGAATCCCATTCAGAATACTTCTGTAATTTCTACACACACCAATATGAAGGTGGAGCATTTAATTGATCATCAAAATGGGTGTTGGAGAAATTCTTTGCTCAGATGCCTCTTTCCTCCTGACATCATCCCACACATCCTGGCAATGCACATAGATCCAAATGTTCCAGATACCCCTTTTTGGAGATGGACAAAATCTGGGGAATACAATGCAAAGACTGGATATCATGTTGCCATGAACTCAGGCACTAGTGGTTCACATGGCATTAGGGCATCGGATCAGGCTCGGAAATTCTGGACAAAATTGTGGAACCTTAGAATCCCTTACAAGATTACTACCTTCCTTTGGAAAGCTATTTCAGGTTTCCTTCCCACGCAGCAAAACAGAATTATAAGGAAGCTGTCCACTTCATCAATTTGTAACAGGTGCAATTTGGAAGCAGAAGATGAATCGCACCTGTTCCTTAGATGTCCAGAGTCAATCAGAATATGGAATTCTGCAGGATTATCACATCAACAAAGCAGAATGGAGTTTTTACCTCATGGATGTTTAGTATGATCATGTCTACACAACACCTGGAAGAACTTATCAAATATCTGGCGGTTTTATGGGAAATATGGAAACAGAGAAATCATATGGTTTTCCAAAACTCATTACTACAGACGCAGTGGTGTGTAGATCATGCGTTAGCAGAATCCCAAATTATGGTCAGGGTTAGCAGAAGTCAGATTCGACAAGAGGATTTTGGAACTAATCCAGAAGAAATGCAGGTGGATAGACAAGATCTTACCTTATCCCAGGTCAAGCTTGGACAGGGAATGTCATTACTCAGGGAGGCTTATGTACTAAGTTTTGATGGAGCTTTCAAAAGCGAACAGAAGTTGGGGACGGGTGGATGGCGCATCTGGAAACCAGGTTGGCCCTCGGAAAATAGTATTCAAGGGACGGATTTCTTCACGGTGGTTACACCGTTACAAGTTGAAACAGAAACTTGTTGGAGGGCAATCAAAGCAGCACTCAGACATGGCTGTAAGAGGATCAATATCGTCACTGACTCGATCATCTTGGCAAGAGCTATCGGTAAACTGACTTCTGCACCACTTGAAATCAAATCTGCCATATTAAATATATGTAATCTTCTTATGTCTTTTATGGAGTTTAAAATAGTTAAGATTAATAGAATCCACCTAGAAGTAGAACATAAATTAGCACGTCGCTTATGTAATAGACTTTGTAATATGGTTCATCATGTTTAATATAATATCCTCTTCAAAAAAAAAATGGTTAGAAAAAAATAACTTAGATTTCTTTGACTGAATGCTTATATATATAATTTTTACGCAATAATAACGCATCTATTAGTGGTGTTAATTCGATTGGTTCGTTCGATTTTTGGTTTGACTGAAATGGTATCGCATCAAAGTGGTAATTTATAATAATCTTGAGTAGTAGATAAAGAAAAAAAATAAAGAAGAAAAATTGGAGATAAAGTAATTCAATATTTATGCATAAACCATTGAATGCAATCCCTATAATAGAAAATCTGTTGGATTTGAAATTAAAAAAAAAGGAACTATGTGATTGTTTTTACAACTAGACTAACCAGATCGTGCGTTACGCGGTATTTTTGAAGTATTTTAAAAATAACAATAAAATTCAAAATATATGTTCGATGTAAAGTGTATTCAAAGTGTTTATTTAAAATTAATAAATGTTAATTTTATAGAAATACAGAGAATTATCACAATCAAAAGAAGTAAAAAATATTAATTAAATTAAATTATTGTCTTCAGTTTCCTAATGAATACATGAAATGCAGGAATGAGTTGTACATATATGGAAAAGTTAACGAATTGTGGAAATATATGCATGAATGACTTATGTAAAACTTAAAACCATGATTTTGACCAATGGTATCAATTGATGCAGTGTCAATACAAAGTAAATATTTGATACAAATAATATTGTATATAATAAATTATGTAAATTGAATAATATTTATATTATAGAAATCTTGAAAGGTAAAATAATTGAAAATAACTAAAAATTACAATAATTAAGGTAAAGTGTTGTTTTCGATTCCTTAATTTTGACCTCTCGTTTACTTCAGAGTCTACTTCAATACTTTCTTATAATGAGTATCCGCCGTTTTTGTGTTTTTATTCGTTCGTGGTTTTATAATTGGAACGTCGTCTTCATCATATGCTGAATATATGCATATACATGGTAAATAAAATGTGGGGTCATGAAACAAAATGGAATTAATTAAAATAAAAAAGAATTAATTGGATGGTGATAATGCATATTAATTTGACATCAAATTTAATCACCATTCCACATTATGCTTATCAAATTTCATCAAATTTCAAAATGGAATACATCAAAATTTTTAGCATGTGGCATGTCATCTTTGGCTGTTTTTATGAAAAGGATTGAACACATAAATCAATAATATATCTGATTTTTTATTTTCAAGTGTATAAATTATAGAGACTGTAAGATCATTCTAAGCATTAATTTGCAAATATAATTATATTTGTCATACTCTTAGGCAAAGTTGATCAGGCATTGCCCGATGTATTTAGAATACTTTTAAAATATTTTTAATTTGCTAAATGTAAAAATAATTGTATACTTGATTTATTTAAGTAAAATTTGAAGAATATTGTCATTAAAATATTTAATATTAAAATTCAGATAGATTTTAATATATTTATCAACTGAGCTGAGATTTAATAATTGACAATCAAGACATATATTTTGAGTTGGAGTTGACGGTGAAAAGCCAAATTATAGAATTCCATCTAATAATTAAAACACCAAATTTCATCCAATAATAAAAACATATTTCATAAAGTCACTTGTCACTTATTATAAAATAGAAAAACATAAAAAAATTTAAAATTTCATCACGTTTTCCGATCTCTGTGAAACAGAAATATTCATCGTGTACCATATACATACACTATAGCTGTTTGTTAATATGGTAGTATGCGGCGTAATTCCATATATATACTACATAATTATGGAAAGCCGACAGTTAGATCATCGTGACTACGCTCAAAAATATGGAAATACCAAAGCTGTTTTCTAAAGTGTAAGAACAATATTTACATCATTATAACATAATATAATATAATATAAGAAATTTAAGTGGTAAACACGTCTAATAATCATTCTTTTAAAATATTAAACCATGAAGTCACATTTCAAACTACTCGTAGCGTAAAATTTATAATAGTGCTAAGAGGCATACAAAGAGATTAATGGACAATATTAGACCGCCACAATATGATATATTAAACTTAAAAATATACCGATACATTTTGATATGATTTGAAAATATTTTACTTTTATTAATTTTATATTAATAATTATTAGATATGCTACATTACAAATATCATAAAAAAATATTTTTAAAAAATACTCAAAATACATTCAACAACGCTTAATTCATAAAAAATAAAAATATTTGAACTTAACTTAGTCTAAAACATAATAATTGGTGGATGGTATATTTTTGTGTCCTAAAACATACTACCTAATTTTCAAATTAAACACCAAGCTCGTGTTTAAGTCCATGGACCTCGGTTTGTATCCGCTGATTATCAGCCATAGCATCTTAGTATTTTTAACCCATTAAACTAATATGTTTTTCAAAATTCTCCAATTCACATTTAAATTTTAGTTGTAGGATGAACTGGGTACATGGGGAAGATGATAGTTAGGATTTGTTTGGCTCAGGGACATTCAACTTAGGGTTTAAGACCTAAATTTTCAAGGTTCAAAAGGGATGGTAAGTGGACAGGGCTCGACCGATATCATAATAATTAAGATATTTTCGCTAATTATTTGTGACCAAAATCAGCTTACAACTAACTAAATAAGTCTTAAAATAATAAACCAACAACAATGAAAATTTTCAACTTAAGTGATTGGAATTATCCACTAAAAGCAAACCAACTCATTAAAAAATAATTAAGTTTTAAGATAATAAAGCAACAATAATGAAATCCAATATTAACTTAACTAATAACTAATTAACTTGATTAGTTTTGTAAGGTTATTGATTTGGCGTAAAATATCTAAGAGAGAATAAAATTATAGAGTGGTGGAGGAAAACCCTAACTACTACAACAGAGAAGTATTAAGAGATGCAAATTAATTTATAAAAAAAGCTATCTATCTACTATTCTCTCCATATATTTCTAACTCCTTCCCGGAATCGTTGGTTGACCGCCTCTTACTGAGCTGGAAGATTATCAGAACACCCTTGAAACATATTGGTATCTTGACAGTATGTTAGTTATGATAGGAATTGAAATTAAACTCCAAAACATTTTGATGTTATAAACAGCTACGGTAATAGCTCTTATGTCTTTGCTCGTGCTCATGGAAAAGATGTTTTGCTGGAAAGTGTGGAACTTGGCATAACATGCTCAGTTTACAACCGGTACTTGGCCCTTGGCCACAGTGGCACCAGCCGCAAGTGAAGGTGGGGTTGAGAAACAAATGACCAAACATAAGTGGTCAAACATAATTAATTAGCACCAAACATAAATGACCAAAACTGTAGTCTTGAGAGTATTCATCATGCTTGTGGCTATTGTAGTGGTCCGCTCCTAAAATACTAAAAATTAATATACCGTGTACCCTCATGTAATCAGTGGAGGCACTAGTACTAACTTGGTAAGAATCCCCGCCCAACACAATACTTTCACTGCTTTCGGAGCAAAGTTCATGATTCATGATCCGGTCATTGATTATGCAGACATCATCGATTCATCTCCGATCGGCCAAGCAAAAGACATGTTAACAATCCGCTCTTTCAATGGCACCGAAGTATGCTTGACTTTTTCAATCGTGGTCCGGCACAGAGAGTAAAAAATTCCCAATTGTTTGAAGGAGATGCTCAAATACATCAACATAGCCAGCATGGGCAATTAGTATCACAAAAAATTCCACATCGTCTGAAGGAGATCTTGCAGGAAACCATAAATATTTTTCATCATCTTCCATCCCAGTTTAACAAAAAAACACGTACATTATTATACAATTAAATCATTGTAGGGGTTTTTATACTGATTTACCATATTAGAGAAAACAATATATACTGGTTATAATGTTTTATATGCAAGAATGATTTGATTTTATTTTCAAATTAATTCAATAGTGAAGGTGTAATTAAAGGAAGAATATATAAGGTGGAGTTTATTAATATATAAGGATTTATTTGATTTGGTAAATTAATTCACGATTTTTTGATTTGGAATGATTTTTTATTTTTGATAAGTTCAATAACATATTAGGTTGAGATTATTATTTATTTAGTTTATACATAATGTTTTGAACGGTGGTAAAATTTGATTTATTAAAGGAATTAATATATACCCATGAGCGATTAAAGAATCTGACAAACTAATCATGCTATATATATATATATATATATATATATATATAACAACCGGCGGTTTTAATTAAAGTTTTAATTTAACGGTGAAAGCATGCAACGGTGAAGAACACATTCTTCATTGTCGTTTTATTTGATAGCGTTACTATTCCGGCGGCGGTGATTTTTTTTTTTTTTTTTTTATGCCGCCACTTTCTGCTTTTATATATATACCTAGTAAAAGATTACATAGAATGTGGATGGGGAATCTATTAGACTTGCTCTTATGACACATTAACAAGAAAGTGTTTATTAAACTTGCTAAATTACAATATCTATTCTATATAAAGAGTATTAGAGCAAACCCAACCGCTAGTTTAAAACAATCTCTATAATAGAGTGTCACATTCAAAAAACTCCATAATTATTTTGCCCCTATCCAACAGTTGTTCTATTTTTACCATTCCATGAATTTATTTCATAAATATTAATAGCTCTATTTAATTCTATTTGATAGTTCCAAGAGCACACAATTAGGGTATGTTTGTCTTAGCTTATTTCTTACTGATCTGAACTGAACTGAATTGAATTGAATTGAAGTGAAATTTATGTTTTGAAAATTAGAATCAGATATAATCAAATTATTTTTGATCAAATTTACTTGAATTTAATCAAATTATATTACACTGAACTTGATTGAATTGAACTGAATTGAATTAGACTGAACTGCTCTATTTATAAGCTCCAGCAAACAGGGCCTTAATTTTATTTGCAAGTTTATGATTTTAATATTTATATGTGTGTGAAGATGTGAATGATTAAGAAAGTATAGAATAAAAAAGGTAAGAAAAGAAAAGATAAGAATCAATGATAACATTAAATTTAGAGTATGAAAGAAGCCTAGCCCAAGCCATAATATAGGTAAAAAAGGCAAATTTAGCTAAAAACTCTATTATAGAGTAACTGTTGGGCATGCTCTTAGAGGGTAAACCTCGATACTGAGATGTATTGTATATTCAGAATAATATATACCGTACAAGGGTATACATGGAATTGAGTAAAACACTAACTAAACCCTAACTAATACAGATTGGACTCGAGACCCAGTACTATTGTCTAACACTCCCTAAGCTAAGCATCGGATTAATTGAGCCATAAAGCTTGGTTCTAAAAAAACTCAAATAAGGGTTTTGGAAGACCCTTGGTGAAGATGTCTGCCAACTGAAATGAAGTAGGAACATAGTCGATGTCGACGTGTTTAGCCTGCTTATGAGCCATTGGATTCTCAAGTAAGAAAATAGCATTGTTGTTGTCACATAACAACAATAATGGACCTTCAAGAAGAAACTATAAGTCCCGAAGAAGATGACAAAGCCAGACAATCTCCGCAGCTGAATTGACAAGAGCACGGTACTCAGACTCCGAATTCGAGCGAGATATTGTAGGCTGTTTTTTGGCATTCCCAGATACTAAGTTACCGCCTAGCCATAAGTCAATCGCCGAGTCTCCTTACAGCGGGCCCATTCAGCATATGAGTAAGTACAAATATCAGCACAAGAGTAGAAGAACCTCAAGAGCAAAATGTGAGATCATGATGAGGTGTGCCAGCCACATAACGAAAAATCCGAGTAACCGCGGCAAATTGATCCTCACAAGGGTCCTGAAAATATTGACTAATCGAATTCACCGCAAATGACAGATCATGGTGAGTATTGGCCAAGTATTAATGTGCACCTGCCAAAGATCGGTAGAGAGTCAGATTGCTGAACGGTGCGCTGGTGCTAATATGAAGCTGCAAAAGTAGTACAAATGGAGTGGTGTTAAGGAGATATTATGGAGTATTGACATTAGGTTTATTTGGTTATTAGCAATATAACCCATTCCTTGTATGTTTGTGATATATTAGGTTAGCCGTAGGTATATATATACTTGTAAATCTTCCGTTCATCCTCACGTGAATATACACAAAATTATATACTCTTCTTCCGTTTCTACAAGTGGTCACCGGAGAAGCATTAGTCATACCCGCTCGACTAAGAACATTTCTGGCATTCTTGGCCTACCCAAGAAAGAGCTCAGATGGTGTACCAGACACCCAAGGCCAAGAAAGTAATTCAAATTCCCCAAATCCTTGATCGAAAATTCTCGATCAGTCCGTGCGATAAACTGGCGAATTTCTTCAGCATCATTATTAGTAAGAATGATATCCTCCACGTAGACTAGCAAGAATAATCGAGTTAAACCCCGTGAGAAGACAAACAATAACGGGCCAGAAGAACTACACCGAAAGCCAAGTTGTCGGAGATAAGAGATGGACTGATAAACCAGGCACGAGGAGCCTGTTTGAGTCCATATATGACCTTCTACAAACGACAAACATAGTCAAGCCGAGCTGGATCCTCATAGCTAACAGGTTGAGCCATATAAACCAGAGTGTCAAGAACACCATTTGGAAAAGAAATCTTGACATCAAGCTCATGTAGAGGCCACCGTCTCAATGTAGCAATCACAATCACTGTTCGCACCGTTGCACGATAATATCGAGACTCAAAATGGTCCATAACTTGAGCAAGAAGACCGGTAGTGACAAAATCTAGGCGAGACATCACACGACGAGTACCATCCTGGTTCGCGATTACCATATGATGTTTGTGGTGAGAAGGAGAATATGAGTCAGTGGTAGAGTCTGAATCAAAACTAGAAGAAGTCGGAGAGTCTGATGGTGGGGATATTGGAGATGGCGGAGATGGTGGTGCGGCCGACAAAGGCTCAACCGGTGCAACTGGCGAACAGTCAACTAGTGCAGCTGCAGACTCAAAAAATGAGGAGATCTCCAGATCTGAAATAGGTCTTTCCCCAAAAGATGAGACATAGGTAAAACATGTTTCATTAAACCGGACGTGACGAGAGACATAGACGCGTCACTCACGATGGTGAGTTTTAAGTGGGATTTTTTTAAGTCAAGGATAACATCCAACTCCTGAACTTGAAAAATGCAACCTCTAGTTTTTAAAGAATAACCAATTGTAACAAGCCACATGGTCAATCTCTATATGACATGGAATATGCTCAATAGTGGACTCCATTTTCCTTTTTTCTTTTTTGATAATGACTTAATTTTCAACATATCAAAATGGTTTGCTCAATTAATTTATAAATCAAATTTTCACTGATAACTACTATTAAAATTGTTGTGTATTATATTATACTACAATTAAAATTACTGTTCAAGTATGGTCACGTTCATTTCATGGAATGATATTCCAATTAATCAACGTCAAGGAGTCCACTTAATTAATTAAACAAAATTAATTTGTTTTTAGACATATGAGTATTTCTTATTCACAATCAACAATAAATTTTAACCATTCACGTTTGATAAGGAACTTACAGTGTAATTTATATCAAACCAGAGACATCATAAATTTAATAGTGTAATTTATAACAAAAAGAGTGTAATTTGTTTATTTCGTTTTTTTTTAATATTAATTCGTAAATCATTTTCATGAAAGAAAAACTCTCTAGAATGTACTTATTAAAAAATGAAAATATGATGTGGAATATATATGATGATGTGGAAGTTGTATGATTGTGAGTTGAAAACTGAAAAGTGTGGGATTTATAATAATGTGGGTATGCAGCCTTTTTTTGGGTTATATCACTGCAAATACTCTAACCAACAAACACACATGGAAGAGAGCGAGGTGCGAAATTAGTCTCAGCAATAACACGCAAGCACGGATATACACGAAAATCAAAAGGATGAAAGATTGTGTAGTCTGGAATAGTCCCAAAGACAACGTCAAAGGGTGATTTTCCACCAAGAACTGAGCTAGGGAGACGATTGATGATGTAGCAGGCGAAGAGAATGCTTCCAATCCGTAAGAATGCGGCATAGAGGAGTGAAGTAACATAGCAAGACCCGTCTCTGTAATAGGACGATGTTTACGCTCAACTTGGCCAAAGACACGACATATGATGACTAGTAAACTATGTACCATCATCTGATAACTAGTAAACTACGTGCCATCATCAGTTTGAAATTGATCGCGATAAAATTGATAAAAGTCTGAAAACTACGACACATTTTATGAAATAGTCAAACTCTCATATCTCTATTATTCCACAATTATAACAAGAAGAAGACAATAAAAAATCGAAATTCATCATCAAAAGATCAAAGTGAAAATGACGAATGGTCGATTTACAATTGTTGGGAGATCTAGATGATGGCTACAAATTCTTATCCCTACATTAAGCATTTTTTTGAGATTATTTATCAGTATGACATTGGCGATGGAGGTTGCAAGGGAAGATTAATTAGCCAAGGTTTCATAATCTTTGATACCAAAATAACAAACCAATAACGAACCAGATAATCTGAATAATCATAATGGGTAATCCAAGCAAGCAGAAATTCAATCCGACAAAATAATCAGAATTACACTATTAGAGCACGTGTTTGGAGGAGACAAAAGTTGTGAAATGTGAAAGAATGTAAATTTATCATGGCTTATTCAAAATCTCTTAATAAAGTGGTACTTTTCCGTTTGAGAATTTTATATTATAATATAAAACCATCAATGATTGCGCCTTACAACTGAATGCCTCTAAACTAAGCCCAGTGTCTTAAGCATCTAATTAACGGAAACCAAAACAAAGGGAACTTATGGACGTCTACATTAAGATTGGAGGCCAATGATATAAGCCATGAAGACCTAGCCAACAAGAACGGGACACGACAAACATTGAGTGATCAGAGTGAGATGCTTCTATTTGCACAATTTTAAACGGTCTCAACCACACATTTTTGTACTAACTAGGTAAAGAAAGTAAAGAAAGCCCTCCAAATCTAGAAAAGAACAAGAATTATAGATTAGTCACCCAACCGAGAACTACAACATAAGAAGAAGAAATCGAAAGTGATACCTATAATCGCGAGTGACAGAAAATGATCGTTAACTTAAACCCCGGAAACAATTGTAAAGGTTGAGGAATTTTTAAAATTGTCTCAAAATTTTGTCTCTAATTAATGCATATATACCTTTCTTGTAGTGAAAAGTGAAATATTCTTGAGATTAGGCTTCCATACGATCTTATATTCTCTACATGCATAAATAATTATTTCAAAGAAAATTAAATTCAAGCATTCTAGATAATTGCAGTTCTTCTTGTTTTTTGAGTGACAAACTCAGCTACAGTACATGAAATGAGGATGGTAATGACTAGTGAAACTGTTGTGGCGGCCAAACCTGCAAGTGAGGGGTTGGCCTAGGCCCAAATATTTTGAGCATTTTAGAGCATCATTTATGTTAAATCCTCACTTTCAATTTTTTCCCCAAAAATCTCTTAACAATTCGTCCAAAAAATCATTCTTCACTATCATAAAAACCCTCACTTGATTTCCACATCATCTCATCCATGTCCCACCTCAATTTCTATCTCATCCAACTCATCATTCTTTTTCTTTTACATTTTCATTTTCATTATATCCATATATAATTAACACAATACTAAAATAAAATTGTATAGTGATAATTACATAACATAACAATACTAAAATAAGATTGTATAATGATAATTACATAACATTTAAAATTATTTATAATAATATAAATTTAGATAATGCAAATATACTTTAAAGTACATTGTATAAAAAATGAGAATTGAAATTACTATAAAAAAAGATCCATGTAACAATATTAACGAACGTTTACAAAAATTATTTTTGTAACAATATTAACAAACGTTTAAAAAAAAAATTCATGTAACAATATTAACTGAACGTTAACAAAATTAAACGTATGTCTTATGAACACAAACAAAGAAAATAAATTAATTAATTAATGTAAGAAGTATATAAAGTAAATATTAATTAATAATCAGATTTTTTTATCAAACAAATCAGGCACACCATTTGTAAAAGGAAGCATACGCGAAATTTTTAAAAAAAGAAGCATACGTGATTAATTAAATAATACGTGAAATTTTAATTAATAGGGAAAAGGAAGCATACGTGATTAATTTTTTAAAAAGAAAAGAAACAGAAATCACACGTCAAATAAACAAGGCACAAGTTGATTCATGTGGACCCAGAACACGCAGAAGTGGACAGATTTCTTTCGGTTACGGAGAAGTAATCTTGGGCCAAATTTCTTCACGCGTTTTATGGGAAAAATAATTAGAATCTCTTGATAGTGGAGGAGAATCCTCTCTTTACTCAGTTTCTTTCCTTCAAAACTTCATTTAGAATCTCACATAACTGAGGCTCTTAGAGGCCCTAATTTTGACAATTTCTTACTAAATATAGGCTAAAAGATAAAAATACAGAAGTATCGGCCATTTTTCTAGCCAAATATAGGTCAAAAATATTAAAACCCATAAGCAGAGGCCATTTTTTAAAGGTTTGCCTCATGCAAAAGAAACTACATGACCGTCACTGAGTGAGGTACGAGAACAATGATCTTGGACCCCCTTTATATTCATTATCTTATTGCCAGACTTTTAACCCTTGTATATTCTTTTACAGGAAAAAAAAAATGAAGACTTCCATTGTTACAAACTTCATTCTGATTTGTTCTTCATATCAGTTGAGCCAAAATTTTCCCCATTCCAGACCTATTAACCTCTAAAATCTTAAATTTCATCTTGACTTGTTCGATTGCTTAACTTCCTGCCTAATTAAATTCAACTTTTATTGAGATTGAAAATCTCATACCATGAGATTGGAGAGAAACGATGTTGAGCTGATAGAGTCATAACTGATCATGCCTTTTTTTACCATGAGACTAACCGGATAGTGACAACACCGACAGAGTCCAATATTTGAATAGTACAAGTCCGCCAACTAGTCAGCATGATTGGATAGAGTTGCTAGTAGCATTCACCTTATCCTTATTATACTTGTTTTAGTTAAGTTTTAGAGCAATTTTAAATATACCGTTATTGGTATCAAATACATAAAATGTTTATTTCTTGAACTTATAATGTGTCTTGCTGATTATTTTTGAAAACTTATTTATATTATTTACACATTAACTCCTTTTATTTCAAGAAACTTTTCTATATTCTTTATTCATTGACTCCTTTTGTTTGAAGACATTTCTCTACATTCTTTACACATTGAGTTTTTTTTTTTATTGAAACCACCTAATTGGGGTGAAATTTATTAGGCTCACCAAACCATAAAAGAAACCAAGAATGTTTGTACAATGAAAAATGAGTAATAAACACTATTACAAATCAATCTTGATGTCATATATGTCAAAGGGAAACCTTATCTAGACCTATGTCTACTTTTGCAAGCATGTTAGGCATCGCTAAGCGAAGACCAAATCTGCCGACAAAAGGACTCGATACTCGCAAGCATTTTAGGGATCGCTATGCGAAGCCCAACTCTGCCGACGAGTACGAGGTGTCGAAAAGGTTCCTAAAAGCTGTGAACTTGTGCACTGATCAACTCAATGTTTTTGCTTGTGGTCTGTTTCAGAGAAGCTCCATGTTGCTGTCCATATAGATTGACTGCTATGTTGCTGTCCATATGATAATTATGTCCAGGCCTTGCGCCTGCAATGTACAAAAGAGAGATATCAGCAGTAACTGAAAGGAGAATTAAGTTCTTATGTATGGAACTTGTCTGCTATCAAGCTGAACTAGTCCCCTTATATTTCTGGGCAAAGAGAGATGAGTAAAAGTTTGAGTGTTCCTTTCTTTACTAGCCATTGTTGCCAAAGAATCAGCCATAGAGTTGGCTTCCCTATAAACATGAGTAAAAGAAAGGTTAGCAAACTCACTTTCTAATAACCATATAGCTCTGATGTAAGGCTCCAGTTTCCAAGGAATTTTGAAATCTTTTCTGATCATTCTGAGCAGAATAAGTGAATCAATCTCCACTTGCAAAGTGTCAATCTCCTCCATGTAGGCTAGGTTCAGCCCTTCCAATAATGCTAAAGTCTCAGCCTCAAGGCTATTTTTCTAATTCAAATAGAGTGACCTGGCTATAATGACTTGACCAGTAGCTGATCTGATAACCATACCTGCTCCTGCTTGTCCAGGATTACCCAATGATGAACCATCAGTGTTCAGTTTAAATGGAGTTGTAGGAAGCTTCCACTGAACTAACTGAATATGTTTTCTCATAAAAGGTGCCACTGGAGCAAGGTGCAGGAGCTCAGTATATACATGATTTGCCTCATCTGGTTTCCATTGTAACCTGTGGACTTTCATCACACTTTGCAGAAGCATTAGTATTCTTTTTCTCATGAATAGAAGCCTTGGATTAATATTGTCATGGTGATAAGCATTTCTGCTACACCATATAACCCAAGTTATAAAACAGGGCAATAATCTCACTAAAGTTCTGTGAAGCTTATATTTAATATTGACATTCCAATAATGGAAGCATCTATCCCATAAGCAAACAAAGTTCACAGGTGTCAAATCAAAGAGTATGTGAAATTCATTCCATAGAGCAATAATAAAAGGACAATCATGGAAAATATGTTGCATATCTTCAGAGTCATTTTTACATAAGCAACAGATAGATGTAATATATATTTTATTCTCCTGTAAAATGTCCCCAACTGGTATTAATCTATTCAATAGTCTCCAGTTAAAAACTGAGAGCTTATTTGGGACATATTTCCACCATAAGAATTTGTAAGATTGCACTTGTAGTCTTTTATTTCTCAGCTTTTCATAAGCAGATGATATAGTAAACATTCCAGTAGGTTTCAATTTCCAAATCAGTCTATCTGGATAGTTTTCATATTTTGCAAAGTCCTGATTTAACATGTTTACTATATGCTGAGGAAATCCAATGGCAAGTTCAGTAACATATTGTTGTTGGTTATAAAACAATTCCTGAACAGTCAATTCTGGATGCATAATATCTATATCATCATTCCAGTAATCAATCAAATTTCCAACATCTTCCAGTTTGAGTTCCAAAAGGATATGTTACCTTCACCAACCTGTATAGCACTATTCTGAGATGCTATATTGTCCATTTCTTTGTATATTTTCCAGCTTTTTGATGTCTTCTTGTAATCTGGTAGGGACCACATGAATGTTGTCCATAGTGTTTTACCTGTCTGTAACATTCACCAAATCTTAAGAGAGAAAGCATTAACCATAGTGTGAAGATTTTTGACCCCTAAGCCATTTTCCAAAAATGAATAGCTCATGTTGTCCCAAGATCTCCACACCTTTTCCTGTCCATAATCTGAAGAACCCCAAAAGAATTTGGCAAAAAGAACATGCAATCTTCGAATTACACCATTAGTAGGTTTTATGATAGTTAAAATGTGTAATGGTATAGCTGAGAGTACATGTTTAGCCAATATTAATCTTCCTGCTTGGTTGAGCCATTTATTTTGCCAATATATCAATTTTGAGGCTATGGTATCAAACAGTGATTGGAAATAAGAATGTTTTTTCTTCCCCATAAAGATAGGGCAACCCAGATATCTAAATGGAAAAGTACCAGCAGTTATTCCTGTTATATCTGAGATCAATCTTTAGTATGCACCAGGAGCATGTTTAGACAGATAGTATGTAGATTTGTCAATATTAATTTTCTGTCCTGACACTAACTCATATTTTCCCAGAAAAGTCATTAGATTTTCAAGACTGTGCCTATTTGCCTTAAGGAAAACCATAGTGTCATCTGCAAAACTTAAGCTGGTTATTTGTGTAACTGTATGTGGTAGCTTGTACTTATCAATTTTAGATTCATTAAACAGGAAACCTAGGTTTCTTGTGAAGACCTCAGTAAGTATTATAAATAAAAAGGCGGACAATGGATCTCCCTGTTTTATACCTCTTGAGGCTTTAAAAAAACCATATGGTTTCCCATTTACCAAAACAGAGAAGTTTGCTGCGTTTATATTGCCCATAATATTTTTAACTAAGTGAGGATGAAAGCCCAATTTTAGTAATAATTTAGCCAAAAAATCCCATGAAACCCTATCAAAAGCTTTCATCATGTCAAGTTTGAAAAAAGTATTATAACCCCCAGTTTTACTGTTTAAAAAATCAGTTAGTTCATGCATTAGTAATACATTATCAGCCAATTCTCTGCCATGAACAAAAGCAGACTGTTCTGGTGAGATTATAGATGGCATTATGGGCTTCAATCTATCAGTATAAACCCTAGAAAATATTTTGTTTAAAAAATTAGATAAACTAATGGGTCTATAGTCAGAAAAGGTTGAGTTGACTTGTCTTTTTGGAAGAAGTATGATAAAGGTTGCTGAAATAGCTCTAGGTATAGGAATTCCTAATAAAAATTCATTTACAGCTTTGGTTAGGTCATGTTGTATGATATCCCAACAATGTTTATAGAACATACCTGTGTACCCATCAGGGCCCGGTGCAGCTTCTCCATCCATGGCAAAGACAATGTTCTTCAACTCTTCTGTTGTAATTTGCTTCATGATTGCTTCATTTGTTTCTGCACTGATTATTTCTGGAATTTGCTCCAGTAATTCCTGCGTAATACTTGCCTCACTTGTAGTACCTGCATCACTGCTCAAAGAATCATCAGATATTAACGAACTAAAAAAAGATACAGCCTCAGATCAAATTTCTTCAGGATTAGTTATCCACTTATCCCTTGAATTTTTAATCATGGCTATCTTCTGTCTAGAATGGTTAGCTTTTACTATAGAGTGAAAAAATTTTGTATTGGAATCCCCTTCCGCTAACCATTTTAATCTTGATTTTTGCTTCCAGAAGGTTTCTTCTCTCAGTAAGGCCAAAGTCATTTCTGCCTGTGCTAGATGCAATTGGGATCTACTAGTATCAGTATTATCTCTTTGATGGTCCAACTCTCTCTATAAAACTAAGGACTCTGCTAA
The DNA here is from genome assembly GCA_948330725.1 of Sherardia arvensis. Taxonomy (NCBI): domain Eukaryota; kingdom Viridiplantae; phylum Streptophyta; class Magnoliopsida; order Gentianales; family Rubiaceae; genus Sherardia; species Sherardia arvensis. The sequence continues at coordinate 35,960,557 of OX415236.1, read as the reverse complement.
TGTAACATTATCTTGAATATTACTAAAGACTTCTTTATTCCATTGTTTAAGATCAGTCTTTAGCCTCCTAAGTTTTACAGAAAAGTTTAACATGCCATGAATCCCAGTTTGACCCCAACTTTGTTTCACAGTATCTAAAAAACCTGAGTGAGTGATCCAACAGTGTTGAAATCTGAAGGATTTTGGAACATTATGAATCCCATGGTTTTCTAGTTTTACTATCAAGGGTGAATGATCTGAATCTAGTCTTGACTTTACTTTTATACTAGTACTAGTATTTGGAAAAATAGTTTGAAAATTTGGTGTCATAAGACCCCTATCCAACCTTTCCCAAACAGTACAAATTGTCCTAGACCTTAATCCTTCTATTTCCAGTCCAAGTAAATAGGTTTCCAGATGAAGGAATCTCTAAAATATTATTATCTTCTATAAATTCATTGAATTCCAACATGGATTCCAGATTAGGAGATGCCTGTCCAATATATTCTGAAGTGTATCTCATTGCATTAAAATCTCCAATAAATAAAGCAGGCAATGGACTATGTGGAGCTAAATTTAACCATAGTTCCCTTCTATCTATCATATTATGTCTAGCATATATGAAAAAAGCATGCCATGATGTAGCTATAGATACATGTTCTATCTCAGTTTTAACAAATTGATCATGCTCAGTCTGAATTGAGATTTTAAAATCATCATTCCACAGTATCCATATTTTATTTCTAGGATGAGCATAAAATTGATTGAAATCTAATCTATATGCAATAGATGACAGTTGAAAGCTATCCAAAAAAGGTTCCAATATTACAAAAATGCCTAATCTATGTTTCCTTTTCATATGAAGTACCCTAGCCTGAGTTCTTTTTTTTTTATTCCTCTAGCATTCCAGACACAAAAATTGATTCCTATCATAATTATATCATAGATTTAGCATCAATTTGTGATCTAGTGTGAACTGTTTTTTGGGAACTTGTATAATCCTTTTTCACCCTTTTTTCTTTACTGTTTGATCAGGCTGAGAGGTGTCTATATTAATGGTGTCAGATAAAAGCCTATCAAATTTATTTTTATCAGTATGAATAGGTTCAAGAATAAAATCCCCATCTACTTCTTTAGCCCTTTTTTCTTGAGACCATTGTAAAGTAGGCATCAAAGGCATATTCTCAAGTAGAGTAGTATCATCTAAAGACAATGGTGAATTCATACCTGAACTTACCTGAGAGGCCTTATTGTTGTCCTCATTTTCCATATTAGACTGTAAATCTGTTTGTGCATCTTGAGAGTCTTCATTGTTGTGTATGTGCTTTCCTTGATCCTGTGGCTCTTGATGTACCTGATCAGAGGAAATCTCAGCAGCTGTAGGATGCTGAATGTCCCCCTCTTTTTGATGACTAGATAGGCTTTGATCATTCTCAGTATTCAAAGTTGTGCTGTCAGAAATCTGAGTGTTCTTATGCATCAACTGTGAGGAATCCTGACTGGTCTTATCTTGTTGCTGTTTTAGAGTATCTGGAGGTACTTGCTGCTGTATTTGTGGATCTGTGATTTGTTGATTATCCTTCTGCTTTATCACAGGTGCCTTTTCTCTTCAAACTTGTTGAAATTGTACCTGTTTACCTGCAAAATACGCACCTCTCTTTTCCAAAGAGATTGTCTGAGCAATTTGATTAGTATTAACCATATCCGTAGGTATCATTTGTTTCTCATTGTTGGTTAAACCTGAAGATGACACATTATTATATTGTGTATGATTATCAATAATAGTAGGTCTCCATGGCATGATATGTTTAGGTCTGGGTTCACTTTTACAAGCAGAAACATCATGACCTATTTTAGAACATCTGGAACAATAAAAAGGCAAGCTTTCATATTCAACTCTTTTCCAATAGCCCATATTTTTGAAACTTAACCAGATTCTTTCAGTAAGTGGTTTAGTTATATCTATTTCCACACAAACTTTCGCAACATGAGGCCTTGTTTTATTCAAAGTTGCTTGATCAATTTTAACAGGAGTACCAATCAAACTACCAATAGATAACAGTGTATTTTCATCAAAAAAGTGTCTTTTCAGACCATACAGAGCTATCCATACCGGTATAATGGGTGAATCTGCGTTTGGATCGAAATTCGGACTCCATTTCGTGATTCGGATCGAATAAGCCCCAAAGTTCCAGACTTTATGCATCCAACACCTGTAATAATCTTCAGCAAGATCAAAATGCATTAGTACCTGTCTATTATCTATCAAATAAATTTCCAGGTGACCATTGAATCCGGCCGTTTGAAAATCTCGCCGGAGCTTATCCAGTCGAGGACGAGCCCGAGCAAATTTACCCACAAGGGTATGCTTCAAGGGCTCCTCTAACCTATCACATTCCTTATCGGAAAAGTGAAGGCCAGGTTCCCCGAGGTGGTCAACTCTCGGCTTTGGATTGAAGGTTGCTCCAGCAGGCAACGGATTCCTATTGGGATTACAGTTCGCCACCGCCTGCGCATAGGAGATCGCAGGCGGGGCTTGAGCATTGGTGGGTGGCTCCGCCATGAGGCGGCGCCGGAGATCGGAGATCGGAAAGAGGAATAGGGTTTAAGAGAAAATCGCAAAAATCGTCGCTCTGGTTTTTCAAGTCACTCAAAGCATCTTACACATTGAGTCCTTCTCCATACCCCGCTGCTAACCACCAATTTATTTTTATTAAAGAAATCAACTTTCTATTCTTCTAATTGGTCAAACAAATACATGTGTTTAGATTGCAAGCAAGTGATATATTCTCCGAAATATTTTTTATTCAACTATAATTCTCATAAAAGACCGTCTATAATATAGACTCCACCAATTAATAAGTTATAAAACAAGGACGCCCTTAAATACAAAATACAGAGGTGTTTAAGTTGCTATTTAAAATTTTCACGCGCTCCACGCTCGAATTAATTCCTTCCATTTTCTTTTTAGAGGTAATCTTGTGAGAAACCGTCAATATTATAGACCGGGGACTAAATAGTGAAAGCATGGTTGAATAAAAACAAGGAGTTCCTTAATTGCAATTTAGAAAATTACTATTCACAACCCGTCACTATTCACGCACGCACTATTCACAGCCCGTCACTATTCACTGCACGTTACTATTCACACACTATTCATGCCCCGTTACTATTCACAGTCGATACTATTCATTTCACAATACTATTTTAATACGTTGTACATTAAAACACCGATGTTTGTGATTAAAATTACGAGGTTTGATTTTTTTAGTATGATGTTCATTGAAAAACGGAGGTTGTTAATTAAAAGTATAACGTTTGATTTTTAATATGTAGTACATTAAAACATAGATGTTTTTGATTAAAAGTATAATTTTTGATTTTTTTTAATATGATATACATTAAAATACGGAGTTTGTTAATTAAAGTAGAATGTTTAATTTTAAATAGATTGTAGATTAAAACACGGAGGTTGTTAATTAAAAGTAGAATGTTTGATTTTTAATATGTTATACATTAAAGCACATAGGTTTTTCATTAAAAGTAAAATGTTTAATTTTAATAGATTGTAATAAAATAGAGATGTTTTTAATGTAAACTACTATGTTTATTTTATAACATGTTGTAGATTAAAATATGGAGTTTTTTAATTACAAGGATAGTGTTTTATTTTTAATTGATTGTAGATTAAAATACGGAAGTTTTTAATTTAAATTAGAATGTTTGAATTTTAAATGGATAATGTTTTATTTTTAATTGATTGTAAATTAAAATATGAAAGTTTCTAATTTAAATTAGAATGTTTGAATTTTAAATATAGAGGTTTTAGTTTAAAAGTAGAAAAATTTAATTGTTAATAGGTTTTATTTACTGTATTAAAAACATATCTTATTTAAGAAAGACATAAAAAAAGAAGTGGTGTAGTGGTAAGGTGTCTCCCTCTTCTTGTAGAGGTCCAGTGTTCGAGCTATAACGGGTGCATGATATTTGCCAGATTTAGGAAAAAAAAGTGATGGGCCCCACACAGTACACGCGCGGCGCGTGATTTCAGGAGAGAGGGAAGTTTTAAAAATTGCAACTAAGTCCCTCCGTGTTTTGCAAGTAAGTCCCTCCATTATATTTGTAATTAAAAATAGCCTAATCTAAATTTTGGACGGTCTTTTTCGAGACTTTCTATTCTTTTTAATGTATGGGCTAACCCAAGTGATTTTCGCTCTTTTTTTTGTTTTTTATGAAAAAATAATTGAGTACTTTTGGATTTGAATCCCCAACCTCTATTATAATAGAAGAGAAAATAACACTTACCACTGCACCATTTGATGATTAATGATAATTTTCGACAACTTTATATTTTATAGTTTTATTAAAAATTAAACATTCCACTCTTAATTTAAAACCTTTATATTATTATTTACAATGTTAAAATCAAACATTCTATTTTTAGTTAAAAAAATCTCTGTATTCTAATATTTAACATCAAGCATTCTACTTTTTTAATAACGTTTATATTTTAATCTATAACCTATTAAAAAGTTAAACATTCTACTTTAAATTTAAACACCTTATTTTAATTTACAATCTATTAAAAATCAAACATCCTTCTTTTGATTGAATACCTTGGTATTGTAATTTACAATCCATTAAAAATCAAACATTCTACTTTTAATTGAGAACCTTGTTAATTTAATCTACAACCTATTAAACATCAAACATTCAACTTTTAATTGAAAACCTTGATATTTTAATATACAACCTCAAACACTCTAATTTTAATTTAAAACCTCGGAATTTTAATCCACTACTATTAAAAATCAAACATTATACTTTTCAATAAAAATATTCGTATTTTAATTTACAACCTATTAAAAATCAAACATTTTACTCATAAATTAAAATCTCGGTATTTTAATGTACAACCTATTAAAAATCAAACATCATATTAATAAAAAAACATCCGTACGTTAATCTACAACCTTCTAAAAACCAAACATTATATACAACCTGGGATCTGAATGTGGATTGGGATATATCCTGAGAGACTCATATGCTAATTTTATTGCAACTGGCACTTCATTTTCTAATGGGGAATCTCCCATGGAGGCTGAAATTAAAGCAATCATTGTTGGATATCATTTTGGTTCTTTCTATGGACATGACCTTTTCTGTATTGAGTCTGACTCTCTCACAGGTATTTCCATGATCAAGAATCCAGTAATAGCACATTGGAAACTTTTTCCAATTATGTGATCATGCAAACAGGCTCATTCAGGCACCATTGCAACATGCTCTCAGACAAAGCAACTTTGTGATAGATGGACTTGTCAAGCTGGCTCTTGTCAACATGCTTAATTAGATGTTCACCTGGGAATTATTGCATTCTGATATAAAAGCCACAATTCTGATGTATCAGTCTCATATGCCTTCAATCAAATGCTAGGTACTGGTGCACACTCTTCTTTCACAATATCTTCTCTCATATCATATGGCCCTTAGTGATGCACTAGGGATTAGACCTATGGCTATGCTCAAGAAATTTTATTTTCTTTTGAATACTTTTCCTAATTAGAACCACTTTGGAGTTTTGCTTGCAATTCTCTAACATGCTTAGATTATGGTCTAGTAGTTTATGTAACTTATGTATATATAAGAATTGCAGAGAAAAGATTACTGCAAAGGTTGATTTTTCATTAACTCAAGACTCCTATTTATATACAAGGATGTCCTAATAGTAATACAAAAGGGATTCCCATAATACAGGGAAATCAAATATTTTATGACTAAAACAAAATATACTACAACTCATATACAATTAATAATAACCAATAATGATCAATCTAAATATTCTCTAATACCCTCCCGCAAGCTCATGTTCGGGCACGAACAAGAAGTTTGGAACGCAAGTCTTTGAATCTAGACGTCCCAACGGCTTTAGTAAACACATCAGCAACTTGATCAACTGAGCTAACATGTCGAACCACAAGGGAACCATCACAGACTTGTTCACGAACAAAGTGAAAATCTAGTTTGATGTGCTTCGAACGGTGATGAAGAACAGGATTAGCTGTGAGAAAAGTTGCACTCAGATTATCACAAAGAACTGTCGGAGGGCCAGAAAGAGAAATATTCATTTCCTTGAAAAGTTGTTGTAACCAGATTAATTCAGCAGCAGCAAACGCAATGGCACGATATTCGGCTTCAGTACTGGAGCGAGCAACAACACCTTGTTTCTTAGATGCCCAACTCACCAAGTTGCCACCGTAATACAAGCAAACCCCATGTTGAGAACGACAATCATCTGGATCTGAAATCCATCCAGCATCAGTGTAGCAAACAAAGCGAGAATCCGAAGCCGGGCGGAAATAAAGTCCAGCAGTGATGGTGCCTTTGAGATAGCGAAGAATGCGTTTGACAGCAAGCCAGTGCTCAGTTGTTGGTTTGTGCATGAACTGATAGACACGGTTCACAGCATAAGAGATTTCAGGGCGAGTGATGGTAGCATACTGAAGAGCTCCAACAATGTTGTGATAAGATGCTGATCTGGATAAGGATCACCGGAACTCTGGAGCCGTGAGCCAGGAGTAGCTGGAGAAGAAATAGATTTAGCACCAGCCATGTTGCTACGATCTAAGAGATCCAAAATATACTTCCGTTGAGACAGAAGTAAGCCTGAGGAAAGATGGTGTACTTCAATGCCAAGAAAAAAATTAAGACGACCAAGATCCTTCAGAGAGAAAACCGAGTTCAGGTAAAGAACGAACTCATCAATGAACTTGGAATGAGAACCAGTGATAATCAGGTCATCAACATAAACCAACACATAAATGACATGATCACCATGAGACTTGATGTAGAGGGAAGTATCTGAAACACACTGCTTGAAGCCGTGTTGAAGTAGAGCATGACTGAGCTTCTAAAACCAAGCTCGGGGAGCCTGTTTGAGACCATAAAGAGACTTCTTCAACCTGCACACATAGTTCGGATGTGAAGAAGAAACAAACCCTGGCGGTTGTTGCATGAACACGGTCTCTGAAAGATCCCCATTCAGAAAAGCATTGTTGATGTCAACCTGACGAAAAGTCCAGCTCCAAGTGACAGCAATACTGAGTACAAGACGAATAGTAGTAGGCTTGACAACAGGACTAAACGTATCAAATTAGTCCACTCCTTCCTCTTGGTTGAATCCTTTTGCCACTAACCGTGCTTTGTAACGTTCCACAGTACCGTCAACCTTCGTTTTAACCCTGAAAATCCACTTACAACCAACAACAAGTAAAGGGCTTTGGAACTAAGTCCCAAGTCCCATTAGTCATTAAAGCATCATATTCTAACTGCATTGCCTGTTGCCAATGAGGATGTTTGGCAGCTTGTGTAAAAGTTTTTGGTTCAGGATGAGAAGAGTCACGATTGACAAGATATTTAGTGGCAGTTAGAGCATTAGGTTTAAGAGAATTGGTGGCTGCACGAGTGGTCATGGGATGTTAAGAAGTGTCTGATTGTTTGATGTAAGAAGGGACACGTGGAGAAGGAATAATGGCCAGAGAGGAAGAGGATACAGAAGTGGACTGGTCAAAGTGAGTTGACTGGTCAAAGACAGGTGAAGAATCGGCTTGCTGCGTTGGCGGAGACTCGGCTTGGGACGCTGCAAAATCGGCGAGCAGGAAGACTGTAAGCGAGGGCTACGATTGCGATGAACCTCCAGCGGATGAAGATTCTGGCGATGACGAACCTCCAGCGGACGACAGGGACGCGGCAGACTCGGTCGGGAGGCTGGTGGACGCAGCCGATGACTGAGGGCCGGCGGAGGAGGATTGAGGTAAGGCGGACGACGACAGAGATCCGTCGGGCGAGGGCACAGTCTGAGACGCTGACCTAGACGAAGACTGACTACCGGAAGAAGAATTTCGAATGCTAGGACTAGGTCAAATTTCAGATGGAGACGGGCATAACCTAACAGAGACAGATCATAAACTGGAGGAATTGGGGATGGGGACTGAGCAATATGAGTAGGATAGGGAAACTGTGATTCATCAAATACGACATGGCGAGCTATGTAGGTCCTAGAAGTTGGAGCAGGGAAACAAAGATAACCTTTATGTTTTGCACTATATCCCAAAAATATACAAGCTACGGAACGAAACTCAAGTTTGCTGTTATTGTATGGTCTTAAGTAGGGAAAACATAAGCACCCAAAGGATTTTAAAAATTGATAATCAGGTTCCCGTTTGTAAAGACAAGAGTAGGGAGATTTATAATCTAGAATAGGAGTGATGGTTCTGTTATTTAGATAGATGGCAGTGTGAAAAGCTTGTTCCCAAAATTCTATAGGAAGATGGGAATGAGCTAACAGTGCCAAACCCTTTTCCACAACAATACGGTTCCTCCTTTCAGAAGCACCATTTTGTTCAGGTGTGTGAGGGGAAGAAATTCGATGTAAAATCCCTTGAGTTTGAAGAAAAGTTGATACATTACGATACTCACCACCCCAGTCAGATTTAAAAGCCTTTATTTTCGCAGAAAACTGAGTTTCGACCATAGTTTTGAAAAGTTGAAAGGTAGAGAAAACCTGAGATTTAGTTTGGAGAAAATAAATACACACAAATTTAGTGCAATCATCAATGAATAAAACAAAGTAGCGATTTCCATTTAACGAAGGAACATAGGCAGGACTCCAAACATCTGAATATATTAAATCAAAAGGTTCACTTGATGACACATGAGAAGAAGGTAAATGCAATCTATGACTCTTGCCTAATTGACAAGCACTACAAAGAGGTAAAGATTTATTCACAGAAACTGGTAGATTAAAAGCAGACAGCTAACGACGCAGAACAGACTCGTGAGGATGAGCCAACAAGAAACAGAAGCACGTTCACCAACAAAAACTCTAGGGCTGGGAGATGATGGGGAATTCAGACAATACAGACCATTCTATACGATTCCCTTAAGAAGTTTTTGACCCTGAGGATCCTTAACAAAACAATGATCCGCATTTAATTCAACAGATACATTATTATCTCTACATAATTTTAAAACACTGATGAGATTTTTTGAAACCTTGGGTACAACTAAAAATTCATTAAGAGAAAGAGGTTTATTGGAAACATGCAACGAAGAAAGATTAAGAGTACCGATATGAGTAATGGGAAGGGCTTACCATTGCCAACAACTAAGTTGTCAGTGCCAGTGTAGGGAGATTGAAGATTGAGAGCATCGAGGTCCGTTGTAACATGGTGAGAGGCTCCAGAATCCATCACCCAAGGATCAGTGAGAGCCGATGGACTGGTGTACGCCACATGAGCTTTCTTACGAGCTGGATTACGCTGCTTCTGACGTTCCGCTGATCAGCGATTTGTAGGTGGATAGTCCACATCGTTGAAGCGGTTGTGGCAGTTCTTAGCAGAGTGATAAGTCTTGTCGCAGATTTGACAGACAGTGCGAGGTGGATCACTTCCGGCGGCTGCCCCTTCTGACGGCTGAGCAGAGACAGTAGAGGCACGGCGGTGAGGAACGAGCGCCGAGGGAGCCACGAAAGCACACGAATCTAGGATTCATTGTTCCTCTTGGAGAAGAAGGCCGAGGAGTTCATTGGAGGTGACTGAATCACGCATGCTGATCGCCGTCTTGAAAGCGGCGTACTCAGCACCCAGGGTGAAGAGGACGTATGATACAAAGTCATCATCAGAGACGGCTGAGAGGCATTCCGCCAGTGAATCGGAGATGCACCGTTTCTTCTCGACATACTCCATGATGGACATGGAGGCTTTGGGGAGAGACTGCAGCTGCTGTTTGAGGTGATTCTGGCATGCTCGCATTTGAGACTGAAACATCTGGGAAAGCATGGTCCAGACATCAGCGGCAGAGGTGGCACGAGCAACGTGACCAAGTATCGGAATGGTGAGAGTGGTACGCAGCCAAAGGAGAACGAAATTGTCGTTTCGTTTCCAAGGTTTGTACGCCAGATTAGGGGTCGGCGTGGTTGACTCCGAGTCTCCAGTCGGTGTAATAGTTTTGGCCGGAGTCTGGTCGGAGAGAAGGTGATCATCAAGCTCGAAGGCTTCAAGAGCCGAGCGCACAGTACCTTTCCACAGAGAGTAATTACTGTGGTCTAAGCGAATGGAAAGAGTGGGAAGCTGGAGGGTGGTGGTGGTTCCGCCAGCAGTCATGAGGAGATTCTGCGCTGAAACTGAAGACGCAGATGATTGCGATGAAGTAGAAGACGTAGACGAGGCCATCGGTAAGGACCGCGTGCTAAGCTGATACCATATAAGAATTGCAGAGAAAAGATTACTGCAAAGGTTGATTTTTCATTAACTCAAGACTCCTATTTATATACAAGGATGTCCTAATAGTAATACAAAAGGAATTCCCATAATACCGGGAAAATCAAATATTCTATGACTAAAACAAAATATACTACAACTCATATACAATTAATAATAACCAATAATGATCAATCTAAATATTCTCTAATAGTATAGAGTTAGCTCTATTCTTTTGAAAGCACTAGAGTGCTTTTTAGGACTTATGTCCTTGTAATAAAACTATGGCCATTTAAGGCATTGTTGGTTTGGGAAGCTTAATACTAATAATCCCCCACTCCATGAGTGGATTATCTTTAAAAAATTATATACAACCTTTGAAATTAAATTCTCCGAAATTTTCATCTTATAACTACGAATTTTAAAATAAAATATTACAGTTTTAATATAAAATACAATTTTAATATAAAACATTACAGATTTAAAATCAAACAAGTAATGTTTATTTCATAAACTTTAAAAGTTTAAGTTTTCAAAGAAAATTTGTGAAAATTTATGAATAGTAACACGGCCCAATGAACAGTAACTGGCCCAATGAATAGTAAAGTCATGTAAACGGACCAGTGATTTTTTTAAAGGAAAATATTGAGATTCATTAATGATGAATTTGAGTTATAAAAAATGAAATATTGTTCCAAGAACAGAAAGACAAACATTTTTGTTTATGAAATTGAGCTAGTCTATGCGCAGTGTTGTTTTCCTGCCGTGAAATTCATTGTATTCCTGGTTTGTTCAACCTTTGTAACAATGTACGGATATCTGCCAAAATTAATCCATAATCTGTCAGGTTGATTGACCCCTCTTTCACAGCTTGAACTAACACTTGTGAATCTCCTCTTATTTGAGTCAATTAAAAATTGTATTCCACACACACGCTCAAAACTTGCCTTAGTGATAAGACTTCCGATGTCTGGGCATTATATGATGATGTAGTCGTAGAGACTCACCATATATCCAAGCATTCCCATGAGATCTTAAAAACCATCCCAAAAACATATTTTCTAGTGTGGTTGTAGCGTTAAAAAATAGAATGTTCCCCTCAGTTGGGGGCGATGTTATGCTTCGAGAGATTTCCAGGTTCATGTCGCTGACATTCCTCCTTTATCATTGAATCCTCCATTTGATTTATTGAATACCAGAAAATGTGTGATACATTAAAATTGTGTAATACATTAAAATCATGTTCTTCTTCATGCGACAACTTGTTTGAATGAGTTCACAACTGATTAAGGAATACTGCCACCAAAGCCATATCCTCCTTTTCTTATTCAAGGATTAAGTCTTTAACCCACAAGTACTACTTGTTGTTGCTGATAACGGTATATGTGGTCATGTAAATCTGTTGAGAACCGCAAATGGTGTGCTAAAGGGCATGGAAGAAAACGTGTTATACGGACCAGTGAAAAGTAACTAATAAGTGAATAGTGCATATTTTTCCTAAATTACAGTCGATGATCTCCTTGTTTTTTACTCTATGATCTCATTACACTTAGTCTCTGGTCTATAATACAAACGGTCTCTTCAGAAACTATCTCTATATTCAAATACCTCTCATTATTTTAGTTTAGCAACAATTTTTGGAACATCAAGAGATTTTTACAAGATTTTATTTTATTAAAAAGACAATATCATTAATTAAAATTAAAATTACAAATATACCCATAAATTTAACTGAACTAATGGTCAAAATTAACCAAAATCTAAGAAATTGTACATTTTCAAAATTTTCTTACCACAAATTTAACATTTTGATTTGATTCTAAAATTTTTAAATTTTCCCCAATATTATTCTATTTTTTACAAAATTGTTTTTGAACAATGCATATTTTATACAATTAAATCCAAAATAGTCATCTACTATATCGCATGACATCACACCTTTGTCGGATCAGGGAATACAATTTGTATTCAAGTAATTTATGTTGAGCTTGCAGAGCTCAGAAGAAAATAAAATGCAAAAGTTGTTATCAATTCATTGGCTGCCCAATCATTGGCATGGAATTCAGCTAATAAAGTATTAAATGACTAATGCTTAATTAATGAAAGATCTAAACTTATGGAAATTGCAAAAGAGACCCTCATTCATAGCAATGCCCTCCACTCAGAGTAAGCTTGTCCTCAAGCTTCAGTCAAACAGCAAAATTGGGAAACTGAACTTTGATAAAATCTGCATCCTCCCATGAAGTTTCATCAGCACTCAAATCCTTCCATAAGATCAACCATTGCACTACCTCTTGAGCATCGGTTATTAGAAACCTGCGCTGCAAAATTTTGGTAATTGATAGATGCAGTCCAACATTACTTTCGCAGTCCGTATTTGTATTTAAAGTTCCTGATATGCCCTCATTTATGAGAACCACATTTACTCCTGAATAAATACTGAGGATATTAATGATACTTCATGAATAAATATTGACTGCATAAGTAAATACTGGACTGCTGCATATAACAATGCCCAAAATTTTTAAGGGAGCCAAGGATTCCAGTTGCTCTAAGCTGACATTGTGGTAGGAGCTAGGAGTGGTAGTAGGATCACCAATGAATATCTTGAGTAGTGAGACATGAAATACTAGATGTACCTTGCTTTCCACAGGCATCTTGAGTTTGTAAGCCACTTGTCCAACTCTCTTCTCCACCTGAAATGGACCATGATACTTAGGAGATGGTTTAGACTCCACTGCTACCTGCAATGTCTGCTGCCTGTATTTGTTTCTCTTTAACAGCACCCAGTCACCAACAACAAACTCCCTCTCAGATCTTTTAGTATCAACATATGATTTCATCCTAGCTTGAGCCAGCTTGAGTTGTTCTTGTAACTTCTGATGCACAGAAGCTCTCTGTTGTAGGAGGTCTTGTGCAGTTGGGAATAAAGAATCAGTAACCATGCCAAGGGGTACTGTCAATGGTTTTACACCATACAGAGCTTCATAAGGAGTCATTTGAAGACTAGTGTGGTGGCTAGTATTATACCACCATTCTGCAGCTGCTAGCCAATTTTTCCAAGTCTGAGGATACTCTCCACAAAAAACATCTCAGAAAGTTACCAATAACTTGGTTGACCCTCTTAGTTTGGCCATCAGTTTCAGGATGGAAAGCAGTACTGTATCTGAGCTTCATTCCAAGCTTCCCAAACAGCTCATTCCAGAAATGGCTGGTGAAAATTTTATCTCTATCAGACACAATTGAGTCAGGCAATCCACGGAGTCTATGAATTTCATCCAAAAAGAGCTGAGCCACCTGTTTTGCTGAAAATGGATGAGAGAGAGCCAAAAAATGGTTATACTCGGAGTATCTATCCACCACCACCAGTATGGTATCAAATCCCTTTGAAAGAGGTAGTTGCTCCACAAAGTCCATAGTGATATGCTTCCAAGCAGTTGTTGGTATTGGTAGTGGCTGGAGAAGTTCTAGAGGTAAGCAACGTTCAGATTTATTCTTCTGGCATGACACACATGCTCTTATATACTCTATCACTTCCTGTCTCAGACCAGGTCAAATGAAAATGCTCATAACTCTCTTCACAGTGGCATTTTGGCCAGAATGGCCACCAATGGCAGAAGAATGCATGGTGGCTAGTATTTCCTTTCTGATCTCTCCAGTTTTTCCCACATAAATTTTGTTCCCCTTCTTCAAAATTCCACTAACATATGAGTATTCCCCACCAATCTGTTGCTTTATCACAGCCTCAGCAATAAGTTTCCGAGCTTCTTCATCCCCCACATAGCTGTCCTCCAGTTGAGTCGTCCATTCAGGAACTAGAGTGGAAGAATTCACCACTCTACAAGATATCATTTCTTCCCATTCCAGCTTGTCAGAAGTTGGTTTGTCCCTAGTAGGAAGCCTGGATAAGGCATCAGCAGCTATATTTGTCTTCCCACTTTTATACCGTATCTCAAAGTCAAGCCCTAGTAACTTAGTGATCCACTTGTGTTGCACTGCTGTGTGCAATTTTTGTTCCAACAAAAACTTCAAGCTGTGATGATCAGTCTTGATTATGAACGTGTTTCCAACCAAATAATGCCTTCACTTTTCTACTGCCATTACCAAAGCCAAAAATTCCTTTTCATAAGTGGACAATCCCAATTTTTTTGACAAAAAGACTTGCTCAGAAAAGCTATGGGGCCTCCTTCTTGCATCAACACTGCACCCATTCCCTTTCCACGAGCATCTGTTTCAACTATAAAAGGCAAACTAAAATTAGGCATTTTCAGTACAGGAGCTTGAGTGACGGCCTATTTTAGTTTCTCAAATGCTTTCTGAGCAGAATCATTCCACTTGAAGGAGTCTTTCTTCAACAAATCATGTAATGGCCTACATATGGTGCCATAACCAGCTATAAACCTCCTGTAGTAGCCTGACAGTCCCAAAAAACCTTTGAGCTCCTTCACAGTAACAGGTTGAGGCAATGTACAACTCCACTTCCCTTGCATCCATTTCCTCTCCTTCCCCAGACACAATGTGCCCCAAATATTCAACTTTGTCTGCTGCAAACACACATTTTGACTTTTTAGCAAACAACTGGTGATCCTTCATCAATTACAGAACCTTCTGAAGATGTTGAGAATGCTCCTCCATGGATTTGTTGTAGATTAATATATCATCAAAATATACTAACACAAGCTTCCTCAAAAATGGTTGAAACACATCATTCATTAGAGCTTGAAAGGTAGCAGGGGCATTTGTTAGTCAAAATGGCATGACCAGAAATTCAAAATGACCATGATGGGTAGCAAAGGCTGTCTTGTGAATGTCTTGATCCCTGACTCTTATCTGATGGTAACCAGTCCTCAGATCTAACTTGCTGAACACTTTAGCATTGTACAACTCATTAATCACAAGTATGAGAAATTTATCCTTGATTGTCTGATCATTAAGTTTCCTGTAATCTACACACATCCTCCAAGCTCCATCTTTCTTTTTCACTAATAGCACTGGTGAAGCAAAGGGACTAGTACTCACCTGCACTACCTTGTTCTCAACTAATTTCTGAACTTGGGATTCAATTTCAGTTTTATGAAAATGAGAATACCTGTAAGGCCTCACTTGAAATGCCTCAGTCCCTTCTTTCAAATTGATCTAATGGTCTATGGATCTTTGTGGAGGTAAAGCTTGAGGTTCCTGAATAATTTCAGTAAATTCATTAAGCACAGCTTGTACATCTGAACTTAGTTTAGGCTCTTCTGCACTTCCTGCCTCAGTTTCTGAAATATTATACACTCTTCCATCCATCCTGTCAAAATATGCCCTCTTACTAGCTTGATACTCTTCCCCCACTCTGGAGTCTATGGTCTTGTCTATCTTCAGAAATCCCCCCCCCACAACTGGGAGGTAAAGCACTTCTCCCTTGCCATATTAAATCTGTACTGTGAAATTCCTCAGGTTGCAGTTCAGCTGTCATTGCCAAATAACCCCTTCTTCTCCTGAGCATTGCCAACTCCTTAGCTTCATCACCCCTCATCAGATGAAATTGAGGATCTTTACCATTACCTTGTAAGCACCACTGAGCCCCTTTACTAGTTATAAGCACCTCATCAGTAGCTAGATCAAAAGAAATAGGACTCAAAAGTGCCAGGTCAGCACCTAAAGTCATGTCAATTCTTCCTAACTTCACCACTCTGAAATGAAACTTGAACAAGTGATTCTAAACTCCCCATTGTACCTGTGGACATCTAGATACTCCTCCCACTAAACTTCCATCTGCAATTTTAACCTTAAATGGTCTTGTCAGTACCTCTTCCAATTTCAATCTCTTCACAGTTTCAGGATCAATAAAACTTGTGAAACTCCCAGTATCCAAAAGCATTCTCATAATTTGGCCCTCTATAGCACCTGTCAAGGATATAGTGTTGGATTTAGTGTTTCCATCTCCTATGGTTTTAAGTTCAAACTCTTCTGGTTCCTGCTCCAACTGTTTGATCTCATCACTGTCCTCTTGGATCACCAACAAATCTTGATCATCTTCACCATCCAGCCTGGAAATCAAATGCACCCTTTGATACTTACAAGTATGGCCATGGACATACTTTTCACCACACTTGTAGCACAAATGATTTTCTCTTCCGAAATGCTGCTCTTGTGGAGTTATCCTCTTAAACCCCTCATTTTTCTTTAATCCTTCATTCTTCTTATCCTCCTCTCCAGTCTTGCTTTCCACCAGTTTACCCTTCCAATTCTCAGTCTGATAGTCCTTTCTGTAATTTCCAGTCCCTTGATGAACTGA
This sequence comes from Sherardia arvensis, assembly GCA_948330725.1. Classification (NCBI taxonomy): domain Eukaryota; kingdom Viridiplantae; phylum Streptophyta; class Magnoliopsida; order Gentianales; family Rubiaceae; genus Sherardia; species Sherardia arvensis. The sequence continues at coordinate 35,944,039 of OX415236.1, read as the reverse complement.
TGCTTGCTTTCCTTTCCTGTGTAGTGCTTCTAAATGCTCTTCCTGACACATAGCAATTTCCACAGCTTCATGTAATGGTGTAGGTCTCCGATATTTACCTAGAGGTTTAAGCTCAATCTTCAAACCACTCAAAAAGCTAGATAGAAAATATTGTTCCTTCTGATGAGGATGAGACAATAACACCATTGATTTCAGTTCTTCAAACTCTTCCACATACTCCTGAACTCCTCTCTTCTGATACAATTTGTTAAACTCTTCTATGACATCTTCCCCTCCCTTCCCAGAAAATCTTTTCAGCATAGCTACTTGAAATTCATTCCAGCTCTCAAAGTGCCTATAGTATCTCTCAGACTGATACCATATCTCTGCTCTGCCCTCTAAGTACCAAACAACAGTTTCTAACTTCTCCAAATCACTAAGTTGGTGGTAATTGAAATATCTGTTACACTTCCTTAACCATTCCTTCAAATTTTCACCATCAAACAGGGCCAGTTCCATCCTAGGGTGTAACGGATTGTGATTTCTACAATTAGCCCCTTTCTTTCCCACTTCCACAGTCAAATCCTCCCTACTGTTGTATCTATTTACACTAGGGGTAGTAGGTATAGGGATTTTCCCTTGCCCTATGTAAATTTCATCATAAAGGGGGTTGTTCTTAAATGGTAGATCATCCATATTAGCCAATTTAGCAGGAAATAAAGTATGAACTTGCTGAATTGGTTCAAATATGGGACTAGAATTCACCTCAATGGTCGGTTGGGAGCTGGAGTATAGGCTGGAGCAGCGTCCTTCTCAGTCAAGCTAGGACCTCCGATCTCCACTGCCGGAGCTTTGCCTTTCACTGCCATTAAGATCTCCCTCATTCGGCGATCCACCTCCACACTCTTAGATTCATCCCTTTGCCTTCAAAGTATCAGTGAGATCTCGGATTTTCCGATCAATCTCAGTGTTAGCTCGGAGTTGCTCCGTCTTCAGATTGGTGTAGCTTCTGGCCTGTTTTGCACGCAGATCTGCCATAGCGATGCCATCTTAGCCATCTCAGCTTGGTGTTGCTCGAGCAGCTGTTGATTTGTCTCCAGTTGTTGCCGTAATTCCACAGTTTGGCCTTCCACCTCCGTCAGCCTTCCGTCTAATGCTTCGTTGCGAGTATTTTTAGCCATGGTCGGAGGACCAGTGGCTATGATACCAATTGTTGAGCTTGCAGATCTCAAAAGAAAATAATAAAAAAATAATAAAATGCAAAAGTTGTTATCAATTCATTGGCGCCCAATCATTGGCATGGAATTCAGCTAATAAAGTATTAAATGGACTAATGCTTAATTAATGAAAGATCTAAACTTATGGAAATTGCAAAAGAGACCCTCATTCATAACAATTTACTAATAGGAATGTATTTTTGGAATAATAATATGGCCCGGCCCATGACCCGACCTTCACTGTACTCCCCCTTCCCCCCATTTTTTTCTTGATCGTAACTTTACCCTCTCGAAACCCTAAACCGCGCAATTCTTATTCAAACATTCACCGAGCAGTTCCGATCCGAGCCAAGCATTCCGATGGCGCACAACAAGAAAGCTTCAGAGGGCATAGCTTTGCTCTCAATGTACGGCGACGACGAAGACGACGAGATGGAAGAATTCGAGAAGCCAGACCCAGATGAGCAAGAAAACCCTACCCCGCCACCGCCAGAATACACTGAACAGAGGAAGACAACTATAGTAGATTATGGGCACGATGAGGTTGCTCCCGACCAGGAGGTAGATATGAATTTATAAAAATAATGTGGGTGTTCATGATAATTTGATCGTTTGCTCCTTATACTGGTTGATGTTTTTCGTGTTTTGATTTTATGCTATCCTGTGCAGGAGGGGGAGGTCTCTGCCAGTGGGATGTTGATTGATAGTGAGGGTCCTGTAGTGACTAATGGTGAGAGAGTTTACCTTGTCTTGTACTTGGTGGGAATTTAGCATTTTGCAAGTTCATACTATATGTTTCTTGTTATTCAAGCTGCAGATTTTACTTTTCTACACTTTACGATATTTAGTAATCATTCCATTATGGTGGAAGAATGGGATGCATTTGTTAGTTTCATTGAGGTTTTGATTTGGGCATCCTGTGGGCAGTAGCTCTCAATGTAAGTTTGGGGGGGAAATTGATTCAGGAGTTGGTCTACAGATGAGAGTCCGTCATATGTGCCATCTGAGGAAATAGGAGGTCGGGAAATAGGGTTACAGCGAAGCAAGAGGTAGTAGAAACTTTAAATCTGTACGAGTATACTGTTGTATCCACCTTTATAAATAATTACCTCAATTAATCTGAGAATAGTACAGTCGGATTTGGTAACATCTGTGATAGGACTTCTTACCTCAATTTTTTTTGAATTAGTAAGTAGGATAGTCAGTATCTGGGTAGACTATTAATATTGGATAGAACTAGTTAATCGTTGGACATCCTCAACTTCAACTATAGAAATGTGTGTTTGGTTGATGTCAGATCAGTTTTGTTTGTCGGTTTGGAGGTTGAGTTCACAAAATTTACGGTCAATCCTTACTTAAACAGAACCTGTTAAGTTTCTACATACCGTGTATTATGACTTGTGTATGTGTTTGATTTATTGAGTAGATTTAGTAACCATTACTTGGCACATTTTTGCCTTCTTAAAATTGTCTTGATAACAAATGAACTAAACATATTCATACTATTGCAAGACTGTGAAAGCTAATATTTGTAACTTGCATAGGTACCAATGAGTACCATTGCAGGTTTATTTATCTCTTCTACTTGATATTCTTATTGCCTGTGAATTGGAAGATTTTATACATAGCAGAATATATCATGACAGATTTAGTAAACAATCTTGCATCATTGTGAAATTTATAATTTGTCTGCTTATATATTCTAATTTCTTCATCTGTTAATTTTGTTCATTCAGGGGATCCTCAAGGCAAAATGGTCCACATGCAGATACAATTTTCCGAATCAAATGGCGGGGCAGAAGCTGATGTAAATAGATCACCTTCAGCCATGGCAGAAGATTCAGTAATAGCTACCATGGAAAAGTCACAGGACATTGATATATTGAACAGTTTCTTACCTCCACCACCGATTGATAAGTGCTCAGATGAACTGCAAGTAAGTTGTTTTTAGCATTGCTTGAATCATAGCTATATACTTTACTGTGTTCACAATTAGAAGGTTTATGGAATGAAAGTAGTATCCTTTGGTCTTATTGGACTATAAAATATATTACAACTTATTTTAGACAGCACTGTTTATATTTGTATGTAGTATTCAATCTGAATTGAAGTCATAGTTTTTGGTCTTGTGTAGAAGGAAGCCTCCCTTTTGCCAACTTTGAAGCTACAGTATTTATATGTTCAGTTTTTCTTGGTCATTTATTCTTTCACTAACTACTTCCTCCCTAATTTATCACCTGCTTTGACTTTTCTGAGTCAAAAGTGTCACCGTTACTGTAAATTTCTATTAATCTGGGTTTAAAAAAACGCGCTTAAGCGCGCTTAAAACGCAAATTACATGTGAGTGCGCTTCAATAAGTGAAGCGCTGGACGCGGAAAAAAGCGCGCGCCTTTGTGCGCTTTTCTGCGCTTTGTTTTGAAATTCAAAATTTTTTTTTTAAAAAAATTTTGCCTTAAGTTTTTTAGGATTTAGGGTTTAAGTTTGTTTGATTTGGATTTTGGTTGATGATATGGGATGTTATGCTACAATTTTTGTGTCTTATTTAAAATATATATGTGTATCCTCTATATTGAGTGTTATTATTGAAAGCTTCCTAGAATATTTGTTCTTGCGCTTTTTATATGAAAAGCGCGCGCTTGCGCCTTGCGCTTCGCGCTTTGAAAGTTTTTGAGATTTGCGCTTCGCTAGTTCTGCTTTTTTTTAAACCCAGCTATTAATTTATAAATTAGAAAAAAACAGTGTAAGGTTTTGTTAGATTCATTGTAAAGCATATTTTCTAATCATTGATTTCTTTTAGAGTTATATTTATTTATTTATATAAGTAAGATAATAGTCAAATATATGTATTGTTTACATATAAAAGTCTGTGTGAAAGCTTGTATAGGGGCAGAGTAACACAGCTAAATTCTAATACCCATCCCCTGTTTTATAATGCAGAATAAAATAACCAGGTTTATTCAGTTGAAAAAGCAGAAAGGAATAAGTTTCAATGCCGAGGTACGCAACCGAAAAGATTACCGAAATCCTGACTTCTTGAGGCATGCTGTTACTTATCAAGACATTGACGAGATAGGGTCTTGTTTTAGCAAGGATGTCTTTGATCCCCATGGATACGATACAAATGATTTCTATGATGAATTAGGTATCCCTTCACCTTGTTAATTTGTTCTAAATTAATCTCTTATGTATTTTTTGTTATATTTGTAGAGGTTCTGGTAATATTAGAATTGATTTTATTTCATTAATGTGTATTAGCATTTGATTATTGGTGATATTTTATATTCTCTCTCTCTCTCTCACACACACACACACACACTTTGTGATTTTACTTGATGGTAGTAAATATTTTTACCGCAATCCGAAACAAAACCTTCTTTATTGGAAATTAATATAATAATAGTGATTTTGCTGATTCAGTTGATGAATTTGATTCCATTGATTGCATTTATGTTCTACTAAATTTTAGGATGCATAATCTTCTTCTAGCATCCTTAGACAAAATTTTTAAAAATAAAATCAAGGCTTACAGTATGATCTGTGTGTGAATTTTTGGGTGATTTGTAAATTGTGTGACTGTGGGCTTGCACGAGCATGCTTGTAAATATGTAAAAGAACATTTATGGTATCTGTAGATGAAGGAACTTTGAGGGACTGGATTATTTACTAAGTTGCAATAATCGTTTTGCAACTTATTGTAGTTTGAATTTAAAAGTGAGTTTCATGAACTACTTAAAAGTAATATTTGCATTATAATGTTGATTTGTGCGCACCCGGATGCAATTCTTGCCTTCCTGGTCCGCCACCGCTCATATTCCACCATATTTGTTAAGGATCTGTCCTACCATGAAAAGCTCTTTTTATCCACTTAAGTCTATTGTGATCATAAATCTTCCACTGTTTAAACTCTGCTGTTATCTGGAATATCATAAACTGAACTATTCCTTGTGCATCAGTGATATTAGGTGTCCATTGATATTGTTAGCTCCAAAGTTTGTTGAAGTTTTATCTTACGAGGGCTGTGATTCTGTGTATTGGTAGTTATAATTGGTCTTTTTCGCTTGCAGAGGCTGATATGAAACGTGAACTGGAAAGGAAGGAGCAAGAAAGGAAGAGAAGCCCAAAAGTAGAGTTCTATTCGGGTGGAACACAAATAGGGATTCCAACACCAAAAATTAATCTACCAATCCCAGGTCCCATAACCTCTAATTTTGTGAATTTACTTTATTCTTTTTTTAGGGTTCATACTTGTATTTTTATCTATTTATAGAAGTGACCGTGTTTAAAATCTGAAAACAGTTTATTTATTTATTTTCTATGGGATTGCCAGTTATTCCAGGAAGTGGATTCAACACAGCTGGCTCTGCTGTGGATGCTATAACTAGAGATTCTAGACAAAACAAGAAATCCAAATGGGACAAGGTCTGGTTTGGGTAATTTTTTTTGAGGATGATGTTGTGATGGTATATTTCCTATTAACGTTGTTGAATATTCTTGCTTCAATTTCAGGTGGACGGTGACAAAAAGACTCAGGAACCTGTGTCTGCTGTTTCAATACAAGCTGCAATATCTTCAAATTCTGGCAGTGGATATTCTGCTTATGCGTAAGTTCCTCACTGTATCTTATTTCTCATCACTATTTACCTTTTGGTATTCTTGTGGCTTTTTGATTACTACTTGTTCATACTGTTTCTGATTGTACTAATGATCTTTAGATTTTATGGTTCGGTTGAATTTACTTGAAAGATGATTCACTTATGTTTGAAGTGAAGTTCTTCCATTTGTGTCAATAATGAGGATAGATACTCACTAGGATTTGATGGGTTGACCTGATTACTTCAATTTTAATTTTGTGGATTTGCAACTTAAAGTGAAACTTGGGAACCATAAAGACAAATATGGATGATATATTCACTAGATGTGGGTCATTTGGTGAGGGATAAGATGGACGTTTTGATGGGTTGACTTGATTACTTTAATTTTGATGTTGTGGATTTGCAACTAAAGGAAACTTGGGAACCATATTGGTCGTGAGACAATATGGATGACATATTTACTAGATGTAGATTCTTTGATGAGGGTTTTTAGATGTATTGTTCTGATTAAGCTTGAAGTCTTCAGTTCAGTTAGACGTTCCTTGTGTTTCGAAGCTGCTGGGCTATGAACTTATGATGTCCTTGGATGCTTGATAAAGAGTATAGTGCATTTCACCTTGTAGTGTGCATTGAGTTTGAGTTTTATTGAAACTTCTGGAACGAGATTCACTAAAGCAGTAACTTGACTATAATATGCAAGTTACATCATATTTTATTCTTTGACATATTTGCATTACAAAACCTTACCTATATTTGCATGCAAAACCTTATATATCATCCAATTACTTAAACTCCTTTAAACCTGATAGTTTATAAACCTTGCAGCGAACAAAAACGCCGAGAAGCAGAAGACAAGCGGTCCAGTGATCGGAAGTCAGATAGAAGAAGTTGATGCAATCAACATGATCATTTTTAAATCAGAGTTACGGATGAGTCTATGGCCCATTTTATGTATGTACTTATGGCTACTGTTTACTTACTGATATAACCTTCAACAATGGTTGGGATGAAAGTTACCACATCTTTTTAAGTAAATTATGTACTGCTCAACCAATTGTCAGTGTCTTCTTGTATGTACATAATACTTAATTGTGTTGATGCCTTGAAAGGTGAAACTCATGGATAAGTACTTGACAAAGTGCCTTTTAATTCAAAGCCTGTTTATTTTCTATCCCAATTGTTTCTTTTCAAAGCCATTTGTTTGTGCGTTTAGGTGGTAATCATTTCTATGCATGTATTTGACGACCAAATCACCTTTGGCCGAAATGACTTCGAAAAGAAAAGAAAAACTCGGAGACAACACGACCCTCGTACTCGTGACCGTTCGTTCTCGCCATAATCTTTGGTCTATCTTATAGTAAACTCAACTTGTACTGGGTCACAGAATCATATTTCGGTTTGAAAGCTAATAATCAAAGAATCAATAGTAACACATTTGCATCGAGCCAATCTACTAATCATTGCATTACTTTTATGTCTACTACTTGGACATCCATTTAGACCCGGTCTGATTCTTAAAGGGTCTTGTGCGGAATTATAAAATTGTGATCCTCTAAATGAATTACATATAAATTTAGTGTTGATTTTGTAGATGTGTATAATTTTTTATAATATATATCATAAACTCAATTCGATAAAGAAGAAAAAAAAGAGGTTATTTTATATTTATTTCCAATATGTAAAAAATAAAAGATAAATTTATTGAGCAAAACATACGTATAAACACATAGAGGAGTAAAAGGATAACGTGTGGAACTTATGAATTTGTCTAGAAATATTTTGAAGTAACAGTTGATGCCCGAAATTTGAACATGGTCTCAAATTCCTTCAATCCCTCGCGACCTTTTAGCAAAATCAAAAACAAAATGAACATCAGATTTTGATAATAAATTGAAATACTCCGTCACAATGGAATGTGTAAGATAGAGAAAATTGACATTATAGATTGTAATATGAATGGTGGATATTGAATTTGAGAGGAGCGTTGGTAAAATAAGTAGAGAAAAATGAAACAACATTACCATAAAATAAAGTATGTAATTTGGATTGAAACACTCGAAAAAAAAAGTTATGCAAGTTTAAGTGGGACGGATGGAGTAATTTGGTTAAATTAAAACGGATAGAAGTATAGATCATATACCCTTTCTTCATCAAAATATAGGGAAAGAAGCAGGGCTATCCCTGCAATATTTGGGACCTAGTGCTAAAACAATTGCGGCCCTTATTTATTCCCGAGTTCATTTTTTCTCATTTTTTTTGAACTCTTACAAAACTTTTTCAATTATACTTTAGCTATACGAAATTTATACATAATTTAAATAATTTAGGAACCTCAATTTTCCTCCAACTTTTTTTTTTAATTGGGTAATAATCCAATTGGACCCTCAAGAAAAATAACCCCACCCCCTTGCCCCGAATAGAAATGGAACCCAGAACCTTTGGGTTAAACCACTGTCACTCAACCGCTAGATCAATTGTCAATTTCTCAATTTTCCTCCAACTCAATTTCTTTCTCAAGTCTTTTTTAATTTCTACAAATCATTTCTGATTAAATCTCTCAAAAGCAAAACAAAACAAAATATATAGAAATATATAAAATTTGGAAATTCTCAAATTTGGGATCCGGTGCGATCGCCGTATCGCACGGGGCAAAGGACGGTACTGACAGTAAGATCTATTACCTATACTATTGAGTTTTTTTTAATTATAATTTTAAATAATAATCCCATGTCCCAAACTAAACTGCACACTTTACTTATATGATTGTCCCACTTTAAATTGCACACTTTCCTTATTTTGTAAACCCCACTTAATTTCCTCAACTCATTTCATCAACTTTTTTTCTCAAAACTCAATCTCATCCACTCATTTTATAATCCTTAATTTTCTCAAATTTTAGATTTTGTGCAATATAGTGTGGGACAAAGGAGAATGATGTACACTATTTACATAGTGAAAGATATGACGAAGTGTAGGGTTTGCTTTATAAAGAAGATAGAAAGTTTAGATTTAAATACAAATCAGTTCGTCTTCGTTTAGGTCAAATTTAAATCAAACGAGTTATTCACCGAGTTTTTACTAAAGAACTTGGTTCATTTATAGGTTGAATGTATCAGATTTCACTTTCCATTTTTCTTTATAATATTCTCTGAATCCTAATAACCATATTTTATTTTTTCCCATTTTTAACAAACTCTTCACCACTCATTTATTCTTGTTAATATTAAGCATTAGGGCTAATGACATGCATATTGTTAATATTAAAAATTGGGTATATCCTAGTCGTGGGCGCTTGGTTTGTCAGGAGACGTTGGGAAGTCAGGTCTGGTCCGTCTGGAGATCATTTTTCCGTACGTCACGACCCATTTGATTCTAATCACCAAAATCATATCCAGGAATTTCAAAACTTTATGCAAACTTTTCAAAAAGTTTATACACGTTTGAAACACAAACTGAATAGCTTAAAAAATACTTCTTCCAATCCCATTTAAATGACACAGGAGAAATGACACAATTTTCTTTTACGAAAGTAAAAAATGGATAGTGGTAATTGAATATAGAAAAAAGTAAAATTATGTGATTGAAATTAATCTAAAACTTAACAGAAAAGAAAAATGATATTATTAGTGAATTTTTTATCTAAGGAAAAAGTGCCAAAAATAGAGAATTAGAGAGCACATCTATTAGGATATTTTGTTATGATTTCATAATATTCTATTGTATATAAATTAAGAAGTTACAGCTGTGTGTCTAGTAGGATTATGACTATATATTAGTGTGTATAGATAAACTTACTTAGTTTATCTTTGTACTCTACCTATAAAGACTGTACCCTCGTATCAATACAATCATATCATTCTACCCTATTCATTCTTTACAAGGTATCCGAGCTTTTTTTCCCTCGACCTAAACTCCCGGTTTCATACTATTTCTTAACCTTGCTGTTATAATTTTACTGCCTCCGATCGTAACCTTTCATTCCTGGACCTCTACTGACGATTTCTGAACCTGAAGCCTTACTGTTATTCTGCCCCGACGAACCGACAAGTTCCCCGCTGAACATCGGCCGGATTTCAGTCCCGACTTCCAGTTTTCGACAGATCAACGCGCTTAAACGTGCGTGAAACCACGCACCCAGTCTTCCTTGTGCGCGTGCCTACACGCGCCAGACGGTCTACAGGCGCGAGTGTTTCCACGCGCCAGACTTTCCTTTTGTGTGGAGCGTGTCCACACATGCCGCGAGTTAAAAAAAAGAGTATTCGTTGTTTTTGGTTTGTTTTTGCCATGCATAAGATGATTGTTAATTTGAACCAGCTGCCTCCTACGAACATGCTTCGCCGCCTGCCACCGGGGACGCCGTTCGCTGGCTCAACCACTGCACCATCGATCGTTCCACCACCACTAAGATTTGCTTCAGCCGCCATTCCTTCTAGTTTTGATCGATCATCTATTGGTTATTGTTTGACTGATGAGCAATGGAGTATGGCCTTAAAGCTTTTTACTAATATGAATAATTCTTCTGCCAAAATATCTAGTAAGATTGTTTTACCTTGGATACTTGATTCGGGAGTTTACTATCACATGACTGGTGTTAAGGGTGCTCTATCTGATACAGTTACTGCTGATAATACTGTTGATGTTGCCTTACCTGATGGAACGATTTCTTCTGCTATTGAATATGGAACTCTTACTTTTGGTGGAATTCAGCTTCCCCATGTACTTTATATACCTGAATTACGTTGCAATTTATTATCTTGTTCTAGATTGCTTGGCTCATTAAAATGTCTTGCTTTGCTCACGGAAGATTTTTGCATAATACAGAAAATCAGTTCGAGGACAGTGATTGGTGTGGGTGAGCAGTATGGTGGGGTTTATTGGTTTCACACATTGGATGGTGGGGATCAACCGTCCATGACCAATAGTATCTGTGCATCGCTGTTGGAGCCGAAGCACGCCGCTGCTGTGTCTGCTACTTCCAATCTTTGGCATCAACGTTTTGGACATCCATCCTCCACGGTTTTATCTTCTCTCTTTCCTTCTGGTAATAATAAAGTTAGTGCTCCATGTACCGTTTGTCATAGAGCAAAGCAGACCAGACAAAGTTTTCCTGTGAGTTCTTCAAGAGCTCGTGAATGTTTTGACTTGATACACTGTGATGTTTGGGGACCTTATAGCTCTCCTTCTACTAGTGGTGCTTATTATTTTTTAACCATCGTCGATGATTATTCTAGAACTGTTAGGGTTCACTTGATTGCTGCGAAATCTGAAGTGGCTTCTAGGTTTAAACACTTTTGTGCTCTAGTAAGTACCCAATTTAGTCGACATGTTCGTCGTGTTCGATCTGATAATGGAACTGAGTTTTTACCTCTGCGGTCATACTTTGCTGAATCTGGCATCCTATTTGAGACTTCCTGCGTTGACACACAACAACAGAATGGACGAGTGGAGCGCAAGCATAGACACTTGTTGAATGTTGCCCGTGCTCTTTTGTTTCAAGCTGATTTACCAATCAAGTTTTGTGGTGAAAGTGTTGTTACAACCGCTTATTTGATCAACCGCACACCAACATCACTTCTTGATGGTCGTACACCGTTTGAGTTGCTACATGGTAGTGTTCCTGATTTCAAGTTTCTCCGTGTGTTTAGATGTTTCTGCTTTGCCTCTCAAGCTCCGCGAATTCGAGATAAGTTTGCACCAAGAAGTCGTTGATGTGTCTTCCTAGGATATGCTTCTGGGAAGAAAGGATACCACTTGTATGACTTGGAAACAGATACGTTCTTTGATAGTAGAGATGTTGTGTTCTACGAAGACCAGTTTCCGTTTGCTGAGCCAACTCCCTCATCTTTGACTGATGCCTCCCCAACAACTCCACCCCCTGCCATTTATGATGATCCACCAGTTATGCTACCTGCAGTTCCAGTTGTGACGCTTCCTCCCGAGCCTTCTATTGCGGATGATTCACCACGACAACCTATTCATGAGCCTACTAGCATGTCGCCCCTACAGGCACCTAGCGATTCATCATCTCCAGATCCCACTACCGTCCCTACTGGTCCTGTTCGGTTCAGCACACGAGAATGAAACGACCGAGATACTTGAACGACTTTGTTTGTTCTGTCACTGCTGCTAATAAACCCCCCACTACTGCTTCTTCCGCTTCGCCGTCATCACTGTCTTCAGGTATTCCATACCTTATTACTGATTATGTTAATTGCAATAAATTTTCTGCTTTCCATACTATATTTTTGTGTGCCGTAACATCTAGTACAGATCCTACAACGTATTCAGAAGCATCTAAGCATGCTCATTGGCGGACTGCTATGGGTGAGGAACTTGGTGCTCTTGCACGTAATGGCACTTGGACTCTCTCGCCCCTTCCTCCGGGCAAGAAGGCTATTGGTTCGAAATGGGTTTTTAGAACCAAGTATAAATCTGATGGCTCCATTGAACGATACAAAGCTAGGATGGTTGCGCTTGGTAATCGTCAGATTGAGGGTGAGGACTTCATTGAGACATTTGCACCGGTTGCCAAAATGGCTTCTGTTCGATTGTTTCTCTCTGTTGCTGTTGTTAAGGGTTGGGAAGTACATCAGATGGACATTCATAATACTTTTCTCCACGGTGATCTTGAGGAGGAGGTTTATATGCGTCCACCCGAGGGATATCCTGTTCCTTCTGGTATTGTTTATAGGCTCCAGAAATCATTGTACGGTTTGAGGCAAGCTCCTCGGAATTGGTTTGCTAAGTTGACTTCGACTTTGCGAGTTTTTGGATTTGTTCAGAGTAAGGCTGATTACTCTCTTTTTACGTATGTCCGTGGGGCTCTTACATTACATGTTCTTGTTTATGTGGATGATTTGATCATTGCTGGAAGCTCAAAGACCTTGTTGACCGAGTTCAAGACTTATTTGAGCTCTTGTTTTCATATGAAAGATCTTGGTCCTTTGAAGCATTTTCTTGGGATCGAGATTGCTAGGAGCACTGAAGGTATGTTCTTATCCCAGCGGAAGTATGCACTCGATATTCTTTCCGACACGGGATTATTAGCTTCCAAACCTACTGATTTTCCGATGGAGCAACATCATGACTTGGCACGTGTTGAAGGTCCGCTGTATGAAAATCCTGAGCAGTATCGACGTCTTGTTGGTCGTTTGATTTACCTAACCATAACTCGTCCTGAGAATAGTTATGCTGTTCATACCCTGACTCAGTTTATGAAGGCGCCGTGTGTTCCTCACTGGCAGGCTGCTGTTCGTGTTCTGCATTACCTGAAGAGTCATCCTGGGCAGGGTTTGTTTCTGTCTACTCGTAGTTCTCTACAATTGAAAGCTTATTGTGATTCAGATTGGGCAGCTTGTCCGCTTACTCGTCGTTCATTGTCTGTATATTTTGTTATGCTTGGTGATTCACCAATTTCTTGGAAAACAAAGAAACAACCAACTGTTTCTCGTTCATCTGCTGAAGCGGAGTATCGGGCAATGGCTGCTGTTTGTTATGAACTTATATGGCTCAAGTCTTTTATGTCATCTTTAGGAATTACACATTCTGCTCCTATGTGACTATTCTGTGATAGTTAAGCTGCCATTCACATTGCAGCGAATCCAGTGTTTCATGAGAGGACAAAACATATTGAAGTGGATTGTCACTTTGTTCGAGACCTTGTTCAGTCAGGCGCTGTTGCTATGTATCATATTCGTACCTTGGACCAGCCTGCAGACATTTTCACTAAATCTCTTGGCAAACATCAGTTTCAACAATTATTTGGCAAGTTGGGTGTTCTGGATCTTCACGCTCCAACTTGAGGAGGAGTATTAGGATATTTTGTTATGATTTGATAATATTCTATTGTATATAAATTAGGAAGTTACATCTGTGTGTCTAGCAGGATTATGACTGTGTATTAGTGTGTATAGATGTTTATCTTTGTACTCTACCTATAAAGGTTGTACCCTCGTATCAATACAATCATATCATTCTACCCTATTCATTCTTCATCAATGGAGCTGGGGAAAAAATAATCTGGAACAATGAAAATAAAATGAATGCAAAGAAATGCATTAAAGGGAGATACATTAAATGCTTTAAAGTTGAGCAGGTGCTGATAGTAAATTGGATGGAAATGATATGGGGGTGTTTGAGAATTAGCTGGTACCTGATTGCATTAGTTGGTTTGACTAGCTGATTGTATTAGCTGATATGACTGGCTGATTTGACTAGCTGATTGTATAAATGTGTTTGGTAAAATTAGCTGATAGATATAGCTGTTTATGGACAAAATGACATTTATGGACACGAATATATTTTACTACTTATTCACTTATTAAATGTACATAATTTATCAATGGCTATTTTTTATTACAAATGAAACATAAGAATTATAATAATTAGATTGAATTATTATATAATCCACATTTTCATGAAATTCTTTTAAAACTATACATTATAAGTTTGTTTTAGAGACTTTTTCAAACATTTCTCTTGTTTCATGTTGATGGATGTAAGGAATTTTTTTTAATTTCCGGGTAATTTTGATGAAATGTTATTGATATTATAGTGGAAAAATGAGAAAAACCAACCAATAACATTATAATAAAATCTAATGAACATAAACATCCATAATATAATCATAATAATGCAACCCAAAATACAAATTGAACAATTAGAATGATGCATAATTATTTTGAACATTTGAATTTTCCTACAAAAAATCAAATTCAATAATACGTGTTCTATCTTTTTGCATAATTAGTATAGAGGAGAAAGGGCAAAAAAGTATTTAATTGAGTATTTGAGTAGAAAATGCTACTCTTTCTAGCCTTTTGAAAATTAGTCAATTGAGTCCAAAAAGCACTTTTTCAAACTCATTCACCAAACACTTCAAAGTACTGTTTGACGGTCAAATCAGCACTTTTTAGCCCAAAATACACTTTACCAAACATCCTCATGATCATGCAAACTTTCTTTTCATTTTCATGGACCACAACTAGTACAATAATTGATGCAAGAGATTAAACTGAAAATGTTCTAAAAATATCAATAAAATTATTAGCCGTCTAGATTTAGACCGTCCGTATTTTTGTTATATATTTATTATATATACAATAATTTTGATATATAACTGATTTGAAAGTGTATCCAATAAAAAAATAGACATGATATACCTAATTATGAATCTCAACATATATAACGAATATGTATATTTTATTTTGAATTTTAAATAAATAAAATACGGCATGCATTTTGCATTGCCTCTAAAACTACCAAATCTATTGCATGAAACTTTGATAAGTTATGATCTCTGTTGTAGTTTTGGAGAAACTACAAAGTAATTGAAAAATCCAGATATGAGATATTTATTTTCTTTGGATGGAAGCAATGGTGTTTTCAGAATTAAGGAATCCAGACTAATGGATAATAAGAATCCCTTTACACAATCAAAAGAAGAGAAAAGGGAATAGGCAACTCATACTCTTTCTGCACTTTTTAAGGTTCACTCAGAAAACTCAAGTGGTTGGCTCACTACTAAAACCAATTGCAAGTCTTTAACCTACTCCAATAAGCTTCAGTACTAAAAGGAATCCAATTTTGACATATTTGATTTTTAATAGGTGGCTAAACAGGTAAAACTTCAAAACTATTGAATAAGTCAATCCATTTTATTTGTTAATTATTACCCTTACCTTTAATTATCATTAAATATCAATTTATTCATATAGAATTTGTGTATAAACTTGTATGTTAATCTAATAGTCCGTTGACTTACCTTAATTTTGTGTTAGTAATCAATGATAAAGTTGTGTTATTTTTTTTTAAAGAAATTTAAATTTATACCGCGGAATGATATCGTACTTGATCAGATGTGTATCCTGTAGCCACATATTTAGTGTCACTTATACATATCAATTCGTAGTCCAATTGTACTAGTAATTAACAAAAGTATACTTACAAAAGAAAGAGAGTACACATTGAAAGATACAGTTAAAACTACATCACTTTTCTTAATTAGACATGATAAGCGCCCGAGTCCTTTCATTTCTCACATTTTTATCATTGGTTTGTTCCCTACATTTTTAGTAAGTATAGTTTTATCAGAATAAATTTGATAAAATATGATGGAAATTAATCCTTAGTAGGAAATTGTTCTTTACAAGTTTAGTAGCAGTCACAACTTTTTAGTCCTCAAATTAGGGCTTCTTGCAAGTCTCAAGGTGGGGTAGTGGGGAATCACAAGTTCAAAAGCAGTCCATCTGTAATAAATATACCCTGAAAGTACATAGTTCCCACCACAAGACCCAACGGTCAAATAAGTTTTGGCTTTGCCTTCAGGGCTATAATTGGAAGCACAGCCAAACTTAACGGAACACACCACTCATAGCAACATAAAATATTAATAGTCAAGAATAAAATTATCACAGCGACAAACAAAAAGACAACAAAAAACAAAAAACAAATAAAAATTGAATTGATGGTACTGAGAAAATTGTAGTAAAAATTTCTCAAAGTGGCCTGCAAGTGAGCTTCTTCATAATTTTCAACCTATAAGTATGCACCTATATTAAATGGATCATCATCCTATACACTTTTTGTGCTTTTCTCTTTACCCTTTAATTTTTCTGGACCTTTTCTTTTGCTTTCACATTCCATTCATTCATTTTTTCATTGGTTCATTCTTTTAACTCTAAACCCTTTTGTCATTAGGACAGAGAGAGCTGAAGGAGCTGAGCACTGTGTTTTTATATGCATTTGGTGGTTGGAAAAACTCCTATTCTCAGTTAAAAAAGCACAGAGTGATTCTTGAAATTTGTTCTTTTTCAGCTTTGATTATATGTTTCAGCTTTCGTTGCTTTTACTCTTTACTCAGGTTGTTCTTCAGCTTAAATCCCATTTCTGGTAATAGGGTAGAATTACAAGAAGAAGGCTTTTTTATATCCCATTTTGGATTTTGTGGTGAAAAGGAAAAGGATTGAGGTTTTAGTATAGCAATGGCGGCTCCAAAACCTGAGGAAATAAGCCATCCTCCAATGGACCAACTTCAAGGCTTAGAATACTGCATTGATTCCAATCCTTCTTGGGGTAAACCACTTTTATTTATTGGTGTATTTTCAATGCCATATTAGCCTTGCAAATATGTTGGTGTTAAAGTTTTGCATGAAATTACAGGGGAATCAGTAGCCTTGGGGTTTCAGCATTACATCTTGTCATTAGGGACAGCAGTCATGATTCCAACATTTCTTGTTCCTCTCATGGGTGGAGATGATGTAAGTTCACTTTCAGTAACCTTGTTTGATGGAAAGCACTCAACTTTGGGTTTCTGAAATAGAGTGAACTGTTTAAAGGATCCCTACAATAATGCCTTTTAATATTTATCTATTTTAGGCCTTTGGATGTGTTTCATAGATTCAGTTGTCTTGCAAGTTCATCTGAGTCATTTGATGGAAAGAACTGAACTTTGTGTAGTTATTTCAATTTCTTCTTGAATTTACAAAAGGAATATAATGTTGCTGATTGATGGCTTTTGATCAGGATGCCAAGGTTAGAGTAGTGCAAACTCTGCTTTTTGTTCAAGGCGTCAATACGCTTCTGCAAACGTTGTTTGGCACACGATTGCCTACTGTTATTGGAGGATCTTGGGCTTTTATGGTGCCCATAATTTCCATAATTCATGACCCTGCATTGGCTGGAATCACCGACCCCCATTCTGTAAGAACATGAAGCTAATGTGTGGTAATTGGTTATGATGGTTTTTCGATGAAAAGATGCTGACAATCATCTCTTTTCCTGTTTTGCAGAGATTTCTCAATACCATGAGAGCAATACAAGGTGCACTGATTGTGGCCTCAAGTGTTCAGATCATTCTTGGTTATAGCCAACTCTGGAATATATGTTCTAGGTATATTATATGTTTGGCTCCTCTTCTAAATGGCAGTACTTGTAATCTTACCATTTTCTTAAGTATAATCTGGACTGGATTTTTTTGCAATGGCAGGTTTTTTAGCCCTCTTGGAATGGTTCCTGTGATATCCTTGGTGGGATTTGGTCTATTTGATAAAGGATTCCCACTAGTAAGTTATGGTGAAGTTTTACTATGTTTGGATTGTTTTCTTGATGGCTAACTATGCTCTAACTAGTAGCTGCAATGTACTTGTATGATGTATCAGGTCGGAAAGTGTGTAGAGATCGGCATTCCCATGTTCATCTTATTCGTCGCCTTTTCTCAGGTGAAGTAACCATTTCTGATCAAATTATAACTTTTGCCTTAGATTTAAGTCACTGAGAGAAGTTCTTGAACTAGTTTTCTGGTTGGTGTATAATATTTGTTGTCCAATCTTGATTGTGTAGTCTTTGATTATGACACTCCCTTTATTGTACTTGGAAATACTGATTCATTTGTTTTATAAACTTCTTACTGTTGATCAAGTAGTATATATCACTGCCCTTAATTACACACATTCCCACATATTTGATCCATTAGAATTTTACTGTCTTTTGAGCTATATCTCACTTTTCTTTCTTTCCCTGGCTCAGTACTTAAAATATTTCCAGACAAGACAATTGCCAGTACTGGAGCGGTTTGCTGTACTCATCTCAGTTACTGTAATATGGGCTTATGCACATCTTTTGACTGCCAGTGGTGCCTACAAACATCGACCCGAGTTAACACAAATTAACTGTCGCACGGATAGAGCCAACCTAATATCAGCTGCTCCTTGGTTTGTTTTTTTGCTTTCATGTTGTTACAATAGAACATCTGCAAAAAAAACTTGATGACAGAATGTATCTTTTGTTGAAGAAAGAAAGTATTAACGTGTTAAGTTGTTCTTAAATGCAGGGTCAAGATCCCATATCCACTTCAATGGGGAGCACCTACATTTGATGCTGGTCATGCTTTTGGAATGATGGCTGCTGTGCTAGTGTCCTTAATTGAGGTTCCAAAGTTGATCAGTTTTTAAGAACGTTTGTGCTCATTTTGTTTTGTTTGCTTAATTCCTCTTACAAGCTAAATTGATATTGCTTGACAGTCAACTGGAGCCTACAAGGCAGCTTCACGATTAGCAAGTGCTACACCACCACCTGCGCATGTACTTAGCCGAGGAATTGGCTGGCAGGTAGTTACTTTTGAATCAGAAAATTTAAAAAATTAAAAGCTCATGCTTAATATGTATCTCATATTTCTTTTTGTTGTTATTTAGGGGATTGGAATCTTGTTGAGTGGACTATTCGGGACAGGTACTGGATCTACAGTCTCTGTGTAAGTGGAGTTCTTTGTCAGTTTTGGTGACTATATTCTAGAATTAATATTACTTGGGTGTGTTTAACATGTTCAGTTTGATAATATCACCACAGGGAAAACGTAGGCCTCCTTGGAAGCACTCGTGTTGGTAGCCGTAGAGTCATCCAGATATCTGCCGGTTTTATGATCTTTTTCTCATTGCTAGGTTTGTTCAAATTCCTCACATAAATTGTCTGTCTTTGCTGGCTTGTGCTTCAACTCACAAGTTGAACTCATATGCAGGAAAATTTGGTGCACTGTTTGCATCGATACCTTTCACAATATTTGCTGCTTTGTACTGTGTAATGTTTGGCCTTGTTGGTAAGAACCACTACATCTATTTTGACAAATTTTCTTCTATGAATTACTCCATGTTGGATTACTTGACAGATCCTCTATTTTGTTTTCAGCTTCTGTGGGGCTGTCATTCCTGCAATTCACAAACATGAATTCAATGAGAAGCCTTTTCATCGTGGGCGTATCACTCTTCCTCGGATTATCCATTCCTGAATACTTCAGGGAATTCACCATAGGTGCTTTTCATGGTCCTGCACATACAAAAGCTGGATGGGTAGATCTCTCAGCCCTGCCTTTACTGATTGATTCATTACTATCAGATTAAAATGACAGAATTTTGTTGAATATACATTTCTTTTGGCTGCAGTTCAATGATTTTCTGAACACCATCTTTCTGTCATCCCCGACGGTTGCTTTAATCGTGTCAATATTTCTGGACAACACACTTGACTATAAAGACAGTGCCAGGGATAGGGGGATGCCATGGTGGGTAAAATTCAGAACATTTAAAGGAGACAGCCGGAACGAAGAGTTTTACACTCTCCCATTTAATCTCAATCGCTTTTTCCCACCATCATGATCCACAAACAGTTACATGAAGGATAAGGAAAGGCAGAAGAAGGGTTTCTCTGTGCCAGTGAAAAGAGCTTTTCTTTCAGAAGCCCCTCGAAGAAGGGAATAGCATATGTATTCATATAGCAGTTTGAGTGATTAGAGAATGATTTGCCTTTTCTGTCATTCAGTTTTCATTGATATGTCGTATGATACACGTGCTATTCAAGATTAATACAATAAAACCAGTTGCTTCCTGTGTCCTTGAAAATTCTTTGAGCTCATTTTGATTTTAAAAAGAAAATTCACTCAAATGCCTAAAGAAGAATAGAAAACCGGAAAAACACAAGATTTCAATGATGCTTGCACATGCATCCTCTGCAGCGTGGATATCTATAAACGCTGCGATGGAAACCCCTCTGGCGGACCCTCTGACCTTCCTCAATCATTTTCTGCACTTTTTTCTCGAAAGTTGTCCATTTTATAGTGCTGTTTTGGGACAAAATGGCGGCTAGCCTCTGCTTAAGAGGGCTCAAAGTTGGAGCATTTCCACCCCCATAATACATTCTGAAACCCGACACGAGGGAAGATAGCTGGCTGCCTGAGTCTGTTATGGCAAAGACATCGGCAGTTGCACACGCTATAAAGTCCAACGCTGCGAGCTGCAATTACAGCATTCAAGTGAGCTCTATCGATATTCAGTGACTTATCTTTGGCTTTGGATCTTCTGCATCACAATTATCACTTTTTTGTACCACAGGAGATCCAAAGCCCTTATTTTCTCAGTGCAATCATTAAATAGAGAGTCTTAAACAAGGGGTAACTTACCTGAGAAGAGAAATTCCTAAAGGGTGCAAGTTCACTAGGTGAGAGAAGATCTTCCTTTGTGACCACATTCGAATAGAGACTGACAAAGGGATGCATCCTCAAGGCTCCTCCATATATCTGTGAACCGGCTAGGTACACATAAGTATCATTCTTGAACCTAAGCGCCGCAAAAACAAGGGCCGCTTCTTCTGGTGTCAATGGACATCTTCCCAGCTTTCTTAGCTCCACAGGTGAGGGGATCCTAGACATAAAAGCACCAGTAAAAATCATAGTGGCTCTCAAGATATCTTAATGTAGTATTCTCATAACATCTTTTTATAGCATACTTAGAGTTCCTTAAGCGCTCCATCACGATAGGGAAATGGACTTGTCTGTATTCTTGAAGCTCTCTTCTCTCAGCTTCGCCGCCTCCAAACTCACACATGGAATACGCCACCATGTCAATCTCGAATCTCAAATGCAATGCAATGTACTTTGAAGGGATCTCCAGGGTAAGGTTCTCCTTTGAGGTTGATTCCTCCTGAATGAAGCTTCCTAAAAGTTTCTTATCAAGCTTGCTCCTTACAGAATCATGCTTCCTTAAGCGCCTAATCAATAATGAACCAGCCTTCTGAATTTTAGGGGCATACTTTAAGGCATGAAAGTTGCATATGCATCTTAGTCTCTGGAGTTCAATGGGCATGGGATCGAATGCAAGTCTGTTCCCGAATCCGAGGAAGTGAACTACTCCATTGCTTAGAAGAACAGGAAGTATTTTCTCAACATACTCTTGAGGTGTTGCCTCTTTGGAAAGATCAGCATCTGATATCTGATAAAAGAAGCAAAAACTGAATTATTTTGCATACATACAGAGAGAGAGAGAGAGAGAGAGAGAGAGAGAGAGAGAGAGAGAGAGAGAGAGAGAGAGAGAGAGAGAGAGAGAGAGAGAGAGCTTGTAACATACTTGACTGCCAATTGCTTCAAAATCAAGTGACTGTAAGTGCTGCGGAATTTCCTTAACAATTTCTATCTCATTCTTTAGGATGTTTATGAAATGATCTTCTTGATAAATATCACCAAATTGGCTGCAGGATTACAGAAATTATATCACTTCCTTTCGTTGGTACCCAAAAAACAGAAATATCTTGGACCATTCAAAATGTAAACCACACCTGGGATCATTCCAAACATTGCTGTAAAGAAATTTGGGAATGACTAATGTTGCATTCAGCAGTGAGGCAACAGCAACAGCATTGCAGACCTGTGCCAGAAACATGTTTTAGTATAAAATTATTTGTTTAAAAGGTTAGATGACATACAAGATATTCTTAGCATGACTTCAAAACAAAAATTATACAACATTAAGATGCTTACAGCAACTCTTTGCTGATTTAGGCCTCCATTTGCACTGACTATGATAAAACCGGAGTTATTACTGAATTTCTCTGCCCTGACATTAAAGGATTCACTGTCAGATGTGGTAAGGAAAAGAAAATATCAAACATCTATCAGGCTAAAATAGTAGTAAAATTTACCTGTTGGACTCTTCTCATCAGCACAAGGTTCCCACAAAGATGCTTGTGGAAACAATTCTCTCCAAAATCGCAAAGCACCTTCATCATATCCTCTCTGCAAGTATATTTTGTGAGAAAAACAGAAAGACCAGACTTAAGAAGACATAGATGACTTCAAGTAACAAGCACATGAAACTAACCTCACCAAGAGAAGTCGAAGCCAGGTGCAGAAGTCGATCATACATCTGTATAGACTTTCGCTCCTCAGGCATGTATGTCGTCATTGTTTCCTACGATCACACGAGCAAGGAAACTTCAGATATAGTTTCAAACTGTGATTTTGTAGTGAATTTAAAAACCTTCTTCAACATTATATACCTCATTCACGGTTGATTTACCGGTGGTGGAAAAGTTGTTGAAGATTATAACATCCAAAAGGGAAAAGAAGAGGGAATCAAATAACAAAAGAGTTCCGACAAACAAAAATGTCAAAAGAATCCCTTTAGCATGCCTACGAATCGGCCATATGTATTTTTTACCACTATAAATTCCTTTACTGCCACCAAATTTCCCAGAACCATTTCTAACCCTATCCCATTTCTGCATTTGTGAATATCTAGACTGATGATGTTCCTTCACCCCACAGGAAACATCCAAATTCGAATTCTTCCCCATTCTCCCTCGACGGTTGTCAACTAAAACACCATAAAACACCAAGCTTTTTTCTGTAATTAAGGATGCCTCTTGGAACAACTAAGGCCAATAACGCAGTATCGAATCGAAAACGAACCATATTAAGAAACTGAAGGTTTGGTGCGAACAGCAACATGAAGATATTAAAATGATTTCAGAACTTGGAAGCTAAGATAGAAGTTTGGTGGGACTAATGAGGTTACACACAACAAGAAAAAACGAATAAAGAATTCAAGAGTGACAGTGTAGCTGAATTATTGTATAGACATCAGCAAGAGCAGTGCAACAATCTACCAAACAGAGAAGAACTGAGATACAAGTTTTGGAAGTTGGCCAAACCTTCCAAATGTTGGCGGGACGGGACCTCTCAACTACCTTTAAACCAACAAAGCTCCCACACTATAGCTTTCAGCTATGTAACTTGTTTCTCATGAAAACATGTTTCATTTTCCCCTTTTTTTGACAACCTAGCAACGGGGATGGGGAAGTGCAATAACTGAAAACATGGAAAAATTTGGCACCAAAATAGATATGATTTTAGGGATTTTTTTTAAAAATAAGATAACTTTTCATTTCAAGGGTCCGGACCTTCACTATCAGAAAAACACGCGTTGATTTCAACGAACGCTAACTATTTCATTGATATTTACAATATTTCGACGGTTAGCACTGTTCATCAATCTCTGGTCAAGTTTGACCAAGGGAGATTTGCTGACATGGCGGTATTGACTGGAAGGAGGGTTGAATTTTTTGAGCGACCCAGATTGATTTCAACGAAATTTCAACCTATCGTTGATATATCAAATGCCGATGAGGTAGCGTGTTGAATGGGCTTACACGTTTTTTGAGTATGTTGACTGGTTCATTTTGAGCCCATTAGTTTTGGGGTTTTCGGGAGGGTTCGTAACGGGTTTTTCAAAAATTTTGAGCGAAAAAAGCCCAATTTTAAATTTTAACACTTGTCAGGTCAAGGTAGAGCCACGTCGCTCTCGTTTCAACGATTTAGTTAGCGTTGATATGTATAAATATTATAAAAATTGCCTTAAAACATCAAATTTATACTTTTAATACTGAATTTTTTGATGATTATGTTAATTTTGTCATGTATAAGACATTTTGTAAATTTACTTCAGTATTAGTTCAATGAAAGGTAAGTGTAGTGAAAATTGTAGTAAGAATAACTTGAGAAGCACTACTAAGACTGTACCTTGTTACCTAAGTATATATACTTTTTCGTCATCTTTCCACCATTCTTGTGATCAATTTAATTTTATTACTAAATGCATTTAAGTATATTTAAGCATTTCTGAGACATTCTAACATAATTGTCCATGTACTAGCATTGATATCAATGTTTAATTCATTAAAAATTGAAAATGTCATTAAACATCAAATTTTGACTTTTAAAACTGAATGTTTTGACGATTATGTTAATTTTATCATGTATAAGACACTTTTTCTGTACATTTATTTTGGTGTTAGTGCTATGGAAGGTACGTGTAGTGAAAACTGTAGTGTCAAGAACCTGAGAAGCACTACTAAGACTATAACTTGTTACCTAAGTATATATACTTTCGAGTCATATTTCCACCATTGTTGTGATCAAATTATTTTCATTACTAAATGAATTTGAGTATATTTGAGACATTCTAACATAAGTGTCCATGAACACTTATGTTAGAATGTCATAAAACATCAAGTTTTGACTCTTAAACTGAATATTTTGATGGTTATGTTAATTTTACTATGTATAAGACACGTTTTATGTAAATTTACTTTGGTACTAGTTAAATTTGTGGGCCTGTAACCGGTTTACGAGTTTGGGCCCATGAAATTATGACTGGTGTAATAGTTGTGTAATGGACCATTTGATCTAGTAAAATTTGCCGGTGTTAAGACTTATCAGTGAGACGATGCAACGGCAGGCATCAAAGCCCAATCAAAAGCCCAATCACTGTAGGGTTTGGGCCTTGAATAATGGTATTTGAATTTACGCGTGAAAGTTTAGCAAATGTAAGGGGCGGTGCAAAAAATTTAAATGCGGTGCAATATTTAATAAAATAGTTTGAAATAGAGACTTTGTTCAGACCTAAAACCACTGCATTTTTTGCAGTTCAAACGCACCAACATGGTGGTAAAAAAACTACAATACCAGGGCAACATCCATAGGGCAAAAGAGAAACAAAGCGACAAGCCACAAAAGTAGTTCATTAAGGTTGGTTATCTTTCGTGGCCGATTTTTGAACAGTGGTTCCAAACCTCTTTTTCCTTGCATTGTTCTGGCGAATGCAATCATCAGAAAGCAGGTCCATTGCGTAACGGCAAAAGGAGTCGATGAGTCCTTCAATTAAGCGCGCCGGGTAAGCCGATACATCTGGTGGAAAGACCTGAAACGCGACAGAACAAAACAAAGTGAATGGTTGAAATAGCAAGAGTAATGTCCTACTTAATGAGTAAAGACCTGAATTTTAAACTAACCTGCTCAACATTCACGCCAGAAGTCATCAACACCATCTTCTCCATGTAAATCATAGTGTAATAGCCGCATTCCCATAGAAAGGGCTGATGTTTATGCTACCAAACCAACAGATGGTGTATATAAATGCCTCATAGCCTAGTTTGGAAAGATTGGGTTTATATATGAAAGTATGATACAGTGCTTACCACTAGATTCACAATCTTCCATTCTAGTGGGCAGTGGTCGTAGTTTCTCCCAGGCCTTAATGTGGCATCATAGTCAGCCCCCAAGCTAAAGACATAGGAAAATTAGTGTAAGAATGAATCGAAAGAGAAAATTTTTACGTATCATACAGCGCGAACAAAGTATACCTCATGAGCATTTCATATTCAAATGGTTTTTCAGTGGGAGTAATGCCTCCATATGCCGAGTCAAGACAGTATATGATGCTTATTTCTGGTAAGATGAAGAGTGTCCTCCAGTGGTTCCTACAAGACAGTTTTTGAAATTTATCAACTTTACAAAGCAAAAGTAGTATTAGATTGGACAAGTAAAATTTAGTTGGACATACTCGCGATGAAATGGAGCAACATATAGGCGTGCTGGTCTGTTCTACATGAGCGCATGCATCCTAGACAAAAATGTCTCCCTCCCTTGTGCTGAGTTAGTGTTTGCGCTGTAGCTTGAGCCGGTGTTCACGAACCGCACACGTTCGTGATCTTCTGGCTTCAACTGGGTGTGTAAGAAGCTGTAGAAACAAAAAAAAGAGTATTAAATATGTATATTTTGTAGTAATTAAAATGGTTCTTAACCAAACATGAAAAAAAATGCAGCCAAGACCTACCTCATCCACAAGTCCATCTCCAATTGTGAATCCATTCTTTCCTGCCGGTATTGCAGCTGATCATCCATTTGAGTGCATCGTCGATGTCCATGGTGGTGGTGTAAAACACCGTACCAAATACGTCAAGGCCAACGTCAAATTTAAAAGTTGTATGCCCATTTGCATCCTTCTGCAGTCGAGTCAGGAAGTTCATGAAGGTGCGTCTGATTTATGAGTCCATGACATGGTGTTCAAACTCCTGCAACCAAAATTTATACATTTCAGTAGGGGGAAAAACTGAACAGCAACGATGCTACAATTATTTAAAACTCACCCATTGTAAAACATGCTGTTCTTCCTTCATGCGTTCAGGTTGATCCGAGTTTGATGTGTCATCATCATCGTCATCGTTTCCTTCCTCCTCATCACTTTCAGTTTCTTCATCATAACTGTCCTCATCATATTCGTCTTCGTCACTGTCGACAACTTTTTTCTTCTGTGACTTCCGGGGCTTCTCAGGCTTTCGGGGCTTCTCCAGGTTCTGGGGCTTCTCCGGCTGCTGCTAGTATGGAGGAGTATGTCATCATTAGTTTATTGAAGGTAAGACATTCTAGATGGAAATAGTAGTAACGAAAAGAGCATTGGTAATGTGGATGTTAAACTAACCTCGCGCTCTTCTGGTTTCATTTCATCTTCATACTCAATCAGGATGTCTGGCCAGTTTACATTACCTCGACTGCCGATCTAACAATTTTATAGTAGGGATCAAAAAATGGCAGTGGTGCTTTAGGGAGCACCAGAGGACATTTCACCTGTACAAACTGACTAGCGTGCTGGTAGGGAGCATTCTCTGGTTTTTTGAGTACGAGTCCAGACGCGGCTCTTCTAATGTTGCCTTTCAAGTCCATTATGTTCAGGTGGCATGGTGTAGATTCCTACATATGGGGATTAAAAAAAGTACACATGAAGTATTTGACAGTTGTGTAATTAAGCTGTAGGTCTAAAAAATAGTATTGAGCAACGAACCTCATCATCCGAATCTGGAGGCGAAGAATGTTTAGCCGCAGCCTCCTTTGCCTCTTTTAACCGTTTCTTGTGTGCCACTGCCGCTGGTTGCCTGTTCTTTCACCCACTCCGTGTACTCCGAAAAGGTACCACGATCCAGCTTCACAACATCTTCATCTTTATCCGACTGTGATGGTTTCCTCCTGTCCCGTCTCTTTTGCATCTTCCGGGCGTGATATTCTGGCATTGCTTGTTTGGTCCGAGCCGTGCCTGGGCAGTCTCGATAGCGTCCGGAGTGGTCCTTCTTCCCAGTTAGTGTTGTCAAAATGTCATCCTTTCCTTCAAACACCCGGGTACCATCTTTCACTTCCTTTTCCATTTTCATATGTTTATTAAACCGAGATCAAGGAAAAACACGGTAAGACATTGTTATTTGGGGATTAAAAAGAAGTTAAATTGATAAGAACTGAAATGTATACTAATCTTACTATTTTAGGTTCAAGGTCCCTGACCCATTCTTGTGCAATCTCGCCAGTTTCCTTGCAGCGGTTTCCCTCGACAAAAACTACAGCTCTGTCAATGTAGATAGTTGTTTAGCAAGCCTCCTCTTTTGCCTGTTCTCTCGGAACTCCTTGATTGACTTGCTTGTTTTCTATCTCCTGCATTTTCTCATCTGTCTTGTCGAGGATTATCTTCCTGTAGCCTCCACTACCACCATGGAAAAAATACTCCTTGAATGCTGCACTAGCTTCCTCAGCCTTGCTCAAAACTTGGACATGAAACAAGTTATTATGAGATGATGAACTATATACAAGAACAGTGCTAATAAATGGGGACAGGCAGTTTGAATGGCACTGCAACAATAAACAATATTAACTCACATCAAATTTTGCTGAAGTTCTGTACTCAACAAACAAGTCCCATTCCTTTGGATCTAACCATTTATACTTCAGAGCCGGGTGACCAAGCTTGCAGTCCTCCTTCCGCTTCCTTACGTACCTTCGGAAAACCTGTGTCCGCCAGTTCCGCATCCTATCACTCGCATAAGATGTCCATATTCGATTTAGTTCCGCGTGCTCTTCAGCGGTCAAGGCCGTTCTGAAGTCCCAACTAGACTGAAAGAATAAGTTGACATATATCATCATGTTAAAATGTGATCCAGTGATTATTAGTACACAAAATGTAATGAAAATAAAATGTAAATAAAGGGCCTGGTGGCTTACCAAAATGTCAAGCCAAGCCTCGTCCTTCACATCATCAGGGACATCAGTCCAAGTTCTCCACGTTCCGATTAGGATGCGTCTTCTGAACGCGTAGGCTACATAACCACACCACTTGCCTGGCATGACCATAGGGCACATGTGAATGTCAAACCACATCGGCAGCGGCTTGTTGTGCTTCATAACAAGTACTGAGTTGCAAGCGGCACCTCCTCTTCTGCGCACATGAGCATTGATATCAAAGATGTCGAAGTTCTCTCCTTCCCTCTTGGCTCCGAGGTCGACAAGATTGAAGTCGTGGTCTGTCGGCTGATCGATATTCCTAGGGTGTGGAGTTCTTGGATTTTCTAAAAGCAAACGCTGAGTGATGGGAAGTAGATTAGGATCTACGCACTTGTTCTTCGGTTCTAGTTGAGCATCAGAGTCTTCACTGACTGGCTTTGTCCTTATTTTTTTAGAGCCCATCTGCAAGAACAGACATAAAACAGATTAAATTGGTGGTTCATTATTTGACAACTACAGAGAATAAGGGACAGTATACGAACAACAAAAAAGGTATCAAAACAGAGATGGTTTCAAGTTTCCAGCACAAAATTGGGATTTTTGCATACAAATCGATTTTAAATATGCAGACACAACTACACAGCGATTGTATAGCATCAAACAATAATTTTTAACATCCACACAAAGAGGGTTTGTACATGCATGTAGATTTGGGAAGCCTAAAATTACACAATCAATTAGGGTTTGATGAATCTGAACAGGCGCAACAACAATCAATTAAAGGCGTGATTTTTAGCACAGAAAATGAGTACTTCATAACAGATCTAACCTTTGATTGGGGCTGAGGACAAGATTGAGTCTTTCGGATCCGGTTCGGACAAACCCACCCTGAAATATGATGAGCAATCACCGGGCTAGCAAAGACGAGGTCTCCGACGCCGTTTGGTAACTCTGGTCGAGGTGGATCTGAATGGTGGTGGTGTAGTTGCGGCTAGGGTTTTGGGGTAACCGGGGGGGGGGGGGGGGGGCAGACGGGAGAGTGAGTCTCCAAACACAGATGCAGATATTTGGACTTGTGATTGTTAAGAGTATGAGTAAAAGAAATTTCCTTTTATATTTTCTCGTGAAGTAGTTGAGATTGAGTGCGTGACAGATTATTAAAATGATATATTGTCTAACACCGATAAGAAGGCGATGTAACATGCGTTGACGCAACAGCACCAAGTTAGTTTGACTCGAAAAGAATTAAAATAATATTAAAAATTACAACAAAACGTTACGTCACGCTATTGCTTGTTGTTGCTCTCATCCTTGATCACCCACTAAAACGCTCAAGCATATTGCACCGGTCCTTATCAGTCGGTGTTATGATGAAAACAAAAATTTCAAATCTCCCGCACAAATGAAAATTTTCCCGGGCCCTATTTGCATTGTCCATATTTTGGCCCATCAACTTTAGGTTTTATTGTAGGATTGCCCAATTGTGTTTGTTTTCCTCTCAATTGTACCCCTGATTTGATTATACACATTTATTTTATTCTACAATTGCCTATTTATATAATAAACTATACTCACAATGTATAATTTTTCACACTTTCACTAATAGGGTTTAGGGTTTAGGTAATAATAGAGTTTTTTTTAAAAAAAATTACTAATTTGTTCTTTCCATAATTGTCCTCACAACTAAGATGCATGTGTCGATGGATATGTAAACTTTTGAGTTGCATTTGATAAGACGGTGCTTCTTTGTATGCAATCGTGTATAAATTGGCATCATTTATGAAGGAGCGTATAGTCTAACTAAAATACATAAGTACATTATAAGACTAGTTGTGCGCTTAAGCAGTTACTAATTGACGTTCGTATAAGAAGAGAGCATCAACCAGTATAAGTACAACAGGAATGAAATGATGTTAGATTCACATGAAGGTAGTAATATGTGACTTGTAGAATATAACATGCATGATGTACAATGGATCACTGCAGAAGTATCGGTATCTCGCTTATCAACGAGTTCTCGGTCAAAATACAACTAGTATCAGTGTTTGCATTCAAGTTATTATAAGTATCTTAAAAACCCTTCAAATTATGCAATTTAGAGCACGCTCCTTTTCACCCAAAATGCTCCCAGACCCCTCTCTTTCCATATTTGACGCCGGGGAGGCTCCGGCCGGCGCCCTCGCCGGTCGGAGGTGACCTCCCCTCCCACTCCAGTTCCCCTAAACCAATAAACTTCTGAACCACCCATTCCTAAACCCCCGAAACCCGATCTATTTCAACTCCGATCAACTACGGCATTTTCCGGCGATCTCTAAAGTTGGTTTTTCGACCGGATCCGTGCAGATCTGGGCTTTGCAATCACCGACGAGGCTCAATGAAGTTTTCCGGCAGACGTCACCGGAAAACTGATCCAGAGCAGAGCAGCAGATCTTTCCGATGTGATGCCGGCCAAGTGCAGATAGGATTTGCAATCACCGACGAGGCTCAACGAAGTTTTCTAGCAAACGTCGCCGGAAAACTGATCCAGAGCAGAGCAGCAGAGTTTTTTCCCGATGTGATGCCGGCCAAGCTAGGAGAGGGAGGAGCTCAGTCATACTGATGAGTTGGAGGAGGTATCAGTCGCTACGCTGCGCGCGTCCATTCTCCACCACGCGCCTCCGGCAGAGTCTCGTGCGCAGGCGACGCGCAGCTCTACCGAGGCGCGTATTCTCACGCGCCGAAGCGCCGCGCTTGTTGGCCACGCGCCACGCGCGACGTCTCGCCCAGGTGCCCGCGCGTGCGGTCCACGCGCCGCCGCGCCGGAGTTTCTTCAGCGATCAGACTCTTCCCGACTGAAATGGGTTACTTCTTTTTTTCCATTTTTTCCTTATTCCCTTAATTTTGGTTCCGATACAGGGTTTTTGTGATTTATTTCTTTTCTTGAAAATGGACTATATTCACCTCTAAGGAGAAATCTATATGGCAATCTATAGTTATAGTTCTAGATGAATCTTTCTTAGTTTTCATGGTTAGACGTAAGTTCAGTATGCTTATGGATTGCTCTACTTGCCCTAAAACACAATCAGGAACTCTCTTTTACCGTGGGACTACCGCAACGTGATTGAGGGGTACAAGTAGAGAGTCTTTATTTTAATAGAACCGGCTGTTTTGACACTGTTAACTGAGGGGATGAATTCTTTGGAGCCCTAGAATGCTGTACATTGGTGAAGAGTCTAGATTTAGGAAGAGGAAGAAAATCTGTTTGTTTTTAATATGCCGCCCTGGTTTTAGTACTTGTAGTTTAAGACAGAGAAGATTTAGAATAGCTGTATGTTTAGAAACTTCTCTGATATCACAAATCGCCTCCATTTGTGGAGATTCGCACTGTTTGCCTCCTTTTTGGGAGTTATCTGTATTTATTTCTGTCATTTCACGGTTTAGGGATGCCTAATAAAAGTTCCCTCCACTGATTTCTTGGTGGTTTAACTTAAAAATAAAAATAAAAATATTATGAGTATCTTACCATGAATCCAGATGATAGTCGCCGTCAAAGTGATAGTAACTACATTCAATGACAACAACAAGTTTGTATTGTTGATTTTGTTCTTCGTTAAACATTTCCGGTTTCTATATACATATATATATATATATATATATGATCGTGGATTACATGATGTTGTCTTGACCTCAAAGATACAGTATACTTTTTATCTATATGCCATTATCATATTATATTACAAAGTCAAACTGTAATTAATATTAGCCGGAGCATGCAACTATAATATTTGTAGAATATGATTATCAAGAGTAAGCGAAATTAGATCGATGTGTTGATGAAAACTTGTTTTATAATAAGGTTTAAAAAATCCATTTTCAAAAATTACATACGTGGCCAAATCTGGACCATTCACGTATATACGGGCCGTAAAGGTCTCCTAACAACCTGAAGTAAACGATTCTGGGCCGGTATAATTCGGCCTGTAAAACTGGAAATTAAGATGGGCCGAAAAGAATCATGAACCGGTGCAGATCACATAGCCGGTGCAACCTGTTAAACAATCTTTCTAACCTAGGAAATTGGAAGGTACCAAACACATTTCGCAGGGACCTTTGAATTAGGGCTAAACACTTCGCCTCCTAATCCGCCTCCTTCTCTATGTTTTTTCTTATCCCACCTCGAGGCATTGCAAAGAGGACATTTTTCCTCATCTTTATATTTTCCCCTATACAAAATACAATCATTTGGACAAGCATGAATCTTTTCATATTCTAATTCAAAGGGACACAACACCTTCTTTGCATCATAGAGACTCTTTGGTACGTCATTTTCATCGGGTAGAATCCTACCCAATAATTTCAACAATGCATCTACACTAACATCACTCCAACCAAAAGCCGCTTTGATGTTAAAAACTTCCATTAAACATGATATTACTGTTACACCATCCTTACATCCAGGATATAAAGGCCTATCATGTTCTCCTAAAATAGATGCGAGTACCTCAGGGTGTCTTTCAAAGTCCCTAACCACATTTTCATAAAAAATCCCCATTCTAGATTTTTCCCCAACACCACTAGGATGTATACATCTAATCTGTCCATGGAAGTTCCACACATCATAACCCTCATCAAAACCATTCATAAGCAAGTGCCATCTTAAGCCACCACGATTATTATTTCTCTCACAATTTTTGCATTTCTTACAAGGACATAACACACTTTCTTCTCTACCAAATGCAACATCGAGAAAAAAAATCAACAAATGCAATGTACTCATCACTCAACAACTTCTTACCTTCAATTATTATCCGCCGATACGCTACATCATTGTAATCAACCTTAACACCTAACATCTAGGGAGCAAACACAAAATGTCAACATCATTTAGGGGAACAAAAACTCTATCAAATGACACATATGCTAAACCACATATAACTAACAATAACAAGGAACTTGTGACATCTCATTATCACATCTACACAATTTACATCACATATTTCACCATAATTAACCCTATTGGAGCCAAACTAAATTAAATAAAAACATATCTTCCATTAAATTCATGATTGTACCACTTAATAGCCCTTTGCCTATCTAGTTCATTAATGCACAACCCACCTCAAATTTAATGGAGGTAAGTTTTTTCTTCATTTTTTGAAAACATCTGCAACTACCCGACGCTGTGGATCGGGTTTTGTATTAATGTATTCTCGTTGCACCGATTATTAAAAATTCCGGTGCAACATATTTAAGTTAGGTAAGGCATTTAATGCAGTTACTATTCGTGCAGTTTTTTTGAATCTCAACAGTTTAATCTGGTGGGGTCTACCTATTCTTGGGCTGAAATGTGGCCCAAACTACATTTGCATCGACCCGAAAATCGGTGCTATAACACGTGGCATTGTTTAATTTATTTTAAATCACGTGGCATTAATTATTCAAGACTGGGCCCATATAGCATAAATGTTCCAACAGATTGCACCTATTTTCCTTCCGGTGTTACATAATTTATTATAAAAAATTAGTTTTGGTCAACTTATTCTTATTATGTTCTGTTGGACCCATTACTTTGCACCGCATGTATGGGTGTTACGATTGCAGTCAACAAGTGAACAACTTCTTCTTCCGGTGCTACATAAAAAAACCGGTTTAAAACTGCACTGACTTGGTCAATATGCGTTTATTACACCGGAATTTACTAAAAACCGGTAGTACTGATCGGTGCTACGGTCGAACATCTAGTAGTGGGATAATAACAAAGGTTTTAAGGTTAAAATATAAGGTTTTATTTAATGTTATATTTATATATATATATATATATATATATATTGACAGGTTGAAACGTGAAACTTGAGTTGGTGTAGTTGTAAGGTTATTTCTCTTCTGCAGTAACGAGGTCAAAGGTTCGATGTTTCCAAGCAACATTTTTTGCAGTAACGAGGGAAAAATGGAATACACGTGGTGGGTCCCATATATATACAAGCGCGCGTGAATTTAGTTAGGCAGGATAAGTTTTGAAATATTGAAATTAAATTCCCCCACCATATATACATACACGCGCGCGTGAATTTAGTTAGGCAGGATAAGTTTTGAAATATTGCAATTAAATCCCCCCGTGTTTTGCAAATAAGGACCTGCATAGTTATCTAGTTAAGAAGCAGGTTCGTCTAAATCATAAACGGTATCTTTTGAGAATTTCTAATATATATTTTCACTTGATCATATTCCTATCCAAGTATGGTCGACAATTTCAATCCAACACAATGCAAAATTAAATATTCAATTTAAATTATATAATTTTAATAAATAAATTACTCATAGGTCGATTTTTTACATTTGTAGATCTAACATTTTATTCTTGTATTAATTTATCATATTTTGCTTAAAATCATTTTTTAATTTATTTTAAAATAATTTTTAAAAGTCAAAACTGGTTCAAAACTTGGTTTTGGGTTTGACCAAAACCAAATTCCGGTCAAAACCAAAAGAAGGTGTAATATACAAGTTCTGAGTTTGGGATGAAACCCAAAACCCAAAATTAATCAAAACTGGTGTTGCCACACAAGGCCTTAAGCTCCGTCCTGAAGAGTTTATCCGCTTATCTCATGAAAACGAAATCAGATATAAATCTGAAATTGTGTTACAAACATGTTTATGGTGTCAGATTGTTTGCTTGATTCAAAGTCACATAGATTGTTTCTGAAATCGTATTAGCACTTTACGAATGATTAGCGATGTCGTAAAAGGATTTCCAGAAACAAATGTTTACTAACCGGACGTGGATCCGGTGTGCCGCAATTTGCTGATAATACCTTAACCGAGTGTTTCCGAAAGCATAAACCATTCGGAAACTATATTGGTTTTGTAACCAATGGTTTCCAAAGCCGGTAACCGGTCAGAAATTTTATTTTCAGAATTTAAAATTCTACAATTCACAATGAATTAAAGAGAAGAGAATATGTCAACAAGATATCCTTGAATTTTGGAAAAAAAAACGTCCCCTACTATTGTTTGAATAGAAAATGTGGATATATATCTCCCAAAGGAACTACTAGATGACAAAAAATCTATCATTGTTTATCAGTCAGAGTTGCGTCATTGTAGCTGGATACTCTATGCATAAAGCACGCTCAGTCAATAAGCAATTAGCCAAGGTACCTGTGCAGTCTTTAGCTTGTCGAATGTGTAGGCCGTAGTGTCATTTCCGAAAATCCGCGAATTGACAAATAACACCCATAAACCAATCATACTAACAAACCTAAAAGGTTATGTTAAAGCAATTAAAGAAAATGAAGAACAAGATTCTCACCCTTGCAACGTCAATGTAATCAATATTATGAAATGATATTTTTTTGTTAATAACTATTAAGTACTACATTGAGGAATCAATAAAACCAACCTTAATTTGGTAGACCTTTATCTTGGATGAACTTGGATATACGAAATTCAAGGCTTCCTTTAGGAGCATGTTACAAGAATGGATGGGAGGATGGTGAAATTGGTTTTTGCTTAAACTATACCAACAATCAGATTCAGACGAAGAAGTAGACATGGCCGAAAATAATCAACGACAAAATCAGCTCAATTAAGTTCATGTGAAAATATTATTCACCATTAATTAAAACCAAGATTTGATGATGAACAACAGAGATTTGATGATGAACGACGATGATTTGATGATGAACGACGATAATTTGACGATAAAAGCCGAAGATTTGACGGTTTTCAACGATGATGTGACAATGAACGAGAAGATTTGATGATGAACAGTGAAGATTTGATGATGAACGGCGAATATTTGATGATGAACGACGATGATTTGATGGTGAACGATGAAGATTTGATGATGAATGGTGATAATTTGATGAACAACGATGATTTGATGATGAACGTCGATGATTTGGTGATGAACGCCGATGATTTGATGATGAGCGGCGATGATTTGATGAAGAGGAAGATGATTTCTGGTTGATATAATGAATTGGTTTGAAGGTAACTAAAATATAATAATTATGATTTGAACTCAAAAGTTTTGTATGAACCATATGGTGTCCCTTTGCCTTACCATAAGACTGCCTTAGCAGAGAGTATCTCCTAAATGAATTAATATTTTTAATTAAATATTATATGATAGTCTCAAGTTTAACTCAGTATCATTCATATTAAGTAACAGTTATTTTGACATATTATATTATAATTCTCAACATTTATATTTATTAAAACCCCACAAAATGCATGCAAATAAAACAGGAAACTATTGTCAGCTTTAAACATGTCTTTGCATAGTTTTAGTTAATAAGGGACTTGTCTTTGCATAATTTGTTAAAACATGTGCTGCCTTAATATGAATATGATTATTATAGAAAATACTGATACACTATATATCGTCTTACAAAATGATCATCACCATTGTATATGATTTTTTAAAAAAATCAAACTATCTCATACGGAATTTTAACTAATTAAATTTATATACCTAAAAATGTTGTTTTTTGAATTTCTTTGAAAGTGAGGAGTCATTTATATTATCGACCTTGTATTTTCAATATGTTTGCCATATTTTTTGTATATTTCATTTTTAATCTCCTAGAATTAATCAAAATTTTTTATCTCCCAAAATCATGCATGTCGTGTTGCAGTTTAAATATTTTTATCCGACGCAACTCCAAAAAAAGAACAAGAGAGCTTTGGATGACCTAAATTTGAATGACCACTTCTATTGTGACCACCAAATGCATAAATGATACATGTCATCACCGTCGGTTACTTGGTGCACCTCTTTTGGCTGTCCTCTTTTGAAACATGCTCTTATTATTTCATTTTCTTTGAGATTCGATGACCTTCAAATAGTACTATCCACTATATATGGGTAGATACATTTAGGAACTGTGTAGTTCATCTAATTTGATGTGCCATGCTATTACTAGACTTTGTTCTTTCCAACTTATTTTTGTTAAATTAAACTAAAATTAAACTAAAATTAAAATTAATATATTGAAACTAATAATATATAACTAAATTCATCTAAATTCAAATCACGTTTCATCGAAACTGAAATGAATATTTTTAAATAAACAGCAATTTTGTATGCATATGTATTTTGGATACTCATTCCTAAAGTAATCTACCATCTCCAATTACAACATACAACGGGCTACCATTTTCTCCAATTACAACATCTTCGTGAAGTTAGCTATGTTTCTGATATAAAAGAAGGAAAAGGACAGCTGATATAGCTAATACAAAAGTAGAAAGTCTTCTCATTCACTTTCTATTACACATTGTTGCATCCTATGAATATATTACACTGTTAATTAGTAAAGAAAAAAAATTGAGGGTAGCTAGTCACGGGTCAAGAACCCTTATATATATATATATATATATATATATATATATATATATATATATATATATATATATATAGAGCATATATCTAACTCTTTTCTTACCTACAAGAAAGGTCGCATTTGCTCTCTTCTTTTATACTCCTATTTTTGTGTGTGTGATGCATGGTTTAGATCTAGGTCTCCATATTTACTTGAATAATTATTTGAATTTATTTCTCATTTGCTCTCTCATTCAGCTCAGCATCATGGAAAGGAATGATTCTTCTCCAATCTCGCAAAAAGAAGATGATTTGCAACTGCAATATGCTTGGTAAATTTTCGTTTCTCCAGTTTTCAATCTCTCTGAATTAATTGCCGTTTAATTTTATGAGAATGTTTTTATATCATTTCAGTTGCAAGAGGTGAAAAAGAGAGTATTTGTTGATGTGCTGCATGAACTGGTAAGCTGAAGAATATTTCAGTGCAAAAACCAGTAATGTGTATAATGTGTATGTGGTGAATTAATATCAACTCTTAAAATGTGTAGAAATAGTAACTACTTTGGTGTCAAAAGGAAAATACTAATTTCAGACACTGAAATGCATAAATTAATGTAGAGCCAAGATTCCGAATAAAATATTTTAATAAAAATAAGATTATTTCATTGGGAGACTCTTGGATTTTTTCTAAAACATGAAAAGGTTAATTAAGATTACTTGTGGCTTTCTTCAAGAAAGATGAAGATATAGACTAGTATGAAGCGCCCCTAATGGATATGGAAGAGGAGGGCTACTCTTTCCAGAAAGGTTATAGAGAAAAGGGGATTTTGGGTTCGGGATACCTCAACCCCCCGAGAGGTATTAGAGAACTCAAAAGGAAAGGGGCTGCTAAGACTTGGGCGCAGCTATCCCAATTCCCTTTAGGAAGTTGGTGAAGGGGCCGAAGAAATCTACTTTCTAAAGGTTCGAAAAATCCTCCCCTTGAACCATCGAGATTTGATCCTCTCGAGGAGGAACTGGGAGAGGCCTCTCCAATTAGGCCTGGTGATACCCGGTCCAGGCCCAATCCTCAGAAAAGATAACAGGGCCCTTGCCCAATCCTCAGAAAGGATAACAGGGCCCGCACCTATCGTGACATCAGCTACTGTGGAAGTATCTGGGGGCGGACCCCAAGGATGGACCATCTGGAGATTTGAAGAGAGCAATATAAATAGTGCCCCGTGGCACTATTCTAGGTTACTACACTCTATTGATTCTACTTAGTCAATACCCATTTTCTCTCCAAGGTCTTCATCATCACGCTGGAGGTTCTACCCTCGGGTACCCCCGGGGCGTTGTCTTGCAGGAACAGGTAGGCAGGAGTCGAAAATGACCTCTTCGGGCCACCAGGCAGGGAGCATCAAGTTGGGCACGCCTAATGAGACACGATTTACGCTTCCAAAATACACTCAGATGCCGCCCAGAGGTCGGCCAGCGCGAAGAGGAGCGAGGGCGTCCTCGCCTGTAACCACCCAGTCCGGAGGCATGAGGGCTGGGGTGGTCGAGAACGACCTCACGTTGCAATTGATGAGGGACCGGACGCGTAAGGGGAAGGGGGCTTGTGCGTCTGGAGCTTGAGGCCGCTGAAGAGGAAGAGAGGTACTGTCAAGTTCAGCTTATTTTCAGCTTAACTGCGCTGAACTGCACAGAAGTTAGCTAAAATTAGCTGAAATTAGCTGAAGCAAGCTGCAGTTAGCTGAAACACGCTGCAATTAGCTGAAGCACGCTGCAGTTTGCTGAAATTTGTTGAAGTTCGCTGAAATAAGTTTAAAACTTTTTTATTTTAAATCTTATGAATTTTAGCACATAACTAAAAGTTTATTAACTTTTTTTTATTTTTCTCCTTTCTTTTTTTAAATGTACTACATATTTTAATTTTTTTTTAAATCTGAAAACATATATATTTTCCCTTTAATAAAATTCATCCGAATCATTCTAAGATCTCATGTATCAGGTACAAGAGCAAGAAAAGATGTACCAGAGTTTAGACATGCACCACCAAGATGAAGCACGCTGCAATTTGCTGAAAAAAGATGAAGTTAGCTTAACTTAACTGCAAGGTGCAAAAAATAAGCTGAACTTGACAGGGCCGTAGGAGGAAAGTCAGGAAGAGCAGAAAAGAAGGGAGTTTGCAGAGACCCGCGAAGAACAGTACCGTCATTGGTTGGCGGCGAAGTAGGGATCAGGTTCGGAGGGGCAGCAGGCCACAGGGGGACCCTCAAACCCCTCGGCAGCAGGCGAGTAGGCTCCTTCTCCACCCGCCAGCGGGATAGGCGCGTTAGGGCCACCCCTTGTCTCAGAAACACCTAGCACAAGACTCCCACCTGGGTCAGAAGTCGCGGGGACCGGGGCGTTGCCTCCTTTGGCGGCAAATGTGGTCAGTAGAGGCTACCTATGACTCTGGCGCAGGGAAATCCCAGACCTCCCCCGGTGGTAATCGAGGCGGAACGGTTCGCGGGGCGTACGGGTCAGCAGTACTTCCGGATCCCAATTTC
The DNA here is from genome assembly GCA_948330725.1 of Sherardia arvensis. Classification (NCBI taxonomy): domain Eukaryota; kingdom Viridiplantae; phylum Streptophyta; class Magnoliopsida; order Gentianales; family Rubiaceae; genus Sherardia; species Sherardia arvensis. The sequence goes on along the minus strand of OX415236.1, from coordinate 35,903,770 downwards.
GGCCCAGGGGTTAGACATGGAGGTGAAGGTTGGAGAGAAGTAGTAGAAGTCCCCGGGTACGGACCATAACCGGGGGTACAGCAGGCCGGATATCATGGATATCAGGGATATCAAACCTATCCCCCGGCCTCACCAGGAGGATGCGCAGAAGCTCGCCCAGGAGGTTATTACGGTCACCCTCACGGAGGTCAGGGGGGCTGGGCCCCGGTAGGTGGAAGGCAAGGGCCCGTGTGGATGACATGCCAAATGTTAGGAGGGGGCACGCTATTCTCCCCCAGCACCAACCACAAGAGGCTACGGAATGTACCCAGTAATTATAGATAGGGCACCGGGGGCCCCCAGATTCGGTAGAAGAGAGGCTGGATAGATTGATCGGGAGAAATGAAGGAAGGCCCACCTCGCTTTGGATAGGGTACATCAGCACTTACCCCTGGCCCCCGGGGACAATGGTTCCAGAAGGAGTGCCCACCTATCACGGCGAGATGAACCCGGAGGAGTTTGTCCGAACCTACCAAAATGTCATGGGGACGTGAGACATCCAGGAGGAGCTCCAGTGCAAGTTGGTTAGCTCGTACTTGCGTGGTAGCTGCCTGTCATGATTCGAGTATCATCTCCCGGAAAGCTTCAGAAACTACTATGATTTTTCAATGGCGATGATGCACTGGTATCAAGCCAAGCGTAAGAAGTACCTGCCCTAGCCAAGGTAGCTCCTAGTAGGCAGGTGGCAGTGGAAAATTTTCGGAAATATCACCAGAGGTATATGGATGATTCCATGAAGGTAGTAGACAGGGAAATGCAGGTGAAGGCCTGATCACTGGGTTCATAGCAGGCCTGAGGGACGATGTGTAATGGGAATAGTTGGTGACGGATATCCCGACCACCTTCCATAAGTTGGATTTTGAGGTGGAGATGCACTGCTCGCTGTTGGAGGGGAGTAAGAAGAGAAAGAAGGAAGAGTACTTTGAGGATAGAAGTAGTGGAAGGGGGGACAAAGGTTGGACGACCGAGCCAGCTAGAAAAGATGTGCCACCGGCGCCCCCAAGGCCGAGGGCTGACCTTCCCCGGGCGGAGACCTATACCCCCCTAACCAAGACTCGAGCGGAGATCCTCACCATTCTCGGGAATCTGTTTCAGGACCCGGCACCGATCCCCGGAAACCTGACGCCTGTCAATGCAGGTAAATACTGTGCATTTCACAAGTCTAACAGCCAAGGGTGCCGAAGCCCGAGGGCCGAGATTGAAAGGTTGATTTAGCGGGGCCAATTAAGGGATTGTGTGACGAAGGAGGCACATCGTCCGGGAGCGGGACAACAAGCTGGAGTCGGTCGAAAGAGGAACTGGAGGAACATGCCTCAGAATGACAATCCGAGAGCACCCGCTGGGGCAGGAGGTCAGGCTGAAGTTGCAGCACTTATAATGGCCCCGGAGCCTGTCAATCAGGCTCCCTGGATGATCAACGTGATACATGGGGTGGTAGGAGATGGACCTCACTCTCACGCGGCAGCGAAGGCTAAGAGCAGATATGTCCCAGTGGGAGAAGACAAGGGGAAGAGGTTTCGCCCACAGAGATCATTACGTTCTCCGATGAAGATCCGGTACCAAATCAGACGCCCTATGCTGACCCGATGGTGGTCACTGTCGAGGTAGAAGGGTTTACCGTCAAGAGGCTCTTTATACAGAGCTTATTTCTTTTCGAACTAAATTAAACTAATTTAAATAAAATAACAATATTTACATATTTAAACATGGTTAATTTAATTAGCCATGTGTAGCCTAAGTTCCATTTAGAATCTTATGATAAATTCCTCCTATTAAGGGTTAAAAATTCTTTAATTTTTTCCTATATACATTGAAACACCGATTTTAAATATCATGTCATTTATTTTAATTTTATTATTTTTATGCACATTTATCAATATGCACTTCCACGCTACTTTTCAATGTTGAAAATTCCTATCTAGCTAGTGTCATGTTCAATGTTGGCTTCGACCTGGAGTACTAAATGAAAGTCAGTTCTTACCTTGTCCTTGACTTATCATATTCGAATTCAAAATTTATTCGGATATATACTTTTACCGAGTTCATTTTTTTCAACATATCTTATAGTTTTTATGCTAATTAAAATATTTTGTTGTTTTTTAAGAGTAATCTACAGAAGCAAATGATTGGATGATAGTTCGATGCTATTTGAAGCGAAGTCCAAGATGATATGAAGTATCAAATGGCTGGCAAAGATGCAGAATATATTTGAAACATTAATTAAGTTGTTCCCGAGTATAAACAAGAAACCACTTAGGTAATCTTTCTTTCTTTCTTGGCTTTAACATTATAAGGATAAGGAGAAAACATTTTGAACATCTATTGACTAATGATTTGGGTTTGGTGATATCAGGCCCAGGCCCAACTACCCCATGGCAGTTTGGGCTTGGCCCATGATGAGGTAAGCTAATATGGAAGTACCCGGGACAGCTCAACTCGGACAAGGACAGATACGCTAAACAACATAGAAAGCATGGACCACGATAGGAGCAGGTATCACTGTATAAATAGTGCTCCTCAGCACTATTCCAAGTAAGTATTCTCTCATTATTCAAGTGATTACCCCTTTTCTCTCCCGGATCCATCTTTCATCATCACACCGGAGGGTCTACCCTCGGGTACCTCCCGGGGCTCTGTCTTGCAGGGCCAGGTTGTCGGATCAGGGATTAGGGAACTACTCGGACCAACCAGGCAGGCAGCATCAAGTTGGCACGCCCGGTGGGACACGATTCTGTGTTCACAAAAGCATTAAGATGCCGCCTCGAGGTCGTCCGCCGCGAAGAGGTAGAGGAGGAAGAAGACCGGAAGCAGTAGAGGAGGACCTTACTTTGCGTCAAATGAGGGATCGAGCACGCAAGGGGAAGGCTCCGGTGCATTCGGATCCAGACGTCTCTGAAGGAGAGTCAGAGCCGGAAGGAGAAAGGGAACCGGGAATGACGCAGGATGATCGCGACAGAAGGGAGTTTGCTGCCACCCAGGAGGAGGAGTACCGTCGTTGGCTGGCGGCGAAGCAAGGATCAGGATCGGGAACGAAACCGACTGAAGAACAGTCGAATCCTCCGGTGTCTGAGGTCCGGGTACCCCCGGTTCAGCCCGGTTCAGGATCTAACCCGACCCCGATGGGACCTCCTGCAGGTTTACCTCCATTGGCTGCGGAGGTGGTCAGCCGAGAACCCCCTGCCGTTCACGGGCAGGAGAGTCTTCGGCCTCCGGTGGTGATAGACTTGGAAAGGCAGGCTGGGAGTGTAGGGCAACTGGCCGGAATGGTGCCAGGATATGGCCAAGGCGGGGGCTATCCCGGTTACGGAGCTCCAGAACACGGGATGATTCAACACGGATATCAAGGGTACCCCCCGGCACCAGGAGGGTACTACGCCCAACCCCCTGGAGCCTCGGGGGGCTGGGCCCCCGGGATACAAGGACCGGTGTGGATGCAGAGCCAAGCACCGATGGCCGGATACGCCATGGCTCAGCCGGCCCCAGTCGCGGGAACCTATGGCACATACCCGGTGGTGGTAGATCGGGCCCCGGCGGCTCTAAACTCGGTAGAGGAGAGATTGAATCGGTTGATAGGAAGGAATGGAGGAAGGCCTACCTCCCCCTGGATAGGTTACATCAGCACTTTCCCTTGGCCGATGGGAATGAGAGTCCCGGAGGGGGTGCCGACCTACAGTGGGGAGACTGATCCAGAGGAATTTGTCAGGACGTATCATAATGTCATGGGAACACGTGACATTCGGGAGGAGCTGATGTGCAAGCTGGTGAGCTCGTATTTGAGGGGAAGTTGTTTGTCATGGTTCGAGGCACAACCCTCGGAAAGTTTTAGAAATTACTATGACTTTTCCAGAGCTCTGATGCACAGATATGAGACCAAAAGGAAGAAGTACCTCCCTTTGGCCGAGGTGGCTTATAGTCGGCAGTCGGCAAAGGAGGAAGTTCGGGGTTTTCACAGGAGGTACATGGATGATTCTATGAAGGTGATCGACAGAGACGCTCAGGTGAAGGCCCTGATAGCAGGGTTCATTGCAGGGCTGAGAGATGAGGTGCTATGGGCAAAACTCATGGAGAATATCCCGACCACTTTTCATCAGCTGGATCTTGAGGTGGAGATGTATTGTTCGCTTCTGGAAGGGAGCAAGAAGAGGAAGGAAGAAGGGTACTTCGAGGACAAGGGGATGGGAAAAGGTGACAGGGCTCGGGTTGCTGATCCTGCCAGGAGGGAAGCGGGCCCGGCTCCGGTGAGGCCGAGGGTAGACCCCCCTCGGGCTGAAACGTTTACTCCCCTGACAAAAACCCGGTCGGAGATCCTGACAATTCATCGAAACCTGTTTCAAGACCCGGCCCCCATACTGGGAAACCCTACTCCAGCGAATGCGGCTAAATATTGTGCTTTACACAAGTCTAACGGACACACAACAGATGGTTGCCGAAGCTTAAGGGTGGAGATTGAGAAGTTGATCGAGAGAGGGCAGTTAAGAGACTGTGTGAGCCAGGAGAACCAGCGTCCGGCGGCAGGGCAGCAGGCCGGAGCGGGGAGGAAGAGGAATTGGAGGAACAGGCCGCGGAATGATAACCAGCGAGGAGCTCCAGCACCGGCTGCCCAGCCGGGTGCAGCGGCTCTGGTCATGGCCCCGGAACCAGTCAACCAGGTCCCTCCCCAGATGATAAACGTCATACATGGCGAAGTAGGGGGTGGGCCCCAGTCTCACGCAGCGGCTAAGGCCCGGAGCCGGTATGTGCCGGCTGACGAGGACAGGGGGAAGAGACTGCGCCCTACCGAGGCCATCACCTTCTCGGATGAGGATCCGGTGCCCAGTCTGATGCCCCATACGGATCCGATGGTGATCACAGCGGAGATAGAGGGGTTTACGGTCAAGCGAGTGTTCATTGATGACGGAAGCAGTGTAGAAATCATGTTCGCCTCTTGCTTCGACCAGCTGGGAATAGGCCGCCATAACCTTCGCCCGAGCACCTCTCCCTTGTCAGGGTTTACCGGCCGCACAGAGCATCCCTTGGGGGTGGTGTCCTTAACAGTAACAGTGGTCGATGACTCGGACAGGAGCAAGAGGACATCGGTCCGGTGCAATTTCGCGGTTATAGACGCTCAGTCTCCATACAACATCATCATCGGACGGCCGTGGATGGCTCAGGCCAGGGCCATTTGCTCGACGTACCATTTGACCATGAAGTTCCCAACTGGTCAGGGGGTGGCGACGGTTCGAGGAAGCCAGTCCACGGCCAGGAGTTGCATGCTCACAGCCCTTCAGGAGGCTAGGAAGGCCCCGGTTGGAGCAGTGCAGGGAGAAGTAGGTCCGGGGGATGTAGAAGATATGCAGGTGGGGAGTCGAGGCATGATTAAGGTCGGGAGAAAAATGCCGACCGATGTGAAGGAAGAGTTACGATCCTTGCTTTCAAAATATGAAGATGTGTTTGCATGGGAAGAGAAAGACTTCACAGGCGTACCTCCGGAGTTAGCTCTCCACAAGCTGAATGTATACCCTGAGTTAAAGCCGATCCGACAGAAGAAGAGGGCCCTAGCTGGGGATAGGGCCGAGGTGGTGAAACAGGAGGTGTTGAAGTTGCTGGAAGCCGGGGTAGTAGAGGAGATTATATACCCGGAATGGTTGGCTAACCCGGTGTTAGTAAAGAAGCATAATGGGTCCTGGAGAATGTGTATCGATTTCACGGATCTTAACAAGTGTTGCCCGAAAGACAGTTACCCTCTTCCCCCGGTCGACCGGTTGGTGGAAGCCATCACCGGGTATGAGGCTCTGGCTTTCTTCGATGCATACCGGGGCTATCACCAGATTCAAATGGCGGGAGAAAACAAGCCGAAAACAGCTTTTATCACAGATTTCAGAACCTATTGCTACAGGCGGATGCCGTTCGGCTTGAAGAACGCAGGGGCGACGTACCAGCGGATGGCAGACTCGATATTTCGAAATCAGTTGGGCCGAAGCATGGAGCTATACGTTGACGACATGGTGGTAAAGAGCCGAAGCTACCCCAGTTTCCTAGAAGACTTGGAAGAAATGTTTGGCATTCTAAGGAAGGTCAACCTGAAGTTAAACCCCGAGAAGAGTGTGGTAGGAGTAGCGGCCGGGAAGTTCCTCGGATACATGGTGTCTAGCCGGGGGATTGACGTCAATCCGGAGAAGGTGGAGGCAATAAGCCGGATGCAGTTGCCAAAGAACGTAAAGGAAGTGCAAAAACTGATGGGTTCCCTGGCAGCCTTGAGCCGATTTCTGTCGAAAGGTGCTGAGAGACAACTTCCTTTTTTCAACATATTAAGGAAGGCAAAGAAGTTCGAATGGACGGAGGAGTGTGAGAAGGCGTTCGGGGATCTGAAGGAACACTTGAGCCGGCTCCCGACCCTCTCGAAGCCAAAAGAGGGGGAGGATCTGCTCCTATACTTGTCCGCATCCGCATCGGCTGTCAGTGCGGTTTTGGTCCGGGAAGAAGACGGGAGGCAGTGTCCGGTATACTTCGTCAGTCGGGCATTACAGGGCCCGGAAACTCGGTACACAAGTTTGGAACAGCTGGTGTTGGCGCTGGTTTACGCCTCGAAGCGACTGCGCCCATATTTCCAGGCTCATCCGGTTGTGGTTCTGACCAATCACCCCCTGAAGCAGGTGATGCTTAAGCCAGAGGCATCGGGGCGTCTGATGAAGTGGGCCATAGAGTTGGGTGAACATGAGATAACATATCAGCCGAGGAAAGCCATCAAGGGCCAGGCAATGGCGGATTTCCTGACAGAGATGGCCGGGTCAGATACGGGCGCCGAGAAGGTGCCTGAGGTAGGCCCGGGATGGACGCTGCACGTCGACGGGTCAGCGCATGCGGGAGGCAGTGGAGCCGGGGTATTGTTAACATCCCCGGGAGAAGAGGAGTACCACTATGCGCTGCACTTTGATTTTAAAACCACAAATAATGAGGCAGAATATGAGGCGTTAGTGGCAGGACTCAAACTGGCTCGGGAATTGAACATAGGAAAGATCCGGGCCTTCAGCGACTCTCAGATTGTAGTTCAGCAGGTGTATGGGGAATACGAAGCAAAGGAGAGAAGTTTGCAGAGGTACTTGGAGCTGGTCCGGTCCATGATCCGGCAGTTCGATAGTTTTAGCCTGGAGCAGGTGCCGAGAGAACAGAATGAAAAGGCCGACGCGTTGAGTAAGTTGGCATCTTCGAAATTAAAGCCAGGGCAGAAAGCACCTCTCAGAAGGGAGACACTGGAGAGGAGAAGTTATGAACAGGGTGATGAGATCCTGGCAGTGGAAGTGGTGCCAGATAACTCTTGGATGGCCCCGATCCGAGCGTACCTCCTGATAGGAGCAGTCCCGGCCGACCGAGTGATGGCCAGGAAAATCCGGGTCAAGGCTCCGAAGTATACACTACAGGAAGGGGCGCTATACAAAAGAGGCTATCTCCAGCCATTGCTGAAATGTGTGGAGCAGCAAGAGGGCAAGTACTTGGTCCGGGAGGTTCACGAAGGCCCGAATGGTAGTCATCAAGGGGCCAGAACTGTGGCTCGGAAGATTTTACGGCTGGGGTTCTATTGGCCTACCATGTTTGAAGACTCGCAGGATAGGGTCCGGTCATGCCTTCAGTGCCAGAAGTTCGCACCGCTAGTGCATATACCCAGGGAAGAGATGATGGGGATAACAGGTGCCTGGCCTTTCAGCAGATGGGGACTGGATCTGGTCGGACCTTTCCCTACCGCTCCCGGGAGCTTGAAGTACCTGATTGTGGCTATCGATTACTTCACCAAGTGGGTGGAAGCCGAGCCCCTGACTAACATCCGGGGGTCTACCTGCGTGAAGTTTTGTTGGAGGAACATTGTATGCAGGTTCGGAGTTCCGAGGGTCATAGTAACTGACAATGGAGTGCAGTTTGAGAATGATCCTTTCAAGTCCTGGTGTGTGAAATATGGGATAAGCCAGAAGCTGACGTCAGTTTATCATCCGCAAGCAAACGGCCAGGTGGAGGTGACGAACCGGACAATTGTGAATGGGATCAAGGCCCGGCTACATGGAGCAAAGGGTAACTGGGTGCATGAGCTCCCGAGTGTTTTGTGGGCTCATTGGACTACGGAAAGTTCGGCAACCGGAGAATCCCCCTACAGTCTGACGTATGGATCTGAGGCAGTAATCCCGGCTGAGATTGGCATCCCCAGTCTTCGGACAGCCGAGCCGGCCTCTGAAGAAAAGAACGAAGAAGAAATCAGAACAAATATGGACCTGCTGGAGGAAAGAAGAGAGAGGGCGGCCTTGCACGAGGCTAAGGTGAAGGAGAAAGTTAAGAAGTATCACGACAGGAGAGTAAGGAAGGAGCAGTTCAAGGTAGGAGACAGAGTTATGAGAAGAAACGACAAGAGTCACCGGGAGCCGGAGGGCAAGCTGGCACCCAACTGGGAAGGACCGTACCGGGTGATAGAAGCCCACCCGGGCGGGAGTTATGTGCTGGAAGATTCAGCGGGGAAGGGAGTCCCCCGAAGGTGGAACATAGCAAACCTCAGGCGGTTCTATGGATAGTCTCTGGCACCTGTTGCCTAGATAGAATAGCCTCTGGCACTTGATGCCTAGGTAGAATAGCCTCTGGCACTAGATGCCTAGGTAGGATAGAGTCCCGGTGGCAGGAGCCCGGGGCAGGAACCTAGAGGTCGGATAACCGAAGGGTAGGAAAGAGGACACCCTGGGAGCAGGGATTTTTGTAAAGAAAAAGGGGGGCTTATCCCCTTGTGTCCGGTTTTTAAATGAAAGAATGAATGTGCGCATTGGAATTTTAAAATTGAAAGATATGTCATAAACTGAAAATTTTTATACATGTCCGAAATAAAAGGAAATAGAAGGGTTACAACTGTCTACAGGTCCGGGCCGCTACAGGCTCAGAAGATTTATACAATAGAAAACTACCCTATTCGAGAGCCCGGGAGGAAGACGCCTCGCCGGGAGGAATTCTCCTGGTCTCGCGACGACTCCTCTGGACAGCCATCTCCAGCATTCGCTGCTCTTCGTCCGAAGTGTGAGGAACGTCCGAGCTATCATTAGGAGTGCCACCTGTCCTTGTCGCCGGGTTAGGCGTTCGTTGTCTGCTTTGGGCAGGGACCCTGTTAGTAGTAGCCGGACCCCCGATTCGGACAGGGGTTTGCCTTGGAGCTCTCGGCCTGGTCAATACATCCTCGGTCCCAGTGACTTTCTTTTTGCCCTTCTTGTCATTCCGGGGCGGGCGCGAATCGCCGCGAGGTGGAGGATCGGCCCCCTGAGCAGGATCGGAAGCCCTTCCTTGACCAGGGTATCGGGCACGGAATCGGGCTGCGACCGCCCGGAGCCGCGCCAAGCGCCGCTCTGAAGCTTCCAAGTCCAGAAGTTGAGGAGCATGCTCATATCTTTCGTAGGCCAGGTCGACTTCGTCCGGAGGAGGAATGCGCGATAAGGACTCGGGAAGGATTTTTCGACTCAATATGTTTTTCCTCCAACCCTTAGCTGCCTGGTAGGCAGATGCCCAGCTGCCCGATGTCCGATAAGAACTTTCCATCCAGGCGATGAGATCGTCGACGGCCCGAGGGACGTCAGTTAGTACGGGTATGTCGACCTCTCCCTGGCGGAGGCCCAGCAGGTGGTAAGAAAGATGAACTATTACCAGCTCCTGCTGCAGAGTCCGATTCCTAGTGGCCAGTCTCTCGTTCTCGGTTTCCAGCGTGGTGACTTGCCTACGGAGCTCGGTTGTGCTCTGCATTCGCATACACTTGTTGTAGTACAGGATGACATCATGCCACACCTCGTCCAGTTCTTTTTGGATCCGGACCTGGAAATTGTGGTGTTGGGCCTCCCGCTCCGTCATAACTTGGTCGAATTCCAGAACTCGGCCGATATTCTCGAAGGCCATCCGGTAGCACTTCGGCAGAGACCCGAAATCCTCCTGGATCTGAAGAAGACATGTGAGCAGGCAATCAGGATCAGGGAACTCCGATATCAACGACCCGAGCCCACCATCGGATAACAGATCCATTAGCCCCGGACATCCAGTCCGAGTCTGACCCGGGGAAGGAGGTTTAAGAGGTAGCCCCTAATCACGATGAAACCAGAGTTAAAACGTTTTTTTAAAAAAAGGGGGGGGAGAGAGAAAAGATAGGGAAACAGCTAAAAAGAGACGAACAGTAAGTGGGAAGAAGAACTTTTCATTGATAATCCGGAGAACCGGGCAGTGGGGTACAAGAAGTAAATAAAATAGAAAAGAGAAAAAGCCTAACGAACATTGTGGGAGTCGCCCTTCCCTCCATCGTCGCTGTCTTCATCCTCGGATCCGAACACTAGCTCGGGGGAGGGAGGCGGATTGGCAACGTTGTTACCAGCAGCACCGGGCCCAGGAGAGGGAGAATCGCCACCCTCGATGTCCTTCGGATCAAAGAGGCCCCGGTAGAGGTCATACATGGTACAGTATGGGGTAAAGTTGTCATCCTCAGGAAGGTCAGATCCGGATGGGGGAGCTGGGGGCAAAGTCCCGGGTAGCCGGACGACATCCGAGGACCAGCTCCGGACATCCTCGGCGGACATGCGATTCTTCTGCAAGGCCTCCCAAAGTGCCGGAGATAAGCCCCTCACCCCTCCTTTCTGCAGCACGGTGAGCAAGTGAAGCTGCTGAGCTTCGGAGTTAGGATTAAACCACTGCTTCTTAAAAGTCTCCCGGATCTGGGGAGGAAACCAGCCTCGGATCTCCATGTATGTGTTGTGGCATTGGTGGGAGCTGGCAGCTAGATTGAGCTCGGTCAGACGGCGAGATAGGGTCCCGCTAGCCAGAACTTTGTCCACAACAGCCTCGGCAAAGTTCAGTTGATCCTGGTAGCCGGATTCCTTGGCCGCAGCCAGCTCCCCCTCCAGCTGGCTTATCTTCCCCCGGAGTTTGGCCGACTCTTCCCTCTCGGCCCGGATCTGCTCATCTTTCCTCTCCAACTGACGAGAGAGGAAGGAAGACAGGGCGGTTTGAAACTCCGAAGAGTTAGCAAATTCCGAGCTCAGCTGCTGGACCTACGAGGGAGAAGGTTCTCTTAAAAACATAAGCTTAAGTATGGATAAGAGCGGGGAAACCGGGAAAGAAAGTTACCTGTTGATCAGAAGGGGTAACAGGGGGTTTGCTGATAGCAGTCGGCTCCGAGGTCAGGGAAAGAGACCTGCCATCCCGCGCCTTCTTGGCGTCCTTGCTTAGGGCTTCCCCGGACTTCCGTTTGTTTAGATATGATGGAGGAATCGGAATGACGGGGGCAGAAAGGGTGGTATACTTGGCAGCAGGAGACCTTGTGTCGGCCGAAGTTGTGGGGCGGAATACAAACCGTCCGCGGCCGGAAGACCCACCCTCCCGGTGAGAATCCGTTTGTGCTCCCGAGAAGGGTAGAGAAGGGTCAAGAGGACAAGACCCGGCAGGGGTTAGTTGGAGGTCATGAAGATTTGGAGTGGGGATGATGGCAGGAGTCACCTCTGGGGCATCCTCATGCACGGGAGAGTCGATCTCCACCACTTCGGGGATCGGACTGTTGACCTCCTTGTTAACGGATGGCGACGGTTCGGTAGTCTGGACAGGGATTTCAGTATTGATGGGAGGAGGGGTAACCACAGGAGTCTTTGGTTTCGGACCATGCTGCCTGCCACTGGTAGATTCAGCCGTTTCAGTCCCGGCTTTCTTGGCCTTCTTCTTCTCCGGGATAGGGGCAGCGGGGTCGTGAGCAACAGCGGGAGCTGTGACAACAAAGAATAAGAGAGGATTGCAAAAAAGCAGAAATAAACAAAAATGGCATAAAGTACTGAATCCGAACCTTGCAGAGGCCAGGTCATAGCCCATCGGCTAACCTGGAAGACATCAGCCGGATATATCTCATCCGGGAAGAGGTAGATAGAATTGGTCGCTAGCCAATACTGCTCTAGATTCAGGGGCTTTGTGGACAGAAGGGTATGGTTCGCCCGGTGCTTGTCCGGCAAGAAGGCCTCCCGGACATTCGCGACTATCTGCTTGTTCCATTTGGGACCGGCATATAGCGTCGGATTCACCTTGGTGTACCCCTTCTGCTGCCAACCCTTGCAGGAGTCTTTCTTGCCCACTATGAAGTCCTGAACTCCAGGCCGGGCCTGCACAGTGCATATCTCCTCCTTGCCAGGGCACCGGATCATGAGATAGAAAGATTTCCAGAGGTTGAAGCAGGGAGTCACATCAAACCTCCGGCATTGTACCAGGAATCCCATCATCACTGCCACCACATTGGGATGAACTTGGGCCGGGGACACCTCGTACACCTCCATAAACCTGGAGTACAGCCGGGGGACGGGTAGGCTCAGACCCCACATTAAATGAATCCGGGGGATGCAAAAGATATTCTTGATCGATTCGTCCGAAGAGACCGCCACGAGTTGGGCGTCGACTGGTAATGGTATGCCCATACCACTAAGGCACTTTTTCGTCCACTCGTCGGCTGAAAGGGAATGCGCCCGGGCAGTCCAGAACCCTCTGCTCGGCGTTCTTGGACCTCCTGAACCTGGGACCGGAAGGGTGCACAGATCGGGACAAGTACACCGGCTTGAGAGGAGAGGGCGGCCTCTGACCCGCGGGGAGAGGAGGAGAGCTTTCGCGGGAAGTACTGGCCAAAGTATAGGCGGTCGGAGACTGATCTTGGGCATCGTTGCCGGAATTGTTGTTTGCAGCAGTTGAAGACATAGCTAACGGAGGAAAGAGGATTGGGGAAGAAAATTCGAGATCTAGAAGCGAAGAGAGTATTTGAAATTCGAAAGCGAGAAAACAAGGATAAAACTGATGCGAGAACGGAGGGGTTATTTATAGAGGATCGAAATAGGAAAACGAAAAAGCAATGATTAATGTTTTCGAAAAACGAGAAAGGAGCGCAGACGTTATTAAAGGGCGCTCGAGAATCGTGGCCACGTGCCACTCTTGTCGGGCAGGACAGAATTCGGGAAGCCACTCCTTCTCGCCCTCGGACAGGCGAAGCCTCCTTCCTCGGCCGAAAGGACCGGCTTCCGGGGGGCTAGTGGTGATATCAGGCCCAGGCCCAACTACCCCATGGCAGTTTGGGCTTGGCCCATGATGAGGTAAGCTAATATGGAAGTACCCGGGACAGCTCAACTCGGACAAGGACAGATACGCTAAACAACATAGAAAGCATGGACCACGATAGGAGCAGGTATCATTGTATAAATAGTGCTCCTCAGCACTATTCCAAGTAAGTATTCTCTCATTATTCAAGTGATTACCCCTTTTCTCTCCCGGATCCATCTTTCATCATCACACCGGAGGGTTTACCCTCGGGTACCTCCCGGGGCTCTGTCTTGCAGGGTCAGGTTGTCGGATCAGGGATTAGGGAACTACTCGGACCAATCAGGCAGGCAGCATCAGGGTTGTGTTGACGGAGAATTTGTAAATATATTCTTTATCTTACAGTCTAGTTATAGAGAGACCCTATTAAAAAGTCAAGCTGGATAAAATGATATTCAAATAATCAAACAATTTAAGATGCTGAATAAATCAAAGAGTTGAAGCCAATTGCCTCTCATTTGAAAAGTTATAATCTAATTTGACACAAATAATAGCTAATCAATCAATAAGGATCCATTATAACCTTAATAGAAAAATGGCGAACACAAACTATAATTCTAATAGCAAATAAATGCATACAAACATCTTATCCTTAATTCATACAATTAAATGTCGATGACAACAACACCACCAACAAGCATGATAAATCAAGGTTTAGGAAGTGCTTGTAATTTGCAACATCCTAATATCTTGCAAATGGCGAGAAGCACCGATGCAATGGTCTAGAAACATGATAGATCAAGGACGAATAAGTGCTTGTGATTTGTAAGCACCATAATCAGTTGAATAATTCTCCCAATCCGAGCACTTTAACTTTTATTAAACGTTCGGCGCATTTGCACTGAAAGCTAACCTAATATAAATAATGTGAAATGCACTACAAACTAATGTTTCACATTGTAAATTACATGACACCCCACTAGATCCAAACTACCTACACTTGTGCCAATCTGCGTGCGGTGCCGGTCCTAAGAATATTGGAGCCCCAAAATTTAAATATAATTTTTTTTCTAAATAAAATTAAATCTATTTATACTCATTATGTTTTGAGTTGAACTATAAAATAAGTAAAAATAAGCTTTCAAGATTTGAATGTTCACAATTCTGAAAATAACATCAATAAGAATATTAAAGATAACAAGATTTCTAAATTTATATGCCAATATATTTCTAAAAATGAGGCCTATTGTTTCTTTAAAAAATAGGTCTCAATCACATGCTTAACTTGCTTCCTACTCGGGCCGGCTCCTGCGTGGTCGGTCCTTCATTAGTTTGGATTTCACATTAGTCAACACATTGACAACTTGGGTAATATCACATCTTTCTCCAGGAGATTCTTTTACGCAACACAAAGCAATTTGCATTATGGAAGATAGACACTCTAACAGGTACTCTTCTTTTCCATCCCGGAACAAGCTTGGGTCAACAACATGATTTAATGCATCAGGTTCGAGTGTAGCATTATAAATCATGTCTTTCAAGTTGAAGTTTTCGTTGAATCTTTCATCAGTAGGCCTAAGCCTAATAAAAACTTCCATCAACATGATTCTAAAACTATAAACATCGCATTTCGTCGATACCAAGCCTTCAAATCCATATTCTACAGAGAATGAAGTATTTAGTTTCATAACATAATATATATATATATACATAACATGATTACTTTTTTTAAAGTATAAAAAATATTTTTTTAGATTACCTGGAGCTACGTAGCCGAATGTCGCAATTGTTTTAGTGTGAATACAACTATCATCCGAGCTCAACATTTTGGTGATCCCAAAGTCACTTACATGGGCGACCATATCTTGGTCAAGCAAGACATTGCTGGGTTTCATATCGCAATGAACAATTGGTGTTGAATAACCAACATGTAGATATTGCAACGCCGTTGCGACATCGATCATGATGCTCAATCTTTGGTCTATATCAAGAATTTGATTCTCCGAGTAAAGACACTGGTCGAGACTTCCATTTGGCATGAACTCAAGCACCAAAGCCTTGAAATCAGGAGCAGAGCAACTGCTGATGACCTTGTTGAGATTTCGATGTCGGATGTTTCGAAGCACTTCACACTCAACATCAAAACTCTTGAATGCCTTTTCTGAATCAGAATTAAACACTTTTATTGCAACCTTTCTCCCATCTTTAAGCGTACCAAGATACACAGATCCAAATGCGCCTTTACCGAGTAGATATTCCTCGCGGTACCCGTCAGTTGCTTGTTGAAGGTCAAAGTATGAAACTCTTTCTTGCTCTCCTAGCAACGGCAAACCATCTCTAGTAGAACTAGCCCTCTTCTTTCGGTATCTCATATACACTAGTAGCAAGGCCATGATACCCAAAACTGCAGTTATCCCCACACAGATGGATATTATCCTAATTAAAAGGTGATGATTCCTCCTTGAGCGTATTTTTGGGCATGAGGGAACATGAAACTTTGGAGGTCCACATAAGTCATCGTTAGACAAGAAAGATTGAGAGGTGAAGTTCTCAAATGGACCTTTACTTGGAATCGGACCACTCAAATTATTGAAAGAGACGTCCAGAGACTTAAGGTATTGAAACTTTTCGAGGGATGAAGGAATCAAACCAGAGAGATGGTTATGTGATAGATTTAGAGTTTCTAAACTTAGCATGCCTTTTATTTCTGGAATTGATCCTTGAAAATGATTGAATGCTAAAGATAGATAACTCAAACTTTCCAAAGCTCCAATTGTGCTAGGAATTGTACTTGAAAAGTTATTCACTGAAAAATCTAATTCTATCACAGATTTGAAATTTCCAACAAGCGGAGACAGGGAACCAACCAAGTAGTTTGACGAGATGTTAAGAGACACTATATCCTTGAGGTTAAACAGGAAGTCAGGTAGGGTAGAAGTCAATCTGTTTGAATCCAGGTAGAGATTTCTCAAAGAAGTGACATTTCCTAAACAAGCTGGAATGGACTCTGAAATTTGATTTTGGCTTAGAGTTAAGGTCACCAAGTTTGGCAGGCCACACAACTTATTGAACATGGCTCTCTTTAATTGATTGTCCTTTAACTCTAAAGACTGAAGTGTATCTAAATTTTCAACGCTTTCTGGAATTGACCCTCTCAGTTGGTTGTTTGATAGATGTAACCATGTTAATCGACTACAATTTCCCAATCCTATTGGAATCTCTCCATTCATGCCACTATTAGCCGCGGCAAATCTCTCTAGGGAAGTCGAAAGGTTTCCGAATGATTTGGGAAGCTGACCATATAGTTGGGGATTGTAAGTAAATTGCAAAGATCTCAAACGATTACAACTTGTCAAGGAGGCCATGAAGGTTAGCTCAAGGGATGAACCATCGGTTGAAAAATAGTTATCTGCTAAATTTAAATACTCAAGGAGTCTAAGATCACCTAGTTCAATTGTTGTGAGTTTTGAACAGTTTGAGATATACTGAGGTAAAGTACCATCAAAGCTATTGTTAAAAAGATAAAGCTGTTCGAGATTGGGCAGCCCTTGGCACATGTCAGATGGAAGTTTTCCAGAGAGTTTGTTTTCTCCAAAACTTATAGCATTCAAAGTTGAGAGGTTAAAAATACTGTTTGGAATGTGACCAGATAACTTATTATGCCAGAAGTCAACAACTTGAAGATTATAGAGATTTGCGAGCTCTTTGGGTATTGCACCTGTCATATTCAAGTAAATTCACATTTCAAACTAAACACAAAATGATCACACACTTATAATACATGTAATCGATCGTAGAAACCATGACTATAATATATTACCTGAGATCTTGTTTTCTGAGACACGCAAACTTCTAAGCAGGGTCAAATTACCAATTTCTGGTGGAAATTCTCCTGAAAATAGACAAAAGAGTTGTTTAAAAGGAAGTCTAGATCGAAATCAGAAATTAGAATTTATACTGAGCTTCTACTTTTGACACTCAAACGTCCGTATAAACATAAACTGCATGACCGTTTTACCTTCCAGATTGTTGTTGGCAAGATAAAGTTCTTCTAGCATGATCAAGCTGCCAATTTCCTTTGGTATCAGACCATCGAATTTATTATCAGCCAAAGAAAGGTACTGAAGTTCAGAACATTTGCCTAAGCTCGGTGGTATTTGACCAGGAAATTGTTTGATTCAAGGCTAAAATATTGCAGCTTTTTATGAGGTTGGTTGCATATAGACATTGGAAGACTTCCAAAAATGTTATTATTCGTAAATGCAATAACTTCCAGTGACGATAGGTTGAAAAATCCATAAGGAATGGAACCTGAAATTTGGTTATATTCCAAAACCAATACCCTCAAATTAGGAAGATTACCAATACCTTGAGGGATACTTCCATTGAGAGAATTGAAAGAAAGCAGCAGCTGTTCAAGCTTGGTTAGATTCGAGATCGAATTCGGGATGGTCCCAGCGAGGGAATTGTTAAACAAAGACAAGTCTCGGAGACCATGCATTGAACCAATCCATGACGGAATTTCTCCCTCGAGATGGTTTGCCCCGAGTTGGAGGACCCTTAATCGCTTGAGTCGTGACAACTCGCTCGGCAACTCACCGTAGAATTCGTTAAAATTTAAGTTCAGAGAAACAAGAAGTGATAGGTTACCGAGTTGGGGAGGTATGGTGGAGGAAAGATTCATGAGAGAAAGGTCTAACGCAGTCACTCTTTGATGGCGTGAACTGCAAGTTACTCCGATCCACTCACAAACTGAGCCGCTGATTGACCAGTTGCTTGAAAGAATACTGGAGTTAACATGATCTCTGAAAGCAAGAAGAGCATGTTTATCGGTGGTGATGTTGTTAGTGATGGGTGCAAATCCCAATCCTAAGCAAGTTGGCAGTATAATGAATGACAAACAGAGAAAACTTGAGAGACGAAGCTGCATTTTCTCAGATAGCATGTGGTGTGTGTGTGTGTTCTTTTGACAGCACGTATATATAGAGCTTTGAATTCAATAAGTCAACCATGGAATTTGCTATTTAAACTTAATTCGGAGCTAAAATAATTTTCACCAGTGCCGCAGCGGAATTCGGAGCTAATTAATTAAAAGCTTAATAGAATGAAGAATGACAGCAAATGGTTGAGAATATATGCATGTGTTTCTAGAGTTGTTTCCGCAGGTATATATGCATGTGTTTGTCGTCCTACATAGTTACAAACTCTGAAAACTATATATTTTCCATGACATGTTTTGCGCGTTAACAGGATCGAAGCACTAGCTATCACCACAGTTAAACTTAGGTCCTGTTTAATACGCCATGATACGAGAATACTAAATAAAGCTGAACTAAAATTCTTTTAATTTTTTTAATAAAATATATTTATATTCAGAAATTTTGATTCCAAAAAAAACCATTGAACAATATTGAAATGAACTTAACCGAACAAAACTGAATTGAGGAAACAAATCACTGCATTGATATAATTAGCTAAATTTTATCAAATTATACTTCATCAGTATCGAACTTAACAAAATGATCATAGGTATTAAACGGAATCGAGCTGAGTACACTGAACTGGACTTTATTGAACTGAATTGATGAAAAAAAAATCAGTCTATTGACATAACCAAATCATATTTTATCAGCACCAAACTTAATAAATCGAGCCTAACTTGAGAAACTGAAACGAACATACTGAATTGAACTAAACCGGACTTAATTAAGATGGACTTACAAAACATGCATTGATATAATCAAATTAGCAAAATTCATGAAATCATATTTCATCAATTATAAATTTACAAATTGGACCTAGTTTTTAAAAAAAATAAAATTAAACCACACGGTGGTGGAGTGAAATATATGGGCTCACCACACCCTAAAGGTAACTATGTAGTACAATGATCTCCAAAAATGGAGGCAATTTGTAGGATTAGGAGGAGAATCTAAAAATATATCTATCTATGAGGCTCATCTATACCCTATTTGTATGATTACAGATAATTTCCTGAAAATATGAAATTACTAGATATTCTCTGCATCAATGGTGGTAACACCATACCAAAAGGCCGGTAATAGCCTATCATACCTAATACTAAAAAAGGTGATGGTTGTAGCCAGCAGCGCTTTCGGACAGTCCCAGTCTGACTTGTCGAATGCGTATTGACCACAGTACTGGATTGACATCCCAAAAATATGTTCACTCCCTAGAAAGTCTCAATCCTCGCTATATACTATCGTCATTTCTCTGCCGGTATAAGACTATCTCATTCCTCGCTATGATCAGGTCGGTAATAGCCTAAAGTTAGACAATCTCATTTCTCGCGGTGTGACTCCCTATGACAGTAAGAGACTTTCTAGTTTGTTCACACATTATCAGGACATCAGTATGCTGCCCATCCGCATCAAGCAGAGATGCCTAAAGACATTTCTACCTGTACCGACTACAAATCTGATTCAGACAGAGAGTCAAAAATTTCCCATGACTCAAATTTCTCCTATCTATCTATTGTATCAGATCAGAAACCAACATATTTCCAAATCAATGGACCGGTCAGAAAATACACTGGCAGACAACACACCAATCCAATACTCTATCAAAAAATCCATATCTAGCACATACCCCATTATTCATCTGAAACATTAATAAAGCTGATAATAAATAAAAGAAACAATAAAAAGAAGGATAACCCAATCTGCTGAGATTTCCGGCGAAGCCGATCTTCCCGGTGGACTCCGAGAGGCGCGTGGGCGCGCGTGGACGGCGCGTTACTTACACGCGCGGCTGTGTTGGCGCAAGGGGGGATTCCCACGCGTGTCCAGCGCATTTGACGGAGATCTCCCCAGTTTCTTACATCGTGGTGGCGCGTTGTCGATCTCAGCCCATCTAGCTTGACCGATCTTGTTCTGATTGATCTCCCCGTTCATAGAGTTACCTTCGTGAAGCTTCTCCGGCGAGAGGAGCTAGAGTTGCGGCTATTGTATGGTATGACGTCAATACCTCTGATCTGTAATGGGGCGCCGCCGCGACGATTCTAGATCGCCGGAGAATCACCGCCGACGGCAACAAACATGGAGAGAAAACATTAAGAAGAGGGATCCGATTTGGGACAAAATCATAATTTTTCCATGGTGTTCTTGGGTTTCCGGGTTCAGGGTTCGGAGGGGTGCTTGGATCTACTATGGGTTTGGGTGGGGGAGGTGATCCGCTCGGCGGCGAAGTCGCCGCCGGCGATCCCTCCCCGAGAAAGTTCAATAGAGTCGGGAGTGGGGGAGGGGGGATGTCGGTAGAGAGAGAAAAGGTGATTTTTTGTATAACATGAGTCCACGTATATGTCAACCTATTTTTTTTAACTAATCATGCTGAACATATGTTAATTGAACTGAATTGAAGAAAACAATAAATGCATTAAGATAATTAAAAGAAGCTGTATTTTATCAACTCATAATTCATCAAAACGAACTTAATAAACTGAACCTAGCTTAATAAACTAAATTGAACTGAAATATATCGAACTGAACTTCATTGAACAAAAAGAAATTGAACAAACAAATCAATGCATTGTTTGAGATGGAATGGATATTGTAACCGAAATCAAATGGATATAGTACAAGAATTTGGCAATCTCTACCTAATGGTAGAGAAACTGAAACTCAAGAATAGAAAATAGAACTGAATCGAACTACACTTGACTGAAATAAACTGAATTGAACTACATTTAACTAGAAATGAACTGAATTATCAATATAAACTTAAAATCATTAAATCATATTTTCATTGAACTAAATTATATTTTCTCTAAAGTATATGCACTTAACTGAACTGAACTGGAAAATACTGAATTCAAATGAAAAATACTGAACTGAAATGAAAAATACTGAACTGAACTGAAATGAAAAATATTCAGATAAGTTGTACTAAACAAGCTCTTAAATCTTTCTTATCATTCCAAAATTAATAACAGTTGAATCTAAACTTTTATAGGCCACTTAAGCGGCCCTGTCTAATTGATCTTATATGGCGACAACGGCGGATTCAGAAAATATTCTAAGTGAGGGTTGAGAATACACTAATATAACTAATGAGTGAATCTAGTTCTAATTTTAGTTAAAATGTAATAAATTTTGGTAAAGGGCCTGTTTAATACGTCTGAACTAAACTGAATTGATCTGAACTGAAAAATACTGAATTGAACTGAAAAATACATTTGATTCTTTTATGTAACATATATTTATATTCAAAATTCTTATTAAAAAACAAGCCATTGAAGTATATTGAACTGAATTTAATTGAACAAAACTGAATTGAAGAAACAAATCACTACATCGACATTAGCTAAATTTCATCAAATTTATTTCATCATGATCCTAGAAGTTAAACATAATTGAACTGAAATATACTGAACTGAACTTTATTGAACTAAAGTGTATTGAACTGAACTTTATTGAACTGGATTGATATAATCAAATTGTGCTATATTTTATCAAGTCAAATTTTATTAGCACCAAACTTATTAAATCGAATCTAACTTGATAAACAGAAATGAACTAAAGCATAATGAACTGAACTAAACCAAACTTAATTAAGCTGAACTTACAAAAGTATGCATTGATACAATTAAATTAGAAAATGTTTATCAAATCATATTTCATCAATTCTAAACTGACTTGAACTGAACCATGTTGAACTAAACTTAATTGGACCAATCCAATTAAACTAAATTGAACTGAATCATACTGAACTAAACTTTATTGAACTGAATTGAAGAAAACGATCAATGCATTGATATAACTAAATGAGGTTGTATTTATCAAGAATAGAAAATAGAACTGAATTGAACTACACTTTTAGAATTGAACTGAATTGAACTGACTGAACTGAATTGGACTACACTTAACTGAAATGAACCGAGTTGAACCACACTTAACTAAAATGAACTGAATTAAACTACACTTAACTGTAATGAACTGGATTTTCAATATGAACTTAATATCATTCAATTATATGTTCATTGAACTGAATTGAAGAAAACGATCAATTCATTGATATAACTAAATGAGGTTGTATTTTATCAAGAAAGAAAATAGAACTGAATTAAACTACACTGAACTGAATTGAACTGGCTGAACTGAATTGGACTACACTTAACTGAAATGAACCGAGTTAAACCACACTTATCTAAAATGAACTGAATTGAACTACACATAACTGAAATGACACTACTAGGAAGGATGACTATTAAAACCGGTTTTTTAGGGTCTTAAACTGGTCGGTTTCACCGGACGACCGATTTGTATGCTAGGGGGTGCGACGTTCATATGTTGCACCAGTTGTGGGTCCACACGTGGGACCTTTTATCCACGGGTGATGCTGACTGGGATTAGTTGACAGTCAACCCGGTAGACGTTGCACCGGTTAGTAGGTCGAGCTGGGCTAAAATGTTGGGCTTTACTATTCACAAACAGTCAGCGACATGGGCTTCTGGTACTCATTTGGGCTGTCGGTGGCAAAGCCCATGTTTGGATGTTGCACCAGTTCATTGGGCCGGGCTTAGAGTATTGGTCCTGCATAGACAATTGCGTGGATCGGTGTTATGTAATTGTCATTATGTAAGGGGATGTGGTGCTCAATGGACTATATTATACCGATGTTACATTGTTGGGCCCTATAGCCGTTTTACGTCTATGGGCCGGAATAGTAACAGGCCGAATATTACTATTCAAATTATTATTTATCTTGACTGAGGCTCATTTTAATTGTCAGAATTAGTCCATTGGGCCGGTGTTAGATTTGTCAACTGACGGCCCATGATTAAGCCGGTGTAATGTGTGAAATTGAAATTAGGGTTATTAAGACCAGGAAATAAAGTAAAACAGTTTAAGTGGATGGAAAATTCGGTGCAACACAAATTATAAGTTTGGCAAATGCCATGTTGTTCATACATCAAACCACTACATTATTTGCAGTTTTCTACCACCAACAATATGGTCAAAATCAGTACTACCATTACAAGAGCGCAGCTTGTACCAACACAAAAACCAACAAATGGCACAAAATAGTGATGCACAACAAGTTTGACAGCTCAAAATGTCATTCCAGCTTAGTTACCATGGTCAATTAGTCGGCCCTAAGGCGGATAATGCTTGAAGGCTGGCGGTTCTCTTCTGCTTACCCAGTAGCTGGCGCTTGCAATCATCTGCAATTATGTCCATGGTGTACCAGCAGAAGGAGTCAACGAGGCCTTCGATGACACACATAGGATAAGGCGTGACATCGTGAGCAAAGACTTGACAACACGGGGGATGTGAAGACTTTTATTAGGTTATGATACAGCTAAACAGTCAAAATAAAAGGTTTAGTAATGATACTTGTATGTAGTTATGTTCAAACCTGCTCAACATCGACCCCATCATGCAACAACGCCATCTTCTCAATGTATAGCATTGTGTAATAACCACACTCCCAGAGACCTGGCTGAACTTTATGCTGTGAAAACATTGGACAAAAGAATGAAATTATTTGGACAGTCATCTTTAGAAGGATCGAGCATATAACACACAGTAACAAAATTACATAAAAAAGCTTACCCGCAGATTAACAATCTTCCAGTCCAATTTCTGATGAGCGTAGTTTCTGCTAGGTCTTAGTTTGGCATCATATTCAGCACCCAAGCTAATTTTACAGTGAAAGTTGAATTGTTAGCAGTGGAATACTGATATAAAAATCATGTGAAGTAGTGGGATCAGTGTATATACCTCATTAGCAGATCATATTCAAATGATGTGTCCTTGGCTGTAATGCCTGTGAGTCCCGAGTCGATACAGTAGACGATGCTAAGTTCAGGTACAACTAATAGGGTCCTCCAATGGTCCCTGAAAAGAAAGATTTTTATTGTTGCAATTATTGTAGCGATTAGATTAACAATTTAAAATGCAAGCATTATCAGTAACACATACACTCGATGAAAGGGCGCAACATAGACCCTTGCTGGTCTCTCCTTCATCAGTGCTAGCATCTGCAGCAAAAAGACTACTAGAAAAAGTGTCTTTGCCAACACATTTTTAACTACACTTTAATTAAATGTTATAATAAAAAGATATTAGGACACCACCTTTACTACTGAAATTTGAGTTTCCAAAATTTATATGGTTATAAGATGATATAAAAACAATACACATTTTATGTCATTAGATTATTATATAAGAACATTTATATCCTAACACTATTTGATTGTGCAGGGAATTAAAGTTATAAAGACAATAATTAATGTTGCTTGAT
This sequence comes from Sherardia arvensis, assembly GCA_948330725.1. Lineage (NCBI taxonomy): Eukaryota > Viridiplantae > Streptophyta > Magnoliopsida > Gentianales > Rubiaceae > Sherardia > Sherardia arvensis. The sequence continues at coordinate 35,879,434 of OX415236.1, read as the reverse complement.
TAAATCTCAATTTGCATAACATGGTTAAATAAAAAATAATAATCAAAATGTAGTAAAAAACCTTATTACCACACATTGTGATTTGTAAATTATATTTATTAGAAAATTATATCCTTAGAAAACTTTGTTCTGTTTTACCACTGTAAATTAGCTCTATGTAGCTTCAGACTATCGATTTCTTTCTTTAGTCGATAAAGATTAACTACAATTATGTTGGACAAAATGAATAATCTTTGTATAATTTCCACTGTATATTTGCTCTACTTCATGAGAAATACTACAATTCAAGTTGAAAATGACTCTTTGATTTTCATATACAAGCACTGACTGCAAGAAGACTACATAAGACGGAACATACAAATACTAGCACATAAGACATAAGACATAAGACAACATAATGTGAATATTAACAAGATGGTTTAGAACCTCTTTCTGCACTGATGATTCTTTATCTTCTTCCACGGAATTTAAAACTTCATCTGAAAAGGGACCTCTTCTTCCACGGAAGTTAAAACTTCATCTTGCAAGTGACAGTGAGAATCAAAGAGCTTTATAATCGACATGGCTTTACCAACAACTTCAGCACTATTTTCAGATAGAAATCCTTGCAAGTAGTGGCCAAGCTGAGAGCAAGATGACTAAGAGGTAAGTTAGTGGTCAGTAGATAAAAAAGAAGCCGACGAAATGAGAAATATTCAAACTATGATGTTACACAGGAAGAATTTATTAACCAAGACACATCTCTTCTCAATTTCAAAAGGATCATGCACGAACATCACTTCGAATATCTCATCTAGACAAGACTTTGAAACTCTAGTAATTTCAAACAACTCTATCAATTCCAGTAATATCATGATGAAAAAGTGAGGTACCGTTAAAGTTTGAGCCATGAAGTGAAAAGATTAAAGATAAAAAACCAGCATCATTCACTGAAATCACTTTGCATATATAATTACTAAATGATGCAGTAAAGCAAGCAACTTCACAGTAACAAATAACTTAGAAGAGGATATTTTTAAAAAGAAGAATGAGTTTAGAGCTCGGTCGGAATATGCAAGAAATGTGAAAAAAGGAAGGATAAAATGAGAAGTAAACTCGAGAACAACAAAATACAAGAACTGACAAAGCTGAGATCCTAGCAAAGAACAGAACACGGACAAACATCATGGCATTATCTTAGTATGTCCAGTGACTTAGCGAAAAAAACACCAAATCAACTTATTGAACTCTGAGAAACAATTCAGATAAAACATAATAGAAAATGTAAGAGCACCTTTAGTTCTGAAAATGATTGTTGGTTCTGTCCAAAAACTCCCCTACTTGTGTTGCGAAACAGCCTTGGACTTGCTCCTTTTTTTCTTTTTTTTTGGTTTGTAGATCACATGAGATGATTAAAACACTAAACACGAACATTTGGAAGGGATGTGCTACTAGTAATTGGATGGTGTGATGGCATCTCACCGTGGACTATCCATTGGTTATTACCAGGTATAAACCTCGTATACACCAAATGTTCTCGAGCCTCTATTCTTCCCACCGATTCAGAAAGCTCGCGATCTTTGCAGGGACCTAATATTGTTCCACTATTGTCTTTCATTCGTAAAGAAAATTTCACAAACTCTGGACTATATCTTGGTTTGTCCATCCCGCTCTTATCCATCATCAAAATAAAATCAAAGAACCTCTGCTAGAATATATGCTACCTATGTAGCAAGTAACAATGAAAAAATCAGTATCAGGATTGTACAATCTCCTGTGCATGAACCAACAAAAAAAACACAAGACTTAGTGATACATCAATGAAAGGTCTAAATTCGATGAGAAATTTCTAGAAAACAACTGCACAACACATCTTTCACTCACAGATTTCATCTGAAGCACTACAGTAAAATAAGGTGAGTGAAAGTAGGTAGAGCGGGATCAATTTCAATGACACAATGACAATCACAAACAATCAGTTGGTACACCCATTCAACACAGCCACAACACTCAGTAACTTGCACACACATGGTACTCAGTGCCGAAAATCACATTTTACAAAAAAATACAAAAACATGGGAGTCTCATAGTCCACAAGCACAGACAAACACAGACATCACCTGATAATGAACGATGGCTTTGAATTTGACTTTCACAGTGCATGTCTAATCAGCAAGAAATGGGGCAAATACCTGAAGCACTACCGTAAAATTTATATCACTGCATATATAATGATTGTAATAGTACTCCAGACTGTCAAATTCATTTTAAAGTGTATTTTAATTTAGTTAAACATTGGTAAAATATGCCTTCTTGATCTGTGTGACAACTGATAAAGGTAAAGCTGAAAACAGATCAAGGGTTTAAGTTGTCGTGTCAAATTGTGTCTATGTACAGAAAATATAAATTCTTAGCATTGTTAAACCAACCTTTCTACCAGTGCAATTCCATGGCCTTCTGCAAGTCTCTGAAGGGTTCTATCAGTCTGTAAATATGCACAAAAGCTTGTAAAGGACTTAAATATTGCGAAGAAAATCACCAACTAGTCGATCAGAATAAAGGTGAAAAATTACGAGGTCCTATTTTGGTGTGATATTGAAAACTCAAACTAATCACATGGTAAAATTTACAAATATGTGATGGGTATCAACAAATACTTACAGTTTGTCTGAAAAATCATCAGATTATGTTCGCGACAATGACCCAAAACAATGATGATGATGAAGGTACTCTCCTCTTTGTCTCGGTTTGATAGAGTTTTGCTCTTTTTTGGTTCAGCCAAAGTTTTGTACGAGGAGCTGTTGTAGCCGTTTGCAGTCCATCCACACCGAGTCGCCGCCGAGATCGAGCGAGAGCTTGAGAGGAATCAGGGGACTTGTCTGGTGGATCAAGGTGATGTGTGTACCGGTCAACGAAACTTTGGCCACTTTGAGGAAGATCGCAGTTGATTATATGTGTTTCCCGTCAAAGTTTTGCCCAATTTTAGGATTTTAGCATGTTATTAGAAGGCGCCATTTTTTAATGTTTCCCTCCTTAATGAAAAACCCCCGGGAAGCTTTTGTCACTTTTTCTTTTAGACATATCCTGCCATAATTTGGATGATCATGGTTTACTTAATTTTTTTTATTACACACTCATAAACAAGTTGACCAAAGTAATAATATTATATAGAAAACAATTATTGTATGACTCAATTAAGCTAAATTTCATTATATCATATTTTATAAAAATTGAATTGCTATAAAATGGAATAAATTGCATCAAATTGAACTGATTAAGATTCCTAGATTAGTTATAGAAAACATCCCAAAGTTTATTAGTATTTAGTTTAATTCAATTCAACTTATTTCAATTATAAATTGATAAATTCTTTTTAAATATTAATTAATGCTATCTATCATTTACTTCGATTCAGTATTTTTCATTTTATTTTATCAAATATAAGATGGGTAAAATCAACCCTTAGTCAAATTACTTTGTTTTCAAACTTTTCTACCATATAGGTATATATTCTCTAACTTATATTTCCTTAAGGAACTGAATTGAAAATTACTAAATTGAACTAAACTTGTAAGTATTTAGACAAGCTGGAGAGAAGAGCACGCATTTTATCTAAATTATAGTTTAGTTCAATTTAATTAATTTCACACCTTTTCAATTCAATCAAATTATTGAAAGATAAATTTAGTAGTTTTTTAAATTAGTAATACTGATACTATTACCAATATACATTATAACTGAATTCAAATTCGTTATAAATAAGTTTACTATAACATAGCGAAGTAGTTTACGGACATGACACAATGTTCTTTACAGTTTATTTGATCATTTGTCAGCTCAATTCAGTAAAAGAAGTTTAGTTAAATTCAATTCAATACATTTCATCTTAGTTTAGCATAAATAAGACAGGTAGGATTGGCCCTTAGTTAATTTACATTATATTCAAATTTTTCTACACTAAGAGCATATACTCTTCGGTTTTAAAATATTGAACTGCAACTTAAAAGTATACAAATAAGTTAGAGAGAAGAGCCCACACTTTATCTAAATTATAGTTCATTTCAATTCAATTACTTTCATATTAAATTAATTCAGTTCAATTCAATTTCAACTAAATTAAATTATAAATTAATAAATTTAGTTATTTATAAATTAGTCATACTGATGCTATTATCAATATACTTTATAATTCAATTCAATTTCGTTGTAAATAAGTTTAGGAGAACATAACGAAATAGTTTACGGACATGGCACAATGTTCTTTATAGTTTATTTGATCATTTTTAGCTCAATTCTATAAAAGAAGTTTAGTTCAATTCAATTCAATACATTTCATCTTAGTTTAGCAAAAATAAGATAGGTGGGATTGGCCCTTAGTCAATTTACATTATATTCAAACTTTTCTACAATAAGAGCATATACTCTTCAATTTTAAAAATATTGAACTGCACTGAACTTAAAAGTATTTAAATAATCCAGAGAAGAGCCCACACTTTATATAAATTTTAATTCATTTCAATTCAATTAATTTCTATTAAATTAGTTCAATTCAATTCAATTCAACTAAATTAAATTATAAATTAATAAATTTAGTTATTTTGAAATTAGTCATACAGATGTTATTACCACCAATATACTTGATAGTTCAACTCAAATACATAAGAAATAAGTTTAGGAGAACATGACGCAATAGTTTACATTTAGATAATTTTCAAACTGTTCTACACTAAAGTCATGTTCTCTCCAACTTATTTTCTCTTAATGAACATAACTAAAAAATTGAATTGAAATTTAAGTGAATTGAACTAAAAAATACCAAACTATAGTAAAATATAATTAAATTAAGTAGAATTGAATTAAACGGTTGTACTGATAAGCTCCACAAAAATGTAACTTAATAATGAATTTAAAATAACTAAACTTAAAAATACTAAATTAAATCAAACTGAACTAAAGAATGAAATTATATTCAACTTGATTAAACCAAACTAAATTATGATGTGCTGAAAATTCTACCGAAATAGGTTCTATTACTTTCTACATTTCCAATAAACTGTTTTTAGTTTATAGTTAATGTAATGTACAATTATTAAAATAATAATGAAATAATTGGAATGGTGGAGAGATTAAACCTATTGATAACAAACCGTTTAGTTATTATGATTATAATATATAGGAAATTGGAATTTGAAATGGAAAATATCCATTGAAAAGATTCATTGAAATTGGATTAGAAGTTCGGTGGACTTCTGGTACTAGTGAGCCATGATTATTATAATATATAGGAAATTTGAATTTCCATTGATAATATCCATTGAAATTGGATCAGAAGCTCGGTGGACTTCTGGTACTTGCAAATCTTACGAAGGCGACGGTTTCGGGACGGAAAACGATGGGGCTTCTTCACTCCTCCGGTCGCCGGAGCATACTTCCTCGCCGCCTCGGTGTCCAGCTGCTTCCCCGGAGCCTTTCCACCGGTGGACTTGCGAGCGGTTTACTTGGTACGCGGCATTGCAGAGATTCAACTGAATTTTAGCGTGTAAATGCGGAGAAGAGAGCGTTTGTAATGGTGGTAAGTATTAATCACGAATTTAAATGTATTAAATTGGAAGATTTTTCTAATTTGGCAGATCAGCTTTCTTCTTTAATTTTGGAAAGGATCAGGCTAATTTCAGAATAAAGATTTCGTCTTCTTCTTCTACCAAAACTCAAATCTTGGTTTTTCGCACAAATAAGCCATCGCATCGCAGAGAAGGTGAAAATTGTTTTGGCGCCCATATTCCCGCTCAATTTACATAGAAGAATTAGATTTCGGCGCTCAAAATCATGATAAGCACATCCAATCATCCCCGAGTCATATGGGATTCAGACCCAAATCTGCCAATGAACTTGAATTGGATGAACTACATATATTTTTCATCCCATAAAATTCAGTTCAGACTTCAGAGGATAATATTTGTTGAGGGCTAAGCCTTTTAGAAAGGCACTACCTTGATTTTCACAGATAAACAGGTAATTCTCAATATTGTTTTCTTTATCTTTTTGATTTGGATGAGACGGTGAATACATGGAGTTTTTTGCATTGTGTTTCTAAGTGGGGACATGACTTCTACATGTGATATTCATACTGGTTGCATCAGCCAGCTCTTTTATGAAATGACTGAAAATAGGATAGAAATATAGTTTGTCCCTGAATCAAATTTGCTATCTGGTCATGCTTTGTTCCCATCTCACGTTTTTCTGATGATTCTTTCAATTTTCATAGTCTCTGCAATGGACATGAAAGAGTAATAAAGTGGTCATTGTTTGGTTTGATTACTAATAATTATTTCTTGTTTATAAGCTCAGATGTGAAAGATGCAGGTTTAGGGTGAGTTTGATTATATTGTTGATGCAGAGTTCTTCGATTTTAAGTTTCTTTCAGCAATATCCCTTCAACTCCTCCACCAGCCTTCATCATTTTCAGAAAAATTGCAGTCATTTTACATATCATTGCAGTCATTTTTTGTAGGTCCATACATGGTAAAATAAATATCTTGAGAGTCATTTCTTTCTTGAAGGTCCTGACTATTGCTTGAGGGTCCCTTTGAGTCGCAAAGTGTTTGGTTTTGTCCAGAGTTACGTGCTCAACTACAATTGCAACGGATGAATCCCATCAATCAAAATGCTAATCGTATGACTCAACAAGATTTGGAGGTATTTTATCATATATACTCTATATGTTCATTTTTCAGAATAATTATTCATACATGATATCATTTTTCTTATCTTTGAAAAGTCTAATGGACCCAACTAGAGAAGTTGCTATGGGATATGTTCATAGTGTGGATCCAAATAAGGTGGTTGACGGACAATCTTTGGGACCAGCTATATGTGAGATACTTGTGGTTGTAGTGCTGCATGGTGAAGAACATCTTACTCATCCCTTTGGATTTTACAATACACTTGAAGAGGTCATTGGAGTAGCAATTGCTTGGCCAGTCATGTTGGTACGTATATTATTGTTGAGATTACATGTTATGTATGATTTGTTGCTCTTCAAGGTTTATAATGTTGGTTTTGGTTGATCTTATCTCTATGTAAAAATATTCTAGTGTATTGGAAATGGTTATGATGTTTTTATGATTGTACATGGAGTTGATATAAGTCTACATATAAGTCTTGAGTAATGACCAAGACTAAAAATGTATGTGATTTTGTATGCAGGTGGCGCGCACACAACGAATTTGAGAACATTATCAGATTTGGGGTATTGAAGGATGGGCTTTTGGAGGATTGAAGGATGAGGTGCTGCATATTTTCTTAATTGAGCCATTTTATTTTGAAGGCTATATCTTTGTGTTTTGTAGGCTTTTTTTTTGGCAAGTTTGCTATGTTTTCTTTTTTGGATTTATATCGAGATTATGTATCAATGAATTTATCAATAAATATTAGTTTTGTTTTCGTGTAATGTACTGATTTTTTTGATTCGTAATTTTATAATTATCATATATAAAGAATTTCAAATGATAAAAGGTCTTATAAGACATTTTAGAATGTTATGTTTACTTGCTATTGTTACACTTTATTCAAAAATCACATCTCAGCGTGTTTTAATATGTCACGTGAAAGTAATATACAACATCTCATAGTGTTTTATTTGCATATAAATGTAACATGTGAAACTGTGATTTTTTATATTTTAGTCACGGTTATTCGTGATCTAATACTGTCCAAGTAAAACAAAGGTTATTGTGGTATACTTCATCTATTATCACACTACCATGTATTGCAAAATATATCTATCTTTACATCAAACAAGTGTAATAATATTGCCCAAATATAACAAAAGTTAGTGTGTTATACTTGATCAGCTACCACACTATCATATGTCGAAAAAGAAACTTATCTTTACATTAAATATTGTACTTACATTGCTCAAATACAACAAAAATTAGCGTGGTTTAATTTTTCCATCATCACACTAAAGTGTGTGATTAAACATACCTATAGTAACAGAAATTAGTGTAATAATATTGCCAAAATATAACACCTAGTAGCGTCGTCTAAGTTCTCCATCCCCACAATAATCTACAATATTAAATTACAAAAACTTTTAATGATAATTACTTATCATAAAATTTTAAACATATAAGTACAATATAATGTGTGGTAACTAATCGCTATCATAACACTATTTATTATATATTTAATAATTTAATTAATATTATAAATTATCTATCGTAACACTTTATACTTTTTGTAACACTGACAAATACCACACATTAGCAAAGTGTTGGTATAATTAAAAGTGTTATTAAAAATGCATTTAACAACATTTTTGCATGTTTTTATAGACCATATTTCTAGTAGTGCCTCGACTAGATCAATGTACCCGCTAAAGCTGGAGTTGGTGCTTACAAACTGGACCCGGCCACGGTCTTCTTCCTTAAGCTGTGTGTGTAAGAAGCTAAAAAAATTTGAACACAATATTTTAGACATTTAAGTTTGAAAATATAAAAAATGAAGTGAAAATTGTCCTATTAAACTCGGAATAAGCATAGTTGATACCTCATCCACAAATCCATTTGCCAGTTATGGATCCAATCCTTCCTACCAGTATTGCAACTGACTATCCAGGTCATGGCCTCAGGGATGTTTATAAAAGTCTTGTGGAAAACAGTACCAAAAACTTCTCGACCAACGTCGAATTTGAACATGGTTCGACAACTTGGGTGCCTCTGCACCTCTGCAAGGAAGTCAATATACGAGCATCTGATATTTGGGTCAACCACGTGGTGTATAAATTCCTGCATTTACATTATGCAGAAAGATGAAACATGCTGTTTTCGCCGGCACTAGGTATTTAGAATGATTTTAACACCTTATAAAAATCCTTACCCATTGAACAGTTGCAATTGTGAAGGACGATGGTGTAACTGTCATGCGTTTTGGTTCTTCACAGTCCGACGAGTCATCCTCTTCTTCATCATTGTCATCTTCATCATCATCCAGAATGTCATCATCCTCTTCACTCTCATGCGCTGCTGGTTTCTTCACAGGATCCTGGTGCAAATTGGACGGTTAACTAAATAAATACTTGATATAAGCAGGAAAAATATGAATGTTTAAATGGAGATTTTCTACTTGCCTGGCTTTGCTTGGGAATTGTATCATCTTCATAATCGATAAGAGAGTCAGGCCAGTTTACATTTGCACCCACAGCCAATCCAATACCCTTGTAGTATGCATCGTAGAATGGCAGCCTTGCTTGAGGCAGCACAATGGGGGGTCTAACTTGGACATATTGGCTAGCATGCTGGTATTGTACACTGTCAGGTCGGTTAATGACAATCCCAACCGCGACTCGTCTCATTTGTCCTGTAGAGTCTTCAATGTTAAGGAAGCATGGGATTGGGAGCTAGGAGAAGTATAGTACCAAACATTGGTTAGTGTTTTATTATATGAAAATGCAATTAGTAAAAGAGCAAATTTAAAAGCATACCTCATCATCAGAGTCTCCTGTTTCATCATCCTTCATTGCTGCTGCAGCAACTTCCTGTAGTTGTTGCTAGTGCTTGTAAAATTCTTCTATCCAGGTCTGCCTGTCACTCCCACTCATCACTCATGCCTTCACCCAGTCTGTGTATGTTGCTAGTGTGCCCCAAGGCATCTTAATCATATCTCCATCCACATCATTTAATGGTTTCCTGTAGGCATCCCTCTTGCGCATCTTCTCTGCATGGTACTCGGGCATCGCCTGTTTAGTCCTATCTGTCCCGGGGCACCCTCTATACCGTCCAGAGTGGTCATATTTTTTTGTCACCCTGGTAAGGATGTCCTCATTACCGGTGAAGGAAAGCTTCCCAGCATCTTTATCCTTATTCATCTGGAGCTTTTAAAAAAAAACAAACAGTTGTTAAATTTCATTTGTTTTGCATAATACATGATACTGCCGCAAATACGTAAATAAGTAGGCACTGAGAAATGGTCAACTTACTATTATTGGCTCAAGGTCTCCTACCCAATCTTGTACAATCTTCCCAGTTTTCTTGCAACGATTTCCTTCGATAAGAATAATGGATCTGTCGATATAGATATTCATCTCCAAAGCCTCCTTCTTTGCTTGTTCCATTGGCATTCCTTTATTCACCTTCTTATTCTCGACCTCCTGCATTCTCTCCTTGCCTTTGTCAAGAATAATCTTTCTGTAACCTCCGCAGCCGCCCTGGAAATAAAATTCCTTATGTTCAGCACTTGTGATGCCAGCATTGCTGAGTTTCTGCATGGAAATCAAGTGTACCATAACAGTGTAAGTATAAGCATTTATAAATGCTTGAAATAAGAATACTAAATAATGGAAACTAGTGATCTGAAATTCTAAACTGACCTGGAATTCTGCAGACAGCCTGTATTTTACAAACAAGTCCCATTCTTTGGGATCCAGCCACTTGTACGTGACCAAGGTTGTTGTTCTTCTTCGGCTTTCGCATGTACCGTCTGAATACTTGAGTCCTCCAATTGCGAACCCCGTCACTAGCATAAGAAGTCCAGATTCTCTTCAAATCCGCGTGCTCATCAGCGTTCAATGCTGTCCTGAAGTCCCAGCTGGCCTGTAACAAGTATTAAAGTGGGGTCAGTATACATTCTGTTAGCAACTAGATAAAATAAATATTGAAGCTAGAAGAAGTAAATAATGGTTATGGGGTATACCAGAATGTCGTTCCACGCTTCCTCCTTTACATCGTCTGGAACTTCAGACCAGGTTTTCCAAGTACCAATAAGGATGCGGCGACGAAACGCATAACCTACATACCCGCACCATTTACCTGGCATAACTCTTGGGCACATGTACACGTCGAACCACATTGGAAGAGCCTTGTTATGCTTCATTATTAGCACTAAATTGCAGGTAGCGCCTCCTCTTCTCGAACATGAGCACTGAGGTCAAACTTATCAAAGTTTTCCCCCTCCCTCTTTGCCCCAAGGTCGACAAAGTCAAACTGGTGGTCAGTTGGCTGGTCGATGTCCCTCGGGTGGGGTGTTCTTGGATTAGCCAACAACATACGCTGCGTTATGGGCAGGTCATTAGGATCGATACACTGTCTCTTCTTATCTCTCTCCTCCTCAGAGTCTTTAGAACCAGCCTTAAACCTAGTGTTTTTGGGGGCCATCTGCAATAAGGTGAAACATTTAGTATACATCTAAAGATCTTGACTTTACACAAGAATTGTATTCAAAAGACTTAGCTAATATAAACAGAACAAGGTCCAAACTTTAAGCCGCAGGCATTTACAGTCCAACAAATACAGTTTCATCACATAAAACACCCATGCAACCAAAACAAATCATAGGTCATAGTTATAGTCCCTCTACTTTTAGATCCATGCAACTCAATTAAGGCCTTAATTTAACAGACTGAACTAGGGTTTCTCACACAAAGTACACAACATGACATAAAGCCGTTAAAGACAGGATCTTTATTACAGGAGAAAGAATGTGAGGAGGTTTTCTTACCTTGATTGCTCAGGAACAAGGTCGGCTTGGTGGATCTGAATCCCAGAAACCCTCTTGCACGCAAAACCTTGATTAATGGTTTTGCCGATATGCTCTGCGGCCCGCTACGTATCCGGCGCCGGTTTGTCCAGCGACAGAAATTGAGATCTGAGTGAAGGTTTTGGGGACTCGGCTAGGTTTAGGAGTTGGTTTTGGGTTCGGACAGAAGCTACAAACATTTGTGATTGGGAATTTCTGGTGAGTGTGAGTTCGGAGTATAATTTCCTTATATGTTATTTGAGGAGTGGTTGAGATTAAGTGCGTGATAGAATGGCAGTAAAAGTATACATGGTTAAACCGGTTGACCAACCGGTTTAAGGTTCGTTGACGCCACCAATAGCAGTCAATGTGTCACACTCATAATGGAATACGGGAATAAAAAAAATGAAAAAACAATAAAAGGCAGCAGCGTGAGGCTGCGTCAATGCCAAGGTTGACCGTTTCTGACTCCCATTATTCTAAAGTACTTTGCACCATTTTTAAATTCGGTGTTAGTCGAAAAAATGAAAATTCAAAACTCCCGCACAAACCCAAAACTTCTTCCCGGGCTAAATTTTGTTTATTTTTTAGCCCATGCTTTATTCATGTCTTGCTGAATAGGTCCGATAACATTGCTATTTATTACAATTTTACCCTTCTTTTGGCAATTATAATTCTATCAATTACATTATAATTATTTAAAATATGGTGACAATGTAATCCATCACAAATAAATCATTAAAGTCAATAGTAATAGTTTGAATGTATAAGTTTTAATTGATTCTCTTCAATAGCTGATACGTGGTTCTCCATGTGCTGGAAGATGTACATGATATAGCTGAATCGATTATACATGTAAGAAGAGTATTGAAATACCGGAAACAAATTCAATTTTCAACATCCTCAAATGTGACTAGTACAGTGGCACGGGAAGTACGTTGACATTTTTTATTATTTGACCTTCATGATTCTGTGTATTTCCAAGAGCATACTAGTCTCAGATAAGATATCAGTTAAGATAACTCCCTGTTACCACAATACATAGATAGACAAGCCTCACTATGAATCATATTCACAGTTTCCAATTGCAGTAGTCATCTTGTAGTTCTAATTTGTTAGCGTGAGTATACTTTACACAAATAACTCGGAACATGGAATGCTTAACAATGTTCAAACAGTGTTAAGTCATCATTCATTTTTATTGTTCTGACCAAAGCTGAATACACAAACACTAAGTTAGTTTGAATATATCTCCCAAACTGTAGAGCAAAGATGCATCATACACAGCGCAGCAATCGACATGAATGTGAAATAAGTATTAGTGACTATAGCTCTCCATAAGAAATTATCCAGGTTATGCATTGATCGAATATTCAATACTTGAGATGTAACTGTAACTATGAGTAGGGATGGTCATGGGTGCGGGAAATGGTATATACTACTAGACATTTCAGGATGATAGTCGAATGTTTAATTTCCGATACTGAACAACGTGAGTATAAAATAAAATTCGATAACACTACTACATGGTCTAAATAAATATATAAATAAGTAATTTTCTCATTTATGATGAACAAAACGTGAACCCATGCCCGACCCACACATTCTCTCATTTATAGCTCCCAGTATGATTTAATTATGCAGAAACCTTTTACATGGCAACAAATTTGTTACGTAATTTAAAAGATGATATAGCAACATAGTGTTAATTTAATGTCGCATCTTATATAAGCATGAAATTTGACATAAATTAATCTTAAAAATTATTTAATTGGTCAATGAATTAATTAAGCTGCAATAAGGCCCAAATGATTACTAAAATTTAACCCATAATTAATGATTAGACTATATTAATATATGAATTGGGCCATATTATAAACACTATATTAATATATGGCTTGGGCCATATTAGTATTATGTTGGGCCTCATGTTAAATCTATGCATTCTTGAGCGACCGGTGCAATGAAGGAGCGTATAAATTTGTGAAGGCGAGGGTTTAATGAAAATAAAATTTGCAGAAGACTGGAAACCAGATCCACCGCGAAGGTTTATCCCACCCAATCAGGTTAGTAGATCTGCGTTTTTTGATGCTATGACATACTAAATTAATGTTTCTGTCATTGTTTTCTCCAATTTATGAATGATTTTAGATGGTAATAGGGATTTTTTGATAGTTGACCGTGGTATTTTACCGACTGTGATGAGCTTGAATGGATCAGGTGTAGACACTGATTGTATGACTTATTAGTTGGTCTTTGAAGATTTTTGTGTTTGATTATACTTTCAGGACACAGTTTTAGTGTATACCAGTATTTTGTTTGATTATATTTTACTTGTGGCTTTTAGTTGAGAGATTAGTTGAGATCGGCTGAGTAGCATTTTCAGATTAGTTGAGAGATATAACATTGTTGTTTCCCAATAGAAGGTACGTTGTAATGTGCTAATTTGTTTGTCATACAGGTACTTGAAAATGGGGGCTACTAAGAGGAAAACTGCAGGCACTTCAAAGACTCTAGATGAAGATGAAACAACTGCTGGTAATTTCTTTTGCAGCAATGAAGCAAAAAGTTCATACCGTGGGTTGATAAGAAGGACAGTGATTCAGGAGCGTGGTATCAACTGCACACCCCCGTTCGATTCATACATCGAAAGGCATGGATGGGAGGCTTTCTGTATCCAACCAGTTAATGCTAATATGACTTTGGCGAACGAGTTCTATGCAAAATCCAGACACCATGGTGAGGGAGGGCACGTTATGTGTAGGGGAATGAGAGTATTGATGTCTCCAGAAAGCATCAATGGTTATTACAGGCTGCAGTCGAGCAAAAGTATGCTTAAAGAGTACAACAAACTTGTGAATGACGCAAAGATTGACGATGGTGATTTAGTTGAAGACTGGAATGAGATAGTAAGAGCAGTAACTCAAGAGCATTATGGAATGGATGTCATACTACCGAGAGAGCGACGGGGATCGATTGATTAGAAGTACCTGACAACGGAGATGAATGTTTGGTACACTTTCATTGCTGCCAGGCTTGTCCCGGTGACAATTGATAGGTCATTTTTCTACCAAATAAACCTGCAAACAATTAGGTTTAAATTCAAGTATAGAGTAAGCAGGGTCGATCCCACGAGGAACAGTGTAATCAGATTCTTATATCTAAAGATACAACTTTTGGTTAGTAACCACCTTTTATGTTGAAAGAGTTTGTATTAACTATCTAAGAACTAAACTACACTAAACTAAGAATGCAAATAACAATTAAAATAAACAATACAAAGAACACGGAAACACTCACACAATGCAATCCGGCTACAGGTAAATCCACATTAACATTTAATTTATTCGATCACGGGCTCAAGAATTTATTATGTTGTATAAACCAATCAGTTATAGACCTTCGAGAATAGCACACCCAATCCAATTTCTTCTTACTTTGTCAATAGCCGATAAGAATAGCTAAATTGACTACTTCTCTAATCAAGATAAAACCTAGCCAGAATAGCCTACCTAGATTTAATACCTCAACAACATTAAGCACCAAAGAAACCCGATTCAAATAATTTATAATCAGAACAGTTGTTACAAATTATCTACCCTGTATTCCCAACTATTGGCGTATAGTTTCGCCACTAATTGAATCTACCCCCTAGATACAGATAAATAGAGGAACTCAATTGGCACTATTCCAAATAACAGAAGACTGATCAGATCTTATGCAATTCAGAAATAAACAGGATACACAGAGAATAACAAGGAATCCACACAATATAATTATCAAGCACATTTAGGCCTCACATATGAATCACAGTTAATGGTTCAAATCCCTTACCGGAAACTAATCTACCTACTAAACATATGAAAAACAATCAAACAACTAATATGATAAACTAGCATTGACTAATAATATAATGATGAAAATAAAAAATAAAAAATAATGATGATGAAACTATAATTAATATGAATTGATGTCCAGGAAATTGCATGCAAAAGTCAGGTGGCCGGCCGAAACACACACGGCCACCCAATAATTATTAGGTTTTTGAGTATTTATAGGTTTTAGGGTAGAAACCCTAATCCTAATCAATAGTAAAAAAAAAAAGTAAATAAAAGCCTAATTATGCACAATTCACACGTGCACCTTGTTTTCTTCCAATGTTATCACTAATTAATAATTGCGCCACTAATTAAGGCCAATTAAGTAGAATCTCATGCACAATTCAGTCCACCTTCTAGCACTGATCTTTCACAATACGCATAGCTGATTAGTGATCGACATGTCGAAGCACAACTTAGCCGCTCGTAGAAAAAGACCAGTAATAGAAATTGCATTCTTTCTCGTCGCTTTATTCTTCCTCCCGGAATAATGGAATTGTAACGATTCACTATCCATTGAAACACACTACCTCATTAAAAAACCTTTCGGAAAAAGAGTATAGTGTCTAGCTCCCCACCATGGCTCTAAGTGCTTGATTTTGCATCTTTTTCAGCACTTTTCCATTTGATTGTATTCCACCATTTTTCTTATAATTCCTGCACCAAAAACACCTTTGTGCACATCAAATGGCAAAAGAGAGATATAAAATCATATAATTAGATGCATAAAATACGCCTGATCAACAATCAACTCGGAAGTGCAGTGTATGCGCTTAAGGCTTTTGTATGCTCTCAAGCAAAATATGCTATCCATGTTGGTGCAATTATTTTTTCTGCCATGGTATCAATGTCAAACTCAGCAGGCTGCATAGGTTTCCACTCTCTGATAACCGGTCTGTGTCATAGAGCAGGTTGTGAGGACATATTAGAAGATGCATGGAAACAGCCTAAGGGGATGCTCACTTTTGACGCATTTCACAGGAGAGTTGGAGTCATCAATCGTTCGTCAAAGACGACTACATCCTCTAACCCAACAGGTATTACACTAGAGACCTTGAGTGCTACTTTAATTGAACATGGGTTGAGGCTTGGTAGGATAGAACAGATTATGAGTAGAATTAACGAGCATACTGCAGCTTTAGTTGGCCAACAAGGATTGTGGGAATGTGCTAAAGATCACCGATCTACGCCACAAACAAGTGGGACACTAGCTAGTGGTACACATGTTATACCAACAGTTGAGATTGATTCTAGGTTTGTGGTTGCTAATGCCAGTGGTGAACCTACAAATGCATGTGCAAATAAGGTAGGTGATGCCAAGGAAGATGAAGGGGGTGATGTTGTTGAAGGACTTGCACTGGTGCACACTGAGAAGGGTGGCAAAGATGACATGCAGGACAAGGACTTTTCTATTCTCAAAGAAGTTGTTATAGGTTTGGAGCATGCGCATGCGCCAGAAGAAGATTCACACTTGGCGACCGCTATGGATGTCTCAGATGGTAACAACTTGGAAGTGTCTATCCCTGCAGAGGATGGTGACGGCCATGAAGGCTAGTGATGTGGAAAAAGGTGTTTAAGTAGGTTCATTCTCTGTCCTCAGCCTTAAGTAGCTATTACAATGTGAAGCTCATCTTCATTAATCTGTGTGAATTTGATGTTATTTACTTGTTCACTTGAATTGTCTTATTGACAAATCCTATATACATTGTGCTGATTAAATATTATTCCAGTAGTACACTTGGAATTGTAATAGCTAATCACAATGACTATGAATTGTCATGTTTTTAGATTTTATGATGAGGCACTTGACCATATGTTTTTTCACAGGCATTTTATGAGATAAAATAACCACAGACAGTGTGTAATTATACTGTTTGCTCAACCTTGGGCAGCTGCCAGACATTGTTGTCTATACATATTTCATTTTTAAAAACTCATATTCATAACACAGAAGCAAAAAATGACTGCTCAAGCAACTGTCAGCAATTGCCCTTAGAGGATAGTAGCATTTTTTGGCAAAGGGCAGTGCTGGACAGAAGCAAAACACTACTGTTCAAGCAACTGTCTGCAATTGCGCTTAGCAGAGAGTGGCATTTCTTCTAAGGTCAGTGCTAGACAGAAGCAACAATGACTGTTCAAGCAACTGTCCGCAATTGCGCTTAGCAACGTGCTTCAACTTTAGCCAAGGTCAGTGCTGGACAGAAGAAAAAAATGGTTGTTCAAGCAACTGTCATCAATTGAGCTTAGCAGAGAGCTGCAATTTTAGTTACTGTATCCACAACCACAAGCAATTGACAGTAGCAGATGACAGCAACTTTATGTAGATGGCTAGTAGTAATTACTGCCAAAGTTGATCCAGACAATTGCTCTTTACATGCTTAAGGAACTCAACAAATTCCCGCACACAATAAACATACAAATCCAACGTACCAACATGATACACAAAAGCTTCATTTAAATTGCGATAAAAAATTACACACCCGAAACTGATACACTACATCTTTCTCTTCTTTGGAGTTTTGCTTGTGTTGGTGTCGTTCTCATAAATCAAATTCCCTTTATCATCCACCCACAAGCCATCATCATGACCTCTCCTAGTAGTAACAACTGATTCATGTGACATGTTGGGGAAAGCCGATGGAAATTCTGCCTTGTCAGCTGTCATCTGGAAATCTATCTCGTCTTCAAAGAAATACTTCTTTCCTTGTAGCACAATAGACCACCTCGAGTTGACCGGGTCTTATACATAAAAGACTTGCCGGCCTTGGGAGGCAAGGATGAAACAATCATCCTTCGAATCTTCCTTACTCAAGTCAACTCTAGTGAAACCCATGGGATCGGTGTAATCAACTCCTTTGACAGAATCAACCCATTTGCACTTGAAGACAACAATCTTAAAGGCAACATAATCAAGTTCCCATATCCCCTGAATAACACCAAAAAATGGAGACACGCTAACAGCATGCTGGTTTCCTATTCCACCACCATCTACAAGTTGCTCACCATCGACGTATACTCCAGATCACTGTGTTGTACTAATATCATCCTTCTGAGATGTTGAAAATGAAAAACCATTAACATCATATCTCGTGTAACATCTAACAGAACCTGAGGGTTTCCTAGCAAATGATCGCAAATTGCCTTCTATTCCGTCTTGGTTGCATCTTTCATAATACCAATCAACAAACTCATCATTATGCACTACTTGAATATCCTTCCCTTTGACACCACGTTTCCTCAAAATATCCAAATGCTCTTCAGCATATGTCACGGTTTCACTTGAATTATGCAATACGTAGTGAT
Organism: Sherardia arvensis; assembly: GCA_948330725.1. NCBI lineage: Eukaryota > Viridiplantae > Streptophyta > Magnoliopsida > Gentianales > Rubiaceae > Sherardia > Sherardia arvensis. Next base: position 35,860,760 of record OX415236.1, on the reverse strand, counting down.
GAGCTCGTTTCAACTCAAAGAACGAGGGCTTGTAAATCTTGCCCTTTGATCGTGCTACCCCCATCATTCTCCAACATGCTTGTTCTTAGGGACTTCGAAGTCAAGACCATTATCAAGGGCGGATGAACAATATTCTATCACCTCCTCAATCACGTATCGTTCAACAATACTAGCATCGGGACGGTTGTTGCACTTATAATATCCCTTAAAAGTGCCCATATGTCGCTCAAATGGATACATCCAATGCATATTCACAGGTCCACAGAGGGGCGGATACAAGATTTTACCTTAAAGGGGGCCGGACTAATCACAAAAATTTGAGTACGAAAGAACTAATGAAATTATAAAAATAACGGTATAGTAAAGTAATTTATTTAGAGATAAAAGAATCATCATATAAAGGACCAACATAAATATAACCATACATATAAAAGACCAACATAAATATAATCATACATATAAATGACCAACATAAATATATTCATACATTTAATTTTAGTAAACTTTTCTACTCTCCTTACATAAATATATTTTGCTTTCCAAAAACAAAGGGGTCACCACTTAATCTTTTTCCAAAAAATTATTTAATGATGAATGAATATTATATATATGCTATTTCTGGACAAAATCATGAGGTGGGCCCGACCCCTTTTGGACCCCATAGAATCCGCCCCTGGGTCCACACAAGCGAATTTCCCTGACTATGTGCCCAATTAAATGGACCATTATGTCAAAAAAACTCGGTGGGAAATACAATTCCAATTCTGACAGTATCTTGAATGCCTCCACCTCCATTTGGTCCAATTCAACACGATCTATGCTCTTACGACATATGGAGTGAAAGGAAAAGCAAAGCCTCGTAATACAGTTGCGAACCTTTTCATCAAGAACCCCTCTGATTGCTACTGGCCGTAGTTGCTGCATCAAAATATGGCAATCGTGAGACTTCAAACCCGACATTTTTTCATCATTCGTCACACACCTACTAATGTTGGAAGAGTATCCTATTGGGACCTTCATGCCTTTCAAACTCTCGCAAACTGATTTCTTTTCCACTTTAGACAATTACACGGCCCTAGAGGCAAGTACTTCCTTTTCCCTTTCTCTTCAGGAGCCAATTCTATTCTAATTCCCATCTCCACCATATCTTTGCGGGCATTCAAATGATCTTTTGTTTTGCCTTTTATATTTAGTAAAGTGCCAATCAAACTCTCACACACATTTTTCTCAATTAGCATCACATCAAGACAATGTCTAACATCAAGATCCACCCAATAAGACAAGTCAAAAATTATCGACCTCTTCTTCCACGGCGACTTGCCATCGTTTGTGTTTCTTTTAAATTTCTTACCAAGAACCACTTTCAACTTTTGTTGCTTTGCAAGAATGTTTCTACCAGACAATATCTTAGGCGCTATCCGTTTCTCTACTCCTCCAAACACACCTTCCTCGTCTTCCCGATAATTGTGCCTCTTCTTCAAGAATTTTCGATGACCTAGGAAAACAGTTATTTTGCCATACTTTAACTGCGTGAAATCTGCAGCCTCCTCACAAACTGGGCATGCTAAGTGTCCTTTTGCAACGTAACCTGACAAATTTCCCAGAGCCGGAAAATCACTAATCGTACAAAACAACATTCCCTTCAGTTGGAACTTTCCACCCCTATATGCATCTTTTATCCAAATACCTTATGTCCATAATTTCTCCAAGTCCTCAATCAAGGGTGCCAAAAACACATCAATATCGTTTCCAGGCTGCCTTGGCCCAGAAATCAACAATGGTATCAACATGTACTTCCTTTTCATACACAAATAAGGTGGTAAATTGTATATAACTAATATTATAGGCCAAGAACTATGCTTAGATGACATATTGCCAAAGGAATTCATTCCATCAGTACTCAACGCCATCCTGAGATTCATGCTCTCCTTTCCAAATGCGGGATATAATTTATCTATTTTTTTCATTGTTCACCATCGGAGGGGTGCCTAATCAAATTATCCTCTGGTCTTTCGCGATAACTATGCCAAGTCATATTTTTAGCATCCTCCACATTGCCAAACAACCTTTCTAATCTAGGAAATATTGGTAGGTACCATACACATTTAGCCGGGACCTTCGCATTAGTTCTAAACAAATAGCCTCCTACTCCTCCTCTGTCAATTTTTTTTACCTCCCACCTAGAAGCATTGCAAACATGACATTTTTCTTCATTCTCATACTTCCCCCGATACAAAATGCAATCGTTTGGACAAGCAAGTATCTTTTCATATTCCAACTCAAAGGGGCACAACACCTTTTTTGCATCATACAAACTCTTTGGGACATCATTCCCACTAGGCAGTATCCTACACAAAAATTTCAACAATGCATCCACAATGACATCACTCCAACCACAAGCCGCTTTCATATTAAATACCTCCATTAAACATGATATCACCGTATCACTATCATTACAACCAGGATACAATGGCCTATCTTGTTCACCTAAAATAGATGCAAATATCTCAGGATGACCTTCAAAGTCCCTGGCAACATTTGCAAAAAATTGCTCACTTTTTGTTTCTTCCTCAAAACCACCACTTTTGAGAATCCTACGTTCACCATGAAAGGTCCACACAACATAACCATCATCAAAACCACTCCTAATCAAATGAACTCGTAAGCCGTCACGATTATTAATTAGTTCTCTCACGATTTTTGCATTTCTTATAAGGACATAACACATGCTCTTCTCTACTAAAAGCAACTTCGACAAAATGATCCACAAATTCAATGTACTCTTCACTCAAAAACTTATTCTCTTCAACTAGTTTCTCACGATAACCTAAATCCATAAAATTGATTTTTGCACCTACCATTTAGGAAACACATATTCAATATCATTTCCAAAATTCCAAAATTATACTACATGTACTCTTCACAAACAAATAAACAATAACTTGGCAACAAATGTCTCCACATAAAATTCAGTGTATATATACCCAGATTACATTCAAAAATCATATTCACCACAATCTCCACTTTTAAATACACAAAATTTCATAAATACTAACCTTCCATGTCATCCATAATTGTTGCATGCACTTAATAGCCTCTTGTGTATCTACCTCATTAATTGGGTACCCATCTCAAAATTAATTTCAGAATGTTTTTACTCAAATTTTGAAAAACTACTGCAACAACCCGAACTAGATCACTGCTTCCGGCTTTATTTCTTAGCTTTGCACCAGAGAGTTAATATCGGTTCAATATACATTGTGGTAAGTAGGGAATTTAATGCACAAAAGATATTTTTGAAGTCAAACTGCTTGACTTACTGGGCCCCACGTACATTGGGCTGAAATAAGCACACATATTATGCAACACCGATCCGGAAACCGGTGCAATATGGTATTCACTGTTTTTAATTAAATTTATACACACGTGGCATTTAAATAAAAGTTGTGGGCTCCACCGTTACAACATTGCACCAGTTTTCCGTCCGGTTTGAAACAAAATATATTGAAATATTTGTTTCAGTCTACTTTTTTTGTAAAAATACTGCAGGCCCACATACCGTTAAACCGGCTCTGTGGTGCAATGACAAAAGTCAAACGGTCAACACCCAAACAGTTCCGATGTTACACTATTTTCCGGTGCAAAGTATATATCACCGCCGTTGAATTGGTCAAAAAGTAGAATTTTGAACTGGTTTTTGGGAAAAACCGGTTTAAGAAGCCGGTTTAACGTCCATTTTCCCTAGTAGTGTGAACTGGATTTTCAATATGAACTTAAAATCACTAAATTATATTTTCGTTGAACTGAATTGAAATAAATTATATTTTCTCTAAATCAGATTGAATTGAGCTGAATTAATAACATTTAATTTGTTTAAATTTTTTTTAAAAAAGTATAACGCACTGAACTGAAAAATACTTAACTGAACTGAAAAATACTGAACTGAATTGAGATGAACTGAAAAATACTTAACTGAACTGAAAAATACTGAATTGAACTGAAAAATATTCAGATAAGCTGTACTAAACAGGCCCTAAATATAACTATATTTTTAACAAAAAATTAGCCATAATTATTTGGCAAGTGAGAGCTTGAGCACCCACAAGTTCCCATGTGGATCCGCCCCTCCATGGTGATGTGCTGCGATGAAAAGTGCTGATCTTGTGCTGAAAAATACTGAATAGCATGAAATACTAAAATGATGAGATGACTTGAAATATGATGAAACTAAATTCAACTCTCTCTCTCTCTCTCTCTCTCTCTCTCTCTCTCTTTCTCTCTCTCTCTCTCTCTCCCCCCCTCTCTCTCCCCCCCCAAACAGTACCTTTTTCCCCCAAATTACCGATACGGCGGGGTGACCGCCGACTTCCTCCGCCGCGCCGGTCACCCTTCCTACCCAGACCATAGTTTACTCACTCCAAACTCCCCCTCTGTCTTTGAAGAAATCCAAATGAATACAATTATAAACCAAAATTACAAAATTAAACACTAATCAAATCCTAATTAAATACACTACGAAACATTGTATTCTTATTAGGGTGTGAGAAAGAGATATATGTGAAATGCACTGCAAACTAATGCTTCACATTGTAAACTAATGATCCAAACTAACTACACTTGTGTCAGGCTGCGTGATCGGTCCTTCATTACTTTGGATGTCACATTAGTTAACCCATTGACAACTTGGGTAATATCACATCTTTCTCCAGGAGATTCTTTTACGCAACACAAAGCAATTTGCATTATGGAAGATAGACACTCTAACATTCTAACTTGGTACTCTTCTTTTCCATCCCGGAACAAGCTTGGGTCAACAACATGATTTAATGCATCAGGTTCGAGTGTAGCATTATAAATCATGTCTTTCAAGTTGAAATTTTCGTTGAATCTTTCATCAGTAGGCCTAAGCCTAATAAAAACTTCCATCAACATGATTCCAAAACTATAAACATCGCATTTCGTCGATACCAAGCCTTCAAATCCATATTCTACAGAGAATGAAGTATTTAGTTTCATAACATAATATATATATATATACATATCATGATTACTTTTTTTAAAGTATAAACAATATTTTTTTAGATTACCTGGAGCTACGTAGCCGAATGTCGCAATTGTTTTAGTGTGAATACAACTATCATCCGAGCTCAACATTTTGGTGATCCCAAAGTCACTTACATGGGCGACCATATCTTGGTCAAGCAAGACATTGCTGGGTTTCATATCGCAATGAACAATTGGTGTTGAATAACCAATATGTAGATATTGCAATGCTGTTGCCACGTCGATCATGATGCTCAACCTTTGGTCCATGTCTAGGGTTTGATTCTCTGAGTAAAGACACTGGTCGAGACTTCCATTAGGCATGAACTCAAGCACCAAAGCCTTGAAATCAGGAGCAGAGCAACTGCTGATGACCTTGTTGAGATTCCGATGTCGGATGTTTCGAAGCACTTCACACTCAACATCGAAACTCTTGAATGCCTTTTTTGAATCAGAATTGAACACTTTTATTGCAACCTTTCTCCCATCTTTAAGCGTACCAAGATACACTGATCCAAATGCACCTTTACCGAGTAGATTTTCCTCGCGGTACCCATCAGTTGCTTGTTGAAGGTCAAAGTAAGAAACTCTTTCCTGCTCTCCTAGAAATGGTAAACCATATCTGATGGAACTAGTCCTCTTCTCTCGGTATCTCATATAAACTAATAGCAAGGCCATGAATCCCAAAGTTGCAGCTATCCCCACACATATGGTTATTACCCTTATTAGAAGCTGATGATTCCTCCTTGAGCGTATCTTTGGGCATGAGGGAACAAGGAATCTTGGAGGTCCACATAAGTCATCATTAGACAAGAAAGATTGAGAGGTAAAGTTCTCAAATGGACCTTTACTTGGAATTGGACCACTCAAATTATTGAAAGAGACATCCAAAGACTTGAGGTATTGAAGCTTTTCGAGGGATGAAGGAATCAAACCAGAGAGATGGTTATGTGACAGATTTAGATTTTCTAAACTTAGCATGCCTTTTACTTCTGGAATTGATCCTTGAAAATGATTGAATGCTAAAGATAGATAACTCAAACTTTCCAAACCTCCAATTGTGCTAGGAATCATACCTGAAAAGTTATTCACTGAAAAATCTAAATCTGTCACAGCTTTGAAATTTCCAACAAGCGGAGACAGGGAACCAACAAATTGGTTTGAAGAGATGTTAAGGGACACTATATCCTCGAGGTTAAACAGAGAATCAGGTAAGGTAGAAGCCAATCTATTTGAATCCAGGTAGAGATTTCTCAAAGAAGTGAGATTTCCTAAACAAGGTGGAATGGACTCTGAGATTTGATTTTGGCTTAGAGATAAGGTCACCAAGTTTGGCAGGCCACACAACTTATTGAACACGGCTCTCTTCAATTGATTGTTCTTCAAGTCTAAATGTTGAAGCGTTTCCAATTTTTCAATGTTTTCTGGAATTGACCCTGTCAGCTGGTTGCTTGACAGTTCTAACAACCATAACTTGGTACAATTTCCCAATCCTAATGGAATTTCTCCCTTGATGCCGCAACTAGTTGCAGAGAACATTTCCAGGGAAGCTGAAAGGTTTCCAAAAGATTTGGGAAGTTCACCACTTAGTTGATGATTGTCAGTAAGTTGTAAAGATCTCAAATTGTTGCAATTAGACAAGGAGGTCATGAAGGCCAACTCAAGGGATGAACCATCGGTTGAGAAATAGTTCTGAGCTAAATTTAAATACTCAAGGAGTCTAAGATTCCCAAGGGAGTCTGGAATCGAACCCACAAATTTATTCAGCCCGAGTTCGATTGTTGCAAGGTTCGAACAATTTGGGATTGACTGAGGTAATATACCATCAAAGCTATTGTTAAAAAGATAAAGCGTTTTGAGATTGGGAAGCCCTAGGCACATGTCAGATGGAAGTTGTCCAGAGAGTCTGTTATCTCCAAAGCTTATCACGTTCAAGGTTGAGAGGTTAAAAATATTATTTGGAATGTGACCAGTTAACTTATTATGCCCAAAGTCAACTGCTTGAAGGTTATGGAGATTGGTGAGCTCTTTGGGTATTGCACCTGCCATATATTCAAATGAATTTCACGTTTCAAATTCACAGTAATCTAATCCATCAAAAATGTTCACAATCGGAAACCTTTGGTAGAAATGACCATGTACATACCTGAGAACTTATTGTCAGAGACGTACAAATTTCTTAGAGCGGTCAAATTACCGATCTCTCGAGGAAATTCTCCTGAATATAAACAAAAAGAGGTTGAAAAATGAAGAATTAATCGAAATATATACATATGTATGCCATATTTGACACAGCATCTTTTGAGAGCTTGCTACCTTCCACATTATTGTGGTGAAGATAAAGTTCTTGTAGCATAACCAAACTGCCAATTTCCTTTGGTACAAAGCCATCGAATTTATTATCGGCCAACGAAAGGAGCTGAAGTTTTGAGCATTGAGCTAAGGTTGGTGGTATTTGGCCATTGAACTTGTTGGATTCAAGGCTAAAATATTGCAGTTTGTTATGAGGTTGGCCGCACATTGACACCGGAAGACTTCCAAACATATCATTAAAAGATAAGGCAAGACCTTGGAGTGAAGATATGTTGAACAATCCATAAGGAATGGAACCTGAAATTTGGTTATTCTCAATAACCAAATCCCTCAAATTAGGAAGATTACCAATACCTTGGGGGATACTTCCATTGAGAGAATTGAAAGAAAGCAGCAGCTGTTCAAGCTTGGTCAGATTCGAAATAGAAAGACAAGACTCGGAGGTCGTGCAATGAACCAATCCATAATGGAATTTCCCCCTCGATATGGTTCCTCCCGAGTCTTAGATTCCTTAATCGCCTGAGTCGCGACAAGTCGCTCGGCAACTCGCCATAGAACTCATTAACACTTAAGTTAAGAGAAACAAGAAGTGATAGATTACCGAGTTGGGGAGGTATGGTGGAGGAAAGATTCATGCGAGAAAGGTCTAATGCAATCACTCTCTCATGGCGTGAACTGCAAGTTACTCCAATCCACTCGCAAACTGGGCTGCTGATTGACCAGTTTCTCGCAAGCATACTGGAGTTAACATGATCTCTGAAAGCAAGAAGAGCATGTTGATCAGTGGTGATATTGTTAGTGACTGGTGCAAACCCTAAGCAGGTTGGCAGTATAATAAATGACAAACAGAGAAAACTTGAGGGAAGCTGCATTTTCTCTGATGTGTGTTGTGTGTGTGTGATTCGTTTGTTGTTCATTTGACAGAACATATATAGAGCATTGAATCCAATAAGTCAACCATTGAATTTGCACTTCAAAAATTAATCCATACGGAGCTAAAAACCTCTTAAGTTTTAGATAGAAAAAGAATGACAGGAATTAATTGATTGAGAATATATGCACGTGTTTTGTCGTTCTACATGGTTACAAACTCTGTAAAATTATATTTCCCATGACATGTTTTGCGCGTTAACAGGATCGAAGGACTAGATATCAGACTCATATGAGTACCACAGTTTAAAATTAACTCTGTTATCATTCCAATAATAATAACAATTCAATTGAAATTACTTTTATAGGCCATTTAGCGACAAACTGCTCTAGATATATTTACAAACAGTTTTGAGCTTTTTTGCACAAAAGATTTCCATCAGATTACATATAATGTGATGGGTTCGCATTTGATAATAAATTAATGGTGAAGCAGGTATTATTATTATTATTATTATTCGCATTTGATACTTATTATTAATTTTAGATAGTTGGTACTACTCTATTACCAGGTTTATTAATTTTTACGAAATAAGTTCACACGACATGTTTATATCAAATTTATATAAAATATTTCTAATGAATGATGGATATATTTTATTTGTACTAAGATCCCATTATTTTTGATAGTTAGTCACAGATAAAGACGTCGCTATAATATTTAGCGAAGTAAGCGTTACTACTGTATTTGCGGGGCTAAAAATGCAGTCAAACTTTGTGACGCTTCAACACGCCATAAAAATTAGCGACGTTCAAAAACGTCCAAACTAGTTCTCCACCTAGACACGTCACAGAGCATGTACTACGCTTTGTTATAGTGCCTGTTATTTGCATTTGTGTCTGTAATTTTGCGCCATTACTGGAACTTTTTATTTTAGTGTGGGTAAGTATAACTTAGTGACATGTAGTTTGACATTTATGTCAAAAGAAAAACTAAGCTTAGTGACATCGTAACATGCCGCTATATTTATGATGCTTGGAGATGTCTCTATTTTAAATGGCACAAACAAATGCCCCAATTAGTTTAGGGACATGTGAAAGTCACTTTTTTGTAGTGGCGCGTACAAATGCAGTATAATTGGACGTTTCCAATCCGTCACTAAACTTGTGTCACTATTGGAGTCTTTTTTTTGTAGTGATGTTATCAGATTGAAGATGCTTTTAAGTTGTTCTTATACTGACAATAAAAAAAATTGTTCTTGAAATCGGTACCATATACGGTTGCTATAATTTCATCATTTATTACTTTTTTTCAAAAAACCATTTCTCCTCCCGAGATGCATGTATAAGCAATAAGGGATTGCTTGGTTGGGTATATTTGAAGAGGTTAATGGGAATGATTATAGATACGTTTGTTTGGTTGGGTGGAATTGAAAATTACTATCGATCAGAATACTAGTATTCTTATACGATCTATCTACTTTATCAAGTAGGTTTAAACATGCAATAGAGTTTAAACAGTGAAGTAAAGAACACACGATATGTTTAGGCAGTTCGGTGTAACCACACCTACATCTGCGGGGTCTTGCCCAGTCTGAAACTCATCCACTAGATAATCAAATATAGTTACACAGTTCACAAACTTTAAACTATCCATTGACTTATCTTTCCACGTGAATCTGTGAGCTCCCCTCACAGCCAGTCAGCAACTCCTCGATGTTATCTCGACCACCTCTCTCGAGGTATTAAGGCGTTGTGGTTTCTGAGAAGACAAAGTCCAGTTGAATTCCTTGACTCAACGCTGCTCCAAAACGTAAAGCTATTCTGAGTGCAGAATACTCTTTCAAGATGGATAATTCTTCTCGCAGCTTTCATCTCTATTTATAGTTCTATGCCGTGCTTCCGTGTTGATCTTCTTGTTGCTTCAATCACGGTTGAGCTGATCTTCTCTTATCGATAATCACGGTAGAGATTAGTCCTTAAGCTATATTCTAATTCTATAGCTAAACTGTAGGAAATATATTCTTTCCTTATTTCTACAGATTGAGACTAATCCTAACTAAAATACTACTCTATTATATATTCCTAATCTAATCAGATCGGAATTGAATATCTTCAAATATCTTCTTTGTTCGCACAAGAGTTGTACTCTAACACAATGACTGTTGCTCGGTTTCCGATTCTGCTGGAGCAAGTGTTTAAACATCAGTATGTTTAAACATAGTGACTTCTACAAAATAGTCAACTAAATCATCCTGAAACTTCTGAACTCTTCAATCTCCCCCTTTGGCATTTTGTGGAACCATACCAACTATTTATATGCACATAACCAAACACATAACTCCCCCTTCAATTCAGAATTCCAGACTCCATACTTGTAAGCATCAAATTATACCAGAAACACATGCATATTCAATAAGCTCCCATACTCACTAGATGAAGATAGAAACAGTCATTTATGCTCATGGCCATAACAATGTTCCAAACTAAATGGACACATTAATAAGATCAAAATCATCCAAATGAAATGGTCATCACATCATCAAAATATTCTCCCCCTTGGGGACATAAAATGTGTCAAAGTCGCAACAAAAACATCCAAAATCCCAAAAAAAACTTCAAAGTGTCAGAAAAAAAAAACTAGCACAAATCCAACAACAACTATAGAGTTTAGAGGAGAGAGAAAGAATATAAAGCTGCTCGGAATGGCTGGGATCCACTGCTGCTGTCACTGCTATCATCAGACTCAACCAACGCAGCCAATTCTTCTTTCAGATCAATAATTTTGAGACGATGAGCTTTAAGCCGGGCCTTAATTTCAGCTATCCTGGTCTTGGCAAAGTTCTCCTCTGCAGGTGGCTCATCAGAATCCTCTTCCACTGGAACATTTGTCAGATCATTGCGCTTTGCAAACACTGTCTGATTGACTTGAACCAGTTTGCAGTTTGCACTGAAGTACTGCATCATCCTCAACATCAAGCACTCCAGCATGCCTCAAAATCCCAGTGATGAGAGCAGGATATATGAGATACTCATCAGACTTCAAGCTCCAGGCAATGAAATGAATCCTCTCATATAAGAACCACCCCAGATTAAAAGGTTTTCTGGTTCCAATACAGTACATGACTCCTGCCATTTCCTCAGTCACTCTGGAGATATTTTTGGACATTGTCCACATATTTGCCACTACCCTGTACAAACATGAGTACTTTTAGGTAAGAGAAGATGCATGAATGGTTAGTGCATCACCCCATTCAGCCAAGCTTCCCCAAGACAGTTCCAGAGCCACTACATCATAGTTTAAAGTGAACCCTTCAGGATAAGTACCAGATGGACTCCTTCTGTGATCAGAATCAAGTAACAGATTAATGATAAATGGATCAAAGCGATACAGATTGCCTCCGATATACACCTTGCGATACCATGGGGGATGCAGGATCACTATTACCCTTCCTCAGATTTGAGTAGAACTCATAGACCAAGTCCTTTTTGGCATTGACATAGGAGCTAGCAGGTTTAAACATGTGGATCTTTTTCATGAATCCCACAAAAGCGGAATGTTTAAACTTCTCTGTCAACTTTCTCTCCACATTCAGACTCTTCTGTATCAACTCTTCATGCTTCTGAAGTGTCTTCTGAGAGTAGAACTTCTCATTGTAAGCACTCAGCAACAATAGATCAGCATCTCCAATCCTCAGCTTGGAGTTAATACCATCAGACATTACCTTATCACTTCTCCTGGTGGAATCTGAGTCTTCAGACTGATCACTGCTCTCCTCAATGTCATCAGTGGACTTGATTGTCTCCTCCTCTTGACTGTCAGGAGTAATAATCTCCTAAAAAGGCACCTTCTTGCTTGAACCTTGAGAGCGTCAGACCTCTTCTTCTTCCCTGTTACTGGAGGAAATACTTGAAGCACTGGTGGAAGATCATCTATCCTTTTTTTCTTCTTCTGTTGCTGCCTTTGCTTGGGCTTGAGATTAGTCAGAGGCACATCATTCTCACTCTCTGAGTCTTCTTGAACCTCCTTGGTACCATTGAACATATTTTGCTCAACAAGGTTCTGACCTGCACCATCATCTTTTTGAACTGCAGCTCCATCATCCAACTCTTTCTTTCCCTTTTTTTCTCTGGTAGAACTTCACAATCATTGGGCCCTTAATCTCCTTCTCAGGTTCTGGTTTATCTTCACTCTCAGTCTCAGAATCACAACTCTCATAGAAAAACTCCAGGGCCTGATCTCCCTCAAACTCAACAGACACAGCTACTGTGGGATTCAAGTCCAATTCTTGATCCCCTATACCTCATTCATTCTGACCCTCATGAACCACAGTGCTAACAGAGTTATCAAGTCTCACAGGGGTTGGGGACTTAGGGGTTTCATTGTCACCCATATATCCTTGCAGACTCAATAAACTATCCAAGACACCCAGTTCAACATCATTCACTCCCAAATCATTCAAGCCACCAGATTTAGAGCTACCCATAGTAGTTTAAACACACAGGCACACAAAACAGCACAGAATATACTCAAATCGAACAAACCCTGACTATAATATTCTTCTAAACCACTTGCTTAGCAACAAAAACTCAATCTTGGGCACAAAGATCAGTAAATACCTTGTGCGTGGGGTTTAGACACAGTGAACAGTACCCAGATGCTGCAGATGATCCTTCAACTGTTGAAATTCTTCAAACTATGTGATTGATTGAATGCTGATCTTGAGTAGAACCCCCGTTCTGTTTTTCGAACGTGCAGAGATTCGATTTCTTGAGGGAGGAATTGGGAACGACGCAGAGGCTATTTTTGAGCGCCTAAATTCTGCAGGTTGTAGTTTGGAAAATAGAAACCCACAAATTTCCTTTTTATAATTTCATCTTCTCGTAATTCCAGTTTGACCCCAAAAAACATTTCATCTCATCCTTCTCTTTTCTGGAAATTACTCAGCTAGATACTCATAAAATAAATATGAGCCCAAGATTTAAAACTTACTCAGTCCAGAGAATCCATTTAGCCCAATAAACAAGAGTTGACTAGTCTGGCCCAATAGCCTCTCTCATTCATTTTCTATCTAACTCTTATGTGTTTAAACACACTGATTCGCGGTGTTTAAACATCCTCTATCACACAGCTAACTTCTTTTTGTATTTTTCTTTTTCAAAAAAATAAAAGACATAAAGCAGTAAAGACTAATTTACAACAATAAGAGGTGAGCCGTGATACTTCAAATTCGAAAAACACCTAAGTGTTGTCTCAGTGTCTCAAAAGTTGCATAATTCATGGTTTGGTGAAAATATCTGCAATCTGTTCAGCACTAGGAACAAATTCAATGGTTAGTTCCTTCTTTTCCACCAAGTCTCTGATTAAGTGATGCTTGATGTCTATGTGCTTAGTCTTTTTGTGATCAACTAGATCATTAGAGAGATCAATAGCTCCTTTGTTGTCACACTTGATGAGTAGAACCTCTTGCTTTTAGTCATAGTCCCTTAGCATCTGTTTCATCCACAGTAGTTGTTGACAACAACTTCCAGCAGCTAAGTATTCAGATTCAGTAGTAGACAGTGATATGGAATTCTGCTTTTTGTTGTACCATGACATCATATTTCCTCCTACATAGAAGCATCCACCAGTGGTACTCTTCCTGTCTTCAGAATTCCCAGCCCAATTAGAATCATTGTACCCAATAATTTCTGCCTGACTTCCTCTAGAATACCAGAGACCATAATCAGCAGTTCTGTGTACATATCTAATAATTATCTTGACTGCATAGAGATGACACTCCTTAGGATCAGATTGAAACCTTGAACATAGCCCAACACTTAGACAGATGTCTGGTCTGCTTGCAGTAAGATATAGTAGACACCCAATCATACTTTTATAAAGCTTGATGTCAACCTTCACACCATACTTGTCATAAGTAAGCTTCTCTGTTGAGGCCATAGGAGTTCGAACACTTTTAGACTTAGTCATTCCAAATCTCTTAACCAAGTTTAAGGTGTACTTGGTTTGATTAATAAAGATCATATCCTTGTGTTGTTTGACCTGAAGCCCTAGAAAATAAGAGAGTTCACCAACCATACTCATTTCAAACTCACTCTTCGTCATATCTATAAAGTTATCAACCAACTTTTGAGATGTTGATCCAAACACAATGTTATCTACACAACCTTTCTCCCATCTTTAAGCGTACCAAGATACACTGATCCAAATGCACCTTTACCGAGTAGATTTTCCTCGCGGTACCCATCAGTTGCTTGTCGAAGGTCAAAGTATGAAATTCTTTCCTGCTCTCCTAGAAATGGCAAACCATATCTGATGGAACTAGTCCTCTTCTCTCGGTATCTCATATAAACTAATACCAAGGCCATGAATCCCAAAGTTGCAGCTATCCCCACACATATGGTTATTACCCTAATTAGAAGTTGATGATTCCTCCTTGACCTTTTGTTTTTCATTTTTGGGCATGAGGGAACAAGAAATTTTGGAGGTCCACATAAGTGATCATTAGATGAGAAAGATTGAGAAGTGAAGTTCTCAAATGGACCATTACTTGGAATTGGACCACTCAAATTATTGAAGGAGACATCCAAATACTTGAGGTATGGAAACTTTTCTAGGAACAAAGGAATGGAGCCAGAGAGATTGTTATGTGATAGACTTAGTGTTTCTAAGCTTAGCATGCCTTTTATTTCTGGAATTGATCCTTGAAAATGATTGAATGCTAAAGACAGGTATTTCAAACTTTCCAAGCCCCCAATTGTGCTAGGAATCATACTTGAAAAGTTATTCACTGAAAAATCTAGTTCTATCACAGCTCTGAAATTTCCAACAAGCGGAGATAGGGAACCAACCAAGTGGTTTGAAGAGAGATTAAGACACAATATATCTTTGAGGTTGAACAGAGACTCAGGTAAGGTAGAAGTTAATCTGTTTGAATTCAGGTAGAGAAGTGACATTTCCTAAACAGTCTGGAATGGATTCTGAGATTTGATTTTGACTCAAGGATAAAGTCACCAAATTTGGCAAACCACACAACTTAATGAACATGGCATTATTCAATTGATTGTCCATCAACTCTAATAACTGAAGGGTATCCAAATTTTCAAAGTTTTCCGGAATTGATCCTCTCAACCGGTTGCTTGATAGATCTAACACCATTAACTGACTGAAATTTCCGAATCCTAATGGAATGTCTCCGTTGATACCACAATTACCTGCTTCAAACGATTCCATGTGATTTAAAAGGTTTCCAAATGATTTAGGTAGTTATAACCGATTTGCAAGGAGATCAAACTGCTGCATCTTTTCAAAGAGGTGATGAAGGTCAGCTCGGTTGATGAACCATCAGTTGAGAAATAGTTATCTCTTAGATTTAACGACTCAAGGTGCAGAAGCTTTCCAAGGGAGTTCGGAATGGAACCCTCGAATCTATTCGTCTCTATTTCGATTATCTCAAGGTTTGAACAGTTTGATATTGACTGGGGTAAAGTACCTTCGAAGCTATTGTTAAAGAGATAAAGGCTTTTGAGGTTGGGAAGCGCTAGGCACATGCTGGATGGGAGTTTTCCAGGTAGATTGTTGAGTCCAAAACTAATCACAGTTAAGGTTGAGAGGTTGAAAATATTAACTGGAATATGACCGGTTAACTTATTGTCCCAAAAGTTAACTTGCTGAAGATTGTACAGATTGGTGAGCTCCTCTGGTATTGCACCTACACAGTATTCAGTTTAAATTTCATACTCTAATTCATGTATAACCGTTTCTTAAAACACCTATGGAAGGCATGCCATACCTGAGAGCTTGTTGTTGGAGAGGTACAAACGTTTTAGCACTGTCAAGTTACCGATTTCTCTTGGAATTTCTCCTGAAAATAGGAGTCATGATCACAAATGTCAGGTTAAAAAAAAAAAAAAGTCAAAATATATTAATAACATAGCATAGATCTATGTAAGTTTGGAATGGAACCCTCAAATTTATTCGTCCCTATTAGTCAAAGTTCAGATATGCTTGGGACTAAGGGCCAATGAATAAGATAGCATAGATCTATGTAAGTTTAATTAGGAGAAAATGTTTAGAGTAAATTAAGACGTTAAGTTTGAGAAAGAATATGCATTAATAAGAAAGCATATTATTTGTGATGTTACCTTCCAGATTGTTTTTGTCAAGATAAAGTTTCTGCAGCGTCATCAAGCTGCCAATTTCCTTTGGGACCAGACCATCGAATTTATTATCAGCCAATGCCAGGAACTGAAGTTCTGAACATTGGTGGTATTTGGCCATTGAAATTGTTGTATCCGAGGCTAAGATATTGCAGGTTGGTTGCATGTAGAAAATGGAAGACTTCCAACCATGTTATTACTCGATAGTGCAATTACTTCGAGTGACGAACTGTTGAAGATCCCATAAGGAAAGGGACCTGAAATTTTGTTTTTCTCAATAACCAATAACCTCAGATTAGGAAGATTACCAATACCTTGAGGAATACTTCCACTGAGAGAATTGAATGAAAGGTATAGCTCTTCTAGCTTGGTCAGATTCGAAATGGAAGTCGGGATAGTCCCAACGAGGGAATTGTTAAAGAAAGACAAGACTCGGAGGTCATGCATTGAACCAATCCATGATGGAATTTCTCCCTCCAGATGGTTTGTCCCGAGTTCGAGGACCCTCAATCGCCTGAGTCGTGACAACTCGCTCGGCAACTCACCATAGAATTCGTTAGCATCTAAGCTAAGAGAAACAAGGAGTGATAGGTTACCGAGTTGTGGAGGTAGGGTGGCTGAAATATTCAAGCCAGAAAGGTCTAATGCAGTCACTCTCTGATGGCGTAAACTGCAAGTAACTCCAATCCACTCGCAAACTGGGCCGCTGATCGACCAGTTTCTAGAAAGCATACTGGAGTTAACATGATCTCTGAAAGCAAGAAGAGCATGTTGATCAGTTGTGATATTGTTAGTGACTGGTGCAAGCCCTAAGCAAGTTGGCAGTATAATAAATGACAAAAAACAGAGAAAACTTGAGGAAATTAAGCTGCATTTTCTCAGATATGTGTTGTGTGTGTGTGATTCTTTTGTTGTTGATTTGACACAAAATATATAGAGCATTGAATCCACTAAAAGTCAACCATGGAATTTGTACTTCAAACCTGATCGATACAGATCTAAAAGCCTTTAAAGTTTAAGAATGACAGGCAATTACTTGATTGAGAATATGTGCATTTGTGTCTAGAGACGTTTCCGCTGGGCTGCATGTGTTATGTTGTTCTACGTAGTTACAGACTCAGAAAATAACAGAACCCAGATTATGGAACCTTGTTTTATTTATTTTCTGGAATAACGACTAGATCCCTAACTAATCTAGATCCCTGACTAGATCCAAAATTTATAATTTAATCTAACTTTTATTTGCAACTTGCAAAACTTAGAGGATGACCGTTTTACAACTTACAAGTTACGTCCGTTAGTGTATTTTTAAATTAATGACTTTTACCTAAATTGCCCTTCTCCAGTCAAAAATTACTTATTACCTTTTTCTTTTTTCTTTTTTTTAACTGAATTTTATTTCTAATCGATTTTTCCGTTCCCAATCTTCTGGTGAATAGCTTTTACCTGTACTATTTTGTCCCAGTATCATTTGCAACAAGCAATGAACACAATCACTCATCTCGGATCACTCATTTCTTGAACACATTTGAGTTTAATTATTTCCCAATTAAATCATCAAACTTTGGATGGATGAACATTGTAAAATTTCTCCCCCTGAACAAAGCAGAAAGCTATCATGTTAAGAGCAAGTGTAAATCTCCCTTTGAATGAAATCAATCAAAAGTTACATCAAACATATACAGTGACACAGTGCAGTGGAAGTCATTACCAAAGCCAAAGCTAGCTCCTCATGCTATTTCCAAAGCTGTAGCCCAGCAATTCCCATAAAGACCATATCAACATAATTAAAATTGATCCGAGAACAGCAAAAATATCTAAACTAAAAACTACATATTACGTTTAGATAGAGAAAAGGCTATACAAAATCTGTTTTCACCCTGGGTGATAGCAGAAGCAACATGTTTTGGCCAAAGCTTTTCATAATCAGTTCTTGAGGGAGTCTTCTCATTAGGAAATCACCATGCCTGCATGAGTTGTTTGACAAAAAAAATATCAACTAGCAATGCACAACCCTCAAGAACACATTATTCAACAAATTGCAGTTAAAAACTAGCAAAGCCAAAAATAAATGCATACATTGCTCAAGTTTTTAGCGTCATCTCCTTCACCCAAGACCTCCTCGTCAGTGAGCAGTGGGGACTCTAATTATATCCAAGGCTTGATGAATGGAAATTGAAAATAGATATAAACATTTACCACGCTAAGCTCAATCATATGTTTATTGCGTCATGTGGCTTTAGTGCATCACTGGCAGTGATTGATTGCACTTAAACAAGCAATGATATCTTTACAGAAATGGGATTCAAGAGTAGGCTAGAAATCTTCGTTTGCTGTTGAGAATGCAAACCTGGGGACCACAAATCATGGAAAGCCAGTGCTTTGACACGGATTTGAAGCGGAGTAGGGATCTTACCGGCAGACGGAGCAGAATTAGAGTGAGGAGATCCTCATTTCCGGCAATAACCTCCTATGCAGATTCTCTATCTTTATCCCTGCGCCGCTGTTTGCGATTCTTGCGCTTCATCATATTTTTTACATGAACTTATTACACATTTTCAATACTTGTCTAAATAAGTGAAGAGGACTCAGCATAATAAAGTTGGCTATTTTGTAAAAGTCATTATATTTAAACATACTGATGTTTAAACACTGGCTCCAATCGAATCGAAAACCGAGCAAGAGTGTTGAAGATAAAGTACAACTCATATACAATCAAAGAAGATATTCGAGCAAATCAAGATGATATGTGAAGATTGATTTTATGCTGATTTGATTAGCTAGAAAATATATGATAGAGTTGTATCTTAGTAAGGTTTAGGATCAAATAAGGAAAGATTATATTTCCTCAGATTAGCTATAGAAGTAGAGTATAGCTAGGAGACTACTTGTAGCTGTGAATAGCTGGACGAGCGGATCGGCATTGCCGTAATGGAAGGATCGAGAAGATCAAGACGGCATCACAGCATTGGACTATAAATATACAGAGAAGCTGCGACAACAAGTATCCATCTTACAAGAAAGTATTCTGCAGATCAGAATAGTTTTAAGTTTGAGCAGCATATTGGAAGGAGTCCAATAGGCCTTAGCCATCGCCAGGAGTCTGAAATCAGCAAGCCATAATACTTCGGGAGAAGTGGTCAAGACAGCAACGAGGAGTTGTTGACCGGCAGTGAGTGGAACCCACAAATCCACAAGGAAAAGATAAGTCTAAGATAGTTAATTGTTTGAGGAACATTGTTACTGATCTTGGTTATTTTAGTGGATGATTTTCAGACTGGGCAAGGCCCCGCAGACGTAGGTGTTTATCACCGAACTGCGTAACCAATTCTTGTGTTCTTACTTTAAGTGTTTAAACTGAACTGCATGTTTAAACATACTTGCTAGAATAGATTTATTAGTTAAGAACGTTGTGAAACTGATCGATAGTAAATTTCATTTGGTATCAAAGCAAGTCCACTGAGATGTACCTTTAACAAGGTAAGTGGAGATCCCTATCGATCATGTCGAACCAGGAAAAGGATGGTTCGTTGTATACACGCGCACCCATGCTGGATAAAAACAACTACGGTTACTGGAAGGCAATGATGAGGCATTACATTGATGCTCTAGATGAAGAAGTATGGTACTGGGTTGAGAACGAGTGGCAACCGGCCAGACAGCCACCTGCAGCAGGCATAACCGAAGGTGGTGTGAAAAACAAAGAGGATATGACCACTCAAGCGAGGAAGGACAAGCGACTTAACAGCAAAACACTAAACTGCATCAACTCTTGTGTTGATCAAGAAGTTTTTCGCTTAATTTCAACGTGTTGTACTGCTAAGGATGCATGGGAGAAATTGAAGGCCAACTATGAAGGGGATGCAAAAATGAAACGACAAAAAATGCATACAATAAAGACAACATTTGATAATATGGTTATGCATGATAATGAGACCATTGCTGACTATAATTCAAAGATCAGAGATCTGGTCAACTCAACTCATCAGTTGGGGAAACCATTTGTTGAAGATGATGTTGTGCAGAAGATATTGAGGTCTCTACCACCAAGGTTCAAAGGAAAGACTATTGCAATGGAGGACCTACACGATACATCTAAAATGACCGTTGATGAGGTCATGGGAGCACTGTCAACTTTTGAAATGAATGAGTTAGCTACAGTAAGGCAGAATGATCTGGCATTCACTGCAACTGCACGAAAAGCAGCTGAACAAAATTGTGTCTAAACACAATACTGTGTCTAAACACTCTACCAGAAACAGCAATGAAGATATGGACGAGGACGAGCTTGCTCATATATCAAGAAGCTTTGCTAAAGTTCTGAGAAAATCTCAAAATCGAAGAAGTGAAGGAAGAGAGCAAAGTTCAGGAATGAGCAGAAGAATCAACAATGATCAAACAGAACCCAAGCCTGTGTTAAAACATGCTGGTAAAATCAAATGTCGAGAATGTGAAGGTTACGGGCATATTCAATCACAGTGTCCAAGTGGATCTAGCAAGAAGGGGAAAGCCTACAATGCCACCTGGAGTGATGAAGAAGAGTCTGATGAAGAGCATGTTAGTAACCATGTAGCTTTCGGTGCAATTACTGTTCAAAGCGACGAAGAAGAAACTTATGTTGCATTTGGTGCTACAGTCGTTTCTGATAGTGAGAGTTTAAACGTGAACTCTGAGGATGTTCATGAATCATACCACAAACTCCACAAACTCTGGGTCAGTGTGACTGAACAGAATAAAGTTTTACAGAAAGACAACCACAGCTTGAATGAAGAAGTCGAACAACAACAAATCACCATTGATGCAATGAGAGAAGAGCTGAAGATAGCCCTTGTTCGAGCAGAAGTTGCTGAAGGTACCATCACCAAACTAAATGAAGGAACAACAGCCTTGGATGACATTCTTGGCATGGGAAAAATTGCTGGAGATCGACATGGGTTAGGATACGACGGAATAGAAATGACCAACCAGAATGATCAAACAAAAGGGAAGATGGACAAGAAGGTGACTCAGCCTAATTCAGGTCAAGTCAGGAAAGAGCAACTTGTTAGAGCTCCAAACAATTTCACTAAAGCTCCTAAGTTTGGACTAGGTTATAAACCTACATATCACCAGCAGCGAAATATGTTTCAACCATGGTGGGAGGCAACGTGCAATTATTGCCGACGACCAGGACATTACAAAAGGCGTTGTTTCGTCTTTTAAGAGATTTGATGCAAGCACCAACAAATGGAGCATGTTACATCATTGGAGCAAGTTACAACATGGTGCAACCGAAAGGGCGCAGCATTCAAAAAAGGTTTGGGTTTCTAAAATCAACCTCTGTTATACAGTCAATACTTGTTATAGCTCATATGCCAGAGATGCCTGGTACTTCGATAGTGGTTGCTCTAGACATATGACAGGTACTTCTGAGCTGTTAAGCAATGTTGTTCCTTGGACTGGAACAGTGAGATTTGGAGATGGGAAGAAATGTAGAATAACTAGAAAGGGGGAGTTACAAGTCAAGAACTTTCCAGTATTCCAAGACGTTCTTCTCGTGGATGGACTAAAGGCAAATTTGCTAAGTATTAGCCATCTATGTGATAACAAATTAACAGTTTTTTTTATGATAAAGTTTGTACAGTCAGAAAGGGTGAAAGGGGTGTCCTTATTGGCACTAGATCGTCAGACAACTGCTACATTCTTGATGATTCTGTAAGTTGCCTCAAAGTGAGTGTGGACGACAATCTTTTATGGCACAAGAAGCTGGGTCATGCAAATTTGAAAACATTGTCTAAAGTGACAAGACTTGAAGCAATAAGAGGAGTGCCATTACTGTCCTATACAAAGGAGTTGACATGTCCGCCATGCCATGAAGCTAAACAGGTCAGGTCACCACATTCTAAACTTCATGAGATTACCACTTCTTATGGTCTTGAACTGCTTCATATGGACTTAATGGGACCTATCAGTCCAACTAATGTTTCGGGAAAGAAATACATCTTTGTGTGTAGATGATTTTTCCAGGTATACTTGGGTGAAATTCTTGAAAGAAAAATCAGATGCAGTGAGCGTTATAATTAAGCTCATCACCCAAGTCAACACAGAAAGATCACATGATGGACTTAAAGTTGTTCGATTAAGGAGTGACCATGGGAGGGAATTTGCTAACTCTACAATGATGGACTTCTGTACAAAACTTGGAATCAAGCATGAGTTTTCTGCCTCAATCACACCACAGCAAAATGGTATTGTTGAACGAAAGAACAGGACCCTAATCAACATGTCAAGAGCAATGATGGCAGAGAATGATACTCCTAAGAAATGGTGGGCTGAAGCAGTTCATACTGCTTGTTATACCATAAATCGAGTCTATCTACGACCATTCACTCAGAAAACTGCCTATGAGCTGTGGAAAGGAAGGAAACCAAACGTATCTTATTTTCATGTATTCGTGAATGCATGCTACATTCTCAGAGATCGTGAACTTCTTGGTAAGTTTGATAAACGAGCTGATGTTGGTATTTTTCTTGGTTATTCTCCAAATAGCAGGGCATACAGAGTTTTCAATAACCGTACAAATGTCATGATGGAGTCCAACAATGTGGTTGTTAAACATCTGAAGGATATCAACAGTGGAATTCTGCTTGAAGATGAACCTGATATGTCAATCAGCACTGAGATTGATTCATCTCTGCCCGATGTTACAATACTGGCGGATGTTACAACATCGTCTGATGTTACAACATCATCTGAAGTTACCACAGTTCCTGATGTTACCACAGTATCATCTGATACTTCTGCACCACCTAACACATACAATCTGAGGCAAAAAGAACGGAAGGACTACGCCAAAATGAATGATGGAATGCATGTATTACAATGCTTTCTCTCCTCTATTGAACCCAAGAATCACAAGGAAGTACTGAATGATGAGTACTGGATTTCAGCCATGTAAGAGGAATTGGAGCAGTTCACTAGGAGCGACGTATGGTATCTTGTTCCCCGACCTTCAGGAGTCAATGTCATTGGTACTAAGTGGATCTTCAAGAATAAGTTGGATGGAGATGGAAATATCACCAGAAACAAGGCCAGACTTGTAGCTCAAGGTTATACTCAGGTCGAAGGTGTTGACTTTGATGCAACCGTTGCTGCAGTTGCAAGGTTAGAATCTGTCTGTTTCCTATTGGCTATGTCATGTATTATGAAGTTCAAGTTGTTTCAGATGGATGTCAAGAGTGCATTCTTGAATGGCATTGTCAATGAAGAGGTGTATGTTGAGCAACCCAAAGGTTTTGAAGATCCTTATCTTCCTGATCATGTTTACAGACTAAAAAAGGCGTTATATGGCCTTAAGCAAGCTCCCAGGGCTTGGTATGAGCGTCTCACCCAATTTCTTTACAGAAAGGCTATCGATGAGGGGGAGTAGACCGAACGCTCTTTGTGTTTAAACATGATAAACATATTCTGCTTGCTCAAATTTATGTAGATGATATTGTTTTTGGATCAACATCTCAAAAGTTGGTTGATAACTTTATAGAGATGATGAAGAGTGAGTTTGAAATGAGTATGATTGGTGAACTGTCTTACTTTCTAGGGCTCCAAGTCAAACAGCACAAGGAAGGTATCTTCATCAATCAAACCAAGTACACTTTAAACTTGGTTAAAAGATTTGGGATGGATGATTCTAAGAGTATGCGAACTCCAATGGCATCAACAGAAAAACTTACGTATGACAAGTATGGTGTGAAGGTAGATTTCAAGCTCTATCGAAGCATAATTGGAAGTTTACTGTATCTGACTGCAAGCAGACCAGACATTTGTCTGAGTGTTGGCCTATGTGCAAGATTCCAATCTGATCCTAAGGAGTGTCATCTTTCAGCAGTCAAGAGGATCATCAGATATGTACATGGAACTGCTGATTATGGTCTCTGGTATTCTAGAGGAAGTCAAGCTGAGATTATTGGCTACAGTGATTCTGATTGGGTTGGGAATTCTGAAGACAGGAAGAGTACCACTGGAGGATGTTTCTATGTAGGAGGAAATCTGGTGTCATGGTTCAGTAGGAAGCAGAACTCTATATCACTGTCTACCACTGAATCTGAGTACTTAGCAGCTGGAAGTTGTTTCCAGCAACTACTATGGATGAAGCAGATTTTGAAAGATTATGGTTTCAAGCAGGATGTTCTCATCATCAAATGTGATAACAAGGGATCCATTGATCTCTCACATGATCCTGTTGATCATAAGAAGACAAAGCATATAGATATCAAGCACCACTTCATCAGAGACTTGGTAGAAAAGAAGGAGCTTACCATTGAATTTGTTCCTAGTGCTGAACAGTTTGCAGATATCTTCACTAAGCCATTGGACTCTGCAACCTTTGAGACCCTGAGACAACACCTAGGTGTTTGTCATATTTGAGGTATTTCTGTTTACCTCCCATTGTTGTAAATTAGTTTCATGCTTTATGTCTTTTAGTTTTATAAATGAAAAATACAAAAAGAAGTTAGTTGTGTGATAGAGGATGTTTAGAAACTGTGAATGAGTGTGTTTAAACACATGGGAAAAGAAAAATGAAGAGAAGTGACGAATGGGCTGAATGAGTCAACATTATTGGGCTGAAAAATTCCATCTGGGCTGAATGATAGAATCTTGGACTCATATTTATTTTATGAGGGAAAACGGAGGAAATTCTGGAAATTATGGACTGATGTGCAATTATGGATAAATTTTCCATTTTGGTTCAGGATTTGAATTTCAGAAATTCCAAAAATATAAGAGGGAAAAATTTCTTTTCTGCAACCACCAAAACCTCGACGTTCCCAATTCCAACAAACCCTCTCTGTCAAATTTTCAATCGTCTCCAACAAGAAGTTTTCAGATCAATTTCCAACGCTCCAGTCAACCATTCTGCACTGCATATTGCTGGATTAGCATCCAAACAGCAAGAAAATCTCAAAGCTTTGCATTGTCGGAGTTTCGAGTCAATCTGCGCATGCAAGAGGTAATTTGCTAGTTCTTGAATCAAGATTGTGTTTTTCCTGCTATTCTAGTAAATTAGAGGAAGTTTTGAGACTAGGGGTCTGCTGTTAGTGGATTGTGAAGTATTATCTGTAAAGTTCGGTGTGTGTTTGAACCTAGTGTTGTGTTTAGACTATCATGGGAAGCCCACAATCTAAGAACCCATCTACCTTAAACCCCACTGACATGATTAGGGAGAATCTAAATCTGGGGGTTATTAATAATCCCAACCCTCTTAGAGCCACACCAGAATATGTGGCTCATGATAGTCACCCTACTGTTAGGGTAGATGTTGAGTTTGAAGGCGGACCAGAGTTGGAGTTCTTTTATGAGAGTTCAGAGGTTGGTGAAGAATCTGAGCAGACCAAGGGGTCAGAGAAGGCAGAATTAGGTCCAGTGGGTCAAAAGGTATATCAGAGGAAGAGGAAGAGAGGACAAAAAGTTGGAGAAGTGAAGACTGGCCAAGGTATATTCAGTTCTGTGCCTGTTGAGCATGAGAAGCCTATGGATGTTGAGCAGCCAGTAGATGTGGATAAAATCTTGGAGAATGTCTGAACCATGATGGAGCCACTGGTTGAGACAGCATCAGATAGTGAGGACAATCATCCACTAAGTTTATAATTTAAGAAATTGCAGGAGCTAAAGAGGGAGAAGTTGAGGAAGAAACCACTGCCTCCAGTTATTCAAGTCTTCCCTGATAAGAGGAAGATGGATGAGGTTCCACAGCTCAATCTGGAATTTGAGGAAGTACCAATCCCAGAAGTGCCACCTGTGGCAGAAGAACAAGAGAGCAGCTCAGAGTCTGAGTCTAAGGAGAATGGTGATGGTAATGATGAGGTACCATTGGTGTTCCCAGAGGATAATCCTCTGCTAGAAAAGGCTTGGGATGAGAATTTTTACTCTAGGAGGGTAATGACTGTGTATGAGGGGCTGATCAACAAGAAAATGCATGTGGAGAAAAGGCTAACTGAGAAGTTTAAACATCCTGCCTTTGTGACCTACATGAAGAGAATCCACATGTTTGCTCCAGCAAATTTCTGTGTAAAGGTAAATCAATCACTGGTGCTGGAATTTTATGCAAACCGGAGGTGGACAAATAGTGCTCCAGATTCTGCTTGGTACAGGAAGGTCTATATCAGAGGCAGGCTCTAAAGATTTGATACTTCTATAATCAATCTAGTGTTAGGAACAGCCAGACATGACATCACTTGTCCAAATGGTGTTTATCCAGAAGATTTTACTCTGGATTATGATGTGATAGCTCTGGAATTATCAGGAGGTACACTTGGAGAATGGGGCGCAGCAAAGACCATCAAGGCAGCATATCTGACTCAGAAGTATTTCTGCTTGTATAGGGTGGTTGAAAATTTATGGGCAATGTCCAAGAATGTGTCCCTTGTGACTGAAGAAATGGCTTGTCTGATGTACTGCATTGAGTACAGGCAGACCCTACAATCTGGGATGGTTCATCTATGATAGGATTTTGCTAGTGGCTCAGCATCAGAAATCAGATGAGTACATCACCTATCCTGCCCTCATTACTGGTCTGCTGTATCATGTTGGTTTAACTGATGGGCTTGATGATCAAATTATATTCTGTGATAATGTGCAAGTCAACAGAACGATTCTTCAGAAGAGGAATGATCTACCTGCAGCAGCTGATGCAGAGGAGGAAGATTCAGAAGAGGAACCAGTACAGGAGAACTTTGCCACTGTCAGAAAGAGGGAGCTTCGAGGACTAATCAGGTATCACAGACAGAAGATGCTGGATTTTCAGGAGGAGCTAGAAGAAACAGATGATGAGACCAGTGGATCTGAAGCTTTCTGAGATAGTCTGTTGATCAGTCTCATTTTTTTCTCCTACACTTTCCTCTTATGTTGAATTATGGATGTTTGTGTTGTTTTTCTTGGGATTAATTTTGGTGCAATTTTGGCATATTTTCTGTTCCCGAGGGGGAGAATATTTTGATGGTCATGGATGACCATTTATTTTGGATCTTTTAGGGATTTTTTATAATGTGTCCATTTATTTTGGAACATTACTATGGCCATGAAGCATGTATGATTATCTATGTCTATGACTGGTGAGTAGGGGGAGCTTAGTAATTATGCATGATGTTTCTGATTTATTTGATGCAAGTATAAATAAAGTCTAGAGTTCTACATGCAAGGGGGAGCTATGTATTATCTCTGCATCAAAATACAAGTTATGGTTCCACAAAATGCCAAAGGGGGAGATTGAAGAGTCCAGAAAACTCAGCATAATAAAGTTGGCTATTTTGTAGAAGTCATTATGTTTAAGCATACTGATGTTTAAACACTGGCTCCAATGGAATCAGAAACCGAGCAAGAGTGTTGAAGATGAAGTACAACTCATATACAATCAAAGAAGATATTCGAGCAAATCAAGATGATATGTGAAGATTGATTTTATGCTGATTTGATTAGCTAGAGAATATATGATAGAGTTGTATCTTAGTCAGGTTTAGTCTCAAATAAGGAAAGATTATATTTCCTCAGATTAGCTATAGAAGTAGAGTATAGCTAGGAGACTACTTGTAGCTGTGAATAGCTGGACGAGCGGATCGGCATTGCCGTAATGGAAGGATCGAGAAGATCAAGACGGCATCACAGCATTGGACTATAAATATACAGAGAAGCTGCGACAACAAGTATCCATCTTACAAGAAAGTATTCTGCAGATCAGAATAGTTTTAAGTTTGAGCAGCATATTGGAAGGAGTCCAATAGGCCTTAGCCATCGCCAGGAGTCTGAAATCAGCAAGCCATAATACTTCGGGAGAAGTGGTCAAGACAGCAACGAGGAGTTGTTGACCGGCAGTGAGTGGAACTCACAAATCCACAAGGAAAAGATAAGTCTAAGATAGTTAATTGTTTGAGGAACATTGTTACCGATCTTGGTTATTTTAGTGGATGATTTTCAGACTGGGCAAGGCCCCGCAGACGTAGGTGTTTATCACCGAACTGCGTAACCAATTCTTGTGTTCTTACTTTAAGTGTTTAAACTGAACTGCATGTTTAAACATACTTGCTAGAATAGATTTATTAGTTAAGAACGTTGTGAAACTGATCGATAGTAAATTTCAATAAGTATATTTAATAAACAAAAAATTAATCTGATATGATTACATAGAACCATTTCTCTTTTATGTTTAGTGCATGACCTCTGGAAAATGTAGGGAAATTTTTATTAAGCGCGTGAGAAGATTTAAAATTATCAAAAATGACGTAAATATTTATTATTTATTATGAAGGGTATTCTAATTGTTTTAGTGATTATTTATTAGGAAAATGACATCGTTAACCTTTATTTCTTAACTATCATTTTTTTTTAATTTAGGTTTTATGTTTCTCTCTCTAGGATTTTAATCTAATTTTAACACACATCTTATTTGGTGATGACTGGACTGAAATAAAATATGTTAAACTGAATTGGTGCAAAATCAATATGCATAGTAATAGCATGACTAAATTAAGATATTTTCATGTACGTGTGTTGAAATTACATGGTTTTTAATTAGTGTTAAAGTTAATATTATATATTAGGGTCGATTATATGTATATATAATTTTATTATATATTAGGGTTGATTGAATTATAATTTTGAATACACGTGTAAATTTTATTATATATTAGGGTTGATTGAATTATAATTTGAATACACATGTAAATTTTATTTTGAAACTTTTAAATGTAGATATGGGTTGTGAAAGTCTCTTGAAAGATCAATTTTCTTAAATGCTATGAAAATAACCACTCTGTATTTAAATGTAAATGATACTTTTTTGTGTTAAAACATCGATCATTTTAAAGTAAACATATAGTAAAACATGTTATAATGTAAAAATTAATAAATTTCATTAACATATTAAAAATTTTAAAGTAACAAAATATATTGTTCAAATTAAAAGATACACTGACTTTACTGGAAAGTCGGGAAATTTGGAGTTCAGGAGATCTTCTCATGGTGAATAATGTATATGTAAAGGTGAAATTTTATTCTTCTCATAATCTGATATATATATATATAATCTTAATCTTAGTTAAATTATTAATGTCTAACAGATGCTCTATTTAACCATTCTATACATTTATTACAATAAAGTTTACTTGGAACTCCCCGAAATCAATATAACTATAATGAACACGTTCTTCTCCAAATTTGCCCAATTCAAGCACCATAAAATAAATAAAAAATGCATTCTTATTAGGCACCCAAACTCCAACTAGCAATGAAATTCATAAGGTTTAAGAAAGTGGAGAAAAACTCACCTTTCAGAAGCCGACGTCGAAGGAGATGAAGGGCCTTGGTTGATGCAGGTGGCGATCTACGATGGTGTGGAGGTGGACGGTGCTAAAGGCTGGAATCGGAAAGAAGTCTGTCTCTTCCTATTTCTTCCGATGAAGGGTTGTGCTTTTTCTTGGTTCTTGCGTGAATAATACGAAGAAATATTAATTATAGAACTAAAAAGGAAGAGTACTGATTAATGACTGCATTAATTTTTAGAATGTCTACAAGTATCATCCTACTTGCAATACCTATTTTGAAGTATGGGATATAGTAATCAGAGTATGTGATAGAGTAACTATTGGAAGACATAATATAGCTAAAAATGACAAATTTAGCTAAAAACGGTATCATATAGTAGCTATTGGACACGCTCTTGTAAAACCCTATGAACGCTATACCTTTATCCTCCCACCCTTCTCAATTACTAATTTACCCTTTTACCTAGATTTTTCTTAATAGTCGTTTCAGCCTACACGCATACGTGGTCAGGTCCTAGGAAACTGATGTAATGCCGCTAAATTCTTATTATTTAGATGAGTCTTACTGTACTTTTCAAAAAAAAACTAATTTACCCATCTATTTGTTGACCAATTCAAAATTTTGTTTTAGTCCATATAAGTATTGTGTAGTTGAGCTGCAATCTGATGGCTGTAATCAGAGCCGTTCTTGGGGAGTGTGACCAGTGCGACCGTACTGGTCCCAAAATTTGAGGGGCCCCAAAATTTATATATTTTATTAATTGAGATATAATTGGAAATTTTCTTAGAGATTTAAAATGAATTAAGGCAAAATTTGAACTAGAAAAAAATTGAGAGGCACAAACATTTTATATTACGTATATATTTCGTTATGACTGAGGTATAATTGTAAATGATTTACAAAAATTTTAAATATATGAGAAAGAAATTGAACTTAAAAAGATCGAACATCATCAACTTTTTTTTTGCACCGGACCCCAAAAATTACAGGGACGGCCTGCCTGTAATGGTTGCTAACTGATGTTAGCTGAAAGTTATCTGTTATCCGGTGAAATTATATGTGTTAATAATATTATTTGAAGTCAAATATGATACCATATAAATTTATATATTGACTCACATAAAATTTGAAAAGAATTGCATGAAATTTTAAATATTTTTAGAATATTTATACAGGAGCAAATCTAACAGTTATCAAAAACCAATCAAAATAACCCGTTTTTCAACAAAAGAAAAAGAGAGTCTTTTTTAGGACAAGAATGGCTTACCTTAATCCGGAATACACACTCAATCCATTTTTCACCATGCAATACAGACAAAAGCTAAACATAACATTAAATCTAAACTGCTACCATGCATCTAAATTGTTGTGCTATGGAGCATGCTACATCTTCACAATTACATAGTGATAACATGCCGAATTGATTGCTAGCTAGTGTTACTTGTAAAATAAAATAATTTTCATGCTCCGCTAGTTGAAATGAGGCAGAATACAAACTCAATGCATTTAACATAAAGGAAACCTAAGCCAAAAGGAATTGTGGACTGAAGAAAACGGTTGTTGTTTTATTGTGTGTCACAAAATCCCAGCAATTAACACTAAAACACATAAAACCAAACTTTTTCAGTAAATTTACATAAATTAAACGGCAAAACACAAAAAAAAAAATCATGCATAAATTCATTCAAGGCAAACAAAAAAACCAATCTTTATCAGTAAACCTGTTAGAAGCAATAGAGGAGAGAATGGATGATAAGAGTTACATGGAAGTGTTTATGAAGAGATAATCAAAATTGTTGGAACCGGGAACGGTAAATGGCTAGAATATAGAAAGAGTAAAATAAGAAGAGGAATTTTGGTGCTGAAAGGTTCACTTTTCTAGATTTATATTGCACCTATTTTATAAAGTACAATTGAAAGGGAAATACTAATTGCTAACTAATAGAAGGCTTGACTAGTGCCCTATTCCACGTCTATAACTCCTATGAGTACTAACTAGCACTAACTACTAGTAATGATCATAAATCACACCAAAGTAACAACTACTAACCCACACTCTGCAACCAAGGTTTAGTCAACAAAAATGACTAAACTATCCCTCAACTATATACATATACATACATTAACAAAACCAATCCTTAAACACACAAAATAATGCACAGATTCACAAAACAGGCAAACCAGCAAACTATTTAAGCTTGAAAAACGCTCCACGGAAACAACAATTAAGCCAAGGATGAGGTAGAAACTGATGAATACCCACTAATTAATATGAAAATTTCCCAGTAAACAAAAATTAAATTTTTCATGAAAATCCCAGCAATTAACGGTAAAACACACAAAATAATGCATAAAGTCATAAAATCCTTAACCACAAAAAAATGCAGAGATTCATCAAACAGGCAAACCAGCAAACAGTTGGAGCTTAAAAAGCTGTCCGCAAAAAACAGAATGAAGCCAAAAATGAGGTAAAAAGTGAAGAATGGTAAAATATTGGATGGTAAAGTATCAAAACGAATTTCTGAATCAGATAAGCATTTCGTCTAGAACACCTTGTGTAGGATGGAATTGAATCAGTGAAGAAGACGCAAGAATTCAGGACGGACAGATAAAAAACTGGTGTTTGATGAATCAGACACCAAAAAAAAGGAGGAATACACGTGTCGGCAGCGGAAGGAAGGTTTACCTGTAACCGGAAGTAGACAGGCCGGCCTAAAAGCTTACACATTTAGTAATAGGTTAGGATATATATGGTGTTATGAGTTGGATCCTCTTGGTCAAAGGAAAGAGAAGAAAATGGAGAACCGTACAATTAAAGTTGTGGAACATTATAATTCTGGGGAAGGTTTTTCACAGGGCTTTGCATCTATTCCTTGCTGAGTCTGTGTTCCTCTCTATGCCCTTGATAAGGACGACGAGAGGAAGCAGCTCAGGCAATCGAATTCACCATGCCTAACAAAAACTTCCTGAGCAATCCTCCAACATTTAGCCTGGAGGACATCATTACTAACAGGCCTGGACAGAGACAGATATGTTACCTTATCAATGCAACCACGGATCAGGGAATGTGGACCGACATCAATCCCTTGAGCAAGAAACTTCCTATGTTCATCATGCAACTCATCCTCGTTACCGGCGTTACCCGAATCCTTCTCCTCGCAGCAAGGCCTCTCCGCCAACCTCGTTTTGCAGCCGAGTATTTGGTTAGTTCTGTTCCATCTCTATATACATACAAATATCATTAGAAATGTTTCGATTGAATGTTTTTTCTCAGGCTGGTCTTATAATGGGGCCATCCGTAATTGCTGTTTTACCCCACTTCTTAGCGGTTCCTATGGACAGTTTTGTTTTTCAAACAATATTCGCTGTTCCAAGGAGAATGATGATGGAGACAGTAGCAAACTTAGGCCTGCTCTACCACCTCTTCTTTCTCGGATTGGAGATGGACCTAACCGCGTTAACTCGGGTTGGAAACAAAGCTCTAAGCATAGGCATTTCAGGATCATTGTTTTCATTTATAGTTGGGGCTGCATTTTACTACTTTGGTTTCCCTCGCTACCGAGAAGACTTTACCATGGGATGCATGTTCTGGGGTGTTGTCCTCTCAGTTACAGGTTTGCAACCAGTGGGAGATTTACTCATAAACCACAAACTTCTCCACTCAGAATTTGGAAGAGTGGGGTTATCTTCATCATTAGCAAGTAGCATTGTTTCCTGGATTCTCCTTCTCATCTGTGCCACCATTACAGCCAGCGGAGAGATGTTTTTCCTGTCCATAATATTGGCGGTTCTGGTAGCCGTGTTTCTCTGGTACGCGGTTCGTCCATCCATCTTGTGGGTGATCAAGAAGACTCAAGACGGAGAAGAGTTCAGTGAGTCCACGGTTTGTGTTACCTTAACAATGGTTTTGTTCTGTGGTTTGTTGACTGATATATGCGGGCTAAGCTCCATGTACGGTGCGTTTATGCTCGGGCTGATCATACCGAAAGAGGCTCTCGGGCATAGGTTTCTGATGGTGCTTCAAGGCTTTGTGTCTGACCTTCTGCTGCCACTCTATTTCTGCAGTGTGGGAATGAGAGCTCGCTTCCTTATCAATCACGGAGCCAAAGATTTCTTATTGATTGTTCAAGTTACAGTTCTAGCGTATTTACCAAAGATGATTGCCACTCTAGCCGTGGCCTACTTGTACAAAATGCCTGTCAAGGAAGGCATTGCTCTTGGAGTCCTGATGAATGTTAAAGGAGTTGTCGCCCCGCTTGCCTTGGTCTGGGGACGCGATCACATGGGCCTAAGTTCGCACGGATACGACATGATGGTTCTGCCTATAGGGATCTTGACAGCCATAGCTTCTCCAGTTATAGGTTTTCTCTACAAGCCAAAGAAGCTTTTTATACCAAGCAAACACAGAGCCCTTCAGAAGCTTAAACCTGATGCTGAGCTCAGAGTCCTTGCTTGCATCCATGAACTTCAGACCGTTCCTGGCATAACCGCTCTCTTAGAAGCATCCAATGGCACGAGAAGATCACCGGTTTGTTTGTTCGCTCTCCAACTCATCCGGCTCGCGAAACACACCACGGCTTTGCTCATCGAGCACGGCCCTCAAAGCGGCGGTCCACACAGAAGCCAAAGAATAGACGGCCAGACCGACCAAATGATCGCTGCTTTTCAGAAGCTGGAGGATGAAAAAAACATGATCTCGGTTCAGCTCCTAACCGCGATGTCTGATTACACCACGATGCACGAGGACGTGTGCAGCATAGCCGAGGAGAAGCGCGTCACGCTCGTTATTCTACCGTTTCACAAGCGACAAACCGTGCATAACCGTATGGAGGATGTGAACCCGGTTTACAAAGAGATAAACGATAACATCATGGCCAAGTCGCCTTGCTCGGTTTGCATCCTCGTGGACCGTGGGCTCAGCTTGTTTTCGAACAAAGAAATGGAAGGTGGAATCGAGACGGTTCAAATCGGTATGATCTACATAGGCGGGAGAGATGACAGAGAGGCACTGACTTTTGCTTTGAGAATGGCGGGTAAACCGAATGCTAGCTTGACAGTCATCCGATTTATCCCGGATAGGTCGAGCTGTTTGATACATGATGAACACGACGAGGATAATCTGGTAAGAGTGGACGTTGGAACGGAAAAGCAGCTAGACGACGATGTGATAAATGATTTCAGGCAGAAAACAGTGGAGAAAGAGTCTGTAAACTACGTGGAGAAGGTGTCGAATAATGGGGCAGAAACCGTGGCTGTGTTGAAAACCTTTGCAGAGAGTTTCGACATTTTTGTTGTTGGGAGAGGTTTTGGGATGACGTCACGGTTCACCGCAGGATTGGAAGATTGGAGTGAATACCCTGAGCTGGGATCCATTGGTGATCTTCTCATATCATCGGATTTTCCTTCGACAACGTCTGTGTTGGTTGTTCAGCAGTACACTGGAATAATGCATGGCAAGAAAACTCACGAGGATTCCAGCTCGGGTCGTGTTTTAGGACACATTAAAGCAGATATATTTGGCAGGTGATAAATGTATGATTAATAATATGGATTTTTGGAATTTTTTGGAGAGATTCTTTTGTTAGCTAATCTGTGAAACGAAGAAGATTTGGGAGAAATCCATGTCTTAGATACAAACTTATGAAAACCAAGAATAGGAGAATAAGAGTGTTCTTACAAGGAAATGCATACATAAATATGAAATATAAAATAACGATAATACTCTCTAATTAATATAAACACATGCTAATATTCCCTCAAACTCACGATGCTACAGCAAGAAGCGTTGAGAGTTTGTCAGATAAGAAACGGAAGCGCGCAGGTGAATGAGCCTTTGTGAATAAATCAGCAATCTGAAGGGAAAGGGAACAAATGGCAGTGAGATAGTACCAATGCTTTAGCGGCGAATTGTTTTTGTAGTTTATAAGGAAGTGATTAAGAAGTTAGGTTATTAAATATTATTATCATGTGTTAATATCGTGTGTGGATGACAAAAAAATATACTACATTTAAAATAAATACACAACCAATCTACTTTTGAAACATTGATACAACAGTAAAGTAATTTTTACAGAGAAATACACTTTCAAATTCAACATGTCTTCACATTTTCCTTTTAATTTTGCATCTTTTGCTCCATGATTGATGCTTAACTGTAGCTAATTAGTCTATGAATTTGCTGCACAAAGAAACTTTTCATGTTAAAGGAAAAAAGAAGAAGAAGCAAAAACTAAGCAATTTTCGTTCCAATTTAATATATATCAGGATCATCCGGATATTGGTAATATCATGCACCAATTAAATAACGACACATCATCTTTAACTAATTTATGATTGGGTCATGTGTTCAATCATTACTCAGACGGGTTTAGGCATTCTAAATTAGGGTTTTAGAACTTTACTAAAAATATCTTACCAATTAAAACATTACAATTGTACACGTGTCATTATCTTATTGGTGCCTAACAAGGCCTATATCAGGATCATCCGGATGAATGTTATTCTCTTTTCATTAAAATAAAACACAATCGAGTTATGTTCACAAAACAATCAAGATACGAAGCAGAAGCAGTCCTAAAACCGAATCAAAAATTCAAACCTCGTGTGCCTTAGAAAGTTTTTGTGACTAAACAATGAGATTTTTTGCACACCATGAGTTACCATTGTCATCAAATTCAATGACATTTATTACTTTTTAAAATAAGCATTTAAGTATAAAGATTTCATCTTGATGTGAAGAGATCATTACCTACTACATAAAATCACCGAAATGCATAAAAACAAATACTTATACCGAATTGGAATAGATTAAAATAGGAAACAGAGACGAAAATACGAATACATAAATCAAAATCTTCTCCAAAGTTATGTTTTTTTATCCTGAAATTAAATTGAGGAAGTTTGAATATGAAAGCCACGATCAGATGCAATATTAGAAACCATGTTGTAGCAAGTTTTCCTAAAAAAGTTATTTAACATCAGCTCAACTAACAAAGTGTTTGTTCGTAGGCAAAGCCTCTCAATTCTTCAGCCCAGTGATCAACACATGCTGCAACAGTATTCAAATTTGCAAATGGAAAACTACTGCAAATTTAAATAAGTAGTTCCAAAATATTGTAAATCAGCAATTAATGGTCATAGCCAAACAATTAACTTTGAGGGATAGTAGTAACGGAAAGTCAAAGTAATGTCCTTCCGCCATCAAACTTGCAGCAAGTCCTGAATTTCTCCCTTCTAAAACACATGCACGCATCTCCAATATTAGTCAGCAGCACCAAAATTATCTCCTCGGACCTCTGTCAGTATGAATCATCCAAACATTCAATAAATACACATAAATAGGTTAACACCAAAAGAACGTTTCCTAAAGTAACTGAAAGTCTGAAATGCAGGATTCCGTAACAAATGAATTTCAAAAGTCATAATTTCATCAAAATCAGAAAAATCAGATTCGTACTGAAATTACGCCTCACATGAGAGT
Organism: Sherardia arvensis; assembly: GCA_948330725.1. NCBI lineage: Eukaryota > Viridiplantae > Streptophyta > Magnoliopsida > Gentianales > Rubiaceae > Sherardia > Sherardia arvensis. The sequence goes on along the minus strand of OX415236.1, from coordinate 35,823,601 downwards.
AACAGCAAAAATCAGAACGACTGTTTGTCTTCTGCTTCTCTTTCAGCCTCTTCAGCTTGATTATATCCTGCACATCCTGTGAATATGAATGTGAATGTGAATGCACATCCTGTTTTAAATTAGAATGTGAATGTTGCATTCGAAGAACCAAACTTTAAAAGGTCGACAATTTCAACTTCTAAGAGATGAATTGTTGTGTTAATTTATAAATTTGATATTTTAAATTTAAAATTTGAATGTTGTATTGGAAGAACCAACTTTAAAAGGTCGGCAATTTAACTAATAAGAGTGATGAATGTTTGTTTTAGTTTATGAATTCAACGTTTTAGATTAAAACGTGAATGTTGTATTAAAAGAATACAGATTGTACAAATTCTATGTTTGTTTGCAGTTGCACAAATGCTCTACCATTTGAGCTAATAGGTTTGACAACAACAATGTCCAATATAAGAAGAAAAATAAATAACCTATAAGGGATTCGAACCCTCATATTTGTGCAGTTGCACAACGCTCTACCATTTGAGCTAATAGGTTTGATAATGACAATGTCCAAAATAAGAAGAACATAGAGAGATCAATATATGCTATGCTAACACATTAAAGCAACATGTTCAACGACATCATACACGGTGATTTAAAAAACGCCTCAAACTAAATTCAAAAGTGAGGAAAAGAGTCAAAGGGTCATCATCATTCAGATCAATAGATTCACACACTATAGATGTTGACAGATTAACATCACCTCTAGAACAAATTAAGTAAAATATTTGCAAACACCTTATAACATGACATTCGAAGATATAAACTATCATGCTATAATAATAACTTTTCTTGTTAAAAAGCTCCGTTCTAACCAAAATGTGAAACAGAGCACAAACCTTGCTTTGAAATCGAAAAGTTTACATAAAACCGTCGGTTGGGCAAACCGCATGCACGTGTCACTCACTGATCAATTTATTTTATTTTTTTTGAGAAAAAGGATATTTCTCAAAATATCCTTGGGCAAACCGCATGCACTGTCCACTGGTCAACTTGATTTAGACCAGACCATTACATTATTCAGGTCGGACACTCAAACCCAATTGTGGTCAAATTACATATATTTATAATTAAATTGAAATAAAATTTAATGTATTGAAAATAATGATAATATCACTAAAATAAACTGAAATTGATCGATTTACATTTATACATGATTGAAATAGACTTTATTATATACTAGTTTAGTTATTTGAATTGTTCTAACAATTTATATGATTAAATATAATTAATTATGAACTTAATTTATTCATTTAATTTACATAAATCCAAACTCCGGATTGAACTCCTCGCATCCTTACGCCTTCAAAAATTTTAACCAATGAATTAATTAAATTATTTTTAAGTAATTGACGGTAAAAAAAACTAACCTATGATTCAAACTTGTATAAGTACAAAATAAATCATTAAGTAAAATATAAATTAAACTAAAATAATTTAATAAATCAGTATAATATCATAAAAATTCAAAAAGCAACTACAATAAAATAAATGCCGAAATCTAAAATTCTATGAAAATCTTAAATCATAATAAGTGAAATTCGTAATAAGCGAATTTAAAATTCAAAAAAATTCTTTAGCGGAATATAATAAATGGTACGTACGTTGTTACATACGTACATTCATGGTTAAAAGATTTGATAAAATGGAGGATATAATTTTAGAAAAAGTATTTTGATCGAGACCGATTGTTAAATAAAATTGAAATTAATATTAAGTGGATTATTTCAATTCAGTCCAGTTCAATTCAATTCAGTAAAATCTAATTTAATGAAATTTAGATAGACTTACTAATTATATTTTACAATACATTAATTAATTTAAACTTTATGTTAATTCAATACAGTTCAGTTCAGTGAGAAATAGCCCACAGAAACTGGCAATTATAGAATTAAACATTTATGTTCATGGAAATCTTAAGTATCAATAAACTTTAGGAATAAATTTCTTAATCTTGTTTGAATCGGGACAAGGACGAAAAATTTTTATAAAGGAGGAGGAGGAGGGGGAAGAAGAAATATATTAAATATCTATTAGAAATCAAGTTTGAAATCGATTAGGAATTAAGTTTTTATAAAGGAAAAGTTAAAAATTTGCTCAAGAAAATAGGGAGAAAAAATAGGGTGCCAAAATTTGGTACAAAAAAAAAGTGATAATAACTTTTATTAGTATTAAAAAATATTTATCTGAATGAACTGAACTGAAAAAATAATAATATATTGAACTGAAAAGAAAAATTATAAATATGTTGAACTGAACTGAAAAGAATAAAAAAATCCTGAACTGAACTGAAAAAAATAAAAAAATACTGAACTAAACTGAAAAAAATAAAAAATATTATGTTGAACTGAAAAATAAAAAAATACTTAATTGAACTAAAAAATTAAAAATACTGAACTGATAGAAAATACTGAACTAAAATGAAAAAATTTAAAAATATTAAATTGAATTGACAAATAAAAAATATTTAATTAAAATAAAAAGATCAAAAATACCGAAGTGATAGAGTTTTTAAGTGAGATTAGTATTTCCACATAATATGATAAATATGAAACTGGATGCGGTTGGCCTAACCTCCGGTTAGGCGTAGCGGCTTCCCTTTGAAACCTCTCTATCTCACAACATATTTTTTTAAAGACTTTCTTTGCTTTGGGACATTTTGGTACCACCCGCACCTATACAATATATAAACAAGGAATATAAAAGCAGGTGCAAACAAAAGATTCAAGTCAGTAAAATACAAAAAATATCATGTTGTATATGCAATCTTTCAACATAAAAGCACAATGTTCAACAGTATCATACACACAAAAAGCACTGTGCTGAAAAGTTTCATGTTAATGTATGATCTTTTATCATAAAAAAAATATCATACACATAAAAGCACTATGTTGAATTTTCATGTTATATGTGCAGTCTTCAAGTTAAAAATAGTATTGTAAAACACAAGAAAACTTTGATGAACAGTTACATGTTACATATCCAAACTTTCATCATAAAATACACATAAAAAGCACTGTGATGACAGTTCATGTTATATGTGCAATATTTCATATTAAAAATGGTATGGTAACAGTAAACAACACTATGTTGAAATATGCATGTTATATTTGCAATCTTTCATGTTAAAATTGATATTCTAAAACACAAAAAAGTTGTGGTGAAAGTTACATGTTATATGTGCAATCTTTCATCTTAAAATACTATGCTAACACATTAAATCAACATGTTCAACAACACCATACACTATGATTACAAAAACACCTCAAACTAAATTTAAAGTGAGGAAAAGAGCACGAACCGTAGTTGTCATTCGGATAGTCAATTTGCACACTTTAGAAGCAGCCATAGCAACGTTTTTCTTCAATCCGGCAGTTCCAGCCTCGAGCAGGTTCTTAATCACCATTACTATGATCGAAATCAAACATACCGGCAGTATAAATACAAACGAATCACATCCGAATCAAAAAACGGTTAACAGATCAAATAGCAGTGAATCGATCAATTCATAAGATTCAATAGAAAAAAATAACCATACCTTTGAATAATCCGATCGAGTTCCAACGAGTTGGAGATGAATTAGAGACAAATTGAAGATCTACGGTTCGCTCGAGAAGAGAGAGAAAGCGGCAGAAACGTGAAGAAAAGAAAACAGAACGAGAGAGTTGTGGATCACGCGATTGAAGAGAAACAGAACTGGATTGGTCATCTTATATACTCACATATTTTCTAATAATTACACCAAAACCCCGAAAATAAATTATTTACAAAAAGACCCCGTAGTTCCTAATTACTCCAGAAAGTAGGACTTTCTGGAGACTCAGTAATTACAAAAATTAAATAAGGCTGATGTGTCAATTTGTGGTGAATGTAAAAATAATTCAAAATGCTGAGAAAATTAGAAATCATTCTCTTTTAAATTATAGTATAGATATAGATATTTCCAAGATGTTATAACTAAACTCGGTAATTAAAGTTCACGTGCAAGACATAATACAAGACATGGGTGTTTGTTAATATAAATTGCAAGAAATATGTTACATTATGTACAAATTAAAATATTATTTTATTTTGTAAAATATAAAAATGTTAACTTATATTAATTTTAAATAACAACACGCCACTTTCTTTTTGAAGAAAAAAATCACTTTAAATACATGAACTTGCATCTATTTTAAAAATAAATATACCGCTCTGTAAAATATATATATATTTTAAAATCACATTGCATAAAAAATATAAATGGTTTAACTTTGAAAACAAATAGACCGATTTATAAAATATTTTTGTAAAACATCAGATTGAATAAAAATGAAAAATAATTTAAGAAATTGATAGAGGAGGGAAGAGGTTGAGCAGGAAACCGTAAAATCAAAGAGTATGGGAAACGGAAAGCTAAATAGTTACAATATATTCTCGAAACGTTTTATTCCAGAATTAAATTATTTAAACGTATTTTGGGAAGATAATAAATAAGGTACGTAATGCAATAAGACAATAAATTAGCAATAAGATATTCAAATAAGGAAGGTGCATAAGGAATAGCATAATTGATGGATTAATGGCATTTAAAACAATTAAAGAAAATTATGAATGAAGAGTACAGACGGTTTCATTACTAAAAACTGATAAATAGATTTAATGGAATCATAAAGGTAGTCAAATAAGGGAGGATATGATTAAGTTAATATAAAATCAATTCTCCTGATTCATCTTTTTTTTTTCAATCAAATTATTTCCGTTGCGACAAATCTATACACAAAAATTTTTAATGATAAAGATAGGGTTACTATATTTAAATCATTTTGATGTATGGGTGTCTATTTAAAAAATATTATTAAATGCAAAACTAATATTTTTATTCATCAATAATATAGAATTTTATGGGATTTGAAAATTGATTTAAGTTAAATATGAAAGTAGATTATTTAAAATTTTATATCTTGACTTTTCTGATTGTAATTACTTAAAAAATTACACTATTTATTATACAAATTTAAAGAGTAAGTGAATTCACAAAACAGCCAAACAAAAGGTATTGAGGAATAGTTTATTTGGTCACTGACTTCGTGATAAAGAGAACCTATACAAAATTTTATCATTTAATATAGAGCAAAAGTTAAAGTGCAATTTATTTCCATGCGGATGGCTAATTTCTTCACCGCCCTACCTGGTGGTGGTGCAAAACCCAAAGGTTTAGACTTGACTGCTCCAGGAGTCGGATTCGACAAACCTGAATTTGAAGAGCATACCAGCTCCACCAACATGCTTTTACTTCACATTAATCCCGATCGTTTCACCTTCATGAAAATCAAACCAAAACAAACGCAAAAACCATTAAAAAAAATCGATGCAGATCCATCGAATTATTCTTTTAAAAATGATCAGAATACGTATAAACTGCAGTAACATATCAAAATGTTAAATTTCAGAAATACAAAAAGTCCAAGTTCATTTCTCCAGCACATAAATATGAAACTTTGCTTCTTCGGATCAAAATAAACATGAAAATTGTAAAATCGTCAGCTTTTACCTAACGAAATTAAAAATGCTGAAGCATGAACACAATACAATATAAAATGTGCGACACTATGATTGATAAGTAGAGGGACAGATTGATCAGTGATTACCTTGAGCCTATGATTCACAGCACGGTGAATGTCAGTATGATCAGTCCTTATCATGCTCTCTTAGCATACTTCCATCACTCCTTCATCTTCAAGTAGTATAACATCCCCTACTTGCAATATGTTGAATTGAAAATGAGGTGAACAACCTCGCAAAGTCCAGTAAAGGCATCCCCTTTACACCATTAGGATGCAAAAGAACAACGTTTTACATACACCAGACTAATATACTCCAAAAACAATCAACCATTTTCCAGTGTTACAATGAAATAAGAAATACAGGGTGCAGAGTACACCAGAGACCAACAAATAAAAGGTAAAATATAGGTGGAATTCGAAAGATACCTTGACAACATCATCAAGGAAGAATCTGGGAAAGGATTTCACTGGAAAGTAAACTGGGTCTGACTTCTACAACCAAGACAGTCCACTGGAAATGCAAAAACACTGGTGTTAAACAAAGTAGATAGCAAATATTAGGCAAGTAATATGCACGAAGAATCAAAAAGAGTACTGACAGAGGGGATATGGTGATAACCTGCTTAGCAACCATGGTAGACCTCTTCATGAGCTGTCTCGTGTTCTTTCAAAAAACATCAAAACAAACCTGATTTGACAATTGCAAACATAAAATCTGATTGATCAGAACGCCATTCTCCACGGTAGTCTTGATGTTATCCACCTTCAGCACGAAGTTTCTCAAAGAATCCAGAGCTCTCCCTCTGCCAATCAGAATACACCTAAACATTCTCAGGATCAGGAGCAAGATGAATCAGTATCTAGAAAAAGCCTCCAATCAGCTTTATAAAATTATATGTATAACCTTAGTTAAATTAAACATTTATTGATTATTCTAATAAAAAAGAAAGTTACGTACAATCATATAATGAAAACAGTCCAACTACTTTTTCCGGCCAAACCATGAAGAAGGTTTATCGGCCGCGACGTAACGTTTTGTCCTGCTGCGAACCGTCGACTCGAACTTCTTCCGGTCGGACCGGTACGTATCCGCGATCTCGGCTTCGAGAGGCTCATCCGGGTTCGGGTTAACCAACAGCGAAGAGATCGAGTCAAACACCTTCGACACGGTCAACGCCGGACTCCACTGCTCCTTGAGAACGTCGATGCATATATTCCTGGCGGCGTCGATGTTGGGGTGGAAGACCTTGGTGCCGAAGCTGACCTTGGACGGCTTGAAAGGGTAGTCCGCCGGAAAGTTGACGGAAACCTGAAACTCTCCGCCAGCGAACGGGCTACCGGCCGGTCCGGTCAGGGTGGCGCGCCAGTGGGACATGTCTTCGCCGACGGGGCCGCGTTGCTCCATGAGCTCGGCGGGTCCTTCTGCAAATCCTTGAGCTCATCGTGATATACGCGTTGCTTCAACACCTTCGATTTACGCTTTGGAAGAGCGACGAGGTTTGTGCTAATAAAAGGGGGCAGAAGAAGAGTCCATAATTTTAGGGAAATTGTTGAGGACGGTTAAAAGGGAAAGAAATAAATTAAATCTTATGAAATAGGGGAAAGTTTGGAAACGGAGACGATTAAATTAACTAGTAGTGATGGATATTACGAAAATTGAATTATGAAACGGATGAAGGTTTGCGTAAGAAAAGGTAGAGGAAGGCAGTGAAAAACGATTTAAGCATACAGAAGACCATTTAACTCCAATCTGATGTGTAATTATCCAGTAAGTCCAAAATTTAATTTAAAATTATGAGAAAATTCTAAATCATTCTCTTTTAAAGGTAGTTATAGATATTGGTATACAATTTCATAAACTTTTGTAAATATAGATATATTAGATAAAATCTGATCAATACAATATATTAATACAATTATGTCGCGATTCACTGCCTTTCCACCACTGTCAAATCAATTGGTCATCACTTTGTGTCTGGCCGTTATGGTGTCATTTCAGATCACGTAAACAACGTAGTTATCCCTACCGAAAAGATCTCCCCCCACCGCCATACTCAGACAAAAAATCAGAATTTAAACAAATCAATCTTTATTCTATTTTCTTGTTTCCATTATGGATCAGAAAAGATGGACAAACAAAGTGAAAATTTACATAAACTCGTGGCTCTGGGAACTATAAATGAGGATTCGGCGGAACTGATTAAGATGGCCTTTTTGATTAATTAGGACGGCCGCCGATGCGGGAAGTTGGGATGCGAATTAATAATATTGGCGCATTACAATCGTAAAACCCCAGCCATTGAAAGTATAGCACTCTTACTCTATTATTGAAATCTTAAGAGTATATAATTGTTTACAGCCAATCTGAAAAGAAATCACAAAGTGAAACAAATTCCTGACTAAGATAATCCCTTAGTTTCAATCTATTAAATAATGACACACGCTTTGCCATCCTCCTCTTGGTTTTCCTCGCACTCAACCATACTTATGCTTAACCTAAAATGGTTTTTAAAAGAGGAAAAAAAAAAAAAAAAAAAAAAAAAGGTGAGCGATCGCCCCGTGAGAGTTATAATTTTCAGAAATTTGAAAACATTTAGTAATACAATCAACATTTAGTGGACCCGTGGTATCAGTATTCAATAAACAAGTATTAAGTAAACAATATTAAGGGATCATACCCATGGTTCAACGAGTGACCTTGTGATATCTCAGTAAACAAGTATTCAGTAAACAGGCGCACAGGTCAACGAGTGAACACATGATACCAGTATTCAGTAAACGAGTAGTCAGTAAACAGGCGCAAACGGTGAACTCATGGTATCTCTATTCTATTCAGTAACCAATCACACATAAAATTTACACGTAAGATATTAACATACAGTATTTTAAACCGATTTAAGCACAAGAAAACATTTCAGTATAACTCCTAGTACGGGAAAATTTAGCAGATCAAGCACTTTACCACCGTATACTTAGGACCAAAATAAAAGAAAACAAAACACATTTGTCAACTAATTTGACCAATTCATCAATGCAGCAAAGGGAAAAATTTCTAAAAGCTCTCTGGAAAAATATACTCAATTTATTAGTTTGTAAAAGTGAAACTCTCACCTTGCTTTCTCAATTCACTGTTTTCTTTGATCACCCTCAACTCAACGTTTACAAATTTGCTTCCATAGAATCTGCACACATATTTGTCAACATCAACTATTATTCATCTACAGATTACTCTAATTCATGCATTCATTATTTAGAATTCCTAGGCTATATGCATTTGAGACTACTGCATTATTTTTGTACCCATTATATCATTAAATGAATAATTCACTCCCCATGCAGACATATCCCAACAATTAATCCAGACCACGTTATTCCAAGTTAATAAAACCCTATATAACATATATCATGTGTTAACGATCTATCATAATTATCACATAAACACTGCTACTCTGTACTTCTCCGATTTGGCCGATCGACGAGTATAATTCTTCTAGATATATCGAGTATGTTTATTGAATTAGATTGAACTCATAAAATCAGACCTACCGTTTATCCGAGTTATTTTTGGGTGTGACTATAAATCCTCCCTTCTCTTAATCCTACATCTTCAACACACAACTTCGATGGATCGGATTAGGGTTTTCTTTCGTATAAAATGATCACTAGAGGAAGAGTTAGGTTTAGAATTCACCGAGAAATCCTATTAGTCATTCGTAGATATCCTCATTCATTGATATTTCCTTTACCTTACATAATACGTATTACATAATAATAATTTAGGCACCATTAATTTTCCTCTAAAATTCATTATTATCTTAAAGTTTAATATCTATCCGAAATCAAATATAAAGAAATATTAGGGTGTCACAACAATGATCCTTTAGGGTTAAAATTTACCAGGAAACAAATCAATGGCCTTTGATGATGTCGCCACCGGTGGTATCGAGAGTTTCAAGCAGTCAATTTCTCGCTATAAACGGGTCTCGGGTTACCATTTTAAATCTAGTGAGGCTTAAAATTGTTCAAAAAGATTGTATTTTGGGTCTAAAAATAGTGTATGGGAGATATTTAGCTGTCTCATAGAGATTATTAAGCTTTCTCAATTTAACGCACAGTCAGATTGCAGGTTGCGTGGGTACCAAATGAAATGGTTTGGATTGTATAGTGTTTGTTGAAAAGTCTGAAAGAGATAATTAACTCTTCTTGATTTTAAATACATTCAAACTGGGTGTTCGAGAAATGAAAATTGTCCATGAATGGTGTTTGTTGAAATGTCTCAGAAAGATTATTGAAATTTTAAAGTAAAATTGACTAAATTTTTAGAAATTTTGAATATGGGCCTTCAACTTTCGTGCAACTTAAACTATGGTACAAATCAAATCTCATACTATTCTAAGACTCATATAATATGTAATCAATTTAATTTTTTACTAGTATTGTTTTATATATAAAAAACTATTTTTCTATAATAAAATGAACATTTATAATCAATCATAATAAAGTGCATAATTATATTATTTTTAATAGGATCGGGCTTGTGATCATAATTATTTATAGTAAAAATAGTAGTTTTTTGTGTATTTGAATGATAAATTTCAATAAAGATAATAGACTAAACGATTCCGAGTTCCCATAATTCATCAAACATAATCCAAATTTTCGTCAAAATTCAAAAAATATCGATAGGTGATCGAGTTTTTTCTTTGATGTATTACTTTTCAAATCCATTGTCTTCGTTATTCGATGGTGCGGCGTCTCACTCTACCTATACGGATTTCGAATTTCGTCAAAGAAAAAAAAAGTTGTATTTTAAATGTTTTGCTAGCTTACATTAAGTCATCTACTAACTTATTATATGATTCTTTGTTATAAATTAGTTGATAGAATTCAAGAGGCCACTTTTTTTTATTTGCACTAGGCCCCCAAAGTCAAAGGACAATCCTGATACCGTCTCACTTGAATCCGGACTCTGACTTTTTAACACTATTTATTTTAAAACTTTGACCGCATATTTAAATAGATATCTAATCATTAATATTTTCATATTTGATATCATTAGATTAATCGCAACATATAGTATTCTTATATCAAATTTAAATTTTTCGATAATATAAGTAATTAAAGATAATGTTGGTCAAAGATGTGTGTTGGATAGTGTGAAAAGTCAATTGTGCTGATTAGGCTGAGACAGAGGTAGTAACATTTACTGTCACGTGTTGCTTTATCCGTATAGTTATATTCCCGTCTAAAAAAACATTAGATGTTACTAGGCAAAGCCGATCGGGCGTTGTTCGGTATATTTTGAGTACTTTAAAATATTTTTAGTTTGACAAATTTGAAAAAAAATTACACTTCTAATTGAAACATTCATTAACGTAATATTTAAAGAATATGTCATTAAAATAATCTATACTAAAATTTGGGCTAGTCTTTTCAACATTCAACTTTCATAACCTTTCTAGGGAAAGTATTTTTTGTTTGTCGCCTTTGCAAAGTTATTTATGGGCTTAAGCAGGCTCCTCGGGTTTGGTTCCAGCGTTTCAGCTCCATTCTGGTTAAGTTAGGGTTCAAGTGTTGTTAACTGACACTTCATTGTTTGTGTTTTCTTGAGGATCGACTGTTCTTTACTTGTTGGTATATGTAGACGACATTTTCAAGTGTTATTGATTAACACTTCACTGTTTGTGTCGACTGTGCTTTGCTTATTGGTTTATGTAGACGACATTATCCTCACTGGAATGATCGGTTTGTTCTACGAGTGGATCCTGAGTTTGCGGTTAAGCACCTTGGCTTCCTTCATTACTTTTTGGGTAATAAGGCTGCTCACTCTTCTTCTGAACTATTTCTGGGGCGAGAAAATTTTAATATGGATATTCTCCAACGTGCTGGCATGTCAGATGATGCGCCTATCTCTATGATGTTTGTGTGTGGTTCGCAACTTGTTAGTTCCTCTAGTTTTTCAAATCCAAAACTTTATCGTTCGATTGTTGGTGCACCACGGTACTTGACGATTACTTGCCCATACTTGTCATTTGTTATTAACTATGTAAGTTAGTTTCCGCAATCTCCCAAGGATGACCAATATCAGGCTGTTACTCGTATCCTTTGCTATGTGCATGGGACGCTTCACTATGGACTTTCATTTCGTCCCTTGCCTGCTGGTCTTTCTATTCTTGGCTACTCTGATGCTGATTGGGCTCAATGTCTTGAGACTCACAGCTCCACCTATGGCTATGCTATCTTCCTTGGTGGAAATTTTGTATCTTGGAGTACTAAGAAGCAACCTAGTTGTGAATTTGAATATCGTGATATGGCCAACAAAGCCACTAACCTAGCATGGTTGTGTCAATTGCTTAGTGAACTTTAGGTTCCTAGATCTTCTACTTCGCTATTCCTTTGTGATAACTGTGGTGCAATATTTTGGATCAAAATCCGGTTGCTCAGAAATGGGCCAAACATATTGATATTGACTATCATTTCGTTCATAAGCTTGTTACTTCCAAGAAGTTTCGTATTAGTCATGCACCTTATACTCTTCATGTGGCAGATATCTTCACCAAAGGATTGTCTCGTCTACTATTCGAGTTGTTTCCTTCCAAACTTTGCGTCTCTGGCAATCCGACGTTTCATTTGAGGGATAATAGAATATCTTGATTGATCTTGATAATATATAATGATATTCTTGTATGCATTTTTGTATATATCTCTTCCTATTTAGAATAGTCTAGATTAACTCTCTTGTACTATAAATTGTATATTTCAGTGTCACTACAATCATTCTGAATTACACATCCACAGGGATAAATGTCGTCGGCGAAAGAAGATTTATGAAATCCCTCTATTCACCGACGATTGGGCGACATTTTCAAAGGAGTAGAATCGTTGTTGCTTCATAAGATCTATCGTTATCAACCAACCCATCTGCGAAACTCACTCAATTCATCAGTACTGTCTACCTCAGCGTCCAACCAGAAAATCACGTCCATCTCGTGAATTCCTCATATAACCAGATATCTCAACTTCTCATATGCAAACGACATTTTGGTCTTCAATCATGTTCTTTATGTAAAGGTTATTTCCCAAACTGAGTAGTATTTGGTTTTACAATGCGTATATAGAGTACATACAAGGGCTTAAAGGTAAATAACTATACCCTAACTAAATCTTAGGTACATAAGTGCAATATACAATAGTCTAGTCTAATCATCAATTGATTCTTCTATTGTCAGACTTTAGAATAAATACAACCATCCAATCTTGTTTAGTGTTTGTCGGGAAACTTACATTCTCCATTCTCTATAAAGTTGTTCTCTACCGGCCATAGAATACAACGTTGATGCCACCGGTGAAACTTGGTTTTAATTTTGATTTAATTTAAAAAAATACAAATGGTACTAAAAATTTGGTATAAATACAGAGCATATCAAGTAAAATACATGGCATTTTATAGCAATTCACAAATTTCATTTTTAGTATATGTTTATTCATACAAATAAATAATTCATATGGCACTAGTGGAGGAAGTGGCCTACAACGGCGCGTCCGACCACCCTATAACGGTGCTACCGACCGCTGTGGGTGGTCACACCGTATACGCGTTTCCAGCCACGGTAGTTCTGCAAAAACACCGTATGTTTTCTTTGTTCCGATATGGAAGTCTCGTAACACGGGCAGTGGCCAAAAGGAGGTTCCTTAGGCGGAAGTATGAGGATTCAGATATTGCGTTCCAATGCCGTAACATGAATGAAACTACAATAATGTCAGTTAGGGTTCCAACACCAGAACTGTAAACTAGAAAGGCTTTCATATTGAACGATTTCGGGATTTGGAGGCTTATTCGGTAAATATATGTTACGATATCAGAAGATTAATATTGAATGCGGTAAATGCAGTAAAATAATAGAAAATAAATTAAATTGCGGAAAACATTATATTAGAAATCATATTAATAATCATTCACAAATTTTTCTACCTCTACTTCCAAAACCAAAGTAGTTATCTACTCCTACATCTAAAAAAGTAGCTGTAAAAGTAAAGTTGTTCAAGATAAACTACTTCTAAGTTCCTCGAGAATGTTTTTGGGCGGGCTACTTTCACTTCGGTTTTCACCAGTATTACTTCATGCTCATATCGCCAAGGTAATCTTCACCAACCTGCACAAGTAAAGCAACAGATTCAAGAACATAAAATATCTTCTCTATATTCCTTATAGATATCAATCTTGTTTGAATCATATAATTACTAATGCATTTCTATCACATACACAATAAATAGAGTTCAGAGGGAAGTTCAAAGTCAGAAGAGGCACAGAGTTATGTTATCTTTCATCATCCAAAATCAAGGAGAATCCATGATTCAGCTAAAAGTAAAAACGAAACGATAATTTTCATAAACAAGGCGAGTTCATGATTCAGCTAAACTTTAAAACGAAACAATCATTTTCAGAAACAAGGTGAGTGCCTTAAAAGTACTCAGAAAGAGAGCCAGACATGTGTCAATAGGCACCAGCCTTTATAGCTCCAACATATTTTCTGCATAAACAAAAACTGGAGGTTAAATTACTCAATTAAAGATCAACTAGTTAAACATTGTATAACAGAAAATCTTTTCTAATTCACATAAAATTTGTTCAAAGTTTGTGTTCTAATTGATAGCAGTACCGTAGGTCTTCACACAACATCTAAACAATGTGTCCTATAGAATGCATCAAACTCAGAAAGCCAAATTCAGCAAATATAAACCAAAGTGCTGGTGTTGGTGAAATCAATATATTCCAAACACAGCTCTAAACATGATTACCGACAACTAGAACATGAGAAAAAGTAGACTAAAATGATACCACTCTTCGAATTTCCAAGTAAGTAGTATTTGTCTAACAGGTCAGTACAACTAATGACACAACCAAAAGTATCAAAGAATAAAGTCATAAGTTTTGTAGATGCACTTATATAAAAAGAATGAATACCATTATCACATTTTCAATTTAACCAATAACATGACCAAGCACAATAATCAAGTACGAGTACCTTGTGGTTTTCGAGATTAAAAACAGCTGCAATGCTATCATTCTGAATCTGAGTAAGCACAAACCAACAGTTACAAATAACTGTTAGTACACTAAATTATTACCAATATAAATACTTGCAGAGCCTAGTGCAACAAAATTCAACTAATCAAGCAAAAAAATATTGATACATCTTAATTGTTTAAAGATATACTTTTAACTATAGACTTTTCATTTTTATGACAACATGATTCATATAAACATACTCAATTAATTTTCAAAGCCTAGCAAAACTAAAATCTCAAAGTGAAAAATTTCACAAATTTTAAATTAGTTCACGGTATTAGGACTCAAAATTATTACTTTATGTCTACGAAATTTACCCAAAAGATCACTGAGCAGTTCTGAAGAAACTGACATGCACAAATAACACCAAGAAAAATCAAAGAATCATACTTTATCCGAATCCAAAGAAACAAACTAAAATCTCTACAAGTACACAACTTTATAACAACAACAAATAAACACAAGTAGCCCAGAACAAATATACCGTTATACAACTCACAAACAAGCAGATTCGTAGACACAAATGGTTTGTTGTTCGCTGTTTGCCGGTCGCCGTTCACCATCCGATGGTACAGAGGTCATCGTTTCAAGCAAAACCGCCGCTGAGAATCCGAGCAGGGACACGGAGGCGCTGACTGCGGAGACGCAGAGGACCGGCGTCGGTGTCGCCATCCTTTTTCGACCTAGGGTGGTGCTAACGCAGGGGATCGGCGTCGGCGTCGCCAGTCTCGATCTAGAGATTTGGGGTTTGTTTCAATTTGGGGTTTGTTTTATTGAGAAAGGGATTTGATTTTGGTTTGGGGTTGCTTTGATTTGGGGTTGTTTCTCTGAGATATAAATCGAGTCGGGTTTTCGCTTTTGGGAATGTATCCCCAAAATTAGCCTATTTATAATGGGCGAGTATGGTTCCTCAATCGAAATAGAAACTTTTAGTTGACCATTAAGGTTCCTCGGTCAAAATAAATATTTTATAGTTGACCGTTAAGATTCCTAGTGCGGGTATGAATTCGGTCTCCGCGTCTGTTTCATATAACCTTTTGCTTTTGTAATCGGAACTACATTACATTACACGCACAATACACTTCTTCACAGCTTCCTTGTTCGGAAAAAGCACTCACGTTAAAGGCCTAACAATTCCTATAGTGCCTAAGTCCTGAACAACACTACTAATCTTTACTTACGCTAGCGGAACTGATACACTGCCCGTGTTCTGCTAACAGAACATGTTTGTCAATACTTTCATACATTATAAAATTATATATCGACCGGTTGGGATTGCGGAAGTTGTACAACATTACAATTACGCTATTAATTAGAACCTTCATAACAACATAGTTCCGCAAGCGAAAATATTTTCATGAATAACTTCGGTTTTCGGAACTTATTTAATAACTTAGTTACGACGGAACCTTAATAAGTATGGCGGTTATAAGTAACCGTCGTTTGGATTCCGCCATATTTTCTTATACTCCGTATATCATACGTCGGTTCCACGAGGTAGCGCCGTTGATCAATCTACTAAGGCATTATTATAACGCTCCGATATCGGAACATCAGTATTTACGGCGGTTTTCTGAAACCGCCGTTAATATGCCGCAGTGGTAGGCTATGTGTGCACTAGTGTGGCTATTTATGCAAGATTAATAAAGGAATTGACAATTGTTCTAACGGTTGAGTGTTAGTGGTTAATTTAACCGAGAGGTTTTGGATTCCATTCCTATCTTAGGCAAGGAGATTGGACTTTTCTTGGGGTTCCACTTGGATTATTACCCAATTTATAAAAGAATGTAAGATTAAGGCCCTGTTTGCCTGAACTTATAAGTAGATAGTTCAATTCAATTCAGTTCAGCAAAAAATAATTTAATCAAATTCAGGTAAAATTAGACATACTGATTCTATTTTTCAATAAATAAATTTTCACTTCAGTTCAATTAAGTTTAAATCAATTCAGTTCAGTTCAGTTTTGTTTTGTTTAATTCAGATCAGTAAGAAATAAGTTCAAGTATTTGCGGTACTGATATGCAAATGTTAATTTACAAACCAGATTGTGATAATATATAATATAGTAATAGAATTATACAACTTAAAGGGAATAATAAATTTGAACAAATGTTATATATTCACAAACAAGATTGTGATAATGTACATATTAATAAAATTATACATCTTAAAGGGAATACTAAATTTGAACACAGATTACAAGAATCCAAAGTATGCAAAAGATCTTTTTTTTTTTTCACACCCTTAGCCTAGATTTCCACCAAATAAAAGATCTTTTAAAAAAAAAAATAAAAAATTGGGTGATAACTCAAGTGAACCCCCAATAAAATCACTCCCAATAAAACATCTATCTCAACCTATTTTCGCCCTGAATTATAACTGAGATCGATTGTTTTTGGGTCAACAAGGTTAGATCCTTCATGTTTCACAGTCTGATACACTATATATGTTCGATTTCGGTAAATTAAACTAGCATTTGCACCGGTGATTGATTGTATAGGTAATTAATTGATTTGGGATCGAAGTTTTCACGCTCCGAAGATGTACCAAAACATCAACGTTCAAGAAGCTCTCGGATTCAACTGCCAGGATGTCAGCAAGAACAGATCAAGGTACATATATATATACATCATTTCCGTTGTCTTTGGGTTTTCATTTTGATATATATATATATATAAGAAATCTGTGTTCCCGATTAGAGTTGATCGATGTATCATTGCTCTCTAGCTGTTTCTTTGGTTTCTATGATTAGGCACAAATCATATATATGCCGCATTAATCGGAGAATTAAATTGTGTTTAGGTTTAGATTAGGTTTTGGTCGATCAGATGGGGTGAAATGAAGTTTATGATCAGACTCTTCACCTAAGCAAGAGAATAGCTTGCGTGTTTTTTGCATTAGGTTTTATTCGTTATTCTGTTGGCGTACTTTTATCCTAATTGTTATTGGGAAAATTCTCATAAAGGACGTAATAAGAGTTAAAATTCCCACTAAAGACATAAAACTTTAGATATTCTTATTTAAGGCATTGAATTAACCTTAAGACAATTTTACCCTTTATTTATTATTTTCAATTTACAGCATCCGCATGAATTCTTTTTTCAGGTAAGCCTCCATCACGAACAGGTCCTCAATGTAGAACCCAGGCTTCGCCAGAAACGTCGAGTAGTTGGGGGAAAACAGCACGAATCCCGCCACAATCGCCTCGCCGCCGATCTCCGATTGGAAAGTCTCCATCTCGGGGTCCTCGATTAGGAGGTCCAGGCGGAAGCTCTTGAGAATTGGGGGAAATCGTGGTTCTGCTCAGTGGTGGTTTGGGTGCAGGGGGTGGGGGAGACCTCGAGCATGAAGACGGAAGAGAGGGCGGAGCGGTGGTGAAGGGGAAGAGCGTCGCGGCGAGGTTGGATTCGGTGGCGGCGCACTGGTCGGAGAGGTGCTCGTAGACGGCCATATGGTGGTTGGTGGATGAGCTTGTGGATCTGTGGGACGTCGAAGATGGTGTCCAGGAGAATGCGGGCGAAGAGGAGATGGCGCGGCAGGGCGGTTTCCGAGACGATGGATTCGGGGATGGCGGCGGGAGAGAGGTTTGGTAGCGGTGCAGCGGCGGCCATCTGGGTTTTGCGGAGAGTTTGGAGAGTGATACATGGGAAATGGGAGAGGTTTTACTCTCCTTTTGGGTGTGCCAATCCATATTGCTCCAACCTTTTGTCAACACGTAGCTTTGTCTGTTGTTCCAGTAGGAGTACCGGAATATCCAAACCTTCCCGCCGGCGTCCTCGAAGTTGAGTAGGACGCCCTTGCAGGAGGCGGCGCCACCGTGGAGCGGGAAGTGCTTCTTCGCGTGCTTTTTCGGGATCACGAGCTGGTTCAGCTTCCCGACGTTGTACGGGGTCACCGTCTTCTCGAAGAACGGCTCTCGAGCTAGGGCCGGGCTCGGTCCGATCCCGGTTTCGCTCCTCGAGAGCTTCGTAATCCCAACGCCATTTTCGGAGAAGGTTTTCCAGCTCGTCAATGTAGGTATGTTACCTTAGCACGTGCCTTGGAGTGGCGGTTGAGGAACGCCGCCTATGCCTCATCCTCGGCGGTTTCCGATAACGGTTTGAAGTTAGTAATGGCTTCCCAACCATGAAACCTCTGCGCCGCTGTGTCGTACGCACGCGCCGCCGCCTCCTCCTCGTTGAAGGTCCCTAAATAGTAATAATAAACAAGTAAATTGAAAATAATAAATAAAGGGTATTATTGTCTTAAAACTAATTCCATGCCCTAAATAGGAATATCTAAAGTTTTATGCCTTTAATGGGAATTTCAACTCTTATTACGCCCTTTGTGGGAATTTTCCCATTGTTATTTCGTTAATCTTTCTTTTATTTTTATCATTATCAATTTTAAAGATAGGTATGTTTTTATGTTAGTACGAGGTATTTTATACTTGTTCAAGATTTTCAGAAAATTATTAGGGTTTCGGGAATTTTTTATAAGATTATTATAGGACTTGGGGTTTCTTGCTCATGTTTAATTGACGCCTCAAGTCATTTATATATTAGTTCGGCGCCTTTCCTGGTTTCTATTGCATTGTCGGGAAGAGGGAGTATTTAAAATTTGGATTAAAGGATTTATAAAACTTAATAGATCAATAATGCATGTTTTAAAACCCTAACCGACTTCACAGATATCACTTTTTGAGATTACATATTAGTCCCTTAATTATATTTCGTTGAGTTGTGAAATCCTTTGGGTTTTGATGGCTTGATTGTGGATGAAATCCTGTTAGTTTTTGTGCTCTCTCACTTTTCTTGGATTTGTCGGTAGTCAACAAACAAAAGAAATAGTATGCGAAACCATAATTCTTTTGTCGATTTGATAAGATCAGAAAACCTTTAATAGAAAAGACCAAAAATCCATAATTTTCCTTCATTTCCAAGTCGCTGATCTTAATCATTTTACAAACAATTCTGGGGTACAATGCCGGACAACATTCAGTGTGTGGTTTACTTCATTGCCGGTTAATTTTCTACGCTTTTAATCTGATGTTTACTCTTACCTTGATGAATTTACCCTGCTGACGAGTGCTGCCAAGCTTAGATGATCACCAGAATCCTTAGCCATGAACCAAGTAATTTTTGCATCAGATTGCATGTTTCTTTGATCTTGTTTTCCTTTGAATTTCCATATTCTCATCAAGAATAAAGTCCCTCCTCTGAATATACCTTGGCAATTTTACCCCGAGAATTTATCAAGCCAGAATTTTGCAGATGCATCTCACTTTTTGTTCCGGCCATAGATTCGAGATGCAGATATATAACTTCTTTAACCAAGATTCAAACTCCCTTCTTCATGTCTCAAGAATTAAAAAGTCCGAAATCTGTTTCATTTTATGATCCAGGGCAGCAAAATATTATAGGTCTGTGTTTTTTCCTCTTGCTATGCCTGCATAGGTTTTCATCAGTTCCTTCTCAAAACAATTTCTTGTAGTGTCCAATACCTTTATTGATATAATCTTTCTTTGGACCAAACTGTTTGATTGGTTTGTGCAGTACTACTAGTACTTATAATTAATTGCTGAACAATGGTGGGTTTTCTCGGTTCAATTTTTATTTATGCGTAACAAAATTCATAAGCAAATATACTTACTTTTTAAGTTTTATGGTTTTGTTTGTTTGCCTCGTATATGTTCAGATCCTATTTGCCTTGCTGGTTCTTAGTCCCATTCTTTCAGGCTCAATTGCACGCTCCATGTGTTTACATGTTCTATGCTTGATCTGTGTTTGTTTTCACAGTGGTGTTTTGTGTTTTGCTTTATTCAATTGTTATACATGCATGAGAATTTGTACTTGGTATCCATATAATTCTTACTTTTGTCAGCCTTGTTATCTGATTCTGTCGTGTCTATTCCATGTTCCATGGTTTCTTTTTACACGATGTATATGTACTTATGTGTCTGTGTGTTTTACCATTATCATGCTCGATCTAGGCTAGATGCACTTCAGGTTTTATGTATACACTAGGGCTCAATATCAGTTTTTCCTGCTAACTTTTAGCCTTTTTGAACTACTTTGTGCTGATATATTTGTTTTTCAAAACTTTTTCCTTCGCTAATATGGCCATTTCTTGCAAGAAGTTATTGTCGATCGTCAGCTTATTCTTCGCTCGATTCCAAGCCTTTTTGTGTGCTAGCATCGGTTCAGTGTGTGTCTGGATCTTCATATTTTATATGCTGCATCTAATTGGTTGCCTTCTTAGCATTACACGATCACCATAAAGTCGTGTTCTGATGTTTATTCCTGCTGATGATGTTTTCAAACCTCAGTAGTAATGTTGTGGTTTCTTATTTTCTTTGCACTCAAAGAGCACACGTCTTGCACATATGAACACACGCAGGACGCGCGTCAATTTATAACATATTTATGAAATGGAAGAGTTCTATAGGGATTTAGTTAAATTTTACAGAATGCCTAGTATCTTTTACAACTTTTTCCCATGTTTTAATTTGCTTCCTGAAGGTCATCCTGCTCTCCTCCTCCCGCTGATCAGGACACTCTGAGGACACTGGACGCGGATGATCTCTCTATAGCTAACACCGGTATGGATTCCAAATATCTCACTTCTTATGTGAAATAGGCAATCTGATTATATGTCTTCACCAGTTTACAATTTACAATTGAATAACGATACTGTCGTGCATAGATTGTGCATCGAATATATACTTTTCAAAATCGCACGCAGAGAAAAAAATGTTAGTCACTTGGATGTTGTTTAATGTTTTCATAGCTTATTTAGTTAGATTTAATTTAATTGTATGTATTGGTGATTGTGGAAATGTTTATATATGCCTTTTGCTTGATTTCCTGCAGGACTGAAGAGAGGAGTGGATGAGTCTGAGCAAGCAATAGGAGGAACAACGAAGCACCCTCGCCATCGTCCTGGATGTGGATGCATTGTGTGCACTCAGCCTCCAAGCAAAAGGCCGAGGCGCCTAATTAGTCGGCGCAAGAAGAAGAGTGGATCAGGAGCCGGCAGAGCTACATTTTTATCTGAAGCTC
Source organism: Sherardia arvensis (assembly GCA_948330725.1). Classification (NCBI taxonomy): domain Eukaryota; kingdom Viridiplantae; phylum Streptophyta; class Magnoliopsida; order Gentianales; family Rubiaceae; genus Sherardia; species Sherardia arvensis. Next base: position 35,801,906 of record OX415236.1, on the reverse strand, counting down.
CATCGAACGACATGGATTTCAGAATGAGAGATGTGGCAGATGACATGTTGGAGGAAGCATTAGCCGGGATCGACATTGCTTCGATTATTCATGCAGCCAGCATGCCCTTGGACATGTTCTTGAGGGAAACCGCCAAGAACCCCCCAGCCTGACATTTTAGGGCTGGTTTAGATTTCTAATGGGGAAATATTACTATTAAGATCTTAGTTTTTGATTCCCTTTATAACTTGTTTAAAGCTGATTTGATCAAACAGCTATGTATGTATAATGAACGTCTTGGAGATGTGCTGAGTGGTTTTTCATCTTCTTTTGCACTGAAACGGCACATATCTTGCACAGAATTGCACACTTTTTGCACACTTTGGATTTTGGTCAACATATGATTTTGATTGTTAACTCATACTGTGAATTTGATCAGACTATAGCTAAGATTTTACAGAAGAAATTTTCTCATGCCTAATAAAATTACAATATATTCCTTCTCAGTTTGCCACTTTGCCCTTGAGTTTCGGAGAAACCTATGAACACATGCAATTTTCGATATTGCAGTGTACAATGTTGATGTAACTCATCCTCCCAAGATTTTCTATCATCTCAAACAAGGACACATGAATCTCTAGTAGTCACAATTCGGTCATGCATTTCTTAACGTAGTTGGTAATGTAGTCAAGTGGCGGAATAAGGAATTTATGCTAAGGTAGGCTGACTAAATAAAATCTGTAGAAAAACGCAGGTAAACGAAGTTCGGCAGCGTATGTTGGGTAAATGGAAAGGGTATTTGTGATGTATCTGGATTTCGATAGAGTCACGTAGTCTCGCTTTCCTTAGAGAATAATTCGACCCTTATAGCCTGGGTTTCACGAATTCACTCGCAGGATAAAACTATCGAACCTTCTTGCTTCTAGGCCTGAAACAAGAAAATGCTTTTGAACATTTTGTTTAAGGACTGTAACTACCGTTCTGTAATCCAGTGTCTTTACATGCACCAAGGCATGTGTATTTATAGGGGAAAAACGTCAGTTTCAAACCACACCCGTACAGATAAGGATAGAGCAGCTGCATGCAACCACAGACATGCCAAGATGCAACTGCAGATAACCACAGAACATACTAGGCAACTGTACAGTATACCGCTCCAATCCATAACCGATGAGTAACTGAGACAACTGTATGCATGCATCCCTATCCAAATCCAATAACTGTGTACGTACGTACGTACCACCAATTTGGAAATCAAAATCACATAACAAAATTTGATTTCATATTACATATACATTTCTGTATGTATCCATGTAACACTTCATTCCGGAGTAGTCATACCAAAATGATTATTCCAGAATTGTGAGCTCGTGGATGGGTTTATACAAGTGTGCACTCCGCACCACCAACCTTGTTATAACGTCCCGAACTCACCAATATTCAAATCCAATTATGCTTAAATGATTGTGTTTCATAAAACACCAACAATCCTCCCCCATTTAAGTATAATCCTTGATTTGGAAAAACAACAATCCATCAAAACCAAACAAGTGCATAAATGAAAATGTCTTATAGATTGAATTTTCATCTTAGTGAATTACACATTCCAAATGCTCGAGAATCGGGGTGTCTAAAAGATTGAACCCTTCAACCCATTTGAACACTTGAAGATAATACACACACAAGTTCAAATACAACTCAAAAGCTAAACTGACACTATTCAAGCCATGTGTCCCAATCCATTCATGAGGTGCATACAAAGCCAAGCCTTAACTTCTTGAAGCGGCTACACTTCGCTCTTCATATAGGTGAATCTTTTTAATCATACACATGCATATGTATTTTTTCAAAAAATCCATTAAGAAGTTTAAACTTCATCCTCTGGTCTTCATGCATGTCCAAACATATACCATTCGGGATATAAAATTATATGTTTCAATCTTAAATAATGGGCCTTCCACATTGAATTTGACTCTAGCGTCGTACTAGAGCGAAATTGGGTATACCACCATCAAAGATTTAAATAGGTTTTAAACCCATCCCGATCACCGACTTAAATACCAAGTCCCTAGCTAACCCCTTCGTCAAGTGGTCTGCTAGATTTTTCTGTGTTCTTACAAAATCAACTGAAATCACACCATGAGTTAATAACTCACGAACCGCACTATGCCTGATGCCCAAGTGTCTGGATTTTCCATTGTACACTTCCTTATAAGCATTAGACAAAGTATTTAGACTATCACAATGAATTGAGATAGGCGAAATTGGCTTAGGCCACAATGGAATTTCATAGATCAGATTATGCAACCATTCTGCCTCTTTACCGGCTGCGGCTAAAGCAATAAATTCAGCTTCCAATGTCGAGTCAGCAAGACAAGTTTGCTTCTTTGAAGACCATGAAATGGCTCCTCCACCAAGCAAAAATGCCCAACCGCTAGTAGAAGAATTAGCATCTCCGCTATTATTCCAACTAGCATCCGAATAACCTTCCAACACTGAAGGAAATCCCACATAGCACAAACTATAATCCTTGGTTTTCTTTAAATACTTGAGCACACGCCTAACAGCTTGCCAATGAAAGGCGCTAGGATTACTCGTGTATCTACTCAACTTGCCAGCCGCAAAAGCGATGTCTGGCCTTGTGCTTGTCATGGCATACATCAAGCATCCAATTACTCGAGAGTACTCGAGTTGTGACACTGCTTTACCCTTATTAGGTACAAGATTCACACTTGTATCAATTGGAGTACTAACTGGGGAACAATTCTCACAATTAAACTTTTTGAGTATTTTTTCAATATAGTGAGATTGTGTCAGAGAGATTTCATTATTCTCTCGTTTGATCTTAATGCCAAGAATAACATCCGCCTCCCCCATATCTTTCATGTCAAACCTTGAAGACAAAAAAGTCTTTGTAAGGTCAACCTGATTTTGGTTTGTACCAAAAATCAACATGTCATCCACATATAGACAAATAATAACTCCATTTCCAGAATTATCAAATTTGCTATATACACATTTGTCAGATTGGTTTAATTGATAACCATTTGACAAAACCACCTCATCAAACTTTTGATGCCATTGCTTAGGAGCTTGTTTTAACCCATACAATGATTTAACCAGTTTACAAACCTTATGCTCATTTCCTGGCATAACAAACCCTTCTGGTTGTTTCATGTAAACCTCCTCTTCTAGATCTCCATTTAAAAATGTTGTTTTGACATCCATTTGATGGATCACTAAGTTGTTGATAGCATCCAAGGCAATCAACAACCTAATAGTGGAGATCCTGGCAACTGGGGCATATGTATCAAAGTAATCAACACCTTCCCTTTGCCTAAAGCCTTGGATAACCAATCTGGCTTTAAACTTGTCAATAGAACCATCGACTTTCATCTTTCTTTTGAAGATCCATTTGCAACCTAATGGTTTGCAACCACGTGGTAGATCAGAGAGAATCCACGTATTATTACCCATGATGGAATCCATCTCATCATTTATCGCTTCTTTCCAGAAAGCAACATCTCGTGATTTCATTGCCTCACTAAATGTTTTAGGATCCTCATCAACATGATAACAATAAGAATATTCATTATCAATCTCATCTCTTGATCCCTCAACCAAATACATTTGGAAATCAGAACCAAAAGACTTTTCAATCCTTCCTCTCTTGCTTCTTCGAAGTTCAAGTGACTTATCAGGTGAGATTTCATCTCCCTCTATAGTTCTTATTGAAGTTGGAACTATATCCTTTGGTCTTGCCATTGAGGAGAATCGAGTTTCATCAAAAATAGCATCTACCGATTCAATTACGGTGTGAACCGAAATGAAATCATTAGGTTCAATAACGTAGAACCTATAAGCCTTGGAATGCGTGGCATATCCAATAAAGATGCAATCAATTGCTCTTTCCCCCAATGTTTTCCTTTTGGGATCAGGAAGTCTCACGACCGCCCGACAACCCCAAACTCGAAGATAAATCAAGTTTGGTTTCTTTTTGCACCAAAGTTCATATGGAGTTTTCTTGTTCCTTTTATTTGGAACCCTATTCAATAAATAGCAAGCCGTTAACATGGCTTCACCCCAAAATCCGTCACTCAAGCCCGAGTAGGATAGCATGGAATTTACCATTTCCTTGAGAACCCTGTTTTTCCTTTCAGCCACACCATTTGATTGTGGTGTATAAGGAGCGGTAACTTCATAAATTATGCCACAAGATTCAAAAAACACAGGATCATAATATTCACCTCCTCTATCAGTGCGCAACTTTTTAATCAAAACAGATTGCTGCAATTCAACTTCATTTTTGAAAATCTTAAATTTAGCAATTGCCTCATCTTTAGAATGTAACAAATATATGTAACAAAATCTAGAATAATCATCTATAAATGTTACCAAATATTTTTTATTTCCCAAAGATGGTGTTGCATGCAAATCACATAAATCACTATGAATGAGTTCAAGCAAACTTGATGTCCTTTCAATACTTTTCATAGGTTGTTTGACAATTTTAGTCAACTTGCAAGTATCACATTTTTGCACATTTATATCAAAAGGTGGAATCAAGTTTTCTTTGGACATATTAAGCATGTGATTATAATGAACATGTCCTAGTCTTGCATGCCATAAAGATGGTAAATCAACACCAGAACAAACCATGTTTACAGAATTAAAATTATCACTCAAATTCAACATAAACATACCATTACAATAATATCCAAACCCTACAAACACATAATACCTCGACAATACATACTTATCAGATTCAATCACTTGCTTATAGCCACACTTATTTAAAATGCCAACAGAAACTAAGTTCTTTCTAATTCTAGGTACATATAATACATCCTTTAGATGAAGATATTTCCCAGAACTGAATTTCAACACAACTTCTCCTCGACCAAGAATATCGGCGGTAGATTCGTTTCCCATATGAATAATGGCACCATTAGTAACCGGTTCGAATGACTTAAACCACTTTTTGTCCTTGCAAACATGTTTGGTTGCACCTGAATCTACCCACCACGCAACTTCATCATCCTGCATGTAAAATGCTTCAAGAATGAGTGTGACATAATTTTCATAAAAAATTAAATCATTGTCAAAATACTGACCTTGAGTTGGTGGACCTTGGTCCTTAGACCCCTGCCCAGAATGGTTTGATACCACTCCCTTCTTGCTCTTTCCGACACGACAGTCACGTTTAAAGTGCCCCGTCTTGCCGCAAATCCAACATGAACCCTTAGGCTTTTTGTTTGATTCCTTGTTGTTGTTGACAAAGGGACGCTTTTTGCCCTTTTTCTTCTTAGTACTTTCACCATCTTCCATCACATTGATAGAAGAAGATACCACTGTTTCTTTATCTTTGGGCTTGCCATTTTCCTGCACCCTTAGAGTTTCCTCTATGCGCAAATGGCTCCCAAGTTGAACAAGAGATAGCTCTTCCTTTTTATGCTTAAGCATGTGTTTGAAATCCTTCCAAGTGGATGGAAGCTTGTCGATTATGCTTGACACAGAAATAGATTCATCCATTTCCAATTTGTGTTGTGCGAATTGCCCAAGAATCCGAAGCAGTTCATTGTACTGCTCCATCACTGGCCTGGAGTCTGACATCCTGTAATTCATAAAATTACTGACAAGGAATTTCTTACTAGAAGCGTCCTCATCCATGTACTTTGACTCCAAAGAATTCCACAACTCCCTTGCAGATTCAACATGTTGGTATATATCAAACAGTGAATCAGACATACCATTCAAGATGTGACCGCGACAGATGTAGTCATCATTCTCCCACTTGTTTCTCTTGCGTGTCTCCTCCAATGGTTCATCCTCTGCTGGTTCGGTGATCGGAGTAGACAAGACGTACACCACCTTGAGAGTGGTTAGGAGGAAGTGCATCTTTTTCTGCCACCTGCGAAAGTCCACACCTACAAACTTCTCTAATTTCATAAACTTAGAAGTCATGTCACGTACAGAATCCATCATCACAATGACAACAAATTATTCTCTAAGATTGTTGGGTAAATGGAAAGGGTATTTGTGATGTATCTGGATTTCGATAGAGTCACGTAGGCTCGCTTTCCTTAGAGAATAATTCGACCCTTATAGCTTGGGTTTCACGAATTCCCTCGCAGGATAAAACTATCGAACCTTCTTGCTTCTAGGCCTGAAACAAGAAAATGCCTTTGAACATTTTGTTTAAGGACTGTAACTACCGTTCTGTGATCCAGTGTCTTTACATGCACCAAGGCATGTGTATTTATAGGGGAAAAACGTCAGTTTCAAACCACACCCGTACAGATAAGGATAGAGCAACTGCATGCAACCACAGACATGCCAAGATGCAACTGCAGATAACCACAGAACATACTAGGCAACTGTACAGTATACCGCTCCAATCCATAACCGATGAGTAACTGAGACAACTGTATGCATGCATCCCTATCCAAATCCAATAACTGTGTACGTACGTACGTACCACCAATTTGGAAATCAAAATCACATAACAAAATTTGATTTCATATTACATATACATTTCTGTATGTATCCATGTAACACTTCATTCCGGAGTAGTCATACCAAAATGATTATTCCAGAATTGTGAGCTCGTGGATGGGTTTATACAAGTGTGCACTCCGCACCACCAACCTTGTTATAACGTCCCGAACTCACCAATACTCAAATCCAATTATGCTTAAATGATTGTGTTTCATAAAACACCAACAGCGTAGACTCGCCCGGAGGTCGGAAAGATCTAAATTTGACCGGAGAATAGTAATATAGCCTGGGTTTCCTACCCGGGCCTGGGAGTGGTTCTACCACTGAATGTAGCCATGTAGGAGATGTCAAAAATCAAAAAAATGATAGAAGCATCGTTAAGGATGATTTAGATGTGTTTCTATTGAAAATCTTGGGAGGCCTAATACCAAGGGTAGCTTACAACATTGACTGAGAAAAACCTGATGGAAACATGCCTAAGCATTCGTCAACTCTACCAATCCTGAATCAGAAGCAGCTGTTTTTCGGGTCAACTTCATCTCCCATAATCCAAATCAGGACAGGAATTGAACATAAACCCATTCCTATAATGCACTTAATATTTTTGTAATATTCATGGTCAATATGTAGAGTAAGGATTCCATCTAGGTAGAGAATCCAATTAGGACTCCAGTACAAAACTAGGTTTATATACCTGGAATCTTGCTGCGCACTTGAAGTGAACTAGCAGAAATCATGTTGGCCAGTCTGGTGCTTCGGCTACAGCGTATATTCTGTTATTGTTTCGGAATCATCAACTGGTATTCCTCAGAATCCGCAGTTGAAATTCCAGAAGACGTATTGACAGAAATACTGCTGAGGGTACCGGCCAAGTCGGTCACCAAATTCCGACGCTTGTCTACATCTCACCGGGACTTGATCGACAGTCCACCTCTTCTTCCGACGGCATTACGATCTATCAAGAATCAGGAAAGAAGCTTGTAGCCATGTCTTTATAAGTTATATGAGCCGGGGAAAACGTAGCGTTAATTACATGGTGAAAATAGATTTACTGTCAGTCAGATTTACTTCCGAGGCAAAGAGATTCAAAGAGGTGGGATTTACTCTCTTCGACTGCTGCGCAGGAATCGTGTGCTTTGCGTATTATCCAGAGCGAACGCAGGACGACAGTCAGATCCTTCTTTGGAACCCGCTCACGTTGAATACTCGGACCATTATTCCTTTGAAGGATAAGGTCTGGCCCTTTTCCAGCTACTTTTTTGGGTATGATATCACTTCTGATGACTTTAAAATACTGCAAGTCAAATGTTTTGTACGAGGTTCCAACAGACCTGAACAATACAATTGCTGGATTTATAGTTGTCGGATCGGTTCTTGGAGAAAGATTTGTGATAATGATAGCAGTCGCCCGAAGCTCTACACGATGACCTGTGGTGTATTTGTGGAGGGTACTAATTCAGTTCACATTCCTGATCTCCAAGATCCTTCGGACCATATTACTACTTTTGATTTCTCTTCAGACAAGTTCGGGAGGATTCCGATGCCGGCAGAAATCGAGGAGCTGCGTGGCCTCTTTGTTTTGGATGGCTGTCTTTATATGTGGGACAACGGTTGGTCGATGTGGGTGATGAAGGAATACGGAGTTAAGGAATCTTGGACTAGGTTATGTCATGTGGGTTGGCTCGATCTTGGGGAGCCGAAACCTCTTAAATTTGTGAATGATGGACGTCAATTGCTTCTTTTGTCGACCATAAAATCTGAACATGGGGTATATGTTTACGATTTTGAGGAGCATAAACTGATTAAGAGCTCCATTTTTGCAAATGAGATGGAGTCAAACTTCGATAGCCTAAACTGTGTTTCATATACACCCAGCCTCATGCAGGTTTAAGAGCTTATAGTTTGATTTTATTTGATGTCGCTTTATGTTGCAAAACATCGATCTTTTGTGTTTGATATTAATTGTTTCTGTTGTTGATCACTCAATATATGTTGCAGACATTGATGATGTCTAATCATATCCGGAATAATTTATCAGTTTAAAGGTTTTAAACTACTGTACAAAACTTTCATAGCACTTGTACGTATAAGACTAAACAAAACAGATATATAACATTCAATAATGGGTATTTAGAAACTTTATTTCAATAACTTTGAAACTGAAACAATGAAATAATGCCCCAGGAGTAAGATATAAGCTAGCTAGATAGAGAACTCAAGGCTGCTATGCATTGAATACAATGACGAAAACTCAGAAATAATTCAGCTTCCGCAGACTAATTCTGAGTTTATTGTACATTTGTACGATTTTGAGAAGCATAAACTGATCATCAAGAGCCATATTTCTTCAATAAAGCTGTAGTCAGACTCGGATAGGCTCGAGCATATATATTGTATATAATCCCGGCCTCGAGCAAGTTTGGTAACTTATAGTAGTTAGTTCCGCTGCCTTCAGTGTATTATTATTTTATTTAACATCATTTTTATAGTTCTTGATTGTGTTTGATATCACACCTTTTGTTGCAAACATTGATAAAGATCGAAGGTGAGGTCTGATATGGATCCATTTTTCTCTTATAATAAGGATGTTTAGTGAATGTGTTTAGGACGATGAGACTCGTAAACCCAATTTATCTAGTTATCATATGCTAAAATGAGCTAAAATAAATATAAATGAAGTACTGCAAATTAGTAGCATAGCACGGTGGGACTAAATAAAGCTAAAATTCATCAAATGTATAGAGTTAATATCATCATCCTCCAATCAAATTCAGCTAAAATTCATCAAATATATAGAGTCAATATCATCACCCTCCAATCTACCGTACATTTCATCTCTAGAGCAACCGAGAATAAAAGAAAGGCTACTCATCAGATCTCGTGAAATGTATATAGTTAATCGCTGTCTTCACAAACTTCAGCTGTTCTTCATGAGATTTTCAAAAGATAGGAAGCATGGCACATACGGAACTGCAAAGGCATAACGAACACCAATATCAGAAGTTAAAACAACAGTAGCGTCCTTTTGTTTCTGAGAATCGTATGCAGTAATGGTTCCGTCCAATCCAAATCTAAGAAACTCATTGATACCCAAAGGCAATCTCGTAGAAAACCCGATTTTCTCCTTAGTCCATGACTCAGCCACTCCATACTTGTTCATGGTCCAAATATCCAAAAATATTGAAATATACAAAGGCAGTCCCTTAGAACTCCCAATGTTGTATGATCCTCAACATCAATGTGTTGAGGATGTGGAAAAGGCCGAATCGTTTCCTCAGCAATGTCGAAAGAAACCAAAAAATGATCCCTAACCGGACCTTTGGTGATCCAGTGAAGGGCTCCATTTAAGGTCACCCCACAAACATAAGAGTTAATAAAGAACTCTTCTGCTTTTTTGGCTTCCTGTGGGAGAGGGACATGAAAAGGTTGGTTTAAAATCGGCCTCCATTCTAGGTCATCGCCAATGGTGATAATTTGAGCTTCAGTTATGTGAGGATTCTGTCTTCTATTGAAAATCCGCAACACTTTGTAGTCGTTTGTTTTCTGATTGAACCCAAACAGAAACGCCTGGTAATTGACATTTTTACCTTTCACTGGTGGTGAGGGAAGAAATCCCAGTTCCCCGGTCAAGGGATTCCAAATTGTCAGTTCATATACTTTGTCGGAGATGTGCAGATAGCAACAACCCAGAAAAATATCATCTTTAATGGTTTTTTGAAATCGAAACCAGTTTTTGAGCTTTCACTTCGGCCAAACAAGAGTCATGATGCATGGAATATAAGATAACCTTCACAAAAGGGGATTCTTTAGAGTAAAGCATGCTGAATTCGGGATCGAATATGAACGCCTCCCATACCTTGCAAACACGCGTGCACTGCAAAACCTCCTCAACTGGAAGCTTAACGAAGATAAGACCCAATGTGGACGAGGGAAGATCTTGAATTGATATTATATCACCTGTATTATGTTTTCTTGGTCTTTTGGACGACTCCATCGCCTCTAATCAACGTTTTCCTTCTCAGAAAAACCTTCTCCGTTTGTTGATTACAGCCTGAAAGAGAAAAGACCGGCGCTTTTTTGTTGATTACAGCCTGAAGATGAATCAGACACTAGCTAGGGTTTTATAAGCTATGTTTATTTACCTTTAGGACCCTATCGATACATTACCTAATCTGTTGGGCTTTAGGAGTATGCATATGTTTCGCAAATCTATGATACGGAGTCGTTTAGGAGAGCAACGATATAAAAATATTTTTAATAAAGTTTATACTACTTTTTTATCATTACTAGCTAAATATCATCGTGGGTTGAACGATATATTTAATCTTTTTTAATGTAAATATTATGAACAAACTTATGAAGATGAGGATGAAGTATGTTTAAAGAAAAACTCTTTAAAATAATTAACAAAATTATAGTGGTAAATTTCAAAAGATTATGAAATTGTCAATATATATCGTAATTGGCGGGTTATTCATCAAATGTAATTATTATAAAATAATATATATTAAGATAAAATATAAGAAATTTATTTAATATTAATAAATTAATAGATAAATATTTTTATAAGTACACATTTTAAGTAAAAAATACTGATGTGTGTAATTTCTAAATTGATTATACGTACCTAAAAAGAATTGTTAAGCGCTGAGTCAAATCTTTCCTTACATTAAAGCTTATTTAGTTTCCAATTTGATATGTGAAATTAATTGATAATGGTTGAAATTTAATATTTAGGATGTATTAAGATATGTTTATAAACGATATATTATTTACATAGATGTATAATATTTTGTTCCTAAATATAAATGTTCTTAATTGATGTAAAATATATCACCCAAAATTAATTATTTACATTACACAACTTTTATTTTTAATACTTAATTATCACTGTTTATAGTTTCGTATGGTGCTTACAATAAAATAAATAATTAAGCACTTATATTGAAAACAACTTATACTTTTAACTGCCGAAATAGATTATACTTTAGTAAACAGAAAACTATATGAATCGGGCAAATTTTAATTAAAAATTATGTGAACTGCTCCCTCAATCAGGCCTTCATTCAGGCTAACGGTTAGCATCTCTATTTGTAATTCCTCGAGCTAGGTAGCTAATAGAATTAGCGTGTAAATTAAAATTTTATAGGTGGAAGGATTTGTATTTGTAAAAATAGGTGTACGCTATTGTATCATCATCATCGATGAAGAATGAAACAATAAAATAAAAAAATAAAAGAGGAATATATATATAAATATGGTAGGCACCGAAATATGGTGAATTTGCGGTAGTTGTGTGGTGATTTTAGTTAAAACTACGTAGTTTCATCCTTTTTAATGTTTTTTATTAATTTATTTATTGAGGGGAACAATAACTCTTTTAATTTCCTTTAAAATTATTTAATGCTAGCGTTATTGAACCGCACGTTGTGCGGTATGTTTAAATCATTTTAAATGATATATTTATTAAAACATAACTCCTAGTGATTTTCAAAAATATCGAGCGGTGTATTGGTGTATTTTATATTAGTATAATTTGTTTCTTTATTAAAAATAATGATGGCCATGACCATGAGATGTGTTTGTATGTGTTTTCCATTTACGTAAAATTTTCTAGATTACATTTTTTAATTAACATAAACTTAACTTAATTGAAATTTGATTGAATTTTAAAATGAAAGGCAGATATTCCCAACACCATAATAAATCTATAATATTCTTCAGAGTATTCAATTCAATTCTTAGATAAATACGCGTTAATATCATGATTACCGGTTCCAAATGATCCACCTAATTAGGTAAGTATATATCATAGTTTTAATTTTCCAATTTAAAATGCATGAATATTTTCTTGTGAATATTCTTAGTATATATCATGGTTATCTTTCTTTCTTTTTTCTTTTTTTTCGAAAGAATATATCATGGTTGTCTTGATAGTGATAGTCTTACTGTTTTTATGGTTAATTAACATATGCTATTTTTTCACTGGCCATGATCCAAAATTTAGCCTCCTCCACTTTCCAAGAGGCCTCAAAATACATTTAAACTACCTAGCATCAGGATATAATCACACTTGAGTCTTTCCAAGTTGCGCATGGTTCTTATAGTGTACTTTTTAAATCTTTTAACTTAAAAATTAAATAAATTTCTTACATTTTAATCTTAATATATTTATCATATAATAATAATAATTACCTTTAATCAATAACGTGTCAGTTAGAATACATGTTGACAATATCATAGTCTTTTGAAATTTGTCACTATGATTTTGTTAATTGTCTTGAAGAGTTTTTCTTTTAACAACAGTTCATCCTCATCTTCATAAATATGTTCATAATATTAACATAAAAAAAGATTAAATATATCGTGCAACGCAAGATGATATTTAGCTAGTAATAATTTAAAAGAAATACGAAGCGAATCCACAAATCCAAAAGGAAAAAAAAAACCTCTAAATAACACCAAATCGATCACCTAAAATGTACGAAGCTAGCTAAAACTAATTTGGTAGCATATGAAAAACTTTGAAACTAAAATCAAGACATCTTTTAGTAAAACGGGAGAAAAACTAAACACGTTCTTCTTCAGCATCAAGAAGTTAAGAGACTCAAGTATGAACTATGAAGTATCCCAAACTGATCCATGGTCTCATTGTAGATAGTTTGTGGTGCAAGAATTTGTATCGATCACAAATACGAAACCTAACACCTTTCAAAACCGTGCTCAATGGGGTAAAATAATTATGTATACAATGTTTCAATACAATCCCAATTTTTACCGACGGAACCACAAATTTCATGACACAAAAACAGATCGTGAAGAAAACACGTTCAGACTGCACGTAACGTAGACAATCACCGAAACCGCAGCCACTGTATATGTTCGTCGGTTGAAGTTTTGGTCTTTTGGTAGATTCTTCTCCGTTGCAATGTCGGAGACCCCATCTTGACTTTGTTCAATGGTTTGAGAAGTTTCTCCCGTCGCTAGCCTCCTCCAAAACCATTAAAACACAGTACCCACTTTTTAAATCATCCGTATGGAGGAGAACATGAGATAAACCCTACGGCAATGTCCATGAGGCTTTAAAGGATGCGGAGAATAAGATTACATAATTATATAATCTTGAAGAATATTGAAGATTAATAATGATGAATGTGTGTGAAATTCTTAATTCTTGCGGCCACAGCTTGTTCATCATCATCATGAAAATAGAGCAACACAATCAGTGAGAATATATAGACGCAGAGATAATCAATCTATACGTTTTGACATCAAATACAATATATTAATTCCATAATCATACTATATTGCCCAATTAACAATATTTAGTGTCGGTGAGGTGCATGGAATATTTGCGCATAAAAAGAAACAAATCAAACAAATATAAGTACGAAATAAATATACACATAACAAATCTACCTTAACCTTCCCTATATATATATATATATGTTAGGTAATGCCCCGATCATGTTATGTAAAATACCAAACTTCTTATAATGACAATATATTGTATGAATATTGATACTTACATTCGTTCTTTTTTCCTATTAAGAATATATATATATATGTTACAAAAAAAAGAATATATAAAAATGATAGGCGCCGGAATATAGTGAACTTACGGTGGTGATGTGAAGGTTATAGTCAAAACTACGTAGTTTCATCCTTTTTAATACTTTTTATTCATTTATTTATTTACCGGAGTAATAACTCTTCTAGTTCCCTTTAAGAATAGCGTACCTTCATCGCGCGTTGCGCGATATTTTGGAAGCACATAAAGTTGAACATAAACAATAATTTTTAATAATTCATATTTGAATAGGAAGTTTTTTCTAAAATATAAACATTGAGGGTGTTTAAAATTAAATAAAATTAAGTAGGACATGAATAGAAAATAAGATGCAGTAATATACTTTAAAAATCCCCGTTTGTTACATCATATAATCAATAAATTAATTATAACATAAGATGTATAAGTCAATTAAGATTTGATTTTATAATAAACATTTAAAATTTTGAAAAGTATCATAATAATTTTAACTAATCAAAGATATAACTGATAGATGACTAACAATTTGATAACGCGATATTTTGATAAGTCAAGACTTGTTGTATATTTGAAAATGAGCCTAGTAATCTGGGCCAAAACATTAAAAATTAGGCATCTGTCTTATGTTATGAATTTGAATTAATTAAATAAAGTCAAGGGGGTCAAATAGCAGATCATAGGAACCTTCCTAGCTATTTCCTGTTGAGCTAGGCTCTAGTACTTAGTTGAGTAATCCAATCATTAGCAGATCTTATCTTATAATCATCAATTAATCATTAATCACAGTTTCAACTCATCGGAGCTATTCCCGGATTATTTTGGGATCCGTCAAGTCTTAACAGCTGGTATCAGAGCGACCGCTCTCCGGCCATGGCGAAGAACAACCGTACGGAGGCGTTGGACGGCCGTCTGACGGAAATGGAGAGCAGATCGCTGGAATTCCGGCAGCAGTTGGAAGCTACACAGACAGGAGTACAGAAGATGGAGTCGGCGCTGACAGATCTCAAGGAGGAGCTCAAGTCAGAACAACGCCATACTAATTCCGACTTGGATCGTCGGTTCACTGAGTTGGTGGAAGCTCAACGAGTTCGCGACGAGGAGACTCGCCTTTTCCGGGAGAACCAGTTCATGAATGCACAGATGGCTCGCATCGAGGTGGAAAGAAAGTTCAGAGAGATTCTGACGACGGTATCCAAAGGGAAGGCACCGGCACATGAAGCAGTGGCAAATTCTGACAAGGAGATCGCCCCAGCGGGCAGACACCCAATTGAAGTTAGCTCAGGATCCCGCTTAGATAAGGTACCAACTCCAGTTACTTTTACTGCTAAGACAAATGTGTTTGAGGAGATGTTACCTAGGCATCACCCCTCTTATGATGAGATATATATTGGTAACAGCACTGTACCATTATCTGGAGCCCCTAGGTTTAACACTAGTAGAATCAGGCCGGAACACGGCGCCGTTAGACGGCGGTTCCGCGGGACTTTTTAAGAAACCGCCGTTTTACAACCATCCCGCTAAATTTCCGAACTCGGAAACTTAGCCGGATGGTTGTTATGAAACAGATCTCCCCTTGCAAGTTATAATCTCCTTCTCCCTCTCCATCTTCTTCCTCTCTCCTTCTTCTCCTCCCACTCATTCTCCACCTCTCCCTCTTCTTCTTCTCCTTATTCTCTTTCTCCCTCTCCTTCTTCTCCTTCTCCTTCTCCATCTCCCTCTCCCTCTCCCTCTCCCTCTCCCTCTCCTTCTTCTCCTTCTCCCACTCATTCTCCACCTCTCCCTCTTCTTCTTCTCCTTATTCTCTTTCTCCCTCTCCCTCTCCTTCTTCTCCTTCTCCATCTCCCTCTCCCTCTCCCTCTCTTCTCCCTCTCCCTCTCCTTCTTCTCCTTCTCCTTCTCCCTCTCCTTCTTTTCCCTCTCCCTCTCCTCTCCCTCTCTCCCTCCTTCTCCTTCTTCTAACAAAAGGTTGACTTTAAATTATGTGTTTTTCATATGATTTAGTCTGAAAATCAATAGATTAGTATGATAGTTTGTGTTTTTGGGATTTCCGGGTACGATCTATTCGATCCACAAGTACCCATGGTTTGGGGATGAAACTGTTTTTATGTTGGTTTTGATTTCGCCGGCCAATTCGGCCGGCGTTTTTTTTGTTCTATCCGGCTAACTTTCCGAATTCGTAAACTTAGCCGGATTTATAAACATCCGGATAGATTTCCGAACTCGGAAACTTAGCCCGAACAATACACGGCGGTTATGACCGCCGTGCATCGGTGGCGCCAATTGCACGGCGCCACCATGGACGGCGGTCAAAACCGCCGTCCAACCTCCGGGGAACCGCCGTATTCCGCCTATTATTCCACTAGTGTAAGAAGACAATTAACAGTGACAGTTGGTTGATTAATGCTAAGAAAGAGGGGAGGGAACAACACTTAGATGAAGGAATGGTAGAGGGTAGTAAGAGGATGGGGAACAGCAGAAACTACAATCCAGTACACCCAAGAATGGCGTTACCTATGTTTAATGGGGAGAATGCAAAGGAATGGGTGAGTAAATGCAACATGTACTTCAATTATCACAATTTGAGTGATGTAGAGAGGATATGCACTGATGTATGGTATTTGGAGGAGAAGGCTGAGATTTGGTACCAAGCTGAAAGATATTATAGGAATTTTGAGAACTGGTCTGAGCTGCAGATGGCTATTCTTAAAAGATTTTCAAGAAAAGGAGGAGAAGATTTGATTGAGGAGTACAACAAATTGCAGCAGAGGAAGGGGGTGCAAGAGTACATTGAGAAATTTGAAGAGCTTAAATCACTATTGCTACTGTCTCATCCCAGTCTTGATGAACAATACTTTGTCCAGTTTTCTGAGTGGGTTAAAGAGTGAGCTGAAACCTCTTGTCAAGTCAGGTAGGCCATCTTCCCTGCATGAGGCCATACAGATTGCCAGACATCAGGAGGAACATTTAGAATCTGTGAATAGAAAATGGAAGTTGTGGAACACCAGTCAACCAATAGGAGTGAACAATGGATTCAGCAAAGAAGGAGTGAGTGAATGGAAAGGGAAAACCAATGACAGAAGAGAGTGGGGAAAGAAAAGTGAGAGTTTCAAAAGAATTACCCCTCAGGAGCAACAATTCAGAAAGGACAATCAACTATGCTATAAATATGGTGATAAATACTTCCCTGGTCACAATTGCTAATACAAACAGGTTTATCTAATTTCTAAGTTGGAGGAGGAGGAAGAAAGGGATTTGCTAGTTGCGGAAACTGACTGTGAAGAACTCAAACAATTGGAGGAAGAAGTTGAGGAGTTTGAACTCAAAAACTATAGGGAATGGCAACTCCAAGGCCAACACTATATCTATCATGGGATCAGTCGATGGTAACAACATCAAAATATTGCTGGACACGGGCTCCTACACTAGTTTCATTGACCCAAGGACAATACAATGATTGAAATTGGAGGAAGTAGTAACTAGACCTTTCAGTGTAACTATTGCAGATGGGAGCTTAGTTGGTGGAATTTCAAGATGCCCTCAGGTCAGCTGGGAGGTGCAAAACCACGGTTTTAAGTTTAGTTGTAGAGTTATGAAGTTGGGAGGATTAGATATGATCCAAGGGGCAGATTGGATGGCTCACTTCAGTCCAATTTCTTTTGACTTTAACACTGAGGAGATATTCATTACAAGCAAAGGTGCACAGTGGTGCTTGCAAGGCAACTGCAGTTCACCACAATTCCATTTGATGAGGAGAGAGGAGGCTAAGGAACTAGCTATGTTGAGAAGAAGGAGGAGCTGCCTAGCTATGCTGAGGAGTGGAAGCCTGAAAATTTTCACAACACTGATCTAGTATGGCAAGGGAGAAGTGCATTGCCAGCTAGTTATGGAGGAGGATTTTTAAAGATTGACAAAGTGGTGGATGAGAGGTTAGGTGAAGAATATCAGGCCATGAGAAGAGAATATTTTGATCACATGGATGGGATAGTGTGTCATATTCAGCCACACACATAAGAGGAGATTATAGGAGATAAGGAGATCAGTCAAGTACTGGAGGAGTTTGATGAAATTTTCAAGGAGCCTCAAACACTACCTCCTCACAGAAAAGTGGACCACCAGATTAACCTTAAGCAAGATGATGTTCTTTTCAAAGCAAGACACTACAGGTACCCACATTTCCACAAAGAAGAGAATGAAAATCAAGTCAAGAAATTGGTGAGTAACAAAGTTGTACAAGTTAGCACCAGTCCCTATGCCTCTCCATTTTTGTTAGTGAAGAAAAAGGATGGAAGTTAGAGATTATGTGTGGATTACAGAAAGTTGAATGACAGTACAATTAAAGACAAGTTCCACATTCCAGTTATTTATGAGCTATTGGATGAGCTACATGAAGCTAAGGTTTTCAGCAAGTTGGATCTCAGGTATGAATATCATCAAATAAGGGTCAGAGAGTAGGATGTGCCTAAAACTGCATTTGTCACTCATCATGGGCATTTTGAATTTCTGGTCATGCCATTTGGATTGACCAATGCCCCAACAACATTTCAGGCATTAATCAATTCAATCTTCCAGCCATACTTAAGAAGGTTTGTGCTAGTCTTTTTTGATGATATACTCATTATAGCAAGTCCAGGGAGGAGCACTTAGAGCATCTCAGATTAGTACTGCAAGTCATGAAAGATCACCAACTCTTTGCCAAGAAATCTAAATGTACTTTTGCTACCAACAAAGTGGAATATCTTGGCCATATTGTTACTGAGAAGGGAGTGGAAATGGACTCCAGAAAAGTGGAATGCATTCTGAACTGGCCTCCACCAAGAACAGTGAAAGAGCTGAGAGGGTTCCTTAGATTGTCTGACTATTACAGGATATTTGTGAGTGGCTTTGGTATTATTTGCATACCCCACCATGATCTGCTAAAAAAATGCTTTCCAATGGACTCAGGAAGCTCAAACAGCATTCCATAGTTTGAAGCAAGCAATGACAAGAGTCCTAGTCCTCAGAATGCCTAACTTTCAGATACCTTTTGTGGTGGAGACTGATGCAAGTGGCTTAGGGATGGGAGTTGTGCTCATGCAAGAGGGTGCTCCTATTGTATACCTAAGTAAATCCTTCTGTCAAAAAAATCTTGCACTATCAACATATGAGAAAGAATTACTGGCCTTGGTAATGACAGTTGAGAAATGGAGACATTACTTAAGGGGAATAGATTTGTAATCAAGACTGACCATCACAGCCTAAAATACTTGTTAGAACAAAAGCTTCACACTACAGTGCAACACAAATGGATTACTAAGTTACTAGGGCTGGATTTTGAGATGCAGTTCAAGAGTCGAAAATCCAATGTAGCTGCTGATGCACTTTCAAGATTGCCAATAGAAGGGAACAACAGCCAAGCCAAAAATGAAGGAGTGGGGGAATGCAGAATGATCCACTTTGGTTCCCGATTGGATGAAACGGTTGGAGGATAGCTACTTGGAGGATGAAGAAGCACAGAGGATCATTGCAGCTACTGTAATTAGCCAACAAGGGGAGAGTAAGTACACTTATGTGAATGGCATCATTAGACAAGGAAACAGAATTTATGTGGGAAAAAAGGGAGGCATTAGACAAGAAATTTTAGCAGCAATGCACTCTTCTGCAATTGGTGGACATTCAGGACAAGTTGCAACAATTAAAAGGATCATGAGGCTCTTCACTTGGCTACAGCTCAGAGGTGAGGTAATAGAATTCATCAAGGCTTGTGTTCCCTGTCAGAGAAAAAATCTGAACATTGTCAGCCCCCAGGATTACTGCAACCATTACATGTGCCTAATACAGCCTGGAGACATCTTACTATGGATTTTGTGGAGAAGTTACCTACCTCTAAAGGCTATGATACTATCTTAGTAGTGGTGGATAGGTTCTCTAAATACAGCCACTTCATTGCATTAGCTCACCCCTTTTCAGCCAAACCTGTAGCACAACCATTTCTTGATGAGATTCATGGGTTACATGGACTGCCAGACTCCATAATTTTTGATAGGGACAGAATATTCACAAGTCACTTTTGGAATGAGTTATTTGGCAAACTGGGAGTGAAGTTGAAGTATAGTACTGCATTCCATCCTGAGACTGATGGACAGACAGAGAGAGTGAACCAGGTGATTGGGAACTTTTTGAGGTGTTTCTGTGGGGATTTTCCAAATGGTTGGAAGGACTGGCTAGCTGCAGCTGAGTGGTGGTATAACACCAGCCATCATTCCAGTCTTCAAATGACACTCTATAAAGCATTGTATGGGGTGAAGCCCTTAACTCTACCTATGGTATTAGTTACAGATTCCATTTTCCCTGCTGCACAAGAGTTACAACAACAGAGAGCTGCAGTGCATCAGAAGCTTCAAGAACACCTTAAACTGGCTCAAGCAAGGATGAAGAGTTATGCTGAATCAAAAAGAACTGAAAGGAAATTTGAAGCTGGAGATTGGGTGATGTTGAAGGTGAAAAAATATAAACAACAGTCCTTGAATGAAATGGCTAGACCTAAATTGTCTGCCAAATTTAATGGTCCCTTTCAAGTGTTGAAAAGAATTGGTGAAGTAGCTTATCAGCTCAAGCTGCCTATAGGCTGCAAGGTGCACTCAGTGTTTCATGTATCACTCCTCAAACAGTTTGTAGGAGATCCCTCATTGGTGACCAGCACTTATCCCAATATCACTGCAGACAATCTTGAGTCCCTTTGTCCTCAAAAAGTTTTGCAGCGCAGGTTGGTACACAAGGAAGGCAAACAGGTAGTTCAATGGCTAATCCTTGGAAGAACTTGGAGGCTGAGGAATCTTCTTGGGAGGATGCTGAATTCATCAATATTCAGTTCCCATAATTTGTTGCTTGAAGAACAGCTCGAGGACAAGCTGAATCTAAGGGAGGGAGTTTGTTAAGAATTTGAATTAATTAAATAGAGTCAAGGGGGTCAAATAGCAGATCATAGGAACCTTCCTAGCTATTTCCTATTGAGCTAGCTCTAGTTTTAGCTGAGTAATCCAATCATTAGCAGATCTTATCTTGTAATCATCAATTAATCATTAATCACAGTTTCAGCTCATCGGAACTATTCCCGAATTATTTTGGATTTCGTCAAGTCTTAACATCTTACTATAAACCCGCACAAGTATTTTTCTGGAATGATATGAAGATTTGGAATATATAAAAAGGGTATATTTTATTTTTACTAAAATTTAAAAAAGAGGGTATATTTTTAACCACTAATTTTGTTGGGGCATATTTGATTTACATGAGATGTTACCTATTTTAAACATAAAATTTAGATAAGAAACAACTTAAGTCAAATAATAATGAACGGTATGATAAATTATTAAGGTACAAGGTATTTTATATAAAAATGATGTGCATTTTGACATTATTAATTTGTAAAATGCATAATATATTCAACAAAGTTCATGCACATTATGGTACACCAAGATACTCCCGTTCGGTTAACAATATGTCTTAGTTGACCGTTTTGAAATTTTGTTTGACTATTGATAAGTTTAGTTACATGCATTATATCACGGTAAAAAATTTATATTCTGAATGCATGTTACAGTGAATAGGGAAATAAAACGTTGTTAGCCGAACGGAGGGAATACTATATAACACTTTTAATAAAAAATATTCTTTAGCAATCACTAACCCAAAATATGGTTAAAAAGAAGTGATTGTAGTAGATATCAAATTGATCCTGCTAGATAATAGAATAAGTTGACCCAAAATTGACGTAACCAACCATCCTGCTGTTAAAAATTTAAAAATAGAACAAACATAAGTTGTATATATTACTTGCAATTGCAAGTGGAATCACCGTTTTTTTTTCTTTTTTAAAATTCTTTGCAAAGCACCCCATGCGTACTCGGCTGGAATTATTAGAAACAATCATGTATTTCTCCATTCTAAATAAAGGCATGCAACAACCTCATTTTATTCGTTCCACTCAAAAAGTTTATTACTGCAGTTTGATCCATTAAACAACCTTTGGCTTCATTCATATTTATTCTTGTTCAACTTACTTGTGGAGGGTTGCCGAGGGTATTATATTATTTTTATTTGCTAGCAACTATGAGATCTGCTCAGCATACTGCAGCTTCATTTGGGACTGCTCAGGATACTGGAGCAATTTTTCCTCATTTTGTTTAAGCCTCAAATCAGGCATCTCAAGCTCAAGATATTTTTGTGTCAGCATCTGAGCATGTTTATGTTCAGAGAGTGCATATTGATAAGCCAGTTTCAATTTCTGCTTCAACATCTCATTCTTTCAACTGAGACAGACATTCGTCTTTTTGCTCATCCAACTTATAATTAACTTACTTCCTTAATGGCATCTCGGAACTTACGACAAATCTAATCTTAAATTCTGACTCTCTGTTGACACACGTCTGCATTCATCCATCAACACTTTGTTTTGACGTTGCAATTCTCTACATAATGACTCAAGCATATCTCGTACAACAACTGCAGAATTTCGTTCAGAGAGGACTTGTTGATGCTGCAAAGTGAACTCCAAAAAATCTTTCTCTGAGAATGTGCGCTTGCTCTTGCGCTTTTCTTCAGTCACCTCTGCATTCTGGTTGCTTTCTGATGACAAACATTCTCCAATTCTTGAGCCATGTTAAAGCAATAATCACAGTAAATTTCAAACCAATGTGCAGTGTTGATTTGACAGGAAGCGCCGAAGCGGTGTCTCATCATAACTTCTCAATACCATAACTTCTCAATTAAATCTCCACCGCCAGCTGTAGTAACATTCTCAGCAAACCCTTTAATCGGTATACCGCGGTGAATTTGCAGCATAGCCTCACGACCTTGTCTCTTTCAGCGGCCATCAAATCAAAATAAAATACCAGTGCCGGATAGGAGGGGTGTATATATATATTAGTAAAAGACGACTTTGTTTTGGTATTCCAACTGTGTATTACTAACATCTAATGAAAGAAATCATAAACATAATATGATATAACTTAAATAGATCAATATTTGAGCTGTAATATGTATCAAGTGCCATATATATATATACACAGAATATATGAAATCAAACAAAATATGTGATAGATGTATACATGAAGGAAAAATAATATTTATAAATGGCATGAAGAAACCCTCTAGCGCAAAGAAAATATTAAAGCACTGTGGATGAGCAATATTAAAGCATTCAACCGTGCGTTATGAGACTAATGTTAAGCTATATGCACTTTTTAAAAAGAGAATGTCAAACAACACAATAAGGAAGAAAGGAATTTATTAATCATGGCAATCAAGCACAAGAAAAGAAAATAATTTGTTGTAATACCTTTAATCAAGGTAATCTGCAGTTAATCACCTTGGAAATTGTGCCAGAGGCGTGCAAATTAAAAAATGCCGTCCCTAGTTCCCAATAAATAATCAGAGTTGCTAATATCCCACTAAAATTTTTATTCTATATCCACCATACATGTGTATGGCAGCGATGGATTTCATAAAGAATTCTATGTCAAGATAACCACTTGATTTTGGGATAAATCTCGGAGAAAGGTAGCATCTCGGATGTTTATCACAAGGCAATTAATAACTTTGTGGTTATTACCCAGATCTATGGGTCCTTGGGTCTAAGTCCTAATATATGGTCATTGAGCCTTTGAGCTCAATAGCCCACTCTGAATATGGCCTAAATCCAATATGAGCGATATATTCGTATAAAACTAAAAGTACCCAAACTATCCAAAAGTTTCATCTAAGGTAGTTAAATTATTTTTGACTCATTTTATATACACAAACTATCCAAAATTCTCATTTAAGATACCTAAAATATTTTTGGTTCATTTTACATACTAAATTTTTTTTGTCCCAAATGTGGTACCTCCATGAATCCCTCTATCATTCTCCTTAAAAATATTATTTTAGGGTATTATGGTCTTTCTCAAGGATGAGTAGCAACCATTTCTCATATAAAAAAAATAAAATTCACACCCTTTGAAATGAAATTTATTTGGAAACAAGTCACGTTCACTGTGGATTGTTAGGTGTTCGTAAGAAAGTTTTTTATATTAATATATTTAATCTTAAATTGCAGTTTGTTTAAACGAATTTTTGTCATTTCATTGTGAGTTATTAGTTTTTTCTACATTTAGGCTCTGTTTGACAAAATTGAAATCTGAAAACTGAAATCTGAAATCTGAAAGCTGAAGTCTGAATATGATAAGTGCTGAATACTAATAAATGTAGTTGTTTGATAAAATTTAGATAAGTGCTGAAAATTAAATATGTTAATTGGAAGAATAAATCCTAATTAATAGTTTGAACATTAAAAAATAGTTTATGAACCAGTATTATTTAATATTAGTAAGAAAAAATCAACTATTATAATGTGAATATGATCGAATTTTAATATATAATATTTGTAAATATTCTATTTATTTAATTTTTAAAATATTATAATATACATTTCGACTTTAAAGTACTCGGATTTCAAATTTGAGTGTGCATGATAATTACAATAATTTAAATATACATGATATCTATATCTAATATAATATAATTATATAATATTTTATAATGAGTATACAATTATTGATTATTATTTTAAAATCAATCACTAAATTATTTGCTAATTAATTAATACAAAAGAAATATTAAGTAAATATGATTATGATTTTTGACACAAATATTATCTTATAGGTAGATTTAGAAACTTTTCAAAATTTTAAAAAACGCTTAACATCTTCAAATTCAGTAATAAGTGATACGCAAATCACTTAATGGAGTCGTTCAAATTGTACGTGCGGTTCAGTGTCACTTATTGACACTTATTTGGTTCAGGCACGCGGAATTCTTTTATCAAACACGCGGAAAGTAAATAAGTGTTTAATCCACTAAGTAAACGCTGGAAGTGGTTATCAAACGCACCCTTACTTTATGAATTTTTCTACATTTTTCAAACAATCGAAACATTCAACAATTACAAATGGAGATGAAAATAATCCTTTGATTTGAAGAACTTGTTGATAGTTATTTAGCCATTAATTAGGGAAAATATCGTAATTTCTATTAATATTAAAAGGGATTGAGTTTTATTTATTATAGGAGAAATGGATGCAGCCCACCCATTAGAAAGATCATAATACCCTTCAAAAAATGCGGATGTTAGGGAGAATGACAGAGAGATTCATGGAGGCTCTTGTCTTTGATCTGTTTAGCTCATCCACAGTATGGAATAGGAACCAATTTTTTGTCTCATCTGACTTAGTTCATTTTTGAAACAAAAAAGAGCTACATTAGTGAAGATTATCAAATGGCACCCTCCTGACTTAGGCTTTAAAGTTAATGTGGATGTTGCTTACAAAGATGGAAATTGTGGGATTCGTATCATAGTTAGGGATCACATTGAGGAACTCCACTAATTCTAAAAATGACATACATGCTTAGTGATTTCCCACTTCATGCAGAGATAAATGCTATTAGACAAGGCTTTCCGACAGCTTCTCAAATGAATTTAAGTTAGTATATCATCGAGTCAGATTGCCTTAATGCTGTCAATGGCATACATAAGCCTCATTCTGTCATCTGGTAACACTTTAGCCTATGCTCTGAATTACACATACTTCATAACAGGCATGGTGTTATACATACACTCGGAGAAGGTAACAATATTCTTGCTGACTATCTTGCTAAAAGGAGGCTCAACCTTCAAATTTCATCAAACATTGACATAGGGCTCACTCCTGACAACTTAGGAGGAATGATAACCCTAGATAGAATAGGCACACCTTCTGTTAGGACTAATTATTGATATCTATTCCGTACAACAGACACTGCTGGTTTGCTTTCTTTTGCAGGGGCAGCAACATGGGGACAATGGAAATGATATATACCCCAAATCAATGCTAAATTTTCAAAGACAAACATGATTCACCAACACTAAGATTGGAAAATAGGTTTCAGCATCTACAACACTATGAGGATCTACCATTTTAGATGCAACCTTGATTATTTTGTATCTATATTTTAACTATTCATGCTAATCAGAGGAGTCTATTCTGACAACAAAACCTTCGGGTGGGTAAGTTGTGGTTGGGTCTTTGTTGACTCGATCACTAAATTACTCCTCGATCGAGTTTTGTTGTTAGAATATCCTATTTTGTCCACTTGATTACGCATTCTAGACAGGGCTTACCTATTTTTTGGAAGCTGAATTGCTTCATGTGTAAATAAACATATAAGGTTCATTGGATCTATTAAGTGTTTTGGGGTGCCAAATAAATTCCCCCCATCAATAATGGTTTAATTAAAAAAAAGGACAGGTTGGGTACTGCAACAGTCAGGACCTATTCAGATTAACCGATTTCTCTTTGAAAATATACTACTTGGTTTGCGAATTGTGCAGATCACTACTGTACAATAAAAAATTAGGCAATTGGAGGCTATTGAAAATCATAGGCTTTTTTATTGTGCTCACACTATCACATGGAGAAAGATCCGGTCACAACAAATTTTGATCAACTCATCACATTCTAACCCTTTGCTACTAGGAGGAACAACAAATGCATCACTACAACCACGTCCAAGCAGTTCTTTATACTGCCCCTCACTAGAAGTATTAGTTTTGTGCAAATATTTACTATGTTAATGTAATATATTCTGATTTTTTAATACATTCGGGTGGTTAAGTTGTGTTTCAGTGTTTATTGATTCTATTATTAAATTGCTCCTCGTTTGTGCTATGAAATCATAATATTACATCTCCGCTAACATGGTCTTAGAGAATAGGCATTTTTTTGGCCATTCTTTCCGGTTTTGAAAGCCCGTTGCTTCATGAACTTACGCTCTCTGTTGTAAAAACTCGTATTCAAGTCTTTTAGACTTTTGCATAGGATTGGGGTGCAAATAAATCCCCACCAAATGGAGTTCATTTTTTTTATATAAAAGTTGAAATGTATCTGATCTTCATTTTTCTGGAAGCATGTTTTTTTTCCCTTCTGTATAGGACTTGATGGTTTAGGTACTGCAACAGTCAGGACCTATTATGATTAACCAGTTTCCCTTTGAAAAGATACTACTTGGTTTGTGAATTGTGCAGGTCACTGTACACTAAAAAAAATTAGGCATTTGGTGGCTGTTGAAAATCATAGACTTTTTAGTTATGCTCATACTATCACATGGAGAAAGATCCAGTCACAACAAATTGTTTGCATCAACTCATCACATTTTCTAACCCTTTGCTACTAGGAGGAACAACAAATGCATCACTACAGTCCTGTCCAAGCATCCCTTCTTTAATTTTGTGCAAATATTTATTATGATAATGAAATATATTCTGGTTTTTTCTACTTTCGGTTGGTTAAATTGTGCTTCGATCTTTATTGATTATATTACTAAATTGCTCTTCGTTTGTGCTATGAAATCATAATATTACATTTCCGCTAACATGGTCTTAGAAAATAGACATTTTTTTTGGCCTCTCTTTCATATTTTGAAAGGCTGTTGCTTCATGATCTTACGCTCTCTGTTATAAAAATTCTTATTCAAGTCTTTTGGACTTTTGCATAGGATTAGGGTGCAAATAAATCCCCATAAAATGTGGTTTAATTATTATTTTTTAATAAAAGTTGAAATTTATCTAATCTCCATTTTTTTGGAAGCATGTTTTCTTTTTCCTGAGAGCAATGCTGCTTCTCTAATTTAAACTATTATTTTGTCATCCTTGTGATGTATCCACACATTTTTAGCCATGCATCCTAATTTCTTTGTTTCGGGTGCCAAACCCAAAAGTTAACATAAAAGAAAAACTAAACAAACCCTAAAGAGAATTGTGAATCCTAATGCGAACGCAGTACAGGACTTGATGGTTTGGACCGGACACTTTAACAGAACAAAAATTAAAGCAATATAGTACTAATTTAATTCATTAGGCAGTCAAACCAAAACAGTTGCCATTGACCGCAAGGAACTGTACAATGTTTGACTAAAAAGCAGGGTGTAGAGAAAGTATAGGCATGGGAGAGATAAATTACGTGGCCCACCTCCCACATCATTAGCCATAAAGTGGTGGAGCATTAATAATTAGAGGATGATGTAGGGGTACTTTTGCAATATCTGAAACTTCACTCCCCCCTCCCCAAGTAGAAGAGCTGGAATCACATGGGTTGTGTTTGGGTGATGGGGTCCTCCCTCTCTTTCTCTTCTTCCAACCGACAATTATGAGCTTTAGGCCATAATACAAATTCCCATTTATTTCACTTTTAATTCCTGTTATTCTTGGTTCTTCCCCATCGGATCTGGATCATGGCTAACGATAGGGTGGGATTCCCGATTCACATTCGTTCTCTGTTGTTGTTTTGGTTGGAGATCCTTGTTATTCCCTCTGTTTGGTGGCTGATTTTTTTATGAAAAATACTTGTGGGGTTTAATTCAGGATTCATGCTGTGGAAATGTATTTCTGGGCCTGGGGAAAGGAATCCCTTTTCCTGAATTTTTTACAAGTTCAGTAAAAATAGTGTCTTTGAACAATTTGTTGGAGAATCTGTGTGAAAAGGGCTAGTTTCTAGTCAATTTTTCAGCTTTGTTTGCTTGATTGGAAGTGTTGCTGTGTGGTGCCACTGAAATGAGTATTGCTACTTTGATTCCAAAAGGTTCTGTTTGAATATGTTGTGAACTGTAATGCTATCTGAAGACTTGCCTGGCATGTTATTTGCTCACTTTGGTGTGCTTGTGTGACTGAATTCTCAGTGAATTTGATATATGCTATATGCTATTCAGTCTATGCTAATAATTGTTCTTGTGAATTTTTGCCCTTTTTCAGGAGATGTCTGATCCTATGATCACTGGGCATGATACTGTCACTGGTCACATAATTTCTACAACTATTGGGGGCAAGAATGGAGAGCCTAAACAGGTATGGAACTATTTATCCTCACTGCTCTCCCATGGGTTAGTGGTGGTCTTTTCAAAGAAGCTATTTTTTAATGCTCACTATTTCTGAGACTTTGTTTCTCATTGTGTGTGATTTATGTAAAGCATGATACTTTTTATTGAGCTGGTTGACATTTTTAAGTTCATTTTTGATTATAAATTTAAAACTTACATTCGGCTGTGTTTTATGCAGACTGTGAGTTATATGGCAGAGAGAGTGGTAGGAACTGGATCTTTTGGGATTGTTTTTCAGGTATTTGAATGTTGTAAGTAAGCATTATTGACATGTTCATCCTTCTTGCTATGATATGTTGAATTAATCTTGGTGCTTTTGTAGGCAAAATGCTTGGAAACTGGAGAGACTGTAGCTATAAAGAAGGTTCTGCAGGACAAAAGATACAAGAATCGTGAATTGCAGTTGATGAGGACAATGGATCACCCAAATGTGGTGTCTCTGAAGCATTGCTTTCTCTCAACCACAAGCAATGATGAGCTCTTTCTCAATTTGGTTATGGAGTATGTCCCTGAATCTATATATCGGGTTATCAAGCATTATAGCAACAACAATCAGAGGATGCCACTAATCTATGTGAAACTTTACATCTATCAGGTATGTAAACCCATATCTTTGCTATGATAAGTTCCATGCCAACTTCAAATTAATGACCTAAATGCATTCTATTCTCAGATTTTCAGAGGTTTAGCTTATATGCACTCTGTTGCTGGCGTATGTCACAGAGATTTGAAGCCCCAAAATATATTGGTAGGTGTTAATTGATAATGCCTTTAGTGAAGTCATCTCTTCTGTTCGTGTGTGATTATTTACAGTGTTATTGTTTGTTTTCACAGGTTGATCCGCTAAGTCATCAAGTTAAAATTTGCGATTTTGGTAGTGCAAAAGTGCTGGTAATATACAAATTCTTTCCTAGATAGATCACTTCTATCATGCTTCTTTACTTCTCATTTTTTAGTGGAATCTTAACGATTGTGATTCAATAGATGGTTAAGGGACCCATTTTGCTTTAAATTTTATTACTCTTATGTTAGCTGTTTTTGAACCCTTTTTACTCTGACTTACTGTGAGATTCTACAAATGCTTGTCGAATGAAAATTAATTCTTGTAGCTGTAGGTTTCGTTTCAATGTCAACTATTTTTTGTTTGTTGGCAACACCGGCGATTCTGCTGTTCATTCTGTTACACCAACCTTTTACATGCTTTAATGGAGTTTTCTTATATTTCATTCTGTGAACTGTAGGTGAAGGGTGAAGCAAACATCTCATACATTTGCTCACGTTTTTATCGGGCTCCAGAACTTATCTTTGGCGCTACAGAATATACAACTTCTATTGATATCTGGTCAGCTGGTTGTGTTCTTGCTGAGCTGCTTTTGGGCCAGGTCCTTACTACTTTCAATATTATGGGGTTCCTTTATACTTGTTATTTTAGGCTTCAGCCATTTTTCCACTGGAACTAAAATGTATCTCTTGATTCTATTTACTTACAGCCTCTCTTTCCTGGAGAAAATGCTGTTGATCAACTGGTGGAGATTATCAAGGTAAACTAGCTTTTCTTGGATACTTCTATAACATACATTCATTGTCTTGGTGTTAGTATTAACACTGTTTATCTGCAGGTACTTGGTACACCGACCCGAGAAGAAATACGTTGTATGAATCCAAATTATACTGATTTTAGATTTCCTCAAATCAAGGCACACCCGTGGCACAAGGTGATTTTGTTTTTCTTCCTTTTCGTTCTTCGTTCAATGCCTATATTATATGATTGGATTTTTTTAAAATTACTTTGAATGAGCAGTCCCAGTAAACAATAAATCAAAGCTAAATTGATGATGACTATCAGCTATGTGGAGCCAGAGTTATGAAAATTTAGTTTCCTCCACTGTAAAACAAGATGTAATGCTTTTGTCTGCCTTTTGGAATGAGTTAAAGATCGTGAGGTTAATAGACATCGATTTTACTGGAACTGGCTGGGGCAAAATAAGTTTTGTTGTTGTATGCTATGCAGTCAGATAGTTGTATTTTGGAAACTTACACTGGAGTTAGAAAGGGATTGATGATATAGCTGTCCTCACTAGTGAAACTTTTGAATTATGGTGGGACAAATTGAACATGAGCTAATATTTAAAGATTTCATTCAGCTTAAAGCACCACAGTCCTTAATTTTGTTGGTGCTGCTCCTGTATTTTAGGTTTTCCACAAAAGAATGCCCCCGGAAGCAATTGATCTCGCATCACGCCTACTTCAGTACTCCCCAAGTCTCCGATGCACAGCGGTAAGTTATATCCTCTTTGTTATGTTTGATGATCTTCCCACAAATCAATTTAATGTAGTAGAGACTTTGCCATTTTTGCTTTTGCTGTTTATTCTGTTATGTCCAAATTTTCATGCTATAGGTTTATCTTGGCCAAGAGATGTTCAAACCCTAGGCATCTTCTGGCGTTTTTATACTTGTGAAGTCACCAGTCTGCAGCTCTGCATGATTACAGTCTTCTTTTTTGAATATTTTTTTAGTCTCATTGTGTAATGTCTAATTGCAGCTGGAAGCATGTGCACATTCCTTTTTCGATGAACTCCGTGAACCTAATGCTCGGTTACCAAATGGCCGTCCCCTACCCCCTCTCTTTAATTTTAAGCAAGAGGTACATCTTTAATTTGCAATTAAGCTTAAATATTATTGTGGTTTTGATGCCCAAGGTGCCCACGGTGTGTGTTAATTCTTCTTTATTTTCCATAACAGTGCTGGAAGGCTCCTAGATATGAAAATTCATCCTCTTTTAATTTCTTAAGGGCTTGATATTTGTTTGGTTTACTGGAATTGCAATCTATTTGAAAATCTTCTCCTCCTTCACAGTGAAACTAAAAATGATTTTGGAACTATACCATCGATAAAGTAATGAGATCATTTAGTCCTTCACTGCGTGTTATGTGACTTATAATATGGTGAAGTAACTTACCAACTGATAGCAACTTAAACTTTTTTTTCCACATAACTGAGCCCTGTTACGGTAATTTACTGATTCTGTAGTAATTAGTATGATATAGTGTTGAGGTTACAAATATTATTATAAAGAAAAAGTTAACCTTACATTTGCATGCAAACACTTCTAAAACAACAGTGGTCAATTCAAATATTGATTGTGAAATATCTCGTGTAGTTGGCTGGAGCCTCTCCTGATCTTATAAACAGACTGGTACCCGAACACATACGAAGGCAAGCAGGTCTGCATCATATGCATCCAACCGGAACGAATTCAGGCTTCAATACCTGAGAGTTGAGTTACTATAGCTTATGCCATCTACTTCCATAATCATGGCTGCCTGAACATAGGCATCTCTATGGTGCCGCGGCTGAGTACAGAATAAGGTATAACTAGAAGGCTGGACTCTAATTGTTCTCATCCTGTTTTAAAGCCAGCCCCGTGCCTTCTGCTCTGCCCCAATGCACTTGCTCTTTTTCCGAGTCTTTTTTCTGGTTCTTTGAAGAGATCCACTTGTAATTTAATGATGACTCTTGATGTAAATTCTCAGTTGTTTACTAGGAGAGATTTGAGTTCTCAGCAAATTGTATGAGTTGTATGAAGAGGGTAGTAGTATATTCAATATAACAGCAAGTAGTTTTTAGCTTTCTGATTTCTTAAGTTTATCTCATTTTCAGTTTGTATTTAGTGATTGCAATGGCTGACTATGTGTAGCAGAAGAAAATGGTGCAAGTAAATTGTGAGATGCATATTTTGTGATGATGTTCATTGTTTGATATGCTTCTTTAATCTTGCATTCCAATCCATGACAAGGTTCAGGGCAGTTATGCATGTATATTTTGTGTTGTTGTGTAGATGAATCAAATCAACAAAAGTCGCTGTTGAATGCATTCCATTGATCGGCTTATAACTTAGTAGTTATTAAGTTTGCTGCTTAGCTTCTTGCGAACCTGGGTGAGTGCATTGCTGCACAACGAAACTCTGTTGCTTCTAGGTAGTAAGTAATAACCCTAGCGAATGTGAAATGCAAGCCAAAGAGGAGCCAGATTGGAAAACAGCAAAGTTTATAGCATTAATGATAAGTCTAAAGAGTAATGAAAATGATTAGAGCTTTGTCGCTTTTGAATTTGTCAAACACTGGGGCAGTCCAGGTTCATAGATCAAAGATAGCTGCACATTTTCGGCGCCAAACCCTTATTAAACAATTCCCTACTTCTTACCTCCATTATCAAAGCACTTTTCTCCAAAAATAGTCTGACCCACATGAATTCCCCATAAATTTTTCATGGATAATATATCTTTAAGAAAGTTTGAAATAGAATAATCTGACCAGTTCATTTTGAATTCGGTTTATTAGTTTAGTAGATATTTTTTGATATAATTTTAGTTAATTTGATCTCAACTAGATAGAAAATAACTATAATAAGTCTATGATAGATAATTTAAGTTCATATATTTATTAGATTAGTTCGTATATGTTTTTGTTTTTTTTTTCGAGACGAGTTTACTTGAATATTGTAAGTTGATATATAAAATTAAAAGTTTGAAATAAATTAAGACTACACATTAAAATTTAGCAGAAATCTATGTAATAACTCTTACTTTTCTATTTTCTTCGAGTATAAGGGGTTTGATTATTTTTTTACTAGGTATATATTAAAAAGCAGAAAGTGACGGCATAAATATAAATATAAAAGTAACTACCGCCACTGGAATTATAATGCCAAAACTTAAAACGAGATAAACGTGTGTGTTTTATGTAACGGCGGTTGTTTGTAAAGAATGATATATATGGCATGATATATACATGGCCTGATGTAATATGGTATGATGATGTGTTAGCATTAACTATACCGTAAAGCCGCCTACTTACACATTACTAAATATACTTTCAATATATATGTTAATGATATATATTAGTTTGCTCATTCCTTTTATATTGACTTGCACATTAATTAAACATTAATATGATAAGTATATAGAAATTTAAATTATGCATATTATCATTCCACATCAATACCTTACTATATGAGCCAAATTTTTTTATGGTATTATCATATTATTTAAATTCATTTAACTTGGTATAATTTTTTACTAGGTATTTATATTAAAAAGTAGAGAGGGTGGCATAAATAAAAGTAAAAAAAGAAATACCGTCGCCAAAATTTTCCCCGGAATTTTTATATCAAAATATAAAACGACATATAAAGTTGCGTTCGCCACCGTTAACATAATTAATTTGGAAACAAAATACTTCCATATTAATAATTAATCAACCTCACCTTATAACTTATAACCTCCACCTAACGTATGTGTATATTTCTTATGCATAATTCCTTACTGCATTCCTTGTATAAAATATATGATCATAAGCTGCTCCATGCGTTGATTAAATATCATCGTCGCCGGAGTTTTAATTTACCATATGCATAGTTTGTTACCAAAACTAAAAATACCATCGTCATATTATTATGTACTATATTTTTGCAACAGAATATCTATTTTCCTCTACAAACATCCATATACGCTAATTAATGGCACATACCATATGCATATCGGCTTGGTATATATCTACATATATAGACATAGCGATTGTATCAGTATCCAATGAAGCACTGGATAACTCCGATGAGATACACCACCCACAGCTGCCGGAACCACTGAGATTTTCCGGTCTCCACGGCGGAAAAGAACAGGCCGGAGATGATTCCGGCGTTGGCTTCGATGTCTTTGAAGAAAGAGACGGTGTTTAGAATCGCTTGGTTGTAGCCATGCGTTGACTTGAGGAGTGTGGAGTATATTCCGAATATATATATCGAGATGAATGAATGTAAACATCTCACATCACGCCGTACTTTTAATATGGGGGCATGAGACTTAAATATAGTATTATTGTGTTTGCTAGAAATTATACATGATTTTGTATTGATTGATGATGACAATAGTTGAAGCTCAATTGGTTGTGAATTTGTAGTATTGGTGGCTATAATTTTGAGAACCTTTGATTTAATATGTTCCTTTTTCTTGAATTCAGGGCTCTCGATGTCGTGTTGCGAATTTGAGAATTTGACGTCGTTTGACAAATTTAACACCACCTCGGCATCCACAAGTTCAGCCCTACTTTATCGACTTACTGGCCTCCTTTATTGTATCCCTAATATACTTATTCCAGAAATTACTGAAATCACCAGCTGTTGGATCAAGTACAACAGATGCCTCGCCAAGATTCTCAGGAATCAGAACCACTCTGGGTTTGTCTAAGAGGTTTAGAATCAGGTTCGCAGTCCTGTTTCTAAACCCTTGCACCTTCACTTTGCGAAGACTATGGAATTTAGTCTCATTCGGCTTGCTGAGCTCATCAAGGAAAGCCACTAAATCAGCCATTTCCTCTTCCGCATCTTCGTCACCATAGTGTAGAATACCAAGTTCAAGTGTTTCCAGTGCAGGGATCACCTCAGTCATCTCCAAGCTTTCTGCAACGAATCTGGGATCAGAAGGCACGTGCTCAAGGTCTGGATGCATTACAACAAGGCCTCTCTTGGTGGTAAGAAACCCTAAAATAATCTGAAATTCGACCGCAGATGGAAATTATTAAGGTTATGAGTTATGTAGCAGTGCTATGGACTATGGAGGTATAATATTAATTATAGCAGGCTATATTATAATTAAGTAATGTGAGAAGGATTTTTATGCAGCAGTAGCTATGGCTAGCTTACTAGAACTTCTGTTTTCCATCGGCTCCAAACACACAATCATGGGTGTTTTTTAAGTTCCTAATATGAGGAGAATTATAAATGAATGGGTGTAGTTAGAATATAGAAGTATTTATGAGTATAATAATATTAAATTTTAGTTCAAAAGTTCTATAATTTATAATACATATGACTCCAGCATATAAGTAGGAGTATTACTTTTGAAATTAGTTTCGAATGAGTGTTATTTTGATATTTAGTTTTAAAAATAAGGTTATTTAGGCAAAAAATTCTATATATACACTATTTTTATATTCAGGTTCATTCATGTTTATGCATATATAAATACTTCTGAAATAAAGTTATCTCATGATTAAGTGATTTTGGTCCATTTAATTAAAATAAATCTTGGTATATTTCTCTTAATTAAATATAATATTCAATTCTCTATCGTTATTTTACCTGAGAAGATAATTACCATAATGGATATATTTTACGTAACATGTAGCTGGAATTTATTGGATAATCATTATATTTGATTATTTTATTGAGCTACGACATATAATAATAACAAAATATAGTATATATTCATTGTAGAATCAATTTAACAAATATGGTAATATATTTTAATAGTAAAATTGATATACGAGATATTTTATAATGGAAAATTTTCCTTCTTTTCTTTCAAATATAGTTTTCCATTTGTGGGTTTGGTCTGATTGAATTCAGATAATTATACTAATTATAATTTACGTATTACAAATATTTAAAATGATATTGAAATCCCGAAACAAGCTAAGCCGTAGTCTACAATATATATATATATATATATATATATATATATATATATATATATATATATATGAGAATAACATTCATCCGGATGATCCTGATATAGGCCTTATCAGGCACCAATAAAATAATGACACGTGTACAATTGTAATGTTTTAATTGGTTAAAATATTTTTAGTAAAGTTCTAAAATCCTAATTTAGAAGTCTAAACCCGTCTGGGTAATGATTGAACACGTGGCCCAATCATAAATTAGTTAAAGATGATGTGTCGTTATTTAATTGGTGCCTGATATATATTAAACTGTATCTACATTAACAAAACTAAATACCGAAACAAGATTAAATGTCAAAATTTTAATTTACCATAAACATGAAAATCAAGGTTAACCCTTTTTAAACTCTTTTAAACCCTTCTATTTTTAGAAATTGATTTTTAATTATATTTGTCCGTTGCCAAAATTAAATTTTACCAAATTTAACACACTATTTACGCGCGGTTTCTGGAAGGATTGTGGCTCAGAGAGCATTTGGAAAGCTTGCCTTTTTAGCTCTTAGGGATGATTCCGGGACAATTCAGGTCTGCCATCATTATTGTTTTAAGATGATGAATTACAGGCTCATTCACTCAGCTTCATTATTATATTGATTAATTGGCTAGATGTAACCACTAACCTATGAAATTACTTCTTTTTTTTTGAAAGAACAATTAACTTATATTTGTGTAATGTATATTCTGAATTAAAGACGCGTGTATCCAAAATAGCAATATTTTCGATTTAACCGTTTAGTTCAGTATAGTGAACTTTAAATTTGATTACATAATTAGTTCACTATAGTTTATATTTGTTGAAGAAGACGTTCCAATAACACAACTACAAATGAATAAAAACACAAACACTATGGATACCAAATACAAGAATACACTTAAATAGATTCTGAAGTAAACAAGAAGTCAACAATAAGGAAGTGAAAGCAATACTTTACCGTAACTATTGCAATTTAGTTATATTCAATGATTTTATTCTTCATAATTTCTATAATACAAAAATGTATTCAATTTAAATATTTTTTTATTTACAATACTATTTGTATCAAATATTTACTTTGTATTGTCATACTCATTATTATTATATTAAAATAACATCGTAAAAACCGCGTAACGCGCGATCCGGTTAGCCTAGTATATATAAAAAAAACTACAAACTTTATAACTAATATATACACAAAGCTAATAAACTAATGAATTATGTATTGTCTCTTCACATTAATACCATGATAAGATAATTCCGCTCAAATATCCGTATCCTTTCTTTGATCTGATCTAATGACCCTGTCAAGTTGGGATGAAATTACTTTAATTGAAATTAATTTAATTTAATTGAGATTTATTTAGTTTAATTGAGACTAATTTAAATTAACTGAGATTAATTTAACTGAACTGAGATTTTTCTGGTTGAACTGAGATTAATTTAACTGAACTGAGATTAATTTAACTGAAAAGAGAATATTATGTATAAAATATGGGCCTGTTTTGCCCGAACTTATTTCATGTTGAACTGAATTTTACTAAAGTGAAAATTAATGTATTAATAATAGAATCAGTATGTCTAATTTTACTTGAATTTGTTCAAAATATATTTTCACTAAATTGAACTTAACTCAATTGAATTGAACTGAACTACTGATAAGGTCCACAAAATAGGGCCTAAGGGGCGGTCTGCTTGAGCTTATTTCTTACTATGCTGAGCTGAGCTGAGCTAAACTGAACTGAACTGAAGTGAAGTGAAAATTAATGAATTGAAAAATAGAATTAGTATGTCTAAATTCACCTGAATTGAATCGAAATATATTTTTACTAAATTGAATTGAATTGAACTAAACTGAATCAAACTGAATTGAATTAAACTGGACTGAATTGAACTTAAATAGAAATTAATGTATTAAAAATAGAATCAGTATGTCTAAATTTACTTGAATTTTATCAAATTATATTTTGATTGAACTGAACTGAATTAAACCGAACTGAATTGAGTTGGACTTAATTGAACTGAAGTAAAAAATTAATGTATTGAAAAATAAAATCAGTATGTCTAAATTTACCTGAATTTTATCAAATTATATTTTGATTGAATTGAACTGAAATGAATTGAATTAAACTGGGATGAGTTGAATTGAACTGAATTGGACTGAACTGTTCTTATTAACTACGGCAAACATGCCTAAATCGTTATGTTTTATATCTAATTGAAATAAAGTTAAAGTAATTATTTTATTGAATCAAATTAATCTTAGTTTATTCCAGTTGAACTGAGATTAATTTAACTAAACTGAGATTAATTTAATTGAACTGAGATTTGTTTAGTTTAACTGAGATTAATTTAACTGAATTGAGATTAAATTAACTGAACTGAAATTAATTTAACTTAAATTATTTTTCAATAATCTGAACTTGACAGACCCAATGTGTGCCCCTTAAAACTTTTAAAGAAATTGAAACCAAAATTTATTCTCTATTCCCCTCTCAACGAATCCGCCTCCGAACATTGGTTGGATGCACATTGAAATATCGGACATGTATCAATAAAGAAACATTTAAATAATTCCTAAATTAACCATAATAGAAATAATTTTAAAAAATACATGAAGCATATTAAGGGCATGTTTGTCTAAATTTATTTCTTACTGATCTGAACTGCACTTCATTGAATTAAACCGAAATGAATTTAACTGAATGAAAATTAATTTATTGAAAATTGAATCAGCGTTTCTAAATTTATCTAAATTTGATCAAATTATTTTTTTGCTGAACTAAACCGAAATGAATTTAACTGAATGAAAATTAATTTATTGAAAATTGAATCAACGTTTCTAAATTTACTTGAATTTGATCAAAATTTTTTTTTTTTGCTGAACTGAACTGAATTGAATTAAACGGAATTGAATTGAACGGAACTACTCTACTTATATACTTTGGAAAACAGAGCCCAAGTCCCTTGAAAGCGTTCGAAATCATTCATAACAACATATTAAATCTGACAGGTTATGTCAAGTCAACTCTATATACTACATTCAGTTTCACATATATAACTATAGAGTGAGCTAATATATTATTGTCATGCGGGATACATAATGGCATAGTCAAGTTGTTACGACGCATTTGAATCTAAAGTGCTTTCACCTGCTCAATAAATAAAACAAACGGACAGTCCAAGCCTTTGATTATTCTAATTAAACCAAGACAATCTCCGACAAGTGCTACTCTACCCAACAACAGCTCAATTGCAAAATCAATTGCTACCTCAAGCGCCCTTTGCCTCGGCATATGTTGGATAATTTATCCTTATCACCGTCGTCACGCTGCTGCAATGCTTGCTCGATCCTCGTGAATACTAGTGTTCATTTTTTTTGCACCGGTAGGTGGTCTTAGCAGGGAGCTCCCTGACATCTTTTTCGAAATCCTATCCGGCTACAAGTTTGCATATCTCGAGTTCGAAGCAACATATACAATTATATACTTGGCTTCCAATTTTATGTCAGTAAATGTCCTCTGATTTCGTTGAAACCATAAAACAACACAAATTATTATTATTAGTTAAGCAGATTTCGCATCAGTAAGTGTGACCTCACCTCGACTGCTCAATAATATAAATTGAACCCGAATTTATCCATACACACTTTAAGAATCAAAGAAAAGGTGTGCAGAATAACCATTTTCTTCATGACACATATGGCAAGTCAATGATACATTCAACATTCTAGCACAGAGTTTTGCCCTAATTTGTAATGAATTAGTGATTAATCTTCAAGAGATAAAATTAGCTCTTTGCGGCTCACATAACTTCCAAAATCTATACCAGAATTTTTTGTCGGGGTCCTCATTGCAGTAGCTGTAAACTTTGAATATTTATACTGCGAGTTAAGGATACTATACTTGTTAGGTAGTTTAGATACTTCCGGATACTAAACCTAGATTTTCTTACGAGATATCCCTTTTTTTGGAGTACATGCAGTCACCCCGAGGCGGAGTAGTAGTACGGTTATGCTGGAATTACTATGCATACCTCACTCAAATTGCCACAGAAATTCCAAAAATGTTTTATGTGTATTATTAGCCATTGAATTTACCCAAACACGACCATTAATTTGTATCGCTTTTATGAAGGGTTGGGGAGTTGTGAATAATCTTCCCATCCACTTCGATGGTTTTGACTTAAAAAAATAGTTGTAAATTTGTAGATCGAGATTCAGTAAGCATTTGATAGGCAGTCTTGACATAATATTTTTCAGATGAGATATGGTGCCACCACCGATGATCCAGTCCTCACAGCTCGCCTAACTTAATAGATAAGATTGTCTCCACATCTAATGGGTGAAACTACTGGTTCGTGGTAGCTAAATTCTATCATCTCGTGTCTGGATCAATCAGGTCCGAAACAAGCCTTGGAGAACTTGGAATTTGACCTGGATATTAATATTAAACTAGTCAGCTGATAGAATCCATAGATCATAACATATTATTGTCGTTGAGCTTGATCTTATCTAATAGAATTACCTTTTTTGGTTTAGTATTTTCTATTATGGTAATTTTCGGGTTATTTTCATAATTTTAATCCAATTTGCTTGGTTTAAAATCCCCCAAAATAAAATCATTTTTGTTGTTTATTTTTTATTTCGATAATTTTCTGTATATTTTCATAATTTTGGTCCAATTTTCATAATTAGTATACCAATTCCATATTTAGTAAGGTCAAGAAAAATAAGACTAAAGTGCAAAAATAGATCTAGCATTGCTCAAAATACGCAATTGATCATTAAAAATGATCAGTAGTTAGTAACTTAAATTTCAAAAATACCCAATTTGTAGACCATATTTAATTTTCGCCATTAGTTTTGTTTGTGTACCGGGTATTTTTGTAATTTCAGAATTTCACTACCAATTCCAACCCTCGTCTCCTCTCTATAGAACTCCACTGCCTTATGATCTCCCCTGTACCACGCACGCTACGGTCGCGCTTTTGTTCATTGCTGCAACTGCCATTGCCAAATAGAAGAAAAGTACCGATCTTTAGCTGACATCTCCCGGACCCAAATTCATCCACATCACTGTCGATATCTGTGTACCACCTTCAGCCGCCAGCCATCCGCTTCAACGAATGGCATCTCCACCATATTGGATGCGAATCTGCCACCCCGATTTCACTGAAATAACGTTGTCCTTGATCAATCTTCAATATCACTCCTTCGACAATGCAACTCTGCAAGAGCCCACCAACTCCGATCGATCGATTCACGGGAACCTTGGAGTCTGCCACGATTCCATCACGGTTCTAGTGAACGGGCTGCCCCGCCTCAATTCTCCCTCCGGCGGCACCCAATTCACGGCCAGGCGCTTGTGAACCGGATGCGGGGGGAACCTTCGGCTTATGAACATTCGTAGTC
Source organism: Sherardia arvensis (assembly GCA_948330725.1). Classification (NCBI taxonomy): domain Eukaryota; kingdom Viridiplantae; phylum Streptophyta; class Magnoliopsida; order Gentianales; family Rubiaceae; genus Sherardia; species Sherardia arvensis. The sequence continues at coordinate 35,760,048 of OX415236.1, read as the reverse complement.
GCCCACACCGTCTCCGACTCCTCCTCACTTATATCGTAAGAGTCTTCCCCAGAATACATGTCCTTCACGACCGGAACGTTCTCCTTCCCCGATGTCTGTCGAGCCGGCTCCGACGGGTCCAACGCCTTCTACTTTCCCCGGTCCGCTCCCTGGAAAAGGTGCTTCGGGGTTATCCTTCCGGCCCTCGTGAGCTCATGGATCTTCTTTGTCATCCGCTCCTGCAAACTGACGATCTGTCGTAGCAGATCGATGATTTCCCTGGAGTCACTTCGGTCGGGGGTCGGAGTGACCTCCGATCCCACCACTTGGATTGACAATTGGGCCCCTTGAGGCCGCCTTGTTGATATTTGGTCAACCCCCTCGCTTCTCCTGGGAGCTGTGGGATCTACAGGGGCGGGATCTGGCTGCTGGTTCCTCAAGTCATCGGGTGAGTGCGTGGGTTGGAGGAATTGAATGGATCCCCACAAACGGCGCTAATGTTATGGCGGTGACTTTGGACTTCACGACCGTCTATCCTCACGTCAGTTGACCTGTCACAAGAAGCGAAGGAGGCTACGGTCAACACGGGAGGTCTCAAGCCGTTCCCGCTCCGATGCCTATATCAGCACTCTTAGAGATATTTTCCTTCTCGTATGAACTAGAGTTTTGAGAGCTTATCTTTCTTCGTCAGCTCTTTCCTCCTTATCCCTGTCTAGCTGGGGCCACCTTCTCATGTCGTTAAGCCTACTACCTACTTTCCCTCACATGGGTTGAACCTCCCTTTTCCCAGACTATTGGGCCTGTCCTACCGACGCTGCTACTGTTGAGCCAGGCGTCGAGTGATGGTCGGACCCCCTGTCCTCACATATATAATAAAAATGATAAAATTAGCTACACTAAAAGTGTGTCATGGTGTGTATAATTTTAGAAATTTAGAACTTGGAACTAAACATTTTTGCCAAATTTGGTTGAGTTTAGTGATCTACTATGTGAATAGCATTACGGGAGTTGATGTCTTTGGTTATAATTAGGGGTGTAAATAACTCGAGTCGAGACTGAACAAGTTTTTGCTTAAATTCCATTCGCTAAATATTTTGCAAGATCGAATTCAAGCTCTTTCGAATATGAAGAAGAGGTCAAACTCAATTCATTAATTTTTTTATAAGTTCGAGACCGCCTCACGAGTTCAACGATTTCGAGCTCCAACTTTAACTAAGAGAGCTCGTTAATCTCGAAAAGTTTAATCTCAAACCAAATTAACTTAATTAATTTAATAAATTTTAATAAAAATATAGTAATCACCAAACTAAAAAATTAAAACACATGAATAAAAAAAACTAAAAGTAAATTGAGTTATGGTTATACCTAAACTTGTTTTATCCCTAAAAATTCTTAATATTAATAATATATTTAACTGTACATATTAGTTTGATAAACTCGTCGAGTCTATAAAGATAAAAGTATAAACTCATATTCAACTCGTTACACAATCGAACGAGTTCGATATCGATATCGAGCTTGGTCAACTTGAGTTCGAATTTGAATTTTGACGAACTTCTCGAGATTAACTCATGAACAATTCAACTCATTTACAACCTGATTATAATATGTGGTCCTCTCCAAACACTTCAGGGAATTGATACCATCCACATTGGTGTTCTTCTACTAATGCTAGTGTCTCCTACTCAAAATGCTACTCTCAAGGAAAGAAACCCTCTTGTGATTTTTGTTTTTTTATAAGTTTATTTCATTTATTTTATCCAAGATCAATTAAATTATGGTTTGTTTATCACTCGCAACATAAAGAATTTTGTTTTAAAAATTAAGAGATGGGAGTGAACTCATGCCTCTCATCTCAACAAATCTCTTTGAAAGAGCGATTTTCGCTCCCTCTTTTGAATTCTTCCACAGGAATCAAAATTTTTACAAACTGAGCCTTTTTTTTAATTCGTGTATTTACCCACCATCTCCGGTTGTCCTGTTGGTTTGAATTAGAAAAATGAAGTGTATGTCTCAGTGAAAAAATTAATCGAATGAGGTGAAAGTGTCTAAATAAAAGATGATTAATTATGGATGGAAATGATTTAAATCTACAAATATATGATAATCTCATCCATAGGGAAGAGATCGTTCTACCAACTCATTTGAGTTTTATGTAGTATTCAATAAAACTAGAACTAGTTATCAAAAAAAATAAAAAAACATGAAACTAGAATGAAACATAATGTTAGTATGAAAATAAATATGATTTATTGATATCTTGTACAAATTAAAATAGGACAAATAAATAATTAAAAGGTACAATTTAATTTAAAATGTTATACGCAATTCGATATTTTACTCATCGTAGTCCAAAATACCATTAAAATTACAATACTATCACCTGCTATTGCTAAATTTTTCAATAAACATAATAAATAGTAAGATATTTTCATACCGCATTTTGAATAAACAAAAATAAAATAATGGATTACGTGTAGCAACATCCAATTTAATCTAATACCATGAATGTGAAATTCAGAATGATTTCATTAATGCTGAAGTGTACTATTTATAATACAAGAGAGCTAATCTATACTACATTAAAATAGGAAGAGATATATACTACAATATACAAGAATATCTTTATAATCAATCAAGATATTCTATTGTAGGAAGAGATATATACTACAATATACAATAATATCTTTATAATCAATCAAGATATTCTATTATCCCCCTCAAGCGAAGCGTCGGATTTGTGTAGACGCAAAACTTGGAATGTAACAGCTCGAAAAGTGGACGAGACAACCCTTTTGTGAAGACGTCAGCCACTTGAAGAGCAGACGAGACATGACTAACACGAAACTTTTCAGAGGAAACAAGCCCACGAACAAAGTGATAGTCAATGTCAATATGCTTGGCCCGCTTATGAGCAATCAGATTTTGAGCTAAGAAAATCGCGCTACCGTTATCACAAAGCAGAAGCAGAGTTGAAGACCGAGGAACTCGAAGTTCACGAAGAAGTTGACACAGGCAAGCAAGTTCAGTAGCTGTGTTCGCCATAACACGATATTCAGATTCACAGCTGGAACGAGAGACAGTAGGCTGCTTCTTAGCACTCCAAGAAACAAGATTGCCACCAAGGAAAATACCATAGTCATAAGTGGAGCGGCAAGTTTCAAGACATCGAGTCCAATCAGCATCGGAGTAGCCAAGAACAGAAAGACCAGCAGGCGAAGGACGAAACATCAGTCCATAGTGAAGCGTCCCACAACATAACGCAGAATGCAAGTAACCGCCTGAAGATGATCATCCGTGGGGGACTGCAGAAACTGGCTGACAGAATTAACCGCATAAGACAAATCAGGTCTGGTAATTGTCAAGTACTGCAGTGCACCAACAAGAGAGCGATAGACCCTGGAGTTCGAAAAACAGGACCGGAAGAGCTGAAAAGATGCGAACCCGGAATAAACGGTGTAGAGTCAGGTGTAACATCGGTCATACCAGCTCGCTGGAGAACCTCCATGGCATACTTCGTTTGCCCCAAAAACAACCCTGTCGGAGAGCGAGCAACCTGAATTCCCAAAAAGTAATGAAGGGAACCAAGATCTTTAACAGCAAACTCATGATCAACCCGAGCAACAAACCGGCGGATGAGAGCAGAGTTATTTCCAGTAAGGATAATGTCGTCAACATACACCAATAAGTACAGCACAGTCGATCCTCGAGAAAACACGAATAACAAAGTGTCAGTCAAACACCACTTGAACCCCAATTGCACAAGAAAGGAGCTAAAACATTGAAACCAAACCCGAGGAGCCTGCTTAAGCCCATAAATGGCTTTCCGAAGGTGACAGACAAAATTCGGGTGAACAGGATCAGAGTAACCTGCTGGTTGTTCCATGTAGATAGGCTCGTCCCAGATGCATTAAGAAACACATTTTTAACATCCAGCTGTTGGAGAGGCCGTGAATACGTGACATCCAAAGCAAGGATGATGCGATTGATAAAGGCTTTGACTACAGGACTAAAGGTATGAGTGAAATCAAACCCAGGAAGCTGAGTAAACCCTTGAGCAACAATGCAAGCCTTATATCTATCAACAGAACCATCGGGACGATGCTTGATCCGATAAACCCATTTAGAGTGTGTTGTTGGCGAAGAGCATGCATTTCCTCATCCATGGCAGAAGTCCAACGAGGATCCTTCATAGCTGAGCGAAATCCTCGTGGCTCAGTCTCAGCTAGCGAGGCAGCAAGGAGTCCAGTCATCTCATAGTCACTAAACATACAATTTGTTGTAATACTACCAGTCTGCAACCGAGTAGTCATGCATCGCGGTCGGGGGGGGGGGGGAGAAGGCGACAGATTTGGAGAAATCGTGGGAGTGGAATAAGGAAGAGATGTCGGTGGATTTGAGACCGGTGAAGGACTAGCCGATGAAGCAGGTGACTGTGCTGGAGTCGAGACAGGTGCTGGAGCCGTGTCGACCAACGGTGCCGGAGTTAGGACTGTTGCTGAGACATAATCATCCAAATCCACAAAAACCGAAACATCCAAGGTTGTAAGAGCAACAGAGGGTGAATCCGTAGCCGCTGGAAAATAGGTCTCATCAAATCGAGCATGACGAGTGAGGTAGACCTTCTTTGATGAGGGGTCAAGACAACGGAAACCCTTATATTGAGAACTGTACCCAACAAAGATGCAAGTAACACTTCTCAGAGCGAGTTTGTGTGGTGCAAAAGGTCGAGTGTGAGGATAAACTCTACATCCGAAAGGATGAAAGTTAGAGTCATCCGGATGACGATCATAGATCAGAAAGTAGGGTGAGACATTGCGAAGCACTGGTGTTGGGAGACGGTTTATAGTATAGACAGATGTGGCGAAAGCAACATCCCATTAAGATGATGATAGGTGAGAGTGCAGTAGGATCGAAAGTCCCATCTCCGTAATGTGCCTGTGTTTAAGTTCGGCTCTACCATTTTGTTCAGGTGTGGCTGGACAGGATGAAGGATTCCTTGTTCCGAAAAGTGAGCCCGTAGACGCGAATTGGTAAACTCAGTGCCTCCATCGCTTTGAAATATTTTGATAGAGCAGGAAAACTGATTTTCAATCAAATTCTGAAACTGCACAAATGTCTCAAAAATGTCTGATTTCCGCTTCAACGGCTAAAATCAAGTAAAGTAAGAAAAATCACCAACAAAGATAGCATGGTATGAAATATCACTTTCTGATGAAAGAGGCGCATGACCCCACAAATCACAGTGCATCAAAGCAAGTAAAGAATTAGCCCGTCTGGAATTATCCATAAATGAAATCCTTTTTCCCTTTGCTCGTTCACATGAAGAACATAAAGAGGGTGTAGGCGAAAAAGAAACAACCTTTACTAGGTTCAACTTATTTAATAAAGAAATAACTGATAAGGAAGTATGGCCCAGTCTTGCATGCCATATGTCGAAAGACGCCCTATGTTTATTCGCTTGAATGTAAGCAACAAAAGCAGCAGCACCCTGTTCCAGCACATACAGACCATTCTCACAGAGCCGGCTCACAATTTCCTTTGTGGATTTTGTCTGAATAACAAAAATATTTTCATCAAAAGAGATAACAGTTTTCAAATCCCTGGTTAATTTACTATTGGAGAGAAGGTTTTTCGTAATATCCGGAACCACCAGCACATTAGATACATAAAAATTACGAGAAAACCGACGTTGGCCAATATGAGTAATATGAACAGGTCTACCATTATTAAGAGCAACAGAGCAATTACCATTTTAGGGAGCCATGTTGTCAAGACCAGACGATGTGGACGCCATGTGGTTGGTTGCACAAGAGTCTAGATACCAGTCAGAGTTGTTGTCAAGAGACACGTTGGACTGAAAAGCATCAGCAAGATTTGACTCCGGATTAGGGTTTGTGCATGATTTTGCAGTGTGACCAAACTCGTCGCAGAGCTGGCATTTGGAATTCCTCTTCTTGCGACCACCAGAAGATTGAGCAGCACCACCATTTTTGCCAGCAGGAGGACCACCGCCAGAGCGGTGAGTGTTGACACGCACATGGTTAGGGTTTCCAAAACCTTGCTGCGCAGACACAGCAAACGCCACCGTAACGGGATCAGACCCAGACGCTGCACCATAGCCACCAGTCGACATGAGGATTTCATGACTGCGAACCCTAGCAACGATTTCGGCATATGGCGGGATCAGAGAGTGCGAGAACTGGACCGAGACGAACGTCTCAAATCCGGCGCTGAGACCACGGAGAAAAAGCAGGACGTTGTCTCTGTTCGCGACCGGAGTGCCAAGGGCGGCGAGGCCGTTAACGATAATCTTGAAGCGGAGGTGAAATTCCATCACCGTGGAGGAGCCGCGACGAGCGGTGTGAAGCTCGTCGTGATGTTGCATCTCACGGGCGTCAGAAGCGTTGTCGTAGGCGGCGAGTAGGGTTTCCCACATGGCGTGAGCCATCTGACATCCGATCGTCTCCATGATGAAGTCTTCCGTGAGGGATGAACGCAGCAGAGTCAGGAGGATCTTGTCCTGGACCGTCCAAGATTCTGGCGTGAGAGCAGATTCCTGCGACGCGACAGACGAGACTGGAGCGGCTGGCGACTTCGAGGAATCAGGAGCATCGGCCGATGAGTTGGGCGTGGCCGGAGCGGAAGCAGCGTCGGGCTTGACGATGGAGCCGTCAAGATATCCGAACATGCCCGTCGATTCGAGAAGAATTTGTACCTGCGAGCGCCAGGCCATGAAGTTGCCGGATCTGAGCTGATCGGCAACATGTGGCATAGGTCAATGTTTTTCCGACTTCCATGGAGGTGGACAGGCAAGCAACGACAGGATTTCGGCGATGGAAGGAGAGCACCTAAAGCAGCAACTAGGGTTTGGACGAAGGAGCACCTAGCACGTCGGCGGCGGCTAGGGTTTTGGAAGAGACACCTAGAGCTTGGCGGCTAGGGTTTGTAGGTTAGGGTTTTGAGAGAAGCACCTAACGAGAAAAATTGGAAAATGTTTGGAGATCGAGAAATAAAACTGATACCATGAGAATGTGAAATTTAGAATGATTTCATTGATACTGAAGTGTACTATTTATAGTACAAGAGAGTTAATCTATGCTACTCTAAAATAGGAAGAGATATATATATCACAATATATACAAAAATATCTTTATAAATACAAGAATATCTTTAAAATCAATCAAAATATTCTATTAAATACGGATAGAGTACAAACTACAAACTACAACCTACATACTACATACTACAAAGTCAACATTTTCCGTGAATGAGACCCTGGTTGAAGTGGTAAAACTACCCTCTCATAACTGACAATAATTTGCAAATTTTAGAGCAATTATTGAAAGAGCATATACCCAGTGTTAATGGGTCACAGATAGTCCAAGGGACCGTATTGTTGGTCCCCACTGTGATCTCCCATACTGCAGGTGGTTCAAGATTAACGAAATTTAATTTAATGGTGGTGGTCTGCCAGTGTAGTTATGTATCTATGTAATAGATAGGTGAGTTAATAAAAAGAAAAAAAAGGTCAACATTTCCAAACTCACGAGACAAGCCTGCTCACGAGTCACGATCACGGGTTAAACATCAATTTATTTTGTTTGTTTTGTTTTTAAAACTATTGAAGTTACTTTGAAGTTTGAACCCAACAGTGCCCTCTGTTTGTACAAATCTTGTTACTTCCCATGTTCCTCGTTTTGACTGCATAGATTATAAATGTACAATCCTGAACAGCTGAAATGTTTACCATTAAATTTCTCTGACTTTGCATCAATGATAGACAGACAACAACGACACCACTTACCTCCAATCTTACTGAGTAATAGTAGGCAAGAAACATAGAAAAGATGGATATGTATTCCAGAAAATCTTTCTGATATTGTTGCTGGGTTTGATTTGCTGCATCCAATGGAAAGTGGGACTTTAGTTGTTTTTCTTATCCTGCATTTGGTGGCTAGAGTTAGTGCTTCAGACAGTCTTCTTTCCCCAAAGGGTGTAAACTATGAAGGTTAGTTTTCATTTTTATTACAGACTGTTTGCATTGTATGTTTCTCATTCATTTTTGGAGAAGATTTTGATTCTTAAGCATGAATATAAATGCAGTGGCTGCACTGATGTCCATAAAGATGAAAATGGTGGATAAATACCATGTTTTGGAAGGATGGGATATTAATTCTGTCGACCCTTGTACCTGGAACATGGTTGCTTGTTCTCAAGAAGGCTATGTTATCTCTCTGTAAGTCCCCTTTTTCTGATTCTCTTATAGCATGCTGAAATTGCCTGTTTTTGGCCTCACTATGTGTGTGGGTGTGTGTAGTGAAATGGTTAGTGTGGGATTGTCAGGACCTCTTTCCCCAAGCATTGGGAACCTAACTCACCTTAGAACAATGTAAGTCAAATCTTGTTAGCTCATGTTAATAGTTTAATACTACTATGCTCTTAATAGGGATATACATGAGTTTGTTATTCTCTTAGGTTGTTGCAGAATAATCAGTTATTCGGGTATATACCGTACGAGATTGGAAAGCTTCGAGAACTGCAAACCCTAGATCTGTCAGGAAATCAGTTTGGTGGCGAAATTCCCAGTTCATTAGGCTATTTGACTCACCTAAGTTACCTGTAAGTGTGCCTGGGCATCTTGGCTGTTAAATTTGCAAAAATTAAAACTGGATGCTAACTCTTCTAATATAATCCCTTGACATGACAAGTTTGCAGGAGGCTTAGCAGAAACAGGTTATCTGGTGTAATTCCTAAACCCGTTGCCGATCTTTCAGGGCTATCATTCTTGTATGTTTCTTCTGTATCATTTTATGTTTGTGTTTATGTTTAATGCAGCAAAATTGAGTTGTGATTGATGTGTTACAGGGATTTGTCTTTCAATGACCTCAGTGGACCTACACCAAATATACTAGCTAAAGGGTACAGGCAAGTATTTCTATCAAGCTGAAAACATGTATAGGTGCAAGTGTATTCATACTTTTGCTATTTTCCTGCACTATTAATTTCTTCAATTTAGGTTCTTTTCTGCTCCACTTAGTCTTACAATGGGAACACCTGGTAGCTTTCTTTTACCTTTTGTACATGAAATACATCCTTTGCCCGATCTTTTCTCTGCCTTACACGGTCTTTGCTTCTATTTTTTATTATTCCTGACTCGCAATGAGATTGTAGTAATTTTATCAATGATAAATCAAGATGGAATCCATTCTTAACTAAAGCTAGAAACTAATTTTCATAGTAAGAATGTGCACCTAGTGTTTCATGAGTCCAAAATGACATTTGTCTACTTCTATGCTTGAAATTAATATGTCTCACGCATAAAGTTAAGAGTATATCTGTGGTTTCAGTGTTGCTGGAAACATCTTCCTATGCTCTTCAGCTTCTTATGAAATATGCAATGATACGCCAAAATCAGTGAATGGTATGGTTATGTTACTTTTCCAAAGCTTTTATCTATTTAAAAGACCATCCAGATGAACACCTTCAATATGAATCTTGCAGAAACCAGCCCGTATAAGAGCATTAGCAAGCATCACCATCGATGGCTTTTGCCTGTCATTTTAGGCGTCAGCTGCACATTTGTAGTTTTAGTGACACTTCTTGCTTGTTGGCTGCATTGGTACAGATCACGCCTGCTCCACACATCGCATGGTATTTCTTTATGAACCTATTCTAATCCAAACTTCAGTTCTTGTCCAAATTGTTTTTGACATAACTCCGTGTGGCTTGACTTAAACATACAGTGCAGCAAGATTACGATTTTGATATCAGCCATCTGAAAAGGTTTTCATTCCGTGAATTACAAAATGCCACAAACAATTTCAGTCCCAAAAATGTGCTTGGTAGAGGTGGATTTGGAGTTGTGTATAAGGGGTATCTTCCGAATAATGTTATGGTGGCTGTCAAGAGACTGCTAGATCCTAATTTCACTGGGGAAGTGCAGTTCCAGACTGAAGTTGAGATGATAGGTTTGGCTTTGCACCGTAACCTTCTCCGCCTGTATGGATTCTGTATGACTCCTGAGGAGAGGCTGCTTGTTTACCCTTACATGCCAAATGGAAGTGTTGCAGATCGATTAAGAGGTTAGTCTTCAATTGACTTTCATATTCGCAATTTGTGCAAACTCTTATTAATCTATATTCTTGTGCCCCTCTTCATTCGACTTCTTGTGTTTTCCTTTCCACTTTCTTAGACTACATGGTTGTTTAAGAGTCTTCTTTTAAATTCTGATGTAATATGAATGCGTTGGGTTTTGATTCAACTCGAAAGTTTGTTTAAATATTTTGTATCAGAATTTCATTCGCTCGTATGAAATTGGGCAGGTTATCAATGAATAAACAACAAATAAGTAGTTGACCCTAAAAAAATGTTTATTTGTGTATTTATATGTACTAGTTATAACTATATTTCTTGATAATGTTTTTTTTCTCAACAGATAATGGTCAAGAGCCATCTTTAGATTGGAGAAAGAGAATGCGCATTGCCCTTGGAGCTGCTCGGGGCCTACTCTATTTGCATGAGCAATGCAATCCAAAAATCATTCACAGGGATGTCAAAGCTGCAAACATCTTACTTGACGAAAGTTTTGAAGCAGTAGTAGGGGATTTTGGCCTTGCAAAGCTGTTAGATCGAAGAGATTCACATGTCACGACAGCTGTCCGAGGCACCATAGGACATATTGCTCCTGAGTACCTCTCAACTGGCCAATCTTCAGAGAAAACCGATGTGTTTGGATATGGTATACTGCTTTTGGAGCTCATAACAGGTGGTCAGAAAGCCATAAATACTGGCAATGGTCTGCTTCAGAAAGGAATGATACTTGACTTGGTAAGTCGCACACTCATTTATTTCATACATACTGTGAAAGATCACTGTAGTTTGAAAGCTTGTTGTATATAAAACTGGTTTACTTTCCTTTTTAGGTTAAAACTTTACAGCAGGATAACAGGCTAGAAGTTCTTGTGGATAGGGATCTGCAGGGATGTTTTAGCACAGATGAGCTAGCGAAAGTTGTGGAGATAGCCCTGCAGTGCACACAATCTAACCCCTTGCAGCGGCCAAAGATGTCCGAGGTGTTGCCTATAGTTGAAGCCATTGCCGAAGGACAGCCATTCCATTTTGTAGAATCCCATCACGTTGTTGTTGCCGGGAGTGTGTGTCCTGATCGAAGAGCTTTTAGTTTCTCAAGGAACCTGAATGACGGTTATGAAGAATCTTCATTTACTATAGAAGCAATTGAGCTGTCTGGACCAAGGTGAAACAGATGTAGGATCAGAGTTTTTTCAGGCCATTGATTCATCATCAATTTATAACAACTGAAAACAAATGAACTTGTGCAAGTTTGGATTTGGTGGTTCGGGGACATTGTATTTCCCCTCCCTGGAAGTTCTCTTTGTTGTTATGGATTTAGAAGCTTGCCTTGTGGGATTAAAATCTTCATCTGCAGAACTAATGAAGTGTACATGCGTTGAGTATAATTTTGTAAAAGGTGGTGATATTGTCAGAGCATTTTTTAGCATCCAGAGCAAAATTAATTGCTTTTACCCAAATTACTCTTCCTCAGTCAAAACCTACTTGTTACCTTTTTCTTATTTCTTCTTTTAATTTAACTAGCTTGGTTGTACCGTGCGATGCACGGTTGTTTATTTGTATTCTTCTGACTAAATATGATTAATTAAGAACTTACTTTATTCATTTAATTTACATAAATCCAAGTTCCGGCTTGAACTCCTCGCATTCTCACGCCTTGAAAGTTTTTAACCAATGATTTAATTAAATTGTTTTTAAGTAATTGTCGGTTAAAAAAACTAACCTATGATACAAGTTTGTATAAGTACAAAACAAATCACTAAGTAAAATATAAATTAAACTAAAATAACTTAATAAATCAATATCATATTATAAAAATTCAAAAAGCAATTACAATAAAATAAATGCCGGAATCTAAAATTCTATAGAAGTCCTAAACCATAATAAGTAGAATTCGTAATAAGCGAATCTAAAATTTGAAAAAAATTCTTTAGTGGAATCTAATAAATGGTACTAACGTTGTTACATACGTACATTCATGGTTAAAAGATTTAATAAAATGGAGGCTATAATTTTAGAAAAAATATTTTGACCGATACCGATTGTTAAATAAAATTGAAATTAATATTAAGTGGATTAGTTCAATTCAGGCCAGTTCAATTCAATTCAGTTTAATTCAATTCAGTAAAATATAATTTAATGAAATTTAGATAGACTTACTAATTATATTTTACAATACATTAATTAATTTACACTTTATTTTAATTCAATACAGTTCAGTTCAGTGAGAAATAGTTCATAGAAACTGACAACTATGTATAGAATTAAACATTTATGTTCATGGAATTCTTAAGTATCGATAAACTATAGGAATAAATTTGTTAATCCTGTTTGAATCGGGACAAGTCTTGATTCTGGTGAACTGGTTTCATTTGAAACTAACTCCCAATTACTCAAGTATCAATTGAAAAACTAAAATAAATACCGAAGTTCTCAAAGGCAAGTCATCTAACAGATCATAATTAATATGATTTCAAAAAATAAAAATAAAACAGACCATAGTTAATATGATCAGTATTACGACATGTGTAGTGCCGGATTTTCCAACTTTAGAATTGACTATATGGACAATTTTCTTCAATATATTTTAACCATGTATAACAGCCGTTCAATATCATTTATAATTTTTCATGAATATTCTGAATAGTAAATATACCAAATTCAATTTAATTGTATCAATCAATTATCTAAATCAATTGAAAATCAGGAAATAATTACGAAAACAAGTCTAGTTGAATAAGCAAAAATAGTAAAAGAATGATATTATGGTATGATTGGGAGAAAAATTCTAAGTAAATATAATTAAAATTAAAAAAATTAACCACTGATTAAATACTAATAAAATAGGTAAACTCTCTTGATAGTCCAACTTTCCTAAATGTTGTGGAACTACCACTATGTATTTATATTCGAATGATACATTTTTGTGTTAAAACATTGATTATTTTAAAATAAACATATGCTAAAACATGTTTTAATGCAAAAATTCAAGAAATTTCATAGAAAAATTAAAATATTTTTTAAATTATAAAATTTATAGTTCAACTTAAAAGGTGCCTGATATAAGTTAAAACGTATAAAGACTTTCATGGAAAGTCGGGAAAGTTGGGAGTTCTAGAGACTTTCTCGATTAAATATACTACGAAAATTTGTATTCTTATTAAGGTGTCATGTCATAAGGGAAAAAGGTAAAAATTTATCCAAGAAAATAAGGAGAAAAATAGGGGAAGAAACTTAGGATGAAAGAAAGAACTAAAATTTGGTGAAAAAAATAGTGAGAATAACTATTTATTATGGAAGACGAAAAACTTTTATAGAGGAGGAGGAAGAGGAATAAGAAATATATTAAAAATCTATTAGGAATCAAGTTTGAAATCAATTAGAAATTAAGTTTCTATAAAGAAAGGTTAAAAATTTGCCCAAGAAAATAGGAGAAAAAATAGGGTACCAAAATTTGGTACCAAAAAAAAGTGAGAATAACTTTTTAGTATTAACTGGCGAGGTGGCACCGCGCGATGCGCGGAGAATTTTGGCTAGATATACCGGAGAAGGCAAAAACCTTGATTAAAGGGGGTTGAATTTTTGGTAATACAACCATACTGTAGTGATCTAATATTATTTCAAAAAAATTAGGATACACCATTGCCAATGTAAGGGTTGTAGACTGAATTGATTTGATTAATAATGCGGAGAACTTAATTGAACTGACTTAATTAAACCAAAAGAAATTAAAAAACAAATTGATGATGCCCGCCTGGTCGGTCCGAATGGTCCCCTGATATCTGATCCAACAACCTAGCCCTGCAGGACAGAGCCCTGGGAGGTACCCGAGGGTAGACCCTCCGGCGTGATGATAAAAGATGGATCCCGGGAGAGAAAATGGGTATTCACTAGAATAATGAGAAGATACTTACTTAGAATAGTGCTGAGGAGCACTATTTATACAGTGACCCATGCCCTCCATGTGGTCCCTGCTTGTCCTTATCCAAGTTGTACGACCCCGGATGCTGCCATACTATCTTACCTCATTATGGGCCGAGCCCATGTTTCTGCCAAGTACCTGGGCCTGGGCCTGGTATCACTACTAGCCCCCCGGAAGTCGGTTCTTTCGGCCGAGGTGGGAACTCTCCTGATCCGAGGGCGGAAGGATTGGCTTTCTGTATTCCACGCCTTGCCCAACAATGATGGGACGTGGGCGCGCATTTCTCGAGGACAATTAATAACTGTCATTATTATTTCCTCGCTTCCCGAGCCCATTTAATCGTTGTCTTTTATCCCCCTTTTCCTCTGTCTATAAATAGGCCATTCTACCAATCGCTTTCACCAATCGCTTTCAGATCTCAAAATCATTCTTCAACCCTCATTCTTCAAATATTCATATTCTCTCTCCTTTTCAAAGCAATGGCCGCCGCTAATGTTCAGTCTGATGCTCAGTCCGAGGCGTTTGTCACTTACTCACACGAGAGTACTTCTCGCGAGGCTTCCACCTCCCATTCTGTGGACTCGTCCACCTCCTTCGGCCCGGTCTACCTTTCTAGCAATCTCACTCCATCTGAGCCCAAGTTCAAACGTTCCAAGAACAAGGAGCAGAGGGTGCTGGACACCACCCGGGCCTCTTCCCTGCAAGCCGACGTCTGGACCAAGAAGTGCCTCAGCGGCATGGGCGTCCCTGTTCACTTGGATGCTCGGATGACCACTATTTCTTCCGACGAATCTGTGAAGGCGGTCTGGTGTATTCCCCGGATTCACTTTATGTGAGAATTGAGTCTTCCCTTCCCACCGCTGTACGACCGGTTCCTGGAGGTCTATGAAATTTCCCCAGCCCAAATCCATCCGAATGTGGTTGCTGTTATGATGGGTTTTCTTGTGCGATGTGCCCGGTGTGGGATTGACCCGTCCTTCAATCTTTGGAGGTCCTTCTACATGCTTATCAAGTGCCCCGGGAAGGAGAAGATCTACACCGTCCAAGCGCGCCCGGGTGTTCAAGACTTCATCCTTGGTAAAAAGGACTCGGCCAAGAATTGGCAGTTGAAGGGGTATGTCAAGGTCAATTCCGAGCGGTATGGGGTCCCTGTCTGGAATGACAAAGTCGCTGTGGACGTCCGGGAAGCTTACCTTCCTGACAAGCATCGGGCGAACCATACCACCCTGTCCGCTGGGCCTCTTAACCTTGACCAATATTGGCTGGCCGGTAACTCCATCTATCTCTTCCCCCGGAAGATATACCCGGCCGATGCCTTTCTGGACAGCCGCTGGGTTGTTACTTGGCCGGTGCAAGGTAGGCACTTCGATTCCTTTTCCCTTTAATTTTCCTATTATTAAAAAACTCTACCTGATTTTATTCTCTCTACAGCTCCAACCGTGGCCAATGACCCTGAGGTCCCGGTCCCGAAAAAGAAAACCAGGAAGGTCACTACGGAGGCGGCCGAGTCCGAGACGGTCAAAACGACAAAGAGGAAGAAGCCTGTCCAGCCGGTCAACACTCCCCCTATTTCAGACCTATTTAAGCAGACGGAGGAGACCGTTTAGAACGAGCTGGCGAATCTTAACCCTCAGCAGGGGCGTCAGCAGGATAAGAACAAGACGGAGGAGACCGTTCAGAATCAGCATGCGGGCCCAAAGACCCTGGATCCTGCTGGAACCTTTGCTTCCATTACTCAGAAACCTCTTCTTCTCGTGGGGGCGACTGGGGCTCCCGGTCTCGGCTCGATTTCTATAGAGGTGATCGATGCTGAACCTCACGTCATTCAGAAGGATCAGGAGAAGGATGCTATCCCTGAGATAATGGCCCAACAGGAGACCGTTCAGGATCCTGCCAATACCAAGAATCCGCCCTAACCTTTCCGGAACCCTGCCATTTCGGGATCTAACTAGGATACTATTCGTCCGGAGGGATCGTTTGGTCGTGGTAAGTTTTTGTGGTCATCGTCCGGGGATGGGAGGTCTCCGGCCTCCAGATATACAACCATTCCTGCCCCTGCAATTCCTCCCCCGCCTCCTTTTTTAGCGACGAAGCGGAAGGGTGAGAACTCTGAAAAGGACGGGAAGAAGCCTCGGACCAGCGAGTCCCAGACCCTGCCTCAGTCTCGCCCTAGCACCCCTCCTGTCTCTTCTTCCAACCAGCAGGTACCCTTGAACCTTCATTCTTGATATTATACACGTTATATATATATATATTTTAACCATCCCTTCCCACAGGTTCGGCTCCTCAGGACCGAGTTTGCCAACTCTCCTGACTTCCAGGCCGCCCTCTCCTCCTTCCTTACTCGTCAGTTGGAGGGGAAAGAAGAAGAACTTCGAGCTGAGTAGGAAACGTCGGCTCAGCTCCGGGAAAGGCTAAGTGATCTGGAGAAGGAGTTGGAAACTGCCCGGGCGATGAGCTACAAGGATCGTCTGGAGTTTGCCGAGGCCGTTGTGGACAAGGTCCTGGCGAGTCAGACCCTGTCTCGTCGTCTGACCGACCTCAATCTCGCCGCCATCGCCCATCAGTGTCACAACACTTATATGGAGGTCCGGAGTGGTTTCCTCCCTCAATCAGAGCTTTATTCAAGAAGTAGTGGTTCAATCCGAACTCCGAGGCTCAGCAACTGCATCTTGTGGATACTCTCCAAAAGGGTGGGATGAAGGGCTTATCTCCTAAGCTTTGGGAGGCTTTGCGAGAAAACCGTCTTTTGACCGAAAAAGTCCGGAGCTGGTCGACGGACGTGGTTCAGCTGCCGGGTCCTTTACCCCCTGCTTCTCTCTCCGGGTCTGATTTGCCCGAGGATAATAAATTTACCCCGTACTGCACCATGTACGGCTACTACCGGGGGCTGTTCGACCCGAAGAATCTGGAAGCCGATGATACTTCCCCTCCCAACCCCGGTGCAGACGCTTCCAGGGTCGCTGATATGCCCCCCTCTTCTGATCTAAATTTTGATGACTCCGGGGAAGATTCCGAGGGCGGCAGCAGTGATGATGGTGATGACCAGGGGAAGGGAGCCCTTAAACCTTTAATTTAGATTTTCCTCTCCCTTTTTTGCTTTTATCCTCCTTTGTATCTCGTTATCCAGATTTTTTATGAATAAAGAACTTTGTTAAATTCGTCTTCAGCGCTTCTCCTGCTCAGTTTCCTCTCTTTTTTTGTTATGTAGTTACCTCTCTTTTCTTTTGTAAACCGTCATCTTAACCCTGTTCTTGTCGTGACCAGGAGCTACCTCGGGACCTTAATGCCCCGGGTCCTTCCCCGAGACAAGCTGAAACCGGTTGTCCGAGTCTGACGGATCTTCAATCCGAGGGAGGACTCGGTCCCCTGATATCAGAGTTCCCAGACACCGATTGTCTGCTCACTTGCCTGCTCCAGATACAAGAAGACTTTGGGTCCTTGCCGAAGTGTTACAGATTAGCCTTCGAAAGCATCGACCAAGTCCTAGAGTTCGGCCGGGTTATGACAGAATAGGAAGCTCAGCATCATAACTTCTTAGTCCGGATCCAAAAGGAGCTGGACGAGGTGTGGCATGACGTTCGGCTATATTATAACAAGTGTATGCGTATGCAAAACAAGACCGAGCTCCGGAAGTAAGTCACCGAACTCGAGACGGAGAACGAGAGGTTGGCGACTAGAAACCGGACCCTACAACAGCAGCTCGTACTAGTTCACCTCTCCTATCACATGCTGGGAATTCGCCAGGGAGAGGTTGACATTCCTGTGCTGATCGACGTTCCCCGAGCAGTTGATGACCTTATCGCCTGGATGGAAAGTTTTGAAAGGACATCTGGTGTCTGGGCTGCTACTCATCAGGCAGCAGTGGACTGGGAGCAAAACATCTTGAGCCGGAACATCCTCCCAGCATCTCTCTCTCAGATACCTCCCCTTGAAGATGTTGACTTGGCTTACGAGTGTTATGAGCATGCGCCTTAACTACTAGACTTGGAGGCTTCTGAGCGGCGTCTGGCCAGGCTCCGGCCAGTGGCCGCTAGATTCCGTGCCCGATATCTTACTTGGGAGAAGACGCCTGCAGTCAATCAGCAAACTAGTTCTCCTCCTCCATCTGGCTCCCTGCCTAGCATGGCTCCTTCACACCCGGCCAGAAACGACCGAAAGGGGAAGCACAAGGCCGTCGAAGCCGGAGGAGCCCCAGCCAGGCGAATTTTTTCCTCAAGACAACCCCCTGTCCGGATAGGAAGTCCTGCTGCTACTAGCCGGGTTCCTGTTTCTACGCACGAGCCGGAAGTCGAGCCGAGTGATCATCCGGATGTTCCCCGTAGTCAGGACGAGGAACAGAGGATGTTAGAACAGGCTGTTCGGAGGAGCATGCATGAGACTAGAAGGATTCCTCCCGGTGAGGCCTCTACCTCCGGCGCCCCAAAATAGAATAGGGCTTCCCGCACTGTATCACTTCTATGTAAAGATTATGACTTATGTATAAGAATTTTCATTTTATAACAATCATCTTTTAATTCTGAACTCATCGTACTCGGATTCTTTCTTTTCATTAAAATCGATCATAAGACATGTCCTGGTTACAAAAATTCCCTAGGCGTCCAGCACCAGAGGGTCATTTTACCTACCCTTCGGCCATCCGACCTCAGGGCTTCTCTCTCGGACATCTGACGCTCGGAGCTATTTCTACCTAGGCATCTAGTGCCAGAGGCTATCCTACCTAGGCATCTAGTGCCAGAGGCTACTCTATCTAGGCATCTGGTGCCAGAGACTATCCATAGAACCGCCTAAGGTTCGCTATGTTCCACCTCCGGGGGATTCCCTTTCCTGTTGAGTCTTCTAGCACGTAACTTCCGCCCGGGTGGGCTTCTGTCACCCGGTACGGTCCTTCCCAGTTGGGTGCCAGCTTTCCCTCCTGCTCCTGACGACTCTTGTCATTTCGCCTCATCACCTTGTCTCCTACCTTGAATATCTCCTTCCTCACTCTCCTGTCATGGTATTTCTTCACCTTTTCTTTAAATTTGGCCTCATGCAGGGCCGCCTTCTCCCTCTTCTCTTCCAGTAGGTCTAGGTTTGTTCGGCATTCTTCCTCGTTCTTGTCCTCGGCCACTGGCTCTGCTGTCCGGAGACTAGGGACACCAATCTCAGCCGGGACTACTGCTTCCGAGCCATAGGTTAAGCTGTAGGCTGACCTTTCTGTGGTCCGGTGAGCCCACAGAACGCTCGGAAGCTCGTGTACCCAATTTCCTTTTGCTCCCTGGAGGCGGACTTTAAGCCCGTTCACTATCGTCCGGTTAGTCACTTCCACCTGCCCGTTAGCCTGCAGATGATATACTGACGTAAGCTTTTGACTTATCCCATACTTCACGCACCAGGACTTGAAAGGGTCGTTTTCAAACTGTGCACCATTGTCAGTTACTATGACCCTCGGCACTCCGAACCGACAAACTATGTTCTTCCAGCAGAACTTCACACATGTAGCTCCCCTGATGTTCGTCAAGGGTTCGGCTTACACCCACTTGGTAAAGTAATCAATAGCCACAATCAAGTATTTCAAGCTGCCAGGGGCAGTAGGGAAAGGTCCAACCAAATCCAGTCCCCGTCTACTGAAGGTAAGGCTGTTCATTTTGAAGTACCCGGCCCGGCCCGGCCCGACCCGACCCAAAAATTATGGGCCAGGATAAGTCCCGTCTGGTCACAAAATGGGTCACTACTACTTGGGTCGGGTCGGGTTCGGGCCGTAAGCTTGTTTTTTTTTTTTTGTCCTTTGTATTTTACAAATTTAATTCTACTAAAACAATCTCAAATTTTCTGTAAGATATAAATACATCACATCCTTTCATCAAATTAAGATCCATAAATTATCTTCACTTTTTTATATGAGAATTTATATTCAAAAATAACATATAATCTTGATAAACCTTCATGCTCAATGCATAATTAACAATTTAACATTCATTATTAAATGAATGTTAAAGACATGCAAATACAACATAAGAACATATAAAAAACACAACATAAATCATACACTTTCCGAAAAATAATTCATTACACATTCCTAGCAACAAATTTCAGGTGTATTTTCAAAAAATATCAACAAACTGCAGGAATAATGACTTGACAATGAATGCTTTGATGATCTGATGAGGTAGCAAAGCTCCAGCAGCAATCTTCGCCTTCCCTGCCACGACATATCCCAAATACTCCTCAAACCTCTCCTTATCATGCTTCAAGAACTGCTCCTTATCACGATCTCCTGATTTCAGTAGCTCTATGTCCTTCTTTAGATATTCTGCGAAGAAATCCGACACGTGCTCGAAGAGATGCTTGTAGGACGGATCAAATTACTGCACATTTTCCAAGCAAATCATACACATTTGCCAAGCAAATCATGTAACATTCAAAAAGTACCTACCTTTATCAACAAGAGCATGCTTATGGAGTGCATTAGCAACTGAAACTACATATAATGATCAAACAAGACATAAACATGTTCATCTCTAACTCCCGGTGTGTGATCTAACAATCACATAAACCTAACACCAGGAACTCTAAAGCCGAGCGATCAGGGATACCGATTTCCCAAATTGTTGGACCATCTCTTGGTGGCTCATACACAAGCTCATCTACCTTAATATCACAGCTTGTTTTTCCAATACATGCCACTAGTTAAGGTTACATCAAACTGGCTATGTTTCTTACATTGTAAGAGGTTTTAATCATAGCAACTGAAACCTGCTGATATATATTGAGTTCAGTTTCATATTTGTAGTCCCCTATGTATCCAGGCACCCATAATTCTAATTCACAAACACAGACACACACAAAGAACTTAAGAAGCTACAAAAGTATAAATAATCAAAATGTGCAATGTATGCAGAAGGGTTCCAGAAAGAAATTACCTTGATCGAAACCTCGTTTTTTGGCAGATGTGGCAGATGAAGGAAACACATACTTCAACAGCCAAATCATCTGGAATGTCTCCAGTAGCTCCAGCTTCGTCTAGCTTTGCCTTGAATTGTCTGTTGAAAGATTCCACCTCATCCATGCTAGGGCAGCTATACCTAAAGGAGCATAACAAAATTATAAGTTTCACATGAAATAAAAGACCTTTTCTAACAGCTTATAAGTTCTAAAAACATTAAAGCAAAACAGCAAGTGTGTAGAATATGCAAAAAATATGACAATCAATGCACACACACTCAGAGTTTTGTAATTTTGGAGCATCTAATGCAAAGGAAACCTTACTCATTGCACAGTTTATCAAGCCTGACATAAATGTATCCTCGAAGAGAGGATTTAAATTTAAACGCGAAAGTCATTAAATTTACAGACATACAACACAGGAGAACATATAACACAGGAGTAGATTTTTATATAATAAGCTTATCTGTCCAGGAAATGGGCTTACATTCATCAAGTTAAGCATTCTATCAAGAAGATTGTGATCTTTAACAGAAGTGAGATTCCCGATCCAAGTGTACACAGAAAACTTCATGGATTACTAAATTGGCAAAAATCTACGACCTCAAGAAACAGAAAAGGATCTTGTAAAATGATAACCTTTGTTTCACCAGATAAATCCATAAAGACAAGGTCTTCCTCATCGTCATCCGGGAGCTCTTTCACATCATAACCCCGGTGTTTGAAAATCGCTGAGAGGAAATAAATATTTGTCTCAAAGTCAGAAGAAATCTAAGGTTGTAGTGAAGTAATCCTTTAGCTCAACCTAGAGACAAAAATATCCATCCAGTTAATTCCAAACGGTACAACCTGCTACTTTTCCTCGACCTTCTTCATACAGCTTCTGTTCTACGACTCTAGGCCAGTCAGTAAAATATGACCTGAATGAATCAGTTTCCGATCCTTCAGTTAGGAGAATTAATTTGGTGTCATGTGACCTTCCCTGAGATCTCAAAAACTCCTGCAAGGAAAAAACTTAATAGAACAGAAATGTCAAGCTGATATAGAAAATGCCAAATTGGAATAAAATAAAATAAAATGGAGAAATCTTACTTCTGCAGCTGAAATAGAAGTTTTCCGTTCTGTAATCGTGGCACCTTTTCCCATCCAAACATAAATGTCAGTCTCAATTCAGCATGTAGCATTTGCCTGAGTTGAGCATCTCTTTAGTTAACAAACCAGACGCATTCTGATTACTGAAGAGTTACCCTGCCGATCAGAGAATCTTAAAGCATCCTAAAGGGAAGGAACACTGCCGAAACAAAAAAGCGATAGAAAATTTGAAAAGAACAAATGGCTCCCTTGAATTGTTGGTACTACTCATTGATTCAAATAACAAGAAGAACATATAAATTTACAGACATACATCACAGGAGAACATATAACAAGAAGAGTGAGGGTACTGACTCGGTCCTGGGGCTCGGGAGAGGGGAATCGAAGACAGGAAGGGGGCTCAAATCATTGACATGTGTGCTGCAGACCACGGTTGTTGCGGGGCGCATGGTCTTGTTGAGTAGAATAGCGTGGGGAGGAGAATTCGAGAAGCCCAGATGGGATATTTTGGTGATGGAGAGTTGTGCTGACAAGTGAGGAGGAGCGGAGGATTGAGCTGAAACAGCCGTCATTTTCAGTCGTCGCTGCTCGCTGGTGGCTCCGTCACCGGGTACATGTTCCTCCTGTGAATCGGAAGCAAGCGAATCGGAAGATTACATAGAAGCAAGCGAATAGGAACCCAATCGGAAGATATATGCTTACCTAAACAATAGGGTTTGCGAGAAGAGCCACGCTTGAAATCTGAAATCTACAGAGAGCGACGAAGAAGAACATGAACAGTGAATTCGGGTCAGAATGGGTCAAAATGGGTATTGGCTTCATTTTATCTGCCCCGTCCCGACCCGACCCGAAATTATAATAACCCGTCCCGACCCGCGTTCAACCCATTCGGCTCTAAATTTTGGGTCAATTTGGGCCAAAACAGCTGACCTGTCCTGACCCGCGGGTCAACATGAACAGCCTTAACTGAAGGGCCAGGCACCCGTTATCCCTATCATCTCCTCCTTCGGTATGTGTACAAGTGGCGCAAACTTTTGGCACTGTAGACATAAACGAACCCTATCCTGCGAGTCCTCAAACATAGTAGGCCAGTAATACCCCATCCTTAGAATCTTTCTAGCCATTGTTCTTGCTCCCTGGTGACTACCATTCGGGCCTTCATGTACTTCCCTGACCAAGTACTTACCCTCCTGTCGTTCCACACACTTCAGCAGTGGTTGGAGATATCCTCTCTTTTACAGGATGCCCTCCTGTAATGTATACTTAGGTGCTTTGACCCGGACTTTCCTTGCTGCCACTCGGTCGACCGGAACCTCTCCGGTCAGAAGGTATGCTCGGATCGGGGTCATCCAGGAGTGTTCCTGCACTGTCGCTACTATCAGGCTCTCTTCACCCTGCTCGTAACTCCTCCTGTCAAGGGTCTCCCTTCTGAGAGGAGCTTTCTGACCCGATCTTAACTTAGAGGACGCCAACTTGCTCAAAGCATCCGTTTTTTCATTCAGCTCCCTTGGCACTTGCTCCAGACTGAAACTATCAAACTGTCGAATCATGGGCCGGACCAATTCCAGGTACCTCTGTAAGCTCCACTCATTGGCTTCATATTCTCCATTCACCTGCTGCACTACGATCTGCGAGTCGCTGAAGACCCGGGTTGACCCTATTTTTAGCTCTCGGGCAAGCTTGAGTCCTGCCACAAATGCCTCATATTCTGCCTCGTTGTTCGTAGTCTTGAAGTCAAAATGCAGGGCATAGTGATACTCCTCTCCTTCTGGGGATGCTAGCAACACCCTGGCTCCACTGCCCCCTGCATGGGCCGAACCATCCACATGCAGTGTCCACTTCGGATTCGGGGGATCCTCGGCCGGCTCGACCCGTCCAACCATTTCTGTCGAGAAGTCAGCCATTGCCTGACCCTTAATGGCCTTCCTCGGCTGATAGGTTATCTCATGCTCGCCCAACTCTATAGCCCACTTCATCAGACGCCCTGAAGCCTCGGGCTTAAGCATCACTTGCTTCAATGGGTTGTTGGTCAGGACCACAATCGGATGAGCCTGGAAATACGGACGCAAACGTTTTGACGCATAAACCAGCGCTAATACCAACTGTTCCAAGCTGGTGTACCGTGTCTCCGGGCCCTGCAACGCACGGCTTACAAAGTAGACGGGGCACTGCTTCCCTCTTTCTTCCCGGACCAGCACTGCACTGACGGCCGATGCTGACGCGGATAGGTACAAAAGCAATTCCTCCCCCTCATTTGGCTTTGAGAGGGTCGGGAGCCGACTCAAGTGTTCCTTCAGATCTCTAAACGCTCGCTCGCACTCCTCGGTCCACTCAAACTTTTTAGCCTTTCTTAGGATGTTAAAGAAAGGGAGTTGCCTCTCCGCCCCTTTTGACTAGAAAACGGCTCAGGGCTGCCAGGGAACCCATCAGCTTCTGCACTTCTTTAACATTCCTCGGCGACTGCATCCGGCTTATGGCCTCCACCTTCTCCGGATTAACATCGATTCCCCAGCTAGATACCATATAGCCGAGAAACTTCCCAGCACTCACCCCTACCACGCTCTTCTCCGGGTTCAACTTCAGGTTAACTTTTCTCAAGATGCCGAACGTCTCCTCCAGCTCTTCTAAGAAACCTGGGTAGCTTCTGCTCTTTACCACCATGTCATCGACATAGAGCTCCATGTTCCTTCCCAGCTGGTTTCGAAAGAGAGCGTCTGTCATGCGCTGATACGTCGCTCCTGCATTCTTCAAGCCGAAGGGCATCCTTCTGTAGCAGTAGGTTCCGAACTCCGTGATAAAAGCTGTCGTCGGTTTGTCCTGCTCTGACATCTGGATCTGGTGATATCCCTGGTACGCGTCAAAGAAAGCTAGGGCCTCATAACCAGTGATGGCTTCCACTAACCGGTCGACCGAGGGAAGAGGGTAGCTGTCCTTCGGGCAACACTTCTTCAGGAGTCATACTCAGGAAGTCAAGTTAGTGAAGTCAATTCACATTCTTCAGGACCCATTCTGTTTCTTTACTAGCACCGGATTAGCTAACCATTCTGGGTATATGATCTCTTCCACCACTCCAGCCTCCAGCAGCTTCAACACTTCCTTCTTCACTACTTCGGCCCTATCTCCTGCCAAAGCCCTCTTCTTCTACCGAATAGGCTTCAAATCCGGGTATACGTTCAGCTTATGGAGAGCTAACTCTGGGGGCACCCCTGTGAAGTCTTTTTCTTCCCATGCAAACACATCTTCATACTCAGACAACAAACCTCACAGCTGTTCCTTTATGTCCACTGGCATCTTCTTCCCGACCTTGATTGTACCTCGACACCCGACCTGCATATCTTCCACGTCTCCCGGCCCTACCTCTCCCTGCACTGCCCCGACCGGGGCCTTCCTTGCATCCTGGAGGGCTGTGAGCATGCAACTTCGGGTTGTAGACTGGCTCCCTCTGACCGTTGCCACACCCTGCTCCATTGAGAACTTCATGGTCAGGGGGTAGGTTGAGCAAATAGCCCTAGCCTGAGCCATCCACGGACGACCAATGATGATGTTGTAGGGGAGGAGCGTCTATGACCGCAAAATGACAGAGGACCGAGATCTTCTTGTTTCTGTCCAGATCATCAACTACTGTCACTGTCAAAGACACAACTCCTAAGGGGTGCTCAGTTCTGCCAGTGAACCCCGACAGCGGAGAGGTACTCGGACGAAAGTTGTGGCGCCCGGTTCCCAGCTGGTCGAAGCAGGACGCAAACATGATCTCCACGCTACTCCCATCATCGATGAACACTCTCTTGACCGTGAACCCTTCAATCTCGGCAGTAATCACCATCAGATCCGTGTGGGGCGTCAAACTGGGCACCAGATCCTCGTCCGAGAAGATAATGACTTCTGTGGGACGTAACCTCTTCTCTCTATCTTCTCCTGCCGGTGCATACCTGCTCCAGGCTTTAACCGCTGCATGCGACTGGGGCCCATTGCCCACTTCTCCATGTATAACGTTTATCATACGGGGAGGAGCCTGATTGACCGGCTCCGGGGCCATGACCAGGGCTGCCGTTCCGGGCTGGACTGCCGGTGCAGGGGCCCTCGCTGGTTGTCATTCTGAGGCTTGTTCCTCCAATTCTTCTTCCTCCCAGCTCCGGCCTGCTGCCCCTACCCCGCAGCCGGACGCTGGTGCTCCTGCGTCACACAATCTCTCAGATGTCCTCTCTCAATCAACTTCTCAATCTCCACCCTCAAGCTCCGGCAACCTTCTGTCGTGTGTCCATTGGACTTGTGGAACGCATAATATTTGGTTGCGTTAGCTGGTGTTGGGTTTCCCGGTATGGGGGCCGGGTCTTGAAACAGGTTGCTGTGAATGGTCAGGATCTCTGACCGGGTCTTGGTCAGAGGGGTAAATGTTTCAGCCTGAGGGGGGGTCAACCCTCGGCCTAGCCGGCACCTGAACTGCATCCCTCCTGTCGGGATCCACAGCCCGAGTCTTATGACCCTTTCCAATCCCTCTATCTTCAAAATACCTTTCCTCCTTCCTCTTCTTACTCCCATCCAACAATGAGCAGTACATCTCCACCTCCAGATCCAACTGATGGAAAGTAGTCGGAATATTCTCCATAAGCTTTGCCCATAACACCTCGTCCCTCAGCCCTGCTATGAATCCTGCAATCAGGGCCTTCACCTGAGCCTCTCTATCCACCACCTTCATGGAATCATCCATGTACCGCCTGTGGAACCCCCTGACATCCTCCTTTGCTGCCTGCCGGCTGTGAGCTACCTCGGCCAGAGGCAGGTACTTCTTCCGTCTGACTTGGTATCTGTGCATCAAAACCCTTGAGAAATCATAATAATTCCTGAAGTTCTCCGGAGGCTGAGATTCAAACCACGACAGACAACTACCCCTCAGATACGAGCTCACTAGCTTGCATTGAAATTCCTCTCGGATGTCACGCATCCCCATAACATTCTGGTAAGTTCGGAAAAACTCCTCCGGGTTCGTCTCTCAATTATAAGTCGGCACACCTTCCGGGACCCTCGTTCCTACCGGCCAAGGGAAGGTGCTGATGTAGCCTATCCACGGTGAAGTGGGCCTACCTCCATTCCTGCCTATAAGCCTGTCTAACCTCTCTTCCACCGAATTCGGCGCCCCAAGAGGCCTATCAACCATCACCATATACATCCCGTAGGTCCCCGCGGCCGGAACTGGTTGAGCCATGGCATATCCCGCCATCGACACTTGATTTGCCATCCATACCGGCCCCTGGATTCCTCCTCTTGGAGCCCAGCCCCCCGGGCCTCCAGCTGGTTGGGCATAGTACCCTCCGGGTCGCATCTCTGCATAACCAACCGGGGGGTGCACGTGGTACCCTTGATACCCCGCTTGCGACATCCCATACCCTGGTGCTCCATAAATCTGGTGCCCCACTTCTGGGCCATATCCGGGACCAGCACCAGCTTGCTGGCCCGTCCAACCTGCAGGCTGTTCCACATCTATAACCTCTGGTGGAAGACGAAGGTTCTCTTGTCCCAGGTTGGCAGGAGGTCCCCGGCTAGCTACATCCGCCGCTAGAGGAGGCAACACAGTTCCCTGAGTGCCTAGCCCGGATGAAAGCCCAGAGGAAGACCCTGGCCCCAGAACCATCAGGGTCGGTTGGGATCCTCCTGTTGGCTGAACCGGAGGTACTTGGGCTTCGGACGTCGAAGGGTTAGATGGTCCCTCCCAAGACGGTTGCGGCTCCGGACCTACTCCCCGCTTTGCGGCTAACCAGCGATGATACTCCCCTTCCTATGTCGCGACAAACTCTATCCTGTCTCGTTTATCCTGGGTTATCTCCGGCTCGCTCCTGTCCTCCGGCACTTCCTCTTCCTCCGAGGCTTCGGGGTCCGGTTGCGCCGGACCCTTCCCCTCCCGCGTCCTATCCCTCATCTGGTGCAGGGTGAACTCCTCTTCGGCTGCTTCGGCCCTCCTGCCTCCATACCGTGTCGTTACAGAGAGGATCCTCCCCCGTCTCTTCGTGGCGGCCGACCTCGGGGTGGCATCTCAGTGTATTTTGAGAACAAAGATCATGTCCCACTAGGTGTGCCAACTTGATGCTGCCCGCCTGGTCGGTCCGAATGGTCCCCTGCTCTCTGATCCAACAACCTAGCCCTGCAAGATAGAGCCCCGGGAGGTACCCGAGGGTAGACCTCCGGCGTGATGATGAAAGATGGATCCCGGGAGAGAAAAGGGGTATTCACTAGAATAATGAGAAGATACTTACTTGGAATAGTGCTGAGAAGCACTATTTATACAGTGACCCATGCCCTCCATGTGGTCCCTGCTTGTCCTTATCCGAGTTGTACGACCCCAGATGCTGCCATACTAGCTTACCTCATTATGGCCGAGCCCATGTTACTGCCAAGTACCTGGGCCTGGGCCTGGTATCACCACTAATCAATGTATTATTTGAAATAGAATGGATATTGCAACCATATCCAATGAAAATCTCTATTTAATGGTAGAGAAGTCTCCAGTCTCGACCGAATATCAGTACGATTGATTATCCTCATCGTAGCTATCCTCATCTTCACTCTCATGACTCCTAGGCTCATGGTCGTTGCTCCCTTCATCCTCATCTTCACCGCCATTAATTTGATCATCACTTACAATCTCGATGTTGAATTAATCGTTTAAATATAAAGTATTTGTAGCAAAGTCTCCAGAAAGTCCAACTTTCCTAAATGCTATGGAACTACCACTATATGTTTAAACTCAAGTGATACAATTTTGTGTTAAAACATTGATCATGTTAAAATAAACATATAGTAAAACATGTTTTAATGCGTAAATTTAAGAAATTTTATTTAAAAATTATAAAAATTTAAGTGATAAAATATACAGTTCAAATTGAAAGGTACACTATATAAGTTAAAACGTATAAAGACTTTCATGGAAAGTCAAGAAAGTTGGGAGTTCAAGAGATTTTCTGAACCTCTCACGTGATTAAGTAGAAGTCTTTATACATTTTAATGACTTGTAAAACAGCTAATAGCTACTAATCGTCCAATGACTTGTTTATTTATCTCTTTGTCCAACACCTGTGTGAGGGTATCCATACAAAGTGCTCCGGAAACTCCTTGTATAGTAAATCTAAGGTTTTGGCATCAACATTAAATTTATTCATCAGGAAGAATTCTGTTAGTCTCGTTCTCTTGGAAAATTCATTTGGTACAACTGTTTCCAGGTCACAATCTTTTCTAAAAGTTATAAACTGTTGTCCTGGTAGATGCACTTGCAAGGTGTACACAGCATGGTTCATGTAATATATTTTAAAAGTAAATATTCCAGACTGCTTCTGATGGACTAATCCAGTGAGCATCTTGAAAATTTCTAATCTCATCAACTGCTTCATTATCCTTGCCATTACCCTTACCATTATCCTTACCAGTTCAAAGTGCAAAGCTAATTTTGTCGCTCCCTTTGAAGATGTACTTGTGGATATATTTGATGAGTTTAATGGTAGAACATATCTCAACATTGATGTGGCATCCATAGGTTGCAAGTAAATATCGATTATACCCTGCTACCCAGTTATTGTCCATCTCAAGGGCTTCCTCGGCTTCTCAGCGAGTGCGGCCTCCCCCACTGTCAGCTCGACATTCCCGTTCATTCAGCTTCGTCTTCCGAGGGTCCGGAAGGTCGTCCAGTGCTTAAGCTTTTCATTATTTTGTCCATCCTTTCCTACTTGATGATGTTGTTCTGCTAATTCTTCTTGTCATGGCGTTCAATAGGTTCTGAGGACACCGAGGGTGAGGGCGACATCCAGCCAGACGTCCAAATCGACATCCAAACCACCGAAGCACCTATGGAGCACGATCGCCGCTGTTCTCGATGCTGCCAGGCCCGCTCTTCAATGTCCCAGCTTACTAACAGCTTTGCCCAGCCTACTGAATCCCATCCCAACCTCTCCTTGCCTCCTCTCCATCTCTCCCCGCGCGTCATCGACTTCGAGAATGATGATTCAGGCGGTCAAGAGAGGACTCTAGAGAGGCTGGTGGATGAGCCGATGGCCGACAGTGTCGCCGACGAGTCGTCCCTACTGCATACTGATGATCAGCACCAGAGGAAGCTTCTTAAGGCGGGGTAGTCAGGCACCAGCATGCCGCCCAGTTCCGTGGGGCCGGTATTGGCTACCCCGAAGGGCCGCACCGACTTCCTGGCGACCGCACTCCCGAAGAGCCATCTTGAGGCGTGGCGTGCCAACACTCTGGTCAACTTTCACAACTCGGAAAGCCTCGTGGATCGATATGACTCCGTCAGCCTGGAGGTATGTTGTTCTCTTTCCCTTTCCTTTTTTGCTTTATTTCTGCATTTGCTATGTCTCCTTTTGGGAATTCGCCGATTTCTACATTTGAGTTTGAGAATTTGGTTGTTTAATATCCATAGGTAGCTTGTCTGTCCGCTTCCCTCCGGGGCGAGTTGGGCCAGTTGAATCTCGGCGTGGCTCATTCTCGGGGTGAGCTGGTGTCTTGTCAAGCAGCTCTCCAGGCCGCTCGCAACTTGAACCAGAAGCAGGAGCAGATGATCAACGAGTTGAACGAAACTGTCGCTGCCGCCGCTCCAGGTTGAGAATGGGACTGCCCTTGCCGAGCGAGATCTGGCCAACGAGAAGCTGAAAGAGGCCCAAGCCCAGCTGGAGTTGTTCGAGGATATGCGCATCAAGCTGAAGAAAACCGAGGAAGCCCTTGCCAGCTATGACACTCGGGTTGCCGCTGCCGACGCCAAGTATAAGTGGGCTGTTGAGGTTGGTTTTCCCGACATCTTTCTGAAGATTGCCTCCAGTGACAACGCCCGCCGTCGCTTTCATTGAGCGATCTACAGGTCCTTTGATCTGGACGAGATGTACGCAGATGATGCTGCTCGTTTCGACTGTTCCCTGGACGAGCTATTTTCCGTCTTCGGTAAGTATCCGTTCACGGAATACATTTCTGAGTTGTCTGCGGACATGGCTCCTGAAGTGCTCGTGAAATGGGCTCCTCCAACTAGACCTGAACCACAGCTGCTCTCCGCCGCCTCAACGACCCATCCGTCCGGCCAGAGTCCGGCCAAAAGGGGGTGCCAAGACAGTTGAGCAGGATGCGCCTGATGGCCTGTTGGAAGATTTGGGAGAAGCTGGACTGCTGAAGGATGATCTCGCGACCAAGCCAGCGGCAGAAAACATCGGCGAGAAGGTGGAGGGAAACTAGAGAAATTTGAGAGACCGCCCTACGTGGCGTTGTTTATCTTTTGTGCCGCCTGTGGCCTCAACTGCCTTTCGTGCCTTTGACAATTTCTTTTATTTTCGTTTTGTATGGACAAAACTTTCGACCTTTCCTTTTACTTGATTTTGCACTTTTTTGCCATTTTTTAGCCATGGCCTTACCGAATCAGCTGTGCCCCCAGATAGTTTGGGGGCAACGAGTTTAACTGTGTTGGCAAGAAAATGAAATCGACCAAGGGTTGTCCCGTCGATCCGTCGAGCTCACCGTCAACTGCGCCGTCGGGATGATCGTCTGGGCAGCGAAGTCAGCTACGTCCCCAGATAGAGTGGAGACAACGACCGTCGAGTCCGTCGTTGAGCTCACCGTCGCAATGGGCATTGAAGCGACCGAGTTGGCTACGTCCCTGGAAAGTTCGTGGGCGACGAGCTTGTTTTCGTCAACAAGCTAATCAAAATCGACTAAGTGTTGCCTTGACGATCCGTCGGGCTTACCGTCGGGTCCGTCGTCGAGCTCACCATTGTAGTGGGCGTTGAAGCGACTGATGCGCCTGTGCCTTCATTTCGTTCGAGGGAAGCGAGCTCAGTTATGTCGGCCAGCAAACGAAATCGGCTAAGTGTTACCTCGACAACCCACGGGACTTGCCGTCGGGTTCATCGTCGGGCTCACCTGTCCATGTTGGCGTCGAGGCGATTGATGCGGCTGAGCCCTCAGGCGGTTTGAGGGCAACGAGCTCAATTATGTCGGCCAGCAAACAAAACCGGTTAAGTGTTGCCTCGACAACCCATGGGACTCACCGTCGGGTTCATCGTCGGGCTCACCTGTCCATGTGGGCGTTGAGGCGACTGATGCGGCTGTGCCCTCAGGCGGTTTGAGGACAGCGAGCTCAATTATGTCGGCCAGCAAACAAAATCAGTTAAGTGTCGCCTAGACAACTCACGGGGCTCACCGCCGGGTTCATCGCCAGGCTCACCTGTCCATGTGGACGTTGAGGCGACTGACGTGGCTGTGCCCTCATAAATTTGGGGGGCAGCGAACCTCAGTTATGTCGCCCAACGCATGTGTAGATAACATACATATCGCTAAGCCTGCTTTATATTACTTGCCACAAAAGAAGAAAATGAATCCCCTGGCGATCATTCCCTCGCCGAGCGGTGAGGCAAGATGATTGCGTCGGGAATCCGACCAAAAGTGTTTTTTTCGCCCACAGGTTAAGGCTTACTGGTTATATGTACATAAATATCCAGGTTGATTCCTGGTCATCCGTAGAACTTTCGGAGATTACTCATGTTCCAGGTGCAGGGGACGGGCTCGCCCGCCATGGTGTGGAGCTTGTAAGCTCCATTGCCCAGCACTTCCGCCACCTGGTACGGGCCCTCCCACGTGACGTCCAGCTTCTTCGTCCCTTCGGCCCGGCTAGCTTCGTTCTTCCGGAGGGCGAGCTCGCCTAGCTTCAATGAGCGGTCTCTGACATGGCTGTTGTACCTCTATTCGACGTAGGACTTGTACGCCGCCTCTGTCAATGCTGCCTTCTCCCTCCGATGCTCGAGCTCGTCTAGACCAGCTCGGATTTCCTCCTCGTTCTCCGGTTCGGCCAAATGTTCAACGAGCCTTGGCGCCAGCATGATCACTTCCGGAGGAATGATCGCCTCGCTCCTATAACATAAGCGGTACGACGATTCCCCCGTGGCCGTCCGGGGCGTGGTTCTGTATGCCCATAAGACCGATGGAAGCTCTTCCACCCAGCTTCCTTTGGCTTGATCCAATCGTCGCTTCAGCCCCTGGACGATTATCCCATTGGTGCGTTCCGTTAAGCCATTCGCTTGGAGGTGCGCCACCGATGTGAATCTCTGCTCGATCCCTAGCTGGGTGCACCACGACTTGAAAGGCTCTCCTTCAAACTGCTTTCCATTGTCGCTCGCGATGGTTCTGGGCAGCCCAAAAAGGAAAACGACGTTCTTCCACACGAAGTTCGTCATCCTCTTACCGGTGATGCTCGCTATGGCCTGGGCTTCCGCCCACTTCGTGAAGTAATCCACCGCTACAACAAGAAAACGCCTCTTCCCCGTCGCCATAGGGAACGGGCCAACTATGTCGATCCCCCACTTGGCGAAGGGCCACGGGCCCGATATGCTCTTCATTGGCACTCCTGGAGAATGCATCACCTTGTCGTGGGCTTGGCACTTGACACACTTCTTCACCAACTCGTCGGCATCGGTCCTCATGTTTGGCCAGTAAAACCCTGCTCATGAAGCCCTTAGGGCCAGTGTCCTCGCCCTTGGTGGCTCCCGCAAGTCCCTTCGTGCAATTCAGCCAACAGTCGGTCTGCCTGCCTGGGAGAGATGCACCTCACCCAGGGTTGCAGGTAACCCTTCTTGTAGAGCACGCCGTCCTTCAGAGTGAACTCCAGAACTCTCCTCTCGAGCTGTCTTGCCTTGCCGACATCCTCGGGGACCTGTCCACTGAACAGGTATTCCTTGATCGGGGTCATCCAGTTGGGGGGTTCAATCGAGATAGCCAACAGTTCTAGGCCTTCCGCCGACCTCGCTGTCAACGTCTCCACCAACACTCCCTTGGACAGATGACTGCTGGTTGTGGAAGCCAGCTTGCTGAGCGCATCCTCCCGGGTGTTCTCCGAGCAGGGGACTCGGGTGACAACAAAACCGTCGAAAGATGTGGCCAGCGCTCTCACCTTCGCCAAATACTTCTGCATCGACGGCTCCTTTGTCTGGTAGGCCCCGCTGAACTGGTTGGCCACCAAAGCCGAGTCGCCATATGCGTCCAGCCTGTTCGCCCCTAACTTCTTGGCGATCTCCATCCCTGCTATCAGCGCTTCATCCCTGCTATCAGTAGTCTCCCGTCCGTCGGAATCCGTGACAATTAATCCAGCTCCCGCGCCCTAGATGCCCGATGCACCGTCCACGTGGAGTTTTTCACCAGTCCGTTCTATCCTCCTGACGTCGGGGCCGACGTGGAATATCTGTCGCCTCCGCCATCGAGTCTTTGCTCGGGGCCTCCGTCGCCGAAGGGGTCTCCGCTAAGAAGTCTGCCATCACCTGACGCTTGATCTCTCCTTCCTGGGAGCATACTGAATGGCGTGCTCTCCCAACTCAATAGCCCATTTGGCCAGTCTGCCCGATGATTTAGGCTTCGCCAGGATCGCTTTCAGGGGCTCATTCGTCAAGACGACCACAAGATGTGCTTGGAAATATGACCTCAACCTCTGCGTTGAGTGGATAAGGGTGAGGGCTAGCTTTTCCTGATCGGGATACCGGGTTTCCGCTCCTTGTAGCTTATTGCTCACGTAATACACTGGGCGTTGCACCTTGCCCTCTTCTCGGACCAACGCTCTGCTGACCACTTCCACCCCTGCGGCCAGATATAGAAAAAAGGTTTCCCCGTTTTCCAGCGGCGATAGTGTCGATAACACCTTGAGGTGTTCCTTCAGCTCTCGAAACGCTTCGTCTTCCACGGGTCCCCATTGCACAAATTCAGCCGGGCCGACGCACCCCCTGAGGACCTTCAGGAAAGGCAACGACCTCTCCGCCGCCCGGGATAAGAACCGGTTCATCGCGGCCAGCTTTCCGTTGAGGCTCTAGATGTCCTTCACTGTTCTGGGAGCGGGCATGTCCACGACCGCTTGCACCTTATTTGGGTTCATGTTCAGACCGTAGTTCGACACCATATGGCCCGGAACTTCCCAGACCCGACATCAAACTGGCACTTGGCCGGGTTCAACTTCATCCCTATCTCTTTCAGCCTGCCAAGCGTCTCGTCCACGTCTCCAATCAAATCATCAAAGTTTTTTATCTTGATGACCATATCGTCCACGTAGATTTCCACATTGCGGCCCACTTGGTCTCGGAACACGTGATCGACCACCCTTTGATAAGTGGCCCCCGCATTCCGCAGCCCGAATGGCATCATCTTATAGGTGAAGGCCCCTCTTTCGGTGATGAAAGCGGTGTTGTTCAAGTCTTCTGGTTTCATCGGGGTCTGATGATAACCCTTGTACGCGTCCAAAAAACACTTGATCGGGAATCCTCCAAGCGAGTCAACCTTCTGATCAATGGTCAGGGTTGGGTAGCAGTCCTTCGGGCATGCCTTGTTGAGGGTCTTGTAATCAACGCACATTCTCCAACTTCCGTCCTGTTTCTTGACTAAAACAGGGCTGGCCAGCCAGACCGGATATGGCACTTCGACAAGAATCCCTGCGTTGATGAGTTCGTTGACCTCCCGATTGACTGCTTCGTTCCTCTCGCGGCACAAGGGTCTTCTCTTCTGGATGACCGGCCTATGGGAAAGGTTGACATTCAACGAGTGCATCCCAAGGTCCGGGGAGATCCCGGTCATGTCCGACGGCTTCCTCGCGAACACGCTCCAGTGTTTCTCCAATACCTTGACCATCGACTGCTTTACCTCCTCAGGAACGCTCACTCCAACCTGTATGGGCATCGCGTGGTCCCCATGTAGGTATACAGTTTCTACCTCGCTCCCCAGTTCTTCAACGATGATTCTTTTCTGTGGG
The DNA here is from genome assembly GCA_948330725.1 of Sherardia arvensis. Lineage (NCBI taxonomy): Eukaryota > Viridiplantae > Streptophyta > Magnoliopsida > Gentianales > Rubiaceae > Sherardia > Sherardia arvensis. The sequence goes on along the minus strand of OX415236.1, from coordinate 35,724,286 downwards.
CTGACCATTTGCACCCTCTGAGCCGACGATCTGTTGGACGGCTCGCCCGACGGTGGCTCGGACAGCTCTCCAGGGTGTTTCCTCTTTCTGAGAGCTACTCGATGACATTCTCGCGCCTTCTGTTGATCACCCCGTACCGTCGCTATTCCTTCCTCCGTCGGGAACTTCAGCAGGAGGTGGAGTGTGGAAACGATTCCCTTCAAGGCCGCCAGTGCTGGCCTGCCAAGTATCAAGTTGTAGGGGCTATGCGCCTTGATGACGATGAACTCAAGGTCCATGATTTTCCTACGGGGGGTCGTGCCGACCGCCACCGGCAGGGTGATGACTCCTTCTAGCCAGACTGTCCGGTCCGCAAAGTCCACCAACGGCGTGGCCGTCGGGATCAACTCTTTGCGCATGTTCTCATCCAATCTCTCGAAACAATGCCAATACATGATCTCCGCCGAACTGCCACCGTCGATGTAGGCGCGGTGCACCAGCTTGTCCATGATTTGCACCGTGATGACGACGGCATCGCCTTCCGCGGGCCGGTCCGGGACAGGATCCTCAGAACTGAACGTGATCACCTCTTCCGACGTCAGCCTCCTGGACATTGGTGTCGGCTCGGGCGTCTTGCAGCAGCGGGCCTTCCTTTGGGACTCCGTTGCCCCACCCGCGTTCCCTCTGATGATCGCGAGTATCGCACCGGTGGGGGCGGTCGGCTCTTCATCCTGCGAGGAGGCGTCCTCGTACCTCCACCTCTTTCCCGACTTTTCTCGTTTCTCGGCCCGAGCAACCTCCTTAGATTTGTGTCCTGTGAACGATCGCCTGACCTCTCGTTCCCTCATTCGCTTCCTCGTTCACTTCTTTGTTCGGGCCGACGTTCACCTGATCGGGATGAGTACTCTTCCCTGTTGTACTCCCGCGCCTCCTTGGCATATTTCTTGAGATGCCCCCGCTTGAGGCAGGCTTCAATGGCTCTTTTGAGGTGTATGCAGTCGTTGGTGTCATGACCGTGATCCTCATGGTAGTCGCAGTAGAGACTCATATCCCTCTTGGAGGGCGGCAACTTCATCTTGCGAGGGACTGGAAGCACTCCTTGATTCGCCACGGCCATGAAGATCTGCTTTGGGGTCTTGGTCAGAGGCGTGAAAGACCTGTCCTTCGTGGTTCTTCTCTGCTGCCCAATCGGTCCTTCACTGACCCTCTAGACTTGTCCTTCCTCGAATCCCCTCCAGAGGTTATATCTTTGGTGGCCTTGTCGCCTCTGTGATACTCCTCGACCTTGATGTGGAGCTCGTACAGCGTGAAGACAGGCTTCTTCGATAGCCGGACCCTCAGGAGGGTATGGGTCAACCCTTGCACGAAGATCTCGACCAGCCACTTCTCGTCCTGCCTATCCTCCACCTTGTTGCACTCGATGATGAAACGCTCGTAATAGTCCATGAGCGACTCGCCCGACCGTTGCCTGATAGCAGCACATCCTGTGTGGTAAGAGCAAACTTCTTCTTTTGCATAAACCGCGTCAGGAAAAGGTCATCCAGCTTAGCAAAGGTGGAGATGCTTTCATTTTCTAGGTTGACGAACCACAATCTCGCCGCCTCCTTGAGGGTGGTGGCGAACGCTCGGCACCAGATAGGCTCAGGGGTGCTGTACATCGACATGGACGTCGTGAAGGTGTGGATATGGTCGGCCGGATCCGTCGAACCATCATACGACCCCAAGTTTGGGGGGATACGGATCTTCGAATCATCCACGAACTCCATCACTGACCGGGTGAACGGGCTCCCTCCCCGCTTTTCTCCCTCCGGCGGGGTCCAATTCACGGCAAGGCGCCTGTGAACGAGGACCCGCGGTGGGACTTTCAGCTTGTGGATGCACGCGGTCGGCCACACCTGCTCTGGATCCTCATCTTCGCCGGAGTCCTCGTCGTCTTGGGTGACCGGAATGGGGTTTGCTTCCACACCATGCGCTTGCGGTTCCGATGGCTCGGGCATCTTCTGCTTCATCGCGCCGACGTCCTGGAATAGGCGCTTTGGAGTGATCTTCCCCGCTCTAGTGCTCAGGCTCTGAAGTTTGTGGATCTGGTTGGCCATGCGCTCCTTGGAACTGACGATGCGCTGGAGCAGATCCATGCTCTCCCTCGACTCCCCTAGGTCGGGGGTCGGTGTTGACTCTGGGCCCACCACTTGGCTCGACAGCCGGCGAGTGGCACGATGCCTGACCGAGTGCTGGTCAAGCTCTTTATCTTTGTCATCCTCACGCCCCATCAAATCGGTCTGAGGCGGGATCTGACTGCTGGTTTCTCCACTCATTGATTGAGTGCGTGAGCTGTAGGAATAATAAGGATCTCCACAGACGGCGCCAATGTTACGGACACAAATTTGGACTTCTCCTTGAACAGAGACGTCGACCGCTAACCTGCAAATGAACAAGAAATGGCTAAATCAGCGCGGGGAGGGCGATAGTCGTTCCCGCTCCGATGCCAAAGTTAGCTCTGTGACAGTATTTGTGATCTTATCTCTACAGTCAAGGTTTATGAGCGTAGGGTTTAAGGCTCAGATCCTTGGGCTTTCGCTGAGCCTGATCTTTCCTGCCTTCATCTCCCTTCCCCTTGACATTAACGGGCCTACTGGGCTGGCGTTTGACCAGCCGCCTGGGCCATTGACCGGACCGTCAGGCCCACGATCCTCACATATATAAATAAAATTTACATCCAATTCTAAAACGGATCCAGAACGGCAGAACCCCCAAATCAACGCAAATCAAAACCCTCGCTCCAGCTCCCCAAAATCCAAATTAGTCGCTCCTCAAATCCAAAACCCCTACTCCCCGTTCAATTCATCAACCACGAGATCGACATCAAGCTCCAGCTCGACTTTCAATGTCGACTAATGCACATGACCTAGAAGGTGATGAATCTAACTGTTTTTTGCTTGTTTTTTGCAGTGTTTATGTGTTTTTGTAGTTTGATTTGTGTTTGTTGCATCCTTTTTGTCATGTATATTGATTCCTTGTTGTTGTGTAGATTTTTTGAAAAACATAATTTTTAATATGAAAAAGTTACATTTTACAGTAACCTTCGTTGTTGTTGTTTATCATGTGACTGTCTGAGCTGAATTTTCATTTTGGCGTTGGTGTTTCTTAGTTTTGTGTTTTCTTAGCTGTATTTTGGTATTATCTGGCCACCAAGGTTACAGACTCTTGATGCTGGAATGCCACAAGGGCTGATTTTGATAGTGCTAGCTGCGTAAGCATCGATACTATTATCTGCCCATTCTGATCTGTGCTCCCTCAGAAACCTAAGAAGTATTGCAGGAGGAACATTCTAGAAGAAACAAAAATGTTAGTCTAACTTATGATTGACTAATGAGGAGGTAAATTCAACAGTGACAAAAGGACATTGTAATAATAAAATCCATGAGATTACCTGCAAAAGCATGGAAGCTTTGTCTCACAAGACAACATTGCATACAGGTGTATATCCATTGCTTAGCGGCAGGCTCAAGGCCATCAGCTTCTCAGGCGAGGAGTTTACTAGGACAGCGACATCATCCATGCCATCATTTCCGATCATAAACTTTTACTAGGACTGATTAACTTTTTAGCATTTGATACACCTCGACGTTGTTTTGCATAGATTTGTGTGTGTGGTGGTGGTTGCTGTTTGGTTGAATATGGAGTTTGATGCTCACATGTGTCTGAGCCAGATTCTTCTTAGTTTACCTTAGGTTTTTTTACACATTGCTATTCTAACTATGTTATGCTTTTTGGATTAGGTACTATTGGTCGTGCTCCTCCAGTTTTAAATGTTTACTGGAGAGCAAAGCGTTCTAGAAAGCAGGAAAATCAGGATGTGGAGTATACACACAGGCAGCAGTTTGCTGACGATGTTTTGAACATTCCTGAATTGGTTGACACTAATGCATAGGCTACCGTTACTGCTTCGCAGATTGTTCAGAAGTGTTTGAAGCCTAAAGATCAGAACGTGTCTACTTCAACTACAAGTGCTCATGAAGAGGTTCCAGGTAATTATTCCTTCAAGCGTTTTTTGCAGTTTTTTTATGTTAAAACCATTATATTTGTTTTTTAAACTAAAACCTAACCTTTTCATACTAAAGCCTTTTAGAATAAAAACTTATTTTTTCATGCACTAACCTTTGCTTTATAGTACAAACTTACCTTTTCATACTAAAAACTAACATTTTCATACTAAAGCCTTTTTAAAATAAAAACTCACTTTTCATGAATTAACCCTTACTTTACAGTACAAACTCATTTTTTATACTAAAAACTAACATTTTCACACTACAACCTTTTTAGAATAAAAACTCACATTTTCATGCAGTAACCCTTGCTTTACATTACAAACTCACCTTTTCATACTAAAAACTAACCTTTTCATACTAAAGCCTTTTTAAAATAAAAACTCACTTTTTTATGCATTGACCCTTATTTACAGTACAAACTCAATTTTTCCTACTAAGCACTCTCTTTTTCATACTTCTTATTGTATCACTTCTTATTTTATACGACTGTTTTACTGTAACTAACACTCATTTTTTATACAGGCAAGTGGAAGACGCATCGTAACAAAAAATGTTTAACATGTCATCGTAACAAGAATGATAAGTATTAGAGACAACCCAAAATCGTCTCCGTTTCATCATTTGCTGTCTCAAAATATTTTTGAGACAGCATTGAGACGGTAAAACGACTGTCTCCAATACGGCCGTCTCAAAAGATTTTTGAGACGAAATTGGCGTCTCAATATCTTTTTGAGACAGCATTGAGACGGTATTTCAAGTGTCTCAAAAATAATTGAGACAACATTTTACCTGTCTTTAAAAGGTGTCTCAAACACAAATAAGACACCAAAATAGGACGGTCATTTACCGTCTTAAATGTTATTTGAGACACTAAATTAAGACAACCACTCTCTGTCTCAATAGAATTTAAGACACCTGTGTAAGACAGTCACTTAACGTCTCAAATAATATTTGAGACGCTAATGTAAGATAGCGGGTCTTTGTCTCAAATAAAATTTGAGACACTCATTTAAGACAGGCATATAGTGTCTCAATTAATATTTAAGACACTAATTTAAGACAACCAGTCTTTGTCTCAAATTTATTTAAGACAGTCACATAATGTCTCAAATAAAATTTAAGACACTATATAAGACAGTTAAAAGTTGCGTCTCATAACCATTAAAATAGACACTCTCGAATAACATTTGACACTAAACTCAAATACATGATTGTTAAATTGCAATAACAAATGTGTATTGGTAAATATTCAAATGAAATTAAAAGTGCCTATTATACATAAGTTTGTGTTACTTGCTCAGTATCAACAATCATGTAAAAACTTTAAACAAACTAACTCCACTAATTGATCTCTATAATAAAGTCTTCCATTCCAATAGCTAGACTAGACATCCGTGATTTTCTGAAAAGGGCAAAATGTTGTGTCAACATATTTATATTTTTTATGAGATACAAGTGTTAAAAAAACATAGTAATGCATATGGAAAATTAAATCATCCATGACTAACCTCATTATCTTCCATTATGATAGGGTCACTTGCAATATTTTCAAGATCTCCATCTTCAAATTCTTTGTCACGTAGAGTCAATTTATTGGCAACCTATGTATTTGAAACATATTGAAAACTGGGGTTAAGTGTAAACAAATTAGGCAAACAGAAATTGCAAAAACATAACAAATACATTTTCATTACTAGACTTGGGAGATTGTCCATCAAGGTCAGATGATTTAACAAGTACCTTCTCATTAACAATCCATTAAGTCATCTTATCCGCTTATAGTATTCGTCCTCGACATAACTCCCCTCGACATTACATAAAACACATGATAGAAATATATCACATATCAATCAAAAGGTGATCATCACAATCTAAAATCAGTACCTTTTCTATCAGTTCTTTCCTGCGTAATTAATAAGGCTCTATATTCCCGAACTTTGAAACCTTTGCTGAATAATGCCTAAAAACAAAGTAAGTTAATTAATTAAAAGTTAGAACATGTGTAGATGATGAGTAATTGTTGAAAGTCATATCAAACTTATTCAAACCAACAACCTGCTCTTTACAAGAAGAAGAAATTGAATATTAATTACCTCTGTGATGATGAAAAACTAGTCGCCGGAACAAATCTTAGAAACAAAACGTAAAGCTTGAAATTTTTGCTCTTTAGGGATGAGCAGGATTTGCATCAAATATAATCATCCTCTGGAATGAAATTTGGGGACGGTTTACCCACGTTTCTATTTTGAGGCGGGGAATATCAAATTACGTGGGAAACCAAATAAACTTGGGGATTTGTTCTGAACTAATTGAGGCGTAGGCAACGCGTATCAAACGAACAAACTTTAGTGCTGTTATTTTTTTTACTCTTATTTTCCTTCTTATATAAAAAGATCTGCAAGTATATGTCATATATATTAATTACAATACCAATTAACTATGTTAATATCTAAATTTTGCCACGTTCATTGCTCCAAAAATTTGATGATAATATAATATACTTAACCCAATCATTTAATTTATATGCATATTGTATAATGAAATAATTTCTATACATCTTTGGAATATTTTTGTTGATTTCTTAATTGTTGCTCATTTATTTTGGAATACAAAACAATTACATGCACATGCACACATATAATAAATAAATTATTTACATTGATTTAATTTAGATGACTCGGTTTTTATTATAGTAAAAAATATCTATATTATAAATATAACTACAAAAAATAATTCAAATTCAACAACATTATTATGTATGATTCCAAGTTAATTTTTATATGGGTGATTACAGTTAGTTCACCTCTCTATGGTTGCAAATAATAAAGAAATATAGTGATTAGAAATACATTTATGCATTACAAATTGTGTTCTGGTCCAGTGTATTTTGGTTATGTTCGATTTAGTTGTTCATGATGTATATCATCCATTTGGATGTGATAGTTGTGATTATTGTTCTTAGTATAAATTTATACGTTGCGATTCAGTTTGTAATTTATATTTTTCATTGTGTTTAGATGTTTGAAGAAAAATAAATCATATTCTACATGAAGTGGAGTTGTGGACAGTATAATCCGATGAGAAACACTTGTATATAAAACGATCCTATAGTAAGACAATTGTCTAATTCTTTATGTTTTGTAACAAAATTAGTAAGTAGGCCTATTTTTTAATACATAACAAGTCACGTCTTATCATAATATAGTTTTATCTGTTGTCTGTCTAAATATATTAACATGTATGTGTCTTTAAAATTAAAAAATATATTTTAAAATAAACTTTCTTACATTGTTGTTACTTTGAAAGTGATTTATGGTAGACTCATCTTTCTCTATAAGAATAATATTTTATTTAACTATATGATGTTTAATAAATGTATAATCTAGTAAATCTAAGCCTATGCATCTGACTATTTTTCAATTAGGTCTAGAGTATTTTTCATATTAATTAAGATATAATATTAGTATTTTTAACAACATACTTTTTATTTCGATTCAGTATTTATAGTTCACTTTAGTTCAATTTAGAATATATAAATATGTTGGGGAGAATAACCTTGTTTGTTGGAGTTTATAAGTAGAGCAGTTCATTTCAGTTCAATTCAATTCCGTTCAGTTCAAAAAAAATATAATCTGATTAAATTCAGGTAAATTTAGACATACTGATTCTATTTTCAATGCATTAATTTCACTTCAGTTCAGTTCAATTCATTTAAGTTTAGTTAAGATCGGCAAGAAATAAAATCAGGCAAACAGGCTCCAAGTCCAATAGTTGATTTAGTTGATTTTGTCTTCGACCTAGTTGTAAAGTTCATATCATACTCTCGAACTGGCTTACCGTTTAAATGACGTGTAATATTCTCGATATTATTTACAAACTGTGTATCTTTTCGTGATTTATATCTTTCAAAGTGTTATTAGTTTGGTGAACATAGGTCATGCTATGAATCAAGTGGTGTTGCGATTGTCGCGTGTAGTGATTGATGCACAAAAATCTCCTCTTTGCCAAGCCATTTTGGTGGTTTTTGCAGTTCATAAGTTAATTTCCCCAAGGGTGGTATTAGAGTTTCATTAGATCTAATAGCACATACGATATCAGTTTATTTGGTTGATATGTAATTTAGTTACTATTGTAATAAATTAGATATCAATTCGACTATAATCGCTACTAAATGTTTCCCAGTAAAATGAATGAATTTTCAATAAAAAAACATATAAATGTATATAAACCATGATTTTTTTCTTGAGATAATGAACTATTACAATCTCAAATAGGTGTCACAATTGTTTTAAATAAAATGGTAAATATACCGTCTTAAAGAAGTGTCTCGATCCCTTTAAGACAATTTTTTTAATTGTCTTTAATAAGTGTCTCAATTACTATTATTCGAGACAACCTGTCTTATTTAATATGTCTCAAATAAGAAATTGAGACAATGTGCAAACCGTCTTTTATAGGTGTCTTAACTACTATTATTTGAGACAACCTGTCTCGTTTAATATGTCTCAAATAAAATTTTTGAGACAATGTGCTAACTGTCTCCAATAGGTGTCTTAATAACTATTTTTTGTGACACCCTGTCTCGTTTCAAATGTCTCAAATAAGCAATTGAGACAATGTGTTGTATTCGTCTCAAAAAATATATTTTCAGACGAATATTATAAATTGTCTCAAAATTTCGTCTCTAATACCTACCATTCTTGTAGAGGTCTAGGAAGGTTTCCCAACATGTGACTGTTGTGGAGAACGATTGCATCAAGTAAGTTTTCTACTCAGTTTTTAATGTAAGATGTCAATTTTTAGAATTAAATTGTTCACCTTTTTTCGTATGTTATAGAGTGGACAAGGATTTGAAGATAGCTTCCCACATTCGCTTTGTGGTTAAGCTTGTGTCAAGCTTGACTGATGTGCAGAAGGCTTCTATCCGGTCAATTGGATTTGGTGCCATCTTGAAGTTGTGCACGACCAAGTTTCCGCTTGGATGGTTATGGAAACCAGTCCATAGGATCTGTGAAGTATAGAATTGGGGTCGATGATGTTTTTGATGTGCTTGGACTGCCAATAGGAGGAGTAGACGTGTCGTTAAATAACTTGGCTGGGAAGATTTCTCCTGAAAAATCTACCAGGATAAATGCAATTAGGGAGAAATGGACGAAAAAATGTTGCGTTTGGATATGTGGTGGCACCTTCTCCTACTGATGACATCCTCTGAACTGAAAATTCCAGCTTGTTTACTGCATCTTCAAGTAATTATCTTGCATCCAGATTATCTTCACATTGTATAACAAGATTGTAGAATTGCCCCGTGATCTGATGGCGCCATGGAATCGCATCCTCGAGTTTTTTACCTGCCTCGGTACCTCTATCCGCTTCGAGAAATCTATCCCAAATCTGCTTTTTAACGTTCTTTGTCCAACAACACACAATGTAGCGATCAGGTATCTTCATGATAGACAGCATATGCATTATTTTGATCTTATGGTAACATAGCAATCCTGTTTCTTCGCACATTCTACAAGAGAAAAAAAGCTCAACGGACTTGTCAGCAGCGGCTGTCACCATAACATCACCGAACCTCTTTGCATCACTCTCTAAACTAACTGTATAGCTTCAAATGTAGCCACCATTATTCAGCTGTGCTTCACGAACAGTAGTTGCCATTGCCCATTCAAACTCTTGCTTGAAGTCTTCGTATATCTTCATAGTGTAAACTTCAGTAGCATGTTTCAAAAGCCCCTCTTTTGTAGATGATCTAGGAATGTATCGAAGACATCTACTTTCTTCGTTCTGTTCTGTTTTCCTCCATTTCCTTATCATTCTCTCAAATAACTTCTCAAACTGAGTCAAAGATGTTGTCTTCGATGCACTTAACTTCAGAGCACTGTTTGAGCTCTCAGATCTTTGTGTGGCAAGTGTTCCAGCAGAGAAGAAGTCCTTGCTAAAAGCTGGACTCCACTTCTCACGCAAACTATACAACCTCTGGAACCACGGGTCGCCTTGCAAGTTAAACTCCCCTATCATGCTATTCCAATTGTCTTCAAACTCATCTTCAAATAAACACATGAATATGCGTTCTTGGAACGTTGATTTGAAAGGCCCATCTTTCTTCAGTTCTCCGAAATGACTAACAGCCTTTTGCATTAAATGCCACAAACATAATCTATGCCTCGTCTCTGGAAAAACCTGTTGACAGAATTATATGACAAGACAAGACAGTTACAAAATTATTTGCTTTACAGTAAATTAAATGTCACTTTTTCATACTAAATAGTCACATTTTCGTACTATATCCTTTTAGAATAAATAGTCACATTTTTCATGCACAGCCCTTGCTTACATTAAAAACTACCTTTTTCATATTTAAAACTAACATTTTCATACTACATCCCTTTTAGAATAAAACCTCATATTTTCATACTCAAAACTACCCCTTGCTTTACATTATAAACTCACATTTTCATACTACAACATTTTTAGAATAAAAACTCACATTTTCATGCATAAACCCTTGCTTACAGTAAAAACTACCTTTTCATACTAAAAACTAACATTTTCATACTACAACCTTTTTAGAATAAAAACTTTCATAGACTAACCCTTGCTTTACAGTAAAATGTCACTTTTTCATACTAAAAACTAACTTTTCCAAACTACAGGCTTTACAGTAAACAAATACATTACCTTCTTTATTACATTTGCCATTGCTTGATCCTGATCCGTAAATATGGTAATTGGTGCTTTTCCCCCCATGCTTTTTTTGAATGTTTTCAGCAACCACTCAAATGTTTCGGTCTTCTCATCCGAAATGAAAGCGCAAGCAACATGCTATTATGCCCATGGTTATTCATCCCTACGAACATTGCGCATACGAGGTTGTACCTGTTAAAAACGAAGCATTACTCACTTTTTAGCATACTACAACCTTTTCAGCATAAAAACTCACATTTTCATACTACAGCCTTTTTAGCATAAAAACTCACATTTTCATGGACTAACCCTTGCTTTACAAGAAAATGTCACTGTTTCATACTAAAAACTAACAATTTAATACTACTGCCTTTTTTAAATAAAAACAAATGTTAAAATAGTATAATTCAAGGACTAGGCAAATTAAAATTGTACCTGTTTGTAGTGAAAGTAGTGTAAAGAATGACACAGTCTCCGTAGATACTGTAGTCTTCCTTCATCATGGAATCCCTCCAAATAAAAGCTAATAACCTATTGTCATTTTACAGTAAAATGTCACTTTTTCATACTAAAAACTCACATTTTCATGCTACAACCTTACAGTAAAAACTACCTTTTTCATACTAAAATATAACATTTACATACTACAACCTTTTCAAACAATAACCCTTGTTTTACAGTAAAATATCACTGTTTCATACTGAAAACTCATAATTTCATACTACAGTCTTTTTAGAATAAAAACCCACCTATTCATGCACTAATCCTTGCTTTACAGTAAAAAAGTATCTTTTTAATACTAAAAACAAATATTTTCATACTCTCCAGCCTTTTTAGAATGAAAACTCACCTGTTATCATCATCATCTCTCAATGCTCTGTAAAAGAATCCTTCATGTTTCTTGTTTTTTTCTTCAAGTGTGGCTATAACTGTCTTTGCGTCTCCTCCTTCAATTTCTTTCATTCTCAACCTACCGACAAAGTTGATTTGATCTCTTAGCTCATGACCAACTGCCTCATCTCCTCCTGATAAATACGTGAGGTATTTGTAGCCATCTGTTACCTTCAAGCCAGCTTCTTCCATTCCAATTATCACCTTGGAACAGTTAAAAACTAAACAGTTAAAACCAAGGACTTTATATGTATAGAAACTAGAAATTTAATGTTAACATTATAATTTTCTTACCTTTGCTATTACTGGAGTGATTCGCCTTTCGCTCCTCACAAACTGCATCCAAGTTGGCCTATTTAAGACGTGGTTATGTTTCAGAAGGTGATGCTTGACTATGAAAATCCCATCTACAAGCTTGATACATATCGAAGCCTTGCACTCTGTCTTGGTAATGGGAAATATTTTTTTCTTTCTCTTTCTTTTGTTAGAAGTTGAACACCCAGCATCATCGCATACAGGAATTGGTGTAGGCGGTGTGACTGTGACCGTGTCAGGCTTCACTGCGCAAGAACATGTGAAATATTGTTCATATAGAACACCATCATTGTTTCTCCGACTCGTTGATCTTCTAAAACAAAATCCAATTGCCCTTGCACGCAGCTTGTAAAGTGCTTGTAGCTCTTCAATGGTCCTAGCTCTGAGATCTGAGAAATCCTCCCTCACATCAACGTCCTCCAAATCCGGCAGATCATACTTAACTGCAAATAAATTCAAATGGATTAAATAGATTTACAGTAAAACCCCTTGTTTTCAAAATAAAAACTCACTTTTCAAGTGCAGACCAACCATCTGTATTTTAACATAAAAAAGGACATTCAGAGTTAAAACATGCGTTTTCAATATAAAAGCATACTTTTTCATATAACGACCCAATTCCAACTAAAAACTAAGCTTTTCAAAATAAAACCAAACTTTTTCAGACTGAACAACTTGTTTATTCATCCAGATTCACTCAGCAAGCATAACGAATTCAAACAACCAAAGCATTGATTCTAACTTGTATCCGAAACCGCATCAGTTGCATTTGGATCTGAAACCAAAGCCATTGAACCTGGATTTTCTTCTACTTTGTCGAGTGGAACCTTGATGAGAAAATAACGAAAGCTAATCACAATCGGAAAGCTAACGAAATCTAATCATAATCGGAAAGCTAAAGAAAGCTAATCATATTTGGAAAGCTAACGAAAGCTAAAAATAAGCTTCAATTCAGTGATCAGCCGTTTTAATCCGTTTTAACGTAGCTTGTCTTTTATCTCCATCACGCTGCTTCCACAAAATATCCGATGAAATCCTCCACGCAATGTAGCCGATCGAATTTGATGATCAAATCTGTCTATTTTGAAGCATTCGTTTCTCGACTGGAAGTGGGGTTTTTCTCTGGGAATTTCAATTGGAAAATTTGGGGGTTTTGGCCTATATATAGACCGGGTTATAAACTTGGGTCGGGTCAACCCGCGAAAATTGCCCCAATTTTCCAATATTTACTATATGGTCCCTAGTCTATATATATGTACAATATAGACGGTCACCTAGGAGACCACCTCCAAAATTGAAATCTATTAGGAATTAGGTTTCTATAAAGAAAGCTAAAAATTTGCCCAAGAAAATAGGAGAAAAAATAGGGTACCAAAAAAAAAGTGAGAATAATTTTTTAGTATTAATATAGGGATAGATTATTTTTCTACAAGTTATGGAACCGATCTTCCGCCAAAAAAGTTTTCTCCCTCCAAAATCTCCCGCTTTTAAACATAGTAAATGAGGTTTCAACCTGTTTGCGCGAGTCTCTCCCAAGGAATATGGTATATTTTGCAAGACTCTCTGAAAATTTATCAAAATTTTCATTCGTCGGTTATTAATCGTCTTTTAATCAATTAAATTTTTTATTCTTGTTATCACATTGGGAATGGTACTACAGATTTTTAGTTCGAAGATGCTATCAAGGACTTTCTATTTTAGATTCTTCTATGTATGCATACATCAATTTATGTTAATTTTGTTGGTAGAGAAAGATAAGAGACGTGGTTTCTTATTTGTTTTGCAGTACAATGTAATATCATCCAAAACATAGATCAAAATACAACATAAAGTTTTCTAGTTGTTAAGTTTGATGCAGTTTTAAAATGATCGATAAAATGCCCGATGAAAAGTTACTTCATGTTTTTTATCAATTCGAGTATTAGCTATGAGTTGAAAAACTGTATTACATATTTTATATTTTCTTTAATGCATATTTGTTGGTGATCACTTAGTTTTAATTAGAAATATCTTAGATTTGTTGGTGACGTCTTGACCTGTTTTGAGATGCAATATTTATTTATTTTTATGTTGATTTGCTTATGGTGTTGCTCCTTTGGTTTGGACATCTATTCTGTTGTTGCACTTCTTTTTGTTGATTTTCTTATGGTTTGAATGATGTTATGTACTTGTCTAGCTGTTAATCATTCTTTTCTAACATTCAATTTTGATGCTTGATTTTATCTTGGTCTGTTGTTCTTTCTTCTGTTGAAATTTAGGTTTTGTAGGGCGTTCGGAATTCAGGTTTTGCATCTAGTCTTTTGTTTTTAATCACAATTCGGTACCTTAAAAATATGATTTTGTGTCAATTAAAAAATAAATAAGAAAAATGTAATTTGGATAATCCGTAAAAGAAAATAAGAAAAATGTAATGAGTGGATTTTGCCGAGTAAGGAAAATCTTGGTAAAAACAACTAATTTTCCTCTAATTTTCCTCTAAATGATGAAAAGTGCCATGCCAATATCACACCACTTGTAAATCATCCTTGACAAAATCAATTGTTCATCAAAATATTACTGAAGAAAATACATTGGTAATATATACGATTACCGATAACTTACTCTTCTTTTACCCTTACAGCTAAATTCCCGCCATTTAATTTTCACTTTTATCATTTGATGATAATAGAAGAACACAAATTATATCATACACCTGGGGTATGTATCCCCAGGTGCATTCTGAAATTTAAATATGTGCATTTTTATGTGTATAATTGTGCATTGTAAATTTTTTTACTTATAGTTTCTATAATTAGTATATGTGAATTGTTATCCATGGAATGCACAATTATTAAAGTAAAACACACACATTAAAGGTGAGTGTATGTGGGTGTACATACACCCGTGATATAGTATAAGAACTGATAGAAGACAGACCAATAAAAATTTATTCCGTCAAATGGATTTTTTCTAACCGCCGCTTTCCACTATGTAATTATTTATCTTCTTCCCATTTGCATATAACAAACTCTTTGTTTACTGCACTTGTCTTCTTCTCATTTGCATATAACAAACTCTTTGTTTACTGCACAATCTACCGGACTGATCGAGTGCATTACTGATTGATCAAAGATTTAATACAACTCCATAAGGTGTATAATTGGTTGAATAAAGATGTAATAAGATTAAGGACTGATCGAGTGCATTACTGATTGATTAAAGATTTAATACAACTCCATAAGGTGTATAATTGGTTGAATAAAGATGTAATAAGATTAACAAAAACATGTAAATGGGAAGGATCGAGTGAATGGACGACTGATTGAATAAAGATTTAATACAATTTCATAAGGTGCATATATAATTGGTTGAATAAAGATGTAATAAGATCAACAAAACCGCATAGATTAGATGGAAAACCAAATAATTTGAAACTAGGGTTGGAAAACACTCCAACTATTTTTATAGATTACATGATTTTCATATGTTGAATACAATTTGAAACTAGATAGAACACTCCAAATTGTATTCAACAATTTACATGATTACATGATTTTCTGTAGACTACATGATTTTCGAATTAATAAATTGCAATAACAATATACGACTCTGTTGATTCCCCAATCCGCGTTGTTTACGACTTCTTGCTTAACACTCTGTTGTTTTACGGATTCACGTCGAGAGTAACCGCCTGTAACCGCCTCTTGCTTCAGTTCACCTTTTCCCTTTCTTTGTTTTTCTTTCTTCTCTTCCTCATTTGTTTCCCTTTCTTCTCTTCCATGATAACCCCTTCCTCTCTCCACAACATAAACACCTTGGTACATCACTATTTCATTAATTTGCTTAATCAACCAACGAAGCAGATCTTATCAGCATGTTGTGGAACTCTCTTATTCGATTTATGATGATAATAATTAGATTTATAAAAGTAATTATTATAGAAACACTAACAAGTGAATAGTTATCTCTATATTTTTAATTCTTTACCTTCACATTCTTCATCTTCAATTCTACCTACACTTCTTCTTCACAGTATAAACCAAAAAATTATTGAAAAACTTTAATGAGGAGAACTCTCCCTATTTAAAATATAAATTAATTTTAGTTTATATCTAATTATATAAATAATTAAAATTTTCTAGAATATCATTTCCGTTCTTATTTAATTATATTGTAATTCGAATAACCAACTAATCTTCAAATTATAGATGAAGGATGAAAATGAAAGGAATTCGAGTCATATATGTTTGAAACCAATTATCATACCAATTAGTATGAAAATCCCTACCATTTGAATACAGAATTAACCACGCGGTCATGTCACGATGAAAAACTATCTAAAATATAATGGTAAAAATATTTTTTTGATGGAGATACAAGTCTCGGAAAGGGATTAGAGGCGGGTGGCGCTCAACTTTTTTTCCTCGCTAAAATGAGCAGTTGAAAAATACCAGCCCATTCTGCAATCTTATGAAAAAAAAAGAGAAATGATTCCAGGAAAAACTGTTCCACTCTTGGTGAATTAACGCTCCCTCCCTTTTCTGCCATTTGCTTCACAAAAAAACATATTGCAAACACGATTCAGTAAGCATTATACGTAATTTCCAGTTTCTCAGTTTGTCCGCCCAAACCAACTGCAATGCGGTTATTTCTTTGAGTATAACCACTGGGATATTGAATGTGCATGTATTGCGTGGCTATATTTCTCCTCTCAATCACAATCAGATTTGGCCACTGTGAGCATGAGTCCATTCCCATTTTCTATACATGTCGTTTTTGCATATTTTGATGAAGTCAGATAAAGAAACATACTCGGCCTTTTCCCGTGTTTAAATTCTGGTTCTGTCTGACTGCCCTTTGCCCATCGGTCTCTAGGCTTTTTTGTGAATCTGTTCTTACGTAGCCTTGGAATTTAAGTCTTAAACTCCAATTTAACAAGAGAATAGTGGTGATTTAGTTTGGATTTAACTATTGATATCAACTGGACATGCTAGAAAATCAGGGCTATTTTACTATGTCTCGCTAACGGTGGAACTTAAGGAGTTACAATCTTACTACTATTCTTTAAAGCAATTGTATGAGCTTCTGAGAATCCATTATCCAAATTCAGTTACTAATACGGTACGTATCGTGGAATATGATTTGTTGAATGCAGTCTTTGATATGGTTTGTCATAGACTCATAGGTATTATATGCACAATTTCATGTCTGGTTTTTGGTATCGAAGCCTAGTTTTAGACATTTAATATAAGGTTCATCGACAGCTCATTTTACGTCATTGCCTTTGAATAGTTGGATGATAGAAAAGCGAGGCTGCTGCTAAAGGATTTGCTGGATAGAGAAGCTGAAAATGTTTTTGGCATTCATTCTAAGGTCTGCAACCTTTTTAGAAAGTGCTCTTTGATGAAAGCATAAACATTGATTTTTGCACTTGACATTTAACCACATTCATAGTCTTTTTTGTGATGAATGGCTATTTTCTTATATTTTGTGAAAGAACTAAGGCTGCGTTTGGCATACTTGGTTTTTGCAAATCTGGGATTTTGGGAGTCCTGATTTGCAAAAACGCGTTTGGTTCATTTTTATTTTGCAAATCCGACTTTCACCCCACAAGTTCTGGTTTTTGTATAGTTCAGTCCAGATTTTGCTATCCAAAATCAGAAGCAAAACCAGACTTCCCCAACTCCCTCGTCCCCAACTGTGTCGTCCCTGTCGCTAAACTCTCTCCTCCCTCGACGCGTTCTCCCACTCGTCGGCCCCCAGTTCGCCGTCCCGGTGCCGACGAGTACCTGCTCACCATACCGGCGCCGCCGCTGCAGTCGTCGCCCGCCTCCTGCTGTCGGTGATCTGTCCAACCCCGCCACCAGACGCTCCCGTCGCCGGAGATCCGTACCGGCCCGCCACCAGACGCTCCCGTCGCCGGAGATCCGTACCGGCCCGCCACCAGACCGTCCCGCCGCCGGGGATCCATACCGTCCCGCTACTTTAGGTTCATACTTTTCTTTTTTCCGTCATTTTCTTACTGTTAGGCCTATCGTTTTATCTCGCTTATCTCCCCTTCACTACATACACCTACTTCGATCTCCTGCATAAAAATTCACCAAAGCATTCTACATTCATAATCACATTCATGAATATACTAGAAAAAGCAATGAAAAATGTACAGTATGTATTTAACCAAAAGTACAAATCAAGCAAGATGCAGGTATAAAGCTTCCAAATTTCCCTAGCAGTTGTTATGTATTGTTGAGCTATTACCTATATGCACCAAACAACCCAAACTCTCTCCCACAAAATCATGATAAGTGCTCCCAGAAAATCCACCACCCAATCATGATTCTCAAATTCATAAACCAACGAGCCAAATCAACGTAAAAATCCAAACTTTACAGCAAATCAAGCAAACAAAATCCAAGAAGCCGGCAGCTTCGCAACCACAAACACACACCAGCTCACAGACAATTTAAATTGCTGGTTCTCAGACATATTCCAAGAAAATAGCTACAACAACCAACAATCAAAACAAAAGGGAAATTGAAACAGCTAAATCCAAACAAATTAAAGAGCAGAAACACTCACTTGGGATTGGTTCTGAATTGGGATTCTCCCAAAATCCAAGGCAATGGCAATTGGCTACGGTGTTCGCCTCGGAGTGAGTGCGTGAGTGCGTGTTTTTTTCCTGGCAATGGGGAAGGGATCAGAGATGTATAGGGGAGAGAGAGGGAGAGGGAATTTAGTGTAGGCTAAAAATTCAGATTAGACTAAAAGGAATTTAGTTTAGGAATTAAATCAAACACATTAAATGCATGAACTTTGATCTCATACACAACATACAAAATTAAACAAAAGGAATTACTGAAGAAGCAGCAGCAACAACAAAATGATGGGTTTCCAAGGGCAAAATCAGTGAGTAGAAGCTAAAAACATTAGTAGGGAATGATGTCCATTTTAAGTTAGAAAATGGTTTGCTTTGGGCAAATAGGTAATACTACTACTCTCCCAGAGAATGGAGATGATTACTTAAACAATATTAAGGAATCTGTCAGGAGGCCACAAAAGGCAGAGACCCAAACCAAAACTAATGATCTAAACCACATCATCTTTTCCAAATGCCAAACAAGACCTTTAAATCCCTATCAATCACACATTAAACAACTACTCCAGTTTGTGTTGTGTGCTCCTAAGTTGACAAACAACCATAACCGAAACCCCGATGAAGACTCTGTTCAAGCCAAGCAAAGAAATCCCTCTTATAACCGACACAAAATGGAACCAGCCCTAAGTAACGAGAATAACCTAGTATAGCCGAGTTTCATCACAAAACACCAATGTTTTGTAATGTTTTATAGAGATTCTACGGTATATCCAGGTGAAGTGCATAGCATATGAATAAGACCTTAAAGAAAAACATTAAAACAGGCAGATTCGACAGGCAAAACCGTCAATCAAAGCAGGAGAGTATGAGAAAAAGAAAGAAAGAAGTGCAATGAAATTGTGGACTTTGATTGCGCCATAATGAATCAATCACCAATCCACCATATACTAACAGTAAGAAAATGACGGAAAAAAGAAAAGTATGAACCTAAAGTACCGGGACGGTAAGGATCCCCGGCGGCGGGACGGTCTGGTGGCGGGCCGGTACGGATCTCCGGCGACGGGAGCGTCTGGTGGCGGGGTTGGACAGATCACCGACAGCGGGAGGCGGGCGACGACTGCAGCGGCGCCGGTATGGTGAGCAGGTACTCGTCGGCACCGGGACGGCGAACTGGGGGCCCGACGAGTGGGAGAACGCGTCGAGGGAGGAGAGAGTTTAGCGACAGGGACACAGTTGGGGACGAGGGAGTTGGGGAAGTCTGGTTTTGCTTCTGATTTTGGATAGCAAAATCTGGACTGAACTATACAAAAACCAGAACTTGTGGGGTGAAAGTCGGATTTGCAAAATAAAAATGAACCAAACGCGTTTTTGCAAATCAGGACTCTCAAAATCCCAGATTTGCAAAAACCAAGTATGCCAAACGCAGCCTTAAGATCTTTATAACAACTGGAAATGTCTTGTGTTTTTCTGAGTACAGCTGCTAGGAAAAAGGAGCACAAAGCTAATGACAAGATATCAATAGACACGAAATCATCCCATTTGCCATCTACATTCATTACAAGGTCTCCAATCCCTCCATCAAACCAAGGAATCAAATATGTTGAAGACATGGAAATTTCTCAAACGGAAGAAGATACCATGGAAAAATTCAAAGCGATGAAAGTTGCAGAGCTAAAAGTACTGGCCAAATCAAAAGGAATCAAAGGCTACTCAAAATTGAAAAAGGGTGAGTTAGTAAAATTGCTTCTCGCGTACTAATGTGTGCGCGCGCGTTTTGTATCATTAACACAAAATTCTTGAAACTCATGAAAGCACAATATGTAAAAATGTAGACATTTTTAATAGTGCCATTCACATTTAAACATGCGCACAAATATATAACAATGGGCACAAATGTCGACATTTACATATTGTGCTTTCTGATACGAAAATGTTTAAAGTCTGATAAGAAAATGCGCACAAATTGAAAGAAGCAATCAAGTAAACAGAAGATAACTCATATAGCATTAATGTATATAATTACTGTTCAACTAAACGTTGCCGCCATCCTTCTTGCTGCATGAGTTTTCAATGCACCCAAATAAACAGTTGGGGTCTGAAGATGCTGCACAATTGGTTTCACAAGGCACCCGATAAGGATTGTCAGAAGTAAAACAATCTGCTGTGGGCTGACAATCAGCACTGTTGACAGATACCACTGCTGCAGCAAAGAGAAGCACCTATTCAATCATCACCCTGATAGCAGACCTAATCATCTCCTGGTTCATACCCATTTTTTCAAGGATATGTTAGAAGAGACTAATGAAATGGTGTGGTATATGTAGCCTAATTTAGTTGACCTTCAAATTACCAAGCAGTGGAGTATTGTATCCCATCAATGATTAATCACATGTCCTGCTAATCAATCACAAAACCCTTTACTTTCAGAAAAACAAAGCAAGCAGGAGAAGTAGTGCAGAAGTACATGAGATTTAAACAGCTAAGAGATCATTAAAACAACTACAATTCACTTATTGAAGACACCATGAAAAATATTATTTCCACCAGTAGTGCAAGGAGGTGGCTTTTCCAGCACCATCCATTCAAAAGGCATGTTCTTCAAAAATAAAATAATAAATCATAGCTAGGAGGGACCTAAACCCATTTCAAACTTCAATTTTTCAACACTTTTTCCAGATTATAATGCAACACACTTATACCTGGTACTGGTAGTAATCCTTTATCAGCCCCCAAGCAGGAAGTGTCTTCGTCATCTTTGGTTTTTGGTATGGTTCGCATGATGGCCGATGGCCAACAGAACCTTCAAAAGATTAAACCCTATTAGTACTATTTCTTAACACAGTAGACATTACTAATTCTTTACTCTAGCCATAGATAGTAGCAGCACAGTCTACCTCATGTACTTTAAAAGGCGCAAATGGCTAATATGAGCAGAGACATTCCTAGCAATTCCTATTTTCTTGTCAGCCACAAAGAGGTAATTCTCTTCAACAAGGTGCTTTTCTTTTCAGCAATTCATATATTCCTAGCAATTCCTGATATGGCTAATATGAGCACAATCTTGAGCTTGCACGGGTACCACTGCTGCAGTAAAGAAAAACACCAGTAGTACAAACAGCACCCCAATAACAGCATTAACCGTATTAAACCTCATCTTCTGGTTCATGGACATTTTTTGAAGGATGTATATGTTTCAGATTTATGAAATGGCAGTGAGTATATGTGACCTAATTTAGTTGGCTTTGTATCCCATCAATGATCATCGGGATAATCCTCTACAGATAAATACATGCTACATCCAGATATAACACACACGGGGATACTCCTTAATCCTAGTTTAGAGTTGTTTAAAGTCCATCCCATTTAATAAGTACTCAAATATCGATTCATGCAATATGATTTGTCCTCCACAAACAACTATTCTCCTATCACAAATAAGCTGTTCATATTGCGACCTTGTATGTGTGTATATTAATGTAAATGTCACCAACACCAACAATCAAAAACGATGCACACAATTACGACATTGAGAGCAATGCTGCCACTTTTTAATCGACCAACTTTAACAAAGAATATCCTCTATTCATTAAACATATTAAATAGATTCTAGTATTGCATATAATGCAAATAGAAACTAATTAAGATACTGTAGCTTAATGTGTTGCAAAATCTCCTTCCGTTGAATCATACACCCAGACCCCAGCACAAATTTACATCAAGCATAATCAGACAAGTAATGTACAACTGAAAACACTCAAAGCTGACTGCCATTGAATAAAGAATGATCTAGTAACCCAGCTCCCATATAAAGACATATATCAATCTAATCCATTTTAAAACAGTCTATGGAAAAGGAGATTTGGCTAATCAAGTTATGCATGATAGATAAACAGCATAACAATAGAGTGGTGAACCTTAAAAATAACAAGAGTTCAATCTTGGATTTAATATTATTACTACTCTTAATCGAGGGACCAATTGGTAAAGTTTCCAAATGGGCTGGGCAACCAGATTTGGGTCTCCCACAACATTAACCCAATCCAGTAACTAGGGTTCATCTTCCCCGCCGCCATTTCACAGATTCAGAGATAATCAGACATCTGCAGAATTTGATGTCCTCTGCGCAATTCTTATCAACAGACAATAAACTGTTGCATTGGCCCCAAGGGGTGTCCCAAAGTTTGACGTTTGCTTTGATTTACAAGCCGATGGCATTCTCAAATTGTTTGCCAGGGACAGAAAAACTGTTAAAGAAAATTAAGAAGCTATAAAGGAAGCTGAAAGTACAAGGCTGATGATGATGAAGTAAAGCATTGTTTTGCCATATGATCTGATGTTGGCTAGCTATTGAATTCGAGTAAACGATTATCTTGCTCATTTATCCTTGTCTGAAAACACAAGTGATCCGACATAGAAGAATATGATTCATATTAAATATTCAAACTAATACAAGCAATAGAGTACAGGCAAATGTTTCAAAATGCTGCCACCCATCATCCATAGTTACTGATAAAACAAGAAACCTGCAATATATCAAGACTGTGAATGCTCAGAGTTTACCTTAAGGTCCTTCTAGAACTCTAAACTCAAAACAGTACCACACACTCTTTTAACTCCTTATACTACATTAACCATATGAAATACTCAACTCAAAAGATTGCCAGAAATGCACAATCAAATCTTAACTCCGAAAATTTGCCAGAAATACACAATAAGGTCACAGATAGAAAACACAAAAGCTGTCTAGAACATAAAGGAATCATAATCTGAAGTAGTTGAAATCTTACAGAGGGTGAAGTGACTCAGCGAGCTGAATTGAGGCATGCCAGAGGTACAGTGGAAGCCTTCGAACAAAGTCAGCAGGAAAGTCACACATCTTGGCAAAACTCCCGTCTTTAAGATTAAACCGTATCACTCAGCACAAGGAATGAATTTTCACCATCATCCTTCTCAACAATACTCAGTATACCGAAAGAGTAGTATAAGTAATGCAATGGATGAAGGAGCTCATCGACAGCCTCAAACAATCTGAATACTGGACCGAGATCAACAAGAAACTTCACAAACCAACCCGAATACTCTCTATCCAACTCGTAGACATTAAACTGTGCTGTAAGGTTAATGTTTGCTTGAACTAGGTACAAGCGATCATAAGACTCACCATAGTATTCTATCCTCCTATCCAATTCTTCCCCCTCGTCAATCTCAATGTCTTCCATGACCTCAGGCTCAGGTGGCATCGGGTTCATCAAAATTGAAATACAAGCTATCATACCCCTTGACAATCCAGTTAATAGCACCATTCCAGTACACCTTATATGTTTTTGAAAGATCAACATATGTATGAAAATGATCAACTAGTTGCCTCATAAGGCCGGTCTTAGACGAGTAAACTGCAAACTCGTAGTGATATTCAGAATCAATGCCCATATAACCACAGAGAAGCTTGAAGTGAGGGGAAAAACTAGGATCAAAAGACAAATGCACAATATAAGGTTTCCTGGCCTTACCAGACTCGAGAACCCGAGTAACTGGAATTATGAACTACGGCACAGTAGCAAACCATTACAGTGCTGGACAAGGTCCAATCCCCTCTCATCATTCACAAAATCGGCTCTAGGGGAACAAAATCAAATTTAGGGTTATGCGCATAAATGCTTCGCAAGAGTAGGCCACGGACGTGTTTGCAGCTTCGCTTGCTCAGAAGAACACAAAAATGGGGACTTGAAATCAAAGAAAACCATGGTTTCGACACAGATTTTAAGCGGAGTAGGGATTTTACCGGCAGGCGGACGAGGATTTCAGTGAGAATGTCATCATTTGCAGTAAGAGTATCTTCTTCTTCCCTGCGACCCTGCTTGCTGAGCGACATCATCAGTTCCTGGTCGGCACTCGGCACCTGGACCAGACCTTTGTTGACCAGTTCCAAATGAAAACGATTTTTAGTTTATATCGCAGCAATGTTACTATTCAGTCACAAGCCATGAAAATATTAAAAACTAAACTATTTAAGTGCAATTTACAATTATTACAATTAATATTGATTAAATGTATTTAGGCAGTCTCTTCATCTTATCAATTAAAGTTTTATTCAGCCCATCTCGATTTAATTAAATATAACAGATGTGATGACGCTTATATTTTTCAATTCAGTTCGATTAAGATTCCAAAAAAATAAAGTAATTTTATCAGCGTCCCGATATAAATCTGGTTACCTGTACATCACAATTCTTGACCTCTATGATTTTGAGTGTAGGTTCTAAACACCAACAAATCAACTAATTCCTTTTTATGCTATTACTGGTGTTGATGCAGCAGGATCGAATATTGTGTAACTATTTCATTTCATCTATTGAGAACTCTATTTGCAATATTTGTGATATAAAATACTTCAAATGTTTTTTAGATTTAAATAATACTCCTACATTTTTAAAAAACCTGATTTGAACTGAATTAAGTTTAAATTCATGTATTAATTAATATCATTAGCATAATTAAATTATTTAAATTTACTAAAATTATATTTTATTTGATTAAACCGAAATGAACTGAATGAATAATGAGAAATGCTAGATTTTATTATTTCTCATAATGGAGGGACCAATTGGTAACGTTTTCTTATGTGTTAGAAAAACATATTTGGAGGGAATAATATATTTGACCAAAAGTCTTGCACACCTTCATAAATGGTACAAAGCCCCCTTTCTCACGCTCAAAATTAACACCGCCGACTGTCCCCGCCGACCACCGTCTTCCACCGCTACCGCCACAGCCTCCCAATTCACGGTGTCAAGCCCTTTGAACTGGTGCTCAATCGTATTCAAACGTGTATGTGTTCTTATCCGTCTCCAGTTAAATTTTGTTCCATCTAATGTCTTATTATGTTGCAATTTAGTGAAAGAGTTGAGCTTGAATAAATTAATGATGGAGTTAAGCTTCCCTTTTGCTTCAAACACAACAACTGATATATGAACACAGCTTCAATTAGTGTAATCTCATTTAAAGGCTTCAATTCAAGGGTACATTTTGATGTTCTGTATATAGCTAATGTAATCCTGCAGCATAATTCAACAACACAGCTTAGATCAGTCTTTAGCTGTTCTGCTTATCTGGAATTATTACAATGACAGGAAAGGTAAGGGGTGCTGCCATAGGAATCGACCTGGGAACGATGTACTCATAGCCACGCCTTATTTTATTCAAAATGATCGTCTCATTGGTGATGCTGCTCATGACCAAGTCGCTTTCAATCCTGGTAATAACACTCTTACTCGCCTACTTTATGTGGCGCCTCTCTCCATATTTGTCAAGAGTATTTAAACATCATCCTTACTATGGATGATTTTATTTGTACCATCATAATAAATCCAGCGCTGTAATGAGCATTTATGGTTAGAACTAAGTCAAATTTAGCCAAATGAATAGGCTTCATGTGCTAGGCCAAGCTAGTGTAGCTTATGATGAGAAAAGAAGTATATAATTTATTTTATCTCCTTATGTGATATTAATAAAAAAGACTCCCTTTTTAAAATTCATTTCAGATGCTAAGAGATTGTTTGGGAGGAAGTTTAGTGATGAAACAGTCCTTTATATAGAAGTCAAGTCCATTGCTGGTGATACTCACCTTGTCAAGGACTCCAAGAGGAAGCAGAACAAAGACCTTAGTGAAAATCCTAAAGCAATTAAGCTTGTGAGAGAGGTAAAAATCTGCTTACTTTTTTGCTACTGAGACAAGAATTGATATTGATTCTCTTTTTGAGGGGTTGACTTCTCTGCAATTCTTACCCGGTCCAAGTTAACAAGGATCTGTTTGAGAAATACATTGAGGCACAGAGCTGTTTGATTGATGCCCTGATGAACAAGGGTGATATTGATGAGGCTCCTCCAGGATTAGAAAAGTTCAACAATTGTTGGAGAAATTGTTCGACAGCAAGAAGCTTCATGCAAGCATCAAGCTCTTTTAGTCGCAAAGACAATGTGGAAGCTTGTCGAAGTTAGAATTCTTCATGTGCATATATGTTAGTATATTACAATTCTGATTTTATACACATGCTATAGATCTTGCTGATGTTTTTGATAATGAAGAGAAGGAAAATGAATCAATGGTGAACTTTGAGAACTAAACTGCAACTGAAAGATTGATGGCAGTAAACCAAAATGAATTGATGGCAAAAAAATGCACTAAAAAAAGTGTGATCTTTACAGAAGGATTCCTGGACAAAATATTGAAACTAATACAAGCAAATCAATATTTGCAGCATTCTGAATGTTCTTGCTTTCATCTGCTGTTCTTGGGGCAGCTTTTTAGCCACGTGAATTCTTCTTGCTCAGGAACATGATTCTTCTTCTTCTTGGATTCCAAAAGTTTCCTCATCTTTTCGATCCTCAATTTTCTGGCATTGTCCTCTTCTTGAAGCTTTTTCTTCAGACGCTCATCATCTTCTTTCGATGATTCCCGGAGCCTTTTCCCGAGCACCGACTTCTTGTTTTCTTGGAATTTATTCAACGGCGCCTTGAAGAATGATGACGCCGGAATCCGAGATTTGTTCTTTGGTGCCGGTTGAGTTCTGGGGAGCAGGCGAGCGGAATCCTTGGTGTTAAGGAAGACAGTCCGTTTCTGGGTCAGCGATTTCTCAAAATGCTCTTTCATTTCCAAATTTAGGGAAGCCATTTTTTTGATTGAATGAGAGGAGTGGGAGTTGCAGGTGAGGAGAGAAAAGGAGTAGTGAGTGGTGGAAATGGAATGACACAAGGGGTCTATTTATAGAAATTCCCAATCCACCGATCTCAACTCGGAATCCGAAAACGAAGTGGAATGGTTTTTTTCCATTGACTTTTCAACTACCCGATTCTAAGGAGGAATGGCATTAACCTATCATTGGGAAAATCAGGTTGGGCTCTAGAGACGGGTCAGCTAAACTTGTTTGGGCCTACTAAAAACTGGGTTGGGCCTACTGGATACAAATTTGAAATTGTGAACCGGGTAAAAGTAAATCACCGGAAATAATTGATTTCATCACTGATCACGTAATTTCTGAATGGGTTAAATGCTGGGGTACCCTCCAGTTTATGCTTAAGTGCTCGTGTACCTTCAAGATTTTCAGAAGTGCTCTGCTACCCCTGAAATTAGAAAGAATTATTTACTGGTACCCCTACCGGAATTGGCCAACATTGACTTGAAATTTCTGGCCATATAATAGTTTAAAAGACAAAAAGATCCTTATTTTCTTGGCACCCTCAAACCACCAAACTCTCCGTCACCGCTCTGCTCATTAACTACCGCCACGAAACTCTCTATCAACCTACCAAACTCCCTCAGTCCTCAGACCCTCACCGCCATCAACATTAACAACCCACATCACCACCTTTGCCCCATATATACTCTAAACACAACAAAAATCAATCCTCAAAAATTGACGAAAAACTTGTTTAAGTTAAATCGAATACACCGAAATTCAACAATCTACGAGCTGGATGTGAGAATTGATTATTTATGCAGCCCTATATTATTACCATTGTATTCGGTGAGTTAAATGAGGGTTGGCATTACCCGACCCGCTCACAAGGCCCGCAAAATTCGCCGGGTGGTACGGAGCCTTGGCGTAATCGTCCACTAGGAAGTGTTGGTCGGAGAAGAACAACATTCTCCGACCGCCGTGGCGGGAGCAATGCCAGCAAATTTTCATCCCAGAAATTCATCGTGCCATACCCAACCATGGAATCTTCTCGACCTCTTCAAGATGAGAGGAATAGCAACCTAAATTATAGCAAATTAATCGATGATGGGTTCCCAGGACGATGTAGATTGAGATTTGGTTGGGAAATTCAATCCCGTTGGCCATTGTATTCTGGAATACCTTGAACTCCAGCAGAGGGGAAGTAGAAGGAGGCAGCCAGAGAGATTGGGATGATCTCCATTTTAAAAATAATTAAACATGAGTAATTTAGTCATTTATGTAATTATTTTCATTGACCGAAGTTGACTCCGGCTAGAGGAAAGGTATGAAAACTTTAGGGGTACCATGGCACTTTTAAAAAACTGAAGGGTACACTAGCACATATGATGAAAATGAGGGGTACCGTGGCACTTTTTTCTTTCTGAATTTCCGAGAATCAATTATGCCAGAAGTGACACTACCCACTGCTAAATTCATTACATTTTTCCCACCGATTCATCCACCACCACCATCTTTCACAAAAGTCTCCCTTCCGCCGCCTCACCTCCGCCGGCTTAACTCCGAGCTTTTGCAGAGCATCGGCAACAAAAGCTCAGCCGGAATCAGCAGACGCCATGGTCAAGGCTATGAGTTCACGAGGTCGGCGGTCCTGAGGTCAGTGAATGATTCAATTGATCCTAATGTTAGTTGAAATTTGTAAATGATTCATTGAACTGAATCCCTGATATGCCATATGTATGGCTAGGTTTTGAAATGGGAAGATGTGGAAGTAGGAGAGCCCGGGGATGGAGAGGTTAGAGTGAGGAATGAAGCAATTGGACTGAATTTCATCGATGTGTATTTCAGGAAAGGTGTTTACAAGGCTGCCATATTGCCCTTTACTCCAGGTCTGATTTACAGTTTTGTTACTTCTATGTGATCAGATGGTTTAAACTTTAAAGTATGTATTGATGTTTTTGTATGATGTGGGATTTTGTATTCAGGTATGGAGGCAGTTGGTGTTGTGGTGGCTGTGGGGCCCGGGCTGACTGGCCGGAGAGTTAGAGATGTCATTGCTTATGTGGAGGAGCAAATTCCGCCTGCTGACAGAGTTGTGACGGTTTCCTTTGATTGATCCAGTTGTTGCAGGTTCTGTTATGGGTAAAGGAATGACAGCTCAAATGTTACTGTGCCCGCTGTTTCAAAGTAGGTCATTCCTCACTGCTTTTATTGTCTATGACTACTAGCTACGAAATTTGATTCTGATTAGATTGCTGCTTTTCTCATATCTAGTCTTTAGGACTGTATGTTGATTAATTGATAGTACATTGCTACATATATATATGTAGATTACTTGTTGTCGATGTGTGTGGAATAGGTAGTGACTAGTGAGACTTTCATTTGATGATTTTATGATTGTCGGAGTCACGCATGTAGCAGATGAAGGTCATTATATTATGGCATTCCTCTTGTCATTGGGGCTCATTCTGTCTCTCACAGTCTTTTACATAAGAGAATGGGCTATCCGGATATGGTGAAGTTATAGAGAAAAGATATATAGTAGTGCTTGGTTTCTGAGTCTGAGATCACTAACGATGTTTGACTGTTATAACATGCACAGGTCCACGAGGGCAAAATTCAGCGTTTCCCTGGTGATGACTGAAAATATAACTCCTCCACCTTTGATAACCGCCATGGTGTTGTCACTATTACAAACTCATGAAGATGATGGTGCGTACGTGCTCAGTATGTGTGATTGATTTCGGCCTGTCTCTAGCATTTACCATTGAAGATGGCTCTTATGTGTCAACCAGAGTTGTCGGAACCCCTGGATACCTTGATCCTGAGTGAGTAAATCATTTCAATATTATTGGATTCGAATATATTCCTGATACTATGTATTACTTTGGTTCTAATTAAGGTACTATGAAACACAAAGGTTGCATGAGAAAAGTGACATTTACAGCTTTGGAGTTGTGATACTGGAACTGATCACCGACAGACCAGTAATATCGGGGCCTATTGATCAAGAAAGGCGACACATAGTGTATTGGGTTAGTCATTTGTTGGAAACGGGGGATGTTGAAAGTATTGTTGATCCCAAGTTGAAGGGGTTGTATGATGTTAACACGGTTCGGAAAGCTTTGGAGATAGCCATGGCTTGTGCCTCTCCAACATCCTCAGAAAGACCAAACACGGCACATGTCCTAATAGAGTTGAAGGACCAGGTGAATAGATCCATGTTAGGGTTTATAATGTACATTTTTTGTATGTATGCATCATGTTAGTAGAAAAATTACAAGTATAAGAAAAAGTTCATATTAATTAATAATCCATTTATATCATATCACTGAGTTGCTCAAGTTTTGGTTCTTGTAAAGAGTCACGATATTCTCTGCAGTTTCAAATGTCACAAAAACCATAGACTTAAAAGTGTCAAAGTATTCTGTCAGGTGTCATAATTATTTATGACCCAAAATAGAGGGTCCTTCCATGTTGTAACGATTAGTTTTGCATTTGAAGGATACGGACATATGCAATTGCAACGCTTGCTAATGTAGCCAATTTGTAACATTAGGGTAATTCGTGGGGTACAGATTGTGACACATTTTTTAGGGTATTGCTATACACAATTTAGAATTGTTGTCAGAAATACGGTTTGGAAGTATGAAAATGTCCTCATTTTAATTTTGTTTTGAAAACTAGCCAATTTACATGGACAATAATGTCATTTCATCGATATTTTGAATTTCACTAAGTAATATATTGAATTCCGTATATCATTTCAAATTCTTTACTTGCCAATTGCCAATATATAAACTGAAGTGCTATACGCAACCTGGTAATTTACTTAATATAATCCAAAATATCATTGAAATTACAATACCGTCCCTATATATTGCTGAATTTTCCTATAAATATAATAATTAAAGATATTTTCATAAATTTATATTTTATTTTAAACTACAAAATTAAAATATCGGATTGTATAAAGTAACACCGTACATAGTATCATTCATGATTCTTTTGGAGGAATGTACGTGAAAATTGATCTCCGATGACTTTAAAAATTAAATTATCTCTAATGGTTTCGATCGAAAATTGAAAAACCAAAAATTGACTAACTAGAATATTTGTCGTAAAAGATCCATACAAGGAATGTGATGTGTATTTATAAGGGATGAGATCCCTTGTGAATGTGATGTGTATTTATAAGGGATGAGATCCCTTGTGAATATGGCATAATTCTGGCGCCAAAATATGCGCCAGGGGATTGGAGGGAAACAAGGGTATCACACGGAGTATGATACGGGTGTTCCAATGGAGTGATGTATTATTGTTAACTTGATTTTGGCTCCATAGCCGAAATTACGTTGGAGGGAAATCATGGTATTAATTGATGTTGACAAAAGTGTTTCTTGTGCAAGCATGGTTTTTTAATATACTTTCACGGAGGAAGCGTGGGCGAAAAAATTTTGCTGGTAGCACAAGACGAACGTAGGGGTACTGCATGAAAAAGTCCAAATTTAACAACAGTTTATTCAATTTAAAATGATGGCGTAATATCTGAAAAACCTATTTTAATAATCTGATACAGAGGACGAAGAAGAGGAAAACGTAAGTGAAAACAAGGGCGAACACGAGGCGAGCTTCTCGGCCTTCTCTCTGGCGTGCCTGAGCTTCGAGTTTGCTGATAATCTCCAAATTCTTCTTCTTTTCTCTCCCGTGCTTCTTGGAGGTCGATGCCTGATCTTCGAGTTGGCTGATAATTTCCACATGCTTCTGCTTTTCTCTATCGTGCTTCTTGGAGGTCGATGACGATTCCCGAGGAGTGTTGTTGATTGGCATTCGAGCCCGGGGGATCAAACCATTCGAGGAAATTGCACCCGCCAGCATCGTAGTTGATGCAGCCGTAAAATCTTTTACCTGGATTATGTTTGGTAGCTGATGTTCGTAACACCGCTTCAACGTTGCAGTAGCAAAGGACGGAATCATCTTGGATGGCCATTCCGAGAAGGTGATTTCATGTGTGTTCCTGATTGGTATTTAAAGAGGGGGTAATACGTCCGTTGGGACTGGAAATATGATCGTTGAGGAGTTAGTGGGCCCGGGGAGTCCAGCAAATTTCAAACGGTAAAAAAGGAATATTACAACGTATTCTTTCGACTTGTATGTCACAAGTTATGTAGATTGGTGGCGCAGGATTTGACCCGTACAAAAGGAAGCTTCATTTGTACAGGATAACCCGATCATACCGATTTGGACAGGATAATCTGATCAGACCGATTATACAATCATTTGGAATAAGTAAAAGGATAGTGAAGAATAAATACCAAGCACTAATATATAACTATATTTATTCTTCTTAATTTATCTGTTTCATTATATACAGTAACCATAGGCATAACCCGAAAATACGATAATACCGAGTTGGTATACAACAAGTTTATAGTATGTTAAATATAAAATATAGATGAAAATTATAAGCAGCATGGTTTTAATCAATTAATTCAAAACATAAAATGAAAACTATATAAATGATTATGTTTAATGACACAGTGTTTTGTGAACTATTTATGTTTTCTAAACATGTGTTTAAATAGCTAAAATGACATAGGAGACTGGATCTCTAAAAATGAGTTTAGGATTAGTTTTAATTTTGTGGATCATTACATTTATGGGGTATCATTCACAGGGCCCACATTTGCATGGAACGTTTAGGGTTTTTACGTGTATGAATGAAGCAAAAACCCTTGCTAATTCAAACTCAATAGTGGACCACTTGACAGCGGTATAAAACACAGAAAAACAATTGATTTACAAGTACCCAGAATTATTATTATAGTATCATTAAAATGAAAGATGTATAATAAAATGTAAAATCATAGTAATCAGGATCGGTGTCCTCGTAGTCAGAATCGGATTCGGTATGCAGCAAATGGTTCTTAGAAGAAGTCACTGAATTTTAAATAATCTCCAATTTGGTTGGAGATCGACGGTATGATCCCAATTTGGTTAAAATGGTTTGTAAGACGTTTTCGATCAGTAATTGGCAGATTCCAATATTATTTGTCGATTGGGGTGTGCCTTGTGTGTATGAACAAATGAGCATAGCATAAAGGAGATGGGTAATTAGATGATAGAAATATTATAAAGTATTAATACAACATAGAAATTATAGAAACTGTCTTAATAATCGGAGCTTTTGTCAGCGTCCGAGTCCATATCCGTAACTCCAGAATCATGCTGGTCGTTCCCCTCTACCTCGGCTTCGGTATCCGTCTCCGACCCATCGTCAGAATTCAGCTCATACCAGGGGCAGTCCTCCTCATTTTCATCTTCCGCCTGTACCGCCTCCTCTGCAACGGGTCCACGCGGCGGTGGAAGAGAATCCGGCCAATCACCATCCCCACCTCCCCGGCAAAAGAATTCAATGGCGTAGATTGGTCCGTGATCTTGGAGAAGGTCGAAGTCGGGGCCTTGCTGGAACTTCACAAAGAGCTTCGAAACCCTCCACAGTAGTGAGTTCCAGTCACCGTAGAGATTGAGCGGAATGAGATCGTAAATTTCCACCAGAATGTTACGGGTAAATTCCACCGGAATGTTACGGTCGAGGGTTATGACATGCAAGGTCTGGTCGTTCCTGAGATTGGTCCAAAACCTAATATTTCTGTGCAGAGTCTGTTTTTCACAGATATTAACATAAGATCAACACGACGGAGCATATATATGAATAATAGCGCAGTTAATTTCTTTTGTTGCAATTTACCAGACGGCGGATGCCCGGAGCGTGATCCACGTAGGCCGCTTCATTAAGCTTCCGGTAGAAACCATAAGCTGCATAGGCAAACATATTGAGGATCCTAGTCAGATCGAATCACCAATAATGTTTAGGTTTTTCAGGTCCAGGAGAGGCATTGTATTTTTTGGTCTACATGATAAAGCATCAATATGACAAAGAAATACATATTAAATCTTAAGTTTCATCGTCGACGGCTGTTCCAACATCCGTGACACAAAATACCATAATATTCTACGCTACACATAAATTACATACATCGTCACATTCACTCAATTGGCTGCCAGGACTTCTCTCCATGTATTAAATTTCATCTTTCTTATTCTTGATTATTTGCATGATAAAATTTCCATGATAAAAATTCTTATTCAAGATATGATAAAATTTCCATGATAAAATTTTTGTCCTTGATAATTTACATGATAAAATTTCTATGATAATTCTTATTCCTGATAACTCTTGCTAATGTGATAAAATTTACATGATAAAAATTTTAAACATGATAATTTAAGTGATAAAATTAAGTAAAATTAAATTTAGAAAAAGAATAAAGGGGTAAATTTGTCTTAAAAGTAATTAAATGCCCTTAATAGAAATATTAAAAGTTTTACGCCCTAAATAGAAATTTCAACTCTTATTACGCCATTTATGGGAATTTTCCCAAGAAGAAAAGGATATATACAATATTCCTTATTAAGTTGTTTGCTGCCTTCTTGATATTAATCCTTCCCCTGTAGCTACTTTTGGTATGTCTTTTTTTACGCATATTTTGAATGCCTGTTTGTGGGATTCAATGTTGCAGCTTAGTTTAGTATTATTATACCACGACCCTGAGTCCTGATACCTAACTCTAGTATAAGAAAGTAAAATTGTTCCAAAAAGTTGGTTCTGTTTGCACAGGTAGACTACATAGAGCCATAGCAAGAGCTGCATCATTTGGAGAGTCTTTGATGAAATCTACAACCATACCTTACTCAGTGAGTCTAATGGAGATGCTGCACAAGGTAGGCTGTGATTCAAAAAAAAGAGGAACAACCTATTGTCACTTGTTTCTGTGACATTTTGCACAGTTCTGCCACAGATTTCACATATTCCGCATTAAATCACAGTTCACCAGTTTAAACATGATCCATCCCTAGATCATTTCTCGAGAAAATAAGAAACTTGATCCAAGAATAGCAAGTTTTAACAGTAATAAGGAGGCAAAATGACAACATTTCTTAAACCATTTGTCTTATGAACTATGCACATGATCATTTCAAGAATTGCAATTTTAAACACCAAAGCAAAATACTCAATCTACAAAACAAAACATAAACATCTTAACAATCTGAATGGAGGGGGGGAAGAGAGCACATGCTACCTATTTCCTTTGAGCATAAACCAAGCTTCAGCAGAAACAGAGTTTTGATCCAAGTTGGATAACATCACTGCTCAAACATTCTGACAACATTTTCACTCCAGTCAACCCCTTCGACTTTCCATCCACCCATTCCCTTATTATGATTGAATCAGACTGAAAGTGAAGAGATTCTCACATTTTGTAGGGGAGTGTGAGAATTGGAAAAAGGGCGCCAAAATTTGAATTGAATTTTGGCGCCAGTGAACAGTGCTCAGAAATGGCGTCGTTCTGGAGCTTCCTTCATGAGACAGCAAGCTAATATGCATTTCCTCCATATTTTCTGTGTCTCACATGCACATAGAATTACATCACAATCACACAATGTAACTTCTTTTTCTATATTGCAAGTAGGGCTGATGAGGAGCAGAAGAAATTGGACAGAAAGTTTCACAAGGAAGCTCGAAGCTGCAACCACAATATGCTGAATGCTTAGTTTTTGGAGCGAGCTAGGTTTTATGATGAGGAATAGCTTTGCAAAGAGCAATACGTTCCTGTCAAGGCACAAAGTGATGGCATATTTTTCTCCAACTGTAATCATATGGCAATACAACTGTCCGCTGTTGGCTCTTGTATAATGAGTTCAAACTTTGAATGCATTTGTCTAAAGTATAATCAAACCAATAATGAAGCTTAAGGTTTCGGGAACCACATAGATATTCTCTCATCTCAGGTGAGCTTTATCCCAAAGAATAAAAATAATAATAAACTTGTCATTAATCAATACCAGCTGTGACGATAGAAGAAGAATTAGAGGACTAATTTATTAATTTATGTATGTACTTTGTATATAGCACTTATGTGCCTAGGTTTTAGCTAACTTCAGTATTTAGCTTTAGGCCCTTGTTGTAACTATATATAGGCATGGTTCTGCCTTATTCTAATTAAACAATCAGATACAGTTTACATGGTATCAGTCGCCTGACAATCCTCTTTCCAAAAATAAATCCCTAGGGTCTTAAACCATATTCTCTCTTTTTCTCTCTACGACCGCCGCCTTCATTCCTCTTCTTCTTTTCGCACGCACCAGGCTCTGTGTTAGCTTTCTCCCTCCTCCTTCAATTCAAAAATTATTCTGCCCTCCTTTTTGTTCCTTCACACGACGATGGCTGCTCACAAGGATGATGTTCTCTCGATCAACACGATGATCCACCTTCTCAACACCAAGTTGGAAGCTTCAACTTACCTGCAGTGGAAGAAGCAGGTAGAGTATGTGTTCAAGCCCCAAGGCTTGTTTGGTCATCTGGATGGCTCTACTCCTCGCCCCCTCGTTCCCGTGCCGCCAACGGCCGCCTCTTCCTCCTCCTCACCACCGGACTCTGCCGCTCTCCAGAAGGAGCAGGATGCCTACGACACTACCCTGGCTGCCTACAACTCCTGGATCGTGGATGATCAGAGGCTATGTAGTGTGCTTCTCTCCTCATGTACTGCTGATGCGAAGAATGAGATCTCGCAGTGTGCTACTGCTCAGGAGATGTGGGATACTTTTGCTAGTGCCTACCAACACAGCACTTCGATTGCTGTTTTTAGCCTCCGACAGCAGGCTAATCTCCTCCGCAAGACTGGTAGGATTCATGATCTTTATCTGTCTTTGGTGAAAATATTTGATCAATTAAGTATTATAGGTCAACCTGTTGAGAACTGTGACAAGCTTATGTGGTTTCTCACTGCCCTTGGCCATGAATATAAGAATTTTAGTGCACCCATTGCTGTTCTTGATCCCTTACCCCCGTATATTACTGTTGTGGATCAAGCGAAGGGCTATGAGGCCTTTTTGGCAAATTTGGAGCAAACGAATGTGCAAGTACAGGCTCCGGCGGGTCCAGTGGCTTTTGTGGCGGCCGCCAACCAGCCTGCCCCGGCCGCCCAGCAACCAGAAGGTGGCGCGTGGGCTCATGCGCCTGGACAGGCCGCGCGTGGCGACGGCGCGTGGGGCCCACGCCCGGCCGACGGTCGCCGTGGTGGTCGTCGTCCCTGGGAAGCCCCTGGAGGTCCTGGTGGGTCCAGATCTGGTGTTTTGGGTGCTCCGATTCAGTGTTACACGTGTGGAAGCTTCAGGCATATCTCTAGGTTTTGTCCTTTCTCTACGCGAGTTATGTGACTCCACCACCACAGCCCTATGGCTAGCAGCAGTACCAGACTTATGTTCCTCAGCCGGCACAGATTCCATCCACTCCTCAGGTTCTTGTTGCTCAGACCTATGCTGCTCCGGTTGCTCCTGCGGCAATGGCTCCTCAGCCACATGTGTATGCACCTCAGTATGTTCCATACCAGGCTCCTCAGGCTCAGCCCTCTCCGGCTCCCACAGCTTCAGACTGGTATCTGGATTCCGGGGCTACCAATCATATGAGTGCATCTACCTCGACCTTGACTGCAGTCGCTCCATACAATGGTAATACCTTTGTTTCTGTTGGTAATGGTGCTTCTCTTCCTATTACTACTGTT
The DNA here is from genome assembly GCA_948330725.1 of Sherardia arvensis. NCBI lineage: Eukaryota > Viridiplantae > Streptophyta > Magnoliopsida > Gentianales > Rubiaceae > Sherardia > Sherardia arvensis. The sequence continues at coordinate 35,686,491 of OX415236.1, read as the reverse complement.
GGTGATGTTAGAGTTAGCCCATCTATACATATATCTGATGTCTTGGTTGTACCTGCTATTACTAAGAACCTCTTGTCAATAAGTAAGCTTACCAAGGAGCTCTGTGCTGTTATTTCGTGTCACACAAAAGGTGGGGGATGCGATTTATTAACGGAACTTTTAAAAGCTGCAAAATGTGGGGGATGATATGATATTCTATTGTCTTCAAGACGTTATTGAACATAAAACATCCGTCTTCAAGACTAGGATACGCACTAAAAACATGTCACCCAGCTCATGGACAACCGAGGACATAAATCAGTTCTTGATCGCAGGCACATGCATCACAGGCTATGTCAGTTATAAGATGTTGATGAGGCTCCAGATTGCAGCAGTAGTTCCACCAACCCCAAGGCGAAGGCACAACGCATTTGACGCATTCCCGAGCAACCTGGAAGGCGTTCTCGTCTGTTCTCTTCATGGCGTTGAACATATTAATGCCGTTCTGCACTTCACCGTTGCAGACTGAAAAAAGAGCCAATGCATAGGTGGACTCGTTGTGACCTGTGTTAGATGCCCTGGTGAGCCACTTCAGAGCCCCAGCGGGATTATCTCCACTCAGATACTGACGAATAATTGAGTCGAAATAAACACGAATAAATATCTCAGATAACATATCTGATGGGAGGGCATTAAGAAAAGACAGATCCATGGGAAGAAAACGGGAAACAAAACGGAGTGCAATATTGGAACTAAAGCTGTGAGGTGGCTGTAATGGGAGAAGGGGCTGGTTTAAATAGGGCTCAAATGATCATCATCCCTAGGTCATTTGCGATTCCAATATTTCGTAATTAATTATGTTGGAAAAGGAAATTAGGATTTTGCACCTTTTCATATTCTCATTGCCAACCCCCGCAATCATAAGCATGCGTCAGAATTTCAATCGTTTAACTGTTAGCAAAGTAATTAATTAGAACAGGTGATTTAATCAGGCATGTCGTTGATAAAAATGTTTTATTTGCATGTTTTATTGGCTATATCAATTCAGTTCAAAAAAGAAAGTGTATAGCTTAGTTAATCTATGGTTTGTATAGCTTAGTTAATCTATGATCTCTTATTTTGAATTATGTAAAAAAAAAAAGTCTAATACTTGTATTTTCATTTTTATTTGAAGTGTTTTTTATTAATATATAAACAGAATTAAAATTCTTTACCTAATTTGATTAAAAGAATAAAACAATGCATGGAAAAAATGCTTGCAGGATAAAGATGAATCTTTTAATTTATATTGCTTATAAAAGTAGACAACAGAAATTTGTCATAGAAAAAATGTTTAAAGGATAACAAAAAAGCTGCTGCCATTTAAAAACGATTCTGAGTTTTACAATAATTATTAAACAAATAGAAATCAATGAAATCAAAGTTCAGCGTGTTCATAATAATAGGATGAACTTAAGATTCGTGCTAATCGCTATTATCATCCTCATAGTCCTCCTCCTCCTCCTCAGTGAAATTCCAGTATTCATAACCCTGGCGTGGACGATGGTTGCGCCAAACACCCTTAACGTTTTCCAGTTTGAAGAATTCGATGGCGTACAAGGGTCTGTAATCTGGTTGGTGGTTGTGGATTAGGCTGAGCTGGATCTTCACCAAAGGATTTGGCACCGTCCACACTAGCGAGTTCCACTCGCCGGAGAGCCTGAGGTCGTCGGTATATGATAAATCCATGTCAATGCTGTTTGTAAGGGTTCTCAGGTGATAGCATTGGCCGATGAAGACACCGTTTAGATGATGCATAAAAAAATCGCGCACTAGCTATTTTTCACATTCATTAACATAAGAATATCACATGTGAGGAGAGGAGAACATCATAATAACATAGCAGTTAAATGGGTTCATTTTTGCAACTTACCAGACGGCGGATGAGTGGAACGTCGGTGATTGTTAAAGCCTCTTCTCCAAGCCTCCTGGTGAAGGAATAAACTGTGGATTGAAAATATTATATGTAAGCCAGTTAGCTTAAACAATATTCATATATACTAAACAAAACCAAAACATAATCTACGTTGAGTAAATTACATAAACTCATAAACTCGAATGGCTTTGCGGTAATTAATATATATATATATATAAATTAATATATATACATTTATCAAAACTTATGCACTTGATGAGTATATCATTTATAATCATACGGGTTTAATATACAAAAGAATAGTGATGTATATGGAAGCATTTGTTTAACTAAATCATTTCTGGTATTTAATAAAACAAAAGGTGGTATCAAGCATATTTAAGTGAAAGGCTGATCTTGTAAAAGTGTAAAACTTTAGGTTTATATCCTAGTTGGGTATGTCATTTAAAATGATACGAACATTTGTAAAGTTAAGATTAATGATGTGTATGGAAGAAATTGTTTAACTAGATCATTTCGGGTATTTAATAAAACACAAGGTGGTATCGAGCATGTTTAACTGAAAGGCTGATCTTGTAAAAGTGTAACATTTTAGGTTTATATCCTTGTTTAGTATGTCATTTACAATGATACGAGCATTCATAAAGTTAAGATCAATGAGGTGTATGGAAGCAATTGTTTAACTAAATCATTTCGGGCATTTAATAAAACACAAGGTGGTATCGAGCATATTTAAGTGAAAGGCTGATCTTGTAAAAGTGTAAAACTTTAGGTTTATATCCTAGTTGGGTATGTCATTTACAATAATACGACCATTCTTAAAGCTAAGATTAATGATGTGTATGGAAGCAATTGTTTAATTACTATCAGTTCGGGTATTTAATAAAACACAAGGTGGTATCGAGCATGTTTAAGTAAAAGGCTGATCTTGTAAAAGAGTAAAATTTTAGGTTTAGAGTTATTACCGCTGGGGCTTATTGTTGGTGAAAGCCGCAGAGGATGCAATTTAGAACCGTTTTACTGGTACACAAACATGTCCATCGCCGGGCATTCCATGTGCCAATACCGGTGCGCTCCTAAGACCACCATGCTTCCCTCAGCGATTCCGTTGTTCTGACAGTAAGCAACCCACCTGTCGTCATCCACAAGATAGTGTCCACCGGTGCGATGCCTCCTGCATTTGACATTAACCAGGAGTTGATGATCCGTCCTAGGGTTGAGATAATTGAGTCTTTTGCCTGTTTCAAATTTCATGCCGCCAAAATCGGAGCGGACGACCTGAAATTTAAAGATGAAGTAATGATGAACTATAAAAGGAAAATGAGACCATAATTAGTTTAATATAATATAATTACAATCAAACATAATTAGAATGTGATTATTTTAAATCAGTACCTAAATATAGGAATAATATAGTTTAATTGTATATATTTTCTTCAAATCTCGATTCATTATAATTTCTTGTAATAATATTTTCTTAAATATAATAGTAATCATATATCAATCACATATAGGAATAGATTTATTTACTTTAATTTTTTGAACAAATAAGGTAGTTTAATTTCATTATATTTAATAATGCGATATTATATGTCAACAGATTTACAATATTAAAATTTGAGTCAAATTTTTAGTAGCCTTTTATTAATACTTATATGTATATGTAGATGTTATGAACTATATTTTCAAATTTTATAAAATCAATTTTATATGTTTATCTACCAATACTTGTCTTTAATGTTTTATTTTTTTGACATTACAATGAATAGTCATATTTTATATTATTTTAATAGTTAATTCAAAATTCATAGTTCCAGCCCCCCTCATATACAATACCTAGTTCCGCCCCAGGTCGTTTGTGTGATTGATACAAAATAATAATCAGAAAGGTTAAGCTAAGACTCATACCAGACGGAGTAGATCATTGGGATGTGTGATGCGGGTGAGGTAATGGACTCTTGAATGCGTGGACCTTCTCCGATCGTTCGTCTCCTCGCCCTCCTCGTTGTATGCCCGGACGATTATATCAGTGTTCGACTGAAATTCGAACTCCAGATAAGCCACCGCCTCCATTCCGAGGTGGTTGAGGAGAGCAGCCGAGGATCGCGGGAGAATTTCATTCGCGCGGGTGAGGGGAAGTAGAATCTCACCGACTGGCGTGTAGAAAACGGCCGCAGTGGGAATGAAACCGCGGTCTAGATTTGCAAAGTAGTAGTTATGAAGGAGGAGTGTACGAATGGGATCGGCGGGAGATGCGTGCACGATCCTGAAGCTATCCATATTTTGGAGAGAGAATATGAGATCGAACAGCGTATTTGCTTAGTTTGTGTTGTGTGGCAGAATGCGTCGGAATTTCTCTGGTTTTGTAGAGAAAGGATGAAGGCAATGGAGGTTTGATTTGTGTGCGTCATAAATCGTTTGTCGATCGAACTAAAGAGACACTCCATTTAATTTCGCATTAAACGAGTTTGAATTTGTCAGCGGTTTTTGGACCTGCCAAGTTGGTGAAATTAATTTAATTAAATTGAGATTTGTTTAGTTTAACTGAGATTAATTTAACTGAACTGAGATGAATTTAACTGAAAAGAGAATATTATGTATAAAACAAGGCCTGTTTGCCCGAACGTAAAAAATGAAGGTATTAATAATAGAATCAGTATGTCGAATTTTACTTGAACTTGTTCAAAATATATTTTCCACTAAATTTAACTTAACTGAATGGAACTGAAATGAACTACTGATAAGGTCCACATGTAACTGATTAATTTAACTGAATTGAGTTCAATTTAATTGAATTCAGATTTGTTTAGTTTAACTGAGCTTAATATAATTGAATTTAATTTATTTTAACTGAACTGAGAATAAATTAACTGAACTGAGATTAATTTAACTGAGATTATTTACCAATAATATGAACTTTACCACTGGATTTCACATTTTGAAGACAATGGCGCTTTAATATTTGGGTGTCATAAATATGATGTCTCGGGTACCCAGGCGGTCAAAAAGGAGTGGGAGCTCCCTTCTAAAGTTAACTGCATGGAGAGTAAAGAGTTTAAAATGTAAAGACTTATAAAATGAAGGTTCATTAATATGATTATTCATTATGATTACTAATTATGAACAAGTGTAACAATTAGCAGCCTAACATATTTCATTTTATTAAAATGAACTTTGCTTAAGTGTCAAAAAATTAGTGTTATTAATCCACTTCGTAAGTCAGATATCCTTAATGATGCGATGTTTTGTTTTGATTTTATATGGATTAGTGATCTTTGGGGGGGGGGGGGGGGGGGGGGGGGGGGGGGGGTCTCTTATTACTCTTGAGGGTGTCACAGAAGCAAGTAGTACCACATTTTTATTTTACAAGAGATATCTCACATTCCTCATGAAGGTGTATGTCACCAAACTTATGAACTAATTATGTAAAAAAAATAAAAAATAATATTGGATTAAAGAGATGAATACAACAAAATTACGCTCTAGAAAACTAACAATAGAAGAAGAATCGGAGATTAGGGTTTTGTTTGTATTTATTGTATCTATTGTACATTGCAGTTATGTCCTTAGGGTTTAGGTAGTTTTGCGTTAATTATTATTAGACCCTTGTATGTACTATAAATATTTATGTAAATCCTAATCTGATTCTTCTTCTATTGTCACAAAAAACAAACGTAATACCAGTTGAATAACAAATTTTAAAAACAGCTTATAAAAAAGGACTAACATAAAAGTCTGTTGCTATAATCAACTTCGTACTTCCAACATATCGGTTCATTCTACCCAAGGTTATATATCGGCACACTTCATACCTCCTCCGCCTCCTTCATAACATTTCTTCATCCATGTCCCAAATTAAAGAACATAGTTTGATAACAACTTTCAGCGCTTAACTTAATAGATTTAGTGCCAACTTACGTTCCGCTTGTTTGATAAAGAAATTTTGCGTGTGTGAAGCAAACAAGTGGCTCTGAACGGTGCGTACAATCTGTATGACTTGATTAAGTGATTTGCGTATCACTTATGTCTGAATCTGAAGATGGTATACGTTATTTAAAATTTGATTAGAAAATAATTTAGTACTTATGTTCTAAATTAATAATCAATAATTGTATAACTCATTTTAAAATATTATAATTATATTATATTAGATATAGATATAATATATATTCAAATTTGAAACATGAGTACTTCAATGTTGAAACTATTATATATTTATATAATATTTTCAAAATTATATAGATGTAACATTTAAAAATATTTTATATTAAATCTTGATCATATTAACATCATAATAATGTACTTTTTCTTGTATACCTGTACATATTAGTATTCAGCACTTATCATTTTCAGACTTCACACTTCACATTACAGACTTCAGTTTCATCAAACGGGGCCTTAAGCAGTTCATAAAGTTTAGTGATGCTTAAGATCTCCATGAACATAAATGTTTAATTATATAATTGTCAGTTTCTGTGGGTTATTTCGCACTGAACTTATAATACTTCAATTTAGTAAAAATATAATTTGATTAAATTCAGGTGAATTTAGACATGCTAATTCTATTTTTCAATTCATTAATTTTCACTTCAGTTCTACTCATCAGTTCAGTTCAGCTCAGCTCAACTCAGCTTAGTAAGAAATTAGCTCAAGCAAACCGCCCCTCAGGCCCTATTTTATGGACCTTATCAGTAGTTCAGTTCAATTTAATTCAGTTAGGTTCAATTTAGTGAAAATATATTTTGAGCAAATTCAAGTAAAATTAGACATACTGATTCTATTAGTGGTTTTCCATAAATTTTCACTTTAGTAAAATTCAGTTCAACATGAAATAAGTTCGGGCAAACGTACATAATATTCTCTTTTCAGTTAAATTAATCTCAGTTCAACTAGAAAAATCTCAGTTCAGTTAAACTAATCTCAGTTAAACTAAACAAATCTCAATTAAATTAATTTCAACCCAACCTGAGACAGGGCCATTGTTTAAAGAAAGTAAAACGGACGATGTAACGCTTAGTGGTTGTTATGTCAATTATATGTGGTATAAAATTTAAAATACTAATTTCCCGCGCAAATAATCACACGATTGGGCGGCCCATTACGTAGCCTATGTGGAAACCAAACCGGGCCCGTAAAACAACTAAACTTGTTATAAGACGCGCTTTTCCAATTTTTATATATTATAAATAATCAGAAAGCGTGCAGTTTCTCTTAAAGACTCCATAACTACAACCACCACGCTTCAAATTCACTTCAAATTGTTCTTCTTCACATTTCAAATTCTTTAAATACACAGAAGGCAATGGTGTCTTGCAGAGGCGGCGATCGTATTGAACATCCCCCAAGTCACGGCGGTTCATCTGGTGGGCGCGGCTCCGGTCCGAGAAGCGGAACCACCGATAGTAGGGCGACGCCGCCAACTAAGAAGGTTCTTCATTCACGGCCTCAACACGACCCCCAGACCACTTCTCATCGGAAAGCGAGTAAGTCGTTTCATGTTTAATGACTATTTTGATCGTCCAATTGAAAACCCCCAAATTAGGAATCTGGTTTAGGGTTCGTGGGCCGTCAATTGATGATCTTTATGGTGTCCGATGTACAAACCTACCAGTGTTATTCATTTGCATGTCGATTTTATGTTGTTCAACTGTTCATTATGAAGTCGACATGAATTCAGATTGGTGGATTGATATACTGAAGTGTATCAGTGTATTGATGTTATCGTCTGTTCTCCATAAATCGTCTGGTTGAATTATGGAGGCTTAGTTGTTGCATATTCGTTTTATGATTTATTTTCAAGTTTTATGATTCACCAAGGAATGACATTTTTTTGTCTTTTGAACCATTCATGCCGCTTTAAACATGGAAACCTATTGTTTGATTTGTTTAAGGAATACACTAGAATTTCATCATGTATTGTCAAGTCCAACTGGTAGTGTTTAGTCACAGGAGAAACGTTAAGTACCCTTGTGCTTCGTTTCTGACACCCCTGCATATTCCCATGAGTTAAGTCAAGCACCCGTTTGCTACGTGTGTGATACCACCCACTCATACTTTGTGTTTGTACTGTATACCAGGAACATCTAGCGTGAATGCTCTAATGTCTGGCAAAATAGCCAGTTTCCCATCGCCGAAGAAAGAACGGACCTGGAAAAAGAGGCCAAACAATGACGAAGAAAATGCAAGCCAACATCTATGGAAAAGGCGGAAAAAATCATATCAATGTGATAATTCAGCGTCTGATGATTCAGATAGAACGGTGAGCAATTCACCAGATGGCTCAGCTTATGATGATCAGGAGGACTGTACCACGTTGTTTAGAAAACCTTATTTTGAAGGAGATGAATATGATGAAGAATATGATGATAGATCTCAACAACACCCTGTAGAGGAGTCGGAGTCGGAGTCGGATTCCCAGTCCGAGTCGGAGTCCGAGCCGGAGACGGAGGACGTTGAATAGGAGGAGGAGGAGGAGGAGGGGGAGGAGGATGACCGTATACCGTGTCCTGAACCTAAGAAGAAAACGTTACCCAAAGCAGGAATAAAAGGCCACAAAGTGAAGTCTACAGCTTCGCACAAGGATTCGGGAGCAAACAAGCTGACAGCACGAAATAAACGGGGGTTGACACCCAGACCTCTGCAAAAAAATACCCCTTCTGATGCATATTCCAATAAGAAGAGAGATGCTCCTGCATCTAAAGCAAAGAAGAAAGAGACTGCTGTATCGCCGTCGAAAAAGAAGGAGGCCGCATCTTCCAAGAAGAAGAAAACTGGCGTGTCCATGAAGAAGAACCGTACCCAGCCACAAAGAATGCGAAAAGCAGCGTCGGATGCAGCTGCTCATGAAAACCCCAACAAGTCAAAGCGACAACCAAAAGGTCGAGGAGATTTCAAGGCAGTTTCATGCCCTGAAAGCCTGGTCAAGGCTGTTACACAAATGAGCGCCGCTCAGAAGACTGCGATTTCTGAAAAAGGATTTGGAGGCCTGCTGCTGATGGAAATCGAGGAATGGCCCAAGCACATGGTTGCCTCATTGATTGATCATTTCGATCCTCAAACTAGGACAGTTTCTTACTCAAATAATGTCCCAAGATTTGAGGTGGGCTGGGCCGATGTGAGGGACATCTTTCTCCTGCCACACGAACCAAAATCACCGGTTATTACAAAGTCCCGGGCCACTCCAAGGGATCTCTCAGTTCAAGTAAATGCCTTGTGGGAACGGTGGGAAGATCAATACACTATGCGCCCCAAGCTGAACAATGAAAGCAAGCTGACCATCAAGAACCTGACAGACCTGATGCTACCGCTCAAGGATGGAGGGGATGACTTTAAGCGCATGTTCGTGCTATTCGCCCTCTCTTCATTCCTGACTCCGTCCATTAATCGAGTAGTCAGGATTGGCCTTCTCCCATCACTGGTTGATGTAGGTAGAATAGACAAACTTGACTGGTGCGAGTTTGTGATCAGCCACCTGTGCGAACAAGTGTTGAAATACAAGAACAGTGTTGCTCGGGCTGCGGACAATAAAACAGACAATAAAGCTCGCGAAATTTACAATGTCGGTGGTTGCTTGTTGATACTGCAGCTTACCTACCTCCACCATCATGGATGGAGACAGACCACTATACCAAAGTCTCTGCCTCTGATTCGGTGGTGGATTCCGGAGAAGCTGAAGAATAGAATTCTAGAGGAATGCGAGGTCCCCTTCGGTTCCGGCTTTTTCCAACCAGGCTTCCCCATCAGTTCAGATGATGCTGGCATCACGCGTGTAATGCAGGACCTAAGGGACAATGGATTACAATGCTATGAGGATGTAAGTAAATGTGGAAATAATGGTTAGTCTTCATGCGATTATCTTGTGTATTTTTTGAAGGGTGTGTATCGATGCGAGTATGTTGCTTATATTTTATGTTTGCGTGAGAATGCATCAGGGTGTGTAAATTTGCTCATGCGGGGATCTTTCTTATATTCATGTTGTTTGCTTGTACTCTTCTCAGGGATTGGAATGGGACCTCTCGAACTTCAATCGCGATATGTCGCTGATCTCGGCATCCCACTTTCCTAGAATCCAACAGCACCTGACCGGACTCACTCTCACTGAAAGAACAAGAACTACTGCCGCGGTGCCAATCACACGTGCTGTAGATTGTATAGTCAGAATTGAAACTGAATTAGCACAGATGAAGTAAGGTCTTCTGGCTTTGAAAGACAACATCCAACATAAAGTCTTGATTAATGCTAATGCTACAGGCAATTCTGGCGGTGAACGTGGTCATTCGGATGAAGAAAGACAAGAAGAAGATGATGAAGAAGGGAGCAGAGCTGAAAAAGCTGAGGCCATGAAGGGAAAACATGCTACAAAAAAGTGACCTCGTGAAAGAGGGAGCCATCCTCCCACGGACAAGAAACAAAAGGATGGTAGAAATAAGGATGATCAGAGGCAACCTAACAAGAAGAAGAAAGAAGACCAGAAAAAGAGAGAGAAGGAGGCAGAAGACCATAAGAAGAGAGAGAAGGAAGAAGAAGAGCGGAAGAAAAGGACAAGGTGGAAGAAGAGAGAGAAGGAGGAAGAAGAGCGAAAGAAGAGAGAAAAGGAGGAAGAAGATCAGAAGAAGAGAGAGAAGGAGGCAGAAGAGATGAAGAAGAGAGAGAAGGAGGCGGAAGAACAGAAGAAGATTGCTGCTAAAAAGGCTGCTGAGGTAGAAGAGCAGAAGAAGAAAGAGAAGGAAGAAGAAGAGCGGAAGAAGAGAGAGAAGGAAGCAGAAGAGCAGAAGAAGAGAGAGAAGGAAGAAGAACGGAAGAAGAAAGAGGCAGAAAAAGAAGCAGCTGAGGAAGAAGAACGGAAGAAGAGAGAGGCTCTGGAAAAAATAGCAGCTGAGGAAGAAGAACGGAAGAAGAGAGAGGCTCTGGAAAAAATAGCAGCTGAGGAAGAAGAACGGAAGAAGAGAGAGGCTCTGGCTAATGCACTAAGTATTCAATCAAATGAATTGGAAGATTCTGCGTCCCTGACAGCTCAACAATTGATACAGCCTACGGCTAAGGAGAATCCATCAGCAGAATTGATACAGCCGGTGACGACGCCTCCTGCTTGTTCTACCACCCAAGGAGTTCAGCCGCATCCTGCATGATTTCTGTTTCCTCCTGAGCAGCTTTTCGAAGGAGACACAATGGTGGAATACCGAGAAGATCCTGTTGTTGCAGACATTGTTAAAAAATTGAACAAGTTCGATATTAAAATTTATGAGTGTGAGCTCCTCAAGTGCGAGAAGACCAGAAAGAAAACGGACATTCGTCCTCTTGTTGACTACTGCTTGTCTGCATCCAAGAAGGATGGGTAAGAGTGCGCCCTGACAGTGAGTTCGCATTCACTAATCAAAATTGCTTCATGCTGAATTTTGTTATGTTTGCAGGCCCCAATTATTCAGTGATGGCCTTTTATGTGTTGCTGATGCTTATGACTTTGCCTCGCTTGAGGAACAGCAGGACATTTCCACTCCTCTGATGAATTGCTGGGCTCGCTACATCAACTCCCTCCAACTCTCTCCACCCAGAAAGTCCCTGTGCATACTAGAAAAGGTGAGTTGACACTTGCCTAACTTTTTTCGTGATTCACACCCCCTGCGTTTTCTAGGGACACCCCCATCACTAACAACCCGTCCACATTTTGTTGATTAGTTTGAGCAGCAGGATCTGTCGTCCGCGGAGGACAGAAAAATTTTGTATGATGAGTGGAATGATTTCTTGAAGAATAGTTGCAAGAGGAATCCAATTCATGCCGAAATGGTAATTTCAGATTCATTTTATTTTACCTCGATGTAAAATACTGACCATTCTTCATTCATGTCCGCAGATCATGCTCCCTGTCCACATGAACGACCATATTTTCCTCGTTGTAGCTGACCTCCGGGAGGACGCCGGATTCTACTGTCTCGACAACCTCGAACACAGCAATAGTGAGGCAGCACAAAATTATGAAGCTGCACTGGAAAGATTGGTACAGTTTCAATTTTCTCTTCTATTAATCCAGGTTAATTATGCAACAGTGATCCACAAGTCATGCATGCATTTCCGAACCCTAACGTATTTCTCCTCATTCCAGCATCAACTTCTGTGCGGTTACCTAGAACACATCGGCCATCACAAGGCCCCTGCTATTCAAATGCGACGCGGGATTACATCAACGATGAAGGGTGGCGAGTGAAAACAGGAAACCATGACTGCGGCGTGTATACCATGTACTTCATGGAAAATTACGGAGCCGCAACATTTAACGTGAAACACATTACTGAAGTAAGACTTCTTCTTCCGTGATTACTAGTCTATGATTGTATGTTGTAGAAATATATCTAATCGTTGTGTGTTTCCTGATTTTCCGTAGTCGAGCTCCAGAAGACGGTGCAGGATGGACATTTGTCAGCGACTAATTATGTAGAAGTACAACGCTGAAAGAACTTCCTGTCTAAAGTCGGCTGTGGAACGGGCTGCAAAATGGGCTGCTGCGAATGAAAAAGATGACTTGGTCACGCGTAATTTCAGCCATAATTTGAGAAAGCGTGCCGGAGAATATCCTAATAGTGCGTCTTCGCCCAACTCACCTACGACAAGGCCCAGGAAAGGTAGGAAGTAATCATCTGCATATTGACAAGATTCTGATCAAGTTGTTCTCGTTTGCGTCACGACGGTATCATCAATTGTGAACAATAATTTGAATAATGCGGTCAACGATTCTTACGAATAATGTTGTCAAGGCTGTTAACGTTCTAAATAATTAGTACATTTGTATTACGATATTGTTTTGCTTTCACCAGTGTCCAAGGATTGGCATTTTTATTTAGAAATTCAAGTTACGGTTTCCATTTCATCATTTCTTCCTATTCAAATAAGTTTAGTGATTTAGTGTTAGGGTTTTTAAATGTAACTTCGCACTTGAAATGATTCATGAAAACATTTCTCATTACTAAACCCCGAGCAAGATTGCTGGTGTTAATTACTCCCGGGTTTGACGTGAATGAAAACACAGAAACATAGGATGAGTAGGAAGTGGGGATCCATAACACAGAAACATTTGAAAAATATGTGCCAGACACCCGCATGACCAAGTATACACACCCTTCTGAGTTCTCACGCATACACTCTAACAAGTACATTTTATGTTGCTGGTGTTAATTAATCACTGATTTGACATGAATGAAAAGTAAAATTGGTGTTTGTGACCAAAATTGTGGATCCATAACACAGAAACGTAGGGAAATCATATAGTATTTGTCACAGGAAGTGGGGATCCATAACACAGAAACATTGGAAAAATATGCGCCAGACACCCGCATGACCAAATATACACACCCTTCTGAGTTGTCACGCATACACTCTAACAAGTACATTTTATGTTGTTGGTGTTAATTAATCACTGATTTGACATGAAGGGAAAGTAAAACTGGTGTTTGTGAACAGAATTGTGGATCCATAACACAGAAACGTAGGGAAAACATATAGTATTTGTCACCGGAAGTGGGGATCCATAACACAGAAACATTGGAAAAATATGCGCCAGACACCCGCATGACCAAGTATACACACCCTTCTGAGTTCTCACGCATACACTCTAACAAGTGCATTTTATGTTGCTGGTGTTAATTAATCACTGATTTGACATGAAGGAAAAGTATAACTGGTGTTTGTGACCAGAATTGCGGATCCATAACACAGAAACGTAGGGAAAACATATAGAATCTGACACCGAAAGTGGGGATCCATAACACAGAAATATTTGAAATATATGCGCCAGACACCCGCATGACCAAGCATACACACCCTTCTGAGTTCTCACGCATACACTCTAACAAGTACATTTTATGTTGCTGGTGTTAAATATTGTAGAAATGTGGACGTTGTTGCGAACTCTAGTATGGAATGAAAGTTTTAATTTCATTTATAAACGCGGTTCCAACAAACGGAATCAAATGTGCGAATAATAGGTGTGGATTTCTCACACAAAATCACTTTTTTTATTTATATTTGTGTTTAAAAGTTACATTTAAATTCTTACTATTGAGATTCGACTATTATTAGTACGAGGTTTAATTAAAACCTGATTTCTGATTAAATGTGCATGAAAATTAAAAGTGTTGTAGTGTAATGGACAATTAAAAAGACGTAGATGAAAATTAAAAGTGTTGTTTTTATTTTGTAAAAAGCGTTGTTAGTTATTATTATGTATGAAAATGGAAGAATAATGGAAAATGAAATTATTAATTAAAAATATAAATGTAGATTTAAAAATTAAATACATATCAAAAATATATGAAAGACACCCGCATGAAAAATAAGGAATACCACCATTTGAAAATAATAACACAGCATGAATAAAATTATAAACGTCGGGCTGTATTTTCCGGCAACGGGCGTGGACTCGGTCTTATGAGAAAGAATATGAATGGGAAGGAGGAGAATAAGATGAGGAGAGAGGAAGTCACGTGACAGCGGCCAACGCACTAATGTTATTATATTCGTACGTGAGCCCCACAATCAGACGCGACCCACAAAAATTATGTCGTGTAGCGATAAGGCGAAAAACCAGTGGTTCAAAATAGCAGTGCCCTATTGACACCCTTAGTGTAAGGAAAGTGGCTTTTCTAGCAGCATCAATTTATATATAAAACAATACTGCTAAAGAGGGAGCAAAACTCATTCCAAACATCAACTGTTCAGCACGTTTTCCAGATTAAAATGCAAAAAGAAAAAAAAAAGTTACAGCAGGTACTAATCCTTTATCAGCCCTCTAGCTCTAAATCAATAGGAAGTATCTTTATCGTCTTTTATTTTTGGTGGGTAGCCGATGGGCGATGGCCAACAGAGCCAAGAACATTTAAAAATATTAAATCCTATTAGTAATATTGTTCATCAACAAAGTGTTGGAATTATGTCCTTTAATCAATGTGCACTTTTCTAATATAGTTGGAGGTTACGTTAATTACGGAGATAATTAATTCAGTCATTTAAGTGATTAGAATGTTTAGCTGGAAACCGCTTCTATCAGCTAGTAGCAGCTTATTATGACTGAACCTGTAGGGTCACACACAAGGCATGAAATTGGGAAAAACTAATTATCAATTAGACTTAGAGTCTAATTATAATTATATGAGATAAGTCATGGAATCCAATCGGATTAGGATTATCTTATCCAGTAGGATAGAGATTATCTAATCCAGTAAGATAGAGATTATCTAATCCAACTGGATTGGGATTATCTAATCCAACAGGATTGGGATTACATGGACTAATTCAAGTTGGAAACTAATTCAGTTTAACCAGTATAAATAGATGGTACTGGGTTAAACAGAATATATAATTTATTCTAGAGTTCATGTGTTGAACAAGCAGAATAAATAAACTCTGAAATTCTCATAAAACAACCTCATCGTAAATCGGAAGAAGGAAGGCGGTCGCCAGTCCTGCTTGCTGATCTGTTCTAAGCTGACAACGGTGTAGGCGTTCTGATCGTGCTGTGTGGATACTTATAGAGGAATCACACTTGAGGTTCTTGTCTCCGGAGTGGATTGCACCTGAAGGAAGAACACGGTCGAAGAAAGTCCTTTGCTCCGCACAGATTTATTCTGTTCTACAAGGTAATTCTAAACACTCACTCAGATTCATATTAATGACATGCATGTGATCTTTGGTTTGGTAATTGATATTCCGCTAAATTAGATTTAATCAATTCCATCAGTGGTATCATGAGCTACTTGCATGTATTAATTTGATCTATGATTATGTGAATTAGATTTGCATGATAGGGGTGTTTATGTTATGTTCATAATTTTAAATCAAATAAATTATTGGATGATTTTATTTGATTTATTCCACTCAAAATTTTTTCAGTTTTATTATGAATATTAGTGGACAGATTTAGGGTTTAGAAACTCTAATTTGTTGGGCCAATTTTAGGCATTGGGCTAGGCCCATCCCTAATTTTGTTTTTAATAATCTGGTTGGACCAGATTTTCCCAACATGCTTCAAATCTGTCTGGGCCGGGCCGAACTGGGCCGGGCCGAACTGGGCCGGGCCAAACTGGGCCGGGCCTACTGTTCAATTTTTTTTAAAAAAAAAAAATTTAAATAATTCTGAAATTGAGTGGGAGTAATTTTGACTTTGGAAGTGCAAAATTAAAATTTATGAATATGAATTTTAATTAAGGTTGATGATTTTAGAAATTCATTAACTTAATTAAATGCTTTGATTATGCATATGTATGTTAAAATTGTAGCATGTATTACGTGAATTATATGTTAAATGCATGTGAATGGTTCATGTATGGGAATGATTATGCGATTGTTCACTAATAATCATACCAACATGATGAACCATATATAGTCCCAAAGGAATAATGAGTTATATTGTCTTTCCGAAACAAGTAACACCCATTAAGACTTCGATCAAAAGTGATAGATTTTGCTAAAGCGATGGTGTCACTTTTAATCTTGGGACATATGCGGGTAGACCTAGACTAAGGGGTCTACATGTTAGTTTTGGTTTGCTCATCAATATCGGCAGAGGAGTTCTCGGATGTTGAGACAAAAGGTGATAGTGTGTGCATTGGATGTGTACTCTATCAACCAAGAGTAGTATTGGATACTATTAGCAATGGGATTGCTTACCTAAAATCAACGGATTTAAGACAAACCAAAGTATGCTTAAGTTCTTACGATTTTGAGGGTCTTGGTAACATTTTATTCATGGGACAAAATTTGGAAAAGAATAAAATGTGTAAATAACTTGTATGCTTGCTTGTATGCTTCTTGCTTGTTATTTATTTAAATGGTTTATTTATTGCATTTTGTTTCATTGTAGTAATCATGGCTGGTAATAATAACAACAACTCGTTCAATCTGCGGTCAATCCTTGAGAAGGATAAATTAACCGGCAGTAACTTTCTTGATTGGCAAAGGAACTTGAGGATAGTCCTTATGCAAGAAAGAAAGGAGCATGTGATTGATGAACCAATCCCTGATGCAGCTAAAGTTCCACTGAGAGATGAAAATCATGAAATCATAGTTTAGTCATTCCGATTTATGAAGTAGTATAATTTAAACTCATCATTATTTATGCATCTAACTTTAATTAGTCCATCAATTTGAAATCACAGATCAATTTCAACAAGTGTATAAATTTTCTTACCTTAAAGTCTAATTTAGTTCAATCTAATTTACTTCAATTTAATTTACAATTAAAAATATATGAGTTTAGTGCTTATTTAGTTTCATTCAGTAGATTTGCATGCATCTTAATTCAGTTCAGTTTCGTATATTCAATTCAATTAATCAATTTGAATTATTCGGCTTGCGGCGGAACTGAAATTGAGTGATGTAATCATGACCGCTATTTTTATAGTTTCATTAGTTCTTTTGAACTCAAATTTTTGTGATTAGTCCCGTCCCCTTATAGGTATAATTTTGGATCCGCCCTGACTAGAATCGGTGGAGAGATGATTCGAGATGTTAAAAGGAGCCAACCTTAACCTATGCAAGATCGACAAGATCGATAGATCAGATCAAGTTACATTACAAAGGCTGCATTTGGTTGAGCTAGTTTTTGAGAAATTGGACTTTTAAAGTTTAGTCCTTATGCAAGAAATTGGTTAAGTTTTCTTTAACTTTCTTGATTGGCAAAGGAACTTGAGGATAGTCCTTATGCAAGAAAGAAAGGAGCATGTGATTGATGAACCAATCCCTGTACTCGCGGAAGGTGCAAACAATGAAGCGAGGGATGCACGAACCCGGTGGGTTAACAATGCGACTGATGTCAAGTGTCTTATGTTGGCAAGCATGAATTCTGATTTGCAAAAGCAGTTTTTGAATTCGGATGCTTACACTATCAATTTGGCGCTCAGGAATATGTTTCAAGAGCAGGCTAGAATTGATAGGTTTGAAACCAACAAGGCTATTCTCGATTGTAAGCTTGAGAAAGGGAAACCAGTGGGAGCTCATGTTTTGAAAATGATTGGATTATTTGATAACATGGAGCGACTTGGTTTTCCCTATAGCCGCGAGTTGGCGACTGACATCATTCTCCATTCACTTCATGATGGCTTTAATGCTTTCAAGTTGAATTTTAATATGAATGGGATGGAGAAGAGTTTGACTGAGCTGCATGGGATGCTTAAAACGGCTGAGTCAAATGTCGGAAATGAGAACAAGACAGATGTTCTCATGGTGCAAAAGGGAAATGGTTTCAAAAAGACATGGAAGAGAAATCAAGTTGCAAAGGGAAAGGGAAAGGGCAATGACAAGCCAGTTGTCAATGCACCTAAAACGCAACCCCAAGCTAAGAAGCGCAAGGTTGGCAACCCTAATGAGTCCCAATGCTTCTACTGCAATGAGACTGGTCATTGGAAAAAAGACTGCCCCAAGTTTTTAGAGGACACGAAAAAGGGAAAGGTCGCCGACATTGCAGGTATTTTCGTTATTGACTGTCATTTTGTTGACTCTACTTCTTGGGTATTGGATACGTGTTGTGGTTCTCACATTTGTACGAATGTGCAGGGACTAAGAGAAAGTAGGAGATTGGCAAAAGGAGAAGTGGATCTACGTGTGGGAAATGGAGCAAGAGTTGCTGCATTAGCCGTAGGAATCTATAGTTTATCATTGCCTTCAGGGCTTACTTTGGATTTAAATAATTGTTATTTTGTTCCAAGTGTAACCAAAAACATTATCTCTATTTCTATGTTGGACATGGAAGGTTTTCAGTTTATTATAAAGGACAATGGTTGTTCCATTTATTTTAATGAGATATGTTATGGCTCAGCTAAATTAGACAATGGTCTTTATTTGCTTAATTATGATAAATATGTCTTTAACGTGAATACGATTAAAAGGGCTAGAACAAATGATTCAAATCCAACATACCTCTGGCATTGTCGATTAGGCCACATCAACACGAAACGCATACAGAAACTCCACCAAGAGGGTATACTGAAATCTTTTGACTTGGAGTCAATTGATAATTGTGAATCATGTTTGATGGGGAAAATGACAAAAACACCATTTAATGGAATGGGTGCTAGAGCAAATGAGCTATTGGAACTAATCCATACAGATGTGTGTGGACCAATGAGTTTAGATGCAAGAGGTGGATACAGCTACTTCATAACCTTCACGGATGACTTGAGTAGATATGGATATGTCTATCTAATGAAACACAAGTCGGAATCCTTTGAGAAATTTAAGGAATTTCAAAATGAAGTAGAGAATCAACTTGGCAAGAAAATTAAAGCACTACGATCGGATCGAGGTGGCAAATATTTAAGCCAGGAATTTGTTGATCATCTGAAAAGTTGTGGAATTCTTTCACAATTAACTCCTCTAGGAACACCGCAGTGGAATGGTGTGTCTGAAAGGAGAAATAGAACCTTATTAGATATGGTTCGTTCAATGATGAGTCAAGCCGATCTTCCAATATCTTTTTGGGGATATGCTCTTCTTACAGCAGCCTTCACACTGAACCGGGCACCGTCAAAAGCTGTGGAAAAGACACCATATGAGATATGGACAGGAAAGGTTCCTCATTTGTCTTTTCTTAAGATTTGGGGTTGCGAAGCATATGTCAAAAGGTTGTTGACCGACAAGCTTGCACCCAGGTCTGACAAATGTCTTTTTGTGGGATATCCAAAAGAGACAAAGGGGTATTACTTCTACAACCGATCTGAGAACAAAATTTTTGTTGCTCGAGAAGGTGTCTTTTTGGAAACGATTCATCTTTCCAAAATGACAAGTGGGAGGAAAATAGCCCTCGATGAGGTTCGAGGCGAGCAACAATCAGAGACGGGGACATCTACCCATTCAGAAACTCCTGTTTCAGATGAAGTGGTTACGATGAATCCTGAATTTGTCGTAGAGACAACTGATGAGGCTCAACCCCTACGTAGGTCTCAAAGGCACAGAACTCTACCAAGAAGGTACGCTGATGTACTTATTATGACTGGGAACTGTGAAATCATGTTTTTAGAAAGCGATGAACCTAATACCTACGGTCAAGCTTTGATTAGCCCTGACTCCGAAAAATGGCTCGATGCCATGAAATCCAAAATGGACTCCATGTATACAAATCAAGTTTGGAACTTGGTTGATTTACCAGATGGGGTAAAACCCATTGGTAATAAGTGGATCTTTAAGAAAAAGATTGATAAAGACGGAAATGTTTCTGTTTTTAAAGCTAGACTGGTGGCTAAAGGTTATAGACAAATCCATGGGGTGGATTATGATGAAACCTTTTCTCCAGTTGCAATGCTTAAGTCTATTCGGATTCTCCTAGCAATTGCTGCATATTATGATTATGAGATTTGGCAAATGGATGTCAAAACCGCCTTCCTTAATGGATTTTTGGAAGAGGATGTGTACATGACACAACCTGAGGGTTTTATTGACAAACATAATGCTGGGAAAGTATGCAAACTTCAGCGATCTATTTATGGCCTGAAGCAAGCATCTAGGAGTTGGAATCTACGTTTTGATGAAGCAATTAAGGAATTTGGCTTTCAGAGAAATGTAGAGGAATCTTGTGTATACAAGAAGGTCAGTGGGAGCAAGATAGTATTTCTAGTCCTTTATGTCGATGACATTTTGCTTATGGGAAATGACATTCCTATGCTTAAGTCTGTAAAGGCTTGGCTTGGAAAGTGTTTCGCAATCAAGGACTTAGGAGAAGCAGAGTACATATTGGGCATCAAGATCTATAGAGATAGATCTAAGAGGATGATTGGACTTAGTCAAAACACTTATATTGATAAGGTGCTTGAGAGGTTCAATATGGAAAACTCTAAAAGAGGTTTTCTTCCCATAACACATGGCACCATTCTTTGTCAAGATCAGTGTCCGAAAACACCTGATGAGAAAGAAAGAATGAGTAGGATACCCTATGCTTCAGCTATAGGATCTATCATGTATGCTATGACATGTACTCGCCCAGATATCTCATTTGCTTTAAGTCTAACAAGTAGATATCAATCAAATCCGGGTGAGGCGCACTGGTGTGTGGCCAAGAATATTCTAAAGTATCTGAAGAGAACTAAAGATGTATCCCTGGTTTTTGGTGGGCAAGACGAGTTGGTTGTTGATGGGTTTACCGATGCAAGCTTCCAGACCGATAGAGATGAATCTCAGTCTCAATCGGGTTATGTCTTCTGCCTTAACGGAGGAGCAATTAGTTGGAAAAGTGCCAAGCAAAGTACTGTTGCTGATTCTACATGTGAATCTGAGTACATCGCTGCTTCTGAGGCTGGAAAAGAAGCTGTTTGGATTAGGAAGTTCATTGCTGAACTTGGTGTAGTTCCTAGCATAGCCAATCCGATGACTCTGTATTGTGACAATAACGGAGCCATCTATCATGCTAAAGAACCAAGGGAACACCACCGAACCAAACATGTACTCAGGAAATTTCACATTATTCGAGAGTTTATCGAAAGAGGTGAAATTACGATATGCAAGGTGGGAACGGATGACAATGTTGCTGATCCGTTAACTAAACCTCTTACGCAGACTAAGCACGAGGCGCATATATCTGCAATGGGAATCAAACAATTTAGATAACTGTTGTGATTTCTGTAATGTTTATTTATGATTGTTTTTTCATATATTAACATTGAAGTTTAAACCATTTATATTATATATGAATTTTATTTTCATACTCATTTAATTTTGGTTTAGTGTTAAATGAAAATCCAATACAATTTACATTTCCAAATAGGTTATCAAGATAAAGTCTTGGATAATGAAACCCTATTTAGTGAACTGGAATGTAAAATTGTTTGAGTCCCTAGTCCAGGTCATTGAGAGTGGATGCTAATGACTAAAGAAGACTAGTTTGCAAGGTGATTCATAGCCCTGTTTCTTGGGCTCAAGGACATGAGATGTCTGAATCAATTGCATGGATGCAAGTTGGGAACTTGTATTGGACAGACCCACCATGAGAATACTTTAAGATATATGAAATGTTATAAGTATTTCTCATTGACTATGGGAACATACTCCTCAGACCTGAGTAATTCATTGTTTACTTATTTGTGAATTGGACATTTTAATTTCTGTCAAACGTCTTGCCGTAAAAGGGGGTTATAAAGACAGCTATTGGATTGCCATGAATCAAGTAGAGAAAACTTGAATGTACAAGATTGGGATTGTCCTCTCATTAACATGAGATTGTTGTCTTATAGGCCTCTCGGAGAGTTGAGACTGTAAAACGCATGGCCATGCTCAGATGGATTAGAGATTAATCATCTGTCTTTAACAGTTCACTCTGGAATTCGAGAAATGCATTTGAACTTGATAAGGATAACATGTTATCTTACCTTATGTTCGAATGAAGACATTAAGTGACAAGGGAATATGAGTGCACACTTGTCTAAAAGGACAAGTGGGAGATTGTTGGAATTATGTCCTTTAATCAATGTGCACTTTCCTAATATAGTTGGAGGTTACGTTAATTACGGAGATAATTAATTCAGTCATTTAAGTGATTAGAATGTTTAGCTGGAAACCGCTTCTATCAGCTAGTAGCAGCTTATTATGACTGAACCTGTAGGGTCACACACAAGGCATGAAATTGGGAAAAACTAATTATCAATTAGACTTAGAGTCTAATTATAATTATATGAGATAAGTCATGAAATCCAATCGGATTAGGATTATCTTATCCAGTAGGATAGAGATTATCTAATCCAGTAAGATAGAGATTATCTAATC
Source organism: Sherardia arvensis (assembly GCA_948330725.1). NCBI lineage: Eukaryota > Viridiplantae > Streptophyta > Magnoliopsida > Gentianales > Rubiaceae > Sherardia > Sherardia arvensis. The sequence goes on along the minus strand of OX415236.1, from coordinate 35,663,864 downwards.
CAACTGGATTGGGATTATCTAATCCAACAGGATTGGGATTACATGGACTAATTCAGGTTGGAAACTAATTCAGTTTAACCAGTATAAATAGATGGTACTGGGTTAAACAGAATATATAATTTATTCTAGAGTTCATGTGTTGAACAAGCAGAATAAATAAACTCTGAAATTCTCATAAAACAACCTCATCGTAAATCGGAAGAAGGAAGGCGGTCGCCAGTCCTGCTTGCTGATTTGTTCTAAGCTGACAACGGTGTAGGCGTTCTGATCGTGCTGTGTGGATACTTATAGAGGAATCACACTTGATGTTCTTGTCTCCGGAGTGAATTGCACCTGAAGGAAGAACACGGTCGAAGAAAGTTCTTTGCTCCGCACAGATTTATTCTGTTCTACAAGGTAATTCTAAACACTCACTCAGATTCATATTAATGACATGCATGTGATCTTTGGTTTGGTAATTGATATTCCGCTAAATTAGATTTAATCAATTCCATCACAAAGTAGACATTTCACACATGTCAATAAGTGCATTACCAACTATCAAATTGGAAGACATTATTTAGGAAGTAAGGGTGGATTTCAGGGCCTCTTCCTAATGCTCCTTAACATCATCGGGTCTAAAATGATGTTGCGTCATAATGAACATGGAGTTAACTCTAGTTTTGTCAAAAAAATAACTTAATTCAGATGTAAATTTATCATTAGTAAAAAATTGCAGATAGTTAAGTTCAATTGACCTCAGCCGCAAAGAATAGGGCTTTAAGACTCAGAAAGTGTGGCGAGATGGATTTATGAAATAAATTAATTTAACAAATAAATGCATTTCTTGTTCCTATTGAAAGGATGCAGTTGTTGCTATGGTTCTATGCTTCAGCTGAAAAGATTGTATAGTTTATTAGCATGACCAACAAGCGGGCTTTCAGGGCTGGTTATGATATATAATCTCTGTTGAAGTCTGTTGTAGGTTTTGAGTGATCAGATATGATAATTCTACTTAGCTAGCATACCGAGGATGTAAGCCTGGCAATTTTTACCCGTTACCCGCGGGTAAACGGGTAATTTATATTTTTACACATGTGGGTACGGGAAATATATGGGTATCGTAAAATGGGTAATTTAAAATACGAGTCTAAACGGGTTGGGTAAAATATGAGTCTTATCCGCGGGTTTACCAGCTTACCCGTTTTGATATAAAATTTACCCGTTTTACCCACGGATTTTAACCAACCCGTATTTTACCCAATCTATTTTACCCATTTTTAAAACGGGTAAAAAATGGGTCAAACCCATATTTTCATATTACCCATTTTACTCAACCCATATTTTACCCGTATACCTGTTTCTCGGGCCTACGAGGATCTAATGCAATCAGCCTAATAAAATTCTGAACACCTTAGGTGTGATAAAAGAAATGAAAATTTAATCTGTCTTTCAAACCATAAAATGTTGAGCTAAAGATTAGTAATGCTGGAAAACTTTCCAATTTTCGTCTAAATTCTAGACATTAATTTTGGTCCCCTATCCAGAATTAACTCTGGCCTACTTTGTAATTTCAAATCCAGGATTCACCTTCCCATTTTTATATACAGTAACTTTGTTTAATACTATATAATTCTATAGGGTGTTGCGTTGATTTTTTTTTATTCAAAAAACTAGTGTTACTATTCTTTATAATTTAATGAAGAATTGGGCAGAAAACCCATGTTTCCATAGATGAAGAATTATTAAGCTATACAGGTAAAGTGATCTGATATTTTTACAAAGTGGGCTCAGCTAATGCTTTTCTACCCATAAACTACCTAAGCAAATTAAATAGTATATTTACAAGTTACTGTAGATTAACTTGATTTTTCTTCTATCTTGTGGACTAATATTTCATCAGTTCGGAACCAAAATGATATCATGTAAGCAATCCAAGAACACAGAAGATGTTATTAGTAACAGATCAATCATAATATATATTATCATATAAATATATTAGCGGATAAACAGATTGATTCGTCCAGCATCACTTTGTAATCTATGAATAATATAAATATAAGAGATCGATTACATACCTTGTAATAATAATCCAAATACTACTTCAATCGAGATGAATCCATCAAAGGTGATTTAAATTTGACCACAAGTCGCACAAGTGTCCGACCTCTATCAAGTCTACACGAATTGCTTCCCAAGATCCTATCTCATAGGATTGATCAATTATTGGAATGACTAGCTAGGTCTAAATGTATGAGAGAGATACTTTTCCAATAGTATAGACTATAGTATTTATAATACAGACCTTCTATACGCAGTCCGTATTTTACTTATTTGCAGTCCGTATTTTTATTAAATAGCCATATATACAATGATAATTATATATAACTGATTTGCAAATGTATGCAATAGAAGTAGTATATATGATGCAAAAGATGAACTGTCGAACGAAAGGGAAGCAGGAAAGGGAGAGGTATGCAATCTTTCTTTTCCTTTTTAATTGTTTTTATATATTTAATTCATTTTTTATAAAAAAGACTTTGATAAAATGGGCCCAAATAAGATTCTGATTTTAAATTGAAAACAAGCCCAAATAAGACTCTGATTTTAAATTAAAAATAAGCCCAAATTACTGATTTTTTATATATAATCAGTTACAATTTTTAAAAAATTTGGGCCTAAAATATTATTTAAATTTTCGGGCCTGAGGCGAGTGCCTCGTTGACCTCATATATAGGCCGGCCTTGCACAATCCTTATGTGTGTGACCCTTTAAATTTCTACTCATATTGGTAGTAAATATGAATTGGTTTTAGGACATAAAATAACAGATGTATCTATCTATTGTAGTTGAAAGATGTAAACCACGTTTTGAACATATCTTGTTTGTTGTCCCTGCTATCTGTCCATAATGGTGTTAATATAGTTACCGCCTTACACATGTCATAAGATCCTGAGAAATCAGACTAATATTTATAAGAAGAGGCTAAAAAAATTTAAGAAAAGAACCATGAAGAGCTTTAATTTTAATAAGTTCTATAGAAATCAATTATCTTTATATCCATAAACTCCAGAAAACATGTAGAGACATAATAAGAATATCAAAAAATCAAATCATTTTGGATACATGACCACATCAAACTCTCGCCACCTTTACCTAAAGTTGGTTAGAGTTGCTAGGGAATCCATTAGACTGAAAGATGATGTATACACCAGACAAATTATGCACACGTGAATAATCCAGATATATTTTTGATGCACGGTGATATATACAATAAAAAAATTCTACCTACGCACAAATTTCATAGGGCACCTAAAGAAGATTATTAACAGTAAGCACTAGGTCGCCAGATTTTGGGTAGGGCGGCGGACCTCTCTCACCCTCCCCTAGTTCCGTCATTGTATATAATTATTTAGCATCCCTTCTAGTGTACTGGGTTTGAGACTATGAGTAATTAAAACCCATATATAAGAACTCAAAAATGTGGAAAGAACAATTGAGCATGAAGAACAAAAGGAAACTAGGAGATTTGAGTATATTTTGTAACAGATTAGATTCAGTTACTAGCATAAATAAACAGTGGCATAGAAAACTTAAAAAACACAACGAATGCTTAGCCAACCATGCCCAAGTAATAACACATATAAACTTGAAGTTAAAGAGATTAACATAAGTTCTAACATACAAAAGAAGATGTAGTAGCAGCAGCACCTGATAGGCATTTAAGTCATCAAAACTGAATCTTGGCCTTGCCAATGTGTGTATTCCACATGATCCAGATTAGCTTTCTGCAGCTAACTGAATCATTCTTCAAGAAAAAATCCATTAACTCAAGCATTTTCTCAGCTCTCACTTTCTTCACCCTTGATTCCATCCCAGTATATAGAGCTTTCCTCACCGCCACCTCTATCCCAGGCACCACCCCTACCCCAGCCCCAGCCCCATCACCACCATCCACCAACAGTACATCACCTTCTTAAACCTCTTCATATCCTCAATGGATTCAATCTTGTTTCCATTTCCATCAGTCATGAACATGCCTTTGATAAAATATTCCCCCTCGAATACAATAGTAGCCTTTTCTATCTTGAGTCCCAACACCGTGAACACCTGGTGATCAAATGGAGAAACCTGATTATGGTCAGGCTTTCAAAATAGCAATACAGATAACCAGTCTCCTGACAACAACCAAACCTTTTCATATGCAATCATCAATAAGTTCCAAATGACCATCTAAAACCCTTCTAGCCTCAATCATATCCCCACAACACATACATAAACACGAGTCAGCACCACTAACACTGCTAAGAACTGCATGTACTTTGTTTCAATTGACAAGTGACTTCAGGTGTCAGCAACACAACAGAGAAAGTTAAATACAGTACCTCATCGCCTTTTTCCTCTCCCTTATTGTTTCCTACGGTACCTTTTCCTCTCTAGCCCCTTTTCTCAGATCTACCGGGGAGGGGTCACAGGCGGTTCGCCGCCGAGTTGATTCCCTCCCCCTCTATACCTTTTATTTATCCCTAGCACCCCCTTCTCCCCCAAACCAAACCCCTTTCTGTTTCACTTCATCGAAATTCTACGGCTTGGTTTTTCTCCTAGGATCGGAGATATCAAAAGCGGCCTTTTTCCGACATTGCCGGCGACGCTCAGACCAGCGAGTCGACCGCCCGCTCTTAACATCTCAAGGAGTTTTTGTTTTCTCCTCTTTTCTCAGGTGTTGCCCCGGCTAGATCCTCTCCAATCTCAGTTTGACCGATCATCATCTCCGATTGGGTGACTGGATTAGTTGGATTTGGTCCTTAAGAACTTCAGATCTCTGCCTTCACGAAAGCCCAGTCGGTCCTGTTAGATGAAGGGTTTAATGCGCCACGCCATCGAGTCTCGCCATTGTCAGCCGAACAGGAAGCTCGACGCGCGGGCACGCTCCGAGCCCACTGCTCCATGCGCCGTCGCAGTTTCAGTACGCGCCGCCCACGCGCCGTCGCGGTTTCAGTACGCGCCGCCAACACTGCCGGCGCATCGCCGCCTCTGGTTCCTTGGTTGACCCAGGTTTCTTATATGGGTATTTCACCACAGATGGGGTTTTCTATTTTCTATTGCTTTTTTACTGCTTTCTTAGAGTTTTTAGTTTTTATGCGATGTGTGCTTGAATTAGGGCTTTTGGAAAATTGTCTTGACTGGTTTATGGAATATCTATACCTATTTGTTTGTTTTTCTTCTGACCCGGAATAGCTAGACAGCGGAAAAACCCCTTGGGCTTCCAGACTACTCTCTAAATACAGTAGATGAGAAATCCAAGTTGGTAGTCATTTTGACAACGTACTACCAGCGATTCTGTGTTTGGATCAAGGAGTAGACTTGTAGACTGTTTCGAACAGTTATAGATGCTATATAAGTCAAGATAACTTCAATATTTTTGAGTGTTGGTCCTTAGAATCTTTAGAATCATCCCTTTTGTTTCCATCATGACATAGAGTCATGTATATGCTGTTACCGGCATTGGTGTTACCGCCACGAGTACGGAGAAGATTAGATTGTTATACCCTTAGAAACTTCTCCTAATCTCAAACAAATTGTAAGCCTATTTGAGCAACTCTTGATCTTAATGGAAAAGAGAGAACACCCTCAAAACCCCGTCAATGACGGTTTTAATTTTTTTAAAAAAAAAGGTGTCAGCAACACAGTTACAATAAGTAGCTACAACAATTGACATTGAAACAACAATTCCACAGCTTTCTAAAGATCACCCACCTTACAAATCTGCCAATTGCTACATTGTAATCACAGGTAAAACAACTGCTTGCAAAACGGTTGGCTCGTGGGGTGGGGAAGACCTGGAGCTTATAGCTGCTTTCTCTGCAACCATTATAAGCCAGAGGAGGGACCCTCGAGCTCAGCAAGCAAATTGGCTGGAATTGCCAAGCGTTATCAGAATCCAGAACAAAATAGGCAGAGAAGGAGCGTGGAGTCCACGTGCAGGTGCCATTTGGGTTTGGTTTTGGTGACCTTTGCGCTTATAAATTAAAATATGGTATGAAAAGACTAAAATGTTCTCAACTAATTTGAATTTGAAAAAATTGACCTAATTTACATGACTAATAATGTCAGTTCATTGGTATTTTGGACTATACTGATGGATGTCTGAAACCCGCACTTGATCACAAACCCGGCTCACGAGCTTATCTGCAAGACAAAGCCCCGGGTGTCCCGATGGTAGACACTCCGACTCTAAAGTTAGTATGTACGTGAGGTGTATTGTATGTCAGATAATAGATAAAGAAGGTGTACCAAACCTTTGGTATTTATATGGCTACATTCGCAGATCACCAAGATATGTACTTATGGTATGAATACAACTCTTATGGGAATAGTAGTTGTATTATCATGTATAAAAGAAGTGTATTTCGGTCATGGTTGTGTTACCATGTTTAGGAGGAAGTGTATTCCTTGTAAAACATTCAGAATATACGCATTCCTTATAAGGATTTGGATTGATGGACCCGTGGATCCATCCTCCGCGTATCTCGAGCCCACGACCCTCCACGGGCCTTGGTTCGAGACTGAATGAGGTCCAGAATACGAACCATGGACTTATCGATAGCCCCAAGGTAGATCTTCAGAATTTCGAGGGCTCCATCTCAGAGGCTGGACGAGAGGCTTGCTTCTCGAGGGAAGGCCAATAACTCGAGTGAGAGTAACTCGGGGGTGTCTTTTTAGGATTGGTCTCTCGGGCTGACCCTTCTGGATATCTAATTTTAAGTTCTTTCGTATTACATCAAGACACGTGGACGGCTTGGTTTGAATCCATCCTTTTAATCCTGAGGTAATTGCTCATTGTATCTTTTGGAGGTGAGAAAGATCAACCTTCCAATTGACTGCATCGTTTCATGAGTCGAGGTAATTATTTCGCTTAAATGCATGCTAATTACTTCGCTTAAATGCGTGCTAATTACTGGGTTTATAACCAAGTAATTTTCCCTTGTGTTTATCACCAATATTCACCCAAGTAATTTCGTGTTTTCAATCTCAGAAAAAACTCTTCTCTTCTCAAAAGTTCTTCACACACTCTCTTCCCCCCATTCTCTATATTGACATATCGTCATCAAACTCCTGCGTTCCCCCTGGCAATACAGAGAATGTTGCACCGGCCATTGAAAAAACAGTGGTGATAGATGTTGAAGAAGGAGCCCCGGCCACCAGTGACCTAAGCACTGTTCCTGGAGGCGGATTCCCGGGAATTGATGGAGGTGAATATTGCTACGCCGCCGCAAGTTGTAACTGCGGTGGCCGATGAAGGTGTGTCTGGGTTGGGTTTGGACCCAAATATGGAGCCCTAAGATAAACGGGCTCCAATTGCTGGTGATGCAAGTGGCGTCACTAAGGTGGTCGACAAAACGACCTTGCAATTTCTGAAATCATGCAAGTTGTCATACCCCGTCGAGGCTGATCTGAGGCTCGAGGGTTAAACCACTCCAGTCCAGGATCTGGTGAGCCCCACTCGAGGGGTGTATATGGGAGATTCTTGCAGCAGGGAATAAGTTTCCCTTTTCCTCCTTTGTTTCGGGATTTTCTGCAGCATCATCAGCTGCATCTATGCCAGATCCACTCCAATATAGTGGTGTCGATAATGGCGATGATATCCTGGTGCGCTCGGAAGGGGCATGAGCCAAGCCTGGACTTATTCAGGAGCTTGTTCAGGTTATTCTCTTTCGAAAGCGCGAGCACATCACCATCACGCCTCGAGGAGGCAAGCCCTTTACCTTTCATGATAACAGCGGCAAGTGGAAGAATATCCGGCTGACATTTGACCGGAGCAGGTACAAAGTTCCCGATTTGAATTCAAAACCGAAAGATGCCCGTACCTCTTGACAAGGTCTTCAAGATTCCTGACCACCTGGAGGGTGTCGTTAAGGAGCTTTTGGATGAAGGGGATCATCTTCCAGGAGGAAGAATTTGTACGGGGAGCTCATGGCTCGGTGTGGCAATGGCCTTCCATCACCTACTCTTCTTGCTGAATGTTTCTCGGTCAAAATCTACCTCTAACTTCTTAAAGCCAGACCTGGATTGGACCCTCCCTGATAAAATCCAGGGGGACAAGAAGGAGACCAGGAAGCGGGGCCCGAGGAAATCTCCAAGGAGTCAAGGCGAATCCTCTTTGAGTCGGTCCTCTTCAGGTGTTTTCTTTAATGTCATATTTTAGGGCACTGAGTATTTCAGATTGTCCTTATGCTGATAATCTTTGTATAAGTAGGCTCTCCTCCGAGAAAGAAATCCAGGAAGGGGAAGGCCGTCTTCAAGACGATAAAGGAGAAGGCGGAGGAGTTCGAGGAGGAGCAGTCCGAAGAGGTGGAGTCTGAAGAGATAGAGCCTGAGGCTGAGGGGTCTTCGGATGATGACTCCGAGTTTGAACAGGTGACCTCTGATGATGCTCCTTTGAAGGAGCTGGGGTTTTACCTGGGTCGACCCGGAGAAGAGGCTGTGCAGGCTTCTCGGAAGGCCTTCAAGAAGTATCCCTTTGCTTCCAAAGTAATAATCTTTGTGATGCGAGTTCTCGATGTCTTAAGTATCAAACTCTTACATGAATTCTGTTTTACAGCTGCTGACAGGTCTGTCCAATCTAGGAGACCGGGCCACCGCCAAGATCAAGCGTCTGTACCACTCCGTTAGTGAGCTGCATGCTAGGTGTCAGGCTCATGAGGCCGAGAAGGATGAGATTGAGGGTTAGATTATGGCCTTGAAGGCTGAATCGGACGTGCCTCCCCCACTTGTCCCTGCATCGGTAGATGTGACTCAGCTGGAGGACAGGGTGAAGCAGCCTGAGGACGAGAATAAGGTCCTACTGCAAGAAAGAAAGTTCCATTTGGACGAGATGAAGGTTTACCAGGACTCCGTGGATGAGTTGACTCGGAAGCGGTCCTCGGAGATAGATCCCAAGGAATAGCAGTGACTTCTTAGGCTCTGAGGTGCATTCATTGCTTGTGGCCCCGAGTTAAAGAGCCACCGGGAGGAGTATGGGGATTTATTCCTGGACTCCGAACTGCACAAGAGGTTGGAAAACGTCCTGTTGTTATGTCGGTCAGATGGGGAAAGAAGTTTAATGACTTCCCTCTTTTCTCGTCCGGATGCTTCTGATAAGCTCGCAGCCTTGACCGTTAGTCACTACTAGAATATCAAGTCATCTAAGGCAGTTCATCCTTCATGTGTTAAGGCAGAAAACAAACGCCTTGGGTGGTTGTGACTTAAATGACAAAAATCATCTAAGGCGGTTCCTCTTCCGCCTTAGATGTTTTTATGTTAAAGGCGTTTCTTTCCGCCTTAAAGCACATATTTTCCGCCTTAAACGTAACTTGCGAGTTCGCAAGGAAGCTCGTTTCGTAAAAAAAAAAAACCTAACAAGCGGAACAACTTGCGAAGTCTCAAGTCAATCTATTACAGCAAGCTGGGCAGCTTGTGATGTCTTAACTCCATTCTCCTCGGTAAAAAAATTAGCTCTCTGATCCAAAATGGACCAGAGAGCTCCGTAAACATGAATAAATACTTTTCATCTCAAAAAAACAATATTGTTGAGTTCTTTCTATTCAAAAATACAACAAAATCTTTGTACAAAACTAATGCAATTTATTACACTTCTGTATTAAAACAACCAAAATCTCTGTACAAACCTAACACAATATTAGACCTAAGAAACTGCAGAACCTTTAGATAAAGATGAGAGATGGCAAGAACCTCAAAACCCAGGCATTCATCGAGTCAAACGCGAAGCTTGCATCAATAGAAGTCTTTTCATCCCGAATTATAAAAGTACTTGTTGCAGTATCCCATTCTTAAACTTCTGATGTTCAGCCTTCACCACCCTATATGATCAACAAAGTAAGAGACTTAGTAGAAGTTTACAACGAAATGCTACTTATCAATTGATGCAATCATGTACCTAAGTGCTTTTTCGATCTCCTTTTTACTAGGTTCAAGCTCCAAAACCTTAGAGAAGCAATGCGATTATCCAATGATATAAACCTCGCAACACACTGTAACTCAAACCAAATATACTAACCTGCCACAACACACAGTGTGACGGATTGCTTCAAAAAGAACTGAAATAGAACTGTGCTTCAATTGAGATCGATCCTTCAAGAAGAGACCAAAAGAAATCTGTTTTCTAGGTTAGGTTTTCCCTGCAAAAAGCCACAACCATATTAAAACGAAGACAATGATAAATATGATGAACTGATATGCACTACTTCCTTAGACTTAAAACTTGAACTGGCAGAAGAAACAGATGCATACCTTGTCTGCTTATCATTGTCAGTGGTGTCACCACGCTCGCATCCAGCAAGATCGATAAAGGAGAGCTTTCTGACGAGTCTAACAGGCTCTAATTCACTACCATCAGCAGATCTTTTAATTGCAAGCTGAAGTATGGCATGGTATCTTTTAAAGCAGAGCTTCAGGTTCCATTAGATTAAACTACAGAAGTAATTCTTTAGGTTATCAAATTCAAGGACTAGAACATGTTTGTTCAAAATGGTCCTGCCGAATATTAATCATTATAGACATCATTCTCTCTTCGAGTTAACAGAAAGATACTCGCAAAAAGTAAAATAATAAAAATCCAATACGTCTTGTATACTACGAGGAGACAACCACCAGAATAAGTAAAAATGAGCACTATCATAAGTAAAATGACAGAAAAATAGCATCAAACATCACTTATGTCTTATAATCATAGTATGAGAAACCACAAATAACAATTTCTTGCACTGCCGATTACCTGGCAAGCTATTGCAGCAGAGGTTCTCATTAGCCTAACTTCTTCTTCGGACTATTTCCACCGTGCTTCATGAGTTATGCAAGAGGAATCCTTCACTTTTTTGCTTTGGACAGCTTTTTGAAAAGTTTCCATATCAGTATAAATTGTTGAGGCTGTATTTACATTGTGGAAAAGCTGGGAAGAGCTTTTAATGAGCCCGGGAAGAATCTGAAAACACCAACATATTCTTCTTATGAAAATAATGTTTTTAAAGCGAAATATATGTCTGCTATCTAAACAAACAAGAACCACATGCAAAAATAGAGAGCAGCAGATAATACACTCAAAACTTGTCATTTTCACACTGAAAGTTAGCAAAAATAGGCAGCCTAAAGATGTTGAGCAAATATACAGTTATTCACCTTTTTGTAGCATTCAGATAGGATATGCTTCATCAGCTCTGAATGTGGTTTTAGCTTCCTCAACTCCAGCCACTTCACCTTGCCAAAGAACATCCTAAAACATGCACTATAAAAATTTAACCAGTGTACAGAAGCTGTAAAAAGATGATAAAGAAAGTAAAGCAAAATTTAACATCATAATATGACTTCAATATACATAAATGAGACTTGTTTCTGGCATAAACATGGATAAACCACAGTAGTGACTTAATACAGCTACACCACCGGGCTGCTGAAAACCCGTGATGTATGAATAATCAGCATCTTGACGGAAAGTATAAGGTACAAAAAGCCTCCATGTTCTTCAAGTATCTCTTTTCAACTTTTATCACTAATCTGGCAACGAAAACAAACCAAGTCTTAGATCAAATTAATCATACAGCTATCGAGCTGCACAATTTAAAACCTAGATAAATCAATGCATAATTTAAAATCTAGATAAATCAATGAGCTCTTTAATGGTCTCTACTTCAGCCACCCTGTACTCTTGCAAACCAACAATGCAAACTTGTTGTTTGCCATCCTCTCGCATGCAAAGTTTCCTTGAAGATATAAAATACAGTGAAAATATGCTTAATGAAAGGATAGAGTATAGCTATACATAACTATACTTTTTCCCAGTTTTACATACATGACTATAGAATTGAGTATAGCTAAACATAACTACTTTTTCCAGGTTTTTACATGTTGGAAAATTGGTTTTTGAGTTGGGTTTTACTCGACTTTTGGGCCTCGATTTTGAGTGGTTTCCAATGTTATTTGGATTCTGTTCTTGGTTGTTTTGGATTCTCCTCTGTGAGTACTACAAAATCGACTATTTAAACACTCAAATCGGATCAACGGTGAATGAGATATCGATGCTCAAAGTTGATCTCTTGGACTGGAAATATTTGACGAATTGGGCCAAACTTGGGCCTAATTTTCAGAATATGAATTCAATTATTTTCCATAGTTGGTCCTAATATTAAATTCGAATTTTCAGCTGATAAATACAAGTTGTTGAGATAAATTCGAGTTTGTTCAGATAATAGAAGATCAATTCGAATATTTTCTGATTATCTAAGAACATTCCAACATATTTACTTACCAGTAATAGTAAATCAATTATGGGAGATTGTGATCTCAACATATTTACTTACCGATGATAGTAAATTAATTATGGAAGATAATTATCTCATGATCATCAGACTTATCACTTTCTGATTCTGATAGGGTGTCTAGTGCCTATAAATAGAACCCTCTAGGTTCAGAATTTTTCATCTCATTCTTCAGTTGACAAGTCCTGGAGTCTCAATCTCTCTCTCTCCCTCCTCAGTCTAAAAGGTCCGACTTTGTTTCAAGCCTTTTTTCCTGTGATTATGTGATAGATAGCCATTGGGCAAAGTGCGAGTACGAGGTACTGCTACTCTTTAGTAGGCGAGTACCTTGATGGTTTTACCCTGGGGGACGAAGGTTTTACCGGGCCAATTTCGTTTCCAGGGCAGTGACCTGTCACGACTCCATCTGTGTATATATCTGATTATTTGATTTTGGATTTATTGTGCATGATAATTAATTTTGTATTATCTTATAATTAATTTTCTGTATGTAGTTCCAACAGTCTGGAAACGAAATTTTATTTAGAACTATATGCTGTGCTTGAGATTTTTCCAAAAATCAATGTGTTAGTCGATTTATTATTCGAACAGATATATACATACGTTTTTGAAGCTATTTGATTAACATGAATATTATTAGTAATATGAATATTCTTCCCTGTCAATTAGTATGCATGTGTATATGTATTAATTGTTTACCATGCATGTATATTAATTTGTCTTGTCAATTGGTGTATGCATGTTTGTATGTGTTAATTATGTGTTAATTATTTAGCATGACACGTCTCTTATTTACATACATATATGTTATGTAATCTTGCATGAATAATTAGAACATGCTAAATGTGTCTAGCAATCACGTGTATATTGCACGCTAAACAAGCGAGTCTTGCATGGAATGATGTCTAGCAATATGTAATTGATTTCTTTTCCATGCTAATTGATCATTGATATGTATATAATTTGATAAGCATGAACCAACGTGTTTGTATGTACTGTTTTCATAAAACCTGCTTGAATGTGTTATATGCTTGATTCGTGTGAAATCTCCGTCAATATTTTTATATTTGTACGGATTTTTCCAACACACGTATAAACACCAAAACTGATTTGGTTTGTTGTTTTGTACAACAGAACCATGTCTGCGAACAATAACGTCACTGCTGGACGTGATAGTAATGGGCTACCGCTGGTGCCATTTAACCATGTTGAAAGACCCGAGAAGTTCAAGACTGGAATGAACTTCAAAATGTGGCAGCAGAAAATGTTCTTTCTGCTGAACACTCAGGGTCTTGACCGGTACACCAACGAGGATCCACCTACGGTGGCCGAAGGGTTGGAAGCAGCGGCAAAGACAACAGCAGAAGAGAAGCTTCAGAAGTAGAAATCTGGCGATTACTTGTGCCACAACACCATTCTGAACTGCCTGAGTGATCCATTATGGAACATGTATCACACCAAGAAGCCATCGAAGACTTTGTGGGAGACCTTGGACAAAGTGTACAAGGGTGATGAGTCAGGATCCAAGAAGTGGATGGTCGGGCGATTCCTTGAATACAAGATGGTCGACACCAAGTCTGTTGTGGTACAAGCTCAGGAACTCCTGACATTGTGTAATGAGATGCAAGCTGAAAAGCTGGGAATGATGGAGGGCATGCAAGTCCAGTCAATCATCGAGAAGCTGCCTGCATCATGGACAGCCTTCAAAAGCTATCTGACGCTCAAGAAGAAGGAGATGTCAATGCAAGACCTGTTGCACAAGCTACGTCTTCATGAAGAAGAGAAGGCCTTAATGAAGGCCAACATGTCTGCGGCCAAGGCGAACGTTGTAGAAGCTGGTGGCGGTTCCAACTCAGACAAGCCTCGCAACGCCAAGAAGGGCACAAAACTGAAAGCAAAAGGTGGAATCTCGAAGAAGACGAAATTCACTGGAAAATGCTATAACTGCGGCACCGTTGGACACAAGTCACCGGACTGCAAGAAGCCAAAGAAGAACCAGGCAAATGTGGTCGTAGATCCCGCCCAGGATGTGGACTACATGGACATGTGCGCTGTGATCAGCGAAATGAATTTGGCAGACTCCAATCCCAAGGAGTGGTGGATTGACACAGGCACCACAAAGCATTTCACCTGTGTCAGGGAGGCCTTTTCAAGCTTTCAAGCTGTGGAAAACGGCGAGCCAGTTTACATGGGCAGCTCAGCAACCTCTGTTGTTAAGAGACGTGGCATTGTGGTGCTGAAGATGACGTCCGGGAAGGATCTTACCTTGAAGAATGTCTTGTATGTGCCTGACATTCGCAAGAACCTTGTGTCCGGTTCTCTGTTAGATAAGCATGGCTTTAAACTAGTGATTGAGTCTGGTAAAGTAGTCTTATCTAAGAATAATGTGTTCATTGGCCGTGGCTATGTGCTTGACGGCATGTTCAAATTAAACACTATGGTTGTACCTTCCAACAATAATGAAATGAAAGCTCCTTCTTCTGCTTACTTGATTGAATCTTCCAGTTTATGGCATGGTAGATTAGGACATGTGAATTATGACTCAATCCGACGATTGATGAACATGGAAAACATTCCATATTTGAAAATCGATCAAAGTCACAAATGTGAAACTTGTGTTGAGGCGAAAATGACTAGAACTTCGTTCAAACAAGTTAAGAGAAATACTAAACCGCTGGAACTTGTTCATAGCGACATTTGTGATCTCAAGTTTGTTCAAACTAGAGGAAATAACAAGTATTTCATCACCTTCGTGGATGATAGTACGAAATATTGTTATGTGTATTTGCTGAAAAGCAAAGATGAGGCGTTGGAGAAATTCATTCTCTACAAAACTGAGGTTGAAAATCAACTTGATAAAAAGATCAAGGTGATTAGAAGTGACCGTGGAGGTGAATATGTTGAACCATTTGGGCAATATTGTGCTGAAAAGGGTATTATTCACGAAGTCACTGCTCCTTATTCACCACAATCAAATGGTGTAGTTGAACGGAAGAATCGCACTCTTAAGGAGATGATGAATGCGATGCTCATAAGTTCAGGGTTACCACAGAACATGTGGGGGAGGCTATTTTGACAGCCAATTACCTTTTAAATAAGTATCCCACGAAAAGATGAAAGCAAGACTCCACAAGAGTTGTGGAAAGGTGTGAAACCATCTTTCAAATACTTAAGAATATGGGGGTGCCTTGCAAAGGTTATGATACCACCTCCTAAGAAGTTAAAGATCGGACCTAAAACGGTTGACTGTATCTTTGTTGGATATGCACATGAGAGCAATGCTTATCGCTTCTTAGTACATGAGTCTCATCATCCAGAGATTCATAAGAACACGATCATGGAATCAAGAAATGCTTCTTTCTTTGAAGATGTGTTCCCCGCCAAGGGTAGGGTGGATTCGTCAAAACGGACTCGCGAGTCTGTAGATGATGGTGTAGAGATTCCTGAAGATCTTGAGGGTCAAGAGGAACATGTGGATGAACTCAGGCGAAGCAAAAGAGTTAGGACAGAAAAGTCTTATGATACCGATTACATAACATACATGCTTGAGTCTGAACCTCAAAGCTATAAAGAGGCTGTGAGCTCGCCTGAGGGACCAATGTGGAAAGAAGCGATTAAGAGTGAAATCGATTCTATTCTACATAATCATACTTGGGAGCTAGTGGATTTACCTCCAGGTTGTAAACCTCTAGGCTACAAGTGGGTCTTTAAAAGGAAGATGAAGACTGATGGAACCATTGACAAGTATAAAGCGAGACTTGTCATTAAGGGTTATAGACAAAAGAAAGGTCTAGACTATTTTGATACCTATTCTCCTGTTACGAGAATATGTTCCATCAGGATGATACTAGCGATCGCTGCATTGCGAAAGCTTGAGATTCATCAAATGGATGTAAAGACTGCCTTTTTGAATGGAGATTTAGAAGAAGAAATCTACATGGAGCAACCTGAGGGTTTCAGTGCTCCTGGCCAAAAAGGGAAAGTCTGCAAATTGGTAAAATCATTATATGGCTTAAAACAGGCACCAAAGCAATGGCATGAGAAATTTGATAGTGTTGTTTTAGCCAATGGTTTTAGAATCAATGAGTGCGATAAGTGCGTCTATGTGAAAGACACTGATAAAGGATATGTGATTCTTTGTCTGTATGTAGATGACTTGCTCATTGTGGGTAGTAATGATGTAATGATCAAATCTACCAAAGTAATGTTGAATTCTCGATTTGATATGAAAGATATGGGATTGGCGGATGTGATCCTAGGGATCAAGATCATTCGTAGTTCTGAAGGTATTACCTTGACCCAATCTCATTATGTTGATAAAATCTTGGATAAATTCAACAAAGATGACTCTCAAACGTCGCCTACTCCAATAGATCCTAATATGCATCTATTCAAGAATAAATCTGACGCTGTTAACCAGTTGGGGTATTCGAGAGTCATGGGAAGTCTGATGTACTTAATGAATTGTACTAGACCAGACATTGCTTATGCTGTAAGCAGATTGAGTAGATATACGAGTAATCCAAGTGAGACTCACTGGAAGGCTATAACGAGATTGTTGAGATACCTTCGTTTTACTCGTAACTACGGTATACAGTACACGAGTTATCCAGCAGTACTTGAGGGATATACTGATGCCAACTGGATATAGGATATCAAGGATTTGAAATCCACTAGTGGTTATGTATTTCTACTAGGTGGTGGAGCAATTTCTTGGAAATCTACAAAACAAACTGTTATAACTCGATCCACTATGGAATCGGAGTTTGTTGCCTTAGATAAGGCTGGTGAAGAGGCAGAATGGCTTCGTCAGTTTGTTGAGGATATCCCAAGATGGCCGAGACCCATATCTGCGATTAGTATCCATTGTGATAGCACATCTGCTATAGATATGGCTCAGTCCGCGATATATAATAAGAAAAAGTCTCGTCATATCAGACGGAGACATAGTTCTATTAGACAACTACTCTCAACTGGAGTGATCACGATAGACTATGTTCGGTCAAGGGACAACATAGCTGATCCCTTAACGAAAGGGTTGAATCGAGAGGTAGTTGAAACATCATCAAGAGGAATGGAACTAAAGTCCATTAAATGATGTGGTTACGTATGTGGACACCCAACCTATGCGATTGGAGATCCCATGGTCTAGGTTCAAAGGGACAACTAAACTGCAAAGACCCATCGACGTTCACTGTGGGGGTTTTATACCTCCTATCCTATTCCTGATGAGAAACAGTGAAAGATTAAACGCTTTTATTGTTAAGCATTAATTGCGTTTAATGGTTTGTGAGGATAAGCCTTTGTGTGCTTTTAATGATTCACAAGTAATTCTGTTAGTCGATAATCCCAAATTTATGGTCGAATTTCCTGAATTTCGATTCGGAGATTGATAATTCCAGATCTTTGGTCTACTTTCAGAATTCAAGGTTTAAGGATTCGTTCCTTAGTAGATAATCACCTATGTAAGCGAGAAGTGTGGCCGCTTCAAAAGGGAATAGTTGGGACGCTATTTCATAAAACACTTACAGAACCAGGGCGGTGTTCATGGCCTTATTAACGAACACAACCGAGGAAAGCACTGAGGCTAGGACAGATGGTTGTGGGAAGTACATTGTCGTTCACACCAAACGGTTGGGGAAGTTCAAAGACATCGCGTTCTACTTCCTACCAGTGGGCTAAGTGTACTCTCTCAAGGGAAAGTTCAAAGGGTAACACCTACTTATCCTATGCAGCATCTATGCCGTCAATAACGTATCTATCACATAGTCATACTCCGTGTCTGTCGTGATTGTCTGATGCCCGCATCAATATCTGATTCATGTGGGGGATTGTTGGAAAATTGGTTTTTGAGTTGGGTTTTACTCGACTTTTGGGCCTCGATTTTGAGTGGTTTCCAATGTGATTTGGATTCTGTTCTTGGTGGTTTTGGATTCTCCTCTGTGAGTACTACAAAATCGACTATTTAAACACTCAAATCGGATCAACGGTGAATGAGATATCGATGCTCAAAGTTAATCTCTTGGACTGGAAATATTTGACGAATTGGGCCAAAGTTGGGCCTAATTTTCAGAATATGAATTCAATAATTTTCCATAGTTGGGCCTAATATTAAATTCGAATTTTCAGCTGATAAATACAAGCTGTTGAGATAAATTCGAGTTTGTTCAGATAATAGAAGATCAATTCGAATATTTTCTGATTATCTAAGAACATTCCAACATATTTACTTACCAGTAATAGTAAATCAATTATGGGAGATTGTGATCTCAATATATTTACTTACCGGTGATAGTAAATTAATTATGGAAGATAATTATCTCATGATCATCAGACTTATCACTTTCTGATTCTGATAGGGTGTCTAGTGCCTATAAATAGAACCCTCTAGGTTCAGAATTTTTCATCTCATTCTTCAGTTGACAAGTCCTGGAGTCTCAATCTCTCTCTCTCCCTCCTCAGTCTAAAAGGTCCGACTTTGTTTCAAGCCTTTTTTCCTGTGATTATGTGATAGATAGCCATTGGGCAAAGTGCGAGTACGAGGTACTGCTACTCTTTAGTAGGCGAGTACCTTGATGGTTTTACCCTGGGGGACGAAGGCTTTACCGGGCCAATTTCGTTTCCAGGGCAGTGACCTGTCACGACTCCATCTGTGTATATATCTGATTATTTGATTTTGGATTTATTGTGCATGATAATTAATTTTGTATTATCTTATAATTAATTTTCTGTATGTAATTCCAACATTACATCCATTAAAAACGATGAAGAAAAATGGTTGTAGAATCAAACAAAACACCACAAAAACAATGCTGGATACAACATGAAATCAACACAAAAATAGCTCTAAAATTGAACACCTGAGTGGTGGAGGATGAGCGGAGGTGAGGCGATTCGTAGCCGGGAACTCAAGGAAATAGCTCAGCCACAAGTCCGCTGGGGAGACTATCCAGTGGTTACTCGAGCGAGCCGATCCGGCAATCATCAGAGCCACGGGGACCGGCACGATTCAGGCCATCACGGTCTCAGTCAGTAGCACGCTGAAGATCCCCTCCGAGCCGAGCAGCAGCGTCGCTGCAGCGGGAACGCAGCGAGGAAGAGGCCGAAGAACATGAACATCATTTTCTTTAACCCGGATCAAATCGGCCAAGATATTGAAGATTGCAGATTCCTGAATCAAATCACTAAATCGATGAAATTGTATATTAGGATATCAGATCAATATAGAACTGGGCACGAATGGCTAATTTTTGGGGGTAAACTCATCCAAGGTTGAGATCTGTTGCTGTTTATAATTAGATAGTGTATTTATTTAATTCCTTGGCAAGTAAAGATTGCTACTTCCGAGTTTGGAAGATACTTTTATTTACTTCGCTAATTTAAATAACGTAAATCAATTGATAAACGCCTTAAAATTTTTTTTTGTTACGAACGGAAGTAACTTGCGATTTCGCAAGTTAGTAGCAAGGCGGAAAAAAATATGGAAGGCTCAAACGCCTTAAATATGTGTCTTGCATCAACCCCTTTGTAGTAGTGAGTCGCTGGATTCCTGGGGCCGAGTTTTGGATGCATTGGGTCCCTCTGAGTAGATAACGACATCAGGAGATTTATTGAGGCTCATTGAAGCCAAATATCCTGAGTTATCCTTCCTTGGTGAGATGATTTCAAGTCCTTCCACCAGCAAGGCAGATTAGCTTCAACAGGTTTGCTACCTTACTTGCTGGCATCTCCTCGGGTTTAGATTCACTCCTTTGAACATGGACCTTGGTCTCATGGTTTACTGGAAAGGAGCTCCTGCCTCATTGACGAAGCTGAGATACTCCGGGATCAGGTCTTCGCAGTTGTCCATGATGAAGACTCTGCGAATATATAGCTTAATGTTGTCGGGCTTCTTTCCCGGGCTTTGTTTGCCGCAGCGGTGAGGTCTTGCCTCTGATAAGGCTTTTTATATCACAGCGTGCAGAAAAATTGACAATAGCCCATCTCTCAAAGGTCACATTTGGTGAAGTCCTTGATAACCTTATCGGGTATATTTAGAAGTATCATATTCTGATGTAGTAACACCTTCTACATGATCTTTATTTCGAGTTTTTTCCTCTATGTACCCCCTTGGGATTTTTTAAAAGTATCATATTCTGATGTAATGACACCTTTGATATGACTTTTTGGGTTCGAGGTTTTTCCTCTTTGTATCCGCTTGGGATTTTTTTAGAAGTATCATATTCTGATGTAATAACACCTTTGATATGACCTTTCAGTTCTGTTCGAGGTTTTTCCTCTTTGTATTTCGAGATTATTGATATTCAAGCACGTCTGTTTGTTTAGTCCGTAGACTTTAATCAAATACTTTTTAAGTATTTCATCTCGAGCCTATCTTCTTTATTCAAAATGATTGGGGGTTGAATTTTGGATTCAAACAACTTATTTTAGATAAGCTGGCCAATCATATACTAGATAAAGCATATTGTTTTGAGTAGCAATCAGCGTCATACTTAGGATAACACTCCCTTTGGTAGAAAGTAATTTGTGATTGCCCAAAATAAAGATAGACGTAATTGTAAATAACATAAGTTCAATGTAAGTTCATGACTTTAAGAACAAAAATAAAGTAAGTAGTGGTTCGAGTTTAGTACCCGTTTACGCTAGAGCATAGTTATCTCGGACCTTCGTGAGGTTTTTTCTCGATCTTTATCTTCTGTGATACTTTCGTAAGTTAATCACGTTCCATTTTCGTGGTATGGGTTCGCACTTCATGGTTTCCAAGAGGTAGCTTCCCCCTGGATGGAATTCTAGGACTCGATACGGACCTTCCCAGTTCGGGGCTAGCTTCCCTTCCACCTCTTTCTTACTTTTTTTGTTTAACCTCATGACAAGGTCTCCTTTAACGAAGGTAGCCAAGCGAACCCTTCTGTCGTGATAACGCTTGACTCTTTCTTTCACCTTGGCCTCGTGGATGGTAGCATTGTCTCTTTTTTCCTCTAGGAGGTCAAGGTCAAGACGAAGGTTTTCTTCACTAACATCGTCATCTTCATCTTCTGGCTGAGAGGTGTGGGCAGAGGGGACTCAAATTTCCATTGGGATGACCGCCTCGGATCCATAGACTAAACTGTAAGAAGTTTCTCCAGTTGTTGTGGCTGGTGTCGTTCTATGGGTCCAGATCACACTCGGAAGTTCTCGGATCCAGTTTCCTTTAGCTCTTTCTAGGCGCTTTTTGATGCCGTTTACCAGAGTTCGATTTGTAACTTCTACTTGGCCGTTGGCTTCTTGATGATACACCGAGGTGAGCTTTTGATGTATGTCGTATTCCTCACACCATTTTTTGAAGGGTTTGTTAGCGAATTGTGAGCCATTGTTGGTAACTATATATCTCGGGATGTCGTAGCGACACACAATGTTTTTCCAGAAGAAATTTATGACTGGTTTGCCTGTTATATTTGTCAAGGCTTCAGCTTCCACCCACTTCAATAAATAATCAATTGCCACAATGAGATACTTGAAGTTTCCAGGGGCCGTGGGGAAGGGTCCGACGAGATCAATACCCCATCGGACGAATGACCAAGATTCTTGGATTGTAATCATGTTTTCTTGGGGTACATGGATCATTTTGGCAAATCTCTGTTACTGGTGACAGGAATCAATATACTTCTTGGAGTCTTCCAGCATGGCAGGCCAAAAATAACCCATTTGTAGGAGTTTGCGGGTGACAGTGCGTGGACCTTGATGACTACCACAAACGCCTTCATGTGCTTCCTGTACCAAGTGCCCTGCGTCGGAGGGCCCGACACATTTAAGTAAGGGCTGGAGGTATCCTTTCTTGTATAAGCTGTCTTCCTGGATGATGTACTTAGGGGCTTTAACTCGAACCTTACGCGCCAAATGTTTATCCTCCAGAAGGGTTCCGGTTTGTAGGTATTAGATGTGGGGGCTCATCCATGTGTCCGAGATGTCTACAATCATGATGTTGCTTTCTTCATAATTCCTCTTTGCTAGGGTTTCCATCAGCAATTCCTGAGATGAGCGTATGTTGAGGTCTGAGGAAGCAAGTTTGCTTAGTGCATCAACATTGTGGTTGCCCTCTCGGGGGATGTGGTTCAATTCATAGTGTCGGAACTGATTTAGGAGATGCCTAACTATCTCGAGGTAATTCCGGAGACTATATTCTCGGGTCTCGCATTCACGTTTGACCTGCTTTACCATGATTTGTGAGTCACTGAAGATCTCGAGTTCTTTAACTTCAAGGCTCTTAGCTAGTTTTAGCCATGTAATGAGGGCTTCATACTCAGCTTCATTGTTGGTGGCTCGGAAGTCAAAGTGAAGAACATAGGGATGGTCCTTTCCCTCAGGGCTGGTGAGTAAGACCCCAACACCACTTCCCCCTGAGTTTGAGGATCCATTGACATATAGACGCCACTTTCCATTGTCAGGAACTGGATCTTGCTGGTTGATCTCCACCGGTTCGACTGACTCCATTATGAAATCAGATAAAACTTGGCCTTTGATAGCCGTCCGAGGCTTATACTGTATGTCATGCTCTCCCAACTCGATGGCCCACTTCATCATCCGTCCTGAGGCGTCAGGTTTCTGTAGGATCTGTCTGATCGGATAGTTGGTTAAAAGCACTATTGTATGTGCTTGAAAGTATGGCTGCAGCCGTCGGGAGGCATGCACAAGAGCCAATATCAGGCGCTCGAGAGGAGTATATCTGGTCTTGGGCCCTTATAGGGCTCTGCTAACATAATATATGGGGTGCTGTGACCCTTCCTTCTCCTTAACCAACACAGCGTTGATAGCTAGCTTGGAGGCAGATATGTATAAGTATAGAGTCTCCCCCCTGTCTGGTTTTGAAAGCGTCGGCAGGTGTCGGAGGTGATCTTTGAGTGCCTGGAAGGCTATAAGTGACCACTCAAACTAGTTGGCCTTCTTAAGGATGTTGAAGAAAGGTAAGTGCTTTTCAGCTCCTTTGGAGAGAAATCGGCTAAGGGAAGCGAGGGATCCTGTTAGCTTTTGTACGTCTTTAACGGTTTTTGGAGGTTGCATGTTTTGTAGGGCTTCTATCTTCTCGGGATTAACCTTGATTACCCGATTGGATACCATGTATCCTAAGAATTTGCCTGCTTCAACACCAATGGTACATTTAGCGGGGTTCAGCTTTAAATTGGATGCCTACAACTTATCAAAAGTTTCCTTTATGTCTTCAAAAAAGGCGTCGTAACTGTGGCTCTTCACCACCATGTCACCGATGTAGATATCTAGGTTGTGTCCTATTTGAGATTTGAATAACTTGTCCACCAGTCGCTGGTAAGTGGCTCCGGCGTTCTTTAACCCAAAGGGCATCATCTTGTAGCAAAAAGTCCCTCTGTCACTTATGAAGGAGGTATTCTCCTTATATTGCTCTGCCATGGGAATCTGGTGATATCCCTTGAAGGCGTCGAAGAAGGCTAACACCAGATATCCGGTGATCGCTTCAACTAAGCGATCAATCGTGGGTAAATGGTAGCTATCTTTTGGGGCAGCAATCATTCAGGTTGGTGAAGTCGATGCTCATTCTCCACTTCCCATCCGGCTTCTTGACCATTACTGGGTTAGCTATCCACTCGGGGTCTTCGATTATACGGGCTTTGAGTAGCTTATCTACTTCCTCTCCGATGGCTTCAACTCGGTCCAATGCAACGATGCGTCGCTTCTGCTTTATGGGCTTCTGCGCTGGGTTGATATTTAGATAATGTTAAGCGAGCGGATACTCCTACTAAGTCGTTGGTATCCCACGAGAAGACATCTATATATTGGTTGAGGAGATCTCGAAATTTGGTCTTTTATCTCGGGGTGTAGGAGAGTTCCAACTTCGACGGTTCCTGATTCTCCGAGTTGCATCGGCTCGGACTCGGAGTACTTGGCTAGTTCAAGATCCTCTCTTTTCGGTACTCTAATAGCTTGAATGGTGTAGACTCGAGCTAATTGTTGGTCGCCTCGGACCGTGGCTATCCCATGATTTGTGGGAAATTTCATTGCCATGTGGTATGGGGACCAGATGACTTTTGCTTGGCACATCCACGGCCGTCCAAGAATGATGAATATACGGCGCCCTGGAGTCAATTATTGTAAAGGCACAGCGGAGGGTCATACTCCGAGGACCATCTTCAACTCACACTGGCAAGGTAATTTCTCCCAAAGGGGTAACGGGATCGCCAGAAAATCCCGAGATTGGATTTGTAGGCGCGAGATTGCTTCTGTGTAATCCCAACTACTGATAACAGCTGAGAAACATAATCTCTACCTCACTTCCCCCATCCACCAGAACTCTTTTAATCACGTTTTGATTTGTGGTGACCGTGATTACTTGGGGATCTGCATGAGGGAATTGATTAGGAACTGCATTCTTTGACGAAAAAATAATGGTTTCGTCCAGGCGAGATCTTTTGCTCTCCCATCCCCTGGTAGAGGCTTCTTCGGGTGATCGGTGTACGCCGTTAATGCTCCTTTCTGCTCCCTGGTTGGCGGTGCGGCTTATCTCGTCGTGGTTGTGGTTGGCGTTGGTACTTCAACTCCTGTCGAGGCTGGAAAATAGATTCGCATGCTCTCACAAAGGTTTTCAGCCGGATCAGCCATGAGTTTGAAGGTCGTATAGATCAAGATCGACAAGCGGATCTCAATGGGCGTGCTAAATTGATGGATGTCTGGAACCCGCACTTGATCACGAACCCGGCTCATGAACTGATCTGCAAGACAAAGCCCCGGGTGTCCCGAAGGTAGACACTCCAATGCTCAAGTTAGTATGTGCGTGAGGTGTATTATATGTCAGATAATAGATAGAGAAGTAGTACCAAACCTTTGATATTTATATGGCTACAATCCGTATTTCACCAAGATATGTACTTATGGTATGAATACAACTCTTATGGGAATAGTAGTTGTATTTACCATGTATAAAAGAAGTGTATTTCGGTCATGGTTGTGTTACCATGTTTAGGAGGAAGTGTATTCTTTGTAGAACATTCAGAATATACGCATTCCTTATAAGGATTTGGATTGATGGACCCGTAGATCCATCCTCCGCGTATCTCGAGCCCATGACCCTCCTCCTGTCTTGGTCCGAGACTGAATGAGGTTTAGAATACGAACCATGGACTTATCATATACTATGTATAATACTAGATTGCGTAAAGCAATTCAGACAGAAAACATTGTAAAGGGGGCTTTGACAAGAAACTCAAGTATGAATCTATAAAAATATCCTCAATTATTTATTTTATGGAAAAACTTAGCTATATATAAGAAGCGAAATTGTAATTTTAATAATTTTGAACTATAGTGAATAAAATACTGAATTATGTGTAGCACTTAAGAATAGTAATGAGTGAAGTGTTGTTGAGTTCACACTTCATCCTTTGATAAAATTGAGCTTATTGCTCAGAACTCAATGAACAAACTAAAAAAGAGGGAAAAGCTTTCTTCTTTATTATCAAAACAATACGATTACAGTGAGCGAGAAAGAGAGTATTTATGAAATATGAGTAAGAAACTAACTCTAAATAACTGAATAACCACAGTTGAAACTGTCGCCGATGTCATGCAAAACGTGAGCTAACTGAACAAGGAAAGCAATTTAAGTTGGTTGTTTGTCAACTCAGTAAATTCTTTAACTGTTTGACTAGGATAAAAACTTAGTCAATAGTAAAAACTCAAACTGTAATTTCATCACTCTCCCTTCAAGTTGAACTGTGCAAAGCTCAATCCTAACTTGCCAATATAAAATGAGAAAACTAGAGCAGCAAGGGTTTTGGTGAAGAAATAATCAAGCTGGAGTATTGATGCTAGCTAGAAACAAAGGGTTGAGGAAGCCCTTCAAGTACTGATTTCTGACCACATGGTAATCAATCTCTATGTGCTTAGTCCTCTCATGGAAAACAGGATTAGAGGCAATGTAAATAGCTGCTTTATTATCACACTTCAAAGGAATAGGCAAAGGAACATAATTAGTCAAATCCTAAAGCATATAGGAAAGACATTGCAGTTCTTTGGTCAGAGCTACAAGACACTGTTGACTACTTCTTTATTTTCCATGAAATAAGAGAAGTACCAAGAAACACACAATAACCAGTCAAGGATTTTTTGAAAGTCTTACATGAAGCCCGATCTGCATCAGAAAACCCTTGAAGACCATCTGAATATCCTCTACTGTGGAAGGAGAGTTTGCACATAAAACAACCCCAAATGAGGGCATCCAGATACGTATCTAATGATGTGCAAAGCAATAACGGTCATGATCGAGAAATTCGAGAGCAACTGATGATATCACCGAACTTGTGGGACATCACTAGATTCCTATGGGGGCTATTGATGGTACTCACGAAGAACAAGACCCGATCATTCCAGGTTCGAGTCGAGCGCCTAGTGTTCGACCCTCGAGGTCCACGTACGGTCCAATAGTCCATATCTTGATGGATAATTATGTCCACTAACGTAATTACAAAAGGAAAAGAGTCAGACACAAGGTAAGTTCTCTTATTTTCCTATAATATTTCTACCATTTGCATGGTTATAAGACCATCTCCAATACTTTTACTCTATCTTTCAGCTGCTACATTAGTTTATACAGTTGAAACAGTGTACAAACTCCAATGGTTCACTCTATATTTCCCTTTAAATATAATCTTTCACTAATTTCTCTTGTATAATCTTTAATCATACCTTCAAACTTATCGAGTTAAACTTATCTTCAAATTTTCACTTCATTTTTAATTATATCAGTTTAGAAATAAAATTAAAAATAAAATACGAAAAGATAAAATACATACCAAAGCAACGGATGAAGCCAATAAAGAAACATTGAAATATAGCTTTGGCGTAGCAATATTACCCGCCAAATATAGCGTTTTACTATTTCTCCTTTGCGTTGTGTACGCTAAATTGACATACCATTGGAGTTAAGGGTCCGTTGGAGATGGTCTAAATACCAAGGATAGGGTTACAGAATTATTAAGCGAAGATAACGCACACAACTTATATAAGCTTTCTTAAGGCTTATACACCAATATTAACTTGAGCGTCTGAGAGTCTACCACTAGAGCCCCCTTTAGGTATTTCAAGTGGTCAGAGATCAAGCTCGGGTATACTCGATCACTTGATGGAGTCGCACATCCATCAAGCGGCCTTCAGTATCAAGTGGAGTATCAACCGTCTTATTGTTTGTAAGATGGGCACGATAAAAAAGGTCAGCAATGTACTTGAACTGAGGCAACATATAACCCTTAGGAGAAGAGGCTATCTCAATACCCTAAAAATAACAGAGCACGCGCAAGTATTTCATAGCAAAACGATAAGCCACAACACACTTCAATGATTCCACCCCCTCACAAGCTTCACCTATAATAATCATATCATCAACATACAAAAGAGGAGAATACGACCCCTTGGATGTTTGACGAACAAATCAGAATCATAGTAGTTAGGGTGAAAGCCGAGAGATGACCAAAGTGGAGAAATTCTCAAACCAAACTCGGGGAGTCTGTTTGATGCCATAAAGAGACCTCTGAAGCCTACAACCATGTTCGAGCTCCTGCGCAACACTGAGAGGAGGTGTCATATAAAGCTCCTGAGAAAGTCACCATAAAGAAACGCATTATTAACATCCATCTGTGAAATCTTCCACTGATAAGCTGAAACAACTGTTACCAAAGCACGAATGGTGGTCATCTTTGCAATTGGTGCAAATGTGTCATCATAATCCATGTCATACTCTTGCGAATAACCCTTCGCCTTGATCTTTGTATCGTTCAACATAACCATCAGACTTGGTCTTAGTTTTATAAACCCAACGACAACCAACAGTGTGCTTTCATGAAGGCAAAGACACTAAATCCCAAGTGCGAGTCTGATATAAAGCAGCGAGTTCCTCAACCATAGCATGCTGTCAAAGAGGGTCACAAATAGCCACTCTATAGGATGCAGGCTCAGACAAAGAATGAATAGACATAAGTAACTAAGCAAACGCAGGAGAATGTGGGGAGTAAGCAAAATATGGCTTCTAAGTAAACTTAGAATGGATTGGCAACTAAATCACATCTCCATTATATAGTGCAAAAATAAAGCATCTGTATGACTCTTGGTTGTCTACTTTGTTGCTAAAAATGAATATACACAATTTCACATAAAGATTTTGAGACATCTTGCCGACACTGTACATGGTACACGGTTTCTAATTAGATGTGCCGATTGAATCCCAGATTTAATTTAATGATGCAGGAGTAGATGTGCCGATTTGATTTAATGCAATGAATATATATATGATTCCATTTTTTAGCAACTAAAAAATGGATTAGCAACTATATGATTCCATTTTGGTGGCTAATTTAGAAAGGATTAGCAACTAAATCACTGCTCCAATATATAGTGCAGAAATAAAGCATCTGTATGACTCTTGGTTGTCTACTTTATTGCTAAAAGTGAATATACATAATTTCACATAAAGCTTTTGAGACATCTTGCCGGCACTCTGAACATGGTACACGGTTTTTAATTAGATGTGTCGATTGAATCCCAGATTTGATTTAATGATGCAGGAAATTAGATGTGCTGATTTGATTTAATGCAATGAATATATATGATTCCATTTTTTTAGAAACTAAAAAAATGGATTAGCAACTATATGATTCCATTTTGGTGGCTAATTTAGAATGGATTAGCAACTAAATAACATCTCCAATATATTGTGCAGAAATAAAGCATCTGTATGACTCTTGGTTGTCTACTTTATTGCTAAAAGTGAATATACACAATTTCACATAAAACTTTTGAGACATCTTGCCGACACTTTGTACATGGACACGGTTTTTAATAGATGTGCCGATTGAATCCCATATTTGATTTAATGATGCAGGAAAGTAGATGTGCCGATTTGATTTAATGCAATGAATATATATGATTCTATTTTTTATGCGAAAAGATGGTTAAATATTGCCCCTATATTTTCCATTTTGCATTTAAAATGACGTAGTGGCAGCACAATGCCATCTCAACCAGTGTGACTATATGTTTCACCTGCTACATTAGTTTATACCGTTGAAATAGTATGGTTTACTATATAATTCTCCTCAAAAATCTGCATTTACATCAATAATATTTTTTCTCGATTTAATTTAAATAAATATACAAACTTATGTAGTTACCTATGATGTTCAAAAAGTCACTGCACTAAACTATAAATTAAAAGTATTTGTTTATAAATGGAATTAAAAATAAAATGTGAAAAGATGGTATACATAATAGTTTAATAACAACAAAATACAACATTTTTTTTTATAATAGACATTGTTTGTAATATCCATTTATGTCGATGTAGTAGTGCAAATTTGGTTATGAACAACTTCACTAATAGTGAACACAATTGTATTGCAACATTGTGACAGAGTTGTTGTGCCTATTAGTGAATTGCAAAGCAAAATTGAAGGCGGCATCATGTATGATTTGATAAGAAATTGATGATGTGAAAGCACAATAGCTTGATGAAGAGCAGCATCAAAGGAGAGCTGGCGAAACTGGTATGCCAAAAACCTGGGAAGTAACACAGATCATCAGTAACATCCATTCTCATGTAATCTAATTGTAGGAGTCCCCCATTTATCAAAATTCAACAAACTTTTGATCTTAGGAGGAAGCTCAGAATATTGGAGTTGAATGTTGATCTGCTATGAGAATCCATGAATGGCTAGCGCATCTGCTGCCACATTCCCTTGCCTCAAAGTGTGAGTCACGGTGATCGTGTCCATGAGTCAGCCTGCAATGGTTTCTGGCAAGGGAATTGGATCCCTTTCTGTATAGCCAGAAGCTCAGCCTACAATGGTGAAAATGCACACACGAAACCACAGAAAGCAGAGATGAAGTCACCATCATGGATTCTGATAATAATCCAAACTCCGCATGATTAGTTTGATGCCAAAATGCATTAACATTGACTTTAATACTAGTAGCAGGTGCATTCCATTTAAAACATCAATAAATATAGGATGAGGTAGACTTGCATGCAATGGAAGGAAACCATGACTATTTGAGATCCTTATAATCAGAGATAGCGGATAGAGGCCTTGCCATAAAATGGTGAAAACTTAATCCTTGATGGATTTTTTTAGGGTATCTGAATTAGGAAGAATGTTCTAAAAAATGTAAGAATTTCTTTCCTTTCAAATAAACCAACAAATAATGCTTGAAATGATGTGAAGCAAAGTAGAATGCAGTTTAGTACTATCATGATAGGACCAATAGAATGATAACCTGTCTCATAAAGTGTGGAATTGTAAATCAGAAATTCCAACCATGCAATGAAAATATGACCACAAGGAAAGAGCTAGGCTGCATTTAGTAAACCAATGCTCCAAATTATCTTAATTGTTATAGAAGGGACATTTGGAAGGAAAGTGGAATCTCATTCTCATAAGAACATCATAAATGGCAGAAAAACATTTATTAGTTTACAATCCTTTTTTGTAATTTAGGGGTTCCATTGTTTAGAAAGTGAATCAATATTACCCCTTGAACTTGAAGGTTTCAGAGCATTGTATGCATACATGAATGTAAAATCTCCATTCAAACTTGACATCCAAATCACCGTCTTCTCTAGAAGGGCAACATTCAATGCCCTGCACTACAGTAAGAATGTTAGATGGTAAGAAAAAAAGAGCATTGGAAAAGTGCATCTTATTATCACAAAAGAATTGGACAGAACAATCAACGTGGGTATTTGTAAGTTCAGGAGTTGTTAGATCACATAGAAGGCCAGCTCCACTCCAATTGGATGTCCAAATACTACATTTACCATCTCCCACAAGAACCCTGGACAAACTTTTAGCTTTGGAATTGATGGCTTTGATCCTTTACCAATTAGGAAAGGTCCTATAAAATGGAGGCGTAGTCCGGAGAAATTGAGCCCAAGGCATTGCCTTCTTGTAATTTCCAACAAATAAACTGGTTATTCTCATTTCTCACCCCTTTTCTTCCATCCAGGTAAAGCATTACCGGAAATCTCATTCCTTTGTCAATTAGATAGGTGGTCAATTCTCAATCCTTCTCCAGATAGGATGTCAAACCCAACATTTATTTATTATTATTTTAAATCAACCCAACATTTGTTAGTAGCAGCAAGCCAGCAATCTTTTTTTTGGCATTTTAACAGAAAAATTGTCTAATGTTTTTGAAACATACAAATGAAAATCGTTATACATACATCGGCTCATTTTGAGTATAAAAATCAACTAAACACTTTTTGAGACAGAGAAAGTAGTAATACTTCTCTTACATGAAAGGTTGTATTATTCAGACTTTAAACTTGAAAATCAATATTCCATTGTCTTCCGTGGTCACCTTCATAGGAATAGGATGGCACTATTCAAATTAAAAATACCGTCAAGTCCCTCAGAAAACCACAGCTCGGAATTGAATCACTCCACTGTGATAGTAACACCATGGGATGCTTCAATGCTAGGACTTCTCATAAACCTGGGCGTGCCCTTTAGCCCGAGATCGACATTAACAGCATCATCGGAGACCTTGAAATCTGCCAAAGAAGCAAGCTCGTGAACAGCTTCTGCAATTCTAACGGTGCAGAAAACTGCTTCTCCAATCAATGAAGCCACAGTAGCTACCGGGACGACCTCTAGCAGATCATGGTGTTGCCAGGGGTTCCTCTTGAGCAACAATTTCAGGTCATTTGAAGCTGCTTTTGCATTGACAATGTGAGACTTTGGTGAGGACGAAATGGTCATTGTCCTCATCGCAGACGCCAGTGCCTTCAAAGCATGACTACATTCTGAGCTCATCTTGGTGCATGGATCTTGAAAGCTTGATCGGATTGCGGGGTTCAGTTTCGCCGCCGCATTTAAATGGCCATTGAGAGAGTGGAGACGATAAGCCAGCTCTCGAGTCAGGCCTCCGATTTTCTGATACTGGCCCCATGGATGCCTAAATCTGAACCTTCCATGCCTCGGTTCCCATTTCGCAGAAGCAACCAGAGCGTCTTCTATGGCTTTTGAGCTAAGCACCGGCTTATGCTGCTCTACCAGACCTTTCTTCTCAGAATCTCCCGATGCCTTAAAGTACACATCTTCGAAACCTGCATTTAATTTAACAACAATATTAAGCCACGGTTTTGGAATCAAGAACACAATGGATAAGTTTGCACATACCTTCAAGGAAGTTACCGAGCTTTTCAACGTTATCAGCGACTAGATTATGCAGATCTGCTCCAGCCCAGACAGGAAAAATGAGGATGCAGATAAGAACGGTTGCACATCCTCCTACAAAAATGGTGGAGAGCCTGGTGAGGGCAATGTGTACAACCTCGTCTTCTCGATATCCCGACACGCAAACCAGGCAGAAGGTGAGGTTGAATATGAGGAAGCCGTAGTCATATCTGGCCTTCACCTTGGGGAAGAATCTGAGAAACGTCACCACCGCGGCTAGTGAGAAAACAGAGACAGCCAGTATGATTGGTGTAACCGTGTCTACACCGAAGCAGCTGGCCAGCCGGTGAGCACCCACTCCTAACAAACCGCCCAGTAGTGTCGCCGTGCCTCTGTTCATCGCTTTTCCGATCGTTGCTCCTGCAAAAATTCGAACCGCGGTTAATTTCCAATCAACCGAACCAGAAACTAGTAAGAAAAAAACTGAAACGACCTACGGAAGTTACGTACCGACGGAAAACTCAAAGAGCACGACAACAGTGATTACAGCCCACATGGAAGAGACGCCGAAGCCATCATAAATAGGATCGAAGTAATAGAGGAGCGAAACCAAGGCGATGGCTAATCCTACTTTGACAGAGTGAATCATTCTTCTTGGATCTTCTTGTCCTAAACATTTCATCTTTCTCCCGGTTTCAGCTATTCTTGATACCATCCTTCCCCACACAGATTTGAACCAGCAACAGATGCCACCGTTCTCTTGCTCCATTTGATATTAAAGCTGATTATTTGAAATGAGTAGGGTGGTTCTTGAACTGAGCTCACTTGCAGCTGTTCTTACATTTATAGAAGTTGTAATGGATGATCGAATATGCCTCGAAACTTCCTTCACGAAATTAGCAAAATCAAAAATTACGAGTTTAATTATTAAAAAATAGAAATGTGTATTGAAACTCCAATGATTCTAAAGACCGTGTCATTTGAATTATTGTTCAGTCTAAAAAACGTTTCAATTACTATTAAAATATTTAATAATTAAACTAAAATATTTCCCACGAAAGTTTATATATTAGCTATTATGAGTTCGGATCCTCTACGCAATATTCTCTAATTCGTACGCAAATCATTTACGACGTAGTTTTGGCTATCTTTAAAGTAAGATAATATACAACACTTTTAATAATATTTTACGGTGAAAGTAAAAACATAGCGTGCTAGCCATTTTATTTACCTATTTTTTATACACTAAATTACATTATTAGTTTAAAATTATTTTTTGAAAAGAAGAAATCATTTATTAATAATATCTTAAACACATATATTTAGATTCATATAATTTAAAATATATTATTCATAGTTTTGTAAATAAATAAAATTAAAATGTATATATCAGTAAAAACAATTTTATTTTCATAAAAATTATAATGCAATAGAGATATTAAATGCGGCTATAAAATTAATCTATATACATGTTGTAAATGATAAACATTTTATCTCATATGAAATAATTAAATCATGCTCAAGATTTATTCTACAAATTTGTTTATAAAACATCTTATTTGAACTAAAATTCAATAACAATCGTATGTTGCACATACTTTGTTTCTGTTATTTTTAAAAAATAATCATAACAAAATCAATTTAATGATGTAATTTATGTGAAAAATATAAAAAATACTAGGTAACATAGGAATGAAATTGTTACAAAAGTTACATTTAACCAGTAAAATATTGAGTCGTAGTATAAGTAGCAACCTGTGTTTAACACATGGTCAAAACTACGTCGTAAATGATTTTTGCGTACATATTGCGTCGGAAGTTTTGCGTAGAGAATCCGAACTCAGCTATTATATACCATTTTCACTCAAATCCAACTCATAGGAGTTGGATCCTCTACGCAATATTCCCTACGCAACTCGTACGCCAACACCCTTTACGACGTAGTTTTTACCTGTCTTTCAAGTATGATAATATACATCGTGTTATATCAATGGTAAATATTTTTACCGTGGAAGTTTTAAAAAATAACGTGTTAGCCACCATATTATTTATCTATTTTTTATATACTAAATCACATTATAGTTTAAAATTATTTTTTGAAAAGAAAAAAATCATTCATTAATAATATATTAAACACATATAATTAGATTCATATAATTTAAAATATATCATTCATAGGTTTGTAAATAAATAAAATTAAAATGTACATATCGATTAAAAACAATTTTATTTTCATGAAAATTATAATACAATAGATACTCCGACTATAAAATTAATCTACATATATATGTTTTAAATGATAAACATTTTCTCTCATATAAAGTAATTAAATCACGCTCGACATTTGTTTCAAAAATTTATTATTTATAAAACATTTTGTTTGAACTAAAATCCAATAAACATCGAAATATAAAATTGAATTCAGTTGTTATAAAATTGAATTAGAATCGTATGTTGCACGTACTTTATTTCTCTTTTAAAAATAATATCCATAAAGAATAAATTTAATTATTTAATTCATGTGAAAAAAATAAAAATACTAGGTAAAAGTAACAATGAAATTGTTATAAAACTTACCCAGTAAAATATTTAAGTAGTAGTCAATGAATAACCCACTTATGTTTAAAAAATGGTCAAAACTACGTCATAAATAGTATTTGCATACGAGTTGCGTAGGAAGTTTTGCGTAGAGGATCCGGACTCCAACTCATATACTTCTCTCCATCAATACTACTTATTACACCAGCTGTCTCATTCAAAGCGTGTTATTTGACTTTTCAAACATAGACGATTTGACTATTAAATTCTATTAGTTAATATATAAATTTGTAATCATGTAATATATTATTAGATTCATAATCACATGTATTATTATATTTTTTTAATAATTTTTTGTACATTTAAATGAATACTGAAACGATCATGATCAAAGTCATTTCAGTTTGATTTTAAAAAGTCAAATTTGATGCTCACAGCCGAAACAGATGGAATATAATTTAAACATAAGCACACTATAATAGAATATTTTAATACTTCAGTATTTTTGGTTTTCTTTCTAATTTTCACTTCGTGAGTATTTGATTCATCTTTTAGGTAATGCGTTCTCTATTTTGATTTGGTATTTTCCCTAATAATTTTCGTTCAATTTTTCGTATAATTTTTTTTATTGTTTATTATTTTGGTCATTTTCATCCTAACTTTAACTTTTTAATACTCCTCAAATATTATATTTTGATACGTTAATTATAATTTTTAATATTTTATGATTATATATATTTTAATCAATGTTCCGAGTAGTATACAAGAATAAGTCTAATTAATTTTTTTATATTAATCAGAAGATATTAGTTATTCAAAAAATACTAAATATTTTATTCATATTAGAATTGCATTAATGTCAAAATTGCATCATTTTCAAAAAAATAAAAATCATTTGCTACTATTATACAATTCATGTACAAGTGTTATCGCCAATGGGAAATCTAAGGATGATGGACTGAAGATCCATGGGTGGAGAACCGTTGTGGAAGTCACTATTGAAGATCCGGCAATCAAGTGAACCTTTACACCTACACACATCTACTCTTTTCTTGATGAGAAACTCGAAAATCAATTTCTTAGTTATAAATTGAACCACCAAGTACATCCATCCTTTCAAGTCAAATTTTATATTAACAAAGAGTCGTGATAGGTAAAATTTAAAAATTAGAAAATTCTAGAGTTTAATGAAGATCTGCTGTGAATGAACTCGACATGTCGAAAATGGATCAAGTCGAAGAATTTTGACTATCCGACGAATACGTTTTTTGGTTGAAACAACATTCTAGCAACGAGATGATTTTTTGGACAAATTTCTTCAAATTCGTTTTTTATTAGCTTCAAATACTTAAAAAATTATTTTCTTATATTTGATAGCAGTTAGGGATTCACTATATAAATACTATTCGATATTTTTGGTAAGACGCTTTCCTCCATATCTGTCAAATATTGTGTTTTATAGTTCTATAAATTGAACGTTTATTGTTGTTCCATGCATACTGCATCAGGATCTCTGCAGTGATCATAGCTTTTTAAATTTGTCATGAGAGGTGATAGCCTGGTAGGTAAACGAACGAAGGGAAGTCCAAAACGGCATGATACCGTGACGCGTCATTTTGTCAGGTTCTGTCACTGTTGGTAACCCACATTTCCAGTTGTTTATATAAGTCATTATCGAGTTTGAGTTTAGCCTACCACTAATTAGACCATCCGTACACCACTAACAGCGCCCCAAGTGCGTCGGTGACTCACCCTCTTGCGAGGATTTTATAAAATGCAGATAGAGACATCAGACATATGACTGAGAATCTTTTTGCGCTGTTCAGTTTTGTTTTGTACTGATGATCACCTATTTGTTTTGTTTTATTTGTTTTGGCTGGCTGGCTCTAAAAATATTATATTTATGTTCAGTAATGTCATCCCAGCTGTCTGAATCCAGTAATTATAAATTTGACCTAAAGTTCTTGTATGGAGTTCCAAGAAGAGAACGTACATTGTGGCCTATATTTTTTTCAAGGACATACTGAATATGTTCACACATGGAATGATTTTAACCCTGCAACATATTCAATCGCTCAAACCCTGCAACATGACTCCTTAAATGTTTTTTTGAGTACAGCTGCTAGGAAAAGGGGGGAAGGGATTTCACTAAGAAGGAGCACAAAACTAACAAGGTCACCAATTCCTCCGTCAAACCAAGTACTCAAATTGATAAATTCCCTGAAACAAAGGATGATGCCTCGCAACGATTCAAAGAAATGAAAGTTGCTGAGCTAAGAGAACTGGCAAGAGCGAGAGGAATCAAAGGCTACTCAAAATTGAAGAAAAATACGACTCGGGTGAAACTGCTTCTCACGTAGTAATGCTGTGTGCGTGTGTGTTTTGTATCTTCAATACACAAGCCTTGAAACTCAGAAAAGCAGCATGAACTCGACTAGTATAAAAATGCAACTACTATGAGAACTGTCAACTGTATATAATCAAAACAAGTTTACACAAAAATGCCTACTAAGCATTGGTTCCTCGGGGGGTCGAGGCACCAGCAGCTAAACCATTGTTATTCAACTCTTCCAAAATTACAACCAGAGGAGCGTAATTGTAATATTCTCATATCATCTAATGGTGTCAGACCAATATTAATATTTTCTCTCTGGGGTGAGAGTTTTATCCAGAAAAGGAAAATGATTAAAAAAAATTCCATTGCCAATTTGCATCAATCAACACTATGAAGCCAAAACAACCATGGTCTGAGGACATTATATATGTGAAACACATAAAAACAAATTGAGAATTGATAAGTAAATGAACAAAAACTGAAAGAAACATACAAGTTAACAGAATATGAACTTATACATTATTAATACTGCTCAACTAAACGGTGCCCCCATCCTTGTTATTGCACGTGATAAAAGTAAAAGTGCACCCATTTAAACAGTCGGGGTCTCCTGCACAATAGTCACAAGCAGTTTCAACATTACTATAATCTTGAGTTTGTGCAGGTACCGCTGCTGCAGCAAAGAGAAGCACCAGTACGAACAACACCCTTATAACAGCATTAGCAGTATCACACCTCATCTTCTGGTTCATGGACATTTTGGAAGGATGTATTGGATATGTTTAAGGTTTTTGAAATGGCATTGGTGTATATGTAACCTAGTCTGTTTAGATGACTTTGTATCTCATCAATGATCTTGGGATATTCCTCTGCAGCTAAAACACATGCTAAATCCAGCTAAAACACATAGGATATTCCTCAATCCAATAATAATGTAACTATCAACAATAAAAAATTATGCACACCATTACTTACAAAGAATATCCTATATTCATTATACATATTAAATAGTCTCTATTATTGCATATAATGCAAAGAGCGACTAAGGAAATAAATAAATTTAATGTGTTGTAACAACTCTTCTTTCACTGAATCATTCACAAATGAAAGTGGTACCTCAAGACTTCAGCTACAAATTAACATCAAACAAAACAAAACAAAAAACATAATCCGATTTCCTTATAAAGAAACCACAAATATCTAGTTAGCAACAGGGGAATGATTAATATTGTCAATCAGATTTGATGATATGTATCATACCAGCACCTAACTCTAGCTTTGTTAAGTTCAGTTTAGATTGATTGTTATTATCAATAAGTTGTGTGTACTTAAATGTTAGGACATGGATCTTCCTTGTTCCTCCCGAACTGATGCAGCTGCTGCTAAATTCTATATGTCTTCTGAAAAGAGTGTCTACCGGCGTAAACTGAACCAACATTTCAAAATTTCTTAGTTTGTTACTACTTACTAGAATCTAGAATGAATAATCCCCTGGGTTTTGAACCAACAGCTACATCATTTCCATTAGATTAGCATCATCATCAAGCTAGCTAAGTGATGATACCTTCATATTAAATCACTCAAACCTGCTACATGCCTCGTTATAACAAAGTGGTATGGAACAAACTAAGAAGTTTCAAAATGTTGGTTCTGTTTGCACAAGTAGACTAGACATTCTTTTCAGAAGAAATACAGACCCATAGCAATAGCTGCATTATATCGGAGGCTGTGATAAAACCATAGGTTACTCAGCGAGTGTAATGGAAATGCTAAGTTATGGTATCTTCAACCTTCTAAGCTAAAAATTAGTGACGTTGGAAGAGGTAAGAAATCTGATGAACTCAAGGCCGAGGTAGCATTCTCTTAATGCATCTAGTTGAACTTGGCAGGCATTCAGCATCCTCGATGGACCTTTAATTATAATTTGTGATGACTAGGACCTCTACCATTGCTATTTCTAGAGATATAAATTCAAGGAAAATCACCAAAAGGAGACAAGTTCAAGAGAAAACAGCCATCCAAAGATCCAACAGATGCATTTTAAAAATCCAGTCAGCTATTTCAAAAGGATCCATGACCTCAAACAATGCCCCCCTTGTGGAATTAGTATGCAGAGGTTCTTCACCAATTAACAGTGAAAAGGAAGAGTGTGGTAACTTAGACAACAGTATATCTCCAAAGCAATTTTAGGAGGCACAGAAAACCTATCACAGCAGTTTTAAGATCATTTATTTGGTTGACAGATGTCTATGTTTGTTGGTGCAGTACTCTTCCTTGTGCTTGAGGGGTCCTATATGCAACTTAAATGTTTCTGACAGCTAGAAATGTCTCCTTTTTTTCTGGGTACAGCTGCTAGGAAAAAAGGGGATGACGTAGTATCAACGGACACAGAATCAGCCTGTTTGTAACCTAAATTCATAAGGAGGTCTCCAATTCCTCCATCAAACCAGGGAATTAAAGATAAAATTTTCCCAAAGGAAAGACAAGAAAATTTCTTAGAGGAAAGAAGATGCTTCACAAAAATTCATAGCAATGAAAGTTGCAGAGCTAAAAGAACTGGCCAAAAGCAAGACGAAATCAAAGGCTACTCAAAATTCAAGAAGAATGACATAGTAAAATTGCTTCTCATGTACTAATGTTGTGTGTT
This sequence comes from Sherardia arvensis, assembly GCA_948330725.1. NCBI lineage: Eukaryota > Viridiplantae > Streptophyta > Magnoliopsida > Gentianales > Rubiaceae > Sherardia > Sherardia arvensis. The sequence continues at coordinate 35,623,883 of OX415236.1, read as the reverse complement.
CATAAATATTCAGAGCACTATCCCCAGTTGGAGAAAGTTACAGCCTATGAATCCGTTTACAATGCAAGACCTCAAATAGTATAAGAAAGTAACCACTGTGAGATCTGCAGCTGTACATGATCAAAACAAGTCGACACGAAAAAACCACGGCAGAACAAATGCTAGTACCAAGCATGCCATCAACAAGTTACACAATGGTTCCTCCCGCCAGCATCGGCTTCTTCTCGAGGATGGAGGGAAGGAAGAGGAGGGGGAGGTTGTGGCACCAGCTGCTAAACCATTTTCATTCCACTTTTCCATGAACAACCTACCGTCACTTGTTCCTACGACATTTTGCACAGTTTTCCCACAGATTTCACATATTCTGCATTGCATCACAGTGCAACTGTTCAGACATGATCCATACACCGACTTTGATTTCAATTTTAGACAAATATGACAACCATTTCTCCCATCAATGAAGCACACTAGATTATTCTCTACCAAGTGTGCCACTTTATCAAAGAATAGCAAGTTCTAACAGTCATTAGGTATTTTGTTTTAGGCAAAGATGACAACATTTCTAAAACCATTTGACTTATGAACTAAGCACCAAATGAGTCACTTTAAGCAAAATTTGCAATTCTTAAGGGTAAAGCGCTACCAACTACTAAAGAAGACTCAATCAACCCAGAAACTAAAACTAAAACACAAATCTTTATAACAATCTGAATGGAGAAAAAAAGGGAAAAGTTACCTGTTTCCTTTGAGCATGAACCAAGCTTCAGCACAGAGAAAATGAGCAAAACCAAGTTCCCCTCTGCACCCACATCCAAGTTGAATAACGTCAGGCATTTCCTGTTCCCTTTCCTTTCTCTTTTCCTTTTCATCCAATTCCAATCTGCTCAAATGGCAAATTCTGCACATTCTCACAACACTTTCCTCTCCAGTCAACCCCTTTGACTTCACATCTTTCTCCTCCCTTATGGTGATTCTAGTTTCATCCATCATACATGTACTCTTGAATTGGAGTTGAAATGAAGAAGATGTACAATTAAATTGGAGGACTATCCTTCTCTTGTAGGAGTATCAAGTTCACATATCTTTCTGAATAATATTACCATATTATTATTATTTTATTGGACTTTTGTACCCGTAGCCGGATAAACCCAACCGCAATTAAGCCATTACTTACATTCCTCCTTTTTGGGCGAATGAGAATATATTTATAAAACAGAAAGATTTTTGCTTACGTGTTTTTTTTTTAATTTTAAAATTTATTTTCGTTTCACTACAAAATAACGGGCTTTTTTTGTCTTAAAATTTTCATAATTTTAAATAAATAATTTAAATTTAAACTATTTATTTAAAATCCCGTAATTAAAGTATTGTGTAGTTTAAAAAATATTATGTAATTATTAAAATTCCTTAATTAATACTTCCTTAATATTATTATGTTCAAGAAATTTAACCAATAATTAATTATTATTTTTGAAATAAAAAGTGCTTTATATCATCTCAAAATGCTGGAAAACGTCCAACAACGTTTGACAAAAGGAATTCTAGAGCTGAATCCCATTCTACATGATCGAAATCACATTTTTTTGCAAATCTAGCAACTAAATGTGCATCCGTATTTTCTAGTCTAGGTATCCAATACGGCCACTGTATATCTGATTGCAAAAATTTCGATCTTATTTCCTCCACCAATGCACTGCAACTAGCCGGGCTATCCATGTCTCCGTGAACCATTATAGTTCAGAGCATCACCTACAATTGCAATCTCTTTCCAAACTAGTTTTCGCGCCAATTTAACCGCCTCCAGGAGAGCTAGCGCTTCTGCGAACCGTACTTCATGTACACCATCAACGACCTTTGCTTCGGCTAGCAGGAATGCTCCCTCTTCGGACATAGCTATCACTCCAGTGCCGGCGCGTCCCTGCTCCATGCCTACATCGAACATGATCATTCTTCCATGTAGCGGCTGTCTCAGCACAGTACCGAATCCGGGGCTCCTTGCCAATCTACTCCATGTGAACTTTTGTCCTCTGAATCCCATATCGAACAAGCCACATAAATTCAGAGCTTCTCTGAAACAATCCACTTGCCATTCTTCCCGTGGGGCGCTTCCCACCGCTTCATCCTGAAACAACACTTCATTAAAGTCCCCTAAGCAGAGCCATGGTATGTGGGGGTCATGATCGAGTTGTTCTATGAAGGTCTGCCACCATTGCCTCCGTTGAGCCACATTCGGCTCCCATTAGACACCAATAACTCTTATCTCTTGCCCCATAGAAGAAGCATGGACATCAATGTAACGATCACACAATACTTTCCAAACAACTTTTACATTCCTACGCCATAACAGAGCAAGGCCCCGCAATGCTACGGAAACACCATTGTGTCCTAATTTTCTTTTTCTATTTTTTCAATTTCAACAGAAGCACACTTAGTCTCACATAAAAAAATAATAGAGGGAGATTTCATACGTACGATTGTACGTAGTTCCTGAACTGCCTGAGCTCCCGGACCCGAACCCGATAGCCTTCGGCAGTTCCAGCTTATGATATTCATTGGCCTAGGCAGGACCGGGATTCGGTCACTTCCTGTTCTGCACCTGAACCTGCCAAGGTAGAGGCTGTGTTTGTGTTCTCATTGTCTCCAGTCTGGTGTTGTTTGCCTTCATCCTGAATGATTTCTCCTCCCTCGAACTCTTGAAAAAGCTTCCTTTTTGCTCCTATTCCATTCAGATTTGATTCAGGCCTAAAGCTTCCTTCAGCTTCAATAGCTCCTTGAGCTTATGTCGTAGTCTTTTCATCCTGTCCACTCAGCCCTGCCAAATGCGCTCTCTTTTTTAGTGATCGCAAATTCGTAGGCCCCGCCAAGCCCTCATTTGTTGCAAACATGTCTCCTGTGAAGGCAGCTAATATGTTCTTGGTGCCCAACGTTCTTTTTCTGTCCACTCTCCTTGTACGATTCCTTGTTCTCGGTAATCGAACTCATCCTTGAGTCGTGACTTGAAAGCATCATGCTCGGCTTGTAGCATGGAGATGGTCTTGTCCGCATCTAAAACGGCGTTTACCCGGTCTCGAGCCAGGGATTGACACCGGGAAAGGGATCCGAACTGATTTGATATTTCCCGGAGCTTCGTTACTAACGAAGTAACATCTGGGAACTCATCTATCACCGACCCAATCCCGGATTGAACTAAAAGATAGCGGGTTTGGATGCCGTCCAATTGCCAACGACTTAGCTGATCTTCTAACTCCACATACCGGGGACACGACGATTCACTCTCTGGGTCAACCCCCGGGGGAGCTGATCGTGACCCGGCAGGAATAGTACCGGGAGGATTGTCCCGGGGCTACATAAACAAAAATTTCAGACACAAAGTTAAAGATAAATATACAGGCATGTATTAACAAACGCTCATAACTAGATAAGTTAAACCATGTTTATAAAGGGTAAAAAACAAGAAGGGACTCTTACATCATTGGAGTCATCGCTCTTGTCCCCGGAGCTCTTTTTCCCTCCCTGAATAACAAAAGAGAACTTTTCAGGGGAGGAGACCGGGGAAAACAATAATCAAAAGAATGAAATAAAACAGAAATTACCAGGACAAAGTATCTAGACTATACATCCAGATTGGTATCCTCGTCATTCTCCTGGGGCGATTGCTCGTCCTCCCGAGCCTCGCCGCCGTCCGGGGAAGGCTGGACTTCCTCGTCCACCAAGGGCACTTGATCAGCAACTTGATTGGGAGACTTAACCTCCTCGTCGTCAGAAGTCAGAACCTCCACCATCTTCCTCTGCTGAGGCCATCGGGGTCTCTATGTCGGCCATGGTGGCGAGATCGTCAGAACCAGGGTCCTTCCTATTCTTGGATAGCTTGGCAGCATCCTCAGCGAAAGAAGAGACATCATGGGGATCAATGCTTTCAGCACCCTTAAAGACGGACATCACCCCGGGGTCGATCCCTTCAACCCCCCCTTCATAAGCTGGTCCACAACATAGTTGAACCTCCCATCAGCTTTGGGGCGTTACCAAGCGTCCCGGAACTCGCCTCTCTTTTCTTGGGGAATGAAATCCCAGACTGATTTATAAGCCGAGTGGAGGATGGCACATTGGAAGTATCACAAAGAGCAAGCAACTTATCCTCGAAAGAGCTGCTAACAAACACCCGGTTGAAGAAGGCCAAGCACAGGTCCTTTTGGGCGGGAGCCAGTCCCCGCTCTCCAACTATCTGCATTTTCCTCTTCACTCGGGAGAGTTCCTTATGAGTTGCAGCTAAGTCCTTATATAAAGTGGCATTCTGCAGCTTCAGCGCCTCCGCTTCTTGGGTAAGACTAGCCACCCTGGACTCGCAGGCCTAGTTGATCAACTCTCGTACCCCAGGGAAGGCAAATAGATGAGCAGCATGATCCTAGATTGGTAAGAGTCTCATTAAAGCAACAACAACAAAACAAAGAGATAACTTAAGCAAAAAACAGAAGAAAGCTATACCTGGGAGTCGTCCAGCATGACAGTATGGGAAGAAGAGCCACCCCTCCCCCAGAAGCTGGCTCTAGAGGGCTTTCAGTTGTGGACTTATCCATCAAATTCCTCTTTGGAACATGGGAGGAATCATGGGAATAAGCCTCGGTCTTCTTCTTCTTGGCCAGATGAACCCTGGAAGATGGAACGGGGAAAGCTAGAGATCATCGGTTAGCGGGTGCCGTAACCTCCGCTAACTTCCCGGTACCTGAAAGACCGAGGGCTTTCTAATTGGATCCCTCCCCCTCGGCCTTCCTCTTCTTCAACTCCGAGGTGCCGTCATTTGCCCCAGCCTTGATCTTCTTCTACTTGTCAGAGGGAGCTCTCTCAGACCCACCACCGGACTTCGACCCGGATGGGACTATCGCTGGTTTGGGGGAAATAGCCGAAGCACAAACAAAGGGTCAAAGATATATAAAAATAAAAAATAAAAAAAATAAAATAGAAGAAATAGAACAAATTTACAGAGGCTCCGCTTCGCGTACAAACGGCGGCAAGTAAACACAGTCGGGGGATACGCCTCCCGGGGGAAATCATAGCCTCTCACCATCTGGTAATCCTTCAGGCTCACAAAGTGCTTGGACACCAGGTTATAGCTCTCTGCTACCTGGCGAAATTGAGCGGGGGGAAGGGCACACTTCATCTCTGCCACACGTTGTTGGTTCCAGCCCGGAACAGGATACTTTTCCTCGTCAAAGGTAAAGTAATTATTCATCCAGTCGCTCGTTTTGACAGAGTCGAGCCTCCCGGAACAGATCAACTTCGTCTTGGTACGGCGCTGAACATTGAATACCCCGGGGACAGCGGTGCCGGAGAGATAATAAAAACTTCGGAACAAGGCAACACTTCCATTTACCCCCGCCTGATGACAAGAGTAGAGGAAGGCAAGCATAACGCTAACAGCGTTGGAGTGCACCTGAGCTGGGGACATGTTGTAATACTCCAAAAACTCGGTAAACAGCGGGGGCAAAGGGAAGGTGAGCCCGTGGAGGAAGAGATGCCGGGGTACGCAAGCACGGGACTCCATATCACCGTCAAACGGCTCCAACCCCGCGTCGTAAGCTAACAGGACGTACATCCGCTTGACCAGCTTCCAGACCTCCCCGGGTACCGGGGTCTCACCAGGATCCTTGAGGTCGGGAGGAACCGGGGCCCCTTACACAACAACAACCTTCGACGTCATAAGTCCTTTTCCGCCTGTTGGACGAGGAGGCAGATCTTCAACGTCCAGGGAATGGTCGTATTCGTTAGCCACGGCACTGCGACTCATATCCAGCAGATAGAAAATCAAAAATTAAGAGCTGAAAGATTTACAAGCAGAGAAAGGGACAGCGCATTTGTAGATATGAAAATGTGAATAAGGCTCCAACTGATATTTATAGGGGAAAAGGTACAAGGAATTTCTTGGAGTTGGGAAAAGAAGACCCATCATTCGAGAAACACAATAATGAGTATTAATTGAGAACGGGTTGCGAGGAGATACACGCGCAAATAACGCGTAACTGGCGCGTGATGACACGGACCGGCAACACCACAGCCAGCTTGATTTCTTTTCGGAAACCCAGCCTCCCGTGCCAAACCCCGGAAACCAGGGTCTCGGGGGGCTAGTGGTGATATGGGCCTCAGCCCATACAAAGACCCAAGAAGCGTATTGGCAAAGGAGAAGAGAGAGTCAAGCCCACCAGTGGTCCTCCCATGACATCAACTATCTTGGACATACCCGGGTACAAGAAAGACATGAAAATGACCTCCCAACCCCGAGTAGGCGACAGGGAAAGGACCACTTAGTTTAAACCCTCTCTGCTCATTGCCATTATAAATAGAGGAGTGACCAACAGTAAAAGGTATGTTCTATCAGACTTAAATACTCTCTGTGTTTATTCATATTCTCTCTCCTCTGCATAAATCCCTATCTTCATCATCACGCCGGAGCATCTACCCTCGGGTGACCCCGGGGGTTTTGTTTTGCAAAATCTAGGTGAGAGATCCGCCGCGGGTTAGGATTCCAGCTCTCCCCGGACAACTCTTACCGGGGCTGGTATCCCGGAGCTTACTAGTAGTATTAGGCCCGGCGCACCCCTCCAAATCTTCAGTTGAAAATTATAAATTTAAACAAAAAGTTTTATTAATTATGCTGCAAAACATTATCAATTATTAATAAAAAACTTTATTTTGAAACTCTAACATTTTTTGAACCTTTATTAATCATTAAATAAAAGCTTTATTTTTAAATTTTATTTTTTCTTCACCAGAAAATGATTCGTCGTCATCTTCAGTTTCCTAATTTGATTTATTTTTAAATTTACCTGTTTTTCTATTACACATTAAAAGTATTATAAAAGGTGACAATGAAAATATCTTTAACTAGGACTAAATTGGACTGAAAAATATAAATTCAATGAACTTCATTGAATTGAACAGAAATTATTGCTTTATTGAAAATCCTCGTTCAATTTAATATAATTGAAATTTCTTAATTAACGATCCCCGTGAATAAAAAAATTATTAAACTTACTTATATAAATAAGCATCAAATGTATTTATAAATAAGCATGAATACCGTTTCGTTAATTAAAAATTCGTACAACGATATTGGTTCCATGTCGTTCAAGGAAAAGAAGGGAACACTTTCCTTTAGAAAATAGGAAATTGGGAATCAGGTTTTTTGTCCCACATTGAAATTTGTGTGTGAGGCTGGAAGGAATGAGAGGTATAAAAGCACATCCTGTGCATCGTTAAATCTCATACCTTTCTCGGCCTTTTGGCTAAGATCAAGTGTAGTATCTGTTCTTATCAGTTTAATATCTGATACGTGGCTCAATGAGCCACACGATATTAACTCTATTTTTTAAATGGGAGAGGCCATCACGGTAGCTTGCTATCCGGTCTCTCAAGCGTCGCCTTGGTGTTGCACTACTGCTTTGGCCCGGCGCACCCCTCCATATCTTAAGTTGAAAATTATAAATTTAAACAAAAAACTTTATTAATTATGCTGTAAAACTTTATCAATTATTAATAAAAAACTTTATTTTGAAACTCTAACATTTTTTGAATCTTTATAAATTATTAAATAAAGGCTTTATTTTAAAATTTTATTTTTGCTTCACCGGAAAATGACACGTCGTCTTCTTCAGTTTCCTAATTTGATTTATTTTTAAATTTACCTGTTTTTCAAATACACATTAAAATTATTATAAAAGGTGACAATGTAAATATCTTTAACTAGAACTAAATTGGACTGAAAAATATAAATGCAGTGAACTTTATTGAATTGAACTGAAATTATTCCTTTATTGAAAATCCCCGTACAATTTTAAATAATTGAAATTTCTTAATTAACGATCCCCGTGATTAAATGTTTTTTACTAAACTTACTTATATAAATAAGCATCAAATGTATTTAGAAATAAGCATGAATACCGTTTCGTTATTTAAAAATTCGTACAACGATATTCGTTCCATGTCGTTACAGGAAAAGAAGGAAACTTTTTATTTAGAAAAATAGGAAATTGGGAATAAGGTTTTTTGTCCCACATTGAAATTTGTGTGTGAGGTTAGAAGGAATGAGAGGTATAAAAGCACATCATGTGCATCGTTAAATCTCATACTTTTCTCGGCCTTTTGGCTAAGATCAAGTGTAGTATCTGTTCTTATCAGTTTAATATCTGATACGTGGCTCAATGAGCCACACGGTATTAACTCTATTTTTTAAAGGGGAGAGGTCATCACGGTAGCTTGCTATCCGGTCTCTCAAGCGTCGCCTTGGTGTTGCACTACTGCATTGACCCGGCGCACCCCTCCAAATCTTAAGTTGAAAATTATAAATTTAAACAAAAAGCTTTATTAATTATGGTGCAAAACTTTATCAATTATTAATAAAAAACTTTATTTTGAAACTCTAACATTTTTTGAATCTTTATAAATTATTAAATAAAGGCTTTATTTTTAAATTTTATTTTTGCTTCACCGGAAAATGACACGTCGTCTTCTTCAGTTTCCTAATTTGATTTATTTTTAAATTTACCTGTTTTTCAAATACACATTAAAAGTATTATAAAAGGTGACAATGTAAATATCTTTAACTAGAACTAAATTGGACTTAAAAATATAAATGCAGTGAACTTTATTGAATTGAATTGAAATTATTCCTTTATTGAAAATCCCCGTAAAATTTTAAATAATTGAAATTTCTTAATTAACGATCCCCATGATTAAATTTTTTTTATTAAACTTACTTATATAAATAAGCATCAAATGTATTTATAAATAAGCATGAATACCGTTTCGTTAATTAAAAATTCGTTCAACGATATTGGTTCCATGTCGTTCAAGGAAAAGAAGGAAACACTTTCCTTTAGAAAATAGGAAATTGGGAATAAGGTTTTTTGTCCCACATTGAAATTTGTGTGTGAGGTTGGAAGGAATGAGAGGTATAAAAGCACATCATGTGCATCGTTAAATCTCATACATTTCTCGGCCTTTTGGCTAAGATCAAGTGTAGTATCTGTTCTTATCAGTTTAATATCTGATACGTGACTCAATGAGCCACACGGTATTAACTCTATTTTTTAAAGGGGAGAGGCCATCACGGTAGCTTGCTATCCGGTCTCTCAAGCGTCGCCTTGGTGTTGCACTACTGCCTTGGCCCGGCGCACCCCTCCAAATCTTAAGTTGAAAATTATAAATTTAAACAAAAAGCTTTATTAATTATGCTGCAAAACTTTATCAATTATTAATAAAAAACTTTTTTTTTGAAACTCTAACATTTTTTGAACCTTTATTAATTATTAAATAAAGGCTTTATTTTTAAATTTTATTTTTGTTTCACCAGAAAATGACACGTCGTCTTCTTCAGTTTCCTAATTTGATTTATTTTTAAACTTACCTGTTTTTCTAATACACATTAAAAGTATTATAAAAGGTGACAATAAAAATATCTTTAACTAGAACTAAATTGGACTGAAAATATAAATGCACTAAACTTTATTGAATTAAACTGAAATTATTCCTTTATTTAAAATCCCCGTACAATTTTAAATAATTGAAATTTCTTAACTAACGATCCCCGTGATTAAATGTTTTTTTACTAAACTTACTTATATAAATAAGCATCAAATGTATTTATAAAGAACATGAATACCGTTTCGTTATTTAAAAATTCGTACAACGATATTCGTTCCATGTCGTTAAAGGAAAAGAAGGAAACTTTTTTTTTTAGAAAATAGGAAATTGGGAATCAGGTTTTTTGTCCCACATTGAAATTTGTGTGTGAGTTAGGAAGGAACGAGAGGTATAAAAGCACATCTTGTGCATCGTTAAAACTCATACCTTTCTCGGTCTTTTGGCTAAGATCAAGTGTAGTATCTGTTCTTATCAGTTTAATATCTGATACGTGGCCCAATGAGTCACACGATATTAACTCTATTTTTTAAAGGGTAGAGGCCATCATGGTAGCTTGCTATCCGGTCTCTCAAGCGTCGCCTTGGTGTTGCACTACTGCCTTGGCTCGGCGCACCCCTCCAAATCTTAAGTTGAAAATTATAAATTTAAACAAAAAGCTTTATTAATTATGCTGCAAAACTTTATCAATTATTAATAAAAAACTTTATTTTGAAACTCTAACATTTTTTGAACCTTTATTAATTATTAAATAAAGGCTTTATTTTTAAATTTTATTTTTGCTTCACCAGAAAATGACACGTCGTCTTCTTCAGTTTCCTAATTTGATTTATTTTTAAACTTACCTATTTTTCTAATACACATTAAAAGTATTATAAAAGGTGACAATGAAAATATCTTTAACTAGAACTAAATTGGACTGAAATTATAAATGCAATGAACTTTATTGAATTGAAAAATTTATTCCTTTATTGAAAATCCCCGTACAATTTTATATAATTGAAATTTCTTAATTAACGATCCCCGTGATTAAATTTTTTTTACTAAACTTACTTATATAAATAAGCATCAAATGTATTTATAAATAAGTATGAATACCGTTTCGTTATTTAAAAATTCGTACAACGATATTGGTTCCATGTCGTTAAAGTAAAAGAAGGAAACACTTTTTTTTAGAAAATAGGAAATTGGGAATCAGGTTTTTTGTCTCACATTGAAATTTGTGTGTGAGGTAGGAAGGAATGAGAGGTATAAAAGCACATCCTGTGCATCGTTAAAACTCATACCTTTCTCGGCCTTTTGGCTAAGATCAAGTGTAGTGTCTGTTCTTATCAGTTTAATATCTGATACGTGGCTCAATGAGCCACACGATATTAACTCTATTTTTTAAAGGGGAGAGGCCATCACGGTAGTTTGTTATCCGGTCTCTCAAGCGTCGCCTTGGTGTTGCACTACTGCCTTGGCCCGGCGCACCCGTCCAAATCTTCAGTTGAAAATTATAAATTTAAACATAAAGCTTTATTTTTTTTAATTAAAACCATCATGAGATGGGGGATAATATATTGGCTTCCCGAACCTAATATCAAACAAAGTCATGACATATACATAGTGCCATTGGCACAAGGGACAAAAGCCTCTAGAAGCATATACAATACTTCTCAAAATTGCTAACCACTAAAAGGCTCTCTAGTTTCATCCCGAAATCTATTAGTGAATTGTATAACAAAACACAAGGCGACCTAGGCATGAAACCATATGTAAACCTATAAAAAAAAAATAGAACACCAGTAGTTGCAGACTAAAAGCAGTGTAGAAATGGTAGCACCAGCCACTTGATTTTGAGTGTGCCTGAGGACTATCCAAGGACCTGGCTTAGATGCTAAAGCTTGTGAGTTTCCACTGATCATCATCATCTACAAGTAAACAAAATAAATACATTAGCAGTATCAGTTGATTACTCCAGAGATCCTGATAACAGGAATCTGTTCATCATCAAGCAATATGAGACTCTTAACATCAGAGGGCAAGGAGTTCCAATTGTACATTTGAGAAGCATCAGTATTGTTACATAATTTAGAGAGGAGACCAGCAGGCTGATTTGCCTCTCTAAATATGTGTGTAAATTGATATAAAGGGATGGCCTCAGATATAAGATGTAAAATTCCATATAGATTCCAGTGCCATGCAGAACTTTTACCAATCATATCTATTGCTTGGTTGCAATCAGATTCAATAACAACTGAAAAAGAATCAAGCATTTTTGCACAATTAATTCCAGCTAATATTGCTTTGAGTTCTGCCTCTAAAGGAGAAGCAGCCTCACAAATTATTGTCTGAGCATAAGAGACCTCTCCAGCATTATTCCTAACAATCAGAGCAATCCCCACCTTACCTAACTTCCAAGAAGCATCTACATTAATCTTAAAACCTAGAATAGGCTTAGACCAGTATATAGGTGTGATATTTGGTTTTGGGGGGATGTCAAGTGGAGGAATGCATTTGCGTGAAGCAAGATCCCTGTCTACTTCATTTAGAAGATAAATTGACTTTTTTATGAGTGAGAAGTAGATGAGGTTCTGGAGCTCCACTGTCATGAGTTGTATATCAGGGAGGGAGTTCTCAAAAAAGAATCTATTTCTGGTCTTCCACAAAATCCAACAGACAAAAATTGGAGCTGTATGATTTAATCTATTATGGAGCTTTGATAGACCAGAGAAAGACCAACAAGTAGCAAGTTTATCCCATAAATTTGAGCAGTGAAAGAAGACAGAGCCACATATGAGATGCATTTGTTTCCATAGTAATTCTGCTATAATACACTCATTAAAAAAATGGTGTAAGGAATCAGTGTGAGCACAGAAACAACATTTAGAAACATTCTGAAATCCAAACTGACAGAGAATATCATCAAATGGTATCATACAATTTAGGAGCTTCCATATAAAAATAGATATCTTTTTTTGGATGGAGGAGTTCCAGAGTTTGGATAATACAGGGGAGTGTACCTGATTGCACCTTTAATTTATGGAAAGCTGATCTGATAGAAAATTGTCCAGTATCAGTCAAAGTCCATATCAATTTGTCCTGCCTCCATGGTGTAATTTCAGCCTCCTGTATTGTATTAATAATGTCTTGGGGGATCACCTGAGACAGAAAAAGGATCAAGGCAGTTTTGTTTGATACAAAATTGGCCACAGTACATTGGAGGTGTGCTGGTTCCTGTGGCTCAAAGAACTCAATGAGAGGGCCATGCCTGGTCCAGTTAGATTCCCATAAATTGCACTGTCCCTCTCCATGTATTACTCTTGTGTGAGCAGAAGCAAAGCTGTCAATTTTACATATCCTCTTCCATATTTGTGATTTCTTGAGAGACAGAGGGATAGATGCTACAAACTGAGTCCAGGGAGCTACTTCTAATTGATATTTCCACCAAAGTTTGGTGGAAAAGGCTTTAATTGTAGTAGCCAGATCCCTAATACCAATCCCATTCTGAGTCACTGGCTGACAGAGAGAGCTCCACTTTTTCCATGATTTCTTTGGCCCATTTTCTGAACTACAGAAAAAAATTGCTAACCTCCTTTCTATCTTTTTTGTCATATGTACTGTTGGTTGGCTCCATCACTGCCCAGATGTGTTGTGGCAGTGATTGCAGGCAAGATTGAATAAGGATCAATTTACCTCCTGTTGAAAGCCATTTATTTTTCCAGTTAAGTGTTTTCCTGTCAATCATTTCCACAATTGATTGGGAGTGAATGTTTAAGGATTTACCACTGAAAATTTGTACTCCCAAATATTTAAATGGCAGATTACCATGTTTCATGCCCATTATATTTTTAACCTGTCTGAGCTTAGAATCTGATGCCTTTGAACTTAGAAAAAATTCACTTTTTTCAAAGTTTATTTTTTGGCCTGAGGTTTTTTCAAATGTAACCAGAAAAGCTTTCAATTTGACAAGGTTGGATTTAGAAGCACTGAGAAAAATGACAGTATCATCAGCATAGCTGAGATGAGAAATAGGGATAATGTGTCTTGGAAGTGTGAAATATTTCAATTTCCCAGTGTGAAAAATATATGAAAGGCTCCTGGTAAAAGATTCTGAAAAGATATTGAAAAGAAAAGAGGACAGTGGGTCTCCTTGCTTTATACCTCTTGTGGCTGGGAAATAACCTACAGGCTTGCCATTTATTAGAATTGAGAACCAAGCATCAGACAAGTTTTTAATAATGCAATCCACAAATCTGTCACAGAAACCAAATTTAAGGAGAATTTTTTTAAGGAACTGCCAGTTAACCCTATCAAAGGCTTTCATCAGATCCAATTTAAGGATACAATTTGGTTCTCTGGCCTTCCTATTCAGAAATCTGACCATTTCTTTTTAGTAGATGACATTATCAGAAATGTCTCTATTTTGGAGAAAGGCAGATTGGTTTCGTGAAATTAATTTAGGCATCAATGGTTTCAGTCTTTCCATTAGAATTTTTGAGAAAATCTTATTGGTCACACTGGAAAGGCTGATAGGTCTATAGTCACTGAAAGATATTGGTATTTCTTTTTTGGGGATAATTGTAATCCAGGTGCTAGAAATACCTCTATGAATGTGAGACCTAGTTAAAAAATCATTTGATACCTCTAATAAATCTAAGCAAATAATGTCCCAAGCCTTAATGAAAAATTGAGCAGTGTAGCCATCAGGCCTTGGACTACTTGACTTATTAAGACCAAAAACAATTTGCTTCAGTTCAGGCAGTGACACTGGCTTAGTGAGATCCTCATTTTTTTTTCCTGAGAGATGACTGAAGGTATCTGAGACAGAAAGTGAGTGGTGAAAAGATTTTGTTCAGGGTGAGGGGATTCTGTAAGTAGATCTTGATAAAAAGCAATTGCTTCAGACTCAATCTCATCATTACTACTCAACCACAGTCCCTGAGAGCTTTTAATCTTAGTAATTTTGAGTCTACTCCTTTTCTCCATAATAGAGTTATGAAAATATTTAGTATTCTCATCACCTTCTTTTAGCCATTTCACTTTTACCTTATATTTCCAGAAATTATTTTGCTCAATTAAAACCTTTTTCAACTGAGCTTTGGCATGTTTAAGTTTAATTAGCTCATCTGTTGAACTATTAGACTCAAACACCATTTCCAGGAGTCTTAAATTTTCCTCAGCCTTAATTACATTCTCATCTACATTACCAAAGACCTCCTTATTCCATTGTTTAAGGACATGTTTTAGGTTTTTAAGTTTGAGAAAAAAATTGAACATTCCTTGACCTTCAGAATGAATATTCCATTGAAGTTTAATAACCTCCATGAAATTATTTCTTTTGAACCAGGTATTTATGAACCTGAAAGGTCTTGAGACTGAGGGTACATTACTACCTATTCTAAGAAATAAAGGACAGTGATCTGAGGTGTCTTTTGTTGAGCACTTGGATAGAGGACTGTGGAAATTTTAAACTCCAATCATGAGTACACAGTCCTCTATCCAATCTCTCAACAGTTAGCCTCCTTCCTTATTCTCTAATCCTACCATTGGACCAAGTAAAGAAATTCCCTACTGTATGTACAGGGAGCAAAGACATATTATCAATGAATCTACTGAATTCTCTAATACTCCTAAGACTAGTCTTAGAATGGCCCTTATATTCACTGATAGATGCCATAGCGTTAAAATCCCCTATGTACATTGCTACTGAAGCAGATATAAGCTTAAGGTCAGACCATAAATCTTCCCTTTGTTTCCTAGTTCTCAAACCATACACAGAAAACATCTCAGTAGATAGTCCCAGTGTATGGAGGGAGACTTGTACTTGAATGAACTGATTATGATCTAAAATTAAAGAGATATCTACTTGGGAGTTCCACATAAGCCATATATTACACAGAGTAGAAAACATGCAATTTTGAAAGTGCAGTTTATTTTTATAAGTGTCACATTCTGAGTTATCATGTTGGGGTTCAATGATACAAAGCAAGTCAATTTTGTGAGTTCTGATCAGTCTAGTTAACCTTAGCATGGATGTTTCCATCCCTCTAATGTTCCAGACAAGTGTATTAACTCCAATAGTTGTATTAATCATTTACGGGATTTAATGCTTTTAGTGGCTGTCCTAGTGACTATCCTATTGACCTGAGCAAAATAAGTAGGCACTTTATTTATTTCAGGATCCATAGAAATTTCACTGGCAGTGGATGTAACAGCCACAACATAGGATTGGGTGCTTACCAGAGGTGGAGGCTCTTGGAGTTGAGGAGTTTCATTTATGTCTGGTGGATCCAGACCTTCTGATGTCTGGATTTCTGGAGGCTGAAACTGATCAGGCTGTTCAGACTGATCCTCCATGTTTGCATCTTCCATTAGTAGAGGGAGAAATTTGTTGCTTCCTTTCCTAGGCTGAGAATGAAAGGGAACTTTATTAGATAACTTAAATTCTGATAGACCACTGGAAATACCTGTATGCAGCTGAATATCATCCCTTGCATAATTTTTTGGCCTTTTTGGGGTGCACCATGCCTCTTCTTCAGGTCTGCTATCTTCACTGATGCTGATTGGAGTAGTGGAAGGTATTGCCCCAGGTGCCAGGCTTGCAGAGATAACAGCAGTAGACTTCATTGCACTGACATTAAAGTCCTCGTCTTTCATCTGAGAGTTTATGAGGGCAGGGTCTTTTAGCAGCACCTCAGATTCAGTGATTCAGAATCTGAAGGAATCTCAATGGGAGTGTCAATGAGGAGTAGAGGGGTGGGGGAAAGTATAGGTTGGATTGAAGTAGAGGGAGGTGAGTGGAAAGGTGAATGGTGAGGAGTTAGGTCAATCATAGGTTCTTTCCCTTTGTGTGAGACTGGCTTTTCTACTACTGTCTTAGCAACATAGATAATAGATTGATTGAGGAGGTGGCTCCTAGAGACAGTAGGGGGCTTGACAGTGCCAGAAATGCCAACATCAGGTGCCATATTTTTCAGCTTTGACTCATTTGGTTGACTGGCTTTTGGAGGAGGAGGTTTGGTGTTTCTCCTAACTAATGGTCTAAGATCAGGGTTTAGGATCCTACACTCCTGCAGCTCATGCCCTAGTTTCTTGCAATGTCTACAATATAGTGGGAGCTGCTCATAATCAATTTCAAAATCAGCTACATCACCCTCCATATTAACTGTTAGAATCACAGAATTATGCAGCTTAGCCAGTAGATCTATTTCTACACATAATTTCACTGCAAATGGCCTAGTTAGGTTGGCTGTAGCTGAGTCCATCTTGATGAAACGACCTATTCTATTACCTATAACTTCCAACATTGCTGTGTTATACCAAAAAATGGGTAAATTGTGGAGAGTTATCCAGATAGGCATTATGGAGGTCTCAGTATCTGGGGTGAAATTTGGAGTCCATTTGAAGACTCTCATGAGAGAGCCCTTAAAAGACCACATGGATTTCATCCAGCATCTCTGCAGATCCTCGGGATCCTCAAAACGAATCAAAACATGCCGGTAATCTATGGAACCTATTTGATACCTGCCTTTGAAGCCAATTGACTTGAAAGCCTCATTGAGGAATTCATTTGAAGGTTTAAGCCAGGGAAATTTGCCGATCAAGGCGTTGCTGTAGTGTTCTGACAACACAGCTACCTCCTCCGGCGATATGATACAGGCGATTTTTCCTTTGTAATCCAGCGTCGGGCTAATTGAAGGATTGGATGGCAGAGAGGAAGCAAGGGGGGTGGGTTTTGCGGTAAGAGCTTGTAGAAAACTAAGGTTCTGGGTGGCTCCGCCGCGGTGAAGCGGCGGTTCCGGCGGCATTGTAGCCGTTTTTTACCCGTTAGAGTGGGTAACGGTCAGTAACAGTAAATATTTGTGAAAAAGAGGTGGGAATCAGCTTGGGAGTTTGGGAGCATTTGAGAGGAGAGAGAAAGCAGTTTGAAGAAAAAAAAACAAAAAAAAACTATATTAATTATGCTGTAAAACTTTATCAATTATTAATAAAAAACTTTATTTTGAAACTCTAACATTTTTGAACCTTTATTAATTATTAAATAAAAGCTTTATTTAATAATTTCATTTTTGCTTCACCAGAAAATGACACGTCGTCTTCTTCACTTTCCTAATTTGATTTATTTTTAAACTTACATGTTTTTCTAATACACATTAAAAGTATTACTAATGGTGACATTGAAAATATCTTTAACCAGAACTAAATTGGACTGAAAAATATAAATGCAATGAACTTTATTGAATTGAACTGAAATTATTGCTTTATTGAAAATCCCCGTACAATTTTATATAATTGAAATTTCTTAATTAACGATCCCCGTGATTAAAAAAAATTATTAAACTTACTTATATAAATAAGCATCAAATGTATTAATAAATAAGCATGAATACCGTTTCGTTAATTAAAAATTCGTACAACGATATTGGTTCCATGTCGTTCAAGGAAAAGAAGGAAACACTTTCCTTTAGAAAATAGGAAATTGGGAATCATGTTTTTTGTCCCACATTGAAATTTATGTGTGAGGTAGGAAGGAATGAGAGGTATAAAAGCACATCCTGTGCATCGTTAAATCTCATACATTTCTCGGCCTTTTGGCTAAAATCAAGTGTAGTATCTGTTCTTATCAGTTTAATATCTGATACGTGGCTCAATGAGCCACACGATATTAACTCTTTTTTTTAAAGGGGAGAGGCCATCACGGTAGCTTGCTATCCGGTCTCTCAAGCGTCACATTGGTGTTGCACTATTGCCTTGGCTCGGCGCACCCCTCCAAATCTCCAGTTGAAAATTATAAATTTATACAAAAAGCTTTATTAATTATGCTGCAAAACTTTATCAATTATTAATAAAATACTTTATTTTGAAACTCTAACATATTTTGAACCTTTATTAATTATTAAATAAAAGCTTAGTTACGTTGGCTCAATCACCCTTGTTCCACCGATAAATGGTATGTGGTCAAATATTTTCACCTTTTTACGTTGTAGTTGTTCGTGTAAATGTGAAATCCTAATTTCTGGCAATGATGCTGATTGTGAAATCGAATTGCAGAGATGGTGATGTATGTGACTCGGGAGATGGCGATCAATAATGGTGTGAATTAGTGACTATATTGTAGAGGGGTGATGAAGTTACGTTGGCTTTTGTCCAGTGGTGTTGGAATTTTATTTAAGGTAGGGAGGAACGGTGTACCGGAAAGGAGGTTGCGGTGGAATTTAAAGATTTATATATACAATATATATTAAATGTAAACTTATAAAAATGACTCTAAACTAATTGAACTAACCATCAAATCTAACAAGAATATAAAGTAAACTATGCATTTTTAAAATATTTTTACGAAGAATCGGTCATTTTAAATGTTGCATTTAGAAATTGGCTTCTTTGGCCATTGTCAGATCTATTTTTACTCTTTAGTTCATGAAAAATGGGAATATGCATTGGATTTATGTATTCAATGTGGCTCTCAATTCAAAAGCTCTCGTAGCTCAGTTGGTTAGAGCACCCGTTTAGTAAGCGGGAGGTCTTGAGTTCGACTCTCAACGAGAGCAGGTTCGTATTTTATTTTTCTTTTTTCTGAAAGCAACATTTCACCATCTTTTCCTTCACCTGATTCACCATTTCAAGCGTTTGTTCCATTTTTCCGAGAGCTCGTATTATTATCTAAATTAATTTAATGTTTCTTTTTGAAAATATCTGTTAGGATAACAAACACCTGAATCTAGAAAAAGCTATGTGCCAGTTCGGAACTTCATTGTTTTGACAATACCTGAAAACTGTTTTTTTATATAAAACCTGTTGGAAAAATTGGCCCGTAGCTAAGTAGAGCCACTCTCCAGCATTAGCACTGCCTTGTCAAAGGTTAGCAGATCCTTGTGAATTAGGACG
This sequence comes from Sherardia arvensis, assembly GCA_948330725.1. Lineage (NCBI taxonomy): Eukaryota > Viridiplantae > Streptophyta > Magnoliopsida > Gentianales > Rubiaceae > Sherardia > Sherardia arvensis. Next base: position 35,604,599 of record OX415236.1, on the reverse strand, counting down.
TTATCTTATGGTACTCAAGGCCATTTTAGGAACCCTTGAACTTTTATCTGTTTACATAATAGAGTAAAACAAGTTCTGGAATCACAAATCAGATTTTTCAGATACCCTAAATACCTTAATACGAGAACCTACTACTAGTCATCGTAGGAACAGATAATAGCGATCAGATGGATTTAATCCATCAGCTAACCAAAATATCCATCCGCAGTCAGAGATTGACATTTGTAATAAGGAGCATCCTCCACAATGGGGTAGAACTAGAGCAATGTGTCTTGTCAATTATCTTCCATTTCTGCATCATCAAAAAAAATTTGAAAGTAAATACTGCATACTAACAATCCATAATGACACCAATTCAAGCCAAGTCTCTTCATTAAAGGTACACAGAAGTACATTTATTATCTGATTGTCAACCATATCTTATGGATCAATTACTTTGTGCTAAGGAATTAGTATATAGATCGGAGAAGAAGTTTACCATCTATTGCTTCCATGTTATCTTCCTTGAAAACGCCAAGAGGTGATCCTCGGACAGATAGAAGCACCTCTCCATGCTTAGGAAGCCTTTTAGTTTTGGGAGTGACTCCAATAGACAGCCTCTGGTTACTCACCTGCAGGATTAGAACATTACCAACTAATTCACACAACATCCTTAGCATAACAAAGTAGATTCAGAAAAGCTAGAACTCAGGACTGTGGATTAGCAGCAGTATGAGGTTGAATTTTTTGCTACTCTTTGACCATTTTTCTTATTATAATGGACACTTAACAAAAAGCAATGGAAAAAAACGCATCAGCCTCCTATCATATTTATCTAGAGAAAAAGAAGTTCAAATTATAATCTATGATAATATCAAGCATAAACCAGTGCTAATTTCAATTAAACCTATAGCCAAGAGATCGAGGAATAATCATCAATCCAGAGTCAAGCACATTATAGAATATATTTTGGGAGAAAACATACATCAGGTGTTTGAAACTTGTCCTGCCACTCAAAGCTTTGAGCTTCTGACTGTTCTCCAAGGTCCTGCAAAGGAGGATGTAAGGGAATGACATCAGCATGCTAAATCTGAATACAAAAAAACATAGAAACCTTGGTCACATACTGCCAAAGCAACAGACCAGAAATCAAAAGAAAAACAAAAGAGTTCACCCAGCAAATGCCATCAGCATGCTTCCATAGGTAACATAAATTATGAAGTATGATACCAGAATTGAGACAAAATGTATGTCTCACATCAATTGGAGATTAGAATGCACAAATCATAGAAGAAGGACTTCATGTTATTTAGTATTCCTCTTTTACAAAACGACCTTGTCTACAGAGTGAAATTTAAAAATAACAGTTTATACAATTAGAAATGCAACGGTGCTTAATGATCACATAAAAATTGGTGATCTTGAATGCCAAACATCAGATAGGTGTTCAAATGAGTTGCATCAAAACTTACAAATGATCTGATCTGCATATTTTCAACACCGAAGTACCCTGTTTTTACTGCAAATAATTTGACCAAAAATACATGTAAAAATAATTATATAAATGTTAACATAAATTTCATGACAAGATACTTGACTGATAAATCATTACCACTTTTGTTTGAAAATTCAAATCCACCATGAGATGGCTCTGCAGTGGAGAGATCTGGATAAACCATGGATAAATGATGTAGGAGAGAAATAGGTAAATCTACTCCTTCAGTCTGGTTCATGCATATGTTGACCTGATCATTTTTTTCTAGCACGTCATAGTGGCCTTGCTCATTTTTTACTATCTCCAAGTTTGGACATTTTTCCTTAAAAAATTGTAAAACAGGAATATCTGGTTCCTCGCTAACAAGTGAACAAAGCAACTGCAACTTAGTTCGCAACTGTTCAATCTGCACATCTCGAAGGGCCCTGATTGCAGCAATTTGGCGATCCACTGCAAAACAATAATATTGACACTGAAGACTGATACAATAAAAATCCTAGACACTGTGTTTAATGATCAAAAGAACTACCTAAAAACACCTACAGCAAGGTTCAGCTTTCTCAAATTGAAACAGATATTCTATCCCAGAGAAAGAAACTGACTAGGTACATAAGGAACCACTTTTAGCAGTTGCAAGAAGCTTTGACCAAGTTTCAAAATACGCTTTAACACGTTAATTGTCACAAAAGTATTTGGAATATAAGAGTATCAAATTTAAATTAAACTATTCTAGTCAAAGAAAAGGAAAACATCAAAGAACAAGGTTTCACAAAATCTATAAACCCAGCCGCAACTTATTTATTGAAGAGCAAGCTCATCAATTGTTAATGCTTAAGGTTCAAGTCACTGCTACAAGTGTGGAGTTGATCGTGTTTTTGTGGATCACAAGATCTTTCCGTGCAGCAATTATAATTATTTAACTCAATACTCATCATTCTTTCAGCTTCCACATTATCATAGACATGCCATAGTTTGGGGTAAAACTGGATTTGAGATCTATCAGTCCTAAGCTGGAGATACTAACACAAGGATAACCAGCTTCTATTTAGCTTGTTTTGCCAAGCACATAAGTATCCTCCCCTCTCCTATCTAACACTACATCACTACTTTTCTCTTCAAAAAATATTCATCACTAATTGTTACTAATTTTATGGTTTTCAGGTAGTTGTGTAGGTACCCCTTAGCTTCATTCTTAAACAAGAACCAATATTTCTCAGGAACACTTGGCACTACTTCACATGTGAATCGTTCTTCAACAAATTAGCACGTAAAGAGACACGAAAGATGAACAAGAAAAACAGCAAATTAAAAGGAACACTCAAAAACTCAAGATAGAATCATGTTGTTTATAATGACTACTTTATGTAGCCCAAGTGTTAGAGCATACTTTCGGGATCTTCGTATTCAGTTTCATTCTTTTCAGCAACAGGCTCTTGGAATTCCGTTTCATTCTTTTCAGCAATACGCTCAGTTTCATTCTTCTCAGGAGAAGTTTTGCCCTTTTTCTTAGAAGGAGCCCTGCTTCGCTTCTTTGGCATTTTACGAATGAACCTGAAATTGTTGGAAAATAAAATCACCAAATTGCTACAAGTGTATCGCTAATCGGCAAGAAACCCATGAAAATAATGGACATACAACACCAAATTTACACGGCAAAAGCAAAAATTGGGGCCAAACCTCTGAAATTGGGAAAATACCTGAAAGAGAGGATAATATAGGAACAACTACTCCAACTGCCGTAATTCAGTCGGTTAAAATAAGGCACTGAGTTCCGGCGAGTAGGGCGGCGCGTCAGGGCGATCTTCTCGGAATTTTAAAATGGTGTGAGAGGGAGATGTGTATGACAGCAGCGACTATTTTTTTTCTTTCAGAGAAGGGAAAAGTGTTCATGACAATTTTTCTATGTTTTCAAAAACATCCCCTCGATTAAGGCACAGAGGGCTGTGACGAAATGTTTTTTAAACTTTCAGGGTCATACTGTAAATAATGTTTCTGATATTAATCTCATAGCATACCAACTCTATTTTCATAATTTTGACATCTACCCCATTGCGTTTGCTTTTCTTTTTGCATTTTTGAATATTAAGCAAAGAAACAATTTTTAATAATAATTAAATAATTTTAAACGTACCCACCAAATCTATGAATATTTTCTAATTTACACGCTGTCATTTCTATGACTTATAAATTGGGACAGAAGGATACTTTTATATACAATCAATAATAATTACAAGGAATTACAATAGAAGAAATGTAAAGAAGCAATTTTGGGAATGAGGATGAAGAAGGCAGATTGAAAAGAGAATATAATAACCACTGACTAATTTCACAAAATCGATGCCTTTCTCTACTCTCCCATTTCCTATTTGTAACAATCTATTTGGATATTTGACCCGATTTTCTGAAATACCGTTGTACTTAATTGAAAGTATGACACACGCATGCTCAAATATGAGCCAAATCATCCTAATTGCATGAATTAAAACAAACGGGACAGTATCTTTCTTCCCTCTTTTTTTGAACAACAACCAACTTCATCGGAGATCAAGGTTTAAGTTAAACAGAGATGCAAGCAACTTCATTCATATATCCGGACGACTGCTCATTAAAACATATTAACTTGTACTCAAGAAAATTCTTATGGAAGAAGGATTCTCAATCCTACGGCAAGTGTCAAATTTAGTTCAAGGTATCAATCAATGAATGGTTATCAAATAATTTTAAATATTTGATGTATAACTAAAGTAGATAGGAGTATAGTTGCAGGTAAACATAATCGTGCAACGACTCTGAATCATTCTTGTATGTAATTCCTTTAAATTTAATGAAGCACTACTTATCAAAAAGAAAAAGAAAAAAAGGTAGAGGGTCGTTTCGAAGCATTTTAAAATTTCTGGGTCAGATCGTAAATCATTTATTATTATGGATGTTGATTTATAGAAAACTTCTGGGCAACACATTAATATAAAGAGCTAAACCCTGCCAGACGGACTGCCGTTTATAAGTTTTCTCAACTCGCGGCTCCTCCCGCCCGCCGCCTTCTGCAATGAAACACAATTCGAAGATGGCTAAGCGCTCCAAGAACATCGTGAAGAGGAAACGAACCAAGACCAAACCAGTAGAAGTTGAACCAGGTTAGCTATACTTACACTATACACCACCTTCTTGGACATTCTCAATTTCCTCTAAACATCACGCATTCTATTCTGCAGAGGATTGGTCCCAAGGGAGCTCCGAGGAAGACCTGGGGTATGATAGCTTGCTATCCAAATTGGGCTCTAATAGTAAGGCTCACGCCCGCGCGTTGAAGAGAAGGTAGCTGACAAGCTCGCACATTCTTAATGCTTTCCTACAAACTAGTTTACGGTAATCATATTTTTAATATTGAACAGGAAAAGAGAGGAAGAAGGTGAAAATGATGCCGAAGAAGAAGATGGCTCTGAGAATGATACGTGTATGGGTGTATACAATATTAGTCCTCTCTGATTCCTGTGAACCCTTTTCTTGTTAAGCTTGCTGATGGAGGCTAACTGATAAATTATCCCATGTTACTTTAATTAACTAATTGCAAAATCTCAAATTAAGTGAGCGAGTAAGATGTTCTGGTTGTCATGGAAAATTTGTGAGATTAGTTTGACAAGTTTGTAACTTAGTTTTCTTTTGAGCAGGGAGTGATGATGATTCTGCTGTAAGAACCGAAGAAAAAGGATCGACTTTCATAGGCTCTGAAGCTTCTCAGTCAGATGACGATGAGCTTCATGATTCTGACATGGAGGAAGAACATAACTTTAAAACAGCTTTAGAATCCACAACTGAAGCATGTTTGAACACAAGGTTTAAGCTTTCTTACCTTACTGTGTGCTCGGGTCTAGCACCACCCTTGTTAACATGTAAATACACACCCTTACATTTACAAGCAAGGAAGTATCTATTAATATTTGAAGATATATTTAAATTTTCACTTGTTGAGGAGAGTGTTGGAACAACTGGACAAGCTAAAATATATTTAAATATTATAATCTTTTGCCCCTTAGGCTATCACCTCGGTATTTACTATTTTTCTAGTGAAGTGTCACACGTTGTGTCCTTTATACTATTGTATGTTTTGCATGTTTTCAATGAATTATGTTCAAAGAAATAAAATGCAATCTCTCTAATTGTGGTTGTTGCATTAATTTTAGTTCCTTAAGGAGCCACTTGGGATACAAATTATCAAAGGCAGATGTTGACACCCTATTGAAGAAAAAGTTTAAGTATGAATGGGGGGTTCCTATTCTTGATGCACCCAATTGCAAATGGAGAGGAACTGGAAAGTGTTTTTTGAAGGTAGTCCTCTTCTTTGATCATAAAGCATGACTTTATGGATGCACGGAATGTCTTCTTGTTCTACTAAAGTCAGATATATGGATATAATTGTTCCAATAAAAAAACTTATCCAAACTGAACGGATGAAGGGTTTTGTTCAATTATTGCCGAGTGCTTTTTCAGTACCATATGGGCTTCTTTTTCATTTTTCAACAAACTTATTTTAGGGGGTAACAGTTCCTTAATGTTTCAACTAGTTACTACAGACAAGATGATATTCCAGTGCTTCTGCATGTGGTTGATAAATTTCATTTTCCACCATCAGTTTCTCAAGCGAAATTAATTTAGTGTGTATCCTTTAGTATAGATAATAAATATCAAAGAGTTTCTTGCCTGAACCACTGTATAGACAGCCATTGATTTTTCTTAAGGTTGTTATAATAGAAACAGATACCTTTACTTAAATAGAGTTTCTTGTTTTAATTGAATGTTGTTATTGCTATTTATTTATCAAGTATTACTTATATAATAAAAATGATTTCATCACTTTATTTTACAAATTTGACTTACGTTGGAGACCCTTAGAATCCGTGTTATGACGTGTAAAACAACGAGCCACTGAAATATTAATTGAGTTATATGTCTTAATTCTAGTGACATAACTGGGATTCTGGCTGCTATACAGAAGAAAGTTGCTTGATTTTTTAATACGATTCGACGCTGTTTTAGTAATCCAAAATTTTGCATTCTTCATAATTTGAAAGGCAACGTAAAACACCTAGTATCTAATTGCAAACTCATGACTTTGCATGCAGGATACTGATCTGAATTCATATAATGGCCTGAAGCCAAGATTGAAAATGCAGTTGTTAGATATCTATAAGGGATCTGGAGTAACTGATTTCCATTCCACTATGCAGAGAAATTTTTTCTCCATTTGTAAGTGATCTATTTTGAAATCTATGTTATATTGCTTTATGGTGTTAATTTATATGGTATTCATATGTTCTGGATTCTTGGAATATTTGACGTTAGCAGTATAATATAATGACTTAAATTTGACACTTAGAATTTCTGTGAAATGAGACTAGTTTTTATCAGGCACTAGTGTTTAATGTGGACTCCTCTCCTATCTTTGCATGTGTACATTTTCTTGGCAGTTGGCACTTTTTGGCTGAGGCAAATTGTCCTTCTCATGACCAACGGGCTTAAACATTTTACTGTATGGCTGTTTCCTGTACCAGTTCCCACATTGTGTTAATACGGGACTGGAACTGCTGGAAATTCAGCATCATCTTAATATCTGTTATATTTTCTTCAAAATATCTTTAGGTGCTTAAATAGTTTCCCTGCTTGATGTAAGACAATGATTGCTCAGAAAGTCTCATTACTAGCACAGCACTCTGTTGATGCCGTCTCTTAGACTATTTTAACCTAATGCCAAATTACTGAATCACTTTAGAATGTTCATTTGATCAATCCCCCCCTTGCGTTTGTTACTACAAGCATACTGATTATCTGATGCATTGTGTTGCTGCTGTTTATTTATTTAATTAATTTTCTGTTATTGTGTCTTTGCCTTTTCAACATAGTCATAGTATGATGAGTAATATCACCTGCTTTTACTGACTACATATTGTACTGCTTTGTAGGTAATAGCTACCGTGATATATTGCATCACAACAAGAAACCATTTTATCTCAAAGGTTCCAAAGAGGACTCATATGTGATGGATGCCTATGCCACACACTGTGTATGTACATCTCTCTGTTTCTGTTTGTAATATACATTTTGTGCTGGTTTTAATTTGGATAGCCATTTATAGGCAATTATGAAAGCCACTGATTTGTAGAAATGTTATACAGTTAAATCACATCTTCAAAACCAGGGATCTGCTGACAAAGAATAATGCAAAACTAGCTAATCCAGAAGGAAAAGCTGATATTATGACAGGAGGTGCTTTTCTTGATCAAGGTTTTACTCGCCCCAAGGTATGTTAGTGTGTCTTTGATTTGGTTGATGTTTGAAGGTTGAGAATCTCATAGTAAAGAATAATTTGCCCTAATTTCTATGTTTGGACTGTGTTTACCACCCATTTAAAATGTCGTCCTTAATCTCCCTTTTCTTATATTTGTCAACTTTTTCTACAGCGTTAATTTTTTTGTCCTGTGTTTCCTTTAAGGGTCAATTGATATTGCAATTTTATGTGATGCAAAGTTTAGCTTTAGGTTATGTCCATTTATTAAGATGTGCTGGTTATAGCTTTTTGGTTTCCTTTACAATATTTTGATGGCCTGCAACCTAGATCTCCATGTTTTTTAAAGGTTTTTTAGACCATATAGTCCAATGTGTGCAAATCTGCTGCCCTTCCCCCAGCCCCTAACTGGGGGTTGATCACATGGTTCTGGGCGTTGCGTAGGACTGGACCTTAGTGATCATTGTTTTTATCTCTTCCAGAAAAATAGAATAAAGTTCCATGTTATATGTACCTTCTTCCTACCCTTCATATTTACTTTTCTTCTTCTAAGTAAAAACGAATCAACATGAAGTAGTTATTAAGGAAATTTTGCTCTGGCAATAAGTAAATAAATTATGCTAACTATTTAACTAATTGCATTATTCAAAGAGTCGATCTTATGAAAATAGTAAAAACATGTCCATGATAGAAATTGAATCAGGTAAGAACTTTACTCTGGGGCATACTAGAAATACTTTGGGTTGGAGGTAGTATCAGTATCTTATCCAAATTTATTAAAGCTGATTCACATAAGAAAACAATTCTTGGCCCTGGCCACAACAATTGACATGGATAAAATTTTCTCCCAACTCAAGTTCCAATATATGTATTGCCAGAGTGAAGCGGACAAATCTGAGGCAGCCCTACTCTGAACCTGACATGAAATTCCTATGCTTACCGTCTAGTTGTCCTCCATGCACTTAGTTATTGCTTTTCCGAAAATATGATGCTTTTGGGAAAAAAGTGTAACATTTATGGTCCCCTATTACTTGTTACAAGTTCACTCTCTTTTTTGATGTATGTTCTATTCATTTCACATAATTTGTATAGTTTTCCTGACTTTGTTTTGACTTTTATTTGCCATGATCTTTAGGTCTTGATCCTTTTGCCCCTAGCAAGTGTTGCATTTAGGGTTGTGAAGAGGTTGATCCAATTGACCCCGCTAAAGCATAAGGTATTCACTCAGTAATCTTGTTGCAGGCAAGACATGTTGATTTATCCAAAAGTAGGATATTCTAATGTGATCTGCTTACTGCTTTAATCTTGAATTGGTTGATGGTGGATTCTACCTTCACTTTTTCTGATACATATTCTTGACTCATTCTCATATAACATTGCATGATATATATGAAATTCCAGACATATTAACCGAATATTTACGGGTACAATTGTAGTTCTTCTGGATAGATTGTTCACACCCAAAAATTAAACTTTAAGCTTTAGGGATGGAATAATCATGCACTTCTGTTCATTCTTATGAGAGGGTAATTTAGATCATGTCAAGCTGTTTTGTTGCTGTACTCTATTCTGACATGCTTGACACCCATAACATGTCTTATAGAACTGTACCAGCCTCAAATTAAAAAATTAAAAAATATATATAAAAAAAGAGACTGAAGTGGATTAAAATTTATGTCAGAAGATAAAACTGGGGAAACGTTCCGTTAAGAATCTGGACAAATTGTACAGTGGAGGATCAGTCTTTAGTTATCGAGTCTCGACTATTGCTGAAACATTGTATGCATGGTAATGATAAAAAAACAAAAGTAGAGCAAGTCTTTTTATGAGGCTTAGTTTGTTGAGCTAAATTTTTCTAGGCCGCCTCTTAAGAGCTTGTTTGGTTTTTGATGCCTTTCTTAGGCTAAGGTTGAACACTTTGATCGCTTTTCGAAAGAGTTTGGAAGTGGAGTAGAAGAAGATGAAGATGAAGATGACAAGGATGATACTGAAGAATCAAAAGGCAGAGATATTTCCAAACCATCTGATCACCAGGCATTGTTTGGTGGGAAAAATAAGGATGACTTCATGATTGGCATAAAGTATATGGGGTAATATTTACTTTTTCTGTATTGGTTATAGTACGAAAGTGGAATCTATGGTTTTTCTCTCTCATCTGTATGAGGAATGAATATTAGAAACTAATGAACTTCCTCTGTTGGTTTGAGCGGCATTATCCCTAAATATTATTTTGAGTCAGCTGCAAGTCTTTAGAAGTGGAGCGTGTCTGACGTCTGCCAAGATAAAATTTCTATCCCAATCATAAAATTGACCAATCATCGTTGATTGAAGTACCAAATTTTAGTGTACCATGTTGTGTTTTGTTGATTGGGAATTTGACGAATTCCTGTTAAAAGTGTCGGTCTTTTATTCTTTCGTACCAGTAATTGTGATCCTTCTATTAATTCTTCTTAATTCTCTTTAATTATTATTTTTCATTATTTCCTCTTACTGGCATAATTGTTGATAGGTCGAAGATAAAGCTGTATTCTGATTTCTATTCTTCAGACATAATAGTTGCAGCTCCTCTCGGGCTTGTCCTGGTAAGTGATTCAAAGTTGCCTAGTAGAATTTGGGGGGATTTTTGATGTAAGTAAATAAAACATGATGAAATAATGGTAGGTAAAAAAAAGCAAGAGAGGGATTGAAAAGTGGATAGATAACAGAATTTAGTGGATGGAGAATGAGTAGGAGAGAAATTAAAATGTGAACAAAACAAAAACATAAACTTTAGGAAAGAATTCAGCCATGCAACTATAATTGGGACAGTGTGGATGGACTTAAAAAGGCAAGTAGGAAACTTTGATTGGGAAAATGGTCCCCGCCAACATTTGGTTGTGATGTAGAATAAATGAATACAGAGCGCTTTTCATTTTTATACACAAAGAAAGATTGATCAAGAGTCCAAATTTGAAACGTGAAGTGGCAGCTTAGTTTACGTGAAACTACCATTTCAATAAAGTTTGAAGATTACCAATTAATATTCTATAAATTAATATGGTTCATGAATGTGATTTTTCATGTCTTTTGTTAATGAGGGAAAGAGAAAAAATGTGTCTTCCTAGGGAGCATTTTTATTTAGACAGAAATGTAATCTGGAACCATGGGTCCACACTGATCAAAATATTTTCAGTTACTGTCCCTAATATGGCGGTGTTTGTTATGGCTCTTTTTTTTTGGTTCAAAGGTTTACTTGAAATGTATCTTCACATCTTTTCTTATGAATGATTGGCATTTGTCAGAAAATGGCGGAGTCTGAGGAAGATAATGAAAAGGATGTTGATTATCTTTCCTCGATAGAGGTAAACTCTCTTGTTACCTGTTACATCTCTATACAGTGTTTCTAATCTTGATAAGCTTGTTGTGTTTAACCAAGAAAATTCACACTGTCAGGTTCTGATAATTGACCATGCTGATGTCATGCTAGCACAGGTAACTATGATTCTCTTTTATTGACAGTTCCCTTGTTTTTGCAACCATATAAAGCAATTCTTTCACTGTCACACCTAAAATGACTTGAAAGAACTTGTGATGTGCTAGTTCTTTCATTCTTCCTTTGGACTAGCTGAACACGAAATTAGATGCATGGATAGCAGGAAATTTATTAGACCTTGTTGTTTTGATAAGTTTATTGACTATTCTCCTTTGTGTTTGATCTGGGCAGAATTGGAGCCATGTAGATAATGTTATACAACAACTAAACCGCCTGCCCTCTAAGCAGCATGGGACTGATATAATGCGCATTAGACCGTGGTATGTACTCTTTTTTTTATCACAACCCGTAGTATGCACTATGTACTCTTTACATCATACATCAACGAATTCATAGATATGCGCCTACGCAGCAGCAATCTCTTCTATCCCTTTAGTTTTTTTACTCCCCCTATATTGTCGCTGGTTTGCTGAAGAGGCACTGCTTTTGCATATTAAGTGAAAATATTCAAAAGCATGCTAACTCTGTTGCTCATCATCTGATTTACTGTATCCCTGTTGGAATGTGCTTGTTTTCATTTACTTAATGCTGCTTGCAACTCTTTTAGTGTTTCCAGTGATTGTAAGATTTATTTGGCTTTTATTACTCTTTTACCTGTATTGAGCCTAAAAGGATGATTTTTGAAATCTCTCTCAAATTTTGAAAGCACTATGTTTTTCTTTTTTCCCTTGAGAAGCTTTCGAGAGCTGATCCAAAAGGCCTGTATGTGAAGATAGCCATTCATAAAGTTTCTCATATACATGCTATCATTTTTCTTAACTGCTGCTAGGTACATAGATGAACAAGCGCAATATTACAGACAGACAATAATTTTAAGTTCTCATCCAAATCCAGGTAATTACTTTGACAATATAATGGCTTCACACCATTGAGAAACTTTTCATACACTCTACTTGATATAACTGTCACATGATAGCTCCATGCATGGCTTTGATGTAATGTCTTGGACTCTTGGGTGATATCATGAGAAGGATATTAGTTAGAAAATAGGAACGTTGAACTTGGAGAGATCAGTAGAAAGTAATGCTCTGCAAAAGTTGTTAAATTAATATGCTGTGTTATCAACTTTTATATTTTCTCCAATAAATTGATTTTATTTATTTACTTGTGATGATATCTTCCTTTGTTTTCCAGACATCAATTCAACATTCAACAAGCATTGTCTTAACTATCAGGGAAAGGTGTGCCAAAGTTTCAGTTTCTTGCTTATTTCATATGTTGACTTTGGAAGTTATCTGTTCTCATTTGTATATGTATATAATCCCAATAGCTTGAAAACTTGTGGTTTGGTTATTTCCTTTATATGATCTTTTGAAGAAACATAAGAGCAACTCTTTCCTGCTAGTCTGTCATCCTGCCATTTCTTTTTTCTACTACAATTTATCCCTTATCTTGATTTTCATTCAGTTAGGGTTTTTCAAATATCCTGTTCTTAGTCTAATTTACGGATTAAGACTTGGCCGCTTGGCAGCAATATACCTCTCCTGTTTTGAAGATCCCTCAGTTGATGATGAGTATTTGTAGCTTGTGTATCTTATAACTTGGCATGAATTGGAAAAGAGTAATTTAATTGTTTTGATAAAGTAGTCTGGCAATCAATTATTACTGTAATTTCAAGTGATAAAGGATTCAGTTCACGAGTTGGATAAATATTCTGTCAAATTATAGGCCATGCCTAGTACCTAGAATATATTTTTTGTATAAGTGTCTATACTAACTAATAAGGATTGTTCCTTGAAAACAAGTATCTTATAAAACCTATGTGATGGCCACTTTTTGAAAGAAAAACATTTTCCCAAACTCCTGCCCAAACTTGTGTCCGAGTTTGTTAAAATTTATAGTAGCGGAAAGCAGTATATAATGGTATTATGTATGATTAGTTTATGGGGGCTGCTTTGTTATGTCCAAGATTAATACGAAAATAAAACAATTTCAGTTGTAATTGTTTTTTGATTAAAGACAGAAATTCTTTCAAAATTCTACATTTGTTTACATAAACACAGTGCCACATTTTTTTCTTATTATTTTTGGCGGCACTATGTAATCCAATATTGTTTCTGAACGGAAATAACATACACCAGTAACAGTCTCTATATTAACAGAAAAGTTTGCTTGTTTTACACCTGTTGGTTAGCCAAAACTGATTAGGGTTCGACTCTCTGCAGATCAAATCAGATTGTACTTATAAAGGCATTCTTCCAAAAGTATTGCTCCAAGTACAGCAAGTAAGCCCGTCATTGCATCTTTCTACTCGTGATAGTTATATGTGCTACAGTAGATCACATTTTCTTGAATTTTTGGGATACAGGGTTCTTGTATTATATGTTTTCTGTTTGTTTGTCTTGCTCGCACTTGACCTACCCTTCATTTGAGATATCATGCCTACCACCCTTAATCTTGTTCCTTTTGATTATGAATCTTGTAGATATACAAGCGTATTGATGCACAATCGATCGCGGATGCTGACGATGCTCGTTTTGAGTATTTTTGTAACAAGGTTCGTATGCTAGCTACTTGTTATTTTACTTGAGCCTACAAGAGTATCTTTGAGATTTAGATATGTTTGTGATGGTTATAATAGATATTTCTTTTCCAATGTGCTTGCCTGTGAAAGTTCCCAGCCTTAAGATTTCAAGTCATAAGGTTGATTTATTCATTCGTGATGTAACATGGGGAATTAGTTCTTCTTAAGAATGCTACTAACATTATAAAGCATTTGGGGTGCAAATGCATACTAATGAGAGGAGAGGAAACAGCTCGTCTGGTAAGTTCCATGGGGTGTCAATTTAGGTCTTTCATGAATCCGGGGAAATATACTTTAGAGTGTGCAATATCTACTGTGTGAATACACAAACTTTGATTGACTATAAATGTGCATTTGCGTGCAAGATACTTAGAAGAAGAAAGGTACCCCAGAGTGAAATCTCTTAATTTGCATGCACAGTAAGATCTAATTGACGTCTGTTAGGAAAATGTATAAACACCTGAATATTCATTTTTTTGTATGGTTATTTAGCTTCAGACTATAACACAGGATGGAGTTTATTTGGGTAATAATCTAAGAATAGGAAGAATGGTGTATGATAACTACCCAAATCGTCGTTTGACTCTCTTTCACATGTTTGTTTGGTTCGGCTGACAGTTGTACTGGAATGTCTCGTATTATCATATCACTGCAATAAGATTATTAGAATTCAGAGATAGGTGGTAAAATAGGTACCAAAAATCAAAATTGCTATAGGGTAAAGACAAACTACTAGTGAGAGTTTGGAAAAGGATGAGAAAGGAATCAAGTTTTGTTAGTAGGGGTTGGGCTCTGACTGAGGTCAGGTACAGAACCAATCAGTTTTGGTATTCTACAAGTAATGATACTTTTCAGCAATGACAGATTAGGAGATAAATTGTCAATGAGAAACTATGTCACATAGTGTAAATGCTGTTCTTAAAGCTTCTCTTGTTACAGTGACATCATCTCTCTCTCTCTCTCTCTCTCTCTCTCTCTCTCTCTCTCTCTCTCTCTCTCTCTCTCTCTCTCTCTCTCTCTCTCTCTCCCCCTCTCTCTCTCTCTCCCTCTCTCTCCCTCTCTCCCTCTCTCTCTCTCTCTCTCTCTCTCTCTCTCTCTCTCTCTCCCTCTCTCCCTCTCTCTCTCTCTCTCTCTCTCTCTCTCTCTCTCCCCCTCTCTCTCTGTCTCTCCCTCTCCCTCTTCCTCTCGCTGATTTATTTCTCAAATATCATTCATGTAGGTGTTTCCCAAGATAAAAGACTCTATTCAGGTACCTATTATATTTTCCCTTTTCTTGTGGAGGTGGAGTGTAGTCCTCGTCACTGATCAATTTGGAACAGATATCATTAGTTAATTTTATGTGGAACATTCATCTGTGCAGGGGGGAATCATGATCTTCATCAGCTCTTATTTCGATTTTGTTCGCGTTCGGAATTTCTTAAATTCTCAGGAAGCATCCTCTTGCCTTATTGCAGAGT
This sequence comes from Sherardia arvensis, assembly GCA_948330725.1. Lineage (NCBI taxonomy): Eukaryota > Viridiplantae > Streptophyta > Magnoliopsida > Gentianales > Rubiaceae > Sherardia > Sherardia arvensis. Next base: position 35,589,332 of record OX415236.1, on the reverse strand, counting down.
ACGACAGTTTAAAGCTTTTTAATTTCTCCTAGCCTGTTAAATTTTCTCAACACGTCTGGAATGTCTCAGAAACTAATTACTGTCTCCGTTAATATCTAGTTACTCAGAGCAAGATGATATTTCTCGAGCAAGAAATTGGTTTTTCAAAGAACAGAAGAAAATCATGCTATACACTGAGAGAAAACATTTCTTCTCCAGATATAAGGTTGGAATTTTGTTATTCCTTTTAATTACTTTGCATTCAACCTAGTTTCTATGTTGAATACGGAACTATTTGGCTGCTTTTTTAGCTTTTGTTATGCTGCACATCGAAAATTGTGGAAACCTGTCTCTTATAAGAGCACCTGACATTATTATTTCCTTTAAAACAGATACGTGGAATTAAGAATTTGATCATCTACTCTCTTCCTGAGCGAAAGGAATTTTATCCTGAGGTAGGTGTGTGGTTTCTTGTACTGCCTTTTTAAATTATCTCATTTGCAGTGACAATTAAAGTTTGGTTTCTGATGCAGATTGTTAATATGCTGGAAGATTCTCATGACACGTCATGTACTGTGCTCTTCTCTCGTTTTGATATGCTGAAGGTAATTTGCTGTTATTTGAATATTGTACTTTAGCTTGTCTGGAACTTATTTAACTTGAGATTCCTGCTTTGCTGTGTGTTCAGCTCGAAAGAATTGTTGGCTCAGCCTCGGCAAAACGGATGGTGACATCTGAGCAGGGCGTGTTTGTATTTAATATGGAGTAAATCTGTATCATGTTTGTTTATCATTCAGCAGTTCCAACAATAAATTTACTCAGCACTATATGAATTAATGCATCTTGATTTATATCTGGTCATGTGAGTGTTCTTCTGGTCAGAAAGCAAAACATCATGATTTATATAGTTTGCACTATCGATACTTTTCTCAAAATACTAGGTTTGCCAGCCGCACTACGCGCGGCTTGGCAGTATTTTAGGATTTGGATAAATTTTGTTGGATATAAAATCTTCAAAATCTTCAATCTTACTGTAGAATATGTCTGCACCCAGAATTTTGTTAAGATTCCAACTCTGCAACCAGAAGATTAGTTGAAATATGACGTATATATATAAGGCACTAAACTAAGGCAACAAAATTAGGAATTGTTTTCAAGCCCAGTATGTTCCAATTTGCTATAAATTTCATATTCTTCTGATAACAGACATAGTTTCATCTTAATTAATAGTTGTACACATAGGAAATAAAAGAGGAAATGCAGTCCTCCAATAGTCCAGTGGTATCATCAGGCATTTGTAACCATTTCGAGAATAGAGTTTACGTCCGCAACCTTCTTGATGCTGTTAAAACAGAAAGGCAAAAAGACGTCAAGGAAAATGACAGTAGAATCAACAATTCGAAGCAGTGTTCAACAACAAGCATCAAAGTTCTTTGTGCATGAGTTTCCCAAAGTTACTCAGATTCTATAAGTATTTCAGAGACCACGAAATCAAAGACTCAATTTAGTCATAGAAAAGAATTAGAACTGACCTGTAGAGAAGATCACCACTCAGAGCCCGCCTGTTTGCAAATCCAACCTGGAGCCAGCTTTTCAAGCGTCTCTATTTGTTCTTCAATTTGGCCTAACAATGGGAAATTACAAAATCATCAGAAAAAGAAACAAGGATGAAGAAAAAGTGAAGACAGATTTTAGGGTTATAAACTGCAGCTTCCTCATCACATTCACAGCTCATGATGATCTTTTGAAGAAGTTCCGCTTTTGTAATTGCACGTCTCCCAACTGATAGAAATATTTGTTGGATTGAAGTTACGAGTTCAGACAAGCAAATAGATTTTTCCTGGTCGGAAGACAGACAGTCTTTGTCACCTTCTTCCCTGCAGCAAATGCCTACTTTAGCCTGTAAAATCAGCTTTGCATCGATAATTAGGGATGAGACGATCAGAAAATATAAATGATCAGACTTAACTCAGCCAGGCCAAAACTTCAGTAGTCTGCCTCACCATCTATCAACCCGCTTCAGCTTCGCCATCTGGTTCAGTTTCATCATCTACATCAGCATCAGCGTATGTTTCTGCATCTTGCTTCAACCTATGTTTCTTGACCTTGACAAGCGCCAACCCCAGTTTCTCTGTCACCCGGTATTCACAATCTCATTATATGGCTTCAGAACGGCAGTGTATACATGTGTGAGCTTGTCAGAGGGCATAGTAGGAATATACTTGAGATGGTGCTCAACATACTCCCCGGTCTTGGGATTCTTATGCTTGAATAACCTTATTTGTTGAACCACATTTGTATAAATTGAACCCTTTGCAGTCCAACCAGCTTCTTGGGGTCGCTAATGTAAGCACCACCACATTCAAGTCCCTCCTAAACACGGGCTTCATAATAAGCATACTTTCTCAAACATAGACTCCAATTGCACAACAAGAAACAGAGAATAAGTCACTCAACTAAGTTGAGGTGATCATATAAACATTACAAGCTACAGAGAGCAGATCATATAAATGAAATTACTGCATAATAAGCATAATCTCTCAAACGAAGACTCCAATCGCCACAGAATAAGTGACTCAACTAAGTTGAGAGAAGTACATTCAGCATGAAACATTTACAATGAACATGCTGAGCTCAAAGAAATCTAATAAAGCGCCTAGAATTAACAAGGGATGGGTATGATCTCCACTGATCATTATTACGTTCATGAAAACATACTCCTAACAATTAATTGAATTCCATAAATAGATTGATTAAACATTTGTAGAATTCAATTAGTACACAGATTGCAAATACAGTACATAGGCAAAACATAGAAAATGCAAAATAGCTTAGTTCATGAGTGATCGGGTGGAAACCTTGCCAGAATTTGCCGCTGTCGATACTCCTCCGCCGCCGAAGAACGTCAAGAAAAGGGGCTTTCAACCGTAAGAGACACAGAATATGAGAAAGCTCTCCGTGAATCCTTCCCCCACCATCGCCACGGCGGAAACCTCACCGGAATTCGCTTCCGTCGATATTCATCTGCCACCGAAGAACGTGAGGATGAGGAGACAAAATGAAAAACAGCTGGCTCATTTCTCTTAGTCCTAACAAATGAAAAATATGATCCAGGATAGTAAGAGGCAAAATGAAACTTGTGAGCAACATGATCAATCTTATTAAAACTTACACAAAAATGAAAGTGAGTTTACTTATACTCCATTTTCCCCGTTGTTGGGTCTAAGATCACCCATCTCTCATTCCAATTTCTCAGTTGTTCATAACCGAGGAAAATAAATCAGATATTAGGAAATAATATAAAAAAAACATCAATATCTCTTTCAACAAATAAACCAAAATAAGTTACCTCCATATAAAATCTATAAATGTAGAAGCTAATGGAAAGCCATCTCTCAGTGCTCTAACTAAAAAGGACGGAAAAAGTCCAAAGAAGTTGTTTTCATGATAAATCTGAATATTTGCAGTCCACCATAACTCAAAAATCTTACAAGTAGTTGAAGAAGCTAAAACTTAAGTGAAAACATCAAAATCTTCTTATAGTCATTTTAAGATAGTTCTTGACATATAACTATGATATATATACAAGTAAAATCTAACTACACACTCGAAAAGAATTCATTTTGATTGGCCAAAAGCATGAAAACAACCAGAAAAACTGATACAGACTCACAGTATAAGATTGGATCAAGCCTCAATATTGGATGCATTTTCTTGGTTTGACCACTTTCATTAATACATTATGACTACAGTCCAAATAACCTTTTCCCCCCACTCCCCAGTACTTGAAGTTGGGAATAAATAACAAACCAGCAACAGTAATTCCAAGTTCTCATTTTAAATGGTCTATACCAAATGAAAATGCACATTTGTCTGCATAATTGATATAACCAAGAAAAGGAGCCAGGCTCCAACTCCTCATATTGCACAATAACAATTTAATTAATTACTTCAACTTAAAGCAGAGCAACCTAGATGAATGGAGAGAGAACAAGCTGGATGGAGAAATATAGAGATGAACAGCAGCAACAAGAAGTTTCCACTGACAGAAGAGGTTCTTTAGTGAAGACGCCCTGACCAACGGTAACCGGTTGCCCGGTTACCGCCAATAGCCGCCACCACCACCACCGCCGGTGAGCGTCAAGATGTCGTTGCGCCGACCACATCCAAAAAAGTCCATTCCGACCATAGAAGATGAGAAAACTCTCTGTGAATCCTTCCCCCACCATCGCAGCGGCGGAAACCTCGCCGGAATTCGCCGCCCGAAGAACATGAGGAAGAGGGCTTTCAATCGTCAGAGAAAGGATTGAAGCGGCAAAGTTGTAATTGGGTTGGGATTGTAAGTCCGTTCGGAATAAAGAATATATAAAAATAAGACTGGAATTATTTGATTGGATGAAAAAGACGGTGAAGTAATAAAAGTGAATATTTAAATGGGCGACGAAGAAGGTTGCACTGTAGCATCCGTATCGGTGCTTTTATATATAGAAGGATATTATATTAATAGGTGTTTACTATATGCAGGTCCAATAAAAGTGGAAAAATACCATAATTACCCTTCATTCGTTTATTAGTTTTTACAAATATATTTCTAAAATCCTAACCTTGAATGCATAAACCCGTCTATATAATGATTTAACGCGTGTCCAAGTTATAAATTATTTTTTCGTGAATTATAATACATATTTAAGAGGGACATTATTGTCATTTCAAATTTAATTTGGACCTGCATAAGTAAAGTGGACCTGCATTTAGAACCACCCTATTAATAGAACTAGTATAATGCTCGTGCCGATGCACGAATATTTATTTTAAAATATCATATGCATATATTAATTAATAATGCACGAATATTAATAATTTAATTCATGAAAAATTACATTTTAATTCCTCACTAATGATATATCTCCAATATACCAAATATATTACCTACCATGTCATTATATAAATTGATTGAATTCTTCCGATATAGGTCTAAATGTTCAAAATGTTCACAATATGAGAATGTTAATACAAACAAAATTGATAATTAATACATTTTACTGGATGAAAGACATTTATAGCTATTTATGGTGATGGATATGATTAATCATGTGATTTGTCGTAATAAATATAATAAAGAGACAATTATGGCGATTTATGGTGATTATGAAAGAAAAATCAGCTAACCTTTTTTTTATTGAAAGATAAATTGAGGTAAGCTTAATCAACTTGAATTGAAATGACTTGTTAAAATATCTGTAATAATTGATGCTTAGTAACAGAATGTTGATTAACTTGGCAGCAAAGCTGTGTCGTAGAACATAAATTGAAAACATATAAAAACTGAGAAGCAAAAAGGTAAAAGAATTCCAAAAAATGTAACATATATACCTTTTAAACTGTTAACTAATTTTAAACATAACAAAATTTCATTCATAGCTTTAAAAAATCATAACTACTGTAAACAGAAAAATCAAGAGTTAATATGGAACAAATCATTACAATGAAAAAGAGAAGAAGGAACAACTAAACATGCAAAGTAAATGATAAAAACTCGTAAAAGAAATAATAAGGAGATTCCGTCCTCATTTTGAAAATATTTTCTTATCAATAATATTGATACACCTTCGTCTTCATGCAGAAATATCTGGATCACATTTTGAAGAAAAAGATCTTTTCAGTATTTTGAAATATTTTTTAAATCATTCACATACTAAACAACAAACACACTAATTTAAGCAAGACATACATACCCGAGGGATGTTTTACCGGAATTTAGAGAACATAATTTATAGAGAGAGGGCTAATGAAAAAAGTGTAGAGAATTTGGAAAGATTTGTTGTGAAAACATATGAGTCCATAAATGTAGCAGCTTTATTAAGGAGTAAATGGAGTATATGGAATTTAATATATAGATGTTTCACTTTATTCTGGAGAAATTTTGAGAAAGAGGAGCAGAAAACGATTTAGAGCAGGTTTATTAAGGAGGAATTGGAATAATTAGAGCATATTTGTTATTTAGCAGTTTATTAAAAAAAATGTATCAGTTTTTCACGTTATCAATGGAGAAATTTTAAGAAGGAGTGGAATAAAAAGTTTTAAAATATTCAAAAAGAGTTGACACATGTCAAATTGTAGTTGATTGTAAAAAATACTCAAAATGCTTAGAAAATGACACGTCAGCTTTTATTATCTTAGTTTAAAGAGTACTATAGATTCAAATTTTCAAAAAAAAAGTACTATAGATTCAAAAAATTGTAAAAAGACACATCATCAAATTTTCTTTTGTTTTGAAGAGTACTATACTATACTACATAGATAATGACTATTTAAATAGATGTTTAATATTGTGAACTAAGCCACTTTTAATTCTTTCAACCATTTCTTCTATATAAATAAACGTTTAAAAAAAATTAATGCATGATCATTAAGTGGAAGTTAAAGGTAGGATTATTAGTCTAACTAAAAGTAAATAATAATATTTGTAAAAGGGAAAATAAGATGCTTATGTGTTAATTCCTCATTAATCCTAAAAATTATTCAAAATTTTTAGAAAATTTTAATTTATCCTCTTTTAAAGTATATTATAGATTTCTCTGTTAATAATGACATGATTTTTTCTACTTTTGTAGGTCATCAAAACTGTTCACATAATACCAGAAACAATATTACACCAATATAATGTTTTTAGTGGTTCACTTCAGTGGGCACAGAACACAACAGTTCGGAAAGAACTCCATACACTCAACAGTGGGTGCTAATCGAGCGAGTCGATCGCGAGTAGTGTGTAACTCGACTCGACTTAAGAAATATATTAATCATGTTCGACTCGATTCGAGAACTCGCGAGTTTAATAATATCATAATCAACTCGAACTCATTATTTTTCGAGTATCGACTCGACTCGCGAGTTCGAACTCGAATTGTTTTTTCCCTTTTAAATAAGAATTTAACTAATTATTCCATAAATTAATAGTTTATTTTAAATTATTAATAAAAGTAACCTTCATCCAACCCATTAATACAAAATATTTTACTACTTCTTTTTAAATCACTTAATTCAAATGATAAAATAATTATTTTTTAATATTTGACATTAATAGTTTATAACCATATTAAATAAATGCTAATATTACCATGAAAAATATACAAAAAATAAAATACATAACCTATTTAAACACGTCTATATTATGATTCTAATTATATATATGTGCCTTTACATATACATAATGAAATTATTATTTTAAATATCAATGCAATTAATTAGTTTATTCAATATTGAGTAGTAAATGAAAACTAGCTAGATTAGATGATGGCAAAGTCTCTAGAAAGTCCGACTTTCCTAAGTATTATGGAACTACCACTATATATTTAAGGTCAAGTGATACTATTTTGTGTTAAAACATTGATAGTATCAAAGTGAACATATAGTAAAACATGTTTTAATGCAAAAATTCATGAATTTACATTAAAACATTAATAAAATTCAAATAACAAATTTTACAGTTCAAATTAAAAGATACACTGTATAAGTTAAAACGTATAAAGACTCTTATGGAAAGTCAGGAAAGTTGGACTTTCAGGAGAGTTTCTCTTAGATGATTGAACTAATATAGTATAACCTTATAATATTATAAAACTATAACTGATTATACTTATCAAGTTACTCACGAGTTTTTCGAGTCGAGTTAGGGTTTGCTCAGACTCGACTCGTTAACCTTTCGAGTCGAGTCAATCTCGAGTCGAGCTAGATCGAATCGAGTTTTGACCGAATTTTAACCGAGTCGATCTCGAATTACTCGCGAGTTGACGGACTCAATTAGCGCCCCTATATGAGACACAAGGATAAAGTATGTTTAGATGATAAAAAGTCACCGTCAAAAATATACACAACAAAGAGCTACAGTTAAATTTTCCTGTGAAATAGATACAACTTAGAACAAGATTCCGGTAAAATGATGCAAAAAAATAAGTCACTTGGACTTCAGGTCACCACTGTCTGCTTTCATCATCTTTAATGGCAGCACAAAACAGCAGCCTGGCCTCTCTTAATTAATTTGCTAATCACTCTGTTCTCTGCTTGATGAGACTACACCCGACTCGACCCTTTATAAGAAGCACATGCTTCAGATAACGCTACATCACCTGCAAGATTTCATAAGAAACAGAAAATAATCAGTCATATGCCTAGTAGAGAGCTAATTCATGCCAGTACTCATGAACAATATAAATTTACCTTGAAGTAGAAAGAGCGTTGATCCATGCAGCATAAATACTGTAATCTCTCACCCTGTTCAACATCAACAAATAAATAGTAGAACTCTCGATCATTGATTATCCATAGTAAAGGAAGCAAGACAAAGGTCCCGAATGAAGCACCAAAAAAGTAATATTCACAAAGTATCACTTACAAGTATAAATTGTCAATATTAATTTCAGGAAACATATTGATGAAAAATCGAAACCCATCTGGGCTTATATCTCTGCATAATAATCCTGCAGATAGCACATTAAAAGTCAGCTGTACATGAAGCATCAAATGCAAGACACTAGTTGGTGACTTGGTGTTAGGATGAATACCTTTGCCCTCAGCAGTGAGTAGATATTCTTTTGCCATTGCTGGAGCAACACCCAAAGCCATTGCAGCATCACTGGCACTAATACCACTTCCCAAAGCATCAGGCTTCGTCACCAGAGATCTAATTCTAGAAAATACCTATAGTTGAAGATGAAACCATTAGAAAGTATGACACTAAACACACTAATAGCACTTCCAAACAAAGGTGTAACTACTTCCATTAGCACCGTTAAAACAAGTTATTATCAATTTTTCTCTACTCAAAAGATAGAAGGTCAATGTCTTCTGCTGTTCCAAACTGCAGCATGCTATAAAATCAATATTTACTACCCCGTACAAGAAGAATAGAGCATCTTTCAGGGACGTGCTTTGATAAAATGTACGTCTACACAAATAAAAGCATCTATCAGGTATGTGCTTCTGCTATTTCAAAACTGTAATCTTTGTTCCACATAAACAGTTTTGTTTCTCCAATAAACAAACTTTTAGTTTGTCATTTAAATGAGCTTGTAATTTTAAAACTATTTATTCCTGCCTTACACTGTTTCATAAATATTTAGATCTGCAGCTAATCTGTTATCTCACCAGGTAAACACTCATGGCATCATATGTTCTGAATGTCTTTTAGGACTTCTTGCTTGTTTATTTAAGTTGAAAAACAGATGACACTAGTTGTATAACATTCCTCCGTTTCACAAACATAACAATCAATGGAGTTCTAAACATAACAGGTATGTTACCTCTTCATCACTGTGTGTCTTATTCTGGATGACCCTAACACCACTATCAAATTTCCGAAGCATCACTGGCCTGCAAATGCAGAGGGACAGATGATAGAGAATCAGAAGATGGTTTCATGCAACTTTGTGAGAGTGGAAAAATCACAAAGGAGCTCAAATTGTTCAGCATAGCTAGTCTAATAAAATTTACAAAACTGTACTCTTCTCAATTCTATTACTAACTACAAAATATTTGACTTGAATTACTTCGCCTAGGCATATGTCTGGCGCCAATTTCTGTCACATAGAAAAGGTTATTTCTTTTGTGTAATAGAACGATAGTTTTATGAGTTTCAATCAGAAAACCAATGTATAAAATATTCTTTGGTTGCAACATTAGAGACAGGTCTATATAAGTAACAAATATCCGACGCAAAATTGTAAAAATGTGCAGAACCTACACATCAAGCTTTTCCCACAGAGAACACGCTTGAAGCAAATCATCAGGAGAAATTAATTCTGTCGAAAACACCAAGGAAAATGATAGTGAGAGAAGTATATGCAATACATCCTTCAATATCGGAAAAAAAGATTGCGCATGTAAAAAAAAACAATTTAAAAAAACAGAACATTAGCATGAATGTATTACAAAATAAAACCTGTGCCACGAGCCCGATTGAACCGGCAATAAACATCAATGAGACTAACTGTTCCACCAAATCTCTCCAGTTCATTCTTGACAACATAATCTGCCACCTATCAATGGCAGACAAACAGGTTACCTAAACTTGCAAGACTTTAACGAAATAAAGAAAGTCTAAACAGATAATGACTTATTAGCACATCGAATGCAAATATAAATTTAAGAGACCACCTCTATGTTATATGACTTATAGTGAAGAAACACCCTCATCCTGATGTAGGATAGGTGTCAATTTAATTATAAACACTAGAAAAGGAAACTGAATGTGATGGAGTAAGAAAGCTTAATGTTGGATGTATCTTTTTATATAGAAGCGATACTAGAGCCCTTCAGTGTCACATCAATGATCCTTGGGGAATCACAAAAGACAAACCTTTAGGCGTCACATAGCAAGGACACATATTTTAACAGAGGATAACATGTGATACTTCATGAGTACAATATTAAACCAATAATGTATTCTTTTTGTTTTAAGGCTTGCAGTTTTTTTTTTGGTTCTCTTTTTGGTAGTGGCTTGAGCAAGTGAAATTAAATCCTCAAAGGCTTCCAATCAAGCCATGCATTAGAAATCATGTTTGCCTCAGTTTTAAAATTTAAAAACAAAACACAGAAGCCTCAGTGTAAACTGAATACCAATTAGTAACATAACACAACATGGTTATGATTTTGATCCATTTAAAGTAATGCGTGATTTGGTGGTTGACAACAGAGAAGCTATCAAAAGCGCACCAGAAAAGGCAATTTATACACAAGACTATTAGATAATTTTGAAATATTAGACAATCAATTTCAACTGGCCAAAATGATCTTTCTCAAATGTAAGAAGACGACAAAACGTGAAGGTGAATCACATCACTCTAAGAAGGCAAGAAAGGCACTAAGAGGAATCTTCAAGATAATCTTATTAGAGTGCAAGACCACTTTAGAGCACACATTAAAGAAATTCATAAGAGTACAAGGTGTGTAACTGCATTCATGATCGTCAAATTGACACACGTATTCACCAAATCACAACATGAGGAAATTAATGCTCATTCTGAAACTAGATAGATGGCTTCTTCCTAACAACATATGCTCTTGGGGAAATAATACAAATACAATATGGTATGCAAGCTCAGAAACAGGTTACAAACTTTCTAACTGGGTCAATAGGCAACGAGAAAAGTGCAAACCTGGCGAGATAACTGTTGATGGTACAAAGCACCAGCAGACTCTTTTGTAACTGGAGATGCAATACCTACACTCAGCAACCAATCCTGCATCTCTTCTTTACCCAATTCATCTTCTGTAGGTCCACCAGCTTGAGTACTCGAACTAGAGAGAAGCTTTGATCTCATCTTCTCAGCTAGCATCACCATTTCCTTTGCCTTACTCTGAAAACATGAACTCATCTCTCAGTACCAAGAATAATGATTAATCCATCAACTGTTATATAAATCAACTAAACAAATACTATGTAGATGATAGGGCAATCCACTATACATCTTAAAAACCCAATCAATTAACAACGGGAATGTGAATTAGCTCAAACACACATGTCTACAAGGCCTAACAAACAATTTCATCAAAGAAAAACCAAGTCAACACCACAAAATGAATCTATTGGAAGTGGTAATCTTGCATGTTTGAAAACTACAAGCAAACCCATCTGAGGCATTTTGTTTCGAAACTGCCACCAGCTGATGAGAATATATTTCTTCAAACAGAGTGGAACAAATGAAAATTGCAAAAAAATCTATGTCAAACTTCATTATCCTCAATCAGCAAAAGCACTCAAATTTTCCAATTCACCTAAATGAGAGTCAATATAGCTAAACAGCAGTAATTATATGCATTATCCAATCCAGTGAAAGCACATACCATGAGAGCATTCAAGTCCTGAAACGCATCCTGCAAGCTCTTGTCAGTACTCTCCCACAATTCCTGCTCCTTCCTCAGTATCCCTGACACGCCAACCACCGGCATTCTGATTGCCAAGCTCGGCTCCACACCAGAACTCTGCCCCGACGAGGACGCCTCCGCCGCCTCACTCTCCTTCCAAGCCATCCCCTTTAAGGCCTCCCAAAACTTGGTGAGGAACATCTCAGGATCCGACTTCCCCCTCAAAATCAAAGTCACCACCACCGACCTCACGCCTTTCTGATCAACCCTGCCGTCTGGCGACACCGAGACCTGGAACCGAATCCTGGGGCTTGCAAACAGCGATTTCTTGAGGGAAAAAATGTGTGAAACAGCAGCGAGGGGGATGTAGATGGGGTCATCGGGAGTTGAAGCTGGAATCCACAGGAGGCGGTGGTTGGTGAGGGTGAGGACACCGGATTTGAGGTTGGGAAAAGTAGGGCTCTCTTCGGACAATAGGTCTACGGAGGAAACAAGGATTGACTCGAATTCTCCGGGATGGAAAACTGGGCGACCACTCTGCGTTAGCTGCGCCGTTGGCAAGATTTTATTGCCGTCGGCCATGGGGATTCCAGCAGCCTGATGGTCTTTTTATTACTCAGAGGTGCAGCAGCAGGTTGAAGAAGAGTTGCTGGAGTTTGGCTTCCTTCCTTTTTTTTTGTTTTAATTAGGACGAAACGCTGTCGTCCAATTAACAAGACCAAAAGAGCCACGCGCACGCCTTACCTTCATTTCCAATTACCCAATGGGTTAAAAAGAATCGTCAGGATCTGGAGATGTCAGTTTTTCCTTTCCCTTCACTGACAAAGCACTGATTTTTGTGCCATTTCGTGTTGCAGAGGCGGATGAGTCCACTGAAGGCTCTCTATATCTCAAGTCATTTCCCAATCCAGTAAACTCCATATCATTTCTAACCTTTTGTGCTCTTCATGTGAGAGATGAACCGGCGTGAAAACATGCACAAGTTCAGCAACTTTTAGTCTAATCTGAATTTTTAGCCTACACTAAATTCCCTCTCCCTCTCTCTCCCCTATACATCTCTGATCCCTTCCCCATTGCCAGGAAAAAAACACGCACTCACGCACTCACTCCGAGGCGAACACCGTAGCCAATTGCCATTGCCTTGGATTTTGGGAGAATCCCAATTCAGATCCAATCCCAAGTGAGTGTTTCTGCTCTTTAATTTGTTTGGATCTAGCTGTTTCAATGTCCCTTTTGTTTTGATTGTTGGTTGTTGTAGCTATTTTCTTGGAATATGTCTGAGAACCAGCAATTTGAATTGTCTGTGAGCTGGTGTGTGTTTGTGGTTGCGAAGCTGCCGGCTTCTTGGATTTTGTTTGCTTGATTTGCTGTAAAGTTTGATTTTTACGTTGATTTGGCTCCTTGGTTTATGAATTTGAGAATCATGATTGGGTGGTGGATTTTCTGGGAGCACTTATCATAGTTTTGTGGGAGAGAGTTTGGGTTGTTTGGTGCATATAGGTAATAGCTCAACAATACATAACAACTGCTAGGGAAATTTGGAAGCTTTATACCTGCATCTTGCTTGATTTGTACTTTTGGTTAAATACATACTGTACATTTTTCATTGCTTTTTCTAGTATATTCATGAATGTGATTATGAATGTAGAATGCTTTGGTGAATTTTTATGCAGGATATCGAAGTAGGTGTATGTAGTGAAGGGGAGATAAGCGAGATAAAACGATAGGCCTAACTAGACAGACTCGCATTCTTCAGCCTGTTCAGTGTTTAGTAGTCTGTATCCCGCTATCTGCTGAAACTCGGGCCTTCTCCCGGTCCATTGTAACACGGCTGTCCAGATCAGTTGAATGGAGGATGGCCGGCTGAATGTAGGTAATTTGTTTTCAGGAGATGATGAGTACAGAAGCCGGTAACCACATTTCTTTCCATGATCTTCTTCTGATGTTGAATAATCGCCGCGGGTTTTAATCTCTGGTAGTCTTAGGAAGAGTTCCATCTGTTGTGATGCCTTAGCTTAATTTAGATTCTTTGTATTTATCCTAAAACCATGGCTTCTGCCTCTGTGAATTTATATGAGAAATTGCTTAGCCTTTGTCATATATCTTCTTCTACCCTTTATTGTCTCTGTTTTAGAGAACTAAAAGCTTTTGCAAAACATGTTTTTCGTGTTCAATTGTCGTTGAACAAAAAATGTTGATTTCATAGCTTGTATGTATTTTGAATCATACATAATGAATATGCAACACACATTCGAAGGGTGATAATGAACGTCAAATTCATCAAAATTTAGCGCAAAAAAAATACATTGTTTTTTATTCAAATTGTCGTTATGATTAATAATTTACAAATTAAATTTCGAAACAAAATCGAAATTCACGCAAACCAAATAAGTTTTAAATTTTATAATTATAAAATTATCCAACCAAATATGGTTTTTGATTTGGACTTGCAAAATCCTGGCGAACCAAACAAGGTTTTTGTTTTGGACTTGCAAAATCCTGACGAACCAAACAAGGTTTTTGTTTTGGACTTGCAAAATCCTGACGAACCAAACAAGGTTTTTGGAAAACCATACTCTCAAAAACCCAAAACAAAATCTAGACTCTCAAAAACCCAAAACAAAAACCAGACTCTCAAAAACCTTGCGAACCAAACACACCCTAAAAATTCTCCATCTTGTTGGAAAATATGCTAAAAATTCATCTTCTTAAAAATGAACATCCATATATACTAATGAAACGGTAAGGCATAGTAATGTATAGTATGATAGTAACCAAACCTTTCGCTTTGGCTGTTGAACCTCCAACACTGATTCGACAGGGGGTACATTGTTTGAGGTCACAGATCCTTTTGAAATAGAAGACTGGATTTTCTTGAAAAGAGAAATGACCTCCTTTGGATCCTTGGATGACTGTTTTCCCTCAAACTCACTTCCTTTGGGTGTTTTTCCTGGACTTGTATTGCCATCAGCTTGCTTGCTTGAAACAGCAAGAAGATGGAGATTTCTGGCAGAGGCAAATGGTGAAGGTCCATCTGCCAAATTCAACAAGCTGCATCAAGGAAATGCTACCTCATCACATTTATTTTCTTCCAGACATCATAATCTTTAGCTCAAACTTAACAAAAGGTTCTCACATTTTATAATCACAGCCTACAATTTGCAGCATTTTCATCAACAAGCTAGCCTAGTTGTACTCCATTAAACCCGAGATTTATCACACTAATAACAAACTAAAAAAGCCCCATCTTTGCTGTTGAATTGAATAGCTACAACCTTGTATACTACCATCAATCGAACTAAACTAGAACAAAACTAGAGCTAAGTCCATAAGAATACGATCATCATCATTAATTGTCACGAAAATCATCGTATAATCTGATTTCGGAGTCAAGCACACATAAAGATGTGTGTGTGTGTGTGGGCAAACGAATAAAAAAACTACAGGATTACCTCAGTCTGAGCACAGGTGCAGTTGGAGTTCCAAATTTGGTTTTCCCCAACCCAGAAAAGCACAAGGACAACTGTGAACTCATTACTTCTTTGGTTTCTATTGACCCCAAACACCCGTATTTAGCACCACAAAACCTGCGCGTAGACTTCACGCTCCTTCTCTACCCCATTTGGATGGGGAAAACCTGCTTGCTGAGCTTGTGGGTCCCTCCACTGGCTTACTATGGTTGCAGAGGAAGTAGCAACAAGCTCCACGCCTTCTTCCCCAGCAGCCCTTCTTCAAAAATCTGCTCCCTACTCACCGACCGTTTTGCTGCCAAAGCAACAGCCGTTTTACCTGTGAGTACATGCGTCAAATTTGATTCTGTTGACTTCAATGTAGCAATTTGCAGGTTTTGTGAACTGGGTAATCTTCAGAAAGCTGTGGAATTGTTGTTTCAGTGTCAAAAATTGCATCTTGATGTAGCTACTTACTGTTCTGTATTGCAACTGTGTGCTGACCTGAAGTCACTTGACATTGGAAAGAAAGTGCATTCTGCTATTAAAAATGCTAGTGGTGTTGGGATTGGGGGCATTTTGGGGTCGAAACTCGTGTTTATGTATGTGTGCTGTGGGGTTTTGGTTGAGGCTAGGAAGGTTTTTGATGGAATTTTCACTGACAATGTCTTCACTTGGAACTTGTTGATGAATGCATACGCCAAGATTGGTTATTTTCAGGAGAGTGTTAGACTGTATTGTAGGATGTTAGTGATGGGAGTTCAGGCGAATGCCTATTCGTTTTCTTGTGTTTTGAAATGTTTTGCAGCTTTAAGGAAGATGGACAAGGGTAAAGAGGTTCATGCTAGCCTGTTGAAACTTGGATTTGGTTCTGATACTACTGTTTTGAATTCGTTAATTACGTTTTATTTTAAATTTAGAAGAATTGAAAACAGTCAAAGATTATTTGATGCAATGTCCGTAAGAGATGTGGTATCGTGGAATTCTATGATTAGTGGTTTTGTGGCAAATGGCCTTGCTGGGAAGGGAGTTGAAACTTTTGTTGAGATGCTGAGTAATGGAATTGGAGTTGATTTATCAACCATGACCATTATTCTTGCAGCTTGTGCTGACATTGACAACATCTTGTTGAGTAAAGCTGTTCATGGTTATGCAATTAAAGCTGGATTTGAGAAGAAATTGAATTTTGATAATACTCTGTTGGATGTGTACTCTAAATGTGGGGATATGGATGGAGCAGTTTATGTTTTCGAGAACATGGTTGAGAGAAGCATAGTTTCTTGGACTTCTATGATTGCGGGGTATGCTCGAGAAGGGTTGTTTGATAAAGCATTTGATTTGTTTCGTATGATGAGAAACAAAAGAATCAATCCTGATGCTTTTGCTGTCACGAGCATACTTCATGCTTGTGCCTGCACAGGTTTATTGGAAAATGGCATGGAAGTGCATGACTACGTAAAGGAACATAAAATGGAATCCAATTTGGTTGTCTCCAATGCTCTTATAGACATGTACACAAAATGCCGAAGTGTGGGACATGCTGAAGCTGTTTTTTTTAAGATGAAGGCCAAAGATATTGTATCATGGAATACAATGATAGGAGGCTATTCGAAGAACGGTCTAGCTAATGAAGCGCTTAATATGTTCATTATGATGCAACGCCATTTTAGGCCTGATGATGTTACTGTGACTTCTATCCTTCCAGCTTGTGCCAGCCTAGGTGCCTTAGAAAGGGGCCGTGAAATCCACACACACTTGATAAAAAATGACTTTTCTTCTGATCAGTTAGTTGCTAATGCACTTGTCGACATGTATGTGAAATGTGGTGCTTTAATAATGGCAAAATTAATTTTTGATAAGATTATATTGAAGGATATCTTTTCGTGGACAATTATGATAGCTGGGTATGGAATGCACGGGTTTGGGCGTGAAGCAATCGCCACATTCAGGGAAATGAGGCAATCAGGTATTGTGCCGGACGGGATTTCTTTCATTTCCATTCTTTATGCTTGCAGCCATTCTGGACTACTTGATGAAGGGTGGAAATTATTTCATATGATGAAAAATAAGTTCCACATAGAACCAAAAATGGAGCACTATGCTAGTGTAGTTGATCTTCTGGCTCGCGCTGGGAAATTGTCTATGGCGTACAAGTTTATCAAAAGCATGCCGCTTGATCCAGATGCAAACATTTGGGGACTGCTACTTAATGGATGCAGAATGCATCATGATGTACAAATGGCAGAGGAAGTTGTTGAATACATTTTCGAGCTGGAACCAGAAAACACAAGCTATTATGTACTACTAGCAAGTATTTATGCTGAGGCAGAAAAATGGGAAGAAGTTCTAAAACTGCAGCACAGAATAATCAATCGCAGGTGGAAAAAGAACACGTGCTGTAGCTGGATCGAGATGAAGGGCGAGGTTTACATTTTTGTTTCAGGGAATAATAAACATCCTGAAGCAAGAAATATTAAATTCTTGATGAAAGATTTAGAAGAGCAAATGGAAGAGGACGGACACTCAACCAATAAGAAGTATACTTTGATGAATCCACATGAGAATCAGAAACAGCTTAGTCTTTGTGGGCACAGTGAAAAGTTGGCGATGGCGTTTGGGATACTAAGGTCACCACCAGGAAAAACCATAAGAGTGACCAAGAATATACGTGTTTGTGGTGATTGTCATGAGATGGGCAAATTCATGTCCAAGAAGCTGGGAAGAGAGATTGTCTTGAGAGATTCCCACCGGTTCCACCGTTTCAAGGATGGTGTGTGCTCTTGCAGAGGCTACTGGTGAGTCACTACCTGTGTTAAAAAAATCTATTTTCTATTTTCAAGGATATTTTCAAGGATATTTTTTCTCCATTTGTAAGTGATCTATTTTGAAATCTATGTTATATTGCTTTATGGTGTTAATTTATATGGTATTCATATGTTCTGGATTCTTGGAATATTTGACGTTAGCAGTATAATATAATGACTTAAATTTGACACTTAGAATTTCTGTGAAATGAGACTAGTTTTTATCAGGCACTAGTGTTTAATGTGGACTCCTCTCCTATCTTTGCATGTGTACATTTTCTTGGCAGTTGGCACTTTTTGGCTGAGGCAAATTGTCCTTCTCATGACCAACGGGCTTAAACATTTTACTGTATGGCTGTTTCCTGTACCAGTTCCCACATTGTGTTAATACGGGACTGGAACTGCTGGAAATTCAGCATCATCTTAATATCTGTTATATTTTCTTCAAAATATCTTTAAAATATCTTTAGGTGCTTAAATAGTTTCCCTGCTTGATGTAAGACAATGATTGCTCAGAAAGTCTCATTACTAGCACAGCACTCTGTTGATGCCGTCTCTTAGACTATTTTAACCTAATGCCAAATTACTGAATCACTTTAGAATGTTCATTTGATCAATCCCCCCCTTGCGTTTGTTACTACAAGCATACTGATTATCTGATGCATTGTGTTGCTGCTGTTTATTTATTTAATTAATTTTCTGTTATTGTGTCTTTGCCTTTTCAACATAGTCATAGTATGATGAGTAATATCACCTGCTTTTACTGACTACATATTGTACTGCTTTGTAGGTAATAGCTACCGTGATATATTGCATCACAACAAGAAACCATTTTATCTCAAAGGTTCCAAAGAGGACTCATATGTGATGGATGCCTATGCCACACACTGTGTATGTACATCTCTCTGTTTCTGTTTGTAATATACATTTTGTGCTGGTTTTAATTTGGATAGCCATTTATAGGCAATTATGAAAGCCACTGATTTGTAGAAATGTTATACAGTTAAATCACATCTTCAAAACCAGGGATCTGCTGACAAAGAATAATGCAAAACTAGCTAATCCAGAAGGAAAAGCTGATATTATGACAGGAGGTGCTTTTCTTGATCAAGGTTTTACTCGCCCCAAGGTATGTTAGTGTGTCTTTGATTTGGTTGATGTTTGAAGGTTGAGAATCTCATAGTAAAGAATAATTTGCCCTAATTTCTATGTTTGGACTGTGTTTACCACCCATTTAAAATGTCGTCCTTAATCTCCCTTTTCTTATATTTGTCAACTTTTTCTACAGCGTTAATTTTTTTGTCCTGTGTTTCCTTTAAGGGTCAATTGATATTGCAATTTTATGTGATGCAAAGTTTAGCTTTAGGTTATGTCCATTTATTAAGATGTGCTGGTTATAGCTTTTTGGTTTCCTTTACAATATTTTGATGGCCTGCAACCTAGATCTCCATGTTTTTTAAAGGTTTTTTAGACCATATAGTCCAATGTGTGCAAATCTGCTGCCCTTCCCCCAGCCCCTAACTGGGGGTTGATCACATGGTTCAGGGCGTTGCGTAGGACTGGACCTTAGTGATCATTGTTTTTATTTCTTCCAGAAAAATAGAATAAAGTTCCATGTTATATGTACCTTCTTCCTACCCTTCATATTTACTTTTCTTCTTCTAAGTAAAAACGAATCAACATGAAGTTATTAAGGAAATTTTGCTCTGGCAATAAGTAAATAAATTATGCTAACTATTTAACTAATTGCATTATTCAAAGAGTCGATCTTATGAAAATAGTAAAAACATGTCCATGATAGAAATTGAATCAGGTAAGAACTTTACTCTGGGGCATACTAGAAATACTTTGGGTTGGAGGTAGTATCAGTATCTTATCCAAATTTATTAAAGCTGATTCACATAAGAAAACAATTCTTGGCCCTGGCCACAACAATTGACATGGATAAAATTTTCTCCCAACTCAAGTTCCAATATATGTATTGCCAGAGTGAAGCGGACAAATCTGAGGCAGCCCTACTCTGAACCTGACATGAAATTCCTATGCTTACCGTCTAGTTGTCCTCCATGCACTTAGTTATTGCTTTTCCGAAAATATGATGCTTTTGGGAAAAAAGTGTAACATTTATGGTCCCCTATTACTTGTTACAAGTTCACTCTCTTTTTTGATGTATGTTCTATTCATTTCACATAATTTGTATAGTTTTCCTGACTTTGTTTTGACTTTTATTTGCCATGATCTTTAGGTCTTGATCCTTTTGCCCCTAGCAAGTGTTGCATTTAGGGTTGTGAAGAGGTTGATCCAATTGACCCCACTAAAGCATAAGGTATTCACTCAGTAATCTTGTTGCAGGCAAGACATGTTGATTTATCCAAAAGTAGGATATTCTAATGTGATCTGCTTACTGCTTTAATCTTGAATTGGTTGATGGTGGATTCTACCTTCACTTTTTCTGATACATATTCTTGACTCATTCTCATATAACATTGCATGATATATATGAAATTCCAGACATATTAACCGAATATTTACGGGTACAATTGTAGTTCTTCTGGATAGATTGTTCACACCCAAAAATTAAACTTTAAGCTTTAGGGATGGAATAATCATGCACTTCTGTTCATTCTTATGAGAGGGTAATTTAGATCATGTCAAGCTGTTTTGTTGCTGTACTCTATTCTGACATGCTTGACACCCATAACATGTCTTATAGAACTGTACCAGCCTCAAATTAAAAAATTAAAAAATATATATAAAAAAAGAGACTGAAGTGGATTAAAATTTATGTCAGAAGATAAAACTGGGGAAACGTTCCGTTAAGAATCTGGACAAATTGTACAGTGGAGGATCAGTCTTTAGTTCTCGAGTCTCGACTATTGCTGAAACATTGTATGCATGGTAGTGATAAAAAAACAAAAGTAGAGCAAGTCTTTTTATGAGGCTTAGTTTGTTGAGCTAAATTTTTCTAGGCCGCCTCTTAAGAGCTTGTTTGGTTTTTGATGCCTTTCTTAGGCTAAGGTTGAACACTTCGATCGCTATTGCAAAGACTCCGATTTGACCTGGCCACCTACCTTGGTCAACGCCGCCCCCAACATGTTTGACTCGTAAACCTGGACTCCCCTCAGTGTGCTGGGCCTCCAGCTGAGCATTACTTTTTCTAGGCCAATATTCATACTACAGGGACACATTTCCAACTTAACCCAATACGGGTTTTATATTTAATATACACGGTTTGGTCAATTGAGGACACGAGAGATTAAGTGGGCCAAACATGAAATTGGGCTCATACTCACGTTGGGCCAACTCTCTACTTTGGTCCCAATCTAGAAGCCCATATTCCATATACGCGCGCATATATAGGGCCAACACTCCCCTCATCTCCTCCTAGATCACAAACTTCCCCTGATCAGCATTAATTCTCACTGGCACCGCTATCTCTTCTGACCGTAAATAGGCCTCTGGGTTTGTCTCCATTGACATGACATCAGGGGAAAGGTCGATGTTTTTCTTCGTTTTCCCGTCCCGTGCCATGCCCTTTGCCAGTCTTTTCCCTTTTCCTTTAATTCAAATCCACGCCAAATGATGTTTTGATAGACTTCTCTCATCATTGATTTCACCTTTAGCGCAGGGGTAGGCATCAAATCCTTCACTAGCTGCCCCTCATCAGCCTCAGAATCAGAGTGTTCCTGAGTTTTCAATAGAGTTGATATGGATTGTCGGAAAACAATTCCTCCTCTCTAACGATTAGGAGTAAGGCGTGCTTTAACTTTTCCCTTTCAATTACCGCATCCCACCAAATCCCCTGCTCCCTCCATGAATGTCTTACCGCATCTTTGATGAGGTAAGGCCCTCTCATCCTCCCATATTGTCTCCACATTGAATGCCACTCGTTCAGCCGCCGCCTCGTTAGCGGCGTCCTCCTCCGTCAACACTTCCGCTATTGACCATGATTCGACCGTCCAATTCGGGTCATTCATGAATATTATATTTCTTGGACCGATGAATTCTGGATCCCCATCGCCGTGTCCGTTTCCCGTTCGCATGTCCCGTCGGTGGCTTTTGGTTGGCCTAGCAGCGGCGATCGTGGTGATGTTAGCTCTTCGAACATTTCATAATCAGAGTAGTTTTCCGGTGATGACGAGTTTGGCTAGTTTGCTGCTCCATTAGGTCATCCCATGAATCGGGGACTTCGAGGAGGTTGGCAAATCTTGTTGCAAGATTTGGTGCGTCTGGCGACTCCGACTGTTGGGTATGCCCCTACGAGCCACCGTGCTCCGGGCTACTGTGACTGCTAACCCCTAGGGCATGGGGGTAATACTGATCTACGTTTTGTGGTGTTTGATTCGGTGTTTGTAAGAGCAACTCATATGACGCGAAAGTATCCGTAAAGGAATCCTCATCCAAATTTCTGAATCTCTGGCTACATTCGAGAAATTCCATTGAGAAAAAAGAGAACTGCCTGGTAGTCGATTAGCAGTGCACTCTCAAGGATGCAGGGTACAAATCCTCTGATTTGTCCCGAATATCCTCAGCTCCAATCTATGGCCTAGTCCATTGAACCTATCATTCAGGTAATTCTCAAGTTGTTAGGGATCTTAGTATCTACAAGTTGCCATGGTGTGACCTAGTGTATCACACTTCCGGCAGGCTTTTAGAACCCTTACGTAACCAAACATAATACAAGTCATACCTCCGTCAACTTTTGTGAAGTAAAACCTGTTGGGAAAAAGGAATCCCAACAAAACCCAGGGATAAGTGGTTGATTCACTTCTACCCAAACCCTAGCACTAACTAATTCCGCATTCTCCAGAACTTGATCTTTGTAACCTAGGTCCACTTAATGAGTTGCGCCAATGATTGATACAAATCTCTCAACTGACCTAGCGTTAAAATAGTGTAGGGATAAGTCATACACATGTACCAACATTAGGATATGGGAGACTATAGTGTGCCCTAGGAGTGTTTCCAGCCTCCACCCATTGAAAACCCAACAAACCCCTTTCAATAACTACATGGCTATTGTGTAGTATAGCTAGCATATGACTTTTGCTGGTGAACTGAAACGTAAAGAAATGTCCAGTTTAGCTAACACACGCACCCCTTTCCCAGTGCATGTTGACATGGCCTTGCATTCTATGTGTGCTGAAATCTCGGTAGTCTACAAAATAGCCAACCAGGACAAACTCATAGATTCTCATACCTTGAAAAAATGCTTTAGGATCTCCCGACATGAACGGATCCCTTCTTGCTGGTTTGTAGCTCCCGGTATCAAATTGGTAACCCTTCGACATATCTCCATGTTCCTCCGAAAACTCAGAACCCTGTCGGGACAAACCCGACCCGCGGTTTGTCATGTTCCCGAAACCGTGACTGCCATGGGGTCACAATGGTCTTGAAAGAGATGCGACTAAAAGTGGGTGAGATGATTTTGATGGGCTTAAAAATTTTGAATAGAATTTTGGAATGAGCATGTGTGGGGTTTGACAGGGACTCATGGGCTCTGTTGATTCTAAGCTTATAAACTGCAGTAGCTTAACTCACCCAGATCATGTGTGTAGAAATTTGGGAGATAATTGGGTTGGAAAGATCGATCTATTGATGCAAAACGGGAGTTATTTTGCCATTTTTCTGGATGTTTTTTTGTTTTTGAGCTGTAGTGTGCTATAGAGAATTTTGCACAGTTCACGGAGAACAGTCTATGCCCGAACAAAACATTTTTATTGCAAGACTTTCTACTCAATCCCATGCATACAACGTCTTAATTGAGAGGGTTTGGTTTTCATGAGGAAGCATATTTTGCCACAAATCTTGTATTTACTTGTACATTTCAATTACAGTAAGTTAAGAACATAATTCTGACATAGAGATTTCATCTTTTACAATTAATCAATTATAAATATAATTTCTATTTGATAAATTAGGTTTTTAAAATGTATTATACATTGTTCCAAGCTTAATCTACAATTGGAAACTAAATAAGACTTAAGTAATAATTTTATCTTCCTCTCTCCTACTGTGGGCGAACTCACCTCACTATGGGTACCTCCATTTTTTTGATCAATGATCTTGTTTTCTGAGCAAAATATACCTGTCACGATGACGCGGAAGGGAAATCAAGGGTCCCTAGAAAGTTAAGAAAGGCACCAAGGAGTCGGGAAGTACCAAAAATAAGTAGCAACTATTGCAATCAATCCGAGAAGAGCGTAAAGCCATGTAACTGCAGGTGACAGAAAGACCGATGAGTCTGAAGATGATGGGTATGTTTTTGCGTTAGTTTCTCCAAGAGCAAGGATATTTGAGAGCGTAATTGACAGCAAGGATTATATCAAGCGAGTTGCTCCTGGATCGAAAATTGGGCTTAAGGGATTTGAAGGACAATCGACAAGATGACTAAATTGGGGGAGAAGAATCTGAGTTGCAGAAGGGCGACAGTGAGAAGCCTTGTTGAAATAAAATCTTTGGGGATGGGGAGATGCAGTATTTACCACTGGCAGAGATCGAAGGGGTCAAGGTCGACATGCTGCCCAAAGATGAAGTAGATGCAAGCCTGCGCGAATGGGAGAATATTAGTTGTGTGTAAAGTGCTAATAGGGAAGCCCCTATTTTCAATGGTGGAGGCATTTCTCAAGAGAAACTGGCTCTGTTACTCTCAGGAAAGTCGGGATGCTCAGACCATGTATATTCCTTACTAAATTTGGTTGCATAGCGGATAGGGATGCAGTGGTTAATAGGCGAGTTATGTTGTTTGATATCAAACCAATTATAGTCCATAAGTGGACTAAAAAGTTGGATTTAACCCCCCCCCCCCCCCCCCCCCCCCTAAAAAAAGGTTTTTCCCAACATGGATTAGGATGTATGGGGTAAGTGTAATCTACTGGACTAATATGTTACTCAACAGAATTACAAGCTCTGTGGGTAGATATATCATGATGGATGATAGCACTAAGAATATGGAGAGGAATGGATTTGCAAAGATGTGGAAATAGGGGGAGATATATATACCAGATCATGTGTCCTATCTTAGTGAGGAAGAAATTCTAACTAAGCAGGATGTTCACTAGGAATAGTTACCCACTCTATGCTATGAATGCAATATTTATGGCAATTAACTGGAACACTATAGGAAGAGAATCAGTGTTGGAATCAACTCTTTGGGGATGGGGAGATGTTATACTTCCCATCGGTAGAGGTCGTAGGGGTCAAGGTGCTGACCAAAGATGAAGTGGATGCAAGCCCGCACGAATGGGAGATTGTAGTTGTGTGTAAATTGCTTGGAGGGAAGCCTTCATTCCCAATGGTGGAGGCATTTCTCAAGAGAAACTGGCAATGTTACTCTCTCATCTACTATGCAATCTTGACTAACCCTCGTGATGGGTAGTAAGATGCTAGTATGGAATGTAAGGAGTTTGAATAAAAGGTGTAAGGCATAAGCAGATAAGGGAGCTTTAAATTGTAAATAGGGTTGGGTTTTTTGACTTGGTGAAGACCAAAATGAAAAAATAAAAAATAGAGAAGGTGTGGCAGAAAAGGAGGCTAAGGTGGGAGTGGATATCCAATAGTGAGGTGATTGATCTTGCAAGAATATGGGTAGGAAGGAGACCTGACTATTTTGATGTTAAACCAGTAAGCATGGAAAGAAATGAGTAAATGTTGAGTGACTGCTGAAGGAGTCTAACATCAAATGTTTCATTACCATTGTATGTGGATACAATAAGAGAGATATGAGGGAGCAATTGAAAGAAATGGACCATCATGATTACCCCTAGTTAGTTTGTGGTGACTTTAACTCTCATCTGCATTTGGGTAACAGTGAAGGAAATTATAGATTTTGGTGAAGTTGTGGCATATCTGAGGCTTCAAGAGATAAAACATTTGGCCCCTACTTTACATGGAGCAACGGAAGGATGGGAGAAGAGAGAATCCACAACAACATTAATAGAGGGCATGTAAATAAAGAGTGGATGAAACATCTGGTGAACTCCAAATGCTTTGTCAATTTGTACACTACTTCAGATCAGCTGCCCTTAATGATTATGATGGAGATCCAGTCGGTGGAGCGAGGCCCTTTAACTTTTACAACATGTGGTGTAAATCACCACACTTCCGAAATCTGATTACGCAAGTTTGAAGGAAAGGGACAAATTTCACAATTGCTGAGTTTTATGAAGTACTTAAGAGGCTACAACATCCTTTAAGAAAACTCAATAAGAATGAATTTGATCGTATTCAGGAAGTCAGAGCTGAATGGGAAGTTGCACATCTGGAACTAATAAGGGATCCCATGAGCACTGAGAAACAAAGGAGCAAGAATGTGAGATCAGGAAGAAGGTGGAAGAGTTGACTGACTCAGAAATGTTGTTTCTATAGCAGAAGACCAAGATTAAATGTTTGAATGAAGGAGACAACAAAAATATTATATGCACCCATGAAGTCCAAGCAATATCAAGATTATATCTAATGTCTAAGTGATGGAGATAGGATGATTTATGGTAGATAGGAGCTAAAAATTCACTTGGTAAAGCCTTTTAAGAACCAATTTGGTGTCTCCATTGCATCAGAATTGCAAATCGATCTAGAGGTCACAATGCAAGGGGAAGTGATCTCACTAGAGTAAAAAGTTAACTTGATTACGATTTCTCACAACATCCTCTTGGACCAAGAACTTCAGCACAAGTACAAACATAAACAAATGTCTGCTGGCTCTGTAGTGCATGTAGATATTCAGAGATCCTTTGATAGTGTCAACTGGGACTTCATGTTGGGGTGATTAGAGGCATTACACTTTCCAACTGCTTTCATAGGCTGGGTAAGTAGATGTTTAACCAACTCAACATTTTTTCTACCTCTACATGGTAGCTTGATCAAGGTTTGCTGGAAAAATGGGTGTGAGGCAGGGGGCCCCCTTTCACCACTTTTATTTTTGGTCTGCATGGAAGGCTTTACAAGGATGATATAGCTTGCATTTGGCAGAAAGATGATAGGGTGCCCATCAAATGTGCAAGAGAGTTGGGGTGCATTTTCTGCTTTTTGCAGATGATCTGCTAGTGTTTACTAAAGTAGGGGGTGAGAAACTTGTTGGCAGAGTTTCAGAAGACCACGGGCTTGAGCATTAAGGTGAAGAAGTCCAATTTTTTTTTTCTCTAACAACACCATGGAGAAAAGAATCTGTTTGCTGACATACTGCATGTTACTCATGGAGAACTGCCACTAAAATACCAAGGGTTACCATGTTTCTGGAGTTAGATAGGACAAAATTGCATGTGAGGCTTTATTGGGAAAGATAGCAAGCAGGTTGAAAACATGGAGTTCCAGTAACATATCTTATGCATGTAAAATAAAATTTGGGATATTGTCAGAAGAAAGATATTTTTTGGATAAGATGGCTCAATGAGTACTATTTAAAAGGCAGCAGTATTCGGGGATACTCAACTTTAGATGGACCGAGTTGGAAAATACTGAATATGGTGGAGGATAAAATGATTGCTCAACTGCCACAATGCATTCATAAAGCAGGTCACTTTAAGACTGCACTTGCTTATAATATGTTGAAAGGGAAAACTACACCAGATAGATGGGCACCAATCATATGGGACTCAAACCTGCATCCAAAGCATTGCTTTTTATTTGAGGATGATGCTTTAAGCCAAACTGCCAATTACAGATACGCTGCAGTTTGGAATTTTTTAAATCATGGAGTAATGTGTATTAGGTGGACTGTTTGGAAGATGTGATTTCACTTAGGAATCAATGAAATTAAATAAGAGAAATTGAATAATTCGTATCTAAAACTGCACCTTATACATTTTAGTAGTTATAAGATCACACACTATTTTTAGTACTTGGGTATAGTGAATGTATACCATGATTATGAGCTAGGGACTTATTTGCAATCAGTCAAAGTTAGCTGGGTAAATAAGTGTAAGTATGAGGGTAGAATAGTCCTTTCTCCGAACTTATTGACTGAAATGGCATGCAAAGCAGTTGAGCTTGCACCTGCCAATTAGTTCGGCTTATTAACTGCATTATTGCTTCTATAAAACAGAACTATTCTCTTAGATAGTGAATCATTGTATGTATTTGCCTTTCCTTCTCTATTAAGAAATAGACCATCTCATCTTCGCGTTTAAATTCTCTAAAACCGTTTTTGGTTCGTTTTCAGATTGTGGTCTCCGGCAGCCCTCGCTTGATCATGACACCCTGCTCATTTAAACCCATCCTATATAAACTTAATAAATTTAAGCTCATTAACCTAATGAGTATAAATGGATATATGTCAATTTAGTTCCAACCCATTTTAACACAGCCCAATGAAAGGATTTCAGATCGAATTCACTAATAAAAGTGTCAATTTACATGAAATCTCCATTAAAAAGCTTTACAGAATGGAAATTACAAAGATGAAAGATAATCGACTAATCCCTAGCTCACTAGTCTTATCCCTGCTCCGAATGGTGGTGGTGCCCTTCAAAAGTAGAGTCAACAATGATCTTGACTGGAGCTAACTGATTACTAAAAAGACTAGTATGCCCTTGATTATAAATATGTATCCTAACAAGGATACATACAATTCTGACCAAACCCCCATTTGAAACTCGTACACAATATAAAAGCATAAAATCACTCAAATTTTGGATAGTCAATATTCCTAATTAATTATGCACGAAGTATTATCACATTTTTATACACAATATAAAGGCAGAAAATCACTCAAATTGCAACCATACTGATCCTATTAATTACTCCGAAGTCTATACTCAATTTTTGAGTGCATATAAATGTGACGTGCAAATAAATATGATAAATATGACGTGTCTATATTAGCGAAATACGTCGTGCATATAAGTGTGATAAATTAATAGGTTGTTCGAACGAGCTGCTTTCAAACATCATACAACATATTAACTAAAGTGAACATAAAATATGAAGCAAAACTAAAATTCAAAATTTAGAGTGTAACTAATTAAATTGATTTCATCAAAATGCCATGAACTAAAGTTAGGGCAATAATGCTAAATTAAAATTCAAACACGGTCAAGCGGTCGTACGTCAGCTTAGTTAGATAAAAGCAAAACCTAATTAATACCCTACATATATTCTTGTAATACCCTAGATAATAGGTTGATGCTTTGTTGATGATTTCTTGTGAGTTCCATTGGTTTTGGTTTTCGATAGATCGGATCCGACCATTTGGGTTTGTTTGTCCAATCTATTTCCCGATCGGCTTAATTTGGAGCTGAATATGAGTTGCACTGTTGCAGGGATTGAGTTTTCCGGTCGGAGCGACGGTTGAGGTTGAGTATGATCTGAAATAATGGTATTGTTTGTAATTGTACAGAATATAATATTGACTATTGATATAAAATAACTAATTTTGTCATTTCAAACTATTTTTGAGTTTTAATATTGACAAATTTCTCACGTGACGTGCAGGATTTGAGTTTTGCCGTGCAAATTTATTTGTGCATGCATTTCACGTGCAAGTTTCTTAATTTCATATAATTTAGAGTTTGTTTGATCCAATCTTTTTGCCAATAATTATTTCTAACTCTTTGTAATTACAAAACGAGGGAATTGAATTTTCCTTAGCAGCATCGAGTTTCCATCGTCGGAGAAAAGGTCGAGGTTAGAAGTTCAGAAGGCCAAGATCCTCAGCCATGAAGACGAGATCATGGAATCACTGCTGCTCGTAGTAGTAAATCTAGAGCGATGAGCCTCGATTATATTATTTAATAAGCAAAATTGTAGTGACAGCATTAGAATCTTAGTCATCTGTATATAATTTGGTTTACCGTGCATGTATCGTGGAGTTTTTTGCCTAAATAACACTCTTTTTCAAACTATTTCACAGACTAATAAACATTCAATACTAATTCCAAAAGCAATACTTTTTTTGCCATGTAATATGGCACATGTTTTTTTATTTCCACCTCAGAACATCTACTTTTGTCTGTAAGAATCTATCATGCCTTACGGTCTTAGTACTCACAGAGCCTCACTAAAGCAAATATTCTGATATATTTTGTTCAATAACTAATCCCTAGGGTTCATGCATGAAAGAAAATAAGAACATGAAACTCTTTTTGGCGAAATCCCCTCTATCTTTTCGCTTTCTGTTGCAATAATTTGTGTGATTCGATTCATTTCACTGAGAATTTCTGATGGAAAATCACAAGTGTGGTGTACCTTGATATAAATGTGCAAGCTCAATCATTACATTGACAAATATATCTAGCAACTTTTCTCTATTAATTCTTGAGGTTGCAGAGTGAGCCCTTCTGCCTTCCTCAGCCAATGCAGCGCTCTAGCCGACACGATGGTAGAGTTCATCCAGTCCTTGAGCAACTTCTCCCGTCCACATATATCCGGAATCCATACTAGTCCCGCCACCTCGACCCGGTGCCTCTTCAACCGCTCCCGTCCGGTCATCGTCCTTCATCTCCTCCGTTTCATCTTCATGCACTCCATTTTTTCTTCTCAACTCCTCTGGCTGGTCGGGAATGCTGTCGTTCTTCGGGCTCGTGGCGCTCGGGTTCTGCTTGGCCATGATCAGTGATGGTGCTAGTTATTGTTGATGGGATTCGCCAACAACAAGATTTTGTTTACTGCGCTGTGAAGTTCGATTTAAGCCGTGACCTTTGTTGTTTCCTCCAAGGAAGCCTGATTTTGTTTGATGTGAATGAGGTTTAGGATTGTTAAGCTTCCACCAGAGGTTAAGAATGACAAGGGGCTGATCGTCAACTTGAGCTCATCGTGATCACGATGAGTAGTGTGAAAGCAAGCGGCGATAACGGTGAGTTATCTTTTGTGGGGAGGGGACGAGAGCGTTGATGGAGGAGGCCAGGAACTCGGAAAAGTATTTGGGAGATAGAATAGAAGGATGTTGGAGAATTGTAGAGGTGAAAATAAAAAAATACGTGGCATATTACGTGGTAAAGAGATTATTGTTTTTGGAATTAGTATTGAAAGTGTGTTAGTTTGGAAAATAGTTTGAGAAAGAGTATTATTTAGGCAAAAAATTCTGTATCGTGCATCTTTATTCAAATCAAACTTTAAAGAGATAGTATCATACTCTCTAGACCTAAGAAACACAACTACAAAACTGACAGCAGCAAAATTCTGTCATCGACTTAACTTAAGCTACATGACCAACCAAATTGCCCTTCAAAGTCGAGCTACTATTGCAAGACTATTAGGTTAGTGCAAAACTTGGAGAATAAAATTTCATTGCAAAAATGAACATAAAACAGCAAAAGAAAATCATATTAACTCTCCCTTCAACCGACTTGCTTCACATTTGTACCTACACAGAACTACAAACATACAAAAACGGGTAGTAATTTGTATGAGCAAAAGTGATATGCCCTGCTAAGAGCCTAAAACCAATTAGCTCAGAAATACAACAATCAAGATGTTACGATATGCTCTTATAATAAACCAGTACTTTGAACTAGAATTTAACAATGACCAGCGCCGTGTTAACGTATTTTGAGGCCCTGTGCAAAAATGTAATTCTAGGGCCCTTTCTGGGATATAATTTTTCCAAAGACCCAAACTCAAAAAAGAAAAAACCCTGCAAGAAAGTTAAAAGGCCCAAATTTAAAAAGAAAGTGGCCCTTCTGAAAATATCTATAATCATTATATTTTTAAACAATAAAAAATACACATATAATACCCCTAAATTTTTTTTAAGGCCCTGTGCGGGAGCACAGCCCGCACTGCATCAAGCACGGCCCTGACAATGACAATAAGCTGAGTGAATTATATTCTGAAATAGACTGAAAATCCTTAAGAGGCTTTGTCATTAGAAAAATGGAGGCTGCACTTTCATAGAAAAGCTGGTGTGGACGGCTATCATGCAGGTAAGAAGCAAGCCTACCACTAAGATTCCGTCGGAATTCTCATCTCAACAGAAATGTGGGATTACCTAAAGCTTTTCTGAATGTATCTATTTTAGCTCCATTTAGAACTGACAGAAACCATAAAGCTTGTCCTTAACTTCTAAGGTTTCACACCAGTAACAAGGTTTCACAATCTTATAACAGTAATTAAGCTATAAAGCTTCTTGCTCCTGGTTCTTGTAATTAAATGAATCCCAAATTTGTGTAGTACATTTCTAACAAAATACCTTTACTGATTAAAATTGTGATAGTGTCTTTTCCGTCAGGCTTAGATATCATGAAAAAACTTCACAGTCGACAATAAAATTGCATAGAGATAATGATTAACACAACATAAACTTCTTCATGACAGGGATTTCCGTGTGGATCACCCCAGACTGAAACAAGTACTACAAGTTTTGCAGAAAAAAGTAAAATAGAGACATTAAATAGTCACTTTCATTTATTCTTCGCTAGCAATAAAACTTAAGCGACATAGACACCACCAGCAAAATCCTATACAGCCAAAATACATACACCAACTAATACAGCAACAAAAGGAGCAAAATCCTACGTACCTGCACATTCAATATTCAACACGGTTTGATGGAGAAGCCTTGAAACTCCATGCCCCGAGCCTATCAAAAGGCATCCCGTGATGTTACACATCAAGAAGATTGTATTCTGAACTTTGGAATAATCCAGGAGTCATCATAAAGCATCATAAGAAGCTCCTGAAATGAAATTTCGCTTGCCTTACAGTTGCTCAATGCAATTTCCCAGCCAGCCAATTCCACATATTTCCTCTCAACTTTCTTTAAAAAAAAAGGCACTGGCTTTTTCAGCTCAGCCACACTATATCCTTAGGATTTACTGAATCGAGAAAAACAACCACATGGCATCATCATTCTTGTCCCCTAATTCAGAACTCAATGGGCGCTTAGGTGCTTCCACATCTAAATCCATTATTGTTTCTTTTCAAGTGAGTGCTCAGCAAATTTAGACATCTAAACTCTCATTATACTCCATCATAAGTTTCAATCATATCAAGAATGAATTTCATTTCAATCTATCGCCAGTAGACATGTATTCTTCCAAAAAACAACAAAAGCAAATCATACTTATTCTACAGACTTTACTTCACTATGCAAAATATTGCCGATTTTAAATGTTCTAAATTCTGTTGCAAACTTTGGATAATGAATAGAAAGGGATTCTTGAGTAAGGTAAGCTATTATTACAAAGTTACTATGAAACTAAGTAAATAAAATCACATCACTAAAATGAACACAAAATCTGATTACACAAAACCATGAAATTAAATTATACAGACTCACTTCACATGTAAATCACGCAAAAAATATTTTTGAAACCACTAACATACGTATCCATCTAAATGGACTTCAATGTTAAGTAACTAGACATGAAACACATAAGCTATTAGTGTGAGCCTAGTAACATAAAATTGCATTACTAACATGAACACGATCATAAATTAACATGCCTGCTCAAGGTCGGGAAATGACTCAGGGCCCTCAGGATGATCAGCTTTCAACCTTGAAAAAAGAACCTACTTTTTAAACCAAGTTACTTGGAAATGCAAGTAACCAGGATTTTCTCAAAGGTGGTTAGTTTGGAAACGCATAAGGAGAAAGCTGAGTGAAACATGGGTTCCATATTTGGCCAAACTCAGTGAGCGAGATATAGTGAAACAGAGGCTGCACTCTTCAAAGAAAGTGAAAACTTGATAATTTTCATGTCAAGTTTATTAATTTTCATTTTATAATTATTGAACTAACAATATATAGAGTTTAACTTGAATTTCTTTTCTTTTCTGCTGGAATCCATTTCTTCTGCACTATTCCAATCACTGAAGCAACAACGCACGCATTGAAATTGCATGAAGATTGAACACAGCGGGGATATATACCCAAGATTGAAATTTCGCTACTAAAATATCATACAAAGGGACAGAGATTGTACTTTTGTGAGGTCTTACGCGCAAACTATTCTACTTATTTAATATAATACTTGAATAGACAGCATAATACTCCCTAGACCTAAAAAACATAGCTGCACAACTGAACCCAGCAAAATTCTGTCACCAACTAAACTCAAGTGACATAATGAAACACTATCACCAACTAAGCTTAGACACATCAGTAAAATACGAAGCAGCCAATTTATTATCACTAACTAGGAATAAATGCTTCAAAAAAAACTAGGAATAAATACTTCAGCAAAAGGAGTGAAACCCTACATACCTGTATATCTGATATTCAACACTAAATTTGAAAAGCAGGAGCACCAGATGAATAAGACTCGGAAGTCCATGCCTTGAAGGTATCAAAAGATCTCCCATGATGAATCACATCAAGAAGACTGTAGTCAGAAGTTTGGACCAAGTCAAGAATCTTCCTAAGAGCCTCGTGAGAAGTTTCTGAATTCTGCAAAAGCACACAAGCAACCCCAGCATGAACTGCATTGCACATCCTCATCCCAAACTCATCACTTGTTAAGAGCTTGGAACAAATGTTCAATAAACCCTTTATAGTAAATGTAACTTCGCTCAGCTTGCAGTAAATGTAACCCTAGCTCCAGGCGTTTCTCTTGAGCTAGTAACGTCTCAGCCAACTCAACACATTTCCCCTCCATTTCTTTCCTTCTAAAGATTTCTTGGCTCACTAACTCCCTCTACTGCTGCAGTTGCTCGGCTTTCATAGTTAGGAGGGATTCAACTGCCTTAAGTCCACACTCCATTAGCACTTTCAGTTCAGCCTCACTTTTACCCTCGAAATTTATTGGACCAGGAACTACAACTGCACCTTCATTCTTGTCCCCTGAATCTGAACTCCTAGGACGCTTGGCT
Source organism: Sherardia arvensis (assembly GCA_948330725.1). Classification (NCBI taxonomy): domain Eukaryota; kingdom Viridiplantae; phylum Streptophyta; class Magnoliopsida; order Gentianales; family Rubiaceae; genus Sherardia; species Sherardia arvensis. Next base: position 35,554,492 of record OX415236.1, on the reverse strand, counting down.
ATTTCCTTCTCTGAACCACTACCTTTCCTTTACAAGGGATTCTCACCAAACATATTCAACTCATCTTTTACAGCATTGACACCATATCTCCTAACACAAAACAATGATACCAAATTATACTAACTCCCTCACACAGACATACAAATACTCGATTACTTCACATTTGAAACTACACAACGTATCGGGAAAACCACAAACATGCATTTCCTATATGTTTAGAATTCTTTTGCAAACTTTTAAACTCCGTGAGGATGATGAACATGAACAGATTCCCCTCTAATAAGTTACGGAGAAAATCGCATTACAAAAATGAACAATTAAATCTGCTTAGACAAAAAAACTCAATTACAAACTCACATTCAATGACTGACCATAACCCATTGTAGAATCCTACTCATCCGAATGGGGAAAACCATAAACATACATACATACATACATGATACATACATACATACATACGTGATATATACATACACATATAATAATAAAATCACATTAGTAAAATGAACACGGTCAAAATCAACACACCCGCTGGAGAAGAGCCTGTCACCGGAGATTCCATCGGAAAAGTGGGTATGGTAAAAGCCTTTCCAAGCTAATCTGAATCGTCTTCGGTTAACGTTGACTTAACACAACTCATCCTCGTACTGGATTTTGAGCAAAGGGAAAACCTGCACGGCGGACGCAGGAGAGTGCGAAATATGTCTCCTGCTAGGGCACCGGAACAATGTAAGACCACTTAAATAGTACTGCTCTTAGGTTCAATTTATTTTGTCTTCTTTTTTTGAATATATGTGTCCATTCACTCACTACGTGATGAATATTATCAATTCATATAAATTTTGAGGACTCAATTTTGCAACTCTCATACTGATGTTTCTTAATCGAAAAAGAGTTGATAACGCCATGTTAGAAATTTATTGTATTCATATCGCGTATTTGAATCATCAATTTTAGATAAAGGAACACAAAAAAAAAACAAAAGCAAACATCCGTCAACTACATCATGTCGAAGAGAATAAATTGGTCATAATATTAAATTACATAAAAATAATTAAAATTTATTAGAATATATACTCATATTCAAACATGGTGATTGATAAAATATTAGAATATCAAAACAGCATCTTGCATTTGATGTAGGGGTTGAGTGGCTCTCTTACTTGAGAAGGTTTTAGACTCACAAGTCCAATGTTCTTCTCTTCACATCAAATTAAACACATCACTTATATCACTCTAGCGTGGTCTCCAGACATACTTATGCACGATACTTCTTACTTCCAGTAATCTTATCATAAAAAGAAGGATGATTTCTCATAACATACTCTTGGCCCAAGAGATTTTGTACATGTACAAACATAAACAAATGTCTGCTAGCTCTATAGTGCAGGTAGATATGCAGAGAGCTTTTGATAGCGTCAACTGGAACTTCATGCTGTGGTGGTTAAAGGCATTACACTTTCCAAGTGCTTTCATAGGCTGGGTAAGTAGATGTTTGACCAACTCAACATCTTTTCTACCTCTACATGGTAGCTTGATCAAGGTTTGCTGGAAAAATGGGTGTGAAGCAGGGGGCCCCCTTTCACCACTTTTATTTTTGGTCTGCATGGAAGGCTTTACAAGGATGATATAGCTTGCATTTGGCAGAAAGATGATAGGGTGCCCATCAAATGTGCAAGAGAGTTGGGGTGCATTTTCTGCTTTTTGCAGATGATCTGCTAGTGTTTAGTAAAGTAGGGGGTGAGAAACTTGTTGACAGAGTTTCAGAAGACCATGAGCCTGAGCATTAAGGTGAAGAAGTCGAAAGTTTTTTTCTCTAGCAACACCATGGAGAAAATAATTTGTTTGCTGACATAGTGCATCTTACTCTCGGAGAACTGCCACTGAAATACCAAGGGGTACCATGTTTCTGGAGTTAGATAGGACAAAACTGCATGTGATGCTTAATTGGGAAAGATAGCAAGCGTGTTGAAAACATGGAGCTCCAGGAACATATCTTATGCATGCAGAATACATTTGGGATATTGTCCAGAAGAAAGACATTCACTTAGGGATATTCAACTTAGGGATGGCTCAATGAGTACTGTCTAAAAGGCAGCAGTATTTAGGGATATTCAACTTTAGATGGGCATATATGGAGTTGGAAAAGACTTAATATGGTGAAGGATAAAATGATTGCTCAACTGCCACAATGCATTGATAGAGCAGGTCACTTTAAGGCCGCACTTGCTTATAATGTGTTGAAAGGGTAAACTACACCAGATATATAGATGGGCACCAGTCATATGGGACTCAAACCTGCAGCCAAAGCATTGCATTTTTGTCAGGATGATGCTTAAAGCCAAACTGCCAATTTTAGATAAGCTGCTGAAGTTGGGAATTTCGCAAACCAGAGGGAAATGTGCATTATGTGGAGTTATGGAAGAGACTGCTTAGCGCCTGTTTGGAAGATGTGAGTTCACTGAGGAACCTACAGGGCATGGGCGCAATGATGGAGATTAAGCGGAGGTTTCAACACTGGAAAGCAAGGAGATTTGATTCAAGAAAAATTCTCGTTACTACACTATATGCCTTGTGGAGAGAAAGGAATTTGAGACTGTTTCAAAACAAGAAGATGGGAGTACATGAACTCAGGATCCAAATTGGGGAAAAATGTGGTGGGAAAAAGGAATGGAATACTGACTGAAAGTTCAGCTAATTGCCAGGAAACTACCTTTTTTGTCTTCTAGCTAGTTAGTGCAAGTAAGAGTAGATGGGAAAAAGAAGGCTACAAATGTGTATACATTAATGTTTGTTGATTTGAAATGAAAAAATGCTTCTCAATCTATAAATAGACTGTTCATTTAGTCAAAATTGCTTGATCTTAATATTGAATTGGTGTAAAACTTTCATTGTCGTATGTGATCTTGTCGGATTTGTAATACCTTATAATTTCAAAATACATATTTATAGTTTGTTTCTAAACCTAACTAGACATATTAATGATCAAACAGTTTGTGATTCAGCTGACAGAAATCAAAGTGTGCAGATTTAGCTGGGTTAATGTAGTAATATTAATTTAATAGTTAGTTAATAAAATGAAATTTATTTTCCCGATGCTATATTATTTTTTTAGATAAAAGTTTCAATTTCATTAATTAAATAGATAGAGTTACACAGTTTGGGACATTGTCGCAATGAGAAAGTTTTGTTCTTCAGTACCTTAGCATATTGAGCTAAGGAGTGAGCAACAACATTGTGATGTCTGCTAGTCCAAGATAATTCAGGAAAACTATGACTAGTAACTAGTCTAAAGATATTATAAATAATAGATCCAAAATTGAATAGGTCTTCCTTAGGATTTTAGGGCAGCATGTACGACCAATTTAGCGTCACCTCGTATGTTGTGGATATGTATTCCCTTGTCAAATGCTATTTGCAAAACCCCTTCGGAAAGCTATAGTTTCTCAAATCTAACTTCTATGATACCCATGAATAGCTTAGACTCTTCCCATATCCAAACATGTGTTCTAGGATATACCATCAATAGATATTGCCGCGTCAAAAAACAAGATGTTTCCTCCTAGTTCTATCGAAGAATTGCTCTCTTCAGTTGATTAATGAAGGTCATTGTTTAAGCCACGATCAGTTTTGCTTGTCATTTCAGATATCATTCTAGTGGCATAATCGACGCAATGTTGAGGGTCTAATTCATGAATCCATATGGAGTAGCTTATGACAATGAGTCCAAATCTAATATAGCACCATGGATACTAGAGTCATCTCATAAGCATCTATCTCCGTGATTAATCTTGGACCTATAGGTTGACATTTGGCTGTTGATATTTGAACACGGTGTAATGTAAGTCAGGTGAAAACCATATTTGTTGAGGTAATGGCCAGTGGAACTATAGCTCTGCGGAATTGACAATTGCTCTAATTGTTGAGTGTTAGGGGAGGTTTTGAGTTCCATTCCTATTCGGGGCAAAGGGGATCGATGAGATTTTTTTTTGGGATCCACTTGGATATTACCCATTTTTTTCCTATATTAATACTAAAAAGTTATTCTCACTTTTTTTTTGGTACCAAATTTTGGTACCCTATTTATTTGCCTATTTTCTTGGGCAAATTTTTAGCCTTTCTTTATAGAAATTTAATTCCTAATCGATTTCAAATTTGATTCCTGATATATTTTTAATATATTCCTTCTTCCTCCCCCTCCTCCTCCTCCTTTATAAAATTTTTGCGTCTTCCTCCATAATAAATAGTTATTCTCACTTTTTGTAACCAAATTTTAGTTTTTTCTTTCATCCTAAATTTCTTCCCCTATTTTTTCTCCTTATTTTCTTGGATAAACTTTTACATTTTTCCCTTATGACATCACACTTTAATAAGAATATAAATTTTCGTAGTATATTTAATTAGTATTTAATCAGCGTTTAATTTCATATTTTTAATTTTAATTATATTTACTTAGAATTTTTCTCCCAATCATACCATAATATCATTCTTTTAATTTTTTTTCTAATTCAATTAGACCTGTTTTCGTAATTATTTCCTGATTTTCAATTGATTTGGATAATAAATTGATTCAATTAAATTGAATTTGGTATATTTACATTCAGAATATTCATGGAATTATAAATGATATTGAACGGCTGTTATACATGGTTAAAATATATTGAAGAAAATTGTCCATATAGTCTATTCTAAAGCTGGAAAATACGGCACTACACATGTCGTAATACTGATCATATTAACTATGGTCTGTTTTATTTTTATTTTTTGAAATCATATTAATTATGATCTATTAGATGACTTGCCTTTGAGAATTTCGGTATTTATTTTAGTTTTTCAATTGATAATACTTGAGTGATTGGGAGTTAGTTTCAAACGAAACCAGTTCACCAGAATCAAGACTTGTCCCGATTCAAACAAGATTAAGAAATTTATTCCTATAGTTTATTGATACTTAAGATTTCCATGAACATAAATGTTTAATTCTATAGTTTTCAGTTTCTGTGGGCTATTTCTCACTGAACTGAACTGTATTGAATTAAAATAAAGTGTAAATTAATTAATCTATTGTGAAATATAATTAGTAAGTCTATCTAAATTTCATTAAACTGAATTGAATTGAATTGGACTGAATTGAACCAATCCACTTAATATTAATTTCAATTTTATTTAACAATCGGTCTCGATCAAAGTACTTTTTCTAAAATCCCTATGTTAATACTAAAAAGTTATTTTCACTTTTTTTTTGTATCAATTTTTTTTTGTACCGGATTTTGGTTCACTATTTTTTAGGCAAATTTTTAGCCTTTTTTAATACAGACTTTTTTGAGGAAAAAATTGCTTTCTTTCATTCAGGGTTCTAGAAAACGTCAAGAAACGAAAGACAAGAAACTCGGAGGAGAGTTCCAAGAGTTACAAAGTAGGGGACATGTCTTAATTAGCATAGTTTGCTAGAGAATGAGCTATATGATTATTACTTCTAGGTACCCAGTAGAGTCCCGTGTTAGGGTCATGCTCTAGCAAACTCCTTATTCTAGCTATAACAGATTCACAATTCACATCACATTCGATCTCACCCTGTACCATGTAGATAACCTGCAACGCGTCTCCCACTATGTTTATTGAGCTGAGTTGTAACTCTGCGGACATCATAAGGGCCTCTTCATGGGCTAGACACTCTGCCAGCGCTGGTTCCTGGACATTCGGAAACCTGCGAGCATAAGCCTTCATGAACTTTCCGCCTGGTTCTAACACTACCACACCAGTGCCGATTGGAGAATCCCTGCATCAAAGTAAAAAGAATAGCCCGTATCTGGTGGTCGTAGCAGGGCAAATTTTAACTCCTAATAAATTTCAAACTTAATTCCTGATCGATTTCTATTTTATACAAACTTAAAGTTCTCCATATTTTCTTGGGCAAATTTTTAATCTTTTTTTATGGAAGTTCATTCCTAATCGATTTCAACCACACCGTAGTGATATTTGGCAGGAATATTTGAGTAAAGGAGTTTGAATTTATGTGCTCGAATATTTGTATACCCTGCGAAATTGTCATGAACAAAGACACAAACGAAAGAAAGTGAACAATCCCAGAATATTCAACTTCTCATGCACCTAGCCAAGCCTCCTTAAAGCATTCTTGCTTCACTGTATAACTTGCATGAATTTGTGTTGTTTCAAGATAACACTCAGGTAGCCGTGAAAGTTTTAAGCAAGATGTCAGGTAGATTTAAGCAAGAGTGTGAGATATTGAGAAGAACAAGGCACAAGAATCTGATTAGGATCATAACAATCTGCAGCAAGCAATATTTCAAGGGAAAACGCTGGGCTTTTGGGGCCTGACCGAAACAAAAGAAGGGGAACAATAATCCTAGAATATTCAACGTCTCATACACTTAGCCAAGCCTCCTTATTTTTGAATAAAATTTTAGCCTGACAAAAATTAAAGGAGATATTAGCACGACTTGATTAGTAAGTTCTATAATCCCTTGGCATCAAACAAACTTCATTGGTTGTGATATTTAGAGCTTAGTTCGAGTATTCGTTCTTTTTGTTGTGTGTGTCTGTTTGAGTGTGTGTGTTGATCTGTATTTTTAATGTTATTTTTCCTATGATAAGTGAGTTCATTGTTTTATATACAGGTGGAATGATGGTAGAGGGAAAAAATGGGAATGTGCAGATATAGGAATAGTGTAGAAATCGTGATTCCCTCAATTGTAGCGAGGCTGTGTTTCAACATAATCTGGCAAAGGTGTGAAAATTCAAGAAATACACTATTTCTTTGCTTATGTTATTATTGTTTGCTGAATAAGACATATAAGATTACCAACGCAAAGATCAAAGACATGAACAAAAAATTCGCCACTAATGAAATTTTTATGCAGTAGACAATAGAGATGAGAACGCCAGTTGAAGACCTTCCGGATGATATAAGCAATCAGTTTATACCACCATCTTCCTCAACGACGAAGAAATACGCTCAATTATTGGTGATTTATACTAAGAAGCGAAACAATATATAGGTGAAATCCTTAAACTCTTGAGCTTATTTACCATTACAATATTACCAGTTCAAATGTGACAATGATCTGTTTATTCTACAAATTAAACTGCAGATATAATAGGAGTGGTGGTGACCAACGGTCACCCGACCAAGACAAAGACAAAAAATGGCATTAAAAACGTCCAAAAGTTCACTTTAATGGACATCAAGTAAGATGGCACATTTTATATTCAATAATTTCAGACATCTACAAAACACACGTTACTAAGCACTCCATTTTACGATTTTCCTCTAGGTTCAGAACTCTTGTTCCGACGCTGTGGGCAGAATCCGTTGAAACGATTGGAAAACAATTACTTGAAAATATCGACTCCATGCCCGTTCTAATCGGTACAAACCTCCATATCAGTTTGTACAGGGGAGGTAATTAGAGGGAGCACAACTTATTACATATTTTTTAATTTTCAATGATTTTTTATATAACTTATTATTCTTTAACTTCAACAGCTCTAGAGTAACACATAACTCAAGGAGCAAATTCCAACTAAACAGTGACAGTCAGGAGCCGACAAAGATGAAATTATATATGGTTATACAAAATGACATTTTTATATTAATTTTCATTATCAAACCATTACTAAATTATATATTTATTATATTGTTCGTATTGCAGGGTTGAGAAAAACAAGATCAAAATTCAAAGGACCGTGAAAACTCAGCATGGAGTGCAGAATAAAAATCAATTGGCTATAAAAGAAGGCACAACATTGTCTCTTGTAGGAAACATTGAACCAAATCAAAAGGTAATTTATGTAACCTATCAATTTTATAAAGCTTTCTGATAGTTTAATTTAATTAATTTCCTCAAGGTTTTATATTTGTCAAAATTCAACACTCTTTACTAATTACAATCCAACTTAAACCCCTCCCCCCTCACCAAGGCGGTAACTACAAGAGTGAACTTTTCATTCAGAAACATCAAGCAAAAATACTATTACATGGCATGCAGAGGATGTAGCACCACTACAGATGCACCATTCCAAGCTATGTTGAAAGCAACGTGTGTGGAATGAAGCAGAAATCCACACCAAGGTAATATCTATTTTTTTTTCTAATAAGCTCTATACAATTTATCTGACCATCAACTAATGAGTATACTATTCAGGTGCAAATTGAAAGCTACATTAAATGATGAAAGTGGGAGCATTGAAGCTCCTATGTTTAACGACGAGGCTGAACAAATATTGGGTCTGAATGCCAAGGAAGCAATGACCCAATTCACTAAGGTTATAATAATTAATATCATAACTTATCTGATTCATTGTAGTATCTGATTCATGTATTTATGGCCATTACATTTGCGAGATAACTTGAATTGCATTTGTTAACTCATGGAATGCACCAATGAGATTGTTTGCAACTTTTACTATTCTGTATGAGGGATTTTATGATTCAACAAATACGTACCAAATTCTTTCATCCTTTTTTATAAACAGGAATACATCAACTCCCGCGATAAAGACATATCAGCCAGGGAATACTTGGTCAAAGTGATGAGAACCCAAAAAGAACATGAAATCAACCTAGTGTACAACATCGTGACAATCAAAGAGAGGGGAAAAAGACAACCATCAAACACGAATCCTAAAAATACGAGTAAAGGTATTGTGCTACATCAAATTATGTTTTCATACTTCCCACGACTTACTCTTACTTTCCTTTATATAAATTCTTTCATGTCAACTTTTCAGTGAGCACAGAATACATTCCGGATTCTGAGGATAGTGTGGATGAACTGCATAAAATTCAAAGTTCCAAATGGTATGTAATTACACAAATATATGATATTCATACAAATATCGAGACATCTTTATAATACTAATTGCAGTAAAAATTTTACTGTATAAAGATGAAGGACAAAAACAAAAAGGTGACAATAACATTCCAGCTTTACACAATCCAGCCAGATAACATGTCAAGAAGGGGAGATTTCGTATAGGTAATTCTCTTAAAATCATAATTTCTTTCTGCCTCATAACCAATCATGTACCAAATTGCAACTAATCTTTTAAAAATAGGTGAAAAGAATACAAACGAACAACGGGGTCACTTGGGTTATGCAGTCCTTACAGGAAAACAAAAAACGGCAGATACAAATATGGATGAATTAGATGAAAATGCCCCACTCAATCGCTTATTCAAAAAAAGAAGACTTTCTAAAGGTACTACAAACACTTTATATTTAAACGATTAATTCAACATCCGTTACTCATATAATAATATCATGCAGGGGCCAAAACACAAACAATTACAAACCAAATCGAGATTGTACGTGATGATCAAATTAATGGCGGTGAAGATGAAGATGAAGGGAGCGACGACCATGAACCTAGGAGTCCTGAGAGTGAAGATGAGGATAGCTACGATGAGGATAATCAATCGTATTGATATTCGGCCGAGACTGGAGATTTCTCTACCATTAAATAGAGATTTTCATTGGATATGGTTGCAATATCAATTCTATTTCAAACAATACATTGATTTGTTTCTTAATTTATTTTGGTTCAGTTAAATCAGTTCAATTAAGTTCTCCGCTTTATTAATCAAATCAATTCAGTCTACAACCCTAACATTGACAATGATTTATCCAAATTTATTTGAAAAAATATTACATCACTACGGTATGGTTGTATCACCAAAAATTCAACCCCCAATAATCAAGGTTTTTGTCTTCTCCGGTATATCTAACTGCGCGGTGCCACCTCGCTAGTCCCTATATTAATACTAAAAAGTTATTCTCACTTTTTTTTTGGTACCCTATTTTTTCTCCTATTTTCTTGGGCAAATGTTTAGCCTTTCTTTATATATAGAAACCTAATTCCTAATCGATTTCAAACTTGATTCCTAATATATTTTTAATATATTTCTTCTTCCTCCCCCTCCTCCTCCTCCTCCTCCTCCTCCTCCTCCTCCTCCTCCTCCTCCTCCTCCTCCTCCTCCTCCTCCTCCTCCTCCTCCTCCTCCCTTTATAAAAATTTTTCTTCCTACATAATAAATAGTTATTCTCACTTATTTTTAACCAAATTTTAGATCTTTCTTTCGTCCTAAGTTTCTTCCCCTATTTTTCCTCCTTATTTTCTTGAATAAATTTTTACCTTTTTCCCTTATGACATGACACCTTAATAATACAAATTTTTGTAGTATATTTATTTAGTATTTAATCAGTGATTAATTTTTTAATTTTAATTTTAATTATATTTACTTAGAATTTTTCTCCCAATCATACCATCATATCATTCTTTTACTATTTTTACTTATTCAATTAGACCTGTTTTCGTAATTATTTCCCAATTTTAAATTCATTTAGATAATTGATTGATTCAATTCAATTGAATTTGGTATATTTACTATTCAGAATATTCATGGAAAATTATAAATGATATTGAACGGCTGGTATACATGGTTAAAATATATTGAAGAAAATTGTTCATATAGTATATTCTACAGTTGGAAAATACGGCACTACACATGTCGTAATACTGATCATATTAATTATGGTCTGTTTTATTTTTATTTTTTGAAATCATATTAATTATGGTATGCTAGATGACTTGCCTTTGAGAATTTCGGTATTTATTATAGTTTTTCAATTGATAATACTTGAGTAATTGGGAATTAGTTTCAAATGAAACCAGTTCACCAGAATCAAGACTTGTCCCGATTCAAACAAGATTGAGAAATTTATTCCTATAGTTTATTGATATTTAAGAATTCCATGAACATAAATGTTTAATTCTATAGTTGTCAGTTTCCGTGGGCTATTTCTCACTGAACTGAACTGTATTGAATTAAAATAAAATGTAAATTAATTAATGTATTGTAAAATATAATTAGTAAGTCTATCTAAATTTCATTAAATTATGTTTTACTGAAATGGATTAAACTGAATTGAATTGAACTGGACTGAATTTAACTAATCCACTTAATATTAATCTATATTTTATTTAACAATCGGTCTCGCTCAAAATACTTTTTCTAAAATACCTATGTTAACACTAAAAAGTTATTCTCACTTTTTTTTGGCATCACTTTTTTTTGTACCAGATTTTGGTTCGCTATTTTTTAGGCAAAATTTTAGCCTTTTTTTATACAAACTATTTTGAGGAAAAATTGCTTTCATTCATTCAGGATTCCGGAAAATGTCCAGAAATGAATGAAAAGAAACTCGGAGGAGAGTTCCAAGAGTTACAAAGTAGGGGACATGTCTTAGCATAGTTTGCTAGAGAATGAGCTATATGATTATTACTTCTAGGTACCCAGTAGAGTCCCGTGTTAGGGTCATGCTCTAGCAAACTCCTTATTCTAGCTATAACATATTCACAATTCACAGCACATTCGATCTCACCCTGTACCATGTAGATAACCTGCAACGCGTCTCCCACTATTTTTATTGAGCTGAGTTGTAACTCCGTGGACATCATAAGGGACTCTTCAAGGGCTAGACACTCTGCCAGCGCTGGTTCCTGGACATTCGGAAACATGCGAGCGTAAGCCTTCATGAACTTTCCGCCTGGTTCTAACACTACCACACCAGTGCATGCGTTCGATTGGAGAATCCCTGCATCAAAGTAAAAAGAGTAGCCCGTATCTGGTGGTCGTAGCGGGGCAAATTTTAACTCGTAATAGATTTCAAACTTAATTCCTGATCGATTACTATTTTATACAAATTTCACGTTCTCCATATTTTCTTGGGCAAATTTTTAACCTTTTTTTATAGAAGTTTATTCCTAATCGATTTCAACCATACCGTAGTGATATTTGGCAGGAATATTTGAGTAAAGGGGGTTGAATATATGTGCTCGAATATTTGTATACCGTGCGAAATTGTCATGAACAAAGACAGAAACGAAAGAAAGTGAACAATCCCAGAATATTCAACTTCTCATGCACCTAGCCAAGCCTCCTTATTGCGTTCTTGTTTCACTGTATAACTTGCATGAATTTGTGTTGTTTCAAGATAACACTCAGGTAGCCGTGAAAGTTTTAAGAAAGTTGTCGGGTAGATTTAAGCAAGAGTGTGAGATCCTGAGAAGAACAAGGCACAAGAATCTGATTAGGATCATAACAATCTGCAGCAAGCAATATTTCAAGGGAAAACGCCGGGCTTTTGGGGTCTGACAGAAACAAAAGAAAGGGAACAATAATCCCAGAATATTCAACGTCTCATACACTTAGCCAAACCTTCTTATTTTTGAATAAAATTTTAGCCTGACAAAAGTCAAAGGAGATATTAGCACAACTTCATTAGTAAGTTCTATAATCCCTTGGCATTAAACAAACTTCATTGGTTGTGATATCTAGAGCTTAGTTCGAGTACTCGGTCTTTTTGTTGTGTGTGTATGTTTGAGTGTGTGTGTGTTGATCTGTATTTTTAATGTTATTTTTCCTATGATAAGTGAGTTCATTTTTTTATATACAGGTGGAATGATGGTAGAGGGAAAAAATGGGAATGTGCAGATGTAGGAATAGTGTAGGAATCGTGATTCCCTCAATTGTAGCGAGGCAGTGTTTCAACAGAATCTGGTAAAGGTGTGAAAATTCAAGAAATACACTATTTCTTTGCTTATGTTATTATTGTTGGTGGTATTACGGATATGTTAGATTTGATTGGGATCGTTTTTCGGGAGTTTAACAAAGACAAAATTAGGGGGAAAATCAAAGATGAAACTTCAACGACAGTGTAGCAAATGCAAGGGTTTGGGTCACACTAAAAAGTCTTGCAAGTAAGATGTTGAGTGAATTTCTTTAGTTTAATATGAAAGTCCACCTGTTATTCGCAGTTTGAATTACCATTCATTCTTACAAGTGAATGACCATTTATTGATGTAATGTGCATGTTCATTAATGTACTTAAGAATGTGTTATGAGCTTTATACTATATACTTTTATATATTATTTCAAGTTACTGAACTCATTATATATTCTTCATGAACCGCGCCACAGGATGCCAACAACAGATCCCCTTGTCGGTATGTTTGCCAATCCAACTACAAACAATAATATAGGTTGGTTTAAATATACAACATTTATAACTGAATTGCGGTGCACTGCTGTTTGATCTTTTTTTATTTACAAGTAATTTGTAGTTTATCAGCAATTTTTATGTGTTAGGGGCCGTTTATAAGTTTTTACCCTAATTAATGTTATTGTTACTTTAGAATTAATAATGCTTAGTTATATAGTTTTGTGTTTTTAATTTGAAACATTATATTGATGCAGGGGGCCAAGTTGATAAAAATGCAAAGAGGAGAAAAGTTTATGCTAAAAATAAACAAAAAAAAACACTTCAAGAAAGAGAAGCTAACCCAGCTACCAACAATAATACAGGTTTGTTTAAATATACAACTTTTAACACTATAAATTGTAGTAACTATATTTTATTATTTTCTTGATACTTAGTATATAGTATTGAAACTCAAGTACAATATATAATTCTATTTTAACTTTATGATTTTAAATTTCATATTGATGCAGTGGGTGAAGTTGAAAAAAATGCAAATAGGATAAAATATTATGCTGAACAGAAACAAAAAAAGCGATTTCAAGAGAGTGAAGCTAACCCGACTATCGATAACAATACAGGTTTGTTTCAATACGCAACATGTATTAATATTTGAGTATGATGATTTGAATATGTTATATTGTTTAAATTACATATTACCCTCTTATAAATATCTGAGTTTGAAAGAAATAATTTTTATTTAGGTCAATTACAGAAAAGGAGAAAGAAAAATGTTGGGTTGTTGGAGAGTGCTCCAAATTGTTGTAGAATCCTTAAAACTCTTCCTGATTGTAAATATGGCAAGACCAAGCTGTTTAAAGGAGAGTCATCTGTGTTTTGTTGTTGCAAGGGTGAAACTGAATTTGATGGGTATGAGTTACCCGAGAAGTTGCGTTTATTATTAGTTGGAGAAGCAGAGCAATCTATACATTTTAGGAATAATATCAGGTCATACAATAACAACCTTGCTTTCACCAGTTTTGGCGCATCGTATGACAAAACACTTACTGCAAATACAAATGGAATATATACTTTCCGAATGCAAGGTCAAGTATATCTTTTTTAACTGAATCCATTGGAGAAAAAAATAAGGGAGGCAAATATGATGGATTTAGTACGACTGGAGTTCAGCTCTACTTTTTCGAGATGTTGAATTAAAAAAATGATGGAGGTGGGCAATTGGTATGACAACAAAAGGTTTGACTATGGAGATTTTAATGAAAACTCTTGAAGAGAATCCATATCGTATTTTTTTCAGAGGACTCAAGAGCCAGATCTTCCTACCAAAAAAATAATCCTCAACTTGAATCTCCATTTAGATCAGAGAAGATGCAACCCCTCCCCCCCCAGTGTTGGTCACGTTGGAGGAATCTATGTAGATAATTGAAAAGATGATGAAGAAAGAACCGTTAGAGTTCAAGTAACTGGTAAAAATGAAAATTCGTATACTATCAAGCAATACTACAGTTGCTATGATCCAATGCAACACCCTCTTATGTTTCCTCACGGTCAGCCTGGATGGGATCGTAACGTTATGAAATAGGACAAAGGAGAAGGAGTTGGAAAAACGATACGATTTGATTCTCTCGAGTGCCTCCTTGATGAAGAAATGAGAGGTATTCCAATTAATTTAATTTTCTTAAAAATACATGCATTTTTATATTCTAAGAAAATACTCGATTTACATAGTTGTGGCCTAGAAATTGCAATATCTTAAATGATGAACTCTTCTTTTTTCCCCAATCAGTTGTGAGAGATGGGAAAAAAATATGTTGTTACTGCCAGAGAATATTATGCTTACAAGTTTCAGATGAGAGTAGATGATATGACAATGCTAATACACTTTGGTAGATTATTTCAACAATATATCGTTGATATGTATATCAAAATTGAGACCAGCAGATTGGAATTTTTGAGAGAGAAACAAGTCGTATTCAGAACTGAGATGGTTCAAGGTGTTACTGATGGTGTAGAGGCAGGGTTGGAAATTGGTAACGAGGTTGGTACACGTGTTTTTTTACCCGCCACATTTATCGCCGGTCCTAGAGATGTGCGACAACGTTACCTTGATGCAATGGCCATCGTACAAAAAATTGGTAAGCCTGATGTGTTTTTGACAATGACTTGCAACCCATCTTGGCCAGAAATTGAAAGGAATTTGGGATATGGAGAATCTGTCAATGACAGACCTGCTCTGTGCGCTAGAGTTTTTAAAGCCGGAGTTGAACATTTGAAAAAGGATTTAGTAACTAGAGAAATTTTTGATCCTGTGGATTCCTTTATATATGCCATTGAATATCAGAAAAGAGGATTACCACATGTTCATATGATGGTGATTTTAAAACCTGGTAATAAACCCTTGGGACCAGATGGATATGATTGAATTGTTTGTGCCGAGATACCAGATCCTGACAAAGAATCCTACTTATTTGAGCTGGTTAAAAAAATATTATGCACGGTCCATGTGGAGAGTATAATCCAAATTGTCCATGTACAATTAAGACTGGGAAGTGTAGATTTGGATTTCCTAAACCATTTAGGAAACAACATGTCATCCTGAAGATGGATATCCATTGTACAGAAGAAGAGACAACGGAAGAACTGTTAGGATACGAAACATTGAGATGAACAATAACTGGGTAGCAGGGTATAAAATCGATATTTACTTGCAACCTATGGATGCCACATCAATGTTGAGATATGTTCTACCATTAAACTCATCAAATATATCCACAAGTACATCTTCAAAGGGAGCGACAAAATTAGCTTTACATTGGAACTGGTAAGGATAATGGTAAGGGTAATGGCAAGGATAATGAAACATTTGATGAGATTAGAAATTTTCAAGATGCTCGCTGGATTAGTCCATCAGAAGCAGCCTAGAATCTTTACTTTTAACTAAATTACATGAACCATGATGTGTATGGTGATATCAGGCCCAGGCCCAACTACCCCATGGAAGTTCGGGCTCGGCCCATGATGAGGTAAGCTAATATGGAAGTATCCGGGACAGCTCAACTCGGACAAGGACAGATACGCTAAACAACATAGAAAGCATGGACCACGATAGGAGCAGGTATCATTGTATAAATAGTGCTCCTCAGCACTATTCCAAGTAAGTATTCTCTCATTATTCAAGTGATTACCCCTTTTTCTCTCCCGGATCCATCTTTCATCATCACACCGGAGGGTCTACCCTCGGGTACCTCCCGGGGCTCTGTCTTGCAGGGCCAGGTTGTCGGATCGGGGATTAGGGGACTACTCGGACCAGCCAGGCAGGCAGCATCAAGTTGGCACGCCCGGTGGGACACGACTCTGTGTTCACAAAAACATTTAAGATGCCGCCTCGAGGTCGTCCGCCGCGAAGAGGCAGAGGAGGAAGAAGGCCGGAAGCGGTAGAGGAGGACCTTACTTTGCGACAAATGAGGGATCGAGCGCGCAAGGGAAAGGCTCCGGTGCATTCGGATCCAGACGCCTCTGAAGGAGAGTCAGAGCCGGAAGGAGAAAGGGAACCGGGAATGACGCAGGATGATCGTGACAGAAGGGAGTTTGCTGCCACCCAGGAAGAGGAGTACCGTCGTTGGCTGGCGGCGAAGCAAGGATCAGGATCGGGAACGAAACCGACTGAAGAACAGTCGAATCCTCCGGTGTCTGAGGTCCGGGCACCCCCGGTTCAGCCCGGTTCAGGATCCAACCCGACCCCGATGGGACCTCCTGCGGGTTTACCTCCATTGGCTGCGGAGGTGGTCAGCCGAGGACCCCCTGCCGTTCACGGGCAGGAGAGTCTTCGGCCTCCGGTGGTGATAGACTTGGAAAGGCAGGCTGGGAGTGTAGGGCAACTGGCCGGAATGGTGCAAGGATATGGTCAAGGCGGGGGCTATCCCGGGTATGGAGCTCCAGGACACGGGATGATTCAACACGGATATCAGGGGTACCCCCCGGCACCAGGAGGGTACTACGCCCAACCCCCCGGGGCCTCGGGGGGCTGGGCCCCCGGGATACAAGGACCGGTATGGATGCAGAGCCAAGCACCGATGGCCGGATACGCCACGGCTCAGCCGGCCCCAGCCGCGGGAACCTATGGCACATACCCGGTGGTGGTAGATCGGGCCCCGGCGGCTCTAAACTCGGTAGAGGAGAGATTGGATCGGTTGATAGGAAGGAATGGAGGAAGGCCTACCTCCCCCTGGATAGGTTACATCAGCACTTTCCCTTGGCCGATGGGAATGAGAGTCCCGGAGGGGGTGCCGACCTACAGTGGGGAGACTGATCCGGAGGAATTTGTCAGGACGTATCATAATGTCATGGGAACGCGGGACATTCGGGAGGAGCTGATGTGCAAGCTGGTGAGCTCGTATTTGAGGGGAAGCTGTTTGTCATGGTTCGAGGCACAACCCTCGGAAAGTTTTAGAAATTACTATGACTTTTCCAGAGCTCTGATGCACAGATATGAGACCAAAAGGAAGAAGTACCTCCCTTTGGCCGAGGTGGCCTATAGTCGGCAGTCGGCGAAAGAAGAAGTTCGGGGTTTTCACAGGAGATACATGGATGATTCCATGAAGGTGATCGACAGAGACGCTCAGGTGAAGGCCCTGATAGCAGGGTTCATCGCAGGGCTGAGAGATGAGGTGCTATGGGCAAAACTGATGGAGAATATCCCGACCACTTTTCATCAGTTGGATCTTGAGGTGGAGATGTATTGTTCGCTTCTGGAAGGGAGCAAGAAGAGGAAGGAAGAAGGGTACTTCGAGGACAAGGGGATGGGAAAAGGCGACAGGGCTCGGGTTGTTGATCCTGCCAGGAGGGAAGCGGGCCCAGCTCCGGTGAGGCCGAGGGTAGACCCCCCTCGGGCTGAAACGTTTACTCCCCTGACAAAAACCCGGTCGGAGATCCTGACAATTCATCGAAACCTGTTTCGAGACCCGACTCCCATACCGGGAAACCCTACTCCAGCGAATGCGGCCAAATATTGTGCTTTCCACAAGTCTAACGGACACACAACAGATGGTTGCCGGAGCTTAAGGGTGGAGATTGAGAAGTTGATCGAGAGAGGGCAGCTAAGAGACTGTGTGAGCCAGGAGAACCAGCGCCCGGCGGCAGGGCAACAGGCCGGAGCGGGGAGGAAGAGGAATTGGAGGAACAGGCCGCAGAATGATAACCAGCGAGGAGCTCCGGCACCGGCTGCCCAGCCGGGCGCAGCGGCTCTGGTCATGGCCCCGGAACCAGTCAACCAGGTCCCTCCCCGGATGATAAACGTCATACATGGCGAAGTAGGGGGTGGGCCCCAGTCTCACGCAGCGGCTAAGGCCCGGAGCCGGTATGTGCCGGCTGGCGAGGACAGGGGAAAGAGACTGCGCCCTACCGAGGCCATCACCTTCTCGGATGAGGATCCGGTGCCCAGCCTGACGCCTCATACGGATCCGATGGTGATCACAGCGGAGATAGAGGGGTTTACGGTCAAGCGAGTATTCATTGATGACGGAAGCAGTGTAGAAATCATGTTCGCCTCTTGCTTCGACCAGCTGGGAATAGGTCGCCATAACCTTCGCCCGAGCACTTCCCCCCTGTCAGGGTTTACCGGTCGCACAGAGCATCCCTTGGGGGTGGTGTCCTTAACAGTAACAGTGGTCGATGACTCGGACAGGAGCAAGAGGACATCGGTCCGGTGCAATTTCGCGGTTATAGACGCTCAGTCTCCATACAACATCATCATCGGACGGCCATGGATGGCTCAGGCCAGGGCCATTTGCTCGACGTACCATTTGACCATGAAGTTCCCAACTGGTCAGGGGGTAGCGACGGTTCGAGGAAGCCAGTCCACGGCCAGGAGTTGCATGCTCACAGCCCTTCAGGAGGCCAGGAAGGCCCCGGTTGGAGCAGTGCAGGGAGAAGTAGGTCCGGGGGATGTAGAAGATATGCAGGTGGGAAGCCGAGGCATGATTAAGGTCGGGAGAAAAATGCCGACCGATGTGAAGGAGGAGTTACGATCCTTGCTTTCAACATATGAAGATGTGTTTGCATGGGAAGAGAAAGACTTCACAGGCGTACCTCCGGAGTTAGCTCTCCACAAGCTGAACGTGTACCCCGAATTAAAGCCGATCCGACAGAAGAAGAGGGCCCTAGCTGGGGATAGGGCCGAGGTGGTGAAACAGGAGGTGTTGAAGCTGCTGGAAGCCGGGGTAGTAGAGGAGATTATATACCCGGAATGGTTGGCTAACCCGGTGTTAGTAAAGAAGCATAATGGGTCCTGGAGAATGTGTATCGATTTCACGGATCTTAACAAGTGTTGCCCGAAAGACAGTTACCCTCTGCCCCCGGTCGACCGGTTGGTGGAAGCCATCACCGGATATGAGGCTCTGGCTTTCTTCGATGCATACCGGGGCTATCACCAGATTCAAATGGCGGGAGAAGACAAGCCGAAAACAGCTTTTATCACAGATTTCGGAACCTATTGCTACCGGCGGATGCCGTTCGGCTTGAAGAACGCAGGGGCGACGTACCAGCGGATGGCAGACTCGATATTTCGAAATCAGTTGGGCCGAAGCATGGAGCTGTACGTTGATGACATGGTGGTAAAGAGCCGAAGCTACCCCAGTTTCCTGGAAGACTTGGAAGAAATGTTTGGCATTCTGAGGAAGGTCAACCTGAAGTTAAACCCCGAGAAGAGTGTTGTAGGAGTAGCGGCCGGGAAGTTCCTTGGATACATGGTGTCTAGCCGGGGGATTGATGTCAATCCGGAGAAGGTGGAGGCGATAAGCCGGATGCAGTCGCCAAAGAATGTAAAGGAAGTGCAGAAACTGATGGGTTCCCTGGCAGCCTTGAGCCGATTCCTGTCAAAAGGTGCCGAGAGACAACTTCCCTTCTTCAACATATTAAGGAAGGCAAAGAAGTTCGAGTGGACGGAGGAGTGTGAGAAGGTATTCGGGGATCTGAAGGAACATTTGAGTCGGCTCCCGACCCTCTCGAAGCCAAAGGAGGGGGAGGATTTGCTCTTATACTTGTCCGCGTCCGCATCGGCTGTCAGTGCGGTTTTGGTCCGGGAAGAAGACGGGAGGCAGTGTCCGGTATACTTCGTCAGTCGGGCATTACAGGGCCCGGAAACTCGATACACAAGTTTGGAACAGATGGTGCTGGCGCTGGTTTACGCCTCGAAGCGACTGCGCCCGTATTTCCAGGCCCATCCGGTTGTGGTTCTGACCAATCACCCCCTGAAGCAGGTGATGCTTAAGCCAGAGGCGTCGGGGCGTTTGATGAAGTGGGCCATAGAGTTGGGTGAACATGAGATAACATATCAGCCGAGGAAAGCCATCAAGGGCCAGGCAATGGCGGATTTCCTGACAGAAATGGCCGGGTCATATACGGGCGCCGAGGAGGTGCCTGAGGCAGGCCCGGGATGGACGCTGCATGTCGACGGGTCAGCACATGCGGGAGGAAGTGGAGCCGGGGTATTGTTAACATCCCCGGGAGAAGAGGAGTACCACTATGCGCTGCACTTCGATTTTAAGACCACAAATAACGAGGCAGAATATGAGGCGTTAGTGGCAGGACTCAAACTGGCTCGGGAATTGAAGATAGGAAAGATCCGGGCCTTCAGCGACTCTCAGATTGTAGTTCAGCAGGTGAATGGGGAATACGAAGCAAAGGAGAGAAGTCTGCAGAAGTACTTGGAGCTGGTCCGGTCCATGATCCGGCAGTTCGATAGTTTTAGCCTGGAGCAGGTGCCGAGAGAACAGAATGAAAAGGCCGACGCGTTAAGTAAGTTGGCATCTTCGAAATTAAAGCCAGGGCAGAAAGCACCTCTCAGAAGGGAGACGCTAGAGAGGAGAAGTTATGAACAGGGTGATGAGATCCTGGCAGTGGAAGTAGTGCCAGATAACTCTTGGATGGCCCCGATCCGAGCGTACCTCCTGACAGGAGCAGTCCCGGCCGACCGAGTAATGGCTAGGAAAATCCGGGTCAAGGCCCCGAAGTATACACTACAGGATGGGGTGCTGTACAAAAGAGGCTATCTCCAGCCATTGCTGAAATGTGTGGAGCAGCAAGAGGGCAAGTACCTGGTCCGGGAGGTTCACGAAGGCCCGAATGGTAGTCATCAAGGGGCCAGAACTGTGGCCCGGAAGATTTTACGGCTGGGGTTCTACTGGCCTACCATGTTCGAAGACTCGCAGGATAGGGTCCGGTCATGCTTTCAGTGCCAGAAGTTCGCACCGCTAGTGCATATACCAAGGGAAGAGATGATGGGGATAACAGGTGCCTGGCCTTTCAGCAGATGGGGACTGGATCTGGTCGGACCTTTCCCTACCGCTCCCGGGAGCTTGAAGTACTTGATTGTGGCTATCGATTACTTCACCAAGTGGGTGGAAGCCGAGCCCCTGACTAACATCCGGGGGTCTACCTGCGTGAAGTTTTGTTGGAGGAACATTGTATGCAGGTTCGGAGTTCCGAGGGCCATAGTAACTGACAATGGAGCGCAGTTTGAGAATGATCCTTTTAAGTCCTGGTGTGTGAAATATGGGATAAGCCAGAAGCTGACGTCAGTTTATCATCCGCAAGCAAACGGCCAGGTGGAGGTGACGAACCGGACAATTATGAATGGGATCAAGGCCCGGCTACAGGGAGCAAGGGGTAACTGGGTGCATGAGCTCCCGAGTGTTTTGTGGGCTCACCGGACTACGGAAAGTTCGGCAACCGGAGAATCCCCCTACAGTCTGACGTATGGATCCGAGGCGGTAATCCCGGCTGAGATTGGCATCCCTAGTCTTCGGACAGCCGAGCCGGCCTCTGAAGAGAAGAACGAAGAAGAAATCAGAACAAATATGGACCTGTTGGAGGAAAGAAGAGAGAGGGCGGCCTTGCATGAGGCTAAGGTGAAGGAGAAAGTTAAAAAGTATCACGACAGGAGAGTAAGGAAGGAGCAGTTCAAGGTAGGAGACAGAGTTATGAGAAGAAACGACAAGAGTCACCGGGAACCGGAGGGCAAGCTGGCACCCAACTGGGAAGGACCGTATCGGGTGATAGAAGCCCACCCGGGCGGGAGTTACGTGCTGGAAGATTCAGCGGGGAAGGGAGTCCCCCGAAGGTGGAACATAGCAAACCTCAGGCGGTTCTATGGATAGTCTCTGGCACCTGTTGCCTAGATAGAATAGCCTCTGGCACTCGATGCCTAGGTAGAATAGCCTCTGGCACTAGATGCCTAGGTAGGATAGAGTCCCGGTGGCAGGAGCCCGGGGACGGAACCTAGAGGTCGGATGACCGAAGGGTAGGAAAGAGGACACCCTGGGAGCAGGGATTTTTGTAAAGAAAGAGGGGGGTTTATCCCCTTGTGCCCGGTTTTTAAATGAAAGAATGAATGCGCGCATTGGAATCTTAAAATTGAAGGATATGTCATAAACTGTAAATTTTTTATATACATGTCCGAAATAAAAGGAAATAGAAGGGTTACAACTGTCTACAGGTCCGGGCCGCAACAGGCTCAGAAGATTTATACAATAGAAAACTACCCTATTCGGGAGCCCGGGAGGAAGACGCCTCGCCGGGAGGAATTCTTCTGGTCTCGCGACGACTCCTCTGGACAGCCATCTCCAGCATCCGCTGCTCTTCGTCCGAAGTGTGAGGAACGTCCGAGCTATCGTTAGGAGCGCCGCCTGTCCTTGTCGCCGGGTTAGGCGTTCGTTGCCTGCTTCGGGCAGAGACCCTGTTAGTAGTAGCCGGACCCCCGATTCGGACAGGGGTTTGCCTTGGAGCTCTCGGCCTGGTCAATACCTCCTCGGTCTCAGTGACTTTCTTTTTGCCTTTCTTGTCATTACGGGGCGGGCGCGAATCGCCGCGAGGTGGAGGATCGGCCCCCTGAGCAGGATCGGAAGCCCTTCCTTGACCAGGGTATTGGGCACGGAATCGGGCTGCGACCGTCCGGAGCCGCGCCAAGCGTCGCTCTGAAGCTTCCAAGTCCAAAAGCTGAGGAGCATGCTCGTATTTTTCGTAGGCCAGGTCGACTTCGTCCGGAGGAGGAATGCGCGATATGGATTCGGGAAGGATTTTCCGACTCATTATGTTCTTCCTCCAACCCTTAGCTGCCTGGTAGGCAGATGCCCAGCTGCCCGATGTCCGATCAGAACTTTCCATCCAGGCGATGAGATCGTCGACGGCCCGAGGGACGTCAGTTAGTACGGGAATGTCGACCTCCCCCTGGCGGAGGCCCAGCAGGTGGTAAGAAAGATGAACTATTACCAGCTCCTGCTGCAGGGTCCGATTCCTAGTGGCCAGTCTCTCGTTCTCGGTTTCCAGCGTGGTGACTTGCCTGCGGAGTTCGGTCGTGTTCTGCATTCGCTGGCACTTATTGTAGTACAGGATGACGTCATGCCACACCTCGTCCAGTTCTTTTTGGATCCGGACCTGGAAATTGTGGTGTTGGGCCTCCTGCTCAGTCATAACTTGGTCGAATTCCAGAACTCGGCCAATATTCTCGAAGGCCATCCGGTAGCATTTCGGCAGGGATCCGAAGTCCTCCTGGATCTGAAGAAGACAGGTGAGCAAGCAATCGGGATCAGGGAACTCAGATATCAAAGACCCGAGCCCACCCTCGGATAACAGATCCATTAGCCCCGGACAGCCAGTCCGAGTATGACCCGGGGAAGGAGGTTGAAGAGGTAGCTCCTAATCATGATGAAACCAGAGTTAAATCGTTTTTTACAAAAAAAAAACAACAAAGCAAAGGGGGAAAGAAAAAAAGATAGGAAAACAGCTAAAAAGAGACGAACAGTAAGTGGGAAGAAGAACTTTTTATTGATAGTCCGGAGAACCGGGCAGGGGAGTACAAGAAGTAAATAAAATAGGAAAGAGAAAAAGAAAAAGCCTAACGAACATTGTTGGAGTCGCCTTTCCCCCCATCGTCGCTGTCTTCATCCTCGGATCCGAACACTAGCTCGGGGGAGGGAGGCGGATTGGCAACGTTGTCACCAGCAGCACCGGGCCCAGGAGAGGGAGAATCGCCACCCTCGATGTCCTTCGGATCAAAGAGGCCCCGGTAGAGGTCATACATGGTACAGTATGGGGTAAAGTTGTCATCCTCAGGAAGGTCAGATCCGGATGGGGGAGCAGGGGGCAAAGTCCCGGGTAGCCGGACGACATCCGAGGACCAGCTCCGTACATCCTCGACGGACATGCGACTCTTCTGCAAGGCCTCCCAGAGTGCCGGAGATAAGCCTCTCACCCCTCCTTTCTGCAGCACGGTGAGCAAGTGAAGCTGCTGAGCTTCGGAGTTAGGATTAAACCATTGCTTCTTGAAAGTCTCCCGGATCTGGGGAGGAAACCAGCCTCGGATCTCCATGTATGTGTTGTGGCATTGGTGGGAGCTGGCGGCCAGATTGAGCTCGGTCAAACGGCGAGATAGGGTCCCGCTAGCCAGAACTTTGTCCACCACAGCCTCGGCAAAGTTCAGTCGATCCTGGTAGCCGGATTCCCTGGCCGCAGCCAGCTCCCCCTCCAGCTGGCTTATCTTCTCCCGAAGTTTGGCCGACTCTTCCCTCTCGGCCCGGACTTGCTCATCTTTCCTCTCCAACTGACGAGAGAGGAAGGAAGACAGGGCGGTTTGAAACTCCGAAGAGTTAGCAAATTCCGAGCTCAGCTGCTGGACCTACGAGGGACAAGGTTCTTTTGTAAAAAAATAATAACATAAGCTTAAGTATGGATATGAGCGGGGAAACTGGGAGAGAAAGTTACCTGTTGATCAGAAGAGGTAACCGGGGGTTTGCTGATAGCAGTCGGCTCCGAGGTCAGGGAGAGAGACCTGCCATCCCGCGCCTTCTTGGCGTCCTTGCTTAGGGCTTCCCCGGACTTCCGCTTGTTTAGATAAGATGGAGGAATTGGAATGATAGGGGCAGAAAGGGTGGTATACTTGGCAGCAGGAGACCTTGTGTCTCCCGAAGTCGTGGGGCGGAATACAAACCGTCCGCGGCCGGAAGACCCACCCTCGCGCTGAGATTCCGTCTGTGCTCCTAAGGGCGGCAGGGAGGGGTCAAGAGGACAAGACCCGGCAGGGGTTAGTTGGAGGTCATGGAGATTTGGAGTGGGGATGATGGCAGGAGTCACCTCGGGGGCATCCTCATGCACTGGAGAGTCGATCTCCACCACTTCGGGGATCGGACTGTTGACCTCCTTGTTAACGGATGGCGACGGTTCGGTAGTCTGGATAGGGATTTCAGTATTGATGGGAGGAGTAACCACAGGAATCTTTGGTTTCGGACCGTGCTGCCGGCCACTGGTAGATTCAGCCGTTTCAGTCCCGGCTTTCTTGGCCTTCTTCTTCTCCGGGATAGGGGCAGCGGGGTCGTGAGCAACAGCGGAAGCTGTAACAACAAAGAATAAGAAAGGATTGCAATAAAGCAGAAATAAACAAAAATGGCATAAAGTACTGAATCCGAACCTTGCAGAGGCCAGGTCATAGCCCATCGGCTAACCTGGAAGACTTCAGCCGGATATATCTCATCCGGGAAGAGGTAGATAGAATTGGTCGCTAGCCAATACTGCTCCAGATTCAGGGGCTTGGTGGACAGAAGGGTATGGTTCGCCCGGTGCTTGTCCGGCAAGAAGGCCTCCCGGGCATCCGCGACTATCTGCTTTCTCCATTTGGGACCGGCATATAGCGTCGGATTCACCTTAGTGTACCCCTTCTGCTGCCAACCCTTGCAGGAGTCTTTCTTGCCCACTATGAAGTCCTGAACTCCAGGCCGGGCTTGCACAGTACATATCTCCTCCTTGCCAGGGCATCGGATCATGAGATAGAAAGATTTCCAGAGGTTGAAGCAGGGAGTCACATCAAACCTCCGGCATTGTACCAAAAATCCCATCATCACTGCCACCACATTGGGATGAACTTGGGCCGGGGACACCTCGTACACCTCCATAAACCTGGAGTACAGCCGGGGGACGGGTAGGCTCAGACCCCACATTAAATGAATCCGGGGGATGCAAAAGATGTCCTTGATCGATTCATCCGGAGAGACAGACTCGAGTTGGGCGTCGACTGGTAAGGGTATGCCCATACCACTAAGGCACTTCTTCGTCCACTCGTCGGCTAAGAGGGAATGTGCCCGGGCAGTGTCCAGAACCCTCTGCTCGGCGTTCTTGGACCTCCTGAATCTGGGACCGGAAGGGTGCACAGATCGGGACAAGTACACCGGCTTGAGAGGAGAGGGCGGCCTCTGACCCACAGGGAGGGGAGGAGAGCTTTCACGGGAAGTACTGGCCAAAGTATAGGCGGTCGGAGATTGATCTTGGGCATCATTGCCGGAATTATTGTTTGCAGCAGTCGACGACATAGCTAACGGAGGAAAGAGGATTGGGGAAGAAAATTCGAGATCTGAAAGCGAAGGGAGAATTTGAGATTTGAAAGCGAAAGAAAGTGGGTAAAATTGATGCGAAAACGGAAGGGCTATTTATAGAGGATCGAAACAGGAAAACGAAAAAGCAATGATTAATGTTTTCGGAAAACGAGAAAGGAGCGCAGACGTTATTAAATGGCGCTAGAGAATCGTGGCCACGTGCCACTCTTGTCGGGCAGGACAGAATTTGGGAAGCCACCCCCTCTCGCCCTCGGACAGGCGAAGCCTCTTTCCTCGGCCGAGAGGACCGGCTTCCGGGGGGCTAGTGGTGATATCAGGCCCAGACCCAACTACCCCATGGCAGTTCGGGCTCGGCCCATGATGAGGTAAGCTAATATGGAAGTATCCGGGACAGCTCAACTCGGACAAGGACAGATACGCTAAACAACATAGAAAGCATGGACCACGATAGGAGCAGGTATCATTGTATAAATAGTGCTCCTCAGCACTATTCCAAGTAAGTATTCTCTCATTATTCAAGTGATTACCCCTTTTTCTCTCCCGGATCCATCTTTCATCATCACACCGGAGGGTCTACCCTCGGGTACCTCCCGGGGCTCTGTCTTGCAGGGCCAGGTTGTCGGATCGGGGATTAGGGGACTACTCGGACCAGCCAGGCAGGCAGCATCAGTGTAAACCTTGCAAGTGCATCTACCAGGACAACAGTTTATAACTTTTAGAAAAGATTGTGACCTTGAAACAGTTGTACCAAATGAATTTTTCAAGAGAACGAGACTAACAGAATTCTTCCTGATGAATAAATTTAATGCTGATGCCAAAACCTTAGATTTACTATACAAGGAGTTTCTGGAGCACTTTGTATGAATACCCTCAGACAGGTGTTGGACAAAGAGAAGAAATAAACAAGTCATTGGACGATTAGTAGCTGTTAGCCCAAGGGAAGGGGAACGATACTATTTAAGACTTTTACTTAATCACGTGAGAGGTCCAGAAAATCTCTTGAACTCCCAACTTTCCTGACTTTCCGTGAAAGTCTTTATACGTTTTAACTTATATAGTGTACCTTTTAATTTGAACTGTATATTTTATCACTTAAATTTTTATAATTTTTTAATAAAATTTCTTAAATTTATGCATTAAAACATGAAAGTCAGGAAAGTCTTTATACGTTTTAACTTGTGTAGTGTACCTTTCAATTTGAATTGTATATTTTATCACTTAAATTTTTATAATTTTTAAATAAAAATTTCTTAAATTTACGCATTAAAACATTTTTTACTATATATTTATTTTAACATGATCAATGTTTTAACACAAAATTGTATCACTTGAGTTTAAACATATAGTGGTAGTTCCATAACATTTAGGAAAGTTGGACTTTCTAGAGACTTTGCTAAACACTTTATATTTAAACGATTTATTCAACATTAGTGTCTCATAAAATAATATCATACAGGGGCAAAAAAAAACACTTACAAACCAAATCGAGATTGTAAGTGATGATCAAACTAATGGCGGTGAAGATGAGGATGAAGGGAGCGACGACCATGAGTCTAGGAGTCAAGTCATGAGAGTGAAGATGAGGACAGTTACGATGAGGATAATCAATCGTACTGATATTCGGTCGAGACTGGAGATTACTTTACCATTAAATAAAGATTTTCATTGGATATGGTTGCAATATCCATTCTATTTCAAACAATACATTGATTTGTTTTTTTTGTTTTTTTTGGTTCAATTAAATCAGTTCAATTAAGTTCTCCGCATTATTAATCAAATCATTCAGTCTACAACCCTTACATTGACAGTGGTGTATCCAAATTTATTTAAAATAATATTAGATTACTACGGTATGGTTGTATCACCAAAAATTCAACCCCATTTAATCAAGGTTATTGCCTTCTCCGGTATATTTAGCCAAAATTCACCGCGCGATGCACGGTGCCACCACGCTAGTATTAATAAATAGTTATTCTCCCAGAATTTTCTATCCTATGTTGGTAGGTTTTAGTGTACCCCTAAAATTCTATCTTTCCCTTTCATATTTGTTCTTGGGTTGAATTTGATTTCGATCTATTTCTCCCCGAAAGAAAATGTGCGTTGATGATTTAGAAATTCAGTATAACACTATTTCATAATATTAATTTGTAATCAAATGTTTTTCAAATTTTCTGCGCATCACACGAATTAACCTTGCTAGTTTTTTATAAACATGTTTACTTTGATTTCTTTATCATATTATTGTAAACTAAAATGATAACAATGATTTTTTGTATTTTGTTTTTGTCAACCATAAAAATGATATTTTGTGTTTTAGTATTTGACAAGCTTAGATCTGCAATGACAATTCTGACACAGAAGCAGTGCTGCCAGTTCAGGTGATAATGATTGGGTGAGATTGGTTTTATGGAAAAATGCCTTTCGCTCTCCAAATTAACCCCACATTACACATATTTTTTTCTTTGAGGAAATACTTTTATAAGTGATTTCTTCGAATTTGGACTCAACGCATGATCACACAACAGTCAAACATTGAAATCAATCAACGTGGTCTGTTCCTCATATATATGATTAGCTGGTTTTATTGTTTAGTGAGCATATGATACAATCAAGAGCCAGTTTTTTCCTATTCTCACCCCCACTAATTATGATTCACAAGCAAGAAGAATGATTTTGAAGCAAGAACAATCAATTGTCAATGCTGGCAAATGCCTTAAAATCTTTAGCAAAGTGTTGCCGGAAAAAAAGCAGGGAAGAACAGTTAGAAAAACTACAAAATGCAGGATTTTTGGTAAGCAGGATGATAAGTTAAAGAGTTCATCTTTTGTAGATGTTTCATATGCTGTTTCCCGCATTAGGTATAAGATTGTATTGTACTTCACAAGTATTTTCAAAAGGCCAAAATGTTACTGTTGCTAAGAATCAAAAGGCCAAAATCTCACAGTACAGAAAACTGCAAGAGTGTTCCTTTTTGAGGATGATCATACACTAGAAATCAGTCAGAGCTAAAAAGAACGCAGAAGATTCATAAAAGCCTTGTCTTTCACAACAAAAGAATCACATCCAGATTTTTTCCCCCTTTCAAAATCACTTCCCTCTTTCTGAGTATTTAAACTAGGCTGCAAAAAACCAATGGAATCCCAACTCTAACAACAAATAGCTAATGAATATGTCCCTAGGCTAATTAAATCATACAGATACAGTACAACAACAGCAACAACACAATGGCCTTCATACTTACTTGATCATCAGCATCATCATTTACAACACTTTGACAACAGAACCAAGAAAATAATCAAGAACACAATTGCTGACAGCCCGATCGCAACGCCAAGAACAACCTTGCTCGGTCCATGGTGATGCTCCTGTTTGCGGTCACTATAATCATCCCCACTGTAATCATCGTCATCGCTGGGTGATGTGTCCTTTGAAGGTGGTGGAGTAATAGGCAGGCCATGGCGATCGCAGGGAGAAATCCCAAGCTTCAGTTTTACAGAAGCGCTCGTATGATTGTAGCACAGATTATCATTTCCACCAATTTTCAGCACCTCCATCCTCTCGAAGAAGGAAGCATTGAACGGCAGAATCCCCTGGAAATCGTTCTTCTCCAAGTTGAGATACTTGAGCTTCTTCATTTCTGCAATGAACTTGGGGATTGTCCCGTTGAGCTGGTTGGACCCCAGATCGAGATGCACCAGGTCCGGCATTGCTGCTAATGAATCAGGAATGGGGCCTGTCAGCGAATTCGAAGCGAGTGACAGATTCTTGAGCGATTGCAGGTCCCCAAGTGTAGCCGGGACCGAGCCGTCGAGTAAATTATGCGACAAATCCAGAGCCCAGAGGCCTTCCATCACAGTAATCGACGGAGGTATCTTCCCCTTGAGCCGGTTCCCAGACAAATCGACATAGGTGAGATTCGGGTGCCAGTGCTTGGGCAAAACCCCGGAGAGATTCGCCTGAGAGATTGTGACAGATTTGAGCTTCCTCAAGCTCTCGAGGATGATAGCAGGGCCGCTGGCACTGACAGTTACTCGGGAAACGTATAAATCGGTG
Organism: Sherardia arvensis; assembly: GCA_948330725.1. Taxonomy (NCBI): domain Eukaryota; kingdom Viridiplantae; phylum Streptophyta; class Magnoliopsida; order Gentianales; family Rubiaceae; genus Sherardia; species Sherardia arvensis. The sequence continues at coordinate 35,524,038 of OX415236.1, read as the reverse complement.
ACATTGACGAGGCGGCTGAGCCAGACGCCGGTGATTCGGTTGAGGGAGTTGACGGAGGTGAAGTTGCGGATGTTTCCGGCGAGCTCGGAGGGGAAGCGGATGTTGTCGACGGGGCAGTCGAGGAAGCGGAGTTGGGAGAGGGTGTGGAGCGCCTTGAGGGCGGGGGTGTTGAGGGCGACTTCGTCGGAGCAGTTGGCGAGGGTGAGGGAGACGAGGTGGCGGAAGGGGGCGCCGTTGTCGCACACCACGGTGGCATTCCGCAGCGGCGAGCAGGGATCTCGCAGAGCCGGGATGTTCAGGGACTGCATAGCTCGGACCTGGTTCGGATCCAGAGGCGCGGTGCTGGAGATGATGGGCGCCGCACGCGGTGAAGGCGTGGGTGATGATGCGGCGGCGGCGGTAGTGGGGGGCTCTGCAACGGGAGCTTTCACGGCGGCTTTGGAGGCGGCAGAGGCGGCGGTGGTGAGGAGGAGGAAGAGGAGGAGGAGGAGTACTGGGGGAGGAGGTGATGCCATTTCGATAACGGCGGTGTCTGTGTGTTTTTTAGTGTGTGCGGTGAGTGAGGGAGTGATGAAGGAGGAGATTGGGAAGTGTGTATGGACAAAAGTGACAGTTGGAAATTATAATGGAATTATTTTAATTTGGGTTAAAAGCTGATGTACCCCAAATTTATAAGAAATTGCCAATGTACCCTCGAGTTTTTCAAAAGTGTTGATGTACCTCTATTATTATATTGAATAAAAAAGTGTACCTCTAAAACCCATTTTCAACACCATTTTGAATTAAAAGACAAATTTATCCTCACTTGTTGGATTTTTTTCCCTTGACCCAGATGCTCATGGGCACAAAAAAAAATTCAAGAAATCAATATCACTGAATTACAAAATAAATGCACAATATTATTGAAAGCAGCAATTCTAGATGCAGTCCATATTTTGCTTATTTTATAGTCAAAAAAATACGTCTTTGATATATATGATATGATCAATAATTAAGTATATCAGACATATGCATCATATATATATATATAAAAATTACTTCTATTGCATACACTTGCAAATCAGTTATATATCATAATTATTGTATATATGATTATATAACAAAATTACGGACTGCAAATAAGTAAAAACGGACTAAATCTAGCAGGCCAGTATTGAAAAAAGTTAACATTTTTATCCAAAAACTCAACAAACTGAAAACATTAGTGAAGTTACCATAATCTCGCCACCTTGAGCTAGTCACGCTAATTATTACTGGGTGTGGCGGTTTCGGTCCCCCGGCTCACACTAATTTCTGGGTACGGTGGTTTTGGTCCCCTCGATTTCAAACGCTTTCATCCGATAAAGTAAGGTAACTGGTGGTATGGATTTGGATTGCCTTTCTTAACTGGGTGTGAATGTAAAAAGGGAAGCGAGAATTAGATGAATAATTAGGTAGGGGAGGATTATTCATTGATTTGGTTGGGGCATTTTCGTCATAAATTTTTCTTTTTTACCATTAAATAATAGTAAGGGTATTCTTGTCATTTTACACTTGGCAAAAGAAAATTCTACCCAAATTATACAATTGAGGGTACAGTAGCACTTTTGAAAAACTTAGATGTACATTAGCACTTTTATAAATAATTGGAGATACAACAGCACTTTTTTCTTTTAATTTCCTACTACCGCCCTCTGCCCCCTGCTTTCAATCTAGTTACGTATTCCTTTGGTTTTTTGCTAAAACTGGCCGTGCCACCGCTTTAATTCATCATTTTCTATTTTTATTTTCTTTTATGTTAATTAATATATGATGATGACGTGGCTATGATTGTTTTGTAACTGAAGTGTATTCAATTAAATATTAGATTATGAGAATAACATTCATTCGGATGATCCTGATATACGCCTTATCAGGCATCAATAAAATAATGACAAGTGTACAATTATAATATTTTAATTGGTTAAGATATTTTTAGTAAAGTTCTAAAACTCTAATTTAGAATGTCTAAACCCGTCTGATTAATGATTAAACACATGGCCCAATCATAAATTAGTTAAAGATGATGTGTCGTTATTTAATTGGTGTCTGATATTGCCAATATCAGGATGATCCTGATATATATTAAACTGTTAGATTTATTCAATTCAATGTATATGTATATGGAATATTTTTTAATTCTTTCAAAACCGTCAACTATTCAGATAAATTAAGTTTATCAGTGTAAAGTGCCAGAATTTGTGGCTTTTGGACTAATTCAATCGGAACTTTAACTTAGAAACTATCCATTTCACCTAGACTGAAATGAACCAAAAATTGTTGAAATGAGTATAAAAAAAATGACAAAAGTACTGAGAATAAGATTAAGTGAACATGAACTTATAGTGTCATCATTTTAAAAGAACAAAATGCAAAAGTTAAATAAGTTTATGTTGCAGTGATATTGTGATAGTATGTAAATATTATATAGTGAATGTATATTTTGTCACCTTATTTGAACTGAATTAATGTAAACATATTAAAATTGTAAATGAAGTTAAACTTTATCAAAGTACATTTTATCAAAACTGAACAAGAGTAGAAAATAAATCTACAAACCATGTATTTGCGTTGAATTTGATTAGTTTCCAAGAGGATAAATGTACAAAGTAGCATTTAATAATACAATTTGAGCTAATAAGAAAAAAGTGTATAAATTGTTCAGAAAGGAGAAGCATACCCTAAAACTAACATGTGATGTTCCATTACAGCCAAATTCTAACGCGTGATCCATGCATACATCCTTGGTTAGAAATGATTGATTCAATCTTTCTCAACACTCAATGAATGATTCAAACATCCTTTCCCTATAACTTTTAGCTATTCTTCTTAGCTTACAATTAAAGAATCCAAAATTCAAGCAACAACAACAAAAAATGCATATCAAGAAAGCTCAGCAGTCTATTGAACTGCATCCTTGAGAAAGTGTGGATGGATCAACTTTGCTGACAAATGGATTGATCTTCACCCACACAAGAGAGAAGACAGAAGCCAGCAGCACTGACCACAAGATCACGATAGTTGGTGTCCTGTTCTGGCGCCCCATCAGACCTTTCAAGAAAGGATAGAGGTGAAGAATCACCCAAAATGCAAAGAACACTTTCCCAAACAATGGCCCCCAAGACTCGTAACCGCTGTTGAGAGCGTCTGAGAAACCGGCCACCACGCCAACCAGGTTAACGATGAGAATGGTGGTTGGAGGGATCAAAACCGTGGTCCATTTGATGATGTAGAGTTCGCCAAACTCTGCATCATCTGCTGACTTTGATGTCACTGTGAAGTTCGTGTCGAGTCCTGCCACCATTTTCAATATCCCTTGGAAGACAGCGAACAGATGCGCTGATACTCCTCCGATAACCCAAAACTGCTCGTTTCTCCACAGCGCCTCAATGCTCACACCACTCCATCTCAGCTCCAGCACACTCGTGGCAATGATGGAGATGAAGAGCCCCAGAAATAGTGCACTTGCAAGATTTGATAGCTATACATGTATAAATGCAAAAGTAAAGACCAAGTTTAATTCAGATAGGTTTAGTTCAGTTCAACCAAAATAAGGTCACAAGAACGAGTCATAGTGTGATGTGATCATACCGTCGGTATGATGAATTTTCCAGTAAGAAGGCACACAGCAGGTAGAATACAATACGCCACAAGAGGAAGCGAAGTAAAAGGATAGACAATAGTGTTGATATAGGCGAGCCTCTGAAGCAGTTTGAGACGGCCTGCTCCAAATCCATACCACAAAGGACAATGTCTGCTCAAGAAGATCTCGACTGATCCCAATGCCCATCGAAGAACCTGATGAAGACGATCAGACAAGTTGATCGGCGCTGATCCTTTGAATGCAGCCCTCGATGGCATGCAGTAAATCGATCTCCACCCACGGCATTGCATCTTGAAGCCAGTTAAGATATCCTCAGTCACCGAACCGTATATCCATCCAATCTAATAAGAGATCAGATGAAAGTCAGAAGCCTTGAAAATTCGAAACCAAATGCAAACAAGAAGAAGATATGGTACCTCTTTTCCCCAAGCAGTCTTTTCTTCATAGCTGCAGCTTATGACCTGGATTGCTTCTGTGATCAATGTGGATGGATTTGCAGACTCAGCTATACCTCCATTTTCCATTAAAGTGGACTCGATGAATACAGAAGACATGCCGAATGTCTTCTCAAAGCTCATCTGTGAGATGAGCAATGATCTGTCCTGCTCATCATAACCTGATCATTTCCAGTAAAAGGTTTAACTCAACTCATTTTCTATTTTTAGTAATGTAAGATGTAGGCAGGCTTACTCTCGAGTTCCCGAAGGTTGAAGATGGCAGCATCGAGATCTTCTCGTTTGGCATCACGATAGACCTCAGCTGGATCTTTCTCTTTAACAGGCTTCTTACGCGCGCAGCAGCAGCAACATGAGCTTGAATGGGATGATGAGGAAAGCTTGGCTGAATTTGGAAGAGATGGCGGTCCGTATCCATAAAGTGCTTGTCTGTTGAAGACACAGCCTGTTCCCACATACATAGGACCTTGAATACCATCCAATCCTTTCATGTTAACCTGGATTTTTGCACAAAATAGTTAGTCACATATCCCTTCATCATGCTACTAACATGTGAATGAGTTCTTACATCGAAGAAGACAGTATTGCGATTAGCATATCTGTCACTTTTATCGATCCCATCAAACCTCTGAGGGAACTGAACATAGCACACATCCCTTCCAACCTGGGGGTCCATCAGAAAGCACATCGCCTCACGAACAGCCTGGCTGTTGTTCAAGTAGTGATCACAATCGAGATTCAGAATGTATGGTGCATTTGTAAGAACTGCAGACACTCGTACCTATGAAACAAAGAAATATGTTTTGTGTTGTCAAATAATATAAACTGAAGTCCATCATGACCTAAATATGTCTGAAATCATGCATATAACATACCAGAGCATTCTCAGCACCAGCTTTTTTATGATGCTGGTAACCAGGTCTCTTCTCTCGTGAAACATAAACCAGCCTTGGAAGTTCGTTTCCATCCATGTCAAGGGCACCTGTATGGCCTAAGAAGACCTGAATACACAAACATATTGAATAAAAGGTAAAGATAAAAATTTCATGTTTTTGCTTAAAAGTGCTTGAAAAAGTAGACCATGGGGCTACTTATCGAGTAATCTGACCTGAATCATGCCGGGATGGTCGCGTGTGTTGTTTCCCGGCCAAGGTGTTCCATCAGCCATTGTCCAGCCATCATCAGGAGTTTTTTGAGCTTTTGCAACCAATGCATTTACCCTAACTTTATACTCTTCATATTCTCTCTGTGATAATAGTCCAAAGAAGAGAGTTTAGTGTTTTAGAGTGAAGAAGCAACAATCTGAGCTAAAAATGCTTACTTTCATTGCCCGGCGTTCCTTGACAAAAGAAGGATGCACTTTGTCCTTCAAGTAATCAAACTTCTGAGAGAAATAAAACTCTGGCGCTCGTGGCTCAATCGAGTACTTCTTGCAGAATGGGACCCATCTTCTGGCAAACTCTGAGGTCTCAACAAGAGACTCGAATGAAAGCATAGCAGCACCATCATCAGAGACATAGCAGGAGACCTTATCGACCGGGTAGTCCACAGCAAGAATCGAAAGGACCGTATTTGCAGTGATCAAAGGAGGCTCTTTTAAAGGATCAACTGTACTCACAAAGAAGTCCACTGCAGCAAGCTGAGATGGTTCCCCTTCTCTTTCATACCTGTTAAAGAGTGCAATGAACTCATGATTTATGCGACTGCCTACTAATAAGTGGATGAAGAAATTATGTTCCTTGCTTACCTTGCTGATAGTCTGTCAAGGAATGTAGTCCTGTTTACAGGGAACCATTTGGGGAACTGATCAAGAACCCATGAGAAGGCAAACCATATCTCACAGATAACAGAAGTGAGCCAAAGGCCGTACGCGCTATCAACAGGATGAGTGACTCTATAATGGATGAAGAGGCCGAGAATGATAAGCCGCATTATGATCACAATTCTGTATGACGTCAGCTGAGTTTTCGGTATTGGAGCAACTACGGAAAGTGGCTGCGAAGCATCTGCCAATCTGCAAAACCATTAAATTTCAGCAACATAAACAATCTAGTACTTCAAAGTATAAGATGTTTTGAAATACTTACTGTCCATTTTCTTCCATTTGCTGATCTGCTGGGATTTCTTTCATAGGTTCACTTTTGTGTTTTTTCTTCTTGTTCTTCTTATCTTTCCAGCTTTCAACCCGATTCTTCCATATCGGGTTCCCAGATTCATCAATGTATTCTTTGACCAAGCAAGAATGCACACAAGTAAGTGTCTGATAAGCTAGAAAAACCAATCCATGTAAGCAAAATAAGTGCTTACCACTGTCCACTGTGGATACACTGCTAATATTCCTAGCATGAAGGCCAGCTTCCTGCACATTTCCAAGATCAGTCAAAAAAAGTGCTCAAAACTAATCAGAATACAACAAAATTCACTTGTTCGAACCTGAGAAGCCATAGTAGTAGTATGCTGCCTTGATTCATCTGCATGCCCATTAGCCAAAACTGCGCTGTCTGCACCATCTTAGATCCAAGCATTCAGAGTAAAGTTAGAACCTTTCTAACTATGAGAATATGCGTATAAACGACATGTTGTTTACCATCATAGGGAGTGCCACAGCGCATGCACGAAGGCCTGCCTTCCTTGATCTCATAATCGACGCAGGATCTGCAGATGGGATAGCTGCATTCATGGCAAGAAATGAAGAGTTCGCCGTTGGAGTTGTGGCCGAGTGGCTCGCCACAGGTGTTGCACAAAGGCTCCCCGGGTTGCATCATCATCAACACAGGATCTCGGAATTGGTTTGCTGCTTCAGTCTTTCTTCTTTTATATGAATGCAGCCTTTCTTTGGTGTAATTTAGTGAAGGTGAAGGAAGGTGGAGAGTATGTGTCAGTTTGAAAATTTGCGGGAGTTTGAAGGAAGGCTCTTGTTGTTGCCCTCTCTTACATCCCAACAAACATAAGCCTTCAAAAATACGGTCTCAGCGACCCACGTACCCTCCTCACAAACTTACTTTGGTATTCTATTCTTATGGAATATTAATAAACAAATTGTGTTCTGACAATTGGAAATGAGATGGTCAATTTATTGGTTTTTGTTACCTACTATTATCAGGCAACCTAATTCTATTGATCCAACCATTTTTACAATTTAAAAATCAAACTTATCATAAAAAAAGTACCAATTTTAGGAGTATTTGAATACCCACCGGATGAATATGAAATAACCAAATATTTGTGGCATGCTATATTTGTTGCTCTTTATTATATATTAATACATGAATTTGATAAATAAATTGTTCATTCACAACTGTCAAGAGTAAAATCTAAGACAAGAAGCTCTTTGAACGTCTCTTTCCATTACCAATTGAGAATGAATGGCTCAAACTGAAAATATCTGAATTATACTACACATAAACATAACAGTATTAACATAACGTACATCAGTAAACAGTTAGCTGTAAGACGCCCGATGATAAACCTTGAACAAGAAACTAAATTACAACAATTTAAGCATGAATAGATCTTCTAGACCAGCAGGCTCAAATCTACTATCAAATCAAGTTCGGGATGAAGGACAAAAAGGGATCATAACATGGAATCCCGCTATTTATAACACCCAAAACTAGAGCACCACCTCGGACGCTGCACAAAACTTCAACTACAAAGGCTAGTCATAACTTACCCTATGATTAAAAATAAGTGTGCCTTACAGTTCAAATCAAATGTCTAGGTGAAGAAGATAAAGTTTCATACATGACATAATTAACCCTTTATCCTTATGCCCACTGAGAGAAGAGGTAGTTGGTTAGAGCATGCATGACCAGGAAAAAGACTCTTACTTCCAGGATATGTAAAGGGATCTGCAGTTCAGACAACGCTATGAACTTTGACGATTCTCGACGTATCACAAACAACTAGGTTCTCCGAATCCATTGGAGTGGTACAGAGCCAGTTAACCTGTCAAAAATATGCCATTAGAAGCTTTAGGTGAAGGAACGGTGATATTAGGGGGGAAAACACATTAAAGGGATTGAAGACTAACTTTTTTGCTCATGTTGAAGGTCCTAGATACAACATATGTGTCGCCGCTGATTGCTCCAGCATCAAAAGAACTACGCCAATCCCATACCTTTACTGATTTATCATTTCCACCCGATATTATAAATTTACCCTTTTCCCCAAACATTGAAAATGCCCTAATTAAGAAAAAAAAAACAGTCTATCAGTAGTGTAGCAACTCATAAGTCTACTTGTGTTAAAGGAACGGTATATATAACTCACACACAGGATACAGCTGCAGTGTGCCCTCCCATAGAGTGATCCAAACGTAGCATTGCGTTTGTTAGAGGATCAGTTGGAGAAACACTGCTTTCTGCAACTGGCCTCGTAGCTTTTTTTGTTTTAGACAGAGTCTTAGATTTAGGAGGAGCAACTTCTGGATCAAGATTGAGGACATCTACAACACCATCACCTCTAGCCACAACACAGATCTTGCCCAATTTTTCAACCATGTCATTTTCAGGAACAACTAGGGAGTGGACAAAAGCAGGATTTAAGCACTGCCCCATATTACTACTTGTAGTCGATTCAGGGCTTCCTGCAACAGTCACGAGACAGTTTTAGTTCTCATAAGAAGCAGAATTATAACATATTGTGTATTTGTAAGAGCCAATGCACCTGAAAGAAACAGCAAGAACAGACAAATAATTATAAAAATGTCTTATGTTAACCATCAACGAAGAAGGTAGAAAACTTAAAGGGAGATTTGTTAAGTGTAATATCGTCACAGCACAAACATTCTAAAGTATAATAATAAAGCAAAACAAACTAATACACTAAGAGCATGAAAAGATGAATTACCAAAGTCTGCAACTGTATGGGGCCAGCCCTTTGAGAAGTCCCACATTAAAACTTTTGAATCAAGACCACCAGTAATGACTACAACAGCAAAAGCACAAACATCATAACAGAGCAAATGAGACCAAATCTATAAATTATACAGTGAACCAGATAATTTTACAGTTTGAGACTGGTAGATTCAGTCCACAGCCAAAACATCTACATCAAAATAGCTGGACCCAAACATGAAATTCACAACATCAAGTAGACAATACCTTTAGGAACTGATACAGTAACAAAGTTCTATACATTTTTATACAGTATGGGAGAAACATAAATTCAGATGACTACTACCAGATTTTTCATCTCAAAGGAAGTCAAACATTGCTCATTATCAAGTACAGGAATGGTGGACGAAGAATCCCCCATGAATATAACAAAAACACCATAAGATCCAGTCTTTACTGCCAAACAAATCATAGTATGAATAGTCTGTTCTGTCAATCAACATAAGAGAGAATGGAGATAAATGGTACTTCCTGTCTAGTTTTGAAACACTACATAATAATAATTAATGCGTATGTAATGATTTTAACATTACATAGATCTTTAATTTCAAGCAGCAGATGTTATAATTTTTTTAGATCCAAATCAATCTCATAACTTTGTGGCAATAGAGCTAATAATAAAAATCAAGTCAGCATCCCAAATAGGTATCATTTACACGTATATATTTTCGACAACATCTGATCCGTCTGCAGGATTTGGAAAAGAAAGAGGATTTTTTACTTCAACGTGGGAGGGAGAAAAGAGCTTATAAAACAAACAAACAAAAAAACTATTTATTGGAAGATAAATACCACCAGCCCATCTATTGACTTGAGCAATTTAAAAGAACATAATCCAAAATTACCTCCCCAAGGTCTCCAAGGTAGGAACTGAACACTGCTACATATCTGCAGATACCAGTGAAGGAAATAGACATTGTACATGATGTAAAACAAGATTGAAGATTACACCTGAGAAAAAAGGTACGGAAGGCCACAAAGATTATGTTGGTTAAGTTTTAATGTTCTACATTACCAAATTACCATTCTTGTCTATCAAAACCGACATTTTCAAGTTTTTTAGATGCATCATAACCTTTTAGAAAGTTTCTTTTGTAATTTTCAATTTCACTATTCAGTTTCTTTTGTAATATTCTAAATCATCCCCTTCCACAATTCAAACGAGTTAAGAAATCTCAATTTCCTATGCTAGAAATAAGAACAGGAAGACAAAAAGCTTAGATCAGGCCCATCAGCACCTTCCAATATCATTTAACTTTAAGGCTACTTAAAAATAGGTATATATTTCAAAAAAAAAACAATAGGTTTAAAAAAGAGGAAGGACGCGTCATAATAATGAAGAAACAAAAGCAGAAGATAAATTGCAAACAAAATAAGAAACATATACTAATAAGGATACAGAGGAATGGCCAGCTCTTAAAGTTTTATAAAGGCAATGATTCCGTATGTCAACTATCTGAAACAGAGAAAAAGCAATTAGGATACAAGTGTTGAGCAAACAGTAATTGACGAAGAACTTAAATTTTGTTGTATGAAGGAAGACTTTGTAGAAGATACTAGTAAGATAAAAATTACTCAAAATAATTCCTATTAGCAAATACCTTAACATCACCACAATCATCTGCCGAAGCAAGAAAAGATGACTTCTGGTTGCAGGTGATCTGAAAGTCAAGGATGGAGCAGAATGTAATTAATGTTTGGGTTGCAAAATGACTATTATAAGCATTGCATGAAGGACCCCAGACATTAAATGGATCCTAAAAGGAAGTGAAAGTTCAAAGGATGTAAAATTAGTTGAATAAAGAAAATTTATGGGACCACTGAGGTCCTAACATTCAGATGGGAAAAGGAACTTCACTGGACAAGAGCTACAATCATCCAAGTAAATGTGGAGTGAAAATTTATCAACTGAGTGCAATTAACAAGAAGTTTTCAAGTGAACAGAAGGCAACCTTTATACCATGAAGTGGTAGACGGGTTATAGGGCATGCTTAAATAATAAAAATGTAAAACCCTAGTAGACAATAACACAAATGTTTAAAATAAAAATGGGCACAATCTTGAGGGAGAATACACTTAAAAAGGAGTAGCAATCAGAATTGAAATGAAAAGGTTGGTTTACAGTGTTCAGACAAAAATAATGAGACAGTGAAACTAAAGCAAAGGTACTATAATGCAACCCGACAGCAATTTATTTCTAGAACTACACAAAATTTTAATATCATAATGTAAGAAAACATTTCAGATAGAGCTAAATCCTCCCCTTCTTATTTATGTTCCACACAATCAAAAATTTAAGTCTGGCAGATGTAGCTATATATCATATATAGCACAAACATTTTAAACTGTCATTGAGAGCAGAAAGCGGAACAGAAAAAGATTTTACACCTGGTTTATTTCATCTTTATTGTAAGAATAGCTCTCTAATGGCTTCCACGATGCAGCCTGAAGATAACATAAGGTTAACAAGGTCAGCCTCATAACATTTAATTTCATGATCAGAGAAAAATGCCAATTCAGAATCTGCAAGAAACAAGAGGTCAATACACTCGGGGAATGAAAAAAAAAAACATAGGCTCTATGTTAATCAAACTGGCTGGCATACCAATAATTATAAAACTCATACGCTAGGAATGTATACTTACCACATGCATGTCATAAGACTTGACTTCATTTCCAGTAGAAGCGTATAAAATGTCTTCGTTTCCTACATTATTCAACGAATTGTAACACATCATTTCTATCTAGCTATTCCTACTGTTCCCTAATACTAAAGACACTGCATTTATAGTTCAGACCAAGAGAGTGTGTAACTAACCAGAGAATGGAAAAACTAACCAGACTTGAAAGACAGAGAAGAGACAGGGTTGCCATTCCCAGCGTCCATCACGAACAACACATCTTTGCACCGCAAATCGAAGAGGCAAACGCAACCATCCTAGCACAAACAATTTAGCATATTCTATACCCAAATAATAAAGGAGAAATAGTTAGAAGAGTTTCAGGTACCTCGCCGGCAGTGGCAACGACGCCGGGACGGTGACGGGAGGCAATACAGCACGTGGCGGTGTCTTTGTGGCCTCTCAGTCGTCTGGGTTCTGCCATCCTTTCGGTGCACCGTTTACTGTCTTTTTCTTTCCCGTGAGTCACTGTTGTTGTCCAATTCAAGTCTTTTCACATCCACAGCCCACAGGCCCGCAACAATGTTGCGGGACGAGGTTTAGGCCGTGTTATCTGGACCTTTTTAAAAAAATTAATATTCAGATTACCTAGTTACAAATTCCTGAATGAGACCGTCTGACTCTAACCTTATGGTAGAGTTAATGAGTTCTCGTATGTTTATGGTGATAAATTTGTTAATTCTAATTTTTGTTGTTCTTATTTCTAATTTGAGTATTTTTAAATTGTGTAGAATATATGTTTCTTCATAATACACCCAAAATTCTTTTAAATTACAATATTGGAATGTATTAAATTCAGTTTTTTAAAACTTGATTCAATTGTTTTTCAATTTTTTTCCATGAAATAATATTATAAAGAACTGTAAGGCAATGTACGTATTAATACTAAAATGAGTATAACCTTACTACAAAATAAAAGTTGAGGTGTGATTAGAAAATGAAATTAAGCAAATATCAACTCTCTTTTCTGCCGAATTTTCATTATTCTCCAGCATAATCATCCAACCTAAACTAAGCACATATTGAACCTATTCTCAACATCAAATATAATAAATCTTGGACCTCCGTAATGTATATCAACTCATGCATAGGGTTTAGTTGCTCTATAGGGAGACTGTAGATCCCATCAACTTTTTGCTTGTTCCTGAAACACAATAGTCCAAATATATATACACACATAATAGATGAATTAAAAATTTATGACAAGTGAGAAAGAGTAGAGGAAGTTAATCATCATCAATGGCCTTTAAGGCTCATGGCCAGTTCATTAAATACTATTCAAAACACCCTATGACATTCTCAAAGTTAAGCAACGGCACGTCTTGAGATCGGCGTAGATCTAGTATAGAGAGTTTGACGAATTCAATCATAGAAAGTCAGTTGATCGAGGTAACAATAAACTAATTCGTAATCTCACACTTATGGATTCATAATCCTCTTTACAAAGCGTGGAGATAAAAAAAATTTAGGGCATTGAAGAGAAAACCCCGATGCCTAAGCCCTAATTCTCTAAAAATTCACCGCTATAGGAATCCTCAAATTATTTCTTCATCGGCTCGTTCATCATCACAGCCTGGCTTTTTACAAATCTCATTTTTCAAACCATCATTACATTCCCATCCAGATCATGGAACTTTGCCATACTCAAGCCATGAATTTCCACCGAAATTCAGTTTCAACATCGTTACTCCAAACAACAAGCATTGCATAATGCAAAACTCACACACTGGTGCAAATTTTTCACCAAAGGAAACAAAACCAGGGCAGTCCCTACTCGTGTAACCTTCCCAAAATCGTCATATAAACTCATGTAATGTATGATTCCAAGGTCAAAACACATGATAAAATCAATCATATTCAACACTCTCAAGTTGTGACCTCTCACTGTATACGTCCAACCAAGAAGGTCCACCATCAGCTCCCACGTAAGCAACAAAAATAGAATATGTTGTCAGATTGCTGAGCTTCTCAAAAATATGAACCATCACACCATCCATTTCCAAGTTCAGTGCAGTCCCCACTGCTGGAATTAACCTTTTCCTCAAGGATACTTTATGAAAATAAGAAAGTGCAACACTCCAAAAGAAAGTTTGATGCTATTCATCAAATTGTAAATTTATAATACCTCTCGTGAAACTCCACAATCTCAGCAAGAAACGAGCATCTCCTTTCAACATAAACGCAGCCTCAAACTCAGACTCTAAGCTCCTCTCAATATTGTTGAGTTCGTTTGACAGCTCTTGAATATGTTCAAAACCTCAGTTACATTTCTCAGAAATGCCAGGATCAAAGTATCGAGACTACTCATAGAATTCATTACTATCCATACTATTTTCCTTACTCCTCCCTAAAGGCTTGCAAGTTTCTAAACTTCTGTACAGTTTCATTCCACTCCTAGTCACTAGATTCCTGATATCTATTTTAACAACTTGTTTATCACTTATCACCATAATATTATATGTTCTATCGAATTGATACCATGACCGAAATTCCCCCCGGACCCCCTCCAATATACCATGTTCAAAATTCTTAAAACACACAGGTCACAGAAGACTTGAGACCTTCAACACTGTTTTCCTTATAACTCACAGGATCACTATTCTTTTATATGTTCATTTCTTGAGGAAAACAAGAAACTACCCAAAGAATCAACACCCATTATCTTCTCGGATTGACATCAATTGCATCAAGAATACTATATCTATGTGAACCTTTACCCAACTCTTTACTAATACCATACATTCCATTCAGAAAATGCATCACTACCATGACTAACTAATAGGTCGTTTTTCTACCATATAAACATGCAAATAATTAGGTTTAAATTCAGGTATAGAGTAAGCAGGGTCGATCCCACGAGGAACAGTGCAGTCAGATTCTTATATCTAAAGATGAAGCTTTTGGTTAGTAACCACCTTTAAGTTTGACAGAGTTTGTATTAACTATCTAAGAACTAAATTACACTAACTAAAAACGCAAATAACAATAAAAATAAACAATGCAAAGAATACGAAGACACTCACACGAAGCAATCCGGTTACAGGTAAATCCACATTAACAATTCAGTCCACTTTCTAGCACCGATCTTTCACAGTATGCATAGCTGATTAGTGATCGACATGTCGAAGCACAACTTAGCCGCTCGTAGAAAAAGACCAGTAATAGAAATTGCCCTCTTTTCTTCGCTCATGCTTCTTCCCGGAATAATGGAATTGCAACGATCCACTATCTGTTGGAGCACACTACCTCATTAAAAAACCTTTCGGAAAAAGAGTATAGTGTCTAGCTCCCCACCATGGCTCTAAGTGCTTGATTTTGCATCTTTTTCATCACTTCTCCATTTGATTGTATTCCACCATTTTTCTTATAATTTCTGCACCAAAAACACCTTCGTGCACATCAAATGGCAAAAGAGAGATATAAAATCATATAAATAGATGCATAAAATACGCCTGATCACTAACTTTCAACGGTCCAATAGTAACTTCATAATCACAATCATTTTCCAAGAGCTCCATTATATTCATAGGACAAGCATCAAAATCTGAATTAAGAGAATGAGGAGATTTAGATAAGTTCGTACTCTTCGAATTCATGATAAAACTCGAAGCAGTTTCTAGCATTTGCGTTTCCTTCACAGGCGACACGTCAAGAACCTGAGAACTATCATCTGTAATCGAGTCCTCGTCGGAATCTCTGTTGGAATTTCATATTCTGACGAATGAACCACTCGCTTCAAATTGATCATACAGAGATACAACTTCTTTTCAGTTTGCTGCGAGGCATTTCTGCCAGTAACACCACCTGTTACTCCTCACCCTTACAGTGCTCCTCCAAATTCCATATCCAAAATTCCAATGTGCGCAATGCATCCATCATTTCTTTCTTCAGATCCTCCAATGACAGAGTCTCTTCCATTGATTGGACGATGTACGACGTTGCCATAGTCAGCGCGATCGCCAGAGTTTTCTCCCGCTCCAAATCCACACCCACGCCTTGGACCGTAGCGTTTCCACCTCTCTGAGAGCTCTCTTTATCCACCAAAATCCTCCTCTTAGGTGAACGCATCGCCATCTACCACAGTCGTTGTTGAATCTGAGTGGCGGTAATCTGCTCCGTTGACCGCTGATTCTGCTCCAACGCCCACTCCATTGATGCCGAGAATCGACTTGCTTTGATACCAATTTTTAGGAGCTCAGATTAATTCCACGAGTGAAAGTGTCAAATTACATGAAATCGCCATTGAAAAGCTTTATGGAATCGAAATTACAAAGATGAAAGATAATTGACAAATCCCTAGCTCACTAGTTCTTATCCCATCTCCGACTGGTGGCGCCTCCTTGACCAACTGTGGTCAATGCTGACCCTTTGACTATGTTGGTAATGACCATTCTGCCCCTGAATATTTAGTTGTTTCCTGCCACATGCCTTACCATAAGTCTGCCTTACACTTGTGTTTCTCAAGTATGTGTATATACATATACATATATATATATATATTTATTTATTTATTTAAAGGTTTAGGAAATTTTATAATGATATAGTAATAGAGAATTGAATATCATATTTAAGGAAGACATGCCAAAATTGTATGGACAAAAATTACAAAATTAACTAAATCTATTGAAAATTAGAGAAAATCATAAACAAATTACAAAAATAGGTCTAAAATAATATGATTGATACATGTAGAACCAAACAAAACCGTAAAGTATCATAACTAAATGTAGCAAAAGAACATATTTGGTATATTTGGGGGAGAATATTTCAAATAAATACAAGTAAAACTAAAATTATTAAATTAACCACTAATTGACTCATAATTAAATTCATTACGAAACATTGCATTCTTATTAGGGTGTATAGAGGGGAAAAAGAAAAGTTGATACGGTACATGTGGTAGGTTAACCGAAGTATATACATCCTTGTTTGAAGAGAAAGCATATTTTCCACTCTTTTCATACCTCTTTCTCTCTCGACAGCCCCCTCCCCACTTTCCCCCCAAAATCAATTATCATCGATGGGAGACTCCGGCCGGCGCCTCTTGCCGGCTCAGAGGTGACCACCCCACCTCAAACCCAATAAAAGTCACTACCACTCCTCTCCTAATCCCCAAAACCTTTGCCCTTTTCAACTCTGATCCACTATGGCATCTTTTTGACCATCCTATGCTCGTCGTTTGCTCAGATGGGCGTCTATGTGGTGAGCCCAACCACTGACAAGTTAAGACGGAGCCCGATCTACACCACCCGCTTTCGACGACACCGGTGAGGTTAGATCTAACTCAGTTATTCGATTTCCAACCGAGAAAATCCGGCACCACTAGGAGTAGGAAGGGAAAGAGTAACCTCAGCGTTGGAAAGTGAGTAAGACACGACGGCACGCGTCTCAAACTCCATCACGCTACTCGAGTTAACTGCGCGTTGGCGACGCGCGACTCTGCCGGGGCGTGTGGCTCACGCGCCTACGCGTCCGCGTGTGTAGGCCACACGCCTCACCCGCTGCCAGCGCTGATGCGCCCGCGCGTGCAGGCCATGCGCCGCGGCGCGGGAGCCCTCTCGTGCTCTGCCTCATTCCGACTGAATCGGGTTACTTCTATTTTTCTATTTTCTCTTTTTTTTCTTAGTTTTTGTTTCCGTTTGGTTCTAGGGGATGTGTTTTGTATTAGGTCTTTTTGCTCAAATATTGTACACGTATTCTGTCTATCAAATCCTTGCTTTTCCAACGAGTACCGGTTGGTAAAACAAATTGGTTTTCGATCTGATAATGTATATGGATAGGAGAAATCCAAGTCGGTTTGTAGTATTTCCATTTACTTTCAGGCTATTCATTTACATGAGATTTGTAGACCGAAAGGATTGGATTGTCACTTGATTATCCACTCTGGTTCGTGTTAGGCGGCATATGGATGTCCTGATTATTTGAAATGAAGCAGGAAGGTCTCTTACTAGCTCGAGGGAGAACCAGATAACGTTTAAAGAGATTGACCTGGGAGCGATTAGAGTTTTAGGTGATCGTCCGATATCAATATTAGTCTACATTCAGCCAGTTCGACATGGACTAGTCGAAAGAGCCGTTGGTGGCGACTATTATCACACCACTATTATTCCCCTTGTATTTTTCTGTTTCTTAGGACCGACATTTAGTACTTTTTGTTTAGGATATAAAGAGAGTTTTTTTCATAGACCTCATGTTTCTTTTTAGGAGTTTCTGTATTGAGTTTTCTGGTATTTACGCTTCGGGATGCCAAATAAAAATGCTATCCAGCTATTATTGATGGTTCATTATATTTTAAAAAAAAAAAGTATATACATGCTTGCGTGGTATATGTATAGTGCAACAATAATTTGAGGTCCCAATCCTTTAAAGAATACAGCATGCAAGAAGGATGCATATTATACAATGTTTTAAAAAATCCATGTGATAGTTGGTGCGTACATGTATATTTTCATATTATATAATATTATTAATCAGAACACGCATTTCATCGGGCAAGGGCGGCGTTCAGCAATTAATCATATACAAAATAGGATATACGGGCTATATAAAGAACCTCGATCTGCAACAACTCCATGATCAAATTAAATCCCAAAAGCTAAGTTTAAAAAAATGGAAGCAAAGCAGTTGATGATGATCGTCTGTCTGTGTTTGGTCGGTTTGTTGCTTCAGCCCCTTGACGCACAACGACTGAATTGTGCTGGTTTAATCTCCAACGTTTCGTCCGAGTCCTGTGAAAATCCTGGGAATGATTATTGCTGCCAAACACTCAAGGATGTGGAAAATTTGTCCGCTAATGTTGAAGGATGGCGTATATCCATATGTTTATGCGCTAACAAAAAGTTCTATGAGGAGCGATTCAGCAACATTGACACGATTATTCAACAATGCCAGCTTACCCTTCCCCTCAAGTCCGGCACATATTGCCACGCCGACGAGTACGTTTCCTGTTATTTTAATTTCCTCATCATCATCTGCATGCCCAGTTTAACTGGATTACGTTTCTTTGTTTTTTCTTCAGGGCTGTAAACATATAAAGGATGCTTCAGTTTCCGTTGCTGCGGGCTGTCTTTTCACCGTGGGAGATGCGCTTTATTTTGCTTGATTTTGTGAAGAAATAGTGCTTGCATTTCATAAATGGAAGTTCTAGTGTTTGTAATTGTGCCTATAATGGTTATAATAAGGAAAATAAGATGATCTTGATATACCATTATCATGCTCAATAAGAATATGACACGTGTATAATAAATATATTCTAATTAGATAAGATATTTTAGGTATATATATATATACATATATATATATATATATATATATATATATCTAAAACTCTACCCCTGAATGTTTTAACCCGTACATGACTCAATTATAATTACTTAGAGATGACCTGTCACTGTTCGATTGATATCTGATATTGTCCAGTATCATGATGTCCAATATCAGAATACCGATATATATTAAAACGTAAGTCATTGTTCCTCAAAAACCAAAAGTCGTTATTTGTTATTACACGTACGGAGGGTTTTAAATATATTTCAAAATAAAAAAATTAAATATTTCACTGTTTAAACTTTATAATTTATTAACATAATATCTATGATTTAATATTTCAATTAGCCATTTTATTGATTACCTTACAATTTTCAAATGTGAATATTATTCTCTCTTTTTTTCAAAAATAAATTACATAGAAAATTAACTATCTCATACTTATGCTATGCGGGATATTTCATTTGGTTACAATTTTCCTTTTTATCCTTTACTTTCAGGTTTCATGCGTACGAATTCTTTCTAACATTTTTTCTAGTAACTGAACACAATATTTTTTTTCCTTTTAAAAATTGCAAGTTTTTATTTTATCCTTGTAAGAATATTAACTAAAAACATATAAAAAATCTTATATATGTTAATCAAAAATATCTCAAAATAAATAAAAATACAACAATTATAAAACAAGTTTTTTCATACTTTTAAAATAATAGATCACACACTAATCAAACTAAAAAAAAAACTTATAATAAATTTTAATTATTTTTATTTTCTAAAACAACAAATTTTAATTATTTCTAATAAATATAAAATATAAGTATTAAAAATATTTTTCATACATCAAAATAAGATCACACTAAATTTATAAAACTAATGATAAATTTTATTTATTTGTGTCCATTTTTGTAATTTAGCATAATAAACAGCTATCCGCTATTTATTTTTTACCAAACACTCATTTTACAAACAGCTAGTCAAAACAGCTAATACAATCTGCTAACAGCTAACAGCTAGTATAATCCGCTAACAGCTAACCGCTAGCTCCCAAACGGGGCCTCTATCACCATAGCCTTAATTAAACGAGAGATTTTTTAAAACATCAATATTGTTCATGAAAGTTGCATTTGACATAATAAAACTTTAAAAAAGGCAATAGACATGGCCAAATTTCACAAAATGCTCGGATTCTGACAACTCATGCGAATGCATCCCTCCATTTCTTCATGGGAATGCTGGGATGGGGTGGACTCGAAGGGAGAGTTTTTTAATTTGTTAGGGCCTGCTAGGTTAATATGAGGGATTCGGAATGGGAATAAGAATGATAGTAAAGTGGAATGATAATAGGGTAATCATTATATGATTGTTGTTTGGTTTGGGTAAAGAATGAATTTTACTTTTACTATAAATAATATTTTAGTTACTAAAAATAGCAGAAACTCCTTAATCAAACTCATATAACTCATTTGTGGGAGATATGGTTGATTGCCCAATATAGGGTAATGAAAGTGGGCCATCTATAATCATTAACCTCAACCAAACACCGTGATCTATAAGAACATGCCCACCAGTTACTCTATAATAAAGTTTTTACCTAGATTTGCCCTTTTGACTATATTATTGCTTCCAGCAGATGCTCTATCCCATAATCTAAAATAGAGATATGGTAAAATTGGAAGAATGAAAAGGCATATGGGCTACTCTTCTTTCATACTCCAAAATTTAATGCTATCATTGGCTCTTACTTTTTCCTTCCTTTTTTATCATATATACTTTCTAAATCATTCACATATTCACACACTTAAAAATATTAAAATCATAAACTTGCAAATAAAATTAAGGGCATATTTGTTGGAACTTATAAATAGAGATGTTCAATCTAATTCAATTCAGTTCAATTTAGTAAAATATATTTTGATCAATTCAAGTAAATTTAGACATTCCGATTCTATTTTTCAATACATAAATTTTACTTCAATTCAGTTCTGTAAAATATAGTTTGATCAAATTCAAGTAAATTTAGACATTCATATTCTATTTTTCAATACATAAATTTCACTTCAATTCAGTTCAAATTAGTAAGAAATAAGCTCAAACAAACATGCCCTAATTTTGGGCTATTGGGAGTCTACAATAGAATTAAGTATATCTATTATTATTTATGGCAATAAATTCATGGAATGGTAAAATAGAGCAACTGTTGGATGAAGACTAAATAATTATGAAGTTTTTGGGAATTTGTTATCTATTATAGAGATTGTTTTAGAGTAGCTGTTGGGCTTGCTCTAATGAAACCCATTAACCCCTTCTAATACATCCAACCAAGCTGTTATGATATTGAAGTCTGAATTAAGGAGCTGATAATAAATTGGTAAAGTCAGAGGATTAAGTTGCAATTGTAGGGTCAACAGTCAACCAGGACCTCAGCTAGGATATGTAGCTGGTTGTACTGTGTAGATTCATTATCCAATTGTTAATCTGTAATATGAACTCTTGTTTTTCCATTTAATCGCATTTAGCTCCGTTGAGATATTTACCAAGCAGTCCTTGGTTGATCGGATTGTCACACGTGGTATCAGAGTCGGCGACCTCCGGCCATGACACGCACCAATCGCACGGATGCGCTCGACGGCAGAGTGGCTGACATCGAGATTCTGACCACCCAGTTCCAATCTCAGATGGACGCCAACCGGCTGCAGGGAGAGGCAAATGCAGAGGAACTTCATCGAGTGGAGGCAGCGCTAGCTGGCCTCAGATCTGAGCATTCTAGGCAGTACAACGACCTCCGTAATGAGTTTGATCAGAATCGGGCAGAGTGGATCGAGTCACAACGCCGACAGGAAGAGGAAACACGCTGTTACCGATATGGGAGGATTACGGAGGAAAAGAGCTTACGGGATCTCATCACAGCAGCTATGAAGGGAAAATCTCCGGTGACGGAACCAGTCAGAGGGGATAGAATCGAGCCCTGCACCTCTCCACCACCAAAAACCTCATTTCCTATAGCTCCAATTGAGGTACCTTCTGGATCTTATACTATTTTTGATGACTAGGGTACTAGAGTTGATTGGAATGTGAAGTATGACCTATTGGGAGGTAGAAAATTCAATAGTGGGGAGGATTTGTTTGTTGGGAGTAGGAGGATTTTTAAGGGGGAAGACACTGGTGCTGGGAAAATAGTAGAGGGAACACACTACACTAACAGGCATACCAATAATGATGGAGAGATTAAGGACACTTATGATGAACTGTTGATAGATAATGTGAGGAAGGGTCAGAATTCCAGAAGTTTTGGTCATTATATATATCCTAAAATGGAACTTCCCATGTTCAGTGGTGATCAACCAAGAGATTGGCTGAGAAAGTGCAACAAATTTTTCTCATATCATGGCTTGAGTGATATTGAGAAAATGGATACTGCCATTTGGTTTTTTGAAGGCAAGGTGGAGATTTGGTACCACTCAGAGAGGTTTCATAGATCTTTTGATAACTGGAAGGAGCTGCAGGCTGCAATATTCAGGAGGTTTTCAGACAAAGTAGGGGAGGATATTGTAGAAGAATTCAACATATTGTATCAAAAGAGAAGTGCAAGGGAGTATGTAGAGGAGTTTGAGGACTTGAAATCTATGGTGTTACTTATTAATCCTCACCACTCTGAACATTATTTCTTGTCAAGCTTCATGAGTGGATTGAAACAGGATCTTAAGCCATTGGTGAGATCTGGCAGGCCTTCTTCATTGCATGAAGCTGTTGAACTGGCCATCTGGCAAGAATAGCATTTAGACTCTATGCATAAGAGGAGCAGACAAGCAATACCATCTATGACAGTACCTCAGTATGGGCGTTTCAAAAGGAATCAAGTGGCAGACACATGGAGAGGCAAGACCAATGAGAGAAAAGAACTAGGAGGGGCTAAGAAATCAGAAGCTTTCAAAAGGATCACTCCACAAGAACAAAAATACAGGAAAGAGAATCAGCTTTGTTTTAAGTGTGCAGAGAAATATACACCCGGGCATGTGTGTAAGTACAAGCAAGTACATGTCATCTCCAATCCAGATCTGGAAGACAGTGAGGATATCTTAGTGGTGAATGAGGACTGTGAAGAGTTGAAGTTGCTAGAAGAGGAACCTGAAGAGCTGGAGCTAAAGACTATTGGAGCAGGCAGTGATAGATCTAACACAATCTCTATTTCTAGTTTCATTGATGATAAGCAAGTTAAGATGTTACTTGATACTGGCAGTTTTACTAGCTTTATTGACATTGGCTTGGTGCAGAAGTTGGGACTAGAGGAGTTAGTGACCAGACCCTTCAAAGTGAGAATAGCAGATGGCAGCTTGATGGGGGGAATATCTAGGTGTCCCAAAATGCAGTGGATGATGCAAAACCACATGTTCAACTACAGTTTTAAGGTGATGCACTTAGGAGGGTTGGATATGGTGTTAGGAGCTGATTGGATGGCATTGGTGAGTCCCATAGCTTTTGATTTTAATACATATGAGATTTTCATTACAAGTAAAGGGGCACAGTGGTGCCTACAAGGTAACAGCAACACACCACCTTTTAGTCTGATGAGAGGTGAAGAGGCTAGAGAGATTGCACTGCTTAGAAGAAGGAGGAACTCATTGATCCTATCCACTCAACAACAACCAGCTGGCTTCCACAACACTGATTTGGTCTGGAATGGGAGGAGTCCCTTACCTGCTAGCTATGGAGGAGGTTTCTTGGAGATTTTAGAAGAAAGGCCAATGGCAGAAATGGAGTATCAGAACATGAGACAGAAGTATTTCCACTCAATAGAAGAGAAACTTTACCACATAACAACAGCAACTGAAGAAGAGGATGAAGAAGTAAGGCAGCTACTGTTACAATTTGATAATATTTTTCAAGAACCTAAGTCACTGCCCCCCAAAGAAGCATTGATCACCAGATTAATTTGAAGTCAGATTCAGCACCATTCAAAGTCAGACCTTACAGATACTCTCACTTCCATAAGACTAAGATTGAAACACAAGTGGAAGGATTGTTGAAGAACCAGGTGGTGCAAGTCAGTACTAGTCCATATGATTCTCCTGTTCTGCTTGTCAAGAAGAAAGATGGAACTTGGAGACTTTGTATTGACTACAGGAAGCTCAATGATCTGACTATAAAAGATAAGTTTCCCATCCATGTGATTGATGAGTTACTAGATGAGCTATACAATCCCAAACTGTTCAGTAAATTGGATCTGAGGTCTGGGTATCACCAAATCAAAGTAAGGGAAGAAGACATCCACAAGACAGCATTTGCTACTCACAATGGACACTTAGAGTTTTTGATAATGCCATTTGGGTTAACCAATGCTCCTGGCACATTCCAAGCTCTAATGAATTCCATTTTTCAACCCTTTATGAGGAAGTTTGTTCTAGTTTTCTTTGATGATATACTAGTTTACAGTCAGTCCAGGGAGGAACACAGAGACCATTTGAAGTTGGTACTGGAAACAATGAGGAAATAACAACTTTTTGCAAAGTTGTCAAAATGTGTTTTTGCTGTCAAGAAGGTGGAGTACCTGGGGCATGTCATTTCAGATATGGGAGTAGAGATGGATCCTACAAAGATAGATTGCATATTGAAGTGGCCACAACCTAAGACTGTTAAGGAACTGAGAGGATTTCTGGGGTTGACAGGGTACTACAGGAGGTTCATCAAGGGATATGGAGTGCTGTGCATACCTCTCCATGATTTGCTTAAAAAGGACTCTTTAAAGTGGAATGATCAAGCTGAGGCAGTTTTATTAAGTTAAAAAAACTAATGACTGAGGCACCAGTTCTGAGCATGCCAAACTTCAACATTCCTTTTATTGTAGAGACTGATGCATGTAGTTCTGGCATGGGAGCAGTCTTGATGCAGGAGGGGAGACCATTGGCATATCTGAGTAATTCATTTTGCTTTAAGAATATAGGACTTTCTACCTATGAGAAGGAGCTACTAGCCCTAGTCATGGCAGTTGAGAAATGGAGGCATTACTTAGTAGGTAACAGATTCATAATTAAGACTGACCATCAGAGTCTTAAATTCCTATTAGAGCAGAAACTCCATACAGCAGTACATCACAAATGGGTGACTAAATTACTTGGATTGGATTTTGAAATCCAGTACAAGAGTGGGAAAAGCAATGTGGCTGCTGACGCACTCTCCAGGGTTCCATGCCAAGGTCAACTACTTGCCATCTCTGCCACCTTAGTTCCTGAGTGGATGAAACAAATTGAAGACAACTATGAGGATGACATGGAAGCTCAACAAATGATAGCTAAATTGATTCTGCAGCATAACAAGGAGGGAGGAGAATGGAGCTACACCAATGGAGTACTCAGACACAGAAACAAGATCTATGTTGGCATCAAAGGGAACATTAGAGGAGAGATACTTACAGCTATGCACTCATCTGCTATAGGTGGTCACTCAGGCCAGTCTGCTACCATAAAAAGGATTCTAAGTATTTTTACTTGGCCCTTGCTGAAACAAGAAGTGGTGGAGTTTATCAAACAATGGGTACCTTGCCAAATCAACAAAACTGAGCATTGTCTTGCTCCTGGTCTTCTTCAACCTCTATGAGTCCCTACAACTGCATGGAGGCACATCACAATGGACTTTGCGGAGCAACTTCCCAACTCTGGAGGGTTCAACACAGTGTTAGTAGTGGTGGATAGGTATTCAAAATACAGCCATTTCATTGCTCTTGCTCACCCCTTTTCAGCCAAAGAAGTAGCACAACTTTTCTTGAATGAAATTCATAGACTGCATTGGTTTCCTGACACTATCATATCAGACAGAGACAATATTTTCACCAGCATCTTCTGGAATGAGCTGTTTGGGAAATTGGGAGTGAAACTCAAGTACAACACAGCCTATCATCCAGAAACAGATGGCCAGACTGAGATAGTTAACCAAGTCATTGGTAACTACCTTAGATGTTTCTGTGGAGAATTTCCAAACTCATGGAAGAACTGGCTTGCATCAGCTGAGTTGTGGTATAATACAAGTTATCATTCTAGCATGAAAGTAACTCCCTATGAAGCCATTTATGGAGTGAAGCCCATCACTCTTCCTCTGGGAACATTGACTGATTCAATTTTCCCTGTGGCTCAAGATCTACTCCAACAGAGGGCTAGTGTTCATCAGAAACTTCAGGAAAATCTGAAACAGGCACAGAGCAGAATGAAGCAACAGGCAGACTCCAAAAGAAGTGAAAGAAAAATTGAGGTAGGAAATTGGGTGCTGCTCAAGGTGAACAAGTATAGGCAACAGTCTATCCAAGATCTAGCAAGATCTAAACTCTCTCCCAAGTACTATGGTCCCTTTCTGGTGACAAAGAAAATAGGTGAAGTGGCTTATGAACTCAAAATGCCAGTGGATTGCAAAGTGCACACTGTGTTCCATGTGTCACTACTGAAGTTGTTTGTTGGAGATCCCATTATCACTCCAAGCTCTTATCCAAATGTGAGTTTGTCTGAGTTGGAGTCCCTACAGCCTCAAAAGATATTGTAGCGCAGAATGATCACAAGGGAAGGTAAGCAAGTAGTTCAATGGCTCATTCTCTGGCAGAACCTCCATGCTGATGAAGCCTCTTGGGAAGATTCTGAGTTCATCCAGAAACAGTTTCCAGAGTTCAAATTTTAAGCTTGAGGACAAGTTGTGTCTAACAGGGAGGGAGTGTTATGATATTGAAGTCTGAATTAAGGAGTTGATAATAAATTGGTAAAGTCAGAGGACTAAGTTGCAATTGTAGGGTCAACAGTTAACCAGGACCTCAGCCAGGATAGGTAGCTGGCTGTACTGTGTAGATTCATTATCCAATTGTTAATCTGTAATCTGAACTCTTGTTTTTCCGTTTAATCGTATTTAGCTCCGTTGAGCTATTTACCAAGCAGTCCTTGGTTGATCGAATTGTTACACAAGCATGTCCTTAGTCGGTAAATTTGTGATCTAATTGAAACGTACGAAAATGTATGGGAACAGTGTAATAGTTTTTATAATTTGTGATATGCCTCCTGCATGAATGTAGAAATATTATTTATAAAACTAGTTTTGAAAAATTATTATTTTGGGAATTAGTTTCAGAATTAATGTTAGTGTGGCAAAAAAAACTCAATAATTTATTGTCAAAAATTGCAACAAAATATTAACATAAATAGTAGGGTGTCTATACAAGGGAAAAATAGAGGGAGAAGACTAGGGTTTAAACAGGTACTCCGGACACCGAAAGACCTGTATTTTAGAAGTGTAACCCGAAACTAGCTGCCGTCCGAATTCCATAAAATTGCGATAAGCGGAAGAGAATACGCAGAGTGGCTGGGATGAGTGGGATGGAGGATGGGATGACGGGGATGGCAAATTACCCTGAATTGGAAAATCGTGGGTATAGTTTGCTGGTGTATATGCTGAGAAAGTATGTCATTATTAAGGATGAATTACTGATGGTTTTATGGTTTTGCTCTCCAGGGTGGCGTTGGATGACGATGTAGCTCTTGAACTTTCAAAACATGATCTGGAAGTATTCACTGACAATTTCAACGAAATCAATTTTATTTCCGGTGCTCAATACTGCAAGCTATATCACGGGAAGATCCCTGATGGATGGAAATGTTAGCTTTCACACAGATAAGCTGAGAAGAGGAGAAAGAAGAACAATGATGTTGTGCAGAAAACTTGATACTGCTTTTCTATTCATATCATCCTTTATATACACGAACTCTGAAAGAAAAAAATGAATACTAAATAATCTACTTCTACGGAAGAAGGAAACTAAATAATCTAATTTCTACGGAAGAAGGAAAGGAAAATATCTACTTCCTACGGATGCTAATTAGCATCTTTATTTTCTAGAAATAGCTGCAGAAAATAAACAAACAAGGAAAAGAAAGATGACTAGAATATCTCACAAATCACCCCCGTAATCTTGTCATCACTTTATCTCTGCAACTCCGATTCTGCCCCTAAGTTCCTGAAAATGAACTCGTCCGAGAGGCTTTGTCAAGATATCAGCGAGCTGAGCTTCTGTGTTGATGTAGTCGATGTCAATATCGCCCCGCTCCAGATAATCTCTAATCAAATGGTAACGTATATCAATGTGTTTACTTCGATCGTGAAACACAGGATTTCGGCTTAGATCGATTGCCGATTTGTTGTCCACCAGTAACGTTGGTGCTTGTGGCTGTTCACCTTGCATTTCACCAAGCAATCTACTAAGCCAAACACCTTGCAAGCGGCAGTGGCAGCTACAATATACTCTGAATCGCACGAAGAGAGTGCCACCACCCGTTGTTTCTGTGATTGCCAACTCACCGGAGATTGACCTAGGAAGAAAACTAGCCCCGTCGTGCTCTTCCTATCGTTGACGTCTCCGCCCAAATCAGCATCACTATAACCTGCCAAGAGTAAAGGTCCAGCACTTTTTCCATATGAAACTCCAAACTCTAGAGTTCCCGCCACATAGCGTAGAATATGCTTCACTGCTGCCATATGCTCAACTCTTGGCTGCTCCATGAATCGGCTAACATAACCAACTGCAAAAGTAATGTCTGGCCGAGTATGAACTAAGTACCTGAGGTTTCCCACCAAGCTGCGATAGTCCGTGGCGTCCACCGGTCTCCCGTCTCCCGTCTTGCTTAGTTTGAGTCGTGCCTCCATTGGTGCCGCGCATGGATTGCACTCTTCCAGTCCGGCCTTTTGTAAAAGGTTCTTTGCATAAGATGATTGGCAAAGAGTGACCAAACCCTTCCGTTGTTGCACTTGGATGCCGAGGTAGTAACTCAGTTCGCCGAGGTCGCTCATCTCAAATAGATTCGTCATCTCCTTCTTGAACTTCGTCAGTTCTTCGATTGAAGTTCCGGTGATGATCAAGTCATCAACGTAAACTCCAACTAGCAGTTGCTCCTTCTCGTTGCTCCGGCGATATACCGCATGCTCGGCTTCACATCGTACAAACTCCAAGTCGCGAAAACTCTTGTCAAGTTTGGCATTCCAAGCCCTCGGAGCTTGACGTAGTCCGTAGAGAGCCTTCTTAAGCCGAAGAACCTTGCCTTCGTTGCCTTGAATTTCGAAACCCGGCGGTTGCTTGACATAAACCTCCTCAATCAGATCACCGTTGAGGAACGCGGTCTTGACGTCCATGTGGTGGATTGGCCACCCGTGGTATGCAGCGAGCGCGATCAGAACCCGCACCGTCTCCATTCACGCAACTGGAGCGAACACTTCCTCGTAGTCCACCCCCTGCTGCTGCACGTAGCCCTTTGCCACTAACCGCGCCTTTCGTTTCACCATCTCCCCGTTCGCGTCCTTCTTGAGCTTGAAGACCCACTTAAGTCCGATGGCGCGGTGTCCCGGTGGTAGATCGATGAGGCGCCACGTCTGGTTTGCCTCGATGCTTGCAAGTTCCTCCGTCATCGCCGTTCGCCATCCTTCGTCCTTCTCGGCTTCAGCTAGGCTCGTTGGTTCGTCGACCGTGAGAAGACAAAGCTTCTCATCCTCAGCTTCAATCTTCTCGGTGGCGTTGAGAAGGTCCTCCATGGTTCGATGCCGTCGTTGTGCCTCAACTCCGGAGGGTGGTTCCAATGCGTTTGCCGGAGGTGACACAAATTCAACGTTGGGTGGTGGTGATGCACTTGGGGTTCGTGGACTTGACACCGAAACTTCACTTCTAGGCCTGCTTCTGGTGAAATTCTCATCGTTTGAACGAAGGATTTTCTGGGCTGGTTCGCTATCTACACCAAAAGAGACAAAACGGTCGAAGTTGGAACCCTCACCATGCCCGTGGTTTTGTTGCTGTGTCGATGTGGTCCAGTCCCATGCCGTGTCTTCATCAAAGACGATGTCTCGTGATACTTTCACCCGGTCTGTGGCAGGGTCGTAGACGCGGTACGCCACAGTTCCAGTTTCATACCCAAGTAGCACCATCGTCTTGCTCCGGTCCTCCAGTTTCTTCAGTCCTGGCTGCGTGGCCTTGACATGGGCGACACACCCAAACACCCGGAGATGGCTCACGCTCGGCCGGCGCCCGTGCCATGTTTCGTAGGGTGTCTTGCCGCTGACGCTCTTCGTGATTCCCCGGTTCAGAAGGTAGACCGCCGTTGTCACTGCTTCTCCCCAGAATCTCATCGGCATGCCTTTGGCCTTCAAGAGGCAACGTGCCATGCTAACCACCGTTTGATTTCGTCGTTCGACCACGCCGTTTTGCTGGGGCGAGTATGGCGCCGTTGTTTGTCGATGCACACCGTGGTCGGCAAAGTACTCGCTGAGTTCTTGAGACGTGAACTCACCTCCACGATCGGTCCGCAGCGTCTTCAACTTGCACCCGCTTTGTCGTTCGGCTGCTGCCACGGTCCTTTTGATAGCTTCCGCCGCTTGATCCTTCGAGGTCAACAAGACAATCCACATATATCTACTAAGATCATCTACCATTAGTAGAAAGTAGCGTTTACCTCCAGGAGTTTGTGGCTCGATGGGTCCACACAGATCGGCGTGCACGAGCCCAAGGCGTTTGGTCGCTCGGTTCTTGGCTTGGCTTGGGAACGAGCTGCGTTTCTGCTTCCCGGCCAGGCAGGCGTCACACAAGCGTTCAACGTCATCGAGCAGCGGGAGTCCGTCCACCATCTTGTTCCTGGCCATGCGTCGAAGGGCCTCGAAGTTCATGTGGCCGTATCTCGCGTGCCATCGCCACCCATCCTCGCACCCATGCACCGCAAGGCACACTGGTCGTGCCAAACTCAGATGAAGGAGGTAAAGGCGCCCTTGGCCTCTTGGCACCCGTGCAAGCAAGCGCCTGCCTTGATCCCGTAACGTGAGCCACCCGTGCTGGATCCTCGTGTCGTAGCCGTCCTCATCCAGCTGGCCGAGTGAGATGATGCCGTTGTGGAGCCGTGGTATGTAATACACATCGTTCAATTTTAGGTGCTCGCCGTTCCGGCACGTAAAAAGGATCGTACCAGTGCCTTCTATTTCCACGGAGGTGTCGTCTCCCAGTTTGACCGAGCCTCGTACATCCGTGTCTAGCTCGGAGAAGAACTCCCGTCTTCCGCACATGTGGGCACTCGCACCGGAGTCAAGGAACCATGCCGTGTCGCTCTGCCCGGGCTCCTTCGTTGACCGTGCTTTAGATCGCATCTCGTTGAGCAGGACGTGCTCCTTGGTGGCTGAGTTCCCGATCGTGAGGGAGTGAAGCCTTGCCACGAGTAGCGTCTGTTCGTCCACTTCAGCTTGCACGAGGTTGGCACGTCCCTTTCGTTCGCGCCGTGGCTCGGGGCAGTCCTTGGAGATGTGGCCGGCGTATTTGTTACAATTGTAACACTTCAAATTTGTCAAGTCTCTGTCACCGCTCACCGCCCGTTGGCTGCCGTCTCCCTTGTGGCTCGGTTTCTTCCCTTTCTGAAAACCATTGCCTTTGCCTTTGTTCCCGGAGCTAGAGCTCCGTCCTCGTGCGATCCACTCTTGCTCCGTGAGCAAAACTTGGCCGTTGGAGTTGTTCGTGGTGTTGATGGAGCACCGATCTGCTGCTGACCTAAGTCTGCCGATGAGTTCCTCCACTGTCATGCCGTTCAGATCGAGCAACGTTTCGATCGAGCAAGCGATCTGGGCGTACTGGCTCGGCACCTCCCGCAAGAACTTTTGGACCACTTTGATCTCTTCTAGAGATTCACCTAAAGAACGAAGGTTATTGACGATACCTGTAATCCGCATGCCGAAGGCGTCGAGCGACTCCCCGTCCTTGAAGGCGATTTGCTCGAACTCTTTGCGTAGACGTTGTGCCGTGGCCTCACGCACTCGATCCACGCCGACTCGCATCATCCGGATTGCCTCCCAAGCTTCGTGTGCCGACGTTTTGACAGCTAGCGCCGGTACCATTTCCGGTGGCACCGCCCGAATCAAAGCCGAGAGGGCCGCCATGTCTTCCCGTTCGGACGGATCTCCAACGCCGGAAGTGGCCTCCCATAAACCTTGTGCTCGTAGGTTTATCTTCATCACGAGGGCCCATTCGATGTAGTTCGTTGCCGTCAACGTGGGGTACACAATGTTGGCGCCAAGGTTGGTACGTTCTTGGATGACACGTTCGTGGATGACAACTTCGCCGCCGTTGCCGCGTCGTGGCCTGCTGCGTCCTCGTCCTCCCCGTGGTTCCGTTCGTGCCGGTGATCTCGATGCGTCCGCCATAGGATCGTTGAAACTCTTGATACCACTTGTTAGCTTTCACACAGATAAGCTGAGAAGAGGAGAAAGAAGAACAATGATGTTGTGCAGAAAACTTGATACTGCTTTTCTATTCATATCATCCTTTATATGCACGAACTCTGAAAGAAAAAAGGAATACTAAATAATCTACTTCTACGGAAGAAGGAAACTAAATAATCTAATTTCTACGGAAGAAGGAAAGGAAAATATCTACTTCCTACGGATGCTAATTAGCATCTTTATTTTCTATAAGTAGCTGCAGAAAATAAACAAATAAGGAAAAGAAAGATGACTAGAATATCTCACAGGAAAGGCCTCCAAGGCCGTGAGGTAACTGTGAAGGTGTGGGTAGATCGCATGATGGTCGGTCAGAAGCAACCTCTGGGTTTAAGTTACGATAGCCTGGTGAAAAATTTCAATGTTAGTAATTTACTTTGCTTTTTTCTCCTCTTTTTGGGAGATTGTGTCACTAACTTCAGTGTTTCAGTTCGAACAAGATTTTCTGCAGTCTATGATAGCAACAAGTTGCCCCTACTTGCCAGCGTTGATTGCGCATGCTCGTGATGATGACAAGAGATTTCTGGGCGTCGTTTATGACTTTCAGTCATCTGATACGCTGCGAAACTTTGTTGAGCAAGGTATGTTTTGTAGCAACTATCGCAAGCTTGTTCAACTTGTGAACAGGGCAGTACTTTATGAGTTACATTTTGTGAAAAAGAATCTGATGTCATCTTTCACTATTGCTGCAGCTGAGTTTAAGTGGCTTGAAAGAATCAAGGTAGCTGTTGGAATTGCTCGTCTTCTTAGGTTTCTCATACATGAAAAACCCGGATATTTGGTGCGTGATCTCAATGCAGGCAACATAATGCTTGACAAGGTACAGTATGGCGAATACCTTACATTCGTGATTTGTCAATTGCTATGCTGATAAAGTAATCATTAATCTCAGGACCGGAAGCCGGTGCTGTTCAACTTTTTCATGCTGCCTGGAGTAATGGATGTTGTGAAGAAAACTACAAAATTAGAACGAGCTATATATGGGGAATATGGCTACTTCGATTTTGCTTTTCACCTTACAGGTATGCAGTTGATGTTTGAATTTGTGGTATATCTAATGGCATAGTTGTCATTCAGTGTTAGGTTTCAAATCTTTACAGAATCTCAGTACATCTTAATTACAGTTAAAACTTGATAAATGAATGTTCTTGGAACCATCATAAAAATATTCATTTAGCGAGATTATTCATTTATCGATAAATAAATAAATTATTCATTTAGGCAGTATTGAAGATATTATATTAGTATTACATGAATTGTATGTGTATGTGTAGTAAGTACAAAAATGTACATATGTGCATTATATTTAAAAAAACTACTAAAAAGAATACATGGTATGCATTATATGAAATATTTAGAATTTTAAAAAATGTATCTAACCTGCCTTGCAAATTAACTAAGGTATGTATATGGACTAAGTACATATCAAACAATGATCACCTTACAAAACTATTTTCTATAACACCAGCAGAATACTCCCGAAATTTTGTTTGCGCTAGGAAAAATCAAGGATGAGATTAATTTTGGTGGGAAGAAAGAGTAAAAAACTATAAACACCTTTTTTATAAGAGAATGATTTATTGTATGAACATTATTGATTGAAAAAATATTATTTTAATATACATATAACTTATGAAATGTGGTGATTATTCATTTATATTTACATATATAGGGTCTTTAAGGATTTTAAAAAAATTATTTATTAATGCATTTAGCGAGATTATTCATTTAGCCCCTTAGCCCAAGTCGGGACCGGTAAAAATTATTCATTTAGCGAGGTTATTCATTTATCGAATATTCATTTATCGAGGTTTAACTGTAGTTGTAAACCGTGCTTTGAAATAAGTACAGCACATACAATGGTCTTAACTCTTAACCTTTTACCCAGTTTATTATTTCCTTTGTGACAATAAAAGAGAAAAGTGAAGAAGATTCATGTGATTGTTAATAATTTGTACTAGCCTATCAAGGTTGGAAAATGGTTTCTTTCAGTGGCTATCAAATTAGTTTCACTTTCTTAGGGTTTCAGATTTCAATGATTTCATGTGATTTTTAGGCATGTTTTGGAAGTTCAAATCTCCCTTAGAGAGCAGCACGTTCCTAGGATTTGTAATCAATTGTAGAACCTTTGCTATTTAATGTCAATTGTTCCACGTGTAACGTGCTATCCTCTTCTTACTCAGGTCTCTACAGAGAATATTCAGATGTGTTTGCATTCGGTGTCATTCTCTGTGAGCTTCTGTTCAAACGCCAGGTTGATAGGATCATTCAACGTGACGGATACATCTATATTCACGAAGATGCCCGGAAACTATATCCCGTAGAAAGTTCAGAATGCTCCTTTGTCGACCGGAGTTTTGAAGAACATCGTGACTTTGATGCTCATGATGGAGCCAAACTCTCCAGGCTGGCAAGACTTTGTGTGGACGAGGATCCTGAGGTCCGGCCTGATATGCAACAAGTGGTGCAGATGTTGGGGGAACTTGATGTCGTGAGATGTTATGCTGCAAACCAAATACGAGCATTTGAACTGATGGAGTGATTGCCAACCAGCATTCTTAGTAGCCTTCTGACTCGCATAGTCTCAATTGTTGTTCACTGCTATAGCATGTGTCATGCAACTTTAAACATATAACTAAGGAAGGTACTGAAACTTTTGTTTTATTAAATGTTGAATTACCAATTGATGTTAAGACTCTTATTTTCTTGAATCTGTAAATTCTCAATCATTAATGCCTTGTTCTTCAGAGCTATTCTGTAATTTAATTCAGTTCAGCAAAAACAACAAGAGGCAAAATGTGGGGGGCTGATCTTTTTTTTTTTTAGATTGATAATGTGGGGGGACTGATCTTGTACTGAGCAGCCACTTAAACTATGCTGATCAAGAGGCCTGGTATTCTAATGAAGCAAATAATTTGTTGTGTTGACATTCTACCATATATGCCATTCTAATAAGCACAAAATAAATCTGGACCTTCAAAGTAGAAGAACACAGAAATAAGACAAAATGATCTAGCTTCTTAGCTTCTTGTTTGTAAACTAAGTGGTAAAAATGCTTTTCTGACAACTGGATTGTAATTTATAGCTTGCAAGTGGTAAATTCAACATAATATGTGTCTAGAGTTTAGTGTTTTTTTTTAAAGGAAAACACTGTTAATTATATATTAGAAATATTACATATTGTTCGACCTAGACCGTGTGCAATATTATGCTCCACCGTCAGAACTTCCTTACTGACTTTTACAATAGAAAAGGAAATGAAATTCGACCTAACATAATCATTTATATCATCTACTAAATTCTTGATTTCCCATGGCGCATTGTCTGGTTGGTTCACAGCCGCCACTAGTGTTGCCGAATCCGTTAGCAGTGACGTTTTGACTTCCGGTCCTCGCCGATGCTTTGATCGCCCTCCAAGCCGCAATAGTTTCTGCCTGCAATGGAGTGCTGCATACAAAGAAATTTGAGCCAGTAATTTGCCTGAAATTTGTGTGCCTCTGCACCATTATGGACCATCCTGCTCTTCCAACATTTCTTGCCCTCTGAAAAGAGCCATCCACTCTTATCTCTGTTAACTCTGTACTGTGATTCCCGTTTGGTATATTCTGATGCCTCTGCCACTGATTCTCCACCAATAGCTCCATATTCATCTCTCTCTGACTGAGTATGGATTGCTGACTTAGCTCAAATTTTTGCAGTGCCAGAGATGCAGCACCAATTGGATTTGTGATTTGGCCTCCCACTGCCTTGCTGCATCTTATGGTCCAGATTTCGCATAAGATAAAGGCTGACTTGATTAATTCTGTCAAGTCTGTGGTTTCTGACCAGATCTCCATCCATCTACCAAAGCTTTCCATTTTAGTTTGTGCCTGGATATGCACAGCTTTCTCCATTCCAGCTTCCTTCCATATTTGGATTGATTCTGTACACTCCAAGAGTAGATGCAC
This sequence comes from Sherardia arvensis, assembly GCA_948330725.1. Lineage (NCBI taxonomy): Eukaryota > Viridiplantae > Streptophyta > Magnoliopsida > Gentianales > Rubiaceae > Sherardia > Sherardia arvensis. Next base: position 35,487,912 of record OX415236.1, on the reverse strand, counting down.
TTCGGTTTCCTCTGCTGCCAAACATCTAGAGCAGATTGTGGAGTTTAATATCTTTCTCTTTGCAAGATTCACTGCAGTCTGAAGGGCTCCTGATACTGCTCTTCAAAGAAATATTGCTATCTTGTATGAGACTTTTAGATTCCATATCTTGTTCCACAGTTTTTTCCTCCTCAGATCCAAACATCCAATGCTTGTCATGCTGCAATGATACTTTTTTTTTACAGAGTAATTTCCATTTTTATTCAATATCCACACAGGCCTATCTTTACCTTGTCTGTGTTGTTTTATATGTATAGCCTGTATATGTGGAACCACTTCATGAGGAAAAATTGCACGTACCAGTGGCATCCTCCATTGTCCTTGTTCTGTTATTAGATGCTCCACCCTTATGTTTGTGTGATCTATTGCACCATGATTTCCTTGCAGTGGGTTGGAGATGGTTGGGATCCACTGTTCTGTGATTTTTATTTTCCTCCCATTTACTACTTGCCAGGCCAGATTATCTGTGATTATATCTTTTTCCCATAGGACTGATCTCCATCCCCAGGAATCTCCAGCTTTAGGTTTCAGATCTTTGAGCTCTCTCCCTTTGATGTATTTAGCTTGGTATACTTTGGTGAGGAGTGAGGAGCTATTACTGAAAATATTCCATGATTGCTTTGTCAGTAATGCCTGGTTCATTCCTAAAGCAGACCTCATTCCTAGTCCTCCTTCCTCCTTTGATTTAATTATATATTTCCATGACTTCCAGTGCACTGTTTTCTCTTCCATGTCTCCTCTCCAGATGAATACTGCTGTAAGCTGATCTATCTTTTTCAACATTGATTTATGAATTCTGAAAATACTCAGGGGATAAATAGCCATGGAGCTCAAAACATGCTTTGCCAGGTTAATCCTCCCTGGCAAGGACAGTAGTTTGGTCTTCCAAGATCCAAATTTTTCTTTGAACTTTTTGATCAAACCCTGATACAACTCATGCTTCTGCTCTTGGAAGTTGATCTACATGTCCAAATACTTTCCCTAGATTCCTTGCTGATGTATATGCAGAGTGTACATCATATATTGCCTCATGTCTTCTGGTGTGTTTGGGCTAAATACTATTGAGCATTTTTCAATGTTTAGCCTCTGTCCTGAATATCTGGCACAAAGATCAATTGTTTTTGCCATATCCAATGCAGACTGTTGTGTTACTCTTGTGAAGAGTGTGGTATCATCAGCATACATCAGATGGCTTATGACTGGCCCATTCCTTGATACTTTGACTCCCAGACTTCTATTCTCCTCCAACTTGTGTTCTAGCCATGATGACATGAACTGTTGTACCAATATGAATAAATATGGAGACAGTGGGCATCCCTGTCTCAGTCCTTTGTTTGGTATGAAGGTCTCTGAGGATATCCCATTGACTGTGACTTGATATGATACTGATTGAACACACCACATAATCAAATTAATCCACTTCTCTGGAAAATTCATGTTTCTCAGTGCATTCTCCAGGAAAGACCATGAGACTCTATCATATGTTTTGCTCATGTCAAGTTTGATTGCAGCAATCCTTCATGTCCATGTTTTTTCTTGCTCAGATGATGAACCACCTCATGTGCCAATAATACATTCTCCACAATGTTTCTGCTAGGTACAAATCCATTCTGATTTTCAGAAATCAATGCCCCATGCACCTTTTGAGTCTATTTGCTAATACTTTTGCTATGATCTTATACTTCACAGTGCAAAGTGCAATGGGCCTAAAATCAGAAGATTTCTGTGGCATTTTTATCTTAGGAATTAGTACCAGCTGTGTCTTATTCCAGCTCATTGGAAATTCCTCATGTCTCAGGCATGTTAATATTGCCTCTGTTAGATCCTTTCCCAATATTTTCCAATATTGTTTATAGAATCCTGCAGGTAATCCATCTTCTCCAGGTGATGTCCATGCCTTCATACCTTTGACAGCTTCCCATATCTCTCTTCCTGTGAATTCCCTATTCAGTATGTCCTTCTGATTTGAGGAAATTCTCTTGCTGTTTTTTGCCATATACTCATCGCTGTTGACATCTCTTGTTATCATTTGAGGATACCATTCCTCTTGTACAAAGACCTCCTTTATATGGTCTGTCATGGTTTGTAAAATCTGAGGCTCTTCAGTTATCCATGTTCCATGCTGATCCTGAATTCCTTGAACTGTGTTGATGTTTTTCCTTTTTGTTGCCCACTTGTGAAAGAAGGCAGTGTTCTTTTCTCCCTCAGTCATCCACTTTAATTTGGCTCGCTGTCTCCAATATTCAGCTTGTTTGTCCAGAAGATCTTGAAGTTCAAATTCTAAGCCTCTAAGTGTGTGCAGCTGTGATACTGGATTTTGATGTTGTTGCAGTTTTCCAATTCTGTCAGTTAACTGCTTGATTCTTCTCTCCATATTTCCAAATGTCTTGTTATGCTAATTAGATAAATGTAGCAATGACCTTGATAAGCCATCATCCACTTGCTCCACTGTTAAACCTCTTGAGCCTCCCTCTGTTGCTTTTATATCCTTCCAGACTTTTTCCATTATCTGCTTTGGTGGCTCCATCTTTGCCCAAAAAGTCTCAAACCTATTTGCTTTCTTTCCGCCGCTTTGTTGTGGCCTTATTTCCATGTACACAGGTCCATGATCAGATAGTAACCTTGGTAAGTTGTTCACCATACTTAGTGGGAAAGTTTCTAGCCACTTGTCATTTCCAAAGGCCCTATCCAGTCTCTCAAAGACCGTGTGTGGAGGTTCTCTTTTATTTGACCAAGTGAACCATGCTCCTTTATGCTGTATTTCCTTCATTCTAAACTTCTCCAAAGTCTGATGCAGAGTTTAGTTATTTAAATTTAGGGTTATGTTTGTACTATCAATACTTATTGTAAACCTAATACAATCCGGTTTGAAAATTTTCCTTTACAGTTATAATTACGCACTTTATCTTGAATCGTTTAGTTTTACGTTACAGAAATTTAGAAAAATTTTAAATAACAAATAAATACACATAATACTAGTAAAAAATTATCAATGGCACTTATGACACTTGTCAAAAGATGACTCTGATAGCAATGCTAATTAATTAATGTGTACATATTGTGATAAACTCCAATTGATGATAAAAACATGTTAATTTCATAAAAATTAAAAAGAATTGGAAAGTAATTTTGATTTAAGCTATAATTCTTACTTTATGAACCAAATCAACTAACCCATGAAAGTGATTTGGGAACGGAATGCGATTATGAGAGTGGTCATTCCCGTTTCCCACTAGGCGGCAGCGACGGCATTTGGGTAGTCACGTGAAACATAACCAACAAATGATATCGAGTCCACGTCACTCATTATACAATTATTAATGTTTCGATTAGAAATAAAACATGTGAACCACACATGGAAATGGGAACACGTCAATAATTTTCAAAGTTGACTATTCATTTCCTTAAATAATTATTTTCTGTGACATTCCCGCTTCAAGATGTCTCAAAACATATATATTTACGAAAATAGAATGGCGATGAATATTCTTGGAAGTTTTGTTCGAAATTTCACATGTTTTTCGGAAGACAAATTTATTCATACGATTGATCGTTTGAGAGTGGAGTAAGGTTTTAGAGTGATAGTATATATTATGATCAGAGTATAAATTAAAGTCAAGTATCAAATATTAGGAATTTGGAATTAAATGTGTTCCAAAAAAAGGAATTTTGAATTAAATTTTCAATTCGATAAATCTTATAACTTGCATATGTAAGTACATATATACTCATCCCAACCCTAAAGAATTTCAAATGTTCCTCACAAAGTTTCAATCCCAAAATTGCACGCAACTCCAACTAAATTTATATCTGCGGAAACGAATTGATTTTATCATCATATTCGATCGATTCGATCGGCATGAAATTTCAGCGGAAAATTTGTGGAAAATAGGAAGTGAGAAAGATGAAGATCCAACATACGGTAGGTTTCCGATTCAAATCGATTATTGTTGATGTTCACTTTGACTTCCATGCATTGTAGTTTATCTCTTTGTTAATTATGATCACATTTCATTGTTTTCCATTCAAATTTCAATAAATGATCATTTCAAAAAAAAAAAAAAAAATTCAATGAATGATGAAGTATCACTATTGACGAAAATGCATTAAAAGTGTAAAGATTCTTCTCGCTATTTAAATTTAAGTTTGGTTTTCTACAATTTATTTTTGCTGAACTAAACTAAAAAAAATTAAATTGCATGTACTAAACTATATATGAAACTAAATAAACTAAATTTTGTCAAAATTAAACTAAAATAAAAGAACTAATGAAACTAAAAATTATTCAGATAAACTATAGAAAATAAGCCCCCGGCCCTCATGAAAACAAAACAAGCATTGCTTTTTCATTTATGAGTTATATTAAAATAAAATATGAAAAAAATTGGTGATTGATGTCTAAAATTCATATTTTACATCATCGAATGATTATTTTAATAAGTAAATTGAAAGATGATTTGAAAGCGATTGAACATCTACTAAAATTATTAGAAGAAAATATTATACGTATAACGTATACTTATCAACAAGACCGTTCATATACAACGAATTATTCTGTATTGTATCACAATCGCAAATGGGATCTTCAACTGTGAAGAAAATAACTATAATTGTTTGAGATGTTTTCCACATACCTAGATTTATAATAATGATCAAGTGGTTGTAATTAGTTCAAAAAGGTTTATTTAAAAATAACGTGATATAAATACAAGTATATTCTCATTGGATAAATAAATGGGGGCACTGATAAAGTTAAACCTCAAAAAATGAATATTCGATAAATGAATAAACTTGCTAAATGAGTAATTTTTTCCGGTCCCGACTTGGACAAGGGGCTAAGAGCATCTCCAACGGTGGTGTTTTGGACTTGCTTGGCAAATTTTCAAAAATTATATCAGTACTGCTTACCATTGTTTTTGCGTTGACATATACTGCTTGGAATAAGCTGTAACTTGCGAGAGCAGGCCTGCTTGCGCATAATGCATTAATTGTATTATAAAGGTTAAATCCAATAACTAAATGTTTCACTTGCAACCATGTGTATTTTACGCAAACAATTTGTGGCATAGACGTATAGTTCACTGTAAATCTAAATACAATTTTTTGCAACAACATCATTTACAGACGTCTGTTTAAATAAAATAATAATAACTATAGTATTATTTAAATTAATATGAATAATAGTATGAAATCATACAATACAATCTTTTGATAAAATTTTTATATAATTTAATATGATTAAAATTATATGTTTTACAATATATAGTTAAATATTTCTTTAGTAATTACATGGATATTACAATAATATCTTTTAAGTAAGAAATATTTATGTAACTATATTATGAAATGAGAAATATAATAATATAAAATACATTAGAGTTCAATAGATATTGGTATGATTGATATGGAGTACAATTCCAATTTCTGATATAGTTGTATAAGTTTTAATACTCAAAAAAGTAAAATGCAAAAGATGTGGGACCCATCAAGCTCAACTCATGACTAGCTTACCATTAGAAGAGTGTGTAGTTTGCAAGGCACCAGCTTGAAAAAATGACGTGGCAAGTCAAGCAACATCATCATCTATCTTACCATTGAAAATGTTCTAAATGAATAATTTCGCTAAGTGTATTATTGAATAATTTATTTTAAATCCTTAAAAATCCTACGTAAATATAAATGAATAATCACTAAATTTCATAAGATATATATGCATTAAATTTTTACTTTTTCGATCAATGATGTTAATACAATAAATCATTTCTTTACAAAAAAAAAGGGTGCCTATATATATTTTCATCTTCTTTCCAGCCAAAATTCATCTCATTCTTGATTTTTCCTATAGCAAACAAAATTTCGGGAGTATTCCGCTCGTATTGTACATTCTAGATATTCCATACAATGCATACTATATATATATATATATATATATATATATCTTATTAGTAGTTTTAAATACAATGCACATGTGTACATTTTTTGACTTGGTACACATACATACAATCGATAAATGAATAATCTTGCTAAATGAATATTTTTATGAAGGTTCCAAGAGTATTCATTTATCCGTACATATTTTTTGAGGTTTGAAGTAGCGTAATTTTCATGATTCAAAATTTGTAATGTAAATTTTATTAATGGGTGTAAAATAAAGGGAACAGATATATCATGAAGAATAAAGATGCAGAAAAATTGAGGATTTTAACACTTTCATTATGCTTTGCAGATTGCATCATTCATCCAGAAAATTTTATGTACAGCTGAACTTGTCAATCTGCGAAACCTAAAATCATGAACTTGTTTGAAATAAATGCCTCATCTAATAACAGAGGAAGCAACAGTATGTGCCCACAATTTGAGGCTGTCTTTGATCCCAACTTCATTACTTTCTGAAGGAACTCTCCAATTTATCACAGGCCTGTAATTCCATGCTTCTGAAAGATATGGCCTTGCACTCAAGGATCTATCTTCATGATCACCACCATTCATATTCTCTTTCCTGCCCAGTCTTTGAAGCCCAGGCAAGATACTAACCAGGGTTGAATCACTTCTATCTTCTTCTGAGAAGACAAATCCCAGATTCTCGAACCCTTTGAGCTCTTCAAACTCAAGCTCTGATAAGCTCTTGCTCAAAGATTTCACCTTTTTCTCCTTCTTGGCCTTATTCTTCTTGCTTTTCTCACCTCTTTTGGCCGTGGATACCCCTTCTTTCCCTGAAAGAATGGTGTCAAGATGGGGCTCATGATCAGGCAGCACTGAGTTTGGAGACAACGGGCAAGAAGAGTTGATGCTCATGGTCATTGGCTCCTCACTTTTGGACCTCTTGTGGATGCTCATCTGGCTTGAAAACTCTGAAGAACCTTGAAGAATATATGGTTTTTCTGAACTTCTTCTGGGAAACTCTGAAGATTCTTGATGAACAATATGGTATGATGATGAAGATGGTTTATCTGAGGTTTGGCAGGAAAACTCAGAAGGCTTTGGGGAATATTCTGGGATTGGTTTGTTGAAGAGTTGTTTTGTGAACCAGCAATGATCAATGAGGTTAATGATATGCTCTGCCTCCATAATTGTCTCTTTGTTTTGCAAAGAGTTGCATTTATATATATTGACTTGCCTGGGAAGACTCTGGGAATATGCCCTTTATGATGTGGAGAATTTACGAAAATACTTCAAACTCGGTGGTTTAACTTACTCGGTTTTCTGTTTGGGATTAGTTTAATTTTCTGCGGTTAGTTTGAATACTATAGAAATAGCAATAATTAAGGTTGGTCAAATGCGTGTTAGCTTATCGAACGTTACCAGAATATACTAGATCCATTCTCACATGGCACGTGAATTATATCTTAGTAAGAAGAATAACTAATTGTTAAGTTAACTTCTGACTTTTATTTGATGAAAAGGGTAGTTTTAAATTCTATTATTTTTCAAAACGTGCCGTTAGTTAAATGGAAACATCTAGGCTAGCTCATTATATAGTACTCCTACAACTACAAGAGGAGTATCCAATCAGGTGGTATTAGCCTATTAGGTTCGGTCCAACGTTTTTTAAATCCGGTGCGAAAATTTAATTTTAGGTTTTTATAACAAAAAATATAAATAATATATTAATTGATTAAGAATAATATTTATTAGAATTAATGTAGTTTTATTCAAAAAATTAAAATTAATAAAAAAATATATTAAATTTTAAAAGGTCCAAATTCAAAGAAGAAAAATGCATTCAAGAAAATTAAAAGGCGCTAATTCAAAAAGAAAAAAGTCCTTCAGAAAATAACTCAAATCATTATATTTTTTGAAAATTAACAAAATACACATATATATTACACCTAAATATTTTTTTTGCACCCCTTAAATTTTCAGGTCTGTGCGGGGCACCAGACCCGACCCTGGCTCCGTTTGCTGAACTCAACTAAAATAAATAAACAAATATATATATATATATATATATATATATATATTAAAAAGAATAATAGAGATTAACCATCTCCTAACTCTAAATTTTGGATAAATCTCATTGTAATTCCGAATCCTTAGAAAGTTATATTGTAATCTTTGAAATGATAAAGAGTCTCATTGCATTTACATAGTGTATTTCGACAGTATTATAACCTTTATGTTAATTCTATGTGGTTATTATACACTTTTGTTTTTACCAAATTTTCGTCCGACTATTGTCTAGAGTTTCATTTTTTTTCTTTTTCCAATATTTCACGGTAACTTTTGTTTTTCCTTTTTACTACATAATGTTTTACCTTGTAAAGACAAATTTTGGATTTAAATGTGATTTGTGTTGGAATTCAACTATCGTGTCTGTTTTGTATTGAATTTAATTTTCAACAAGAATTATTCTGTTTGAAACCGGAGTACTCAAAGCTCTTTTTCACCTAAGGAGATGCTCCAATTGTAGCTACGGCGGCCTTCTTTCGTCATCCTCTTTATGCTCTCTGCAGAACTTGGAATCTTATCCATTCGAGAACTACGACAAGCTATGGAGAATCTACATCGCTACGGTCAAAGGGTTTACTATCGGCGCTGGCATCAAAGACGGCGTCACTCTCAGACTCCCTTCGCCATCCTAGCAATGTGTTTAAATTATCATAAAAGAAATTGTGTGATGGTGAATACTGATGAGGTCTGTAATTCGACTAACTCGCTGGCCGTTTGCATAGTTAAGGGGTTAACACTCTGTTGCCGGCTATGACTTGTACACTATGCCGATTACTACTTGTATCTTCTTCCCGCGCTGCACGTTAGTGTTCACACTATGGTGTTAAATGGGAGAAGGTTGTCCATTTGCCTGTAATGGAGATAGCGGTTATAGAACCGCCACGCCCGGCGCATGCTACAAGAGCGCCCGATCTCATTCAACTTTCGGAAGGTTGCATCTATTGTACACAGATTGAGCCCTAGGCACCGCTTTACATCAGTTCAACACCATGAGATTCAGTCTCAGTTCTTCATCGGGATCGTCTGCATGCCAACATCACCATTATATCTCTTTATTGTAGGTGCACATGGAAGGAGCCACATTGTCAGGGCCATCCTTAACTGATTGACAACACAGCAACACCTTCACTCTACTAATCGCGACTGTGGCGGCCAGCATCATCATCATCATCATCATCACTGACATATTCCACTACGATGGAGCTCGTTGAGATACTTCATCAGGCCAGAGCATTGCCATCATCATGACTAGTCTACCAGAACCATCACGCACATCCACATCGTCTTTCACAGCAGCCAGCCTAAGACCCGAGTCCACTCTCGGTAGCTCATAGCCCATTCCAAAAGGGAAGAGGAAGTCTTTTCTACGGAGACGATCTTGACCAAATAGGTAGCCAGTCTTGGGTCGATATTGAATCCTACATCAGAGGGGAAACAGAACTCTTAGTGGGTGACATACTAGGATTGAATTTGCATTTACGGATGAGCAGTTTCTACTGGTTGCAAATATAGGTCCACTCACTTTGGAGTTTCACCTCACTACCACTACATCTCTGCGGCAAGTATCTTTGGAAGGCCTCACGTGTTGGAGGTAGAAACCGGTTGTTTTATGGCTTGGGGTAGTGAGTTTGTTCTCACCCCTAGGCATACTCTTTTAACTTTAACCTCATTTGTTTTACCCGAGTATTTATTTTTTTGGCTTTGTATATTATTTCCCCTATGCGACCATTAGTTTTGGTCTTAGATATAGAATTATGATTTATAGTATAATACGGGGACTTAGCATCATCTTGTTTCTCCGTAAACTGTCCCACGAGATTTTTTTCTTCTTTTTACCATATTTACTATCTACGCACGCTCATTGGCAGGTTGCTATGGATGAGGAATTTGGCGCTCTTACACGTAATGATACTTTTACTTTATCGCCAATTCCTTTGGGCAAGGCGCTTATTGGTTCAAAATGAGTTTTTATAACCAAGTATAAATCGGATGGCTCCATTGATCGACATAAAATAGGCTGGTTGCACTTGGTAATCGACAGATTGAGGGTGAGGACTTCACTGGGACCTTTGCACCAGTTGGCAAGATGATTTCTATTCGGTTGTTTCTCTCTGTTACTATGATTAAAGGCTAGGAAGTTCACCAAATGGACGTCCAGAACACTTTCTGCACGATGATCTTGAGGAGGAGTTATACATACATCCACCCCAAGGTTATAATGTTCTTTCTAGTATTGTTTGTAAGTTCCAAAAGTCATTATACGGGCTGCGGAAGGCCCCTCAGAATTTGTTCGCTAAGTTGGCTTCGGTTTTGCGAGCTTTTGACTTTGTTTAGAGTAAGGCTGATTATTCTCTGTTTACGTATGTTCGTGGGGCTCTATCGTTAGTTGTTCTTGTTTATGGGGATGATTTAATCATTGCGAGGATCTCGAAAGCTTGTTGATCGAGTTAAAGACTTATTTGAGTTTTTGGTTTCATATGAAAGCTTTTGGTTTCGTATGAAGGATCTTGGTACTTTGAAGTATTTTCTTGAGATCAAGATAGCTCGGAGAACTAATGGAATGTTCTTATCCCAACGAAAATATGCACTTGATATACTTTTTGACTTGGGTTTATTAGCATCCAGCTCACTACTTATTGTGATTCGGATTGGGCGGCCTGTCTTATTACTCGTCGTTCCTTATCATGATATTTTGTTATGCTGGTGATTCTCCAACTTTTTGGAAAATGAAGAAACAATCGATTGTTTCTCGTTCGGCTACTGAAACTGAGCATCGAGCCATTGCTACGACTTGTTGTGAACTTATTTGTCTCAAGTCTTTTCTATCCTCTTAAAGAGTTCCACATCCCGCTCCTTTGAGACTTTTCTGTGATAATCAAGCGGCTAATCACATTCCATAGAAACCGTTGTTTCACGAGAGGACAAAACATATCTAAGTGGATTGTCACTTTGTCCGAGATCTTGTTCAATCAGGTGCTGTAGCTACTTATCATACTCGATCACGGACCAGCGTGCTGACATTTTCAATAAAGCGCTTGGTGGCATTAGTTTCAAATTTACCTGGCAAGTTGAGTGTTTTAAATCTTCACGCTCCAACTTGAGAAAGAGTATTACGATATTTTGTTATGATTTGATCTTATCTTATTGTATGTAAATTAGGATACTATAGTTGTGTGTATAGCTATTAATTAGTTAGAAACTATAAGGGCCTGCTCGGTTGATATGAGGGAATCGGAATGAGAATGGAAATGATAGTAGAGATGAATGATAATAGGGTAATCATTATAGATTGTTGTTTGGTTTGAGTAAGGAATGGATTGTACTTTTATTATAAATAGTATTTTTATTTACTACTTTTTTTTTCACCAGAAATGAATGCATAAACTAGGAGCACAACTAAGAATAAACACCAACACCAGCTCAATAATCCTCCAAATTCACCATCATATATCATCCAGCGTTGAACAACATCACTGTACCAAAACAAGCTGATCCAGATCATTAATAAGTCTTACATAACACTAGTTCGACACTTAACAGAAGTCCCTAAGCATCTCCCATCTACTGCAAATCTAATCAGAGGTTGTTCCTTCATTGTCGTGCTTCATCTCTCTGGTAGAAGAGTTGCACTGCATCCTCGCCTTCTTGATGCCCTTCCTGTGATTGCTGGACTTGGTCATGGCTTTCTAGCTCTCTGAGAGATGGAAATTGAGTTTCAGCCTCAGCCCAATTTTGCTAGTCTAATGGGAAGGTTACAATTCCTTTATGTATCCACTTATTGATGTAGTGTCTATGAAAAGGATGCTTGCACTTATCAATTGCAATAGGGCACTTCAAGTCAGAGCATTTTTCCTCAAATATTTCCTTCACGCGGAAAGAATGACATTCAGTATAACAGTATTCAGTGACATCGCCGTAACAGATACCACATAAATCCCCTTCTTTTTTTTTCCAAAATGAAGAATTGGTTCCATTTCTTCACCTTAACCTTGATATTGGGTTTGTTCGAAATTGAAGATGAGGCAGACCCAAGCTCAATCATATCATAGGGATGATTAACAAGAATGTGTGAAAGCAATGAAAGCACCCTCCTAGCTTTATTATTCTTGATATTCAGTTTTTTAACTATATTATCGAAGTGCAACTTTTCAGATTCATTAAACAGTAGCAATATGGAAGCCTGGTAATCTGTCAGATCATATAATGTATCATTGGAATCAGATGTCACACTAAGAGTACATTTGGCCAAAGAAGATGCATGAAGATTTTCTTGCATGCCAGGCCACTTCGCACGATAATCCTGGAAATATTCCCGGAAATGATTTTCCCAACGAAGCATCATGGAAGAATTTGAGGATAAAAGGCAACCATCCTTGTGTCTGCCAAAATCTTCCTTTAACGACATTAATGGAGTAAGAAATGTCTCCAAGTAGGAAAATCTCCCAAATGATCCATATACAACCTTTTCATATTCTTTTGGTTATCCAAAAAGTCTATAACTATGCCCTCAATTCTCAGTGTGATCTATGTAAATTTTGTCAAAATACGCATTTCACAACCAAAATTACATTCATCGGCCACAAGACGCCTAGAAAGTTTTTCACAGTAATCTTTAACAAATGAGCCCCATTTCACATATTTGACCAACTTCAATACCTTTTCAAACTGCTTATGTGACTCATGATCATCCTTAGAACAGTTTACAAAAATTCCATCACAAAATTCAGTAAGAATTTGTGCACCTCGTTTACCAGCTAAAGCAGCTCGGAAGGCACCCTCGACTTCCTTGAGATGAGGTTGGCAAGTTGTGAAACGGGTATTGACATGATTGAGATGACGGTCACGTGATTCAACAAGCATACTCATAGAACTCGTCTCGTTGATTGTCTCTCTTAAGTTAGTAAGATCCTGCTTATAAAGTTTAGCAAAAGTATCTAAGGCCCTGGGCATATGGTGGAAAAAGGAAACATGCATTTCCTTCATGTCACTATCCTTAGCAACCCTAAAAAAATTGCCTTGCTCAAGCAGAGTCAAAGCATTTGGACCCAACTCACGTCGAATTCGCTCGAGCAACTTTAATAGGGTATTATAATCGAGATAGTTTTTGGCTCTGTCCTCTTCTTCCTTCAAATGATTCACCGTGTTCAAAATATAAATTTCAAAAGAGCCATGCACTATCCACTCACAAGCTTTCTTTGAATAAAAATCACTTGCAGCCTTAATGATGAACAACTCAACATCATGTTGGTAGATCCTAGAGCCCTGGTACTCTAATTTAGTAAGAATTTCCAAATCTCTTCTCAGGACAAATCTTGGAATCTCTTTCCTTTCACGCTCATCTTCGATTAGGGATACTATAGCATTGCGAACATATCTAGTTAATCCAGATATCACCTTAGCTTTTGAGAATTGAAAAATGCATGGTTCTTGATTAAGAACTGAGAGTTTAGCTCAGGTAGTGCGACAGTAGCGAAGAAATCAAACTCGGATACTAGCCGTTCCAACAATGCTTTTCCCGACAAGTCTGTGAGAGGGGGCACCAATTTATCAATCATTTTTCCACAGCACTCCTTGTATACATCTTCGATTTTCTTCCAGTAATCAATTTGAACACCCGTCTCAAGCATATACTTCTTCTCATAGGTAAGCTCCACATGAAGAACATTCATACTTTGCACAATTGGTCTAATCGAGCCATTTTCAACTTCATGATCTGGATTTTCTTTCTTCTTTGTGAGACTATCAATCAGATCTTTGAAATAATCCAAAATTGAAGCCTTCATGTCTTCCGTATTACTGTCATCCTCCTCCATCTCCCTGTCCTCCTCCTCCATCTCCATCTCCTCCTCCGTCTCCCCCTCTTCCTCCATCTTCCTTGAACACTAAAAGCTCCTGTTCGCTGCCGCTGTGCTTATGAGACGAAAGAGAGGGTTTTATTTTGCTACTAAAAATAGCATAAACTCCTTAATCAAACCCATAGAACTCATTGATGGGAGAAATGGCTCATTGGTCAATATTGGGTAATGGAAGTGGGCCCTCTTCAATCATTAACATCAACCAAACACCTTGATCTATAATGAAACCCATTAGGCCATCCACAATGGGCCGTGTTTGGCTGTATTTGGCTGTCCCAAATCCCACCCCATCTGCCCCAAATCCCACCAAACCCCACAATGGGCTGCGTTTCACACGTTTTTGGGCCAAACACATGGGGGCTGTGTTTGATTTGAAACCCAGTGTTTAAGAAATGGTGGTGGGGCCCGCCTGACATGGCGGGTCCAGCAAGTGGGAAGGTAATTCCTCTTTTTTGGTTTTTCCTTTTTTTCTCTCAGCCGTTTGAAAGTAGTCGTTTAATTCAAACCGTTGGTAATACTAGCCGTTAATTGATTTGAATTCAGATTTGAATTTATGGACACGTGGCACCTTCTGATTGGGCCACGTGTCAAATCCAATTTTATTAATTTTTTTCAAAAATAATCATAATTTAAAATGTAATTTAGTCTGAATTTTTGTTCCTTCCTTCTCTATAAATACCATACATTCTACCCAACAATTCCACACACCATTCTTAACCCAAAAAATTGCTCCCCATTTCTCCATCATATCTTCTTCCAAATTTTTCTCCATTTGAATTCAAATGAATTCTCGTCCTTTTAGGGGTAGGGGTAGAAGTAATCCTACGCCACGCTTTCCGATTTTACCAAATAACGCCCAAATGTCTCATACTTCCTTGAATCCAAGTTCACACAATCCAAACCAATTTCCTCATAATCCTAACTATGATTATGGAAACGACTATCATCCAAATCTAGATTCTATTAACGATGTCGAAGGTTTTTTTTCAACCACAAGGTGCTCCGAGCCAACATACTAGCACCCAACCATATGAAGAACGAGGTTATTCGTGTTTCTAATATCTTTTTAACATTTGCTTGATTTTATTTGATTCTAAATCATTATGTAATGCTTATTCTACATATGCAATATTTTTATTAGTATAGTTGACAAATTTTGATATTATTTCCCACGAATACTTGCAAGTATGAAGATGGACAAGTTGTAAATATGCATGTATTCATAAATTGTTTATGCTAAATAGTTATGTTACATACTTATTCAACTTGTGTTACATGATTTAAAGTATGCATACACCAATTTCATGGAATTTAATGTTGTCATGTGATGAAAAATTTATACACATAGACTTATTTAATGTGTGACAAATATTCAAAGAATTTGAATATTTTCGTAATTTTAGTATGAGAGTGTACATATTATTGTAGTATAAAAATTACATTTTTTAACAAACTTTGCTTCTCTTGATTAGGCAATATGTTACATATCGAGAAGGCTGATGATGAAGTCGTGATAATTTCTGATAGTACTAAGAAGAAAGGGAAAGCTAAGGCAGTCGCGTGATCTCCTGAAGTTGATATAGCTCTAGTTGGTGCATGGTTCAACCATTCTCAAGATCCTATAAAAGGTACAGGCCAGAAACGAGAAATGTTTTGGCAGAATATCATGGATGAGGTCTGTGAGACCCCTTAATTTTTAGATATTATTTTCGACACGTAAATATTATAAACAATAATTGCAAGGGTAAATTTACAATTATGTAAAATAAAATATGAAATTTTGGAATTAAAACTATTATCTCACTTTTAAGAAAATTATATATATTTGTGATAAGACAAGGAGTATTTAATATTAATTAAGTTTTACAAAATAGAAAGGCATGAAACCGTTGAATTAGTTAAGGGAGAAATGAAGAGAGTAGTTTAATGAATAATTATTATCATCAAGACTAAGAAACAAAACTTTCTGTGCATATATAAGGCTTTAAAATTGGAAAAGACACATATGTATATTAATATTGGCAACATAATAATAATTTATTTAAAATTATATTTATAAATTTATGACAATTTGAAATAATAATATAGCATGCATATGTTTGCGTATGTGTGAATTCATTTTCTTATACATGTATATAAATAATATTTGTTAATAATGTATTTAAGTGTGATATTGGAATCATTACCCCTATTTAAAATATGTTAATGGTGTAAGGAGTTATTTTGAAATGTGGGGAAGATACAATATTAAAAAGGAATTTTTAAACATTTGATGGAAGAAACTGATTATAGGAAAACCATTGATGGATGTCTACGACCCGCACTTGATCACGAACCCCACTCACAAAACATGAATACAACAAAGGCCCCGGGTGTCCCGGGGGTAGACACTCCGACGCTCAAGTCAGTATATTTGCTTAAGGCGTAAAATATGTAGTATGAGATTAGATGGAGAGCTCTACCAAACCTTTAGGGTATTTATATGACTACAATCCGTAGATCACCAAGATATGTATTTATGGTATGAATACAACTCTTATGGGAGTAGAAGTTGTATTACCATGTATAATGGAAGTATATTTCGGACATGGTGGTGTTACCATGTTTAGGATGGCTGTATTACCATCTTTTAGAGGATGTATATTCCTCGTAGAACATTCATAATATACGCATTCCTTATAAGGATTAGGATTGATGGACCTATGGATCCACCTTCCGCGTATCTCGAGCCCACGACTCTTCTCGGGCCCTGGTCCGAGTATGAATGAAGCCCAAATATGAACCATGGACTTATCAGTAGGCCTAAGATAGATCTTCAGAATATAGAATGTTCTGTCTCGAAGGTTGGAGGAAAGACCTGCTTCTCGAGGGAAGACCAATAACTCGATGGAGACTAACTCGGGTGTTAAGCTCGGGGTATCATTCGGGGACGTTCCTCTCGGGCTTACCCTTCTGAATATCTAGCTTCAAGTTCTTTCGTATTCCATCAGGATACGTGGATGGTTGGATCTGAATCTGCCTTCTTGCATTCTGAGGGGACTGACACGTGGTCTTGATTCATTGTATCTTCTGGCGGTGAGGAGGACCAACCTTCCAATTGCCTGTATCATTTCGCGAGTCGAGGTAATTACTCCGCTTAAATGCATGGTAATTACTGGTTATATAACCAAGTAATTTTCCTTGTGTTTATCATCAATCTTCATCCAAGTATTCAGCGTTTTCGCCTTCAGAAAGAGTTCTTAAAATTTATCTTCTTTTCTTCATATATATTCACTTCCCACATAATCTATATTGCCATGTCTTCTGCAAATTCCAGTATTCCTTCTGGCAATGTAGAGAATGTTGCTGAAAATAGAGCCCCAGCTGCTCGTGATTTGAATACCTTGTTCTTGGAGGTCGAATCTGGGGAGCTGATGGAGGTGACCATTGCTACACCGCTGCAAGCTGTAACTGTAGTGGCGGGTGATGGTGCCTCTGGGTCGGGTATGGACCCAAGTGCGGAGCCCCAAGTTGATAAACGGGTTCTGGTCACTGGTGGCGTGTATGATGTCACCAAGGTGGTCGACGAAAATATTCTGCAATTTTTGAAGTCATGCAGGTTGTCGTACCCCATCGAGGCTGATTTGAGGCTTGAGGACAAGACCACTCCGGTCAAAGATCTTGTGAGCCCCACTCGAGGGGTAGTATATGGCAGGTTCTTGCAACAGGGTTTGAGTTTTCCCTTTCCCCCCGTGTTTTCACAGTTTCTTCAGCATCATCGGCTTCACCCTTGTCAGATTCACTCCAATGTGGTGGTGACAATGGTGGCTTTCATCTCCTGGTGCTTCTGGAAGGACTATGAGCCAAGCCTGGATCTGTTTAGGAGCTTGTTCAAGCTATTCTGTTTCAAGGAGCGTGAGCATATTACCCTCACTCCTCGGCATGGTAAGGTCTTCACGTTTCCTGACAATAGCGGCGGGTGGAAGGACATTCGGCTAACCTTTCATCGGACCAAATATGAGGTTCCTGACTGGAATCCGAAGCCGAAGGATGTTGTGTCTCTTGATGTCTTTGAAACTCCCGCTCACTTGGAGGGCATCGTTGAGAAGCCCGTGAAGGAGAAGATCGTCTTCCAGGAGGGAGGATTTGTGCGGGGGGCTCATGGCTTGGTGTGGCAGTGGCCTGCTATCACCTATTCTTATCTGCTAGACGTTCCACGATCCAAATCCACATCTAGTTTCTTTAAAAAGGATCGAGATTGGACCCTCCCTGATAAAATCCAGGGATAGAAGAAGAAGGGCAGGAAACGGGCTTCTAGGAAGTCACCCCGAAATCAGGGTGAATCTTCTTCCAGTCAATCTTCTTCGGGTAATTTCTGTTTCGAAACATCGTAGTTGTCTGGTATATTTCTTCTACTTTGCATATTTACGCTCTTCTTTATGTATACAGCCTCTCCTCCAAAGAAAAAGATCAAGAAAGGGAAGGCCAATCTCCAGGCCATAGATGAGGAGGTAGAGGAGATGGAACCGGAGGTTGGGGAGTCTTCAGATGATGATGAATCTAACCTTGATCTGGTGGAATCCGAAGATGCTTCTCTGAAGAAACTGAAGTATTATGTGAACTTCCCAAAGGAAGAGGATGGTCAAGCTTTTCGGAGGTCTTCTAAGAAGTATCCCTTCGTCGCTGAGGTAATTATCTTTCCCTTTATGTTGTACGAGTTTCTCAGATATCAGGTTTTTATGTCTTCCACTTTTACAGTTGATGGCGGATCTTTCCACGTTGGGGTGTCGAGCTAATGATGTGATCTGGTACCTGTCTGATTCTGTGATGGAGTTACATGTCAAGTGCCGGGCCTTCAGGGCAAAGAAGGAGGAGATGGAGGCCGCCCTTTTGACTATGGCAACCGAGTCTGCCGCGCCTACTCCTCCTGTTCAGGCACCATTGGGGGTGACTCAACTGGAAGCCAGGGTAAAACAACTGGAGGCCGAGAAAGAGGACCTGCTGTTGGCAAAGAAATCTCAGGATAAAGAGCTGGAGACTTATCGGAATATTGCAGAGGAGCTGGCGCAAAATCAAGCCGCAGAGAAGGACCCAGAGGAGTCCAAACGACTCCTGAAGCTTTGGAGTGCCTTCGTTGCTTGTAGCCCCGAGTTTCAGAGCCATAGGGAGGAGTATGGGGATTTATTCCATTCCTCTGAGCTGCATGAGATCTTGGGTGGCGTCCTGCAACTATGCCAATCCGAGAAAGAGGTGAAGGTGATGGAGGAAATCTTTTCTCATCCAGATGCTGCTGATAAGCTTTCTGCTCTGACTGCTAAACGCTGGATCCCTGGGGCCGAGTTTTTGGATGCATTGGATCCCTCCGAGAAGATAGTAACATCAGGAGATTTATTGAGGCTTATTAGAGCCAAGTATCCTGAATTACCTTCTCTTGAAGAGGTGCTTAATCCTTCCACTGGCAAGGTTGAGTAATCCCAGCAGGTTTGCTACCTTACTTGCCGGCATCTTCTCGTCAGCCTCGGTCTCATGATTTACTGGAAATGAGCACCATCCTTGGTTGTTAAGTTCTCGCAATTATCCATGATGAACACTCTATGAGCTTAATGTTGTTTGGCTTCTTCCTTGGGTGTCCTTTGACAAGGCCTTTCATGTCGCAGCGTGTAGAAAAGTTGATAATAGCCCATCTCTCAAGTGTCACTTCCGGTGAAGTCCTAGGAAACCCTATTGGGTATATTTAAAAGTACCATATTCTGATGTAATAACACCTTTGATATGACCTTTTTAGGTTCGAGGTTTAGCCTCTTGTGTGCCCTTTTGAGGGTCTTTTTTAGAAGTATCATATTCTGATGTAATAACACCTTTGATATGAACTTTAACTTCTGTTTTTGAGGTTTCTCCTCTTTATGTTGAGATTATTGATTTTCGAGCACGTCTGCCCTTTTGGTCTATAGACATCAATCAAGCACTTTTTTGAAGTACTTTATCTCGAACCTATCTCTTTTATTCAAAACGATTGGTATTTGAATATTGGATTCAAACAACTTATAAGTTGACCAATCATATACTTTATAAAGTATATTGTTTTGAATAGCAATCAATGTTATACTTAAGACAACAATCCTCTTTTAAGAAAAGGAATTTAAGATTGCTTGTTATAAGGATAGGTATAAAAATATCATGACTTCAATCTAAGTTTATAACTTTAAGAATAGAAGTAAAGTAAATAGTGGGTTTGAGTTTGAGTACCTGTTTGTGCTAGAGCATACTTGTCTCAGGCCTTGATGAGGCTTCTCGGACGTTCTTGATAATCTCGAACCTTTGTGAGGCTCTCCCTTGAGTTTTTATCTTCCGTGATACTTTCGTAAGTTAATCACATTCCATCTTCGTGGTATAGGTTCCCCCTTCATGGTTTCCAAGAGGTAGCTTCCCCCTGGATGGAATTCTAGGACTCGATATGGACCTTCCCAGTTTGGGGCTAGCTTCATTTCCACTTCTTTCTTGCTTTTTTCATTTAACCTCATTACAAGGTATCCTTTAACGAAAGTGGCCAAGCAGACTCTTCTATCATGGTAGCGGTTGACTCTTTCCTTTACCTTGGTCTCGTGGATTGTAGCATTTTCTCTCTTCTCCTCTAGGAGGTCAAGGTCGAGATGAAGATTTTCTTCGTTGGCCGTGCCATCTTCATCATCTGGTTGAGAAGTACGGGCAGAGGGGACCCCAATCTCCATGGGGATGACCACTTCGGACCCATAGACTAAGTTGTAAGAAGTCTCTCCTGTTGCTGTGGCTGGTGTGGTTCTATGGGTCCAGATCACACTTGGTAGTTCTTTCATCCAGTTTCCTTTAGCTCCTTCGAGGCGCTTCTTGATGCCGCTTACCAAGGTTCGATTTGTAACCTCTACTTGGTCATTAGCTTCTGGATGGTATACCGAGGTGAGCTTCTGGTGTATGCCGTACTCTTTACACCATTTCTTGAAGGGGTCATTAGCAAATTGTGCTCCATTATCGGTTACTATGTATCTCGGGATGCCATAGCGACACACGATATTCTTCCAGCAAAAGTTGATAACTGTCTTCCCAGTTATGTTGGTCAAGGCTTCAGCTTCCACCCACTTTGAGAAATAATCAATGGCCACAATGAGGTACTTGAAGTTACCAGGGGCTGTAGGAAAAGGTCCGACGAGATCTATGCCCTATCGAACAAATGGCCAGGATTCTTGGATGGTAATCATATTCTCCTGTGACACGTGGACCATCTTAGGTAATTTTTGACACTGGTGACAAGAACCTATATATCTCTTGGCGTCTTGAAGCATCGTAACCCATTTGTAGGAGCTTTCGGGTGATGGTGCGTGAACCTTGGTGGCTACCGTAAACTCCTTCATGTGCTTCTTGTACTAACTGTTCAGCGTCGGAAGGCCCAACACACTTGAGTAAAGGTTGGAGGTATCCTTTCTTGTATAGGATGCTGTCGTGGATGACATATTTCGGAGTTTTAACTCGGACCTTCCGTGCCAGGTGCTTGTCCTCAGGAAGGGTACCCGTTTGGAAGTATTCAATGTAGGGGTTCATTCATGTGTCTGAGATGTCAACAGCCATGATGCTACTCTCTTCGTAATTTCTCTTCGCCAGGGTTTCCATTAGCAATTCTTGAGAAGATCTTATGTTGAGGTCCGAGGAGGCAAGTTTGCTAAGTGCATCAGCCTTATGGTTACCTTCTCGGGGGATATGATTCAGCTCATAATGTCGAATTGATTTAGGAGAGGCTTAACTATCTCGAGGTATTTCTGGAGACTGTACTCTCGAGTTTAGTATTCGCCTTTAACCTGCTGAACCACGATCTGTGAGTCACTGAAGATTTCGAGGTCCTCGACCTCAAAGTCCTTTGCTAGCTTCAGCCCCGTAATGAGGGTTTCATATTCTGCTTCATTATTAGTGGCTCGAAAATCAAAATGGAGAACGTAAGGATGGTCCTTTCCCTCGGGGCTGGTGAGTAAGACTCCAGCACCGCTTCCCCCCGAGTTGGAGGATCCATCCACGTATAGTTGCCATTTTCCGGAGTCCGGGGCTGGGGTTGGTTTGTCGATCTCTACTGGTTCAACAGAATCCATTATGAAATCTAGTATATGGGACCCTGTCAGCTTCTGCATTTAGCGGGGTTTTGGAGGTTGCATATTTTGCAAAGCCTCTATCTTCTCGGGATTTACTTTGATTCCCCGATTGGATACCATATATCCCAGGAATTTTCCCGCTCCAACGCCTATGATACATTTAGCGGGGTTCAGCTTTAGGTTGGAGGCCCGTAACGTGTCGAAGGTTTCCTTTAGATCTTGAAAGAAGGCATCATAGCTGCGGCTCTTTACTACCATGTCGTCCACATAAATCTCGAGGTTGCGCCCTATCTGAGATTTGAATAATTTGTCCACCAGTCGCTGGTAAGTAGCTCCGGCATTTTTCAATCCGAAAGGCATTATCTTGTAGCAGAAAGTTCCTCTGTCGGTTATAAAGGAGGTTTTTTCTTTATCTTGCTCTGCCATAGGGAGCTGATGATATCCCTTAAAAGCATCAAAGAAGGCTAGTACTTGGTATCCCGCGGTCGCTTCAACTAATCGGTCCATCGAGGGTAAGGGATAACTATCTTTAGGACAACAATCGTTCAAGTTAGTGAAGTCGATGCACATTCTCCACTTTCCATCTGGCTTCTTGACCATTACTGGGTTAGCTATCCATTATGGGTACTGCACTTCTTCGATTATACGGGCTTTAAGTAGCTTCTCTACCTCATCACCAATGACTTCAACTCGATTTAGTGCGAAGATACGTCGTTTCTGCTTAATGGATTAATATTCAGGTAATGTTCCGCTAGGCGAGGGGATACTCCCACCAAGTCGTTGGTGTCCCAGGAAAAGACATCTATGTACTGGTTGAGAAGATCTCGTAGTTTGGCTTTTATCTCGGGGACTAGGAGGGTTCCGACCTCAACGGTTCTGATTCTCCGAGCTGCATCGGCTCGGACTCGGAGTACTTGGCTGGTTCAAGATTCTCCTTTTATGGTTCTCGGATAGCTTGAATTGTGCGGATTCGAGCTAATTGTTGATCCCCTCGAACTGTGGCAATCCCTTTGTTGGTGGGGAACTTCATCACCAAATGGTAAGGGGACCAGATTGCCTTTGCCTGGTACATCCAGGGTCTTCCAAGGATTATGTTGTATGGCGCTCTGGAATCAATGATCGTAAAGGTACAATGCAGGGTTATACTCCGAGAACCGTCTCTCACTTGCACTGGTAAAATAGTTTTTCCCAAAGGAGTGACAAGATAGCCAGTAAATCCTGAGATAGGGCTTGTAGGCGTGAGATTACTTTTGTCCAATCTCAGTTGTTCATAACAACTGAGAAACATGACTTCTACTTCGCTTCCTCTATCCACCAGAACTCTTTTGATCATGTTATGGTTTATGTCAACCGTAATCACTAGGGGATCTGAATGAGGAATTTGATTAGGAACCGCATCTTCAGATGAAAAAGTAACAGTTCCGTCTAAGCGAGATCTTTTGCTTTCCCACACCCAGGGAGAGGCTTCTTGTGCCGATCGATGCACAGCATTGATGCTCCTTTCTGTTCCCTGGTTGTTGGCATGACTCGTCTCATCGTTGTTGATGCTTCTTACTCCTGTCGGGACCGAGAAACGGAATCGTGTACTCCCACGAAGGTTTTCAGCCGGATCAGCCATGAGTTTGAAGGTCATATAGATCAAGATTAGCATGCGGATCCCACTGGGCGTGCCAAATTGATGGATGTCTACGACCCGCACTTGATCACGAACCCCACTCACGAATTGATCTGCAAAACAAAGGCCCTGGGTGTCCCGGGGGTAGACACTCCGACGCTCAAGTCAGTATATTTGCTTAAGACGTAAAGTATGTAGTATGAGATTAGATGGAGAGGTCTACCAAACCTTTAGGGTATTTATATGGCTACAATCCGTAGATCACCAAGATATGTATTTATGGTATGAATACAACTCTTATGGGAATAGAAGTTGTATTACTATGTATAATAAAAGTATATTTCGGACATGGTTGTGTTACCATGTTTAGGATGACTGTATTACCATCTTTTAGAGGATGTACATTGCTTGTAGAACATTCATAATATACGCATTCCTTATAAGGATTAGGATTGATGGACCTATGGATCCACCTTCCGCGTATCTCGAGTCCACGACTCTTCTCGGGCCCTGGTCCGAGCATGAATGAAGCCCGAATACGAACCATGGACTTATCCACCATAAGTCACCATTTACTTTGAATTCTTTAACTATCATTAAACTAATCATTAACCACATCCATTGCTCATGACTATATAAAGGCACCTTTGATCAACTTTTGATTTCAACAAATTGTCCAAAACTTTTCATACATTTGCTTAGTATAGCTAGAGGCTGCAGGCGCCTAGTAACATGCTTAAAACTGCCCAAGAAACCTCATCTTATGTTGAAACCCTACCATTAGAAAACACCCAGTTTCAAAAAGTTTCCTCTTGAACCTTTTCAATCTGAAGACATACAATGAGAGTGTAAATTGCTGATTCAAAAGAGTAATCCTAGTAAAAGTTGTGGATCTTGGTGGAAGGGTCGATTTGCATGCTTTGTAAAATTTGATGATTTATACGAGGTGAGGGTTTTATCGTTTTTCAATCCCTTTTCAGAAAGTACTTGTTAAGTGTCGATCTATACATTTATTTTTAAGTTCCGGAGTCTTTTGTGAATGGGCCAAGAATAACAATGTTTAGTTCTTGTATTCACAATTTTGTTAATTTTAGAGAAATTTTTGAATGGTGTTAAATATGATTTTCTAGAAATTAGTCTTAAGAAATTATGTATATGTGTTTTAAGAGCATGGATCTATGTGGAGAAGAGAAAAGTAATGTGCTTGGAATGTTCTCTTGACATGTTAAACTCTTGTTATTTTCTTGAAGTGTTTCTACCTAGGGTAAAATAATCTATATTTGTTTAAGTTTTATACTAAGACTAGTTTACACTATTTTAATGAAAATTCCGCGTAACTGTTTATAAAATAAATGTTTGTTTTTCTAATGGAAATATAATGCATGATTTTGTTTGAAAATGTAAAGAAAGAGAAACTAAATTATATTATACTTGATCGCTTGGGTTATTGATAATTGACTATATTGAAATGCATGTTACTGAATTGATTGATTTTAATTGAATTATTTGACTGAAATGCATGTAACCGAACTTCTTGACTTTAATGCATATTACCGAACTGATTAAATGAACTGAATCAATTGACTGAACTAGAGTGCATGTTATCGAACTGCTTGACTGAATTGTTTCCACGTGGACTTTCTTACTTGTTACTTGCGTGATAACTACCTGGGTACTATGTGTCCGGTAGACTTGCTTGCGTGATAAACTACCTGGGGTACTGTGTGCCCGGTACTACCTTACTTGCTTGTTTGCGTGATAAACTATCTAGGGTACTGTGTGCCCGGTAGTAATTGTTTGCGTGATAAACCATCTGGGGGTACTGTGTCCCCGGTAGTACTGTTCTGGGATCCCAACCCCATTGGATTAACCGAAGCGGCGAGGTCGGTGTTGGGCCTGATCGCTGTTAGGTCCTATTGGGTCGATATTCTCGAGATATCTTACTTGGGCTTTTAAGCCACCTGGCGTGTTGGCGCGGCCACCTAATTGCTTGTGCTTGAAGTATATGCTTGATTACTTGTCTGCTTCATAAATGAAATTCTTGATTGATTGGTAAAATATAAGTATGAGTTGATTGCTTGTTAAATGATTTCTTGTCTGATTTCGAAAGTACATATATGGGTTATTATTTTTGGTATCATCTTGATAAAACAATTGAAATGTGTATCCTTAATTTATTAAATTTTTATTGATACATGTTTTGCATCTAAATAAATGAAATTGTTTTATTTGTCTCTTTATTGGTTATTTGAACTATTTGTAAAAGTGCTGATTGTTAAGCTCTTGATAAATGAAAAAGTTCTCACTGAGCGGGCTGTGGCTCACCCCTTATCTAAACATTTCTTTTCAGATATGAATTAGTCAAATCCGTTAATTACGGGTGACCATTAAACGACTATCCAAGAGTGCGGGCGTTAGCATATATTTCATCGTCAAGTTGGTGATAGGAATTGAATGAAAGATTGTACAAGAATTTCATATATTTATAATAAAGTTATTTACTTAGACCCTTAATTTAATTAAAATATTAATAATACCCCAAATAGATTTTATTTAAGCATATTTTTCCCGAATGAAAAGGGATCATATTCCGGGGTGTTACAAGGTCAATCTGTGTCGCCCGGCTATCAGGTCAAAAGAAGCAGTCAAGTCACATTGGAATAAAATGGCGAATCATATCGCAAAATATGTTGGATGTGAGAGACGCGCCAACAGCCACTACCAAGGAGTTAGGAGCGGCGGCAGCCCTGATGATGTTAGGAAATTTGCCATGGATTTCTTTTTGATGGAAGATCAAATTACATGTCCATTTGATTTTTTCCATGTCTTAGATCTTTACAAACATACACCCAAATTTTTGGCTGCGTATACCAATGACATTGGAACACATCAAGCAGCATTTGTGTCTGGTGGGGGGAATGAAAATATAGAGTGATGAACCACCATGGATCTTAGTAGCAATGAAGAAAGTCCCAATTTTCCATCAAGACCACCTGGTATCAAACAGGCTAAACTGAAGGCTAAGGGAAAGTGTACGGCCAAGGGCAAAGGTGATAGTAGCGGTGCCCGTACTTCGACTAGGAAGTCTACAGAAGCCCCCCAAGTATGGAGTAGTGAGATGGTAGAATTTGAACAGAAACGAATGAACTTTGCAATTGAGCAGCGGGCTATATTGACAAACAACATCGACATGACGAGCAGCAAGCCAAACAAATCCATATGAATTATCAGCACAAGATTTTCAACTTTTCTCAACAAGGCAAATCCGAGCCCGGCGGAGATCGAAATGCGTGACACTCTCTGGAAGGAACTATATGACAAGAAGGCAGATGGGTTTTAGTAATAATTAGTTAGCCTAAACCGTGTTTTGTATTTCTATGCTTTGTATTTGTATTAGTGTCAAATAATTGGTCAGACTAGATCAATATGTTATTTATCTTGTAAAAGCCATTTCATTAATTATAATAAATTCAAGATGATTCAAGTCGGTATATAAGATAATTCAAGCCCCCACTCCCCGACATATTGTCACATCATATCTTCAAGTCGGTAGATAAGATAATTCAAGTCCCCACTCCACGACATACTTGAATACACTTTTCATTGATTTGTCACATCATATCTTCAAGTCGATAGATAAGATAATTCAAACTTCCACTCCCCGACATATTTGAATACACTTTTCATAGATTTGTCACATCATATCTTCAAGTCAATAGATAAGATAATTCAAGCCCCCACTCCCCGACATACTTGAATACACTTTTCATTGATTTGTCACATCATATCTTCAAGTCGGTAGATAAGATAATTCAAACTCGCATATCAATGTGTATTCATCCCAACATTTTCTATATAAACTCATCACATCACTCCTTGTTATTCATCCTTCAACTCAAACCTTCAGACTTTGCATCTCACAATATTGCAATAATGTCGTTCTCTAATTCTGATGATGAAGGAGAGTCATCAAACTCAGTTCCACAATATGAACCTTTTAGAAATGAATTTTTACAATCATTGTATCCGTGTCCCAGCTTTGCAAGCTTGTACCCAGAAATGCTAGCCCACCATGAAGAAGCAGAGGAGGCTGAGTCCTCCGAAACTACCCCCATCCAGCCTAAGAAAAAAAGAAACCACATCAAGCGAGACCGTGTTGTGGCTCAAAATGCAATTCAAAAACACTATTTTAACCCACCACCAGAAAGAACGTATAATGATAAGTAATTTCGCAACAAGTATCGTATGCAGAGGTCTTTATCCAGAGAATCGTGGATGATTTAACCAACCACGACCCATATTTCCAGCAAAAGCCAGATGCGACCGGTGTTTTTGGATTTTCACCAATCCACAAGTGTACGGTTGCAATGCGTCATTTAGGTTACGGTTGTTCAAACGACCAACAAGATGAGACATTCCAGATTGGCGAAACGACAACCAGGGATACTGTCAGACACTTTGTTACAGGAATCATTTTGCTCTATAAAGGTCACTACCTGTGGCCAACATCGCCAAACAACATTGCGCGCCTTAAAGAAGCAGGTCGTCAACGTGGATCCCCTGGAATGATCGGAAGTGTTGATTGTTTGCACTGGGAATGGCAGAATTGCCCACTGCTTGGAGGGGCCAATACAAGGGGAGAGATGGTAAAGCCACAGTCATATTGGAATCAGTGGCCTCTTTCGACACACACATATGACATGCCTATTTTGGTATGGCTGGATCAAACAATGATATCAATGTTCTTCAAAGATCAGATTTGTTTGATGATATGTGCGAGGGAAGGGTCCCCCCGGTCGAATATGAAGTGAATGGAAACGCTTACCACCATGGTTATTATCTTACTAATGGGATCTATCCCAAATGGGCAGCCTTCATTCCAGCCTACATTGCTCCGAACAATGATAAGATGAGAACTTTCACCAGGCGTCAAGAGAGTCTGCGTAAAGATGTTGAACGTGCTTTTGAAATTCTACAAGCTCGATTTGCTGTGATCCGTCGCGCCGGCCTTGTATTGGGAAATGAAGATGCTGAGGAGGATTATGATTGCATGTATCATATTGCACAATATGATAGTTGAAGATGAACGTGAATCTAATGGGTTTACAGTTAAACCCACTGATTATGATCACCCTGACCCAAATATGGAATGACACTACCAAGTTGGGCAATGTGCCAATCTTGCTGCTTTTCGGAAAAATTGGGCTGACATTCGCAGCATGGATCTACATAATCAATTGTTGTACGATCTCACGGAGCAAGTTGCCCAACACGAAGCGCAACGAGGGAACCGTACCTAAATCAAAGGGTTCGAGTGTTTTTTAAAATCTGTTTGTGTGTGTAATAATTGGCCAGACTAGATCAATATTTAAGTTTTTCATTTTTAATAATTGGTCAGACTAGATCAATGTGTATGCTTCTTTTTTTTATTGTAATGTAATCATCATTAATTACTTGTTCGTTTGTTGAATCCAGATGAGTTATTTTTTTTACATCGGTTTTACTGATATTTTTTATTTTTTTTATCAAATATGTAAAATTATTTTAATTCATTTTTTTGCATATATTAGTTCGAATATGTTGGTCAAAAAATATTCATATCATGAGCACCATTAATTATATATGCATATTCCAAAACAAAAATAAATAAATATGTTGGTAAAAAACATGTGGGTTCCATGAAAAATTGCTGAATAATTCTTGGGTTGTTTTTCTAGTGTGGAGATGGGTTTGAGGTTGTGTTTGAGTGTTGTGCTTGATGAGTTGAATAGTTGATTTAATAATATTTAAAGTGTGAAACACAAGGGGGTTGTGTTTGGGTGATATTTCCGTTGTGGATGGCCTTAACCCCTAATAATACACCCAACCAAGCACATCTTAAGTTTGTATCAACCTATAGATTTTGTACTCTTGTATTAATACAATCATCACATTCTACTGTATTCATTCTTTACCGTTTTCGTATCTTTTGAAATAAAACCATGTTTTTTTAGTTAATTGGTATCCGATATCTTTCCAGCTGTATCTTACAATTTGAGAAACATCTTATTATACTCCCTTCAATTAGATCAAAATGACATCTTATAAAACAATATTATTTAACGGCAAGTTTAACCATTAGTAATTTTAGTTACATATATCTAAAATTGATATTTAGAAATCGTATGTAAAAAGATACCTTCTAGAAGTATGTCAAACGATGATATTCTTAGTTATATAATATTTCAGAATTTATGATTAATGATAAGTACAGTGCTGCTTTGAGCTAATCGGAGGGAGTACATAAGATGGAAGATGTCCAGCCAGCGATCTCATTCATGGTTTGAATTGGATGAACCCTGAAAAGCTTTGCTGCTGAAAAAAAATGCCAATTATTCTCACCCAACATTGGAAGCAACAGCATGTGCCCACAATTTGAGGTTGTCTTTCATCCTGGTATCATTACTTTCTGAAGAAACGTCTTTCCAGTCGATCAGATGGTATGGCGGTAAACTATTCCATGCTTCTGGGAGATATGCTACGTCTTCTTCAGAGAATATAAAGCCAGGATCTCTGAACCCTTTTAGCTCTTCAAAATCAACCTCTGACAGGCTCCCTTCCATGGTTTCTTCACTTAGAAACTCTAAACCGTCAAGCTTTTTGTGATCTGGGATTGATGAAAATGGTTTCTTGAAGAACCAGCATTTGTCTATGAGGTCTATAACATCCTCGGCCTCCATGGTTTGAAATTGCAGCGCTGTACACCGGGGACTGTATATAGCAATACCCTGTAATAACTGTATGAATTCGACAGCTTGGCTGAGGAATATGCCTAAGAAACTTGCGAACAAACTTCAAACTTGATTGCTGACTTGCTCGGCTTCCACTTGATTGAAATTAAGGTCAAACCAAATAATGGCAGTTTTAGAATATGCCACGCGATTTATTATCTTCTTCTTGATTAAAAAAAATCCAGAAAATGATTTAGAAGATAAGACGAAGCAATCATGTTTAGTTCCAATGATTAACAAAGACTACTTCAAAAACTGTTACTTATTGTGAGGAGTACAAGAAAACGAAGTGAAAATGCTCAAACTGATTATACCATTGTCAATCAGTATGAAGAGGAAAAAAGAATGTGAAATGGAATGGAATCAAGAAAGAATGAAAAATTGATACTAAGGAACTAATTAACTTGTTTGTCAGCAAATCCATTATATGGGATCAGATCCAGACAGGCTACCTGGATTGTTTGTAGGACTTGAGACCTTAGTGTCAGGCATTGGGGATTCTTCAGCAGCAAGCTCCAAATCAAATGGAATCTTCTGTGGAGTCTGTAAATCATTTCCTAAGGTCTTGGATTCCAGATTTGTCTCGCTTTCTTGATCGCACTTTAGAGAATCCTGCTTCTCCATCATGAATTTCTGGTCAGGCTGATCAGAAATGGATTCTGGTGAAAGAAAGCTCTGATGATTCCCAGCCACAAGATCTCTAAGCACTCCAAAGTTTTGCCTCTCTAAATCATAATGAGCCTGCCTGTTTGTTTCCAGTTCAGGATTCATCTTCTCATTTGTTGAAGTTTTCTGATTTTCAGATTTAAAAATGTGATTTGCAGGAGTATGATCGACTACAGGAGTGTTGTGGAGCTCGATAATCGGCTGTGGTTGTGGATCATTCTGAACCATTTGGCATGGTTCAAGGCTCGTCTCGATTACCAAAGAATCCTGAGCCAAACCATGGAAAGAATCTTTAAAGTCATTATGGCTGTTTAATTTAGGAGCTGCAGATTCTGAAACATTCCATTCCTTAGTATCCTCCATTAGTCCTTCAGACTGAACTGAAACTTCATAAACCTGCATCATTTCATCCTGTTCAACCATCCTGAGGTTCTGGGGAGGAGGCACAGGCTGATTCAGATAACCAAAAGTGGGAGTTTCTTGCATCACAATTTGGTCCACCAGGGATGACCTCGAGTTATTCGGGGATGAATTAGCCTTATCAAACAAAAATGAGGTGCTAGACTGTGGCTTAGAAGGAAAAACCTGGCTCATCTCCAAATCCAGCTGCGGAGTACTTATCCCATGCCCATTGCCTTGACATTGTGGATTTGGCACAGGTTCAGGAGCATGGAACAAAGTGGCATTAGGGGCAATGTCATTTTCTGATGAAACAGGTGTGACTCTTGTAGGATCAAAGATAACGCCTCGAAGTGGAGGGCTGTTGCTGTTGCCAATTCTGACCGATAAGAAGTAGCCGGCATCAAAACAGCCGTCGATCACACCTGAAACAATCCTTCCAATGTTATTATCATTTATAGGCCTTGTGATTCCATCTGAAACAGAATTTGTGGGGGAGTGATGGAGGCTCCCTTCTCCCTCCTTGGAAACCATGCTCCCATCCTTCCTTGGACGCCCGCGCTTCCTTTTTGCTGGAGCTACTGATGTGTTTGCTGCTGTGCTGTTGCTCTCCTCATTCATAGTGTACAAATTCATCTGGAACCCAATTCTGCATTGGAAATACCCAACAAAAATCCATCACTGACATTGCAGATTATACTTCTTCTGTCCTAATGTGATGAAAGTAGAAACAAACTACTAATTGCCATATTCATCCTCCTACATGACATGTCTTAATAAAAATCAATCAAACAAAAATATTCAGTAAAGAAGATCCAGATATCTATGAAATCATTTCTAGCACTGCTAAATCATGACCGTGGCCGTTTTTCCTAATCAGATTCAATGATGCACATAAACAATGAGTGATGAAAGTATATGATGCATTCAAACCATGATGAAATTATCCAAGATAAAAGGAACTTGAATAATAACATCTGTTATTCTAAAAAGGAGGATTATACATACAGTCTGATTTAAATGGAGCATGGATGGATCGTATACTTTTAAAGAGAGAGAGAATTTTAAAGGATGATTAGAACTTACAGGCAATTACCATACTGAGAAGGTTGAATAATTGGAACCAAGATCTCTTCTCAATCTCACCATGCAATGATGATTCTCCCTTTTGTGCGCTTCTTTTGTGAAATCCAATCGCTTCGGATCCCTATTTTAGTATAGAGCTTGGAACACATGTATTCAAGATTTGCACCCCCTAATCTTCTCGTTCCTTTTTTATTATTTATTATTTTTAAGTTTTAATTTTCACTTGTTGCTTCATTCTAACATTTGACTTATATTTACCGTAATTCTAGCTGTATTATCATTAAAATTGACCGGAATGCGAAACATAATTTGGGCGTATTATTAAAAATGATTAAAAGTCCTTGCGCACGAAGTTAACCATCTAGAAGAACTCGCGAACGACATCGCGCCGCCCTTGCCGTCGCAAACGCTAGGTGACTCCTTTAGCCCCAGGTCCGGGCAAAAATTTTGCATTAGTCAATGCTCTACTCCTACAATATTGAGTAATGCTCAATCACTATTACAAATTATTATTAAAAATCTAAAACATGTAACCACTTTTTCTTCATTCATTCACCAGACTTTGGTTTTCTATTTTCCAGCCAAGAACAAGGTTGATGAGTATAATAAAATGTAACATGTTTTTGATCTTTGATGATAATCACTTTCCTTATTTTTGCTGATCAAAGATAACAAGGATTTTTGCTGAATCAAGTTACAAAATCAAGTTCCCATTTCCAGCTACATTATGATTTTATTGTAAAAAAATTGCACAAGTTCCCATGTTGTAGAGCATTAAGAGGAAACAAACTTCAGAGCAAACAACACTTTCTTCACCTACTGATAAAATCGTTCATTTCCAGCTATCATAATATCTATTTGCTATCAACAATTTCTTGAAACCAGAATAATTGAAAGAGAAGAAACTGAACTCTAAAGAAAAGTGAAGAGTAAAAGGAGGTTGAGGTGGTGTCATCAGTACAAGGATTGAATACTTTAGCTCAGCATAGAAAGTAGAGAGCAACTTTAAGATGGTTGGATGAGGATCACAATCATACCATTAAGGTTGATAAACTTCAGGAAGCTGAAGTCCCACGCTTGCAGCAGATTTCCCTAAAACTTTCTTCATCTCTTCTGACCTATCCACGGCTATGTTGTAGGAAAATAGCAAGTCCTACAAAATCAAGAAGATATATATCAATATACAATATGCTGGAGGATTCACAAGGAAAAAGATAGTAATATAATTCAACAGGATCGACAAAGGCCAACTTCAGAAGATGCAAGAACTTTGTAAGACCACCGTAAAAGTCATGATACCTCTATTAACCCGGTGTTTTTCAAAACAATCATTCAAGTACTATTTACAAATTACTGTTTTTCAACAAAACAATCCTGAATAACTTTCTCATGAAAAAACTAGAAATAAGCATAATGGCTCAAAAAGAAGTTAACTTTTACTAACTGTTCTCCTGAGTCTAATACCTAAAGGCACATCTTTATTTCATTTCACTTTCACTTCTCTAAAACCTGATGAGAGTGCGAAAAGCCTAAGTCCACCAACCAAGTGTCCCTCCTGCAGACTAAACACCATTGTGAAGCAGGAAGGAAGCTTATTGCTCGGTAATAGTTGTGGTAGTTAATCTATCTTGTAGGAAATGAATGATAACAAAACTCAACTCTAATCGATTAGCATTGTAAGATAAAGGCCACAAAAAAAGGTAGAAACACGCAACAGAAAATTACGCCACCTAAAGATTACCTTATGATGGTGTACACTGTTTAGAAGGAACACATAATCACGAGCAAGGTTTAACTTGTGCTGAATGGCAGAGGAGCCTGAAGCAGGTCGGGGGGAGCAAAATTCTTGCTTGATGAAGTCAGTGAAATGAGCCTTCTGCTCTTCTCTTCCTACATTTTTCTTCACTGCCTTAAGCAGGTTTCTGTACACTCCAGACGCTGCTCGTAAGCTCTCTGATGATCCCATCTCTTCTACAACACCACAAAAATCGACCCTTCTGTTCAAAATACAGTTATCATGTAAAATACAGATTAGTAACACTAAATAAATCTGTTTTTCACAAAAAAAAATCCCAAATAACCACACATAAAGCTCACTGTCACTGGCTATGATTGTATTAATCTCGTTCCTGGAGCATTAATTTAAACTCATTGATTTCAGACAAAACGGGCGAAGTACAAGGTATTACCTAGCCAATCCAAATCGCAGCTGCCCGGAATTGCCGCAGCGGACAACCGTCGCCGATCTCCGCCTACTATGCCAGTAAATCTTAAAGCGGTTTGCAGGAACAGAATTGATTAAAGATTTGATTTTTGCTCGAATATTAACCCTATCAATCAATTTAAGAGCAACCTGAAGCAAACCTGAGCAACCCCTATCAATCAATATCGAAAATTAACCCTATCATATCAGTATTTTCACTCATTATAGTAAATCCTACCAGGATACTGATCGTCACACTTGCAAATGTTATCACAAATAGCACAGCATTGGATAAAATTAAACAAAACAAACTAATAAAATCCCACCGCCCAAAAATATGATCTTTAACATAACTACCACCACCCCGCATAACCATCTACTGAAAACTGACACTTGCAAGCTTAACTGTAAAAAACAACTAACACTAAGGGGGTGTTTGTTTTACGAAAAATTGAATGAGGATCAGGAGTCACTCCAATCCGCACAAAAAAACCAGTCGAATTCCGACGTACCAAACTCCTATGGGGCTTATAAAGATCAAAACTTGCTATCTCCTTCAGTTTAAGCACGCTAAATATAATTCATCACTGAATGCTGTTGGAACATTTATAGTAAAATGAATTCGTGGTATATATGTGGAGTATAATATACAGGAGTTGTGGAGTTTAATTGTATGTATGCTTGAGGATATATAAATAATTATATATAATGTGAATGGTTGCATCCATTAACATAACATTCAATATAGCATGCGAGAGTTGAATGTGTCTCTTTATAGAGTTGTGTCTTTACAGATAATATGAAGAGTGATATCCTTACGAATCACTTCCTATATAAGGAGTGGTAAGCCACATGTATGAGTAACTAATTAAACTAAGAAAACGATTAGAACACAAGTTACTTTCTAGCTTTTGAAATAGTTTACTGCAGAACTATTTTTTGTTTTTAGACATAAATCTATACAAACTCTTGTGTTATTGTTTCTTGGTAACAACCAAGATCCAATGTGTTCTTCTTCGTATCTCAAAAGAGCTACCGTGCAACCTGTTGTTCTTAGTGGTCGGTAAATTTCTTTTAGAAAAGCGTATCTAATATGTGCTTGGAAGACATTATCCGGTTCCCATACAACAGTGCCAAATCTTGTGCTAACAAATGCAGGATACCTTAAAATCACCCCTTTCTCAGCCCAGGAAGAAATCCTCATCTGGGAAAAGCTCACTCCACACTACTAGCCAGAAATCAAATGATAACTAACACTATCATGCAAACCGAAACAAGAGAATCTGAGAATGCTGAGAAATTCTAAACCTTAGAGGATACATCTAGGCTGCTTACAGTACCCATCATAATACACTCGAAAAAGAAAACCCAAAAGGTTCAGACCAGAATATCTGGAACAAATTGTACCGAATTCATTACCCGCAGTTGAAATTGAAAGCGAAGGATCATGAAAATTACCATGTGAGGTCTAATCGAGTCGACAGGGAAGCAACCAGAGGAGTGGTTATAAATTTTCAGAATATATTCCGCCTTCTCACTGTCAGAGCCTCTGTGATTCTCTTTTATTTTCCAGTAGATACTCTTTTCTCTACCAAACCCTTAATTAATTTCTTTTACTCAACATATGGAGTAATATTTAAAGGGGCATAGTCCGTATTTTGCTTATTTTGTAGTCCAAAACAAAAATACGCTTTCGATATATATGATATGATCAATAATTATGTATATCAGACATAATATATATGATATGGTTAGAGTAATTATGTATATCAGACATATGCATCATATATACTACTTCTATTGCATACACTTACAATAGATGGACCTGTATTTAAACTAAGGCAATAATTAACAAAATATTAGTATTTAATATAAGAAGATGAACGGTTTGGATTGAACCCGTGCTGCAAAATGATCAAACAAGATGGTATGGAAGAGAGGTTTAAAAGGGGTTTTGGGTTCTTTCGTTCTCATTTTTCCTCTCTCTCACATCTATTGAACAAGTAACAACACACAATCACACATACTCGTTCTACTGGAAATTGTTTGTGATGAGTGACTCCAAATGACCACAGCTCCAAATTCAAAAGTAGGTTTACTGGTTACAGTCGACTAGGCTTCGTCTCCTTTCTGGAAGCGATTTTGCAGGCGCCAGGTGTTAATCCAACCTTCTGAAGAACAGGTAATATAACTCCGTCTCTGTGTCATCATTACGATCTCAACTAAACCACGTAATGTATTATTATGTGTGATGCACCCAAACTGTTTGATTTAATGTCTCTGAGAAAATTTAAGCCCTCTCCATTTTGTCACTATTGGAAGATAGTTCTTGGGCTTTTTGTATAAACAAATTGACATATATTTCCTGTTATTTTCTCAATTATCTAGTTACTAGCCAAAGTAAGATAGGATCTTTTGGGTGTCCAAGGTGAAGATTTGAGTTCATTGCTATTTTCACAACTGTGCAAAAGTGTCTTTTTTATCTTTACGTTTTGCTCTAAATAAAACCCAACATATGCATTGAATTGCTACATAAAATTGAACCAACTGTGATGAGAAAGATTACACACGTGACAGTTGCTTCTCTTGTTGGAGCGTGATGCATAAAATACAGAAAATAGGCTTCTTTAAGAACTATAATGCTTTTATTCTTGGATAGATGGATAGATATGAGGAGAAAATACCTGTAGCCCTATCATTAGCTTTTATATGTTTTTGTTTCTATCATAAGCGAGTGCATAGCTGATCACTAAGAATTTGAACTTAAGAAACATTTCGATCTTATTAAATTTTGTCTACTCCAACATGTGTTATAAGGCTGTCTAGAATTCCTTATGCATGTTCTCTGAGATAAAGCCAAGGTTCTGAAATCACAAAATTCTGTTTTTGTTACATGGAGTAATTTTCCGCTTCTGGTATATTTCACTCCTGCTACTGTCAATTGTTTAACAAACCTGCTTATAGTTAATTCTCATTAATCTATTTTACTACTACTTTAGTGACCTTTGAGTTATGATATATGTGCTTGACTGTTTACCCTTCTCCCTACATCTTCTCTCATTTTTTTGACTTCTTTTGGCAACTACAAATTTCTAAGTTACTGTGACTGTTCAATTGCATATTTGTTCTGTTAAATTATTGAACATTTGAATTTCGATACAAGTGACGTGAATTTAACTTACTTACAAAAAGTTTCGATCTTGTGCTTAAGATATATTTAGAAAAGGAAATATATTCTTTAAATTTAGGGATTATGACTAGAGAATATTTGTAATGTTAACTATAGTATTGAGCTTTGAATTGTCAAAATGGACTATGGAGCTAGTAATTAGTGAGATTAATGAGATCAAAGTTTGCTGCTCTTATCTTACCTTCCTAGCAAATTTAACTTACAACCATCATATTATGCTATCTCCGATTTTGTTCTGGTTGATTATTGTATAGTTCATTTTCTTGAAATATTTGAACACCATTTTAAACTCATTGTTTGATTTCGTTGAGAAACCAGTATGAAAATTGACTGTAAAGTTACTGCTGGAAAATCCAGTTTAAGTGCAGATTTTAAACATATTTTACTTACGTCTTACGATGATAAAAGTTCTTATGATGGTTACATCTTTGAGGTATCTGGGCTTTGAACTACTGTTTTTTTAATCTAATATTTAGACTGGCTTTACAAATAAAACACTGAGAAAGTGGATTATAAAGTTTCTACAGTTTCTGTCTAGCTTTTAAAATAAAAATTCCTTATGATGATCATATTGTTAAAAATAAGGTCCTGATTTCAACAAAAAGTTTATCCTTCCAATTCTAACCTGAATGTACAGTCAGGGACCAAGAATGGACCTGCTAAGTGAAACACTTAGCTGGAAATAGCTCCTAAAGTTTCTACATTATCCATTCATGTGTGTGTGTGTGTGTCTGTATTCTAATGCAACACAGTTTAAGTCATTATGTTACTAACATTTTCCCAACTTTTTTAATGTGTTTTGCTTTACCCGACTTACTAAGTTCTCTTTTTCACGATGGTTCAAAAATTTCAATGGATGCAGTATCGCGTACAGACTCACACAATGGATGAACAGAGTGTTCTAGATAGTGTCTTTGAAGATGAGAATTTCGAAGATGTTGAGATGCTTGATGTAGAAGAGGGAGAGTTGTTTGAGCCTATTGTAGAAGCTAAAAGTGGAGAAATTAATTTCGGTGCTGACGTTAAGGTTGCAACTGAAGTTAAAAATGAAGAATATAGTTCTGGTGTTGATGTGATGGTTCAAAATTCAGAACATGGCACTGCTAATCCTGGTCAGCGGAAGAATAAGAAGAAGAAGAACAGAAGAAAGAGAGCCAATTCTGGTCCTAATATCAGTGATATGAGCAGGTACCTCCAACCTGAAGAACTCTATACTTTTCTTTTCTATAATATTTTGTTATCATCCCTGAATTTATAATGTAGTGTCCTGTTATTATTTGATGCTTTGGAGCTTTCATCTCCAGTCTGAGGGATATGAAGCTGTTCTTTGAGGATGGCAGGACGCTATGCAAAATGTTTTTTAATCTTTTATGTACTTTTTTGTGTGCTGCTGCTGTATGTTAAGTGATTAGGTTTTTGTTAATACCAATGCTGTGAAACCTAGACTGGCTCGTTGGGTTGAAGAGAGTCCGGCTTTTCTGTCTCTGAATTTATAATAGTGTCTTGTAACTCCTGTTATGCTTTGAAGCTTCATCTCCAGTCTGGGCGTAGGAAGCCAATTTCTCAGGATGCTATGCAAAGTGTTTTTGGATTTCTTTGGGTACATTTTGTGTATGTTGAATGATTAGGTTTATGTTAATACAAATGCTGTAAAACCTAGAGTGACTCGTTCGGTTTGTAATCAGCATGTATAGTATTTGGATTCTGATTTTTAGGATAGCATTCTTCCTTACAGCTTGTTTTACTGTGTTTGCAGATTTGTTCCAAATGTTTGTAGGCACTTGAAAGAGAGGAAGTCTTATCTAGTGTGGGCTGCTGTGGGTTGTCTTGGCGCATTGGCTCTTAATGATCTTGTGAAAGAGGTATGGTTCTCTTATGAAATGCTATCAATGCATCTCTTAATGTGTCAGCTTAATTGTGAGGTGGCTTCAAATTTCCAGGTTGATGCAATTCAGGCTTGTGGAGGCCAAAAAACGGCTGATGGTAGCCGCTACCGTACTGGCGGTGGTATACTATGGAACCTCCTTAAAGTTCGAGATCCTAACGCTTATAAAGAGATAATGACTAAAGGAAAGGACTTTGAGGTTTGCTACTATTTACTCTTTTTATGCTTTCTTTCTTTTATGTGAGATAGTTTGTATGTTGTTTTTCTTTAAATCATTATCTTCATTTCTTCCTAGTTGGATATCACATGTATATTGCTTGGTAGATAATGTAATTTTTTTCCACATGGTGTACACGTTTGCTATCAGGCCACATATTTTTCAGGAACCAAACACTCTTCCTCCAATTTAACAAAATGTACCACATAGTTGAATTAAGAAAAAGTGGAAAGGGATCATTTCCGCTCTGTTCTTAATTGTGTGTCAAACTTGATGTTACCAATGAAGCAAAGGTCTTGATGAACAATAAATGAAATTAATTAAAATTTGTAAAAAATAAGGGGATCTTTGAGATGGTCTGCCTTTGTGCATCTTCACTCAGACATCAGTTTGGATTAGTAGGATGGATTACAAAGGATGCAATTACAATTTGGCTTAACATTGAGATTATTCAAATATACATATTATACAATATTGACGTCCTATTTTGCCTATCTGCTTTTACTACCTTAGTACATTTACAGTGCATTTTTGGGTCCTCAATTAAGACCTACTGAAATAAGCATCTCATTGTTCTCATTTTCCATGACGATGCGAGGCTTAGATGTTGAGTATTTGTGATAGTAATACTTAGTGGATTATTGCGGTTGAAAATTTTATCATCGTTTGTAGATCATTGGTTGTTTGCTTTATTTTCCTGGTTTTGTATCAAAAGCCTAAGGATGTTTATAACTGTAAATGTGAAACATCTTGCCTTCTGTATAACCAATGTCTTAACATCTTGCCTTCAATGATGCATTCACGTTAAATGTTTTGTGTTTAAGTATTAGCTTTATATTGATTGCAGAAGCAATTTAAGCCACAGAATATCTCACAAGAACCAGTGCAGAATTCAGACTCTTCTCACCTAAAAATCACTCCTGTAATGAAAGATCAGGCCAGGAGCAGCACTCCAGACGGATCACAGGAGGAGTCTCAGGTGCAGAACCATTGTGGGGAGAAACAGAAGGTGTCAGTTCATGACCGGGTTAGGATTCCAGTAGCATATGATGATTTGCTATAGGCTTGTTTTGTTGCTCAGTACTCCATTTCCTATAGCTGAGGCTTGGAACAGTCCGATGATCTTTAGGAGAAAATATTCCTTGCATCCATAGCTATCATTATTGTTCCAATGCACTAGTGATATGGCAAGCGGATATTTTTATGCAACTCAAGTTTCTTGTTGTGGCCTCAAACCCTTGAAATCAAATCAGAAGTTACAATCAAGTCTTTTGCAAAAGAGTATTTGACCTATCAAGTTACAAAAGAATAGCTTTTTAAGCAACAAGCTGTAGCCGAATTCCCGGCATTACCCCACCGGAATTTGGACACAACTGCCGTCACCACTGCAGCATGACGTTCATCAAGTTCAAAACACAGAGAGAAGCAGGTCATTTCAAAACACCAAAATCAAAGCGAGAATGACAACAAAAGTTATGTAGCTTACGTGATCTAAATTGAAGCCCTACAGTCACATGTACAATTCTGCATATAGAACTCGTAGTTTCAATGCGATTCTCATTTTTACAAAATCAATGTGTGTTAAAATTCTCTCTTGTGGATAATGACCACTGATTACTGATTATTGTTTGTATATTTAATTATGTCATTTGAATGTTTCCCATATTTCTACATGTTTGATTACTATCTGCTAGCTGATATATGTGCCATTCTGACTGGTATTCTTACTATGATGTATGATGTTTAAATGTATTTGTTACAATAACACGTTATAAATAAAAATAAATAAAATAATTACGTAATATATTTATAGGTGGCTTTGTTCTTTTCCTATTTTGAGGAAAAATACATGAAGGAATGATCTAGTTATTCCTGGGGGTTAATTACTTTCATGAAGCTTAATTATACGTAATGTTACTTTCATCAAGCTTAAATTTCAATGGATGAAAGATAAAAATTACATAAAGAAAGGATCTTAGTAATTTAAATTGTTTATTTTACTAATCTTTATGTTATTATGCATTATAATTAAACTACATTGCCAGTCATGTTGATATTTCCATGATGAAATTAACTGAATTAATTTGCATCTTGAAAATTACTAAGACATTTGGAGGGCGTTGCAAAATTATAACGAGAATTTAAGGTGTCGTAAATTTAATAAAATATTAGTGACGTTTAATTATATCCATAACTATATGCTAAGACACTATAATGTGTCGCGATAGTTTTGGCTTTGAGCCATGTTACATTCATTAGACATATAAGAACAAAGTTTTATTAAATTAGAATGGGAAAATAAGTCTGCGATGCTCGTTATCTCCTTTGACGCTAACTCGTTATACTTGAGTGCCACTTTTAAACTGAACAAATCTGTGAGCAAGCATATAGTCCGGGTTGAGACCCTCTTTGATAGTTCTCGTGCAAATTTTCTTTGTAGCTTGCAATGGAGTAATGCAAGTAAAGGGCTCCCATTTGCAGTGCATAACCACCAGACTCAAGGCATGGAAGCACAGGCGGGTTAACCTCCCCACGCTTGCAATAAACCGGTGAGCTCGAAATCTGCTTCCCGCATGCGAACTTATCCCGCTCCTTCAGCGCTGTAACATCGCCGGATCCCGAAAATCGTGATAATGTAGCGAGAAGATGAAGAAGCCATTGTTGGAGAAATCTTGTTTTGTTTGGTGTTTAAACATAGATCATTGTTGTTTGCTTTTATATTGAGAGCCCTCGAAAGAGCTAGTAGATGAAACTAGTTTACATACTTTTTAATATAATATATGAATGTAAATTTAATTCAAACATCACAGTTCAAAGGATTTTGGATCTATTGTTATATCTATAATATTTAATTATGTTAAATAAATTCTAATTATATTATTATATAATTTATTTCAATTTCGGATTGAGTTTCATTAACCAAAACTGAAAAAAAACCA
Source organism: Sherardia arvensis (assembly GCA_948330725.1). Lineage (NCBI taxonomy): Eukaryota > Viridiplantae > Streptophyta > Magnoliopsida > Gentianales > Rubiaceae > Sherardia > Sherardia arvensis. The sequence continues at coordinate 35,445,008 of OX415236.1, read as the reverse complement.
TATTTATAATTTACTTTTCTCTATTTAGTTGTCTGAAACCAAAATTAAACATGATTCATATTATTCAATTTAATTCCAGTTTTTCATTTTTCCGATATTTCGCCCACAAAGTTTGTAGTGGCTGAAAATAACCTTTCATTTCCAAGATACACAAACATCACAAATTATTAGGATCTATGTGTAGCAGTGTTTGATTCATATAAGAAATTGATATTTATCAATAATGATGATCAACAAAGTGATGATAATAATTTTATATAAATCTCTGAAACTCCCAACTTTCCTTACCTTCCATGAAAGTCTTTATATGTTTTAACTTATACCGTGCACCTTTTAAGTTAAACTATAAATTTTGTAATTTAAAATGTTTCAATTTTTATATGATATTTCTTGAATTTTTGCATTAAAACATGTTTTAAATATGTTGACTTTAAAATAATTAGTGTTTTAACACAAAAATATATCGTTCGAGTTTAAATAAATAATGGTAGTTCCACAACATTTAGGAAAGTTGGAATTTCAAAATAGTTATCCATAATTCTATTTATGATGGATGATGATTTTGTTAATAATGACTCGTGCCTTATCACGAGACTGCCTCATACAATTATTTGTATAGATTTCAAATAATTGAAGACCGTGATAGTTAAAAGTAAATTATGCACAAATATTTTCGTGCAGTGCATAATATATTTAGGGTATTTATTTTTTAAAATGGATATATAGCCCTGATTCTCATATAATTTATTCAACAATCATCATTTGTTACAAAATTAATGAAACACTTCACTGGTGCTAATTCCAATTTTTTGAAGAAAACTAATGTCATATATTCTTTTAATTTTTAATTATTTTCGAAAATATGAAATTGAAGTCGTACAAATTGGTTGATTTTAATTAATTTGCTCACTGGCGCGTGGGTTGTACGCGTTGAACACTTGAGCAGTCCGCGTAAAATTACCTTTTGTAATCAACGGCATTAATTTTAGGGTTTTTTCATCGTTTATAAAAACCAAGATCAAAGACTCAAAGGGCTACAGCCGCCTTCGTTTGTTTTCACCATTTTCTCGAATTCTCGATTCTGCGACTCAAACGCTCAGGAAAACAAAGATGGCGCCCAGAACTGTAAGTAAATATTTTATATCATTTGCTATTTCAGTTCAAAACAAAGCATAAAATTGGGTGTTTTGTGTTCATGATTTTGCAGAAGAGAAATGGTAGGATGGATGCAGCAATCGATGCGATGACGAAGACCTATGGATTCACCGATGTGAAAGCCATAACGGCAACGGCTAATCAATTGCTTGAGGTTTCTGGTTTTTTTTTTTCGTTTTTTTTTGTAGATTTAAGGGTTTGTGTTCATAAAAAGATTCAATTTGTGTATAGGTGTACGAAAATCATTGGTTTCTCATTGAGGATAATTCATATGCTGTCCTGCTAGATGCCCTTCTGGATCAACAGAAGGATGAAGAACTGTTGCCAAAGGTATAACGCGCCTTGAATTCATTTTAGTTGAATGGTTTGATTATGATAAATACACAACCAAGGTCAGTCTAATTTAATTTGGGGCCATGTGCAAAGTTTTTAATTTGGACTCTCATATTTTTTTGAAATAAAATTTTATCATAAAATATACACTCTATGAATAAATTTACACTACTAATCCACGTAAAAAAGGTCTTTCAAAAAATTAAAATGTCCAAATTCAAGAAAATAGACCCTTTTAAAAATACTCAATCATATTTTCAAATAAAGTTTTTAATATACAAATACAAAATATTGCTATAAAAAACAATTTTTAGGCCCTTCTAAATTTCGGGCCTGTGCGCTCGCACACTCTGCACTACCCTAGCCCTGTACACAACCTTTGTGGAATAAATTTTTTTATCATGATTTTTTGTTTTTGTACCAAAAGGTATTAGCCCTAAAAATCTAGTTTATTTTGGATTCTGTGTAAAATGTGAGGGTGGGATGTATATATATATATATTGAGTAATATTGAATGTATCATGTGATATGTTATTTTATTTTTTTATGGAATTTTGAAAATGGATAGGTGAAGGAGGAGATAAGATCAGGTAGATATATGACAGTGTTCTAATTAATTGTGATAATTTAGAGGAGGAGGAGGATTCTAACTATTTTTTTTGGATTTTGCATTGGTTCATTTTTCTTCTAAAAAATTGTTGTTCTTTTTGGATCAAGTTAAAAAAAAATTAAATTTTTTTTATTGAAGGACGACGAAGATGCAACAGAGAGTTCCAGCAGAAGGGACCAACTGATGGAGATTGAGTCCCATGAGGATTCTGTTAGAAGGCAGTTGAGGTACTCTTTTTAATGGAGCTGTTTGTGATCATTATTTGTGTTAACATTTCATTGAAATCTTTAAAAGTATATGTTATGTTTAGGCTCTTTGAAATCTTCGTGCGGGTGAGAATCTTTATGGTGTTAAATTCTGATGTAATTACTCATTGGATGTTGAATAATCTCTATAACTTCATATATAGATTACTTATCGCGTACAATGCACGTACGTAATTACTTATTGGTTTTATGTAACATGTGATCAACCTTGTTTAGTTAGGCTGTCTGTGTTTCTGTTGCTGTACATGTGAGTGAAGAATTCTGACTTTGATTATGTGTTGTATCATGGCATACTTGAGGAAATAACTACTGTTTTTTCTTTTTTGATCTCCTTTCTGGAAATGTTTCATCTAATTGTGTTTCTTGGGGTATGCTAATTATGTTAGGTCACATAGGGAGGAATCAGCTGATGAGGAAGAAACACAGCGTGTCTTCGATGATGTAGAACTCCCGGACGATGAAGATAGACATACAATAGTTATTTCACTCCTGGACAAGAATGGATCTGATTAGCAAGTTAGAGTTGACATGGTAAATTCTCTAACTTTGCACTTTAATCTCCGTTGAATCTTGGCTACCGGGTGTGCGATAAATTTCTGGTTTCCATCCGCACGTGCGATCAATTTTTGTTTTGGAACAATTCTAGAGATAGACTGCCTGTAATATAAACTAAAAGAGACTATTTCAGAATGATGCATTTGAGAATATCTTCCAAGTATATGCTGAAGAGGTCAAGCTTGATCGAGGGATCTTATCGTTCACTTTTTATGGGGATGAGATCAGTCCAGATGCTACTCCTGGTCTTCTTAGTATGGAGGATGGCGATGTTGTTGAAGTGAAAGTAAAAACAAACTAGTTTCCATAGTTTTTTGAAGGATAGGGCCGGCTCTAGTGTGGTGCGTAGTGTGCAATCGCACATGTCTAAGAATTAGACGGGTCTAAAATATATTTTTTAGCTGGATACATGTATTTTAATATTCTTATTTGAAAATGTAACTGAGCTGTTATTGGGTTTTTTGTTAAATTTTTTGAACAACCCTTTTTCAGTTGAATTAGTATTTTAAATTTATTTCTATGGCATATATTTAAGATTAATATTAATTAAATAGTTTATAGTGTGTGGAACTGTATAGTTAATATGTTCGTGCATGCATGAAATAATTATTTTTAAAATGCATTATATACCCCTGAAAAACCATGATTTTTAAATGGACCATATAATTTATACAAAAGATTATTTATTTCTTGTTATTATAAAAATCTCGATACAAAAGGTCAATGGAGAGTGCTAGTGTGAGCGAACATACCTTCTAGTGTGTAAACTTTTCTTCTCAGATCTACTACTGATTTTGGTGTTTCTGGTCGATCTCGGTCAGCTACTGCCACCCACGGGTAGTAAATCAGTTAATAGAATCAAACAAGGGAGGAAATCTGGTACTCGAAATCTAGATCGAGATTTCACTGTGTCAAAAGCAACACCAGGTTTGAAGAATATGGTGTCGGGATTGCAGGCTACTCCGAGAAAATCAAGCAAGTATGTGGTGTAGCAGAGAGAGATATGGCAGCTGGACTTGAGCAGATCCAACAACCGGAGGATGAGCCAAAAAGCGCAGCTAAGAGTGAGCTAACTGGAGTTAGGAAAGAGATAGCTGGTTCAAGGAAGGAGATTGCAGGTGGCTACTATTCTGGTTCAGAAAGGGATGGGCTCACACCAACTAAGGTAGATCCTACTCCCATTGATTCATACTCTGAGCAGGATTTAACTGCAGCAAAGCAATCAGATTGGGGAGCCCTTTTTTAGGATCCTCAAGTTGGAGTGCAATTCTATGAGACAGTTGAAATAGAGGGCCTAGTTATGGGGAAAATTCCCAAGGTTGAGGTGGAAGACAACATCAAGGAGTGGAATAGCACTGTGGTTTGTAAAGTCATAGGTTCCTTCCCCCCTTTGCCAGTGATGGAAGACTTTTTCAGAAGGATCTGGGGAGCTCAGAAGTTGCAGAGAATTTGGATGGTAAAACCATGTATATTTCTGGTTAGATTTGTGTGCAAAACTGACAGGGATCAGGCAGTAGAGAAAGGCATAATACTATATGATAGCAAACATGTAGTGGTGCAAGCCTGGACAAAGAATTTAGACATTTCTATCTCTCATAGAGTGCCTGTTTGGTTGAAATTTCCTGGCTTAGATGTGGTTTACTGGAAACCTTGCATTCTAAGTAGGATTGTCAGTCAAATTGGGAAGCCTCTAAGGCTGGATACAACCACTTTGGAGGTGGAGAAGATAAACTATGATAGAATTTTGGTTGAGGTTGAGCTGGGAAAGAAGATTCCAGATAGAATACCTTGGATGGATGAAAATGAAGTTATACAGCATCAAGATATCCAGTGTGAGTGGGCTCCTGTCAGATGTGAATACTGCAACTTGATGGGACATGAAGAACAGCAGTGCAAAAGGAAGTTGTGAACTAAAGCTCCTGCAAAACTGGCTTATAGGCCAAAGCCAGTACAAGCTTCACAGGCACAAACTAGCAACACGGGAGGAACAATGCATGTGACAGACCAAAACCAAAACTTCTAAAGACTGATGAGGATGGCTTTACTGTGGTCCCATCAAAAGCTTGTTCATAGGCGATGGAGAGAAGGAAGGCCATGCAGTTGGCTCACCTAGCTCTAGTTATGCAGAAAAAATAGCAGCTGCTCCTAGTGGATCAGGTAATCAGTTTCAACTCTTAACTGACCCCCCTGATGTCTAGTTGCATACTTTCTTGGAATATCAGAGGTTTGAATAAAGTTGAGAAACAGAAAGCTGTCAAAGAATTTTGTCTATCTCAGAAGGTAGGGTTTGCAGCTCTGCTGGAAACCAGAGTTAAATTACAAAATGAACAAAAAATATGGAGGTCCATGGGGCTGAATTAGGACTTAATTACCAATGGCTCGGTGGTGAATAGTAGGAGAATATGGATAGCATGGATATTAGATTACTTTGTAGTGCAAATCATCAACAAAAGAGAGCAGTGGGTGGATTTGTTGGTACATCTCAAAGAGTACAATTCAGACTGTTATATCACAGTGGTGTATGGTATGAGCCAGATTGAAACAAGGAAACCTTTATGGGAGCACCTCACTGGCTGCACTTATACTGATAAACCTTGGCTCATTTCAGGAGATTACAATGCTCCTTTAAACTTGGAAGATAGGATTGGTGGAGATCTTGTGGAACCAGTGGAAATTGAAGATTTTTAGCACTGTGTAGATGTCTAGGAATTGCAAGTGCCAAAAACAGTTGGTCCTTTTTTTACTTGGTCCAACATAAGGAGGGCAGATGACAAAATATTCAGCAAAATTGATAGAGCTGTGGTAAAAGAACTGTGGATAGAGAAATTGTTGGATTCAATATGCAGGGTGGTGATAGATGGTACTTCAGACCACTATCCATTAGTTGTGCAACTACATGAAACAAGGCCTTAACAGCATAGGGGCTTTAAGTTCTTTAATATGTGGACACTCTCTAGTACCTTTTTGCCTACAGTGCAGCAACACTGGAAACAAAAATTAGTTAGATCACTGGCAGATCTATTTAACCAACTGAAAGTACTAGAGAAGCCCTTATCTGCCCTAAACAAGAGGGAATTTTCAGATATAGAAGCCATGGCTAGAGCATCACAGTTGAGCTGGTAAGGGTGTAGTTTGACACTAACATAGGACCCTCTGAATCAGATACTGCAGAAGGAGGAAACAAAGGCAAAGAAGGAGGCCGACATGTTTAAAGAGGCTAAATTTAAATACTTGAAATAGAAGGCAAAAATCAAATGGTTGAAGGAAGGTGACAGACCTACAACTTTGTTCTATGCTTCCCTGAAAACTAGGAGGTATAACAACCACATAGTGAGTTTATAGGAGGATGGCAAGACAATACAAGGGAGAAGCAATTGATGAACACCTTACACAAGTTTTCCAACACAAGTTTTCCTGCTGCAGTTGGGGAGGAGCTTTGACACATTTGCTAGTATTAATCAACAGATTGTGAATAGAGGGGGAGTTCTCAATGTTCAGCAACAATGCCAACTTATCAAGCCTATTTCCACTGATGAGATCCTCTCAGCACTAAAGGGGATTAAATCTAGCAAAAGCCCTGTCCAAGATGGATACACCAGTCAGTTTTTTAAGAAATGTTGGGACTGGATAGGTGAGGATTTTACTGCAGCAGTGAAGAGTTTCTTTACTGGAAATGGTGAGCTACATGAGGAGTGTAGTAAAGCAGTGTTAACCTTGTTACCCAAGACAACTCAACCACAAACTGCTACAGATTATAGGCCTATTGCCTGCTGCTCAGTGGTTTATAAAGTTATAACTAAGATCTTATGCAAAAGACTTGGCATAGTCCTTCCTTCATCGATTGGCAATAATCATAGTGCATTTTTTCAGGGAAGGAAAATTTGTCACAACATTTTGCTCACTAAGGAACTATTGCATAAGTATAATCTTCCAGGTTTGATACCTAGCTGTTTGAGTAAAGTTGATATCTCCAAGGCCTTTGACAACATTAACTGGAAATTCTTATTCAATTGGCTAGCTTGTTTGAAATTGCCAGGCTGATTCATTCATTGGATCAAACAGTGTGTTACTCAATCCAAGTTTTGTATCTCTTTGAATGGTGCCTCACTGATTCATTTCAAGGCAAGAGAGGAGTAAGACAGGGTGACCCTCTCTCCCCTTTATTATTTGTTATCAGTGTGGAATATCTCAGCAGATTGTTGGAGTGACACTATAAAACTAGCCTTATAGAATATCATCAGAGATGCAGGAAAATCGGAATTCATAGCTTGTTGTTTGTTGATGATTTACTAATTTTCTGCAAAGCCTCTACAAAGTCTATGGAGGTGTGAGAAGCAGCTTAGCTATATTCCAAGACACAACAGGACTTGCTGTCAATGATTTGAAATCAAATGTGTACTTTTCTAAAATGTCTGATTCTGATCAAGTACTATTGGCACATGCACTCCATATAACCAAAGGGACATTCCTAATCCATTACCTTGGATTGCCTCTGAGTCCTTGTAGATGGGAGCATGGAGCTAGTGAACAGCTGTTGGAAAAGATGATAGGAAGATTAAGAACATGAGAGTCCAGGCATCTTACTTATGCTGGTAGAATACAACTTGTCAATAGTGTGTTTCTCATCATCACTAGTTATTGGACAAGTGTCTTCAAATTGCCTGAGAATTTGTTGCAAAAAGTTGTGGTGCTATGCAGGAATTACATCCGGGACAGGAAGATTGGGGAGAGAGGATTCACTCCAGTTGGATGAGATTCCATGTATTTTTCTAAGGTCACAGGAGGTTGGGTGTAAGAGATCCTTCACTATGGAATGCAACTTCAATGACTAGGCTGTTACGGGGTATATGTACTAAAAAGGAGGTGTTTTGGGTGCAATGGATGCATGCCTATTATATGAGAGGTAAAGCCATCAGTACCTGCAAAGCTGTAGCAAGTCATAGCTGGGGATGGAAGTCATTGATGGTGGATAAGAATGTGATGCTGCATAGAATTTCAGATTGTCTCACCACAACAGGTAAATTTAGCATCAGAAAAGCTTACAACTTAAATAAAGGGAGAGTGGATATTGATCAAATGGCACAGCTTGTTTGGCATACCAAGGTTTTTCCAAAACACGGGATTTTCTTATGGATATTACTTCATTCTAGACTAGCTACTGTTGACAGATTACAGCAATTCAAGGTGCTAGGACCACAGTCTCCATGTTGCTTATGCCAGTCAGTAGTAGAAACAACATCACATATTTTCTGTCAATGTGCATATGTCAAGTCCGTGCTGGACATTCTACATCTACCTAGAGCTGGAATTTTTAAGGATGATGAGGAAGCATTTGATACAGTTGAAGAAGAGGAAAAACTTTAAGAGAATGGCCATTTACATCACGGCTCTATGGTGTTAGGATGGAAAGGAACAAGAGAATCTTTCAAAAGGTTATGCAACCTGAAAAAGTGCAGTGGCAGCAATGAAAAAGTGCATGGCTGAAGTTATGGGAAATTTTGAGCTTTTGCTGTTAAATTGTTTGTTTCTGATTAGCTTGGGACCAACTTCCTCCCAGATTTTGTAACATCTTAAATATCTAGCTATTTAGAGACCCCCCTTTAATAGTGGGAGCTCACAAACGATGGCATTATAGATTGTAAGTCTAAATTGGGGAATAATGTGGCTCCTGATCATTAGTTTTAATGGTTTTTTTTGTTGACACTAGTTTTGTTTGAATGAGAGAGAAAGTCAATATTTTGTAATTGTTTATAATGATTAATGAAAAATTGGTTCATCAAAAAAAATAAAAAAAATCTCAAGACATTTTATTTTTGAAAAATGCTTTTAAAATATAACCCCAAAGGAGCACTAATTATATTGTGTTTATGTGTACGATAAAAGATAAATAGATTCAATTTTTTTGAAAATTATGCTTTTGTCCTGCTAGATGCCCATCTGGATAAACGGAAGGATGAAGAATGGTTGGAAATTGAGAGATAAAAGGTATTATGCCTTTAATTTTTTTTGTTCTAAAAGTATAGATCTTGAAAAAAAAAGACTAGTTTTAATTATTTTATTTTACAGAAGCATCAAATTGATGAAAACGCAGCTAGGATTTATGAATTGACCGGTGGTTATTTTTTGCGTGCGGTGGCGGTGGCGGTGACGTAAGGTGTGACTGTGGCTAACTTTTGTTTTTCTGTGTTTTTTCGCAGATCTCAATTAGTTGCTTCAATTAGCCGTGAGGGGCTGGGATTGACGGTGGTGGGATCGACGAGCAGCCTAGATCTTGCCAAGACAAGATCGGGGAGTGGACTATTATTTAGATTGGCAAGATCGACGAACGGCAGTCTGATAAGGCTTTGATGAGTGAAAAATAAAACAATGAAAATGAAAGAAAAGCAGTCCAAATTAACCAAACACATTCAAGTGCATTTTTCTAATGGTCATCTGTTTTACCAATATAAAAAGTGCTTTGCATTTCAACGGTTTATTGCTACTGATAAGCAGAAGTTGATCTTTTTAAAAGTATAGTTGTGCCAAACATGCCCTAAATCCTTCAAATGAGTAAGATTGGATTGTGAATTTCTTTTTGTGGATACCTGAGAAAGGGCTTGGCGATCGAATTAATATGTCCCTTCAATATAATATAAATTTCGGATCACTCTCAATATAAAGTTACTCAATCCGATGTATACATACATACATACATATATATATATATATGTATGTATGTATATATATATATGTATATCTAGATTTCCAAGTATTATAAAAATCATAATTGATCAAATATGTTGAATTGGCTAATTTCACAATAATTTGTGATTTTATCACAATAGTCTTTTTTCAGCTTTATTATTCATAGATTCACAATACTCTGTGATTTTATTATAAATCAATAAACACATATTATTACACACAACTTCCCAAACAAGCCATAGTTCTGGTTCTACAGCCCTGGAGGCATATGATAACCTGCGGAGCGGGTTTGAAGCCTGTGCTGCAGTCCCTTGTGCAACTTAAAACATATGTTCCACAACCAACTTGACACTGCAACAGCGGAGGCCTTTGTGCTGCAATGCGCGATGTTGATCCATGATTAGAGAAAATGAATAGCACGATTAGAAGTGCGATAACATTGCGAGCCGATGAAGAATGCATTGTTGATTTTTATGGTTTATTCCAAATTTATGAAGTTTTGTGTGGATTTTTGGTTCATATATAGGTGATGAACTTGCAAGAAATGCATGATATTCATTCTTTTTTTTTGAACTCACCTATCTATTACATAGATATATAACTATTAGGAGACACCACCATTAAATTTCGTTAAGCACAGTGAAATTTGCACTCCATCCATTGACTAGCTTTGAGACGCCCTCACGCCGTTATCTGTCCATCTCATCGCCGAAAGCTCCTTCTTCCACTCCCACACGCAACAGGTCGACTTCATCGCTTCAAACTGATCCTCCGCAGTAAAGACATCGGTGTAATTTATCCGGAGATTTTTCTTCTGGGTTATAACTCCAATTTTCATGATCTCTCCCTACCTTTCCATCTCCGTCCCGTACTGCGGTGAGACCAAGTGTTAAAGGTGGTTGAGAATGTCTTGTACCTTGTTTAGATTTTAGCTAAGAATTCGATATTTATTGCAGAATTATGAGGAATTACATTGACGTTGTCTTGTTGGAGTTCCATAGTTATATATCCAGCTTTCTTCTAACATTGCTCTATTATGGAACCAAGCTTCATTGCATTTTGAGCACGATAATCTGATGCCTATACAATCGTATTATATCATGTTGATATTGATAACAGTATCTGGACATGAAGCTTTGAGGCCTTGATAAAATTCAAAAAAACTCTCTTTGAGTGATGGTCGTGGTAGCTAAATCAGGCTACTGCTTCAAACTATGCATGCTAAGTGAATGTGTACCTCAAGTGCAGCTACTTAAAACATTATTTGTGCATAATGTATTAGAGGATTACTGGAAAGCTTCTAATATTTTTTTTCTTATTCTCTGTATCCGAGTGGTTAGAATCACTAGCAAGCCAGAAGGTTTGTTGCTTAAATGTCTTTTTCTGTATCCTTCTCAATATTTTGGCATGCAAATGTTCAGCATCAGAAGTTCAGCATCAGAAGTTCTGTATGAGAAGTTCTGTATCAGAAGCAGAAGCAATATTGAGAAGGTTTCTTTTTGGCATACAAAAGTTTCTGTGTGAGGTGAAGAGTTTGGAAGTTCTGATGCTTGAGAACCTCAAACAATTAATATAAGTGTCAAAGCAATAGCCTCACTGATGCTTTTACTCAATCATTTTTATCGACTCTCGTCATTGTTCAGCTGCTTTAAGCTCGGAAAGTCCGAGAAATGATATGTATTGAGTAAATGTTCCTTTTAATGGTTTTTTCCTTGAGTTCATTAGTCAGTACTAGAGTTCATTAGTTCATTAAAGTAATTATGCTTGTCAAAAGGAGAATATTCATAAGTGATCATAATCAATAATGATAGTACAATGTTCAGAAAAAAAAGAATGTCTGCAGAATTGAGTATGAATCATTCCAAATTACCAATGCATGGTTCTGCATAACAAATCCATTGGCGAAAACATCCGGATAAATAGGAATACATATAATGTGGTTGCAAAAAATCATCCAAATCCCTTCATCATCTAGCATCTAGCGGCATCACCAGTTAAACATTAATCATCCCGTAAGATGGTCGCAGACTTGCAGCACTAACACAAACTCCTGCATTGTCGTTCATCAGAATTATCTTGATTAGTTATTTCAAATATGCAAAAACCTCAAAATAAAAATGAAAAGAGCATAGAACCAACAATATTGCACATTTCACATTATCGAATCCAATGACAACCAATATATTGATACGTAAATCATCTGTATGACTATATCTCTTAGCATCAAAAATATCGATACTGCTCTTCTGTCAATAGAATCACACTAAGAAATTATAAAAGGCACGTGTATTTTACTAAACCGAGACCTCATTTAAGAAGATGCTCTGAAATCCCACCCTTGGGGAGTGAACATCACGCCAACGTTTTTATTTACAAACTTGAGCAGTTTTTGAAATATTGGCTGCACAGAATTCGCAGAGACTGGCTGTACCCGTGAACCTCAACCATTTTGCAGTAACAAAATTATAAATTAGTAAATTTTGTCCTAGCAACCTGAGCTCATCACCACCATGTGGTTCTCCCGCTGAAGGAGTTCGTTACTATTACTCAATGTGATATCATTCCACCAAATTCTAAAATCACGCCCTCATCTACTGCCTCTTTTTATAACTATTCTATTTAAAGTGAGCATTTCTAGAGCTCAAGGCATAGCACAAGCGTATGGTGCACTCCTTGCACAATAAGCTCCTCAATTTCTCTTCCTCAATTTAAAAAACAATTACTCCAAATCCCTCTTTTTTTCCCATAGTTTAAGCTGAAACATGAGAACTTCAGTTTTCCAAGAGTCTAGCTTCAGACTCTATAACGCTTCTTCTCGCTTAAACTGAATAGGATGATCAATATGCCAATAAAACTAGGATAATTCAGCAAAAAATATAATTTGATGAATTTAGCTTAACTTTTTCATTCTGATCACTGCAATAATGATAGATATTTGATTCTTGATAGGTAGAAGATGCACCAGCAAAAGGAGCATCATATACTCACAATACTTGATGCTCACTTAATGTGTCATCTATAACAATAATCATGTTTACCAAAAGACATTAGTAGCTAGATACAACCAATATTTCACTCAACAAGCCAAATGCAGCCATTTACAACAACAGTAGACTAGGTACATAATGCAAACACAAGCAAATAAGCCATCTTTAGTCAGTCCCATTGTTACCTCTCCCTCTGTTAAGCTTTAGAAAAATGGAAAATGAGAGAATAAATTATGAGTTGGGGTTATTTTCACAAGTAACCACTTACATGAACTGACTGGCTGGTCCCAGAAGCTTGTGAGGTAGAAAAATGATTCTCAAAAAATCTCAAGCCATTGCTCTTCCCAGCTCAAAATGTATGGATCAGGAAATCATCAAATGGTTAGGGAAAATTGGAGCTATAACCCAGAAGAAAAATCTCCGGATAAATTACACCGATATCTTTAATGCGGAGGATCAGTTTGAAGCGATGAAGTCGACCTGTTGCGTGAGAGAGTGAAAGAAGGAGCTTCCGGCGATGAGACGCGTGAGGTGAAGTTCTGCGCGTGAGGGGTTAACTAAGAAGGGTGAGAATAAGGGTCTGATTATATTGGGTAAATGGGGTGGTAAATAGTTTAATTACCTAAATCATCCTACGTGGCAATCAGGTATTGGATGCCTGATAAGGCTCTCATTTGGATCAGCCGTATAAATATTAAACTGGTAATCAAGATAGAAAAGAATAGTGAATGTACGCCTTTACCTCTTCAAGAAATGTAGAAGAAGAGCTGAAATAGTTAATTACAAATGTTGATGGAGACATGGAGTGACCAAAATTGTACACATTTATTAGTTCAATGACCAAAAGTATGCATTTTAAAGTTCAGGGACCAAAACTATTTTTAATAAAAGTGCAGTGACCAAAAATAAAATTCACTCTTTTAAAAATTAACTACAAAATTATACCTCATCTATGTCTTATTTAATGCTAGTATGCCTTCTTTATATAGGATCTATTTTAGCTAGGGTTTAAGGAAATGCCATTGGGCTTGTCTCTTGAGAACGGCCCAATACTATGTATCAAATGGTTTTTAACCTAGTATCATCATACATGATATTGTTTTTCCTTTTTCCGTTTCACGAGACCTATCATTATTATTTATTTTTTATAGTATTTCATCCTCATCGTTGATTTAATGGTCTAGTAAATCCAACCGTTCAATTTTTATATGGGACCCTTGATAAGCAACTCCTTCATTTCACTCTCGTTTGTGCCGCCGCTCTACCATTCTGCACAAGTTTGTCAATTCTGATCACCTTACCGCTTTGCTGCTCTGCCCGAAGGATCGAGCCACTGAGGTTAGCATATTCCTCCATTTTGACATCTTTATACTTCTCTGTTTGATGATTTGGTATTCGAATATGATTTTATGGCATGTGTCCAGTGCATCGGCTGAAGGATCGAGCCACTGAGGTTAGCATATTCCACCATTTTGACATCTTTATACTTCTCTTTTTCATGATTTGGTATTCGAATATGATTTTATGGCACGTGTTCTTTAATTTTTCAGTGCACCGGCTGAAGGATCGAGCCACTAAGGTAAGCACATCCACCATTTTGAAATCTTTATGCTTCTCTTTTTGATGATTTGGAATTCGAATATGATTTATGTATGGCATGTGTTCTTTAATGTGTCAGTGCACCGGCCAAAGGATCGAGCCACTAAGGTAAGCACATTCCACCATTTTGAAATCTTTACTCTTCTCTTTTTGATGATTCGGTATTTGAATATGATTTTATGGCATGTGTTCTTTAATGTGTCAGTGCACCGACTGAAGGATCGAGCCACTAAGGTAAGCACATTCCTCCATTTTGAAATCTTTATGATTCTCTTTTTGATGATTTGGTATTCGATTAAGATTTTATGGCTTGTGTTCTTTAATGTGTCGGTGTTATTCTCTATGCTAGATTGATATATCAGAGTGATATGATATTCGTTATAAACCAATAACAAATTGTTTATAGTACTATTCTGTATGTGCATTGCATTAACTAAATAGTATGTGTGGCATAAAGTATGCTAATGCAGTGCACAAAATGTTATAGGGTGACAATGCCCCTTAGCCCAATAAAAAGTCCATCACTTTGATGCCTCCATTTGAGTCACAAACTTACGCTACTAATCAGACTTATTAATACTTTTTCAATGTTTTATTTAGGATTTTTATTGTTATATTTGTTTTTATGTTCTTTGGGACTAATGGAACTTTATACGCACATTCTACTTTGCAATCCATAGCATGTTTTGCCGTTGGTTATTGTACAATACTATTTGTATACAAATGTACATTTGATCACATTCTGCAAAGTATAAATCTTGAAAAACGATATTGAATTAAATTGCATTCAAAATGGCTCATTGAATTTCAATATCGTACATTGTACATTGAATAGTATTTAAATCCAAAAGCAATTTTTAATTTAATTTATGCCTTCACATTTTCACTATATTCAATGTACAGTCCAATGAACCATTTTTCACTGATATTGATTGGAGTCCAGGTATCGTTCTCTCTGCAACTCCAAAGCTCAAGCTCGACGGCAACAATGGCTCCTTCCAGGAAGAAGAAGAAAAACGCTGACAACGTATTCCTCTAGTTTTACATCATATTTGTGAATTGTGATTCATTTCCAAAATAAAATTTGAAATAAAATTTCAAAATTGTGTTTTTCTTTTGCTTTTCCTTTTCTCAGACTGGCAATTCTAGAATGGATGCAGCAGTTGAATGCATGACGAAGAGTTTTGGGTTCAAGAATGTGAAAGCTATTAAGGCTATGGTGAATCAACTTCTTGAGGTAAAGGTTTCAGAAAACATTTCATTTTTCATTGTCTATAGATGAAGGGGAATTCATTTGGAGTTATGCTTGTCGTTTAGGTGTACGAGAATCAATGGTATTTCATCGAGGATAACTCGTATTTGCTACTGCTGGAAGCGCTTCTGGATAGTCAGAAAGATGATAGAAATGCAGGGGAGAGTTCAGGCAGCAAAATGACGGAGATTGATCTGCCACAGGTATTAGCCCTAAAATTCATGTGTTGGTCCATTTTGGATTTTGTGTTGGTTCATTTTTTTTTCTAAAGAATGGAAGTTGGAAACAAAAGACAAGTTTTTTGTTTATATGAATGGTCTAATTTGATATTGGAGAACAATTATTTTCTCCTTATATATGGTGAAAGTTTCATGGCCTCAAAATAGTGAGTTTTCCCCCTTCTTCTCAGACTGCCTCCAAGAAGTTAATGGATGCGTCATCAGATGATGAGGAGGAATTAAATTGCGTGGATTGCAGATTTGCCTCGCTTTTGGAGAGGTAGAAACAAGAAAGAAGGTGATATTCTCATTTTCAGATCTCATTGGAATTATATGTGGTGTATTTACACTGTTATTGACTAGTTATTCTGTTTTGTATGTTTGCTAACCTTGCCTTGGAAAGACGTAGGCACTAAACAACCACAACGATCATCACCACCACCACCACTAGCACGATTACTAGCATTATCACATCCACCACCACCACTAGCACGATTACCACCGTTATCACCTCCACCACCACCACCACCACAATCATCACCACCACCACCACCACTAGCACGATTACCACCACCACCACCACCACAATCACCACTAGCACGATTACCACCATTACCACCACCACCACAATCATCACCACCACCACCACTACTAGCACGATTATCACCACCACCACCACCAACATCGTCAGCTGGTTTGGTTCCAAACAAAAGGCGGAGGTGCTATGGGTGGATTGACAGTGACGAGAAAGATGGTGATAAGGAATTCATAGATTTGAACCTCCCTGCTAGATCATGGGAGGATCTTTAACCACCCAAGCAAACTCGAGACGGGACTTAGGCCCTGAAGATCCATGATCTTCAGCATGTTCATGTTTTGATGCACTTTAGATTCTTAAATATATCCCCCTTTTGATTTGGCTCCTTGAATTAGCCTATATGGATCTAAAAAGTTGGTTATGAACTTAGGGTTTTGGGGAGAAAAAACCTTTATATTATACTCTTGGTATCCAATTTGAAAATATTAGTTCATTTCAAACTCATATTTTTTTAGTAACATAAATTTTCTTTTATTCAACTTTATTGGTCATAGATTCACAATGGTCTGTGAATTTATTACAAATACTATTACACACAGCTGCCCAAACAAGCCATACTGCTTGTTCTACAGCCCTGGAGGCATATGATAACTTGCACAGCTGGATTCAGGCTGCGGGTGCAGTCCCTTGTGCATCTGAAAACATCTCTCCCACACCCAAGTAGACACTGAAACAACGGAGGCCTTTACGTTGCAACTCGCAATGTTAATCCATGATCGGAGATAATGAGCAACACGATTAGAAGAGCGATGACATTGTGAGCAGATGAAGAAGCCATAGTTGATTTTGATTCTTATCCCAAGATTTATCATGAAATTTTGTGTGGATTTTTGGTTCATATATAGGGGAGGAACTTATAAGAAATGTTGATATACTTGAAATTTAGTCTGTTTTTTTCATCTTTTTGTTGCATGAAGCTTTTTTTTAACTAGTTAAGATGTTACAAACTCTTATATGTTAGCTGGCATGGCTAAAGGGGGAGTTTTCTCAAGGAAAAGGGAGATCCATTTTCTCTAGGCCAAAAAATTCATAGCAAAAAAAAGCATGATGCTAAAAAACTTATAAAACTTTATATGTATAACTAGTTGCCATTAAAATCTTAAACTAGCTAGCAACAAAGTATCACCACAAGAATTCAATAAAACCACAAATATAACCAAATTAAACTAATTTCAAAAAAATTGAAAAGAAAAATTGAAATAAACTCATCAATTGAATTAGGCTGAATTAAAATAAAAACTAAAATATTCAGATAAGTGGAGAATAATTGATTAATTCATTTGGCTGATATATCTTACTTGAGAATGTGTTGGTCTCTTAAACATCCAACTTTTTTGACCTTTCAAGAAAGTTCATATTACATTTTAAATAAAATATTGTACTTTCAAATTTGAACTGCATAATTTGTAAATTAAAAATTATTACGTCTTCAGATAAATTTTCATGTATTTTTACATTAAAACATGTTGTACTATAAGTTTACCTTTATATAAATAAAGTTTTATGATAAAGAATTAGTATTTGAACTTAGTATTCGAAGTAAAACACTACATAAACATGAGCTTTATGTATGTGATCAACCCTGAAAATTTTATTGAATCTATAGAAAATACAATGAAATTATTGAAAATAGTGAAAACATTTGAGTTTGATCAAACTTGAATACTCAAGTGGAGCAGTAATTCTCTGATAAAATCTCAGTAGATGGCGATGAATTTCTTCTGATCCAGTGAAGCACTTATTCATACAGGCGATTCCAGTTGATCGACATTTCTTAAGACATGGCACAGCAGGCTGCAGATTTGGAGGTCCACTCACACAATAGTTTGCAGAATTAGCAGTTTCATCATTGTTAGAAAAGATTAGAATAGGCCAAATCCATTTAAAATAAAATAAGTAATACTCATAAATCATCAAAGAGGATCAAATATCACATGGAAATGGTAATTTCAAAATTACGAGTTCTACCATTCTGACAAAATCTCGCATGTCAATTTTGGGTATAAGAAAATATGGATTCCTTAATTATTATGGGAAGTTGCTACACGAGCTCTAGTATTTTTCATATATAATCTAAAATACAGTATTAATTTACGAAAATATTCTAATTTAGTATGTTTATTGAGAAATTTAACAAAATTCAGGAGGCGATATTATAATTTCAATAGTATTTTGAATTATGCTATATAAATTATCGACTGCATATAATACTTCAAGTTATGTCGCCTCGAAATCTTCACTCGCCTTCGTCACTTCTCCTTCCTTCCAGGTTTGTTGACTGACTACATTTCGAATTCCAATTCTAACAAACAACTTTTGTGTGTTTGTTTGTATAGTATCGGACCATACTATTTCAATTTTATTGCATTGTATCAATACCAAACATTTTGACAAAGAATTGATTTTCGAAATTATGAGGTCTTGAATTTTATGAATTCAATTATTTTAACTGAGCAAAGTTTTGAAACACCAATAGAGAGATCAATATTGGCTCTTTCTCTCTCTAACAATTTTCCTCCTCCTTCTCTCCACCTCTCTTTCTGCAAACTGTATGCTTTTCCCAAAAAATCCCAGCGTTATTTCTGTGCCCGACAATTTCTGTGCCTAAAACGGTAACAAAACGGCCAACTTTATGGCGGAGCCACCGCATCCCCGCGGTGGCAACGCCCCTTTTCGCTCTTTTGCTCAGGCCGTCACCGATAAAACACCGCCGATCTCACCCCTATTACCGTCCAACCCAGACATCCACCCAATCGGAGAGTTCAAGGGCAAGATTGTATGCATTGTTTCACCTGAACAAGCGTCTCAACTAGCGGCTCACTACCAATACTCACTCATCGGGAAGTTCGACAACGGCAAGCCATCCATGTAAGTGCTCAACAATGCTTTCAAATCCATAGGCTTTGCTTCAAAATTTCAGATTGGCTCCCTCGACTACAAGCACATACTCATTTGTTTTCTCGACCCCGAGAACTATCAGAGATGCTGGTTGAAAGGGACTTGGAGTTTCAGAGGAGTTCCAATGAAAGTTTGAAATGGTCCCCATATTTCATACCTGGAACTGAATCTTCAGTGGTACCAATTTGGGTAACAATCCCTAATGTCCCTATTTTCTTCTATAACACTGCTATGTTGGAGTTTATAGGCAATAGGATAGGGAAATTTATTAAAATGGATTATGCTACATCTTCCCTCACTAGACCTTCAGCTGTTAAACTTTGTGTTGAGGTTGATTTGCAGAAAAAGCTCCACTCTGAAATTACTATAGGTATGCCAGGGTTTCTTGCTGATCTTGAGATCATATATGAGGACCTGCCACCCTATTGTTCTCATTGCCTAAAACTATGACATAGTTTAGACCACTGTAAATTTGCACACCCTGAGCTAAGAAATCATACTAGAACCAAATCATTAGTGGAAACCAATAGACCTACTGCTCCAGCCTCCAAACCAAGACAATCCAAACCTATCACTGAAGGAGGATCTGGTCTGAGTGTCAAGGAAAAAGAAAGACTCTTAATAGTCCAAGGTCACCTCACCTATGTCAAGAAAACACAGCAACCTTCTCAGCCACAGGACATCAATGTGAACAAGGGAAAGGAAAAAATTACCTCTACCTCAGAAGATGGTGAAAACTCCCCAAAATTTGCCAATATCAGTTCCTCATCTTCTGACATGCCACTGCAAAATTGTCTGGAAGTGCAAGACACTGCTACAAAGAGTACCCTGATCACCTCATCAGATCCAGAAATATGGTCAAGAAAAATTCCAAGAGTATATGCTAAGGATGACACATCACTGCCATCAGACAAGCAATACTCCATTCAGACATCACAAAATATTTCTAACCAGACTATTTTTTTCTCTCAGGAAAAGAACAGAAAAAATAGGTTTCTGCCCCTTCAAGATATCCAAGAAGAAGAGTTGCAGGAGACTGAAGATGAAGAGATTCCTCAAGACACCCCAGTTCATCACACTCCCCAAAAATCCACCTCCCAATCAGAGCAGCAGAGTAATGAGCAACAAGTATACACAGCTCAGGTGAGAAAATCCAACTTACTCCTTGCTAAAAATACTCATGCAATCAAATTACAAACTTATTTTACACAGCTTAATCAAATTATAGCTGGCTCTGTCACTAATAGCCCTGTCAAATCTTCAAAATGAATAGTACAACCCTGAAAAATAAATTCCTGATATGGAATGTCAGAGGGATGAAAACTTCACTAGAAAGATTACAAGAACTAATTGCCAATTATAATTTTGATGTTATGTGTTTAATTGAGCCTATGCATGATAATTCTAGATGTGATTATTATAGGACAATACTTGGCTATCATAACTGTTTACCTGCACAAAATGAGCAAATTTGGATTTTCTGGAGAAATGATATTCAACTGCACCTTATTCTGGATAATCCTCAATTTCTCCAAGTTTCAGTGCATAGCCAAAAACTCAATGCTTCTATGGAAGCTGTTTTTGTATATGGACTGAGATCAAGGAAAGAGAGAGAAAATCTTTGGATTGATTTTCAGAAAATAACCAACCCTGACACCATGTTCATTAGAGATTTTAATGCCATCATTTCAATCTCTGAGTACAAGGGTCCATCTACTCCAAACCTACACAGCATCAGGGACTTCTCTAAGTTCATTGATGACATGGCTCTGGAGCATATTAATACAGTAGGTAATCCATTCACTTGGTCAAATGGAAGATTCCAGTCTCCTCTTGATCTCAGTGATAGTGGTAGGAGAAAAATCCCCACTATCCAGAGACTTGATAGAGGTTTGTGCACTTCACAGTGGAGTTTTAAATTCCCTAACTCCTCTATCCAAGTTTTGAATAAACTGTCCAGTGATCACTGTCCCTTATTCTTAAGTGTTGGCAGTGACATAAAATCAGCTCTTAGACCTTTTAGATTCCTGAACACATGGTTTAAAAGAGAAAAATTTTTAGATGTGATCCAGGAAAATTGGAGTCAAAATATAGGGTCTTCTGGCATGCTAGGTTTCTATCTAAAACTTCTCAGGCTCAAAAAATTCTTAAAAATCTGGAATAGAGAGGTTTTTGGAAATGTACATGCTAATGTTACTCTAGCTGAGGAAAAATTAAGATTAATTGAAATAGATTATGATGCTGATCAGAATCAAATTCTGCTTGATAAGCTCAAATTAGCAAAGTCTGACCTATCTAGAGCCATTAAAGAACAAAACCATTTCTGGAAATATAAATATAAGATCAAATGGCTTAAAGAAGGGGATGACAATACAAAGTTTTTCCATAATTCTGTAAGGGAAAGGAAGGGAAGAATGACCATCACTAAAATACAAAATTCATCTGGTCAGTGGATAGATGATTTTGCAGAAATAGAAAGTGAGGCAATTTGTTACTACTCTGAATTGCTCACTGCTGAAAATAACCCTGACCAGGGGACTTTCTATACTCATTTCTTAACCCAGATCCCAAAAATTATTTCTGATAATGACAATATGGAATTGCTGAAATCTGTGACTTTGCAGGAACTGAAAGACATTGTATGCTCCCTCAACAAACAATGAAGCCCTGGACCTGATGGCTTTACATCCCAATTCTATATTAAAGGATGGAATTTTATACAACATGATCTTCTTCAAGCTGTTAATGATTTTATGTCCAGTACTGACATACCTAAGGGTATTGCTAGCACCTGGATTGCCATCATCCCTAAAATTCTAACTCCTTCATCATTCAGTGATTTTAGGCCTATCAGTCTTTCAAATGTGATTAACAAAAAATTTTCAAAAGTTTTAATGGAAAGACTGAAGCCTTACATGCATAAACTCATCTCCCCTCACCAGACTGCATTTCTAAAAAATAGAGATATTAGTGATAATGTTATCTATCTTAAGGAAATGGTCAGATTCATTGATAAAAAAGGGAGACATCCTAACTGCATTTTAAAATTAGACCTTAGGAAAGCATTTGATAGAGTTTGTTGGAAATTTCTCACTAGTATACTCATCAGTTTTGGTTTTCATGGTCAATTTATATATTTCATTATCAAAAATCTTTCACAGGCCTGGTTCTCTGTCCTAGTTAATGGCAGCCCAGTAGGTTTTTTTCAGGCTACTAGAGGTATCAAACAAGGTGATCCCCTCTCTCCCTTTCTTTTTAATATATTCTCAGAAGTTTTCACTAGGAGTTTAGCATACATATTTGAGATTGGCAGCCTTCAATATTATAACTTGCCCAGAAATGCATCTTTTATATCTCATTTATCCTATGCTGATAACACTGTGATTTTTATGCAAGCAAATAAGTCTAATATCACTAAGATGAAGTCATTTCTTGCTGTTTTTGAAACTGTCTCTGGACAGAAAATCAATTATGATAAGAGTGATTATTATATCAGTAGACATGCTTCCCCAGCTATTATTAGAGAAATGAACAATGTGCTTGGAATGAAAAAAGGGACATTTCCCTTTAAATATCTTGGTGTTCCTATTTTCTCTGATAGGATTAAAAATATCTTTTTCCAGCCTCTTTTAGAGATGATTGATAGTAGACTGATGAATTGGAAAAATAGGTGGCTATCATCTGGAGGTAAACTGATTCTTATTAACTCTTGCATTTACTCCTTGCCTCAGCATTACTGGGCAGTCATGAAGCCTACAGCCCATGTCATGAAACTGATCAGAAGAAGAATCTCGATTTTTTTTCTGGGATCAGCGGATGATAAGCCTAAAAAAACTTGGAAAAAATGGAATGACATGTGCTTTCCTATTTCAGAGAATGGCTTAGGTTTTAGGAATTTAAAAACCATAGTCACTTCCTTCTCAGTCAAAATGTGGTGGAAATTTCAGTTAGCCACTGCTCCTTGGACTATTTTCATTGCTTCACTTCCTAAAACCTCACAATTATCACATACTTGGAAAAGGATTTGTGAAATAAATGATTTCTGTGAGTCTCATTCTAGGGTAATTCATGGCCAAGGCACCTGTAGCTTTTGGCAGTCCAACTGGACTGGTAGAGGTGTCATTATAGATATAGTGGACCCACAACTTACTCAAATTTCTGAGACAATTACAGTGACAGAATTCATTGATAAAAAACAGGAATTTGTTCCACTCTTATCTCCCCTCATTGATACTGCTCTTTCTGTTTTCCTCCAGGATGCTGAAATCAATCCTCACAGGGCTGACAGGCTGATCTGGAAACCTGAAATAAATGGAAAATTCTCATTCAGATCCACCTACCAGCAGTTTAGACCCAAAAGAGGTACCTCTGCATCACTCCCCAAACTGTGGAATGCCAGAATTCCAAAAAAAGTTTCAATTTTTATGTGGAAAAATTTGAACTCCCTGCTGCCTTTTGATAATGTGCTTAAATACTATGGCTTTAATATTGTGTCTAAATGATCATTCTGTGACAACTTGGACTCCCTAGATCATTTTTTCAATAAGTGTCAACTGGCTACTCAAGTCTGGGAGGGGGTCAACTCTTTCATAGGTATCAAAACACCCCAGTTTTCTACCATTTGGAATAGAATTTCACACTATCTGTATAGACCTGGCCTTACAGCCATTCATACTCAATTGATACATAACATTGCTATTTTTTCTTGTTGGACTCTTTGGAAGGTTAGGAATAGATTTATCTATGATAATTTAAACCTAATGTACCTGGAATAATTCATGAAATTAAAGGAATGATATATGACTCTTTCATGGCTAAGCCTTTCTATATCAATTCTACTCATGACATAGAGCTGGCTGATAATGGTTACTTCCCTAAATGGACTAGACCTCCTAAACTTCATATAGCTAAAGTCTCATGGTCTAGACCTCCAGTCAACTATAAAGTCAACTCTGATGCCTCTTGGCTCAGTTCACATGAAACTGGACTGGGAATCATTATTAAGGATTCACTGGGTAATTTAGTTACAGCTAGAACAGTACACACCACAGCACAGTCTCCTCTTCATGCTGAGTTATTGGCTATTGGCCTGGGTATAAAAGTTGTCAAAGATCTGAATTTAACCTGCTCTTTTGAGACAGACTGTAAAGAAGCAACTAATATTATCTCAAAACCTGAAAATGCTCCATGGAAACTATTAACATTATGTCATGATATTGCTCATCAATGCTCTAGTTCTGATTCTATTGTCCATCATATATATAGAGAGAGTAATACTGTTGCAGACTCATTGGCAAAGTATGCCATTAGCTCCAAACTATCTGTTAATTTTGACTCCACTCTCTCTCTGCCTTACTCTACTAAAGGACTATATATATTAGATAAAGAGGGCACTCCTTCCCTTAGATTACATCCTCCATGAATGGATGCTACTCTCATACTCTTGCTGTTTTCAATGCAGAATGCAGCTACACTGAAGATGCCATAACTTCCTGAGACAATTCTGACTATTATACAAGCTGGCCCAATTTCACAAGATACATCAGCTGCCAGCTAATTCTTCTTCAAAAGATCCAACTATCAAAGGTTTTCAACCTCCAGGGATCTCACTTTCTGTTTTTAGATAATTGGAAAGTTATGTTTTTGTTGGGATCGCTCTGAGTTTTGACTAGCAATTTTCTAACAGGTTCTGATAAAAAACATAACCTATTCTTTTGTATAGGGCTATATGCCTATTCTTTTGAAAAGCATCTACCAATGCTTTTGGAGTTTATCTCCATACAAATTCTGCCTGTTCTCGAGGCTCTATTTGTATCATTGCTCAGTTTATGAGGTTTGGGAAGTCGAATATAATTTCCCCCACTCTATAGTGGTTTGCCTTGAAAAAAAAAAAAAAAGAGTTTTGAAACACCAATTCTATGATATTTGCAAAATCTCACGGGTATTTACCGGGTCAAAATCGGATTATTACAAATAATTCGGGTCGTCTATATATACCATTCTTTCTCTGTAAAATCCTTTCATCGCCGCTCCAACAGTCGCTTCCTCATACTAGCGTCACCGGTTCACCGTTTCCGCCATCAAGCACCACTGCACCACCGCTTCCGCCATGAACGCCACCGTTATATCTGCAATATTTTTGGTATTTTTCTTCCCCAATTTCAAATCTTTACCATGGTTCTTCTGGGTCTGAGGTTTCATGACTTTATAGTGTTAAATTCTCCATTTTTTGGCCATATAAGTCCTATAATGGCGAGTACAGTTTGTGGGTCATGCTAAATCTCTAGTATTTACCAAATTTGTTCGCACAACTGAACTAAGAACATGCCTTCATTCCTTCTGTGAAATTTTTTTCAATTGAAGGGAAAGTTCATGGTATATGATCGTGTTTAATCGCAGATACTCAGCAACTTTTGTGCCCAAGAATGAGTTTCCGCCCGGCCAGTATGCTCTCGAAGTTAATGGTAATTTCTTGTTTTTGGAAAGATTCTTAGATATGCTCCATCACTTTGAAAAACATTCATGTTATAGTTTTCTTTGAAAAACATTCATAGTTTTCTTTTTGTAGGGCTGGTTTTGATTTATTGTTTTTCTCTCTGTTTATGTAGGGTTGTTGAGGTGTGGGAAAAGTTGCAGACTTCGCTGGACTAATTATCTGCGACCTGATATCAAGAGGGGGAATTTCTCCAAGGAGGAAGAGGACTCCATCATTGAGTTACATGAAATGCTTGGAAACAGGTGTGTTTAGATTCCTCTTTGATCTGGTTTGATGTTTTTTTCTTGTTTCTGTTCGCTTTCCTGTGAAAATTGTTACATGATTCATGAAAAGGTTGTGTGAAGGGTAGTTTTGGATTTTTTTTAATGAGTTAAAGAATAGCATTGAGTGATAGTGATATGAACTAATGCACTGATTGTTAATAAATTTTGTAGTCAGAAATCTGAGAGGTGGCCTATTTTATTATAAGGCATCATCTGCAACTTGTTTTTTTTTTTTAATGAATGAGCTGAGCTCCCTGTTGTTGAATTCCGGGATTTTTTAAAATTTATTGTTCTGAAGATTCTTGCTGTGGAACTTGGTAATTTTCCAAGAATGAATGCTTTAGTTCATTCCATTCTCTCAATGAAACTGTACACAAGTAATCCTGAATATTGTTTGATGTTTAGTACCATGAATATTCATTTACAAGACATAATTTTCTTACAACAGTTCAGCAATTAATATTAGGTTTCAGTAGAGTTATATTTTGTTTTTCACCTTGAGCAGCAGTTGCATTAATTTCATTTTGCCTATTTATGGTGCATTATAGAAATTGGTCCAATCTTTTCTGCCACTTCATACCCATTTGAGCGAAAGAGTGCGTTCTTTACTCTTTTTTTTTATATAATTTATGAGGTTAATTAGAACTCATTTTGAACGTTTTCTGTGTATATGGTTTTTGAATGGTCAAATTTAGTTTGTTGATGTGTTTGTTAGGTTGGGAAGTCTCTAACAGCCGATGTAAAATTGCTCAGGTGTTTGTCATTGCACCCTCATGCCTTTCTGATTAGTTATTATGTGCTTATCCTCATGCTTGATGGGTTCATATAGTTTAGTTTGAAGTTCTTTGCGTTACCAGTTTTTAAGTGGTAACATTATTCTGTTATATTTTCTGTTTCTAAAAGAATTAAGAAGTGACAATTTGTTGTGTTTCTTGAGTAGGTATCTAATGGGTGAAGTAGAAAAGCAAACAATCTTAATGGTGTCAGATTTCTTCTATCCCAATTTCGGTGGTGTAGAGAATCACATATATTATCTATCTCAATGCTTAATTAAGCTTGGCCACAAGGTAAGCCC
Source organism: Sherardia arvensis (assembly GCA_948330725.1). Taxonomy (NCBI): domain Eukaryota; kingdom Viridiplantae; phylum Streptophyta; class Magnoliopsida; order Gentianales; family Rubiaceae; genus Sherardia; species Sherardia arvensis. Next base: position 35,418,019 of record OX415236.1, on the reverse strand, counting down.
TATGTTCCAGTATATACAGTTTAGGCTAGTTTTGTTTTCATTTAATTCCAAAATAAGGCCACTGTCGTGCATCATGTAAGTTCTTATTTTGCTTGGACAATATAAACACAGGTGGTTGTCATGACTCATGCTTATAGAGATCGCACAGGAGTGAGGTATATGACTGGTGGGTTGAAAGTGTACTACGTGCCGTGGAGACCATTTCTGATGCAGAACACACTACCAACCTTTTATGGAACATTCCCAATCATAAGGACTATTTTAATTAGAGAAAAGATATCAGTAGTTCATGGACATCAGGCCTTTTCGACTCTATGCCATGAAGCTTTAATGCATGCACGTACTATGGGTTACAAAGTTGTCTTCACTGATCATTCTCTCTACGGCTTTGCTGATGTGGGAAGCATCCATATGAACAAGGTTCTGCAGTTTACTCTGGCAGATGTAAGCCAGGCTATATGTGTGTCTCATACCAGTAAGGAGAATACGGTTTTGAGATCTGGGTTGGACCCTAAAAAGGTTTTTGTTATTCCAAATGCGGTTGATACAACCATGTTCAAGCCTGCTATAGAACGACTCAGCAATGATGAAATTGTTATTGTTGTGGTCAGTAGGCTGGTATATAGGAAAGGGGCTGATCTTCTTGTTGAAGTCATTCCTGAGGTTTGCCAAAAAAATCCAAATGTAAGTTATTTTTGTCTTGTGAAATAGGATTGAGTAAATGACTTGGACGTTGTTAGTTTTTCTGGGTTATGAATAAGACAGATGCATCTGTGGAGCTCATCTCATAGTGTCAGCACTAATTAACTCAGTCATCATTTTCATATTTACTGCGCCTTACCATTCCTAGATTTGTCTATATTTTCCCCAACATATATACTAAGTAATCATAATACCACTGCACTTCATGATTCTTGGTCTATGTAGCAGGGCCAAGTCATTTGTTCAGGTAGGCACTTCGTATTACCTTTTTTTTTTTTTCTTTCTGTCTTAACTTTAAGTCTGATTGAATCTAGGTACGATTTATCATTGGTGGGGATGGGCCCAAAAGGGTGCGTCTTGAGGAAATGAGGGAAAAACACTCCCTTCAAGATCGAGTGGATATGCTTGGTGCTGTTCCACATGCAAAAGTCAGATCTGTCCTGATTCAAGGCCATATATTCTTAAACAGGTTAACATTGTAATTATAGAGGTCTTTTTTCTTTCTTTAACTTTTTAACATGAGGCTGCGTCCCTAGGGAATAGAAGTGCCTAGCAGCCTGGCTGCATACTAGTTTCTTTTTTCAAGTGTCAAGCTGCAAAAGTGAACAAATTCAACTCCATATTATGTATATGGACTAAGTCTGGAAAATAACCTTGAAGTTTCTCACGTTGTAAGGGCCGTTATAGATTCACAGCAAATTTTATGCTATTTGTTTTGTTCTTTTGACTTACTGCTGATTGTGTGATTATTTTTGCAGTTCCCTGACAGAAGCTTTTTGCATAGCCCTTCTTGAGGCTGCCAGTTGTGGACTATTGACTGTCAGTACACGTGTTGGAGGTGTTCCAGAGGCAAGTAGTCACTAATATTTGCTTATCTATTTGTGTAGATTATCTATTTCTGCTCTCTTTTTTCAGATAGGAATGATATTTGGCTAGGGTGAATATTGTACATATTGAAAAGTTATTGACAATGCTATGATCTTTAATCTTTTTTTTAGGTTCTGCCAGATGACATGATCGTTCTTGCTAAGCCAAATCCCTCTGACATGGTAGAAGCTATCAATAAGGCAATCAAAAGGCTTCCTGAGATTGATCCACTGACTATGCATTTGCGTGTGAGTATTTTGGAGATCTTTAAGTAGTGCTCTCTTTACATCAATATATTGCAATCTAGCAGACTAGACTTCGTACAAAAATGAAATCCATTTTGCTAAAGAAAATTCGTTGTTCTCTTTCTTGAGATGAAATTTAGATATACTGTATTGACTCACTATGAGTTTCCTTTTAATATTTTACAGGTGAAAAGACTGTACAGCTGGCATGATGTTGCCAAGAGGACAGAGACTGTGTATGACTGTGCATTAAAAAGCTCAAATCAGCCCTTGCTAGAACGACTATCACGGTATACTATTGTAATCTACTCAAGGAATTTTGATTAGTTACCTAAATAAAAGTCAATGTTCAAGGTGGTACAGTGTAGAAAATCATCTTCAATCACCAAACTGCAGATTTACTTGTTGATCTCTCTCTTCTTCATTTTAGGTACCTCACGTGCGGTGCTTGGGCAGGAAAGCTTTTTTTATTGGTTATGCTCATTGATTATATACTCTGGCATCTCTTGCAACTATGGCAGGTATGATTCCTTTTGTACTCTCAAGTGTCAAATACCTATCTTGTTGGTGGTTACTGATCTTATGTTACTTCCTTAGCCTGACAGAGACATCGAAGTAGTACCAGACATAGATCCTGCAAAGATCCGTAGTTCTGAAATGTCCAGAGAGAAAACCCAGTCCTGATATCTATTTGGCTTCTAGCAAGATTGATTATTTTCTGATTCAGTTACAGGTGAGTAGGTGTAAAGAGTGGTGGCACAATTGTTAATGAATCGGGTTCAAATCTTCTCCTTGTTTGTCAGATGTATAGAACAAATTATTTCTGGGTTATAGCGAAAGATTTGAGTACGGGTTTTTGCACATGTTTACCTTGGAATATAGAAAATATTAAATAGTTCATTGAATCCAGTATTTGGCATGTCCTTAGTTTTGGTATAAAAAGAACTTGTTACATATGTACAATTCAATATGACAAGCTCTGGTTTTGTAGCACTAGTAACACGTTGTGCTTGGTAACATAAATTTGCATGTTACCTCCGGTATTTTAAATGGCAACTCTAAATCAGCAGCTCCAGCAATTCCACTTATGCAGCCTACTCGAGGCTTTGTTTATTTTTATTTTTTATAACAGGCTTTAAACTTTTTTTTTTTGATAAAGTAGAATTTTATTAATCAACCATGACAGTTACAAGTATTACAATTCATACTATGAGCTATATCATGATTATATTGGACTTCTTCTCTAGGTACTTTAATAATACAAACTACTTTCTGAAAAGAAGCTTTAAGCTTCCTAATGTCCTGTATCAGAGCATGAATATCCCAAGGAGGTTTCCTGTCTTCATGCATCAGCAGTTGAGACAAAATTAAGGAATCAGTCTTGATCAGGACCCTTGCAACATTTATTCTTTCAGCTTCCTTCAGACCTTTAAAACATGCTATAGCCTCTGCTTGCAATGCTGTAGAACTAGGAAAATGTTCTGCATCTGTCCTTATATGTTGGCCTGTTTCTTGATTAATTACTGACCAACTTGCAGAACCATGTTTTTATTTTTGCCAGAAAGCTCCATCTATCCTCAGTACAGCCTGGAACTCCCTTTCATTTCTGAACTCCTCCAACCAGTTCTGTTGAATAGCATTTTCCTCCCAGACATCTTGTTTCAGTACTTTGTACCATCCTTGCTGATCAGATTGCAAACCTATGAAAATTTTCTCATTCAACTCTACATCCATTCTCACCTTTTGCAATACTTGATGTATGTCATCCCTCTGATTACTAAACAGCAGATTATTTCTGCACTTCCATATCTTCCATAATATATAGCATGAAAGTACTATCACCTCCATGTCTGGTGCTAAGCTCATCCATTGCCAGAACCAATTCTCAAATGTGGTTTCAGGTACTGCCTGAAAATCAAAACCCAAGGTAGAAGCTCTCCATATTCTTTTTGAATCTTCACAGTACAGAAACAAGTGTTCAACATCTTCAGTGATTTCCTTATTACATCTGCAACAGAACTCATCTTCCTTAATTCTCCTTTTCTTTAAATTATCAGTTGTAGGCAGACACTTTGTGAGGGCTCTCCGCATACAAACCAGTATCTTCATTGGGATTTTTATTTTCCAAAACTTACTCCACTTTTTAGTAACTGATTCAGACATACCAGCTTCTGCCTCGTACCTATCTTGACTTCTGTATCCAGTCTTAACAGTATAGTCTCCATCAGAAGTAAATGGCCAAATTATTTGGTCCTTGTTTACACCAGTTTGAGGAATATGCTCTCTCATTATTTTCTGAATCTCCATCTCATCAAAAATAGATGATAAAGAAGCAACACCACTGTTTCAAAGGAGTGATGAAATCAGACACCTTCATATTCTGTGCCATTCCTTCTGCCCCTTGTTTAGGACTCAGCTGATAACTGTCTTGGATCCAATTATCCAGAAGCTTAATCTGCTCACCATTTCCAACTCTCCACTTCCAGTTATTCTTCAAAAAATCCCTCCCCCATAATATACCTTTCCATCCCCATGAATCACTTTGTTTCTGCCTAACATTCACAAACTCTACATTTCTGCAATACTTCTGCCTTAAAATCCTGACCATAAGTGAATCTTTATTTTGCAATATATTCCATGAATGTTTTGCTATCAGTGCTTGATTCATCTTATAAGCTGACCTAAACCCAAGCCCTCCTTTACTCTTAGGCTTACACAGATCCTTCCACGACTTCCAATGTAAACCCTTGTCTTCCATTTCTCCTTTCCAGATAAACCTAGCAGTTATTCTATCAATTTCATCCAACACTGTTTTAGGCAATCTGAAAATCCCCATCGGATACAAAGGCATTGTGGAAAACACATGCTTAGCAAGAGTAATTCTTCCAGCTAAACTTAAAAATTTATATTTCCAGTTGTCAAATTTGGTTTTAAACTTCTGGATCACCTCCTTATATTTATCACACTTTCTCTGGCTAAAATCTATCACCATTCCCAAATATTTACTTCCTATTCCAGTATTGAAAATGTTCAGCCTCTGTCTAATTAAATGTTCCATATACTGACCAGTATTAGGACTGACCAGGATCCCTGCTGACCTGTATTAGGACTGACCAGGATCCCTGACTTCCCATAATTGATCCTCTGCCCTGAATATCTCTCAAATGTTTGTATGTCTGCTGGTAGCTTTTCAATAACATCCTCCCTGCATTCAGCAAACAATAAACAATCATCTGCATACATGAGATGAGTTATTTTATCCACACCCTTCCAGGGCTAAAACCACAACTATGATTGGAATACAGAGTGGACTGTATGATCACCGACAAATATTGCTGACTAATTAAGAACAACAATGGTGATAATGGACATCCCTCAGTCCCCTGACTGGTTTAAAAAATTCAGAATTTCTTCCATTCACCCTTACAGTCATAGTCACAGTTGTAACACATTGATGTATTAACTGAATCCAGTGAGAAGGGAAACCAATGTGTGACAAAGCACTGAACAGAAAAGGCCAAGACACTCTGTCATAAGCCTTGCTCATGTCTAATTTTATTGCAGCCACACCTATTCTCCCTTTTTTTTCCTTAGGCAATGAATCATTTCCTGAGCTAAAATAACATTTTCCCCAATGTTCCTGTTCTTTACAAAACCAGACTGTGCTTTATCAATGATATCATTCATCACTGATGCCAACCTTAATGCCAGAATCTTTGCAATCACCTTGTATTTCACATTACAAAGTGATATAGGCCTAAAATCCTCTGGCCTCCTTGCAATCTTCTTCTTTGGAATCAATATTAGCACAGTCTGATTCCAGTAAGATGGCATTGGCTGACCATTAAGTATTTGCAACATTGCTCCAGCCACCTGATCTCCTACTATATCCCAGTGATTTTTGTAAAACCCCACAGGCATTCCATCTAGACCTGGGGCTTTCCAAAGACTCATCTGTCCAATAGCCTTCTCCACTTCTTGTCTTGTAAATGGCTGCTCTAGGATTTGCAAATGTTGTTGACTGAGCCTTAAGCTATTTTCTTCCATTAGTTGCACCAAATTCACCTGAGGAAACATTTGTGTGGGATAAACATTTGGCTGGACATATACATCCTGGATGTGCTTCACCATTATTTCTTGTATGATACCTTCTGAACACTGAACATTCCCTACTGAGTCCACTATTTCATTGATTTGGTTTATAGCTTTCCTTCTTGAGGCCCATTTATGAAAGAAAGAAGTATTCTTATCTCCCCACTTGCCCCAATTTAGCTTTGCCCTCTGCTGCCAGTAATCATTTTGTGCTGCTAATAACTCCTCTAATCTCCTAACACACCCTTGCCTCTGTTGTAGAGATTCTTCTGAAGCTGCCTCCTTCTGCAAATTTTCCAATACAGACATTGTGCCTTTAATCTGTTGGTCTATGTTACCATAACTTTGCTTACTCCAATTTGTCAGATGCCTCAGCACACATTCCAAGTTCCCAGAAAGATTAAATATCTAAGACACACCACTGGATTCCTGCTGTTTGAACCAAACCCTCCTAATAATCTGTGAAGGCGCTGTATTATAAGACCAAAACGCTTCATACTTTCTCCAAAAGGAGCATCAACAGGCTTTAAACTTAACTTCTTAGAAAGTTTTACTTTTTTAGCCTCTGAGTCAAATAATTTTTTAGGCTTCCCTTGCCTCTTGCCTTAAATGGCTATTGTTTATAAATAGGACCTTCCTATTACATCAAGCTAAACGCTTACAAAAGAATAGAGCCAAAAGAAAATTCTATACAAGAACATCTCTAAGGAATGGCAAACTATATATGAATCCTATTATAGAATTACTAATGTAAAACTCAATACGGCACCAAATACATTTTGACATTTATAGAGATGACAAAAGAATATGTTAATAGGTACTGTGAGTACTAAAGTGAGATCTGATGTAGAGTTGTGGTTATACTCTAACTGAAGGGACATGTTCCTGATCCAGAAGGAAGATTGCCTTCACCTGAGAACGGAGTAGCTCCCAATTGAAAACAACACTAAGTTTCTGGGACAATGTTATCTTTGCTAGTGAATCTGCTGCATTATTTGCTTGTCTCAGGGTACACTACACCAAATCGGGTCTTCGCTGACAAGCCAAAAGCGTCACCAAAGTCTCAATTTTCGTCACTAAATGCTTTAGCGACGAAAATAAGTGTCGTCAAATTCGCGTTGCAAAAACATCGGAGCCAAAGGGTGGGGCGACGATTTTGCTGTTCATCTGTCACAAAAGTGTGTCATTGGCGACGATTATTTTTTCGTCACCAGCCTATTGACGCACATATTTGTCACTGATTACCCGTCACTAAAGGGAGCCGATCCGTCACCAATGGGTAACCTTTAGTGACAAAGAAATAGCGACCAGATTTAATGGTCACTAAATTAATCCTTTGGTGACAATACTTGAGCGTCACAAATAAGAGACGGTCAACGTTTATCTAACAGTCAAACTCTTTAGTGACGCAGTTTAGTGACGAAATTGGACTGTCAATATAATTATAATAAAATAATACAAAAATAAATTAAATTGCAGAAAAAAATAAATATTGCAGAAAAAATATTATATAAATAATAATAATATTCATACACTAATCTTCCTACATCCAAAGCACCCTACCTAAGTATCTACTTCTATTTCTACTTCTACTTCTAAAAGAGTATATGAAACTAAATTTATACTAGATTAACCACCTCTCAGATCCTCAAGATTGTTTTGGCAGGCTTCTTTCACCATCATCACTTCATGCTTGTATCGCCAAGTAGAACCTGAAAGTTTTCAAAAAAAAAAAAAGTAGTATCAAAATTAATGGAGGCTGAAACTGAAGGATAAAAAATGTGAGCATATCCTTATGTAACTGTGTCTGAATCAAGGAATTGCGAGGACATATTCTAAGCAGTAAAAGACAAACAGACCAATTTGTTTTATGTTATGTCAAAACATCACATTCAACAGAATGTCTCCAAAGCTTTTATTTCCAGTACTTACTAAAAAAGTGAAAACCAAGTGAAAAAGCACGACGACACAAGTAGAGCTTCATTACTCATTCAATTTAAAAACACCGTGTAACTAAACCGCATACAAATACTACCCCCTTACTCCCTGTCCAGAGAAAAGATGTCACTTTGTAATACTAAAGACAGTATTAAAATGGATAATTCATGGCAAGGAATGTGGTACTAACACGAAAGCAAGTGGCTCAGTAATCCAACGATAACATTGCTAGGAAACTTCAACATTTAATTATAAGCCCAACAAGTACTGACAGAAAATTTTGTGTGGAATGATCAATATAATTCTTTTCCAATTCGAATTTTCTCAATTGCATAGCTAAACTTTGTCAGGACTCCTAGGGAACAAATATGTTTAGTCCCATAACCTTTTATGCAATATTCATAAATAAATATCAATGGAACATTAGAAATGATAGTGACTTGAACACAATGAGCATCCCATCAGAGTAAAACATGAAAATAGAGGGACGGAAATAACGACCTGAACTTGCAGTTGAAGTTGTTTGAGGTACTCAATGGCTTCATCCAACATTGATGCCTTGTCTGTCTATACAGTAGAAAAGGCAAAAATTTCAAGCTGGGATATACTTAACTTCTCACTTTATTATAATCAAATAGGAAGAAATGAAATGGAACAGATTCTCACTTTGTTAGAATTAGGAATCAGATTCGGCAACTGCAGTCATTGAGAAAGAAACCACAAACAGCACATAAACATAGAGTTCCACCACCAGAATATATTAACATTCACAAGTTAGATACACTCTTCATCAAACAAAAAGACATGCACATCAAAAACTTAGCGTATCTAACTTTTTGAATCCACATGACATCAATACCTTGACTGTTTTAATATGCTTGCCCTTCACCTCCTCCACCATTCACTCAACCTAGCTTTCATAATCAACAGTTTCATCAGTATCAACATAAACAAATCTTAAAAAAAACAGCAATCCAATAAGAACAGAGATATTGCTTACATCCAAAGCTACAGAATCACCGAGTACATAAAATTCAAAACCCTAGAGCACAAATTAATACTAAAATCCAGTGAAATCATAAGCTTATGCAAAACTATACAATCAGTTCCATTCAATCAAATAAGCAAAATAATCGAGAATCAAAGGGGGCTTACTCGGAGGCGGTGAGCACGTTCAGCATCCCCTGTGCGGCGGGCTCCACCAGCTCCTTCTGCGGGTCGACCGGGTCCTCCAGCGTGCACGGCAACGCCAGGTGGAACACGCCGCAATCGGCGCAGCCCTCCACGGCGGCGGCGGCGAGGAGGCTGGCCTCGTGGGTGATTACTTTGGCGGTGGCACATGGGAGGGAGAAGAGGTGGGAGGCGTCGAAGCCGGGGAAGATGGAGGCGTGGATGGTGGTGTGCCGCTGAGCCGACAGAGAATCGGAGCGAGGCTATCGGTGATGGGTGGTACAGAATCAAGGTCGTCGGCCGTGGGGTGGATTAGTAGAAACGCCGGTCGACAGCGTCGGGGCGAATCGAAATCGGGAAGGCTCGAAGGCGGTGCCCGTGGTGGTAGCCTCCTCCTGATCCAGAGATTGATCGTGGTGGAAAATAGAAGGATAAGGTGAGGTGTTAGAGATGGGCCTGAGGCGTTCATGGCTGAGATCAACAGAAGAAATAAATTGACGGTTCAGATTAAAAAGAAATAAATATATTTAAAACCTTCCAAAATTAATAAATATATTATTATACTTAAAAAATAATTTTAACATTTCAGAAACAAATAGATTATTGTACTCAAAAGAAATTTTTTTACTTATTATTATAATCACATTAAAAATACAACTTTTATGATAATGTTAATTAGTACGAGAGATTCATTTGATATGAGTACAATAATTTCATTTAAAATATATCTCTTATAAGATTTGACAGTTGGTTAGATATACAAGTTTAGATAGAGTTATATAAAGTTAAATTATATTTTATCTTTAATTAGTTATATTTAGTTTAGTTAGAGTTTATAGAAACTCAAGTAAGAATACTAGACAGTTAGTAAGTTATATTTAGTTTCGTTAGAGTTTAAATAAAGTCAATTAAGAATTAACATTTGATTAGTTACATTCAATGTGGTTAGAGTTTAAGGAAAGTCAAGTAATATTTGATCTCTAACTAGTTATAGTTAGTATTCATAATGAATTTCACTTTTGATTAGTTACACAGATCAGTTTAGTTAGTGTTTATAAAGAGTCAAATAAGATAAGTCAAGTAAGATTTTACATATTGTTAGTTATTTTCGGTTTAGTTAGAGTTTATAGAAAGTCAAATAAGATTTGAGATTTGGTTGGTAATATTCGGTTTTCTTTGAGTTTACAGAAACTCAAATAAGATTTGATGTTTGGTTAGTTACAGTTAGTGTTTATACCCAGTTTCACTTTTGATCACTTATACTCCGTTTAGTTAGTGTTTATATAAAGTCAACTAAGATTTTACATTTGGTTAGTTATATTCAGTTTAGCCAGAGTTTACAGAAAGTCAAGTAAGATTTGAGATTTTGTTAGTTATATTCAGTTTTGTTAGAGTTTACAGAAAGTCAATATAGATTCGATCTTTGGTCAATTATAGTCGGTGTTTGTAGTGAGGTTCACTTTTGATTAGTTATACTCAATTTAGTAAGTGTTTATAGAAAGTCCAGTAAGATTTTACATTCGGTTAGTTATATTCAATTTAGCTGGAAAGTCAAATAAGATATGATCTTTGAGTAGTATAATATTGAACTTAGTAAGTATTTATAAAAAGTCAAGTAAGATTTGAGATTTGGTTGGTTATATTAATTTTAGTCAGAGTGTATAGAATGTCAAGTAAGATCTTTCATTAGTTACAAATAGTTGTTTACAATAAATCAACTATGACGTTTGATTAGTTATTATACTAATCTAGTAGTGTTAGTATAAAGTTAAGTAAAATCTGACAGATTATTAGTTAAACTCAGTTTAGCCAAGTAATATGCACTTGGTAGAGCAAGTTGGCTTTTCGATATGATATTGTATATGACAAGATAAATCCAAGTCGGTTTGTAGTATTTCTACTTACTTTCCGGAGTTTCATTTAGATCATATTTGTAGACACGAGGGATTTCATCATTTGATTATCGAGTCTGGTTCGCGTTAGGCACCGTACGGATGCCCTAATTCTCTAGAAGCAACCAAGAAGGTCTCCTACTGGCATGAGGGGGTATCATCAATGTTTAAAGAGACTGAGGTTGGAGTGACTAGGGTTTTAGGGGATCGTCCGATATCACCATCAGTCTGCAGTCAGCCAGTTTGACCCGGTTTGGTCGAAAGAGCCGCCGATGGCGACTATTATCACAATTATATATGGTTGGCGAGAAAATGGTTGTGCTCCAGCCCTTTTTTTAGTGGGAGTATATATTTTATTATGAACTACTACTACCAGGGCTTTGTCTTGCAGATCGGTTCGTGAGTTAGGTTCGTGATCAAGCGTGTGTTTCAGACATCCATAAAAAATTCTCTTAATTTGTACTATTATCTTTTCATAATGTATTATTTTTTATTTTAGTTCAATTCCATTCAGTTTTTTATAAATAAGGTTGAAAAATAAATTATATTAAGGACGTGCTTCATATTACCTAAGTTTTTTGAAAGTCCGACTTTCTATAGCGCTGTGGATTTCCATTACACATATAAGCTCAAACACTATATTTTTTATCAAAACATTATTCACTTTAAGGTAAATATATGATAAAATATATTTTAATGTTAACGCAAGATATTTTATAAAAAATAATCGTTTCAAAGTTACAAAACTATACCGTTCAAATTTATTGTTCAAGTTTATTGATACATCGTTTAAGTTGAAATGCATAAACGATTCCTTGAAAGATTTTGGAGACCAACTCTAATGTAATGTATATTATAATTAAAAATCAATTTAAGAAAGATAAAAGTTATTAAACCTATTAAAAAAATAAAGCTTGGATTAATACAAAAAGAGGGAAAATGGTCATGTATTTGGCGGGAATATATTTACTTGGAAAGAATATGGTTGGCGGGAATATTAATAAAGGGCGGGAGCACAAGGGCGGGAATAATTTGGATAAAATTATTTTGACATAACTTCTAACATTATATTATTTTAAATATCCAAACACACGTTTTTCAGATTTTGTTCCAATATTTTATCAATTGTCAATTACATTTTTGCTAAATTTTGGCCCAGGCTAGCCTCCTAGACGCAGTCCGAATTTTGTTTCTTTGCGATCGGTATTCTTATTATATAATTATATATAATAATTTGGATATACAATTGATTTGTAATTATATTTAATAAAAGTAATATATATTATGCATATGTCTGATATAAATAAATATGCATCATGACATATACATTAAAGACATAGTATTTATTTTGAACGGTAAATACAGACTGCATCTGTCATCCTTTATTTTAAAGTCTCAATGACACATTTTTGTTCCTTTATATTTTTTCGTCGCCGTAGCTTTTAATGATGAAAGCATTTCCGTCACTGATTATTTAGTAACAATACCATTTTCGTCACTAAAGAAACAGTAACGAAAATATTCTCGTCGGTAATTTTTTGTCACAAAATTTCGTCACTTTCAATTTTTTCGTCAATAAAGTCGTCACTAAATGGCAATAATTTGACGGGAAATGATTTTCGTCACTAGTATCGTCACTAAATGGGTTATTAGCGACGAGATGGATTTTCGTCACCATGCATTACACAGTTGACGAAAATCTGGTGACGATATGCTATTGTCGTTACAAATGACCCTCATTAGTGACGACCCCTTGTGACAGTTTGTCGCTGAATGCCAGTTTTGGTATAGTGGTATGTTGAATCTGAACTGCTACTACCCGTTTAGCTTCATCACAGAGTCTAAACAATTTCAAGTGAGCAATTATTGAATTAAGTATCATAGAAATACCATTTAGAAAGTCAGACTCAATGATGAAACTGTGCAAACCATAGAAGAAACCAAAGTAATACCCAGTCAATATAGCTTTTATTTCTCCCTCCAGTGGTGAAGAGGCTGAAGAAACAATGGTTCTTCAGCCTCTTCACCACTGACCATTTGAATCTTTGATAATCATACCAAGACCACAATGCTCAGAGGACCAAGCTGCAACAACATTGATTTTGAAGCCTTGCAAAGGCTTTTTCCAAACCACAGATCTTAGTCTTGGTTTGTGCTTTCACAGTAACAGGGATGAATGCAGTGTTAGCTAATGATTTATCAAATTCCTGTGAAATGGCAATTGGGTTAGCAGTTAGAGAAAAATGCAAAATATTCTTGATATCTCTTAAAATTATACTGGAGACAGGTCTGTCATCTTCAAAGAGTAGTTTATTTCTAGCCTTCCATAGAGGAACTTCTCACCAAACACATACAATAGTTGTTTGATCAGTCAATATCTATTTTGTTAAAAAGCAAAATGCTGCTGCTGCCAAAATAGGACCAATAAATATAGCGTGTGAAATTAACAGCAATCCCGTTTATTCCACATCACACTCCCCACATATTTGTTATAAACAGTCCGATATTTTATTTTTAAAGTCTAAAATACTGTGTAAAGTATCTGTTTTTTAAAATATTTTGATTTTTGAAAAACTAGACAATTTACAAGGATAATATTATTATTTTATAAGTATTTTGGACTATGTTATGTAAAATACTGGATTACATTAGTGTTTCATAAAACTATTAAGGGCTTTCTCTCTACTAATTATTTTTTCTATACTAAATTAAATTGAGCTGAAGTAAAAAAGAATGTATAATAAAAAATTACAGTATAGCTTAGTTAAGCAGAATATTATCATATTATATTTCATCAAAACTAAACTGAAAAATAATTAATTGATAGTGATTCTAATTAGTGTCACGTTAGGTAGATGGTTCCACAATTGTATACATTATTTAAACTTAGTATGTTTTGACAGTTATTTCAAACTCAATGCTTAAATTGAGCAAAATGTTAGCAAATTATAGCTCATCAAAACTTACCTAAAAATATTAAATATAAAAGTAATTAACTGATAGTGATTCTAACTAGTGTCACATTAGGTAGATGGTTCCACAGTTGTATACATTATTTTAAATTTAGTATGTTTTATCAGTTATTTCAAACTCAATTGTAAATTAAGCATAATTTTAACAAATTATATTTAATCAAAATTGGACTGAAAAATATTGAATGAAATGTAATTAATTGATAGTGATTTAACTATGTCGCGTTAGATAAATGGTTATATAGTTGTATACATTATTTAAATTTAGTATGTTTTGCCAATTATTTCAAACTCAATGTTTTACTATTTATAAATCGTTCATTTTATTTTTAACAAAAAATTATATTATTTAATTACTTTCTTGAAATTTTAAAATACATAACACAAAACCAATAATACCTATACACTAAGGTCTTGTCCCCCCCCCCCCCCCACAAGGTAGGAGGTATTTATTAGGTTCCCCAAAACCCGAACTGATCTCCTCAAAGGGAGGCAATTTGAAAGATTACAGAGTAAATAGAAAATCTAAACTGTTTCTAGAAGCGCTGATACACGCGATTCCTAAACTAAAAAGAGCGATGAGATACATCTGGACATGCTAAAGTCTAATGCCCAAAAACATCTAAATTATCTGGCAGGTAAAGCATCTATAACTTGCATCAACCTAAACAATGAAGTCCAAGTCAAACCAAGTCTACCGGTCTAAATCCAGACACAGAGTTGCCAAGAGTAAGTTGTCTAAAATACTCCGACTCGAATTTCTCCTTTAATGTGAATAGAATAGAGACCAAAAGTCGAGAGGATTTTCTATGCTGCCCAGTTAGTCCGGTTACAGGAGAAAGCATCAGCTAGGCAAAGAATATTCGATAAACTAGTCCAGATAATTATACAAAAAGACACACTAATGCACATATCTCACCTGACATAAAAAATAAAGAAAAAAGAAAGAAAAAAGAAAGAACCCAAAATTTCCAGATCTACCAGAACTCTTCTGGGACGTGGTTCGCGACGGCTACTGGTGGCGCGTGCTGTCACGCGCTAGATTGGCTGCGTCCGAGGAGCGGCGCGTGTGTTCGACTAAGCGCGTGAGCACAATGGGACGTCGATTAGTTCACGCCGCGACGACCCTTCCGGCGCGTGAGAGGCGCCTAATCGCACGTGCTTGCCAGAGCCTCCTGGATTAAACAGATCTGAAGAAAACCTATCTTTTCCGACTGTACTCTGTTAATCTGCATCTCAAAAGATGGCACGAGCTCGAGATTCCTCCGGCTTAAACCAGTGGCGAGTGGACATGCTTTCCATCGTTGTCGAAACTATGGCGGCTCCGGCGATATCCTCCGGCGAGCAACCTGTACAGTTAGAAAAACAAAGAAAAATAGTAGCTTGTCGGTCGGAAATAAGGGGTTCGGGTTTGGGGTAGATATAGGGGAGGCTTGAAAGCGGAAATAGAAGGTATGGGGTGGGAGGGGTGATGAGCTCAAGTTATACCATGTTTGTTGCACTTGGAAATGGTTTGTAATGGTGCTAAATTGGCATAATTGTTGATACTTGTTGCCATTTTGAGAGTAGAGTGATGTATGGAAATTGTATGCCATATGCCATGATTTCATCACTCTATAGGTACTTGAAGATTAAAGCGACACAATGGTGATCAAACATGAGGATGAAGGCCTTTCCAACAAGGTAGAACCGGAACTCTCCGAAAGGAGCAACAATGGTGAAGTGCATGGCCCTTCACAACAAGTGCGCCAACTGGTGCACGACCCTTGCACCCTGCATGGCCCTTCACAACTAGTGCGTCAACTGGTGCATGGCCCCTGCACTGCTGCATGGCCCTTCACAACTAGTGCGCCAACTGGTGCATGGCCCCTGCACTGCTGCAAGTTGACTTCTTCTTATCTTTTGGAGAGTATAAAAGCCTCTTTCCACCCCATATCTTGGGTAGTTCGAATTTAGCTAAGAAAAACTCTCTAGTTCCATTTTCTTCTTCATCTTTCTATCTCTTTGAATCTATGGATTTGTATTGTATGATTAGTATGATTTGTGTAGGCTAAACAACTCTTGGGTACCTCGATGTAGACTTTCGATTTATGGTTTTGAGAACTTGATATGCATTGTTCATGGGTTTTTCGATTAGCAATTGAATATGTTGTTTCCATATGAATTTGATGCAATAAACGATTGGGCTTTCTTCCTAGTTGTAGGTTGTGTTGAATTTTTGCTAAATCTTAGTAAGAGCAAATAGGAATAGTGCTTTGTATGCTTTCATCCATTGTTCCTCATGAATGTTCAATTGCCTTGCTTACATGTTATCGATTCTCATGAATAATGCCATCACTAGATTAAATATAGTGCTTCCGCTTATTTTTATCTAAAGATGAGTACCTTGAAATGATGCTATGTTGTTTCTTGGTTATGAAAGAGAGAATAGATTGAATATCTTTCTTTGAGATCTTTAATCTCGATAAGTAATCGCAAACCCCAAGTACAATGTGTGGTAGTTCAATGATTAACCTTTAGTCGAAAGTTGAAGTCGAGTGCCCCAAGTCTAATAATCTCATTGTTAATCTATCTTTTATATAGTTTAGTTGTGATCTTAGACTCTAGCTTGGCATGACATTGTAGTGTTTTCTACAACCAAACTCCAATTTCCCCCCAGTTACATCGCTTTTATATATTATTATATTATAGGTATTCTAGTAGTAAGAGTAGGAAATCTATTTGAAATACTTGAAAATCTCCTCTTCTCTGTGGATACGAACCTTACTTGCCACTATATGCTTAGTTGTGTGTAGAGCTTGTGAGTGAATATAAATTGTATTTTTTGAGAGGTATAACGACTCCCAAATTTTGGCGCTGTTGCCGGGGAAGAGGCATATTTTTAGGTGTTGATTGTAGTTTTTCTTTAACTCTATTTTCATTTTTTTTCTTTTTCTTTTTATTGGAGATGTATTGCTCTAGCTCTTGGTGCATGGTTCGTACTTGTTCCTCGAACCAAGACCCTTTGCACTACGACTCCGAGTTAACTAGGACTCTTCGACAACTTAGGAGGAGTACACAAGAGAGTATATCTTCCAACAATTTTTCAGAAAGTTAGCCATCACATTCCAACATGGCGGGAGAAGAAGCACCCAGAGATACCTTTTTCAATCCCTTCCACCGTGCCAACAACCCCCCCACCAACATTCCTATGAGGGGATATATGCGTCAAGCCTATGATCAAGAACAATTGAGTATCGTCTTTCCGACGGGTACCGAATGTGAGATCAAGTCGGGGGTTATACATGCACTTCCATCCTTCTATGGTCGAGACACCGACGATCCTAACTACCATCTCGATTCCTTCCTTCGAGTTACTAGTAGCATGAAACCCTCTGGAGTCGATGAGGATCCTTTTAAAATGAAAACCTTTCCTTTTACCTTGAAAGATAAAGCCGAGGTGTGGTTGAGTCGTCTCCCCTCCAACTCCATCACCTCATTGTCGGAATTGAAAGAAAGGTTTCTTGATAAATTCTTTCCCCCCTCTAATTCTTTGGTGATAGTCAAATCTATTAGTAACATTCTTCAGGAGGAAGAGGAGAGTTTCCAAGACTATTGGGAGAGATTTCAAATGCTTATGGCAAGTTGCCCCTACCATGGCTACACCGAACCTCAGTTGGTTGCTTTCTTCTACAATTGTCTTAATGAACAAGATTCTCGGTTAGTGAAGAGTGCTTGTCTTGGTTCCATTTTCTTAATTGGTTCCACCGATGCTATGGAGTTGTTTGAACGTCTAGCACGTGAGGAAGGACTCAGAAGAAGTAGAAGGGCAAGGCCGATTGTTTCCATGGTAACTAGAGATGATACTACTCAAGCGGAGATAAGAGAGCTCACGGCCGCGGTAAAGATTTTAGTAGTGGCTCAAAGTGGTGGAAACAACATAGGAGGCAATAGGAGGCAACAAGTCTTGACATGTGACACATGTTCTCTTAACCACTCCACCGACTCTTGTCCCCAAACTCAAGAATACTACGATGAAGAGGTGAATGCCGTAGGGTTCTATGGTGGAAACCAAGGTGGAGAGGATTTCAAGGTGGTAGAGGTTATCAAGGTGATAGACCTAGGGGAAATCAAGGTGGTCAAGGCCAAGGTAGTGATAGAGGATTTCAAAGGAGAAGCGACCCTTATGCTCAACACTACAACCGTGGATCTAGGGATCATCCTAATTTTTGGTGGAGAGATGAAACGAAGGAACAACAAGGCCAACAATCCTTCTCCAATAATCAAGCATACCAAAGTCAAGGTAGTCAATCATATGATAGAGCACCACCTAGGAGTCAAGGCCAAGGTAATCAATCCTACGATAGGGCTCCTCCCCAACAAAACTATCCTAGAAACCAAGGAAATCAAGGTTATGGGGGGTATCAAGGCTACCAAGACCAAGGGTATCGAGGCTACCAAGATCAAGGATTTCAAGACTCCTAAGATTACCAAGGCTATGGGGGATATCAAGGCTACCAAGGTGAAGGGTATCGAGGATACCAAGATAATCAAAACCAACACTACCAATCCCAACCTCAACAATACCCTAGAAACCAAGGACAAGAGCGATCTTACAATAGAGGACCTCAAAATTCTCGAAGGTATGAAGAGAGAACTCATGAACGAGGTGAGAGTTCGGGGTATTTCTTGGATGATGGGCGTTTCAAGTCGATAGAAGTGCAAATGAGTCAAATAGCCACCGATGTGGGATATTTGAAAGCCCAAAATTCCGGTAAACTTCCCGCACAAACCGAAATGTATCAAAGGGAGAATGCTAGTGCTATAACCTTGAGGAGTGGGAAAGAGGTGCATAAACCCGAGGTGATAGTTGAAGAAGAGGCCAAGAAAGGGTTCGTTGTGAAGCATTTGACCAACAAGGTAGTTGAAGAGACATTGGCCAAGGATGACATTGTGTTTGTGAAGGAAGCCGAGGAAAGGGTCGAGAAACGGGGTGTAGAGAAGATCCTTAAGGGAAAAGGGGTTGAAACGGAGATACTTGTTCAAGGGACATCACCTAATGGCGAGCCACCATCTCCTCCATTTTCTCCCCCTCACAAGAAGAAGAAGGAGACTCAACCATTTGAAGTGGAACCCCCATATCTCGAGGCGTTGAAAGATACTTGAAAGAAGGAGGTTGACAAGGACGTTTACAAAGTCTTTCGTAAATGTGAGGTAAACATTCCTTTGCTCGATGCTATTAGTCAAGTTCCTAGATATGCTAAATTTTTTAAGGAAATATGTGCTAATAATCGTAAACAACGTTTAAAAGATGCCACTAAGGAGGGGATGAATGTGAATGTCTCGGCTCTATTTCAAGTAAAACTCCCTCCTGAATGTGGTGACCCCGGGATGTTTAGCATTCCTTGCACCGTAGGAGGGATATTTTTTCAAAAGGCCATGCTAGATTTAGGTGCATCAATTAACTTGATTCCCTTATCTGTGTATAAATCTTTGAACATTGGGCGTTTGCTTAAAACCGGAGTGGTAATTCAACTTGCTGATCGTTCTAGTGCATACCCTAAGGGTATTGTAGAGGACGTGTTGGTTAAGGTCGACAAGTTGATTTTCCCCGCGGAATTTTACATTCTTGACATGGAACATGATAACTATGCCGCACCAATTCTATTGGGGCGCCTATTTTTGAAAACGTCAAGAGTCGTGGTGGATGTGTTTAATGGCAAACTCACCATGGAATTTGATGGGGATAAAATAGAATTTCACAATCATGATGATATGGAATCCTCAATTGATGATCATTCTTGCAATTCTATTGATGTGGTTGAAATGTGTGTGCAAGATGTGCTTGAAGGTAGTAACCATGACCCTTTGTTGAATGCCATTGAAAATAGCTTGTGTGGTGGAGATCAAAATTTTTGTGGTGTTGGGTCTAGAGTGAAAGAAAGCGTGAGTGCACTAGATTCTTATGAAGAGCTTTCCCTTGATACGCCTATCTTAGGTCTTTACGACTCGAGAGCATCGGGTGATCGATCTTCTCTTGAGACGTCTCCGGTGGTGGAATTGAAACCACTACCTCAAGACCTTAAATATGCTTATCTCGGTGAAAGTGAGAAACTTCCGGTAATAATATCTAGTAAACTCACTAAAGAGAAAGAAGTCAAGTTGATGAAAGTGCTACATGAGCACAAGAAAGCCATAGGGTGGACTATTTCCGACATCAAGGGTATACGTCCAAGCACTTGCATGCATAGGATTTTGTTGGAGGATTATGCTAAACCCGTGCGACAACCTCAAAGGCGTTTGAATCCACCCATGATGGAGGTAGTGAAGGCCGAGGTGATCAAATTGTTAGATGCGGGGATAATTTATCCAATCTCCGATAGCAAATGGGTGAGCCAATACATGTAGTCCCTAAGAAAACCGGGGTCACAGTGGTAGAGAATCAAAAGGGAGAGTTGGTTCCTACTCGTGTTCAGAATGGATGGAGAGTTTGCATAGACTACCGGAGGTTGAATGCGGTAACTAGAAAGGATCATTTTCCTTTGCCATTTATTGACCAAATGCTTGAAAGGCTTGCATGGCACTCTTTCTATTGTTTTCTTGATGGCTATTCAGGTTATTTCCAGGTGCCGATCGCGCCAGAAGATCAAGAGAAGACCACATTCACATGCCCCTATGGTATGTTTGCTTATCGACGCATGCCTTTCGGGCTTTGCAATGCACCCTCTACTTTTCAAAGGTGCATGGTAAGTATGTTCTCGGAATATGTTGAGAAATTTGTTGAAGTTTTTATGGATGATTTTACCGTTCATGGAAACTCTTTTGATGATTGTTTGGAACATTTGTCATTAGTTCTTCAACGATGCATTGAGTTTGACCTTGTTCTAAATTCCGAGAAATGTCATTTTATGGTTAAAAAAGAGGCATTGTGTTGGGTCATGTGGTTTCTTCTGAGGGTATTGAGGTAGATAAGGTTAAAATTGATACAATTCAATCTTTACCTTACCCTACTTGTGTTTGTGAGGTTCGATCATTTCTTGGTCATGTGGGTTTCTACCGTCGTTTTATACAAGATTTCTCAAAAATTTCTGCTCCTTTATGTAAGTTGTTGCAAAAGGATGTAGAATTCGTGGTAGATGAGAGTTGTAAGAGGGCATTTGATTGTTTGAAACTTATGCTTGTGACCGCCCCCATTATACAACCTCCTAATTGGTCTCTTCCCTTTGAGATTATGTGTGATGCGAGTGACTATGCCGTTGGTTCGGTTTTGGGTCAAAGGGTGGGTAAAGTTCCACATGCCATTTATTATGCATCCATGACTCTTAATGAGGCTCAGAAAAACTATTCTACCACAGAGAAAGAATTGCTAGCGGTAGTTTTCTCACTAGAAAAGTTTCGGTCTTATTTGGTTGGTACCAAGGTTATTGTTTACACTGACCATGCAGCACTTCGTTATTTGATGACGAAGAAAGACACGAAACCAAGGTTGCTTCGGTGGATTTTACTCTTAAGTGAGTTCAACTTGGAGGTGAGGGACAAGAAAGGTGCCGAGAATCTCGTGGCCGACCACTTGAGTCGCCTAGTGCCATGGCTTGGAATCGAGGCAAATGTGCAACAAGAATGTCTTCGAGAAGAATTCCCGGACGAGCATTTGTTTGCTCTTAGTGTATCTCTTCCATGGTATGCTGATATTGTGAATTTTCTTGTTGCTAACAAGTTTCCTCCTCGTTTCACCACTGCTCAGAAGAATAGGTTGAAACACGATGCTAAATTCTATGTGTGGGATGATCCATATCTATGGAAATATTGCTCCGACCAAGTTGTGAGGAAATGCATCCCCGATAGTGAGGTTAACTCTATTCTCACATTTTGTCATTCTTATGCATGTGGTGATCATTTCAGTGCTAGGAGAACTGCTCGGAAAGTGCTTGACTGTGGTTTTTATTGGCCTAATTTGAATAAGCATGCATATAGCTTTTGCAAATCTTGTGATAAATGTCAAAGGGTAGGGAATATCTCGTCTCGTAATGAAATACCCCAAACTGCTCCATTATATTGTGAATTGTTTGATGTATGGGGTATTGATTTTATGGGTCCTTTTCCTAATTCTTTCGGTTTCAAATATATCTTACTTGCGGTTGATTATGTGTCAAAGTGGGTTGAAGCAATCCCCACTAGAACTGATGATTCTAATGTGGCTGCAGAGTTTATCAAAGCAAACATCTTCTCTAGGTTCGGGATTCCTAGAGCATTGATTAGTGATCGGGGTACCCACTTTTACAATCGAACCATCACCGCATTGTTGAAGAAGTATGGTGTAAACCACAAGACCTCCACCGCATATCACCCACAAACTAATGGCCAAGCTGAAATTTCTAATCGGGAAATCAAGTCTATCCTAGAAAAGACGGTTAAACCGACTCGAAAGGATTGGAGTACTCGAAAGGATTGGAGACTGGGGGATTTGATGAGCTATAGTTATACCATGTTTGTTGCACTTGGAAATAGTTTGTAATGGTGCTAAATTGGCATAATTGTTGATACTTATTGCCATTTTGAGAGTAGAGTGATGTATGGAAACTGTATGCCATATGCCATGATTTCATCACTCTATAGGTACTTGAAGATTAAAGCGACACAATGGTGATCAAACATGAAGATGAAGGCCTTTCCAACAAGGTAGAACCGGAACTCTCCGAAAGAAGCAACAATGGTGGAGTGCATGGCCCTTCACAACAAGTGCGCCAACTGGTGCACAGCCCTTGCACCCTGCATGGCCCTTCACAACTAGTGCGCCAACTGGTGCATGGCCCCTGCACTGCTGCATGGCCCTTCACAACTAGTGCGCCAACTGGTGCATGGCCCCTGCACTGCTACAAGTTGACTTCTTCTTATCTTTTGGAGAGTATAAAAGCCTCTTTCCACCCCATATCTTGGGTAGTTCGAATTTAGCTAAGAAAAACTCTCTAGTTCCATTTTCTTCTTCATCTTTCTATCTCTTTGAATCTATGGATTTGTATTGTATGATTAGTATGATTTGTGTAGGCTAAACAACTCTTGGGTACCTCGATGTAGACTTTCGATTTATGGTTTTGAGAACTTGATATGCATTGTTCATGGGTTTTTCGATTAGCAATTGAATATGTTGTTTCCATATGAATTTGATGCAATAAACGATTGGGCTTTCTTCCTAGTTGTAGGTTGTGTTGAATGCTTGCTAAATCTTAGTAAGAGCAAATAAGAATAGTGCTTTGTATGCTTTCATCCATTGTTCCTCATGAATGTTCAATTGCCTTGCTTACATGTTATCGATTTTCATGAATAATGCCATCACTAGATTAAATATAGTGCTTCCGCTTATTTTTATCTAAAGATGAGTACCTTGAAATGATGCTATGTTGTTTCTTGGTTATGAAAGAGAGAATAGATTGAATATCTTTCTTTGAGATCTTTAATCTCGATAAGTAATCGCAAACCCCAAGTACAATGTGTGGTAGTTCAATGATTAACCTTTAGTCGAAAGTTGAAGTCGAGTGCCCCAAGTCTAATAATCTCATTGTTATTATATCTTTTATATAGTTTAGTTGTGATCTTAGACTCTAGCTTGGCATGACATTGTAGTGTTTTCTACAACCAAACTCCAATTTCCCCCCATTTACATCGCTTTTATATATTCTTATATTATAGGTATTCTAGTAGTAAGAGTAGGAAATCTATTTGAAATAATTGAAAATCTTCTCTTCTCCGTGGATACGAACCTTACTTGCCACTATATGCTTAATTGTGTGTAGAGCTTGTGAGTGAATATAAATTGTATTTTTGGAGAGGTACAACGACGACCTCTCAAGGGGTGGCCGGGTGGTGGCGAAAGGCGCCAGTCAACGGCCCAAACCACCCCTCCAGAGTTTCAGATCTGGTTTTGTTAAGTGGGCGTGGTGGGAGAGAGAAAGGAGGAAAAGGGGGGCCAACTTGTTTGTTTAATTTGAAGGTCTTGTTTTCTTAAAATGTTTTTACTTACTCAAAAAAACTGGTTTTACTAAACTAAATTAAATTAAATTGAACTAAGTAAAATATTTAAGTATTTAATAAACAAAATCAAATTAGTCTGTATATTATTAAATTATATTTTTGTTAAACTTAAGTAAATTAGTTTGAAGAAAAATTAGGGAACAGAACTTTAACGCTCAAATGATGAACTTACTCTTCTCTAATATCTGATGAGATAGTTTTATATAAAAAATTAATCTAGTCTATCACATTTCTTGCAAAGTTGAAATATATATTGGGATATTAAATGAACTAATAAAAAATAATTATGACGTGTCACGTTGAATTAGTGATTCTACAGTTTTCTAATTTTAGCATATTTCATGAATCTTTTATGGTATATTTGGTGGAGATTTACTTTTAAAAAGAGTTGAGTGCTTTTGACTTATGCTGCGACGAAAAGTAGAAACTGATGATTTTAAGTCAGTTTTGGACAGAAACGCCTCGTACCATGCAATAAGCAGTTTTTCGATAATTTACCAATAATAAAAATCGCCAGTTGAATTTTTTTCCAACCACACCCTTAGTGTTACTTTACTTATTTTCTTTTTCCAATTTTTTGAATATTTAGCTTCACTATTTTAATTATACGATGACATAATATTTCGTCAAGTCATGATAAAATAGCAAACGTTCACCCTCAAACTTAATCTAACTATGTAGAAGGACTTGGGATATTTTAACATAAGACTTTCTTCTGATGATTGATCCAACATAAAATTTTGTCTGATTATCTTCATCAATATTGCAAAAGGGATTATTTGAAAGGGGATATCTTCAGTATTGCAAAAGAGATTATTTGAAAGGGGTTAAATGAGTGGTTCTACATTTTTATGTAGTTTTTTACTTATATTTAAGTTTAGCATATTTCGTCAGCTAATTTAATTTTCATGTTAGGCAACTCATTTCCTTTTCAACTTTCTAATCTATTAATATTGTCTAATTCGATATTTACAATGTACGTGTTATTTGCTAACTATTCCTATCTCAATAGAATAACGGCTTCCTAAATGCTCTCTTCTCTCATCTCTTTTCTGCCTAATTTTCCTCAATTACTCACTATTACTAACCGTTATCAGTAACAACGGTCTAATAACGGCTCCTACGATGGTGGATCCGCCGCAGGTTTGCGGCGGAGCAGCCCCTCCTCGCAGCTTTGCACAAGCCCTTACCTCCAAACCTTCCCCCCTCTACTCCTCTCTCCCATCTAACCCCTCAATTCAACCCAAATCCGAGTATAAAGGCAAAATTACCTGCATTATATCGCCGGAGGAGGTCGCCATCCTCTCAGCTCTCAATAACAACGCTCTTGTCAGAAAATTCGCAAGGATTAAACCTTCAATGGAGTTTCTGCAAGAAGAGTTCAAATTAATTGGGTTCACAGGCAAATACCAGTTGGGCTCCATCGACCACAAACATATCTTGATCCGATTTGAAGAACAAGAGGATTTTAGACGGTGTTGGATGAAATCCCAATGGACGTTCAAAGGAGCTGTGATGAAAGTTTTCAAGTGGACCCCAAGCTTCTCGCCGGATACTGAGACCTCGATCATCCTTGTTTGGGTAACAATCCATAAACTCCCTATTTTCTGGTACAACATAGCTATGCTAGAATCATGGGCAACCAGATAGGCAAGTTTATAAACAAACTGGAACTTCAGGCACCTCCCTTAGAAACAAGGAACACACTCTCAAAAACCAATCAAACTTAGCCTATGTCCAAAATCCAGCCTCCAATTCAACTGCTTCACAAAAGAGAATCCTAACAGCAGCTGACAAGGGAAATAACAAAATGCATGACTCTCCCAAACAGCCTCAGTCAGAAGGTGCCCTGACCACAGTTCTTGTAGTGGATATCATCAATATTGAGGATACAAACTCACAGGTAGAAGCATCAGATCCTCCACCACCCCTGCAACTATCTGAGAAGATTGACACTTGTCATAATACTAACTCCAACAATGAGCCAAATCCAAATGATATGGAGATGATTCAGGAATTAGAATGGTCCTCCCCAAAGAAAATCACTAATTTTGCATCAGATGCTATTCTGATCCATCCATGTAAGGATACTCTCTCTTCTGATAGCTCCCTAAATATTGACAAGCTTGCTTTTTATTCCCAACCAAGACAGGTTTCAAACAGATTCTTACCACTATTAAGAGAAGGAGAAGAACTGGATTTAATCTCCTCAGTTGAAGATAATACAATTGCTGAACCAGAAAAAATGGATGCCTCCCAAATCCCAGCTGCTACTTCAGTCCCAGCTGCAATTTCAGACATTCCCAATCCAGCTACTGAGATAGATAAAGGTAACATTCCTACCTTCTTTACTCAGGTTAATAAAGGTCCTTACAAGGACTGCCACCAAGAGTCTCAAACCCCGTAAAAAATGATTAATAAGACCTTAAATATAAATTTAATGGTCTGGAATGTTAGGGGTATGGATACTTCTATTGAGAGGATAGAAAATCTTATTAGAATCCATAAACTGGAACTGATTTGTTTTATAGAACCTCAACACAAAAATGAAGAATGTGTAGACTACTGTCATAGGCTTCATTTTTCACATTGCCTGTACTCATCACCATGCAAAATCTGGATTATGTGGAAAGACCAGATAGAAGTAAATCTCGGATTGGATCATAATCAATTCTTGCGAGTACAGATCAAAAGTTTTAAACTTAATCAATCAATGGAGAATGCTTTTGTTCATGGCCTGAGATCAAGGAAAGGAAGGAAAGACTTATGGACTAATCTAGAAAATTTAAATCTATCTGAAGCTTTATGTATAGGGGACTTTAATGCTATGTCTTCAATTTCTGAGTATAAAGGTCCATCCTCACCTAAGCTAGGTAGTATTCAGGATCTCTGTGATTTCATTGACACTATGGCTCTACACACACTCAACACAGTAGGTAACTTCTACACATGGACTAATGGCAGAACTAAAGAAAATGGAAAGAATCTCATAATTGAGAGACTGGACATGGCTCTTTGCTCTCCAGTGGCTAGCTAAATTTCCACAATCTTCAATCTTAGTCCTAAATAAATTATCTTCTGACCATTGCCCTTTGCTCCTTAGAATAGGGAGTGATATCCCCTCAGTCCCAAAGCCATTTAGATTCATAAACACATGGTTTAGAAGAGATAATTTCATGAATTTTATTAAATCACATTGGAATGAATCTAAAGAGGGTAGAGGCATGTTAAAACTATTTATCAAGCTAAACTATCTCAAAACTCACCTGAAAAAGTGGAATAAAGAGACTTTTGGCAACATAAGTGATAATGTAGTAAAGGCAGAAGAACAGTTAAGTCTCCAGGAAGTGAATTTTGATTTAAATTGTTCAACTGATGAACTAATTAAATTAAATAAAGCAAAAGCCCTTTTAGTCAGATCACTCAAAGAGGAAAAACACTTCTGGAAAAATAAGGCTAAAGTAAAATGGCTTACTGAAGGTGATGAAAATACAAAATTTTTCCATCAAACAGTGAATGAAAAAAGATGTAAACTTCAAATCACCAAAATTAAAAGTTGCTCAGGGATTTGGCTTGATGACATTTCTGATATACAAAATGAAGCAATTCAATTTTTTTAGAACCTGTTATCTGATGAGCCTCATCCAGAACATGAACTTTTTGCATCTCATTTTCTATCGAAAATCCCTAATTTGGTGACAGATGAAGATAAAGAAATGCTAACTAAGCCAGTTACTTTAGATGAATTAAAGAAAATTGTCAAAGGCCTTAACAAACTGAGCAGTCCAGGACCAGATGGTTACACTGCTCAGTTCTATATTAAAGCCTGGGATATTATTTGCTTAGATTTACTTGAGGCATCAAATGATTTCATGTCTAAATCACATATACACAGAGCCATTTCTAGTACTTGGATTACACTAATTCCAAATAAGGAAACTCCTATTACATTCAGTGATTATAGACCTATCAGTATTTCCAATATGTCAAACAAATTTTTTTCCAAAATCCTAATGGAAAGACTGAAAAATGTGATGCCTAAATTAATTTCCCCACAACAATCTGCATTCCTTCAAAATAGAGATATAGCTGATAATATAATTTATTTGAAGGAAATGTTCAGATTTATGGACAAAAAAATCAGAGACCGTAATTGCATTCTGAAATTAGATTTGATGAAAGCTTTTGATAGGGTAAGCTGGTCTTTTTTGAAAAAAAATCCTCCAAAAAATTTGGTTTTAATGGAAAATTTATTGACAGTATACTCAAAAACCTCTTTGATGCCTGGTTCTCTGTACTAATCAATGGTGGCCCCGTAGATTTTTTCAAAGCCTCAAGAGGAATCAAACAGGGAGATCCCCTATCCCCATATCTATTTAACCTATTTTCAGAAGTTTTCACCAGAAGCCTTGCCTTTGTTTTTGAATCTGGAAATTTATCTTACTACAACCTTCCTCCCCATGCCATTAATATTTCACACCTCTCCTATGCTGATGACACAGTGATTTTTCTAAAAGCATCTAGACTTAACCAAGTCAAGATCAAAGCATTTCTTGTTAAATTTGAAGAAACCACTGGACAAAAAATTAATTTTTAAAAAAGTGAGGTCTTTCTAGGAAAGCATGCCACAGAGAACAAGCAGAGACAAGTTTTGAGTTTTAGGCATGAAAAAAGGTAGTTTGCCATTTAAACTACTGATAATAAAAAAGATTGAGAGGAAATTCTCAATATTTTTTTGGGGCTCCACTGATAAAGGTCCAAAAAAAACACGGAAGAAATGGGATGCCTCATGCTACCCCATTTCACAAAAAGAACTAGGATTCAGGTCCCTTTCATCCACTCTTACAACATACTCATGTAAATTGTGGTGGAAATACCAAATGGGAAGTGCTCCTTGGACACATTTCCTGGCTTCCCTGCCTGATACACATAAAAAATCCCAAAACTGGAAAACGATTTGCAAGGTGAACATTTTTGCAGAATCAAATTCAAGGGTGATAGTGGGTTCTGGTAACTGTAACTTTTGGAAATCAAATTGGACTGATTTTGGCCCAATAATTGATTATTATGAACCAGTTTCTGAACAAGTTCTTAATGCCACTATTGCAGACTTTGTTCTGAATAAATCCACCTTGCTCCCTCTTCTGCAACAACACCCCCCCTAATATCCTCCTATTTCTCCAGTCCTGCTCCACCTCCCCACATAGAGATGACCTCCTCATCTGGAAGCCAGACATTTTAGGTTCCTTCTCTATCAAATCTGCTCATCAGAAATTGAGATATTTTCTCCCTATTAGGCCTGTTCTTAAAAATATTTGGTTTCAACAACTTCAGAAAAAAATCTCAATCTTTATGTGGAAGCTCCTTAATGCCCCCTGTTACCCTTTCATAATATTCTTAAACACTTTGGCTTTCAGTCTGCTTCAAAGTGTTGTTTTTGTAACAGCCAGGACTCTTTGAATCATTTCTACTCCCAGTGTCCCATAAGTGTTGAACTGTGGATATTTATGCACAATTTATGCTTCTCAAAATTTTTTACTACTGACAATTTATGGGATAGACTTGCTACATGTTGGGATTTTTCAGGTTTATCAACCACTCATACAAGAATCAACCATATTGCCCCATCAATAGTCTGTTGGCTGCTATGGAAAGCAAGAAAAAAGAAACTTTTTGAAGAAGTTCCCCCATCCCTGGTTCAGCTGAAAAACAGTAATTATACATGCAGGTCCATGTTTACTAAATGCAGGTCTGAAAAACACAATATGTGGTCCTGAATTGTGCTAGTGCACCCAAAATATTATATTTTGGACCTGCATTAGTAAATATGGACCTGCATGTATCACCACTCTTGAAAAAGGATCTCAAACAAGAACTTTATTGGGCATTAATTAGGCACCCTATGCCTCTTAGAACTCAGGTGGACTCTGAGCTAGCTGCAGCAGGTCACATTCCAACACCCTATATTCCCCCAAAACCTAATTTTATACCAGTGGTATGGAATAAAACCTTTCTGGGATACAAGGCCAATGTAGATGCCTCTTGGCATAATGGTTCAACAGGTATTGGCATCATTATTAGGAGCAACTCTGGAATGCTCATCACAGCAAGAACTCTATTCAGTGAAGCTTCAGATCCTCTTTTGGCTGAGCTGATGGCCATACAAGCTGGTGCTGAATTTGCCAAAGGATTTCACAGACAAATCACAGTGGAATCAGATTGTTTACAAGCAGTTCAGATGATCCTTAATCCCCCAAAGATACACTGGAGACTCATACCTCTGCTAGACTCAATCTCTACTCAGTCACAACCTTTCAACCTTTGCCATACTCTTGGGGAAGGGAACCAGCCTGCTGACTCCTTAGCTAAATGGGCTCTACAACACAAATCAGGCTACACCTTCACCAGATCCAATCTACCCTCAGTTACAAAGGGTCTGCTAAACCTAGATGCTTCTGTCTTCCCAACTATCAGAACATCAACCCTTGCTGCACCAGACTGATGCTTATTCATCATGCTAGCTTCTGATTCCTTTTGTCTTTCTAGGATAGCTACAATTTACTACACTTGACTCATTTTAATTGGGGACTTCTTTGTGTTTTGCTCTGCAATTTGCTAATAAGTCACCAATTTTACATGAGGTTTTGACAAGTGTATTGAGGATCCTAATCCTCCCCTAGAAGTTAGTTTTTTCAGAATTAGCAAAACCTAGATAGTCCTTGTACTTTTCATTTTGATCTTGTAATCTACCACTTTAGTTGTTTTTCATGGCTTAGGGAGCCTAATATAATCCCCTCCATCTTTGATGGTTTTACCTTAATAAAAACAAAAAAAACTATTCCTATCTCAATGCTACTTAACTCATTTCTTTTATAACTTTCCGAATAATTTAGATTAATAGATTCAATATTTATTATGCCAATCATTAATATACCATATCATTTTGCTTTACCTTTTTGCGTTAATTTAGATACTTTTATCACAAACTTTGACTACTTTTACGATTCTGATGAGCTGATCCAACATAAAATTTTCTATAATCATCTTTAATATCCACATAAACATGCACAAGGAAATCAACTGATAAATGTGATGGCAAGTAAATGTCACGTTAAACTGATGTTTCTATAAATGTATACTACTCTCTATAATATTTAAATTTAACATGTTTCGTCAGCTATTCTAATCTTAATGTTGCGTAACTTTTTTCTTTTCTAACTTTCCAAACTGCTTATATTGTCTAGTTCGATATTTAACTTTTCAACATGCCATGTCACTTTTACATTACATTAGACATTTGAGATGAGTTTTTAGTGATGTATGCCGGACACTAACACTTCGACGATGAACCAGGCTCTCGAACTGATCTGCAAGACAAAGACCTCGGGTGTCCCGGGGATAGACACTCCGACGCTCAAGTCAGTATATTTGCTTAAGGCGTAAAGTATAAAGTATGAGATTAGATGAGAGGTCTACCAAACCTCTTAGAGTATTTATATGGCTACAATCCGTAGATCACCAAGATATGTATTTATGATATGAATACAACTCTTATGGGAATAGAGGTTGTATTACCATGTATAATAGAAGTGTATTTCAGACATGATTGTATAACCATGATTAGGATAGCTGAATTACCATCTTTGAGAAGATGTATGTTCCTTGTAGAACATTCATAATATACGCATTCCTTATAAGGATTATGATTGATGGACCTGTGGATCCATCTTTCACGTATCTCGAGCCCACGACCCTTCTCGGGCCCTGGTCCGAGTATGAATGAGGCCCGAATACGAACCATGGACTTATCAGTAGGCCCAAGGTAGATCTTTAGAATATAGAGTACTCCATCTCGAAGGTTGAAAGAGAGGCTTGCTTCTCGAGGGAAAACCAATAACTCGAGGGAGAATAACTCGGGGTGTTAAGCTCGGGGTGTTCTTCTAGCACTGTCCTTTCGAGCTTACCCTTTTGAATATCTAGCTTCAAGTTCTTTCGTATTCCATCAGATATATGGATGGCTGAGATTAGCTTCTTTTGAAATCCAGATGGTAAATACACGTGTCGTGTCTTCATTGGCAAGCAGAGACGGTCTGTCCCCCGTCTCTCCAATTACTTTGCCTTGGAAACAGAATCGAGGTAATTGCTCATCTTCAATGCTGTCTGGGTTTGGATTAAATTTCCCAAATAATTCCCATTGTCTTCTCTTATTCAAAAAATTATTCTTTCCAAGTTCAGAAGGCGCATCAATACTTCATCAATTTCCGAAGCCCCAAATTTCTGCTTCCATCACCAGTAAGTGCCATCTTCTTTCTCTGCACATTTGCTTGTGTCTGTTTTTTCCTTTTATCTCTTGTGTGTGTATTTCCCCCCATACTCTCTGTAATCATTAGCAATAGTGGTAGAACAATTTCCATCCCCCATCATGATGAGGGAGAGTATGTAGAAGCTCAGGCTGAGGAGAGTAGCTCCCATGACCGCCGCAGAGCTGAGGTAGCAAGTGGGAAAAAACATGTAGTTTTGAAGAAGAAAGCCTCTGAAGAAGAGAAGAGGTTGAGGGCTATGACCAGGAGGGCCCAAATAGAGGGGAATAGCCCCGTGGTCATGTATGCATCCAGAGGTATAGTATTCATGGATGGTGAAGGTAGTAGCAAAGAGTTGAAGAAGGAAGATAAAGAACGCGATGATGCTGCTATCTTCGCAGAAGGTTGTCCCTTTTCAATTCTTTATGATGCTGACCTCATGTACTTTGGAGAAGATAAGTCTGCAGTTGAGTTAGTAACTCCGACCCGAGGGGTCATATATGGGAGATTTATGCAGCATGGATTAGCCTTCCCTTTTCCCCCACTGTTGGATGATTTTCTTCAGCATTATAGGGTTAATCCTGGTCAGTTACATGCCAATGTGATAGTAATCATTATGGCCTTAATAACTTGGTGTGCTCGTAAAGGTTATCGCCCCAGTCTCTCCTTGTTGCGGACCATGTATAAGGTTTCCATTGTTAAACAAAGTGTGACCTTGACCTCTCGTGACACCACTTTAGGCAAACTTTTTGTGCTTCCTGCGATCTATGGTAAGTGGGATAAGGTAAAATTAACCTTTGATCGAACCAAGTATGAAGTTCCTGATTGGAATGAAGATGTCCAAAATGAGATTTGGCATGAAGTGGAGTCGTCCCGCCAACTGCTGGATATAGCTGAGGAGTTGGTGAATGATAAGATCAAACTTAGAGAGGGTAGGTTTGTATCTGGAGATCATCAAATGGGTTGGCAATGGCCTATAGAAACGTATGACTGGTTGAATCAACTACCTGGCCGTACTCTTCAAAATTGCAGCTTCTTGAAGTTGTCACATTTTGATCAGCCAGAAGGTGTTGAGATGGACTGGTATGAAGCCCTTTTGTCTATGGAGCAGGATCCAGGTGGTGTAGCTAAGGCATTGCAGGCCTATAGAGCATTAGAAGAGAGAGCTGTCCAAGATGAGATATCCGAGAAAGAGGTAAATAAGGAAATCTCGGGTCTGATGAAAGATGCTCGATGTGGGCGTCGGTTTGAAAGGTTGGTTCAAGGACCCAAGAAGACTCAATCGCAGCTGAAAGTGATCGGGGAGGCAGATTGCCTATTTGTTCCTGTAGCTTTAGATCCATCAGATGAGGAAGAGCATGAGGGTTCTGCCTTAGTTCGGTGTCCGAGAAAGGAAATGTCTCGGACCTCTAAAGTCCTTCCCATCACGACTGAAAATGTTGATGAGGTCATGATGATAACTTCTGTGGTAGGATCAGATGCGTTGCGAGAGGGTATTTCTTCTTGTGTTATATTCTCGTCCACAATGTATCCCTTGCTTCTTATGCTAACTTCATTCCTTATATGTGCAGTGGGTGCTTCTAAGACGAACAGGGCAGCCAATTTGTTGTCTTAGATAGCTGAATCAAGGGGGCTATAGAGTAGTAATGAGAAGAAGAGGGATCTCGAGACTTCAGGGATTTCTGCAGATAAGTCTCCAAAGAAGTCAAGGCTCAAACTCGGACCATTGGAAGAGTTCGAGAAGTATGTGTCGCATTCTCTTTCTGAGGTTCTGGTCGAGGTGGTACAGGGCTGTCCCGAAATTAACCAGGTATGATTCGTCATGGCTGCTGATAGGATTAGCTATGTAGTTATCTAATTCTCTTTGCCTTCTTTTACAGTCTGATGAGGCATATGCACAATTCTCTTCGGACACTGTATGACCGTTCTCGGGGACAGGAGTCCGAGCTCGAGTTGGTGGAGGAGGAGATGTCCAAGAGGTCTAGGGAACCTTCAGATATGCTGAAGCATCTCCAGAATGAGCTGGCTCAGGCTAAAGACAAAATAAGAGCCTTAGAAGAGGAGTATCGAGCCTTGGAGAAGGCAAATAGGCTGTCTGATGGTTCCTTCTTAGAATTGAAGAGGAACATGGCTTTGGTGGAGGCTGAGAGAGATCGGTATGCTGATCCAGTTAGCCAATGGCAGCTAGTTTGGTTGATAATAGACTTCTGCCTCAACTGTCCAGAGATGGAGGCACATCGTCAAAAGTATGGTGAATTCTACCATAAATCTGAGCTCTCGAAGATGTGGATTCCTCTGAAGGGGTTTCTCAGTGAAGAGCTTCAAGGATGTCTTGCTCCTGCCTACACTTGGCCTGAAGTACCAGAGAATTTGAAGGAATTTCGGGCGAAGTTTAGCCAGATTGGGGTGTTTGAGACCAGTTTACTGTCTAACCTAGAATGTTTGAAGAAGGCTTTAACTCTGGAGGAGTTTCGGGACAGACTGTTCGGTTTGTATCCTGAGTTGACGTTCCTGATGGAGAAGCAGACTGCTGAAACTTCACTTGAGGACCCAAAGACTTCTGATGGGCAGGGGAAGATTGTAATTCCTTAGAGCCTTGTCTTTTACTTCGAGATTTTTCTCTTTTCACCAAATTTTGGCGCTTCCTGTATTCTGAACATATGCTTTGTCTTTGGAATTAATTAGTCTTTACATTCCTTTATGTCCAGTGTTGCTCTGCCGCATGTGCTGACTTGCAGGTCAAGTATGAAGCTGTCCTTCAGAAGAACGAGGAATTGGAGGAAGATCTGGATGACTCCAAAGGCTGTTTTAGCATTATGCGGGAAGACTGTGAGAGTCTTCGAGGTGGGCTCAAAGAAGCTTTGGAACAAAGAGCTGAGCTGAATCAGCAAGTGAGTGATCTTCAGAAGAGGTGTAAGGAGCTAGAAGAAGCGCTAGACAAAGCTTTGGCCACCAATAAGGAGTATGACCAAGAATGGAGGAAAGTCAAGAGTGACTTAATGAAGGTCAAGGGTGAAAGTCATGAGAAGGATCATCTTATTTCTAGACTCCGAGATGAGACTATCACTGTGAATCACAAGATTGCCTCCAAGATAGATGAGTTGAGAATGTGCCAGGCCGAGCTTAACGCTTGCAGGTTCCAAATAAAGGAACTAGAGGCTCAAGGTGTGTTTGCCATGCCTTCAGGGTCTTCAAGGAGGGAAGTAGGCGGACCTTCCGGTGTCCTATATACAGGACCTTTGATAAGGCCTCATGCACAAAGGGGTATATCTCGAGGGATCCCATGTGGAAGGGGCAGAGAGGTGACACCTACTCCTGGAGCTCGTGGCTCTCATGCTCGACCTGTGGAAAATAGAATTGGGCCTTCTACGCCCTCTCAGTTGATGAGGGTAGCAGAGTAAAGTAATTGGGGCCATGGCCTCCAGGGTGTTCGAGGTCGTTCCTCTACTTCTTCTCGCGGTCGGGGTCGTACCCCTGTATTTAAAGACCTTCACGAGGTGTAAGAAGTTTTCGTAGTGTAATAACACCTTTTGATTTTTCCTTTATAAAGGTCTTCATATCACAATCCTTGAGAAGATTGACTCTTGAGGCTTATGAATAGCCTTAATAAATAGTGATATGTACCTTAATAGGAGTATCACGTGGAGAGTCGAGTTCCAAACTTTGTGAGTTTGTATGACTCATATCATGTTGGTCTTTGACCATATACTTTTTATAAGTATATTATTTTATTTTGGTCTAAGATGATTGTAGTTCAGACACGTAGTCTAAACAGCTCATATTAGATAAGCATCACGTACACTTATAAGCGTATGAATCTTTAGGCAGCAGTCTTTACTTATGTTTTGTGAGGCATAGTTTCTCTTTGTATTTAGAGAGTATGGACTGCTTCAAAATAAAATAGAAGATATATATATCGAAAAGAAATTGCATTCTTCGAACTTGAGAGTTCGGTAAAATTATAAAAGACAACCTCGAGTTTGGGAGCTCGGGTATAAAAATGTAAAAAGATGAAAAGAAAAAGAGTTTGGCCCGTAGGCCTTATTGAAGTAGTTTCTCCTTATATGGAGAAGGTCTACTTGGTTTTAGCTCCGAGGTACCTGCGTAGGAAGGGCGCCATAATGACAGGGTCCAAGTGCTCTCATTCGCGTGTTTGCAAGAGGTAGAATCCACCGGATTGTGCTGCGGAGATTTTGTATGGTCCTTTGGTCCTCGACTCCTGCGCTTCTCCTAGCTTGTTGATGCACCACGGGCCAACTTGAATTACCAGTTCCCCCACTTGGAAGGTTTGGTGGCGGCGTTTATGCCATAGTGCTGTCATCTCGTTATAGGCCTTTTCTTCAAAATGGAACACCATGGGTTGTTCGAGATCAGGATCGGGTACCAGATCTCCTAGGATAGTGTTGATGGCCGAGATATTGCTCACTTTTCTGGCATCACAGATGGCCGTGATCATACAAGAGCGCGCCGCTCCTTGGTCTCCTTTGATTGAACCTACTCCTTGTGGTGTTTGAAACTTCAGGATCAGGTGGTAGGGAGACCGTACAACTTTAGCTTGGCACATTCAAGGTCTGCCAAGGATAATGTTGAAGGGTGTGACCGCGTCTACTACCACAAATGTGCAGTACAAGGTTAGGCTCTTGGCTCCTTCTGCTACTGTGACGGGGAGTGTGATTTCCCCGAGAGGTATTACTGGATTCC
The DNA here is from genome assembly GCA_948330725.1 of Sherardia arvensis. Classification (NCBI taxonomy): domain Eukaryota; kingdom Viridiplantae; phylum Streptophyta; class Magnoliopsida; order Gentianales; family Rubiaceae; genus Sherardia; species Sherardia arvensis. The sequence continues at coordinate 35,381,132 of OX415236.1, read as the reverse complement.
CTGTGAACCCCGAGATCGGATCCGTAGGTTTGAGGTCATCTTTGGTAAATCCTAACTTCTGGAAGCAGTCTTGGAACATTACTTCTACCCCACTCCCATCATCTATGAAGATTCTTTTTACTAGAGTGTCTTGTACGGTTGCTGAGATGATGAGAGGGTCCGAGTGAGGCATCTGATTTGGCACGGCGTCCGCATCCGAGAAGGTAATGATTTCCGTGTGGGGTATAGCTCAGTGTTGACTGGCTCAGTGTGGGGTATAGCTCGCACACTATCTTCAACTTGGTCAAGGAAATTGCTTCTCCTGTGTAGCCATTGATGCCATTGATGACTTGGTTGGCTCCATTTGACGGTGGTGGAGGAGGATCTTGAGGGTTGTTGCCTCCGCCGCCCTGGTTGTTATTGTTATTATTGCGGTAGCCATCCTTCTTCTTCTGCCAGGGTTTTCCTCCATACCTTCTCTGGGTCCTCTGGTTGTCGCCAGCTATTGAAGGTGTGATTTGTTGCACAATTCCTTGACGAATTAACTTCTCGATCTCATTCTTGAGCTGGTAGCACTCCTCCGTGTCATGCCCCCGATCTCGGTGATATTGGTAGTATTTCGGGGACCTTTGACGTTCGGTTGATTCTTTCATGGCAGGCGGATCTTTCAAAAGGTGTCTATGAATAGATAGAATTTCAGCCCGAGATCTTGCTAGAGGAGTGTAGGACTCGAAGGTAGGCTTTGGAGCGTTATCAGTCTTCTCGACCTTCGATATCTTCGCCCTGGATTCTTTTCTGTCCATAAGGAATTCTGGGGGCCTTTTGCCCGTCACAGCATTCGATTTGCTAGAGTACTTTTCCATGATGGCCTGAAGGTGTTGAATGGTTGTTGGGTTCTTTGTTGCCAGATTCATCCTTAGAATGTCATCATCCACGCTCATCCGGTACATATTTATCAGGAGGCGTTCATCTCGATCATAGCATTCAGTAGCTAGATCCATGTATCTATGATAGTGTTCTATCACAGTCTCTCCTTCGACGCGGGCCACATACCCCAGATCTCCGAGGGACTTGGTGAACTTTTTCTTCTGGAAGAAAGCGTGGAGAAGAAATTCAGCGAAGTCCCAGTAATCAAATAAACTTTTTGGTTTCATCTGGGTAAACCAGGTCTGTGCTTTCCCTCGGAGGTAACTGGGGACGATCTTGCATATCTCCAATTCATGGAAGTTCCTAGTTTCTAAGGTCTTAAAAAAGACCGAGAGAAATTCTCTAGGATCGCTAGTGCCATCATATGTGGGTAAGTGCTCTGGGACCTTCTTGTGGTTATCGAAGGGGAGATTCACAATATGCCGCGAGAAGGGCGAACGAGCAGTTTGTCCTCTGGGTCCGAGGATACGTGTGATTTCTTGGTCAAATTTGTATTTACCTCGGGTAGGGTAGGCTCCGTCTTGTGAATAGGGCCGATCAGTGCTATTTTGCCATTCGTGTCGAGATCGCTCCCTCTTCTCGCGCCTGAGTTCTTCTTCTATGTTGAGGATACGCATCCTTCTTACCTCCTCCCTACTTAATCCTGTGCCTTTTATATTGATAATTGGATACATTAGGAGGTGGTGGCAGACTGCTTCGAGCATTATAAGGAGGTAGATCCTTGGATAAGTTGTTGAGAAGTCTTCGCTCTTGAGTAGGATCAGTAAGTGGTGTAGTTTGGGCTCCTGAGACAGATACTATGTTGGGGCTTCATGTATCTGTGCACTGAGTTGTTGACTTGAGTTTATCAAAGATGCGACGAAGTCAGGATATTTGGCATGCAAGTTCCTCATCATCCTTCGGACATCTTCAGGGATCGTGTTCGGAGGATCAAGGTTGATATAAGTTGGCCCGGAACTTGGAGGGTTATGTCCTACAATACAGCTCAAGGTTTCCCTAAGACATCTTTGTCTTTCCTCCTCCTGTTGTTTTTCCGTGAGGATTTGTTGATCTCTTAGTGCTTGTTCTTCTGAGGTGAAGATCGAATCAGGTCCGTCATATCCAAGCTCATTCTCCGGGTCGAGGCCATCTTGATTGTTGACGTGTTCGTTGTAGTTCATGTTAGTATGGATCTAAATTCTTGGTCTCGAGTTCGGTGCTTCAGATCCAACAGGATTCGATTCAAAAGGTGGTACTCTTGACGCAACAGGATTTGATCTAGAAGGTGGCACTCCTGACACAACAGGATTTGGACCGGAGAGGGGTGTTCCGGATACAACAGGATTCAGACCGAAGGAGTTTGGAACGTTGGAGTTTCATGCCCCCATGGTAGAGCCTGACGGTGGTTCAGAGGTGGAGCGTGTGCGAGATCCTGCGGGTCGACCGCGTCCTCGTCCTTGGGGGGTTGTTCTGCTCCTGGATTCTCCTCCGGATTTTTCTCTAGCACACGGGCGCTTCGTCTGCGTTGCTCGGCTTCAGACATGTTGTTGGAGAAGTTTCTTCTTCGGGTACGTTAGACCAGATCAGAAACAAGGTTCGGCGACGTCGTCAATGAGTGGAGATGTCCCACTGGGCGTGCTAAATTGATGTATGTCGGTCACCAACACTTCGACGACGAACCAGGCTCTCGAACTGATCTGCAAGACAAAGGCCCCAGGTGTCCCGGGGATAGACACTCCGACGCTCAAGTCAGTATATTTGCTTAGGGCGTATAGTATAAAGTATGAGATTAGATGAGAGGTCTACCAAACCTCTTAGGGTATTTATATGGCTACAATCCGTAGATCACCAAGATATGTATTTATGGTATGAATACAACTCCTATGTGAATAGAGGTTGTATTACCATGTATAATAGAAGTATATTTCGGACATGGTTGTATTACCATGTTTAGGATAGCTGAATTACCATCTTTGAAAAGATGTACATTCCTTATAGAACATTCATAATATATGCATTCCTTATAAGAATTAGCATTGATGGACCCGTGGACCCATCCTCCGCGTATCTCGAGCCCATGACCCTTCTCGGGCCCTGATCCGAGTATGAACAAGGTCCGAATACGAACCATGGACTTGTCATTTAGTAAAAATAATAGAGTTGTAAAATGTATAAACAATGCAAGTGCTACTAGTTCCGGTCAACAAAATCTCCCATAACACTTTTGTATGTATAATATAAGGCATTGACATTATCAAAAAAACACAAAATCAAGAACATTAAACACGATTACAGTCAGCTCATCATCCTTCTCACATGCTCAACACATACTTACACCCACACCCTCAAAAACCTCCTTCTATTCACCAAAATGTTCCCGGAAAAGCTCCAAAATGTTGGCAAACGTCACGATTCCGACCAAGCTCTGGTCACCCTCAATTTCCCAGGCATAGCTCACACGATGTGCCATCGCTGTATCATCACCACAGCCAGAGTACTCCGACGGTGGCACATGATTGCCCCCGCCTGCCTCATCATTCTTGAAGAGTAGCTACTCGATCGAAATAAAATACTACTTCTGTCTGAGGTTAATCCGTGCAGTTCACTTCACACAATCCAATATTCATTTGACCAATAATAATTTTATTTATTTATATTATCGAAAAATAAAAATTTTATATTTGAATATTATATGTTGTGATTAATCTAATGATATCAAATATGATAATATTAATGATTATATATATATTTATTTAAATATATGGTCAAAGACTAATATTAAATTGTGTCAAAAAATTAAAGTGCACATTCAAATGAGATGGAGGTAGTACCTCTTTCAAAAATATTATAACGTCATAACAGAAAAGAAAAAAAATAATAACGCAAACTTTTTAATTTAATATGGAAAGACGGATATCGTTATTAATTACAAAAATTCTAAATCTACAGATCATGTTCTTTTGAAATTATCGAGATTATTCTCAATTGAACTTGAATTAAATTAATGAATATTAACATATTTATAAATTGAATTAGAATTATGTTTTTATTAAACTGAATTGAACGGAACTGCTCACTATAAAGTTAAAATTACACACCTCGGTTGATTATTATCTAAAGTATAATAATTGATATTGTCACGGGTAGTTTTGTTGTTGATCTTTGTAGGGTGTACATGTATTTAGGTAAACTTAATATTGTTGCGCATTTTATATGGATTTTTTCAGACTCTTTAGGGTTTGCATGTTAAGGCATAGTTTAATTGTCACTGAATTTTTGGTTGTTGAATTTTTTAGGGATTTATATTTGTTAAGGTAAACTTGATTTTGGTCACAGTTTATTCTGGATTTTGCAGGATTTTAGTGTCTGCATGCATTTAAGTATGGTTGATATACTGTCACATGTAATCCCGATTTTGCAGGATCTTTAATGTTTGTATGGATTAAAGTATATCTGATATTTTCACGGGGTTTTTTTCGTTTGCTGATTTTTGTAGGAATAATTAATGTAAACCTGATATTTTTCACAGTTTTAGGTTTATTGACGTGTATTAATATTAAGATATAGTTGATATCGTCACAAGTTTGCATGGAATCTTGATGTTATAAAAAATTTAATTGTTATATTTTGTGCTCAAGTATTATCATATATTCTAACTGAAATTTGGCTATTGTTCAACTCAAATGACATTTTTTGAGGGAAAGCCTCTTGAAAAAAGTTCAAATATTTATGAAATTACCGCTATATATATTTAAATAATCTATTTTTATTAAAAATAATCATGTTGCGTAAACATGTAGTAAATAATGTAAATGGAAGAAAGTTTATAGAAAAATTCGTACTTTTTAATTACAAAATAAACAGTTCAAAACTAAAAATATACTGTTTAGTTAAAAAATTAAAATTATTTTCTTTAGAGAGGTTAGAAAAGTTGTATGTTCAAGAGACCAATCTCAAATTTTAATATTACTTATTTTAATCACTTATTTTTTAAATATTACGTTAATAAATGTTTCAAATGCAGTGCAAATTTTTTTCACATTTGTTAAATTAAAATATTTTAAAAATACTCAAAATATATCAAACAATGCCCGATCTGCTTTGCCTAGTTAAATATCTGAAGTGCTATACGCAGTTCAGTATTTTACTCAGCGTAGTCCAAATTACCAATGAAATGACGCTACCACCCCTGCAAGTTGTTTATTTTTTCAAAAATTAAATAAATTGACGTCACTTTCAAATTTTTACACCGTATTTTGAAATATAAAAGTAAAACCCTAGATTGCGTATAGCAACTTCACCTCCTTAAATATAAGAGCAGAATCCAAGCGTTGGCCTCCCAGTCCCAGTGGAGTCCTCGATCGGTGACGCTTGACCCTAAACTCTTCAAAGGGCAACAAAGAAAATAGAAACTTTGTCGAGAATTGTACGAATGAAGAAGAATGTACCTTGGAATGTACTTTCTTTTTTGGGGCGAATATATGTTGATAGCTGATAAAACCTCGAATTTTCACCAAAGAAAAATGTCACAATCCAAAGATTCAACAGCATATAATATTTTGTTCCACTAAACTGGGGGACTGATAAATATTTTATTCTGAACTCACGAGCGACAACAACTTTTTACTAATGACATGTCTCATGCTTTTTTATTTCATTTTTTTCAAAGATATTATCAAAATCATTGTTTTTGTGATGAGAGGAATCGACTCTTATATACTACTCTTAGCATATCCGAAAACAATATGCGAACCTTCTCTGCTATATAACTGGGATCTTTAAGGTCACCTTATTATTCAAGCAAGCTAGCTAGCTCGATCATGTTTGATATTAATGGACTAGGAATAACAGGGCAGTACTCCTCCTGGCAGAAACAAAATATTATGTGCATTATTATATGCATACTTATTATCCAGTTCCTGCCAAAGGAGAATTGCCCTGCCATTTCATTCCATACATTAATTCGTTTCAAAAATAAAATCCTGTCAAAGGTTTCATTTAACATTTGAGTTATTTATTTTTTGTTGGTAAAACCGTAATATTCATTCGTGCATCATAATGAACACAAAAAAGAGCAATATAGATAGCTTAATTACACTCAATGAGAATGCCGTTAAGAAATCATCCAAGGGAATTAGTTCAACAACATTTATTTCTGGTTTATATTAATTTGATACTTTAATTAACCTAATCAGATCTTTCTAGGTCAAGAAGCTGTTGCATTGTTTGTGAGGTGGAAATTTTACCATTTTGTGTTTCTACATCTACAAACTAGGGTACCACATGAAATTAAAGCAAGGCTTAGACTGGAGACGAAGAATTATTAATGATGCAAAACAAGAGCAGCTGCAGGCGCGTTTTTCGAGTTTTTGAGAGCTGACTGTCTAGACTAGGGTTTTAGCTATGCTTTCTATACTTTCGAATAGTCCAAATTGGTTGGAAGATTACTGCATGTTATTCTGTCGGTTTCAATCGGCTTTATTTTTTGTGGCCGGCGAGTTCGATTCTCCGGTGACTTCAGCAGGTAGAGATTTGAAACAACGAGAAAAAGTCTGTGGCTATGAAGGTGAAAAGGTTTCGGTTTGGCTTTGGAGACTTTCTCGGCTGTTACCGACATACTGTGTGGCATTTCTGGACAGAACTTATACTGATGTTATTAATTCAGTCAGAACTTATACTCAACATCCTAATCATTGGATAAAGCCATCTACTATATAGGTAATATGTTATAAACTTATAATATTGCACAAATAATATATTTTATATATACATTTTTTACGTATATACAGTACAAATTATAATTTGATGAAATATATAACCACGCCCGCTCGTGGTGTAAGAATTCAAGGTAACTCTCCATTTAACAAATTAAAAGATACAAAATCGAATACTTCATCAGGTTTTTTATAGTTCGAATAAATTGAGCAACAACTTTTTATAATGGTATATTTAACCATTATTTAATTGATGTAGGGAAATCTTGTCTAAACAATCGTTGGAATGGCTTAGCAGTTACACGACTGATATTTTGTATTGGTTTGGATGATCACAATATTATACCTTTTCGGAAAAAGGAGGCAAACATTTATACTTTTTTCGAAAATGAGGCAATAAATATAAGTCACTACTTTAATACTTGGTCATCTGAAATTCTTAAATTCTTAAAATTCATAACAGTTTTTAGGAGTGACCATGTTATTGGCGGGGATGGCAAACCAGTAAGTGTGCCGTCAGTTAGTCGACTGTGAAAGTGCTGGTTGTGACAACCATTATCTTGTTAGATTTCTTTATAGTATTAGGATTGATAGCTAGGCTATTACAGACCAGTTAGTTTGTGGTGTTACCATCATTGGTACGGAGGAAATCTAGTATATATTTACATTTTTAGAAAATTCTCTATAATCATTCACATAGGGTACGGAGGAGGTTTATAGATAATCATAGTTTTAGCTAGATTCTCTTTGTAATCTCACAAAATACCTCCATTTTTAGAGAATATATGTACTACATGGTTCCTTTCAGGGTGTGGTGAGCCCATATATATCACTCCACCATATTTTAGTTTTAAATTAAAATTTTTTTAAATTCTTGAAATAGCACTCTGATTTGTTTTAGATTATTTCATATTTATATTCTAGTTAAATATAATTATTTTTAACTTAAGGTTTAAGATTAGTATTAATTTAATCTAGAAGCCACTACTACAAAGGGGTAGATGCAAGACACATATTTAAGGCGTTTAAGCCTGGCGCGTTTTTTTACGCCTTGATTGAAAGTAGCGAGCTCGCTACAATGTCAAGCTAGCAAAAATAAATTACATTCAAGACGGAAAGAAGCAGTTAAAGGCGGAAATGGGTTTTGACGTTAAAAAATACTTGACCAAGGCGGAAAAAATGTATCCGCCTTAAATTGAATTGGTTGTTGCAATCTCGTAACCGTTGTAGTATAATAAACGTGTCCGTAACGATTTCGTAGGTTAGCTCGTTAGTCGTAGGTTTGTGCGTTGCGATCTCGTAAGCTTTGCTAAACCCTAATTTTAGCAGGCGAGGATATGGGAGATGTCGTAACTGGGACGCTAGTATATTGCGTTTGATGTTACGGTATCGCTTCTGTGCACGTCAAATTTGTCATTGTTCAATGTACAGTGCATGTGAGGGTGATTGAAATGTTACGAGTTCGCTGGTTATTCAAATGTGTTAGCGACGTATTAGCGACTTCGCAAGAGCGTCTGTATGGGTCACAGATTTAAACTGAACTGGCCGTTCTAACTCCAAAAACATAAACTTTAAAAGGGTCTAAACAGGTGGGTATTGAAGGGTGATCAGTTGAAGTGTTCTCGGAGGTCTCATTGTTCCCGTGTTGGTGTAGGTAAGGTGTAACTTGCGTAATGTACTGGCTTGTCTCTTGATTTTGGTTGATTTTATGCATAATTTTTGGTTGCATTTTGGTTTATCTTGGTTGTTTTGTTAATGCAGTGTGTAGTTTATGTGTTGATCATCTAAAGTCAGTGGGTTAGTAGTATTGTGTAGTTGTTTGTCTGATTTGTGAATTATGGACCGCGGAAGAATAATGAAGGAGAATGCTCGATTATCGAAGGAGTACTTAGATTTGGTTGAACATTTCTTAGATGTTGGGTTGCGACATTGTAGACAGAACAGCATAGGAGGGGTTAGATGTCCATGCAACAAGTGTAGAAACAACGCCATATTTGAAGATATTGTTGTAGTGCGTGAACATTTAATTTGTAAAGATTTTGACAAATCCTACACAGAATGGGTTTGGCATGGGGAAGGCCATTATGGAAGTGACCAGGTGGAGATGGAGGAGGGAAGCGCCGAGAAAATCCTGCAGTATAATGAACAGCTATTAGATATGTGTGACGATATTGTTATGGAGTTTGTTGGGAAGAAAAGTATGCTGGAGGCAATGTATGACGATAAAAAGACAAGCTTATATGTTGGGGCTAGGCATTCTAGACTGGGAGCAACATTGTTGTTAATGAACCTAAAGGCAAGGCATGGTATTTCTGATAAAGGAATGACAGAATTGCTAGAGTTGGTTAAAGAGTTACTTCCTCAGGACAACTTATGTCCTGACAGGGTTTATGCTGCGTGGAAGATATTGTGTCCTATGGGCCTGGAGTTTACTAAGATTCACGCATGCCCGAATGATTGTATGTTGTATAAGGGGATTGTTGATTCTTTGAGGGATGATTGCAAGGTATGCGGTGAGTCTAGATGGAAAAAGAAGGAGGGAAAGGTCGAGGTATGTGGAGAAACAGTGACAACATCGACAAAGCAAGGTCCTGCTAAGGTGATGTGGTACATGCCCTTGAAACCGAGATTGACGCGTTTGTATGCCAATCCAGTTGATGCAAAATTGTTAACATGGCATGCCGATAGGGTTCGAGAGGAAGATGATGATAATCTCACGCTTCTGATGGTGATCAGTGGAAGAAGATGGATGCTATGTACCCAGAATTTGCTAACGAACCTAGACACATGCGCTTAGGACTATCTACTGACGGAATGAACCCTTTCGGGAACATGTCCAGCACCCACAGTTCATGGCCAGTGATGCTTGTTATTTATAATCTACCTTCATGGTTGATGATGAAATGAAAGTATGTGCTTTTGAACACTATGATCTCGGGGCCTAAGCATCCTGGTAATGACATTGATGTATATCTAGCGCCTCTTGTTGAGGAGTTGGAATCCTTATTTAAGCATGGGATTCATATTCCCGACAGAAGTCGAGGGGACGCGAAATTCAAACTTAAAGCCATGCTGATGTGGAGCATCAATGATTTCCCTGCGCTGGGTAACCTTGGAGGGTGTTCTGTGAAAGGTCATTTTGCATGTCCAGTATGTGAGAGCAATACCATCCATTGTAAATTAAAGCACGGTGGTAAGCCCGTGTATCTAGGTCATAGACGATTCCTGCCTAAAAGTCATCCGTGGAGGAGTGCTAAGAAGTGGTTTAACTGTCAGGAAGAGCATGGTGTTGCCCCTGTCCCATTATCAGGTTCTGAAATATTTGCAAAAGTATCGGGTATGGAGAACGTGCTGGGAAAGGGAAAAAAGAAAAGCACTCAAACTACGATTTGGAAGAAATGTTCGATATTTTTCAAACTCGGTTATTGGGAGCACTTGGATGTGTGCCACTGTCTAGATGTCATGCATATAGAAAAGAATGTATGTGAAGCTTTGGTTGGGACGCTCTTGAATAAACGGGAAAGAGTAAGGATGGATTGAAAACTAGAAAGGATTTAGTCAATCTTGGAATACGGACGTCACTTGCTCCCGTGCAAGAAGAAGTAGGTACGACATACTTACCACCTGCTTGTTATTCCTTGTCATCTGAGGAGAAGGAGAGTTTTTGTAGGACTTTGAAATCAGTGAAGGTGCCTTCTAAATATGGTTCGAACATTAGCAGTTGTGTATCCACTGCAGAGCTAAAATTGGTGGGAATGAAGTCGCACGATTGCCACAATCTGATGCAGGACTTGAATGTCATTGCTTTGAGAGGTTGCTTGCCTTCTCACGTTGGAGACGAGGTTGCCGGGCTTTGTTATTTTTTTAAACAGATATGTCGCAAGAAAGTAAGTCAGCGTAAGTTGGATGAATTGCAGGATATGGTAGTTGAGGTATTGTGCAGGCTAGAGATGTATTTTCCCCCATCCTTTTTTGACATAATGATTCATTTGATAGTTCATTTGGTGCGGGAGGTGAAGCTGTGCGGACCGGTATACTTGAGATGGATGTATCCATTCGAGCGGTACATGAGCATTTTCAAGCATTTTGTTAAGAATCGTTATCGACCAGACGCCAGTATAGTGCAGCGATATGTCGCGGAAGAGGTAATAGAATTTTGTACCAACTATTTACAGGATGTACCTACTATAGGACTTCCGGTCTCCAGACACGACGGTAGGTTGGATGGTGTCGGCCTATGCCATAAGTCTAAATTCAGCCCTTCTTCCAATGAGATATCTATAGCCCATCTGTACATTCTGCGCAACCATAATGCAGTGAGTCCTTATGTTGATGTTCACCTTAATGAGATTAGGTCAACACAACCGAGCTGGTCGGAACCTAGGATTCTAGAATCTCATTGTAGAGACTTTACTAGTTGGCTCAAAATACATGTCCAGAATGGCGGTGAACACCCCGATGTTGTAAAATGGGTGGCCAAGAGACCCCTCGGCACAGTTACGTCGTTTAGCGGGTATGAAATCAATAGATACACGTTTTGTACTAAGTGGAGTGATGACAGATCTTCAACCCAAAATAGTGGCGTGTCAGTACCTGGAGATGGTGATAATGGTTTTTTTGGTACCATTACTGATATATGGGAAATGGACTTTGTTCATGTCCGAATCGCCTTGTTTAAATGTGAATGGGTAGATGAAGCTGAAGGGGTGCGCACGGAGGATTTAGGCATGACTCTAGTTAATAGAGGAATTCTTGGGTCTAGGGAAGATCCATTCATCATGGCGGCTCAAGCTCATCAGGTATTTTATGTGGAAGATCCAATTGATGCTCGATGGGAGATCGTTGTTGATGGTAAGAAAACATTCATCTATGGTGACGGCTTGTTCGACGATGACTCCACTGTTTCTACCGACACCATTCCGCCCTCGGTGTACGAAACTCTGGAGGAGGATGATGACATTGTTTGTGCGTCGGTGTGCAGAATGGATCATGAGGAAGGCATGTGGATTAATCATGCGGGGAAAACTACAAAGAGGAAGGGGAGGCAACCAAAGAAGAAGAAGACTAAAAAGAGTAAAAAACAAAAGTAGCTATTTGATAACCATTGTTTTTGAATATTATGTTGTATTTCATGGTTCATGTAGTTAAATTTTGATTTAATTAATTTTAGTAAACTAAATCTTCTAATTCTAAAAAATTTGTACACTGCTGTAGACGTGGAGATACCGTAACTAAACACGCTAGAAACCAATGCATATTAACTTGTTACGTAGCGAGTTCGTAACATTGGCGAACCGGTTACGATTTTGCAAAAAAAGGCTGAAATTCGCAGATGAGCTTCTGTCTCTTGAGTCTGACAGGTTACGATCTCGCTTGATATGTATAAATTTGTATAAATTTGATTAACTTGATACTAGCGAACTCGGTAGTAGCTCGCCAGGTGAGTAACTTGATACTGGCGAGCTCGCTAGTATAAAGCCACATACCAAAAATTTAATTTTAACTCCTTAGTAAAGTGGTGTTATATTTTGAAAATTTAGCCACACTAAATAAATAATGGAAGTTTAAATAATCAAATATACATAATAAAATAGATGACATTCAAATTCAAATATTCTTTGCAATGTTGTTTGAGAAACTGACAAAAACAAATTGAAAATGAAATTGTTTGGATTTGAGTACAACTACTAGCCAACATGAACGAATGCAAATCTAATCATCATTGCTAGGAGGTGGTGTCTGTGATGGTGCTAGTGGATCCCCCTTCGATTTTTTCCTCGCACTACCCCTTTCAATGCCACGTATCACCTTCTCCGTTAACCAGTTTGCGTGATTGATTTTGGTCATCTTATCCCTAAAAAGGTCGACCGTGTCTTCTACACCCTTGTAGTATGCCTCTGAGGGTACACCTGTTCATGTAAGTGAAACAAAAAAAGGGTGAATATAGCAAATAAATTGTATAAAACAGAGATTAAACTGTAGGGGTTTAGTGTGGCTAACCTTCGACATTCTCTCTGACTTCTTCAGGATTAAACTGTAGCGGTTTCTTGGGTCCATCCGCTACTTTCTTCAGGATTTCAATCTCATTCAATAACTGGCCCATAGACACCACAAGCCTACCACGGGCATCAAAAACAGCATCTACACAAACACATCAAGGTTGATAAGAACAAAAACATGACAAATGAAACAACTTGAACCAACTACAGTTAATAACAAGCTAGAATCATACCTGATACTCCCAGCCTACCCCTTGCCCTTATGGCTGCCTCTTCTGCTTCTTTCTTTCTCGCGTACTTCCCATCGGCCTTCAACTCTAACCTCTTATGCTTGAGCCACTCCTTGTCGTATTTGCCGAGCGGCATGGGACGGCCTCTTAGAAAAATACCCGCTTTCCTGATCAGAGCTACAATCAAATTGCCATACGGAAGCGCGGCGTTCTTGTGTCTGGCGAGCTCGCCAGTATCAAGTTACTCACCTGGCGAGCTCGCCAGTATGAGTTACTCACCTGGCCGCTTTCTTGTGTCTGGCCATGTTCATCATTTGAGTCAGAATTGTGAAGCCGGAGTTGATTGGAAGTTTCTCCATGATATAGTAAAACACCATGAGACTGCAAACTGTGGGCTCACATGCATGCCCTAGGGACGGGACCCACATTACCGCAGATTAGCTCAAAAACTAATCTCTGCTCCTCGGTAAGCCTGTGGATCGGGTAATTCCTAGCTGTACCCGGCCTATCAGAAGTCCTTTTAAACCACTTCTGACCCCACCGGCCTTCAACGGTTGCTTGGGGCTAACAGAAGGAAACCTCTGCTCGTAATGTACCTCGTACGGACCATCCTTTTTGGTAGGCCTCAGGTCGTTACGAGACAGATAAGGACATTTCAGAACTTCATTGATGCTAAACTTATCAACCGTAAGCTTAACACCCCGCACCATTGTAGTTATTTCCTCCACCCCTTCCTCTAAACCTAGGTTCGCATAAAATTGGAGAACCTCTTCATGGTAAACAGGCTAAGGCAACATAAGCAACTTATCTAGATGTTGTGCCCTAAAATGGTCTAGCACGTAATCTAGTTGCAGCAAAGGCACCACACTACTATCAAACACATTATTATTTACATGTTTCCGAGATGAACAACGCTCATACCTAGCTATGGCGGCATCGTTGAAGAACTCAGGAGTGTCCTCCTCCTCACTGGAACTGTTGGGCCCTTCCCCACCATCATTTCCGGTAGCAGCGGCGGCGGCAGGGACGACTGGAACTTGTGGGGCGACTGGAACCTCTGCCTGAACCGCAGGCTCCTCAGTCCGAGGCCGAAAATTTCCCACCACCGGACCACGTCCCCCTCCACTGTCTGAGCCTCTACCACCGCGTCCCCGCACCTCTGGAACTTGCGGGGCGACTGGAACCTCTGCCTGAACCGCAGGCTCCTCAGTCCGAGGCCAATTATTTCCCACCGTCGGACCACGTCCCCCTCCACCGTCTGCCTCTACCACCGCGTCCCCACACCGCTCCTCTGGTCTTTTGCCGCATTTTTTCGGAGAAGTCGCCGGTTTTTAATTTCAGTAGGGTTTTCAATTTGGGGCTAATTAATTTTAGCCCGATCCCCCTTTTTTTTTATAGTACTGTTACTTGCGATATCGCTAGTGGATACGCTTCTATATGTTGCGAGATCGCTAGCACACACGCATCTGTATGTGGCGAAGTCATTAATATCTCGCTCAAGCCTGAGTTTCTAGTAGCGAGTCTTAAAAAGCCTCGCCAGGCAAGCGTTCGAGTAGCGAACTCGCTAAAGAAGAATCATTCTAATTAGTAGCGAGGTCGTAACCCAAAAAGCCTTTTTTTATTTGAACTACTAACTAGCGCTATCGCAACTCCTTCATACTGGTTTTCTGGGTTATGTGGGTTTGTGGGTTTGCGGGTTTGTGGGTTTAGGGTTTAGGGTTTAACTGTGGTAACGTGTATACTAGCGATTTCGCTACTACACAAGCTAATTAGATTGTAACTAAAAAATAAAACTTTTTAATTTTTTATTAGCAATTTTCATATTCTAACATATATATATTTTATATAGATGCAGTATAATACTCTATTTGTTAAATATCCATCATGATATTAACTCAGGTAGAGTACATCTTTGTACATAAGCAGTATGACATAACTCTATGTAAAACATCAATAATTCGGTTTAAATTTTTAAACGCACTATCATATTCTTAAATATGTACATTTTTTATATAAACAGTATAATACTCAATTTGGAAAATATCGAACATCACATTATGTCAAGCAGAGTACATCTTAGTACATCAGCATACGATGTTATTAAGCGATACTCGGTAGTATGATGAGTGATGACAGTTGGTGAGTGAACGTGTGCATGATACTTTGTTTAATTCAGAAATCGTGCTTGTAATCACACAAATGAGTTGTAATAAACTAAGTATCTCTAATGAAATGCACGTGAACTGCGCATATATATATATATATATATATATATATATATATATATATATATATATGTGTGTGTGTGTGTGTGTGTGTGTGTGTGTGTAGTTCAAGTGTGAAGCTCTACTATGCTGTTGTCTCTAAAGGTAAGCAATGGATAGCGTTTTCAAGCGTACACATGATGTGTAGAGTTTCTTATTGTCTTACAATTAAAGACTAAGTTTCTTAAAACTCTTTCAAATTATGTAATTGCAGATTAAGTGACCAAATCTCTATCCCGTTATACATGAACATACGACGGAACAAATGAAAATTATTCTTAAAATAGAATGATTAGTGTCTTATACCATCATTTCGTTTAAATCGTGATTTAAAAATGTATGAGTGCATTTTTTTAAAAAAATCTTAAGTAGGGTTCTAGCGAGCATCCGTAGCGAAATCGCAACATTTCTAGTAACATACTTTATGTCAGCGTTTCAGTTACGATGTCGCTAGAAAGATAAAGTAGACCATAAAAGGCAATCACATGAGCACGTAACGACTTCGTAAATAGCCACGTCAGGTGTAACGAGAGAGTTCCGATTTCGCAACAAGGTAAGCTAGAATAAAGTAAACACGTTATAGAACAGAAAAACACTACACTTTTGGCATCTTATCCATCACTTCTTACGGGTTTCATCTCCAAAAGTTCAAACTTTTGCACATCTTCTCAAATCTCCTCAACTTTCTTCACATCAAATCTCCATTACCCATCCCATACATGTTGGACACATCAATTGTGTCAAAACAAAGTGGAACTAGCCACTAATTGCATGCAAAAGATTGATAAGTTTTGCAATAAATTCTCAACCACATTTTTGCCTATAGTTTTTGCAATTAATGTCAATCTTTATTTGTTCTTGTTCAATTTGGTAACATCCTTTGTTATGGGTAGGAGAGGGTAGGGGTGATAACGAGCCGATCTGATCACGATCATCACTTTGTTCATGATCGGATCGTTTAAAATTTAAGGTGATCACGATCGATCGCGATCAAAGCGATCAAAATAATTCATGATCGTGATCGGCTCGTTTAAGAATCACAATGATCGTGATCGGCTCGTGATCGGCTCGTTATAGATAACCGATCAAATGATCAATGATCGATCGCGATCGATCAATGATCAATGATCGATCATTTGATCAACTTAAAAGTTAATTTAAAAAAAATCAAAAATACATAAATTATCAAATTAATAAAAATACACAACAAACTATAAACATGCATATTAAAATTAAAATATTTCCCCATTATTATTATGTATATAATTATATTATCGATCGATCTCGATCACCTTATCGATCGATCATCTTATCGATCTGTTCGCGATCATGATCGAGCTTTTATGTTCATGATCGTTGATCGTTCATTTAATAAACGATCATAAAATTTTGATCATGATCGGTTCATTTATTAAATGAACGATCTCGATCCGATCTTTAACCGATCCGATCTCGATCTTTTTAACGAACGCTCGTGATCGTTCTCACCCCTAGGAGAGGGACAAACAAGGTAGACCATCCCCAACCAAAATAATCAATTCTACCGACACAACTTTGTCATATACCAAAGGTACGATTTTTTTCATTCTTATTTGCTAAAAATTTGATTTTTTTGTACATAGTGCCTCCATTTATCATGTTATTACTAAATATCATGTCAGAAGCATGTCCTGAACGAAAATCAAGATTTTCTTTTAAAATTCTCCATAGCTTGCTTAGCCCTAAATTTTAGGATTATGAAATATAATGTTTTTACTAAAAAGTACAACTTTGATTTATTAGTATTGTATTAGTCATTAACTAATTTCAATATACAAAGGAAAGCTTAATGGAGAGCCCTTCAAGTTCCGTTAACTCCGACTCAAGTGGGGGGAAAATGTTGTTGGCGGTTCAAGTGAGGTTAGAAGACAACGAGAAGTGACTCGCGCATCGAAAGAAGCTCAACTCCTCACACATTGTCGCGAATTAGAGATTAGGATCGATAAAAAAATACTAACACATGTCAAGTTTAATGACATTGGTGTTGCTATTTCACCCGACGATGATGCCGCGCGATGGTCGAGTTGGTGTGCTAAGACGGGTAGGATACGCACACCATTAGACACAACGGATTGGAGGCTACTAAGCATCGACATCAAAAAGGATATATGGAAGGAATGCAAGGTTAGTGTGGTACTTGTAATTTTTAATTTCAATTAAAAATTGTGAGTGTAACTATTTTTATGATCACATTTGTAGCGCCCCTTTATTATCGAGGCAACATCCTATGATCAAGTGAAGAAGAAGGCTCTTCAAATCGCATCAAAAGCTCATCGAGAACACAAATATACCCTTGCCAAGGATTATATCAAACCGAAGGGCACGAGGTATGGGCAAGATCCAAGTACGTGTTACAATCACATTGTAACCCTTACTTGGGAGGCATTCAGGAAACGATGGTTAGAAAATGACGCAAAGGTTAGTTTACTTACTACATCTTGCAATAATAGTTTCATGCGAATTAGCCAAATATTTTTGTTCGGTTAGTGCTTTATTCCTAAAATAACATAGAATTTTTAAAAGGGTTTGGGAGATAGAAAGCGCAAAGCCACTGCTGATAATGTTATGCCTTACACCGGGGGTAGGGCGGGGTACTTGGGTGTGGGGAAGAAGACCTCAAAAAAAAAAATGAAACCGAGGTGAAAGAGCTTGTGGATGGGGGCATGGACGCGGAAGAGGCGAACAAGCTAGTCATTGCCAAAGACCCTACAACATATAGTAGACAACAATTATTCGTCTTGGGTAGAATTAAAAAAGACGGGACTTTCTCAAGTGATGAGACAAAAAGGGTGGCTAATTGAGTGGTACGCTTTACCTACTACGCCATACCATGTTCCATTTTAGTATCTACAATCACACTATCAAACACAACAATTGATGACGATAATAACTTTTCATTTACCATACTACCTGTTTAGGACGAGGTCGAGCGTGAAGTTGAAGAAGGCTTGTTCATCCCTGTCGGTAAACACGATGTGCTACGTAGGGCACTTGGAAAGGTCGAGCATCTGGGAAGAGCTAAGGGAATTGGTGGTTATGTTACTCAAATAGAGGCGTTTGGTATCAAACGTAGTAGGAAAGACCCTAGACCATCCAAACTCCAAATAGCATTGAACCAAGCCAAAAAATCCGACCAAGAGGTCAAGAAGTTGAAAACAATGTTGGCCAATATATGTTCTTTTATAAAGTATCCTCTTCCATCCGATTTTTGTGACACCGATCCAATCAATGGACCCTCGTCTAGAGGTTCACATCCTTCCCCACCACAACATGAGGTTGACCAACCTATTTTTGACCAACCTATTTTTGACGAACCTATTGTTGAACCCAACAAGGAAATATGCACACCTTCGGCCCCTATCAAAGAGCAAGTTCACATACAACCATCCGATCCCAAACCAAAGGTACGTTTAATTACTTGCACCTCAATCAAATTAATAATTCTATACAACTCATGATTATTGATATTTTTTAAATATACTCTTCCTACATATGTCTAATTCGACCTAATTAAACATGCCTTATTTGTATATTAGAGTTCCCCTTCTTGCAAGTTGTACGCTGAATGTGGGATGAATACTCAACCCCGCCACGTTGCAATGGGAAATTCATATCCTGACATGGCACTACATCATGAAGCCAAAGTCGCTATTGGTTTCGTTAGGGTTTATATGCTACATGTGTTAGTCGAGGATGCGTTGGTACCGGTCGCAGATCAAGAGTGCACGACAGTGGGTAAAGGTTTGGGCCGTTTTTTTGTGTGCCCCAAATGGTTGGTCGTTGATGTGAATTCTAATTCTATCCCAATTAATAGAAACACACCTTCACCCGTCGTAGACCCGCTACATTTTCCGGTAGCTAAGAAACCGATGTCGGTGGGAGAAGTTGGATTCATAAAATCACTCCCGGGATTCCTTCGAACGTTTTATGATCTGGTGGGCCACCATAGTCGGGATTCTGTTTACTATTTCTACTCCAATAAACAGGTGTTCGGCGAAGCGAGAGAATTAGTCATTCCATGGGAAGACTTTGTCCTTTTCTGGCACTATAAAACCCTTCCCGAAACAATCCTTATACTACATCAAATGTAAGCTACTTGATCTCATCTCTTCTATCGTATTGCATGTTACGAATTTTCATGTACTTGTGCACTATTATACGTTCATATCCCATCTATTGTTTATTTAGGTACATGCAATGCCTTGCTCTAAACGCAAAGACTTTCATTGGGTATTTGCACCCAATATGCTTGCAAGAAATGAATGAAAGTAATCAATCACGACTTGCTTATCTCTCTAAGATCCTTAGTGACAAGACCAAGACAATTTACATAGGCCCATATCTAGAGGGGTTAGTTTTCTTTGTTACAATTGGATGTTTGCACTTCGTAAACATTCTAATCTTCGAGACGGGTTCTTACATTTTCATTTCTTAAAATATGTAGCGGCCATTGGAGTTTTGTAGCTATGATACCATCGTTGAAGCGAGTGTATTGGATGGACCCGCTACACTTTGGTCCATCTACAAAATTTGCAGATTTATTAGAGGTTGCTATGCATAGTGCACATGACGACACACTATTTCCCTTCAACCTTATACAGATTCAGGTGACATTACAAATCCAATGCTCATTTATTTCCACTATGATTTCATTTCAAATCATTTGTTATACTTCTTCACTTTCAGCACTGAAGGCAATTGTCAAATTGGGAGTGCGGTTACTATATGATGTTGTACGCAAGCGAGTGCCTCGCTGGCCTTGTTCAAGATAATTTGGAATTACATCGTGTAAGCATTCTTACAACCTACTTATTGTACCTATTACTATCTACGTTGCATTTAATAGTATTAAAAAAACATTTCATATTATTAGTTTATCGAGGAAAATCATGCACCGTACACCAAGAAGGAGTTGAAGGATGGTAGAGATGCATTGGCTAGACACTTGGTCCTTATTAGATCTCGGTACATCTCCAGGCCTCACATTCCCAATAAAAGCTAGTTTCATTTTTTGTCAAATGGATGCATATACTTTTGAGTTCCATTACTTCTATTAGTTTATAAAGTGTGGCTTGATAGTGTTTCATGTTCATGTTTTGTGCTTAGATACCATGCATCTTGCAATTCACAGCTTAGACAATTAAAATTAAACCCAATTTTAGTGGAAATGGGTGGAAATGGCTCAAATCCTTTAATTTTGTGAGACTTACGAATTCCCTGCGAGATCGTTACTTCTCTCGCCCGTAACATTAAAATAGTTGCGATCATCTTGTACTATCGCTACTTCTCTCGCTCGAATTATATTTTTGAGCTTAGTTTTTGTGCCCTCGCTACCCAATCGCTCGTTCTTCTCTGCCTCTCCAATCTGATCTCTGTCGAGCTCGTAACCATACACGCCAAAGCCAGGCGAATGTCTAGCTTACTCGTCACGTCATTTTTTTTCTCGCTCACCCAGTGCTAAAACGACGTCGTTTAATATTAGCGAGATCAGTAGCGAATTCGTTACTATACACATAAGCGATTTTCTTACGATATCGTTAACTCTCTCGAACCAACAACTTTTATTATATTTTTATAATATCATTTTTACAATTTTTATATTTTTACAATTTTTATGAAATACAATTGTTCGGTTGCGACCTCGCTACAGTGTTACTAGCGAGTAGCTAGTGGTTGTCGTAACCTGGCTCGTTTTGATTAACCGAAAATGTTTAATTTGGCTTGTATCAAGTTTGCTACTTATGACCGAGCGATTCGCCTCTATTTGTCGTAACCAGTCTCGTCAGCAGATAAATATATGACAAACTAGGTTCTCTTACGAGATCGTAACTACTATTAGCTATCCGCACGATAGAAGTCGTAACCAGTCTCGTACACATTCACAACAGTCTAGGCTTTTCAATGTAGTGAACTCGTTAGTATTTCATCTGGCGATCCGTAAGCTTCTGTCGTAACATAACAATCAACCATTTGTTTGGGACTAGCGTTTGCTAGTTACGGTATCGCAACGAGCCAATTCATATCATACAGACTTTCACGCTAGCGAGTTCGTAAGCCTTTAGCAAGGCGTATAAGCCTTCATCCAAGGTGGAAACAAACGCCTTAAACCCAAAAACATCTAAGGCGGAAGAGGAACCGCCTTAGATGATTTTTCTCATTCAAGTCACAACCAGGGAAGGCATTTGTTTTCTGCCTTAACACGTGAAGGATGAACTGCCTTAAATGGCTTGATATTCTAGTAGTGAAGCAACAAATTATTATTTCTCTTCTTCTTAGTTTACAACTGCAAGTTTTGATGGATTTCAGGCTTGGATTATGCTGCGTTTTGGTTAAACAAATTATATCAATAGTCTACCGCATCTTTACGTCAGGACTTGTTTGACAGAGTTTTTTCTGTAAAGCAGTTCAGTTCAGTATTTTTTATTTTTTTCAGTTCAGCTCAGTATTTTTTATTTTTTCAGTTCAGTTCAGTATTTTAAAATATTTTCAGTTCAATTCAGTATTTCTTTTTTATCTTTTTCAGTTCAGTTCAATTCAGTTCATCAAGAAATAAACTCTAGCAAATAAGGCCTTTAAAGAACTGTACAATTATATATTATTATTACTCATATCATAGATCTTACGTGTACAACACCTATGACATTGATCTATGATAGGGCCTGAGTAAGGAAATATTCTACTGTACATATTATTACAAAGAACTATATAATTATATATTATTATTACTCATAGTTTTAAATTTATGTGCGCGGTACGTTCGTTCTGAAGTACGATATTTGTAATAATGGTAAATTGTAGCTATTTTAGTGTTGTTATTTTGATAATAGAATTCCCATGTGAACAAATATTAAGAATAAATAAATTTGAATAAATATGATGAATATTCCCATGTGATTGGACCTCGAGTTGTGTGATTTGTTTGGTTTGGTTCAGTTTAATTCAATTCAATAACAAATAAACTCACAATGTATATAGTAGAAATTTTCCACAATTAAAGGTATACGGTGCACTCTACAATTAATTTTATAATATTTTCGTTTCCAAAATGTAAATGTATGAAAAATAGTTAAGTGTGCACCATGACATGAATCATTGCTAAATACATAATTTGCATATCCCCGTCAATCACTGCTAATGATACATAATGGTAACCATGATAAAATTAATTACGGAATCTATATTTTTAAAATGCTGACAAAAGCACGCTTCCCTAGCTAATATATTGTTACCGGACTAACTTAAAAATCTTTTTCTTAAAATACTCTCAGTATTAAAATCCTGCATTATATAGCAGCAATTAATCTCACCCGAAATCTGTAAAAATCTCACCTAAAAATTTATAATTTGCATAGTAAAGATACATCAAAATTATATTATTACTATATTTTATTGGAAGGATATCATTACTATAATTAAAACATGAAGAATAAAAAATTATCATAATAATTATACAAACTTCCAGACTATATTAGTATCAAAATAAGTTAAAGTTTTAAAAAAGATTAAAAATTACCTAAACATCAACAAAATACTCAAAACCCAAGTGCGGTCTAATTGTGTAAGCGATAGTTAAAGAAACCCTAATAATCAACCCAAGACATCAAAATACCTAAACAAACCCTAATGTTCAACCCAAAAAAACAAAATACCTAAACATCGTGTATTAATGTACCTAAACAGAATACTTATCTCTGCCCCTTTCCTTCCGTCATCAGGGGTCTTTAAGCCTACCAAAATCGCAGTAGGAAAATAGGTATTTTTGAGTCCGGGGTCACTTGATGTTGCTATCGATAATCAAAATTATGTTCAATTCAAAAAAATTAAATTAAATAACTTATTTACCCCTACACCCAATCTTGATTCACAGTATGATCATCATTGATTTTCAGCTTACCAATAAAAACACCTAAAATCACTGCAAAACAAAACTTGATCAAAAAACCTACCCATAAAAATCAAACAAAAATAAATCGGAGGATATCTTTGAGTACACTCACTATGTGGAAAATCATCTACCGTGTATGCCACCAAATGATTAGGCAGGGCCGATCCAACGTATTTTAAGATCTGGTGCGAAAATTTAATTCTACACCAATATATGAATCATAATTAAGTATAGAGCTCTGAACATGAAAACTTAACGTCCATAACGTCCATCGGCGTAGGGAAAGGCCTTCTCAATTTCCCTCGCCGCTAAGAATGGCATGTTGGAATCATCATATCAATGTAGCATCACCATTAACTTCATCGGAGTTTCGATGGTGGGATGAGAGGGCTCTCGCACGCGCTTGAGAGCGCTAGGGTTTCTGGAACTGGAATTGTAAAGTACCTGAACCAACATGATGGTTATCGAGAATTTTGTGAAATTTTGTGAAATACATCCTATGAACATTAGCTGGAGAGCGGCAGAAACCATCTCTCTCTACATATCACATCATACCGTTTCTTATAATAATCCTTGATCACTAATAATCACCAATTCAAATGTTCACCACTTCAGAACCGGCATACGAGTGTATCGGAGTTTATGGCGACTCTGAAATCTTTGATATTATTATTATGTATGATGAAGAGGATATGATCGATATAGGGAGGTTATATAATCATTGAAAACCACATCATTTTGGCATTCACGTCTATGGACATGACAACATATTAATATTATATATGTAAATTGAAATATTTGAAGGAAGTGAAAATGGACATATGCGGTTGATATTTTGAATACGTAACATATCACAGAGAAAAAGGAAAATACACGTGGCTTAAGATCAAGGAAGATATTATATTTTTTATATGGTAGTATATGATATTATAAGAGTTGGGATGAGTTGTATTTGTGTGCGTAATTGGTGTTAATATAGAAGACGGAAATAAAAGAATATATAAAAATGGTAGGCGCCGTAATATGGTGAACTTGCGGTGGTAATGCGGTGGTTTTAGTCAAAACTACGTAGTTTTATCCTTTTTAATATATTTTATTAATTTATTTATTGACCGGAGCAATAACTCTTCTAGTTCCCTTTAGGAAGATAGTAAAAAATAGTAGTAAGGGTTTGAATATTTTAAAAAATGATTATATATTGAGTTGGTCTCTTGAGTGACGGTCACTATATAGTGACGAAGGACTATATTGGAATATGGAAGGAAGGAGGTCCTTATTTGCAATTTTGACAAAAATGCACTATTCACTTACGCGCACTGTTCACACATGCACTGTTCACTCAGTCTAAAAAACAAGCATTTTAGTCTAAAAATAGACTTAGCAAACATATCCACACAGTCTAAAAAACAAGCATTTTATTCTAAAAAACAACCCGTTAAGCGTGAAATACAAGCATGTTCTAAAAAACTATCTGTTTGGTCTAAAAAACAAGCATTCAAGGGTGAAATTCAAGCATGCTCTTTAAAACCATCTTTTTTTGCTTCAAAATACATGAACTCTAAAAAGCAACCTGTTAACTGTGAAATGCAAGCATTCTCTAATAAACAACCTATTAAGTGTGAAATGCAAGTTTGTTCTAAAAAAAAACCTATTTGGTCTAAAAAACAAGCATTCAAGTGTGAAATTTAAGCATGCTGAATGCAATTTGCATAAATTGCAGAAAAATCCCCGCGCGTGAATGCAATTTGCATAAATTGCAGAAAAACCCTCATCCCAAACTTCTTTGCATGTAAACCTCATCACTATATAGTGACCGTCACTTCCAAGACTAATTATATATTAAATATTCCATGTAAAAGAACAAATTCCTAATTTTTTGAGAAAAATAAATTAATTCCCTAGTGAGCAAAGTTTTTGTACAGAGACCCGTGTTATACTATTTCAAAGTTTGATGGGTTAAAATAATCAACATTTTTTATCGTTTGCCCCTTGGGAACTTTTTACGACCCTATCTACACTCTTCAAGGCCAACATGAACTTGTCGAGAAATATACGCCGAACCAGAATATTCCTAGCTAGATATATAAATATTAGTGCTTTCTTCTTGGGCAACGAATATATTTCGATTATCAATTTTCACAAAAGAAATGGCACATTCCGAAGATCCAATAGCATTTTTTATATATGATGAATGATGGACGTTTATATATACATGCAGTTTCTGAGTATATACTCAGGTCAAATTAACGAAAACATAAGGAGAAAAAGGTTGGTGATGAGAGGAATCGACTGCGATTTGGGACCATGCACGATAAACGTAGTCGCAGTATATGCCGGTAGCATATCCGAAACTGCATCCTTATATATATAACAGCACCCATTTAGAGTAATCAAATCTAACAATTCATAGCTGGATGATCAAATTTCTAAAAAATGGAGCAGGAATAACAGGGCAGTACTCCTTTTGGCAGGAATTGAAAAGATGCTTGCGTTGCGTTATATTTGCAAATGCATTACTTTTTCAGTTCTGCCAAAGGAGAATTGCCCTGCAATTCCAGTCCATACACTAATTAGGGTTTGAAACTGCAGTTCATCTAGAGGTTTGATTTTAGCATTCAATTTGCAAAGAACATATTTAAACTAACAATGCATTGCATTAGTATGTGTATGCTGACTTAATAATTACTTCTTTTCTGTCAAAGGAGAATTTCCCTTGCCATTCAAGTCCATGAACTATTGGTTTACTAGTTAGGGTTTGGTTTTAAATTGCAGAAACCACTTCATTCATATCTAGCTATGTTTACTTTTCGCTACTTAGATATATGCATTGCTGTAATTGCAAAAATGAAGATCTAGTTAATTTTCTAGGATTTTGCTTTGATCTTCCACGATACTTGTCTTCGTAGTAAGATTGATAACTTCATAACAATAGAAGTGAATTAATAGCACTGATAAAGTACAAACCGTCTTTCAAACATTTGGAAGGTTTGTGCAAATTTATAATTAACGTGTTTATATATATGGGATATCTAAGAAGTTGGAAGAAATTGAATGGAAAAGAGAGATGATTTATTTTTTAATTGTTTGGTTTAATTCTTATAATGGAATCATTTTTTTTTTTGTTTATGGTGGATGGAGTTGCCGGAGTGGTGGTAGTTTTTGATAAAAGAGGGATTTGGGGAATCCCAAATACAAGGGATTGTTGTGGGAAATGAGATTTAACATATTATAAAACCAAACATGGTAAATCATTCAATTTCCATTTCCTAAAAATCCCAACCAAAAAATAATTGACAACTCTAACGTTTATATTGTTAACGATTTCGGTGTGAAAAATTGCTTGGGTTAATGTGTGTAGCAACAGGTTGAGTTGAGCGTGCCAGATTATTAATTTACCACCCGTCTGCTCTTTTTCCATAAACACCTTGGTTTAGAAGGTTAATTTTATTAGCAATTTTCATGCATGTAGATGTTGTCTATATTATATTAGCACAAAGCTTTTGTGCCCTGATATTACATTTTGTATTTATGTGTAAATTATAAATTATATAAGATGATACTTACAATACAAAAAATATATTAGGTATAGTATAAAGAAGAAGTTGATTGATGCAACTGAAAACTCTACCCAGAATAGGTTATGAGCTTCTTCTATTTGGTTTAAGTCTGATTTGTAATATAGTATAGCCTATTACGAAATCAGTTACAATATCATCTACCTAAACATATACTAATTATTCTTAATCAGTTGCAATTCTTGAGGGGCACACTTACAACTTATAAATGTCAATAGAACTATTGTCAAGTTAGTAATGTAAAGACTGTTGCTACTAGGAAACAGAGGTCCTGGGGAGCGAAAAGTTATAAGTAATTAGGTAACACTAGTGCACAAGCATACCTTTCTCGGTACCACATTTAAGGCGTTTTGGCCAAATTTTCGCGGAACCGCCGAGTACTGAGCTTGCGAGTTCGCCTCTGTCCGCTCGCCTAGGGCAGAAAAATAACAAAGGCGTTTTACAGTTGAATAGAAGGCGTTTTTGAAACTGCCTTAAAATGTTGAACGGCAGGCGAATTCGTAACCAGAATCGCTAATGAGCGACGGGAGAAGCGAAATCGCCGGTAAGACCCAGTAGAGGTTGGAAAAGATGTTCGCCAGTAGTTGTTGGCTGGTTTACTGCTAGCGATTCTGCCAGATATGAACGCCTGTAGGTGAGATAAGGCTAGTGATATCGCCTAAGAGTACGTCTACAGGCGGCTCAGGAGGCGAACTCGCATGCTAACTCGCCGATATCATATTTCTATCAAAAGAGCTAGATTACTTCCTGGCGAAATCGTGACTATATTCGCCTCTTTTTAGCGAGTTCGCTTAGTGGCACGCCTGTTGCTCTCTGTCCATCCAGTCGAGTGACGAGGCGAACTCGCTTCTTTGAACGCTTGCAGGCGACATTGTTTCCGAGTTCGCTACCAGGACAAGCTAAACTATAAACTACAAAACCAATTCTATTCTCTGTTTTGTTTTTACACATGAACCATATACTCCAATACGATCGACAACACAATTTGATTCAAAGAAGAAAAGCATTGATCAAACTAATAATAAGATTGTCACAAGTAGGTAAATATTCGAATTTGTAAAAATGTAGCATTACAGTTGAAATAAAATTCCTAGCATAATTCAACACTTCTAGCTAGGTAGAGTTGTCATTGGCTGCACCGTCCTGGTTCCTGGTCTGGCTTGGTGTGGATGCTGGCGTTGATAGTCTTTACAGAAACTCCGAAGAATGCGGCGAGTCTCCCACCCATGCTCTTGGACGTTAGCAATCTCAGTCATCACCGAGAACATAGAGTCCTCAAGCCCTTGGTAATAGGCTTCTCTTGGCCTAGTAAATGATAGACATTGAAAATGTCAAGTTTTGTTCTAAATTGTACTAACATCACAAGTACAAAATACATGAATAAAAAACAATTTACCTCCATTTGGTTCTGGCTCCGCCAGCACGTCCTTCTCCACCTTCTCTTGCCAAGTCCTCCCAACCAACTCCCACTTCTTCTTCTGGTAGTACTCCTTCATGTAGTACTCACACGGCATCCCGGTGCCGGAGAACTTCAGCCTTGGATGGTCTATGTGGAGGAATTTAGTTATGAAGTTTGCATAGGGAATTTTCTTCACAACCATGTTGTTTTCTACCACGCTCTTCCTCATGTGTTGGAAAATGGTATATCCAATGTTAAGCATGACTTCCTCCGCCACCATGTAGTACTCGATCAAAGTCGTGTAGTTTGGTTCGGCCAACCACCCACCTTTAGGCACAATATTTGTAGCAACCATCTCATACAATATCCTCTTCTCAGGGGTGAGCTTGGATAGCTTGTACTCCTTCGGCGTTCCAAGTTCTGGCTGATCTCGACCAAAGTGTGTCTTGCCATATTCCTTCAGCTTCTCGTGGGAAACGAGCAACTCACTAGGCCATTCTCCCCTTGCGTATAGATCCACAGGTTTATCCTCGTCCTCGAACACAACACCGAGGGCATCATTGAACAGTTTGGGACTTAGTTCGTACTCCTTCTTGTTCACCTTGGTCTTCCACATGGCACCAGACTGTCGGAAATTAGCGTAGAACTGCATAGTCTGCTCCAGATAGCCCGGCTCGTTCACCTTCATCAACTTGTGAGCTTCTTGATATTCAAGAAGTTCCCAAACCTCTTTCAAACCTATGTCTTCCACTTGACTCTCATCAACCACCATCAACTCGTTCAAGACAACCTTGGCTTCCGTAATACTAAAGTACTTTAGATAAACTTGTTCACTAACAAACTTACCCTTATCGTACTTGATAGGCTCGGTCGATTCGGCGGCGGCCTTTTTACCCTTACCCCTCGGAGGCATGTTTGAGAATGCCTAAAAAACCTAACAAACAAAACCCAACCTTAATCTATGATTGAACTCATAAAAAATCACATTCAACATCACACCTAAATTGAAAGCTAAGCTTGTACAGAACGTATGTATAAAATAAACTGAAATAAACCAAAATAATGATTGAAAAGAGTTTAGGATGAGTAGAACATACAAGTTGGGGGAGATTGGGCCGTGAGAGCACTGATTTGCCGGTGGAATTGACGGGTGGGCGGCGGCGGATCGGAGTTTGGGGAGGATTCTGATGAATGTGAGGGTTATAAATTTGGGAATCTAATTTTGAATGTGTCTGGTTTCAGTTGACTATTTATAGGCCCTGTTGTTTACGAGTTCGCCAACTCCATCGCTTATAGGCGATATTTCAGGCGAATTCGCTTGTATATAAAAAACAATGTTGGCCTTTGGGACTAGGAACTATGATATGGGCTGGATTATGGGCCATGTATGTATTGTGTATGTATAGTGCATTGGAGTGCTGTTTCATGGGCAATTTGCGCGGGTCAGCGACTTATCGAACTCTTCAATTTTGCCAGCACATATATACTGATCAATTGGCCTTCAATCCACCGATGTGGGAATAAGGACAGTGCCAGGAGGCGAGTTCGCCTCTTAAGAGGCGAAGTGTTGGGGATTCTGATACCCCCAAAACGCGAATATAGTTTAATTATTTTTTTAAATTAATTTACCAATTTACGAACTCGACACAACTCACGCCAGTAATCATTTCCAATGGGCGAGTTCGCCTCTAGGCAAAACTAGTAGCAATATCGCTTGGATGCACCCTTAAACCTAAACCCTAAACCCTTCACCCTAAACCCTATACCCACACATGCATACCCACACCCATAAACCCTATATATGTACCATACCCATTCTAAAAGGGATTGATCAATCATATTATACTCTATTCATAATTGTAACAGGTTTAGCGTTGAATTTACAAGAAAACCGATCTGATCCGAGATTCTTGATACGATTCCGACTGAATCAGCACAACTAATCGTAGCACATATTTTTAAGCGGGTCATTGCCGGTGAACAATTACACACTTCTAGATCCAAATGTTTGACAAGCCAACACTGTAGTATTAGTTCTTCGACTCATCCCGGCACTAATATACAAAATTTGAAAACATCCATGTGTATTTTAAGATAACCGATGGTACACGAGTCATAGTGTATTCTTGTAATGTGCTGTTCTGCAGATGACAACCCGACAAGAACATAGTTTCCCAATAATGATCAGTAACTAGTATTTTTTATATGGATTTTTGTTATCAATTACAAAAAATAATCTCATAATACGCGGAACTTTCTTAACCATTTCAACGGATAGTGGCCATGATTTGTTGCAGATGTAGTAGTAATGGCCTCTCTCAACAAGCTTTGCTTTCCATATACGATTTGATGACCTTCCCTTATCTCCAGTGATGAGTTAATAAGGATATTTACTCCCCTCCAGGTCATTTGAAAAACTATGGGGAATTCGCTAAACCAAACAAATATATATAAAAGTTTAGTGAGGATATATGAATTGAAACTATATAAAAAATGATAATAATTGGATGAACTAATTAACTTACAATTCCATGGTTGAAATCATATTCCATCAACAGCAATTGGTCTTCAGTCTACTTGCATCATGTAATGAGTTTCTCTGGAATTGGAAAAGGTTCTGTATGAAATGGATAAATAATTCTGGAAATTAGAAAAGTTTTAATTCTTTCCACATATCGATCATTTCGATATTGTTTTAAAGGGTGTTGCTATTTACACCCATAGTACAATGACATATGTACCCTCCGAAACTAATATATATTAGGGCATGAACGGATTTGAAATATTCCAACACATTAGTACTTGTAGATTTATGACAATATTCTTTCTAAAATACAGATACTATAACATGTTTAATTAAACATTTTATATTTACAAACGCATTATATATGGAAGACTGAACAAAGAAGAAGCGATATCGCCACCAGTACTCGCTAGTAAGCGATAGTACAGGCAAACTCGCAAATAAGTAAAACAGTAACCGACCAAAAGTACTATTCAGGCATGGTTTGTCCACCTAAACCATGCTATATAAATCATTTTACCCGGATTTTCCTACTACCAACCTCATTTTCACCATTCCTATCCATCTACCCCTCCATTCTCTCTAACCTTATCCCCTCCTCAACCTCAAGCACAAATCCATTCAATCCAAATCCATTCTCATACCATTCCAATCCGAAAATCACTTCCATCCTAAGCACAATCTCATTCTCAATCTCATTCTCAAAGCTCAAACCTTGTTCTCTTGCCATGGAGTTACCCTAGGAACCTAAAAACCCATCAATCTAGATCAACCTTCATTAAAATTTGGGTAAAACCATGTGAAGTAGACATCAACTACAAGCTAAGAGCTTATTCTACAAGTAAGGTATGTGTCTAAAATTTCATGTCTATGTTGAATGGGCATTTAGTTTCTTCTTTTTTTTTTACATTTATTACACGAAGGACATGGTAGAAATAACGTTTATTACTTGTTAGGCCCTCACAAATAACTATTGTGTGTGTTTTTTATGTGCAAGCAAGAATGATGTAGTAGTGAATCCACAAGCAAGAATTAGTCTGGCAAATGTTGTGTTAGTCCACCTCTACGATCTCATATGTTTACACAAACTAGGATTGGCTAACACTTGCTCTTACAAATCCAATAAAATATTCATTCGACCATATCTCGAGAGGTAAACCTTGAAATTTTCTCTATTCTTTTAGCTTTTATAGATTGTATGTTTCTCCAAACTAATATGACCGTGTGGATTATTTCATGTCATTTGTGGTGATCATTGAAGCTTTATTGCAATAATACCCGATTTGAAGCAAGTATATTGGATAGACCCCCTCCACCGCCCTCCATCCCAGACATTCGCCGATCTCCTTGACAATGCACATTTCATTAGGGTAAATTGTTATGCTTATGCTATTACTTCATTTCAATTCAATTGTTTTAGCCTACACCATTTCTATAACCATGGAATATATATATATATTGTAGTCTAGGAAGAAATCCTCAGACTGGGAATGTGGCTATTACACGATACTGTTTGGTTTGATGGTGGTAGATGGTCTTCAAAACAACATGCAGGATCTTCTAAAGGTAACCTAAAGGCAACCTTCTACAATCTAATTCTATTACTCTTCATGACAACTTCCTAACACACATTTGGTATGATACCACACCTTTCTCCTTGGAAGATCTTACCAATGGAAGAGACCGATTGGCACACCTTATAGTCCACGACCGTACTTTTACCATTGCAAGGCCACAATTCCGGAAGCTACATACCACGTGACAAGGTGTTGGTCCATTGCATTTTTTTTAATTAGGAATTGACATTGGTAATGCACTTGTGTGCACTTGAAATATGAGGTTGTGCCCCTTTAGTATAGGCTGGTGATTATATATTGGCCGGTTTTTGTTGTATCGGAATACCGACTCATGTTTCGAAAGAAACGGGTCACATTTTTCAAATATTAGCCAATTTTGCAGTGCTTGTAGACGATATCGCAACAAGAGTTTCGCTTAAAGTAGAATAAAGAAGCGTATTCGCCACACCACATTTTTCACGCTCCACAAACACCGGACACAAACACGGTTTCACCTCCACATTCGCCTACAGAAGCGATTTCGCCACGCCACTCGCTAGTGAGTCTCTGTTGGCACGATCGTTTCAGAAGGCGAGGTCGCACAGAACTTCGCCTGTTTCAGCAGGCGAGTTCGCCTTCCTTATACGCCAACAGGCTTTTTTTCAGGCGATATCGTAACCATTACGGTTTTTAAAAATTCCCCCATTCAATAATTTACCAAAATTCAAGCGAATGAAGTGGCGGTTTCGTAACCCCTTCATGAGCGACTGAAATGAGCGATATAGCCTCTGCAGGCGAAATGATGCTGGCAATACCGTCCAGAATAATATCACCAAAACCAGGCGGCACCTGGTGGCGAGTTCGTAAGCTACATTCGCCTGATTTCACGGCGGTTCCAAAAACACCGAGAAAATTTCACTTTTAAGGCACAACCGAACAAGGCGTTTTGGAAACGCCTTGCTTGGTATGATGCAACCGCCTTGCATCCTATGCATGTCCACTAGTGTAACAAAATCACATAATGGTATACTGCAATGTTATTATACTTTATTTATGTTTGATCATGGCGGGATTAATAGGCTTGGAAAAAAGGTAATATATAACTAATTTGTGGGAAAGTGTAACGAGGGTGCAAGAATTATGTTTCTATTTCTCCTTATGTTCTAAAAAAAAATCAAAAACAGATTTACACACTTTGACAGTCTAATTCCACCTATGTGAGAATCAAGTGTTGAACAGGGGGTAGAAACTTTGCTGCTATGGGTCTCTCTAGTTTATCGAGTTTTTCCGGTTTTATTGGCGAACTAAAGGACATTGTTGAGCACAAAATTCATTCTCCTACAAATACAATTTCATAATGACATTTATATTTTTTGATAATCTAACCTGATATGTGTGTAGGTGGTGTGTGTTTTGTTGGTTTGAAGTAGTCCTTTTATATTAGTTGTCTACTTGTCTATTATTTTGATAATTTATTGCATT
The DNA here is from genome assembly GCA_948330725.1 of Sherardia arvensis. Lineage (NCBI taxonomy): Eukaryota > Viridiplantae > Streptophyta > Magnoliopsida > Gentianales > Rubiaceae > Sherardia > Sherardia arvensis. The sequence continues at coordinate 35,347,580 of OX415236.1, read as the reverse complement.
GATGAACCCAAATTTAATTTGTTTTCTTCCAGTTTCATGTAACGCTTAATACTATTATAGAGGTCCATGATCATAAAATAGAGAACCATATTTATTTAGTAGTTTCAGTGACCATTAAGTCCAGATTGGAGCTCAACCATTTGCTTATATTATTTGTTTGTATCACTTCAATTTTCCCACGTACATAGGTCAATGGTTTATATATGAAACATATAAATGATAAGATTGTAGAGATTTCAGGAAACCTACTTGTTCATTTTTACAAACAATTGATGGTTAATGTGTGGTAGTGATTGTGTGATGAATTGTTTATGTTATATTTGATAAGTCCATGGTTCGCACTCATAGATTTCGATCGGATTCGGACTGAGGTCCGAGAGGATCCAGGGTTAGTGGGAATAATTATACCTTGATAATGGTTATAAAATAACGGCTTGATTGTCAAAAATAAAATAAAATCAACCTAAAAAAATGTGATTAAGAAGTTTAAAACTACATTTTAAACAATTTTGGTGTCAAGAAAATTAGTTTCTTAATTAGTTGAGTGATGGATGTCTATGACCAGCACTTGATCACGAACCCTTCTCACGAACTGATCTGCAAGACAAAGGCCCATGGTGTCCGGAGGATAGACACTCCGACGCTCAAGTTAGTATATTTGCTTAAGGCATAAAGTATAAAGTATGAGATTAGATGGAGAGGTCTACCAAACCTTTAGGGTATTTATATGGCTACAATCCGTAGATCACCAAGATATGTATTTATGGTATGAATACAACTCTTATGGGAATAGACGTTGTATTACCATGTATAATAGAAGTGTATTTCGGACATGGTTGTGTTACCATGTTTAGGATAGCTGTATTACCATCTTTGAGAAGATGTATATTCCTTGTAGGACATTCATAATATACGCATTCCTTATAAGGATTAGGATTGATGGACCATTGGATCCATCATCCGCGTATCTCGAGCCCACGACCCTTCTCGGGCCCTGGTCCGAGTATGAATGAGGTCCGAATACGAACCATGGACTTATCAGTAGCCCCTAGGTAAATCTTAAGAATATAGAGTACTCCATCTCGAAGGTTGAAGGAGAGGCTTGCTTCTCGAGGGAAGACCAATAACTCGAGGGAGAATAACTCGGGGTGTTAAGCTCGGGGTATCCTTCTAGGACTGTTCTCTCGGGCTTACCCTTCTGAATATCTAGCTTCAAGTTCTTTCGTATTCCATCAGGACACGTGGACGGTTGGATCTGGATCTGCCTTCTTGACTTCTGAGGGGGTTGACACGTGGTCTTGATTCATTGTACCTTCCAGCGGTGAGGAAGACCAACCTTCCAATAGCCAGTATCGTTTCGCGAGTCGAGGTAATTACTCCACTTAAATGCATGCTAATTACTGGTTATATAACCAAGTAATTTTCCTTGTGTTTATCATCAATCTTCATCCAAGTATTTTGCGTTTCCATCTCTACAAAAATTCCCAACTAAATTCTTGTCTTTCTTCATCGTCTTCTTCTCATAACCTTTTTCCCCCCATTCTCTGTATTGCCATGTCGTCAGCGAACTCTAGCATTCCCTCTTGCAATGGAGAGAATGTTCCCTTGGCTCGTGACTTGCGTACTTTATTCCTGGAGGTTGAGTTTGGGGAATTGATGGAAGTAACTATGGCGACACCGCTGCAGGCGGTAGCTGTAGTGGTAGATGACGGTGCCTTCGGATCAGAGATAGACCCTAATGCGGAGCCCCAAGTTGATAAACGGGTTCCGTCCGCCGAAGGTGTGAATGATGTCACCAAGGTGGTCGACGAAAATAACCTGCAATTTTTGAAGTCATGCAGGTTGTCGTACCCCATCGAGGCTGGTTTGAGGCTCGAGGATCAGACCACTACGGTCAAGGATCTTGTGAGCCCCACTCGAGGTGTAGTATATTGTAGATTCTTGCAATAGGGCTTGAGTTTTCCCTTTCCCCCTGTGTTTTCACAGTTCCTTCAGCATCATCGGCTTCACCCTTGCCAGATTCATTCCAATGTGGCAGTGACAATGGTGGCTTTCATCTCCTGGTGTTCCGGGAAGGACTATGAGCCAAGTCTGGATCTATTTAGGAGCTTGTTCAAGCTGTTATGCTTTAAGGATCGTGAGCATATTACCCTTACCCCTCGAAAGGGCAAGGTTTTCACTTTTCCTGACAATAGCGGCAAGTGGGAGGACATTCGGCTAACTTTTGATCGAACAAAATATGAGGTTTCTGATTGGAATCCGAAGCCCAAGTACACTGTGCCTCTTGATGTCTTTGAGATGCCTGTTCATTTGAAGGGCATCGTTGAGAAGCTCTTGAAGGAGAAGATTGTCTTCCAGGAGGGAGGATTTGTGCGGGGGGCTCACAGCTCGGTGTGGCGGTGGTCTGCTATCACCTATTCTTATCTGTTAGATATTCCACGATCCAAATCCACATCTAGCTTCTTGAAACAGGATCGAGATTGGACCCTCCCTGATAAAATCCAGGGAGATGAGAAGAAGGCCAGGAGACGGACTTCTAGGAAGTCACACCGAAGTCAGGGTGAATCTTCTTTCCAGTCAATCTTCCTCAAGTAATTTCTGTTTCAAAATAGATTAGTTGTCTGAAATATTTCTTTTACCTAGCGTATTTACGCTCTTCCTTATATATACAGCCTCTCCTCCAAAGAAAAAGATCAAGAAAGGGAAGGCCAATCTCCAGGTCATAGATAAGGAGGTAGAAGAGATGGAAGTGGAGGCTAGGGAGTCCTCAGATGATGATGAATCTGACCTTGAGCTGGTAGTGTCTGAAGATACTTCTCTGAAGAAACTGAAGTACTATCTGAACTGCCCAGAGGAAGAGGATGGTCAGGCTTCTTGGAGGTCTTCTAAGAAGTATCCCTTCGTCGCTGAGGTAATTATCTCTCCCATTCTGCTATATGAGTTTCTCAGCTATCAAGTTTTCATATGTCTTCCACTTTTACAGTTGATGGCGAATCTGTCCACGGTGGGAGGTCGAGCTAACGATGTTATCCGGTACTTGTCTGATTCTGTAATGGAGTTACATGTCAAGTGTCGGGCCTTCAGGGCGAAGAAAGAGGAGGTGGAAGTTGCCCTTTTGACTCTGACAGCCGAGTCTGCCGCACCTACTCCTCTTGTTCAGGCGTCATCGGAGGTGACTCAACTGGAAGCCAGGGTAAAACAGCTGGAGGCCGAGAAGGAGGACCTGCTGTTGGCAAAGAAATTCCAGGATAAGGAGCTAGAGACTTATCGGGATATTTCAGAGGAGCTGGCGCGAAATCAAGCTGCGGAGAAGGACCCAGAGGAGACCAAACGACTCCTAAAGTTTTGGAGTGCCTTTGTTGCTTGTAGCCCCGAGTGTCAGAGCCATAGGGAGGAGTATGGAGATTTATTCCATTCTTCTGAGCTGCATGCAATCTTGGATGGCGTTCTGCAACTATGTCAGACCGAGGAGGAGGTGAAGATGATGAAGGAAATCTTTTCTCATCCCAATGTTGCTAATAAGCTTTCTGCTCTGACTGCTAAACGGTGGATCCCTGGGGCCGAGTTTTTGGATGCATTGGATCCCTCCGATAAGATAGTAACATCAAGAGATTTATCGAGGCTTATTAGAGCCAAGTATCCTAAATTACCTTCTCTTGAAGAGGTGCTTGATCCTTCTACTGGCAACGTTGAATAGTTCCGGCAGGTTTGCTACCTTACTTGCTGGCATCTTTTAGTCAGCCTTGGTCTTCATGATTTACTGGAAAGGAGCACCAGCCTCGGCTGTTAAGTTCTCGCAATTATCCATGATGAACACTCTGCGAGCTTAATATTGTTTGGCTTCTTCCTTAGGTGTCTTTTGACAAGGCCTTTAATGTCACAGTGTGCAAAAAAGTTGACAATAGCCCATCTCTCCAGTGTCACTTCTGGTGAAGTCCTAGGAAACCCTATTGGGTTGGGTATATTTAAAGGTACCATATTTTGATGTAATAACACCTTTGATATGTCCTTTTTAGGTTCGAGGTTTAGCCTCTTATGTGCCCTTTTGAGGGTCTTGTTTAGAAGTATCATATTCTGATGTAATAACACCTTTGATATGAACTTTTTAGGTTCGAGGTTTAGCCTCTTGTGTGCTCTTTTGAGGGGTCTTGTTTAGAAGTATCATATTCTGATGTAATAACACCTTTGATATGAACTATTTGTGTTCGAGGTTTTTCCTCTATATATGCCCTTTTGAGGGACTTTTTTTTAGAAGTATCATATTCTGATGTAATAACACCTTTGATATGAACTTCAACTTTTGTTTTTGAGGTTTCTCCTCTTTATGTTGAGATGATTAATTCTCGAGCACGTCTGCCCTTTTGGTCTATAGACCTCAATCAAGCACTTTTTGAAGTACTTTATCTCGAACCTATCTCTATTATTCAAAACGATTGGCATTCGAATATTTGATCCAAACAACTTATAAGTTGACCAATCATATACTTTATAAATTATATTGTTTTGAATAGCAATCAATGTTATGCTCAAGACAACAATCCTCTTTTTAGAAAAGGAATTTAAGATTGCTTGTTATAAGGTTAGGTATAAAAATGACTTCAATCTAAGTTTATAACTTTAAGAATAGAAGCAAAGTAAATAGTGGGTTTAAGTTTGAGTACCCGTTTGTGCTAGAGCATACTTGTCTCGGACCTTGATGAGGCTTCTCGGACATTCTTGATAGTCTCGAGCCTTTGTGAGGCTCTCTATTGAGTTATTATCTTCCGTGATACTTTCATAAGTTAATCACATTCCATCTTCGTGGTATAGGTTCCCCCTTCATGGTTTCCAAGAGGTAGCTTCCCCCTGGATGGGATTCTAGGACTCGATATGGACCTTCCCAGTTCGGGGCTAGCTTCCCTTCCACTTCTTTCTTTCTTTTTTCATTCAACCTCATGACAAGGACTCCTTTAACGAAAGTGGCTAAGCGGACTCTTCTATCATGGTAGCGCTTGACTCTTTCCTTTACCTTGACCTCGTGGATTGTAGCATTTGCTCTCTTCTCTTCTAGGAGGTCAAGGTCGAGACAAAGGTTTTCTTCATTAGCCGTGTTCTCTTTATCATCTGGTTGAGAAGTGCGGGCGGAAGGGATCCCAATCTCCATGGGGATGAACGCTTCGGACCCATAGACTAAGCTATAAGGAGTATCTCCTGTTGCTAAGGCTGGTGTAGTTCTATGGATCCAGATCACGCTTGGTAATTCTTTAATCCAGTTTCCTTTAGCTCCTTCGAGGCGTTTCTTTATACCGCTTACCAAGGTACGGTTCGTAACCTCTACTTGGCCATTTGCTTCCGGATGATATACCGAGGTGAGCTTCTGGTGTATGCCATACTTCGTACACCATGTCTTGAAGGGATCATTAGCAAATTATGCTCCATTGTCGGTCACTATGTATCTCGGGATGCCATAGCGACATGCGATATTCTTCCAGCAAAAGTTGATAACTGTCTTGCCAGTTATGTTGGTTAGGGCTTCAGCCTCTACCCATTTTGAGAAATAATCGATGGCCACAATGAGGTACTTGAAGTTACCAGGGACCGTAGGAAAAAGTCCGACGAGATCTATGCCCCATCGAACAAAGCCTCTATTTTCTCGGGGTTTACTTCGATTCCTCGATTGGATACCATATACCCTAGGAATTTTCCTGCTCCCACGCCTATGGTACATTTAGCGGGGTTCAGCTTCAAGTTGGAGGCCCGTAATGTGTCGAAGGTTTCCTGTAGATCTTCAAAGAAGGTGTCATAGCTGCGGCTCTTTACTACCATGTCGTCTACATAAATTTCGAGGTTGCGCCCTATCTAAGATTTGAATAATTTATCTACCAGTCGCTGGTAAGTATCTCCGGCATTTTTCAATCCGAAAGACATCATCTTGTAGCAGAAAGTTTCTCTGTCGGTTATAAAGGAGGTTTTTTCTTTATCTTTCTCTGCCATAGGGATCTGATGATATCCTTTAAAGGCATCAAAGAAGGCTAGTACTTGGTATCCAGCGATCGCTTCAACTAGTCGGTCGATTGAGGGCAAAGGATAACTATCTTTAGGACAACAATCATTCAGGTTGGTGAAGTTGATGCACATTCTCCACTTCCCATCTGGTTCTTGACCATTACTTGGTTAGCTATCCATTCTAGGTACTGCACTTCTTCGATTATACGGGCTCTGAGTAGCTTATCTACTTCTTCTCCAATGGCTTCAACTCGATCTAGTGAAAAGATGCGTCGTTTCTGCTTAATGGGTTTTTGCGAGGGATTGATATTCAGGTAATGTTCTGCCAATTGAGGGGATACTCCCACCAAGTCGTTGGTGTCCCAGGAAAAAACGTCTATGTATTGGTTGAGAAAATCCCGTAGTTTAGCTTTTATCTCGGGGGGTAGGAGAGTCCAACCTCAACGGTTCCTGATTCTCCGAGCTGCATCGGCTCGGACTCGGAGTACTTGGCTGGTTCAAGATTCCCTTTTCTGGTTCTCGGATAGCTTGAATTGTGCATATTCGAGCTAACTGTTGATCACCTCAGATTGTGGCAATCCCTTGTTGGTGGGGAACTTCATCACCGAATGGTAAGGGGACCAAATTGCCTTTGCCTGGTACATCCAGGGCCTTCAAAGGATAATGTTGTACGGTGACCTGGAATCGATGATCGTAAAGGTGCAATGCAAGGTTATACTCCGAGAACCGTCTCTCACATGCACTGGTAAAATAGTTTTTCCCAAAGGAATGACAGGATTGCTGGTAAATCCTGAGATAGGGCTTGTGGGCGTGAGAATATTTTTGTTCAATCCTAGTTGTTCATAACAACTGAGAAACATGACTTCTACTTCACTTCCTCCATCTACCAGAACTCTTCTGATCATGTTATGGTTTATGTCAACCGTAATCACTAGGGGATCTGAATGGGGAATCTGATTAGGAACCGCATCTTCAGATGAAAAAGTAACAGTTCCGTCTAAGCGAGATATTTTGCTCTCCCATTCCCAGGGAGAGGTTTCTTGCGCTGATCGATGCACACCATTGATGCTCCTTCTTGCTCCCCGGTTGCTGGCGTGGCTTCTTTCGTCGTTGTTGATGCTTCTTACTCCTGTCGGGGCCGAGAAACGGATTCGTTACTCCCACGAAGGTTTTCAGCCGGATCAGTCATGAGTTAGAAGGTCGTATAGATCAAGATTAGCTTGTGGGTCCCACCGGGCGTGCCAAATTGATGGATGTCTACGACCGCACTTGATCACGAACCCTGCTCACGAACTGATCTGCAAGACAAAGGCCCCGGGTGTCCCGGGGATAGACACTCCACGCTCAAGTTAGTATATTTTCTTAAGGCGTAAAGTATAAAGTATGAGATTAGATGGAGAGGTCTACCAAACCTTTAGGGTATTTATATGGCTGCAATCCGTAGATCACCAAGATATGTATTTATGGTATAAATACAAGTCTTATGTGAATAGAGGTTGTATTACCATGTATCATAGAAGTGTATTTCGGACATGGTTGTGTTACCATGTTTAGGATAGTTGTATTACCATCTTTGAGAAGATGTATATTCCTTGTAGAACATTCATAATATACGCATTCCTTATAAGGATTAGGATTGATGGACCTGTGGATCCATCCTCCGCGTATCTCGAGCCCACGACCCTTCTCGGGCCCTTTTCCGAGTATGAATGAGGTCCGAATACGAACCATGGACTTATCATTGAGGATAATAAAAGGGAGAGGGGAAATTAATATATTACTAGTATTTAGATAAGTTGAGTGATAAGTAAACAGGGTTAACCAAGTCAGAAAATTTTCCCAATCTGTCATCCAACGGCTTGAAATGATTTTTGAAGGAAGTTATCAACGGGTAAAATAAAAAGCGAAGCAAATCCGAATAATCACAACTTGGACCTAACCTCTATAAATACACCCAATCCAGATCCCATTTCTATTTTAAATTCCAACCGAGTTCTTTCCCCCACAATGCCGACCCAACAACGCCTTGTGAGTTTCCGGTTCCGACCCAAGATCGATTTCCTCATCAAGCTCCTCCCGGAGGACCTGTACTTCCTTGATGTCTACGGCCCAAAGAAGGAGTCTTGGAAGGTGTTTTGGGGCGAACACGAGTTATGGGAGCTCAAAAGGTGTTGTATCAAGCATGGCAAGAAGTGCCGGTACGATCAGTCAATCACGATGTTTGCCATGTTCCCAAGAAGAAGGCGAAGAAGAGTAAGCGTGTTCAGTTCCAAGAAGAAGAGGAATGTTGCTCGGAATTCCAAGCATCCACTTCAGGTACAACATAAATCGTAGATGATGTTCCTCCGATCGATTATGATGTCGCGAATCTGTGAGAGAGCATGCTTGACTTCTATGGAACACTTGAACAAGATGAAGAAGACCTTGTTCAGCAAGGAAATTTCAGTGCAACCTTGCAAGGAAATTTAGATCAGTGTTCCAACAATCCAGATGTTTCAGATTTTGTGTATCAACAGCAAGAAGATTATGTTCCTCACTTATCTGGATTCGAACAATTTCAGCAACAACAAGAAGCCTCTTCTTTAGTCCCTGATCACCGCTCTGGATTCGAGATGTTTATCTTGATATTGATGACTTCTCCGGGGTCGAACAAAATCAAGAAGCCTATGTTGGGGATTGCTCTGGATTCGAAAAATATCAAGAGCAGGAAGTTGTTTATGTTGATGTTGATGACTTCTCACTAATCAACCGCAAGAAGCAGTAGTTGTTTGCTCTGGATTGGAAGAAAAGCAAGAAGAATTATTAGGGATTTTTCAGTATATGATGGACTCCCCAGTGAGGCGAGTAGATTTGGAGGAATTTAATAATCAATGGAGTTTTGAGACCTAGACATGTGCTTTATTGGAGAGACTTGTTATTGATTCAACTACCTCCATTTTTACTACTTAATTTGTTTGGGTTTAACTGCATAAACCATTTCATCCATATCTAGCTATGTTTACTTTTCGCTACTTAAATTTATACATTTGATGTAATTTGAAAATGAAGATCTTGTTAATTTCCCAGGATTTCGATTTGATCTTCCACGATGCTTGTATGCGTAGCAAGATTGATAACTTCAATTCAATAGAAGTAAATTATTAGAAATAAGAAAGTACAAACCGTCTTTCAACCATTTGGAGGGCTTGTGCAAATTTATAATTAACGTGTTTATATATATGGGATATCTAAAAAGTGGGAAGAAATTGAATGGAAAAGAGAGATGATTTATTTTTTATTTAGTTCAATTCTTATAATGGAATCATATTTTCTTTGTTTACGGTGGATGGAGTTGCCGGAGTGGTGGTATTTTTTGACAAAAGAGGGATTTGGGAAATCCCAAATACAAGGGATTGTTGTGGGAAATGAGATTTAACATAGAGAAAAACATTCATCCGGATGATCCTGATACAGGCCTTATCAGGCACCAATAAGATAATGACACGTGTACAATTGTAATGTTTTAATTGGTAAGATATTTTTAGTAAAGTTCTAAAACCCTAATTTAGAATGGCTAAACCCGTTTGGGTAATGATTGAACACGTGGCCCAATCATAAATTAGATAAAGATGATGTGTCGTTATTTAATTGGTGCATGATATTGCCAATATCAGGATGATCCTGATATATATTAAACTGTTTAACATATTATTAAATCAAACATAGTAAATCATTCAATTTTCATTTCCTAAAATCCCAACCGAAAAAAAATTGACAACTCTAACGTTTCTATTGTTAAAGATTTCAGTGTGAAAAATTGCTTGGGTTAATGTTTGTAGCTAGGGGTTGAGTTGAGCGTGCTAGATTACTAATTTACCACCCGTCTACTCTTTTTCCACGAACACCATGGTTTAGAAGGTTAATTTTATTAGAAATTTTCATACATGTAGATGTTATCCATATTATATTAGCATAGAGCTTTTTTGTGCTCTATAATATTACATTTAGTATTCATGTGTAAATTATGAATTATATAAGATGATACTCACAATATAAATAAAGATTAGGTATCGTATAAAGAAGGAGTTGATTGATGCAACTGAGAACTCTACCTAAAATAGATTATGAGTTTCTTATGTTTGGTCTAAGTCTTATTTGTAATATAGTATAGACTATTACGAAATTAGCTACAATATCATCTACTAAACATATAATAATTATTGTTAATCAGTTGCAATTCTTGTGGGGCACACTTATAACTTATAAATGTCAATAGAACTCGTGTCCAGTAAGTAATGTAAAAACTTAAAGGGGTTGCTACTAGGAAACAGAGGTCCTGGGGATTGAAACGTTGTAAATAATTAGGTAACAAAATCATATTATGGCATACTGCAATGTTATTATACTTTATTTATGTTTGATCATGGCAGGATTAATAGGTTTGGAAAAAAGACAATATATAACTAATTTGTGGAAAGGAAATAAAGGGTGCAAGAATTAGGTTTTTATTTCCCCTTATGTTCTTAAAAAAATCAAAAACATATTTACACACTTTGACGATCTAATTCCACCTCTATATGAAAACCAAGTGTTGAACAGACGTGCGGGGGTAGAGATTTTGATGTTTTGCGTTTCTTTAGTTTATAAAGATTTTCTTGTTTTATTGGCGAACTAAAGGACATTGTTGAGCGTAAAAGTCATTTCCCTACCAAATATAATTTCCTAATGACATTTATATTTGTTTATAATCTAACTGATGGATGTCTACAACCCGCGCTTGATCACGAACCCGGCTCACGAACTGATCTGCAAAACAAAGCCTCGGGTATCCCGAGGGTAGACACTCTGACGCTCAAGTTAGTATGATGTGTAAAGCGTATTGTATGTAGTATGAGATAGAGAGGTTTACCAAACCTTCGGTATTTATATGGCTACAATCCGTAGATCACCAAGATATGTATTTACGGTATGAATACAACTCTTATGGGAATAGTAGTTGTATTACCATGTATAGAGGAAGTGTATTTCGTCATTGTTGTATTACCATGTTTAGGAGGATGTATATTCCTTGTAGAACATTCATAATATACGCATTCCGTATAAGGATTAGGATTGATAGAACCGTGGATCCACCCTCCACGTAGCTCGAGCCCACGACCCTTCTCGGGCCCTGGTCCGAGTATGAATGAGGCTCGAATACGAAACATGGACTTATCCGTAGCCCCAAGGTAGATCTTCAGAGTTTAGAGTGCTACATCTCGAAGGTTGAAGGAGAGGCTTGCTTCTCGAGGGAAAACCAATAACTCGAGGGAGATTAACTTGGGGTGTTAAGCTTGGGGGTGTCAGCGTGAGACTAACCTCTCAAGCTAAACCTTCTGAATATCTAGCTTAAAGTTCTTTCGTATTCTATCAGGACACGTGGACGGTTGAATCTGCATCTGCCTTCTTGAATTCTGAGGGGACTGACACGTGGTCTTGATTCATTGTATCTTCTGGCGGTGGAGAAGACCAACCTTTCAATTGCCTGCATCGTTTCGCGAGTCGAGGTAATTACTCCGCGTAAATGCGTGTTAATTACTGGCTATATAACCAAGTGATTTTTTTGTGTTTATCATCAATCTTCATCCAAGTATTTTGCGTTTCCAATCTCAGAAAAAGTTCTTCAAACTTGTCTTCTTTTCTTCATGTATTCTCTTCCCCCCATTCTCTGTATTTCCATGTCTTCAGCAAACTCCAGCGTTCCCCCTGGCAATGTAGAGAATGTTGTTGAAGAATAATCCCCAGCTGCTCATGATTTGAGTACCTTGTTCTTGGAGGTTGAGTCTGGGGAGTTGATGGAGGTGACCATTGCTACACCGTTGCAGGCTATAACTGCGGTGGCGGATGATGGTGCCTCTGGGTCAAATGCGGACCCGAATGCAGAGCCCCAAGTTGATAAATGGGTTCCGGTGGCCGGTGGCGCAACTGATGTCACCAAGGTGGTCGACGAAAAGACCCTGCAATTTCTGAAGTCATGCAGGTTGTCGTACCCCGTCGAGGCTGATTTGAGGATCGAGGATAAGACCACTCCGTTCAAGGATCTCATGAGCCCCACTCGAGGGGTAATATATGGTAGGTTCTTGCAACAGGGATTGAGTTTTCCCTTTCCACCTTTATTTTCGAAGTTTCTGCAGCATCACCGGCTATATCCTTGCCAAATTCACTCCAATGTGGTGGTGACAATAGTGGCTTTTATCTCGTGGTGCTCTCGGAAGGATTATGAACCGAGCCTGGATTTATTTAGGAGCTTGTTCAAGTTGTTTTCTTTCAAGGAGCGTGAGCACATTACCCCTACTCCTCGGAATGGCAAGGTCTTCACTTTTCATGTTAACAGCAGCAATTGGAAAGACATTCGGCTAACCTTTGATCGAACCAGATATGAGGTCCCTGACTGGAACTCGAAGCCGAAGGACACCGTGCCTCTTGATGGGGTCTTCGATATACTTGCTCATTTAAAGGGCATCGTTGAGGAGCTCTTGAAGGAAAAGATCATCTTCCAGGAGGGAGGATTTGTGCGAGGGGCTCATGGCTCGGTGTGGCAGTGGCCTTCTATCACCTATTCATATCTTCTAGACGTTCTTCGGTCAAAATCTACGTCCAGCTTCCTGAAGCCGGATCGAGATTGGACCCTCCCTGATAAAATCAAGGGGGATAAGAAGGAGGTCAAGAAGCGAGCTGCTAGGAAATCACCCCGGAACCAGGATGAATCTTCCTCTAGTCGGTCCCCTTCAGGTAATGTTTTTATTTGCATACTGTAGTAATGCTTTCTTCCATATTGTATATTAAGATTTCTTCATCTGTATGCAGCATCTCCTACGAAGAAAAAGATTATGAAGGGGAAAGCAGTCTTCGAGGTCGTAGAGGAGGAGGCGGAGGTGTTCGAGGAGATGGAACCGGAGGTTGGGGAGTCCTCAGATGACGATGAATCTGACCTTGAGCTGGTGATCCCTGAGGATGTGCCTCTGAAGAAGTTAAAGTATTATCTGAGTCGCCCCGAGGAAGAGGATGGTCAGGCTTCTCGGATGTCTTTCAAGAAGTATCCCTTCGTCTCTGAGGTAGTGATTTTCCTTGTCATATTATGTGAACTTTTAAGTGTCACATATTAGGTCTTGATATATCTTCTATTTTACAGCTGATGGTAGATATATCCACACTGGGACGTCGGACCAAAGGTGAGATCAAACACCTGTATAACTCTGTGGAAGAGTTACATTCCAGGTACCGGGCTCTCAAGGCCGAGAAGGAGGAGATCAGGGCTATTATCTCATCTTTAACGACTAAGTCAGTGGTGCCTCCTTCATTTGTCCCTGCTCCATTGGATTCGACTCAATCGTAGGATAGGGCGAAGCAACTCGAGACTGAGAATAAGGCCTTACTGATGGCAAGAGAGTCCCAGAAAAAAGAGCTGAAGATGTATCAGGACACCGTGGATGAGTTGGCGCGGACCTTGGCTTCAGAGAAAAACTCTGAAGAGCTGAAACGGCTTCTTAAGATTTGGGGTGCATTCATTGCTTGTAGTCCCGAGTTTAAGGATCATAGGGAGGAGTATGGAGACTTATTCCATGACTCCGAGCAGCATAAGATTTTGAATAAAATCTTGTTGTTGTGTCAATCTGACAAGGAGATAGAGGTTATGACGTCCATCTTCTCTCACCCGGACGCTGCTAATAAGCTCTCTGCCTTGACTGCTAGTGACTGGATTCCTGGAGTCAAGTTCTTAGATTCATTGGGTCCCTCCGAGAAGATAACAAAATCAGGAGACTTATTAAAGCTCATTGTAGCAAGATATCCTGAGTTGTCCTTTCTTGGTGAAAAGTTCTCCATTCCCTCAGGTAGTAAGGCAAGTTAGCTTTAGCTGACTCGCTGGCATCTCCTAGTTAGCTTTTGAGCTCTGGGTTTACTCCTTTGCACATGAACCTCGGTCTCATGGTTTACTGAAAAGGAGCTTCCGCCCTATTGACAAAGTCGAGGTACTCGGGGATCAGGTCTTCGCAGTTGTCCGTGATGAACACTCTGCGGACATATTGCTTGATGTTGTTGGGCTTCTTCCTCGGTCCTTTTCTGGCAAGGTCTTTTATGTCACAGCGTGCAGAAAAGTTGACAATAGCCCATCTCTCGAGTGTCACTCCTGTTGAAGTTCTAGATGAACTTATTGGGCGTATTTAGAAGTATCATATTCTGATGTAATAACATCTTCTTCATGACCTTTATATCAAATTTCAGGATTTTTCCTCTATGTATCCCTTTGGGAATTAAAAGTATCATATGCTGATGTATTTTTTTTTTTTTAGATTAAACCACCCTTAGGTGGGGGGAGTTTTTATAAGGTTCCCCAAACCTATAAAAAGACCAGTAAAGGTCATAGTATGTACATCAAGAGATGACAAAAAGGGAAAGCTTAGAGCTTTCGAAGCATATAGCCATACTTCCAAAAAATAGACTAAAACTAAGTCTATGAAATGATATACTAGTAATTAACCTAAGCCTTTGTGTGAGGAAGCCTATAAGCGAATTGTAAAGACAAAACACTAAGCGGCACCCAACCACACAAGAGCAAAGGAATAAAAACATAGATGTGATCCTAGATAGAAAACTAGGTGGCTGAGCAGATGGAAGATTCATAGCAGAGCAGTGATGAGATCCCTCTGACTGTATAGATAACTGAAACAAGAGCAAACACATTACATAGCATCTGTAAGTGTAGATAGTCTAAGAGAGGGCAAGCCAACCTTGTCCAGATACAGCAGGCCTCTTGCTGCCTGGGATAGCATATGTGTAGTGAGCTGAGGACTCATCTTGTCAGTGGTAGCAGACTTAGCAATGGAGTCAGCCAACAAATTTCCCTGTCTCATAGTGTGAAAAATTGGACAGTTTATAGCTAAAGCACAGTCAGAAGCCAGATCATACACTGGCCAAGGAGCCTGGAGAGGATCAGAGATGGATTTGACAGCTGTAAGGCAGTCTGACTCAATAATGCAAGGGATTAATGAAGAAATTGCCCACTGTATAGCTTCTTTAATTGCTAAAAATTCAGCATGCAATGCAGAGGGGGCCATGACCAAACAACTGAGAGCACATATTAGATCACCATCAGAGTTCCTAACAACTATAGCCAGACCAGCCTTTTTGTTCTGAAGCCAAGAAGCATCAGAATTTATTTTTAAAAAACCATTAATAGGGGGAATCCATTTGATTGCCCTAATCACTGGTTGAGGTGGTCTGGCATGCAGTGGTAGAAAACCTAGGTTAGATAGTTCAATGTCCAGTGGAGCATTAGATGCCATAGGTTTAGCACAGAAGGTGAGAAAAATATGATCTTTAATTTCCTTTTTAATACTCAGAATATTAGGACTAACATCATCAAACATGTAAGAGCATCTTGCCTTCCACAGAAACCAACAAATAATGCAAGGAGCAATTTTAGACAGTGTAGTGTGAAGTTTAGTGGATCCTTGAAAGGACATATAATAGGACAGTCTATCCCATATATTGGCAAAATTAATAGGAGCAGTCCCAATCATAAAGTGATAATCAGACCATAAGGAAATAGCCAAAGGGAAACTGTTAAAATAATGGTCAAGGTGATCAGAATTGTCACAGGCACAGCATTTTGATGGCAAGTTGAACCCCATTTTCATAAGCACATCAGGGAAAGGGATAAATAAATTTACCATTCTCCACATGAAGACACTTATCTTTTTTTGGATCCTTGAGTTCCACAGCTGATTTAAATTGTAAGAAACATTTCTTGTAGGGGCAACTGCTTTATAAGCTGATCTGAAAGAAAATTCCCCTTTAGTATCAGGCATCCAAATAAGTCTGTCCTGCCTGAGTGGTGAACATTGCACCATCTGTAAAATCAAAACAATGGAAGAGGGCAGATGTGGTGTAATGTTAGGCGGAAAAAATTGTTTGTTATCACAGAAACTTTTCACAGTACAGTCTGAGGGTATAAGTGTGTCAGAAACATTACAGAGAAGTGAAAGAGGACCAAAAGAGGTCCAATTTGACTGCCAAAAATTACACAGACCCTTTCCATGGATAACTTTAGTAAGACTCTCAGCCAAATCAGTAACAGAAATAATTCTTTTCCATACAGAAGATGTTCTATAGGAAGGGGGAAGATTCCAGAGGAATTGAGACCATAGAGTATCACCAGATTGAATTTCCACCAAAGCTTGAGGGAACAAGCTGTAACTATTGCATGTATGGATCTAATTCCTATACCATTTTGATTGACTGGGAAACATAGTTCACTCCATCTTTTCCATACTTTCCTTGGTTTTAGGTCAGTTTCCCCCCAAAAAAATCTGGCCATCAATTTTTCAATTTTTTTAATCACAGATATGGGGGGTTTCAGAACTGACCAAATGTGCTGGGGGATGGAGTAAAGACAGGATTGAATCAAAGTAATTTTACCACCTGTAGATAGCCACTTATTCTTCCAATTGGAAATTTTATTTTCCAATCTTTGGATTAGTGGTGTAAAATAAGCATTAAGAACTCTACCCTTAAAAATGGGGACCCCCAGATAGGTAAATGGAAAATGACCCTGTTTCATGCCCAGAATATCTTTAACCTGATTAATTTTAGCAGCTGAAGCATGTTTACCTAAAAAATAATCACTCTTCTCAAAATTAATTTTTTGACCAGTGGTTAGTTCAAAAGCTACCAGAAAGTCCTTAAAACAAGAGAGATTTCTTTTAGATGCTCTAAGGAAGATGATGGTATCATCTGCATAGCTCAGATGAGATAATCGTGAAGGACCAGAAGGGATGTCATAGTATTGAAGCATGCCAGAATGAAACATATAAGATAAGCCTCTTGAAAAAGCTTTAGAGAAAATATTAAAAAGAAAAGGTGACAGAGGGTCACCTTGCTTTATCCCCCTAGAAGATTTAAAGAAACCCTGAGGTCTACCATTTTTTAACACAGAGAAAGATGCACAACTGAGATTTTTCATGATGCAGTGAACTAGTTTACCATGAATGCCAAATTGTAAAAGAATAGAATTTAAAAAACCCCAATTAACTCTGTCAAATGCCTTTTTAAGGTCCAGTTTAATAATCAAATTGGGGTTCCTGCACTTTTTATCCAGAAATCTAATCATCTCATTCAAATAAATAATATTATCAGAGATGTCCTTATTTTTTAAAAATGCAGATTGCTGTGGTGATATCAATTTGGCCATAAAAGGTTTCAGCCTCTCCATAATCAATTTGGAAAAAATTTTATTTAAGAAATTAGAGAGACTAATTGGCCTATAATCATCAAATGAGGTGACAACATCTTTTTTTGGAATTAAAGTGATCAAAGTTGCAGCAATTCCAACTGGGATGGGAGATGAAATCATAAAATCTTGGACTGCATTTAATAAATCAAATTTAATTATGTCCCAAGATTTAGTGAAAATTTTTGAAGAGAAGCCATCAGGGCCTGGGCTACTATTTTTATTTAAATCAAAAACAGTAGTTTTAAGCTCTTCCATGTTTACTGGGCTTAGTAAAATCTCATTATCAGCCTCAGTAATTACTGTGGGGATTTGGCTTAAGAATTGGTCATAGTAATCACCATTCTCAACATTAGCAGGCTCAGTAAGTAACTCAGAATAATAAGAAATAGCTTCTGAGTCAATATCTGAGGCATTTTCAAGCCAATTCCCAGAGGAGTCTTTGATTTTAGTAATACTAAGTAACGACCTCCTTTCCTTCACTGTGTGGTGAAAGAATTTAGTATTATCATCTCCCTCTTTTAACCACTTAATTCTAGACTTTTGTTTCCAGAATTTTTGTTGTTCAGTGAGGGCTCTCAAATGCAGTGCTTTTAGTTCCTTGAGTTTAATAAGCTCATTAATTGAGTTATTATTGTCATAAACTATTTCTTGCAATCTGAGATTTACAGCAGCAGTAGTAAAAATTTTATCTATGTTGCCAAAAATATTTCTGTTCCAGGCTTTAATAGTGAGCTTCAATCTGATTAATTTCAGATAAAAACCAAGCATACCTGAACTATTAATAGGGAGGTTCCAATCATTAGAAATCACATTCATGAAATCTTCCCTATTAAACCATGCATTATTGAACCTAAATGATGATGGAGAGGAAGGTATTGTACTGCCTATTGTAAGAAACATAGGTGCATGATCTGAGGTGTTTCTGTTAAGAATCTGAATAGATGAAGTGGGGAACTTAGCTATCCAGCTCAGAGTTGCCAATCCTCTATCTAGTGTTTGTGTGGTAGGGTTTCTAAGCCAGTTGTTAGACCATGTTAAATGGTTACCAACTGTATTAATCCCTGTGAGTGCATTACTGGAAATGAAGTGGTTAAATGCAGACATGCTCCTAATACTAGGCTGAGAAGGGCCCCTGTACTCATTTGGTGATCTTATGGTATTAAAATCACCAATTAGGAAAGAGTCCTGTAACTGTGCATTTGACAAAGCACTCCACATAAATTCTCTACCAGCTACAGTTCTCAGACCATAGATAAAAACTCCTTCCATTGGAGTGTTCATCCTCTGACTGACAATTGTAACAGATAAATATTGGAGGTGGTAAGTTTTCAAAGTGATATGCAGTTGGTCATTCCAAAATAACCAGATCTTGCCACTTTGTGCACATAAATGGTTCAAATAGCCTAGAATCCTCCTAAATCTATCAGCTTTCTGGTTTTTGTGTTGTGGTTCAATTAAACATAGCAATTCAATTCTATGTTCTCTAATTATATCATGTAGTCTGACCATAGATGTCCTCATGCCTCTAATATTCCAAACTAAGCACTTAATTTTTAGGGTTGTATTAACCATTAAAAATCACTTTTAGAGCTTTTTGACCTAGTAAAAACAATATTAGGTGATGGAATTTTTTGAATTTTTTGTGGAGTAAACTTCTGATTAATCTGAGTGAAGAAATTACCCATACTAGATTCTCCCATATGAGGAATGACAGGTTGGTTAATTTCATCATTCAAAGCAATAGAAGGAGATGTAGGCTGTACCTGATCAGACTCAATGAGATTATCATCTTCAGATGATTCATCCACCAGTTCCTTTTCTGTTGGAATTGCATCTTCATCATCATTGTCAGACATATCAGTTAAGCAGGAAAATCTATTTTTATTTTGTACCTGAGACAAGGAAACAAGCTTATCAGTAGAAAGAGAGATAATATTAAAGAAAGAGGGTTTACTGATCATGAGGTCATCCTTAGCATATTTGTTATTGGGGAGGAGGGCTTGATCAAGTAAAAGGTAATCTGATTCTAAGGGGAAGGATTCCTTTTGAGTAGGTAGTTGGGGTGAGGAGGCTGGTAAGGTATAAGTGTTAGTCTGGTTCTGGCTGTAGAGTGATGCATTTCTTTTTTTGGATTTTGTCCAAACATTGGCATGGATAGCAGGATTTGAAGTGGAAGGGACAGAGGGCTTTATGGGAGGAATATCTGAGTGGAGAGTGACAGATGGAATGAGAACATGATGGTTAGAGGAAGAAGGGATGAGTGGTACAGATTGAGAGGGAGGTAAGGTAGAAACAGGAGGGTTGAGAATGGTGCAGTCATCTGAGTCTTCAGGGATAGCTAAGCCTTTGCCTTTATCCAAGGCCTGACCCAACTTGAGGCTATTATCAGTGTGATTTTTGGTGTTGAGGGGAGGCTGAGCCTTTGGTGCAGCAGGCTTCAGTTTCTGTTTAAGCTCTGGATGAAGGAAGGTGCAATTGTCATCATTGTGACCCAACATTGAGCAGTGACTACAATATCTTGGAAGGTCCTCATATTCAACTGGATATCTGAGAATTTCTTCACCTTCAATTCCCAGCCTAATAGAACTATTCAGCTTCTTTCTCAAGTCAATTTCAACACAGATTTTTATCACAGATGGCCTAGTGAGTGCAGTTGTGGCCATATCCATTTTTATAAATGTCCCAATCTGGTTACCCATGGCTTGTATCAGTGTAGAATTATAGAAGTAGCATGGTACCTTCTTGATTGAGACCCAAACTGGCACTATGGACGATTCAGCCTCGGGTGAGAAATCCAAGGTCCACTTCAAGACCTTCATTTGCGCTCCGTACAGAAACCAGTGGCCCCGCATCCAACAGCGTTGATAGTCTTCCTGGTCTTGGAACCGGATTAGGATGTGCCTGAAATCAATAGCTCCGATCTGATATTTTCCGGTGAAGCCCAGAGTCTTGAAAGCCTCATTTAGCCTTTCCATGGT
Source organism: Sherardia arvensis (assembly GCA_948330725.1). Taxonomy (NCBI): domain Eukaryota; kingdom Viridiplantae; phylum Streptophyta; class Magnoliopsida; order Gentianales; family Rubiaceae; genus Sherardia; species Sherardia arvensis. The sequence continues at coordinate 35,327,366 of OX415236.1, read as the reverse complement.
CGGCTTTCCTCTAGGGAATTTGCCAATTAAGGCATTGTTATAGTGCCCGGCCAGTGTTTCAGCTTGAGATCTGGTTACGATGTAGGCAATCTCGCCTCGGAATTGGGTAATCGGTGAGATTTCGGGGTTGTCAGGAAGGTTATAGGTGAGGGGAGGTGGTCTGTTTGAAAGGGCCTGAAGAAATCTTTTAACCGGCGCTGCGCCACCGCTATGCCGTGGCGGCTCCGCCATTGGCGTCGCCGTTATAGCCGTTGGCTGTGACCGTTAACGGTAGAAAACTGTCAGAACGGGAAAAAGGAGGGTGGATATGTGGTGGAAGTTAGTGTCGGGAAAGTGAGAGAATTGCGGAAAACTAGAGAGCATTTACTATTCTAGAGAGCATTGCGTTGGTGTGTCCCATGTCTAATCACCACGCCCTTCAGAATGTATCATATGCTGATGTAATGACACCTTTGAGATGAATTATTTGTGTTCGAGGTTTTGCCTCTTTGCCTATCCACTTGGGATTTTTTTAGAAGTATCATATTCTGATCTAATAACATCTTTTGATATGAAATTTAACTTCTGTTTTTGAGGTTTTTCCTCTATATTTTGAGATGATTGATTTTCGAGCACGTCTTCCCTTTTAGTCTATAGACCTCAATCAAGCACTTTTGTGAAGTACTTTTATCTCGAATCTATCTCTTTTATTCAAAACGATTAGTATTTTTTAATTTTGGATTCAAATAACTTATTTTATATAAGCTGACCAATCCTATACTTTATAAAACATATTATTTTGAATAGAAATCAATGTCATACTTTAGGATAACAGTCCTCTTTTTATAAAAGGAATTTAAGATTGTTCATTAAAAGATAGGTGTAAAAATAACATGACTTCAATCTAAGTTTATAACTTTAGGAATAGAAGTAAAATAAATAGTGGGTTTGAGTTTGAGTACCTGTTTGTGCTAGAGCAGAATTGTCTCGGACCTTGATGAGGCTCTCGGACATTCTTGATATTCTCGAACCTTTGTGAGGCTCTTCCTCGAGTTTTATCTTCCGTGATATTTCGTAAGTTAATCACGTTCCATCTTCGTGGTATGGCTTCGCCCTTCATGGTTTCCAAGAGGTAACTTCCCCCTGGATGGGATTCTAGGACTCGATACGGACCTTCCCAGTTCGGGGCTAGCTTCCCTTCCACTTCTTTCTTGCTTTTCTCGTTTAACCTCATTACAAGGTCTCCTTTGATGAAGGTGGCTAAGTGAACCCTTCTGTCATGGTAGCGCTTAACTCTTTCCTTCACCTTGGCCTCATAGATAGTAGCATTAGATCTCTTCTCTTCCAGAAGGTCGAGGTCGAGATGGAGGTTTTCTTCATTGGCAGTGCCATCATCATTTTCTGGTTGAGGGGTACGGGCAGAGGGGACTCTAATTTCCATGGGGATGACCGCCTCGGACCCGTAGACTAAGCTGTATGAAGTTTCTCCGGCTGCAGTAGCTGGTGTAGTCATATGGGTCCAGATCACGCCCGGTAGTTCTTTGATCCAGTTTCCTTTAGCTCCTTCTAGGCGCTTCTTGATGCCATTTACCAGGGTTCGATTCGTAACCTCCACTTGACCATTGGCTCCTGGATGATATACCGAGGTGAGCTTCTGATGTATGCTGTACTCCTCACACTATTTCTTGAAGGGGTTGTTGGTGAATTGTGCTCCATTATCTGTCACTGTGTATCTCGGGATGCCATAGCGACACACAATATTTTTCCAGCAGAAGTTGAAAACCGTCTTGCCCTTTATGTTGGTCAAGGCTTCAGCTTCCACCCACTTTGAGAAATAATCAATGGCCACAATAAGGTATTTGAAATTACCAGGGGCTGTAGGAAAGAGTCCAACAAGATCTATACCCCATTGGACGAATGGCCAGGATTCTTGGATAGTAATCATATTTTCTTGAGGCACATGGATCATCTTGGCAAATCTCTGACACTGGTGACAAAAATCAATATATCTCTTGGAGTCTTCTAACATCGTAGGCCATAAATAACCCATTTTTAGAAGTTTTCGGGTAACAGTGCGTGGACCTTGGTGACTACCACAAACTCCTTCATGTGCTTCTTTTACTAAGTGTTCAGCGTCGGAAGGCCCAACACATTTGAGTAAAGGCTGGAGATATCCCTTCTTATATAGGGTGCCTTCATGAATGACATATTTGGGAGCTTTAACTCGGACCTTCCGTGCCAGATGCTTGTCCTTGGGGAGGTTTCCCGTTTGAAGGTACTCAATATAGGGGTTCATCCATGTGTTTGAGATGTCAACATCCATGATGTTGCTTTCTTCATAACTTCTTTTCGCCAGGGTTTCCATCAACAATTCTTGAGAAGATTTAATGTTTAGGTCTGAGGAGGCAAGTTTGCTCAGTGCATTAGCTTTATGGTTACCTTCTCGGGGGATATGATTCAGCTCATAATGTTGGAATTGATTTAGGAGAGGCTTTACCATCTCGAGGTACTTTTGGAGACTGTACTCTCGGGTCTCGTACTCGCCTTTGACCTGCTGCACCATGATCTGTGAGTCACTAAAGATCTCGAGGTCCTTAACATCGAGGTCCTTTGCCAGCTTTAACCCTGTGATGAGGGCTTCATATTCTGCTTCATTATTAGTGGCCCGAAAATCATGGAGAACGTAGGGATGGTCCTTTCCCTCGAGGCTGGTGAGTAAGACTCCAGCACCACTTCCCCCCGAGTTGGAGGATCCATCTACATATAATCATCATTTTCCTGTGTCTGGAACTGGATCTTGTTGGTTTATCTCCACTGGTTCAACAGACTCCATTATGAAATCAGATAAGGCCTGACCTTTGATGGCTGTCTGAGGCTTATACTGTATATCATGTTCTCCCAATTCGATGGCCCATTTCATCATCCGTCCAGATGCGTCCGGTTTATGGAGGATTTGTCTAATCGGGTAGTTGGTTAAGAGGACTATCGTATGGGCTTGGAAATATGGCCGCAACCGTCGAGAGGCATGTACAAGGGCCAATATTAAGCGTTCGAGAGGGGTATATCTAGTCTCGGGCCCCTGTAGAGCTATATTGGGTGTTGTGATCCTTCCTTTCCTTGACCAACACAGCACTAATGGCTAGCTGAGACGCAGATATATATATATATATATATAAAAATAAAGAGTCTCCCATTTGTCTGGTTTTGATAGTGTCGGAAGCTGTCGGTGGTGGTATTTAAGTGCTTGGAAAGCTTCCCCACATTCATGTGACCACTCAAATTGGTTTTCCTTCTTAAGGATGTTGAAAAAGGGCAGGTGCTTTTCTGCTCCTTTAGAGAGAAATCGACTGTGGGCCGCGAGAGATCCTGTCAGCTTCTGTACATCTTTGACAGTCTTTGAAGGTTTCATATTTTGCAAGGCCTCTATCTTCTCGGGGTTTACTTCAATTCCCCGATTAGATACCATGTATCCTAGGAATTTTCCTGCTCCAACACCAATGGTACACTTAGCAGGTTCAACTTTAGGTTAGATGCCCGTAATGTGTCGAAGGTTTCCTTTAAATCTTCAAATAAGGCGTCATAACTACGGCTCTTCACTACCATGTCATCCACATAGATCTCGAGGTTGCGTCCTAACTGGGATTTGAATAATTTATCCACCAACCGCTGGTAAGTAGCTCCGGCGTTCTTCAATCCGAAAGGCATCATCTTGTAGCAGAAGGTTCCCCTGTCGGTTATGAAGGAGGTTTTCTCCTTATCTTGCTCTGCCATAGGGATCTGATGATATCCTTTAAAGGCATCAAGAAAGGCTAGTACTTGGTATCCAGCGATCGCTTCAACTAGTCGGTCGATTGAGGGCAAAGGATAACTATCTTTAGGACAACAATCATTCAGGTTGGTGAAGTCGATGCACATTCTCCACTTCCCATCTGGCTTCTTGACCATTACTTGGTTAGCTATCCATTACGGGTACTGGACTTCTTCGATTATACGGGCTCTGAGTAGCTTATCTACTTCTTCTCCAATGGCTTCAACTCGATCTAGTGCAAAGATGCGTCGTTTTCGCTTTATGGGCTTCGGTGAGGGATTGATATTCAGGTAATGTTCCGCTAAACGAGGGGATACTCCTACCAAGTCATTGGTATCCCTAGAAAAGACATCTATATATTGGTTGAGGAGATCTCGAAGCGTGGTCTTTATCTCGGGGGGTAGGAGAGTCCCAACCTCGACGGTTCCTGATTCTCCGAGTTGCATCGGCTCGGATTCGGAGTACTTGGCTGGTTCAAGATCCTCCTTTTCCGGTTCTTGGATAGCTTGAATTGTGCAGACCCGAGCTAATTGTTGATCACCTCAGACCGTTGCTATCCCTTGGTTCGTAGGGAATTTCATTGCCAAATGGTATGGAGACCAGATGGCTTTTGCTTGGCACATCCAGGGTCGTCCGAGGATTATGTCATATGGAGCTCTGGAGTCGATGATCGCAAAGGTGCAACGGATGGTCATACTCCTTGGACCATCTTTCACTCGCACTGGTAAAGTGATCTCTCCTAAAAGAGTTATAGGATCGCCCGCAAATCCCAAGATGGGGTTTGTGGGTACGAGATTTCTTTTGTCCAGTCCCAACTGTTCATAACAGATGAGAAACATGACTTCTATTTCACTTCCCCCATCTACCATAACTCTTTTGATCACATTATGGTTTATGTCAACTGTGATTACTAAAGGATCTAAATGAGAGAATTGATTAGGAACCGCATCCTGAGGTGAAAAGGTAACGGTTCCGTCCAGGTGAGATCTTTTGCTCTCCCACTCCTAGAGAGAGGCTTCTTCAGGCGATCGATGTACACCGTTGATGCTCCTTCCTACTCCGTGGTTGGTGGCGTGGATTATCTCGTCGTTGTTGCAGTCGGCATCGGTGCTTCTTATTCCTGTTGGGGTCGGAAAACGGATTCGTGTACTCCCACGAAGGTTTTTGGTCAGATCAGCCATGAGTTTGAAGGTTGATTAGATCAAGAATAGCAAGCAGGTCCCACTGGGTGTGCCAAATTGATGGATGTCTACAACCCGCGCTTGATCACGAACCCGGCTCACGAACTGATCTGCAAAACAAAGTCTCGGGTGTCCCGAGGGTAGACACTCCGACGCTCAAGTTAGTATGATGCGTAAGGTGTATTGTATGTAGTATGAGATAGAGAGGTTTACCAAACCTTCGGTATTTATATGGCTACAATCCGTAGATCACCAAGATATGTATTTACGGTATGAATACAACTCTTATGGGAATAGTAGTTGTATTACCATGTATAGAGGAAGTGTATTTCGTCATGGTTGTATTACCATGTTTAGGAGGATGTATATTCCTTGTAGAACATTCATAATATACGCATTCCGTATAAGGATTAGGATTGATGGACCCGTGGATCCACCCTCCACGTAGCTCGAGCCCACGACCCTTCTCGGGCCCTGGTCCGAGTATGAATGAGCCCCGAATACGAACTATGACTTATCACTAACCTGATATGTGTGTAGGTGGTGTGTGTTTTGTTGGTTTGAAGTAGTCCTTTTATATTAGTTGTCTATTATTTTGATAATGTATTGCGTTGATGAACCCAAATTTAATTTGTTTTCTTCCAGTTTCATGTAACGCTTAATACTATTATAGAGGTCCATGATCACAAAATAGAGAACCATATTTTTTGAGTTGTTTCAGTGACCATTAAGTCCAGATTGGAGCTCAACCGTTTGCTTATATTATTTTTTTGTATCACTTCAATTTTCCCACGTACATAGGTCTATGATCTATATGTGAAACATATAAATGATATGATTGTATAGATTCCAGGAAACCTACTTGTTCATTTTTACAAACAATTGATAGTTAATGTGTGGTAGTGATTGTGTGAAGAATTGTTTATATTGTATTTGATAAGTCCATGGTTCGCACTCATAGGCTTCCTAGGGGTCCGGGTTCAAGATATGTGGGAGATGGGCTTACGGGTCAATCAACCTAATCCAAATATGGATTGCGTACATTCTGAATTACCTACAAGAATTACACTTCCTCTAATTATGGGACTACAACTGTTATTACCATAAGAGTTGTATTCTTACTTGCATTATAAACCCTTTTAATCTACGGATTGACAGGTTATAAATACAAAGGCTTGATATGTCTCTCTATCTATTTAATACACATGATGCTTTTATGCTTATAAGTTCTCAAGGCTGTCTACTAATTTAAGCATCAGAGTGTCTACCCCCGGTCACCTTGGGGGTCTTTTTGGCAGATCAGTTTGTGAGTTTGGTTCGAGATCATCCACAGGTTTCAAATATCCATCATCTTATTTTCAACTTCATAGATTGATAATTAGGGATGTTTTTTTAGTTCACCTCACGCCCCAAAAATGTTAGGGGCAGCACTTGGTGCGAGATCCTAATGTCATAATTCCTTGAATTAAGTACTGCAACATTCATTTTTGATGTTGAAGATGTCAATCGTGAAAAAGAGCTAGAGAAAAATGGTGAAGTTGGCAAAGTCCGAGAAATTTAGGAAAATGATTTTATAAACACGAATAAATTGGTTTGAAACTTATTAGTTTGTATTAAATTCTGAATGTTCATAGCTAATAGCATGTGATTTTGGATGGAAACTAAAGGTCTAAGATGAATGAATGACATATTATTAAATTAGGGAATGCTATGGATGATCAGTGTCGGTCCTAACTTTATCAAGGCCTAAAATGGACAAACAAAGAAATGCCACATATATTTAAAACATAGTAATTTTTTAAAATTATAATCTACTAAGAAAAAAGAAGATAAAATTACTCTCTTTTTTTTGAGGAAAAATTACTCTTATTTTTTAATCTCTTTTTAAATGATGGGCTGATTTTTTACACTTATTTATTATTTTTTACAAGAAAGTATGGAGACTATGAGTATGGATTCAAGCAGAATTCTATTTGAAAGTCAACTTATTATCTTTAAACACTGGACCCATGTATAAATTTATTGGAAGGCGAAATTTCTCCGGAAAACTCAAAACATACCATTAGCCCATATGGATAAACCGTGGGTTTGATCGTGGATTTTACCTAACTCATAAATGGGTCATACACATACTCTCAAATTATCCATTTTACCTTACCTATATTTTTGTAGTTTACCCATCCACCTTAGTACCTGCCTTGTTTTCAACTTCGGAAGAATTTTTTATGCTGAAAATCAAACACAATTTCCGTGGATTTGCACCACATTTGGTCCATATAGTCGAAACTAATCTCGGAGAGTTTGACACTAATAATGATAACGTACATCTCTATATGTAGCTTACTTATGCCTCTGGAGTTTACATATACATCGGCAACTTGCATATTTGTTGCAATTCAAATTTGCAATTGAGAATTAATCTACATGGTTATGTAAAAATATGTATTCTTAGAGTATCTGCAATGCAAGGTTCGCGCCATTATGAAAATTGATGTCTTTCATAGAGTTCACTTGATTTTATTTAAGCAAACAACTTAATTTCTTCTAAATTATGAGATTATTAGTAAAGAAAACGTTGCTCTCGTCTTTTATTGAGGTTGCACTAGTCTTACATATGAGTTTGTTCAAATAAGACTTTAGATGATAATAATGATCATATTACAACATAAATAATAAAAAATAAAAATTTTGATACCTAATTGAATTTGAAAGTGTTAAATTATAGAATCGGTCTCCTGAGTGACCGTCTATATCTAGCAATAATATAGACCAGGGACTGAACTGCAAATATACCAAGTTGAGGAGATTTTCGCGGGTCAAAACCCGGATATAAAGCGGGTTATAACAAAGTGGACCCATTTTGCAGAAACCGCGCGTATTTCTCCAATTTCCCTGCCATACGGAACCAAAAACCTGCCAGATTTCTTCTCTGCTAAAATCACAGATCTACCTTGATTTCACAGAGCAGAACGCAAACGCGAGGAATAATTTGGGGCAAAAACACTGGATTTCACTGGTTTAAGCTACGGGCATGGAGATCCAAAGCAAGGTGAGTTCCAATTTGAATTTCTGATCAATTTTGATGTATAAATCAACAATTCGATGCATCGAATCCTTGCTAATTGATGTATTTTTATTTATAAACCACAGCTTTCAATAAGTGGCGAAGAAGCTGTAGATTCTGCTGTTACCGATCTAGGATCATGCGTAGATGACAAGGAAGATCGATCTTCATTAGCAATAGGTAAATACTGGAGTTCTGTTTGATACTGGATGTTTGCTTTAGTTTTCAGTTTGTTTTATCTGTGAAAAGTGTCGTGTTTAGGTTGGGATCTGATGTGTTTAGCATGAAAAACTGGATTTGAATGTGTGAGCACTATGTATATCTGTTGAAATGCTTGTCTGTGGAAAGTGGACTGTTTAGTATGAAATCTGATGTATTTAGCATGAAAACTGGGTTTGAAATTGTAAGCACCATGAATAAAACTTTTTGGAATGCATGCTTGTGAAAAGTGGGCTGTTTAGGATGGAATCTGAACTGTTTAGCATGAAAACTGGATTTGAATGTGTAAGCATCATGGATATCTGTTGAAATGCATGTCTGTGGAAAGTGGACTGTTTAGGTTGTGATCTGATGTGTTTAGCATGAAAACTGGGTTTGAAATTGTAAGCACCATGAAATAATACTTTTTAAAATGCATGCTTGTGAAAAGTGCCCTGTTTAGGATGGAATCTGAACTGTTTAGCATGAAAACTAGGTAACAATGCTGATCTGCCTGATTTGGAGGACGTTGATCTTAGGAGAGTTTTGATGGACTCAGTGCTAGAACCCTTGAAGAGCTAGAAGCACTTTACAAGCTGCATGCTAAAGCAATTGGTTTTTGCTATAGAAAATCAACAAGTAGGAGAAATCATCAAGGTGTTCACTGCGAACAATATTTTAGTTGCTCTTGTGCAGGAAAGCCGAAAAAAGAAACCACCCAAACACCGCCTACCCCAGTCCTACTGTTAGATGAACCTGAAAGTTCAACATCAAAGAAAAGAAAAAGAAAGCACAAGGAGTATCCGATAACCAAGACAGAGTGCAAGGCTTCACTTCGTGTAAAGCTGGTTGATGGAATTTTCCATGTCAAACATCATATCCTAACGCATAATCATGCTTTGCTTAGGCCCAAATGGATGCAGTTTGCAAGAAGCGAGCGCAAAATCACTCCAGCAATAGCCAAGGTAAAAATAGGATAATTTCAACGTAAAAATGTTTAGCACAGATTGCTATTTTTTAAAATTGTGTGAGGCTGTGTTTGTTTCAGGTCATAATGGGGATGGAAGATGCTGGAATGAAACCAACTGATGGATACAACTATCTCACATATTTAGCGGGAGGAGATGAGGTAGTGGGTCATGAACTCAGGGACCAAATCAATTTTGTTGGAAGACTCAGAATGAAAGAGATTGAAAAGGGCGATGCAAAAACATTAATAGCAACTCTAGAGGAAAAGAATAAGAACCAAGAAGGTTTTTTCTACAGAGCTTTGAAAACGGAAGATGAAAACAGGTTGAAAGCTGTGTTTTGGAGGGATTCTATGATGCACGAAGATTACAACATTTATGGCGACTGTGTAATACTCGACACTACCTTCAAAACAAACAGGTAACATTGAAAACTGGTGTGTTTAGGTTAGAAACTAGAGTGTTTATTTAGAAAACTGTTGTGGAAAACTGTTTAGTATTAACTGTTTAGAAACTGGTGTGTTTATATTATAGAATAGTGTATTTACATTGAAAACTATAGTCTTTACAGAATGTTTTATGAAATAGGTTTAAATCTTATAAATGACATTTGTAGCTGACTACAGTATTGACTCTTTAGAAACTGGTGTGTTTATATTTAAAACTGGTGTGTTTACTTTAAAAACTGTTGTATTTACAAAAAAAAAAATTCTGAAACAGGTACAATTTGATATTTGCTATGATACTTGGAATGAATAACAGCCGAGGTAATGTGATGTTTGCTTGTGCTTTTATGTCTGATGAAACAAGTGAAACGTTTGAGTGGGTACTTAAAACATTCAAGAAAAGTATGGGGGGCAAAGAACCGATAACATTGTTTACAGAACAAGATATTGCGATGACAAATGCGATCGAAAAGGTAGAGTCTTAATACTGCATGTTTAACATGTTTTTTATATTGTCCTGTGCTAATTAATGACAATCTTCTGTAACAAAAACAGGTTTTCCCTGAGACGAGACATCGATTATGTTTGTGGCACCTTATGCAGAATGCAATTTCCCATTTTGGCGAGCTGAAAAAAGACGGGCCTTTCAAGTCAGCATTCCAGCGATGCTTATATGGCTGTTCGTTCGAGCAAGAATTTGAAGACTGTTGGAGAAATTTGCTCATAGAGTTCAACTTGGAAGGTGATGACTGGTTCGAACGGCTGTATAATTTGCGCGAGAAGTGGTGTACAGCGTTCAGCAAAGATTTCTTCTCTGCTAGGACACTAGCTACACAAAGATGTGAGAGTACAAACCATGCTATCAAGGTGAAGGTCTCAAAAACAACATTGTTGACTCAGTTTGAGAAGGCTTTTGAAAAATTGATTAGAAAATGGAGGAAGAACGAACAGAAAGAGGAAAGTAGGTGCCTACGTTTTCTACCTGGGTCAGCAAAAGGGGGCCTTTTGAAGCATGCGTCCGAAGTCTACATACTCAAGATTTATGAGGAATTCAAGCGAGAATTTGGATGGGCAATGGCAACATCGATTTCTGAATCCAAGCTGAATAATGGTGGATACATCAGATGCTTTGTAGTGACTTTAGAAACAGATCCTGATACAGCAGGTTTGTTTTTATTTACAACTAATTTTGTTTTTTTGATATAATAGTCTTTTGGATGAAATCTAATGTCTTTAGGTTAGAAACTGGTGTGTTTGACTATAAAACTGTTGTATTAGCAACAAGTGAAAAAATGTGTTGTTTAGTTGTTTAAAAACTAAACACTCTAGTATTCACATTCTTAAACATGCTAGGTTCTTGAACGTAAACTGAGAAGGAAGAATCTTTTGGTTAAAAACTGATATCCTTAGGTTAAAAACTGGTGTATTTAGGTTAGAAACTGGTGTATTTGTTTTGAAAACTGGTGTATTTACAGAAGGTCTTGCAGGTGAAGTTATGGTGACAATCCCTGCAAATAAGTCCTGGGAGTTTCACTGTTCCTGCAGAATGTTTGAAGAAACAGGCTTGCTATGCTACCACATGATCAGGATATTGCACATGATGTCAATAATGAGGATTCCACCAAAGTACATTGTGTGCAGATGGACGAAGAATGTGAAAAGCAAATCTGGGATAAGTTTCTTGAAGAAGACAAGAATGCTGAGGCAGGTAAGAAATTGAAGGACTCAATTCCATGGCGGTATCAGATCACAGGGCAGTTCTACCATCTGGTTGCCCAAAGTGAAGACAATCTGGAAGCTAGAAAACTATTAGAAGATGCGGTAAAGAGGCAAACGATTTCAATTCAAAAAGTCCTAGGAAAAGAAGAAGAAGAAGAAGAAGTCACAGATCCAAAGAGCTCATCCGGTACTGCTGCTCCAATTGAAGAAGATGATGAGTTTGCAATTAAAGATCCAGACAAAGCAAACACCAAAGAGAGAGGTAAAAGAATCAAGTCATCAATCGAGCGCCCTAAAGCAAAGCCAACAAATGAGTTTGGATCATATACTCCAAAGCCGCGATTATTTTAAGTTCCATCTTTGTTTTTTTTCTTGATTTTTGGTAAAGACAAACATTGTACCGTCGAGATTTGAATTGAGTTATGTTATTGGGATTTGAAACTGCTGGATTGTTGTGTTAGAAATAAGGGTGTTTGTGTTAAAAAGAGTGGTGTTTATAGTGAAAACTGTGCTTTTTTATGTTTATAGTTGAAAGCTGTTGTGTTTTAGATGGAAAATGGAAACTGTTGAAACTGTTGAAAGGTGATTGACTTAGAAACTGTTGTTTTTAAGATGAAAACTGTTGTGTTTAAGATCTCAAAACAACATTCATGGAAACTGTTGTGTTTAAGATGAAAATTATTGTGTTTATAGTGGTGATAGAAACTTGTGTAAGGTGTTTAGCTTAAAAACTGTTGTTTTTAAGATAGAAACTGTTGTGTTTAAGTTAAAAACTGAATGCTTAAGATAGAAAATGTAAAGCTGAACAAGTTTTTAAGATAGAAACTGTTGTGTTTAAGTTAAAAACTGAATTAGCTTAAAAACTGTTGTTTTAAAGATGGAAACTGTTGTGTTTAAGTTAAAAACTGAATGCTTAAGATAGAAAATGTAAAGCTGAACAAACTTTCATAAAACTAAAACAAGAGTCATTAACAAGCAAAAGTGCACTGTTTAACATGAAAAACTAAAAATTAATATCCAATACTGGTCTAAATTTTGATATGCTAACCAAGGTGTTTATGAATTTTCCCAAAATTCATAATCGTCAATGTGAAGATCAAAACTTGGCATTGCTTCCTTGACCTTCGGCATAGCAGATTTCACTACCTCATCAAACCACTTGTGCAGCTCGGGCGCCTGCCAAAACTCCTCACTTTCCCATACATCTTCAGGTTGGCTACTGGCTTCAGCTTCTTGTGGTTGAGTTTGACGCTCTTCTGCATTCTGACTTTGAGCCTTGGCAGCGGCTTTATCTGACTTAAGTCTTGCAAACAACTTCGCAGTGACAAGTCCCATATCCCTTTTCAGAATCTCATAAGCTTGTTCAGCATTCTGTAGAAGAATAATAAACAGTTAGAAGGAATTCAGAATAAAAAAAGCCAAAATGTTTTGTAAAACTTACACTCAAACCAAGGTCCGGTATCTCCTGATCAGATTTAAACTCCCCAGTTCCTGGAAGGTCAAAGCTGCCATTAAACTTATTGGCTGGTCTATCCCCATGAGCAGCATTGATAACCCTCCCCGCACGAGTCAGTGGGTACGACCTGGTCTCAACGAGGACCTTGTCAAAGCCATTCATTTTGAGCCAACTAACCCTTGAAGCCACCTTATCTTGAGGCCAGTGTTGAGCAAGAGGGACTGTCATAGGTTCCGGCATACCTAAATTTTAAACACACGGAAAGATACCAGGTCAGACAGAAAAATCACACTAAACACACAAGTTTTCAAAGTTAAAGCATTAGAAATCACATTAAAAACACAAGTTTTCAGAATCATACCTAAATATGGCGACCGTTGAAGATATTGGATCAGAACTACATACACACAACCCCCAAGAGCAGTGTGTTTCTTGCTTCGTTTGTGGAAGTTCGTCACCCCTTTCAGTAGCTGCTCCAAGAGATACTTGCACCAATCCATGGTTGCTATCTCAGACACGTCAGTGACAGCCTGGATCATCTTCATATCGACATTCCTAAATTTTATGCCAGCCAGAAAAATACATTAAATACACAAGTTTTCAGTGTTAAAGCATTAGAAACCACATTAAAAACACAAGTTTTCAGAATCATCTACCTGGATTGCAGAGGATTGACAAAGTTTCCGAGCATAAACAGCACAAAAAACTGCAGAAACTCTTCACCACCATCTGGAAGGGCTTCCATCTCTCTCACCAAAGCATCCAGAGGGATGTCAGCATCGTCATTCACCTTGAACCTCCTCTTCCATGCAAGCCTCTCCCGCTTAATCTTCTCAGATTTATCAGCGCTGATGTTCCCAGACAATGAACCAACAGGTACATCGACTCCACCTATCGGCAAGCCCAACACATCAAAAACCTCATCAACCCCTATCTTATAGGTCACTGACCCTATGGTTTGATTGCCATGGCCATCTAGACTGGAAATCAAGAATGGGATGATTTCCAGCGGGAACTTGCTCATCTGCACCTTCAACAGGCCCCCAAAACCAATTGTCTCAACAGCAGCCTTCTGAGCCTCGGTCAGTTTTGCTAAAAACTTGGCAGCAATGCTTAAATGGCATGCTATTTTCACGCCCTTATCCAGTCTGCAAAATAAACGTTTAAATATCAGTTAAAATGCAACTATCGAATGTTAGTATATAAAAAACTAAAATTGAATTTAAAACTTACTTAATTTCATCATTTTCCACAATGCAAACATGCTGCGACTTTTTCCTGGCCCTCTTTTCCACTACTTCACCATCAGTTGTCTCCACATCATTTTTCCTCTTCCTCCGTTTGTCAGTTGGAACACCACTTGCAGCACATTTAACTGTGCTTATGGGAGGAACGTCGTGGACAGTGGACTGGGAATGGACCTGGGGCTGGGGGGGCTGAGGCTGAGATTGAGGCTCCTTGAGCGGGACCTCTTTGAACAAGGGCTGCTGTGGCTGGGGCTGATCGACCCGAGGATGGGGCTCGCTGACCTGGGGCTGGGGTAGGGGCGAGACGTTTTGGAAGGGGGATAGGTTGAACAGGGGGGACAGAGGCTGGGACTCCTCTAACATGGGCTGAGGGGACTGAGGCTGAGGCAGGGAGGGCTGGGAGGACTGAGGCTGGGACTCCTCGACCGGGACCTCGTTGAACGAGGCGAAGTTGAACAGCCCTCCCAGCTGATCATCCCGAGGCTCGCTGACCTGGGGCTGGGATTCAGGCACGTTGACATGGGGCTCGACAGTGCTGGACTGGAGCTCATCAGTGGTGACCTCGGGCTCGACAGTGCTGGACTGGGACGAGGCAGGAACTAAAATCTTCTTTACACGTTTCTTTGCTTGACGCTTCTTGTTCACCACAGGTTCAGCAGCAGCTTTCTTCTCAGGTTCAGCAGCAACTTTCTTCTCCGCTGCACGGGGAGGTTTCTTCTCCGTAGATGGACATTCCCTGCATTTTTTGTTTTTACGCAAATTCCTCTTGCCGGTATTAAAAAACAAAATAATCATTGGTACATGTTAAAAATCTACTACATAAGATAAAAACTACATTAAAATTGCAGGGAAAACAAGATCATACCATGAGTGCATGTGGATGCAGTAGCCACTTCTTTTCCCTTTTTTCCTTTTCTAGTGAGCTGCTTTTCAACATCATCTTCAGCATTGTCTTCATTGATTTGTGGAACAATGGATGCCAATACAGTATCAGCAAAATTCTAGTTGTCGCTCTGATCCTCATTGATTGGCTCAGCCCCAATCGTAGAGCGCGTGTTATACACCACACGTACTGCAAAGAAATATTTTTCTAATCAGTAATAATAATTTTTGAATTTCAAACACTTGTAAAAGCATAAATAATCAGGCTAGAAAGACAAGTTTTCATATTATAAACTACAGATTTTAGACACATAAAAACTAGGGTGTTTATGTTAAATAATGTTGTATTAAGTGTAGTCAAGTTTCCAAATTACACAGTCAAGTTTCCAAAAAAACACAGTTTTAAAACTAAACAGTCAAGTTTTACAGTCAACAGTTTTCAGGCTAAACAATACAGTTTTCAACCTTAATAATCTAGTTTTTACAAAACAACATTTATCACATGTAAAAATCAAAGTTCTACAATCACTTTAATTTTCATTCTAAAAAAGCAAGTTTTCACAATTTTTATAGTTTTCATACTAAAAAATCAAGTTTCTAAACATCAAAGTTTCCAAACAATAAAATTTGACAAACCACAGTTTCCAGACTAAACTACATAGTTTCTTCAAACACAGTAGTATTCAGCCTTAATGATCAAGTTTTCAAAAATAACAGTTTTCACATTAAACAAGCAAATTTTACAAAACACCACAGTTTTCAGGTTAAAAACTAAAAAATCCACATGCACACAGAAAACACATTAAACAGTCAAGTTTCCAAAAAAACACAGTTTTCAAACTAAACAGTCAAGTTTTACAGTCAACAGTTTTCAGGCTAAACAATACAGTTTTCAACCTTAATAATCTAGTTTTTACAAAACAACATTTATCACATGTAAAAATCAAAGTTCTACAATCACTTTAGTTTTCATTCTAAAAAAGCAAGTTTTCACAATTTTTATAGTTTTCATACTAAAAAATCAAGTTTCTAAACATCAAAGTTTCCAAACAATAAAATTTGACAAACCACAGTTTCCAGACTAAACTACATAGTTTCTTCAAACACAGTAGTATTCAGCCTTAATGATCAAGTTTTCAAAAATAACAGTTTTCACATTAAACAAGCAAATTTTACAAAACACCACAGTTTTCAGGTTAAAAACTAAAAAATCCACATGCACACAGAAAACACATTAAACAGTCCAGATTACAATCTAAACACATAAAAATTCAACCAAAACAGTTTTATCGAACCAGAGCAGTCACGAAGATCAAAAAAACAACAAAAAAGCGGGAAAACACAGCGACAGAAAGTATCACCTCTCTGCACCCCCTCTGGTTTGTTTTCTTCCACTGATTTAGACGACTTCATTTTTTTCAGATCTGCAGAACACAAAACACGAATCACGAATCACAAAACACAATCAATCAATCATGAACATCACACCAATCAATCACGAACAGAATAATGAACATTCGGATTAACATACCTGACTCAGAGATTGGAATATTACCCAATCGATTAACAACTGAGCGACGAACGCTGCAGTACACGAAAACGCAGATCTAAACACAATCAGAACTCAATACAAAAAATACAGATCAAAAAACCATTAAATAACAATCAATACCTGGATTGCGCCGGTTGGATTCCGCCAGTTGGATTACGCCGGTTGGACTACGCCGGTTGGATTGCGCTGCGGTGGTTGGGATTGCGACGGTTCGGCGCAACCGGGGGTTTCGGAAGAGAGGGTTTGGAATTGGGAACGGTGGTTGCAGAGTGAAATATGGGAAATAAAAAAATAGAAAATTGCTTTATATATTTATGGAGAAGGGCTTTTTAGCAATTTCTATAATTGCTAAAAAGGACCTGCGTATTTCTAAATTGCAAAACAGGAGCCGTTTTTCTAATTGTAATTGCAGAAATAGGCCGTCTATATTATAGCAATAATATAGACGGTCTATTACAAGACTAATATTAAATTATATGTTGAAAGTGTATGATATTGAAAAAAAAGATTGCAATAAAGTGAAAAAAAAATAACAAGTGGTAAAAATTAAGTTGAGTTAAAAGATCAAAATTGAAGAGCGAAAATAGAGCAAGGGGTAAACCGACAGATTGCTTAGAATAAGGACGTGGACTTAGTCAAAGCTGAGCTGGCGTGGACTCAGTCAAACACGCGTATCCTCCCGTCGTTCAGCAACCAAGTAGTATATGTAAAAGGTCGGTCGGATCAATTTTATTCCCAAAACCCCATTTCATCAAACTCAACGGTCCCATGGCTTGCCTTCCCTCCCTCACCCAAGAACTCAAAACCCTCCCGGATGAACCCCTCCTCATCGGCCGCAAGCGCCTGTCGGAGGAATCCGACGCCGTCGATTCCAAGAGACCGAGAACGGTGAGGATGCTGGCCGGCGCACATTACCTCCCGAAGAAGAGCAAGTCCAAACCCTTGGGCGAAGACGCGCACTTCATCTCCGCCGACGAGCAGACCATCGGAATCGCCGACGGAGTCGGTGGCTGCGCTGAATTCGGAATCGATTCCGGCGTCTATGCCAGGGAATTGATGGATACGGCTCGTGATTTCGTCGGAGATGAGTCGGTCGACGGTGTTGACCCGAGGAGGGTTCTGGATCACGCCTACGAGAACAGCATTACAGAAGGGGCTTCCACTGCTTGTATAATCACACTGAGAGATGACTCCTTGCACGCTGTGAATCTGGGCGATTCTGGGTTTTTAGTGATCAGAGATGGTGAGATTAAGTACAGGTCTCCTGTTCAGCAAATCAGCTTCAACTTCCCCTTCCAGTTGGGATGGTCTTCTGAGTACACGCCGAGCGATGCTGATGAGATTGTGTTCGAGGTTGAATTCGGGGATGTGCTCGTTGCTGGTACAGATGGCTTGTTTGATAATCTGTTTGATTTTGAGATTGAAGATGTTGTTAACTCGTCGATTAAGAATGGTGACCTGCCTGAGGTTGTGGCGCGGAATCTGGTGCGAGAGGCGAGGAAGATGTCTCTTCGCGAGGATTGTATCACTCCGTTCACTTTTGCTGCAATTGATGATGGCAGAGATGAGGACAGCTATATGGGAGGAAAGTACGATGATATTACTGTTGTCGTCGGCCACATTTACTAGATTGATGATGTTAATATGATCTTGACTTAGTTTTAATTTAGTTAGGGGGAGTTGGTATGAATGTATGCAGAAACTCCCAGTTAATCATATACAAAGAAACAAAAAGATGTGTTTTTGTTCATCTGTCAATGAATCTACTTTTGCAAGCACTTTTGCTGCAATCTTAAATGGAATGACTTGCTTGTTTACAATCTCAATGAAATATTTTGGATCAATGTGATATCAAAATGGGGATATCAAATTTAAATGAGAGAAATATGATAAAAAGTACCAAAACAATCTTAAATATTGCTTGTAATCAGTGAAAAAGTACCAGAACAACGAAGTTTAGAATAATGGATTAATCCAAAAGAAAGTTAATGGCTAAGAGACAGAGCTCCCTGTTAGTTAATCTATGAAATGAAGAAAATTTGGGAGAAATCCATCTTTGGATACAAGCTTATGAATGAGGAGAATGATTATGTTCTTACAAGGAAAGACATATATAAATAGGAAAATATAAAATGACGATAATACCCTCTAACTAATATAAACACATATGCTAATATCCCCCTCAAACTCACGATGCTATAGCAAGAAGCATTGAGAGTTTGTCAGATAAGAAACGGAAGCGCGCAGGTGAATGAGCCTTCGTGAATAAATCAGCAATCTGAAGGGAAGAGGGAACAAAGGGTAGTGAGATAGTACCAAGCTGTAAATGATGGCGTGTGAAGTGGCAGTCAATCTCAATGTGCTTGGTTCGCTCGTGAAACACCGAATTACGTGCAATATGAATGGCACTCTGATTATCACAATGTAGCGGTGTGGGATGAGGAAGTTTGACGCCAAAATCAGAAAGCAACCAGCGCAGCCAAACAATCTCTGCAGTAGTCGAGGCCATGGCACGATACTCAGCCTCTGTAGAAGAGCGAGAGATAACATCCTGCTTCTTACTCTTCCAAGAAATGAGCGAGTCACCAAGAAAGATACAGAAGCCAGTGGTGGACTTGCGATCCTCGGGATCACCAGCCCAATCAGCATCAGAATAAGCACGCAAGTCCAACGACGATGATGAGGGAAATAGAAGACAACGGAACTGGGTGCCTCGAAGATACCTGAGAATACGAAGAACAGCAGCCCAATGAACTGAAGTCGGAGCAGTGACAAACTGACTAACCACGTGTACAGCATGTGCAATATCTGGCCGAGTAACTGTAAGATAAACCAAACTGCCGACTACCGTACGATATAGAGTGGGATCAGGCAAAGGAATCCCATCTGTAGAAGAGTAGTGAGCATGAGTCTCAAGTGGAGTGTCAACCGTCTTATTGTCAGTAAGACGGGCACGATCAAAAAGATCAGCAATGTACTTGGACTGAG
The DNA here is from genome assembly GCA_948330725.1 of Sherardia arvensis. NCBI lineage: Eukaryota > Viridiplantae > Streptophyta > Magnoliopsida > Gentianales > Rubiaceae > Sherardia > Sherardia arvensis. The sequence continues at coordinate 35,307,878 of OX415236.1, read as the reverse complement.
ACAACAAGTAACCCTTAGGAGATGAAACTACCTCAATACCCAGAAAATAACGGAGCATGCCCAAGTCTTTCATAGCAAAACAATGAGCCAAATCACGCTTCAATGATTCAATCCCCTCACAGTCATCACCGGTAATAATCATATCATCAACATACAAAGAGAGGAGAATACGACCCTTACTCGTATGCTTGATGAACAAAGCAGAATCATAGGAACTAGGGCGAAAGCCAAGAGAGATGACCACAGTGGAGAACTTCTCAAACCAAGCTCTGGGAGCCTGTTTAAGGCCATAAAGAGATCGCCGTAGCCTACAAACATGCCCGGGTTCATGCGCAACACCGGGTGGAGGTGTCATATAAACCTCCTCAGAAAGATCACCATAAAGAAACGCATTCTTAACATCCATCTGTGAAATCTTCCACTGATAAGCTGAAGCAACTGCTATCAAAGTGCGAATGGTGGTCATCTTTGCAACTGGTGCAAATGTCTCATCATAATCCATCCCGTACTCCTGTGAATAACCCTTCGCAACAAGGCGAGCTTTGTATCGTTCAACAGAACCATCAGACTTGGTCTTAATCTTATAAACCCAACGACAACCAATAGTGTGCTTTCCCGAAGGCAAAAGCACTAAATCCCAAGTGTGAGTCTGATGTAAAGCAGCGAGTTCCTCAGCCATAGCACGCTGCCAAAGAGGGTCACTAATAGCCTCTCTATATGATGTAGGCTCAGACAAAGAGTGAATAGACACAAGGAAAGAAGCAAATGCAGGAGAATAGGAGGAGTAAGCAAAGTCTGGCTTTTGAGTAGACTTAGAAGAACGAGTTGACCGACGGAGAGGGGGAGGATCGGTCACAATCTCGGAAGATGGTAGTGGAGGCTCTGGGGGTAAATCAGTCTCCGGGACAAGAGGCAAATCAACAGCATGAGGCGCAGTAAGGGGTGCATCTGTGTCTGGAACCAAATCTGCCGGTGGAACATCATCGCTAACAACATCAAAAGGATCCATGTGAATAAGATCCGACTCAGTCAACTGATGTGAACAAGAGGGAACTGAGAAAAACGGGATATGCTCCAAGAACACAACATGTCGAGCAACATATAACTTCTGCTTAACAGGATCAAAACACCGATACCCTTTCTGACCACTACCATAACCCAAAAAGGCACACAAAACTGACTTTGGAGACAACTTAGAACGTTCAACATGAGGTAGGAGAACAAAACAAGCGCATCCAAAAACCCGCAAAGAAGAGTAATCAGGTGCATGTCCATACAAAGCCTCAAAAGGTGACAAGCCAGAATTATGTGAGGTCGGGATCCTATTGATGGCATGCACAGCTGTAAGAATGGCTTCCCCCCAAAATACTTTAGGGACCTCAGCTGAAAGTAAGAAGGAACGAGCAGTCTCCACAATGTGACGGTGTTTCCTTTCGGCAACACCATTCTGCTGAGGAGTATCAGTACAAGAGGTCTGTCGGATGGTTCCATCAGAAGCAAGCAACTGGCAAAAGGCATTAGAGATATACTCACCCCCCAAATCACAACGAAAACACTTAATAACTGCAGAGTGTTGTGTGCTGATAAGAGCTCTGAACTCACGATAAACCTCAAGAAAATCAGATCTATGCTTCATAAGATAAACCCATGTATAACGAGTAAAATCATCAATGAATGAAACATAATATCGAGAACCCCCTTTACTAGGCACAGGAGAGGGACCCCACACATCAGAATGCACAAGATCAAATGAAGCAAGAGATGAAGAAATGCTTCTCTGAAAGGGTAAGACAGAAAACTTTGCTAGCTTACAACCACTGCAATCGGAGATGTCATGAGAATGCAACTGACCCAAAACTCCAGTAGATGCCAAATACCTCAAACGAGATGCAGAAACATGACCCAGACGCGAATGCCACAAGTAAAAATCAGAGGAAGATCGAGTCAAGCGAAAGGAAGATAAATCCACAGTAGAAGCAGCAACATCTGATACTTTCAATTCATCCAAGATATAAAGTTTCCATTGCCTACGACCAGTCCCAACCACCTTCTTAGATGGTAAATCCATAACCACACAAGATGAAGAAGAGAACCAAACACCCAAGCCAGAATCACACAATTGACCAACCGAACAAAGGCTAAGTGAGAGACTAGGAATATGATACACATCACTCAAGGAGACATTAGGGGTAACTATAGAACCAGTACCCTGTAATGGCATGGGAGTTCCATCAGCAGTCAATACTGAACCAGTAGGTGCAGATGATAGGGTAGTAAAAGAAGGCAAATGAGGAGACATGTGGTTAGAAGCGCCAGAGTCCAAAATCCACAAGGGAGAAGAGACAGGTGAGATGGACGATGATGACAAACCCGTAGAGGAGGAGGAGGACATGACATAAGGCCGTTGAAATGCAAGAAATTTTTGAAACTGATCAAACATATACGGAGTCAATTCAACACTGAATGACTGAGAACCAAGATCACTACCACTTTCCATTGTGATAGTTCAAGAATCCAAACACACCAAAAATGCTACACAGCCGAAAATTCTCAACACAGAAAGCCAAACCGAATCCACGCCACAATAAACTCCCACAAATCAACACAACTCCAAATCAAAATCGAAACCAAATCTCAACACCAATATCACCAATCAATCAACAACTCACAAATCCAACATATACTTCAAAATTCCAAATCCTTGCAATACCAAATTTCCAATTTAAAGGACCTCAAAGTTCATACCAAATCGCTAAGTAGGCTTAACCCACAAAATCACAACCACGATTCCAAAAAATCCCAAATTAATACCAAATCCAAGAAACACCAAATTGAGAGTCAAAAACAAGTGTCCACACAATAATCTCATCCAAGAATCATGCTAATAATCGAAACAAATCGAAACAAGCTCACAAAAGTCGAATCTGAAATTTTTTTAAGAAACAACAAAAACTTACAGTTCAGTCCGACTAAAACTGCAGTATTTCCAGAGCTCAAATACTCGATCCGAACGGGCAAATCGTAGATCCACGTTTCTCGAACAACCTCCCAAAATATCAGAATTTTCCAACGGTCGGATCAAAAGATAACTCAAATATACCACGGCTGCGCAGACAAATCCGAAGCAGAAATTCTTTTGACGAAAATTCAAAAAATCACTTCACCTTGATCTTGTTCAACCCACAAACCCAAGAATCATAGCTCTGATACCATGTTAGTTAATCTATGAAATGAAGAAGATTTGGGAGAAATCCATCTTTGGATACAAGCTTATGAATGAGGAGAATGATTATGTTCTTACAAGGAAAGACATATATAAATAGGAAAATATAAAATGACGATAATACCCTCTGACTAATATAAATACATATGCTAATACTCCCTAGTAGTAGAGCACTAAAAACCTTGATCAAACTCGACCCCTCATCAGTTCTCTGACAGTGTGGAGGATCCGATTATAATCGTAGAATAAGGATGAATGCTCGCCTTCAAGTCCTGTCCTGGTAGACCGGTTGCCTCCAGCGAGATTATTGCATGGACTACTCACCTATGACAAGATCGAATCCACCAAATTACACTTGTTAAAGTACTCGAGTCTATTGCAGAAGAACCTCCCATTTTTCTGCAAAGCTGTGACATTTTTACAGGTCAAATTCTTCCCAGTCTAGCCATTCTATACAAGGGCAATAGAGATGGTGATGTTTGAAGATATTGTTTGACTCGATCCGATTCCTATGTATGCTCAGAAACTTCTTCTGATGCTCATTGAATATGACTACATCATGCCAAGACTGTGTCTCAGTGCTTTGAATTTTTGCTCTAGCATCTGCCCCAGAACTAGAAACCAATATACTTTCCCAGCTTAAAGTTGTCAGCAAGATTGGTAACCTTGTGGAGTCAACCTTTGCAGGGCATTCCTTTTACGCTCAGTTAGTGGTAGGAAAGGCTCCCTTCCTGAAAAACAAGTGTCAAACACAAGATTTCTTGTGAAGGACCTGTTACTCTTGATCAGCAAGATTTTATTAGAGATATCACAGACTTTGGCGACAATGTTGGAGTCCTGCTAGACCTGACTAAATCCCATGAAAGAAATGTATCATTTTTCTGTTCTAGGCATCTCCAAGGGAAGCTACAACAGGTTTCCTGGAACCAGGGCCTTCCACTACTGTTAGTGCAGCGTATTCTCCATTCTCTTGGTTACTCCTGCCGACACTGTTCCATTCAGAAATTCAAACTCTGATGGCAACACATCTTCTAGAATTAATTACTCTGATATGTCTAACTTATTTGGTTTGATGTCTCCACAAAACCACTCGATAATTTTCTAACTCTTATGTGTTATAACTTATATATCCAAGCAAGAACTATTTGCATTGTTCATTTCACATATTTGCTGCTTTGTATTGTGTTATGTTTGGATTAATGCAATAATACCAATTTGCTTCTCTGTGTCCTTGAAAATTCCTCAAGCTCATTTCAATTTTTAAAAATCATGCTAGTACTTGAAGAATGGAAAACATTTTAAAAAAATCAATTTTGCTTGCACATGCATCCTCTGCATCGTGGATATATATATAAACACTACGATGGAATCCTCTTTGGCAAACTCTCTGACCTTCCTCAAACATTTTCTGCACTTTTATCTCAAAACTTTTCCATTTTATAGCTTCAGCTTCAGCTTAGGAGGGCTCAATGTTGGGACACTACAGAAGATCCTCGAGGAGATGTTCCTTTGTAACCACATTCGGATAGAGGAGATCCTCGAGGCGGCGATGTACACACAAGTGTCATTCAATGAACATCTTCCCATCTTTCTTAGCTCCACCGGTGAGGGACTCCTATAGACAAAATAATACAAATGAACAATCGATGAGAATACGCTGATCAAATCCAAGCCTGTTGAGCAAGTGAACAACTCCATTACTTAGAAGAAGAGGAAGAATTTTCTCAACATACTCTTTGGAAAGATGAGCATCAGTTACCTGATAAAAGAGCTAAGGTGAATACGATGAGAGAGCTTCTAACATACTTGACTGCCAATTGCTTCAAAATCGAGTGACTGCAAGTGTTGTGGAATTTCCTTAACAATGTCTACCTCATTCTTTAGGATGTTTATGAATTATATCTCTTCCTCTCATTCATACCCAAAAACAGAAAGATACAGTGTAAAACGCACATGGGATCATTCCAAACATTGCTGCATTCTTATATATTTCTCTGCCCTGACAGAAAATGATCCACTTTCTTATAAACATAAATATCTTATTGGCTGAAATAGTACAAAATACCTGTTGGACTTGTTATCATCAGCACAATTCTGTCCAAAATCGCAAATGACCTTCATCAAGCTCTCTCTGGAAATTACATTTTGATAGGAATAAGAAGAAATGGACTTCACAAGTAACACACAGTGCACATGATGAAACATACCTCAGCAATACAAGTCCAAGCCAGGTGCAGAAGTCGATCATACATCCGTATAGCCTTTCACTCCTACAATGACAGGTTGCATCATAAGCTCAGAAAGTTATTTGACAGGTTCATGTTACAAAAGAGTTTAGGAACCTTAAACCTTACATACCTCATTTGCTGTGGTGGAAAGATTTTGATGATTATAACATCCCAAATGGGAAAGTAGAGGGAAACAAATAACAAGAGAAATCCGAAGAACAAAATGCTCAAAAGAATCACACTTCTAATGATCATTCCGATTTCTCGATGATCATCAACTATGGCATGAAGGGGCGAAACTTGTCTTTCCAGAACTAATGAGTTGACCAAAAATTCGATCTCCACGATCCAGATATCTTCTACAACGGCTAAGATTACATTCACATTTCAACTCTTCTCCTACAACCTTTTAAAATACTAGTCTTAGTGTCGCATGTCCCTTTTTAAATCTGGCGTTGAAGCATGTATTATATAAATTTTGAAAGAATATTCATTAGTAACTGAAAACTCGGTGCAATGGGTTTATATACAAACCTCTATTAGATTACACACAAGAGTTTATATACAAAGTCTAATGGGTCAGAATTTAACAATTAGCCCAACTATTAATATACATTTCACCTACAAATGATCGGCCGAGCATATACATCTAACTATCTTCAAAACCTTTATCCCAAAACGCTTCATCCGAGCATATACATTTGAGTCCTTCAACAACTCCCCTCAAGTTGGAGCATGCAGATCACAAATGCCCAATTTGGAGACAAGAAAATCAAATTGACATTTACCCAAAGCCTTAGTAAATATTTCCACCAATTGACCATGAGTAGCAGGCACATAAGCAATTCTGATGATCTTGTCTTGAACAGCATCCCGAACGAAATGGCAATCCACTTCAATTTGCTAAGTACGCTCATTAAAATTGAATTTTCAGCAAGGTACAATGCTGATTTAGTATCACAAAATAGGTTCATTGGATCTCCATGTATCAGCCCCAAACTACCCAGTGGCCCCTTTGAAATTACAATCGATCAGATTATCAGTGTTCTTAACTAATACTTCTACTCACTACTAGAATATCAAGCCATCTAAGGCAGTTCATCCTTCATGTGTTAAGGCAGAAAACAAATGCCTTCCCTGTGACTTAAATGAGAAAAATCATCTAAGGCGGTTCCTCTTCCGCCTTAGATGTTTTTGGATTTAAGGCGTTTGTTTCCGCCTTAGATGAAAGCTTATCCGCCTTGCTCAGTACTTATGAGCTCGCTAGCATGCACGGCTGGATGATATGAATTGACTCTTTGCGAGTTCGTAACTAGCCAACGCTAGTACCAAACAAATGGTTGATTGTTTTGTTACGACAGAAGCTTACGGATCGCCAGATGAAATACTAACGGTATCGCAACATTGGAAAGCCTATACTGTTATGAATGTGTGCGAGATAAGTTGCGACTTTAACCTTGCGGATCGCTAACAGTAGTTACGACTGCGTAAGGCAGCCTAGCTTGTCATATATTCGTCTGCTGACGAAACTAGTTACGAGAAACAGGGGCGATTCGCTGGGTTACGACAGCAACGTGCTACTCGCTAGTAATACCGTAGCGACATCGCAACAGAAAAATTGTAAAAATATAAAATTTGTAAAAATTTAATTATAAAAATATAATTAAAATTGTTGGTTCGAGAGAGGTAACGATTTCGTAAGAAAATCGCTTATGTGTATAGTTACGGCTTCGCTACTAGTCTCGTTTCATTTAAACGACGTCGTTTGAGCATTGGGTGAGCGAGAAAAACAGATGACGTTACGAGTAAGCTAGATATTCGCCTGGTGTTGGCGTGAAAAGTTACGAACTCGACAGAGATCAGATTGGAGAGGCAGAGAAGAACGAGCGATTGGGTAGCAATGGCGCAAAAACTAAGCTGAGAAATATAATTCTGGCGAGTGTTGTAGCGACAGTACAAGATGGTCGCAACAATTTTAATGTAACTGGCGAGAGAAGTAACGACGTCGCAGCGAATTCGTAAGTGTCACAAAATTATAGGATTTGTGTCATTTCCACCCATTTCCGCTAAAATTGGGTTTCATTTTAATTGTCTAAGCTGTCAATTGCAAGATGCATGATATCTAAGCACAAAACATGAACATGAAACACTATCAAACCACACTTTATAAACAAATGGAAGTAATGGAACTCAAAAGTATATGCATCCATTTGACAAAAAAAGAAACTAGCTTTTATTGGGAATGTGAGGCCTAGAGATGTACCGAGATCTAA